>OX122884.1:42714241-47514241 GCA_944738645.1 Eristalinus sepulchralis
AGAGAGCACTTGTCCTTCTCCGCCTCTGGTATCCTTTTTATGAGTGAAGTTTTTTTCCTTGCCGTGGAGGTACTCTTTTTTCTTCATACCCTTGCACTTATCGTCGTTTAAAAATGCTAAGTTTTTGGCGGGTGGGGGGGGGGGGGGGGGGTGTGTGTGCCTACATGCTGCAATCGTTTATAACGATGGATTTTATCTAATGGATGCGAGGATTTATTATAATGGATTGGAACTGTAGATATTTCCAGTGCAATGTTTTTCTTCTTGGGTCAGGGTGGGAGTGACATTTTTAAGTCGCCTCAGACTTGAATTGATTGCGGAGCTGGGGGAGAAACTGTGAGGACGAGAACAAATTAAAAATCTATTTTCTTAACGAAGTGATGACAAGGATGGCGACTGGGGTGGATCGCAGTGGTTTTCATCATTCCCCTCTTGACCTTAAGCCAACTGATGTAACGACAGATTGTTAAAATCTGCACTTCCTTATATATGGGAGAGGAAATTCAAAGGACCTCCTCAGTCGCATTCATAAGCGTGGAAATTAAGGCAATACCAGGTGGACACTAGACCTTAGCGTTGTCTTTGAAGTTGAATGCACGCTGAGAGTGGAAAAATGTCGCTGCTATGTTAACAGAAACGGAAAAAGGTTGAAGACACCGACACAGACTAGCTGATGGGTACTTTAATTTCAAAATGAAATTTATGCGATATCTCAAGGATTTCTCATCATCATCAACATATCTTCATAAACTTCCATTAAATGGGTTCCGGGCGCTGATGCACACACAAGAGACCTTCAGTCCTCTAGATCCTCCCGCTACTCTAACTCATCTGGAACTATTACTTAGCGCAAGAAGGTGGGTTTTAAGAATTCATCCAACCACCCTGGGTCTGCCGAGCAACAGGCTAACTGATGGAACTTAATCTATGGTACGCATCGGAAGTGTGGTCGCCGTGGCGAAGTGGTTAAGGTGCGTCGACCGCCACGCAGAAGGTCTAGGTTCGATTCCCGGACGGGAGACACCTCGCATTTTGTCACGGCACCACCTTTTTCGATTGTAGGTCTCCTTCTATTCGTAAGAGAATATGTAGCATGCACAACACGAGTAGTTGTTGCAGAAGCTAGGCCCTGGCCACTTGTAGACTGTAGTGCACCTCAATTATAATTATTACGCATCGGAAGTCATGATAAAGGGGACATCCCTACTACGAGGCCGAACCAACAAACCAATTCTACAAGGAAGTTCAGTTTTGCACCTCCAATCACTTGTGCAGAAGACCCCGAAACTTCCTCAGGATCACCTTCATTCCAGCACCAGTACCTATGGTCATAAATCTATAGAGCGCGAGCCGGAGTTTCGTCTTGGAGCTCACATCCTCCATGATGGAACTTCAGCCCGTAAGTCATTGGAGGAAAGAAGATGACTTAACCTCAGTTCTTCCAATGTGAAGCAGTCCTCGCCTTGGCTGCGCTGCAACATTCAGACGCCCCACGGTGAAACGTTTGGATTTACTAACATTTGCTGCTACACTTGATGCAGAGAGACTGAACGGCGCTGAACAGGAGATCATCAATCCCATACTCCTCTAGAACACTCCAGAGTTTACCTCGAGGAATTCGGTGGAATGGCTTTTCCATATCTCCAACACAACTGTGGATCGGTTAAGCATACTCTCAAGCCTTCTTCAGTGTCCTTCTGAGAGTGAAGAGCTGGTCGGTTGTACTTTTGCCGGAACGACAACCACAAAGAGATAAAAGATACGCCCCTGTAGTTGGAGTCAACCCTCTTGTCCCCGTTTTTGAAAAGATGAACTTTACACATCCCCGGACCACCTGAATGACACAAGAAAGACATAGGACTTCCTCTTTATTCTTCGTTTGAAGCATTTCTCGCCGGATTTCATCCATACCGGCGTCACTTTCAGCGATTCAATCGCCAAAGTGACTACTCCTCTACAATTGGATAACTCTCCGCCTAACTGAAGACAACAGGTCTGTTGCCTTAAGTCCCCTGTTCGGATTGAGCAGCTGAGAAAAGTGTTCGCTCATCTGCGTATGATGTCCACCTCATTGGAAAAAACACACCATCTTCGGATTTAACTCCCGCACAATGTTCATCTTTGTTGTCACAGCACAACCGCTTTTGAGATGATGACAAAGTACAATGAGTACTTAACAGACCACTCATTAACTCCCGGGACATATAGGGGGCGCCACTTACAAAAATTATTCATTCAACATTAATTTTTTCATTAGTGGCCCCCCCTTATTTATCGGGACTTACTGAGTGATGCGTTATTGTCCAATCAGACGCAAAATTAGACGAAGAAGCGCTCTTGCCAATCGCTGTCTCTTTGGGTTCAAGAGGCAAATGGGTAATAGAGCCCATACTCGAAAAACTAACACCTCGATTATGACAGTCCTACTCTATGATGCGGAAACCTGGACGTTACCAAAAGCGGTTGAGGAAGCCCTTAGTCTTTGCGAGAGAAAAGTTCTACGTGCGATTTTTGGTCCTGTTTGCGTTGATGGCGTTTAGAAGGAGAAGACTTAACGACGTGTAAGTTGAGAGACCAATAGTATGGACAACATGAAGAGTTGCTGAAAATGCTAGGTTTTGACGCACTCAAAAAATATGCCATACTTAATTTTAGGTTTGAAAAAAAATTCCAATGTTCTAATTCCAATTGTTCCCAACATCCAAAAAAGTACAGATTTGTAACTTTCTCGCTATAAAAATTTGCAGAGTGCATGTAAAAAAAATTCAATCACCTTTCGGGGCTTCATCTAAGCCCATGAGAGTGTGAATATCTGGCCTGAGCTATAGTTGCGTCCATTCTTGACGGTCTCGTGCTGCTTCCAGTTGTCAAAACCGAACTCTCCAGCGTCCGCAATCATTTGGTCTCTAAACGGTAGGTTCGGCCTTCCTCTCCTACTTCTAAGCTCAAACTATTCCAAAATAGGCTTATTTTTGATCCAAATCAGAATTTGGAGCCATCGTGGCAAAAAAAACTTTTGCACGTCTAAACACCGGAAAAGTGTATAAAATTCGAGTGCACGTAAACATCCCGAACAAGGACTTCCAATTGTTAAGCAGCTTACACAGCAACTGATAGTCTGCTCTATGCGGAATACTTTGAAGCAATCCGCGACCACATGTCAATGGCGTTCAAAATTTCAACAGAATTTTCACAAAAGGCCTAAGCCGCCAGAAGAGCAACCCTCCAAGCTGCTCAGCTGTCAATGGCCTGCAAACAAATGTTTGAACCCAACACAGATACTATCGGCAGCAGCAAACAGCAAACAAAAAAATTGAAAAGCTACGATAACGAGGACACAAAGCTACTCTCGAATAATTCAATCGCCCTAAACCGAAATAAATAAATACGATTTGTTATCCTGACCGCAGATCAGATGCAATGTTTGTTATTTCTCTTCGAGAAAGGATTCACAGATTGCTTCTGGTTCAGCGATACGATTTCATTTCATTGAAATCCGCTTTCGATTGTGTGTGTGTGTGTGTGTGGAGAAGTGGGTGTCCCCACAATCCAAACAGTGGCGGTTCATTTTGGTTGTTTTTTTTTTCGTCCTTAAAACGTGGTACTGATGAGAGTCTCCGATAAGTGGACAATTGCTTGTGAGGAGGAACGAATGTGAGGACTCTCCGCCCCTCGCTGGGACTCAACCGATTCGAAGGATATTCCAATTTATTGTTTATCTCAGAGACAGAGGGAGCGGAAAGGGGATTATCCTTGGTGGCGAGCAGCAAGTCTCGCTGCCGACGACACGGCATCTGGGCGGGACTTGAGGAGCTACATAAGTAAGTGGCAGAGTGAGAGTCCTTATGACCGTCCACGGTCATGATATTAGTCCTTATCCGGGCATTGCCTGGTGGTCATTTATTTGCACAGATACGAAGTGGGATGTGCAGTCGCCGTCGTCCTGGATCCCGATTCTCTTGTTTTGTTTTTGTTTTCACAGCACCAGGAGGCAGGCATGCGAGGAACAAGCATCCTTAAAGGGTGATTCTTTTATCGATGGACTTAGCCGTCGTCGAGGAGCTGCCTAGAGGCGGTTTGAGCCTTTCGCCATCATCCTCTATGACTGGGGTATTAGCTTTTATTGACAATTCGGATGTGGATCCCGGTTCGGGGGTGTGGTAGTTTTATGATGATTTCATTTTAGAGGAGATGTGATCTGGGATTGATTTGATTTCAGTCATTTCGGTAGACTTGAAGAGACAACTGCACCCATCCGGGGAGGAGGAAAAATCAATACTACCCCCACCCCCCACCACACCATCACCATTAGTCGGCATCGCATTAGCTCCTTGGAGCATACTCCCTCCGGGGTATTTATTAAAACGACATTCGCTCATTTGATGTACGCCATGTCGTGTGTTTGTTATCCTTCATGTAAGCCGAACCAAAAACGCACACAATCCGATGAACGAGGCCGCAGCAAAGGCAGCAAAAACAAGGCGAACGAAAACCGAAAGGCAGAAAAAAAGTCTGAAACAGTTTTGAATAATAACAAGGACATCAATAAACCCATCGAGAAAATTTATTCATCCATTTAGTCATGTGAAAGTCAAGTCACAGGGATGTCACAAGGATGTCACAAGGATGTCATGGGGAGGGGAAATAGATACTTTCCCGTTCGGAGCATTATAACGCTTCACATCGCTCAATCACCATCCAACCGGGCTAACCCCTCAGCCTTTCTGTCTGTGCGAGGGCGGCCCGCCCCGGGGGCAGAATATTTTTTTTTTCGATGGTTAATCCTATCAATTTTCATATCGATAAGGATGGATGACATTTAGCAGGCCCTCCATCCGGCTGGGCATCCCTCGTCATCGGGGCCGGTGTAGTTTTCACTCATCCCGTGTTTCCTTAACCTGATTACGACGACATTAAGGACGAAACTTTAACCATTTGTATCCTGGGGGTGGAGGGAGGAAGACAATGAAATATTGAAATTGCCGAGGAATTATGATCTAGCATGTTTATGGATGAGAATTCATCTTTCGTCTGATAAGGGCGGAGGGCCGTGGAGTTGGGGGTGCTTGAAATAATCTCGTCAGCACATAGTGTTGACTGTTGTGTTTGCACATTCTTCAAATTACTTTGTCGTTTGTGAGGAATTTGCTGTGTTGCCGGCGAAAGTTGTGAAAACATGTATCGGTTGCTTTGAACGACTCTTGTTGTTGGAGTTTTGTCTGCAGCTCTGGAATGTTGGGCATATGTGAGTTGTGCATGGTTTGTTGGTTAGTTTTACATATCGGAGTTAGGTGCTGAATTTTAATGGGAGGGCTCAAAACGAGTGAGTTTTTAAAAACCGTATTAAAGTTCACATTGAGCGTAATACATTTTTCTTTTCTTGAAGTGGGGCTATATAGTCGAATTATGCCTCAACCAACATGCGTCCTCAACTTAGCATCACGTTTTCGGCAACTTTTTTCTAGTCGTGTACAATGGACAGTAGCATGGTTTCGAAAGTTCGAATTCTTTCTTTCACATAGGTTTGACTGAAGTTAAGGAGCTGCTAGGGTTCTTCTTCTTCTTCTTCTTCTTCTTCTTTTGTCGCTACAGTCCGGAGTGGACGTAAGCCTCTACCAACATGCTTCTGCAGCCAGCACGGTCTTTCGTCAGCTGCCGCGAGTTGCGCAATCCAAGTTGGTTAAGGGTCTTCTTCACTTGTGCGCCACCTTAACCTAGGCCGTCCTCTGTTGCATTGTCCCAATGGCTCAGATTCGAGGACTTTTCCAGTCGGAGGAGTGCTGTCCATACGCTGTACATGGTCTAGCCATCTTAAGCGTTATATCCGAAGACGCTTGACCCAGCGCATGTCGCTCTACAGCCCATAGACTTCGTCGTTGAATATTCTTCTCCAGATTCCATCAACGCGAACAGGACCAAAAATCTCACGCAGAACTTTTCTCTCGAAAATACCAAGGGCTTCGCAATCCGCTTTTAGTAATGTCCAGGTTTCCGCGCCATAAAGTAGGACTGGGATGATCAAGCTGTGTACTTTTAACAAATTTTGTTCCTTTCATTCATTGTGGGAATGGTTGGTGCAAAGCGTCTTTCTGTCCACTACGTCCTTCTTTCTTTTTTGTTTTGAGACACTACAACCCGAAATGAACAAAAGTATCTGAATAGATCTTTCTTACGCAGTTCAATTTTTACAAGCTTTGTCCACTTGCATATTCAAAGTCGGCGCTCCTCCGCAACGGTTGTCCATTTGTTACTTTAACGCCCTATATTAATAATAGAGTCGCACTACAAACCACAGGACCAGGGTCTAGCTTCTAGAACAACTAGTCGTGGTGTGCGTGGTACTTTTCTCTTTCAAGTAGAGGAGGCCTACAGTTTTTTGCCGACTCCGAGCGGAAAGATTTGAGAAGCTTTTCATGGACAAGCTTTGAGTGTTGTCAGCAACTAGAAAGAGGAAGTGCCGTGAAAAAATGCGAGATGTTCCGTCCGGGAATCGAATCTGGGACCTTAGCGTGTGAGTCGACGCACTTACCCACTACGCCACGGCGACCACGGCCACCACGGCGCCCTATATTAAATTGTCTAAATACCTCAGATTAAGAAATTCTTCACATCGAAGCAAGCCCCTTGAGACAGTACTATTTTTACCGGCTATGTGCAGTTGCGTACTCAAAGTCGACTGAGCTATAAACTTCTAACCATTTGTCCACTTGTCTAAATACCATTCTTTAACTAGGACCTGTCCCCCATACATAACCTACCCTACCCTTGGCAAGGTGTCCGTCAGGATGCTAGACCAAAAATGTGAAAAGACGAGAACCTTTATCATCTACTCCAAAATAAAGTCCGTACATTGCCGCCGCAGGGCTTGGATAGACCGTGTGTTGCATAGACTCCTGATGACCCTTTGAGGAATGGTCATTACCATTTCTTATTACTATATATTACTTATTAATTTTTTTTCACCAGAAATGATGCCGGCTGCACCTCAAATTACGAACGTAAATGTCTGGATTGAACCAAAACCTTTCGCTCAAGAATTGATGAACTTACCCAGTATGCCACAGTTGCCACAAGTAAAGGGCTATAGGGTGGAGGGGCGTTTGTGTAGCTTTATGTCAATTCGCCACTTCCGAGTTACTGACTGCAACGCTCAGTAATCACCTTTTTCCTTATGAACGTTTCTCTTTTTCACCGTCGTCATTAAACCGCAGTTCCCCTTCATACAACACAACTAGTTGCTGAAGAAGATAAACTTCCTTGTGGACTGAAGCGACCTCCATTTTATTTTTTTTTTAATTAATTTCAACCATTGTAAAGGGTGGTCCAATGCACTGTGTCAAGAGTAACTAAATGAAAAATGGTCAAAATAATTATTTTTATATTTTTTTATCATAAGAGAGGTGACAATTATGGCAATTATATGTGAGTTAAAATATCGCCCAAATACTGACCACGGCTTCTGTGGGTTATGTACCTCAATTCAGTGGTCTATACTTTTAATGTATGTGACACATAATTGAGGTTTAATTTTGTCTTACATTTTTCTTGACGTACACTTTTAGATTCAAATAGTATCCCCAAGAAACCGATGTACTCTAAAACTGTAAAAGCAATTAGAACATGCTCGCCTCGTGAAAGAACTTGAAATATTCCCAAGGGAAAAGTCCAACGGTGTCAAATCTCATGACAGTGGTGGCCAATAAGCAGCGCCACGACTTGAGGTAACAGAGCAAACACCATGCATTTCTAACGTATAGGAGACAGTGTTTCGTTGGTTGCGTCGAAAGGGTAGTTATTTTGTTGGATCTTCCAGGTACAACTTCCTCAATTTCTGGGCATGAAAAGCCTGTTATCATCCAGCGATAGCAGACACCATTCAAGGTACCTACACGCCCTACATCATTTTCGAAGAACTATGGTGCGATTACGCTGCCAGCCCATGAGCCGCATCAAGCAGTCACTCTTTGGGGTAGCATCGGCTTTTCAATAATCACTCGTGGAACCTCATATGCCTAAATGCAGCAATTCTACATGTTAACGAATCCACTGATATGACTGATGTGACAGTGTGCCTCATTGCTGTAGATGACTTTTTTTTGCAAAGTCGCCATCCACTTCTGTTTGTTCAACCAAACTTTCCGTGTATTGGCGACTCTCGACATGTTCAACCAAACACTCGGCGTCTTGACGACGTTCGACATGATCAGAATCAATTGAATCATATGAGCGCGTTAATCCAAATTTTTCATTCAAAATTCACAAAGAAGTTCAACTGTTGGGCACGACAACGAGTCAAGCTTGATAACTTTTCTCTCACACTAACGCGAACTACGCAGCATTTTTCGCAAAATGAACTGGGCAAGCATGCACTAGTGTTTTAACATTTCAGTTCGCTGAAATTGCGCAAAATTTGTCTACCGATTGCAGACTCATTTGGTTGATAAAGCCGCCAAAAAAAAAAAAATACGCTCGAAATTCATTTTGATTTGAACGCCCATCTTTGCAAAAGCATTCAACAATCTTAACTCGGTGCTGAATTATGTTATGTACCTCTCTATGGTTGAATTAACTGAAAACTAAACCAGAGTAATGTCGAAATTTGAAACTAAGCAGCAGGATTGTCTTATTCTTCAAAGGAATTCCAACGAAACCATACATGTGTGAGTATAACTCACACGTGGCCAATTCATTTTATTTTCCTATAGGAACAGGTCTTAAATGGAAAAGTTTTTAAGTTCTTACTTTGTAAGACATTTGGCTTTGATGGTTCCACTTTTTTATTTTTTTGAAATTTTCTTCTTTTTGGAGATTTTTGGAGATTAGGGACACAATTCCGAAAAGCCCGAAATTCACCAATGACCAAAAATTCGAAAATCCCAAAATAAATGCAACTCCAAAAACAAAAGACCAAAAGTACGTCTCAAGGGATTACTCTGCCCCTGCAACCCCACTGCATAGGGCCGCTGTATAGTTTGGAAATAATGGGAAATTTGGAGAAATCGAAATTCGACGACACTTTTCTTTATGAATTTTTCAATTGTAATCATGTTTCGTGTTCTCGTGCTGGCGAGCACTGAATCAAAAGCATTGTCTGTCAAATTGTAAGGAAAAAATTATCAAAGATAAAGGCAGACACAGACAATATTCAACATTCCCGTGCTTACCTTTTCGTCACATCATGTCAAACTCCTTTCCCCCACCACAACCACCTGACTGAATGCTCTCCAAAATAGTCTCTCTCCAAAAAAAGGACCTTCGATCACGAAAATACCATGCAACTGAGGAAACAAAAAAGCGTCGATTTCATGATTTGTTCGATGAACTAATAATTGATATTTAATTCAATCGAACAGCACTCCTATCGTCCGCCGGCGACGCGGAGAAAATCATTTCAACAGCGCAAACAAATTCCAAATGAAAGCAATTTTTTCCCCGCCATCCATTTAAATGCACTCCCGACCAACCAGTATTGTTACCCATTTGTTTTCACATTCCAATCAATGAAGATAAAATCGCTAGAAGGCATTAGCATGGCTTACACGAGCGAGTAGAATGCACGAAAAAAAAGGAAACAACTAGAACGCAGCTGTTTTCGTGACGCCCGCCCGCCGCCGCCTGCGCTCGGGCAAATGAACGTTCAAATATTTTGTTTGCAATGTCCAAACTAGCAGAATCACGGATTGGTTGCGTTGTTGCCCAAAATCAAAGGACCACCGCCGCCGAGTGGAAATGTAATAAATCGTGTTGCAGTTGTTCCGACGGAGGGGTGCTCACCCCCGCACTCGGCCAATCTGATGTGAATTTCCACTTTCAATTGTACGCGTTGGAGTGTTGTGTGTTTTCGTATCGTTTTGTGTGTTTTTTTTTTTTTGTCTTTTGTGTGTTGATTTGGCTATTGCGGGCTTTTTTCCCATTTTCAGATTGAATAGAGAATTAATTCATTAGGCGCGGCGCCCAATTAAAGATTCATACGATTCGGTGTAATTTTTGGGGTGATTGGTGTGGGATTTTGTGGGAATTGTGCAACATTGTGACAGATGTGAAACGTTATCAAAATTGAAATAATTTCTCTGACAATGGAGAGTGCGATGCATGCGATGAGAGACTATTTTTGACTCAGCGATCGGTTGAGTTTCAAGGTTGATGCCATTAGGAATAGACATGAGCTTCCAGCTCTCCAGAGACAAGTCACGGCAAAATTTGGGGCTCGTTTAGTGACTAGTTCCATTCCTTCCGAGTAAGAAGGAGTTTCATTGAAATTTCCGCAGAGCCGCCACAGAGGCAATCACTAGATGGGTTCATCAGGAGAACTTTCAAATCGCGAGGCTTAGAGGAATACAGTGCCATTTGGGCTTGATCCTTGATATGTCTTCTTACTAAAGCTCTCATTTGACAGCCTTCTAGATGGCGGGCAACTTATTTGTCATCAAATTTGCTTTCATTCCTCTAAATGCATTCCACAACCCTCAATGAAGGAGCAATACACTAGAGGCGACGTCTTTTCCAACTTTCTAAGCATGCTCCTCTTCTGGAACTGCATTAATGAAAAAGCTTAAAATATTAAAAACACTTATCACTGGCAACAAAAGGCCGACAAAAAATGAAACATCATCTGAAGAGCCCGCTGAAAGTAATGGCCGCTATCCCTGCTATATCAATCAAAGGGACAAAATTGTGTTGGTGTCCTATGATATTTTCTCTTGGATGCAATCTAAGCATTCTTTGTTGTAATAGCGATCCCTAGGCAACTTTATTTTTCGTGAAATGTACGGCGGTAAAATTCATGAAGGGGAAGAGTGCAGCTGACCAATTCATTTGAGCATTTCTTGTTGAAAGATGTATAGAAGAGTGATAAAGACGCAACATAACGTTGATGTTATAGCGAGTCAATTGACTTCTTCTTCTTCTTCTTTTTCAGATGGCGCTACAGTCCGGGGTGGACCTGGGCCTCAACCAGCATGCCTCTCCAGCTAGCACGATCTTTTGCCAGCTGCTTCCAATTGCACACTCCAAGTTGGTTGAGGTCCTTTTCCACTTGTGTGCGTCATCTCAGTCTAGGACGTCGTCTGTTGCGTTGTCCCTGTGGTTCGGATTCGAAGACTCTTCGGGCCGGATCAGTGCTGTCCATCCGCTCTACATGGCCTAGCCACCTTAAGCGTTGTATCCGTAAACGCTTGACTAGGCTCATGCCGCCGTACAGCCCATACAGTTCGTGGTTGAATCTTCTCCTCCAGATGCCATCAACGCAAACAGGACCAAAAATCGCACGCAGAACTTCTCTCTCGAACAGACCAAGGGCTTCCTCATCCGCTTTTAGTAACGTCCAGGATTCTGCGCCGTAAAACAGGACTGGGATGATCAAGGTGTTGTACAAAGTCACTTTGGTCGTTCGGGAGAGGGCTTTATTACTCAATTGCCTCTTAAGCCCAAAGAAACAGCGATTGGCAAGACTGATTCTGCGCTTGATTTCGGTACTGATGTTATTGTCCCTATTCACCGCGGAGCCGAGATAGACGAAGTCCTTAACTACCTCGAAATGTCTGCTGCCCATAGTGACGCTCTGTCCGAGACGTCGATGTTCTGCGTCCTTCTTCGATGACAGCATATACTTAGTTTTGCCCTTGTTTGTCACCAGTCCCACTTTAGCCGCTTCCGCTTCGATGCTAGCAAACGCCTCATTGACGGCTCGCTGAGTTCGGCCGATCACGTCAATGTCATCCGCATAAGCTAGCAGTTGAACGGACTTGTGGAAGATCGTGCCTCTGATGTTGACGTGTGAGTTACGCACGATCCCCTCAAGAATGATGTTAAAGAAGTCGCATGACAGCGCGTCGCCTTGTCTAAATCCTTTTTTGATATCGAAGGTCTCGGTGAGTTCGCTACCGACCTTGACGGAGCAACGAAAGTTCTCCATCGTCATCCTACACAATCTGACGAGCTTGGTAGGGATGCCAAAACTAGACATGGCACTGGATAACTCGTCTCTATGCACGCTGTCATACGCGTCCTTAAAATCGACGAATAGATGGTGGGTGTCGATTTGTACTTCTTGGGACTTCTCCAGTCAATTGACTTAGCGTGATAATTATTCCCTATTAGGTGCAGAGGTTCTAGACATTTCGCTGCTTTTTTGGCGATCTCAAATATATGATCCTTCCAACTTAGTGCTGAGTTGATACACATACCGAGGATGGAAAATCGTTCGATATCAGCAACGCAAGAGCCATTCATGGATAATGGTCATATCGGGAACGTATAATTGACAGTAGACAGCACTGGGTTTTGGAAGCATTAAATTCCACTTCATTCTTCTTACCCCAATCGGTGCAAAGATTGGTTCCACTTTTCGTTGAGCTAAGCCATCACATCACTAGTGGACTTGTTGCTGCGGAAGCCGTACTGGCGGTCATTAAGAAGCTTCTGGGATTCAAGATATTTCATAAGCTGACGATTCATTAGCCCTTTCAATACCTTAGAAAGAAGGGCCGTAAGTGCTATTGGTTGGTAGGAGACAATGAACAAATGTGAGTTGTTTCATTCGGAAATCTAACCAGGTACTTTGGCGTGTGAGTCGACGTACGTGCCCCCTACGGCACAATGACCAAATTCGAAGTGACTTAGAAGACATTTTTTTCCAATGTCGATACTAATGAAAGGGAAGTATTTGATGATGTTTTCGTGCCTACGTCACAACTTGAATATTCTGACCTTGGGTAAGTCTTTGAGTCAATGATAGTCGGGCTTGTCATGGAAAGCAAATGATTTTGGACACTTAATTGCTTATTGATCTTTTGAAACTCCCAGTCTTATATCATCAGCCTAAAACGGTGGTTACATGTTCTGAACCTAATTTGAATGAGGCTTTCAATCCCTGACGTGCCATAGGTGGTGTTGCATCGACAAACATGCCGAATGTTTCAAATTCGACTCCTGAACTGAAAGCCTTCCCTTATTTTATGGCACCACGAGTTGTTGAGTACTAGGCTCCCCCTGGCACAAACCACATTAACGTTGTTTGTCTTCATCCTGGGAGTTCATGTCTCAAAAACAGATGCAAGTGTTCGGTGATTCCTACCGTGAACTGGCGTTGACTGAAAATTTAATGAAAACGTCTTCCATTCGTTTACCGAGACATTTCGACTGAGGATTGAGTTGTGTAGATGGTAGTTCGAATGGTTTTGGCAAATCCTTTAAAATTCAATAGATGTCCATTATAATTCATTGTTGCAAACAGTTGTTTCAGGAAGTCCTTCGAATGTGAAAGTTTTTCTTAACGCTTAGATTGTGACTTGAAATGAGAAGGATGCATTTTGCGCAACAAATGAATGAATTCTTACACTGTTTGATGAATGCTCTGTAAAAACTTCGTCTGTTGTATGCAAACTAAAGCATTTCTTGAGCAGTTGACTGTCATTAAATTGACACAATGTGCACCGGGCTGCTCTGCTCGAAATGACACCATCGATGGTAGGCCACTAGGAATATCTTCTCGACAATTGATTCACGCAAAAAGTGTCCTAATAATATTTAGTGGTGCAGACTCAGAAACTTGGTATATTTGTCTTCGGCTAAAAGCGGTTCTGTCCTTGGTGGAAATAGGGGGCAACCAATATGACTCTTCAGCTAGCACGATCTCTCGCCAGCTGCCTCCAATTGTGCACTCACAGTTGGTTGAGGTCCTTCTCCACTTGTGTGCCCCAACCAAACCGAGGCCGTCCTCTGCTGCGTTTTCGAAATGGCTCGGATTCAAAGACTTCTCGGGCCGGAGCAGTGTAGGGTAGCTATCTTAAGCATTGTATCCGAAGGTGTTTGACCAGACGCTTGTCTCTGTACAGCCTATAGAGTTTTTCGTTGAATCTTTTCTTGCAGATGCCATCAAAACAAATATGGCCAAAAATCGCAAGCAGAACTTTTCTCGCGGAAAGACTCAAGGCTTCCTCATTCGCTTTTAGCAACGTCTAAGTTTAGCCACTGTAAACGAGGACTGGATGATTAAGCTGTTGTAAAAAGTCCTTCGAAAAAGAGCTTTGCTGCTCAATTGCCTCTATAGCCCAAAGAAGCGGAGATTAGCAAGAGTGATTTTGCGTTTGTTTTCGGTACTGATTTTTTGTGCCTATACGAAGTCCTTGACTAACCCAAAGCTTCTGCCGTCCAGTGTTAAGCTCTTCGACGTCGTTTGTTCTTCCTCGATGACAGAATATACTTCCTCTTGCTCTCATTTTTCGCAAAACCCATTAAAACCGTTTTTGCTTCAATGACAACAAACGCCTCATTGACGTCTTTATAAGTTTATCCACGTCAATGTCATCGACGTAAGCTAGCAGTTGAAGGGACTTTTGGAAGAACGTGCCTCTCGTGTAGACTTGTGACTGATAGTTTCTTCAGTACCTCGAAACTGGCGGTTCGTAAATGGTCAAGTTGAGAGAAATCAGAACCCTGAGCTATATTCTCGTTACCAGTCCCCCAGAGGGATGTTCTATATTCCGTGTGACAGCACTCGGGAATTTGGGAGACACTCTCCCCAATGTTCCTCTTGGATTTGGAATTCTGCTCTCAAAACTGTTATTCCACGACCGGTTTGTAAAGAAGCCTAGCCTATCTCAAAGGAGGAAGGAGGAAGAACGAGAAGTTGAAGTTGATGTCAAAAATTCGATACTTGTGCGTCGCATAACAAAGCCGAAACCTTCAGCGTAGCATGCCCCCAATTTATTAGATTCCAAGCAGACTCCCAAAAATTCTAGCTTCTTTTTTTCTAATTTTTCTTCATTCAATCAACATCTCAACCACAGCACGCAAATCTCCTCAAACAGTTTACCGCTCCATAGCTTCCTTCGGTGATTTTCCCCCAACCCGCTGTTTATCTTGCGATCGCAAATTGAAAGAAAAAAATACATCTTCTCAATAGAACCAAATAAACATTTTCATTCATCTTTCCACCCCATCACGGGGACACCATCGAACAGCAAAAAAAAAAAAAAACAAAAAGAAAAGCTAGAAATCCAAAAGGAAAAAAAAGCAGAATTGCTAAACAACTTTACAAATGACTCTGTAAGCACTCATCGCGTCGATGACACTCGGTTCCGGCATGCCCTGCGGAGTTTTCCGCAAAATTTCCTCGCTCAGATACGCTCCCTATCTCCTTTGAATTGAATCGCCCTCCCACTGAGCTGTCCTGTGTATCGCGCAATAAAAACAAAGTGGTGGACTCTCGATTCGTTGTCCTTTCGCAGGCAATTGAATATTTGCGGTCGTTTAGAGATTGCTGGGCGGGATTCAATGGTCGGGTGTTTAAGTTAATTTGTCGCTTCCGAAGGAGAGGATATCAAATTTGTGTACACTCCTAATGATGGCGTGAAGGGATGACGGAATAAGAAATACTGATAGATGATGAGATTTGTGAATGCGATTTCTTTCTCAAATCACATCTGTGGGTAAGGGAGGGACTTGAGGCATGAGTATGATTGGCATCTATTGTGAAGACTGTGGAACTGATTTGTTGCTTACTAAGAATGGTAATGTAGCGGAGACCCTGATAAGCCATCCCCTAGGAACGGGAGAATTGCTTCATTTTATTGAAATCGGTTCGGTCAGTGTGCTTCAATATCCTTGAGATGTTCAATTGGAAGCATTTTTTTTTTCCTTAGCAGATTATACTAGTTCTAAGTACGTTCAAAATATGCTGCTTAGTTACTCGTTCTATTCGTGGCCGCTGTGATGTTATGAGGAAGTGAGTCTTCTGGCATGTCGTATGTTTGGGCCGATGTGCATCTTCCCATCCTCTGTTTTCAACTAAATTTTGGACCTCATTCACTCTGTACACGGTCGCTTCCTAGAACTGAGCAGACCATTGATGCATAGAATGAGCTTTTTTTCAAATCACCGGTTTTTTATAACACTGACATCAGGTTCCCCTTTCGAAAGCAAAAAGTCAGCATCATACATCCGCAGTAAGAAATAAGTTACAGCCGGACAACACTCAGGCGGACAACACTCTGGCGGACAAGACTCTGGCGGACAACACTCTGGTGGACAACACTCTGGTGGACAACACTCTGATGGACAACACTCTGGCGGACAACACTCTGAGGGACAACACTCTGGCGGACAACACTCTGGCGGACAACACTCCGATGGACAACGTTCCTGGTTTTCGCAGTCGTACGGTGCACACAGATAAAAATGTGGTGTAAGACTTCAAGTCACAAGCATTAGCTCGTCATCGATCTGAACAGCTGAACAAATCTTGTACAAGTTTGAGGACAATTCTGCACAAAGATCTTGGATTATTTGCTTACGAAGTCCAATTAACTCAGTTCTTGAAGAGGCGCCTCTATCCGCCTCGTGATCGCTTCGAGGTTTGAATCTTAGAGTAGATTCTTACAGTAGTCCGCAACGATGAGGGGGATGAAACCATCTTTTCAGACGAGACGCAAGACTATCGCCTCTTGAGCTCGAAAAACCCGTAGGATATAGTCGAGGTGCCAATATATTCACAGACAGCTCAGCGGTTTGCGAAGTGATGGCATCATTGCACACTTGTAAGTTTGAGAACAACATTTCTGGGGGTGTTACGGACTCACGATAACCCACTATTTTTTTTCAAAGATTTAAGACATGGTTTTGGAAGACTTTAAGTTCAAACAAGATGATATACAATGCCACACAGCGCACAATGTGGCAAATGTTGTGATTAGCGCCTCTGACTTCGGCCTCAGAATTGCAATTTGGTCACCTTCGCTTTTTTGGAGGTAACCGGGAAAGTGCTGTGCCAAAAATCCTAAAAAGAACTCAGTCACTTTAGGCCAATATCATTCAAAGAATCATTGAGCTACAGACAGAAACTATTAATAGGTCCATAAAAATTGGAACGGAATGCGCTACTTCAAGGTCAGCCGAGGCAGCGATTTGAGCTTCATGGTAAAAGAGAAGACCTCTGTCAACCAATAGAGCCACACTACACTTTTTAAAAAGAAACTTGTAAATATTTCGCTCACGTTATATTTCGAAATCCGAGTCCCAACCTGGAACATGATTATGCATTTACTACGAAAAGTGGGAAGGCCAATGAGCCTCTGAAGCATCCAACGCACGCAGCGCCTAAAGGCATAGAGCGGTTACAGTGGCCAAAGTACCCGAAGGGGCCAATGCACTCGGACCGCTCGAAAAGCTCGAAGACCCGATGAGCCTGAAGTTACGAATCGCACGCAGCACTGGAACTACTCTAGATGTCACGTGTGCCTAGGAATTAATCAGCCGGAGGCACTTGAAGCTGTAAGGGGACCGACAACTCTGAACTTTGCAAATAGAATCATTCAATCTGTGAAACGCCTTGTGGCACCACTCGGACCTGATTCTCATTGCTTTCATCTTTGGCGCTTCTTTGAATACATCTCGATTTAGAAATGTCTTCTTCTTTTTTCTAGGGTGCCACGGGCCGAGATGGCCCTTGGTCTCAACCAACATGCCTCTCCAGCAAGCACGATCTCTCGCCAGCTGCCATTGGTTGCATACTCCAGTTGGTTGAGGTTCTTCTCCACTTGTGTGCCCCATCCCAACCGAGGACAACCTCTGTTGCATTGTCCCAATGGCTCGGATTCGAAGACTTTTCGGGCAGAAGCGCTAATGTCCATCAGCTCTACATGGCCTATCCATCTTAAGCGTTGTATCCCAAAATGCTTCGCAGGCGCATGCCACCGTACAGTCTATAAAGTTCGTTGTTGAATCTTCTCCTCCAAATGCCATCAACGAAAACGGGACCAAAAATCGCACGCAGAAACATTCTCTTGAAAAGTCTAAGGGCTACCTCATCCCATTTTAGGAACGTCCCAGTTTCCGGGCCGTAAGCGAGGACTGGACAGATCAAGCCTTTAGTCAGTTGCCTCTTGAGCCGAAAGCAGCAGCGATTGGCAAGAGTGATTCTGGATTTGATTTCGGTAATGATGTTGTTGTCGCTATTAACCGCGTAGCCAAGTAAGACGAGGTCCTTTACTACCTCGTTGTTTCTGCTACCTAGTGTGATGATCTGTACTTAATGTCGATGTTGTGTATCCTTCCTTGATGATAGCATATACCTCGGCCTACCATTTAGAAACATGTTGCTTTATTTTGAGTGCTCCCTGTTCCGCTGTAACTGTCGTGGGCAAAAGGTCTAGCTAAGATGAACTTTCATTCATTTCGTATTGTAAGGTTACTGACAGCATCGCGGACTGTTCACTACTTACCAGAACCTCTCAAATTTTGCGGATCGGCGTCGACATCAAACTGCAGGTCTCATCCGCTTACGAAAAAAAAATATGGTTGTTGAAGAAGCACAGTCAAGTGAACTGTAGCGTCACCACATTTACCTCATTATTGTGACCGTCTGTGGTAACTTGCAAAGCATGCAGACTTCAACTAAGAAAACCTATTTTTTTTTCACAAAAGTACTCGGAAGATCCGAAGACTTTGAATTCCTAGCCGTAGCTCAGGGAAATCATTTTCGGATACATGGCAATGTAATCAACGAAGTGGTGAATTTGAATTTTAACCTCATACGAATAAAGTATAATCCACAAGGTGATGAACAGCCCCAAAGCGCAAAGATTTTCAACAAGTCCTGATGAAGTCTGAATCGCACCACAAACCCAAGTACAAATAATTTATTCTCTCAACGCCACAAGAACTCGCACGACACCCAGTGAGTCTAAATCCTGAAGATGGCCTATTGAAAGGACTTGAAAATCACAAATTACCTCAAATAACCCTTTTGAGACAATGGCACTCAGGATTTCCAGTGCAGCCTGTTCGCAGGCAAATCGTCACTGTCCCCTCACAAGTCATTCACACCCGGACTCCCGTCCCCGGCAACCAGCATTTAAGCCCAACTCTGTGGAAACTTTTGCCAGCGATGAGTGCAAACAACACAAAAGCACAAAAGGCTCAAGATACGAGTACTAATGCGATAGTTAGAACAGAACCCTGAGCACCGAGCCAAGGATCAAGGATAATAACATTTTTACGTAATGAAATACCCAGACACCACCCGAGCCACTTGTGTGATTGTCAGAGAATTATGGAATAGTCAAGGGGGTCCTTAAGTTTCTATTAAAACACCCGACAGCCGTCCGACCACTCACCTCCGCCCCGCACTCTCCGCCCCGCACTCTCCGCCCGCCATCCCATCCGAGTGTGGGCTTAAGTGCTCCTGAAAGGTGGTGGTGCTTCATGAGAACTCTGCACGCTGGAGTGGGAAATCGGTATTATATGGGAATCGAAAGGCGCTTGAGAGTACTGCAACTCCAACCACTGTACCGCACCGAAGGCTTATGATGCTTGCTGAGGAGGTGGCTGGTGGCTGATGCACGTTCATGTTACGTATATATTTGGGCTTAAGACCTGCAAGCAGCTCGTTCAATTAACGAAACGTTGTGTGCCTTGTGTTGTGCAACAGAGGGCTGGGAATGCCTCTGGATTTTAATTGGCATGGAATGTGCTAATGGCAATGACAGTGCCAGACTGTGGCTCTTAAGTCATAATCGTATTGTCTGACAGATGATCCAGGAGGAACTTTTCCTGGAAATGCATGCTTGCAAGAGCAGGAACATTTAAAAGATCTGTCTGCGCCAGTTTGCCACGTGCAAATCAATGCATCTGAGGGTATTGAGAATTTCGGAGAAATTTGTGAAATCTTACAATCGCCTTTATGTGCATGCTTTCTGCAGAAAATTTCAAGGAAGCCTCAGGAATTGACAAGAAGCACTAGGGCGAAAAACTGTTGATGAATGGGCCTAATTGTAAACTCACTGTTAAGGGATCTGTAAACAGTTGAAGTGCCAAGAGGTTCTCAAGGATGTTGATGGGGCCGAGTGTTGCGTTGCGTTTGTATGCTTGACTCAACTGATTTGCATGACTCTGTGGAACTAAATAGCTAACGCCACAGTATCCTACAGGACAGTAATCTGTATAGGGACAAACCATCGACCTGTTAAGTGCCCAGGTAAAGACTCACAATGGTGTCCTTGTATGGGGAACGCGGAAGCTTTTGAACCCGTTGACTGATCCTGATGAAATTTTGAATAAAGTATAAGACCCTTCTTAGTCTTTTCGAAAGAAAAGTTCTGCGTGCGATTTTTGGCCCTGTTTGCGTTAACGGAGTCTGGAGAAGAAGAGTTAACGACGAACTCTATGGGCTGTGCAGCGACATGCGCCTAGTCAAGCGTCTTCGGATACAACGCATAAGATCGCCAGGCCATGTAGAGCGCATGTACACCACTGCTCCTGCCCGAAAGATCTTCGAATCTGAGCCAATGGGACAACGCAACAGAGGACGGCCTAGGATAAGGTGGCGCACACAAGTGGAGAAGAAGCTTAACTAACTTGGAGTGCGCAACTGGCGGCAGCTGGCGAAAGATCGTGCTGGCTGGAGAGGCATGTTGGTTGATAGCCGCTTTCGCTTCAATTCCACCAAACGCGTCATCGACTGCTCGCTTTGTAAGTCCAATCAAAGCAATGTCATCAGCGCAAGCTAACAATTGAACTGACTTTTGGAAGATTGTGCTTCTGGTGTTGACTTGTGATTTACGCCCGATCTTCTTATGGATGATTTTAAAGACGTCACATGTCAGCGCGTTGCCTTGTCCAAAACATTTTTTGACATTGAAGGTCTCGGTGAGTTCGATGAAGCTGCGAGAGTTCTCCATCGTCATCCTACACAATCTGACGAGTTTGGTAGGAATGCCAAAACTAGACATTACACTGTATAGCTCGTCTCTATGCACACCGTCATATGCGGCCTTGAAATCGATTAATAGGTGGTGAATGTCGATTTGCATTTCCTGGGTCTTTTCCAGGATCTACCGCAGTGTGAAGATTTGGTCGATGGTGGACTTCCCTTTGTTGTTGACAAACGGTTTCAGGCGTTCGCACAATACGGTAGAGAGGGTTATGTACGCGATGTTAAGAAGGCTGATCCCTCGATAATTGGCGCAGTCGAAGGGGTCTCCTTTCTTGTGGACCAGACGGACGACGCTGAGATTCCACTCATCGAGCATGCTTTCCTCCGACCATATCTTACAGATGAGCTGGTGCATGCACCCAACCAGGTCATCTCCAGCTGCTTTAAATAGTTCTGCGGACAGTCCATCCGCTCCAGTTGCTCTTGTCTACTTCAGTCTCGTCGGGAGTCGTGGGGCGGAATTCTTGCCTATCATCGTTCAGATTAAGAGGAACGTTCTGCCTAACCGCGGGATTTGGGCCGTCACCGCCATTAAGACGTTTACAAAAATTATCCTTCTGATCCTGAACATAGCACCTCTCCATCTCTTTGATTGCGCGCACAACGGATGTTGTGATGGCTATCCAGGGGGCGCCACGGGGAGGCTGTATGTCAACTTGACCTGTGCACGGACGAGGATAGCGTTGGCAGCTCGCCATGTTGAGTGCGATCAACGATGTTGCGTCGTGTGCATAGGCTCATGCCGGCCAGTTAAGTGCGACCTAGTCTACCTAAACCCTAGCCTACAGGAACCACGTAACAGGTTTGATTAAGCCCGTGACTAACAGAAGAGATTTACAGACCGAATTAATAAAAGTATTGTGAAACGCTTGAGACAGTCTCGGGGAAGCAAAGACTTATGTTTGAATGTCGCAACATTCCAGATTTTATGGTTTAAATGGAGCTTCAATTTGAAGCTAGAAAATGTTAAAAAATGGCTTCTATATTCAACCATGACTTTCCTGACGTTCATTTTGGTCCACCTTTCTAGCTTCCTCTTCTTAGGACTAAATCCTAAAATACAAGGCTTATGAAGTATTATTTGGAATCCGGTTTAACCATCGTACGGAAGGGGAATGCGACTCCAAAACCAATGTTGGAGAGGCCATGTACCCAGACTAACAACTCTCTCAGATCAAAGAACAACCAGCTAGTCAGCCACTAATCCCATTGAGATTCTCGCATTCACTCTCCATCCAGCAAAATCAAAAAATTTGCAATAGATTGAAAACAAGTTAAAAAAAAACTGTTATCGGAACAAATCGTAGTTGCAGTCCCAAGCTGCATCCCATTGACGTCCTCGCCGCCAACGACGAGATTCAGCGAATTGCAGCAATCATTGCCAATTCATCAGTCAACGCACTGGCAGTTAATACGTTTTCCCTCCTCTGGGCGCCATTATTCTGTTTCGACGCGCACTCTTTTGTGACACACAGAGGTTCAATTACTTAACGTGATTTTCAATTAATTCCCCAGCCATGTTGGGGCACAATAAACTGCACAGATTTCACGTGGTCATACGGATCATTTTGGATACGCATGACATAACGGTATAATTCGCATAATATATTCTTCTTAACGGTAATCAGCCATGAAATTAATTCGTTTTATCTCTTCTTACATCGTTGAGCCGATGATGACGATAATGATGATGCCATTCGGTTTCTGTGGGAATCCGAGGGAATCCTTTGGAAGGTAAACACTTAAACGACAAGATCCGGCAAAATGAATGCAGGACATCAACCCGAGGGGTCGATGTTGTGTGTAATTCAGTGGATATGGGACTATTTTGGCAGTTCCTTTGCTATCGTTGGGCATAAATAATAGGCACGCCAAGGGATTTGGATTTTTTTTTTTGTTCTCTTTCCTTGCTGGGGAGTTGGGGGATGTTTTGGGTGGCGGTGGCGAATGGAAGATGTGGGAAAATGTGTAGAATTTATTGAGTTTTCCTTTTAAAGTGTGAAAAATCCGATTGAAGTGTACTTGAGGGGTGGTTCAAGTGGTCTAAATTTAAGATTTTCTTTTTGAGGTATAATTCGATAAGAGAGTGACCATTGATATGCTTCATGTGAGAAAGGGGACGGACCTTAGAGTCATCCAGTCGATCCATCATTCAAACTCGAACCGCACTTAAATTCGCAATAAAACACCCGAACCCTCGGGTCTATGCGGTTGGAGAAAAGTAAACTTTCCCACCTCTACCCTGTGGCAATCCACAAGTACATTCACTTCTCGGAACCGGCGGAAAGTTTTGGGTTTTAATAATTCTGAAAGCATACCACCGACCGTCAGCCAGACCGTGTCTGCGCAAAACTCATTCGCTTCTCATCCCCTCTCTGGCGTCTATCGGAGGAGTCATTGTGCAAATGTTTGATGCAAATATTGAAAATCGTCGTGTTCTCTCTTTTTTCTTTTGCCCGGAATTCCAGTGCACTTCTTGTGATTGGAGGGCGGTATCCTTGAGGAGGTACATCGTGCCCTGAGCTTCGTTCCGGCTCTACGGCAACCACTTCACAGGTGAAAACTTCAATTATGTAATTGTGAAAGTTTTCCGTCTGCAATTTATTCCCTGTCACACAATGAATCAAATCAATAAGGTTTGGCCGTGGTTGCGTGGAACAAGGACTTGTGTGTGACTTGTGAAGTGGTGTCCAACTATTTCTTTTTAATCTGTCAGATGACAAGAGCCTCTCAACACGCCTACAATTCCTTTTCATGGCCCAAAAAACTTAGCGCCACTCGATGAAGTCATGAATAAAATCCGTGGAAGACTCCTTCCCATTGCAATCCTGCTCACAATACAGAAATCTATTGGATGCACGTGACCTACGTGCTTTCGAGAATTCCTCCTCAAAGTTGCACATCCGAAAGCCATTTTTCCTCTTTTCCTGCCAAATTCCTGCCTCGGGCACGTTTGCATTCACTTGTGTCTGCGACGGCAGCACTGATTATTGCATCTGAATCCTTAGATGTAATTTCATAACAATGCCGGGGCGAGGGCTGCTTTGCTGTTGAAATACATTTCTTTGGGATCGTGGCTGAAGGGGAGGGGGTGCCTACACACTGCTGGTCGGTGAGAAAAGGAATAACACATGTTGCCGACTTCATCCTCTGGATGGGGCTGATGAATTCCTGTCAGGTACTGGTTGTCTATGAATAATAATATGCATCTCACGGGGGACGGAAAAAGTAAATTATCATCATTGGAATTTGAATACGCGCGACGTTCATTTTGAATTAAAATTGAGTTGCTCGATCCTACAATATCCCGCAAAGTAAAGGGAACGAGAGATAGTTTCACAGCGGAAAGGCTTGTTTTTCGACAGTTTTGACACGTTTTCGAGATGGCAGTGCAACATATTGTAAGACGACGAGTATTTCAAAAATATTTGAAATTTTTAAAATCTTTGTATGATTACTTTTAATCCATTCAAGGATCAAATTTGAGTCTTTTCCTCGAGTATAGGGTTTCAGCAAGCGTCGTCAGGGTGTTGAGATTAAAAGTGAAGATGGATGCCATTCAAATTCGGGTTTTGAACATACTGAAGGAGAGAAAGTTATGAAAAGTTCAAAACTTGAAATGGAGACCTTCTTGGGGCAGATATCGAAACACGCCCACCATGCCAAGGAGGTGTTCGACGTAGGGAACACTTAATTTAGAGGCGTTACTATTGGACTGAAGCGTCACACAAAGGAGAGGAAGAAGAAAAAGAAGATGATGAAGAAGAAGAAAAGGAAGAAGAAGATTATTATTGAATATTATTACGACGGTAATTTTGTCCTTTACTTAACCGTGACATCGCAAGGAGGGCCTTCGCAGGAAAGCAGCTTTTTTGAAATATTTAATAGATTTGAAGGAAGACTCATAGTTGGTAGATTACTATTACCGTTAAATTTATACCAGTTCCCAAGTGAACTGAGTTTCTCTTCTTTATTCTTGTCAAAAGCTTTCGAATTTCCAGTTGACCACAAAATTCAAAAAAAGAAATTGAATGTAACAAACTAGATACATCTCTTAAAACAAGCTTTCGTAGAGAACATGCCCACAAAAGTATAAAGTTGCCCCATTAGCTGTCACAAGCAACATTCCATGGCCGACATTCAGAATTTGGTTTGACTTCACTGTTGTCGTTCAACATTCATACGGATTGTTAAACTCGACTTTCTTCATTTTTGAAAGCAGTATAGACAAGGACACTGTCATTACCGTCTGATAAAGCATTTCAATCAATGGTTTGATTGCTATAAGATGACATAAGAAGTTTTCGATTCGGCAATACCCCAGCCATAGATAACGGCACTAGTGGAATTCTAGAATTCTGATAAATATTAGGCCTGTATATACCCACGTGTTGTATAAGCTAAGATTCGAAATATGCACTAAATGCCACCAATCCAGCGTCTCTGTTCTTCTAATCTGTGAAATCTGTTCATGCACAGATAAATATCTATTGGTTCCTGCTGTGTTTGTCCATACACGTGTGAAGGACCTGTCTCTAGTTAAAACTGCAAACTTAAGTATAACACAAAAATAGTACATGACCTCGGAACACTGGAAATATGACGTGTTGATAAGTTTCGGCTTAATTTTGTGAGGTACTGTTCTAGAAACACTTATCCCATTGAAAGGTGATCTGACAGGTTACATTTTTGGTAATCACTGACAGCTTTGTATGATAATAGTTGAAGTGATTTGATTTTGAGTGAAATATCTGAAAAAGTACGCTCTATGTTACGCGATAGGCTTTCGTAAATGAAAAATTATAACCTAATATTGACATTCTTGAAATGACAACTGAGTTTCTTCTTCTTCTTATTTTCATGTCCCTACAGTCTGGGATGGACTTGAGCCTCACCCAATATGCCTCTACAGCTAGCACGATCTCTCGCCAGCTGCCTGCAATTTCGCACTCCAAGTTGGTTGAAGTCCTTCTCCATTAGTGTGCGATATCTCAGCCTAGACCGTCCTCTGTTGCGTTGTCCCAATGGTTCGAATTCAAAGAATTTTCGGAGCAGTAGGCTCTACATGGCCTAGCCGTCTTAAGGCTTGTATCCGAAGATGCTGGATTAGGCGCATGTCGCTGTACAGCCCAAAGAGATCGTTGTTAAATCTTCTCCTCCAGATGCCATCAGCGCAAACAGGCAAAAAATCGCATGTAAGGGCTTCCTCATTGAAATGATTAATCTATTGCAAAGAAGAGGGTTCTATTACTCAACTGCTTGTTGAGAACAAAGAAACTGCGATTGGCAAAAATGATTTTGCTTTTGATTTCGGTACTGGTGTTATTGTCCCTATTTATCGCGGAGTCCAGTTAGACGAATTTTCTGCTGCCTAGTGCGAGGCTCTGTCCGATACGTCGATGTGGTGTGTCCCTTCTTGCCCTCGTTTATCGCTAAACTCATTTAAGTCGCTTCCGCTTCAATGCCAACAAACGTCTCATTGCAGCTGAGTTTGCCAGGTGTTAATTACCAGCGCTACCAACTTGAACCCAGGAAATAAATAACCCTTCATTTTCGACCAATTTACAGCCTGTCTTCGGAGTGAACTTTCACAGGTGTTGAAATTTCAAATCGTATTCATATTGGGAAGTTGAATAAGTTTGAATCACGCAATCTAGCCTTATTTAATTTTCGCAAAGTTAAATAGCGCCAACTCAATATTACTTATTAGACCGATGAGTCATAGAGATCCTGAGATCTCTAAGATATATCAAAACAAATTTTTTAATGATTGACAGTTGAAGTATCAACTATCAAATAACAAAATGTGTTTGGCATTTCAATACGTTAACAAACCTTAGGATTCAACTAAAAACGTCTGTGAGTGAAACCCGCAATTACTTAGTAGTCAACCCAATAGCTGCCTTCCATCGTAGGGAATCCTGTGTGCGCTACTTTCAGTCATCAAGGCCAAGCTTACGTCCGTGGTGACTTGGTCTTTATAGCGGATATGCGGTTTTCCTTCCCTCCCCAAACCGGGAGGCGCGGATTCGAAGATTCTCCTTGATAGAGCCTTAGTACATTTGACGGATTTTTGCCTTTCCGTCAAATGCACTTTACCTACAAAACTTGGTACAGTTTCAAGAGGTCTTTGTTATGTATTCTTCTCATCACGGAACGGACTGTATATCCGACATGGAATTGTTCATTAGAATGTAGCTCTTCAGTTCAAGGCATCGTCCACGTTTCAGCTCCATACGACAGGACTGGTAAAATAACTGATTTGTAGTAAAGGAATTTTAAACTTAGTTGTTTCGATAAACCGAAGTAACACCGGTTGTCAAGGGCGGTTCTGCGTCGGATCTAGAATGGGATGTCAATCGTTGAGTTCACATTTACCCCGAAATAGGCGAATTCTTGTAGTACCTCCAAACTGTAACTGTCGAAAGTAACGGTTCGACCCAAATGATGCGCGATCGATCGCTTCTTGCCATCACAACCAATGCTATCACATTTTAGAAAGAAAATGGGTTTCAGAAAGCTCTTCGACAAAGCGCTGTCTTGCTTAGCGATGGATAAGGATATTCTTTCAGATCAAAGACTAAGCGCGAAAGTGGAGAATTGGCTCAACTAGGTTGGAGTGCATAACTATAGACAGGGTCTTGTTGTTGGTGTTTTACATCTCTAAAGTGTTCTGCAGCGCCACAATCTGCTTTGACAGCAATCAAATTGGTAAAGACAAAGGGATCTTCTGTTATCTGAGACTGTTTTCAAAGACAGGCAATCAGTACTGTTGGAGTATCGTCAGCAATTTGAAAGAGGTCGGTAAATGAACTTTCAATCTATGCATGGAACCTACGACCTCTGGTATAGGAGTGGATACCGTCTGCGGAAGCCTGTTAAGTTCTGGCCGCTTAGATCAAAGAACGCCTTTCTTTTTTTTTGTCGCACTCTTTCGCAATTTATTACAATCTTGGTTGCCCAAAGGCCTGCCACCCATGAAGGGCCTGAGCCTGAGCTCTGGCTGCCTTCCATTCTTGACGGTCATGGACACGTTGGTTCCAGTTGTCAAGACCAAACCGGAGGTTAGTCTTTCTCTCCTTCCCGAACCCGGAGGCTGGGAGTCTGGGAATCGAAGACCCTCTTAGGTGGGTCACTGTTGTCCATTCGCTCGATATTGCCGACTGTAGTCGACGGATTTTCGCCTTGCGAACTACATCCACATGTTGGTACAGCACATAAAATTCGCGGTCGCATCCTTTCCTCATTCACCTTCCTCGCAGACAGGACCAAATATTCGTCGCAGAATTTTTCTTTCAAAGGAACCATGAATCGGGTCTGCCGTTTTGCTTATCGTGCAGCACTTGACCCCGTTTAAGAGTACGAGAGGACGCTAGTCTTGCCGGATACTTTCACCTAGCATCATCTGGGAATATTAACTGTCTCTGCCAACAACTTCTTGGGTGAAAGTTGAATTCTTAGGCTTCACTTTGTCAAAGGTAATTTTTTTTATAACGATTCTCCGTGAATAGTTATTTACGATTAATTGGGAGTTAAGATTCGAAACATTGTGCAATGCACTCATGCAATTTAAAATAGCAAAACGCAGCTTCCATTTTCGAAAATCGCGTCAAACAATTGTCAACCACTTCATGATGAACACGTGACAGGCACGTTTAAGCACTCGACAACTTCCCAAGGACGAAGAGAATAACAAATCATCATCCAAGTTAAATGGAGAATAATTTTTCAATTTGCCGGCGGATAAACTTTCAAATCACTCTCTCTCTCTCCGCCCTCCACCGGCAACGAGACAAGTCAAACGCAAATTAAAATCAGAAGCAAAGTTTCACCCGCCCGCCCCCCTCACGCCCACCAGCATCGAAACAGTGCGTCACTTCAAAATTGCAACCATAATGAAAAGACTTGTAGAGTACCACTTGCAAATAATTAATTTAAATAGATTCCCTCCCTCCCCCCGCACCGATCCAGATCGGTGAGGTGCACGTCGCATCCAATGGAGAGCGCCTCTACCGGCACATAAATCTACCGCAAGTCGTGTCGTGTCGTGTCGGCGGCAAGGAGATCCGAAAGGAAGACGAAAAAACAGCCTCGTCCTCATCCAAGTTTTTCGCCACTCCAGCGAATTTTATTCCCTTACACGGCCACGGATTTGTGCTGCCTTCCTCCGCCGCCATGTACAAGGATCAAGCGACGCGAACATGAAAAGTGCTCATTTGCGCGCTTTAATTAAATTTTTCGGTTTTCCTCAATTTTCGCCAATTGAAAGTTTTTAATCAATTTATTTATGCGTTGCAGTTGTTGGCCGCGTAGCTCGCACGGCGGGAGGAAATCGCTTCAATCAGCAATCACCGACGAGGGGGGGGGCCTCTCGAGCAATTACCATCTCCATCTCATTAACTCGCCGGCGTTTCTGGCCAAAGTTTTAAGTAGTAATTAAAACAAAATCAATTAACGCCACAACGACGACGGACCCGGAGGAGGCGCAGTTCGAATAGTCGCCACTAAACACATCCCCAAGCACTGGCCGAGGAATGCCGAATGTCGAGTGCCGAATGGTTTTTCATTTCGGCAACCATTCCGAATCCCATTACAGTGACAATTAATGCTGCAACACCCTCATCAAGATTTTTGGGACGGCCTCCCCGTCACGGTGGTGTCCCCGCACATCCTTGCGGTTTCCAGTGGTGAACCGAGTAACTATTGTAACAATGGCAGCATCCATTATTACTTCATTCCGGGAGTCGGTTTAGTGTTGTTTTATTGGCGCAACTCCCCTGGCACGAAGCCAAGACAAGAATTTAAATTTTCCATCAACCCCCGGCGTCCTCTGACGGTGCGGCGCACCGCCCGTGGAGACACTTAATTCGGCAACAAGTACTCTCCTCCGCCGGGGGTGGTTTGGGGAGTGAAACTTTACCCAGAAAAAACAAAACAATTTTCATTAAGACGCCAGCGTAGTCCTTTCACGGACCGGCCGAAGGGATGAGGAGCCCCGGCGAATGTGGTGACAATTAATGAGGCGGCATGCAAATAGACAAAGTTAGACAACTCATTTATTTGTGTCACAGAACGTCATTAACTCGCCGATGAGTGGCGGATGCCGGCGCCAACTTGTGAGCCATAATTTATTTTAATGCAGTTTCTAGAGGCGCTCGTCAAGGTGACTTCAGACAAGAGGCTGTCGTTATTGTTGTCATCAACAACGGTGACGGCGGTGTTTGTTGTCGCGTGATTGGCGGTCGGGACGCGGAGGAGCACAAAATCAACCTGGCAGCACTGATGGTGACGTTAATGAAGATTGAGCGCGCGCCCGCTTCACTCCAAGGGAGCCGACGCTAAATTTGACGGATGCAAGGTGATGCCTGGCTTATGGAACTCTTTGGGGGGCGTTGTTGTTGTCCGTAAATAGATTTGAGTATTGGCTGTGTGTGTGGCCGTGATTTGCCAATGTGTCCCCAGACCTGTGGGCGAACGTGAAATTGTTTATGGCTATCAATCATTTCGGCATCGTTTGACTTGGGATTTAGGACTTCATTCATGAAATTGATGGTCTTTCGATTTTGGCTCTTTTAAGTAGCTCTGATGGCGAAGGTAGGCTCTGGCGACAGGTTAGACACGGATGGGAAGTTGGGTGGGGGGGAGATTAAGGGAATAGCCCTTCACAGCAGACGCAGATTTTGCTTATCTCACCTTTCAGCGAGAGGCAAAGGAAGTGGAAATATGAATAAATAACAAATTTATTTTGGGTGGCGTTGGAGGACTTTAAGATCAAATTTTTATACCCCACGCTGTCATGTATGCCTTGGTTGGTATGCTATCTAGTATAACATTGGAAAGACACACGAGAATGATCCGATCGCTTCTGAGAATGCACTAGAATGCTCCGATCCCTATTGACAATAAAACTGGGGACATGCCCTTTATAGGCCAAGAAGAAAAACTAGAAAAAACTTAACCTTGAGCCTGATTGATGTCTCAAAGTTATCATGGGGAGCCGCGATCAGTTCTGCTATGTTGGACGCCATTTTGTTGCTTTATCCCAACAGAAATTTTGTCATGAGAGAAGAGTCGGCTCCTGTAGCTCTTTAGATTGTACCGTCGTGTTTGCATCGAAGTGATGCACTTCAATTGTCGGCAGTTTCCATAAATGAGGGGCTTCAGTTCAGTCTTTAGGCACAGCGTTCTGTCTAGAAGTGTGTAAGACATTACTTGCCATAAAAGTACAGGCGGTGTAGGAGGACATGCTGTCCCGGTGACACCCACTGCTTGATCCCAAAGAGGGTTTGAAGGAGATGCGATTGCTGTGTGTGACCGCACCAAGATTTATGTTGGTATTTTGAAGCATAATGTCCTCCAACATCCCACCTTCCTAACCACTAATATAGAGTAGGTGTGAACTACAGTAGAACATCTACATTCCCCTTTTGCTTAAGTGAAGCAAAGTAAAGTCAAAACCTACAAATAAAAAAAACTTTCTTGACGTCAGACGGACGCTTAGTTACCAGCGTTACAAAACTTTTGTGCCTTCTCATCTCTCTTCATCTTCTTCTTCTTGTGGCGCTACAGTCCGGGGTGGACCTGGGACTCAACCCACATGCCTCTCCAGCCCGCACGGTCTTTCGCCAGCTGCCACTAGTTGCGCACTCCAAGTTGGTTGAGGTCCATCTCCACTTGTGTGCGCCACCTTATCCTGGGTCGTCCTCTGTTGCGTTGTCCCAATGGCTCAGAATCGAAGAGATATCGGGCCGGAGCAGTGGTGTCAATACGCTCTACATGGCCTAGCCATCTTAAGCGTCGTATCCGTAGACGCTTGAGTAGGCTCATGCCGCCGTACAGCCCATACAGTTCGTGGTTGAATTTTCTCCTCCAGATGCCATCAACGCAAACAGGACCAAAAATCGCACGCAGAACTTTTCTCTCGAACAGACCAAGGGCTTCCTCATCCGCTTTTAGTAACGTCCAGGTTTCTGCGCCGTAAAGCAGGACTGGGATGATCAAGGTGTTGTACAAAGTCACTTTGGTCGTTCGGGAGAGGGCTTTATTACTCAATTGCCTCTTAAGCCCAAAGAAACAGCGATTGGCAAGAGTGATTCTGCGCTTGATTTAGTGACGCTCTGTCCGAGACGTCGATGTTCTGCGTCCTTCTTTGATGACAGCATATACTTTGTTTTGCCCTCGTTTACCACCAGTCCCACTTTAGCCGCTTCCGCTTCAATGCCAGCAAACGCCCCATTGACGGCTCTCTGTGTTCATCCAATCACGTCAATGTCATCCGCATAAGCTAGCAGTTGAACGGACTTGTGGAAGATCGTGCCTCTAGTGTTGGCTTGTAAGTTACGCACGATCTTTTCAAGGATGATGTTAAAGAAGTCACATGACAGTGCGTCGCCTTGTCTAAAATCTTTTTTTGACATTGAAGGTTTCGGTGATTTCGTACCCGACCTTGACGGAGAGTTCTCTATCGTCATCCTACACAATCGAATAGGTGGTGAGTGTCGATTTGCATTTCTTAGGTCTTTTCCAGGATCTGCCATAGTATGAAGATTTGGTCGATGGTGGACTTCCCTGGTCTGAAACCACACCTATCATGTTGTTGGCCAACCGAAAGGAATGTACCGGAACAAAATCGATAGAGTTGAAGCAGTGAATATGAAAATGAATGTCTAGTGCTAGAATTAAACCAAGGATCTTCGGCGTGTAAGTCGACGCGTTACTGATGCCTCAGCCACAGTATTCGCCAAATTGAAGAGATCCATAAAAGGACGGTATTTTGTTATGATTGAAGAGATACAAACCGACATGCTAAGAGAACTCAAGGGCATACCAAAAAGTGCGTATCAAAACTGTTTCGAGGGTTGGAAACAAACTTTTTATTTCCGGGGACTACTTTGAATGGGACCAAATACACACACGCTAAAGGTTCAGGTTCGATTCTCGGACGAAACATCTCGAATTTTGCACGTCACCACCTCCTTCGAGTCACTGAAAACACTCAAAGAGTATCAATTGTCTAGAAAAGCTTCTCAAATCTCGCGGTTCGAACTCGGAAAAAACTCTAGGGCCCTTCCACTCGTTGGAGAACCGTAGCACACACAGCACGAGTAGTTGTTGTAGAAGCTCGGCCCTGGTCCCTTGTGGGCTGTAGTGTCACTCAATTATTTTTATAATTACCATCCCACCATCGTACAGAAAAATATTTCGCTCGATATCTAAAAATCCAAAACTTCTCTCTTCCGGCGAATCAATACCCAAAGGCAGAAGACATTTCTTCTCAAAAACCGTTGCACCTGCCAGGGAAAAAAAAGAACTTTACCGAAAATGGAAAATCTGGTTGCAGGAGTGAAGGCAAATATGCCGAACAGCAATTCGGAAAAGGGCACGCACCAGCCATCGTGGAGTACCTTCGATTTTCGAATTATTTACCGTCAGCCCCGAACCCACCCAACTGGGAGCAACAACATTCCAATCAACCACTCGAATTGACCGGGCCTACGGTCGGTTGCATATTCAACGCACCGCTCCGGACAACACGTTCACATTGCTCGGTGCCCAGAAACATGGGTATTTCTTCTGCTGATGGTGTTGTCCATCGATTAAAACTTCATCATCGTGACAATGGGACAATACGTGCCTAATGTTTGGCGGAGACAGGGCAAGGAATAAATTAGTTGTAGACGTCCCCGTGCCCAAGATGGTCGGTTGTTGGGATGTTCGCCGCTTGTGCTGTTCAAGCGGACAGCGATTTACTGCGGCTTTGCGGTGCGTACTGAACAGGCATAACTCTTGGCTTGCGGTGTGTGTGATAAAGACAAGACAATGGTGTGGCTTAACCTGGCCGGCACTGACGCCGTAGCAGGAATGGTGCTCACAAGAACGAGGCCTGCTGAGGAGGTATTTGGCGCGCTTGACGGGCGATGATGGATGAATGTGTTAATGAACAATGGTTCCGATTGTTGGGACAATGGGCTGGTTTATCTGAGGCTAGCTAATGACCTGCGGGACATCATTTATCTGACGGGGTTGATGATGAGCACTCTGAATGAATGATGGCGACACGATATTAGTTCTTGGCAGGATGAGTTGTTGGCTATGTGAAGGAGGCTTGTGCGGCCAAAGGAGTGTCGATAATTATAAATTCTTATTGGTTTGGGGAGTAAAGTAGGAGCGAGACGGTTTAAAATTTGTCCTCGAGAAGCGGATCCAGGAGCGGAAACGATGAAGCACGGCTTCACACTAGTAACAGAGTTGTTAGAGAGGGATATCAGACCTTACTTGAATTTTTATGGGTTTACTTAGCCACGTAGTTGATTTGTATAACGCCAAAACTCATTCTGGATTCCGAAAAATCGTGAAGTGACACTTTTACTAAACAGACATCATAGAAGTGCGGGTTTCGCTGCTTACTGCTGCGTATTAAGTTCATTACTCCTGCAGGATACAAAAAGAGGAGATGCACGAAACCTTTTAGTGCAAAATCTTTAATCCTCAATTTTTTTTAAAAAGTTAAGGACGCATACAAAAATACGTATAAATAATTTAAGGCGCTGCGATGCAACCTTCAATCAAATTTTATCGCATAAGTTCGGTGATAAGTCTGGAAGTGAAACGTTTCTTTATTTTCAAACATAAAACCTTGGAATAAGACTAGAAGTGGAAATTTGGATAATACAAGCTTCCGGATTTGAGTTTTTGCAAAATTTTGGATCTAGGAATTCTGTTCGCCTCCCTTTTTTGCGCTTGAAGCTAACGTCATGAATCGGAAAATTCTGGGACCCATAATCGTCAAAACCAGCAATCCCCTACAATAGAAAATGTTGAAATCCTTAATTTTAGGGCAATTTGGAAAAACCTTAATCTCGGAAGCTATAGAGCATGTACGATGGGAAATGCTGTTAGTGAGTTGGGATTGTTAAAAGTGAGGCGACGACTTGTTAGAATGATTGAATATTTTTGCTAAAAAATAGTTTTCACGATACGAAAACCTTTGTACGTGAGAGGTCCCTCTTGACTTGAAAGTCTCAAAAGTCCTGAGTTGGTGTTCATCTTTCAGTCTCGTACAATCGACAAAACCCATATCAAGCCCTTTCAATGCTCACACGCAGAAGCTCGCGGTTTTGACTTTCGATGCTCTGCTTTGAAAATTTGGTTTTTCAAAAAACTTCTCCATTCTTAAAACTTAGCCTTTCGGACTGCTTGCATTTCTTAGATTTGAGGGATTTTGGATTTGGTGTCGCCTGTCTCCGCATTTATCTGCAGAGACCAAGGTTTGCATTTGTCCATCGAAATGATTCCTTCGACCAGAACTTCATCTGCTGTTGCTATCTGTTCCAATAAACCCACAGATGCAACAATTTCATTTCTTTCTCAAAGCAAATAGTTCAGTGAAATCAATCAGCTTATGAGTATTTTCGGATACCTAGCATAAGACACTTTCCCTCCCTGTAGATGAATAAATGGCTGAAAGTTCTGTCTATTTCGGACACTGATCAGAAGTAAAGGAAATGAACATTTAACTGCTCACCAGAACACAGCTGGTGTCCAGACAGACCGACATCGAATGGAAAGTCCATCAACTTTCACCATTTTCAATTGAATCTTTTGTCTTTATCCAACCAGCTGGGAACATTTAAAAATTCATAAAGTAGGACCCTCGAGGCTGCAGATGTGGCTCTCTACCCGTGCAAATTATGCATCGATCAGCACTGTCTACGAGAGAACGACCTGTGAGAGCCTAAGAAGTGGTTTGGCAGCACGAAGTCCTCGAGCTAACACTTGCCAGACCATGAAGGATGACGATCGCCGCACCATAGAAGATAACGTCGAGCGCCGGACGCAAAGACGATGGAACATCGGAAGCCGCTAGTATAAGCAAAAATATCCTGTGAGATTAAAGGGTGACGGAAGTGGAATGGCGACTAAGAACAGGAGGAAAGAGAAAAAGCAAGTTTCATCAGAACTTCGGTGAACTTCACAAAACTGCAGACCTTCAGAAATAGAAAGTGTGACGACAGCTCCTTTATGGTATATTCAACTGTAGCACATTGCCATTTGTTTATGTTCATTTAGAGTTCGTTCTCTGCAGTACATGATTTCTTCGGTAAGTTTTTCCATTTCCAAACTTGACTACGTAGAGTCCTTCACCTCAAAAGCATTTCATTCATCTCAACCATGACACGACACGAAGAAAACTTTCACTTCACATAAGGAACCCATGACACCGTCATTCAAATTGACTTCATGTCTCCCACACACACGCACACGAGCTGTGACCAACTGCAGCCAACGTCAGTCAAGCCCACTCGCCCTCGCTCACTGCTGACATCTTACACGAAACGAAGGCAAGAAGGAAAATAGGACACATGAAGGAACTTCACCCACAACGTACACAGTTGTTAACTTCTCAGTTAGTTCCTCTTGTTTCCCAAGTCACTCAGCCACAGAGAGGACAGCCGGGAGGAGACAGGAGACAAAACAACAACAGCAGCAACAGAAAAAGGAGAACAATTCCAGTGCGAGGAAAACCAAGAAAAGTTCAGCACTTTTTTCTTGGTTTTGAGAAAAAGAAAACTTTCACTAAATCTGTGAAACTTTAAGTTTCCCCACCTCATCCTCCCTCACCGCATGTAATGAGAGCAGAAGGGAGGAGATAATTCAAACTCCAAACAAACTTGGATTCTTATTTAATTAACTCCTCAAGTTGGTGAGCGTTCTGCGGAGCTGTTCCCTGTCTGCCGCACTGCCGGGGTGGGGAACTTTTGAGCTCTGGCGACTCGTTTGCAGCCCATTTGCACAATGATGTTGAAATTGAGATTGAGGCGACAGATCTCGCCTTGTCTTCGCGCTGCTGGTGTGTGAGGTGCCATTCAACAATGAGTGAACGGTCTAAGGGATTGGGCGTTGCGTCTGGTTAAAGCAGACGCTATGGGGCGTAAGTGGTGGTCAAACGATAGGCACTGGAGCAAGGAGTGAAAAGTTTTGTAAGTTTTAATTGGAATCTGTGTGTGTGGTTGATGTCTGGGGTCGTCCCAAAGTTGAAAATTTTTAGGTTGTAATCGTCTTCACTCCTGAATGATGAGGTACATGGGTTTCTCAATTGTTAACGAAATTATGACAACAAAATGCCTTAAGAACTGGAAAAGTGAGAGCTACACTTACTCGTAAATGATTTCGTGTTAACTTATTCGTTATTGGATAGGAGCGGCTTTGTCAATGTTGTGTGGGGCAGAGATGCAAAAATGATTAGTTGAAGTTTTAGTTTCTCCTCACTTAAGGTGCGAAGCGATCGCAAAATGAATAAATACAAAAAATCCGCATCCTCTTCTGAACTTTATGTCATAAGTCTTATCAAATTTCAGTTTCAAATTCTTGTGAAATTTCTTTTCCAAGTTCCTGTTCAAGTCCTTGTCCAAGTCTTTGTTAGACTTCATGTAAAAATTCTTGTCCAAATTCTTGTCCAAGCTCTTGTCCAAGTTCTTATCCAAGTTCTTGTCCAAGTTCTTATCCAAGTTCTTGTCCAAGTTCTTGTCCAAGTTTTCGTCCAATTTCTTGTCCAAGTTCTCGTCCAAGTTCTTATCCAAGTTCTTGTCCAAGTTCTTGTCCAAGTTCTCGTCCAAGATCTTATCCAAGTTCATATCCAAGTCCTTGTCCAAAATCTTGTCTAAGTTCATGTCTAAATTCTTGTCCAAGTTCTTGTCCAAGTTCTTGTCCAAGTTCTTGTCCAAGTTCTTGTCCAAGTCCCTGTCCAAGTCCTTGTCCAAGTTCTTGTCCAAGTTCTTATCCAAGTTCTTGTCCAAGTTCTTGTCCAAGTTTTCGTCCAATTTCTTGTCCAAGTTCTCGTCCAAGATCTTATCCAAGTTCATATCCAAGTCCTTGTCCAAAATCTTGTCTAAGTTCTTGTCTAAATTCTTGTCCAAGTTCTCGTCCAAGTTCTTATCCAAGTCCATGTCCAAGTTCTTGTCTAAATTCTTGTCCAAATTCTTGTCCAAATTCTTGTCCAAATTCTTGTCCAAATTCTTGTCCAGATTCTTGTCCAAGTTCTTGTCCAAGTTCTTTGTCCAAATTCTTTGTCCAGATCCTTGTCCAAGTTATTGTCCAAGTTCTTGTCCAAGTTCTTGTCCAAGTCCTTGTCCAAGTTCTTGTCCAAGTCTTTATCACATGCATGTGATCATTTCGAACATTCGCGTATTTCGAAAGCAGTCACCTATACACCACCCTAACATAGGAGTTGGCAAACTTCAAAGCGATTTCAAACTGTCCACTGCATAAAGTCAAATCAACTTAAAATTAGACACGATCGGGAACAATTACGCCACCCACTGCCGCTTCCCAAAATTTCTGCTCGAAACTTCTAAATAGCTTTTTGACATAATTCCAATAAAAACAGAAAGAAAGTCAATTGCACGTCAAGCTAATTTTGAAACAAGTTGTGGGGTCGAAATTAGAACTTCGCAACTTTCTCGCCTCACACGCGACACCAGTCCAGTCAGCTGCCCGGAGGGCGGCCGTGGACTGAAACTTATTTAACTTTCTCACCTTTGATCAGAGAGCCACATGGAATCGGGTCGCAAACAAATAAGGGAATTATACAGTTTCCGGCAATTCGATTATGCAATGTTCGAAAACGAAATCAAAGAGAATCGCGAGCGGATCTTTTTCATCCATTGACGACGGTCTCCCCGCGGCTACCTCCCACACTGAAGTGTCGCATGGAAATAACCTTGTTATCGCCTTCTGTTGAGGGAGATTGAAAAAGTGGCGAAGAAAGAAGTGAGCACCCCGCCCCCGGTGGCCTGTGCTGTGTGAGTAAAGTCATCATCATCATCATCATCGTCTCCATCGCCATCACCATCAGCATCGCCTTCGTCGCTCGTTGTCTTCATCGTCGTCGCCTCGTTCTCTGTCGTTCGCGAACATCACACGCTACAGCCAAAAGTTGAGATTGCATTTGCCACAAGTTTTCCTTATCTCGCCGGTGATGGCGATGGTGGTGTGGCGCACGGAGCAAAAGCAGTTTTTCCGTCTGATTGAGCACAAAGCGAATTGGAGAAACCCGATGTGACAGTGGGGCACAATTCAGGGTGAAACTTTGCCATCGACGTCATTTAACGATGGGCGCCGGTGACGGTGGCGACAAAAGGTCGTCCAAAGGAAGCACTTTGTTTTTATGCGCCGTCACGATTGTCCTCGCCTCTACACGTCTGCCCCCCCCCCCCCTCCGTCCGGCTGCCATTGAATGCACGTCTTTGCGCTGAGCCTTCTCGCCGTCTGCTCATCCGGTTGTTTGTTCGGTTTCTCTACCATTCACCGGCATGCGATATCGCACTCAATGCTTCCGATGCCGTAGCGATGAGTTTCTGAAAACTTGCAAGATAGCCCAAGTGTGGCGGCAACGACTCCAGCAGTGCACACTGCAAGTCAGAAGTCACGCGGAGGCGTTCGGGCTCCTGTTGAGCGTTATGGGCTAATATCGAAAAGTTTTTCAATATAATCAACGCGAGGCGGACGATGGCGGTGGGAACTTTGCACATTTGAACAAAATGCCGGGAGATTGTGTGAATTGACGCAATGAAGGGGATTATTGTGTCCCGTTCCCCCGGATGGGGATGCATTTAGTGTGGAAGTTTGAGAAGATGATTTAGGTTAACGACGCGTGCTGCATTGCTTGTGAATAGGGATCAAGTATGCGCCGGGCCAGGGGGACTTTTGAGACCTTCGGGTGTTTGTCCTGCAGGTTGGAGGGAAGTGACCAAAGTAAAACTGGAACAACCCAGGAACACACCACACAAGTACCTAGAAGTGAACTACAAAGCAAGTGAACGGAGAAATGCAGAGAAACAAAGAAATGTTCATTCACCCCTGGAGGCATGACATTCATCTGACTCATGCGACATATCCTTACAGCGCACACATGACTCGTTTGATCCCAGCACGATTGCCAGCGTCTGAGTTGAATATCCTCGAGCCCTGTCGCTCCCTCGCCACCCTCCACCCTCACCAATCCGCACTGCCACTGGCAGTGAGACCAGAAAAAAAATTGAACTCCTCTTCACCCCCACAGACCGAGTAATAAAGAACATCCTTTTAAATTTCCTTTCATCCGTACACAAAATCAATTCATTTACAACCACTTTATTGACATTGGCTTTTAAGAGATATTACATCCCTCCCCCAGCTGCCGCCCCGCTGCGCTCGCTCCGTGTAGACACATCCATCAATTTCAATCAATTCATCTTCTTTCTTTCGAGCATCAAAGGCGGCACGGGAGAGTGGAGATGTACAAAAACAAACACACTCACCCACACACACAGGACCCCTGAGTGCGCCTACACTCGAATATGAATCCTTAACCCCGGCACGCCCTCTGCAGCGCACAGACAACGAGGAGATTTTTCACAACTTCATTTTGACTCCCCGTCGCCACCCCGGTCGGTGCCAGCCAGCCCCTCCGCCCGTCGGACCGTCGCCAGAGAAGGAATCTCTTCCGTCTATCGACGGTAATATTGTCGCCAAGTTAAGGGGAATCATATTCGTTATTATTGACACGTCCTTAGAGTGTAAGCAAGTCTAGTAGCAAGCGAGCGTGTTGTATACGGCCTTTGTGCCATTCTCCTCAGGTAATAGAATTTAATATACTTCCGCTGGAGTAATCTTGAGGAAAGCAGAAGCGAAGCTTGTGCTTCGCATACAGATTCCGCTTCGTGTTTGCCGAGATACTGATGTGGTGTCACGGCAGCGCGGGCGCTGGCCCGCCAGCAACGACACCGTAGATGGGTATCTCTGACAAATGGGGACAAACTCTGCTCACTCCTGGATGTTGTTTGTTGCTTGTGTGCACAGCGGTGGCGGAATGGAATGGGGAACAAGTATTGAATTGTGATACCTTTTATGAAGTGGTGGTGCTGCTGCTTCTGTTGCTGCAGCTTGGTTAAAGGAATCAGTGTGCATTGAGGGCGTTTTGTGGTGGGGATTATGTGGCGGGACAGATTAAAAGTTTCGTTGACTCTGTGTGATGAAGGGCTTGGGGAGGGTTGGGGAGCTATTTGAACTTTTGTGGGACTTCTTCCAATATTAGCCTTCTTGTTGATTGGCATACGTTTCAGTTTAGCTTTTCTTTTCAACCAGATGAGTGAAGCATTTTTGAAATGTTTAATTTGATGAAGCATAGGAGTCGTCAGCATACTCGAGAAACTCGTCGTAAGTTTGTCTGAGGGTAATTATGTGCATCCTCGGGCCAGGATTTTAGATTGTGTTCCAAGCTAGAGGCAGCGTTCCAATCAAAGTACTTCGCATCGGGTTTTGTGGTGCAAAGCGGTTAATTACGCACAGCTCGATCACAATGCACACATCGTAGGAACACGACACTTCACCACCGCATTCCGACACCTCTTACTCACTCCACTCATCTAGAAAACTAGCTCTCCGAGTTTGACTTAACCTGGGCCGTCCTCTGTTGCGTTGTCCTCATGACTCAGATTCGAAAACTTTTCGGGCCGGAGCAGTGGTGTCCATACGCTCTACGCGGCCTAGCCATCTTAAGCGTTGTATCCGAAGACACTTGACTAGACGCATGTCGCTGTACAACCCATTGCGTTCGTCGTTCTTTTCCTCCAGATGCCATCAACGCAAACAAGACCAAAAAACGCACGCAAAACTTTTCTCTCGAAAAGACTAAGGACTTCCTCATTCGCTTTTAGCAACGTCCAGGTTTCCGTGCTATAATGTAGGACTGAGATGATCAAGGTATTATATAAAGCCAGTTTAGTCCTCCGAAAATGGGTTCTATTGCTCGATTGCCTATTGAACCCAAAGAAGCAGCGATTAGCTAGAGTGACTCTGCTTTTGATTTCGGTACTGATGTAGTTGTCCTTATCTACCGCGGAGCCGAGGTAGACGAAGTTGTTGACTGCCTTGAAGTTTCTGCCGCCTAGTGTGACGCTCTGTCCGAGACGCCGATGTTGTGTGTCCTTTCTTGATGACAACATGTACTTCGTTTTGACCTTATTAACCACCAGACCCATTTAAGGCGCTTCCTCTTCATCATTCATCATATCACGTCAATGTCGTTGACGTAAACTAGCAATTGAGCTGACTTTTGGAAAATCGTACCTCTGGTGTTGACTTGTGAGTTACGCACGATCTGCTCAAGGATGATGTTAAAGAAGTCGCATGACAGTGCGTCGCCTTGCCTAAAACCTTTTTTTGGCATTAAATGTCTCGGTGAGTTCGTTCCCGACCTTGACGGAGCAGCAAGAGTTCTCCATCGTCATCCTACACAATCTGAAGAGTTTGGTAGGAATGCCAAAACTAGACATGGCACTGTATAGCTCGTCTCTATGAACACCGTCATATGCGGCCTTGAAATCGACGAATAGGCCCCATTTTTAGCGGCACGTGCCCGCCTGCACTCGTTGTCAAACCATGGGTTCCTTGTGGGTGGTGGCGGGAAACACAGCACATCAGCGGCTGAATTATCCAAATTTAGTACCTCCAAATTCTAAAGTCAAAGACGGAGGGGGCGGTATGATTCCCTTACCTGTCCCTCTCAAATATTTCCTTTAAGATTTGGCAGGTTTGCAGGAATTTGATTTTTTTAAATTTCGTAACATTTAGGAATTAAGGGAATTTTTAAATGCTGGCCTTTCGATTTTGATCTCTTAAAGACTTTAATTTTTAAAATTTCATTTCCAGCAAATTATTGCCTCTTAATCCCTCACCATCCACCAATCTACATTATCAAGGACCTTGCTCCATCGCCAGCAGAGAAATTTTTAAACTTTGTCTAAACGTCGTGTTCTGTTGGTCTTGACGATGATCGAGGATACGTTGCCTAAGGTGTTTTGTAATGTTGATAAGGGAACGGAGAGTAGATTTATGGGTGTGTTGTCATTTTGTCCTGCATCTAATAGCAAGCACTTTTTGTTCAGAAGGAGGGTTTCTGCTTTAGGTATAGACACCTTTTGAATGGAAATAAGGTGAGATGATGTCTGCAGCTCTGCAGGGGTAATGCTATAAGCTTTCTTCTGAAAACCAAGATGACGGTATTCGTGGCGGTGTTGAAAATCATGCCCTTGTCCTGGAAACTCCTTTCAAGCTTCCACACTCAAGGACAACAATCACAGACGCCACGAGTTTTTCCAGTCTTTAATCCTTATGACCCACAAGCCAAATTGTGTATTAAATTTCAGTAAGAAAACTGTTCTGAAAAGCTTGTCCTTTAAACAGTTCCCCACACCCTGTCAGTCTCGAAACACATGCCTCCTATTTCGCATTGTTTCAACAATGCCAAGCAAGAACCTCTCCCTGGTCGCTGGCAAAACTGCTTTGCAATCACATCACACAAGCACACACACACCCCTTCCATCCCATTCACAGTCATGCCCAATCGGTTACCAAAAATCACATTAAGCGGCACAGATTTGTGGACAGACTCCTGTCCCATCCAAGTCAGGACCGACCACGAAGATGATGATGTGGCCCGATTGAATATTCAAATCACATACCTTCGGCCTTTATGCTGACACGACCTCTTCCTTCCCCCCTCCCCTCCTCCACAACACACTCGGGCAAAGGACACCCAAAATGGGTAACAATCTGCTCATCAATCGAGAGCGAGACCAGCTCCGAGGTAGTGCGCCACACAAAAAGGATGTGTCGCACCACTCAAAAACGTTCTGCCACTTAAGCTAACCCTTCCCTCGGGGCATGTTAGCAGTGACACTGTCGACGGACAGCACTCCGCCGCCACCAGGAGGGGGGTGGACCCTAAGGGAAAACCCCATGGCCGTGGAGGGGGGAGGGGGAGGTGTGATAATCTCTTGATACTTTTTTGTGTGTGTCCAACTAAATGGGATAATGAAGTGATTACACAGATACGCTGGTGAAGTTTAAAGTCCTTACGAGACCGTCGAGATGATGATGACGTACGGTGAGAGCGCTGGGGGTTAATTAAGAAAGGGCCAAAGTTTGTCGAACTTTTCTTCGCCTCGTTTCTGGCAGAGCAGAGGAGGGGAGCGGGAGCAAGGGAAAAGTTGATGATCCTCTGGAAAGTTTTGTTATGGTTTCGTGCGAATGATTTGCCCTTTTTTCTTTCCCTCTCCCCCTCACTATTTCTGGGTGTTTCCTCCTCTTCGTGGTTAAGCACTGAGCAGCTCATGTTGCGGGGATAAGTTGAGCTGATAGATTTTCTGCAGGAAATTAACGGAATGAAGACGGAGTGAAATTGCAAGCCATTGAGAGAGAGAGGATTTGCGATGGAATCCAGTTAAGATGGTGGGTGAAGCGTGGTGACCTTGAAATTTTGAACAGAGTGTGGATATGACACAAATGCTGGATATAAGGGGCTTGAGTGGAACGAGGTCAGTCTTTATGAAATCCATTAGTCCAGTTGTGCATTATTAGTTAGAAATATTCATTGAGCCAGTTTGAATCCTCGTCCCCTGCACAGGTCAAGTTGACACACAGCCTCCTTGTGGCGCCCCCTGGATAGCCATTTCGACATCCGTTGTGTGGTGAACCAATGTATGCAGCGCACTACTCTGCCCTAGGGTAAAATAATGGGCCTGCCTTTCCGCCATCCAGATGGATGGCTAGGCCATGTAGAGCGTATGGACACTGTTCTGTTCTGTTCACACTGTTCTGGCCTAAAAAGTCTTCGAATCTGACCCATCGGGACAACGCAATAGAAGACGGCCTAGGCTTAGGTGGCGCATACAAGTGGAGAAGGACCTCAACCACCATGGCTTTCACAGCTGGAGGTAGCTAGCGAAAGATTGTGCTGGCTGGAGAAGCATGATGGTTGAGGCTCAAGTCCACCCCGCACTTTAGACACAAGAAGAAGAAGAAGAAGAAGAGACTGATACGCCAATCTCTTGTCCATTCACTGACATAATTGAGCACTGTTTGTAGCTTTGCAGACAATTTTTTCGATTGTTTCTTCTACTGATAGCTGTATCTTCGGCAAACGTTGCTTGACATCCACTCGCGCCCCCCTTCGATACATCGCCAATATGTGAAAGATAAAGAAGTGGCCCGAGAACACTTTCATGTGGTACGCCAGCGGAAATTGCGTAAAAAATTAAATGAATGCACAGAAAACAATGGTAACAGCCATAAAGCAGACCCACAAAAAAAGTTACTAAAGAAATTCGTGAGCCAGCTACTTAACACACCACTCCAAAAGGACTAACCAATAAAAACACATTTTCTAGACAAAATTCAACTTTATTTATCAACATAGTATCCTTTAAGAGTAATACAATCAGTCCAACGCCGCTCTTATTCAGCCTCAAAATAGGCCTCAATTTCGGCGATCACCTCCTCATTCGAGACATATTTTTCGGCCGAGCATCGTTTTGAGGTCTGAAAAAAGGTAAATGACATCCTTCAAATACTCGTTTAGTACCATGTTGTATTCGTTATTGAGCGTTTTTCCTTTTTGAAGATAGTCGATCTCAAAATACGGATGCCGATCTTCACTTCGCGGTTTTCCAAAACGATTTTGTGTACTTTTTTGATGTTTTTGGGTGTAACCACATCAAATGGCCTTCCAGAGCGTTCAGCATCGTTGGCATCTTTACAGCCAGGTTTAAATTCAGCATACCGCCGACAAATAGTTAATTTTGATGGAGCAGCGTCCCGGTAATAGAAGCCTGTGCTGAGCTTGCACGGTTCTTGTTTTTCTTTCATCAAAAAAGGAGAAACACCCGAAATTCGGGTTTTCCCATTGTTTTAAAAATAGTAAAAGTAGTGCCAGTCGAGGAACTGTAACCTTTCAGAATGTAAATTTGGCAGGTCTCATTTGAATGTTTATAAAAAATAAGTTTGTCAAATATCTCACTTCCGCTTTTTTGCTCTTAATTCAATGTTTATGAAGCATTGCTCCAGTCGTCGAATTTAGTTTAAATATGCCCCTCTTCCTCCCTCCTCCGAAGAACTCGGACAGCCACGTTTTACAAGCATCTTTTGAGTTCAACTTCACACCATCAAGGGCGTTCGCCATGGACAGGAACAGGCGGTAATCACTTGGCGCTATTTCCGGGCTGTATGGTGGATGCGATAAAACCTCCCATCCGAGCTCCCGCAGCTTCTGACGAGTCATCAACGAAGTGTGTGGTCTGGCGTTGCCCTGGTGGAACACTACACCCTTCCTGTTAGCCAATTTTGGACGCTTCTGGTAGATCGCATGCTTCAAGCGGTCCAGTTGTTCGCAGTAGATAGTAGAATTAAGCGTTTGGCCATATGGGAGCAGTTCATAGTGGATGATTCTCTTCCAATCTCACCAAACACACAGCAAAACCTTCCTGGCCGTCAATCCCGACTTGGCCACTGTTTCGGACGATTCACCGGCCTTCAACCACGACCGTATTCGCTTGATATTGTCGTATGTGATCCATTTTTCGTCGCCAGTCACCATCCGCTTCAAAAATGGGTTGAGTTCATTCCGCAGGCGTTGATTCGGTCCAGAAGGTTTTTTTGCGTCAAATTCAAATTCATCCAAACATCAAGCTTTTCTTTGTATCTAGCCTTCTGCAGATGGTTTAAAATGGTGATGCGAGATGCCACATGCCGATCGGTATTCGTCGTCACAGGTCTTCCGTCGGCTGGCTTATCCATGGTGTCGTTTTCACCACCTCTGAATCGTCGAAACCATACCTCCGTGGTTCGAAGTGGAGCCTTCTGCATGTCAGCCTCGGGACTTAGTATATGATGTGCTAATAGAAGGATCATTTCCTCAATTCTGTACAGCTCCAAGATGTTGCAGGATAGTGTGGAATAGGGAAGTGTTTGATCGACTTCCTCCACGACCACGAGTCATTCCCGTTTATCTTCAAATTTCCAAATGGTTTAAGTCTTAAACGGTCATATGTAATCCTTTTTTTTAAGTATCGCACAATGGTCGCCGTGGCGCAGTGGTAAGTGCATCGACTGCGGCGCAGAAAGTCTGGGTTCGATTCCCGGACGGGACACCTAGCATTTGTTTCACGGCACCACCTCTTTCGAGTTGTTAGGCCACTCAATTATTATTAATTACAATGATCTCGACAAGGACTATAAGCGTTCCCACGCACATAATTCAAACAAACTAAGTGGGAAATGAGAACAAACCGGTGAGATGTGTCCCCATTGCTGTACACGACACACATCTCCTCCAACCTTACTTTGCCTTTCATTGGAGAACAGAATGGAAGACTCCTTCAGAATTTCGTCCAACCTGGAGCACAATGCCTACAAAAATTCCCTCGACACACTCTTCACTTGGACGAGCGCGTATTCGTAGTTTTAAGCCATATAGTCTTCACTTTGATGAACATTTCCTCATTAGAGTTGCCTCTTCACTCCTTCGCCCACTTAGCCCACCCAACAGTCTAACAAGCAGTCAAACTGGAAACATTCCCCAGACAAATGGGATTATCCCCGCCCGAGGATGAAAAAGAATTTTAAATAATGCAACTCCTACACTGTTATAAATTCCAGGATATCGCCATGCAGTCAGCCGAGTCAAACGCTGTCTGGAGCGTTCAGCTCTGAAAGGCATTCCTCACATTTATGCACTTTTCCGAGGCGGGAAATGCACCGACAGGGCACGTTTCACTCCCCGGCAGGGACGTCTTCACAGCAATTCCCTGCTCCTGCAATAGAACGACAGGCAGTGAAATAAATATTTAAGAGAAGAATAACCACAGTGTGCCGGATGCACGTTTAAAATGCGAGTGGGAGCGTCAGTTGAGTGACTGAATCCTAACCGTATGTGTTAGGAAAAAAGCAGCTTTTGTTGGTCGCACGGAGCTACTTTGTTGTGCAGCGGATGGTCATGAGACGTTATGAGGCGCCCGTCGGTGGGGCGATTAGCATTTAGATAGAAAACAGAAATGCATTTCAACGGCTTAAACGGTTCGCCTTGACTGCAGCTCGACCGAAACGAAGCTTAGATCCTGTCTGAAGAACCACACGTGGACTCTTTCTACACAAGAACATTGTCGTCACAAATAAACCCGCCTAATGGTATGAAATTCCTGCCGCACAGGAAGCGACCAATAAAAGGATCTTAACAGCAATTACCGCACCTCCGAGGATTATCAGAGCAACACTCAATTGTTCTCTCTCTCTCTCGTAGCCACAATGAAACCTTCATTATTTCGCCCCGATATTGAGTGGGAAAATGCCACCTAAACACCACAAAGATACGAGCATCGCCCAGCAGTATACTGCCGCCCAGGAGATCGTTTGTGCCCGGCCTGCCAATAGATTCTAATAACGAGATGGGGTCGTTGGGGACTTGTTTCCACTTTCGCACATTTAATTCGTTGCAAGGATCAAATTTGGAATTTCACTAACTCGTCGGGTTTGTGAGAGGGGGGGCGATGGGACGCCCGACCGCAGGCTCCTCTTCAATTGGTTTCACCTCGAGAATATATCTCTTGGAATTTATGTCCTTCGTCGACCCCACCATGTCGGTCGACTCGAACTTCATTCCAATTTTCTTTTATTTTCATTCCCTCTCTTTCTCCTTCTCTCTCTCTCTCTCGACTCTATCTCGCATTTGGTTGTAATTAGCGACGAGCAGTACAACACGAGAAAGGCTACCGCTGTGTCCCTACACATCCATGGGCTAACAAATTGGCAAAGTTTTCTAATTTGATTTTGTGATTTCATTTTGTTTAGCCGAATGGCAGCCAGTTGGCTGGGCATGTGTGCCTGTGTGTGGCGGGGAGGGGCGGCAGGGGGAGCGAGGCAGTGGGTCTCCATTTCGAAGGATTAACAGGATACATTTAACACTGAGAATTAGTCTCGGATAAGTTTTTCCTTGTCGTTCTCCAGCTCGGATTCCAGTCGTTGCTTGATTTTTGTTCTACACCCCACATCCCCCCTCAACGGCTGGTGGTCGTCGTCCTGACAGACTTGTTGGCTTTTGTACTTATTCTGGATTATTGGAATTTTAGGATACATATTGCATCTATGGCGGGGAGATCATTAGGCTGCCGAAGACAAGTTTCTTAGTCTAGAGCTCTTAATTATTACGGAGTTAAAAGGGTGTGCTGTTGGGTGGGAGAGTGAGGGGCGGGGACAATGGACAAGAATTGACATTCTCGGATGTAGAAGTTGAAGAAAGGAATTAAAATGTTTGCTGAGAGGACTCTGGGACTCTGGGAAATGGTTTTTCGAATGGAATTCGCAGCCAGCCCGGTCGGTAATTAGAGAAGTTTCGCTCGTGATAAAATCGAAGTGCGACGTCCGATTGGATTATGGTTGTTTAAGTGAATATCAAAGGACACAAGATGCCTTCCTTATGCGGGAGATAATCAGAGTGACTTTGTCACGATAATGCTGCTCTTAGTGTCGGATGTCGAAAAATGTCAGCTGAAAGGAAGTTCGACTTGCGTCCAGGGTGGAACTTTTAGACTCGTCTGTGGGAGTCTTAAATGAGTTTGGTGTTCGGGGAATGAATTCTCGGGATGTGCCACCACAGTTGATATCAACTCTTAAGGGGCTTCCTCGTTGTCTTGAGATGCAGACTTGAATGACCATCAAATTGCCTGAGATGGGGAGTGGTTGCTCCTTCCTTGTGAGTGCAGTGCTACTCAACGGATTCGAAATTGAATTTGTGACGTGTAGCGTTGTGATGAATAAATGGATTTAGATACAAGATACATTTTTATTAAGAAAGTCTAAGGATATGACTTACCGACCGCTGTAAGGAGTGCCTTTTGAGTGTTCTTGGTTCTCAGGACCTCAGGAGCTCTTTATTTTTGCATCGGTGGTTCAATGGTAGAATGCTCGCCTGCCACCTCAGGAGCTCTAAGCTATGTTCAGTTGACCTTAACAGTAATTAACTCCGATTCTGTGGATATATGGCCAACAAGTGCCTTTACACGGTAGAAATTATCGGACAGTTTGACTGACATCTCCTGGACAGCACTGCGTACATCACTTTCAAATGTTGTTTGTGTTTTATCTTACATTATAAGTCAAATCTCATTTGTTGGCATTGAAGTGAAAGCGGCTTAAATCAGTTTGGCGATAAATGAGGGCAAGACGAAGTACATATATGCTGCCATTAATGAGCTTACTTTCTTACGTAAGGTGGCGCTACAGTCCGGAGTGGACCTGGGCCTTAACCAACAAGCGTCTCAAGCCACCCGGATCTTTGGCCAGCTGTCTCCAGTTTCGCACGCATAGTTGATTGAAGTCCCTTTCCACTTGGGTGCGCCACCTAAATCGCGGTCTTCCTCTACTGCGCCATCCCTCGAGGGTGGATTCGAAGACTTTGGGGCCGGAGCATTGGTTGCCATCCGCTCTACATGACCTTGCCATCTCAATCCTTGGATCTTCACTCTTCTGGCTAAGTCGATGTCGTTGAACAGCCCGTATAGTTCGTCATTATATCTCCTTCTCCACTCACTATCTATGCAGACGGGACCGAAAATCACGCGAAGAATTTTCCTGTCGAAGCAACCAAGAGCAGCATTATCCGTGTCGTTTTGACAAAGTCCATGCGTCCGCTCCATATAGAAGGACAGGGACGATTCTTCTTCTTCTTCTTGTAGCGCTACAGTCCGGGGTGGAACTGGACCTCAATCAATATGCCTCTCCAGCCAGACTGGGACGATTAAGGTGTGGTAAGGCGTTACCTTGGTTATTCGAGAGAGGGCTTCGTTTACCAATTGTTTCCTTAGCCCAACGAAGCAGCAATTGGCAAGAGTTATTCTTCGTTTGATTTCAGCACTGGTGTCATGGTCTGAATCGATAGCGGTGCCTAGGTAGACAAAGCTTCTGACTACCTCAATGTTATATCTGTCTGCTGTAACATTCTGACCAAGACGTCGGTGTTGGTTGTCCTTTCTCGTTGATAGCACATACTTGGTCTTACCTTCGTTAACCGCTAGCCTCCGTTGCAAAACCCACAAAAAAGCCATTGACATCACGCTGCGTTCTTCCGATAGTGTCAGTATCGTCTGCATATGCGAGTAGTTGGACGGACTTCTGAAAGATTGCTCCTCTGGTGTTGGCGTTCGAGTTTTGAACAATTCTTTCAAGAACTATTTCGCATGAAAGCGCGTGGCCTTGTCTAAATCCTCTTTTGATATCAAAGTTCTCGGTTAGATCTGTACCCACTTTGATGGAGCAGCGTGCACTCTCCATCGTCATCCTACACAAACGGACGAGATTAGTAGGGATGTCAAAACTAGGTATTGCTCTGTATAGCTCGTCTCTATAGATGCTATCATAAGCGGGCTTAAAATCGACGAAAAGGTGGTGGGTGTCGATTTATTGCTTTTGGGTTTTCTCCAAAATCTGCCGTAGTGTAAATATTTGGTCAATGATGGATTTTCTTGGGCTAAAGCCACACTGTTGTGGAGCAACCAGGTTGTTGACGAATGGCTTTAGGCATTCACACAGTACGGCAGATAAGATTTGGTATGCGATACTTAGGAGACTGATGCCTCTGTAGTTGGCGCAGTTCAAAGGGTCTTGATATATAATACTAATACTAGACTTTTCATAGACAATTGATACTCTTTGAGTGTTGTTAGGTACTCGAAAGAGGTGGTGCCGTGACAAAATGCGAGGTGTCCCTTCCGGGAATCGAACGTAGACTTTTTGCGCGACGGTCGAGGCACTTACCCACTACACCCAGCGACCACAGATCTTGATATATGCAACGCGAAATTTGTCAAGAGATGCACGCCTAAGAATTGCATCATCCACCTGGCATGTATCCTTTTCCCTGTTCATGCGCATCCAAACAGTTTTTTCAAAGACACTACTAGTAAGTCTTCTTATCCCAAATCCACTTTGTTAAATTAAACGGAATTTTTTATCGTATTCAAATTAACAAGGGGTTTCGAAACTTCACCTCTACTCGAAAATAACTTTGGACATATCGAATCGTGACTGCATTTGAATAGCCTTCTTTTTTTGGGGGATTTATATCCCGACAAGGGTTTAGGTCAAAGTTCTGAAGTCCAAAATTACGAAATGCCCAATATTCCAAAATGTCAAAATCCCCTAAAAACGACTCCAGAAATGAGATTCCGAAAAGTATGGAGAAGCATGCTGTCCCATCTGTAACGCCATCACTTGAGGTGGGTGTAGAATTTGGAGTAGGTGCTAAATTTTGACAATTCCAACCACTTTCATATCAAATGTTCACAGAATTGTCAAATCTTGTTATTTTTACATTTTTTCTACTTTAGAAATTTCCCCCTTTTTGGGTTTTTGGTCATTTGAGAATTTGGACATTTAGGGATTTCGGATTTAGGCATACTGAACGCATGTGTTCTTGCACATGCCCCGTGTCAATTTGACATCCTTTCTATACTTCACCCGTTTCTCTTCTTCCAAAGAACTTAACACATGGTAACAGTTTACAGATATAACCCACTCCGCCAATTGTTTCTTCAAACAAAACCCACATCTACACGATTAAAGAGGCAAGAATCCCGAATTGAAAACATTACCCTCACTGCTCTGTAGTCAGTTCTTCTGTTCAAGAGTCCCACCCTTCACTTTATTTTTCAAGAAACTTCTCTCTGAAGTCAATGTACGGTATCGGTCTGGACACTTTCAAAAAATTAACCTAAGCAGCTTAAGGGACTTTCGTCCTTAAGGCGCTTTTCCAGAAGTTAAGTAATATCTTTCACCAAAGTCAGGCGCCCCACCCCAACCAAGAGATCAGAATCCTTCCCCCAACCGGGAGTTGCCTCCTGAGAGCTGTCTCCTCAGAGCACCTCCCTTTGCGGTGAGGTACGGGATCAAGAACAAACACAGGAGAAAAAAAACTGAGAGAAATCGAAAAAACGGAAATCCCTTATATATTCCTTCGCACACCTCAGACGGAAGGGTCCTTAAGACGGGCGACGAGATGATGACAATGATGTTGCAAATCTGTTGCCAGGCAAAATATTTAGCTTACGGCCAACGCCGGTCTCCCCGTCCCCGAGGTCGGACGACCGGGAAGACCATGTGACCGCTCCTTTGTTGGTCGGCCGTCCTCCGTGGCAGAGCAGGTGGTTGCAATGGACTTACCTCACCTGGTACAGTGGTCTGTGGTACTTTGTTTCGTTCTTCTGTGCGGCCGATGAAAAGTTTCCTTGTCTCGTCCTTTCGTTTACTTTTTGCCACCGCTTCCGCTGCTGCCGTTGTTGCTGATACACCTGGCCGAAGTTTGCTCTGCTGAAACCGAGAAGAAGGACTCCGACCGGTCGAAGGAGTCTCCTGGCATTCAGCCAGTTAAATATAACTGATAGCCATGGATTAGGGCTGACGGCTCACCGGCAGAGTCAATAGTTGAGAGTTGAGAGGGCCAACAGATTACTGCGCCCCTTGAGTGTGCGCTTCTTCGCCGTGGACACCATTTGTCTGCTGTCTGCTGTCTGCTGTCTGCTGTCTGTTGCCATCGCAGCGCGCTGCTATTGATGAATTCGGATTTTCATGGGATTAGTTAATCGCCCCAGGATTGGATCGGCATTAACCACGACCAGCACTGCTGGGAGGGTGCTGAAAGATTAATGAATCCGTCAACTTGTGGCCAACACGTTATTAAGTGACGCCCGGGGATCTGTGCAGTAGCCGAATGCATGGCGTGCTTCTTAAGGGATGTCAGTGTCAGCTCATAAAACTCATCCAACTGCCGGAGGGGGAATTCACTTTTTTTTCGCTCTACACTTGTCTGCTCTCAGATTGCGGCGATAAGGTGGAACATAAGGCACTTGGCATGTCGTCGTTTACGGCAGTAATGTCCCGACGGGGATGATGGCGCCAAGATGATAAACACCGACGACGCTTGTTCACTTCTTGTCCTTTCGAATTGCACACTCGTTGAGGCGAGGACATTTTTCTTTGTCGGCGCGGCGCGGGGAGCGAAGACAAAGCGACTGGGGTGAGTGATGACGGAGAGCTTGTGCTTGAGCACGTCATAAATGCTTTAAAGACCATTAACTGAAGTTACGGAAGAAAACAGCTTTAGGGACAATGATGATGAAGGGATGATGGTTTGAGGGGATGGAAAGAGGGATTTTTTCTTGAGAGACGTCTTCGAAAGTGGACTAGAAGGTGGATGTGTCACAGAAGGAAGATTTTTTGTTGGGACCTGGACTTTTGTCTCAATCTTAGATTTGTGAACGACTGGATTAGAAGTGTTAGCAGAACCTCCACCAACTGCTATAAGGCAAACACTAACTAACGCCTCTTTTCGAAAAAAAACGTTCCCCCCACATTTGAGGAACATTCACAAATAACAAAAGTTTCCCGTTTCCCTTCCGCTAAGCCATCCCTTGCCAAGGGGTTTTTGCGTTTGATTAATTTTAACGTCTCGTCACGGCAGGTTGATAGTCACAATCACGCGAATCGACACTAAATTCGTATACAAAGCTCATTAAGGCTCCTCACCCACCACCGGTATCCCGGTGAGTGAATGCATTCATTGACAGTCAAGTGGAAAATCGGCCTTCAATCAGGTCGTTTCAAAATAAAGGGGGAGGGGAGGGAGTGGGACTACCTCTGGGCATAACTGGTCGTATTCTGGGCATATCCTTAATTTAACGGTTAATTTGACTAATGCGCCACCTAATGGGCCGATTGGCGGTGTAAATCGCTTGTTGGCGGCAAGGAATGTCGGCAGGTGTTGGTTAATGTTGACTTTTAACTGTTGACGGCTGCCAACTTCTCATGTGCCCGTCGAAATTCTCCCACACACCCCGTTTTTTTAACGCTCCTTTGTTATAGCATTACAAAGGGTAAATGCGTTTGACGTTCCTCGCTCAACCCACCCCCAACTCTTTACTTCCACGATGATAGTGTCTTGCGGTGCGGCCAGTGGGGGGTGGATTGGCAAACATATGTGCCGTGTATTTGTGTCAGTTCCTCGTGAAAGGGCTGTAATATGATTTCGACAAGGGCCCACAGAGGTGGCATGGTGGTGGCAGGGAAAGTGAGGGTGGGATTCAACGGATTGCGTGCCGACGACGGCACATCCGCCACAAGACACGTCGACATGCCATTAGTGTCTGTTGACTGAGATCATTTAGACGGAGATTTATTACAAGCAACGTCTTTCTTAATTAAGCTGATGACTGGCGAGGGAAGGATGGAACTTGAAGGCGTGAAGGGAGGGGAGCATTTGCACAGACATTTGGATTATTGCAATGAAGGTGCAGTTGTGAAAGCGTTTATGATTTACATTTTCAGGAGGGAACTTGGGGAAACATAATGAGGACGGATGATAGTTTGAAAGTAGGGATGAGGACATGCCTTATACACTGAGAACCCGAATTGGGGTTAATTACAAATAGAAATCGATTAAAGTCTCAGATGGCCTGAAAAACCAAACAATTTAAGATTCTTAAAAAGGCTTGAATTTCAACATTTTGAGAACGTATGTACCAACAACTTTCAAAATACAGAAATCTAGCACTCGAACAGAAAACCAAAGCAAAAGTTAAGTTTGAAAAGCCCAAAAGTTCTTAAGAAGCTCCAAACACCAAAATGTTCAAATTCTTAAATGTCAAAATTGTGTGGATATTGATCAAACTATCTAAAATAAAAGGCAAAAGGCATAAAACGCCAAAAATTAATTTTAAAATTCCCAAAATGACAAAAAAATTTACCAAAAGTCGGAGAGTCTATTGGACTATAGAAAATTCTGACTTCAGAAAAATGATCAAAAGCTAAAAAAATGTCAACATTTGACAAATTACATATTTTAAAATTAAAAATCCTGAATTCCTAATTTCGAAAAACACTCGCAACTCAAAAATGGAAAAAAAAATATTCCGAAAACCCAAATTTTTCGAATAAAAAACTAAGTTACCAATCATAAAAAAGTTTCCAAATTCGAAAGACACTAACACTTCGTCACACACAACACTACGACAAATTAAATTTTTGAAAATTGTAAATTCAAAACTCGCATATTCCAAAAATTCGGAACAAAACCAAAATTTAGGAAACTGTTTAATTTTCGGATCAAATTGCTCCAATGCCCCAGTGAGAATATACTAGTGGAATTTACAAAGCATACCCCAATTTCGAGCATTTGCTTCGGGTTCTTTTGAGACTTTTTTTTCTTTGCGCGATTTTGAACTTTCTAGATTTGAACCGATCAAGTGTTTTCTTGAATGCAATTTTCACCATATATGTATTTTTTAAGGATTCTCTCGCGAGTCCCAAAATATACACGAATTGCCAATTCAGGCATTTTTGGTAAGGCCACATTATGAAATGTTTTGTATTTAAGACCTTGTTAAAATTTGGGGTCTTCGTGATCAAGATTTAGGGCTTTCTGGGTTATGCAGTTCATGATATTTGCCCTATACTTCTTTTTGCACTACTTTTTCCTACCGTCATGCAAACACATCATATTTACTGCACAACATCCTTATTCCATCAATAATAAAACCCATAAGGAAGATAAGAAAAAAATGCATTCTGAACTTAGAAAAGGCTCGTTTTCCGGAATGACACCGAGTTTTGGATTGCGCAAAATAATAACACCAACTCTTGGTTTTTTCGCCTGTGAACAAATTTGCTGGTCCCAGGAGTACCAAATAAAACTAGTTTGGATTCGTGCGTCCATAATAATTTGCGCCATTTAGAAGGTTCCCATTTAAGGGGTTCTTTCACTAATTTTGTTCGTTTAAGTAAGTTGATTTTTGACAGAGGTGGTACTTTTCTGGAACTTCTGGCAGGTAAATTCTTCTTCACCAGCCTTCTTCTTATTGTTGATGTCGACGCGGGTAAATTTAATTCCTCTTTTATTTCCCTAGCGTTCATAAACAGGTTATGTTTCACTAATATTACTATTTGGCGTTGTACGGCGGGGGTTAGTTTCGGTTTTCTTCCTCTTTCTTTCTTTCACCACCACTTCTGAGGCGGGTCTTATAAGCGACCCAAGATAGGATAGCATCAAGTCCAAAAACACGCTTGAAAATAGCTTCTGACGCGTTGAGGTGATGACGGAGGATCGGGTTATGTCGTGCGTGCATTGCCCAACGATTTCAACAGTGGTAAATGGGGGTCAATGAAAATGACGATCATGTCAAATGATACGATTGACACGACTCGAAAACAGTCGAAAGAATGCATTTAAAAAAAAACTTCCTTTCTGTTCAACTCATTAAGTCTCAATTTTGAATACAAATTCGTTAAAATCTGCTGGATATGCCCACAAGAGTAAACTTCCAATACAAAATATTTTCTCACTTGCACAACGTATTTTACACTGAACCTCCACAGATTACTAAAAATACTCAGAAGAAGACCACACTTAGAGGCTAGGACCCTCCAAAAGACGACAACACCGAACCACCAAAATTGAAACATTTTCAAGCTGATCCTCACACCGCCGTTCCTCCTCCCCAGAGAGCCACCGAATTAAGTCATAAATCCTCGCCCAAAGCCCAAGCTGCACCCGAATGTCTTCTCCCCCACGATGGCATGTCAGAAAAACAATTTGTGCTTCGGCGGCGATTCTCTGCCCAACCTGACATTTAAATTTTTACGACATCCCCATCATCGTTGTTGAATCAAATCAACCTCCCAGTGATTCGGCAATCTAGGGCAAGGACGCAGCGCCCAAAGGAGCAGAGAGTGGAGAGAAAAAAAAATCAATCACCATTAACACACCTCGCCACCATAGACTCCTAATGATGATGAAAGCCAATCAATTTACCACGAGAAACCATTCGATGACTCTTGCCCCGGTTGCGGATCTCTCCTTTTTATGGCAGCTTCACACACCAACCGAGCCACCCGCCTCCACCGTCTTTGACGTCGTCGCCGGGACAGAACCATCCCTTTCGCTGTTCGTCCTCCGATTTCGCCTCTGCCGGCTGGTGGTGGATTTCATTTTTTACGACCCAACACACTCGGATTACTACCGAAAAGCCAGAACCCAATAACTATTCGCATCCATCTTCCGCGGAACGTGAACAGTGTCGTGGATACAGTGGCGGTGTCAGTGGAGTGTGTCTGCATGTGATGTACCCGAAGACGTAACATCTCCGGCAGACGGCATAAATTAGTTAAAGTTGGCTTCTTATTAATCCCGTCGATAAGTTTCTCAGAGCCTGCGGTTGCGTGACAGTTTTTGCTCCTTGCCGCACTTGCGGCGAGGGGCGGAGTAATCCGACCATCAGTCTTCCGCCGGAGCATGCAGGCAGCACAATTGCTACTGCTGCTGCTGCTGCATCACATGTCAGGATGCAGTGTTGCAGTAATGAGAACGTCTTGCCGGCACAGGGGGGCGAGTGTCAGGGGCGGATGCTCCGCTTGGCTCCGGAACACACAACAATGATGGATGCTGCAATTTGCCAGCGACGTGATGACTTCAGCAGAAGGAGATCAAGAGACTGCAAGCATTTGGTGGGGGCTCTGACGTCACATTTCATTATTGCTTCCCTGGCGTGTCAATCAAAAGAGCACGTATGCGCGCACGAATGGGTTTTGGGGCAGCATAACAAAATGCTTGTTGGTGACTTTGTGGAGGGTCGCACGATGACGGGTTGTGTGTTGACCGAAGGATGATGGAATGGATGGTGGAGTCAGTGGAGTGAAAAATTTGGCGCTCTGAGTGCACAATGGTGCGGTCTTTATGGGATATGTGCAGAAAATTTGAAAGGACAAACGTACTGGCGTGAATGTGAAAGTGAAAGTGGTGTTCTGCGACTTTGCTTGGATCGTGAAATCCCAGACCAAACTAAGCTAAGGAATTAAAAGAAACCTTCGCTTTTACTTTCCATTCTTTTTTATGGTCTGAGGCGTTGTCTCGAGAACGACTGCCTGCCATCTGTTCGTCGACGTCATGACCACCGCTGAGCAACCTTACATTACGATCAGGGATGGTGCCAAGACGTTCAATCTGGGAATGATAGAAATCAGATGCTTACAAGCTATTGAAGGGTGGTCTAACGAAAACGCGCGATAATAATTGAAAATGAAACAAAGGGTGCTTAGAGAATTATCCTTTTCGATTATGATAGAAGGAACTCTGGAAATTATGTGTGAAACAAAATACAGGCCAAAAGGTAGTCACGGCTTCGGTGGCATATCTCCATCCGATGGTCCATGTTTTTAATGACTCTGAGACCCCAATTGACGTTTAATGTCGTTAATGTGTCCAATTATCTCATCCCTTAGCTCTTGAATTATCCCTGACTTGGTGACGTATACATTTTCTTTTAAATATCCCCTAAGAAGGAACTCCAATGCGGTCAATTCACGGCCATCGAATTTCTCACGCGAAAGACTCATTGTATCGTTGACTGTGTCGCAAGCGGCACCATCCTGTTGAAAGCACATATCGTTCAGGTCTATATTTTCAATTTCAGACATCAGTTATCAGCTCGAGATAGCGAATACAATTCACAATTACTGCATGCTAGACCTCATTTTTGAAGAAGAACGGCTCGATGGCGCTGCCAGCCCATCAACCGCACCAAACAGTCACTCTTTGTGGATACATCGGTTTTTCGGCGATCACTTGTGGATTCTCATTTCTCCAAATGGAGCCATTCTGCTACCGATTGCGTACACATTTGGTCGATTACAGTGACCAAAAAAATCACGAAATGCATTTTGATTTCAACGGACGCTTTCATAAAAAGATTCGAGAATCTTAACGGGCTGCTGAATAGTGTGCCTCTTCCTTGTTGAAACCGAAACAAAAAAATGCCAAATTAAGTTGGACGAAACTTCTTGACCAATAGGTGTGACTCAAAATTTATCTCATGCTTTATGGTTGGACAGTGGAGTAGTGGGTCAGTGCGTCAGCCCACACGCGGAAGGCCTAGGTTCGATTCTGGGACAAGACACCTAGCATTTTTTTCACAGCACCAACTCTTTCGAGTTGCTGGCAACACTCAAAAGTACTAAAGTACACTCTTGTGGGCTGTAATTACAATCAATTTAAAATGTGATACATGACTTCTTCTTCTCCTTCCTCTTCTTATCTTCTAATTCTTCTTTTTCTTCTTCTTGATCGTCATTGGCGCTACTGTCCACAGTAGCCCTCAATCTGAACCATTATGCATCAGCTTGAGTGGCACGTTGTCTAGCCAGGAGTGTTCTGTTTCGCGCACCAATTTGAACAAGGCCCATCTCCTCTTTTTTGCGTCATTCCAAACAAAGAGCGTCTTGTGTCGCGTCGTTCTAGTGTCTCTCTCTCTGTGTAGTCCATTTGCCTTAAATTCCCTAGACATTCTTAGTTTATATCAGTAGACCCTCGACTAAAAACATATCGACGTACTATACGCTGTATAGTTTGCTGAATCTCTCTATCATATCAACGCAAGCAAGAAAGAAAAACGCATGTAAACAATTTTCTCGAAAATACCTCAAACGCTTTTAAAACATCCAAGCTGACTACGCTAGGGTAGGGTAGGACAGGGAAGGCCAAGATTTTGTGCAACGTTAGCTCAGTTTTCCGAAAGGGAGTTTTGTTACACAACTGCTCCTTATGCCAAAAGAAATACCAAGTGATGTTACTCTCGATTTCGGTACTGATGCTACTACATCTCTTTATGGCGAAGCGGAGGTAAATCGAATGTTTGACTTCCTCAAAGTTTTTGCCAGTCATTGTGACACTGTGCCTGATGCCTCCAATTTAAACAGGCTCTTCCAAGATCGCGTCTCTTGTGTTGGGTTGCGAGTTTCACACCATCTCAAGAATGATGCTGAAAAAATCGCCTAGCACCTCATCGCGTTTCCTTAAACGCTCTCTGCCATTCGGTACTTCTGTCAGCTAAGTACCGAACTTGAGGTAGCATCGAGGTCTCTTACTCCACAATATAACGAGCTTGGTAGGTACGCCAAAATTAGACATGGCACTGTGTCTACATGGCGTCTCTATACACAGTGTCACATACGGTCTTGAAATCGAAGGAGATGTCCATCTGTGTAACTTGAGTCTTCTGCTGGTTTTGCCGCATGCCGATATTTACCTCGGTACCTTGTTGGAACGATTACACATTTGAGGTCGCCGAAAATGCGGCGAAATGTATGGGTTTCCTAGTCATGGTTGTCAAATATATCTCCGCTTTTTTGCTCTTCATTCAATGCTTCATAAAAAGTGTTACAGTGATCGGATTTAGTTCAAATATGCGCTGTTTTTTTTTTAATAATCTGTTTCCATCTAGACGGCAACTTCACTACACCCTTCCGGTTGGCCAATTTTGGACGCTTCTCTTCGATCGCCTGCTTCAAACGGTCCAGTTGTTCGCAGTAGATGGTATAATTCAGCGTCTGACTATATAGGAGCAGCTCTGTAGCGCTTTGTACATAGCCGGAAAATGCATGACAACCTTATATTTCACATCTTCTGATTTAGCTACAATATACAAGGCAAATATGCGCCCCAAGCTTCAGTGCAATGCTTGTTTCTGGTTCTGATACATCAAGTACCTCTCATCGCCTATTGGATAGAATCCAAAAGCGAGCCACAAAACTCGTTAGAAATAACAAAATTGACAGAACACCGATAAAATATTTCGCCTATGTCACTATTTTATTGATACAGATAGGTTGCTGAAATAAAGTAACCAGTTGCATCCTCCACACGCTTTGCTCGAAATCCCTGTCAATTTCCCCTTAAGCCCCATTTTGGATGCTCGATTAAGTTTAGAGTTTTGTTTTTTAACCAAACAACACGAATATGGAACGCTCTTCTCAACACAGTGTTCCTTCCGCTTTATATCCCACAGGCACTTAAGACCAATGTCCATCGGTAACTCCTCTGCCTTTCTTGCTCTATATTTTCAGCTCGAGATGTGACCATTTCATGAACTCCATTCACTAAAACTTACTCGAAGTCCCTCTAGCACGCACAAATTGGAAAACCTGCTCAAGTCTGTGTTCCCCAAATTCTTACCCGTTAAAGCGACCAATTTAATTTTCATCGCAAACCATTTAAATTTCAGGAAATATCCAAATTTTTTGACACATTTTGTGTGCCTGCTCTTGTCACAGTCCCGAGGCGGGGAGTGCTTAAAGTGCGTAGTAACGTGAACCACTGGCCATTGGTTCACACTGCCCAGCCCCCAGGGCATCGGCAAATAAGTGATTTCTCTTGTAAATCGCCCTCACACGAGGCCATCGATTTTCGAATTTGTGCACATCTTTAGATGTCAACTGCCGCTCCGCACTTTGTGTCTGCGGTGGCAAACGAAACCGAGTCTCCCAGCCTCTGGCACCCTCCCCCCAATCACTCCACTTTGGATTGCATTCCAAAGCATATCGCATTGCACTTGCTCGGAAAATCTTTTCCAGCAGCCTTCTGGCTTGCTGCCAACCCGTGCAGTCCCCCATCTGAGAGCTAAAGTCAGAGGAAAACAAAAAAAAAAAGAATCCACAAAACGAACTCCCAAATAAATTGTGGCCAGCGCGCCTTTGCTCCGGAGTACGCCTGTCAAATGAAGTCCTTGACATGCTAACGGGACTATTTATCTATGATAAATTGTTTTCTAAGTAGGCAAGATGAACTGAAATCAATTCCCTGGCGGAATCCTGCTTTTGTCAGTGCAACTTACTACACACATTCCTTCGCTTGTCGCTTTGTCCTTACACCGGAATATCCTGGAACGTAACTCATGTCGGCTCGAGAGAGATTTACTCGTATGTTTGTGTCCTAGTTGGAGCAGCGCGATTGCCTCAGACTGGATGGCGGTGGCAACGAAGACGTCGACAACGGAACCACCAACGAAATCACAGGATCTTCTGTGTGTGTGTGTTTTTTTTTTGCCGCATGCCTTCTGTGGGAGTGTGTTCAGCACTTTTATATGCACATAGTTCTTCGGGGTTTTCCCTTGTCGCGCCTTTAAAATGCGGAAAACGACTCCACCGGCATTCGGAGCCTGGTTTTGTGTCAGCTGCAGGCGGTCTGTCTTTAAAGGATGCGCGGCAAAAGCAATTCAACGCGAACACTCGGAATTAATTGTGTGTATGTGCTGATTATGCCTGAGAACGTCATGGCAGCGCACCGCGAAATGGGTTAAGTGAGAGAGGAGACTGAGAATGGTGGTGGCGTTGAAATGCGTTTGACGTCAAGTGGTCTTTGCTCCTGAATTCATCACCAAGGTCAATGCGAAGGAGCGGAGAGTCGCATAATCTGAGAAGGGAATTGAGTATAAATTTGGGCGAAAGACATTCCTTTTGAAGTGGCAGAAGACGGAGATCACGAAGGACTGGAGCTGGAGTGCATAATTTGTGGGGAATGGCATTTTCCTAGATTTGTTCTTGGCTTGCGTAGTCTTTATGACTTATAACTGGCAGGAGTAATTTTGCGAAGAAGAAAATTGATTTGCTAAGGGAGTTGTGTGTAATGACATTAAAAACGACTGTCCAGAATGAAATACGGAATTTTGAAGTAGAAAACACCTTCGCTCAACATTTTCAACCAATTCCAATCACAAATCAGAAATCAGTCATTGGACCCTTGAAGTACTATGCGATCTACGGACAAACGCCTGCAGATGAGCGGCAAATGCAAAAATGCTGAAAACTTATTCAACTCAGGGTTTTCAGCAACGCGGAAGGCTGCGGATCTTGAACACATGGCAATAGCTGAATTTCACGTCGAAAAAAATTATCGACTTATCTTGGAATTTATTAAATTTTTGACCTCATCATACTCGAGTCAGGCAGGCATGTTGCATTGAAGTGGACAAGTGGTACCAGGACGTCGCAACATCTTTGCTCTATGAGGGAGGGAGTAGGACCTCTAGCTTAAGAATTTCTTAGTTTGACTGGCCCTGCAACGTGTGGGCCATTGCTGCACCTCCTGAACAAGTCTCCAGAGATATCGTCCAGACGGCCCTAAACAAGCCGATTGCTTGCATCATGATTTACGGTCTAGGTGTAAATTCGCACAAAACTTGTACTCGCCAGCAGAAGAAGGCCCCTTGGGAGGCATTCATGACACCATACAAACAAGCTAGATTTATGGTCCTTATATTTGATAGCAAACTTCGTGATCTTGGGGTAGATGTTATGCCTGAAGAATGTTCCTCCCACGACAATGCGGTTTGTATTGTAGAAGTCAAACCTGTTAACCTTTATCATCACGATCTCCAAGACCGTGAGTTCCCATTATGTGCTTCAGCATAGTGTTGTATCTACTGATTTTGGGATCTCTTCTCACGACTAACTAAGCAGGAAATGCGACATCCAAAAGCGCATACAGAAGGTGTTGTATAACTACCAGAATGCGATTTGATATAAATGGAGTCTGTTGCCTCCCACGATACACTAGTTTCACACTGCTGCAGCCCGGCCAACGAAATCTGGTGAAGAACCCTGGAAGTACCTACTGCAAGCCACCCAGTGGAGTGCAGAAGATAGCCAGCGCATATACATAAATATAGAAACAAAATTGTAGCCAGTCTGGCAACCAGGCTCAAATCTATTGGGTTATGGTCCGAGCTGAGGTACCGTCACTGCAGTAGCCCAAAGTTTTTTAAGGCTCTCCCACCAAACACTTATGACACCCTCCGCCAACTCACCTTTGAGAAAGAATTCTCGAACAACTCCTTCAGGTTCCACATATCTCTTCATGAGATGGTTTCAATATCAACATGGGCGCTGAGACATAGTTCACTGGTATTGAAGTGGAAGCGGCTGAAATGAGTTTGGTGCCAAGACGAAGTATATGCTGTCATCGAGGAAGGACACACAACATCGACGTCTCAGACAGAGCGTAGCGCTAGGCAGCAGAAACTTCAAGGTAGTCAACGATTTCGTCTACCTCGGCTCCTCGGTAAGTAGGGACAACAACACCAGTACCAAATCAAATACAGAATCTCTCTTCCCAATCGCTGCTTCTTTGAGCTCAAGAGGCAATTGAGTAACAGAGGCCTAAACTGAATTTGTAACAACAACCCAGTCCTCCCTTGCGGAGCAGAAACTTGGAAGCTAGTAAAAGCGGATGAGAAAGCCCTAAGTCTTTTGAGAGAAAACTGCTGCGTGCGATTTTTGGTTCTGCTTTGCGTTGATGGCGTCTGGAGAAGAAGATTTAACGATGAACTCTATAGGCTGTACAGCGGCATTAGCCTGGTTAAGCATCTTCGGATACAACGCTTAAGACGGCTAGGCCGTGTGGAGCTTATCGCCACCACTGCTCCGGCTCGAAAAGACTTCAAATCCGAGCCATTGGCACAACACAGCAGAGGACAGTCTAGGCTGAGATGGCGCACACAAGTTGGGAAGGACCTCAACCAACTTGAAATGCGTAACTGCAGGCAGCTGGCGAGAGATCGTGTTGGCTAGAGAGGCATGTTGGTTGAGGCCCAGGTCCACTCTGGACTATAGCGCCAGTGAAAGAAGAAAGATAAGAAGGGACGAGGGAATTCCAGGGGTTTAACAAGGCCATATCCTTAAACTAACCTGCGTCATAAATGTTATTGGCTACAGTCAAACACCTGTGTAAAACCCAACCGAACAAAGTAAGACATTGTCAAACAGCCCTACTTGTCCTATAACCAAAGCAATTTGACCATAACTCATTTCTGAACCCACTCTCTTTCTCGTCTTCTTCTTCTTCTTCTAGTGGCGCTACAGTCCGGGGTGGACCTGGGCCTGTCTCGTCACGTTAGCCAAATAGCTTCTACCGACCATAATGAGTGTCATAAGAGGTCACTGCACAATTGGAGTGCATGTCCCCAGGTTCGATATCCCTCACAATGACTTTTTCAAGAGCAGCAGGAACAAAGTAAACGTTGACACCATTTCTAACCTCTTCTGCGACTGCTGAGCTCTAGTAAGACGAAGAAAGAAGAACTAATGGAAGTACTTCCTTGGTAACCTAGGTGAACTTAATGCCATCTTTGAAAGATGCTTCGATACCTACATGTGTAGATCGTTAACAAGGACTCACAAGGGAGACTATTCGCACTGCGTCACAATGTGCCAAAAATTGCCCTAATTGTAGTTGACCACTAACAATCAGCAGTTCTAACCTATCCTGACCTAGTACCAATTTTGGTCACTTCGCCTGCCGTCCCCATTTGGTAGCAGCAGCTCATAATAAACCATAAGGCATGTAACCTGTGATAGTGAACCACAATTAATAATGAGATATGACCGCGGTCTCAATTCAATGTTCCACTTTTTAAACTATCGTATTGGAACCCCTTTTCACCGACTTTCAATCTTTTGTGAGTTCAGTTCATATGACAACCAATGTCCGGTTTTTCCATTCTTTCCCTAACCCTAGTGTATGTGCGACACTTTTCACATTATTAGCCACCTGGCTTGAATTGCAAAAACTGTAGAATGTAGCGTACTCCGTCTCCTTGTGTTCTTTTTTGACATTTGCGAAAACGAAGCTAAGTCAATTAAACACAAAACTGTCAAGGAAGCTTTCTGTAGTACCGACTGCTGTCTTTACAACGAAACCGGTTATTGATAAATGAATCGAAAACTAAGACAGTACTAAGCACTAAGGCCTTCTAGTGAGAAAATAATAGACTCTCTCTTTCTATACGGATACACTGTGTGACACAGGCGGTATTTAAAATCAGTTTGCAAGGCCCAAGGCGCAAAATGCAGCATGTTCGAGCAAAGGGAGCACAAGCAATCATAAAGACTTCAGACAATCGTTTTTAAAAAACGCTTCCGCTTGAAATGCACCTTGCTAGGCGGTTGGTGCTCATATTTCAAACCTGTTACAGATTCATCCACAGTCACAACCGGTATCCGGGTCGCGGTTATTCGAATCACTCTCTTCAATCAAAATCATACTGACGGCTGCAAACGAAAACTACACCCGCACAAAAATGTAAACTCGATTCAATAAACTATGAAATTTACTTTAAACCGCCTGAGAACTACCATTGTGGGCTCAGAGCCATAATCGATGCAATTGAGGTGGTAGCTGCAAATAGAACAACCATGCGGCAAAACACGTTTTCTTACACTTTTGAAATGTGTTCGAAGTATTTGCCGAGAGTATGTTACATAACAACCACTTTTAAAAATATTCCAGACAAGACGAACAACGGAAAGACACCAATTCCCTTCACACGCACGCATCAAAACGCGTCAAAGGTCCCCCCACCCCCGCCACAATAAAATTCAAATGGCAATGGAAAAGAAATAAAAAAAGAAGACAAAATATATTCAGAGTACCCACCACACCTCCAACGACCTCTGTCTGCGGCATCTGATCAACAATTCACCTCGAAACGCGGCGCCGTGTCATCCCCCGCAAACATTTACGACGACGCCGTGAAAATAAATCAAATTAAATATTCAATTCATTCAGAAGATGCACCACGTCGCCGGGACTCATCCAGCCCTCCCCCCCCCCCCCCCCCCTCCATCCCTCGGGCTTAATTCCAATTTCCGAGTGTGAATGTAACCAATGCATTATTCAGGAACCTAATCAAAATCTCCCACGAGTCATGAATCCTCCCGACGCGCGACGAATCATCGCCGCCGCCGCCGCCACCACCGCCACACGGATGAGAGTGTCATCCAAAGAATTACAGAAAATCCCTCAAATTTGGTTTCAAACATAAATATATCATCATCATCATCGCCACCATCATCGTTGTCTTCTCCAGTGGCGGGCGTCGTCCTCGACGCCCCCAGTGCACCCCGCCAGTGCCCACATCACAGTATTATCCTCCGCGGAAAATTCAATTTGCAGCCATTAGAAATGTTTACAACTCCAATATCCCTCTCCCTCGGGCCATTTGGCGGGTGGCTGAGGGTGGAGAGAATTAGGCAGAAAATCGCCCAAAAGCAGGACAATAATCCACACACACACACACACGCAGAGTCACTGCCAAAGAAAATATTCAATTGCCTGCCCAGCGGGCGCCCGAGCTCAGTTCACTTTGTACGTCACTTTGGTTCGATTACACTCTGTCTGGCTTTCGGGGGAGCTATGGCTGCTCCGTCATTCTTTTTGTGTGCGTAGAGAGTGGCACCAGGGTAAATGTCTCTGAAAATATTCTCGGATCCTCCTCCGCCCGGGCGCGTGCTTAGTCCTCACCGTCGCAGTTGTCGTCGTCGCCAGCGTCGACGAGGGCGAAGACATTATCATTGATGATGAGTTGTGACAAAGTTGTTTGGCTTTGCCGTTGGTTTGCGAGTGGATTTTCGGGGGAGCACAGCGTGGACCGTGGTTATCGCAATTTATTCGGGTCGTCTCGTTTCTTTTCGTCCTCGTTTTTTTTGCTCCCTTCCTGTTTGTCGATTGGAGGAGCTTTCGTTTATTGCCTCTTGAGTAATGAAGTGAAATTTATTAAACAAATCGAGTGAGGATTCTGGGAGAGATAAGGGACAGTCTGGTCAGCGCTGGGATGCATGGAAGACAAACGGGACTAATGAACGATTTTGGAAACGCGCTTAAATAGATTTTTGTTCGGATGATGAAATGGACTGTTAATCTCGAAACGGGGTCACTTGGCGGAGAATGCTGAGATGCTTGCTGAATGGAAGATAAATGAGGACATTTTTGAAACCGAATGAAAGGAGAACAAACCGAAACTGAAATTGAAACTGAAACTGAAACTGAAACTGAAACTGAAACTGAAACTGAAACTGAAACTGAAACTGAAACTGAAACTGAAACTGAAACTGAAACTGAAACTGAAACTGAAACTGAAACTGAAACTGAAACTGAAACTGAAACTGAAACTGAAACTGAAACTGAAACTGAAACTGAAACTGAAACTGAAACTGAAACTGAAACTGAAACTGAAGCGGAAACTGAAACTGAAACTGAAACTGAAACTGAAACTGAAACTGAAACTGAAACTGAAACTGAAACTGAAACTGAAACTGAAGCTGAAGCACATGAAACTGAAACTGAAACTGAAACTGAAACTGAAACTGAAACTGAAACTGAAACTGAAACTGAAACTGAAACTGAAACTGAAACTGAAACTGAAACTGAAACTGAAACTGAAACTGAAACTGAAACTGAAACTGAAACTGAAAGTGAAACTGAAACTGAAACTGAAACTGAAACTGAAACTGAAACTGAAACTGAAACTGAAACTGAAACTGAAACTGAAACTGAAACTGAAACTGAAACTGAAACTGAAACTGAAACTGAAACTGAAACTGAAACTGAAACTGAAACTGAAACTGAAACTGAAACTGAAACTGAAACTGAAACTGAAACTGAAACTGAAGCTGAAGCACATGAAACTGAAACTGAAACTGAAACTGAAACTGAAGCTGAAGCACATGAAACTGAAACTGAAACTGAAACTGAAACTGAAACTGAAACTGAAACTGAAACTGAAACTGAAACTGAAACTGAAACTGAAACTGAAACTGAAACTGAAACTGAAACTGAAACTGAAACTGAAACTAAAACTGAAACTGAAACTGAAACTGAAACTGAAACTGAAACTGAAACTGAAACTGAAACTGAAACTCAAGCACTGAAACTGAAACTGAAACTGAAAATAAAACTAAAGCACGGAAACTTTAGCTATAACTGTACTTCTGACCGACTCAAAATGAATGCGTTGCCTACAGTACACTGGAAATTTATATTCTCACATTGCTGGACATGTGTTAAAGGCAGTTTCCAAGTCAGAGCCATGCATTCAATTTTCTGAACGTCGCTTGCCATGGTTCACAGATGCACCATGGTAAAGAATGATTCAATCAATCCTCTCACCCTGCACAGGATAATGAATTCCGCTTGGAATATCACTTATCCCAACGTTTGAAGTGCCCATCCATCCATCTCCCAGCAAGCTCATCTGCAGCCGCTTACATCACTGAACTTTCGTCCCTCAGAAGCATTTAAATTCTTCCCACATGTGATTTAAGAACGTTTTTCCCGCCCATCCGACGGCCAAGCAATCCATTCCCACAAACATTCGCATCCAGAGTCAATTATTGGGCAGACAATTATCCATCGGTCAGCCGGACCGGAGCCCCCATCAGGGCACTCGGCACGTAGTCAGCATTCCTTGGACCGAGACGCAAGACGAGTGCAGTGGTGCAAGCAGCCGAGCCCGAAGGAGAATGCACAGGCATCGGGAAACAATAAACGAAACAGTAAAACCAACCATAAATTGCTTGATTCGATTATGGCTTGTGATGTTCACAGCCCACAGGACTTCTCCGACATGTCGAAGAATCGTCCTGAATTGGATTGCGATCCGAGGAGAATCTTAATCTATTCCAGGATGGGCTGTTGCACCCCATCTCCATCACACTACAGCCGCATTCATTTGTCTGGAAGAGCAAAAATTGAAGGAGTCGGGGGAGGGGGGAGGATGCTGAATTCACCAAGACATCCGCATCGGTTGAACGGTTGAGTCCAGAAACTGCGCTTCCAGCAATGATAATGGAATTCACAAAATCGACATTTTATGTACTCACTGAACCGACGGGGCGGGCGGGCGGTAAAGGAGTGCAAAATGTTTCCGTGGCCGGCCTGCCTCCATTCACACAGTTCCCCGGGTGGCAGGCTGGCCGCAAATGCCGACGATAAATTGAAATAACACAATCGACAACGGCTCTCCACCCCCTTCTCCTGGCCGTTCATCTCGTCGGATTCGTTTACTTTGTCTCTCGATGAAAAGTTCGAATTTGTTGCGGCCTGGCACTGTCACCGTTTGGCGAAGCGTCAGACAGCAGGACACTTGTGTCACGCTGGACAGCTGTGCGAACAAAGATGCAGGCGAGTGCTTGCGAATTAAATTTTGAAATTGTGCTCAGTTCATTTGTGCGACGGGAGGTGGGCGGACTGGGACAGACTGCTGGACAAGCTGAGATGAAGTTTAAGGGAACTACTCTGCAGCATGAATTCTTAATCCTAATGAATGGAACGGTCATCTGGTTCTCAGGCGCGTCAGTGCAGTGTGCCGTGGCGCGAGAGGGTGGCAGTAATTTGGGGGATAATTGCACGGCAAGTCGAGCCTGACAACGCAGGTAGACGGGAGATTTCGTTCTATGTGCTGACAAGTGTACGCAGAGTGGAGTAAAATATTAACTGCTGGTAATGCATTGTGTCGCATTGATTCCAGCCCCACTCGGAGAAGAATTGGATTAGGGATGTTCGAGCACAAGTCAACGGGACAGACAGCTTAATGGATGCCACAACTCAGTGAAGCTGAAATGCCAAGTCTTCTCCTCCCTCACACATCTAGCCCGGAAGATTTTTGGAAAACTTTTCAAACACCCCCCCTTCTCAACCACGTCATTACGATGATATCCCTCACAGAAAACAACACTCGAACATCACTCTTCACAAGCATCCATCCTCTCAGTGACACATGTCATAAGTATCACTGAGACTAAGTGTGTTCGCTATTCATTCACACTTCATCATCCGCAGCACGGGACAGCAGCAGCGGCGGCACCATCAACAGCTACCACACACCTACTTGTCGCAATTACCAAATCAAAACTAAGTCATTGACGGCAAATGTCAATTGTTTTGAGTACACCCCAAGCACTACTCATTCGCAGCACACAGCTCACAGCCCACAGGGGCTGTGCTCTTCGCTCAAAAACTATTTTCGTTGAGGGGAGAGCAGTCCTCATCGAAAATGACAGATGCATGCATTTCGAGAAATTGAGGCAATCACTTTTGTTCCCCCTGTGTGCGCCATACGTTCCACATTGACGTTGCTTTGTAGTCGGAGCCGTTGAACTTTTGCGCGGACTGGGACTTGATTGCATGTGTTTTGGGGGTTCCGCCCTTTTAGTGTTGGGAGGAATTTAATAAATTAGTGGGTAGTTTGTGGAAAGGGATGGAGGGGGGGGGCGATGGAATACCGCAATCGCAATTGAATACTCACTGAAAGGTGCTCGCAATCAAATGGATGTGGTCAATTTTGGTTTGCAGTTTGGCATTTGGCTAACTTCTGGAATGTGCTTGCGTGTGTGGGAAAAAATGCTCCAATTGTGCGTGGAATTCAATTTAAATATATGACAGAGCAAATTCCTTTGATTTCAGGGATGAAGGAGGGGGACCACAGCGTAATTGGGTTTAAACTTTATTTTGAATGCAGATCCTGGGATATTGACTGAATTTACTAAGCTGTCATAAATGTTGGCTGGATGAGGAAGTTTTCCCTCTTTCAGAAAAATGGACGAATGTTTTCCTTTTCTTAATATGTGAACAGGATTTTTCAATTTCAAATGTGAAAGATAAGAACGAGACCAAGTTATGAGTAAGGGACGATTCTTTTATCAACAGCAAGAAGAGGAGAGTTTTAAGAAAAAACTTATTTTCACGAGTCTTTCCACCCCTTGCGGTGTTAGTAAGTAAATCAAATCCAATCAGTTTGTACGCGAATCTAGCTGAAGTAGGTGATTAGTTCTTCTTCGTCTTCTTCTTCTTCTGACATTACAGTCTGGGGTGGACCTGGGCCTCAACCAACATGCGTCTCCAGCCAGCACGATCTTTCCCCAGCTGCCTCCAGCTGCGCACTCCAACTTGGTTGAGGTCCTTCTCCATTCTTGTGTGCTACCTTAGCCTGGCCGTTCTGTTGTTGTTCCAATGGCTCAGATTCGAAGATTTTTCGGACAGGAGCAGTGGTGTCCATATTCTCTACATCTTAAGCCTTGTCGCTGTACATCCCATAGAGTTCGTCGTTAAATCTTCTCCTCCAGATGCCATCAACGTAAACAGGACCAAAAAACGCACGCAGAACTTTTCTCTTAACAAGATAAAGGGCTTCCTCATCCGCTTTTAGTAACGTTCAGGTTTCCGCGCCATAGAGCATGACTGAGATGATCCAGCTGTTATACAAAGCCAGCTTAGTCCTTCGGCAAAGGGCTTTATTACTCAATTGTCTCTTGAGCCAAAAGAAACAGCGATTTGCAAGAGTGGTTCTGCGTTTGACTTCGGTGATGGGGATGTTGTCCCTATGAACCGCTGAGCTGAGGTAAACGAAGTCCTTTACTACCTCGAAGTTTCTGCTGCCTAGTGTGACGCTCTGTCCGAGACGCTAGCAATTGAACTGACTTTTGGAAGATCTTGGCTCTGGTGTTGACTTGTGAGTTGCGAACGATCTTCTCGAGGATGATTTTGAAGAATTAGAAGAAAGTTCGTCACCTTGTCTAAAACCTTTTTTGACATTGAAGGTTTCGGTGATTTCGTACCCGACCTGGACGGAGAGTTCTCTATCGTCATCCTACACAATCGAATAGGTGGTGAGTGTCGATTTGCATTTCTTGGGTCTTTTCCAAGATCTGCCGTAGTGTGAAGATTTGGTCGATGGTGGACTTCCCTGGCCTGAAACCACACTGATAAGGACCGATCAGGTTGTTGACAAACGGTTTCAGGCGTTCACACAGTACGGCAGAAAGGATCTTGTATGCAATGTTAAGGAGACTTATCCCTCGACAGTTGGCGCAGTCGAAGGGGTCTCCTTTCTTCTGGACCGAACAGACGACGCTGAGATTCCTCTCATCGGGCATGCTTTCCTCCCATCATATCTTACAGATGAGCTGGAACATGTGCCCAACGAAGTCATCACCAGCTGCTTTAAACAGTTCTGCGGACAGTCCATCCGCTCCAGTTGCTCTGTTCGACTTCAGTCTCGTCGGGAGTCGGGGGGACGGAATTCGTGCCTATCATCGTCCTGATTGAGAGGAACATTCTGCTCAACAGCGGGATATGGTCCGTCATCGCCGTTTAAAAGTTTGCAAAAATGATCTTTCCAGATTCTCAGTTTCGATTGCGATTTCCACCGGATAGCTGTTTCACATTTCGCGTGAGCCGCACCTTATTTTGACATTTCCTTGTTTGTCAAACAAATTCAACCAGAGGTTGAAGAGGTACACAATTGAGCAAAGCGTTACGGTTGTTGAAGCCTTTTACGATGATGGGCCTTCAAATTAGAATGCATTCCATGCAGTTCGTGATGGTTGACCAATTGTGCGAAGTCAGCAGAATTCTGTGCAAATTTCTGCAAACCCGAGAAATGGGGAAACACTTGTGCATGGTCACCCAGTTTTGTCCGTAGTGTGGCAATCGAGCTGTCAAGATCGACTCACCGTCGTGCCCAACAATTGAGTATCAGCATGATAATCCTTAACTGTATGTTAAGACACCGTTACTTACTTACCTACTTATCAGGCCGGCGACCCATGAAGGGTCAGAGCCTGAGCAATTGCTGCCTTCCATCGCTGACGGTCCTGGGCACGCTGCTTCCAGTCATCAAGGCCAAGCTGTCTTACATCCGCGATGACTTGGTCTCTATACCGGAGATTCGGTCGTCCTCTTCTTCTCGAACCAGGAGGCTCAGATTCGAAGACCCAATTCGCTGGAGCGTTGCTGCCCATGCGTTTGATGTGGCCGAGCCAGTATAGTCGACGGATTTTTGCCTTCCGGACTACATCCACATCCTGGTACAGCTCGTAGAGTTCGCGGTTATGTCTTCTCCAACATTCACCTTCCTCGCAGACGGGATCATACATCCGTGGTAAAATTTTTCTTTCGAAGGCACCAAGAATCTGCTCTGCAGACTTGCTTATCGTCCAGCTTTCAGCTCCATAAAGCAGGACTGGCAGTATAAGGGTTAAGACACCGTGACATCCACAAAAACTAACTGTTTGGTGTGCTTTATGGGTTGGTGGGTAATTTGTCCATACTCCTTTAAGAAACGATACAGGTCAGAACGCTACAGTCCATTGTAACCACTCTAGAGCCATGATTACAATCTATTTAGGATCATCAATTGAACAACTATGTTGTGCAGGAGCTGTGGTCTTAACAGGACGGCGCATCATGTCTCACACCTCGTTCCACAACTTTTTTTTAAGGAAATGTTCATGATTAGACCACCTCCGAGCCAGCCGTGATGGTCATATGCCATACGACCGTCACTGCTGGCTCGGAGGTATATATATTATTACGACAAAAGTAAACGGCAAACAAAACCTCAATAAACATCACAGCCTTCGCAGTTCATTGTTAGCAAGATAATTTCCCACATAATACTTATACCTTACAGCAGAGCCTAAGCCCCGACTCTTGCATCCCATTTAAGACATGGTAGTGATGTAAAATAGCCTTTCGAGTCAACTAGAACCTCGCTTACACCTCATATACCGCTTGCTTTATTCGATTTCAAGCTCGAAACACGCCCAATTCAATTTCATTCAACTCCCTGAAGATTTTCTAATCAGACCACGAAAGCGGCCCTCACAAAAAAAAAATTATGGCACTTCTTAGCGAAAATTATCCATAAACCTAAGTCCGACCATTTCGCGGTCACTGATTTCCCCGCCACTGATTGTCCTGATCATTTGAATAGATTCCTTCACGTCCATTGAATTAAGCACCACTTAAGTGATGACCCAACAATGCGCCCAGAAACATTTAGCAACTTATTATCCTTCCCCCCCCCCCCTCTTTCAAAACAGTATCTCCCCCAGCACCTGACAAGCGACAAAAAACACCCTCCCCTGACCGTTTAGAATGAAATCTAATTCAATTAGTTTCCATTCAATTTCACGAATTACCACCGAGAAAGTTAAAACATTAAAGGATATCATTTCCATTACTCACCGCACACCAGCCATTATCTCCCACCAGAAAGAAAAAACGAGACCCCACCCCCATCCCTTGCGCGGATATAGCCGAAGCTCACAATTCCGCCAAACAAATGGCTCACAGAGACCAGTTCAATGCAATAACAAGCGAAATGAAATTAATGTTAAAAGTTTCAATTCAATTGGAATATCCTGCTGCGAGCAGGATGCGAGGCACACAGCCAACTGAATCGAGGCGAGAGAGGAGGAGAGAAAAGAACTAATAATTCCGCGCGGCAATCTATTCCCTAGTGGAGAATGAAACCAATGATTCCGATGTTTCCATGTCGAGCGGCAGTAACTAATTCAATTGCTGCGCGGCCTGTGAATGCACGATGGAGTGGAGTGGGGTGGGCGTGGGTGGGTGTGGGAACCCTTTGATATGATGTTTCCCTCAAACGAAGGAACAAATGGAGCGAACGGAAAGGCTGCTAAGAATAAAGTTTGATACCGTGACTTATGCCAGTGACGAAGTGGTTAGCGTGGGGGGCGACGGGGCATATGCAGTCACTGTGCACGGATGTATGGCAATTCGAGGGCACATTGTTATCCTTTCATTGAAGGCGCCGGTAATTGAGGATAGAGATCCGCGAATTGATACCGCGGCAATGTATGGCGTAATAAAATTCACAGAAACTGCACCGGAGGCTTACTTTCAGCTGCCGGCAGGATGTGTGCGAAGAAGTTGTACGAAAATATGTTTCAGTTCGTGACTTATGAGATTCGCACTGGATAACAGATTTTGTGCTTGAAAAGGCGTAGGGCAAGTGATGCCGAGAATCGCTCGTGGTGGGTGATTGTGCATGCAAAACACATGAAACTTCTGATGTCGGATGGAGAACTTTGTACGTGTTCCCAAGCCAGATGAACCCAGGATTGGGAGACTGAGTGCAGCTTTTGACACGAAAAAATGTTACCTTGATTCTTGGGGGGCATGGTCTTAAAAAGTAAGACACATTAAGAAAGTGAGAGTTTTAACAAGAATGGAGTGAACTGCAGAAGTACATTCACACATAGATAGTTTTGTTTTCACATTTGCGACAACCAGTCCAAATTTGTACTAAGGTTCGAATTGAAAAATTCAACTGGAATATGGTAAAGGTCCCAGGCAACACTTGCAACTTAGACTTAAGAGGAGACGCACATATCAAAACTCCTTCGGGCGTACAGTCAAGTCAAGAGACTCGCACTACAGCACACAAAGGACCGAGGCCTAGATTTTACAACAACTACTGGTGTTGTACGTGCTACTGTTCTCTCACGAGTAGAAGGGACCTACAGTTTTTTGCCGACTCCGAACGGCGAGATTTGAGAAACTTTTCATAGACAAGCTTCGAGTGTTGTCAGCAACTCGAGAGAGGTGGTGCTAGACCTTCTGGGTGTGGATCGACGCACTTACTTATTACAATCTGCATGCAATAACCAATACGCGCCGATGCCTCCGCTCCTTCTCGTCCTCTATACCTTTGGCACATGTTGTGACATAAATCTGGTCATTTAAGGATAACAAAAGATCCCTACAATCCTTATGTGCGTGAAAGAATGGCACGATTAATGGTTCGCAGCAAAAGGGAAGACCCTGAAGATTGACATGATATGAAACGATTGTATTCTTGGTAGCGCTTCAAATTGCAGTGCATCTCAATATATGATATGAACCTACGGTACGCATATGAGAATGTGGCTCGAATGGAAGGGAGTATAAGATTCAACTCACCATCGATCTCAACAGCTCAACATTGAACGCAATAGTCTGATTTTTTATTTATATGGTTCAACTACCTCAGGATTTCAAGATGCCCAACCATCCGCTTCGTAATACTTTGGGTCTTAGGGCAGCTTGAATTAGATAACGATTTATCGAAAAATAAATTTCTTTAACGAAACACATCCTTATCGCGACGGACGCAAACTAAAATTGCTACATCTGTGGCTCGGAAAACTCACACGTCCTTAATGAGATGCCAATGCAACACAAAGAGTGATAATTTGGTACGGATTGGGGCTTGGAACAACTTTTTAGTCAACGGTGCGTGTTTTCTTTTAAATTGAAGACATGAACTAGTACACACATGACTGAGCATCATGTCAGTGAGTTCATGTCACAATCGATTTTCTTCTAAATTCCCAGAACATATAATTGGTGATATCAATTCGCCATGTCGGAGCTGGGCGATTTGACTTCTTTGTGAGAAATCATGAAGATTAAGGAAAAGGAAACGATTCAAGAACAATGAGCAAGCTTCAGCCGACTACAACCACTAACAATGTCTTGGAAAATTAAAGTGACAAGCTATTAGCAATTAGTTGGAAAAAAAATATATTTTTTTTTCAATTTTATTGCATCTTCGAAACTAAGCTTAAAAAAACTAAATTATATTTGGTTCTCCCTGCATATCAATCGACAGATGTTTTGAAATGAATGTAGGCTCCGTAAACAATTTTTTTCTCTACAGCCATGCACCCAAAAAATTTGAGAAATTCTAAAATGTGTAAAATATAGGATCAAACAAATACGAGTGGCGTTCAATATATTCTCGGTATCGGGGTGAAGCTGTGCTTATATATATAAATGGACTTATTTATCATTTTAGTTTAGGGAGAAAGAAAGGAAAAGCTTTAAGATACTAGAAAAATGAACTTAGGTAGAAGTGATTCTCCTCTCTAAAATTTAAGCTTTCCTACCTCTCCGTCTTTCAGAAAATATAAAAAAAATAAAGAGCATCAGTACTGGACCACTTAGAAAAATATACATAAGTAAAAACAAATGGAACTACACCCTTCTCCGTCAATGCACCATGCACTCATAAATCAAACGGAAGAAAATCTATCCAGCTGTCATCTCTAGCAGTGCATTATGAATAGACAATATCACAACATGCCATCCGCAATGCCGCGAGTTCCTAATCCGAGTTGGTCCAAGGTCATGGTGTTAGAATTTGCGAAAATTAGTGCTCAGAAAAGGAAAAAAACAGACACAAAGAAACGAGATTCGAATCTAAGCCCTTGCATCCAGGAGCAGACACTAAGTTAAGCTTCTAACTAGAAGTTTAGATAAGTGTGACTTACTTATATGGGGAAGAGCTACCTTAATAACGAAACATTTGCCAATTTTAGTTCTAAGAGGAGGAACCAGGAAACCGTTCCTAATCTTCTCCGCACCTGTCCGAAACTAGCCTCAGATGTAGCTGTTTGCAACTATTTTCTTAACATTTAGTGCATTCATGTAAAACTTCATATAAATGTGATTATAAATTCGCGTTTCATCTCTAGTCAAACAGAATCATAATGGCAACTGAGACGATGATGGTGAAAATTGAGCATTGCGCTGAGAAAGCATCAAAGAAGTCGAAAAACTTGTTCTTGAGGATGCCCGAATAAAGGTGAATATGATGGCAGAGATCACCAAGCTTTCAATTGGTACCATTCACACCATTCTTCATGACCATCTTAACCTTTCAAACATGAGCGGAAGGAGGGTGCCACGAATGCTCACAGCGCCTCAGAAAAAAGTGAGAATCGCATGCTGTAGAGAGCTTTTAAAGATGTGTAGTGAGAACGCGGACGGTGTTATGGATCGAATTGTGACTGGGAACAAAACATGGGTCCACCATTATGACCCTGAAAGCAAATAAGAGTCCATGCAGTGGCATAAAAAAGGAACAGCCCCCCCCGAAAAAGATCAAGGAGAAGCTCATGGCCACAGTTTTTTAGGACTCAAAGCGAATCTTGTTCATTGAGTACCAAAAAAAAAAAGGTGAAACGCCACATTCTACGCTTCCATTTTGCATAATTTGCGTTAAAAAATTAAAAAGAAAAGACGGGGTAAGCTCGCAGCGGGTGTGTTGCTTCTTCTTAACAACGCTCCTGTTCACATGGCGCGAATTTCCAAGGCTGATGCAAGAGATTGTGGTTTCGAAGAGATCCAACACCCACCCTATAGTCCAGACCTTGCCCCTAGTGATAATTTTCTGTTTCCGGATTCTTTGTGGAAAAAGATTTTCGAATGCGTTGATGCTAGGGGAGATTATGTTGAAAAATAAAAACCATTTAAATTGAATTCGCATTTTAATTCATATCGATACCGAGAATATATTGAACGCCCCTCGTAAATTTATTTCGGGCAATCTGTATAACGTATGCATGATCCAAATTGACTAGAGAACGGAAAACATCGACGACGAATGATTTCGAAGTTCTGAAAACACGATTTTGAAAATTCTAATGAGAGCATTTAGAAACTACAATTATGCGAATATTTGTTCATTTAAACATTTAAAATTATCGCAGGCATTGCAATTCTTGCTGTTTGCAGCTTAAGCATATCAATCAGCACGAGTCCCATAGCTCATAGTCATCTCACAATTTTCATGCAAGCACGCAGTTGGCTCATATTCTCAGCATGGTTTCCAATGTTTGTCTAGAGAGATGAAAAACACGTGTAGCCATCAGTGAGGGTGCAATTGTAGTATCAGATTCTTACTGACTAAAACCAGCATTCAACAAATCCTTCCGGCCTTTCCCTCATTTGAAGTTCCGCCCATTACTTCAGGGGGTACAGACTGAAGTTTATGCTGCGTCACGGTATGTTGAGCGGATTCGCGTCCAGCAATCATTCTGAACACCTTCGATCGCGTATAATCCTGAGCAGCCTAATGATCTTCAAACTGAACAAAGTGTTTACCGTTCTTTCGGTTTCGTAGCACAACCGAAGAGAACGAGTTCCATGCTCTTTACTTATCATGCGCATTGAGGATAAGACGGGCTTGGATTTCGATTCCGCTCCTGGAACCAGTCAGTGGAAACTACCGATTTGAAGCGCACAACGACTAATGCTGTTCGAGTATACCTTGCACTTACCCAGCTTATTTTTGAGCATTGCCCATCCCCAGCAACTCAAATTGAAACATGAATCTCGAAGACAGCACTTAACACAGTTTTTAAACCATATTTTCTGAACTTTAACTTGAAAGAAAATATATGAACTCCAGAAACCTTAATCAACCACAAGGACACGTAACAGAAACCCAAATCCTTTCAGTGAAAAGCAGGTGGGTCGTTGTCAAGGTCACAATAAACTAAACAAACAGCAAAAGGTACACACAGGAAACCAAACAAAACCAACTTAACTAAAGCAAAACCACATAAGCTCATGCGACAGATTCAAATACCGATGATACACTCCCCTCCCCTCACTCACAGCAACTGCCACCGATAGGAACAAGGTCACAAACCCATCCAGTTGGCCACAAAAGCAAACAAAAACAAGGGAACTACTTAGATTTTCAGATTTTTCAAACGAATATTGCCCGTTCTCGGGCTCAAAAAAAAACACCATCCGGAGGACTCCATTCAGTACAGGACGATGGAAAATCCTTTTCATAGTTTCGCCAACTCGAAACAACAAAGCCACCGCACCGCATAAATGAATGCCACAGGAACTTAAAAACGAAATGAAATACCATACGTGCCACACACTGAAAACCTACTTAAACGGAAGCGTTACACAGGGCCGCAAGCCTGTTCAGTTCCGGGTGGGGGATGGAAATGGGAGGTGGGCTAGTGGGATCGTATGAGTCGTACCTGCAGCTGGATGAAGGATACTCCGATGGAAATAAGCAAGAAGAATTCAACAGAGGAAAACGCTCTAAACACCATCAAAGGCGGAACCCAAACATACCCAACCCCCCCCCCCCCCCCCCCCCCCCACACACGGCGGTGAGTAAACTTTAAATTCCGTCGGCAACGTACGGGTGGTATCCTGAAATTATTCCACCCCAGGCTTTTTTGATTCGTTTCCTCCGCTGCGCATCCCCGGCGGACGGGCCAGATGGACCGCCAGGAAACAGCCTCTTAAAATAAATTTGCTACAACTTAAGCCTGCCGGCATGTCCGCAAAATTATTCCGCTCTCGGTATGCGCATCAAGGATACGAGTATGTTGACAGGTATTCCTTCGGAAAGTATTTAGCAGCTCTTGCATCACCCGGCACAGTCCCTCCCTTCTAATTATGAGATATGGGGTGAGGTGCCCGTCCCAAGGTTGCCACCCCCTGCACGTGGGATGTGCGGATGTGCACCCGACCACCGAGGATTGTCGCAATTTATTACATTAAACGGGACACACTTGAGTGGAATGTAGGCAGCGTGCGGCGTGGCGGCGGATTACTTACATCCCACCCCCGCAGACTACTCTCACATAGTTTCAGCATTCCAGGCCCTTCCGGAATTCCACATCAAGGATGCCTTGCTAACTATTCGCCTTAGCTGCCCCCCGCCACCGCTCCACACGAGCGGCAATCTGGTGGGGGTAGTTAATGCAGTCCTACGATGTACTCCTCGGGAGCGGATATTAGCACAGGTGGAGGTTGTGTTTTTGTGATGTTTTCCCCTACCCCTCCAACGAGATGGGGTTTTTTTTTTGTGTGCCTCCCTCTTCATCTGGCGGTGATGCAGAATGGCAAGGAGTTAGTTGGCTTCTTTTTGAGAAAAGTTTCGCTTTAGTTAATTCTCTCGTTGCCGCGTTTGCTTGTGTAAGTGAAACCCCAGCGTGTGATGGGAACGTGGATGGTTTGAGTTTGTATCAGCTTGTCGCTCTTCCCTTGTTTCCTGTATTTAGGTTATTTTTTCACTTTTTTTCGTTTTTTTTTTCTTTCTTCCTCAGATTCGCCGTCTTGGAGGAGGATAAATTGTGAAGTACTCTGCATAATTATGTGCGGGCACATTAATTACTCTCACACCGTAAGTGTACGTTTGGCTTCGAAAGGGAATGACACTTACTCTTTTGGCAGTGTTCCCGCCTCCGCTCTCTGGCATGGCAGGGATGGCTGTTTTTAATTTGGTTTCGGTTTGAGGTGGGGGTTTGAAGAAAAGTTTATCCTCTTTCGAGTTTCGCGAGGGATTCTTTGAAGTTTGCCATCGCGTCTGGTCGTGAAGGCTTCATTCTTTCATTAAATTTAAGAACGAATTTTAAATTTATCCACTATGAAATGTTTGACTTTGGGAACATATTGAGTAGCGAATTGTGTTATATTCACAAGATTCTATTTCAAATCAAATCCGAAATGCGATTGGCAATCGTTGTCAAACCGGTTGTTTAAGGAAACCAGGTCTGAAACTCCTGTTTTTCCCATGGAAGTTCTAGTTTTAGTTTAGTTTTTAGTTTTTAGTTCAGTTTTAAAGGGACATGCCTCCGCATCCTGGATCAGTCCAATGCGGTCAAGATACAAGAACGCTTCCGGTGGAATAAAACCCTTTCGGCGAGCGTTCTCGTGGTACTCGTCATTTGGGTAGTAGGCCCCAAATATGAGATCATTCTCAGAGGTCATGGCTCGTGCAACATGCCTCTGAATCAGCTTAATAATAAAATTATCAACCCTGTTCACGTGTGCTTCGTTATACAAGACCTCATTAGAATAGAACTTCTTGTAGTCAGATTCCGGGGTTCTGTACTTCTTGAGACATGAGTGAAGACATTGTCTCTCGAAGACCCTCATCTTTTCCATTTGGGAAGGACTCACACTTAACCACACTGGGCAGCCATACACCATGATTGGCCGGATGAGGGCCGTGTGGCAGATTCGCTTCACTTTGGCGTTAAGTTGGCTGCTGTAAAACAACCCCCTTGCCATAGCGAAGCCTTTCTTAGCTTTCGTCAGAGCTGTATCTATATGTATACCTCCATAGAGATACTGATCCAACATAATGCTAAGATATCGCACTACACTCTTCAGGGCTAGTGGCTGACCCCGTGGAACTTGCGCCAATTCTTTTTCGTACTTCCAGTCGTCGCAAAATTGCTGGACTTTTTCGAAGTCACGCTGTAAGAGCGTGTTAATGACTTCTATCTTGGGTGCCGTCCAGTATGCGACCCAATCGTCGGCGAAGCAATCAAGTTGTGCATGGAGCCAATCAGTTCGCTGGTGAAAATAGCGAAAGGGATTGATGAGTTCACTGCACTCTGTTGGAGCCCATTTTTTATTTGGAAAACGTTGTTGGAAACTTTGTTGCCACTTTTGACAACAAAACCCCTACCCATGGAAGTCCTGCTACATCAAATATTTCCAATCGTTTTAGATGAAGCTGCGCAGCATATCGGGTGCCTCATGAAGCATATCAGGTGTTCTAGCAATGCATTACGAGCGGATTCCGATGCGGATTTCAAATGCGTAGTCGACGACCAACAGAGGGACTCCGAACATGACGGCAGGTGCCACCATATGTACATTAGGACACGTAAGAGCAGGTCAAATCATTTTGGTACTGGGGGAATACTTTGAGTTTTCACTAAACAGACCACACGCGTATCACGTTTCATTGTTCATTTATGTAGCACCCAAAAGAGAGACGCATTGCATTCAGAGGCTCTTTACAAATCTGAACACTATTGTAGTATACTCATTGCTTTGAAACAGTGCTTGACAACCTCATAGCAAAAAAAAATACACTACTCACTTTCTTAGAGACATGTCCCTTCTTAGGGGCACCCAAGGATGTGGTAGTCTTTCGTAGAGCCCGAGGTGCCGGCATGCACGATTCTTCACCGAAATTATCGACTACGGGAAAACGCCTAAGTGCGAGTACACCCTGCAAACTTCAACCACTCATCCCGCGAGTTATGTTACGGTAAAAAACGGTTAAAAAGTATAACACCAAATTACCAAAAAACCAAAGTTAACTTTATTCTTAGTCGTCCAAATCTCGAGTGAGTTACCATTTCTTAAAACCTAAACTAACAGCTAATACAACATAAGCAATGCCGACAAAAAGAGACAAAAAAGGACACTTTACAGAAGGGGAGCATGCAGAAAAGAGACACGTGACAATAGTTCGTAAACTACATCCATACATGTTTGAACATACTTGTTCCGATGGCGTCTTTTTGGTTGTCAAGCCTGCTTGTTAACAGGTTGCTTGTGATTGAGTTTGGGCAGACTGTACCCAAACTTTTTGGACTGGGAGACACATGTTTGTCTTCTCCACTTAGAGACATATGCCTACGTATTCATGTTTATAAACATTATAATAATGCTACTGTTGATATGCTGCTAGTGCAGAGCATGTCACTCGCGGAGATGGTTAGCGACTCACGCTCAGCTCTGGAGGGAAGACCTTTCTGCTTCAAACTGTCAAAGTATCGAAAGAACATTCACAATGAATGAGCACACCTCATTCCAGTGGTCTACAGATCTCCTCATGTAAGTGATCATATTGTCGGAGCTTGGTCGATTTACCGACTGCTTCTCCTGCGCAAAGCGGCTGCAGTAAAAAAAAATCTGTGTGCTCTGCTTCCTTCTCGGAGTTGGGGCATTGTGGGCACAGCGGCAAATTATCGTGCCAAAACCTGTGCAGATATTTTCGGAACTGAGAGAGTTGGTAGTTCCACCCGCTTGCGGATCTTGATATTTAGGTCTCGATGACGGAGATGAGCACATGCGTCCACCTACCATTGGTGTTGGCTTCCCATCTTGCTTATGACATTGCTGTGGATGCTGCTCAATCTTCTAATTATAGTAAGAATTGGGTGGCACTACAGCCCTCAAGTGACCACGGCCTAGCTTCTGCAACAACTACTCGTGTTGTGCGTGCTACTGTTCTCTCACAAGTAGAAGGGACCTACAGTTCTTTTGCCGACTCCAAACGGCGAGATTTGAGAAGCTTTTCATAGACAATTGATACTCTTTGAGTCTTGTCAGCAACTCTGGCTTGGTGTCGGTCCAAAATTCTTCAGGGGTACAGTTCTAAGAGACATATTCAGTTTTAGTAAGTGGTGAGAGTAAGAGAAAGTGGCAAGTCAACAGTCACGGAGATCCAGCACACGTTGTGTAAATTAACTCGAAGGATCTGAGACAGGAAAGGGAAGATTTTCCTACTATCTACCATTTCACATTCCGAACAGTGAACGAGAGCGACTTAAATACGTTCCAGCAACGAAAATCATCTTCGGCTCAAAAGGGTTATCTTTCCTTTATATAGGGTTCAGCCCGACAAAGATCTTCCCTTCTGTTACTGGTAACACCAGGCTGTCGCTCATGCAATATGAATTACCTCTAGAGGGCAACTTACTTAGTCAGGTTCAGTTACAATAAAAACACACGTGTATATAAAAGCGATTGACGTTAAGTTTCTTCTTTTTCTTTTTCTTTGTTAGGTGCTTCTATCAGGGATGGACCTGAGCCTTTAACAATAAACTCTCCAGTTAGCACGATCCTTAGCCAACTGCCTCCTGTTGCGCACTCTAAGTTGGATAAGGTTTTTCTCCGCATAAGTCTAGGCTCTTCTCTATTGCGTTGTCCCAACTGCTCAGATTCGAAGACTCTTCGGGCCGGAGCAGTGGTGTCCATAAGCTCTACTTGGCCTAGCCATCTTAAGCATTGTATACGAAGACGCTTGACCAGGCGCATCCGTACAGCCTATAGAGTTCGTCGCCAAATCTTCTTCTCCAGACGCTTTCATCTCAAACAGGGCGCTGAAATTTTCTCATCCGCTTCTATTAACGTACGACAGCGCATCTCCTTGCTAAACCCGGTGTAGGTTTGGCGCGGTGCATCGCGTTTGTGTTAGCGTTGTGTGACACAACAGAATCCGTTTTCCCGGGATCCTAAATTCGGCCATCGCATAAAAAAGTTCTTTGCGATGAATGCGGCTAACGTATGCGGCATTAAAATCGATAAAAAGGTGGTGCTGATCGATTTTAAAACTCGCTAATCTTTTCCTTTTTTTCTTTTTAGTGTGAAAATTTGGTCAATAGTCGATTTATTGAGTTGCCAGGCCGGATGCCGCACTGGTACGTGACGATAAGTTCACACAGTATGCTGGACAGGTTCTTGAACGCGACATGCAACAGGGAGATAGGGAGGTAGGATTTGGTGCTCCAGTGCAGTGTATACCAACATCCAACAAAAAAAATGATCGCCTTTGCTGTGAATAAGACATATGGAGCTAGTATTCTAATCTACGGGCATGCTTTCCTCCTCCCAAATTCTTCAGATGATCGGGTGCATGCTCACGCCAGCCTTGAAGAGCTCCGATGGTAAGCCGTCAGAACCTGCGGCTTTGCTGTTCTTCAGATTTTGAATAGCTGAGCCGAATTCTTCAAAACTGGAAGGGAGAACTATTTCATCGATTGGAGTTGGGGTTTCCTCGGCCCCAACTACTCTCTCCTGGTCATACCCGCTAAGCAGCTGTTGGAAATGCTGCTTAAAGACATCCAGAATTTCTTGCGGGTCAGTAATTAGCTTACCCTTAAAATTTCGAAAAGCCTGAGTGCCTTTCTGGAATATTGTTGCCAGGCTCTTGGCTTTTTATAAAAGGCTTGTATTTTGCATTACACTTACAGACACTTGAGCTGGGAATCCTCGAAAGTATTATTTTTTAAGGCGTGGGAGTTGTTTCTTTTCCCTTCTTCTAGCCCTTTATTCCCCATTCCTCGTTGTGAACGTCTAATGATGCCAATTTCATCCGCGTAAGCTTACAGTTGAACGAACTTTTGGAAAATCATGCACCTGGTGTTCTTAAGTATAATTTAAAGGAAAGCACATGCCAGCGTGTCACCTTGTTTAAAACCTTTTTTACACTAAAGCTTCGGGGGGTTCATTACTGGCTGTGATGGAGCAGCGACTGTTCTTCACCATTCATCATAACCTCAAAACACAACATCGTCTCTATGCACGCTGTCATATGCAGCTTCGAAATCGATGCCTAAGTGTTTCTCGATCTTCATCTCTTGAGTCTTTTCCAAGATATTTTTTGTATGCCATTTAACTTTACCTTCTGTAATCCATCACGACTGAGAAAACTCAACAAGGACAGAAGTGATGTAGCACTTATTACAGAATTCCCTAAAAAAAATCCTTTAATCTGATCCTTGAAACAAAAATTCAAAAATTGATTGCTCTTCACCTCAAATTCAAATCGTTTGAAACCCCGCCATCAGTCGCACTTGAAAAAATGTAACTATTTATCCATAAATGCAGCTCGATACCCATTCAGACTTCGCTTCTGCATTCAACATCAATTGCAACTGAAGAAGGACTTCACTTTTCACTTTTCATAATTTTCCATAAATATTTTCAGGGAAAAGGCAAATATTTTCGAATCAAGCAGGTAAGTGTCCTTAAAATGCAAACTTTCCTCATCGTTTGGTCGATTTACTCGCAAACCCCTGTCAATGGACCGTACCACCGTCCTCGTCTCGGCTCAGGAGGTAATCACAGTTGTGCTTGAGATGAATGAATGTGTATGCACTCGTTATGCCGTGGAATACAAATTTGTTCCCTTTCACACCGATGGTATGGCAGAAAGGATTTCGGAAACATTGCAAATGTAACACAATTCAAGTGTTGACACAAAACAAGTGAAAATCGAGACCTTAGCTTGCGGGTAGGGGATTGAAGTTTTTAATTGCTTAAGGGATGAGAGTCAATTTTAGTGTGGTATCAAACCATCGAGAAACTACACAGCAACACCTAAGCTTGACCAGGTCTCCTAAACACTAACTATCTGAAGATGTCACTTCAACTAACTTCCTTTACCCAACATCCAACAAGTGGAACGTATTTTTAAAAATTTTAAGCCCCACTCCGTCGCCCACACATTCGGCAAAAATTCACAAAAACCAATAACACCCTGTCCCTCCATTCTTACTCTCTCCCATGCATATGCCCCAGTAGCTTCACTTATCGTCCCATATCATCTCTCCGCTCTCACATAAATCTCTCAATCTCCACTCACTCCTCTCCACCCCCACCCCACCCATCCACAGGAAAATAATAAAATATATATCCCAACGTGTATTATTATTTATCTTATCTCATCATCATCCCTTCACTCCAAAGACCAATCACCGACTATTCCTTCTGCGCTGGGCTCCCCAAATCCACAACTACACCCCCGGAACCGTTGATAGCGTTGCGCCCAGTACATGCGCAGATAAGTTTCTAAGCACAACACCGTCAATGGGGCAACCAATCCCAATAAAAAGACATTTCTCCTAAAGTCATAAAAGAACAAAATTTCTCATTCTTCCTTGGACTCGCCGCCGAGTCCCGGCATCTCCCCGACGGATGCCGTTGAGCAATTTCAGTCATTCTTGGTGTCTTCTCGGCGATGCAACAGCTTGGGGTTTTCCGGCCATCCGTTTGGGCGGAAAAGTTGGCGATTTTGTTTTTTGTCCATTTCAGTTGCGCTTCAGTGAATTGGTGGAAGTTGCGATAGGGGAAGGAAGTTCTGAAGAAATTTGCTGAAATCATTCTACAGAGGGGCACAAGCGGAAGGGAGGAATAAATAATTCAATGAATCATTTATAGGGGCGCTGGCATGAGCTTTAATTCGTCAGTTTGCTCAGTGGTCTGAGAGGTAAAAGCCGATTGGCTTTACAAAACCTACAATATTCTGCTGGAGAAATTAAACTCAAATTGGGGCAACTATGAGCAGAATATTTTACAGAGGTTACCAAAGGTTGTCAGGCAAAGGGTCAATCGGGAGTGTGTTACCTCACTTCGTTACATAAAATTGTGCTGGATGACAGAGTGTACAGAAAGACATTGCGTTTAATGACGATGGAGATCCCTCGGACAAAAAGCCACCAACACCTTCGATTTTAAGAAAAGGATTTAAAGAAGGCGTCGCGCTCTCGTTTGTATTTTGCAATGCCATTTTTGAGATTGTCATGCGAATCTAACAAGTTGACGTCAGATGTTCGACTCCCCAAAAGTCCGTTTAACTGCAGGCTTACGCGAAGAACATGGACGTGATTGGACTGATACAGCGAACCGTCAATAAAAAGTCTGAAGCAAAGGCAGCTGAAGTAACGGATGAAGTAGTTTGAAAGAAGGACGTACAAAATTAACGTATTAACGTCGTGGACTTCTCGTTTTCAATGAGAAACAAACTCTTTGAGGTGGTAAAGAAGTTAAGTTAACAGCAAATAGGCGCAAGAATATTAAGGTAGAGATATTCTCGTTAATCTCTGTTTCTTTAAGCGCTAGAGGCGATTGAGTAATAGAGACCTCTCTCGAAGGACCCAGCTGACTTTGAACTACAACAGCATCATGCCTGCCTAGCTAAATGTCCAAGAAATCTCGACGTTATTTAAAGTGGTTTTGAAGGAAGAGATCTTCAAGAGGAATCACGGTCGATTTTTGATGTTGTTTGGCTTAATGACATTCAGAGGACAACATTCGACTAGATTTCTATGATAGTCAGAAAATTCTGAACTTCTCCGTAAATGTACATCTTTAAGGTAACTACAAAGAGAAAGAGAAACACAAGTGTTGATGGCTTTATTGCAACTGACTGACTGATATGTTATTCCCGACGATCGTACATAGACTTGAAGACTTGACACCATTTGAGAGTAATGTTACAATAGTACATAAGAAATATGAATGTGATGAGTAAAGGGTGACACCTCGAGCAATATTTTTACTTTTTATTACGATTGCTTTAAAAGTCCTACACATCTATGATACATATCGAATTAGAATTACGGCTAAAAAGCATTTGAGTGAAAGGCGTTCGGTGAACTTCAATACCGTCAAGCAGGGCCAACAATTTTACTTAAAAATCCGCCATGCTAAGGATTCCGAAATTATAAAACTTATTAACTATACGAAAAATTGGTACGAAGGAAGCTTACATTATTCAAATTCAGCACCCATTTCAGACCAAAGTAAAATTGTTTCTTTTAAAATTTCGTTTTTCGGATTCCCTATTACTCCTGGTTTTGGGCATTTCGAGATCTTGGATTCTAGGATTTTGTCTCCAACTCGAGGAGTACATTGTTCTCAGCTACAGTGATCTGATGCCACATAACATCCAGTCATTATCCAACCATGACACTTGCTTCGTTGGAAGTCTTTCCATTCACCCAACATCAACTCAACACTAAATTGGAACGAACAGATATTCAAAGTCGTTAAAAATGCTAAGAAAAGTGTTGGCTTCTAAAAACGATGAAAAAAGTTCTATCGAGGTTTCCATGGTGTTGATGAGTTGGCACGGATTTGAAAGAAGAACGGATTACCAAATAAAAATGCAGTGGAATCAATTTTTATTTGCGATTCATTGCTAATGTATAACGAAATCGAAGCTTTCCTCAAGCGATCATTTACATACGATAAAATGGAAATGTTCATTCAATCAATCGTACATGATTTTACGATCCGTAAGTTTGATAAACTGGACAAGTGCTTTTTTTTTTGCTTTTACTGATACAAGCTATAAAAGTGTAGACTTAAGTAAAGGTATTGAGTTTCATATTTATGCATCACACATAAAATCTAAAAAGATCTGATTATGCTTATATGAAAGGATCAACATATTTCCGAAATTTTATGAGATTTGATGTAGGGCCAAGTTCAAGGCAAAATATGACGAAAAGGTTCGTCTCAAGTGCAAAACAAAATCTACACAACCGATCAAAAACATTTTTTTACTGATTGACAGTCGAAGTAAACTCTTCTTGAATAATCAACATAATGTTCAGCTATATGGTATATTTATTTTATTTGTGAAAGGCTTTCACGTTAGACGTGTTCGCCGATTTCCTGCGGTCGAAAAAAGGATCAAAGAATTTGCATTAAATTTTGTGTGAAAAAAAGGAAAAACACTTGAAATGTTGTCAGTGACACACGGTGAGTGTATTCTTAAACAAAAAATGTTTACAAGTAGCACAAGCTTTTCAAAGAAGGTCCAGAACATGTAAATGACATAGTATCGTTGGACGCCCCAGCACATCCCCAACCGATGCAAATGTTGAGAAAGTGTTGTATACAGTCCCCGAATTACTATGCCAAAAGTTGCTGAAGATGTTGGCATATTGGTTGATTCATGCCATGGAATTTCTTCGGAAATTATTGGCATGAAGTGTGTGACAGTGAAGTTCCTTCAAAAATTGTTGAATTTTTATACGAACAATGTCGCATTTGCATCGCTCGGGAATTCTTGAATGACGCCAACGGCGATCCTCAGGAACCGTATTGAACAGATTTGACACGCCGCGACTTTTTTCTTTTTCCAAGATTGAAAAGACCCAGGAAAAGACCCATGAAAAAAAAAGACCAAAGAAATGCCGTTTTTCGACGACTAAGGAGATACAAACCGAATCACTAAGAGAGCTCCACAGCACACCGAAAAGTGCATAAAAGAACCGGTCACGAAAATTCCTTAACTAAGAAATTGTTTTTTATAGTTGGCGCGCGCTTAAGGGGTTACGACTAGCCTTAAGTGACCGGATTTAAGTCACAGCACGGGCCGAAGGTATAGAGGAAGAAAGGGAGAGGAGGTACCGGTGTACATTGGTTTTGAATGTCTGAGGTTTGTAATGAGAGGGGAATATTGAGCTGGGAAGAGCATTCCATATTCGTGTGCTGCGGTTAAAAAACGAGTCTCTATACTTAACTGTACGTCCGAAGGTGGGCTTAAGGTTGAACTGATGACCATTCCTAGCGAGGCGTGTATTGCGAGTGAATTCTTGAAGGGAAGGACTGCAGCTGGCTAATTCGTTTGAGCATTTCTTATTGACATAGCGATAAAACAGTGACAGTGGTACTTTTGAACTGATGATTAAAGTTAACCGCACAAATTTGTACACTTAGGAGCGATGTTAATTCCCTACTACCTCTACCTAAGAAGCCTCTGATATTTACACTTGAATAATATGCATATCGAAAACAAATTGAAGCAAACATACAAACAAAAACAATAAATTAAAATAAAAATGAGAGTAACAGCGGCAAATAATCCGTTGAACAGTCGATATTAGGCTCGTGGGACTTGCGGCTTCGGAGACTTATGCCGGCTTTTTATATGATCCGTCTCTTCAGGAGGAAAGCACAAATGCGACCGTATCAACAACTGATACAGCGACACCAGCGTCAAGATCAGCTCACTATCAGCAGAACCCGCCAAACCAAGCACGAACAGATCATGGATTAACGCTCTTATTTTCATTCCAAGGAATCGTCGAATCATCTTGCTCCGAAGACAGTGGACGGCGAGAGTGAAAATGTGAATCGTACATGGGCGGAAGTGGATGATGGTGGAAGTGCCCACAGTCAATAAGGCATGTCAACTGATGAATAAATATTTTTTGAGAAAAACTGAATGCACCTTTTAAAACAGACCTCCTATAGCCCTAGTTGTCAAAGGGGGCTTAAGGCAAAAATCAAATTAAATTATTCAATGGCTGGTGTTGTCTCTGGATCTCAATCCAATAGGATAATAGAAAGGCGAGTAACACATGAAAAGTGCACGTCTTCGGATATGACTTTTTCACAAATTATAGAGGTTTGAGATAGCAATCCGAAATCGATGAGTTCAAAACTTATAGGAAGAATGCAAAGAAAATATTGACTTTATGCTTTATGTGAAATTTTTTTTTGTTTTAGTGCTGAATAAGTACAGAGTCTATTTTTGTTTATGTTTCGCATTGAAATATATTCATTTTTTAATGTGAATTAAAATCCAAGTTTTTAAAGCCCCGCTTCTCGAATCAAAGATTTTTATTATAAAGATAGTGAAATCAGACTTGCGTTTGAGTTGCTTTAGCATTGGCCAACACTGAAAATCTGAGAGTCACCCAAAATTGTTCCTCAAACTTATCCAAATATGACTTCCTCGATAAATTGCACCCATTTTGAAAGTTCCTTGCAAATCGATTCTTAAATGTGTGAGATAGGGGAGAGTGAAAGGATTGTATAATGGTTTCAACCAAAAACTTTTCCCACAAGCAACCCCATTGAAGCACTGTGACCATAAAACTTGTGGATATTTAAAGTGAAAGTTATCTCTTTTCGTATTTGAACGACAATCGGTTGACATACGACTCATAATGTGGATTAATAACCAGAAATAAAGTGAGGACCGTAAGAAGAAACACTCCTCAAACTATTTTATTATTGACATACCCTCCTGATAAAGGAAATGGCAAGAAGCAAATAAAACCAATCCGTCCAAGTTATGCGTGTTCTCTAAGGATGCACAAAAAACTCCACTGCATGCAGACTTCGCTGATGTCCTAAAACAGTAGTCACATGCCAAGGACATCATAAACCTTGATAGACCTCACCACAGATCCACTTTTTGCAGACTACCGCGAGATATATAATTCCCACGCTTCGGTGAACTAAGAAGGTGAACCTTAAACCCTCTCCGTCAACAATCTTCAATTTTATTCCCGCTTCCTTTGCAAAGATAAATCCCGATTGTGAGAAACCAATCTGAATACTTATCTCCTAAGTAATAGCGCTGATTCCGTTATTCAAGCACATGTCCCCGCGCCATGGACATCCGATTGAAGGCAAATAAAAAAAGGACTCTGTCTCCCCCGTCGATGGATGCGTGCGGAAAACCGAAATCTCGGCTATTACTTTAGTGCTTATCCCAGCCTACAAATAAGTTTTATGCCTTCCAAATACGTCCGAGGACACTGGTGGGCGTCACCGCCCATCAGCCCCCGCCTGCCGCGTTCATCGATCGCCCAGATAGAGTTGGCTTGTGGTATAATTTTTTTTTTGTTTCGTGTAGTTTTCTGTTCTCCCCCCAAAAGTCAAACTCGTCCAGCAGCAGTAAAACTGCCTAGCGGTCATTTATCCGCTCCCTCCCACCCCCAGACAGAACATACATATCTCAGGCAGCAATGAGCAATGTAATTTCTGTTCTCCTTTCGTACCCTTCTTATGGTTTAAAGATAATTTTCTTATCGAACTACACAAACGCACACGGGTCGACACGACCCGCACATGTAGGCATTTCGTCACACGGCCCGGGGGGTAGTTTCGGCTTCCAGCAGCGAGTTCCTTTTTTATGTTCCTTTTATTTTATGCCCCACTGACGATTGGTTTTATTGGGCTCTTCGGAATGCGAAACATCCTCGGATGTCTCAAGTTGTGACAGCGGCGGTCGTGGCGGTGGTGGCACTGCCGGAAGTTATAGGACGCTGCCACTTTGAAGGGACTTTAAAGTTCATCATCGGCCCTTAAATGTTGTTGCAGTTTCCCGCGGGTATTAAGGATGTGGTGAGACTCAACTATGAGCTGTTGGATTTTAATAAAAACTGTGGATCCTGGAAAGTGTTTTAATTAAGGTTCTCGGCTTTCACCGACTCGGAGCTAATTAATTCCTGCATCGCACTCTAATTGGATGTTTTGTGTGTTCGCCTGGAGAGCGACGAGATTGTCGAGAGATTTAGGTAGACGAATGAATGTGTGGGCGCGTAGGTGAAGTTTTTTAATTGGAAACTTTTGTGGTGTGTCGGCGCAAAACAGTCACCGCCCGCTGAGCGGTGGAGGGGAGAGTTGACTTGTTTATGGATAAGCATCACGTAGTTGTGTCGTTCGGTTTGGATTTTCTGATGCCCTCCTTAACAAGCCTCCAGCAATACAAGTCTAGTTGGGAAATGAGATTTAACAGCGTTCTTCCCCAACTTGGAGTTTTTAGAATCAACGGGATGGTGTGAAATATGAATTGACATGGTTTGAGGGAGGGTACAGTAGATGAAGTCACATCTAAAGAGTGATTCACAGTAAGGATTGGTTTTCAATTGGCTTTTTCTGACATATGACCAGTGATTAGTATTAAAATGCTTTGTCACTTTTGTTCAGTATTTTGTGGCAAATCATTGTGAAAAGAGTCACACTATAACAGCGTCTTCGAACTGTTGAGCTGTCCTACGAAAATTAGCGTTCTTTGAGAAATGTTTTTGGTGCAATGCGAGGAACTTACGGTGCGCTACCGAGACCACTATTGCCGATACTATTCGCAAATTGGAGTCCCAGCTAATATTAGTGGATGTTGCTAGACAGGTTAGACCACATCCAGCACCTAGTGAAGAGACTATAGCAGCTGTACATGAGAGTCTACGTAAAGACAGTGACGTTTCTTTTTTTCTCTCTCAGCTTCTTGACTATATTAATGGACTTTGTGCTTCTAGAAACTCAAGCACATGGGCTCGGTGAGCTCTGGTTTCAACGAGACGGAGCCACACAGCGCATTGAACCCTCACTTAATTGTGCGTTTCGCTATAATTGGCTGCCTAGACTATGGCACCTTTCTTTGACCATATACAGCGTCTCAGGTCTTCAGGAATAAGCCCCTCGCGATAGTCGCTTTGCAAGCCAACATTACTCTTGAGACACGAGTCGGTATGCTCGAATGAGGCGCTCAAAATTTTTACTTCCGAATGGATCACCTCAGTCTCAAGTGTGGCTAACATTTTCGTGATATCCTTTTCAAAGAAATAAATGACATGAATTTTTCTTTTAGCCGATAATACAAAATTAAAGTTCACTTTCAAATGTATGCGTCTTATTTTACCTTGAAAACCAAACCTCAAGATGAAGCACTCTTCACAAGCTTTATAGATGTCTACAAAATTGAGATGAGCAGCTGTCTAATTTAACTCAATTTCTACTATCAGAAGATTTACTTGATTTTCCGAAAAGTTCTGCAGTCAATCAGTTCTAGCTTCTCTCCACCGAGGAAACAGTTAAAAAGTGGAAATGAAATAAAAATCACAAATCGAATATTCAAGTGGATTCAGCACTCTTATGCATGTGACTGTAAGACATTTCTTACAAACAACGCTAGGAAACAGGAAAAATGAGATAATCAGAAAATCTAACGTGCCCAACGACATTGATAAGCGATGCGCTAACGAGGTACTCAAGTGTATTGTTGCTTAAGTGTTTGCAACGCATTTTGAAAAGTGTTGTGTTATTCTGATACTGAGAAACATACAAATAGACATTTGAAGTGCCTCTTGAAACAATTGCTTGCCAATTCATTGAATGTAAGCAGTCAACTACTTTCATTTGTAGAACGGAAATGAATATTACCGCACTTCCAATTGTTGTTAAAGGTGAACTTTGTTGAAAGTGAAGATTCTTGGAAAATGTTAAGTCCAGAAATTGTCACTTTTTTGATTTAAAAAAAAATCGAGTACTCCTAAGTGAATAGACTCAAGTCACAGCTAGTACCGAAGGTGTAGATGATGAAACGGAGGTATCGATGGACATTGCCCGTAATGAGGAGGAATTTTAGAGCATTCCATATAGGTGTAGTGCGGCTATAGAACGAATCTCTTAACTTTACTGGAAGTGCAAAAGTGGGTTTAGGGGTGGTTTAGAGATGAGTGTACCAAGAGCTGCGTGTATTACTGGTAATTGTTTGAAGTGGAGGCATGAAGTTGGCTAAATAATTTCAGGATCTTTTATTTAAATAGCGATAAAAGAGTGATAAAGACGAGGCATTTCGTCGGTGTTCTAAGGAATCTATTGACATAGGAATATTGTTGTCTACAATGAGTTTAGAATGAAGAATCCTATCCAGCGGATACAGCTTGGAACTCCATACCTGATAGGAACGTGATGTTCAAACTCGGAGCATATATAGGGCTTATATATACGGTAGGAAAATCATAGAGGGGAAACATTTCTTGCATCGTTTTAAGAAACCTAGGCATTTCACAGCATTTTTGGCGACTCGTAAGTATTCCAACTGAGTGCTGAGTTGACACATATATTGGGAATCGATTTTTTTTTTTTGTTTATAGATGATTATTTTGAGATCGCTTAAGTGATAGTAGACACCATTCAGTTTTGGATGCATTCAGATCCACTCTATTGTGTTTACCCCATATGACTATGGTGTCAATATTGGAACTTAATGTGCTTAACATACAGAGCTTTTCCGAATCTATGACTAAGGACAAAGCACTTGAGGCAGGGAACGAATATGAAATGCTGAGGGTATCAAAAAAGGAGTAGACTGAATGAGAAGTAGCAGACAAGAGATCATTTGGAAAAATGAAAAAGAATGTCGGAAACAACACAGAATCCTAAAAAATACCAGGGGACATTAAATAACAATACCAATCCACAGAAGAAGAGACTCATAGATGACTTATGTATCCTTTTGCGACAGAAGAGTTTAATGCAAGACTCTGTTAATTGCCTTTGAAATATCAAGCCCGACAATGTTGCTTTCTCCTTCATTGTGCTGAGATTGCTTCCACTTTTCACAATCGAGTGAAATATGTCATCAGATCGCTAGTGGACATTTTCCTTTGGAAGCCAAACGGCCAGTCATTAAGAAGTTTCTGCAATTCAATTTCTAAACTGGTGGCATATCAGCATTACCATGATCTTAAAAAGAATGTAAATGATGTGAGTAGGTAAGAGATGGATGACAAAGATTCGCTTTTCTAGGGACAGACTAAACAAATGCTTCTTTCCACTTTTTTTTTAGAAATTCTAAAGTGTAGTTTTGTTGGTGTCCTCATGAAGTCGGTCGTCGCGGATTAGCGGATAAGGCCTTGGTCCCTTGTGGACTGTAGCTCTAATAGTGTAGAGCTACAGTCAACAGCGCCAGTCAACAATTTTAAACCATTTCAGTTGTTCGATTCCAATCGGAGTAGGCCTGTAGCCTAGATTGCTAAAATGATTGAAAAATATTCCAAGTAATCTCCACTGTTGGACACAGTTTTCACATTATTCTGGAAAGTGTTGAACTTCAAGTCAGTTAGCGACTATCCATTTTTGGTCCTAGTTATGTGTTCGGGTATTGAACAAAGAAATTATAATTGTAAAATTAAACAAAGGAAACCGAATTTACTACTTGGGTTTACGTTATAATGAGAAATAGTTTTATTGGAATTTTTCCACAGTATACATAAATATCGTTTTTTTTTTTGTTTACATACTTTGGTTTGACATTTGTCATTTGGGGGCATTGTTAGAGAAGAATTCTGTTTGTTTTGATGTTGTAAAAATATGTTTTGTGTTGCTTGAACATTATGAATTCATAATTCCTGAAGAAGTAATTGTAAGACTGGCTATTACATGTGGCCCATGTAGCCGTCTCCTTCAATGTCCTCGAAGACATCGCTTGTGTTTCTTGTTTTTTCTGTTGCAACAGCCCATAATACGTACATCAAACGCAACTGTTCCCACCAAATGCACATCGAAACCTTTTGACTACTATTGGTCGTCGCGTCTGTCGACAATGAAGCATGGTCGAATGACTCTCAACTAGGGACCATCATCCCATACTAGTGTAGACTTTTTCCGAGATTACCTCCAAAACCTCGGTTTTCCTAATCTACAAGACAACTCCAGATCAGTTTAGCATATTTCCAAGCCTTCTCAAGTATCATTCTTAAAATGAAAAGCTGGTCGGTTGTATTTCTGCGGGAACGAAAACCACACTATTCATCCCCCAGCTTAGACTACCATAGCTCTAGAACGGATGATAGCTTTTAAACGAACCTCCAACACCTCAGCATAGGCCTTATCGGGGAGACTTAAAATGGATATGACGCTGTAAGTGGAGCAGTATCTCTTGTCCCCATTTTTGACAAGAGAAACATTCCCTCCAGTCTGCCAATCGCTAGATTTCTCGCCACATTCCTAAACCACATCAATGACACAAAAATTCAACAAGGGTCCCTCCTTACTCATGGCCTTAAGTAGTTTTGTTTGGGCGAATTTCATCCACACAGGAGGATTTTCCAACTTTTATCGATTCAATCAAGTCACTTTGACTTCCTCCACCATTGGACTATTCTCCACCTCACTCAATTTTTTATTTCAAGCTAAAAAACTAAACTAAAGAACGTAAAGGGCTATTTTGAGTGGCGTCTTAATGTTTCTTGGCGTCAGTTCATACAGCACTCAATTTCCTACCTTTCAAATTATTCCCATTATTTTTAAATGATCAGAAATTGTTTGTTGAACGACTACAAGTTATCATTGCATTTGTGACGGATCTTTATCGAGCAAAGCCATAAACTCGTCACCTCGTCTTTTGTGATCATCCTCGATGATCTTCGTCTTCCAAGTCAACCGCCAACATCCAGAAGGACAAAATCTGAAAATAATTAAAAATATGTTCCACATACGCCACAGTCCCTTGCAGTATCACTCGAGGGTGCCATAAAAACGACACTCTTCCTATTTCAGCCAACCTCTAGTGTTTTCAAAAAATAAAATTCAAGTAACGCATTCGTGCCACGAATGAATGAAGAAACCTAAGTCCTTGTCCACCTCGACCACCATCGCGTCGCGCCGCCGACCAGAGCACAGTTCATATCTGTCAATCTCTGACATCGTATCTATGCGTTCGTTTTCAATTTGTCCCAACAAGCTCGCTGCCGTTAGCGCACACATAAAATTATCCCATTATACAACAGCACCCATACAAACAGTCGAACAATCGCGTGCGAAGAGACGAAAAAATCCAGAATCCCAGATAACCACGTCCAGGCATTTCAATTCAGCGAATCAACAAGCAAACGTGGAAATCCTCGGCGCTGCGATACGTGATTGAAATGGTAATCAACTGGTGCCGAGGAGAGTTTTCTCGTTCTGCTGATTTTTCTGTTTTTTTTTTTCGCCTTTGCTACTTCAACGGGTCTGTCCACAGACCCGCACCCAGCCAGGGGATGCAACGCGCGCGCTATATCAATCAAATATCAATTTTCACATTCAATTGTTGGTTAGGTCGTTCGTTTTACTTCGTGTGTCGGTCGCTGGGGGGAACGGGAGGAGTAACTGGAGGAGGCGCACGGCTGATTGGAAAAAGAAAATTAAATAAAAGCGACGCGAAGCAGTACTAGCGCAGTAGGGGTGTGGAGCCCGTGGAGAATAGTTTGTTTTGGCTGCAAGGATCCCCTGAGGGAGAAATTGAAATAGAAATCAAATAAAATGTTGGTGCTCGCTGCTGCGATTCTGTTCGTTTTTTGCTGATATCGGTGGCGATTTTGATTGACAGGGTACGAGATTGACGGGTAGACCAGCGTTTATTGGCACTCTGCCCCGAATCTTGATACTTGACATGGCTGTCAACGTCGCGTTGCGGAGTTATAGTGCGTCAGCTTAATTCTCCCCCTCATCCTCCAACAGCCCAGTGACTTGTTTCGGTCAATTGATTGCGTCAGGCGACGATTAGTGAAAGCAGGAAAAACACGTTTATCTCCGGCCCGCTGGCCACCCTCTAGCCTTTTCAGTTAAATTGGATTTGCTTCTTTCTACTGCATGGAGCGTTCATAAAAATTAATGTTTTCATGAATTTCGTGTTTGCAGTGGCACACACTAGAGACTGTCGATACAGTGGCGGCGTCATTTATTAAAAGCCCATTGACTGAGGTAATTGGCAATAATCTGTACGTTAGCAAACATGAACGTATTTGTGCGCTTTAAACGCGAATAAATACGCAACAAAGGAGGCAATCAGTTACAGGTTTTCGACAGTGGTTTCCACACAATTGGGAGCCAATTCCCCGGGGGAATAGACCAGTGAATATGTTTTAACTAATTGCAATTATTAAATAGTTGCGATGCTGTTGCGGAGCGTGTTGTTGCCATAGTGTGGTCCATCGCTGGCAAATTGTCCTCAATTGTGACACGTAAGGCACCGAGCTTCTGCCACACACTAGTTGCAATTGTTTGCATATTGGTGCTTTGACAAAAAGATCGGTAATGCGTTTGGGAATCGAGGAAATAAATGATAATTTTCAGAGTCAACATACGCTTTGGTGTAAACAAAATCTATTTGCACTGACAATCCCAGGGAACACGCTATTTAATTGAATTACCACGTTTCTCGTTCAAAACCTGATTTTTCATTTTCACAAAAATAAGCAAAAAATTGTTACAATGGATGTTTTATTTGCACTACAGCACTGTGTGCATTTGCTGAATCGGTCACTTCCAGGAATTATCCGTTGCAGTAACAGACGGATAATTTAGTTAAGCTCAAAAATATTTGCAGGTTAAGTAGCTTGCCAACGTCAACTTTACACGGTAAGGGCCCAAGCAAAGGCAATATCTGTCGTCGAAGGACTAAAGTTACCAAGACTGGCTGCGTTGCAAACACTGAAATACTAATAATTTTGCCATGATCCATACAAGGATGTCCAATGGTGTCGTAAGATACAGCTACTCTGTAGTGTTTTTTATTTTAAATTCAAATTTGATAAAAAAAAATACTCACTCTTACCGGAACTAGATTCATTTTGAAATTAGCACTACACTCATATCTGTCAAACCTTACGTCAAAATATTTATGCGTTTTTAAGATATTGCTAACATTGATATTTTGTCTTGTAGAGGGTCATTTTTTAGCTATTATCTTTTTGCAACACTGGCTTAAACAGATAACGAACGTTTCGTGTTTTGTTTTACTATCAAACATCTTCGGTTTGGTCTACAATTTAACCATGAATCGTCTTACAAACGAACAACGCTTGCAAAATATTGAATTTTTTTTATCAAAATGCGTGCTCTGTTTAAGAAAGTTCATCACGCGGTTCTTCCATTTTATGGTCAGCTCATTTTTGGCTCAATGGGTACGTAAATAAGCAGAATTGTCGATTTTGGAGCGAATACCAGCCAGAAGCATCGCAGCAGCTACCAATGCATCCAGAAAAAGTCACAGTTTGGTGAGGTTTATGGGCTGGTGGCATCATTGGACCGTACTTCTTCAAAGATGAGTCGAATCGTAACGTAACTGTGAATGATGAGCGCTACAGTGAGATGATATCTAACTTTTTTGTGCCCAGAATGCAAGAGCTTGACTTGCATGACATGTGGTTTCAACAAGACGGTGGAGGCGAGTTCTATGAACATTTTATTTCACGTTTGGGACCGGTCAATTGGCCGCATAGATCGTGCGATTTAACGCCTTCAGACTATTTTTTGTGGGGCTATGTTAAAGCCCATATCTACTACAAACAAGCCCGCTTCATTAACGCATTGGAAGACAACATTGAAGCATTTATTCGTGAGAAACTGGCCGAAATGTTGGAAAGAGTATGCCAAAATTGGACTAAGCGGATGGACCATTTGATGAATGAATCTTCAAACATTAATTATATGGACCGTACAATCGATTCAAATAAAGATTTCATGCATTTTTCTGAATTCAATGTGTTTTTTTTAATAACTTTCCTATAGCTTTTAAAAATCACCCTTTATTATGTCTGAAACCAATTAGCCGGTCGGGAAAACTTTGGAGCAAGTTTTTAAAATTGGGAAAAAAGTCGTGAACCTAGGCCTTAACCAACATCAACAACTGGCGCTATCATAAATCAGCAGTCTTCAATTTCTCTAGCCTTGTTGGTTAAGATTCCTTTCATCGTTTCCATTAGCGCCTCGAATTGAAAACAGTTGAATTCAATTGTAAGAATCTACAACATAATTCCGGGTAAACTTGGGCCTCAACCAACAAGCTACTCCAGCTGTTACGATCTTTAACCAACTGCCTCCAATGTCGCATCATATGAAAGTTGGTTTAGGTCCTTCTTCAATTGTATGCTTCATCAGGCCGGTGGTCGTCCTGTATAATGTTGTCCCAATGGTTCGGAGTTAAAGAATCTTTGGGCTGCAGTGTTGTCTATGTGCGCCACATGGTTTAGTCATCTTAGGCGTTGAATCTCTAACCGCCTGGTTCATATCGCTGTTCGTTCGTAGTTGGATTTTCCTATCGAAAAACCGGCGTAAGGATCGAATGCAGAGCTCTCGAAACACCGAGGGTTTCTTTATCTGGTCTTGAGATGTGCAGACTTCTGGGCTATAGAGCGAGACAAGAACAATTAAAATGTGTTATAATATTAGCTTGGTTCTTCAAAAAAGGACCTTACTACTCAATTACCTCTTGAAACAAAAGAAACAGTGACTGGCAAGACGAAATTTCGGTACTTACGTTTTTTGTACTGTTATCTTAGGAGCAGAGGTAGACGAAGTCTTTCACTACCACACCGTTAAAGCTACCTAATGTGATTGCCAAGTCGTATTCCAATAAAGGCCTCAATACCGTAAGAACAGATGTATTCTTTGTCTCATGTTGCAGTTTACTTATCTATCTCACCACGAAATAACCCCACTCAAACAATCGCGTAGCACTTAAACGATTTCTGTCAAAATCGGCCGAATCGGATTCTTAGTGTGGAAGCAGGGGTGTGAGGGGAATTGATTTTCATCTTTGAAAGGGAAATCGCACTTGGGTTCTGAAAATCTACGATATCTTTTTGACAGAGCTTGCTTTAAATGCTTTGATGCTTTTTAGATGATTTTTGTGATTTAGATACATATGATCGTAGGTTTGAGAGAGTAGCATCTGAGAGATATCGGGGCGATAAATGCAGCGTTTGCTCACAATAAATGTACCCGTATGGCTACTTCAGCACAACACGGTTTTATATCTTTCAATCTACTTGCCCTTCCTTATAAATGGAAAAATAACTTTTCAACCAAACTCTTAATTCTTCGGATTGTTCAAAATACACACCGACTCCAGCTTAAATGAGGAATTCAGTTCAGCAGAGCCTTACAAAGCCTCGAGGAACCACATGAGTACCAACCAAGTCAGCAATACTTTCAGAATTTTCTTTAAGGGGACGTCTCTATAGACTGTGAATTTAAATTAATCTTAACACTCTGAATTTCTTTAAATATTCATGATTGAGAACACTTTATGTGGCGACGAAGGCAATAAACTCAAAAAATATATCCTCCCCAAACAATAATGAGGCACCAGGTGTGGTATACAAACGCCTTGCTGTCACCAAGTTGAATGCCAAGGTCCTTGAAGAAATATTTGTTCGCGTCTTCTTCTTAACTTTAAAATGCGACGAACATCATCTACGTATTTTTAAGGTAGGGTACGTAACTAAGTTGGGACATTATTTGCCGCATAATTCTTTTTTTTACAAAGAAGCGACTTTTTATGCAATTCTATTTTAAGCAAGCGTCAAACGTGTATTCATGTGTGGATGTTTTTGAACGTTTAAATAGTTTATAAATTTGTAGATATAAAAGCATGAGTATTGGGCATAACTTTCAAAATTTAAACATTTTCCCGGTATAAACATGCAATTGTGTCGCTTGCGTTGCCTTCACTTTAAAATGTTAAAATGTCTATCTTTTTAAATTGGTTAATTAAAAACTCATCTATTTATAAGTAAGTCTTACTTACTATTACTATTGTACAATCGTACACTTGTTGAGTAAGAACTACGCTATTTTTGATTTGTTTGATGCAGATGATGCAACAGAGGAAAAACAATACTATATTTCGGTCTCAAACTGGCCAATGACCTGAATTGTATCAATTGTGAAGAATAAGTCCACTGAGGCTAATGAAATTACGCAAAAATCCAAGCAAAACTTGAAGCAGGTAGGGAAATGCCACGGGCAAATAATCATATTTATTATTGCCAAGTTCGCGATAACGTGGACAGACATATAGTACTCTTGACTTTAAAAGGTGCTGACCAACAAGAAGAAGGTTAACTTGCGAACGAATTCAAGATAAACCCTTCAGAAATCGAACCTGTGACCTTCGGATTGAAAAGCAACACGCTAACGCACTTCGTCACAATTGCACAAATTAAAGAAAAACACTTTTAGTTTGTAATAAACAGACGTTTCTCACAATTTTATGTGAAAATTGGCATAGATTTAAATTACAGCACGAAGAAACCTCAAAATAAATAGATAGAAATATAAAAATAAAATAAAAATAAGAAAACATCCCTCTTAGATTTTCTTCTTCCTCACAGCCGTTGATACACTGTCCACTATGACACAGCTAGGGTAAGGAGCCTTTGTAATCTTTAAACCAGCGTTAAAGCTGTCCAACACCAATGCCGCTGAGTAAGAGTTTTGAGAACGAAATGGAAGCTAGAAATGATTTTAACCTTTTACTTGTCCTTGTAGCCTCTATAGAAATCAACGTAAGGCATGACAAGCTTGGATGAATGTACTCGCATCACAGTTTTTGACAGCTAAAATGCTTAGTAGACGCGCTTTGTCTAAATTGACGAGGCGGAGAGAGCATTTGGAACTGACCTGTGGCCAAATTGCTTTGGTTTTAAAACAAGTGAGACTCTCGACCTATTTGTTTTTTTTTTGTTGTTCACTCAATGGGTATAGCGAAGGAAATAGAAGGCATGCCGCCTTCGGGTGAGACTATGCACTCGGTAGCGCTGCTGCCGAACTCACCACCTTGGCAATTCCTCTGGATTTTATCATGTCTCTCTTGTCTAATACCAGAAGTATTAGTGTTGTCAGCAACTCGAAAGAGGTGGTGCCGTGAAAAAAAGCGAGGTGTCCCGTCTGGGAATCGAACCTAGACTTTCTGCGTGGCTGTCAATGCACTTACCCACTATGCCACGGCGACCACATTAATTGTATAGTATTTTTTTTAGTCTTTTTTTTTTTTTTTGATGTTCGGGCGTTCGTAAGAAACGATCGAAATCAATTATGCCACGACGTTCGCAAAAGCTGGGTATTGCTTGGACCACATTATGACATATTTTGGGTAAGGATCTTGATTGACAAATAATTGACCTGATAGACCATTTGCTGATTTGGGTTTTAGCAAGAAACTTCATTTCATTTGCTTTCTACCTTGATATTTCGGCTCTACCTCTGACCTACTTGATATCGATACACGGAACAGCGAACGGATTTTCCAGATTGTTGATATTCAATTTGTTTTTTGTTTGATGCGGTTTGCATGCCACCGCTAGACTATTTTCTGTATGGCTACGATAAGTCCTTGGTTTATGTCACCAAGCTCAGGGCCAACATTAAGCTCGAAAAATTGGCAGAAATGTGTGGCCGAGTGATTGAAAATAAAGTCCAATGAATCGAACTTTGCAAACAGTATCTCTGCCACTACCCACAAGCATAAGCATCGCTCTGTTGTTACATCGAATAAGCTAAGGACAGGCTGTGGCATCCGCATATTCAATGAATGTAAATGCCCTCGTCCCTACTGTCGGTAAAGTGAGTTAATCTCGTTTTCTAGCCGTTTTTAAGAGGCAAACACCAGCAAAATCACTCGACATGAGCGAGAAAAGGTTGTTCCTCTAAGTGCTACAGGGCGGATGCGTTAGGACCACGAGGAGATTTGGTCACTTATTGGTGTACAGAACCTGATCGTTCCACAATTTTCCTCCTATTGATCAAAGCTGTCTGCATCTAAGTGAGTTGAGCTCTAGTCGTAGAGTATGATATCCTGGCAATCCAACAAAATGCACAGCAGAATTTTTTTGGCCGACAATTCAGCCTCGTACATTGCAGCGCCTGTAATAATTTACCACGATTCGTCAACAATTCTCGTTATCATCCTGTTAGAAAATTTAGTCAATGTTGTTGCTATACAGCTATGAACTGTAGATGAAATTCGGCCCATGAGGCTCATTGAATTTAACTAGTACCATGCCCATACTTTAAGACAGGCCTGTTGGCAACTCTTGCCACTTTCATATGCCACTCTTTACCGGGCACTCATAAAAAGACCGTTGTTTGAATTTGCATTCAGCATCCAGACATCAGCGGGATTTTCTGCAATTCTTAGGCCTTCGCTTCATTCGTTATTCATGGCCGATTAATAATGTCTCGGTTAAATGTCCATTTGAATTTGTCAAACCTCATCCTACGCCATCTGCTGGTATTCCTGCTCACTCAGCAGCAGCTCAAGGATTGATCGACATTTCATTTGTCTAAATGACCAACTGGACGACCCTTTCTTGTAGTACCGTATCGAAATCGAAATTCAAATCATCTCCGCATATCAGCTGCCAAAAGTTGACAGATATTAAATCGTGGCCACTTAATCTATATGCAAAACGGGGCGAATACGTAGCATATGCTCCAACCCACGTCACGGTAAGGGACACTTCAGAGAGCCTGTTTGCGGTTCAAAGTGTTTACCTTGAGAACGGATACATTCAGTCCTCGTCCCAACTCACACGCACACAAACACGCCTCCTTTTGACCCGAACAAGGTCTGTTTTGATATTTTTTTCTCCTTCTCCCGACCGCCCGCCTTAATGGCAATGTTTACCGGATATCGAATATCCCAACCGGTGACTAGTCCTTCGGATGCCGCAGCCAGGCACTCCAAGACAAAGTGCAAAAAAGTGGTTCGGTGGTGTACTGGAATTCGATACAGCGGGCAAGTGCTCGCAGACGGCTATTGTCAGTGTCAATCGTTTTTGCGAATGACTGAAAATATTGATTGTCGCACTTTGCTTGTCCTGGAGTCGGACTCTAACCGCAAGCCACCCCTAGACGACCTAGTTAGTGGATCGGGGCCACGCTGCCTTCGAACCTGAAATCCAACACCGTCCGAATGGAGAGGCAACAAAAGTAATCAATTAACTTTTCCATTTGCAAAATGAAAGGCTAGCGTTTCAATTATCATCCCGGCGGCGGTTCGGTTAAGGCTGCTCGGTGGGTGGTGGGAGGGAGTTGCGAGAAGGCAAAGGATTGTAACCTGGATCACTTACACATCCTGTGAACGGAATCGATGTATATTGAATATTTTCCGGCAACTCAATTACATAGTGTGACAGCGGCCGGAAGAGGTTGTTCAATGGCGTTTCAGAACATCGCATTCATGGGGACTGGGTGAGTTTCATCATACTTTGCATGGTGGGATGGTGAGCTGGTATGATCCTGAATGTGAAGTTTTTGATACTTTCACAAATTTCGGGGAAAATGCAAACGAAATGAGGTTAGTCGTCAAGTCAGACAATTTCACAGGAAATACAAGCAACGTGTTGAAACAGTTGCTGATTTGGTGATTGATTGGTGTTGTCTTAAGTGAATATCTGCTACAGCACGAACGTTGTCCGTTTGGAATCTCAATTCTGTATATGATGTTCAGTTCGGGATTGAATAGTATCTGGAATCTTCTTCAAAACTGTTTACATTTAATATGCTGGCTTAGCCTCTTATTGGTTTCCTCCATTGTGGAAGTTCTTTCAGACACCACACCGTGTAACTTACAAACGCCTTACCACAAATGTTTAAAAGAGTGTAGTGTAATGTCGTTAAGCGCTGCGGTTGGGGTAATGGATAGTGCTCCTATAATTGATATACTCGTATGTAAATGCTATCCTCAGGAAACTGTTGATCACTTTGGTGTAGGTCGAATTTTTTTATAAGGACCATTAAGATACAACATACAGTAGTACATAAAAGTTAAGTAAGTTCATAAGACGGCGGTATGCAATGTTGTTAGATCTTTGGGCATATTCTCAAAAGTAGACGTATTCAGTTTAAAAGCAGCTGGAATAATACAAGTTACGCCATCTATTAGCAAACCGCACAAAATAATTTATAGACCCAATATTTAAAATTTTAATTGAAAAAGAAATCTGCATTGTTTCATATTCCATTAACAAAATCAAAATAACGTTCTAAAATGAAAAACTTTGCTGAACACTAACATGTTGTTGGGAATCACTTGTTTCATTGTTGGCATACTTTTGGCCAACTCTCCCTGAAGTCGGTTCTTAAGTTTGAATAGTAATTAGGCGGCTTTCTCACTAACTCAGTAATCAGCTTCGTACTATATTGTAGAGGTGGTTTTTGACCTTCCTTGGTTGATTCGTAATCTTTTCTTAAATATACTCTCACATGTCGCTTTCACCCTCCGGTCGTGTAATTTTGTCGAAACGGTGCATTTCCAAAACATCCTCAATATGTGCATTATAACTTCACTCTCTCTGCTCAGTTTGTGAAATAAAATGTAATCGCTTGTTGTGTGTAGGTCAGTATTTTTGATCATTGTTTTCAATTAAAACAGCTTATTATTAGGTAAGTGCATCGTCCCCAAGCAGAGGATCTATGTTCGATTCCCGGACGGCAAGTGTCAATGAAAAGCTTCTCAAATCTCGCCATTCGAAGTCGGCAAGAAACTGTAGTTCCCTTCTACTCGTGAGAGAACAGTAGCATGCACAACACGAGTAGTTGTTGTAGGAGCTAGGCCCTTATCCCAAGTGGGCTGTAGTACCAGTCATTTATTATTTTTACTTCCTTAAATTCAGTTTCTCTGTGTTAGGAAGGTATGTCACTGTCATTTAGAATGAAAAGAAATAAATGAATTGGACAGCAAATCATTCCACAAGAGATCGGGGACTAGCTTCTCCAACAACTGCTTGCATCGTGCATGCTCTTTTCCTCTCACGAATAAAAGGAATCTACGGTTTATTGCCGACACAGAAGTGCAAACTTGAGAACCCTTTTGTAGTCATTTAGTACATCATGGATCAAATGCGAGTTTCGTTTTTAAAAATGTAGTAAAATGAACCATGTCTTTATTAAAAAAAACCCAAACATTCTTACCATTTGGCCACTGCTTCTGGTACGCTAGAGCTCATTCTGTCGCCCCATCCCCTAAAGACTTTGTTTCGGGATGTAGACCACGGATTCCTTGAATGATGTTTGCACTGCATCGGTCCTGCAAAAAAAAAAGTCAAAAATTGTCAAGTCGCAGCAACGAGGCGGTCAATTAACTACATCGCCAAGACGGCTTGTAATATTCTACGGTTTGAGAATTTGATGCATAGGCTGTATGGCATGTACCACAGATCGAATGAAAAAAAAACCCTTCAATACAAAAAGGTCGACTAGCATGCCTTTGTAAGCCCAGCAAGTGAAACTTAATGTTTATTGCCGAAGTAAAAAAGTGCCTGGTCTTACAGGACGATTTTTCGATCAAAACCCGTTTTATGAGCTACTCTAAGGTCCAAAATCCGAAGCGATTATCGCATCTCTTCTGTCGCTGCCTTAATTTGACCTTGGGAACGAGTAATCTGAGATCTTTGTGCAGAACTCTCCTCAGTCTGCGTAAAATGTAAAGCTACTAAGATCGACCAGAACTTGATGTTCGTACATTGTACGAAGATAGGGACCATGAGTGGAGTCCACTGCCGTCCCCATCTCCCGAAGCTTGTGCACAAATTTGCATCACGCCGGGTGCTTTGTTCGGTGCAACAAATCGTACCTAGGACCTTTGACGTATGAGTCGAAGCTCAAACGCACTACGCGACGGCGGCGGCCAGTGCAGGAGAAAAACTGTATTTCCTTAGTCCCTCATTAAAATAAGCAAGGAATCAAGAAGATGTAGGTTCTTTCTGGATAGCGTTCGGTGCAGATTTTAATTTGCAATAGGAATTCCTCCAACTGTCTAACTGCTTTTAATTGATTTTGCTCGTCTTTTAGGCGGATAAGATGGCGAAGCAAATTCTCCTACCCCTTACCCCAATACACACACCTCCCACTCCAAAAAGAAAAAAAATCAGTTTTCTCTTGAAATTTCATTTGAAATGACAACCCACGCAGTAACCCTCCTTCAATGCATTGCCTCCCATTTCCCTTAATTTCACACTCTGCATCTTCGCCCCCGAAATAAAACCCATGCGACGCAGGATGCTTGCATTTTTTACCCTCTCAGCAATTTACTGCGTCGTCCAATCGGCAATTCATCCTCGTCGGCCACGTACGACTCAAGCGATTGCTCCTTCTATAGATTTCATTCTCATCCACAACTTGACAGTGAAAATTGAAATATTCAAAGCATTCTGCGAGGAAAGTCCATTTTATCGTCCGTACGGCTGTTTTGTGCACGGACCGGCGGACACCACTCTGCAGCACAGATTGCAGAGCTAGCGCTTCCTTCAAATGCCCAGTGACGGGCTCTTGCTGTGCCATTTGTCTACATGCGCTGGTCAAGTGAGAGACGTGCCCCAGAATTACGGTCCAATTCAAGCCTTAGCTGTTTGGCTGTGGTTACGGGCCACTGGACCAATTGTACTGACGCACGATGTTGTGACCTTTCAATGATTATCTCGAACCGAGCAAGAGTTCGTTGCAAAGCGCCACACGAACGTTGGCTGCTGCCAACGTACATGCAGAAGGCCCCCCTCCCACAAACAGCAATTAGCAAGTGCTCCGCATAGGGACGGCCGTGTTGCGTGGGTGGCGGGCCCTTGTTTGCTCATCTGGGTGAATCTTTGCGGTTTTCATCGATTAGTTTCGTCGTGCATTTGGACGTGTTAATGTGGCCTGTAATGGGATTCCGATGTGTGTGCGCTGAGCTTAGGCGAAAGGACAAAAGTCGGGCAAGTAATATGTGGAGGGGGAGGGAGTGCGCAAGGAGGAAGGACAATGCGTTTTGAAAGGATTTCGTGATGATCGTCCAGAGATGTCACCGATGGTGCTTGGAACTCATTTTCCTCTACCCTAAGTGAAGAGTCAGATGCGAGTGAATAAATGAACATTCGAGTTGACAATAAAAGGCGTTTAGCCTTAACCGAGAAAATCTTGTCATTTAGGGCTTGGTAATGGATTTTCCTTGCTCGAGGTGAATTTAGCGAAAGCCGGCTTTGAGTTGTTTCTGGTGGTGACATGCGATCTTGTTTTGCATTGATTTTCTGATTTTACGGCAGTCAATTGAATGAATCATCATCCAGCGGTATTTTCAGACTCTCCTCTTTCGCTGCTAATGCAAGACATCCTTGAAGAAGAATTAACGCCCATCATCCCGAATTTTGCCACCCCTCAGACGACAACGCTGACTGACAGCCCCACTCCGATGCACACGTCGAATTTAACCCCAATTACTGTTATCATAAATTGTGGGGCGTAAAGGCACTTCACTCTCTTAAATATTTACTTTTCCCTATAATCCTCACTCGTGGAGATAGACAATTTCGTAATGATTTCGCCCCCCGCGCCGCCACTGTCATGTGACGGTTTTTAATGGTTCGCATGTCCTTATCATCAACTAAGCTGCTCTGTAAGATTCCATCAACGACAACATCTTCATCATCGCCGCCACCATCAGGCACCCCAGACCACCCAGCCGCCGTCATCATCCTGGTGCGACATGTAATCACAGCACTTGAGGACTGCTTGCGTATCCAGAAGGATCCTTATTTTGTTTCCTTTTTTTCTCCTGCTTCAAAGCAATTTATTTTGATATAAAGTGCAGATTGTTTCAGGCGGGTGTCAGTCGATGTCGTCATCAACCCCTACTGAACGGCGCGGCGGCGTCGCGGCGAGCGCTTAAGGGCGGTGCATGAGGTGAGGGATAATGTGCCAAGAAAAAACGGATGTGTAACATATTGACTCAATGGATACGAAGTCGGCTACGGCGCGGAGGGTGGGTGTGAGACTTTTCAATTTCGCTTTCGTCTCACTCCGTACGCCCTCCCCTCCCTCCCCTCCATCCCTCAGCCACACTCATCCTTGAGTCCCTTTGTTTCTCGGGATTTACTCCGAAATTTTCTTTCTTTCGTTTTTTCTTGCTTTCCTTGGCATTCTTTACTTCATTTGTGTTGCGTCATTTATGTTGTTGATCCTCCCACTGTCTGAAGTGTTTGATGGGCGGCGGTAGTGGGATGGCGGAGGGAAGGAGGGGCTGAGAGGCTATGACGAAACGACTGGAAGTGGTTAAATTGACGAAGTGCTCGTATTTCAAGATTTTTATCAAGAGAAGGCACTTGGCCCGGTGGTGATTTCGGTGACGGCAGCAGCGGGCGTGTGTGATTGTTAATTTAATTCACTTTGCTTGAGTGGATGTAAGGGAATCGTTGTCGTCCTTGGGAGGATTTTTACCCCCGGGTGCGGTACTCAATGTGATTTGCTAATGAATGAGAATCGTTTCGAGTTATTTTCTTGAATGCTTCTTTTTTTTTTTTGTTTTTCGCTTCTCTCCTTCTCTTCGTTTTTCTTTGAGAATTCTTTCGCCAGAGTGAATTTGTTTGTCTGGCATTCGTCAGACAACTCCAGGAGAGACTTGCTGAAAGGTGATAACATTTTAATGACAGGTCTGGCGGTGGGGGGGAGGGAGATCCAGTTATGAGTTGTTAAATTAAACCCGCGAAGTGAAGCAGTCATTTTGATATTGAATTTCTCCTTAATGGGCTCTTTGGCACAGTCCTTTCGGATATCACGACAAAGAGATTATTGGTCATTAATCTTCAAGCTCGATGAAAAGTCGGAAAGATATTCCACATGACTGCTTTCCCTTGATTCAGAAGATATCGTACCGGGAAGCAGTTTGAACATTAATAAAACATTTTGAGATGTTAAGCCATGATCCAGAGAGAGAAAGAGTTTGATGCGGTGTAACAGTCATTATCAAGTGTCATTCCGTAGCGCAACGGTAGCGCGTCTGACTCCAAAAAACAGTCAATATCAAAGAATACGTGTCAACTCAATGGAGTATAGCTGAATTGAACGTTTTGCTGCTTCATTTTTTGGCATCTTTTCTCGGAGCTCGATCGATGGACCCCACTTGTTTTGAAAGAAAATATCAACCTCATCACCTTTTGGCCATCTTCCATACATTGTCGTAGAAGAGAGCAATTTCAACACAGAAACGACCTGGATACCATGTCGCAGTGGGCAAGTGCGACTCAATCGCAATTGGTTTTCAAAGAACGAAACCTTCAAATTGTAGTTTTGGTATGTTCGTTCATGCGTCCGTCATGTCTGCCCCAACTCTCCACATCTCTTGAACACATAAAATGATTTTCAATCAATTTTGGATATATGTGCACTTGACCTAGTGATCATTTTATGCATGTAACGGGTGATTCATCATAAGGTTTGATTTTCAATAGTCTTGTCTTGACAGATCATGCGTGACTTTTGTCAAAGTGCTTTATCATTTTTGTTCAGTATCGCTTGACAAGTCATCATAGAAAGACTCGCACCATAATTCAGCTATCTTACGATAATCAGCATTGAGTGAGGAATGATTTTCGTGCGATTTAAGGAACACTTAGCATTAGTGGATGATACTCGACATGGTCGACCAATGTACCTGAGTTTGCATGTATGTTTGTTACATATTGGAGACTACAGATCCGAGTTCCCCGGCAGTGATTAGAATTTGTGACGGAGATAGTCACCTGGTCGGCTTTAAAATTACGGAAGAGCTGTTATTTGGACGTTACTAAAAGCCGATGAGGAAGCCCTTAGTCATTTCGGTCGAAAATGTTTGTCTGCGATTTTTGGTCCTGTTTGCGTTGATGGCATCTGGAGGAGAAATTCAACCACAAACTTTAAGAACTTTACGGTAGTATGCGTCTTGTCAAGCATTTTCGGGTACAACTGAATGGGTAGGTCATGTAAAGCATCCACTCCGGCCAGAAAAGTCTTCGAATTCGAGCCATTCCAACAGCGCAACAGAGGACGGCCTAGGTTGAGATGGCGTACAAAAGAGGAGTAGGACATTAACCAACTTGGAGTGCGCACTTGGAGGCAGCTGGCAAGAGATCATTCTAGCTGGAGAGGCATGTTGGTTAAGTCCCAGGTACACCCCGGACTCAAATCCCGTGAAAAGAAGAAGAAGTGGTTCGTACAATATCAGGAAATATGGACACAGGAAAACACTCCAAAAGACAAAACTATCAAGCAGTACCGGCATTTAGCATCCCTTTCAAGAACCTTTTAGCAACCAGAACATCCGTTTTCAAACAGAAAACTATAGCATAAGGGCTTTACAAAAACAGTCTGGAACTTTAGAAATGTGACACGTTTGGTTTAGAAAAAAGTAGGAAATGTGCTTAGAAGTTTTTGTCATCACACAGAATAATACATCACTTGGTGACCAATGCAATGTCCTCCAATAGGAAAATAAAGCTATTCATGAGGTTCCTCTCTTTCTGTCTATTGAGCCGATAGACGTGCCGATAGACGGACAGTCAAGCAGTCATTAAAACGCCATCGATAAAATCTTAGCATTGCTACCTCTTCAGGAAATAGGAGTTAGATGCAATCTGAGCTCATCGTGATTTCCTAGGCATAAGGATTTATTGACCGAAAGATGCGACAAATTAGCAAGAAAGGGCTTGGATCAGCCGCCGGTGCCTAAGCAGGAAGCATCCCCAATTCAAGTCATTTAAACAAAATTACAATTGAAAGAGCTAACTGTAGCTGGGGCCTACGAATTACAATACAATACATGCAGTCTTTTATAGACTAAAAACTTCATCAGACTAGATAAGGGTAACATATGGCTGAATGCCGGCGTTCCGACTGAACGTTTTAAATTGGCAAACCACTCACACAATGAATCATATAGGGGTTGCCGGGAAGTAGAAATGGAGGAGGAGATCGTCCTTCACTACTTTGGGATATATCCGTCGCTTGCAATTTATAGGAAGACTTCGAATGGAAATTACATCTACCTGGATTAACTAGCTGATGAATATGTCGGAAGGATCAAGAAATTCAAAGGGAAATAACCTCTTTAAAGCAGTAGAAGCCTAGGGGGAATGGGTTAATTTCATATAGGAACCAAGGAGATTAGGAAAACAACAATTATCCGGTTAAGTGGTATCAAAATGGTTGCACTCGTAAACTATGTGGCCTTCAGCAACCTTTCTTAATCAAACAAAAGAACATAATCTAACTAGACCTTGTAATGCGGATTTGTGAGTTTATTTTGAATCTCAGTTGATTGCTAACTGTTCACTTCACACATCCAATGCTTGCACCATGTTATATATAAACGAAACATTTCATGTTTTTTGTGTTTTTTACTGTGTTGCAGGACTTTCTTATCTTATTTTACTGATTAAGTAAAATTGCCTTCTCAACTCTTTTAAGGTGGTATTTCAATCCAACAATAAAAAATAAAAAAAAGCATGCAGTTTTTAAAAAGAGCAGAAAAAAAAATTTTTTTCGAAAATCTGACAACCCTAATCTATATATGGTGAGAACTTATATACGGTACCCTATCGATTAGCACCACGGCACAGCTCAACTAATAAAATTGGGTTCGCAGCGCTTAAGTAGATAGTTATCTGTTTACTTTAGTAGTTCCCATGTATGATTCAAGGATCTCCTAGATTTGCTTATAGATTTCAAGATGCCCAAAAAATCTTTAAACGTTAGAGTTTCCGCCAAATGATCTGATTCTCTTTCCTCTTTGCCCCGACCAGCTTCTACATCAACCGCTCTTTAGAATGCCCGACCTACGATACGCATAGTTTCAAATGACGTTTTTCCAAAAGCATTCTTCAAATGCCTTAAGCGTTTCACAATATTCCTAAAATAATGTGCTGTGCACTTCCTTCTAGTCCAAAGAAAAGCCCCATCAGAGCTACACATTTATCCATCCCCCCAGAAAAGAAAAACTCTCCCGCATGGCCAACACAAATAGACACACAATACAACTTCGATACCGTGCACACAACGACTCCAGCTTTGTCAATACCGAATGCGAAGGATACGATGTCATGCCAAACCAAGGTGGAGCGAGTGGAGACAAAAACTTAAAAAAAAAAGTCAGAAATAGAAAAAATATGAACAATAGCCGAGCAACCACATATCGAATAGAGTCTCTTGGTTGGACGGTTGTCGTGTCTCTTTGTGTCCCGCCCTCACACCTGCAGCGGTGCGAGTTCATTTCAAGTTCTGTCCAGAGAGAAACTTCTTGAGTGCACTTTTGTTAATTAAAAGTTCCCCGAGGTGTCGATGATTTCAAGTTTAGCTCTCCCCCAACGGGAACTGAGTGTTCATTAATTGAAATATTTTGTGCAGACACAATGGACTGGGGGTTGGGGTGAGGGGACAATTGGAGTATGATTCGAGAGTTTGATTGGGTATATCCGAAGAGTATTTGTGAATCGTTCGGGGACCTCGAGGTGTTCGTAAGAACAAATTAAACGACACTTGAGAATGTCGAAAACCCATTTAAGGGGACAGTCAGGAACTCTGGAGAAGATCTGATAAAGTTGTGCCGAGTGAGATTTCATCTGATGTCCATTAGGTTTGCACTTTGGGAGTTCATTCTCAAAGGACTTTGACCAATAGATGTGTGAGTGCGTGTGAAACATTTGTCAAACTCAAATTACGTTCATTCCCAATTCAAACGTGGCATAATTGCATTATCCATTCGCGCGTTTGTTTGCATCCACCTCGGGCCTCGAGCCCGGCTCATAGGTGCTGTGCATGCAGCACCATATCCTGTGGAAAATAATATGCTTTGGGAATATTTACCAATGCCTTTTTTGCGTTCACTCTGCATTTTCAAAAGTTTCCACCATAAATTCAAACCAACCCAACGGGGGCGTTAAGCTGCGGCACAAATTCAATTTGAGACCTTGCCGCAGTGAGTATCGTTTGCATACATCTCGGCTGACTGAGATGGGTGTTTGTACATGTGCGCGGGGGGAGGGGGTTGACAAGTATACTACTCCCCCACTTGCCTTATTATTACTTCCAATTCCCCATTCCCGACCCGAATCGGACATGCCTCCGGTTGCAGTTACGAGCCGAACGAATGTAACTACTTGAACTGTACGCTGAGCGTGTATAGCACATCCATACTTTTTGTCTGACTCCTGCAGTGTATCTTGGAAAGAACTCGTTAACACTCGAGAGTGGATTCGGCGCGAAGCCACTGCACACAAAAGTAGATTTACCACAAAGCGCTTGATGCAAACCAATACTGTGGCTGCATAACGAGCGGACGACGACGGTCTGGAGCCAGCGAGTTCTCGGCAGGAGCGAATCCTTTTGTTGTCGTCCTTATTTGAACCGTTTTATCTTGAACGCATTATGCGGCTGGAGCGATTTCAAGGAAAGATTGGCTTTGCGGTGCGGTTGAAAAATAATCAAATGGCATTTTCTGGGACTGTCAATTGTTTGCGTATACGCCACCGAAGATATTGCAACTTTGTTGTATCACCCTGCGTGGTGGAATGAGGTAACCAGGCGGGTAAGGAATGGAGGGAGCAAAAAACTAAATCAACTTAGAAATGTTTCATAAATTTTTCCGAAAATTAAGGGAAAAGTTTTGAAGAGAAACGCAAAAATGTTGCGTATACGCCACCGCTGTTGACTGCGTCATTTTGGTAGAAGATAACCAATTACGAGGGACGGAGAGGCATGTTTTGCGTACGATTTTTGATCCTGTTTGCATGGATGACATCTGGAGGAGAAGATTTCACGAAGAACTCTATAGACTGTACGGTGGCATGCGCCTGGTCAAGCGTCTTCGGATACAATGCTTAAGATGACTAGGCCATGTAGAGCGTATGGACACCAGTGCTCCGGCCCGAGAAGTCTTCGAATCTGAGGCATTGGGACAACGCAACAGAAAACTGCCCTGGTTAAGGTGGTGCACAAAAGTGGAGAAGAACCTTAACCAACTTGGAGTGCGCAACTGGAGGCAGCTAGCGAGCGATCGTGCTGGCTTGAGAGGAATGTTGGTTGAGTCCCAGGTCCACCCCGGCCTACAGCGCCACAAGAAGAAGAAGAAGAGAAATGTAGGATAGAGAAATAAAAGGCTGTTCAGTAACCTATCTCTTAAACATTCCAATGGTCTTTCTGGTTGCCGTGACGTAGTGGTAAGTGCGTCGACCGCCACACAGAAAGTATAGGATCCATTCCTGGACGGGACACTTCGGATGTTTTGACGGCAACACCTCTTTCGAGATGCTGACAACACTCAAAGATTATCAATTGTCTATGAAAAGCTTCTCAAATGTTGTCGTTCGGAGTGGGCAAAAACTGTAGGTCCCTTCTACTCGTGAGAGAACAGTAGCACGCACAACACAAGTAGCTGTTGCAGAGACTAGGCCCTAGTCCCTCGTGAGCTGTAGTGGGACTTAATTAATATTATGGTCTTTCTCTAAGCCACTTGAGTCTCTTTTTATATTGTAATTTTATAAACACTTTTTGGACTTCGCTTTTTTTAAGGCCACGGCCCTGGGGACAGCTTTGGCAAATAAGTCGAATATTATTTACAGATTGTTTTGGTTTATATCAACTGAGTTGTGCGACTTTTTTCTTCTTCTTTAAACGTCATTACAACGTAGTGGTTCTGGGCATCAACCAACATGGGTCACCAGCAAACACGATCTCTTACCAGCCGCCGCCAATTTCGTACTACTTCTCTACTGTGAGTGCACTCTCAGATGATGTCGTCCTTATCCCAATGGTTCAGATTAGAGGACTCTTCTGGCCGGAGTAGTTTTTGAGCGACTTACAGTGGTATCATTACAATAAGCCCTTAATGACTAGCATTTGTCATTGTCAGTAAATTGAACTGTTTTCCTTGTAAAAGGTGTCCCAACAAGAACGCAAGATTTAAATTTGGCGCCATTGTCATTGTTTGACATTTGAACAATTATTATTGCTTGTTAGTAGAAGGTATAAGGTTAATAAAAATGAAGCGCAACACGAATGAACAACGCATTCTCATTGTGAAATTGTTTTATCAAAATGGTGAAAGTTTTGTGGCTATATATAATGCTCCAGAAGAGTCAACTGTAAAGCGATTAATGGAAAAATTTTCTGAAACTTGGCCTGTAACTGATGTAAAGACAACAACGCGCCTTCCAATATCGCAGCAGTACGTGATGATATCGCTCAAACTACATTCACCTCAATTCGACACCAAGCTCGGCAAATTGGTGTTTCCAAATCCACTATGCAATGATAACCAATTTTTTCGTGCCTAGAATTGAAGAAATGAATGTGGAGGGGATGTGGTTTGAACAAGACGGCGCGACATCTCATACAGCCAGAGAAACAATTTAATTGCTGCAGCAGTCATTTCCCGGTCGTATTATTTCGCGTTTTGGAGACCAGAATTGGCCGCCTAGATCGTGCGATTTAACACCATTGGACTTTTTTCTTTGAGGTTTTTTGAAGTCGATGGCTTATGCGAATAAGCTGACGACGACTCAAGCCTTAAAAGAGGAACTTGGAAGCTGCATTAATGAAATACTACAGCATTTATGCAAAACGGTCATTAAAAGTTTCATTAAAAGATCGCGTATGTGCCAGAAAAGCCGCGGCGGCCATCTGGCCGATGTGTTATTCCACACATAACCTCATCCTGTTTACTTTACGATATAATAAAGAATTCGAGATTTCTTTTAAATATCTGCGTTTTATTTGAAGTTAAAATCTTGCGTTCTTATTTGGATACCCTTTAGTTCCTAATGGAAACGAAAGCGATGATCTTGCCAGGGCAGATGTAACAGTGATTGTAGTGCCTTTCGAAGCATTGATGTAAAATGTAAAATGTGGACAAATAATTTATTTAACGATTTTGATTGGAAAACGAACTGAAAGTGCCCCCAGAATCGACACAGTCTAGAATTAAAGAAGCAGAAACTTAAGAAACTTTTTTTTACCTCCTTTAATAAGAGCAAGAGCTTTGAAAAAGTCTGGACCTCTAAAATAGAAAGAACAATATTTCCAGAAAACATGCTATTTAAGGTTTTCAAAAAGAAGGATATCAAAAATTATAATGTTCGACAGTAGAGAAACTCGTTGCGAAAGATGAACGTTGAAAAAATTTGCTTCTAAACGTGAGTGAGAACCCTACAATCCATCGGGAAATGTTTTTGGCATGAGATCATGTCCATTTCGGCAGAAGATGTCGTCTGGGCTCACAGTGGCACATTCTGTTACCCCATTTTGCAAAACCTTGTAACGGTTGCGAGATGTAGCACACACAGATTGCGTAGCTGATGTTGGCCTTTTATTCTCCAATCTTCTCCAAATTTTTGTCATAACATTAGTACTTCAATTTGCAACAAAAACGTAGTCTCTAGGGTTCAAATCGGAGCATTGAAATGGCCAATTGATATAGCCAAGACGGCTGATGACACGATTTCAGAACTTGGTGCGCAAAAGATCGATTGTGGCATCGGCGGTTTGGCACGGTCCGCTGTCCTGCATGTCTTTAATTTGAGTAGAAATCGATTCGAATTACATGATTCTGTAAAGCCCGTCGAAACTTTGTTACCACCAGTCCACAGTGAGGAGGAATTGTCCACTCTCTGTGGGTGCATTGGCTTGGCAATAAAAATGCACAAATTTCAAAGTCACAAAAGCGACGATTTTGTTTGTTTATGTGGCCGCTGATTTGGAAATGTACTTCGTCAAAGATGATGTTATTTTTTTTGATGCTCTTGTCCACCTCAAGCTGCTATAAGCCTCAAACTGCGAAATAGATGGATTCGCTTCTTCAATTGCTTATTCAATTGAATTCTAATGAAGACTTTTCTTAAAGCTTGTGCATCAGATGTTGAGTTGTTGCAGCCCATGAACCCAGATTCTCATCTGTGTTTGGCAACTGGCGACCGGTGCCACGATTGTAGCCTACTTGCATACCATTCTCACAGAATTCATGCGCAATTTTGAGCACACCAGTCGCAGTGTGCTTCATTACGGCCAAAACTTATTTCCACTGTTTGGACTACACAGCACTCAATTTGGAAATATTCCCCAAACTTATCGAAGCACAAACTTTCTGTCAAGGTTTGGAGACAGAAACAGTTGTAAGAGTTATTTTGGCACTACGATTGAAAAAATACACTGTATGGGCCAACCTTTATAATTGGAACTACTCTAACTTGTGCGCGTAGTTGTTGATTTGTTTGCAGAGCTCAAAGATACAATCTGTCAACCAATAACTTACATTTACCAATAACTAACACGTAATTGCTGTGTCACTCTGTTAAAAGAGGCCTAGTCAAATAGATTTCAAAAGAAGAAATAAATGTAGAAGTTTCTCAAAAAAGATAGCTCTAAAATTTGTCATTGCTTTCTGCCCACGAATCTCTCACAAGCCCCAAAGCCAATCAAAGCAACAGATGACACAAAACCCTGTGTCACCCATCAAGTTCGTATTCTTTCATTAACTCTAATTGATTCACCTCATTCCAGATGACTACCTAATCGCCCAGCACAAAGCTTTAAAGGACCTCACGTCAAGTGAAAAATGCGGCATATGACACCCTTTAAGCCGAACAACTCCAGCGTATCACATGACACCCATTTTGTCATCTGCAAAATTGAGTCACAATTCATAACTTGAACATCGTCTCTCCACCCCCCCTCACCAACAGATCACGACAAAACAGCCCCAACACAGAGATAGAGTGCTTCACATCAAATCCCTGGTGATTTTCCATTTCATTTGGAAACATTTGTGCTCCGACAGTGTGTGTCCCTTCCAGCTGACCACACACAATCCGCCCCCAAGCCCCGTGCCCACCGCACACACTGGGATGAAGATATTAATTCTCCTAATGCCTGTCCAGCTAACACCGATGATGCCATTGACAACACGGACACACGCTGTGTACATCCAACCATGGTGTATGGGTGGGTGGGGATGGTGAGGGTTGGAGACAAATTCAATGTCCGTGTCCGACTGAGAACCCACCACCAAATCGAAAGGACACACACATAATTTAATAAAATTGTCAAATCTGTCAAACACAATTTTTCAATCGTAAACAATATTCTTCTTCTTCATCATCTCCTTCGTCCTTTTCTGTGGGGTCAACCCATGACCAGTCACTCAATCGCCTGGCCATCGGGAAAGGTGGACAAAGAAATGGAGGGCATCCCCTGTCCGAGAATGATTACTACAAAGGACCAACTGCCACTCGACATAATGGAGGTCAGAGTGACTCGTTGAGCGGAGGAGGGTTTTCAAGAAGAAGGGGAGGTGGGGAATGTGCTTTCAAGAGAAAGAAAGGAATCTTTTGCCTCCCCCCTGGCACACGGACGAAGTGCCTCAGACAACACCTAAGCACACGACGTAAAGTTCAATTTGGGTTCAATTTCATAAATTATTACCGCAGCAGGACACCCGGAGAGCGAGCGCAGGGCGCTTCACCTCTGGAGTGTATTAAAAACTCATAATTTCATTACTCTGATTGAACGTGTCTGACTCGATGCCGGTTGAGGTGCTGGTGGGCAGTGATTTTTTCCGTTCAGCGTTTGGTCTGCTCGTGTTCGTCGTCGTCTCGTTAGGGGATGGTTAATGATGACACTGGAGGGTTTTTAGGTTGAATGGGCGAGATCAGGGAATGAATGGACGGCGATGAAGTGGAATTGAATGGGTTGAGTGTGCAGATGTGATGACTGCTGATCTTGGTGGAAGAGACTGCTGGAAAATTGATTCAATGGGGTGTGATAAATTAATTTTTATGACGGTGAAGGTTTGATTGATGGAGCGGGTTTTAATTTCCTGTGCAGGGGGTGTCATAATTAAGCGGACGTGTGAATGAGGAGTGTAATTTGATTTGGTTTGTAAAGCGGGAGTGAAAGGATTGCTTTCAATTGGGGGAAAGTGGTGTTTCAAGATGGAGCCAATGGCAATGGTTTTGATTGTATTTATTTCGCTTCAGCTTCATATTTGGTTGTCTACTTTGGGGCACCATCATCGTCCTTTTGCAGGAAGTGTCTACTCAAAAAGGATGACACCTGAAAGGATGGAGAGTCTTAAAATGCTTTTACTTTGAGTGAAACCATTTATTTCGTCGCTTTAGAACCTTTGATTCCTATGGTGGTCATCTTGTTGGATTCAAACTCCTTTCGAGACACTGACATAGAGACACTACTCGATGAGTATCCGTGTAAAATTCAAAAACAGAGAAAAATAGTTACCCGTTTCGAAGCAATTGCAAACGGTGGGAATCATTCAAAAATAAAAAACTTGAGTTTCTTATACATTTTCGCCAAAGACTGCGGAGTCGTACGACTGTAAACAATAGTGCACAATGCACAATGGTCGATTATATTTCGTTTACTTCTATAGTTAAAATGCATTTTTCAATTACTTAAATACAAAAATTGTTTCGCTTTGAATCCAATAATGGTGAGAAGTTTTTTTTCTTACTTATTTTTCTCTTCGTGAAAATTTAGTCAATTGAATTTTTCATTTGCCACCCAACCGGTGCATGAAAAACCTATCCAAAAGAAACTTTCGTGACATCTTCAGCGAAGAGGCACACTTTCACCTCAGTGGATTCGTAACCAAGCAGAAATGCCACAATTGGCAAAAAAAGAATCTATGAGTGATTGTCGAAAAATCGATGCATCTACAAAGAGTGACTGGTTGCTGCGGTTTGTAAGCTGGCGACTTTATCGGATCGTACTTCTTTGAAAATAAGGTCGGCCTAACAGTTATCGTGAATGGTGTTCGCTATCTCCAGAAAAAGACGGACTTCTTGTGTTTGGATGGATGGATGATGATATATGCTTCCAACAGGATAGAACCACTTGCCGCACAACTAACGAAACAATGATTCTTTTGCGCGAGAATTTCAATGTCCCTGTTATCTCACGTCGAAGCGAAGTTAATTGGCCGCAGCGAACATGTGACTTGACACCGTAAAACTTCTTTCATTGGGGATATTCTTAAGGGAAAAGTTTACCTCAATCAGCTACGAATAATAAAAAGTACGAGTTACGGGATAAGACAACTCCGCACATTTACGATATTGAATCTGAATTAAGTCCGCGAGTCATTGAAAGTATGGACCATCGAATAGAGGTATGCCACTGAAGTCGAGGCGAGCATTTGACCGGGACTTACACATATAATTGTAATAGATCTTTCTAAAGGGTCTTTTCTTAAAAGCTATAAGAAAGTTTTTCAAAAACAAAACACATAAAATTCAGAAAAATGCATGAAATCTTAATTTGAATAGATAGTACGGTCCATATAATTAATGTTTGAAGATTATTTCATGCAAATGTTGAACTTGACTGCGCCTCAAATGGTTCATCCACTTAGTCCAATTTTGGCATACTCTTACCAACATTTCGGCCGGTATCTGACGAATAAATGCTTCAATGTTGTCTTCCAATGCGTCAATTGAAGCGGGCTTGTCTGTATAGACATGAGCCTTAACATAGCCCCACAAAAAGTAGTCTAAAAGTGTTAAATCGCACGATCTAGGCGGCCAATTGACCGGTCCCGAACGTGAAATAAAATGTTTATCGAACTCGCCTCACAATAGTTCATTGTTGCGCGTGCTGTGTGGCATGTGGCAAAGTCTTGTTGAAATCACATGTCATACAAGCCAAGTTCTTGCATTTTGGGCAAAAAAAAGTTGGATATCATCTCACGGTAGCGCTTACCATTCACAGTTACGCATCATCTTTGAAAAAGTACGGTCCAATGATGCCACCAGCCCATAAGCCGCACCAAACTGTGACATTTTCTTGATGCATTGGTAGCTCTTGCAATGCTTCTGACTGATATTCAATAAAAAATCGACAATTCTGCTTATTTACCTACCCATTGAGCCAAAAATGAGGTTCGTCGTTGAACACAATGATGCGCGCGATGAACTTTCTTAAACAGAGCACGCATTTTAATAATAAAATTCAATAATTTACAAGCGTTGTTCGTTTGTAAGACGATTCATGGATAAATTATAGACCAAACTGAAGATGTTTGACGGTATTTTTGTATAAACACGAAACGTGCGTCAGCAGTTTAAGCCAGTGTTGCCAAAAAGATAATAGCTAAAAAATCACCTTTTAGCTTAAGATGCGAGTTATGCACACTTAAGTAGGTAATGAAGCAGACTGTTTGTGTAACCCTCTGCCCCATCTTAAAGAGCCCATTATAACTTTCCTGGAAGCGCTGAAATGGAAGGTTATGCCCAACGTACTCGTCACAACAAGGGATAAAAAACAAAACCCTTTTTCTTTCATTTTTTGTCACCAAACGAAATTTAATCTCAAAAGTTGAGATCTGGAGTTTCATTTCAGTGTTGATTTGCAAAACAAGTATTTATCCAAATATTCCTTCCGATCCTGCCTCACGGAAAAATGCTTTTAAAGTCGAAGTGAGTGTGAAATATAACGATTTATTGTTTATTTAAAGGATTTTTCAGTCAAACCCTTTCAAAACCATTTTAATCACCAAAAGGAAACCACTATTTCCATTCCACCTTATGTCAGGAAGCACATTCGTACGCCGTGGCGTAACCAAAACGCAAGTATGCATTACAGAGCTGGAGGCATACACCTGCCACTTGGCAATGAAAACCTATTTTCAAGTCACCACCTCCACCAGTCGCTCTACAACTCGCGATAACTCGTACCAAGAGCAGTGGGTGCCCTCATGCCACCCGAAGACAGACTAAATGAGACCCAGACCCAGACGCAGACGTCTGCGACTAATCCGTTTGTAGTCGTTGATAGCGGCATGGGAACGGAACTACGTGGCTGAACTTTGATCTAAGCGAAAGTTTGTGGGTGTCAGGAGTGCAGTCACGACACCGAAAGAATCTTTCCTGTGATTATAAACGTTGCACCAGCGACGACGTATAATGAGAATGAGGGCGTGAATGAGGCACACCCAAGATGCAGAGAAACACTTTGCTCCCGCACACCCAGCGACCACTTGTAACTCAAATAAATGTCGCGTCGGAAATCTGCACTCAATAACATCAATTCTCCGCCAGGTACTTCTGCTCGACAAAGTTTCGTTAAAATTTGCCCACTCGCTGAGCAGCGCATTCAGCGGCGAGAAGACGGGTGGTCGTTGAATAACGAGAACGACTGTGAAGAGAAACTGGAAAAAATTGATGTGAAGTGCATAACTAAAGACGTTCTTGCAGCAGCAACGGCAAACAGTGGCGGAAAAGAAGATCCCGGAAGGACAAGGTTGTTACCCGGGACGAAATTCCCTCGCACCAGAGAGAGAGGGAGAGAGAGGAGGTGAAATATTCGAAAAATAACATAACGCGGTGCAGGGATGATGACATTTTCCATTTCTCTTTTTTTTTTTTTGAATTTCCTAGTGCGAGGAATCAGAAAACTATGTTTTTCCACAAGGAAGCGGATTTATCCTGGACCATAAATTTTATTCCAATTTTCCGGTAACAGAGACTTCCGTTTGCCCTTTTCGCCACTCGAGGGAGCGATGAGATGTGGAAGGACAGGATGGCATTGATACTCCCTGGGGAGGGTCAAAGTGTAGATCTTTATGGACAAATCGATGTCATTGAAAGTGTACCTTGAAGTTCATTTTTTGAAAGCGATGGGTTAAGGTATCTTAAAAAGCAATAGTTCTTTATTTCAATTTGGGCAATTGGAGTGAATATAAGAGGGAGGATAGAAAAGCGTAAGGGAGGTTAATTGAGAGAAAATAAATTTCAAAGGGTATGCCTGGGGTTTGAAAGAATGCGTTCTAGAGGAAAAATCTACTAAGTGCATCAAGCAACGGTCGTAATGTCCACATTCATGCTTCAATTTAAGGTCAGATACAGAATATATGTTTATCTTTTATCTGTACACAGGTATGAACGTCTAGCCTACAAAAGAAAAACCTTACTCTTAGTTCTTTAATCTGTCCGGAAAATACGTTCCCTGGATATTTGCAAAGTAGGCTTAGGTGGTGGCGATAGCCCTCTCGTTGGACTCAAATTTTTGTCTGTCGAGTGAGTTTTTCAGGTTTGGAAAGAAAACAAGTCGCACGGGGCCAAATCTACAGGAAACGATGGATGGAGCAACGGTACGTAGCATACTTTGCCCAATTTGGCGGGAACGACGGTCGCAGTAGCTTTCGCGACATAACTGGCAACAACAATCAAAAGAAACTATTTGTCACAGGCATGCAAGTCCTCCCTTATTTGATCAGCTGACTTAATTCGCTAAAACTTGTCCGGGTCCCTGAGGATTACGGGACCATGGGAATCGAGATTGTCGATGAACATGCTAGGCAAGAATCAAAAGAGGGATTCTTAAGGCTCGAACCCACCGTGGAACTCCCCGGGCCCTTGGTTAGAGCGTTCGGCGACGGTTGGGTTTCCTGACAGCGCAACCAGAGATAGCACGACTCTCCAGGATGCAGGTTGACCAAGCTCCCAAACGTCAGCAAGAAATTAGCAGCTTTTCTGTTATTTCTAGATCGGAAAGACTGCAGACGACTTGTTGGCATACAAACGGGACACTTCATATTGGCTAAGCACTTCAATGTGCTTAGTGATGGCATCCTATTGGACGCCTGTAGATAAGGTGAAGACACTGCAGTGCCCTTTATCTGTCAATATCTCCTTTGCACGTATCAGGTCGCGGCTGTTTGACGCTGATGTGGTGTGACTTGAAAACCTCCTTATCACAAAAGCACTTACTGGTTTTCCACTGGAAGACAGAGAAATCACATTTAATGTAGGTTACAATCTGGTAGCGTGGTCGTCGTGGCGTAGTGGTTAGTAGGTCGGCCTCCATGCATAAGGTTGACTGGGTTCGATTCCCGGACGGAACACCTCGCATTTTATCGAGGCACCACCCCTTTCGAATTGCTGACAACACTCAAAGAGTATCAATTGTTTATGAAAAGCTTCCCAAATCTCGCCATTCGGAGTCGCCAAAAAACTGAAATTGCCTTCTTCTCGTGAGAGAACAGTAGCACGCACAACACAAGTAGTTGTTGCAGAAGTTAGGCCCTGGTTTCTTGTGGACTGTAGTGCTTTTCGAGCCTTCAGTGCAGCATTTCCCAACCTCAAAAAAAAATACTTGTGAACCAAAAAATGGAAGAAGAAGTTAGGCTCTGGTCCTTTGGGGGTTGCTCTGCCAATCAAATTACTTTTAAATTGGCATAGAAAAGCCCTGTGACCAATTGACATTCTTCACGTGGTCGTTGTAGTTCATACTTCCGAACTCCTACCATTCCTACCGACAGGACAGTCTTCGCCTTCGGAGCATGCTTGGAGTGCACTGTTCCGACAGATCCTTCGTCTCTGATTTCTCCCCAGAGATCTTTATTTTATCGACGGTCACTATACACAAGCTCCTTCGGATTACGCTTAAACAGCGTTAAAGACTGCTCTCACACATCTTCAAACAAATGTCTGCCAATACGAGATGGTGGGTTTTTGTCACGTTATCCTTTGTAGAAGTTGTCGTCTTGCCATCTGCTCCTGACTTATGACAAATTAACGTGCTACCATAATGAAACTTGTCGAATCAAATTTTGATAGACAGCATGGAATAAGAGAACACACCGTCCGCAGCATCCAAACGCAATTTTAATTCACTGCGCGATCTTAATTTCAAAAACAAAAATCGAATCACCGACCGATATGGCCTTTTTCCACGGACACGCCATCCTCCACAAGAGTTCAGAACAAAACTATGGTTCCATTTGAGTACAGTAATCGTCTACTACATTAAATAGGATGTGCTGCAGGATAACAAATTTTTCTATTAGCGTACCATCAGATGCAACGGTGAGGCACTTCTTCTACAAACCAATTTTTTTTCGAACTTTGCATTGGTAGTACAAATAAATTCGCTCCGTGTTTTTAGTAAAATTTTTTTATTTCAAAATCGTAAAGAATACATCACTCAAAGTATTATCCGTCGGAAGCAACTACTTTCTCCCATCTCTCTAGAGTAATTTTTGAAAACTTACTTACATAAGGTGGCGCTATAGTCCGGGGTGAACCTGGGCCTCAACCAACAAACATCTCCAGCCAGCTCGATCTTTAGCTAGCTGTCTCCAGTTTCGCACTCATAGTTGGTTGAGATCCCTTTCCAGTTGCGTGCGCCACCTGAGTCGCGGTCTTTCTCTACTGCGCCGTTCTTCGAGGGTGAATTCGAAGACTTTTCGGCCGGAGCCTAGTCATCTCAATCGTTGGATCTTCACTCTTCTGGCTAAGTCGATGTCGCTGAACAGCCGAACGTAGAATTTTTCTCTCGAAGCAACCAAGAGCAGCATCATCCCTGTCGTTTTGACAAAGTTCATGCCTCCGCGCCATATAGAAGGACTGGAACGATTCTTCTTCTTCTTCTTGTAGCGCTACAGTCCGGGGTGGACCTGGACCTCAACCAACATGGTTCTCCAGCCAGACTGGGACGATTAAAGTCTTGTAAAGCGTTACCTTAGTTGTTCGAGAGAGCAGTGGTTGGCGAGAGATATTCTTCGTTTGATTTCAGCGCTGGTATCATTGTCTGAATTGATAGCGGTGCCTAGGTAGACAAGGTTTTTGACCACCTCGAAGTTATATCTTTCTGCTTTGATGTTCTAACCGAGTCGTCGGTGTTGGGTTCTTGGCCTTACCCTCGTTTACCGCTAGACCCATTTTCGCGGCCTCCATTGCAATACACACAAAAACGCCATTGACACCACGCTGCGTTCTTCCGATAATGTCAATATCGTCGGCATATGCGAGTAGTTTGACGGACTTCTGAAAGATTGTTCCCCTGGTCGATGGTGGATTTCCCTGGACTAAAGCCACACTGGTATGGACCGACCAGGTTGTTGATGAAATTCTTCAGGCGTTCACACAGTACGGAGGATTAAATTTTTTATGCGATATTTAGGAGACTGATGCCTCTGTAGTTGGCGCAGTTCAATGGGTCTCCTTTTTTATGGATCCGAATAGCATCTCTAAAAAATGAATCCTCTCTGGCATCGATCCAATAATTGAGCCATACTCCGATTTATGTAAAAGACCAGAACCGGTGACCCCAAAAATTTCTTTACATCCTTCGGAAAAGGCAGTAGTCGGAGGCAGCAACGCCTGGAAAATGGGGTGGGTGGCGTAAGACCTCCCATTTGATGCGTTGAAACCACCCTCTGCATGTTTTATCGGTCGAAACATATTCTACTAGCATTAGATGAGCTTCAGCTGAACTAAGTATGGCTGGTATATCTTAAACCTTTCCAATGAAGTAGGCATTCGCGGCCAAGCCGTGGTGTAGTTGGTATCAAGGTTCGGCTAACCACCTCTAACCAAATTACTTTTTCTGTGCCTTATTTCTTGGCACCTTTAAAAAAGTGCAGGAAACTGAACTAGAATTAGACATAAATGTCATAACACAAAGCCGTACGTCAGCGTCAAGTTAAAAGTGCGAATGCCCTACATTGAACATTTTAAAACATCCCCCACCGAAGACATGACATTTTCTTTCCCCACCCATACACGACTTTTTTTCTCATTTCACTCATCATCATGTCAAGTATCAAGTAGACAACATTCCCTTCCACTTGGCAGCAATTTCAAATTTCCGCGCATTCATTCACCCCGCCCCTCTCCCATCCCACTCCAAGCCAACTACATTACGAAATTGTACCAGCCAGCCGCAACGAATGCAATTAATCCTGGCAAAGTTCAAGTCTGTGCTGCCCGATGAAGTTGGTCGTTCCCTCGTAAGCAGTCCGACCTCCATCCTCCATCTGGGGTAAGAAGTCACTTCGAGTCATTTCGGGGCGTTTGGCAGGAACACTCCTCCCCGCCATGACAGCTCAGCCACAATGACCACCCGTGGAGAGTATTAGTTTTCCGCGTCCCCTCCCCCTTGGTCGAGCGATGCGAGGATGCGAAATGAAAAATCATAACCAACAACACCCATTTTCATCAGAGGGAGGCGTTGTTGCACTTGAAAGTACACATTTTCACTTCGGTCGCCAAGTGGTGCGCATCCTCGACCAACGGTCGGTGGTGGAGAGCGGACGGAACGCATAAGAAATCAATGCGAACCGAAAACATAAACGATCTTGTTTAACCGCCCACTTAGGACGTGCTCGTAAGATAAATCACAGAACCCCGCACGAAGGCCAGAGTGCAGGACACCCAACTTGCGGTTCATGCTGATTGCTGAACATTGTGGCGCCCCCACATCCGCGCTGGCGATTGAGTAAAACTTTTCAGATATTTTTTCGCGTCCTCGACCGGGACAACGGTACTGCGGAAGCAATCCGCAGACGAATAATTGTTGTTATTGTTTCGCTGTGACAACGGCGCGGCACAAGGACACCCCATTCAGATGCAGATATGTAGATAGCTGGAGCGACTAGATTAACCAAAACAAGAACAGCGCCAACTATTCGGCTGATGGGCGATGGCAAATGCTTCGGTTTCCTTCCGCCCAGACAGCCTTTCCTCTGGCGGAGACAATTATTACGGTTTCGGGATTACATAAAAGTTTACACTGAATCCTCCTCCGCATGTATGTACGTGTCAGCGCCATAATAACCGCACAAGCAGAGCAGCAAGTGATCCCGTCTCCTTTGGAGATTGGATAGACGAACGGCTGGTAGACTAGGCGCTGCACTGGAGAGCCACCGCCAACAACTGCAGTGAAGTGACATGATGTAATCCTCTGCAATTACGCGCGACTTGTTGTCTCTCTCAGGATTTGAGAGCAGAGTGCTCGGAATTTCTGTTTCGAACTTCGTAGAGACAACCTTTTTTTTCTTGTTCGTCCTAGTTGGTTGGCGTGGGAGTGTGTCTGTGTGTGTGTGGGTGTGTGTCGTGCTTTGTCGGAAAATTTGTCAGTTGTTGCCTGTAGAGAGATTGTCGTGCTGTGTGCTGTTGCGGTGAAGTTCATCTCTCGTGTCAGTCTTCAGCGCGGGAACTAGAGAGTTTTGTTTGAAAGTTTGTCAGACTGACGTAGTTCATTATGTTGCACCGATGTGTGTTGTTTCATCTTTTCAGCGCGTGTCTTACAACATTAAACATCTTTGGGGAGATTGAATATGTTCTAGTTGGGTATTAAGAAAAAGGGGGACCAATTAACGACTCCTGAGGCAACTCAGAAGAGGCAACAGATGTCTGATTTAACAATATGACTGACAATGGGAAGGCTTACTTATTTGATTACCTATTAGGATGGCGACCTATGGAGGGTCTAATCCAGAGTAATAGCTAATTTCCATAGCTGAGTGTCCTGGGCTACCGCTCATCGGGACCACTTTGTCTTGCCTCCGCGACTACTTGATGTCTATAACGGACATTCAATCCTTCTCGAGCCACAAATTCAGTCGTTCTCTCCTTCTTGAACCAGAAAGGAGATAATCATTGCTGGATCATTGGGGTCCATGCACTCGATGTGGCCAAACCAGTGCCGTTGACGGACTTTTGTCTTCGATCTATATCCACATTCTGCTGCAGGTCGTAAAGTTCGTGGTTGTATCCTTCTCTCGCAGACGTAGACTTCTTATATCGAAGTCACCAAGAATCGAATCCACTGTCCAGCTCCTTATAGGACGCAGAATAAGAGATTTGTAAAAAATGAAAGTTTTGAGCCCAGTTGCCAAGCTTGGTTGCCAAGAGTTCTACGTCGGATGCTCATTGCGAGTTTGTTGACTCTTAAAGTTCCCCGTGATTCAACTGCTTGCCTACTTGGGCGACATAGACGTGATTGCGCGATGACATTGAGTTGACAATGAGGCATTTGTTCGCTCCATCCTCTTCTGATCATCTCCGCCCTACTTTGATCATCTCCACCCTGGTCTGATCATCTCCGTCGTGCTCTAAACATTCCCGCCATGCTCTGATCATCTCCATCCAGCTCTTATCATCTCCGTCCTACGTCATGGGTGCGATCTCTAGTCCTGTTTGCACTGATGGGGTCTGAAGGAGAAGATTCAACTACAAACTGTGTGGGATGTACAGCGGCATGCTCCTAGCTAAGCGTCTTTGGATCCAACGCCTAAGATGGCTAGGTCATGCGAATGGACACTACAGGCGCTGTCCGAAGAGTCTTCGATTTCAAACCATTGGTTTAACGTATCAGAGGATGTCCTCGAACAAAATGGCCCACCCAAGTGGAGAAGAACCCCAACCAACTTGGTGTGCGCTACTGGAGGCAGCTGGCAGAGGATCGTACTGGCTAAGGAGGCTTGTTTGTTTGAGGTCTAGGTCCATCCTGGACTTCAGCGTCAAACAAAGAAAAAGAAGAACATTTTTGCCCAGAGGTAGTCAAACTTCTTTATTTCCTCTTTACCTCCTTTACATCCTAGCTTCCTTGTCATTTTCGCTGTCGACACTGATATTTGGTCCTAGGTGGTGTGTGGTAGAACAGCATCTTCTTTATTCTGCCCACATTGACCCTCCTCTTCAGTTCCCGTAAATGCTTCCTCACGGTAACTTACGAATGCGCGACGAAGTCCATGTCAAATGCTGCATATCCCAACAGTGGGACTAACTTGTAAAATAAAGTACCTGACTGACTGTAAAAGAAAGTGCCCCGTAGGTGGAACTAACATCTCTCCAAATCGCGGCGTAAAATTTCACTTTCAAACTAACCCCCAATCGCGCACAAACTCAAATGAATCAGCTATCGAAGTGAATTCATAAACTAACGCCCACCCTCGCGCCACCCAACCAGCAACGCCATTAGTGGTTGCAATCCCTGAATCCATTCCACCGCAGCAGAACCACCTGTTACAGTCGGCACCTTTGTACGTTTCACTCACGACACCCTCCCCCACCCATCCGGGCCGCCGTGCAAGTCACGGCAGACATGTACAAACATCGATTTGATATTTATCATGAAACGATTAACATATGTACACTCGAGACACACTAAATGAAAATTGATTTATTCGGAGCGTTTAACGGACACGTAACACCTGTAAATAAATCATTTCGTTCCCACACTTGCCCGTGTCAGGGCTTTCCAGTTCAACTGCCCCCGTCCCCGCCCCTGCCCAGTAAACAGAGGCGACGGTAGAAAAATAAAACGTCTTCAAATATAACAAAGGTACGGTGGGGCTTTGGCTTCAATCCCCTGTCGCCCTTCGCCACACCTCACGGTGGAGGCGCTTGCATTCCCATCCGAGACGAAGGATATGCCGCAAGAAAACTTATGCATAAATAATGGCCAACAAGAAGGCCGACTCGAGGCGGGGAGAGAAGGGAAAAAGTCAGCAGGCAGCGACGCAAACCCCTTCTGAGCCTACGCTACGAGCAGGCAGCACAAGGACACGTCGCCGCCAAGTGAAACCCTATCTAAATGAAGGTTGTCCTCCTTGCCGGCCGAGGCTGGCTCCGACACGACGACGATAGTGTGCAGCTGCCATGAATAATCTGCGGAACCACAAGAAAATGATTTATGGCACTCGGACTCCGACTCCGACTCCAACACCGGCGCCGCCGAGTACACGGCTAATGGAGGCCACTGCGAGTAGATTCGACACATGCTGGTCCTGTGTGGCCCTGCTGCTGGCGTGGCCGGTTGGAATGGAGCTTTTTAGAGACGCGACGCTTTGTTTACCTCCGAGCAGGCAGGCGTATCAGGTATCAGGGGTTATTACAAGAAATGCCTGCCACTCGGAGGCGCACTCATAAATTTGAATGAAGATGTCTACCGGGGGACTGGCGCCCAGTCACTGGCCACCCTTGGAATCCTTATCACGCCGAGAAGGATTTAAGGAGCTCTCTCCCGGTCGGGGATGAGTGTCAGGAGCCGTAGATCTCTCACATCGACTGCTGCGCCCTCATGTAATGTAACGAACCCGAGTGCCAAACGAGGTGGAAAAGTATCCTTTTTTTCCGTGCGGACGTGTCGAGGAAGCAGCCGACTGCCAAGCGGTGTGGGCCGAAATATATTAGAAAAGTTTGCCCCCACCTCGTATGCGTGCGAGTTGATTTATTTCAGCTGACACCCGTTAGAACGAGCCGTCGTCGGTCGTCGTGTGTCTTATTGGCATTCGATGCGGTGTCATGTGGCCGGCTGCTGAAGGTGAAGTGATTAAGGTACTTAAATGTGGATTCAAAGTGCCCGTGGATGGTGGTATTTGACTGTTTATTGGACATCGGATGGGTGCTGAGCGATACGTTTATTGAATCCTTGATTTGCTGGGTTGGCAAACAGCAGGCAGGCCGGTGGATTCATGAATCGTTGGGGGCGGGGGGTGTTGGAAATTTGTAAGGGAAACCAATTTGGCATACAGATCAGTGATAAGAGGGAGTGAATGGCAGTAAGAAGGCGGAGGGATTGGCAGGTGTTTACTTTGGGGGTGAGATGGATCAAATCGGGTAATTCCTGACTTCAATATCACAGAGTAAGTGATATTCGCTGATGGGGAGGGGGGAGGCTTTCAAGTTTTAGTTTGGTCATAGATTACTGCGACGTGTCCTGTGTCAACTTTTTGTGAGCGTTATCTTTTGAGTTGACACTTCTTTCGATTTGGGGTGTTGACTTCTTGTTTTTGAATCGCACGTATGAGGGATTGCAACCTGGTGGCACAATGGACCAGTCCTTGAGTCTGAGGGATACAGAGGAATACTCAAAACGAGCCGACAAAAACGAGAGTATTTCATGGAAACGTGCTGTGTAAGCATGAAACTCATGGCCGCCGTTGCCTAGTGGGTTGAGTCAGACGGTGAATGTTTCATGTTCGGCTACTGAACGGAACAAACGTAGTTTTTTACAGCACGACCTCCTTCGATTTGCTGAAAACACTCTAAAAGTGCTAATTTCAAAAAGCTCGGCAATAAAGTGTAGGTACCCATTACTCATGAGAGAACAACACCACAAGAAGTGGCCGAAGAAGCTAGGCTGTGGTTCTGACGGGATATAAAGATTGCTTTTGAGATCAAGCACCTTCTGGCCAAGACCCAACGCTGTCCGTTCGCTGTAAGGCTAGCTTAAACATTGTTCCACTGTACCTATTCCAGATATTTGCTGCAATGAGTTTCCACACTATGATTGTCATGGCAGCTGCAACAACGTAGAGGACATAGAATCCCCTTAGCATCTTCTTATGCCACTGTCTGGTGCTCTTACTCATGACTGGTCTTCTTCTACAAACTGAGGATCTGACTTAAGTCGACGTTCTGAAGTTCATAAAGCCGATAAGAAACTGATAAGATATGAGTGTTTTGGCTTCAAGCAACTCACTACTAAGGCTTCAATGGAATGGGTTTATATAGTATAGTGTAACTGAGATGCGAATTCCTGCACCAAACACACTCCTGCATTCAGTCTTACAAGACTGGTGCTCAGAGAAAGTGGATTTCATGTCTGTGCATCATGCTCTTCTCCGAAGGCAAGAGTGAGAGGGACATAATTTTAAGAAAAAAAATGTACACAGCCGGATCGACAAGTCGCATATTGTAAAATAGGTCTAGGAGCAGGACTTACATGCTTTCTGACAATTTCGGTGCCTAAATTTTTAATGTGCGACCGTTAATGAGGCATTGCTGGCATTGAAGCGAAAGCGGCTAAAATGGGTTTGGGGATAAATGTGGGCAAAATAAAGACTATACTGGAAGAAAGGACACATAATAGTGACGTCTCGGACAGAGCGTAGTACTAGGCAGCAGTAACTTCAAGGTAGTCAACTACTTCGGTAAATAGGGACGACAACAACAAAGCTACAGATCTGTCCGCAGAACTGTTTAAAGCAGCTGGAGATGACGTAGTTGGGCACATCCACCAGCTCATCTGTAAGATATGGTCGGAGAAAATCATGCCCGATGAGTGGAATCTCAGCGTCGTCTGTCCGGTCCACAAGAAAGAAGACCCCTTCGACTGCACCAACTATCGAGGGATTAGTATCCTTAACATCGCACACGATCCTCTCTGCCGTATTGTGTGAACGCTTAACACCGTTCGTCAACAACCTGATAGGTCCTTAACAGTGTGGTTTCAGGCCAGGGAAGTCCGACCATCGACCAAATCTTTACACTGCGGCAGATCCTGGAAAGCATCCAAGAAGTGCGAATCGACACTCACCACCTAATCGTCGATTTCAAGGCCTCATATGACGGTGGGCATAGAGACGAGTTATACAGTGCAATGTCTAGTTTTGGCATTCCTACCAAACTCGTCAGATTGTGTAGGATGATGATGGAGAACTCTCGCTGCTCCGTCAAGGTCGGGAACGAACTCACAGAGACCTTCAATGTCAAAAAAGGATTTAGACAAGTCGACGTACTGTCATGTGACTTCTTTAACATCATCCTTGAGAAGATCGTGCGTAACTCACAAGTCTACACCAGAGTCCAAAAGTCAATTCAATTGCTAGCTTACGCCGACGCCATTGACGTGATTGGACGAACACAGCTAACCGTCAATGAGGTGTTTACTGGCATTGAAGCGGAAGCGACTAAAATGGGTCTGGTGGTAAATGAGGGCAAAACGAAGTACATGCTGTCATCAAGGAAGGACACACAACATCGGCGTCTCTGACAGAGCGTCACACTAGGCAGCAGAAACTTCAAGGCAGTCAAGGACTTCGTCTACCTCGGCTCCGCGGTAGATAGGGACAACTACATCAGTACCGAAATCAAACGCAGAATCACTCTTGCCAATCACTGCTTCTTTGGGTTCCATAGACAATCGAGCAATAGAACCCTCTCTCGGAGGACTTAACTGGCTTTATATAACACCTTGATCATCCCAGTCTTCCTTTACGGCGCAGAAACTTGAACGTTATCAAAAGCGGATGAGAAAGCCGTTTTTCAAGAAAAATAGTTCTGCATGCGATGTTTGGTCCTCTTTGCGTTGATGGCATCTAGAGGAGAAAATTCGACGACGAACTCTATAAGCTGTACAGCGACATGCGCCTAGTCAAGCGTCTTCGGATACAAGGCTTAAGATGGCTCGGCCAAGTAGAGCGTATGAACACAACTGCTACGGTCCGAAATGTCTTCGAATCCGAGCCACTGGGACAACACAACATAGAGCGGCCTAGGTTGATTTGGCGTACAGAAGTGAAGAAGGACCTCAACCAACTTGGAGGTCGCAATTGGAGGCAGCTGGCAAGAGATCGTACTAGCTGGAGTGGCATGTTGGTTGAGGCCCAAGTTCACTCAAGCGCCAGTAAAAATTTAGAAAATTTGAATGTTATAGCAGGATGTTTTTTGTATCTCTCTTCTCTTTTTCTAACCAACAAATACAAAACAGCTATGGGATGTTGTGCAGGTTGCGTGCAAGAATATCCCTGTTCAGCGATGTCAAGCCTTGATCGAATTGATGCCACGACGTTGTGATGCTGTACGTAAAAATAACGGTTATACGACCCGATAACAAAACCAAACACTTCACTATTCCATTGACTTTACTTCATGTTTAGAATTTTTGCACTTGGTGCTATTATTTTGCGCAATCCAAAATTCTGTGTCGTTCCGGATAACGGGCCTTTTCTAAGTTCAGAATGCACTTTTGTCTTATCTTGCTTATGAGTTTTATTATTGATGGAAAAATGATGTTGTGCTGTAAATACGATTTGTTTGCATGAACATCAACATGGTACTTTATAAAGGGTGATTTTTTAGATATTCTCTTTTTGGCAACTCTGGCTTAAACAGATGACGCACGTTTCGTATTTTCTTTCACCGTCAAACATATTCAGTTTGGTCCATAATTTAACCATGAATCGTCTTACAAACGAACAACACTTGCAAATTATTGAATTTTATTATCAAACTGCGTGCTCTGTTAAGAAAGTTCATCGCGCGCATCATTGTGTTCGGGGACGAAGCTCATTTTTGACTCAATGGGTACGTAAATAAGCAGAATTGTCGATTTTGGAGTGAATATCAGCCAGAAGCATTGCAAGAGCTACCAATGCATCCATGAAAAGTCACAATTTGGGCTGGTGGCATCATTGAACCGTACTTCTTCAAAGATGAGTCGAATCGTAACGTAGCTGTGAATGGTGAGCGCTACCGTGAGATGATATCCAACTTTTTTTTTTACCCAAAATGCAAGAGCTTGACTTGCATGACATGTGGTTTCAACAAGACGGTGCCACATGGCAAACAGCACGCGCAACAATGAACTTATTGAGAGGCGATTTCGGTGAACATTTTATATCCCGTTCGGGACCGGTCAATTGGCCGCCTAGATCGTGCGATTTAACGCCTTTAGACTATTTTTTTGTGGGGCTATGTTAAAGCTCATGTCTATACAGACAAGCCCGCTTCAGTTGACGCATTGGAAGACAACATTGAAGCATTTATTTGTTAGATAACGGCCGAAATGTTGGTAAGAGTATGCCAAAATTATACTAAGTGGATGAACTATTTGAGGCGCAGTGAAGATCAACATTTGCATGAAATAACCTTCAAACATTAAATTATATGGACCGTCCTATCGATTCAAATAAAGATTTCATGCATTTTTCTGAATTTTAGTTGTTTTTTTTTTAACTTTTTTTATAGCTTTTAAAGAATCACCCTTTATTTTTCAGAGCTGTATATCTACTCATTTTCACCGTTGTTTACTTGGCAAAAGAATAATTCACCAAGGGAAGAGAAACACATTTTTATAACACGGAAAACCAGTAAATGGAAATCGAGTGACAAGTAAACTCTCTCTCCCTTCCCAACCACTTACCCTTACATCGGCAACCACAACAAGCTTACATTTTTCTGAAAGCTTTTCCCCAATCGCAAGCTTGTTTCGCTTATCGAATACACCAACCAAGCCAAATGAAAACTTGACAACAACAGTTGCTTGAACCCCGCAACACCAACCAAATGAATTTCACAACATCACGTACCATCCATCCCATCAGGAACCTCCTCAACGGTGATGTGAAATTTGCATCTTTGAAAACCAAAAAATAAAACACACAAAGAACAACAAATTTTAAATCTTAAAATTTTATTCCACAAATCAATTCAAACGCGAATTGCCATTTGTATTCAAACACTTCAAGTCTAGGCATTTAAATCTAATTCTCTTGTATTCTCTACTATACAGTAAAATCAAAAATGTGTTGTCATCGAATTTCTGTTCTACTTTGCTCGATAATTACGGGGCATGACCCAAAGGCGGTCAGCCTCCAAACAAAAACCGTAACAAAAGGGGCATTCAACCTGCAACAACTACACACTAGAGCAAATTAACAATTAAGAAAAAAATCGATTAACCTTAAATACGCTTGTATAAAAGAGCAACAAAAACACAAGGGCAGCTAACGTATCAGAATTGGAAAAAAAAGTAGTATTCGTAAAAGTATAAAAGTGGTCAGCTTGAATTAGAGCAAAAATGCATCAAAAGAAGTCTCTGGAGCCCGACGCAAGCGCGCCATGTCTTTCTGCCTCGCACCAACTAGATATTTAACGGATCTGACTGATTTGAACACAAGAGGAGCACACTAGTCGCGAATGCAGAAGCAAGGATGATGCGCATGCGGATGAAATGCACAAGAACTGAGGATCGAATCGAATCGTTGTGGCGAGCAATCTTTGTTCTTCTGGATGGATGTGAGCGTGTAGATAAAATAGTCTCCCTCCCTCTCTCTCTCTGATCTGATTATGAATAAATCTATAGGTATGCGTGTAGACTAAGACAAGGTCCAAAGGAATAACGAGAACGAGGGAAGTGGGTTTTTTTTTCTCTTTTGTATATTGTTAGATTTTTTTTTCTGTTTCTATATATGTATATATATTTGTTTTTGTTTAACGACTAACGAACTCGCGTGTTGGGATGGGACACTACGTGCGGGATGGTTGCGGACTGGGGTCGCTGCTTGGAGGTTAACCAATTATTAAGCCGCAGCCGAGTCTGAATTGATTTTTGGTATGGTTTAGCCGACCGCTGAGCGCAAACGAGAATGGCAAAGGCTGCAAACGCTTCTCTAGAACACCGCAAACACTCCAATTCGTGTCGAATGAACCTGAAAAGAAAGAAAATTCGTTACGTTTGACTGGATTGTAGAAAAGTTTGATGATGATGTGGAAGAGTTGAGAAAGTGGCCTAAACAATGGCAATGGACGTCAGCAAGAAATCTGCGACTTTTCTGTTATCTCTAGACGTACTGTCGGCGTACAAACGGGACACTTCACCTTCGCTAAACAACTAAGTCTGCTTGGACTTAGAGAAGACACCCTTTGCGACGCCTGTGGAGAAGATGAAGACACTGTCCCACCTTTGCTCGTATCACGTGGAAGCTGTTTAGCGCTGATGTGGTTCGAGCTGCAGACTTAAGCTCTGTATCACAGAAGCGCCTGCTGGTCTAGAAAACATTGATGATGATGTGGAAGAGTTGAGGAAGTAGCGCAACTTTCGTTTTGAAACGGTGGCAATGGACGATAAAAAAGGCAAGGGTTAGCACAATCAGTACTTTTAACTGATCTTACGTGTCTTAGGAAATGAGAACTAAATTATTTAAAAACGAGGAAGAAAAATAGACTTAGGACAAAGAGTATTAATTGTTTATGAGAAGCTTTGTAAACATTCGGGGTCGACAAAACGCTGTAGGTTCCCTCCGTTCGTGAGAGAATAGCTCGCGGAACACGAACAGTTGGTAAAGAAGTTAGATTCTGGTCTTTTGTGGACAGTAGCGACATCCAATGTGTATTAAGAATATCGTAGCCCTACTGTCTGTTGAGAATAATTCTCGCAACGCCTGAACTGATTTGTACAAAACTTCGTAGGAATGGAAATTCGGTTGTCAAGAGCAACATGAACCCCAATGGCAATGCAATAAGGTCTGGGTTTGGGAATAAGAAAATGGGTCCAAGACTTCAAATAGGACTTTAGCTGGGAATGGGACTAAAATAATTTCCTAATTCTTATCAGAGTCCATCAATGGAATCCGACTTGCAGCTGTCATTTTTGCCACATTCCTTCAATCTTTTTCGCAGAAACTGCGAGTAGAGTCCTAAATTCGCATCCCTTGTGGAATAAGCATTCAAACTGGAGGTGACTTCTCACAAGAATGAGATTTGACAGACGTACACAGCTAATTCAAAAGAATACTGAAATTAGGAAGAACTTTCACGTTCACTGAGTGAGATTGTGAGAAACGCGACAGTGTGGGGGGAACTCAATGTTGAGTAGCTACCTCTTCGCACGGAGAGGGCTACGTTGTACGGATGTCCCCTTCATCGCGACTTCCGAGGCGTGCCTTAGATGCGATTCCATCACGTAGTAGGTGGCAGCTTAGCACACCCAGAGCGAGGTGGATAAAGTCTTAAAACTTGCCTAGTAACGCTTGGGAATAACTGCTGATGAGTTGGAGTCGATGACGAAGAATCAAGTGGCCTGTCCCCAGGGACCCATTTAGTGGGGCATGTGGGTGACTGGAAATGATGATTATGATGATGCTTTGATAGACCTTGGGACGACAGGTGAGAGTGTGAAGAGACAACAAAGCATTCGACAGAGTTTTTTGAAACCAAAAGTTCCCCAAGAGACCAGATGAAAATTGTCCAAACATGACGGAGTCAGATTCGTACTTTGTTCGACAAGTTCTAAGTCTTGAATTGCATTCAGGAACAACGTCTTTGGTCTTGGTAATGACGTCAGTACAGATGAAGCTAGCTGGCCTTGAAGTTAAAACAAGATATACACTGTTGTGAAATTGAAAAACTTTTAGACAGTCAAGGAATTTACCTCGTTAACCTCACAAACGACAACTTTGCGGAAATCCGGGGTGAAATGAGACCTGGAAACCAATGTAACATCAGTATCTCATTGCAGATGGTGTGTTAACTCTCAAAATCATTCTTTGCTAACGACGCCGTTTTTGCGAAAAGAAAACACTTCTAAGCCAGAGAAACATGTGGGAATCGAAAGAAATGAAGAGGCGGACAACCTACTAAGGTTTTTGTTTACATTGATATAAATGTATGCTGTGCCCAGATAACTGTTCGAGATAGTGTGAGTTATTCCAAGAATTGAAATAAAGACGTAAACAAAAACAAAAATCCACGGGCCAATTTGAAATGGATTGTTGTTATGGGAAAGCAAGTTTTTCCTTAGTTGTAGAAGTACCATCTCTTGAAAATCAAATGGATTTCGGATGATCCTTCTCCACTCTCGCCCTCTCTCACTTTAACAACTGCTCTCACGCCCGTTTGAAACTGGCAAACAATGGTTAACATAAACAGTGTGCTTTAACGTGCATCTTCACACGCCTACACACTTCTCACGTGTTCTGCAGCAGTTACAGTTGTTCTGTATATGTATTAGAAAGAGAGGACGATGAGACCAAGGAAAATTCATCGAAAGACCGAATCAGAGTGCTTTGTCAGGATGAGTTTATCTGATAGCGTTCCGCTTTTCCTCTTTTGCCACTGATCGTTTCTTGGGGTGGTATCTTCTTCTTCTTCTTTTACTGCAGTTACTATCCGGAGTTTACCTAGACCCCAACCCACATGTCTCTCCAGGTAGAACGATCTCCCACCAGTTACCACCAGCTGTGCTCTTCAAGTTGGTTGAGGTTCTTCTCCACTTGTGGGCGCCTATTTGGAGACTGCCCCCCTTTGTGTGGTGCAAACTACGACGAATTCGAAAGCACTGACACAGTAATTCCATCTCTCTCCTACTGATGTTTATCAATAGGAGTGTCGACTTCTTCGCATTTCAATCAAGTCAAAATGTTCCCCTGCACGTGAAATGCGTGTAACTCACTTGCCATGGCACATTTTGGAACAACATTCGTGGAGAAGAAACCCAGCAAGCTGAATTCTGAAGTCATTCACGCACGAACCGGATTATTGGTGTCTGCTTTCTCAGTGTGAGTGGAGAGCAAAAAAAAGAGGGATTCCCCTGTCAGTGTCGATATTAACAAGTTTATTGAGAGTGACCTTGGAACTTACGTCGTCAAGTAATTACACAACACGCTAACGCTCCACATGACAAGCAAATTTTGATCGAGGTACAAATCAACCTCTGCGCATATATTCGCAAAAAATCCGCCAATTTGATTTTGAGCGCAGTGACCGGTTCTTATGTCTCATGTTTGTGTCTCTTATCTTTCATTGATACGAGGAGACACTTGTACCTGAGCATAATTTGTGGATAAGAGGCTTTGATGTGTGAATGGCTTGAGACTTTGAGGTTATGGAACGACATTCCGATAAGTCTTTGACTCTGAGTCATGGGACAAAGCGGCCTCGACATCCACTAACTTAATGACTGGAGAGGTCTGTTGGTTAAGTTCCAACTGTGGACTATTAGGCCACAGACTGGTAAACGGTGAGTATTTGAATTCGTAGCAATCCTACGACCACTGAGGAAGCAAGACTGGGCAAAGAACAATTGCTTGATACTTAATGCCAAAAGCAGCAATTGATAGCAGTCTGAGACTACTGCCCAAACTCTTCACCAATCTCTCTCTTTAAACAAAGTTGCAAAGTCAAATCCGCCTGCCGTTCAAATCTAAGAACTTCAAACCCAACAAATTCCCTCCCACAAGTTCTCCTCCACACAGCTGACACAACACATGCCACCACAAGAACTTACCTCTGAAAATTAAATCAGCTTTTGGTAAATCAACCTGGTAACCGATTGTGGCCACAGACTCCTGCATTCTCAGACTTGTCTCCACTTCCACGCCGATCTGCAACTGTTCACTGGCCTTCTGGTAGTAACAGATGTGAATGCCACCGGGTCCGAGGGTGCCAGACCATGTGGAATCACCGTTTGTGTAGCGTGCCACCGCCGAGACGACAGCAATTTGCCCGCCAGGTACATTTGGACCATACTGATAGGCCAGTTCGCCACCAAGAGCCAGCTTGTCCGTCACCGACTGCAGGTAGTGGCCAACGAAGACACCAGAGTTATTGAAGATGTTTGGATTGCCGACAGTCAGGGTGGCAGTGAAGTCATCGCCCCGGTAATCAGTGGACAGTTGAGCAGCTGTTAGTTTTCCATCCTGGATCTGTAACAATTCAATAGTTGTCCATAAAATCACCCCTGGGGGCATGACATGAAGCTCTCGCTCACCTGTGAAGCAAATTTGCAACGAACTCTTGGGTGGAATTGATGGATCATATTCGCGTTTAGATTGCCTGACGGATCGATGTCGCCCAGGAGCACTGGGAATGCCTCGGACGGCGAAAATTGCTTTGTACCCACGTAAGTTGCACCAAACCGATACCCACTGGGCTGTGTACTGCAGAGGTTAAGCGTATGCGAGACCTGGAAATGATTGCTGAGACCCTTGTTCAGCATTACTTTTGCCCCCTCAAAGGTCATCGCCATGATATCTGAAAGTGGAAATGTTCCATGTTTTTATTCATGATCTCGCAACCCATTCGCATGCAATGGAAAATAGGTTATGTCATCACTATCGCACCGCGGTTATCAACCTCATTCACACCGGACCCTGTTACAGGTCCATGGATGGTGTGTGCCTTGCAAACGGAGCGAAGGTTGGCTTACCTTTGCATTTCTTGTGCAATTCCTCAACAGTTCCGGGATTCTCTAGGTTGGTCTTCTTTTCATCGGCCGCAGACGATGGAGCTGGTGCTGGGGCAGAAGCCGCCAAACTGTCAGGCAGTCCAAATTTGGGTTCATTTTTCGATGCAGCCATAACATTCCCCATGGCGAATATTTGTTGGTTAAATTTTTGTTTCTTCCTAACAGCGAGAGAAAACACACAGAAAGACCGAAACTTCGATCCCGAGAGGAAAAAATTTTGTTCGGAAGAATTTTGACAGCTGCCGTCGAAAATTTATCGTCGGATGTAGTGGTGTGAATATAAATGGCCAGATGTGTGAGTGTGTGAGCTTACACACGTGCCTGAAAAAAATGTATGAAAGAAACGTCAATTGTTGGTGAATTTTATGTAAATTTGCGCTTCCAGTGTGAAGAATACTTTTCGAAAAATATGAAAATTCTTACTTATTCGAGTCCAGGCGAATAATTTGCAAATGGAAAATGCGAATAAAACGACAGGTTATTTCATCAATACCATGAAACGTCAATTTTTTCAAAACATTCGATGAGTGTGTTCAGATGGTGCTGTTTTAATGCAATGGACTCGTACAGGCGTTCTGATTGATTTTTTTAATAAAAAATGGCATGAGCTGAAAATTAAAAAAAAAAATGTTATTCATAAGCAGACACAAATTGGAAACTGATGTCTTGACGTTTTCATTTTTATAAAATATAGAAAATAACAGATTAAACAGCAATTTCATTCTTACAATCAAAGTAAATTCGTAACTTAAACAACCAGCAGGCACAGTCGCTTGTCCACACCTGAGTCACACTCCTTGTCTCTGTAGAAAGTAGCCCTGTGCCATATATTCCATCAAGTTCATAAATTCATTCCAAAGGTGGAAAAATTAGCATACTCTGACGATGAATTTTCGTACCAACAATTCTTAAGCAATGGCAAATATTAAGCTTCCTTTTGCTAGTGTTATAATAGATAATTTGCTGTGTGTAATCAAGTTCGTACGACAACAAGTGTGACAGAATAGAAAACAAAAGGAATGGAATATGGTTGCGGCAAGTTGTGTTTCAAAAGATTAACTTCAGGATGGTTTTAAAGTATTGCTGTGCATTGAACATTTTGTTTTCTTCTCTGTAATACACCAAAAAACGATACAATAATTCATCCCTTTTAAAAACTGAGAACCAAATTTATCCAACTTGGCATCACTTTCTGAATGCAAACTCCGCTGTAAAATACAAGAAAAGAACCACGGATGAATGAAGAAGTTCATCTCTGACAAGAACACTTCAAAATTTCAAAAAAATAGGCGCCGCCCAGAGCGAATATCTGTTACTGCGTAAATTCGTGTCAATTTGTGTTTCGTCTTGTTTTGTTAAAGTTCTTCAGAAAATGCCACCAAAGCGAAAAAGGAAAGCCGCCTCATCGACAAATAAGGTATCTGCACCTTAACCACTTTCCCATGAAAAACTGAGTGAACCTCATATATTACAGGCGGCCAAAAAACCGAAAGTAACCGAATCAGTTCCACCAGAAGCAACGGAAAGCGACACCACCCCTGGACCGGTGCTCTATATCGAGCATTGCCGGAGCTGAAACGTATTCAAGCGGCGTGCCAACGACTTGCACAGTCAAATCGTTGAGCAAGTGCCGGGCTTGAAACTCGTCCTTAATCCGTCCGGTCCTCCGCGTCGTGGTGCCTTTGAGGTGGCTGTCGCCCAATCGTCAACTGATAAGGTCGAAGATAGGAAAGAGCTCTGGTCAGGTCTGAAGAAAGGACCACCAAGAGCTTTAAAATTCCCATCTGCTGACGTTATCGTTGAAGCCATCAAAAAGGCACTCAAGTGAGACAAGGATTCCTTTTGCTGTTGAGGAGGGAATATGTGGAACCTATGACCAGCGTTGTGTGAAAGCCATTCAATGGAAGCCAATGTTGCGAAACTTTTTTTTCCCGAATTTCTTCCGAAACTAATAAAGACTTTGTTGAGAATTTAATGAAAGTTTTCAATTGAAATGATTTCCGCCTGACCCACTGTTGAAACCATCATCTCTCTTTCCCCTAGGCACTTTTAACAAAGCGATCTTAAGTAATAGGAGCACTTCAACAAGTTGCGTCCCGGATTGGGGTAAAGAATGATCTTGGCCAATTTTGGCGTCGAACCTCGTGCAGAAAAAAATCCCCTACATAACCGCTTAAAACAACGAAAAACACTTCAATTACAAAATTTGCGTTTTATTCCAAAATAAATAACAAAAGAAGAAGAAACAAAAATGTGAGCATATTCCGAAAGAGATGGCAGTTCCCAAATTACATCGACTTCATCTGAGCCATTAGGTCGTCCAAATTCACGTCCGCCGCGGATGTGACAGCTGCCGCAGCCGCAGCCTCCAAGTCGTCGATCTTCTCTGGAGCTTCGTAGGCCAACTTCAGCCCCTCGGCCAACGACGATGTGCTGGGCTGTGCACACACTTCGGCAGGCGTCGAATCGCTGACCAACTCAATTCCCCAGTCATTTGCCTCGTGCAGTGGTCCCTCGTCGACGACCTCTTCAACCTTCTCCACCTTTGGCCTCGCTTGGAACTCCTTCTGGCGTGCCTGACAATGACGGTCATCACACTGCGGATTCGGTTTGAGACTCATCTTGGGGAAGAAGTCAGTCATTGCGCTGTAGCCAAGGTAATCGGAAACCTCTCCAAAGCCCAGGAGGTATTTGAGGGCGTTCTGCACCAACATGCCGGAAGTGATGCCCATGGTGGTGGGCAAGCTCGCCGCACAGACACCTTCCCGCTTCAAAGTCTTCTCATCGATGTTTTCGGCTACGACCAGTGGTGGGGCGCACGCGAAGCAGGCGGTCTCCCCGGGGCGGATGAACTGAATGTGGCCAGACACAGCGTTCTCCGACACACCCGACTCGAACCAGTTCAGTGACAGCTCGTTGCAGGCGGTGTTGATGGCCATGCGTGCTTCGAAATTGTCCACACAACTGAGCACCAAGTCCACTGGGGTGTTGGGCTGAATGCCGCCGGTTTGTATGGTGTTCAGGAATTTGTCAAAAGACTCGACAGTGGTGATATTGTAGTTGTGGGTCTCGATGCGAACATCAGGATTGATGAACGTCAAGGTTCGTGCAGCTGCGTCGACCTTGGACAAACCAGCTTGGTCTGGGGTGAAGAATAGACGATTCATATTGGCCAGTTCCACTTTGTCATAATCAAAGAGGATGAGTTTTCCAATTCCGCACCTAGAATAAAGAAGTTACTTGAACGCATTCCTTGCCTTGGGAGGTGTGCAACCCCTTACCTAGTCAACATGTCCGCAGTAACACTGCCCACACCACCAACTCCTACCACGGCCACCGACTTGTCACGAATTCTCTCATAATCCTTCACGATTCCCATTCGCTGCAGTGCCATCAGGCGACTGTAGGGATTCGAATCCACTACCTCTGCAGTCATCTTATCGATCCGTTCTCGGAATGTCTTTGAATTGTTTTTATGCTTTTGCAACTCCTCTTGCAGGTCATTTAGCCTGGCGCGTAGTTCATCTAGTGCTGCCATGGTGTGGGGATTTTATGCTGGGAATTATTTGCGTATTTTTGTGTTAAATTAACTCGAAATTGAGAAGTATTTTTGAAATGAAAATCGTTTGCGTGTCACTTTCCCTTGAAACAGGGTTTTTTTTTGTTGCTGCTGTCAAATGACGGATGACAAGTGGTGCTCGATGACATTTGACGAAGCAACAAGTATTAATTGTACAGCGGTTGGTGCATTGCGTGCAGATAGGGTGATTCGTTTAATGAACTGGTTAGATTGCTTGAGATTGAACTGAGATTACATTGAAATACAAGCCGAGTCACGTTGCGGCGTTAATTAATGCTGTTATCAGCTCAAATTGATTACTTAGTTCCAGACCACAAAGATGCTTTGGAGAAACTGAAACCAATTCGATGTAACGACGATGTTCTGATGCAATGGATTCAATTTCAGTGTCGCTCAGAGTCAGGGGTAGCTTGCGGTTTCGATGAAACTCTGTACCGCGTGACTGGTGTCAACTTGAAGCAGTTATATTCAAAATATATGCAGACGTCACGGTGCAATTTACTTGCATAAGGAACATATAATTTTACAAGCTAAGGTTGTCCATTTGATAGCACATTGCCTTCCGTGGTTTAGGCCCTTTTAGACGCGAATGCAAGTGTCAAAATAACCTCAAAATTTCCTAAATTTTCTAAAAATGTTCAAGCAAGAGGTACAGAACCGCAAATGTCCAAACAATCCCAGGATTACAGACCGGAACAAAGCTGGAACACAACATTATTTTTCCATAAACTTTCTGTTTATCTTTATTCAATCTTAATCGTTTATACAATTAGAACAGTTACAAGAAACAAGAAAACAATATTACCGTGGGGGAATAGAATAGACTTAAATGCTAGTCGATCTTTGCAACCAAAAACAAGAGAAAAGAAAACCTAACGAAGGAAGAAGCTCTGGAAGTCTGAATATGATGGAAGCACCGCACTGCAAATCAATTTTATTTCTTGATAGTTTTTTTTTTTTTTTTTGATAAATTTTGACCCTCATTTGGTTTTTCGTGTTGCACCGTTAAGATAAATTCTATGTTTCTCTGCTACAAGCTACGTTCTCCTTGGTCGCATCGCACTTAGTGATGGTGGGTTGCGGATGCGGCGAAGGGCGGGGGTGAGGAGATGATGTGTTGGACTTAGGCCACCTTGGCGGTTCTCTGCCTAGGCGTGAGGCGAACCTTGAAGCCCTCTTCACGCTTGAGGATGATGTCAGCCTGCAGTTTGAAGTCCTTCTCGGGGATGTCCGAGTGGATGCGGTAGTTGCGAAGGATGGTGGAGAGTAGAATCTTCAGCTTGAGCATGGCGTACTTGCGTCCTGCAATAGAGAAAGAATGCACTCCCAGTAGTCATAGAAGGCAGGCAAGGAACTTACCAACACAACTCCTAGGTCCAGCAGAGAACGGCACGAAGGCGTAGTAGTGTCTGTTGGCCTGCTTCTCAGGCAAGAAGTTGTCGGGATCGAAGACGTTGGGGTTGTCCCAGATCTTGGGGTTGCGGTGCAGTTTGTATGTGGCTACAACGACGGTGGCGCCCACTGGAACGGTGTAGTCTCCAGAGGCCAACTTCATGTCCTCGTACAGCTGGCGCGCAATGATGGGCACTGGTGGATACATGCGGAGGGTCTCCATCAAGCAACGTTCCAAGTACTTCATCTCCAGAGTGTCCTGGAAGGTGGCGGGCCTGTCGGAGTCACCGAAGATCTCATCCAACTCGGCGATGACGCGATCCTGGATTTCCTGGTGGATGCCCATCATCGTGAGGAAGAACGAGCTGCCGGCGGCTGTAGTGTCGTGGCCCTCGAACATGATAGTGTCCACCTGCTCCTTGATTTCTGTGTCAGAGATGAGGGCGCCGTTCTGTGCGCTCTCCAGAAGGAGGTCCAAGAACGCCAGGCGTTTCTTCTCCCCGATGTCGTTGTCCTCAACGTCCAGATCATCCTTCAGCTTCTCGGACTGTCCGTAGGAGAGACCCTCAACCACGGAGCTGTTCTTCTTGCTTTCCACCTGGAAGTTGAATGCCTCGAAAGATTTGCTGGTTTGGGCGAGGGAGCCACGGGTTCCCTTGGAGAAGGCCTCCTTCTTGTTCTTGATCACCTTCGATGTCAAGCCGTGGATGATGTCGAGCAGCTTGCCTTGGTTCTTGTAGTGCTTGGTCAGACTGAAGAGGAACTCGCTGCGCAGAAGAAGGTTGCGATGACGCAGGTGAAGGATGTCGCACATCTTCATCACGGCCATGGCATAGTCGTAGCCGCTCTTTCCCTGGGTCTTCTTCGACACGCCCATAGCAGTCTCTGAAATTCAAAAGGACCGATGAACAAGGAGTGCAACAAATCAGGAAGACCCCGACCACGTCCATTGCACAATTCCCATCAAAGAAAATTTCTCTTTCGCATCTGCGCACAGTTTCACAACTCGATCATTACCCGATACATCGACCACCTCGCCTCGGTCGCTGTGGCGGTGGCAATTTTCCATGAAGTACGCAGATCGGACGCAAGTGCACCTGACCAGGGGGCTATCTGTAACAGCTTATGCACGGATCTCGCCACAATCCGTCGACTTATGAGACACTCGCTGAGACCGCAGCAATTCTTACATAAAAGCAACGCTGATTGCAGCGTGTCGATGGACTGCTGGAAAAGCCAGTTTTCCTGGAGGAGAGCGTGCGCGCCGAGCGATCGCACATCCGTTAGATAATGCAGCCGTGCCGGGGTTAACCGAGTTCAGTGGCATAGTTTGCACTCTCGTTTGGCATAGTTTCTTTCTGGCAGCCGAGTGTCGTCGCTGCATTTTGATTTCCTTTCGGAGTGCGCGCAGAAGGTGATTCCATCGCCAGAAATGGCGATCAGCGTGACCTGGCTAAGTTTCAATTAATGTTTCGTCGCCGTGATGGCAGCGGGTTCTGTTTAGTTTGCCAGAAGCGTACTTGTAATTTGCCAGCGCGAGGGTGGTGGTGGGAATGGACGCGACGTTGTGGAGGGAAGAAGCAAGTCAATGCCAGGGGCAATGTGCTGGAAGGTTGCTGCGATTTGAAATTCGAGTGCGAACACATGTGTGTGGCGGTGTTGGATGGATTGATGCGGGTGTGGCAGAAGGATTTTTTTTTGCGGGTAGACTTGGCATGGGAATGCAAAGTTTTCTGTGAATGATCGAAACGTGTGAAGTAGAGGCATGGAAATGGGGCCGTCCAGATCGGCGGACAAATCTTGGAAAAATGATCTTTTGTTGGTTAGGGAGGGAATAGATCAAAGGAGCAGCTAAACCTTATGGGCACTCCAACTTTGATAGTCGGAGAATCAATAAAGGTGGGAACCATTAGGGGATCGATCCTCGATCGGTGCATTTAAAAAAAGACGTCGAACATCTTAAAGATGGAGGGGACGAAAAGGCTTAATCGGGCAAAAGGGCATTTATGACTTCCGCATGCTTACAGTCCACCAAAAGTGGGGCTGTGCGAACTAAGGATCGCAAATGGGCGAAGATTGATATACGAACGAAGAGGAAGATCGCTTCTCATCGCGATCGCTGTACTCTTAAAGTATGCCAAACTCTTTAGGACTGATTTATGATCTCCCTCATATACCGGAGGATCGCTATGTGAGGGAGATTTTTTCTCATCCCCATTAGGGCAGTCTTAAGACCGTTAAGTAAATAAGGCGCGATCGCTGCATTTTGCCTCGGTCTTTTATAGTCGGATCGAAGAGACTGGATCAACTGGAGATTATCGGCCGCGATCAGTGCATTTTAGAAGTTCTTTGAATATCTTGGAAGTGGACTGGTGGTACCGAAGTCGAACCGAAATTGTGATCGCCGCGATCAGTCCTTCGTTCAAAACTTTGCATAAGTTGCTCAAGATTTGAAGCAATCAAAAGATCACAGTGGTTCAGAAAATGGATAAATTGATGCTGGATCCACAATTTTAACAATTGATTTGTACAAGATCAATTCCATGATCATAACAGCAGTCACACGATCAGAATGAAATGGATGCACCGTGACAGTGAGGCTCCCGTGTTTCGAAAAGTTCCCCAAACTCTCTCAGAACAAGAGAAATAAGTCAACTTACCCAATAATATCTCCACAGTAGCTTCGCTCATGTAGTCATGGCAATCGAACGTCTTCTCGCCCTCGGCCTTCAGTTTGCGTACAACATTCCTTGAGTTCTCATTGAACAACTCAATGAAACTCTTCAAAACGTTCAAATGGAATGTCGGAGCAATGAGTTTCCTGTGTGAGCGCCACTTGTGACCTGTAATGAAAAACGCCAACCCAAACCCCGATGATATCAATAATTAATTTGAATATACTGTCTGCATATTAAGTACGAAGTGTGGCGTGTACAATTCACCTCTTTTCCATGAAACGGAAATTAATTCATTTGGCCTAGGCTCCGAATAATTAGCAAAGTCGTTCGTTCCGAAATGCTGAGACGAAGTATCCATCAAACGACATTGACAGCAATTATTTAAAAAAGAAAGAAACTGCTTGACTTAAGGGTTCACTGAATAGTAATGGCGAGGCACCCTTAAAAAATGAACCCCCGAATATGTATGAGAGCCGATTGCGGCACATTTAACTCGGATACATAAATTTCGAAGGTGAAACATTTTATTACTTGAAAATCGCCCGACTTTTGTTTTCAGTTTTTTTTTGTTTGCTGCCGGAAATTGAGATCATAAACTACGAAAGCTAATTCAACAGTAAATTAAGAAGCAATTTACGAAAGTATTTTATTCCTGCTGTCACTTAGTGAATCAATGTTGAGAATTTTTCGCGTTTTTTGTTATTCTTGTCTAATCGGAGAAATGTGAGGACAAGTCTTGGCAGCAATTATATGCTGTTTTTAATAGAATTTAAGATGTTTCTGAAGGAAACTCATTCGATGCTTTAGGGTGTGTAGAAAATGTATGCAAAGAATTTAAGAGAAAATATTTCGGAGTCCTCGGGCTAATGAAAAATCAACTGAATTTTGTTCATTTTACGTTATGTTTGTGAATGTGTACAAATTTTGATCATAACATGTTAAAACATTGATTTCGGAGTTTTCGGAGTCGTAAGATATAAATTACAATTTGGCTATTTTTCAAGAAAGACATAAAATGGGGTCGGAATAATGCTTTCAGTAAAAAAAAATTTGAACTCCGAAAATTCGGAGTAAATTGAAAATATCTCAGATTTCACAAAATCACTATTCTTTTATAAAGAAAACATAATTTCGAAAAATATTTGTTATTTGCCATGTTCATTTTCTTTGGAATAATAAAATATGCATATAAAATATTCAAAATGTCTCTTTAAAAAACATTTTGCGATTATCATTTGACACAGACTCGGATTCAACGAAATTTGAGATATTTGTAAGATAAAAAAAAACTAACTCCGAAAATTCGGAGTAAATTTGTAGATGCAAACATTTCACAAAATCACATGTTTAAACATTTAAAAACACAATTCAGTTTGGAAAGTTGTATGAATTTTTCGGAGTGTCCCGCTCACTCACCAGTACTGATCAAAAGACCATCTCCCAACCATGGCTTGAAGAATTCATACTCAGGGGCTTTGTCAATGTACACCTGACTGCTGAGTAGAATCTCAACATCGCGTGGATCGTACAGGAAAATCACCAATTTGGGTCCAATCCAAATTTTCGCGCAGTGCTCAAACGGTTCGCCCTTCTTTAACACGGTCTTAAACACATCTAGAGAAACGAAACAAAACATGAACACAAATTATTGCCACTCACAGCCGTTATCACTGTTCGTCGAATTGCCTACTTGATGGTGTGCCAATGGCATCGAGGAGATTTCCAATTATCGGATATCCTTCGGGTCCTGGAATTTTTTCTGCACACTCATATAGATGTCGGCGCGATAGCCGCCAGTATACGAACCACAGGGCGACGGTGGGCAGGAGTAGGAAATAGAAGACGCTGGACGCGGTCACAAATGATGGCTCCTTGATTACCTCCTGAGCGATCGACATTGTGGAGGATTTTCAACTGATTCACTGTCACAAATAGGTCTCTGAATAGGATACACGGGGTTCCGAATCGTTTTACCCTACTGAAGTACGAACGAACCGAACCGTACTGTTGGTTAGAGTGAGCTGGTCGATGTCTTTTATAGGCTCTTCTCTAAGTTGCCGCGAATAAATGCATAGATAACGAGTTTCGCCTATTGGTGCGCTCCGCCGTTCGTCGTCGGTTTTGATGGATACGGGGTGGGGCGGGGGAGAGGGGGCTTGTGACGATGGCGGCTTTGGCATGGGTGGTGATTCGGGGTGAGAATGTTGCGGCAGTGTATTCAAGTGCACTGTTGTGGACGCAACACACTCGCACTACGTGAATCTGCGTTTTTTGAATTTCGGTATAAATTAATTGGAATGGCTAAGTAGTGTGAACTTTATAATTTAATCCTCGTCACTTAATGTGACGCGATAGTGTGCGATGTGTGATGGGGTGGAGCTTATTTTCTGATGTCAGATGAAAACGCTGTAAGGGAATTTTTCTGGGATTTTGTTCTCCCTACGTAACAAGCGTAACATATCTGTCTGCGAATGGATAAGCCCGTTACAGCGCACTTCACTCAACCAAGTTACGTGTAAAAGATAATGACCGTTGCACACTTAATTCCAGTTGGGCTGGGATTTCAATATGGAATCAATGGACTACTGGAATAGATCTGCACTCCATTTAATGGTAAATTCAAGTCATTCCTCTTATTCATTCATTGCTTCAATTCTTTACTCTGCTGAAGACGTTTTGCTCTCAGGCGATGTCAAAGAGATTATTCGGTCGGTATTGGGTTCGATCTCCCTTCATGTGCACCATCAGGCACGCTCTCATTCACATCTTAGGTAAGAACTGGTGCATGCGACCAACCAAATCATCCCCAGCTGCTTTTAACATTAAACAGTTCGTCAGCTCCAGCATTTTTGTTCGACTGGAGGTAAAGGTTGCTATCTGGGAAAATGAATTGTGATCAATCAAAAATGTTCAGACACTGTACGTAGAGGCGACCTTTATAGTGTCATAACCAATTTTGGCATTCCTCCCAAACTCGTCAGTTAGTTTAGAATGGCGGTGGATCTGGTACTCCTCCACAAACTTTCACAACAACGCACCGAGTCCTTTGATGCCAAAAAGAATTAAGCAGGGCAAGGCTCTATTAAATTCTTATTCTTATGAAGATCAAAACTTCGGTAACAATCCGTTCAACTACGTGGATTTTATTGACGAAAACGTCGAAAACATTGGTTGGCTTGTATTGAAACACAACTTGCCCCAGGGACAAAGCGAGGCACCGTCTCGGAAGGATGCACATATCGGCGTGATAAAATGTCAGAGTAGGCAGCGAAATATCTAAGCTTGTCAAGTGCTAAGCAAATCTAGTCTCGCGGTAAATAGGGGCAGGAACATCAATTTTGAAAGCAAGCGTAGAGTAACTCATCTCAACCGTTGTTTCTTTGCACTCAATTAGCAATTGAGTAATAGGCGATTGGACGGATTGGAAGTTCTGCGTGCGATTTTTGGTCCTGTTTGCGTTGATGGCATCTGGAGGAGAAGATTCAACCACGAACTGTATGGGCTGTACGGCGGCATGATCCTAGTTAAGCGTCTACGGATACAACGCTTAAAACGGTTAGGCCATGTAGAGCGTATGGACACCACTGCTCCAGCCCATAAAGTCTTCGAATCTGAGCCATTGGGACAACGCAGCAGAGGACGGCCCAGGATAAAGTGGCGCACACAAGTGGAGAAGGACCTCAACCAACTTGGAGTGCGCAACTGGCGACAGCTGGCAAGAGACCGTGCTGGCTGGAGAGGCATGTTGGTTGAGGCCCAGGTCCACCCCGGACTGTAGCGCCACAAGAAGAAGAAGAAGAGGAATAGACGATTAAAAAACATAGTGAACCGGGACGTAGGGACATTTAGGACAAACTTTCTAGGCTTGGAACTTAACCCTTCAATGGAAAATATGCCAGTAAATGGCTCCAGATCATTTGAATCACATGATTTCAAATCATATCCGTAACACTATAATTAGTGTCAATGAAATCACTGATGAACCAAAAGACCATTTGGCACTATGCCGTCTATCAGGCCCAGTTACGGGAACCTGACTGGTAGTGACAATTGATCAGAGGTTGTATTCTCGTGCCACAGGAGATCTAGTGCCCCTAGAAACTTGCTTCAGCTCAACCGTGCGCTAAGTCCTCTTTTGGGAGTACCGTGGTGGAGGCGGCTTAACACCAAACATCACGGGCAGAGCCGGGGTAAGTGTCCCTTTCTGACTGGTCTGACTAAGATTGTTTAGCCTGCAGATCAGATCAGTCGGTTATGGGGACTTTTCTGCCTCAGTTTGGAGTTGCTTTGCGGTTGCCGTGGCCTATCAAATGGCAGAGGTGTTAGAAAGACTTGGCTATCCACCAAGGTGGAATGATCATCCCTTAAACATGAACTCGTTTGAAACTTGGACAATTGAGGCACATTGTCTTGCGTTACATACGACTCTTGGGAAAAGAGACTTCGTGATATGATATAAGGACTTTAACGCAGGTAATACCCAAATCCCATTTCTGTCATCACATCGCTGTCAGTAAATGGCTGGCAGTAGATGACTGTCACTAGATGTCTCGGTAATGTTAAATCTTTGTTAATAGTAATTGCCGTGGCGTAGTGGGTAAGTGCGTCGACCCACACCAACACCTTAGCTAAGTAGGAGGAGAACGCATGAAATATAAATTAGGCGGAGGCGTTGCACACCTGGAAACAACCCTTCTAGCTCACGGAAACAGTTTGGAATAGATGAGAACATGAGTATATCGCACTCATTGGGGATAGACTCATTTTCTGTGTTGAGGTGAATACACAAGGAGCAAATGAAACGAGTTTATGTAATTTGTGTTGTCCCGACGTTCGGACAGGGGATGCTGTCATCTTCATGGAACACTCTCTCGAAGGACTAAGCTTGTTTTATAAAACAGCTTGAAAGCGCGGAAAACTGGACGTTACTAAAAGAGTCACGATTGCTGGGTCATGTAGAGCTTATGAACACCACTAATTCGGCCCGAAAAGACTTCGAATCTAAGCCATTGAGACAACGCAACAGAGGACGGCCTAGGCTAAGGTGGCGTACACAAGTTGAGAAGGACTTCAACTTACTTGGAGTGCGCCACAAGAAGAAGAAGAAGAACTCTGACAATGTTAAAGTCCGGATGGTGGGTAGTCAGTAGGACAAGCCTCATCGAGTTATACAAGCGTTGTCTTAGCCCTTTATTTTTCATTATCTCGAATTTATTAAATTTTTGGATTTGACTAAAGGTACAGTGAAGTAAATGGCGCCAGATCCATTTTGAGATAGTCGAAAATTCCGTATTTTTCTTACTATACCCCGTGTGTTTTACAGACATTGGAAACTTTGAGACTTTACACCCGTTATTCGTTATGAGCCCATTGTTGTGGTCTGCACATCATATGAGGCTCGATTTTGGTGTGACGTTTGTACAGAATGCATTAATTGGTCATTGAGAGGTCTAAATAATGGTAAAACAAACACAAAGAAGCTTGCAAATGACAATGATACTGTCGAGAAGGTCAAGCCCGCCCATTTGTCGATTGTATTCTCCTTCCTCATATTTATATACCTCGAGTTCAGCTTGACCCATCTTCCATCCAGCAAAGATGTTCAAGTGTCCAGCAACAAGGGTGCCATTGTGTCACTATACTGGGGAAATGCGTGCCTTGAGCGCGGCATTCCTCATAATGACCATAATGACTTCTGCCACAACTCCAGGTTAGATTAGAAAACTAAGTCCCAGCACTATCGGGTAGAAGGATGACAACTTGCGTGAATATTTTTTCGGTTACCTCAATGGACTAAATGACATTAATATCAACTCCCTACATAACAAACTTCAGATGGCTCCAGGATGAAGTTTAGCAACGAGTTTAAACGTGTAGCTATTACCCCACCTGTTGCAGTGTATTCTCCCCATCCAAGGTCCAAAGTTGTTCTCCAACTACCATTTACCTAGCGTTACCAGGGTGGCATGCTTTACAGGTAATTCTTATGTGTATCCATTGCCAGCATTGGATACAGATAGCTTGCGGTACACTGTCTGTTTCATTGTAGCGTTAAAGATGATTAATCCCTAAGCCACTAATTTTTAGAATTATTATTCATGATTGTAGTTAAAGTTTCCAAATGTACACCCACCCCAAAGGTCCTCACCTTCATTTCTGTCACGTGCTATATTTTACCAGACAAGGAGTAGGGTTTCCACAAATGTACGAGTACTTGACGTAGCCCACGTCATATCTCATGGGAATGACATTTATTGTCAAATTGTTCTTAAGGGGCAACAATTCCGTGTTTGATGGCATATATCTCATTGACTCCGAGCTACTGGATGTAATTATAAAAAAATATTCCTTAAGTCTTAAATTCTTTCCGTTGTCATTTACTTTACCTACCCCGACCTTACGTCATAGAACCGGATAAAGGATTTTTTCATCACAAATTATTTCACCCCGTCACTCTGCTATCCATCAAGTGATCCAGCCATTTTTATGCCGCCATCGCCTGTTGTCTAAAATATTACCCACGTAACCCAATAAAGCGACTTTATGATCTGTAAACTATGGGACTATGTCCAACGACTGCGAAAACTATCCAGGCGCGGCGTGTGATGTGTTCTTAATATTCGTGCCGCTGTCCCTGGGCCGCACAGTAAGTAATGCAGTAGTAGTTTTAAGCAAACTCCCGGCAACGGAAGAGGAACTCCATTTCGTGCCGTCCAGGTCATAGGGATTCGATAAAACGCAAACAGCACGATACTCTGGCCCCACGACGATGAAGTGACGATGATGTGCTTCAATTGGACTTTGTAGTGTCGTATGAACAGCCAACGCAAATGAGTGACTGCATTATGACTTTGCGACAATTTTCGTGCGTATGACTTTTTTGTTTGGCTTGCGTGGTAGTGCAGATGTAAAGAGTGAAGGGGAAAGGGAGAGGACACAGCTTCTTCAGCAACTTTTCGTGTTGGGGGGGCTGTGCTCACTCACGAGTGAATTTGAAGAAGTGAATTTGAGTTTCTCGAAAGAAGTGCCGGCCTTGAGACTTTTGAAGGGTGAGTTATTGCACTCATCCACAACGCCACGGCGGTCACATACTGTAAAGTGTGTTCATTATAAGAAATGCAGGATTTCAGTTCTCGGTTCCCAATGACTGCCTTCTTGAATACTGGCTTCATAAAATGGAAGGAGATAATGTAGACTGACTTTCAATGCAGCAAACGTCAAATGGGGCAGCACGTGAAATAGTAAACTTTGTCTTGATGCAGTAGCAGCAAATGCAATAACGCCAGCAAATAATGAACGCATAGAAATAAATCTCACTCACAATAAATCACACTCTCAATGCCGAACATCGCTCAAAAATTGTAAATACTCTTTAATTGAAATGTAACGATATATGAATCTTCAATGCAGCACAGTTAATGACTTCTTACCGCCCCCTGCAACTTCTGCAGCTAGCACTTTTGGGAAAAATCAAAAGAATAAATAAGTAATTACCTCTTCTTTTGAATTAATTCCATCCCGCTCAAAGTAGAAGTACAGGCGAAATAGTCACAGTGCTCCAGTATCCCGGATTATTAAAATTGCATAAATTGCTCTTCCAACATTAAAACGCACCAGTTCACCGTCGTTAGTAGATTTAGGACTTGCTGGTCGTGGTCAAAAAGTCATGGTCATATAAATTTTATTTCCGTGGAACGTGGGAAATCATTCGCCAGACATAAAATTGACTCGAAGGAGGTGTTACTGCAGCCACTTAGGCCTACTTTGTAGACCTTCCGAGCAAAACCGAGAAGAGCAATAACATTTCACTGATCTAGATTTTTTACGTTTCTTTTGTATACTAAGCACTAAGGTCTGCCTGGTAGTACAATGGACCAGCTTTGGAGTCTGAGCGCTCCAATGCAGTGAATCCCAACCTACAACAAACAAAAAAAAAAAAAAAAACACTTATCGGAGCGCCCTCGTATTTTCCAAAATTTTGTGCATTGGAAATATCTAAATTTCTATTCTTAGCAAACTAAACGTTACCCTTATCCACATTTTACATTGAACCCATCTCGAATTATTAAATCATTGCTTCTGGACGACAAACGAATTCTGACCATTGCACCCTAAGTGGACTAGTTTTGAATTAAGAATTTTAAAAATTTTTATTGCACGAGTTCAGTTGCTAAAGAAGACCTTTTGTATATTATTCAACCTAGAAAGCATAGAAAATCGTCATTAACTCTAAAAGATGTAAGTATGCCCAACTCATACAAGGTACCTTATGCTCAAAGAACAAAGAACTCGATAGTGTTTTTTTATGAATTTTGACAAAAGTGTACTTGAGCACGTAATTCACAAAATTTCCGAAACTATGCTCTAAAGATCTGCTGTAAAGGTGTCTTACTGCTTTTTTTTTGTATCATCATGTAGAATTCATATCTCAGCTGCCATGTTTTTTTTCTTACTTCAAATTTGTTCTTATTAAATTCAATGTTATTGCTAGACAAATTTTATCAACTTCAACAAAGTTAACCTAGTCACGCTTCCCGTGCTCCGGGGTTTTTTCTGCGTTACTCCCGCTGAAGCTCCTGTGCAAAAACGTCATTCAGTAGTATTCCTGTCGTAAAACCGAAGGCGAAGACTACGCAAAGCCTACAGATTGACGTCCGTCTTTCAGTATTCCACTCCAAAATGTAGTAGCGCACTATTCATCTGAAGTTACTATCCCTTTGATTAGGATTCTTTGTGCCCATCAACATGCGGGAGCCTCCATCGCTGATGGAGTGATGTCTTCTCTCTCACATCTCTAGAGAACTACACAACAGATTAACCTCTAGGTACTTTACAGACGCTTTCAGTATTTCAACTTATTTCAGCTGGTTATGAGCACAGCCTATGTTTTGTGGGTAGTAACCTCCAGACTATGCTTTCCATCCAATTTATCACCTTCGATCTGTATTTGTTGCAACTTCAACTTTCTCCACACATTCTGATACTGTGGTAACCCAGTTACGTAACGACCTGTTGCAAAGCGACTGATGCACTCTTCATTCTCACCTCGTTCTCTCCCCTTTTTTTTACAGCCATGTACACCACGAATATTTATATATGGACTTGGAACATAAGAACTGGAACCCACCACCAGTCTGCTAAAATCTTTGTGGCTCCAAGAAAACTTTAAACCAAAGCTAATCAATTCTTGCATCATACGGGTCATTGTAACTAGTTCCAAAACAACTCAATGCTGTGGTGCCACTTCCCTACCAACTGAAAATTCAAAAACAATTAAAAAAACACGTCTTTTAGCTTATAATAGAGTCTTTTATATTTAAAAACTAAACTTTATCAATAAATATACAGAGATTTGATATAATTGTCCATTTTGCTAATTAGCTAGTCTACTTGTAAGTTTAAGGATTAAATATACTCACTTGCCTTAAGGATACGCCCCCTAAATATTTTACTTTACAGCTAAGCTTTACAAATTTTCTGTCATTTTTCCTCGAATAGAATTCGGTTTACGATTATTTACACTTAACCCCGAGGGATAAAAAAAAACTCTCTAGGACTACAACGTAGGCAGGATTTGTAGGCAATGATCATTTAAAAATTTGATTTGCACTGTGTGCGTGTGTGTAAGCCTAGAAGGTGTGCGATGCGATGCGGCTCAACTACACTGACGTTTCGTAGATGACGATCTGCAGGACTTTTGGTTTGTGTGTCTGGGCCTCTTTCACCTCCTTGAGAATGGCATTTGTGATGGCTTCCAGGGCGGCGATATCTTGCTCCTCGGGACTCTTCTTCGATGTGTTCCACTTGGGCATTGAAACCTAGACAAGAAAAAATTCTCATAAGGAGGGGTTCCAATGGGTGCGTCCGCAAACTTGCCGTCAGCACACGCTGAAGTGCCATGTAGTCCAGACCGGTACCTGCCGTCTCGCCCAGCCTTCGAAGCGTTTCCGCCATTGGTCCAGATAGCTCCTGCAAGACAAAGGAGTAGCGGGGAACTTTGCGGGCGGCCCACAAGCAAACAAACTCACCTGAAGCTTGGCCCAACTGTCCGCATACTGCCGCCTAACTAACTCAATTATCGTTGAGGTTAAAGCTAAACCGATTAGGATGTACAACGTGCACAGGAGCATGTAGTTGGGTTTCTCTGTGGACGGACAGAGGACACAAAGTGAATTCAAAATCAATTAAGTGGGCTGCGGTCACTCACTTGGCACCAGGTCACCGAAACCAATTGTTGTCATTGTGATGAAGCAGAAGTAGAATCCATCGAAGAACGTCCAGTCGTCCTCCCACAGCAGCAGCAGGCCGGCTCCGATGGCCAGGTAAACGCCCAGAAAGCAAACAGCGGCGATGGCATAGAACCACGTCTTGCCTATCACATTCGATATTGATGGCTTCTCTGCAACGAGTGAAGAGCGGGTTAGCCGGTGTGGGACGCCACAGCAGGCCCGGACAACTCACTTGGTAAATATTTCCCCAGAACTGAGACGGCGGTGGCAAATAAACGGCCCCAATCGGCTATCACAGTCAATGTAAATGGGATTCCGACCAGCGCAAAGCAAATACAAAACACCCGTCCGCCCGTGGTCACCGGGACTATGTTGCCATAGCCTGGAAGCGAGAAACACAAAACACCTCCTTGTCACGGCAAAGGTTGCTGCCCGATAGCGAAGCTAACTTACCAATTGTAGTGAGGACGGTGGAGGAGAAGAACACCGCCTGCAGGATACTCCACCGCTCGTACAGCTGCGGGAAGTCCTTCTCGGCGACGATCAGCAGACCCCCCTCCGCAGCCTCCTGGACAGCCTACAAAGAGAGGGAAATGTGAAAATCTCTGTTGAATCGGGCGTAAGTCACTTAGGGATGGGTGAGCTGTGTGCAGAGTGGACTGGAAGTTCAAAATTGTTTGCTTTTGCGAGTTGACTGGCACGTAGTGCCAACAGCCGACCCCCACACAGAGGGGATTTCCGTATTTAAATTCAAATTAGCATACAATGGAGCCGAGTTTATTCTGCAGGAAGGGTGGAACGCAATCGGTGTGTAGTGGTCATGACGACATGAACATGGAATTTGTGAATCAATGAATTTGGCACGGGAAGACATTCCTCGCAAAGCACAAAGATGAGTTTTTTGAGCAAGGAATTAGTGAGTTTGTAGCAATTAAGATGGGCGGGAGTCTGGCTGTAAAAGAGGGCAAAACATAGTATTATGTGTGCTATCATATAGAAAGGCAGCAGAATTTTGAGATAGTCAAGGACTTTGTTTCGGCTCTGCAGTAAAAAGGGACAACATCATCAGTACCGACATTAAACGTAGAATCACATTTGCAATTGTACTCCTCTTCTCCCGAAAGACCAAATTGGCGTTGTATGACTCCTTGTCCATTAGTGTCCTGCTCTATGCCACGAAAAACTTCGACGTTATTAAAAGTGGGCGAGAAAAAAGTTCTACGCTCAATTTTTGGTGCTGTTTGCGTTGAAGGGATCTGCGGAGCAAAATCAATGACGGACCTTACAGACTGTACAGCGGCATGAGCCTAGTCAAACGACTACAGATACGACGCTAGGGTATGGATAGCTGCCCCTGAATCTAAGCCATTTGGGCAAAGCAGCAATGGATGAATTCCGAGCGCACAAATGGAGGAGGACTTCAACAGAATTGAAGTGAGAAATTGGAGGGACCGCTAGAGATACCACGCTTGATAAAGAGGAGTTCGTTTCTGTTAAGTCTAAACCATGGATAGCTGAACATTTAAGAAAGGATCTTGATAGTTCATTATGTCACATAGAGACTAGCGCAGAGGCTGCAGAGGTGAAGAGTAGCTTGGATCTTTCAGACACCTGTCATAGAATTGCTTAGTTCTAGCAACCAACTGTTTGCACCTGTAAGTAGTTTTAGTAAGTATTGAGAGATTCAAAGGCGTGACTCAACGGTGGAGAGAAAGTCTGTGCATCGTGGATAGTTTGACTCCAGCTACCAGTAACATACTCAGACTAAATAAACTGCATAGAAAAATTACGAAATTGAAACATAAACAAAGGATAGTCACTCACAGTTGGCGTAACAATCATTTCATTCGTCGCACTAATTGTGACAAGAGAAAATTGTTTTCGCAAAAAACGCAAGTTCACTAAAATAGTGTGCATAAGGTCACATAGACCCGAGTGGGGCCCATTCTGCTGTCACAGAGGCGATGCACATTCGCTGCTCCTTGATCTTTTTAATGACGATCTGAATTAGATTAACGTCCTGTGGGGGTATATCTGAAAGTCTATTAAAGAAGCATTGTCCCAGGGTTTGTTATGTGGAGGAGAAGGTGCGTTCACCACAAGTACGTCAAAATCTTGTTCTTGTACACTAAAATATTGGAGTTTCTTGCAAGAGGCAAAGGGCGCTTGTGAAGGAGTCATAAATTCATCCAGACTGTCTTAAAATTTTCCTTGGAAGTGATTGCTATCTTTTGCCTCGTTCTTCTACATTCGCTTTTCGCTTATTTTAAACTTTTCATCCCAACTCCATTTAAGAAGAAAACCAGTGAGGGCTTTTACGTGGATGGACCTATAAGAGTGCAACACGCACAACACGAGTAGTTGCTGAATAAGGTAGGCCCTGGTCCCTGCAGTTGTACTAAATTTGTCTACCAATAGAATTTAAAAGAGAGAACCCGAGGGAGTTGGCTGTCTCTTTCCCTTAATGGTTTCCGCTTTCAACATAGAAGTCAACTAGTCTTTGAAAAAAAAATTAGCATTCGTATCACCATATTAGTGCAGTACTTCGTTTTCCAACATCCAATATTCAAATTCAGTAATTCAAAATCAACCTCAAAAGTCGTTACTTATTTTAAATATGTTGTTAGACAAACACGATTTCAAGGGCGTCGGTGGTGTAATGGTTAGCATAGTTGCCTTCCAAGCAGTTGATCCGGGTTCGATTCCCGGCCGACGCACATCACTTTTTTTTTTTATTTTTCTTGCAAATTAAGCAAGTTGATAACATTTTCTAAAAATAGAACAACAAATATTCACCAAAAGGGAACACATCCATAGCATGAAAGCAGAGTTATTTTATTGTAAATATTTTTCTTTCGTTATTTTTTTTTTCTAGTTAAAAAAAACATAATTATGCGCACTGAAAGCAAAAAATTGGATGTGAGTAAAGTTTTCAAATACACGTAGTACATCAACTGGATACCTTAGCAGTACTGATACTTTGCAGCTCTGGCAACAACAGAGACGGAAAAAATAAGAGTTTTTTTCGGAAATTGTAGTACAACGTTCGGCACCACATGAAGTGTATGTTTGATTACGTTTTCTTGTTCGTTACATCTTCCTTTCATTGTGCCTCTTGCTTAGTTAGTTTAAGCCAGAGATCTGTGGTTAACGATACCAAATTAACTGAAATTACGTTTTTGATTTGAGACAAAGTTGTTTTTCTACGTTTTCTTCTTGAAACGTGATATTTGCGAAATTTCATAACTCGCGGTCGATCTGTGGTCTTATTAGTGAATTTAATGTTAAATTCACGGGTGGTCGTGCGTTGACTCTTCACATTCTGTACTTTGTGGGGAGACAGTTTTCGAGTCAGTTGACAGTTTTGTATTTTAAATGTTTCTATCCTCCTGAGTATGTTAAATTTACTTCAGATTAAGATGACCATTTGTGCAAGGCGACACCTCAGTCGCCTCAGTTTCCATTTTGGTATTTCGTGGACTGCACATCTCGTATATTTTCTTGACAGCGCCAAGATGCTGCACAATCAAAGAGTATTCATTGACGATGAGAAAATTTTCAAATCTCGCTGTTCGAAGTTGGAAATAAGAACCTTAAGTTTAGAGCTGTCAGTTACACCAGGAGGAATTTACAACCTACGACTAGTATCGGCTGATGCATCGTGAAGTTTGATTTTCAACAGGCTTATTTTGACAGATCACGTGTGACACCTATCAAACTGCTTTGTCATTTTTGTTCACTATCGTTTGGTAAGTCATCATGAAAAGACCACAACATTGTCTCCAAATTGTCCAGCTGGACTATGAAAATCACCGTTCTGTGAGAAATGTTTTTCGTGCGTTTCGAGGTGCGCATGCTCAACTTAATAAAAAGTCCACAGGGGACCAGGACCTAGCTTCTGCAATAACTACTCATGTTCTGCGCTACTGTTCTCGCACGAAGAAAACTACAATCTTTCTTAAATTTAACCAGATGGTGAGCACTGGTTTGAAAAGGAAGGCCCTAAGAGGCATATATCGCGACATAAGTTCACGTTTTCTTATGGAAAGTTGGCCGCCTCGATCTTGCGATATCACATCATTGGACTATTTTGTCTGAGGATATGTGAAGTCTCAGGTCTTCAGTAAAAAGCTGACGATTGACGCGTTGGAATCCAACATTACCTTATTACCCGCTAGGAACAAGTCGCTATGCTGGAACGAGTGGTCTAAAATTAGCCCTTCCAAATGGTAAGCCTTAAAGGAAGTCAAGGCGAACATCATCATTTTCAAAAGTAAATGCCATAAATTCATCTTTTAATCAATATAACAAATTTTAAGTTAACTTTCCAACTTATGAGTTTAATCTTATACTCTAATTCAAACCTCACAAGGCATCACCAATTATTAAATTAAAGTTAACTTAACTTACAGTGGACATCTAAAACGTTGCGGTTTGAGAAACAGAAAACAAGAGAAAGAAATGACTTTAACCAACACTGCCTACAAAAACTTTAAAAAACATTTGATGAATCAACCTTCGGCATGTAAGTCGTCGCATTTACCCTCTATGCCACATAGATCTCTGCACACTTAACAGTAGATGACTCTGCTTTTCTTAAGTCAATAAAAGATGAATGTGAACAGCGTCCACATACCATTTTCGGCGGAAGTTGAACTACAGGACAGGCGGGGAAATTTATTCTTCTGCGTTGCGAGACCAGGAACACTCTACGCCGGTCGAATTCCAATAAAAAAACAATATTTTTGAAGAATATGTTCAGTAGATCGCTTCCCTAGTTAATAGGGTTAATCCAGGGAACTGAGGTGTCGTATATCCAAGAATATTGTTCCGAATTCGAAAACCATGTTGAGAAGAAAGAAAACTAATTTTTTCCCATTCTCTCCCAACCGAGAGCCTGAAACATCTTCTTTCACAGATTAAATCGTCTCTTCAAGAATATTTAAGTCCTTCGGCCAATTCAAAGGAAAAAGAACAAATTTCAGTCTCATGCTGGTTATAGTTTTCAACAGCGAACAGTAAACAGTGAATTATTCTGGGCAGTTAGTCGCCAGATAAAATCAATTTTCCAAACCAACCTTTACAGTTGCCAACCGGCAACTAGCAGCACAGTCAATGTCAAGCGCTCTCTTCCATGTGCCATCAGAATAGGTGACGCACACGATGTAGGTCAAGAATGTGCTCCCGGCGAAGGGACAAACAAACTTATCGATTTTCCTCGATTCGTTCACCGTCAAAGTTTTGCTCGTTTTTCTATAAGAGACTCCCAAAAAAAAACGGACTTCCTGAAACAAGGTCATTGGAATCAGTTCCTTGCTGCCCCGTCCCGCAGACCACTCTGAGAATCGTAAAAAAGAAATTCTGTCGTCACTCTTATGCTAATCCGAAAGATGAGTCTTTCACGGAACTTAGTTTATTGCCCCCACGAGCGATGTATGACACGCTGTCAGGGACTGAGCGTGCCCTGCCATGAGACATGCCACACAAGGAACGGGCCGGAGCGTAGGTGAGGAAGTGCGTGGTGGAAAATGTCTTCCATATCGTACGCGTTTTCTAATTGAAAAGCTGTAAAGCGTCTGCCGGTGAATAAAAAAGAAATAAAGATGTCTGGCATGATTGGGCTTCACTGGACGGGGCGGTCGGCGGATGACGAGATTAATTATTTTTGGGGCACTCTAAGGAATGACAATTCAATTAAGTGCACATGTGGACCCAGTGCGGCGGCGGTGGTTGGGATGCCTGAGATTTGGGCGTGTGCCGACGATAAGGATGTTTCTCTGACGTAATCCGCTGCGTGGTTTCGATTTAATTGAGACGCAGTTATTGGCCAACAGAGACAGGCGATAATTTTTCGAAATTCGAGCCAATTTACGATCAGGGTGGGACTTAATTGTCCCATTAGTTACGTCTATCTCAAATTGATCTGCACTTGTGAAAAATGTTTGGTTGACGGTGAATTTAAGAAATGACGTTATCTGTGTACGGAGTTGGGATTTGAAAATGAATTTTGGAACTCGGGTTGGTGTTGGGTGGGTACAATTAAGATTAACGAGTACATCAATTTAGGAGTATTGTGTTTGTGACGGTAGAAATCCTTTCTTGTTTGAAAAACATAATCTTAGAGACTTGGGTGCCGGTATTGAAGAATTGTATATTGTAAATAAGAAGGACGCCGTGTCGCAAAGGTTAAGTCCGTCGGCTAACGTGCCGAAGGTCCGAGGTTCGAATCTCGGACTGACTAACTCGAACTGCAACCAACTGGGGGCCCAAATTTTGACACATGACACATGTTTTTTTAGCTTACAAGATTTTTGAACGACTTGACATTGAACGACTCTTATTGGTATTGAAAAATTTTACTCCGCGATGGAATTTAATCTTAGATCTTTGGATGACAATTGAGAATTCTCGCTGCTACGTCAAGTCAGTAACGAACTTACTGAGATTTCGAATGTCAAAAAAGGTTTCAGACAAGGCCTGTCGCTGTTATGTGACTTTTTCGACACGACAGGCACGATCTTACAAAAGTCCGTTTAACTGCTACGCTGACGACACTGACGTGATTGGACAAACACAGCGAGCCGTCAATGACGCGTTTGCTGGCATTAAAGCGGAAGCGGCCAAAATGGGTCTGGTGGTTAATGAGGGCAAAACGAAGTACATGCTGTCATCAAGGAAGAACACACAACATCGGCGTCTCGGACAGAGTGCCACACTAGGCAGCAGAGTTCGTCTACCTCAGCTCCGCAGTAAACAACACCAGTATCGAAATCAAACGCAAAATCACTCTTGCTAATCGCTGTTTCTTTGGGCTGAAGAGGCAATTGAGTAATAAATCGAAGGACTAAGCTGGCCTTATATTACAGCTTGATAATCGCAGTCCTTCTTTACGGCGCAGAAACTTGGACGCTACTTAAAGCGGACGAGCAAGCCTTTAATACTTTTTCAGAGAAAAGTTCTGCGTGCAAATTTTGGTCCTGTTTGCGTTAATGGCGTCTGGAGGAGAAGCGTCAAATGACGTACTTCTTGTGCCTGTACGATGGCATGGTCAATAGTCTTCGGTTACAACTCTTAAGATGGCTAGGCTAGGCTACATGACCTCATGTAGCGAGTATGGGCACTACTGCCCCGGCACGAAAAGTCTTTGTATTTGAGCCATTGAGACAACGCAACAGAGGACGGCCTAGGCTGAGATGGCGCACACAAGTTTAGAAGAAGCTCAACCAACAATGAGTGCGTAATTGGAGGAAGCTAGTGAGAGATCATACTTACTGGAAACGCATGCTGGTTGAGGCCAAGGTTTACTCCGGACTGTAGCGCCAATAAAAAAAGAAGAAGAAGTGTGATTTTTTTCTAATAATTGGCGCACTAGTGTCCTTAAGTGACCATAATTAAGTCACAGCACGGGCCGAAGGAATAGAGGAAGAGGTGGAAAGGAGATACCGGAGCACATTGGTTATAAATGCCTGTGGTTTGTAAAAAGTTGAGCTGGGAAGAGCATTCCATATTTGTGTGGTGCGTTTGAAGAACGAGTCTCTAAGCTTAACTGTACGTCCGAAAGTGGTCTTAAGGGTGAACGGATGGGCGTTCCTAGTGAGGCAAATATTGCGGGTAAATTCTTGAAGGGGAGAAATGCAACTGGCTAATTCGTTACAGCATTTTTTGTTATATTAGCGATAAAATAGTAATAAAGACGCAACATTTCGTCGCTGTTCTAGCGATTGGATTGAATTCGCAGCATTAGTACTACAAATAAGTTCTACCGCTTGACTGGAAAACCACAAGTATCTATCGTTAGAGCTCCCTTGCACTTTAAAGTGTATAAATTATTTGTGCCTCGAACCGTAACTCATTACAGTGATACTGACAGAGTTGCAAAGTGCCATACAAATGGTCATAATATCGGTAAAAATGGTTCGGAAAGAGTAGGCTCGAATTGTGTGAAATCCTATTCAAAGTGGAAGAAAAAGGCTCGTGAGATCAACATATGGATGGAACGGATGCAACTTAAAGTGAATTAAGTTAAAAGAGCGGAGGAGTTGCTACGCTTGCACGAAAGTGGTGAGTTGCCGATTTTTTTTCGATGAACAACCATTTGTTACCGAGCTAAATGTCAACATAAGCCAGGCTGGTATAGAATTGTATATGCCGGCTATTTAGGTGTTTAGGTGTTCCATATACAATGGCATTGATGACAACTTACTATATTTTGAGAATGTTCCGTCGATATGTTTTTATGCTGAGAAGGTGGGCTTTCCTTCATAACCAAAACTTTGCAGTTCCCTTCTCACTGACTATCAATGTCATGAACAATGTCATGCATAACACAAGTACTTGCTGAGGAAGATAGGTTCTGGTCCCTTTAGTTCCACTCATTTACTATTAAATAGAAATTAAGGAGAGTTTAGACAAAAGCGAACCATTTCTACCGGTAAATTTGAAATCCCCCAACCAAGGACTCTTATATATATTAGACCAATGGCTGAAGCTTAGTCAAGGCTGTTCCAACATAATTCTTAAGCCGAAGCCATCCGTTTACTCTCAAACTAGAGTGCACTCTGGCGCACTACCTCCTTCGCTTCGAAACTTTAACTCGGACAAAGACCTTGGGTACTGCGTTCCTATAGCATATAGAAACTCTAAGAACATTTACACAGAAGGATCAAATATGGATGATGAAGTAGGAATTACCTAAATCCAAGTAAATCTAAGCACCGTATCGTTTTCCAGACGGAAGTAAAGACAACAAGCAAAGTATCCCCTTTTCTAAGGGGGAATGTAATATTCGCAGCCATGGCCGTTTTCCACGTACTCTATAAAAGCATTCGGCGGACATATTTTGAGTGAGATTTCGAAAAAGGTGAAAAAAGGTCTGTGGCGGGAGATAGAGATCAGTAACTAAGGCAACACACTTCAACTGCCGACATCTCCAAAAATGTAGGGAGGTACCTACCATAGCCATGTTATAAAAGAAATAAATTGTGTGACGCCACAGCACACAAGATGCAGACCATTTGGTCAACAATCGACGTCAAAACTCTCCCCCACACACACACAGCCCGGTCAACCACTGCCTCGGCAAATTCATTTAATTCCTCGATGTAAACACATTTTCAAGCGAATTCCAACTAAATCACTCACCTCTTCATATTTCTCCAGCTCGAACGAGACCAACCGATCCAGGTTGCTCATGTCTGTGTTATTCAGAATCGCCCAGATGAATCGTTCCCTCTGGGTCTTCACCACCTCCTTCAGATACGACAGCCGCTCAACTTCTGCCGGTCGCTCGAGCTGTCTGAAGATCTGTAATTGAAAGCAAAAACAAATTATTTCACTCAATCCCCGTCAACAAAATCATTAATTCGACACTCCACAGGACATGGTCCCTTTCGATACGCGTAGCAATGCCTCGCGCTGCCCACTTGATGGATCATCGGCAATTCGCAGTCAATGGAATTGTGGGAAAAGGAAATTCATCACAAGAGCACGCTGGCATTTGGAAAGGCGCCCAACAAAAGCGCCTGGCGGCTCATCAAGGTTGTTGTCAACACGGCGACGGGGCGGTTCCGTGTGCGCCCAGGAAAATACCGCGAGACATGAAAGCGATCAGCGACGGCAAGTGTGTTTATTTTTGCGAACGGAGTGGGTTTTCATAACAATTCTGCAAGATTTTCAAACAACCAGCCGATGTTTTCATATCGACTGCTTGGCACACGAATGCACGTCATCGCGTTGCAGAGCTCCGACAAGAGGGAGGATCTCAAAAGATGGTGTCTTGTTTATGTTTGTCTTCGAACAAAGATGCAGACTTTGTTGCGTCTGGGAGTGCAGGGTGTCACGTCAAAATGTGTCAACGTGGAAGAGGGACTCTGTCTGACTAAGCAAATTTGAATTGGAATCTCTTTGCAAATCCTTTTCGCAGACAGACATCGAGGATTTTCCCACACTCTCAGGAGCAACATTCTGAGTGAAAAAAAAATCAATGCTCCCCTGTGTCATTACACAACTCGCACACGTAGATATACTCGCGGGCGATAAATTCTTTCTGACACTGACATATTTATGGAGACATTTTCCCACGCAACAATCGCCGTGAACGCGTTCGAATGAATTTTTCCCTCATTGGCCTCGTAGGCCTGCTGCTCATTAATTCCACCTTATCTCACTGAAAACACAAGTCGTCTCCAATTCCAGCTGGCAGACATGATTTCTCACTTATCCAAAGGACACACCGAGTCGGTGTTTTGCCACCGAATCACCTTCGCATGAGCAGCTCCCCCTCGAAGGGTTATTTGTTAAGGGAATCACCGGCAAAGGTGAATTATGACATCCTTAGGGGCATTCGTGGTGCCAATTGACACGGAAAATTGTAGTTACACCGCCAGAAGTGGTGCCAAAATACCCACTCTCTGTTGAGATTGCCTGCTTGGGGTTATGCCGACGTTTCTTTAACACGTCAGCGAATTCAAGTGGGATTGTAACCAGAACATAACAACGGTGAGATATACACCCATTGTGGAGAAAATTATGGAAATTGATTTTTTCCTTGGAAGTGAGGGTGATCCGTGAACGAAAATGCAACAATTGCAGGAGCACACAAAGAGTTTTGCATTGCTCACGATTCTGCGGTGAATGATAACGACTCTCCAGTGGCAGAGGATAAAGACAACAAAATGTCCCTTTGCCGTATCTCCAAGCAAATTTAAGAGAGAACAAGGACAAATGCCAAATTGGATGCAGTTTAGAGATTCAGATACCTGGACCTTGTCCCTTGTCTGTGAACAGACAAATTGGTGAATTCAAATGGAAAGCTGTTAACTATGATGTCGTTGGACTGTGAGTAAGCGTATCAGTAGTGGAAGTACGTGCGGTTGGTATTCTTTCCAAGGACAATGGTGAAGCTGCCTGAAGTCGTCAAATTTAAACAGGACAGCTTTACTTTCAACAGAAGTTTGTCAATTACTTGTTCTTCGTTGGCAAGATCAAAATGTGAAGGTACAATTATTTGAGAGTGAAATAGAGCATTGTTTATATTTTCAATTGTTTATTGTTTTCTCAGGCAGTGCAAAGGGGGAGCAGCCAGCTCCTGTCAACAACACGATACTAAGTGTATGGCAATGTCGTCGGATATTGTTCGTAGAATTAAATGCGTGTTCTGGTGTAATATTCCCCAATGTGCGTAGAATACTGAACATTCAGTATGTTGTGTTCAGACAGCTTGTCATAGCCTTCAGTCAAATGTAAATAAATTTTAATGGAGAACTATAACTATTAGCAAAAAGAAATCGGGAAATTTGATTTTTGCGTTTTGCTTTTATGCCGATAGTAAAAAATTTTGTAAGTCCTTTCTACTCTTACTGACATCTCTGTCAAATTTCAGGTCAAAATACTCATAAGTGTTTGTGATATGCGTCCTTTTGTAAACAACCTAATATGAGTTTATCTTTTTTAGGGTTTCGTTTACCAAAATCGAAACTTTTAAGAAGGGTGATCCAACCATAATGCAAGATGTCAGATGTGAGTCACGCCTCAACTTTAAGTTTCTTTACCCAGCTTTATATGACATTTCTTTGCTTCAATATTTGACAAATTCAACTATGGAGAGTTATACAATTGAGCAGGGCGTTAAGATCATTGAAGCCGAAAATAGGCGTCCAAATGGAAATGCAATTCGTGCACTTCGTAATTTTTTTTTGGGCAGCATAAACGAGCAAATGGAAACGCTAACAAGCAGAAATTCTGCATTTGGGAAAATTGGAATCCACGAGTGATCATTGAAAATCCGACGCATCTACAAAGAATGACTGTTTAGCACGGTTTATGAACTGGCGACAATATTGGGTCATGTCTTCACTATCGCAAGATGATTTTTTTATTTCCACATGTATTTTTTTATTGTTCATTTCATCGCGAGACGATAACAGGCTTCATGTGGCCAGAACTCGAGTATGTGGACCTGGACGATAAGTGCTTCCAAGACAATGGTGCCACTTGCCACAGAGCCAATAAAACAATGACTCTTTTGCACGAGAAATTCAATGGCCGTGTCATCTTACGTCGTGGCGATGTTGATTTGTCGCCACGTTCATGTGGTTTGACACCGTTGGACATCTTTCGTTGACGATATTTAAAAGAAAAGGTGTAAATCAATAAACCAAGAACAATTCAAGAGCTAAAGAATGAGATAATTTCACGCATTAACGACATTCAATCTCAATTATGTCTCAGAGTCATTGAAAATATGGACCATCAGATAGAGGAGAGACACCGAAGCCATAACGAGCACATGGACAATATCGTGTTTAAATCCTTCTATCATTGTAAAAAATATAAATATACTTCTGTGACAAGTTTTTAATTTATTTACAATTATCATCGCGCTCTATTGTTGAACTATACTTTAGTATCTACCTGTGGTCGCCGTGGAGTAGTGGGTATGTGCGTCGTCTCACATGCATAAGGTCTATGTTCGATTCCCGGACGGGACATCTCGCATTTTTTCACCGCACCACTTCTTTCGAGTTGCCGAAAACATTTAAAGAGTATCAATTGTCTATGCACACCAGGAGTAGTTAATGCAGAAGCTAGGCCTTGGGCCCTTATGGGCTGTAGTGCTACTCAATTATTATTATTATTATCCCTTAGTTCTTTATGTCAGTCATATATCCCCCATAAACCCGTTCATCATGCGTGCTTCACCCTTCATATACCCCGAACTTATGAAGCGATTTTCACAAAATTTCGAATATATTATACATGCACCTGACCTTTTAATGATTGTACAATATGTGTACAAAATTTAATCTTGAAGCTTAATGGGGTGGAACTGGATTGCGTAACCTCTGCAAATCATAAATCATTCAGATCAGATCTTTTGAAACGGTTCAGTTAACATCCTTTTATTTTGGAGGGGAAGTGTCAAAGCTAGAAAAATTTCGCACGTCATCCCAGACCGAATTTGGGGGCACACTCGATAAACTTGTGACCGTATGTGCTTATGGTGGAATGAAAGTGAATGTTGACAAGTCCGAATCTATGTTCATTTCCAAAACGCCTGTCCAATGTATGCTGATGGAGTTTCATTGAAACAGGTGAAAGAAGTACCTCGGGGTCTTTTTCACGAGTGATGGAATGGGCAATGCTGAGCGCTTTTCTGGAATTGACCAATCTGGATCAATTTTGAAACAGGTTGCAAGGTCTGTGATATGGTAGGCCGAGCTTGGCGTTAAAGCCAAGTTTTCGGTTTTTAACTTAGGATTTCTTTCAGGTAAGAACCTGCGGTCATGAAATTTGGGTAATGACAGAAAATATCAGATATAGGATGAGAGCTCTCCGTTCTGTTCTATGAATTGCTCTCCGGATAGGATGAGAAATGCGACAGTGCTATGCCTCGATTGTTTTGCCCCGTTGTTCGTACACATGTCCCCTTTATCACGATCTCCGAAACGTGCTTTAGATTCCATCACGTAGTTCTAACTCGGCAGATTCAGGTCGAGGTGGTTTGATCAAGGTCGAAAAACTCGCCTGGTTGCGATTGGGAATAGGTGCTGATGAGTAAGAGTCGATGGCGGAGAATCGAGCGTCCTGGAGGTCTTTCGTGCATGCATTTCTGATGCGACCTCTTGAGTAGAATAATGGATAGAACATGCGAGTCACTGAAAATGGTATAAGGTCTATTCTAAAGTCATAAAGTGTGCTTGTATATATGTACAATTGATTGGGGCTTAAGTTGTAATTTCGTGTATTGAACATGAATCCCTGTTGGATATTTGAAGTTATTTGAAATTTTTGGCATCACCTAAAACGAAACCTTTAGTGTTTTATGTTAACTAGCACTTGTCTGGTAAAGCATCGAAAGGTGTTTTTTAAGGATGTTTCAAAAAGAATTTTAGAACAAATGTATGATAAATTAAAATAATAAAGATTTTTTGAAAGAAAGATAATGGTAATGGAAATGTTGTGACGGAGCTAGTGCCTGCTAAGTGCTTACCTGCAACTCTCTTTCTTTCAACAAGCAGGGAATTCTGAGGATCGAAAGACATTGGGATGGGGATGTGTGCAAGGACATTATGACGAGGATTAGCTTCCACTACGGAATTGTCCTTTCTAGGACGGGTATCCAAACTCAACATAACAACGTTAAGACAGGTCTCATCATTCTGGTGACTTACTAGTCCACAATCCATTGGGTTAGTAGTTCACAAAATTCTTGTAGTAGCTCATAAACTCACATTTTGTGAACTAATGACACATGTCCAATTTAGGAAGATCATAAATCCAGTATGAGTTTATATTGTGTTGCCGTTAGTCAACGATCTGAAACTTAGATCTAATTTTTTTAAGCGCCATTAATGAATTGTCAAAGCAAAATCCATTACTTCAAAAGTATCAAATTGCAAACATAATTGATACCCCTTTGAAGTTAATCCAAATGCTTAAGTCCGTCAATCACAGACTCAGTTTGTCACAAAAAGACTATAAATATTTACCTTCAAAACCAATTTAAAAACTGCCAAAAGTATTTAAGGAAGACAAAGCACTTTTGTCCCAAAAAACACATAAGTGTGAAGTCTCAGAATCACATTCAATTGTCGTCGACACAATGAGAAAACGCGAGACATCCATTCCAACAATAGTATCACATCACAAAAGCCATTCCCAGACAAACGAATATCGTTTCCGACAATCCGAAAATTATTGACAAACATAAAGACTTCAGGCCGCACAACTGGCAGCCTTCCAAGCACTCACAAATTCACATTTTCCACAGCCGTCAAAACAATGCTTCTCTCTTTCTTTTCCTCTTGTCAAAGCACCTGAAGAGCACCAACAAAAACAACAAATATCGATGACGTTGGCCCTCATTAAACCACAACGCTAATTACTTTATGGATGTTTGTCGTCTATAAACCGTTAAGAGATCGTAAATTCTCCCCCCAAAAATATGCCGCCATAAATTCGCCTCCAATTGGCCAGCTGTCAGCCGAAATCATTCTCGTTAATCTGTCATTTGTGGGTGCTGAGGATCGAAAGTGAAAGAGCTGCAGTCTGCCTCTCGGAATGATTTTGAAGCGAAATTGAAGGCGGATCACACTTGATTGATGACAACACCTCTGAATGCGTTCAGTAAACGGTTTCTATTTTATTGACGGCCCACACGTTGGATTTGTTTGCGTTTTCACAGAAAGCAGCACTTCCGCGGAGAAGGTTGTGCAAACGTGCGGTGGTGACGATCTGCGTGGTCTGTGAAGTGGAATGGAATGAAGCGGGTATTTTTAGGTTCCTCGGAGAATTTCGTTCTTTCACTTTTGAATTCTTAATTGTTGGAGGGAAGAATTATGAGATTTTGAAAATCCGATCCGATTGGAGACCGTTAACCTAGATAGACGCTGTGCACTCCAATTAAGCGTGGATGAGTCATTTGAAGTGTCAAACGAATTGCTGGATGTGGGAAGTGATGTGTGTTGTTAAGGGAAATGACAAAACAGGGATTTAAAAAAGCATAAATCTCGTAAGGCGGGGGAAATCTTCTTAAGTGTCATGAATGTGCGTCCCACATTGCATGTAAAAGACTTATCTGGAAATGGGCGCAAGATAGACAAACAGAGCGCCAAAATGTCGTCCATTAAGAAAACGGATGAAGAGTTTTTTCTGAAAAAAATCCCTCATTCCATTTTGTCATGCTGTTAAGACTGTAAAAACATCCCCATGTCGACACTTCATTGAAATTCCTGAGGCCACATCCCAAGAGTCCGACCGTTCTCCGCCCCTTCATCGACTGTCTGACATCCCTTCATTTGCCGGCCTATAGTTTAGAAACTTCTTCCCTCGGAACGAACACCAATCGAGTAAATTGCAGTTCATTGAAACTTGCAAAAGACGACACAGTGTTTGATTGTGTCTACTGGACCGAATGGATGACGAAACTGAGACCAGATGAATCTTCGCATTTGTTCCACAAACAATGGGGGAAACTGCAAATTAATTCCACTTAAAAGAGTTACATTTCGTATGAAAACAAACGAATTCCCCAGAGTGTGCCACATCCAGGACGTCGATGATGATTGACCTATATAGCCCCCGTCGCCATTCCACGCCTCGTACATGCTGACAAAGCCGCACAAAGCCTGTCGCATTTATTGCCCAATTACACGCATCCACCCCCATCTGTCCAGGCAGGAATTGCGAAAACTTGTTTTGCACTCGGCAAGTAGCCTGTGACAGGGACACCAAAGATATCCTTCCCCTGCTTCGTGTTCAAGCAAGCTGTTCGACGAATATCGGTTGGAAAGTAATTTCCGAAGTTCGCAATTATTCGCCTTTGATGCGATTCAACTTGATAAAGTTTATCTTCTCTGCTGTGCGTCATCTTTGCGGTGGTGGTCCCTTTGGGACAGCTTGCGTGTGTGTCCTGATTTTTGACAATTAGGCCATGTTGTCGGATATCCTCTACGAGGGGAAAGGGATTTTGTTTTGTTTTCTCCTTGCTGTCGGTCAACAATTTTTGACAATTTGTCGGGAACACACCTTCTTGAATCGGTATCAAATGGCCTATTTATCGGTGGAACACGTAAGGGGGGACATCTTGCCAACATTATATTGATTGAATTCAACAACTCTTTACACCATCTTGTCAAACGTCTATTTATTGCTGAGCATTCTTCCCCTTTCCATTGAGGTAACTTCTGAACAATCCACCGGAAGTCACGCCAATATTTACTCGGGCGGTGTTGATCGATTACGATAGAAAATCAAAGTTCAGATGTTGGATATGCTGGAAATACCGAAGGGTGAGCGAGTGGAGATGTCTGAACTTTAACGAGGTGCCAGCGATAAAGGGCTATTCTTAGACTCGTCGGAAGTTCATGGCTGTATTCGATTCTATTTAAGTTTGAATCTGCTTTGTTGAGTGGAGCACTAACAAAATTTACTATATTTCCAACTGCAAATGAAACGCAGGCTATTTTTACAATTTTTACTTAAAATTAAGAGGGTAAGGTGTTGTTGACGTTGGAAATAAGTTCATCATAAAAAATATTTAATACTTAAATTAATTCCAGAAGATAACACATTAAAGCATTGGATAGTCACTTAACATATTTGTATTCTCAGACACTCTTTGGTAAGGACTTGTTTTTATATGTTGGAGCACCACGAACATCAGATATACATATTGTATTGGAAGTACAAACTTTTTGGTATTAATTTTTTTTATTGAAAAAACGTAAAAACTACATCACTCGGAGTATTGCCTCTTGAATGTGACTACTTTTTTCGAATACCGTTTTTAAAAACTACGTCCTCTCTGGCATCGATCCTATCATTGATGCATTCTTTGATTTTTGACCTGAACCGGTGTTCCCCTAGATCATTTTTCATCCGTCAAAAAAGCCAGTAGTCTGAAGAAGCAATGTCTGACAGGTGGTGTGAAACCTCCCGTTTCAGCGTTTCCAGGTAGTTTTTTTACCCCAATATCCACGTGGGGCCAAGCGTTTTTATGTCACAAAATCACCTTGTCATGCCGTTCGGTCGTTTCTGCCCGTTTTTAACGCAATGCATAGCTCAAACGCATTAGTTATAGTCGATAACGTTTCCGATCAATAGTTTCGCCTGGTTTTAGTAGCTCATAGTACACCACATCTGTTTGGTCCCACCGTGTGCAGAGCATGATGTTTGAGCCGTGGATGTTTTTCCTTTGGTGTCGATATAGACGATGATGGAATGGGTTCACCAGGCTTTCATCCATCATCCATCCATTTCATCTCCTGTCACGATCAGGTGCAAAAATCCCTACTTTTCAAGTCTTACTAGAAGCAGTAAATAAAAACAATTGAGTGGCATAACAGCCCTCTACTAGTGTTGTGCGTGCTACAGTTCTCTCACGAGTAGAAGAAACCTTCAGTATTTTGCCGGCTCTTAACGACTGAATTTAAGAAGCTTTTCATAGACAATCAGTTCTCTTTGATTGTTGTCAGTAACCCGAAAGAGGTGGTGCCATGAAAAAAGAAGCAGTTCCGAGGTGAAAAATTGCCTTTCGACATCCGTCGGTCTTAACTCGTTACCTCGCACCCAATCTTCTTGCTTTTGAATAAATCTTTAGCCGAAAGGAAATTTTTCGTTGAGGCACTCACAACGATTCTGCGAGTTCACTTGGCGTTGGCACTGTAAGGTAAAGCCTCAAATTCCTCATCTTCAAGCTTTTTGAGCAGGTTAAAACATTCTTTGCCTTCCTTCCTAAAATTACCACTTTGAAGCGTCGAAATCACTTTTTGTATCATTTATCGATCGGAGCAGATGCACCATAAAATTCTACAAGCATTCGATATGCTTCAGCTGAACTTTTGTTCCAATTAAAAAAGAAAATCAAAACATCCTGCAAATACTGTTTATTTAAGACGAAAAATGTATATAAGACGGACATTTTCGAAGAGGTGCAAAACAATGATGTTGTCTTAAACCAACGCATACTAAGTATTGCTGACAAATTTCACACCTTTCCAATGAAGTAGGCAATTGAGCCTATGATCAGTCACAATTTATATGTGGTGCCATTTTTTAAATCGGACTGAAATAATTTGTACCAGAAATATTTCCTTTTGCTGTCAGTAGGTATTTACTGAGGTATTTCCGGCAAGTGCCTCATAAGTGCCCAGAATGTGTGCTGGGATTTCTTCCGTATCCTTACAGAATCTGTAGAGACCTTCATCAGATAACCTTTACTTTCTCAGTTGCTCCCTAAGTCTGCAGTAATCTATCAGGAAGTCTGTTAAGATTCGAAGGTTCAATTTAATGAATGCTTCAAAACCTCTTCGGTTATAGTGTCCTAAGAGTCTTTCTGCATGTCTCAGACCTTCAGCACTGCTCCATTCTTTGCATTCTTATTTGGGAATGTAACCTCCTACAGCACAGGATGGTGCGAAATCAATGAAGGGTTCTGATGCCACTTTTCTTGCCAGGGAGTCGACTATCTCATTGTCAACTATCCCTATATGACCAGGTATCCAGTACAGTTTCTTCCTCTTCTTTATCTTCGGCGGGCATTCCCACCCAAGCTTGGATTTAATAACGTAGGAATTTAGACATATGATGGATATGCGACTTTTTGACATTGTCGCTACGTCACAGTTGGTATACTTCCTCTCAAGGTTGTATTAAACGCATCTGCGTATTGCGTTTGTTTCTACTTAAAAGATGCTGGTGCTCTTGCCAATAGGTTCGGGGTATTCCGCTCTGGGCCCACATACTCCCGCTCAGTTCCTTCATATGTTCTTATCGTACTCCTATGTTAAATAGCCTGTGGATTATGGATTCACTTTTTCATGCACATTCAATGCTGAGTTTATAGCCGAAGTTTTTCTGAAAGTCCAATTTCCGGATTCTTTCTTCCTTTTTTGGGATGCCCAGTATGAGGGCTATTTAAACAAGTGCATCGAGTTGCTTCAATGTTATGTACCTGCCTTTACCTATCCCTCCTTGGCAATTCTCATGATTGTTTCGTTTGCACAGTCAGCGGCACCAGGTGCAGAGGAGAAGCACCTCTATGGGAACTCTCAGACGGATTGTCATAGCCCCTGTAATGCAAAGGCATACCTATTTTGGCATTTCGCTGATTGTATTCCTCACGTTTACTTAATTTAAATGTAAGCTCTTTGTCCACTGTGTTAGGGATGGTCAGAGCCACTGAAACAATGTTTGAGTCTAGTGCCAAAGCATGTGGACTTTTCTCAAATTGCGATGAAATTTCGGGCTAAGTGTAGCACACAGATTGTACACCCTAGTTTCCCAGTACACCTTTCTATCTCAGTGACCACGATCACCATTGTGTATGGCCTATAAGAACGCCTGCTGAGTACTGACTATGGCTGATGCAGCTTACGATAACCGAAACCACCTGCTTGCTTTCAAATAAATGAAGAGTTGGTTTCGTTTTAGCCATACTTAGGTAGTCAGACTGGAGCTACCACTGTTCACTCTCAAATGACTCAGACATCTGTTCATTGAATCTTTTGGTTAAGCTAATGGAAGGATGGATGACATTGTTAACCGATTCTGTGCTTGAGCTTGAACCAGTTTATGCCAATGTGTCTGCCCCTCCATTTTAATCAATATCAGAATGTCCAGAAAGCTAGTTTTTAAGCACCTTTATGGAAACTTTGACAGACTTGAAGTTAATGAGATTGAGATTTTGTTTCCTTCAAGCCCCTTGACTGTCTGTACTAAAGGTGATTTCCATGTCCATTTATTGCATAATCTCCACGGCTAACTTTATAGCCAAAATTTCTGAATGACATTTTTGGACTGGTGTGGTCTACATTCAAAAGACTTTTGGAACCATTGAGAGAGATTTCATTGTCACTTATGTATTCTCCAAAAATATGTAGTGGAGTTCTAATTGCGTGTATTCTGAAAAAAATCTGCTCACATATTTGTATTTGTTCCGTTCAGATAGGGTTGATAGGGGCACTAAGTATTGGCTACCATGAAATTATTTTATTATTGCGGGGCTAAGTTAAATGAAAATTAGCCCTTTTGTCAGCACATATCAAAGTGTCAACATTAGAAAACATAGAAAAAGAAGCAGAATATGTACCCACCCACCCTGGAACATCATCAAGACCACGAAACAAACAAAGTTTTCCATTCCTAAGTTAAGACCGTAATTATAATCGTTGTCGCCTCTGTCTATTGGCTGCTGTTCATCCATTGAAATACCCTGTCATCATCACCCTTGTCATTCGCGTTCTCTAAATTGAAACATTTTCCACGACATTCTCCTGTGGGATGTTCAAACGTCACCTCAGGACTGTCGTTTAACGATGACTACGACATCCTTTAACGATACGCAACGATACAATTTCACGGCCCCAAATGGGCAATAAGAAACCTCCAGCAACCGTATAAAAGCCACAAGAGACCTTCTCACCCCCCAGAGTTCATTCCAACTGTAAGTTCCTAGCTTCCCCAATTTTGAGTTAATGAACGCCATCCTATTTTCGATCTTAATAAACACCCACCACCGGCGAGTACATAAATGTTTATTGTTTCGCCATTTTCCCCGGCCTTTGTGTCATTTTCGTTCTCACTTTACACCGTTATATTTGGATCGTGAAACGTGGCCAACCGAGTGACGACGGACCATGGCAACAACTTCCTTGTTGTCAAACTGTTTATCATTGTGCTGAGTACGCGCCGAAGGCACTTAGCTCATCCCTAGAGTGGGACTTCAGATGTAAATGACAGACATTTACATTTCACGTTCACGCGAAAACAACTGCGAACCACAGGGAAGTGGTTTATTATTATAGCATCTCGCACACAATAAGGATCAACAACCGCATCCATCATTGACAGGCTGCGGAATGACGTGACTAAGACTCCGCGAGGCGGGCGCTGTTCAACGACTGTGCATTGTCAATATTTTTATGTCCTCGTAGGCTTGGATGAGAGGGTGGGTTTTCGCTTCATTGCTTGTGATTTATGTGGAGCAGTCATATACGACTGTCATTTTAAGTATCCCCTGGACAGATTGTCGCCAGTCATAAAGTGACAAGTGGCGATCGTGGTCCGTTGCAAATTTTAATTCAGTGTTCTGGGTCGAGGACCAGATATATGACGTCTACAAGATGATACAGTTTTCCACTCAGATTGCTTCATAAATTCCGAACTTCTAGGAAGGAAGAAACTAAAACTAAAAACGGAGCGAATTTCAAAAGTGTCATAAATCTAAAGATGGAAACTTTCTGAACGCATCCCGGCAAAGTTACGCGGGCATATGTAACTAAGCGCGGAAACTGGAACGGGTGATGTTGTTTCTTGCTGCAGAGTAACGATGACTTGTGATTTGTTCGGAAGGATATGCCCTGGATGCGGGCAAATTGAACATTCCTCTTGGGGCGATGGGAATTTTTCGTGTTGTCTTTTGTGATGTGTGATTTTTTCGCAATTTTCCAGTTCGTAGTAGCAAGCAATTGGATTTGTTTATGGAGGGGGTAAGGGTATTGATGGAATTGTGCTGCTGTCAAGAGTATACATTTGTTTCACTCCGAGTACGTCGCCCAAAAATTGAATCCATGACTTTCAATCGCAATTCTTGATTCTTTTCCCAAAATGATATTCATGAATAAAATATCCACCTGATTATTCCAGCTCCTTTACGGCGCAGAAAATTGCGCGCTATTTAAAGCGGATGAGGAAGCCCTTAATCTTTTTGAGAAGAGTCAATCACGAACTTATTGTGGCTATACGGCGGCACAGTCAAGAGTCTTCGGATACAATGCTTAAGATGGCTAGACCATGTAGAGTATACGGACACCACCGCTACGGCTGGAAGAGTCTTCGAATCTGAGCCATTGGAACAACACAACAGAGGACAGCCAAGACTAAGGGGGAGCACACAAGTGGAGAAGGACCTTAGCCATCTTGGAGTGCCAACTGGAGGCAGCTACCGAAGGATCGTGCTGGTTGGAGAGGGATGTTTGTTGAGGGCTAGGTCCACTCCGGACTGTCGCTCCACAAGAAGAAAAAGAAGCTGAACGGAACATAGTCTAAAAGATTTCGCGGTGGCTTAAGTTCTATCTCTACCAAAATTGTTTTGATAAAAGAATTGTTGCCAGATGACCGTCATGAACTGCTCGACTTTTTTGGTTCATGCTACAGCCAGGTTGAACCTGGATCTCAACTAACGAGCCTTTCCGGGTGGGATGATCTTGAGTCAGTGGATTCCAAAAAAAATAAAAACAAAGTTTAAAAAACAACAAACAAATTCAAACAGCTGATTCTTCATTCTCCTTTGGATCTTATTTTCAGACGTCCATAATTCTAAACACCGAAACAAAGAAGAAGGATCAATAATCAAGAAATGACATTGAATTATAGCGAACAATTGTCTGTTAAACATGTGAGGCATAGCGGCGCTTACCAAATGCGAGTGTTCAACGAATATCCTCAGTAGAATACCTTTTTACTTTTGGAAATGTATTACCGGTGTGGACTTGACACTTTCTGATTAACTCTTCAGATGATGCGACAGAATCTATGAATCAGAAGATAATGGTACTCCAACGGAATCACTGATGGAAACACAGACCATTTGGTGTGATGGTGGCTACCATAGGAAGGAATTTGACTGGCAACGAAAGTTTTATCAGAGGCTATATTCTAATGCTCGTAAAACTTTCTTTAAGGGTGGCCGTGCCATAGAGACCCCAGTGGGAGTGTTGTAATGAGTATTGTTTGAACCCAAAACCGCGGAGCCAGCTGAGATAAGTAAACCGTGTTGACCGGTCTGAAGCAATTTTGTTCACTCAACTTTCTCACGCAAGGATGTTATTGGGACTTTTCTGCCTAAGTGTGGAATTTTTTTTTTTTGTGTAACTGGGTGCTGTGTGGTCCATAAAACTATTAAAAAGGCCTCATCCCTTTCCAACTTGCAGCGATTGTCTCTCAAGTATGAACTCAGATGGTAATCAAGGCATCTCGTCTTGAGTTAATTACGACTCTTGGGAAAATTTAGGCCCGTGGTATGAGGCCGTAAAGGTAGGTTAACACGTTAATCCAAATCCCATATCGGTGTGATTGGTTTCTGCAGAACTTAGTGCAAGCAGATATCCCACATCTGTTCTCCACCGACCTGTCTCTGGATACTTATGTAATTGCATCTGCATAAACCTTGTAATTATATGAGCTATTGTAAATTTAAAATCGTTCTTTTTCTTTATTTCGGTTGCGATAAATGTTTCTTACGGTGACACTACTGTACCGGATAGCTGTGTCAAACTTCAAGTTATTAGTGTTTATGCTGCGAATCGTTTTGTAAACAGCTACAATTGAAGTCTTCTTTGTTTATAATGTCTGAAAACATGACTTTCCGGCATGTCTTAAAATTTTTTAAAAACATGACATGTTGCCACATTTCTTTTCCTCATACTTTTGGACTACTTTCAGGAGGATGATATGAACTAAGATTCAGTTATAATGAATTTTCTGATTTACAAATAAATTCCTGGTAATCTTATATAGTCTACTGCCTCGTGCGGTGTAAAATCACTTGAAATGGTCACACAAGGACAAGATTTTGTATTAAACATTCAGCAGAGATATTCTTCGAAAGATCTTCACTGGAAAATGATTGTTTCTCTTCATTAAATGAGCCACATGAACCTACTTATAATAGTGGACCAGTCTTCGGACATATATTCGTCGCCTCAAATTGTTCTCTAAGAATGTCTGAAGTCCCAAAGAAATGTCAAAATCAGTTTTGACGTCCTCATTTACCATCCTGCTAGCTGGAAGGGCGTGCTGGTTGAGACCCAGGACCACTCCTGACTGTAGTGCCATTAAAAGAAGGAGAAAGTTTGAGCATCTTTTTATGAGCTAAAACTTAAGTGGATGTATCAGTGACTACACTACGTCTTATTTAAAAACCAGCACCAAGTTTTGAAGGGCAATGGGCAAGGGAGTACAGAATATTGACAGTCTTATTCCTTGCACCTGCTTATATTTGGTTTCCGCTTGATTTGGTCTGCATCTGCCTTTGAATTGAGTTTCTTAAGACTGTACATATTCTGTACACCATTATGTTTAAGAAAAGCGTAAAGAACATTTTGAAAACAACCTCCATATCATACACCAAATTCATTTGAGAAAATTAAAGTGTCCAAATAAATATCCAGACAAAAGCAGCCACGCAAATTCCCCTCCAAAAGAGAAACGGTCCACCGAATAGATTTTGTTTTTCACCTCTCCCCTAGGACCATCTAACAAAGTCATAAACTGCACCCTTGGGTTCACACCGAATAAGAAATCATGCGACAGCATTCAAATGTGCGCACTGTGCACAATGACGCACCCTCAACAGCGCTGCTGGCTAAATTATCGAAATCCCCTTCGCTTTGCTCGAATTGAAAGTTTTTCACTTCAAATGACTTGCATGTGGCCCCCTCATTGCTTGTCAAATTCATTTTGCTTACCCATTCGATTATTCAAATTGAATTCGTGTGCACTCGAACGCCACCTTGTTCGTTTGGTCGCGATCCATTTATTTGCAACAAATCATCAGCTTTCCCCTCCCCATTCCGTCAGGCTGTGTGAGTTCATCTCTTTCCATAATCGGAGCTGTTCCACTTGAACATCTCCCAATGGACGTCGTGTGTCGTCATTTGTTCCCCTTCATGTAATGGAAGGACAAGAGTCTCAGCTCCGGGGATACGTGTGGGCTTTGTTTAACTGGACTATCGTCCACTGCTGTCCCCTGCCGGCGCGATACATGCGAAGGTATCTGATGATGGATGACTGAATGTGCACACATCCCAAATGGATTACGCAGGGGGTGGTGATGTAATGTTTAGTTAAGGTTGGAGGAATTTGCTCAACTCTGGTGGGGGGCTGAGGACGTAAAGTGATTGAGACCCTATTGAGTATGGATCACTGAGCTAAAGGGATCTGACCTGACTTATTGACACGTGAGCATGCATTGTAATGAGAAAATGCTCTTACTCCGTCCCCCATGTGAGTCTCCGCCCATGAATCGGTCTCGCTCTTCACTAGATCATTCTGCACACATCACGCATAAAGCGCGTTTCCTTCTTCAAGTTGACTCATTAAAGCTCACTTAACACTCTTAATTGTGGCCGTAGCGTGGCGCAATCACCCATAACTTTGCCACAAAACGGATGAAAAGATTAAATGGGCTCCACCCTCTTGGCAAACCGCAGCGGGCGACAGCGGTGACAATTTCCATGACGATTTCCATCAATTGGATGCATGGGACTTATTGAGAATTTCCTTTCTGCCCATAATTGCAAATTGTATTGAATCCTTGTTGCGTCATTTTTAAAGGGGGTTTTGGCTGTTGAATTGAGCACTTCACTTTGAGTCGCGTGAATCACAACACTGATGGTTGGTTTCCCTCGACATGGCCAACAAATATGAAGACCTCCAGAGGATGAACGCTGCCGAGGGACGAATGTTTGTTTTATCCATCATGTTTACACTGAGTTTATCCCTTGGATACTTAACGGCGCGGCGGCGTTGAAGTTGATTAATGAATGTATGCCAGCATACGGGGGGGAAGTGACGATTCATTTTTGCAGAAACTGGGGGAATTTCAGCGAGATTGGTGTGTTGAACGTTTCCCCGTGAGGTTTCTTCACCCCATCATCATGCTTCTTCGCATCACATCCCCGGACAACTGAGGGCTGACATGACATCTGTCAAAATGGGTCAAAATAAGCTAATCGTTGGCAGAATTATGTTTTCTTTTCTGCCTGATAAGGACTTGACAGCGGACATGGTTGTTGTTGAATGCGTTTTTGGAGCAACGCGAGGGAGAACTTTATGTGAGGGAACGAATGGACAGGGGGACCTCTAACAACTATGTTGGTTTAGGGTGAAGTCCGGTACGTGACTTGGATTCAATGTGTCTTTTGGTTGTACTTGTAGCTATTGCTAACGTAGGCAGGAATGGAGTTACAGGTAAGGACGGCGAATGAAAGGACCTAATGAACAGGAGAATACTATTTTCAGTAGACAAAAATACACACAAATACAGGGAATTTCAATTAAATGTTCTGGATGCAATGCGAAATAGATTTCGAACCTTAAGCTCCCAATTAAAAAAATCAAGAAGAAAAAGAATGCCTTAAAAATCTTTGTACATTCGAAGACTGCTGTAAATCGAGAGTTTGAAAAGCGAATTATCCCCGATCTTTGTGTAGAATTTTTCTCAAACTGGTGTGTGCAAGGCTAAGTTGTTGATATTGACGGTAAGATAGGAGTTAAGCCTTCGAAATTTGTTTCTCAAGCTCACGGTCACAGCAGCCACGGACACATGTGCAGGGTACGATGACGGAGAACGTGATGCATTGGGTCTATATAATAAAAATCCATTCTTCTATCTGGTGAAAGAATTATCCATGTATACCCTCGGTTGGACTAAGTGAACATTTTTTGACTAAATTTCCCTTTAAAAAGTGTGTGGAAGTTTTACCTAATTTTTTATGATACCAACCAGACCAAATTTTGGTCAAAAAGGCAGCTTTGAGAATTATTAAACGAATTGTCCGTCTAGGAGACATAGAAAATTTTTGACAGTATCCCATAAAAATGTCTCTAGATGTTTCCCTTATTTTTTAACGGCCAGTTTTGGCCAAAAAGGTATAGGCCTTCAAAAAATAAGGTGAATTTTAATTTTTCTTAGAAAATATAGATATAAGGTTATCAAATGTCTCTCTTTTTTAATTTTCCGGCTATGTACAAAGCGCTACAGAGCTCGTATCTGGCAATACTATACATCATTTGAAAGGTGAAATAACCTACAAAACGACGCTATGCATAAGTTTGGAGATTGCGTTTAACAGTTATAAACGTATAAGCATGGAGTACACTTACGCCGAAATTCGCGCTATTTTAAAGTTGTCATTCGTTAAAGGCAAATCCGCTAGAGAAACGTTCCGTGAGATAAATGGTGTTTTGGGGGATGGTACTCTATCGCTTCGAACCGCGGAGGAATGATTTCGACAATTCAGAGCCGGTGAAAACGGCACTATGGATAAGCCAGCCGGCGGAAGACGACGAATACCGATCGAATCATGGAAATCATTGAGTTAGACCGGCATGTGGCATCTCGTGACATCACCCAGGAGATGGGAGTTACTCACCAGACCATTTTAAACCATCTACAGAAGGCTGGATACAAAAAAAAAGCTTGATGTTTGGGTGCCGCATGATTTGACGCAAAAAAACTTCTGAACCGAATCTACGCCTGCGATATGCTGCTGAAACGGAACGAACTCGACCCATTTTTAAAGCGGATGGTGGATGGATGGATCACTTACGACAATATTAAGCGAAAACGGTCGTGGTTGAAGGCCGTCCTAAACAGTGGCCAAGCCGGGATTGACGGCCAGAAAGGTTTTGCTGTGTGTTTGGTGAGATTGGAAGGGTATCATATACTATGAACTGCTCCCATATGGGCAGTTGCTTAATTTTACCATCCGCGCCCAGAATTGGCCAACAGGAAGGGTGTAGTGTTTCAGCAGGACAACGCCAGACCACACACTTCGTTGATGACTCGTCAGAAGCTACGGGGGTTCGGATGGGAGGTTTTATCACATCCAGCATATAGCCCGGATATAGCGCCAAGTGATTACCACCTGTTCCTGTCCATGGCAAACGCCCTTGGTGTTGTGAAATTGAAAAGTGGCTGTTCGAGTCCTTCGCAATAACTAGGGGGGCTTCTACGAGGGGGATATTATGAAGTTGCCGTCTAGATGCAAACAGATTATCGAACAAAACGGTGCATATTTGTACTAAATCTGATCACTGTAACACTTTTTATTCAGCATTGAATGAAGACCAAAAAAGCGGAAGAAAGATTTTTGACAACCTTTTATAATACACTTGTGCCAGCGTTTTCTCTAATCCCCGAAGCAGTTTCGACATGCACTTTCTGGGGAACACTTGAGTTATCTCAGCGATTCGGTTTGTTTCTCCTCAATCGTCGCAAGACGTCCTCCTATCATGGGTCTCTTTAATCTTGGGAACAGAAAAGAGTCGCATGGTCTAATGAATAATGTGGCTGAGGCATGATTATGGTGTTGTTTTTGGCCAAAAAATTGTCAACAAGCAAACGTAAATTCAGTAGTCTTGGAACAAACTTCGCTGCCACACGCTATATGCCCAAAATTTTCGAATGGCATGAACAAACCGATATGCCTACATCTTCAGCAACTTCTCCAATAGTGAATTGACAATTCTCCATAAAAATTTTTTTCTCTTTCTGAAAAATTTTGATCGGTTTTCGATCGGTTATCTTGTCGACTTTCTTTGAAAAAGTTACGCCGCTTGTAAAAATTTGTTTTTTTTTTTACTAAGAGTACACTCACCGTATGCCACTGTCAACACTTCTCGTATAGATGGGCACTTAATTCCATTTTGCACACAAAATTGAGCGCAAATTCTTTGGTCCATGATTTTCGACAGCAGGAAATAGCCGAAAACGTCAAAAGTGTATTCATCTTGAGAACAAAGTTTCAGCTGAAATTGTTAACACATGCGACGGGTGTACCAACATAACAAAATAACTAGCAAGGAGTTTCAAATAAGAAAATTGTCTTGAAGAAACGGAATATTGAGTGCCGTTCTTCTGTTAATAACTGATTCAGCGTCAAAAATGGGAAGGGTTTTCTTAATTGAACAGGGACGGATGACCGATTCATTGAGACGCCGGAAAGGAAGTCATTGAGACCACAGTCGTACTTCAACGTCATCGGCGAATGAGAAGAAATAATAGGAAATATGTCCACAATTCTAGATCAACCAATGCAAGCTTAAAAAACTGCCTACAAATCAAAACCCTTAAAGCATTTAAGCTTCTTTCGGAAATGCCTGTATCAACAAGTGTTTAATGTTGGTTCTCTTCAGCAACTCAAATGACTGCATTCAGGGAATAATTACGTCTCACACAACCATCACACACAGTTGTGTCTCTGCAAACAAGGACGATGAACTTGCCTAATTCATTCCCCCCTCCTCTTACATAGTCTGGCGCCTGATATCCTACACCTCACTGAAATCCTACACCACCCACAGTGTGCGCATAAAATCATTTCCCCGTAGTCTGTTTCACTTCTATTGATTCCATTGACTAAATTACTTCCGTCAGACATCCAGAGTCCGTGCGAATAATTCTAATGAGTGGCGTTGTCCTCTCTATGCGAGGCACTTAAGATGACCATTTCGACAGGAGTTCGGTCACACAGTGAAAGGATAACACAATCGGTTGATGGCTGGGCTCAATTAGAGCTGATTCTGTCTGGGGAAGGTAATTACACTGAAATTGGTCCAAATTGAATTAATCTGATGCTGGTTGTGGTACAATAAAGTGCCCAGCCTGGAGGGGTGGGGGTAATTTGAATTCGGATGTTGGGCAATCAAATCGGATATCATTTCGATGTTTTAGGATGACTGTCTACTCAAAGTTCAGGACAAGTCAAGGACAAGAGAACTTTGAGGGGAAAGATATTGCGTGAAGGAGAATTGCATTTCGAATGTTTAATGAAAATGTTTGATATCTGAACTGGAGTCTATTCCCAGCTTGTCCAGTCCTGCTTTAAGGACGCAAAAACTTGGAAGATACTAACGGCTGATGAGGGAGTCTTTAGTTTTTCGAGAGAAAAGTTCTGAGTGCGATTTTTGGTCCCATTTGGGTTTAATGGAGTCAGAAGGAGAAAATTCAATGACAAACTTCATGTACAGTGGCATGCGCCTGTTCAAGCGTCTTCGGATCATCTAAAGGCCTAGGCTATGTACATTGATCCAAACCGAAAATTCTTCGAATCCGAGCCAATGGGACAACGCAACAGGAGACGGTCAGGTGGTTGAGATGGCACACACATGTAGAGAAGGACTCCAACCACCATAGAGTGCAAAACTGGAGATTGCTGGCGAGAGATTGTGCTAGCTGAAGAGGCATGTTGGTTGATGGTCAGGTCTACGCCGGTCTGTAGCACATGAAGAGTAAAAAGTGGGAGAAGAAATTTTCTTTTAAATTCTCAAAGCCTTCCAACGAGGTAGCACCCCTCGGACAATAAATATCCACATGAAAGCAAGACGAATATCGATAAAAATCTCAAAATATTGTGTAATCCGTTTCGTACGCCAAATTTAAGACAATTCGAGGAAAATGAACAATTCAACCACACACCGGAAATCGAGCGTATCCGTAGTATGCACAATGAATTCGTTCACGAACTATCAAGTCCTTCAAGACATTCTTCAGAGCTGTTGCGAACGAAGTTGCCTGCACCCCGGAAATAGTTTATCGCTATCCATGAGCGAGAAGGACATTAAAGAACAGAAGTCCCGAGTCATTTATTTCAAAGAAAAATCTCTTCTTCGACTAAACTTTCTTGCGCTTCCTTTTCCAAACATGCAAATGAATAAATTAATTTTTTCCCTCCACCACCCACAGGACATACAATCTCAAACTGGGAAGTAACCTGCAATTTTTTTTTGTTCTTGTAAGGCACATGACTCATGCAAGAATGGCTACCAAACACCGGAATACAATTAACCAGTGATTTCCTCGAAGAGCCACTTGGCCAGGAGCCATGCAATCATACGCACTGTTCCTCCACATCAGACAGACGGCGGCGCCAATGTGAAACCCCTCCACGTACATTATGGAATCCATTGAAATGGCACACACGTTCCACACATGACCTACTGCCATTGGAAGTTCCATGAACTCACCACAAATCATTCCAAATGGTGGCACAGAATTTCTTCTAGGCCAATACTCTGTGGGCTGACGAATGTCTTATGCTTCCACTGATCCCTTGAGCGGCCTTGACTCCAACATCGATTGGCGCACTACCAGAATTCTGCACACCACCCCGCCGCCGCGGGTAGTTTTGCATGTTAATCGAAATGTATCGTTTCTTCCTCTTCGGGCGCTTTGTCCTTCTCCTTCCCTGCCAAGTCAAGACGAGCGAGGGAAATGCAAAAGTCAACTGACCCAGTTAAGGGAAACCGAATTCGTAAATCTTCCACGTCGGGGCTGAGGCTGATGGATTCACATGGAAATGTCCCACAGGAGGATGTGCACTATGTCCTGTTGCATGTGCGAATGTGGCCGAGAACACTTTGTCACCAGACCCCTTCAAGTCGTCAGTGCGACACCACCCGGCTTGCGGAAGTCATTCCTTGGAAAAAGGGTTACCTCCCCCGAGGACGAATCGTTACGAAAGTAATTTCTTCCATCACCTCTGTGGCGGCGGTGCTGCAATCGTCGCGCGACTACGCTGAATATTTGATATTCAGTTGAACCAGAACCGATGCGATTATAAAATTAGATGCAAAACATGTGGGCGCTGGGGCGGGGGAAGGAGGCGTGACGACAAGTCAAGGAACCCAGCATGCTTGCAGCATTTTGGGGGATCGTATAAATAATCAAGAGGAGACGACATCTTGCAGGGGGCTGCGGGCAGGGATGGGTGGGGTAGACGGTCGGACATTTGTTTGTTTTTAGTAGAACACGACTTCAAAGCCCGCTACGTGGACGATTTACGGGATGTTCTTTATTCCCCGTTGGAGTTGGGACAACAAAGCCCACAGTCGGAGGGACTTGCCGGGCGTGTTTGTTTATTCATGCGGAAAATGCTTTGCAAACGCCAGCATGCTCACCCGGAAATGTCAGAGAAGTGGGACATCGCGAATCGTTAGATGAATTTGTTGCCCTGAAGCTGGGAGTGCGACGGGAAGTAGGGAAAGCAAAGGAATGAACAATTTTGTTGTACTCTTAAATTGTTCTCCATTCTACTGCCACGAAAATCCACAGAGTGAAGGTGTAGCACGTCCGACATCCACCTGCCAATAAAATTGTACTCAATAATCCCTTCCACAGAAAGCGATCCTCTTATTGAGCACACATGCCGAAAGGACGTCACGCGGATGCTGAGGAAAAAAGTCGTCGCCACAAAATTGCTTGTCACAGTGCCTGTCTCAGGTGGTCTCGCAATTGCCTTCCACAAGTCTGAAGAGCTCGATAACGGTTTCTCCGTTCTCCATGCACAGGGGAAAGCCAAATTCCCGTCAGCTTAGCGTCGCTGTTAGAGTGCAAGCAATGCTCTGCACCGAAGTTATGACCTTCCAAGTACACAACGTTCACCTGGGATCGCGTGCTGTTTTGCAATCTGAACTCGTGGCCAATGTTTAAAAGCCCCCCGCGACCTTACGGCCCCCTCATAGACCACAAAGGAAGAGGGTGGCAGAGGGAGACTGGGTAGGATCGTCGAACAAAAGTGTGCCGCAATTTCGTGTTTCCGTTGTTTGTTGTTTTTTTTTCCTCTCCCCTGCAAACGAATGTGGCGGCACGTGAGCGAAAACAGCCCAAATGGGGGAGGCGGAATGTTTTAATGATGTTCATTAATGGGTCAGGGGACTGCGGGAAACTGGGTTGGCCCGTTCGAACAGGACTCATTGTCTATGTAATTTGCATGTGCTAATGGAGGACAGCGATTTGCAACTTGATTGTGAACGCATAAGCGATGTGGCGCATCAGGGGACAGTGAGTCACCGCTGAGGTGATGGAATGTGGTTAGGAAGTGAAAGGGAATGCTTTGGTTGGACATCGTCGAAGAGAAACCTGGCAGATGGATTTCCACATTGACAGCCCTTATTATTTAAACAGGTCAGCGAACCATAGATAGCCGGAGCAAGAGCGAGGCAGCATCTGCGATGGTTTGGCTTCGATATCAAAAATTTGCTTTTCCTCTTCTCCCGGAGCTGGACGTCCTCTGTTGGGTTGTCCCGATGGTTTGGATTCAAAATACTCTTCGGACTATAGTTGTGTTGTCTCTAGATGACCTAGCCATCTTATGTGGTGTATCCGGTGCATGCCGCCGCACGTTCTATAGAGTCGTCGCTTAAACTACTACTAAAGACGCCATCAACAGGACCAACAGTTTCTCTCCCATTTTCCCTCTCCTCAACTGCCTCAAAATCTGTGCTATTCATTGTGGCGCTCTGTCTAAGACGTCGACATTATGCCTTACTGACAGCATACATGTAGTTCTTTTGTCTTCATTTACAATATGCAGATCCAGCCAGATCATCGCAATTCACTTCCGTTTCAATCTCACCTCAACGCCTCTTGGACGATTCGCTTTCGTATGCTTTCAGTCACGTCAATGTCATCTACGTTAGTCAGCAGCTGAACGGACTTGTGAAAGATTGTGCCTCTGCTGTCGGTTACTAAAACTTTTCAGAAAAAGTTCTGAAAATCGCGAGGTCAAGTCAGGCCATCCACCTATGTACCGATTCAATTTCAGTGCATATTCGTCGGAAGGGAATAGTTTTCATCCTCCCCTCAACAAAATACTAATTTTAGTCGCTCCTCCATCTCATGGACTATTTTCGAATCAGACCTACAGCGTTGCACCGCTATTTTTAGTGGAATTGCATTATTTCCATTCCAGCATGCAGTTATCAGAACTGCACGTGATTTTTTACGGAATTCCGAATCATCGATCCAATTGGTTTTCGACCATTATCCTCAAAGCGCACAGGAAGTCCTCGTCATGCCCTCGGTCATGCATATTCGTGGCGTCTGCTGTGACTTATGCCAATTCAGAAGAACACAAATTATTCATTTAAATCCTTTGACTGTGGCTAGCCTTCGTTTCTCTTTTGTGTTGTCCATTCTCTTGCATGACAGTTGGCGATTAGGGGCAAATGCTTCCTGCTTCATGTGTTCGATAAGGATGTGTGTCATGGGAGTTCCGTCGAAATGTGAATGCATCACACAATGGTGTGGACACTATGAATCAGACCAACTCTTACATTCGTTGTCCTTTGTGGAGAATTTTCATTTGCGTCCTTAAAAGTCCATTTCAATGTTATCACCTCCAAATTTTCCATCAAAACGACACCAACCCCCTCCCCAGCAGACGTTTACAACTTCCTAAACGCTTCACTTAAGCAATTCAATTACCACCTCAGAACAATGCACTCACGTACAGATAACCATCAGCGGTCATAGAACCAACACTTCGGGCCCGCTCCCGCCTCGTAAACTCCGGAAAGTCCTCACGCAGGACTCGCAATTCGCAATAAAATCCAACTCAATCTCCCAGCGGTCCACGCCCACCTTTTAGTCGGCACTTTCACTCTAAACAGAAATACCGCGTTGAGCAAACAACTGACTCGGCCACCCGCACGGAGCAAATCATGCGACACGTCACATGACATGTGGCTACGCAGCGAGGCGGCCAGTGATTTTATAGCTCGCCCACTCAGCCGCCGAGGATGTGTAAGGATGTAAGAATGTGATTTGATTTACATAAAACAAAAGGCCGCTGCCGCGAAGGGGGTGTGGCGTAATGGATGTGTCCCGCAGGCCAAGCGGCGCGGCGCACTGAGTCCGAGGCCCTGGCACATTGATTGCGTGACCGATAAATAAAATTAAATTTAGATTTGCACGAATAAAAAAGCTCACAGGAGATTGCCGTCCCTGTATGCTGGCTGCGTGTGTGCGCCCCGAGCTTCAGATTCTGGGGCGCCCAGCGTGCTGGCAAATTGGTGTTTGCCTTATCGCGTTACAAGTAGTTCTGGGAATCGGGTGGCTTATGCGCCCGCCTCGGTGACGTATGGGCGACATTTTGCGACGACGTTTTCCACCGAAAGCAGGGCGCCGCCACTGCTGCCTGCTGAAAGTCGGTGATATATCACGTGGGTACGCGTTTTGGGAACCGATTCATCGTGGTTAGAGGTTAGGTTACATTTTCGTCACACAAAAGAACCACCTTCCGGGGCATTCTTTGTTCCCATGGGCTCACGGAGTAGGGGTGGGAGCGCCACGAATGAAAATTGGGCGGGAACCCGTCTGGTGGGGAGTCTAATTTCGCATTTCATGGCGAAATGACAGGAAAGTCCGATTGTGATCGCCGAGGGTGGGGTCGCCAAATTGCTTCGGCGAGGGGAGCATGACATTAGTGGTGTAGCCTGGGCGCTTTAGAAAACACGGTTGTTGTCGAGGAAATTAGGGCTTTCAGTGCGACTAATGGCAACGGAATGGAAATTAGATCTCGGCACTTTACCTTTGACTTAAGGGGAGACTGACAGGGCATAACTTTCCTGCAAATCACGACTCGTGAGAAAATTCACAATGTCCACAGTCGGGCGCCATTTACTGAAGTGGTAATGAATATGCATGCTTGCATTGAAAAATGCAATTTAGCAAAATTATCCAAAAACTGATGACTCATCACTAGGCATCCTCGTCTGGTGGTCTGTTTTACGACCATCACCCTAGATCTACTTAAAATTGACATAAAACCTCCATCTGATCAGAGGCATCAGCAAATTAATCATCGCCCCAAACAGAACGATCTCGCCACGAAATATCCTCACGTCCTCCACCAAAGCTACGCAACGGAATCAGAGATTACATCACACAGCCGAGGAGCGACGACGTGATGTAGTGACGCAATCAAATCGCTTGCCATTGTCCGCCTCTCATCGCCTCGCAAAATTAACTTTACGATCCAATGGATCGTTGAAACTCACAAAGTGTATCTCTAAGTGTAAATATTTTGAATTTGAAAAACGAGCATTCTTCTCTTTGTGTATTTTTTTTTTTTTTTTGTGGGGAGAGAGGGGTTTAGTCTCACACCCGGACAGGGGGACTCGCGAATTTGCCTGGAAACTTTTGGCATATTGCTACTTAGTAGTTGACGGGACGACAGACGATGTCGGACGGACGAACGGGCGCAATGCCGCAAACACTCGAGAGGATTATTAAGTGCGGCAGATGTGAATTGTCACATTTGTGTGTTGGACGTGAGGTATTGTTTGAAATGGGTTTGAGTGAGTTTATCGCCAGATGAAAGGATGAGAGAGACAAGTAATGAGATTTTTTGAATTTTTTCTTTATTCGTTTCCGATTCAAGTGGAATGAGGAAATGAACGAAGTGCCGCTGCTGTGAAGGGCATTTTTTTAACCGAAACGGAGGGACATCGGATGTGTTCAGAAAATTGAGTAGAAGAGCGTTTTGGGACGGGGATGCATTTGTATTCCTCAGACAAGAGAATTGAGCTTTTGGGAGAAGAGGTACATAGTTCGATAGGTTCGGATAGAGAGTGTGTGGTAGGCACGTGCATCGACTTCTGAAGATAAGCGTGATTTGGGTGATTCATCGTGAGGATTGATTTTCAATTGGCTTTTTTGGGCTGACCATGCGTGACTTCTGTCAAACTGCTTTATCATTTTTATTCTGTATCGTTTGGCAAGTCATCATGGGAGGACTTACATCACAACAGAGTCTGTAAGATCTTCCACTGTACGAGTATTAAGAAACCTCGCATTTTTTTACGGCCCCACTTCTTTCGCGTTGCTGACAACACTCAAAGAGTACCAATTGAAAAAGCTTCTCAAATCTCGCCGTTCGGAGTCGACAAAAAAAAACTGTAGGTCCCCTCTACTCGTGAGGGAACAGTAGCACTCACAACATTAGTAGTTTGTAGGAACTAGGCCCTAGGTGGGCTGTAGTGCCACTCAATTATTATTATTATTAATCATTGCAATGAATGCCAGCCTTATTCCATTTCTGTTTTTTTTTTAAATCATCTAAATCTTTCCAGTCTCTTCTGGGTTCTCAAAATGTTTCTCCAGCTAACACAGTCTTTCAGCAGCTGCCTTCACTTTCGCACACCGACTCCCACCTGTAGCTATGAAATGTTGCTCGAATAACTTTGAACTGGATTACCCCTCAGTGTCAAAACCAACAATCTATTCTTGATCGCCAATCCTTGCAGAAGTCGTGAAAACACAGTCCTCCGCTTCCGCACACAAGAATACATTTCACAAAAATATTCCCGAAAAAGATCAGAAGATGACTCTAAGCAATGTTTTTCCAAGAAAACCCCCACTTAACTTCCAACAGTTTATTAGTTCTTCGCGTTTGTTTGTTATTTCTATTGAGGAAGTCTACACACCTGAGTGGCGGCGGCAACCGTCTGAGACGGCACCTCGCCACACGTGCGTCCATTTGCCGCTTTCTAGCACCGATGACCGGAACACAGACCCGCACTGCCCACACGGAGCGACCAGCCCGCATCGTGTCTTCTCGGTCAATTCGTCAGTGTCAATAATCAAAACAATTTTCCTTTTGCACCTCACAACGACCCGGGTCTGTTTCTTTTCAAAAAAAATCTCGTTTTCAATTAAGCCTTCAAAACTTAGCCGATGATGAGTGGTGCTGCGCGGACGAAGAACTCTTTCATTGGGCTCTTTGGAAATCAATCCATCATCTGAGTCCAATCAAATCGCGGCCAAACTTCGGCACTGGAAGTTGCGAAGCCATTGCAGGACCGCATTCCACTGAAATCCAAACCAACCGCGCTGGGTGTCATAAATTTTTCATTAACAATTAAATTACTCAATAAAAATACATTCATCGTGATTTACTGTGAAAGTAAACAATATTTGGGATCGGCTTCTCTGACCTCCCCCATCCCCTCGGCCGGGATATTTTTGGCCGCGCAGCAAAGCAAACCACCCTCCCCCCACTGTAGCGGATTGATTAGGTGTAAATTTGGATGAATGAAACGGGCATAAAAAAGCAAGGAAGCTGAAAAAAGATTCGAGCACAGCAAATTCGGCAATTATTGTGTACATGGTGGGCGGTTGGTAACGAGTGACTGGTGATGTGGCGCCTCATGGTCTGCTGCTCGTGCTCGATGATGCATACTCACTGATTCAACAAACAACATTTCTGGAGCTAGCCGATGGGTGCGCGGCACAAATCCACTGATTGCGGATTGGGTTGTGTAATTCATGACGTGATCGCGTTAATATTTCTACAAGCCTGCAAGGTCAAGAAACATGCTGTGACTGCTGTGGAATTGAATGTGTGAATGGGGGGACTTTTTAATATGCTCCCGGCTCTTGTGGGCATCCCACCGCATGGTGAACTCCGAAATTCAAAAAGCCGGCAGACTGCTCAAGTGAAAGTCCCACTCACTCGAAACTGCCATCGAAAACTAATTAAATTAGTTCTTTCAGAAAATTGGACGATCTATGAAATTGAAGCTGTTATCCAATAACCAAAAGACACCATCGAAGGATTCAACGACGACTCTCCCTCTCTCTCTCACAAGTTCAAATTTAATTTCAATTAGCTCTTGAACTTGAACTGACGACACAGTGGAGGGCAAAACAAAAACCCCTGCCTTACAACCCACATCGGCTGCCACGCCAGTCCGGCCCAGAAATATGAAAACAACCATCCATTGTCCCAGTCATCAGGAGTAGGTGCAAGGGCGCCATTTAATTATTTCACAAAAACATTCAATTCCATTCCGCATGACCTCCAGCAGAAGTGACTCACATTGCGGCGCACAAAACCGTCCGACAGCCCCCTCTTTGCTTCTACTCTCCTCCCTTAAGTGCATTTGCTAATGATGCAACGTTGAATTTTGCACCAAAAGCGCGAGTCGATCCACTTTCCCGCTTTTATTTATTGACACTTATTGACATTTCTCCGTTTGGCAACGCGAGTGCTCTCTCGTTAAGTGGAAAAGAGTTCACTTCTCGTCTCTGACGTCAAACGGGCCATGACTTTAATGATATGCTAACAAGCAATCATCCCGAGCACCTGTCGAAGCTTATTTACACACAAAGTGGGGATTACACTCGGAAAACAAGGAAACAAAAGTCAAATAGGCTGAAATATGCTCGTATCTCAGCTATGAGCAAATATTTTCCTAAGCATTCATAAATTTTTCTCTGCTCCCTGCTTCCTCCCCACCTCCTGCGGAATTCTGAAGCTCATTTGTAAAATTTTAATGAATACTTTTGGCGTAATGGGTGCCACATTAAGCACTCAACGTGCTGCGGGACGGAGGGAGGTGCGAGATTGAAACGTTATTGGAATTGGATTGATCCCCGTCGGTGTGGAATTGCTCGGGCGAATCGACATAAAACTGTCTGTCTGGCTGGGGGTGCTTTGCAACGAAGTCCATCTGGTCCCTGGGGAATTGATGGTTTCGATGATGCCTCTTGGCAGCGATGTGGCGACGATCGTTGGACAGGGAAGCGAGAGAAAATTAGCATTTTTGGCAGTTGGTGGTGAGTTTTTCAAAATATTTCAATTGTGAATTGATTGCCGCATAATTGCGAATTTTCCTCGTGGTTGGCAATCGACAGATAGGAATGATATTTGACGAGCGATCTGCTGGATTTTTTTTTCACCACGTCGAGCGAATAGACAGCTTTGAAGCCTTTGAATTTCACCCTCGAGGTTAGAGAATGGGACAACAGAAACCAACAGAATAAATTGATCTTGACAACTGAAAGCAGCGCTTGTACACGAATGCTTAAACCTCTGAAAATTTTGGAAGGCTTAAACTCTACGTGGGACGCTGTTCTTTTTAAATAAAAGAAATGTTCGCTATTTAAGAAAACTAGGCCTAAAACAGACTTTTTAGGCAAACATCTTTCTTATAGGAGTGCCCTCAGATTTTCATAAATTTTAATTCCTTGGAGTATGTCCCTTCTCTTCGGCCATAGACATCAAGCGTATTATACTTGGACATTGACAGTATAACCAAGTGGAATAAGATCAATAGAGTAACAATTAAAAATAATTGAGTCATACTACAGCCCAAAAGGGACCTGGGCTTAGATTCGACATCAATCACTTGTGTTGTAGGTGCTATTGTTCACAAGTAGAGGGCACCTCAGTTTTTTGCCGTCGACTCTGAGCAACGAGATTTGAGATGCTTTTCACAGCCAATTCCCTTTAAGTGTTGCCTTCAAATTGAACATGGTGGTGCAGTGAAAAACGTGAGGTGTTCAGTCCAGGATTCGAACCTTACCATCTGCCTGTGAGTCGATGCACTCCCCACACGAGTCAGTGGAACTTAATGCATCTAAAACAATAATCAATTATTATCCACTGTGTAGGAGAAAGGCTTTCAATCCTCTCTATGTGTATCAACTCAACACTTAGTTGATCGATTTAATATTAAGGATCCCCAGAAAAGCTGCGAAAGGGTTAGGTTTTTTAAAAAAGAGGCATGAAACGTTTCTCTCCCTTAGATTTGTGCACATTATACAGTGTTATGGGAAACAAACGCAACAAACTTTTGTCACCCTAGTAAAAATAAATATTTTCACAATATAAACAAATAATAACCGACCATATGTAAATCATGACACTGTGCACAACTAACGCAACAAATTTAATATTTGGTGTAGGAGCCCCTATTTTTTATAACACCTTTTTTCTGATAATTTCTTCTTGCCATCGTATTAAATTTGATTCAGCTTTTTTTCCCATTTATCAGTTAGTGCTTGGAGCCTAAAAAATTTGTCCACATTGTTACGGCACCACCTCCATGCTTTGTTGTAACTATGCAGTTTCGCGGATTTTGTCTCTCTCCCTATCGGTGTAAAAATTACCTTTACCCTTGCAAATGTATTTTTAATTGTTGGTCTGTAATTTTCTAAATTGTTTTCCAATACTCTTTTTCTAATTGTACATTTAATTGACGCCTAAATTTAAGGATGCCACAATTTTCCTTTTTTGCCACAAGGTCTTCTATCGACCTTTTTCGACGTTCTCCGAGGTCGACCGCCTAAATGCACTGTGCTTACACTTACAATTGTTTTGTGCGTTTTGATTAATCGCGACACAGTCGGGCGACATACTGTTTGGAAATTGAAATTTGACTCTCTGCATTTACCTATTTATCTGGTCTAGTGGCCCAAAGAATACAAAAGTATGCTATAAAAATCATTGGCGACAGTAATACCGCTGAGTTGGTTAACATTGAAGAAATGCCTCGCCTTTATCACTATTTTTTCATGACCATTCATTCAAACCTCTCATGAAATGTCCATCAGTTCAATTTTAAGGTCACTTTCAGTTGTGCTGTTAAGTTAAAAGACGCGGTCTTTAGTGGCGCCACATGAATACGGAATACTCTCCCCAACTTTTTTCCTGTGCAGAGATGTGTTGGCTGTTCCTCTGTTGAGAGTAGTGTTAATTGCGGCGCAGTTTGACCCAGGACTGTGATGCAAGCACATTATTATTTTGGTATACGAGTACATAAATTCAATTCCCACATGAGGAACTATTCTCGTGACTGTATGCCAAAACTCAAATATCACAAATAATTTATTATTATTGCTCTTCTTCCCAATTTTGAACTGTTAACAAGACTAAATGGTTCCCTGTGGTACGATATTCATACGCCTCATTGACAAATTTAATAGAATAAATCCATGTCCAAATGTATGTTTCTGTTTTTGAAAATTATTGAACCATAGTTCGATTATTTATTGGAAATCACAACAACTTCAAATACCGGAAATGAAGAGAATTAATTTATCGTCTTAGATTGTTGACAGCGAAAGCTCCATGTACCATGTGAAATAATTGGTTTTTGGTAGCTTTTTAAGGCGATTTGCTAGTTGGGGAAAAGCTTGTTATGCTAAATTTTTTTCAACATGTGGTTGTAACAATAAACAAATCAATTATAAATGTTTTGATCACAAAATAAGAGGTTTTTTTTTGACGTGAATCATTGCCTGCACCTAACCTAAAATCAATTTCCAAGAAGCACCACTAATATTATGGGTGTGCAACGAACTAACTGGTTTTAGTTGAATATTTAGGTTTGTTGACGTAAGCGAAATGTCAAACACAATTTGTTATTTGATAGTTGGTACTTCAGCTGTCCATTAATAATAAAATTTGTGTGCTCGAAAGTGTAGTTTTTGTTTGGCGTCTGTTGAAAAATGGAAAATCAAAAGGAACATTTTTGTCATATTTTGCTTTTTTATTTCCGGAAAGGAAAAAAATTGCATCGCAAGTTCAGAGAAAGGTATGTGCTGTTTATGGTGACGAGGCTTTAAAAGAATGGTAGCGTCAGAATTGCTTTTCCAAATTTCGTTCTGGTGATTTTTTACTTAAAGATGAAAAACGCTCTGGTCGTCAAGTTAAAGTTGATGACGACCAAATAAAAGCAATAATCGGTTCGGATCGTCACAGTACAACATGTAAGATAGCAGAGAAGCTTTATGTCTCACATACATGCATTAAAAATCGTTTGAAACAACCTTGCTATGTACGAAATCTGATCTTAATTCTACGTTACTGACTCTTCACGAGTTTTCTAAGCTAATCTGGGATTTTTATTTTATACCTTTAGGACTCCTATATGTTTGAAATTTATTAATTAAAACTATGTATCAATTCAGATGTCTACATTGGACAATGCAGTTGAAGAAAAGCGGCCAGAATCGATAGCCCGAAATGGTGTTGTATTCCATCATGATAATGCAAGGCTACACACATCTTTGGTCACTCAGCAAAAATTATTGGAGCTTGGTTGGGATGTTTTGCCACATCCACCATATAACCCTGATCTTGCCCCATCTGATTAATTTTTATTTCATTCCCATTGAATGGAAAAAATTTCAATAAAGATAATGATTTCAAATCGTACCTGGTTTAGTTTTTTGCTGATAAAAAGCAGAAGTTTTATGATGCTGCCTGAAAGATGGCAAAAGGTCATTACTCAAAATGGGCAAATCACTGCAGAATCAAGTTACTTCGTTCCATGAAAAAATTTATTTTGTATTTTCTAAAAGTTATCCCTATTCCCAACCCTATTCATACATAAAAGCAGAATACAAAATTGTAGTTTCTTTCCCACAATTTCATTCCGGTAGCTTCAAGCACGATGTCATTCTCTCCTATTTCTCAAGATGTTTTTTTTTTTTTTATATTTGGCGCGCGCTAAAGGGGTTACGACTACCCTTAAGTGACCGGATTCTATCCAGTAGGTGTAGGGAGGTATTGGGAGCACCAGACCAGATAGGAGCGTTATACTCGAGCTTAGGATGGATGTAGGCCTTGTAAATTGTAGCCAGATCAGAGGGGGCAAAGTATTTTTTGCATCGTTTTAGGAAACCTAGACATTTCGCAGCATTTTTGGCGACCTCAAGTATGTGATCGTTCCAACTAAGTGTTGAGTTGATACACATACCGAGGATGGAAAGTTTTTCGGTTTCAACAACGCAGGTGCCGTCCATGGATAATGGCTGGTTAACGAACGAACGCTTGAGTGACAGTTGACAGCACCGAGTTTTGGAAGCATTAAATTCCACTCTATTTCTTGTACCCCAAGCGATTATGCTGTCAAGATCGGAATTTAATGTGCTTGACATACGCTGCCGTTCCAAGTCTACGGCCGAAGTACAGGGACGTGAGCCAAGGAACGAATATGAGAAGCTGAGGGTACTGTCATCAGCGAAGGAGTGAATAGGATTAGAAGCAGCAGACAAGAGATCATTTATGAAAATGAGAAAGAGTGTCGGAGACAGAACGGAGCCCTGGGGTACACCAGCATTAATATGGTGGATATCAGACTTGAACCCATCCAGCACGACTTGTATTGAACGGTTCGAAAGGTAATTTCTAATCCATTGAAGAAGAGACTTATCGATTCCATAAGCACGCATTTTCGACAAGAGAGCCTGATGCCAGACTCTGTCAAATGCTTTTGAAATATCAAGCGCAACGATCTTGCATTCTCCAACATTGTGCAAAGATTTCCACTTTTCGGTGAGATATGCCATCAGATCACCAGTGGACCTGTTGCTGCGGAAGCCGTACTGCCGGTCATTAAGACGCTTCCGGGATTCAAGATATTTCACAAGCTGACGATTTATCAGCGTTTCCATTACCTTGGAAAGAAGGTGGGTGACGAAGATTCACCTTTTTTAGGGACGGGCTGGACAAATGCTGTTTTCCACTTACTCGGAAAGAGCCCTAAAGAGTAGGATAGATGGAAAAGCTTACGCAGTAGTTTTGCCAGCGTTGAAGAACACCTCTTCAGAAGAACAGGGGGTATACCATCCGGGCCAGCGGATTTGTGCACGTTTAGATCTTTGAGGACTCTTGCAACTGTACGAGTGCGTCTTGTTCGTCTTTGATTTAGCCTACAAACTTCACATCTCTTAATATTCAGCTTCAACCTACACAAATTGGTGCTACATCGTTCTGTACAGCGAAAAGGGACAAGGATAACATGACAAATATCCAGGAACTCGTATTGACAAAACACAGATTGAAATAGCACGAGATAGCAGAGACAGTTGGCACCTCAAGAGGTAACTTTTGATAGCTGAAACAGGAAACATCTTAAGAGAATTCGTGGGTCAAATTCTTTGTACAATTATTGACAAAAGAAGGTAACAAGCGCAACCATGAAGTGAAATACTCTTCCACCATAAAAATGCAGCGGCTCACACGTTCACTGTCGCCACGACTACAACAATTTTTTGCTTCGTATAATATTTTTCCCAAACTCGAAAATGTCACTGACCGTAAACATTTTAGTCAGAGATGTTTTTCAGATGAGTGGTCCAGTATATCGCCACTTTCCCAAAATGTTCGTTTTTCTTCTGGAGGATTTGTATCTAACACATGTTTATGATATCAGAACCATGGTGTAACAACTTACCGTGTAGGAGGAGTGGCGCAACTCATTGTCATTCTAATAACTCCTCCTTGAAAGCCAACAATTTAGAAGCAAATTTGCCCAGTTATTTAATGTCAAAATCCCATTCATCCTCCCCAATAAACGCCACGATCAATCACTTAATTTACTCTCAAATTACTCCACCATCTAACGGTTTTCCCAGACATATCCATTGAATTCCACTTCCTGGTGCATACGTACACACAATAGGCGCGCACATGTTCCACCTCAGTGGGTTGCATTTATGTACTGTCTGACCATGAAAAGTCAATTTTCTCACCCAATCGCGTTTTTTTTTTCTGCTCTCGAAGTTTATCTTAAATTTCTCCAGTATTCAAATTTGCTTCAACTTTTTATGACCTCACCCTCACATGCATACACGCACCTGGGGCATGTTCGTTGGGTATGTTCGTTTTGTTTTTTTTTTCTCTCTTTTTTTATTGATTTGTGTTTTCTTTTTGTTTTCGAGGGAAGAAGAAATATTTGGAATTGCTTTTGAAAAATTGCCCCGCAATTAGTATCTACAAATTATAGCTCGCTTTCCGAGCACGGTTCTATTGAGGCATTAGCCTGGCGGGTGGTGCGTTTGTGCGATACACCGTCAATTCGGATCAACTTAGCGAGCGGATGAGCGCTGATGATCGTCTGCCAGACAGGATGGAAGAAGAGGAATTGCCTTGGGTTGATTTATTGGATGAACTATCCGTCTTGGGGACGGAAAAGGATCAATCTTGTTGTGTGTTGACTGGCGGAGATGAGATGTTTGTTTTGATAGCGAATTGCAGTGCGTTGATGAAAGGTACGAGTGGGTAGAGTGCGTGATGGAAGGGATGGAAGGGGAAACCCCGCCGTAGGCAGAGATTTAAAGATTGAAATTATTTGAATGTAAATTGTTGCGGGATTACGTTGCGTCGTTAAGATAAGCGAGGCAATTGCGGCACGGAAATAATGGTGTTTTATGTGCTTTTAGATGCTCCCAGGCGTGCGGGAAACGAATCAATTTCATTCGAAGCGCATGGCTGCCAACGTATGCATGGGCTATAAATTCGAGTAAAAGAAAGGATTAGCGATGTGGGCTCGCAAGGGAGTATTCGTTGTTATTGGTTGTATGTTTAAATAAAGAAGCACAAATCGTTTAATCAAGATGAAGATGAAGAAGAATTTGCGCTGGTCTGGTTAGATGGGCAGACACTTTTCTTAAACAAAAAGTTTAGAATATCCACCAAACATGGCTTTATAGCGTGATAACTTTCCTAGTCGTGACATTTCACGTTAATTGGTCACCAAAATCATGCGATTTGTCACCGTTAGATTTTTTCTGGGACTCGAACATTCCCTCGCCTCTAGATGCATTAAAAACCATGTTATGGCCGACATACCGTCTGAAACGTGCGAAAAAGTGATTCAAAATTAAATCAAAGGAAACCTAACGGGGCGATTCGAACAATATTTTACTTCACGCTCAATGGCAACCTTTTTAAAGAATTAAAATTTTTATCAAAAATGTATCGATGCGGGTGTTTTATTGGGTCCATAACTTAATTCGTGTGGTTTGCTTAGAGATGGTGTAACTCGTATTAATTCAGCTGCTTTTAAACGGTTTGAAATGACTGCTTAAGTTACACCCAATAATTCTGCGAGCTCTTCTTGTGTTCATCGTCTCCCAAGCCAAGATCACCACTTTTGAATCGTGCAAACCACTTTGGACATGTTCAATCAACTAGCGCATGTTCACCATAAACTTCCAACAAAGTATTAGTAGCTTTTGGCAAATGTCGATAGTTTTCTTCAAACTAAGTAATGGAAAAGAGATCCCCACAAAAACACTTTTTCAGACACAAACTTCAACATATTTGAGTGAAAAAAAATTATTTTTGTTCAGTAGCTTTCCAATACATGTTCCAATGGAATAATCACACTGGAATAAACAAGTCATCAACGCCATCTCTTAGCAAACCGCACGAATTAAGTTATGGCCCGAAAAATAAGCCTTACTTTCGAAACCGAATGAATGAACGTGCTTCTCGTCGGCATTTTGTGCTGATTATTGTTGACAGAAGGCTGCTTAAACATTCTGCCATTTTGATTCCTCTCAGCGGGTGCCTCGTTACTTAATTTCCTCTATAGAAAACTAAGTGGAGTTTGTGCAAAAGGAACAGTCATGCATTTCATTTTCTATTTTCGGTTTGGCAAGCGTTGCGGCTTTATTATTTTCTTAGATTCCGTTATGGAGCGATAACCAGAAACCGACGTGTTTATTGAATATGAAGGCTTACAGAAACCAAAGTATTTACTGATATGAAGGCTTGCTTCATGGATATTTTTCGAAATGATTCTTAGACAAAGACGAGCTTCCTTTTTGTGGGCATGACAATCGGCCAATGCATGTGTAGATTAACTGCCAATCCCATTTTTTTAGACTTTTAATGAAAGTTTGATGCATTACCTGACAATAAATCTCCATTTTTAGTCGTTCTTTAGGTAAAACTCACTAAGGAATTCTTCTTAATGATTTAGATGTGTCATGGGAAAATACGTGTCGGTAGAATCAGAAATCTAGGATCGTGTCTCACAGAATGTTCAGAGTTCCAATATTTGGGTGATTATTGTCCAATCTCCATGCAAGCCACAACAGTATTCATAAACGTTATCATCACGTTGTTCAGAGAGTAAGCCTTTTGAACAGTAAGCTAAGAGTAAGCGAAGTTCTTATGAACATACCTGACTGTCGGCGGATTTAGATTTAGGTTCATAAGGTTTAATTTAGATTTACGTTTAGACATATGTGCATTAAAGGCCCTTACAAGTTTGCCAGCAGCGGTCCAGCCAACAGGAAGCCTTTCAGACTATGCACCTTAAAAATCTCATCTCACCTTCGCTCATTTTTAACCAACAAAAACGGCTCTCAGATGTAACTTTTTTCAGCCTTCCACAAAATGTCCACTTAAAGGAAGTCTACTAAGTTTTGTCTTAACTAGAAAATTTAATTTTTGAACAACAGCTAGGAACATTCAATAAAAAGTCTCGAATTAAATTTTAATTTTAAATTTATTTTTAATAATTTTTTTATAATTTTTAAAACTAATTTTAAATTTTGAGAAAGCTATCTTATATTTTCATTTATTTTTATTATTTTTTGATATTTTTAAAGAATTTCTAAAATAAAAATAATATTTTTTCTCAACAAAAAATAACAGAAATAATAAATTACATAAACCGTTACATAATTATGTATAAATAATGGACGTCCACTAAACAAAATTCGCAGTAGAGTATCATATTATCACCCAAATCAGCTTCTTAAATCTATGGCTAATTTGGAACATGAATTTAAAAATGAAAAATGAACATTAAAACAAACTAAATGTGCGTGAAAATTCAAAATACACGGACACAAATATTCTCCAAAGGAGACATCGATTTTGTGCGAAATACAAATATTTAAAGTAAAAGAAAATCCACGAAATCCAAAGGGCTTGAATAAGTCTCAATCTGTTAAGGAATTCCGTTTATTTCGCTCTCTTTTCCAATGCAGCTTTAGAGGAGCTCACGTTTGAAGGCGCATATTTTTCACGTATCAAATGCAAACTTGGAAATTCTTTTAAATCATTTGACATTGATCGTCGTGGCTTGAGCGAAAGTCGACCAATTAATTTGTCTTTCTCTCTTAGATGAAAATATTGTACGGCTGTTGAACATGTTACTGACGACTATGTTCCTTTTGTCATATTGCAAAATCCTTCCACTTTTCCGTAATACGGCAAAAGGCACGCAATCGTCCACAAGTCTTCGTTCAGGTAATGTTACACGATCACGATTTATTCGAATTTTCTGCTGCTACATGCTGCTCACTGCTGGCTGCAGATAACAGGCAGCCATTGATGGACAACAAAAATAACTATTCGCAATGCATAGTTTCTCCGTTCCCTCAAGCGATGTCACAGGTTTTGAAGGAAATATAATTTGCATGCAATGAAATCTGCTTAGCTAGTGAGATATTGGTCTTCTTCTCTTCTCTTTGGCCAGGATGTTGAATTAGCAGTAAATACAATTAAGAACGCACAGAATTAATTTTCTTGTTTGTGGTACACTTCCAGCATTCTGTTTTCGGTCCTTGACCGTTCGATGAATGAATGTGCCTTGGAAAACAATGATTCAATTGAACTCTCACGGACCAAAGAACGAATGCAATTATTGCATGTTTAGTTCAGTCTATTTATAGTCAGTTTATGTGTTTACCGTTTTTAGGATTTATTGTCTAAAATTTATTAATTTTTAGAAAAATTAAATAAAAGAAAAATATATTTTTTATTTTGAAAGTGAAAATCGCAAAAGTTCCCGAAGAAAAATGAAAATGTTGATGATAATTAAGATTAAGATGATTTTCATGTAAGTGATGCCAAAGTTCAAGAAATGTTACATCATATTATATGAGTTTCGAAAAAAAAATCCTTGCATTTCATTGTAGAGATGGTAATTTTGTCGGCGATTTATTGATATAAATCATCAGCTTAGAGATATCATCAATCAGTTTATAAACATATTTAAAACAACGGGTAAGGTGAACTGTTTCTCGTAGTACCACCTGTACTACTCTTCCAACAGTTTTGGAACGGAAAAGGTAATTAGTTTTACACAAAAGTCATTAATTTGTATTCAGCCGAAATTGTTTAAAAGCAACAGAGTATCTTAGCAGCCTGAGAATCATGGGGGCTTCGACTAACCAAAAAATAAAATATTAGACCGAAATTTCACTATCGCCATTATGGACGCTATACAAACCCAAGGCAACAGCTTCGGAAACAAGAGATCCAAATGATTCCTAATTTGGAACAAAATTTTCTTTGTTAAGGAATACATGGCATCGATACACGATACAAAAAAGAAAACACAAAAAAGGGAAATGGAGTGCCACAGGCTTCACTGTAGGGTACGATACTATTTAGTTACATATTTCCCATCCGTTTATTCGATGAATCGGTTTAAATATTTATTTGTGAGAATTTTGTTAAGAAAAGCCGTCTTGGAAACAATGAACAGTGACTCAAGAATCATACAACTTAAATATAAAAACGCGTGACAGAAAAGGAGAGGTCTTGAGTTGCCAAAACTCAATCTCCTTAACATCGCGTATAATATTTTCTCTGCATGCTTGTAACTGTTCGTTTGAGGAATGGAATTTGTTTGAAGTGCCAGTGAACAATTAAGAGCAGTCGATAAGAATGTTTTCAAGCAAAAAAATCGGAATAAACAACCATTGTCTTTGAGTAAAATTCTTGTCAACAAAAATGCAGAATAAGTAATGCGGAAGCCCCATTAACTACTTGGGCTTGCTTCGTAAGGGAGATACTAGAAACAAGGCTTACGCAAATTGTTAAATACTTCTTCTTCTTCTCCTTGTGGCGCTACAGTCCGGGGTGGACCTGGGCCTCAAACAACATGCCTCTCCAACCAGCACCATCTTTCGCTAGCTGCCTCCAGCTGTTACATACAGCGTCATGATCAATACAGCGTCATAATCAATACAGCGTTATTTATTTCTTGACTTCAAGTTAGCTCGCGCTAGGATTTGACACCTGTCAAACTTAGCTGTCAATGGAGTTATATAAGTTGAATATTTGACATTAATGGGTCCCTAAACAATGAACCAACGCTTCAAAATTAATATCTGCTGCGAAAGTTAACGTAGGCATTTTCACACATTATGTGATGATATTGGTAAATTGAACAAATACCCAAGCATTCAGTGAAATTGTGAAGAAATTTGAAAAGATTTGAAGCATTATGCTACATCCTGTGTATCACCGGCATGCACAATCAGTCAAAAGCTGCTGAAAGTGCAAGTTTTGCTAAAGATGCGGCTCTATCGACTTCCCCGGCTTCCTCTGGCATATTTTTCATTACGATTTACATCTCCATCCTTTAAAAGATCAACTTACACAACTATTGAAGCCTGCTAAGCAACACCGTAGAAATGTTTCTTGGGCGCTGAAACAACAAGCAATATACACCGGCATTGGTCCTTATACCTTCAAAGATGCCAATATCTACCCGGTTACAATTATTTCCGAGTGATATCATCAAATTTGAATTTTTAACATCATTGTTGAATCATTACTGCAAGCAAAATTATTGCGATACATTTCTTAGTATAAACGAACATCGCTTAAATTGTTTGTTTTTTCTTTCCTCACTGTCTGTCGTTAAGTATACCTTGATCAGTTCAGACCAGTTTAACTATTCTTTGTTAAATAAAAATTCAAAACTTTATTCGAAGTTCTTATTTTTACCATTTTTCAACGAAAAATGAACAATGATACTTGAAAAGATCGTGGGTAACTCATAAGTCAACACCAGAGGTACGATCTTCCAAAAGTCTGTTCAACTGCTAGCTTATGCGGACGATAGTGACGTGATTGAACGAGCCGTTAATGAGTTGTCGCTGACATTGAAGCGGAAGCGGCTAAAATAGGCCTGGCGATAAATGAGGACAGGAAGAAGTACATGCTGTCATCAAGAAAGGACACACAACATCAACGTCTCGGGCAGAGAACACCACTAGGCAGCAGAAACCTTTAGGTAATGGAGGACTTTGTCTGCCTCAGCTCCGCGATAAATAGGGACAACAACATCGGTACAGAAATCAAACATATATTCAGTCCCGCCAATCGCAGCTTCCTTGGGCTTAATAGGCCATTGAGTTATAGAGCCCTCTCGAGAGGGACTAAACTTGCTTTGTACAACAGCTTGATCAACCACGTTCTCCTTTGCGGTGCGAAAATTTGAACGTTACCAAAAGCGTATGAGGAAACCTTTAGTCTTTATGAGAGAAAAGTTCTTTCCAACTTAGAGTGCGCAGCTGGAGACAACTGGCGAGTGATCGTGCTAGTTGGAAAGGCAGGTTATTTGAGGCAAAGGTGCACCCCTGACTGGAGCGCCATTAAAAGAAGAAAAAGATGGTCGAATGACAAGTTGGACGATATGTGGTGTGTATAGAAAGACTGAGTTTAACAAGGCCAGCCTAGACGAATAAAAATGGATAAGATCTGACGGCACGGTGCAAGTTCCAACGGCCCCATCCTTTGATGTCATTTGAAATAAAGTCATCACGCCTTTCCCACAAGTAGACCATTAGCACGATCAAGCTGTTCCTATTTTGCAGTCGCCACTGATCTTCGGTGGTAACGGAGTGTAGCCTTTCATCGAGCCGAGTAGCGAGAACTGGATTTCTTTACATCCAGGCTGGTTACCTTGCGAGATTGCCTATCTTATCTTACACATAAGCAGTTGTGATTCTGTTTCTGGTTCTACTTAAAGTTTCCCTTTGAATATTCCCAATGGTGTCTGTACTTTGTTTAGTCTGAAGAACCCGGCAGAGAACTTAAGATCCATTAGTGGCCCCTTATGTCAATATTTAAAGACATTCGCACAATACCTGATTTTGAATCGTACATGCATGTTTCAATGATCAATGATGACAATGAATGGGGATCAAGCAACCAAATCAGCAAGTAGCTTATTAAAATAGAGTTGAGACCACCAATGGACTTAACGAACTAGAAATCTTAATTTCGATCTACCTATTTCGTTAGTGTTCCATTTATCCTGTCATTTGTGGAAGAGGGACTTAATTAGAAGGATTTTCGGTAACCCATCCAGGGCATGTTTCTTTGATTTCCTCGAGGTTAAGTGACAGCACTCCCGTTAGGACCTTAAGTACCTCCGTAAAGACGCTTAGCCAAATGAAAAAAAAGGCGAAAATCTACTTACTGACATGAGTATATTACACATGAATCCAAATGCACGTTATATGCCACGAGTAACCGCGCCCCGCTCAGGCATTAGCCCTCCTTGAGTAACTTTCGAAATTTCCCCACACGTCACTAAACAATCTCTTAGTTTGAAAGCATTTCGAAGAAAGTTCAAGCCTCCTTTTCAATGGCAAGTCCAAGATATTTAACTTTAGTCACCCTTCGCGGTGAAGTTCCGTAAGCTCGAAGGGGTGGATTACAGGTAACAGACATTCGGTGGAACATGATATTGCCTAGAGACCTTAAGTCCTTAAGAACATCATGCTCCACCGACTAACAAAATCCATCACGTATTGAGCCGCTGTTTTAATTCCAAATGAGACAGACCTTTATTCAGAATGTATGTTTGAATAGCCATCTTTGCATGCGGATGGTTTACATCATTAGAGCAACTTTCACATATACGGACCACAAACGGATCACTGTGGACACTGACACTGAACTAAAAGGGGCGTTACTGTACCAAGCTTAGACGTAAAATGCAGCAGGCTGACGTAAAATGTAAATGGTAAGAAGACGTCAAAAAGAAATGTGCAGAACTTGACCAGAAATTCAAAGGCTTAGCATGCCCAGGATTGTTCATCGGAAAACATTCAAGAGAACATAAGTATTGAACTGGATTGGACATACATACAAATGCATACAGCTTTCGAGTTTTACAAAAATATGAAAAACTAAGTTCTGCAGAGAAGCCTCCCGGCTTCGCCGATCTTTAATTGCCCTAATGTAAGTTAATGTAATGTAGGTTAATATTGTAAGGTCAAGCGACATCTGACATAGATTCTCTTCTACCGCTTCAAGGTATTATCCAGCACGAAAGGGACAAATCTATGGGGATGTTGGAAGGCACTGAGGATATTATTTTTGTATCCTTGTTATATATATGGGACAATAAACTCAAACTAATGCTATAGTATATGCTCTATTATACAGAAAATGGTCATATTCATAGAGGTCTTAAAAAGTTGCCCGTCTAAGCAGAAATTAAGAACATCATTTATGAACATAAGCGTAGCCAAGAAGAGAGATCCTCATATGACATCTGTTAATCGGATCCTTGACGAGACTAGCCTTTCGCTCAAGTGCGATAAACTTAACCCGTCTTTATGTGCGGTGTGAAGAGGAACTCTCAGTGGAGGACTATCTTCGAAATGGAACTAAATCAAGCGAGCAATAAAGTAGAATGTGTTTGTGAGTCACAGTACTATTCGTCAACGTTCGAAATAGTGACTTATTTAATATTTTCACCACATTTCGTCATACTCAAAGTTATTCGCTAAAATTCAACATTTGCAAAACAAACAATAGACGAAAAATATTCATTCCTTTTCTTCTCCGAAATGCACGAAACCCTAAACGCGTGAGTGTAGCATGCAATAAATTTAAAATTTTTTAAACATAATGTGATAATAAAGATGTTTGAGCAACCCACAGGGACCAGGGACTAGCTTCTACACCAACTACTCGGGTTGTACATTCTACTGGTAACTCATAAATAGAGGGTAGACCTACAGTTTTTTGCCGACTCTGCACGACGACATTTGAGAAGCCTTTTTAAGACAGACTGAGTGTTGTCAGCAACACGAAAGAGTTGGTGCCGTAAAAAATACGAGGTGTTCCGTCCGGGACCTTGGCGTGTGAGTCGATGCACGTACCCACTACGCCACGGCGACCACACAGAAAACTTCTTTTAGATGATAGAAAAAATGGTAGAATGATTCTGTCTATACAAGTTTTAAGCCAGCAAGATTAAGAACAAAATCCTGAAATCCGAAATTACAAAATGTCTTAAGCCAACGAAAACCCCCAAAAAACAACTTCTTGGGTCATAGATAGAGTGTACGCTGTCGACCTGTAACCCTTATGTAGCTTAGAATCTCCGTCGAATTTGGAATAGATGCTGATTTCAAATAATGAACTCTTTCTCTATTTATAGCATTTTACGGATTTGCCAAATTTCATGACTTTCTAATTTTGCCTTTTGAGATTCTGAGCGTTTCCCGAACAAAATGACAGTCTCACACAAATTCCACAATTTCCTATATTGCACTTTCTGTTCAAAATTAAAAGCAGGAAATGCGCCAAGACGCATAGCACAGTCAGTTTTTTGAGTATCAAGTGAGGGTTGATCGTTTTTCCTCTTTGCACTTCAATCAATTCAATTCACAACCAACACAAATTGGACGGAAAGTACGTACTGTCTTTTAAATTTAATCTACACTTGTCTTTCGTATGATTCCTGCCTATTCCGCTCGTTCAAAAACATAAAGCTGGTGAACACATTAACACTTCACTTTAATTTAGCACACACAGGTGATTCTTTTACTAATTGCCAAAAGTTGTTCTCAACTTCACTTAAAGACAAAGAGCCGAAAACACTCCAAAACGATTATGTACACGAGACTGTCTGCAATCTAGTTCCCCACGTTTTCGTGTAGAAATGTCATATAAAGTACGAATTTTTTCTAGATTTCATGATTTGAACTCAGAAACCCTCCCCTTACGAGACAGTCCAGCACAATTCTTTTCGCAGACCATCCTGTCACAGGACACATTTATCATGTCAGCACAAAATAACCTTTTATCATGTGTTTCACATTCCATGCGGACACGTGTTGACAGAGCACTCCCTTTCCAAATGCCGCGCCACGTCACGTGGTCCTAATCCACCACCACCACACCCACATTCGCACGCCCTCACAAGACCCCATGCACACCTCATGCAAAACCACCGAAAAGTGGCAATAATTTTTTGAAAAATCTCAGTTTTGACACCTTTGCCCTGCCCCCCAGCGGATTAAGATCCGGCCCCCCGCTGCCAACGCACGGGGAATCATAAAAGCAACACATATCCGCATCGTGTACTCACCACGCCGCCCACACCGCAATAGATCGACAACGAGATCAATAATCCAATGTGATTCAGTGCAGACTTCCATTTCAGAAGCTTCCAACAGCCTTTGCGGCAAAGTCCTCCGCCGCCGCCCTCCTCGACCGTCTCGACCCGCACGTCTAGGTGCTTGAGTTTTTGCAGCAGCTCCTGATTGGCCTCGTCCGTCGAATCGTACTCGACCATAACTCTTCTTTTTCTTTTGTTTTCTCTCCGCACAAGGGCACACTCTTCTTTTTTTTTCACACAAAACTTGCACTCAATCTGATTTCAGATCTCTTCTCCCGTTCAAATGCACTTTCCACTTCACTTCCTGACGGCGCGGGGCATTTTCACAATCGCCGCGACCAGAGAGATCAGTAGTGATTGCCACTTCTAGCGATTTCCGATTTCCGAGCACCGAGAGTCGACTGTTGATGACCAACCGTTCGCACACCGTTCTGGCTTTTCACTCCGGCCAATCCGAAGGCAACGCATGGACTGGCCGATTTTTCCGCAGAATTTTCCTTCCTTCACTGGTTGCTCTGGTGCTCGGTGCGCCGAGAAGATTTTCCGTCGTCGTCGTCGCTGCTTTTTGTGTGGTTTTTGGAAAACTCGCGCAAATGCTTGTGGAACTTGTGTGTGCGATGGCGGCGGGTTCTAACTGACGTCGCACATGTTTGATGCGCCGGCGCTTGTTCGACGTCAAACAATAACACAACATGTCGCAGTGGAATGACGGGATGGGTGCCCTGGGTGCCGGCGACTATTCACTCCATTCCACGGAGGAGCGTCCAAGTGACCCAGATCCTCGCCTGTGTGCGGGGTGTGGGATGTGCCAGCAGCCTCGTGCGGCACTGCTTCGAGCCATTTACACGTTTATTCGATTTTTTGTGTGCCTTCCGTCTCGAAAGATGTCTCGATGTACTCCAGCGAATAAGTTGATGGAATGTGTGCGTGGAATCGCTGATGACTCGACTCTCTGCTGGATAAGCTCGATTTCGGGGGACAGTTAATTGTGCGTCATCGCTCATCGCCGCTGACAGGGTGGAACAGCATTTGAATTGTTCACGGATTATAAAGCCATAAAGTGCTGGGGCCACTGTGACGACGGATAGCAGGCTTTAACGGCCAGATTATTAGGCAGGGGGGACAATTAAGATGAATTCGGGTGAGGTAATGGTGTGACGCGATGGAACAGATTTGTTGAAAGGGTTATTCTGAGAAGAGTCGTAGGTCAGAAACCCTCTGTTCTGGAATTCGATTGACATAATTATCAGGACGGTAATCAGACACTCTGTTGACCACAGCCCGTCGCCGTAACCGCATAAGCAAACGCATGCCTGACATTTCAACGATTCCGACTTAATTAACAACGAGAAAAGCTCTCGACACGTTTTCCGCCTCGCGAGTCCGTTAATCGAACATAAATCGCTAATCAATTTCGCGTCAATCGCATTTTGACATGCCACCGCACAGCAGCAGCGCCGAATGAAACGATAAATCCTTCACTCGACAGGACGTGTTCGATAAGTTTGTGTTTTTGCGGCGATATTTGTGGATGAGTTTCTTTTTTTCTTTCGTTGTTTTTCGAGTGGGTATTAAATCGTGCGGCAAGGACATTTATCAGGGGAAGCGTGAAAATAATAGCTCCACCACGTCGCAGATAGTCCAGTGAATGCCGGGAAAAATTGAATTAGGGTAAGGGCAGGGTCCCATAACCCACTCTCTGGGACACGCCTTTCTGCGCTGCAGGGTGATTATGTTGTTGTGTTCGTTGGCCTTACACGAGATTGATGGATTACTGCGATTCGAGTCTGCGTTTTTGACTAGGCACCTGGTTGCATGTTGTTGCAGGATCATATATCCTGTGACCGCATCATCGGACACACATGCGAAGTGTTCATTTGTCTAGCTGGACGTGTGTGCCATGGATGAGGTGTGGAGGACTCGATTGAGTTCAGCTCAGTTGCGTGTTGCCTGCATACACAGCCCTGTTGGTATCTCAAAAGAATCTCATCGGCGCTCTCGAAACCCAATTGTTACCAATGAGTATCGTGCGATAAATTGGCTAGTAAGTGGATGAATTGGCTAATGAAAGCAGGAAATTTGTATAAAAAAGGTTGTGCAAGGTCTTGTAGTTTTGTGGTCACACAAGGAAAAGAAAAGTCAATAATTATGGAAATCGGGGGACACGTCGAAGGTCCAACGAAATTGTTACACTTTTCCAAGTATCCCAAGTTTTCGGATTAAAACGATATCGTCAATAGTGAGTTCATTTGTCCGTGGAAGGTTGTCAAAACTATCAAACTTGGACACTACAAGGCGTTGTCCTCTCACAACTTCTCAGCAAAGAAATATTGCTGTACCTACCTGCCTTGCACAAACTCGAGGCTTGGACCAATGACTTTGGTCTAGAAGTGAAACGAATTTTCTGTGGTACAGCTTTTCTTCAGAGAACTTGCACAAAATTCGTTTGTCTTACCATTGACAGCACAGGGAGCTCGAAAACCTACATCCTACGGCGGTCCAGGAAGCCTTTGGTAGCTCTTTGCTGCTGCAGAAAAGCTAGCTGTTGTAAATAGAGTCTTCAACCACTTGTTGCCAACTCTATATACACTTCAGAGGTAAGACAAATTCTCCTCTACAAAGTCTCAGTATGGTGTACAGCCTTCCAAAAAGCTATTAATGGAAATGTCAGAAATCGTGTTTAAAGATAAACCTGACTGTACGCAAGCGGCTAGCTAAGAAGTACTCCAACCCCTGCATACAAAACTGCATCTTGCTGGTGACTTCCACACCGTTTTGCTTAAAGTCACGTCATAGGTGAAAGGTTTTGCAATTTGGTTAACTTTATCCCCACGGACATGGATCGCGCTTTGCCCGAACTCATCTTTGGGAAAAATTGTAACCTAGCAGGACTTACTCGAAGTCTAACTCACAGTGGCTGAATGCGTTTCTTAGCGCACCCTCTAGGGTTGACTGGGAGTTTGACTCAAAGTCGCTGAACGCGCTTCTGCGAATTTTCAAGATGACTACAGAACTTGGGATTGGTATCCGCTCTTTCTTACCATTAGACCAGTTCACTGTAGCAAATTGCAGGCTGAAGCGATGGAGTGTAAGACACTCTCTTGGTTAAAAAACAACGCAACTTCTAGTATTCATTTGTACCGAGTGCCAGGGAATTATCAATTTCCTTAAACGGGAAAGCATCTCTGATGTGCCGCATATCTCTTTTCCGAGACCGAAAAACTTCCCAAAAGGGGCACTTGTCCAGGAACTCTACCTTTCATGTCATATGCCTATTTTTCAGCTGGACGCGATTAATCAATTTAAAAGTAAATGGTCAGAATGCACAACCTTTAGTACTACTTAGCTAATCTGTCTCAAGCCAAACCTTGGGTGCTAGTTATGCTTAATCAGATCAGAAACTTTAGCTACCAGGTAATCACTGGGCATTGTGCTTTTGGCAGAACTAGGTCTTCCCGACAATAATGAGGAGCGTGTTAGGATCAAGACAGCTTGGTCTTTCGGAATAAGGTGCTTTGATTTCCAATTGCTTCTTGAGTCCAAAGAAACAGTAATTGGAAATAATGATTCAACGCTTGATTTCGGTACTGATGATATTTTCCTTATTTATTGCACAGCCGAGGCAAACTCCTTGATTGCATCAAATTTTGAGTAATGTTGTAAAACTCACATGACAGCGTCTATCGCCTTATCTAAGATCTGTTTCGAAATTAAGTGTTCAGTACCGATCTCAATGGAGTAGCAAGACTTCTCTATCGTGATCCAATATAATCCTATACAATATGAAGAGAAATGATTTCACAAATCAAAGTGATCAATCGGTTTGACTCATAGTCCAAATTTGAAAAGAGTTTACATCCATATAGCACAATAGGTAAAACGAACGCTTTAAATAGTTTCAATTTAACTGTTGTTGGTAGATTCTGTTTAGTCGGGCTTAAGCCTCGAAGGATGCCATATTGACACGATATGGTTTATATGGGTGTCCCAGTTTAGGGATTCATTAAACCAGACGCGTAGATTTTGCAACTTTTGTACGGAGCCAATGATAGTGTTGTTGAGCAAAATACGAGACGCTGAAGGAACTGAATTTGCTCTATTAAAACGCATAGCTTTAGTCTTTGATGGGTTTAAGTTGAGATAGTTTACTTGGGACCAGTCATAAATAGATTTAATATCACTATTCAGTTCGTCAATAACGGACTATTCGTAAACTATCCCAACTTAAGCCCATCAAAGACTAAAGCTATGCACTTTAATAGAGCAAAAGTTGCCTGGCACTAACTAAGTAATCCCTCTAATCTTTCAAATTCAAAAGTTATTTCTCTATGCATCTGAAGCTTTTATTATCATTTTATGTTTTTTTCCATATAAAACCACACTGATTTCATAAGGGAGAAAGAAATAAAAAAGCGCAACTCAATTCAATCGCAAGTGTGACAAAAGGAACGGGACAACAAAGCAAAGAGAGTTTGCCACGAAGCGTACCACTGTTATGTAGTGTCGGTCGCAACTCCCGTTTCACTTGCTGAGCGAGCGTGGTGTGGAGTGTGGAGAGTTCGTGTAATATTTGATGTAGCGGATTCAAAAGTGCAAATTAATTTATTTCGTTTGATAAAACTTTATTTAAGAAACAAACGATACAATTAAAAAATAAAACTAAACCTTAAAAACTATGAACACGACCGAACTGTTCGACGACTGGATATCAATTGCCTTTCGTAAGATGCTGGCCAGAGTAAGTCACCTCGTTATTCTTTATCTCATGTGTTGTTGATGGGGGTTAAAATGTGAGCCGATGCACATGTTTGAATATCATATCAAGTGGTTTCTTGGATTGAGGGATCGCTTGGGTCATGAACAATTGTGTTTATGGATTCCAGATTGCGCTATTGTTTGTCCAGTGTTATTTGTGAGTGGATCGAAGTGTTAACTTGCATATTTGGTAGACACTGAAAAAATGTATGTAGGCGGGTCCTTTTGTTTTTGTATTTTTTTTCTCAAATTTACGTGCCTAATGAAATGTAGCAGAAGTCACTTAATTAATGAAGTTAACAATGTCAAATGCACGTGCTTCAACTACCAGAAATATAACCTTTTTTGGAAATGGTTTCACGATAGTATATTAAATTCCAATTATGTTTACAGTTCCTTTAAAGAAAATTCGGTCAATGCAGCAGGCAATATCCACAGTTCGAAATATTTTCAAACAAAAGCCGGCAAGATGGGAGCAAAGTAATCTCTTTAACTTTACAAAATAATTTATGAAACAAAAAGTAAAGTTTATTTTCTCGTCAATTGGCGGAGTAATATGTGATTTCAAGATTTAAATGTTTTATTTTTAATTAAAATAAAAATATTTTATTAATTTAATTTTTTTTAAATTGTAATAAAAAAGATAATATTTTGGAATAAAATAAAATATGTAAGAAATGCAAAATTTATATTTGCTATATAAAAAACTATAAATTGAAAAATTTTATTAGTCTGCAGCTGCTATTTGATGTATGCGGAACAATTATTTGATGAACCTTTTCCAATTGTCTGCAATCAAGACATTTTCATTTCCCACATTTTACTTATTTAGTGAATAATTAAATTCTTATTTTTCTAATTGCTTGCTATGAAAGTCAAAGCAAAAAGGGCATGATTAGCAGAGAGACAACTTTCCATGTCTGGGAACATGTTCAATCCCTAGAATGTCTTCATAACAGGCAGAGTAATATTGTAACTTATAACCAAGTGAATAAAATGAGAAGGCAGGAAAATGTTTATGTTGATTTACTTCAAGAGAAAAAATAATTGCTGCTTCTTTCGGCAGTCTTTTAAAAATGTTTGAATTCATGCAACATTATTTTTTTTCTTTCGTTGAAAACAAAAATATATTAAAATTGGACGGTCCTACCGGCCACAAGTTGTGAGAGCCTAGCTTCTTCAACACAAGCAGAGGAGACAAGCAGTTTTATGCCGACTTCGAAATGTCTTCATAGATTATTAGTGATCCCTGAATATAGTGCTGTTGATCTTTTTGACTTTCTCAAGACAGTCGATGAATGGACTCCGTGCGCATCCCAAAATACGGATGCCATAACCGTATCAGCCGACCTTTGTGTTTATGGACGCCTTGGGCGTGGTTCACCGGCTGCTGTCCACTCCGCTGACTCAAATTCGACACTCCTGATTTGTGTAGTAGCTAAGAAATATTCGCCAGGTATTTAATTCAAAGTGGGAATAAGACTTCCATCTCAGTCAATAACTCGGAATAAGGAGTGAATTACTTCAGACCGATTCGCTTATTATCAATAAGCAATCGGTCACAAAAATATCCTCTAAAATACAAAAACATTCTTTTCTAGCTAAGGAGGAATGTTTAAACCCATTTCTAAAGATTAATAGAAACGTTAATACGTGTAGTTTCAAAAGTTATGTCCTTCCTTTTTGTATTTTTCACTACAATGTTTACATTAATACCCAGTTTTTCGATGATCACATTTGAAATGTGATTTTTTTTTAATTTAAGTACTAAAACAGTGTACAACTTCTTCTTCTTCGGATGGCTCTACAGTCCGGGGTAGACATGGCCTCAACCAACATGCCTCTCTAGCTAGCACGAACTCTTGCCAGCTGCTTCCAATTGCGCACTCCAAGTTGGTTGAGATCCTTTTCCACTTGTGTGCGCCATCTCAGTCTAGGACGTCCTCTGTTGCGTTGTCCCTGTGGTTCGGATTCTAAGACTCTTCGGGCCGGAGCAGTGTTGTCCATCCGCTATACATGGCCTAGCCACCTTAAGCATTGTATCCGTAGACGCTTGACTAGGCTAGGCATTGATCTTAAATCTAACTTACTGACTCTTCACGAGTGCTCTAAACTAATCTTGGACATTTTTCTGTCTGCCTTTCGGCCTTTTGTATTTTTTGAATTCGTTGCTTAAAACTAATAATATTTTTTTTATTTCTCCAAGAAAATTTATAAAACTTGGAATTCATAGTTATTCTTACTTCATAACCTAACTTAAAAACTAAATCATAAATCTATAACTAAACTAAAGCTAAACTAAAAATTAAGACTACATACAATTAAATTACCCTAACTTAACTCTACTTAATTATTTACATTAAACCTTACTATGTGCGTAAAAAATACGGACGCGTGCACCAGGGCGTATGTGTTAAACATTGCACTGTATAGCTCGTCTCTATGCACGCTTTCATACGCGGCCTTGAAATCGCCGAATAGATGGTGGGTGTCGATTTGTACTTCTTGGGACTTTTCCAGGATTTGCCGCAGTGTAAGGATCTGGTCGACTGTGGACTTCCCTGGCCTGAAACCACACTGATAAGGTTTCAGGCACTCACACAATACGGCAGAGAAAATCTTATACGCGATGTTAAGGAGACTGATCCCTCGGTAGTTGTCGCAATCGAAGGGGTCTCCTTTCTTGTGGACCGGACATACGATGCTGAGATTCCACTCGTCGGGCAAGCTTTCCTCCGACCATATCTCACAGATGAGCTGGTGCATGCACCCAACCAGCTTATCCCCAGCCGCTTTGAACAGCTCTGTGGATAGTCCGTCTGCGCCAGCAGCTTTGTTCGACTTCAGTCTCGATATAGCTATCTTGACCTCGTCGAAATCTGGGGGACGGAATTCTTGTCCATTGTCGTCCAAATTGAGTGGAACATTCTGCCTAACAGCGAGATTTATGTCGTCATCGCCGTTTAGGATTCTGCAGAAATGATCCTTCCAGATTCCCAGCACCGACTGCGACTCTACCACCAGTTGTCCATTTTGGTCCCGGCAGGCTTCTGTCGCAGGTTTGTAACCGCCGGATAACTGTTTTATCTTTCTATTAATCTTTCTAAAGATTAATAGAAACGTTAATACGTGTAGTTTCAAAAGTTATGTCCTTCCTTTTTGTATTTTTCACTACAATGTTTACATTAATACCCAGTTTTTCGATGATCACATTTGAAATCTGATTATTTTTTAAATTTAAGTACTAAACCAGTGTACAACTTCTTCTTTTTCGGACCTGGGCCTCAACCAATATGCCTCTCCAGCTAGCACGATCTCTTGCCAGCTGCTTCCAATTGCGCACTCCAAGTTGGTTGAGGTCCTTTTCCACTTGTGTGCGCCATCTCAGTCTAGGACGTCCTCTGTTGCGTTGTCCCTGTGGTTCGGATTCTAAGACTCTTCGGGACGGATCAGTGTTGTCCATCCGCTCTACATGGCCTAGCCACCTTAAGCTTTGTATCCGTAGACGCTTGACTAGGCTCATGCCGCCGTACAGCCTATACAGTTCGTGGTTGAATCTTCTCCTCCAGATGCCATCAACGCAAACTGGACCAAAAATCTCACGCAGAACTTTTCTCTCGAAGAGACCAAGGGCTTCCTCACCCACTTTTAGTAGCGTCCAGGTTTCTGCGCCGTAAAGCAAGACTGGGATGATCAAGGTGTTGTACAAAGTCACTTTGGTCATTCGGGAGAGGGCTTTATTACTCAATTGCCTCTTAAGCCCAAAGAAACAGCGATTGGCAAGAGTGATTCTGCGCTTGATTTCGGTACTGATGTTGTTGTCCCTATTCACCGCGGAGCCGAGATAGATGAAGTCTTTGACTACCTCGAAATGTCTGCTGCCCATAGTGACGCTCTGTCCAAGACGTCGATAATCTCAGTTACTTCGTTTTGGCCTCGTTTACCACCAGTCCCATTTAGCCGCTTCCGCTTCGATGCTAGTAAACGCCTCATTGATGGCTCGCTGATTTCGGCCGATCACGTCAATGTCATCCGCATAAGCTAGCAGTTGAACGGACTTGTGGATCGTGCCTCTGATGTTGACGTGTGAGTTACGCACGATCCCCTCAAGAATGATGTTAAAGAAGTCGCATGAGAGCGCGTCGCCTTGTCTAAATCCTTTTTTGACATCGAAGTTTCGGTGAGTTCGCTAACGACCTTGACGGAGTAGCGAGAGTTCTCCATCGTCATCCTACACAATCTGACGAGGTTGGTAGGGATGCCGAAACTAGACATTGCACTGTATAGCTCGCCTCTATGCACACTGTCATACGCGGCCTTGAAATCGCCGAATAGATGGTGGGTGTCGATTTGCACTTCTTGGGACTTTTCCAGGATTTGCCGCAGTGTGAAGATCTGCTCGACTGTGGACTTCCCTGGCCTGAAACCACACTGATAAGGACCTATCAGGTTGTTGACGAACGGTTTCAGGCGCTCACACAATACGGCAGAGAAAATCTTATACGCGATGTTAAGGAGACTGATCCCTCGGTAGTTGTCGCAATCGAAGGGGTCTCCTTTCTTGTGGACCGGACATACGATGCTGAGATTCCACTCGTCGGGCAAGCTTTCCTCCGACCATATCTCACAGATGAGCTGGTGCATGCACCCAACCAGCTTATCCCCAGCCGCTTTGAACAGCTCTGTGGATAGTCCGTCTGCGCCAGCAGCTTTGTTCGACTTCAGTCTCGATATAGCTATCTTGACCTCGTCGAAATCTGGGGGACGGAATTCTTGTCCATTGTCGTCCAAATTGAGTGGAACATTCTGCCTAACAGCGAGATTTATGTCGTCATCGCCGTTTAGGATTCTGCAGAAATGATCCTTCCAGATTCCCAGCACCGACTGCGACTCTACCACCAGTTGTCCATTTTGGTCCCGGCAGGCTTCTGTCGCAGGTTTGTAACCGCCGGATAACTGTTTTATCTTTCTATTAATCTTTCTAAAGATTAATAGAAACGTTAATACGGGTAGTTTCAAAAGTTATGTCCTTCCTTTTTGTATTTTTCATTACAATGTTTACATTAATACCCAGTTTTTCGATGATCACATTTGAAATGTGATTTTTTTTTAATTTATGTACTAGACCAGTGTATAACTTGTCCAATAAAATAAATTCCATACCTTCTTGTTAAGAAATTTGGTCTTACAAACTGGCAGAAACAATCAAACAAACTACAGATAGGATCTTGCCAACTTAATAGTTCCTTACCTTCGTATTCAGCCAGTGACCCGAAGAGGATGGAATATCGTACTCCATCCTCAACGGTCTTGGTCTTATTTTAATTACAGTTCTTCCGTTGCCGTTAAGCATAAACCTATCACTAACACAGTTATTCCTCTCATCTTTCCCATTGAATAGTGTCGCGAACTTTGCGAAATGCCAGTAGATGTCAACAAACAAAGCAGCAGGAAAATCAAATTCGCCCTCTCGTGCTATGTTGCTGACTTGTGACTACTGCGCTCAACAAAGTAATCGGCGCTCTGTTACTCGACGCTGTATATACATATGTAGGCCGAAAAAGGCACATTTCTAAAAATTAAAATGCAACTTCGAAATGGCACATCATTTGTTATTCCTGTACTCAGTGTGAGTCAGTAAAACTTGATTTCAGAAATCCTTTTTTTTATATACCACTTGTGTCGAGTCACTCGTAACACTTGTTGGCCACAGGAGACCTTTCACTTGTCTACACTCAGCTATGGTTCCTGTACCTCTCGCTCAAAAATTAAACAAGCCCTGCCGTTATTGAGAGAAGCGCCACTTCGCAAGGTGGTGCCCTTGTACGGAAATAAAACTGTAACTTTTGATCCCATTGACCGATCTTAATGATCTTAATGAGTCTGCTATTATTAGTTCGGTAGTGCCTACAATCCTTATTTCGACCTTCCAACTCCTAAAAGAATCCGACGGGCAACGCAACAATTCTTTATTATTGCTTCACGTAAATTCCGGATTTCATTTTCTTGACTCTCTTCACGTATTAGGTCCATTTTCATAGCTGTAATTTTACCAGCCTACATTATAGTGTTGAAGAGGGTCCATGATTTTTCCAAATTTCATTATTAACATCCAATTCCATTAATTGCTGCAGTGTCAACGACGTCATAAATACACATCTTCATTTGTAAATGTTTTCTTAAATTCATAAAAGATCCATCACAACCCTACTTGGTCAAGAGCATTAGACTAACGCTTTCCTACGATCGGAATATAATGCAATTTATAGTCTTCATAAGCCTGTTTTCAGTGTAAGTCAAAGTCCTTGTTGAAGTGGAATTTGAGCTTCAATTTCATTTATTTTTATATTTTCTGAGTAACAATGCAGTTTTGCCTTTATGACTCGTTTATATGAAGGAAATATTGGATGACCAATGCTTTTCTTATTACTTCACATTGATATTTGCTTAGTTAAGTCTGGAAAATCAAAGCTAATGCTTCATCAGAACTAAAACCTTGACTTGTTGAAATACGTTGAGGCAGCATTTATTTAATCTTGAGAAATGGATTATTTCAACTCTTGCAATTTATATTTTTTTGTTCTATCACAAAAATTTTCAAATTGTTAGCTTGGCCTTCTTTTATCAGTCGTCTATCCATTCTCCAATGGATAGAGTCTTTTTAACATTTGCTTTATCCACCACCCAACCTTATATCGAGAATTGAAATATGGCAAAAACCTTTGTTTCACTTCTAAAACTATTTGATTAATTTGGCACGGTGTTGATCTTCTATAAATATTTCATAAAAATTCACCAAAGTTGGAAATACCGCTGGCTTTCAAATTTCTTTATACACTTGTGTGAGAGATTGGTCTTACAAATTGGCAGCAACATGCCGCCATATAAAGCTGAAAAAACTTCTGATTATTTGGGTTTCTTGGCTTAGGATTTGATGTGAAGCTGAAGATGTGTTTTTTTCGGGAATGACGTTCATTTGGCCAAGCTGGTTTCTGATTCCTCTTACAAATTCAACCGACACAGCTCGTTGAAGTTCGACACTTCTAATATGTGTAGTGTCTAAAAAAATATTCGCCAGGCAATTACTTCAAAGTGGCAATAAGACTTCCAAACAGGCAGTAACGCGAAATGAGGAGTGAATCGCTGTAGACCGATGGCATATCGTGTAGCCATCGTTCAAAGCAGTATCTTGTAGAATACAAAAACATTCTCTTCTAGCTGAGGAGGTATAATTTTGTGTGTGTTTAAACATTCCTATAAGTTAATAGAAATGTTCGTACTTGTAGTTTCAAAACAAATGTCATACCTTTTTGTATCTTCATTACAATGTTTACTTTAATACCCAGTTTTTCGATGATCACATTTGGAATGTGTTTTTGTTAATGTACCTGTTGTGCCTTTTCCTCTTCTGAAAGGTTCTCAAGCGGCGTAAATTGCATAACAAATGCGGGCATGCATCAGTTAATGAACCGCTGCCACTGACACAACTGGTCCATTACAAAAATTTCCATAACTTCTTGTAAGGAAATTTGGTCTTACAAAATGGCGGAAACCAACACCTACAAATAGGATCTTACTTACTTAATAGGTCCTTACTTTCGCATTACGCTAGTGACCCGAAGAGGATGGAATATTGTTCTCCATCCTAAGCGGTCTTACTTAATTACAGTTCTTACTTAACTTCTTAACTGAATTATCCCTCTTAGCCTTTTACAGTTTATCTCGCGAACTCTACCAAACCCAAGTAAATGTAAACAACGAATGATAAACAAATCAGCAGAACCATCAAGTTCGCCATAAACTTTTTCGCCCATGGAGACCTTTCACCCATCTAGACTTAGCTAGGTTTTCTTGTACCTCTCGTTCAATCTTTGGGACAAGCGACACTCTGCCGACGGGTCTGACACAAGCACCTTATTTTTTCCAATTTTATTTACTTGTAGTCATTCATGTCATTTCTTGTTCCACCCCTACGCGTCGCAGCCGTGCGCCCAACTTCTCACTTCAATTTTCCTCCAATAGCTATTGCTGATATTGCAAAAGTAATTGAAAAAGAACCTCTTCAAATCTTGTGAGGATCACAAATTTAAAAAAAATTCTAGCATTATAGAACACAAGGCTTAGCTCTTTCAGCAAGATGTGCACATTATTGTTCTCTCAACAGTGGAGGAGTCTTACAGTTTCCTGCAGACTCCGAACGGCCATTTCGTACTATTTGTGTCCCAGTGTTCTCACGTGAAAAGTATAGACAGTTGAATTCACAGAATTGTCAGACCAAACAGCTCCAACTACAACTGGGAACTGTTTTCAGTTTTCTTTTGTGACCGAATTTATTGACGTGCCTAGGGTGCAACTATTTATGTTTAAAATTTTATTTTTTTTTTAATTTGAAAATAAATAAAAAGAGTAATTATAAAATATGCTTCTCCTTAAAAAAAAAAAGAGTGCAATCAGGTACCGTACGGAAATATTTTTTTTAGATTTGCTTTCAAGCTCAATGTCTCCTAGTTGGAGTTGAGGATCGTATTCATATTTGGGTTAGGGGACAGTATTACAAAATCCGTGGTATATGCGAGAAAGCGATGTTTCAATTAATTCCATTTGTGGTGGACTTCTTAGGCGCATGGCCTTCTACACTCAAGGTTCCAGGTTTATTTTAAAAATTTTGATAAAAAATGATTGTTCCTTTCTACGTCTCCCCACCTCTCTTGATGCTGATTTACGGCAATTAATGGCCTGGGTTTAAGTATGCAAATAAATACATTTTTCAAGTTCTGCAGAGGTCAGATTGATATGTGTTTGTGTCACTTATTTGTCAAGAGCGAACAATGTATACAATACGAGGTCTTTTCAAAAATAAGGTGAATTTTCATTTTTCTCCAAAAATATTTATTTATTCACTAATTGTCCCCCTCAGATATAATACACATCTGCTAGCGTTTTTTCCAATCTTCGTAGCAGATTTTGGTTTACCCTTGATCACTCTTAGCGATTCACTTAGTATCTCTTCCCCCGTCACTAGTGGGTCTCTTGTGAACAGGAAACGGTCGCAAGGGGACAAATCTGTTGAATACCGTGACTGACGCATGATTACGGTGTTGTTTTTGGGCAAAAAATTATGAACAAGTAAAAGCAAACTCACCAGTTTTGGAACAAACTTCGCTACAACACGCTTCATACCCAAAATTTCCGGAAAAATTGCATGGCATGAGCCAACAGATATGCCGAAATCTTCAGCAACTTCTCTGATATTGATTCGACGATTCTTCATACAAATTTTCTTCACTTTGCCCACATTTTCAGCGGTTGTTGATGTACTGGGGAGTCTAGGGCGAGCGTCATCGTTCACATCTTCTCGACCTTCTTTGAAAAGCTTGTACCACTTGTAAACATGTTTTTGACTCAGAGTACACTTACGATATAGCACTCCTGAGCACTTGATTCCATTTTCACACAAAATTGAATTCAAATTCTTTGATTCATTTTTTTTCGACAGCAAAAAATCGCCGAACACGTCTAACTTATGCGTCTCACAAACAAAATAAATATGCTATATAGGTGAAACTGTAAACTTATGTTCGAGACGAGTGTACCAAAATAAAAAAATAATCAAATGGATAATCGAATGTACGTAGCTCGCAAAATTTGAAATTTCACCTTATTTTCTGAACAGACCTCGTATGTTTTCAACTCATTCCCGTTTGGTTTCTGTTGTTCACTTTTGACAATTAATGACGTGAAATCAGAGTGACATGTGCTTGCCACTCATTTGAAGAAAGAAAAACATGCATATGTTAGATCCAATATAGTGTGGCTCCAACGAATAATCGGGCAAAGGTTCTGATTACTTTTCATGCAATACGACTAATAAAATAAGTGGAAAGTTGTTTGTATTTTGTTCTGCATAAGGTAACGCATGCGTTTTGCCGTATAAGCTATTAGAGAAAATACTAGTTGAACACAAGTATTTGGTGGGTGCCATGTACGTATGTATGTCGAAAATGTTCAACAGATTCTTCGAGATCGCGAATCCCTGCCACTCGCCGATACGTTCGTCATTGTTCAGTCTCCCTTCTCTGTTTCTTTCCCTTTTGGCCATAATCTCAAGAGCGATGGACGTCCTTATAATAAAATCCGAAAAAATAACAAGAATGGTGTTTTTTTTTAAATTCAATCTTAAAGTCGCAAACGATTGCCAGGCGGACATGGAAATACGCACAACAGCCGTACTTATACAGAACTTATTTAGACAAATATAAACAATTTTATGAATATGTGCACTTTTCATGATGATTCTGATTGCATTTATGGCATTATACATGTTTATGTCAATCATCTGTCATCTCAATTTTTAAAGAACTGATACTAATTTTCTGGCATTTAAAGAAAAATATTGAACAAACGTACATCACCGTATAAAAACCACTGCCCAAGCGAAAAACTGTACATTGCACTGCTCGCGTGTCGCTTTGGTTTTCGAGCAGGCATAGAGACATGTGTTCGATTAGAACAGTTACTTAAATTAGCAATGTTCACATTTTACAGTGGGAGTGATGAGTTGATACTCACTTACATATAAATATGAGCATGAGAGGCAAAATATGTATTGAAATAATAATTTTTTAAATGTTTATTATTTATGTTTAGTCCTTAATCATTCTTAAGCAATTGACTTGGACGAGGATATATTCAATAAGTGCGAGGCAATTTTGAGACCAAATAAACTGCTTAAGACCAAACAGCTGTTTGATAAAAATTCTTAGCATTGTAAGATACTATATATTAGCGAAATTGGACATCTACAACAAAGATTCATAAAAACCGACAATTTTCGACTGGAAAACAGTGTTGGGCCTACGCAATTTTTGAAGTGTGGTAAGTTTGCGAAAAGAACTGTTTGTTTTAACGTTTCTCAACCTTTGATAGATAATGCTTTAGATAATACTTAAGAAGTGTCAATAGAAGTAGGAAGGAAGGTGTCTGAGTTTGTTATTAATTGAGTGACACTACAGCCTACAAGGGACCAGAGACACTAGTTTCTTCAGCAACTACACGTGTTGTGCGTTTGTGGAGTTTTTTTTTACCGAATCTGAATAGCGACTATTTGAGAAGCTAATTAGCACTCTTTAAGTGTTTGCAAAAATTCGAATGAGGTGGTGCCGTGAAAATGCGAGGTTTTCGGTTCGAGAATCAAAATCTGGGACTTTTGCCGTGTGAATCCACACTTTTACCCACTTTCAAAATTGTACCTAATTTGTTTCTTATAGATTGTCCTGTGTCTAAAAACAACGATAATTTTTAAAATTCATGACGAAACAATTCACTATCATTTCCTTGTTCAAATTCACTAAGTAGATCAAATCAAAAGTCAAAACAAATCAAACTAAATGCCCTGAAAATATAAAATTTATAATAGAATAAATCTTGAATAGAGAGAACAAATTTAAACTAACCCTTCAAAGAATAAGAGCCAGTACACCCCGCGTGAAATTATGCGACGTTCACAAGAAGCGTCATTTAAAAGCCTCCTACAAGCGACACGCCGCTCTTCAAACTATCTTCAAAATGCCACTCAAAGAATATCAGCCGCTTGTCCAAAACCGCAGGGGCCGATCTACGACGAAATACATGACGACCTCATAGAATCGGGCTGCACAACTGTTGCTAAATACTTTGACTGCATCATATCCAAAGAAAAAGAACTCATCCAAACCGACTTGAAGTTCAAGAAGCGCCTTCGCGATGCCCGCTGCCTCCTGATGGCTTCGATCGACAACATGAAGTGTGCAGAACTGACCTACCTCAAAACCGGTAACAAGGAGTTGACACTCAAGCTTCTCATCCAAACGGTACATATGATCCATGCTCAGGGCGACGCGTACCGATGGGTGGTGAAGGAACTCTACAAGATCATCCTGAGGATCGGAGGACATTGGGATGGTGACGCATGCAAGGAAATGGTGGCTAGGACTCGCTTTGAATACGGAATTGTCCTTTCTGAGATGGGTATGCAAACTCGTCACAGATGACATAAAAACGTATAATAGCTTGATATTTAGACAGATCTGATGTCGACGAAGCAATCCTTCAAATGTTCAGATCACTTGCCGATAGCAAAGGCAAACTTTGGTACACCAATGAGAAAGACCGTAATATCCTACAGGAAGACTGTTGCGTTCAACTCGGTCAGTTGCTGCTTCGAGAAGCGGAGTATATCGCCAAGCTGAATCCTGGAAAAGCTGTAGATTATGCTCACAAGGCCGTTTCGACTTTCCTCGAAGGTTGTATCCCTTCTTCATCTCCCTGCACGTCATGGTAAACATGAATGCTTTCTCACCTAGTTGGCATAGGAGTCGACTTAAATCTCTTCTGTTACGCTAATCTCCGACAAGCCGAGTACATGATCGCCTGCACGGACTACGACGGTGCTCTGCAAGTCCTTAGTAGTGTCCAAACCACTGTGATGCCCGGTGAACTGCCAAGAAACAAATGTGAATTCTATCTGCTCATGGGAATCGCCTACTTCTTGTAAAAGTCACATCTCTTTGTTTTTAGTTTAGTCCAGTCCTTAGTTGTCGACTTATTGCAGCCTTACAAAAGACAAGTTAGCTCTGAGGAAATTGAAATTGTCACTGCGCCTCAGCGAGAACTATGACATTCCCGATTTGAAGGCCAAAGCACTTCTCTACTGTGGAAAGATCCATGCCAAAGATGTAACCACGCAGCAGGAGGCACGCGATTGTTTCATGGCAGCCAAAGAGCTCTTCAAGACACTGAAGGACATTGAAAACGAGAAACTCGCGAAATACCTTGTGGCCAAACTAAAGACATATCAGATCTTCCCGGCTTACATCGATCTAATGAAGCAGGCGTCGTACGCAGGATTTTGCTATTTCTTTAACCTGCTGAACTGGAAGCAGGCGATGCTGCCATTTTGGACTGAAAGCCTGACTCTCCCGCAGCAGGACGATGAGTTGACGTGTCTGCTGAAGGAGGATATCACAATTGAAAACCTTACAATGCAGGATTAGATGGGACATTTATTGGGATTTTTTATTGTTTTGTTTTTGTTTTTTGTTGTCTGTTATGTCTGGCGTGCCAAATGTTTTCTTGTCAAACATGCAAATGAATGTTTGTTTGATCCACAAGGAAATCGATGTTTATAAGGTCCGTTTGAGGTACTAGCACTGACTGCCTTTTTCAAGTGGTTTGGATGAAGTAGTTGGGATAAAAAACTGTAAAAAATTTAGAAGAACCAGACAACAGACAGAAACCATATTTGACAGATATTACTTTTCAAATGCTGTCAGAGAATAGTTAGGAGACATTTTTCCGACAAAAGTCTGCTTTAGGAATTATATGAGTCTTTTGCAGGAAAATGTCATGTCATATTTTGATGTCCACGAACAGGATTAAGTTACCTTTGTGGTTTTTGGTCACGGAAACTAGCCTATATTTTGCAGTGGATTTATATCACAGTTTAATTTCATATCGTTCCATTTTCTATACTTTTCCAATTCGCTTGTTGATGCGATGTTATGCATCTACTTTCCTTCAGATAAACACCAAAACGGATTGGCTACTCACAGCAAAAGTCTTTGTAGACTGAAGAAGACTTTGCGGAAGCCTGCAAGTAGGCAGATCGAATGCCGGCTATTACTACCGCTTTCGAGCACATAAATCTGGTAGAAATAAAATTCTTTAAAAGTGACATCGCAGGCACGTTCTGAGGTTCAAAGACCGGCAAGTCGTCTCGTAAAATACGGTCGCCGTCCGTCGTAAGATTCTTGTCTGTTCGCTTTTGACGTATAGAGAGCTGGTGAAAAAAAAACGTAAATCTGGGGAAAGAAGGAATCTGCTCACACCCCTACTTCTAGGAAAATTTCAGTTGTGCAGTCTAACAAGACTGGCGCTCAGAGAGCAAATTTCTTGTTTGTGGCACCTCACTTTTCTGCACAGCAAAGAGTAAAAAAATAGTTTCCCTGTCGTGCTGATCAACTGGCCTTTGTGAAACGGCAGTAAGGAGACTTGTATTTCGCTGAAATCGTAGATCTTTGCGGCCAATATATGCATTTAGAAGCTTAATGCACTGGTTTCGTTAAATGCACTTTAGTTTCAGAGCACGTTTCAATTTTGGTTCGTGTTTAGGCATACCCGACGCTAGTGTAATTATGTCATTACAAATCACATTTTTTGACCGCATTTGTATCAGCATATCAGCATTTTCGTAAAACCGTTAATGGACGCCAAACAAAATGCAATCAGTTTAGTTGATAGGGTCATAAGCATTTGATATGGAAATGATTTATTTCAATACAGAATGACAAACGTATGTCACGAGTGTAATTAAGGTGCACCACCAAAATTACCCGCTTTTGTTTGCGTTATGGAACACGATACTTTGCAAAATTTCCCTGTATTGCAATTAAGAGCGCTATTCATTACAGTTGCGTTTACACTGCAAATTACAAACTAAGCTGTTCTTGAAATAACTCTCATTATCTGGAATTGAATTTGTTTTTTTTTTTAAGGAATCGACTGGAAGTAGGAGGCTTGCATCGGTAGCCTTGTGCTTTTAGTTTTAACTATGTGGTTGTAAGGGATAACAAATACAAGGAAACAGTAAACGGAGTAGAAATTTCGAATTTTGGCGTCAAGCTGCGTAGCTCATGTCATTATTTACTATTTCACTGATTAACAATACCAGAATTATGTATACGGGTGGAGAGATTTTAGGATGTATATCTTTGATGAATGTGTAGGTCTCGTGAAATACGTTCCTGCATAATAATGAAATTTGAGAATGAGAAGGTCCCATAGTTAAAGGAAAACCAGGTGTGCTTGATAGTTTGTCAGATTGGGGAATAAAGTAACCAGTGTCATAAATGTATTCATAGAGGATTCCAGTCCCAAATTACTGCATTATTTTACAAAGCTTAGGACGTTCGACTTTCATTGTGTCAGTCCTGCTGTTTTGTTTCATGTTAGCATGCTTATGATCGATATCATACAAGCTGCGTTTGATAGTTGTCCATCTTTTTTATTTATAACATCATTCTATCTATTCTATTCAAACGGTAAGTTTTTTTTAAAAATTGTTTAAGCTTAAAAATAGCTGAATGACTGCAAAACGATAAGATTAACGTATGAAGTGAGAGAAGGGTACCATTTTTTACTGTGCTTAATATTCTAAAAGCACATAATGACGTAACGTTGTGTTCACTGAAAACTATAAATATCATATTACGTCCGTTCGTGCATAAGCCCTGACTGGTTTTCATATGTTATGGAGTGGGGATAGGCTACTGGGTAAAAGTGAGGAAATAATGAAAAAGTAGATGTAAATTTTTATTGTACATAAACAAGATTCGGACTGACTTGTGTCGACTTATACAAGGTCCGTTCAGAAAATAAGGTGAATTTTCAAAATTCGTAGGCTATGTACATTCGACTATCGATCTTATTATTTTGTTATATTGGTACACTCGGCTCAAACATATGTTTACAGTTTCAGCTACTATATAGCATACTTATTTTGTTTGTAAGAGTCGTTATAGTTAGACGTATTTCGTGTGTTCGGCGATTTCCTGCTGTTGAAAAATATGGATTAAAGAATTTTTTCAAATGATTCATTCAAATGATTTTGCGTGAAAAATGGAAACGATTGCTCAAAAACACTTGAAATGTTGACAGAAGCATACGGTGAGGGTACTCTGATTCAAAAAATGCTTACAAGTGGTAGGATCTTTTCAAAGAAGGTCCGGAAGTTGACGACACTCACCCCGGACCCCCAGTACATCAACAACCGATGGAAATGTTGAGAAAGTGAAGAAAATGGAGAATCGATGAATCTCTATTAGAGAAGAGTCTGAAGACGTCGTCAGCCAACAAAAATGGTTTAAGTCATGCATTTTTTTTTTTTTTTTGAAATTTTGGACATGAAGTGTGTGGGAGCAAATTTCGTTCTTAAATTGCTGAATTTTGAAAAAAAAAATGTCACGCGAGCATCGGTCTGGAGTTGTTGCATGACGTCAACGGCGGTCCTTAACCACAGTATTCACCAGATTTGACCCCCTGGAATTTATTTTTGTTCCCAATATTGTAGAGACCCCGAAAGAACGGCGTTTTGCGACGATTGACGAGATACAAGCCGAATCGCTGAGAGAGCTCAAGGGCATACCAAAAAGTGCAGATCGAAACTGTTTGAAGGATTGGAAAAAACGCTGTCACAAGTGTATTACATCTGAGACGGACAATATAGGAATTGATTATTAAATAAATATATTCTGAGAAAAACGAAAATTTACTTCATTTTTTGAACGGACCTAGTAACTATTAAGATACAGTGGGCACAAGAAATCTTGCGCTTAAGGGCTAGGAGAATAGCGTCTATTCCAGAAAAAAACTTAAAGCCAGATATATAGTCCAGACCTGGACTCGTCAAAATCTGATAGCTTCGAATCGTTGATGAATTTTAGCTCAAATTGCAAATGAATTGTTGCACAATTTGTACTTCATAACGGTTTTCAAGAAACTAAAATGCTGAAGGTTTGATTATGTTTAGACTAGGTTCATGGTAGTGTTGTCGAATTTGTTCGTTATTCAGGTGTTGCTTTAAGGTGTATTCCAGTACTTTTTGCACGAATATATAAAGATCTCCACTCCGTTGTTAAGGAGTGGAAATCTTTTAGAAGGTTGCAACATCTCAAATACGTACCGGAACGCAGCCAAATCAATTGACGAAATTAGTCATTTTGAAATGCCATACACAATTGTTCGGAAAGGGTGTCTTCCCGTAATCGAAATAAACAGCACAAAACATCCATAAACCACCTATAGCAATCAGCAGATTACAACAGCTCACACGTATTCACAGACGCTACAAAAACAACAAGCTGTCAAACATTTTTCGGGGGCAAACAGGGCTAAAGACGCATGTCTACTTTAGGTGGTTTGTGCAAAACAACGCAACTCAACGAAAGTCTGTTCCGTTATGCCACAAAATTGGGTTTCATGTCTTTTGTCAGAACACCAACAGCCTACCCACAAAAATCAAGTGGCAAGAAGATACACAACTGTTTCCTGTTTTATAATTTGAGTTTGCTTGATAGTGTGCGATTCTGGACGCGCACAGCGGTCAATGGTTCCAAACAATTTCAAAAAATGTCTCCGTTAAAGTCGGATAACTGTCAAACAAAGTAAATGGAGGAAAGAAAATTTATGATGAACCTTCGGATGCATGGTAGACATGGAAGCAGGTTATGTTTGAACGGTATGTTTAAATTGGTGATGAGAAACAGTACGTTTTTGATTTTAAAATAATTTTTTTTGCACGGATTTTAGCGCTGCCTTCTTTGAACGCAAATATGTGACATGAGTTAAGCGTCATGAAAACCAGAAATTACTACTCTTCCCACCGAATTCAGCACACCATGTCTTCGGGCATCATGCTCCAGAGGAATCGTCTGATCAAAATACTTGTCAATTCAATGTGTAGCGCAGTAGTCTCAACAACAAACTATAAACCAAATCGAATGGTATTTTAATAGACGAATGTTTTATGTACAAATGTCCAGTTAAAATGTCCTAGGTTTAGAACAAAAGAAAATTTTAGTTAAACAAAGAAAACTGTACGTCTCCGTTTTTATTTTTCTTAGAAAGGATTTGTTATCATCTTTTTTTGTTTTTCATTTGTTTTATACATTACATATATATAGAAAAAATACGATTTTTGTATACAAATATATGTATATACATATACATAGGATACGTGCCTGGTCTTATAAACAATTTAACAGGATTACGTCAAAAAGAACAGGAGATTACTGACTTATTCAAAGGTGAACCGGAATGAAAATAAATGAAAAAAAAAAGGAAATCGAAAAAAAAAAGAGAAAAACAAAACAAAATCCCATTCTAGGGCTACCTTTCCTTCTCAGGCCTTCATAGCCGATATTTAATACTTAAGTGCTACAAAATAAAATGTTTTTGTAACTTTTTCTACATTTTCATAAAATTAGTGAAACTCCGTTCGTTAGCATACATCGCACATAAATTACTTAAATTAGGAATTAAGAAATGTTCTATTATGGAGTGGTTGTGGTGGTGGTGATGGTGGTGATGGTGTTGGTGCACTATGGGATTGCTTCATGATAAGGTCGCCTGGTCTATGTGTTCGCCTCGAAGCCTGCATGATACTGTTCAATTCTTTTCCGCTCCGATGGACTTTGCTGACGTAGTGCCTGTTGGGGAGAGAGAAGATACAGCGATTAGTGATCGTTCAATGGCAGTGGGGTAGAAGGCATGAGAAATATTAATACCAAACACTCTGGGGACATGTCTAGTCTTTCAAGGCAGTATGTTTCTCTTTTGGTGACATCATGTACGATTTAACGGACTGAAATATACGGCCGAGAGAGAGCTTAGAACTGGCATCAGCAGTTGAACTGTGTCCACATCCAGTGTTGAGTGTGTCATTTGCCGAGGTCATTGATGTACCTAAGATTGATGCTGTGGTTCCTAATGGCTTATCGAATATGATATCCGGTTCATTTGGTATTGCCATCACTTCAGTCTCGATCACTTGTATCGGCAGGTTTTTATCGTGGCAAATATCAATGCTACCGGATGACATACGTAGACTTGATATGATGTCATCTGGAAATTGAAGGAACATGTGGGATTGGCCTTTTGTTTTTTGAATTAGGCAAACAATGAGGAGTAAATGGAGTTTTTGATTAATTTCATTTGTTCAACAATAGAAGATTCATTTTTTTGTTTTGTTTGTTTGTTTTGTTTGTTTATTTGTTTTAAAGTATTAATCGTGTGAAAGAGAAGAAAAAATATGAGACTGTTCGAGCGGGTGGATATTGAAAGGAATCGTATAAAAAAAAATGTTCAAATGAAAAATCTATTTTTCAACAAACAAAAAGCAGTAACAAGTAAATGCAAGCTGCAAACATTCTTTTCGTTTTGTACATTTAAATGTTTGGCACTAAAGAAAAATTAAGAACTAATAATTAACGGCTGCTTACATTGGACTTGAAATGAAGAAAAAAAAAGTACACTATGCTAATGGGATAGAATGTGTGAGAGCAATTGATGATGTTATGTTGTTGACCTTTGAGCAAATGTTTTTGTTTTCTTCGTTTCGGATGTGCCAAGAAAATTTAGAAAATGAAACAGTTAGCCAGATGAAGAATGATATTTGATATGATATATATAATGATATATGTTGTGTATTTAGAAATAAATTTACAAGATGATTTATGTTTTATGAATACGCTAAGAAGGGAAGAACTTCAAAGACTGCTCTTTATCATAGTTGGCTTTCCAAAAGTCTAAAACACCTAAGCAACAAAATTAAAACGGATTTTGGACACGGGACAAGTACTTACATAACAAAATATCAACCTTTATCAAGCTATCTTTACTCATCAACATGACGCTAGGCTAGGTTTGACGCTTGCCCATTCCCAACTAATGAAAGGCTCAGCAATATGTTCTTTAAAAGCACACAATCCCATTCCTTAAGGCGGAGGAATAGAACTACTACAGAGTTTTCACTCATTCTAACATGGCAATATCCATGTGGAAGATAAGCTTTCACTTAAGGCCCAAAGTTTCTTCAGCGCGTAGTCGTTCCTTGAGATTTGTCAAGCACCGATAACTCAGAGAAAATCATTTCATTGATCATTATATTATTTGCCTGCCAGAAGTGCAAGCAACTAAGCCCACTGAGGGTCGGTCTTTCCCACTTTGTGGGAACTAATTCCACATTGGAAGATTTGACTTGGTTGCCCTGTAGGATGGGAATTAAATTCACTTTCATGTAGGGACTTAGAACAACGTTAAAAAAATAAAAAAACGGAAGTCCCCACAACAACCATTGAACCAAAGGCACTTTTAAGGCCCGTAATACACTTTTGTTTGATTAATACAAAAGAATAATTTTTGGGCACAGATAAACAGTGAGGTACCCCGCTGCTGGGTTGCAAATAGGTGTTAAGTTTATCCACGAGGCTGGATACATTTCGTATATTCATGTAACCAAAAAACTCCAAGTCCTGGCCGTTCTCAAAGTGGTGGGTTGCGACAGAATGCTCTCCAATACATTGTCTAATCTGCCGAATAATTAATTTCATATGTTTGTACAACACTGTGTTCATGTTTGAAATGTCAATTTTGATTAAAAAACTCCATTTTTTTTATTTCCTCTTGGGAAAAGTAGGAATCTGTTCAACAGTTAAAAGGAATTCTTTTAAAAATAAGTACTCAAAGGTCAAGGTGCTTTGCTAAAGCGGAATAAGTTCCCAATATGTGAGAACTCTGACCCTCTTTGGACTGAGTTCCATGTACCTCAAAACCGCCAAAGACAGACGTGTTCAAAACAATCGGTGAGCATACAACGAGGATCAACCAAAAATTCAAATCAGGATGAATTGATAGGATGAACACGTCATGACTCATGTCGTAACTTTGGCACCAGCCAGAGAATCTGCTGGCAATTGAGGGCTTATGCCGGAAAGTTTCGTTTGAGTCAAAATGAGGAAGTCATTTGCTTATTCCCACAAACTGCAATTTTCTCGCAACTAATCTTTCCACTATGCGTGGCTGACTCAACTGACTTATTTCAAAGAAAAATGAAATCGAATAAGATAACTTTTCAATATTTGAACACATTCATATGTAAACATGTTATTGAAGCAAGGCAAGGAGGTCCCTAGTGTCGCGATGTGATGTGTTGTCTATTCACATTTTTAAGTTAAAAGTTGCAAATTTGAGGATTTAGAATTCAATTTAGTATAAAATAACAGTACCTTCTATTTATTATATATAAATTCATTTTTATAATAGGGAAAAACTCCATCAGAACAAGTGTAGAGTGCCTTGGTGTTTGCCTTTCCTGTCAAAGGCAGAGTCTGTTGCCTCATAGGCACATTTGCAATCATCGGTAGTGAGAGTTATTCGAGCCAGGTTCATTTTTTCAGGGGTGGTATCTATTTGTTAGCGAAGTCATACATTTTTGGTAAACGTTCATGTCGTGAAACCTGTCGTATTGTTGATTTGCCAATTTGTCCCTTATCAATGTGAAGAGAAAATTTGTCGTCTTAATGGTCGTCAAGGTACGAATACCCAATATTTAAAAATAACATAAGTAATTTGAGGAATTGCTACGAAAATCTAAAAAAAAACTCCTTAAAACAAACAGCAACCACCTCATTCCTTTTGAGACTCATATTCTATCCTCAACACCTAATTATGCGAAAATGTCATAACCTGTGACCGTGTCACGAACAATGATCGATTGGGAAAAAGTTCAGTCAATCATTTTTTATTTTAAGACAAACGTTCTCCTCGTCGTTCAAATATAGTCAGCGGAAGGTATGAGTTGAACAATACATTTTCTCAATTCTACATTATACTCGTAGATTGTGGAGACGAAATAATAAAAAGAAGTGTTTCTGTTGGTTTTGTTGAGATGTGAGACACCTCCATGTAGATGGGACATTTTAGAGCGGTGTAAGGTACATGTATCAACCCTCACTCATCTGAAGGAGAAAAAAAAAAACGAGAACTACATAGTGTGTTGTAGTAGCTAGACCCTGGTCCCTTGTGGACTGTAAATCACTCAATTATTATTGCATAGTGTGTAACCCGGCTTGCACCTAATCAAATGTCCACCGAACTTAAGAGGGGCAGGCCATGTAAAGCGTATGCACAACACAGCTCCCGTACAAAGAATCTGGGCCTCTTAACGGGGGATGTCCTAAATAAAAGAGGCGCACACAAGTTGAGAAGGACTTCAACTTACTCGATGCGTGCAATCAGAGTGCCAGCTAGAGAAGCAAGTTCGTTTAGACCCAGGTCCAACCCGGACCTTAGCGCCAAACCATGAAGAGACTTTGCGATTAGAGCGACTGGAGACTGTAGTCAGATGCCAATTGAGTCGAAAAAATCTCTTATCTTAGACTACACACACCGAAACTTTATTCGTTGGATATATTTATGTATTTACCTATTCCTTTCAAAACTTATAAATGTCGAATTTTGGGAAAACTCACATGTAAAGGGTGATTCATCTTTGGGTTTGGTTTTTAATAGGCCTTTTTTGACCGATTACGCGTGACTCCTATAATGTTCTTTTGTCATTTCCGATCAGCCTCGTTTGGCAAGTCATGAAGGAAAAAATCACGCCACAAAAGCGTCTTCACGGTGGTTTCACGAAAATCAGCGTTCTACGAAAAATGTTTTTCGTGCGATTCGAAGAAACATACGGTGCCACCCTCTTAAACCACCAATGCCAATACCATTGGGCAATAAAGTTTCAGTTATAATAGTGGATGATACTTTACCGGTTGAACCACATCCAGCACTGTGTCAGCTGTAGCTGAGAGTGAACGGGAAGACCAAAATAAGGCAAATTATACTCTAGATTAGCTTAGAGAACTCGCGAAGAGTCAGTTAGTTAGAATTAAGATCAGTAGATTATATTAGTAAGCTAGTTTTAAGTATTTTTGTCTAGCATGTAAGAAAAATGAATTGAACAATAAAACTGCACTGAAATCAAATCAAAAATGAGGTAAATTGGAATGTTACCGTCAATGTTAACCGGTATTGTGCCATATTAAGGGAGTATGTGCTCCCTGAAGTTCAAGCACTTGGTCTCTCCATGAGATCTGATTTTAAAAAGACGACCCAAGGAGTCATAAAGACGGTGAAAGAATGAACTTATTGAAATATCCAGCGGTATGCACTTAATTTCATTCTTAAGTACGGCAATTAGTGCGCCGCAATATCATACCTTTGGAATATTTTCTCTGGGCATATGTAAAGTCTCAAGACTTTAGGGATAAGCCAGCTACGATTGACTCTCCGAAAGCCAACATTATTCCGTTTTATCCGCGAGGTACGAGTCGGCATGCTCAAATGAGTTGTCAAAATTGGATCTTCCGAATGAATCACCTCACACGTAGTTGTGGCCAACATTTCAATGATATGCTTTTAAAACGGTACATGCCATGAATTGTTCTTTTAATCGAAAATACAAATTTTCAATTCGCATACAAATTTATCTGTTTAATTTTACATAATAAAACAAACCTCACGATGAATCGGTCATTGTTATGTATTTTGTTTGTTAGTAGTTATTTGTGGAATTTTTTATGCTTTAGCTTAAAGTTAGTTCACATAGAAAAATTGGCAGGGTTTACTTTTCGCAATGAAGACATTGACAAATAAAATTGATGCACCCTACACACTTAAAAATACGATTAACAAGGAAAAGTGACGAAAACCGAATGAAAAATGACAAGAACATTGAACAGGACATAAGCAATCAGTGTAGATTATGTATGTCTTATTTAAATAACATTAGTTGTATGTAGTTCGGTTTGTAGAGGCATTGGGATTAAGGGGGAACATTGACTATGACTGGGACTTACACATAAATGAGCTCATTGAATGCTTACATCAACCTTACACCCTCTCTTAATTTTTGTAGTTCTTTCCGAAAATACTTGAAATATTCAAAGTATATCCTGAGACTTTGCGAAATTAAGTCGCGGATACAAGCCGGTAACAAATAACTTCCTTTCCCTTTCCTGACAAACAGTCTATCGTCTAATGGAATTGACTCGATTTCGAAACAGTTTTACTTACGGATCATTTCGCTTTTGACAATATCTAAATGAGATGCTTCCAACCCAAATCAACAAATTTCCAAAAGTAGCTCTATATATCAAAAAACACTCATCTTAACATACCTACAGTATTTCATGCCATAAGCAGATTTCCCTCTTAAAAAAAAGCGAGTTGCCTTTCAATGTGTGCCATCAATCAAGGAAAGCACTTGATTTCCATTTCCACATCTTCCCTCCAAAGCACAACCAAAAATCTCTTCAGGGTACGAAACAATAAGAATCGCAAATTCAAGTGGAAAACATAAACAGCACCCCTTCTCGGAGCAAAACAATAAAAAACTTTGTCCAAATGAATAACAACGAAAATACAACATATCTATAATTCAAATCTTTATTGAATTTTTCTTCAGTTTTGTTTTGAAAATGAGTTGTAACGTCGTTGTCCAGTGATGAGTTACTCGGATATACAACTCTAACAGTCCTCCACAAGAATCAAATCAAAACAAAACCAAAAAAAAAACTTTCCTTAATGGCGTTCATAAATACATATCTCTGGGTGAACATATTCTTTTTGATTGCTGATGATTTGTTGCTGGCTTTTGAATCCGAACGGGGTAAATTTGATACAATCAGTGTGTGGCTATGCTTGCTTGCTTGCTGGAGGGTTTAACTAACAAATGCAGCATCAGTCATTGGATACGTTGCTTCATCTGCAAAATTCTAGATAAACTCAAATATTCTTTGAATGCATATTTTGATTGTGTTTTGCATAAATTTCACAAATAAACATGAAACACACATTTGGTGCTTTATTCTTGATTCGAGAGGGAATCGACTGTGCATGGAGGGGGGGTGTTGTGCGGGCAATTATTTATTTGAATTTTGAAAAAAAAAAAAAAATACACTTATGGTCAAAGCATGTCGATGTGGGATACACAAATGTTTATCGTAAGTAGAACACTGGGGATTTGTGAAAATTGTTCCAAATTCAAAATCGAACGCAACATTGAAAAACGATTAATGCCACGATGCTGATGCGGGTTGTTAGTTAAATTGTGCACACTGACAACAAATTTGGTGTTTTGTGAATTTTATTGGAATTAAATATGTTCAATCCAAGCCTGCCACGTTTTCTTCCTTCGAGGAATCAGTTTGCTCGTTGACTATGTATCCGCTGCATGATGACATCAGCCTCCCTGTTATCGGAGACAACTTCGAAAATCGCCCTTGGAGAAATGTAGGTATTGTCACGAGAAATGAAGCGTTGGTTTTTTTTTTTTTAATTTTGTTTGTTGGACGTTGGGAAGCACTGCACTGTAGCGCTCAGACTCAAAAACTGGTCCATTGAATAACCAGGCAGTAACTTTCATTTACTGTAGTTTTTTCGTTTCCCGAAGAAAGACCAGCAGGCGCTTCTGTGATAAAGAGCTTAAGTTTTCAGCTCCCACCGCATCACCGCCAAACAGCCGCTGAAACGAGCAAAGGCGGGACATTGATAGGGAAAGTGATCTGAGGTGTCATCACCTCCACACGGGTGTCGCAAAGGGTGTCTTCAATAAGCTCAAGTCGACGTAGGTGCCTAGCGAAGGTGAAGTGTCCCGTTTGTACGCCGACAAGTTTTCTTGAACTCTTTTTTGTTTAGAGATAACAGAAACGCCGCGGATTTCTTGCTGACGGAGCATGCACTTGGTCACCCTGCATCCTGGAGAGTCATGCCATCTCCGGTTGTACTGTTGGGAGATCCAACCGTCGACAGAAACCCTAACCAAGAAGGCGGGTAGTCTCAAGGTGGGCTCGGGCCCAACGAATGCCTCTTTAGAACCTTGCTTACCTAGTTCATCAGCAATCTCACCACAAACGAATTCAAATCCTGGTTAGATGGCAAGCAATCTTTTAAAAAGTGTCCCAGCAAGAACACAAGATTTAAATTTTGCGCCATTCGAATTGTCATTGTTTGACGTTTTAACAATTATTATTGTTTGTTACTAGAAGGTATACGGGTAATAAAAGTGGAGCGATACACGAACGAACAACGCATTCTCATTGTGAAATTGTTTTACCAAAATGGTGAAAGTTTCGTGGCTTCAGTTCGCATTTGCGATCAATTTGGGGTTACAATAATGTTTCCAAGAGTCAACTGTAAAGCGATTAATGGAAAAAATTGCTGAAACTGGGTCTGTAACTGATGTAAAGATAGCAACGCGCCTTTGACCAGGTCAATCGACCGAAAATATCACAGCAGTGCGTGATGATGTCACTCAAACTCCATCCACCTCAATTCGACATCGAGCAGTGCAAATTGGTGTTTCCAAGTCCAAGAAAGATTTGCATCTTCATGCATACAAAGTTCAATTGACTCAGGAACTGAAGCCAGCTGACCATGCACAGCGAAGGGAGTTCGTTAACTGGGTATTGAAGAGACAACATGAAAATGCTGATTTTGACGATAAAATCATCTTTAGTGACGAGGCCCATTTCGCCCCATTTCTTGATGGCTTTGTAAATAGGCAGAATTTTCGCATTTGGGGCGAGGAAAATCCTCGAGTGATTTACGAAAAGCAAATGCATCCTCAACGTGTCACTGTATGGTGTGGTTTTTATGGCTGGAGGAATCATTGGACATTTTTTATGAAAATGAGTCAGGTCAAATGCAAACAGTCAATGGTGTTCGGTATCGTGATATGATAACCAATTTTTTCGTGCCTAGAATTGAAGAAATGAATGTGGAGGGGACGTGGTTTTAACAAGACGGCGCCACATCTCATACAGCCAGAGAAACAATTCAATTGCTGCATCAGTCATTTCTCGATCGTTTTTGAGGATTGGCCGCCTAGATCGTGCGATTTAACACCATTGGACTGTTTTCTTTGGGTTTTTTTTTTGAAGTCGATGATTTATGTGAATAAGCCGACGACGACTCCAGCCATAAAAGAGACAATTGGACGAGGAATTAATTAAATACCGCAGCATTTATGCAAAACGGTCATTGAAAATTTCATTAAGAGATCGCGTATGAGCCAGCAAAGCCGCGGCGGCCATCTGGCTGATGTGTTATTTCACACATAACCTCATCCTCTCTACTTTAAGATATAATACATTTTTTTTAAATATCTGCGTTTTATTTAAAATTTAAATCTTGCGTTCATGTTGGGACACCCTTTATAAGTGTTTGGTGGAATTGTTTGTTATGAGCTGTCAATTTGATCTTTTAAATAAAGAAATCAAGGAAAATTTACCAGAATTGGCCAACAGGACGCGAGTTGTATTCCATTAGGTCAACACTAGATCACTCACATCTTTGTTGAACCGAACCAATTTGACAGAGCTTGCTTGGGAATTATTGACGCATTTGTCGTTTAGCCCAGACCTTGCATCATCTGATTATCATTTGCTTCGGTCTAAAGTCCAAATTTCAAATGAAAATGGACCAAACACAACCAACTTAATTACCTTATGTGAGTGAAATAAGATTTGAAGCAATGGAAATGAAATCTCTCACCAGGCTGTCGGAAGCCTTCAAATCTGCCCCAACCATAAGTAGGTTCATAAGCACATACTGCAACGAAGTGTCAAATGAAGTCGTCATCATACAAGACAATCAACAGTCATAAAATCAACCAATTTCGAAAAAAAAAGACAGAAAGGGAAAAAATTATTTGAGGTTGAAGAACGTTTCTAAGACACGGACACGTTATTCGAAATCCTATTAAACTCTTATTTTGGCCTTGTTCTTCCCACGTAACGTGAGCAGTGCGTCAATCAACACCCAAACGATACATCCCTCATTGGATTTCGTGACATTCGTTCAAGTTTTCGATTTCAAATCGCACGCACGAACTCACACACGGAGGGACACACTTTTCTTTCTTCTTGCGTCGTCTCTCTGCTTGCTTAATCAACTAACATAAATGTTTTTATAATTTCTGCAAATCACTGCCAGCATCATTATTCCTTAAAGCAACTCCACCATCAATCACTTCTCCACGCCTGCTCCTCGGCATTTAAAAAGCGTTCAAGCGTGACTCGTAATTAGTAAAACAAAAACCACATTCAAACAACAACAACATGCAAACAAAAATTATGTTTTATCCCCTCAACCAAAAGAAATGAATGAAAGTGTCCCAAAAATTTGTTAAAAAGTCCTTTTATTGAAAATCCCACTCGCCCACATTCACACAAATGAATGCCTTACGTGAACATGAAAACAAAATAAATGACTACAAGGCTCAACAAATAATTTGACAAACGGACGCACAGGTGCACATGCGCTTTGAGTTCAAACAAAAACTTCACGCAAAAAAACAGAAATCTAGACAAAACCAAAAATCTCTTGAACTCCATTTGAATGGGTCTTGAGTTGTGTTCTTATTTTTGCGAAAAACTATCCAACTCCGCCGTTAGTCCGTCGGTCTACTTACCGTCAACATCGTCGTCGAATATGTCGTCCAGGGAGTGGCGCACTTGCACATTGTCCATCATGACGTCAGTGCCGGTGATGCCCACGCTGCTCTCGGAGTAGATCTCTGGATTGACGTCCTTGGTGAAGCGCTCCACCTCGGCCACGACGCTGGCGAAGGTGTCCTCGGTGACGTCGACGTCTGGTGGTGGGACCAGGGTCGCCTGAGATGAGACCGCAGCCGCCACGACGATTTCTTGTGAATTTGGGACCAGTGTCGTGGAGGCGGCCGACTGAAGGGTTCTCTCGACTTCGGGATGTGTCAGCACTGATGTGAAGTCGTCTACGTCCACACTGTGAGGACTCTCGAACTCATTGTCCGAGTGCTCGGACAACAGTGTGCTCGCTTCGTCGGCGACCAGCTGACAGACGTCGTTGAGGACCGCATCGACTTCTGTCTGATCGGAGACTGCAGGTGCGGTCAGCGGCACGGTGGCGATCAGATCGGAGGCGTCTTCGAATTGATGCTCACTGGAGCTTGAAATGTTAACTTGACTTGTGGTCTCTGGGAGTGAATAGTCCTCGGTGTCCGGCACTTCGCTTCGACTTTTACTGCTGGCTTCGTTGGACTCCTTTGGTTGATCCTCGATCAGCTCAACGTCAGTGTCAGCATTCTTTTCAGAGTCTGCGTCGATCACTTCGGCCGCCGCTCTTTCCTTCTCTTCTCCGTCCAGTACCTCTACTGCACTTTCAAAGGAGTCTGCGACGTCTTTTTCGTTCTCTGTGCGAATTCTTGAGATTTCATCGTTTGTGTTTTGCGTCTGCTGCGTTTGATCTTCTAGATTTGTCTCAGTTTCTAGGTTTTCCTCGATTTCCGGCTTAGCATCTGTTTCGGCATCTGGTTTCGCATCAGAATGAGCAATCGGTTGAGCATCCGGTTTAGCATCTAATTTATCATCTTGCACCACCACCACATCGTCATCCTCATCGTCGTCGTCCTCTATGATCACGGTGTTCTTCTCTTCCGATGGTGGCGGTGTGATCAGTTGTGTCTCCATCTCCAAGGACTTGGGGTCTTGGGATGTGTCCATCACATCGTCGTGCGTCTCGACAACGTCATCGTCTGCACCTTGCTGCCTCTCTTCTTCAAGAGCTCTGTCTGTATCCTGGGCTGTTGGCGATTCGCTCTTTGCTGTGTTCTGCCTCGTTGAGGGGGAAGCTGCGGAAAGAAAACGAAAAATTACTAGGATTACATCCACACATAGCTTTACTAAATCAATGTACATAATGTTCATGTGGCGATAAGAGCGGATCCATCTATCAGCGACCAGTAAGTGAATTTGTGGAGTCGACGTCAGAGAGTAAGGCAATTTTTCAAGCGGGATTCCGCAGACACAACATCAAAGCATGCCTAAGGGGAGGCTTTTGATTCGATTACAGGGGGCATCCAAGTGGCGGAATGATTGATAAATTGAACGTGTCGTGCGATGGAGTGGGACGATTCGAAATTGGAAATTCATTTTCCTCTCATTTGATTGCAACAAATCCCACAGATAATCTCCCGGGAGTGGATCTCGTTCGTTTGTCACTCTTGAATGTTAACCAATTAAGTGAAGAGTCTTAATTTCTGTTCCGGAGTACCGATAATCGCCCCGTTAATGTCCTGCCGGAGAAGGAACTGCCTAATTAAAGCCCCATCCCTGCCCCGCCTCCACTCAGGCTAATTGCACAATCACCCGCTACCCCCACAACAAGTAATCAATGCCTTTTAGAAAGAAAGACAAACTGCTTACAAAACGGAGGGCGAAGGGGAGGATCTCATTCATTCATCATGAACGATGACGTTTTTGCATTAACCCGATTCACAACCACAGTACACAGTAGCCAGCGTCTTTGTTCCTGCTTAATAAACTGGGAGAAGAATCGGTTTCAATAAATCTGGTTGATGACAATTCCTTGTCAACCATGTTGTTGGTTTAAATTCCTTTCAGAGCGTTTCATTGACGTGGACGTCGTGTTGAACAAAGCGCACACCAGAGCAGATCTGTACTGGGATGTGTTCGGAAATAATCGAAAAGCATTATGATGAAGGAGCCATTTAATGATTTATTGTTTCAATGCTGTGAAGACATGTGCGAAGACGCCCGGAATTAGGGAGGGGCGCGTTACGCAATTTGTAATTGGTTTTGTGGACAGCGAAAAGGATTTGTGGGCAAAAAGATAAAGAGCTGTGTTACGCATGCAGACAGTTATCTGACAAGGAAGGGCCAGCAGTAAGAAATGATTCACTGCGGTTCATGTAAAAGTTGTACATTGCCGTCAGGGGATATTGTATTTATAGGTGGTTGTCATGAATTCATTAAAAGTTTATATTCGATTGTTGGAGATTGTTATGTGAACTGCGCGATGAAGAATAAACGTGCAGTGTTAACAGAAGTAATTAATGGCGTCATTGGTCTGAAATGTCTTTACAACTTTCAATTGAGTAAAACATATTACTGCAATACTTTGTTACAAGGGGAGTAAAGTGACTGTTTGATGCTAAATGCGCGTGACCGACTTTGAAGTCTCAAATGTTTTCCCCGCACAAGGTTGCCAGTAATTTGAAGGAGGGTACATAGATGACGCGAATTATGGAAGAAGTTTAAGTTTCATTTCGGTACTAAGATCTTTGACAAAACAGACTATCTAGCGCTGGATTTTATTCTAATCTTCATCGAAGGACGACGGCGGAAGTCTGACGGCATCGCAAAAATATCTGAACAGCCAAATATTTAAAGGGTATAAGGGTACTAAGGCCTTTTCGATAGAAAGATAGAAGGGAAGTTTGCAGCGAGACGACTATGCATTAATACATTTTTTTTTTCGTTCAGGATTTGGGTCCCTTGCAAATGTCGGCAAAACGTTAAATTTTGGATTAAAGCTAAGATGATGTTGAAAATACATTTCAGCTATTATATTCTTGTCCATTACGATGTAAGGATAACACAATAAAGAAGTACATCCACATGATAGGATCCTAAACAAACGCTGTGAACGTTTTACAATTTTACAGTTTTAGAAACCTTCAAAATCGAGTCTCAATTGTTAAGTCGCTGAATTCGAGTGAAATGATTCTGTAAACAAGCAGCCACCTCTAGAAAAGGCTGAATGATTGAGAACTTAATGATTTTGCACAGAAGAACTTAAGGCACTCGATACGGCATTGCACAAAAGATGGCAGATTTTGCAGACCTCACATGGACGCATTTTGAATTGAAAAATCAAAGGAGGGTATAAACTGATACGATAAATATTTTCAGTTTGACAGAGGTACCTAAAACTATTTTATTCGGTTCCCAAAATTTTTTCTAAAATTCTGCAAAAAGAAAGTAGGTACGCACGATGTCCTTTAAGCTAACGTTACATTCATTATGCCAAATCAGCAAGAATTGTCTACAGATTATTGCTATAATGATAAGACTAGATTATTCTTTCAAATTGTAATAAATCGGAATTCTTAAGGATGAACAACCAACTTTAGAACTACATAGATTATTATAACTTGACCCTAATGAATTCGAGGCAATTAAATTGTTCTGGTCTAGGAACAAGGCATCTTTGCCGATGAGACGATCAACCATAGATGATAACGTTATCGTTTAAAAACAAAGTTCAAGCTGAAAATTTTGACTATCAACAAATTTTATCAAGAAATGCGCCAAATCCTAGTTGTTTTTCTAAGTTTGCAGTCAAAATCTTGCGTCGAATAAAGCACTTTCAAAAACTCCTTTGTTTCGCTCCAAGTCATGTCAAACCAGCGGTAATTGGACAGCTGATGAACTTACCGCCCTCCATAATGCTGTCAATTAAAAACATAAAAAAAACAGTACAACAGATATCAAAGCAAATCCTGAATGACGATGTCGCAGAAGGTCATGTCAACTGAGATTCTGTGTTTGATTTGTGGTGGAGTTCTTTGAATTGATAAAAGACTTGTTTGACTTTTATAGAAGGTGCCGCAATCAGAAAAAGTCAAGCGTCTATGTCAATCTAAATGTTCTCAGTGAGCCACCAAAGTATTTTATCTGTCGTGCCAACACTTCATGCTCTATGATTCTCTTCTTAAATTAGCGCTATAGTTCGAGATGGACAAGCAACGTTGTTGCAATTGTAGCCTCCAATTGCGCACGCCAAGTTGTTTGAGGTCCTTTTCCACTTCTCTGCGTCATCCGTTCTCTGAGTGTCCTGACCCACTGATACATATTTTAAAACTTTCCGGTCTGGAGCTGTATTTTTCACACACTTAACATGGCCTAGTCCCTTTAAATATTGTGTCTGTAGACGCTTATATAGGCGCATGGAGCCATACCGCCTAAAGAGTTAACCGTTGAATCTTCCCCTACAGCAGACATCAACGCTAATCGGACAACAGATTGAACACTGAACTGAACAACTTTTCTCTCGGAAAAACCAAAGCTCACCAACTTTTTGTAATTGACCGTGCTTCCGCGCCATAGAGCAAAGCAAGCAAAGCATGGACGATCAGTGTGCTACAAAGTGTAAGTTTGATCCCCCGAGAGGGGACTCTACTACTCAATTGCCTCTTAAGCACAAATGGAAAGCGTTAGCAACCGCTGTTGTCATTCATACTTTTTACTTCGAAGCTAAGGATGTCGAAGTACATCACTACCTCTATGGCGATCTCTGACAAGCAGTGAGATACCCACGTAGCCTCGAATACATGGAGCTTAGCATGGCGCCGTTGACCGATCTATTAATAAGTTTACACGCCGAAAGGCTATGAGAAGGGTAAGATCTGGTGCAGACTTACTCTACCCTCATTCTCCTAATCAGCCTCCTCTACTCGGGAATCGGTCTCATCTTTGGTCGAAGGTACCAGGGTTTTGAGTTTTAACACAGAATTGAGGTGAGAAATAGACATCATTGAAAGGGGCTATGTACAGGCAATTCTGCGCACATGAGTTGTATGCCAGGCTTCGAGAATACATGGCTAAAAAGTTTAGCCGTGGTATCTACCTACATCTCACCTTAACTTAGAGTGGAACAAAACTGAACTTTAATCAGTAAAAAAATCTTCCTTTCTGAATATACCCTGCTGTTGGTAACAATGAGTCAGTCAAACAACTCCTCATCCCTATCTGCAAAAAAACAGACTGAAGGTTATCGCAACCTAAATGCAAAATATGTCAAAAAATAAAAACTCAATAACACTGCAGCCTGCAAATGGCCAGCGCCTGTCCTCTTCAGAAAATGCACGAGTTGTGTGTGATCACAATGATTAAAGAAGTTTTTCATTGACTTTGAGTGTTGTCTGCAACGCGAGAAAGGTGATGCCGTGAAAAAACGCATCAGCGTGCGAGTTGAAGCACTTACCCACTTCACTACGCCAAAATTACCCATGTTTTGCATTGTACGTAACCGTAGGTAAAAACAAGCAAAACAAATTTTATTTGCATGTATGATCAAGGGGCACATCACCTAGAATTCCTTTGCATATGATAAAAGCTATTCCATTTCAGCGGAACTATAAGCTATTTCCTTTCGCAAATAATCCTCAAGTGAGCCCAGTTATAAAAAGATACATCTTCGTCCATTCATCCACCTAATCAACCACATAGTCGACAGGAAATCCACAATATAATATAAAGTTGCACGCTACAATCCACTAGGGATCATGGCATAAGTTCTACAACAACCACTCGTGTTGTGCATGTTATTGTGTCTTCGGACAGTTCATAAGAATTCCCACAATAACGTCGCTGCCATTCTCTCTTCACTATCCACGGCCAAAAAGTTTATTCATTCAATTTGCTAAGTGTGATGTCGGTTTATTTAATCCCACAATCCTAAGAAAATGTATCCGTTATTTGCATACTCCAACCAGCCACCCTGTTCCATCGCTCTCTTTCATATTGTCATTCATTTCATGTTTCTGAGTTTCATTGTTTGAAGGATTCGAAACTTTCTTCATTCTGCATAATTCATCGTTCTTCTCAGTTCCTTGTTAACATATGCAAATTAGTCTTGATTCTATTCACAATGTCTTTTCCATCTTAACTTCACACCAACATTCAGCGTCATCATGACCCTCTATCATCCTCATCATTATCCTTATCGACGTCCTAAACATCAAGCGGCCAGACGCTAGTTTGTGTAGACAGAATTTTGGAAAAGTTTGAAATGATGGAACTTACCCCGTGGGTTGCTTTCTACGCCTAATGGTGGAGCAGGGAATTGAAAATTAAAAACACGTAACAACTCTTTTTTGAAGTTTGGTTTTTTAAGAGGTCACAACATTTTGTAGTTTACGTGTTTGGTTGTAATTAATAATAATAATAATTGAGTGGCACTACAGCCCACAAGGGACCAAGACCCAGCTTCCACAACAACAAATTGTGTTGTTCTTTTACGAGTTAAAGGGACCACAGTGTTTTGCCGACTCCGAACGACAAGATTTGAGAATTTTTTTCATAGACAATTGATACTCTTTCAGTGTTGTCAGCAACTCGAAAGAGGTGGTACCGTGACAAATGCGAGGTGTTCCGTCCGGGTTTGCTCGTTATTATTATAGACGATATGGTAGGCGAGTAAGATGGAGACTAATGTGGCAGTCAAAATGGCGACCATCTTTACAGATAAGGTGAAGAAAAAAATTATTGTAGGAGTGTTCAAAGGGAAAGAAAAAAACAATTACGAGTGTGGTGATCCGTTTATTAAGCATCGCTTCTTAGTTAGCAGAGAATTTATACATTTCATGTGCAAATGAGTGAAGAGTTCGTAGGTCATTCACCTAATTGGATGATCGAATACAGTCATGCAGCAAATAACTGACTGGAACAGAAAAAAAGTGGTGTTCCAAAGTATTCATTTCAAATTCCTCTACATTAAGGACATGAATGGCGGTTAACAATACTTGTCATGATTATGTTTTGTCTTGCACTGTCATTCGTTTCCACAATATTTTGTTGGTTTTTTAGAAATTTTAGTTAACTATTGTCCAACTTTTTTCCCTTTCACATACATTATCTTTTCTTTTTGTCCACTGCGTATTGTTCTCCCAGATTTGCATCCAACCTTTCGTGTTCATACCGTCACATTTAGGACTAATTTCACCATTTTGTACAATCTTGGTCAACTTGTGTCCGTTTCCTTCCAATTTTATCATATTTTGTTAATTTTTCTCAAGTCTTGTGTTGTCTTTGAATTTGAAAATGTTTCTCCTTTTTGTTCTTGTGGTCCCACAGTCCGGGGTGGACCTGGGCCTCAACCAACATTCCTCTCCAACCAGCACAATCTTTCGCTAGCTGCTGCCAGTTGCGCACTCCAAGTTGTTTGCGCCACCACTTCTCCACTTGTGTGCGCCACCTTAGCCTCTGTTGCGTTGTCCCAATGACTCAGATACGAAAACTGATTCTGAAAATGCTAGTTGCCAGTAAAAACAGGTTGCCAGTTCTCGTCCTTTCTCTACTTATCCCCCATTCATCAATTTTTTATGTTTTTCAGTTTCGTCCCTCTTCCTCAATTTTTTGTAGCAATTACATCCACATCTGACCCTTTCCAGCCATTTTTGTCAATTTGCATTAAATTTGGCCAATTGCCGCCCGTTTTCTCTCAAGTCGGTCTAATTTTTTCTCCAATTGTAATTATTTTCCATAAGCCGACGTCCCATTGTTGTCCACTTCTTTGTATGATTATCTTTTCAAAGTAATTTTCCAACCATTTTATTTTAAGATGTCACTCTTTTTTATCAATTGTGGTCCAATTTTCGACCAATTCTGATCCCACTTTGACATTTTCGTAAGCTTTTGTAAATTTTGTTTGTATTCTTACCCATTTTTTTGAATTTTGTACACCGTTATTCATAAATTTTCATAAAATCGCGTTCTTTCTCTTCTTGTCATCGATTCATTCATGTTCATATTCCATTGCTGTCCTCTTCTCTGCATAATCAAGACTTTTGGTCGTATTTTTGTCAATTTCCAATCATTTAGTTTTCAGATTACACACTTTTTTGTCGTTTTTTGTCCTATTTGTGTCGCTTATGAGCCACTTTCGTCAGTATTGAACCAAATTTGACTACTTATGACCCTTTTTCTTCTACGTCCATTAAACTCTGTTCCCACTATCCGTCCATTCTTTTTTTTTAAATTTTGAATATTTTTCATGTATCGATTCATCAATTGCTCTCTACTTCTGTCCAAAAAGAAACATCTTTTCGTAACATTTTTGACTTCCTTGATCAATTTTCGTCCTTCTTTTAGTCGCTATATAATTTGCACCATTTTGCTTAAAGATTTCGCTTTTTTCATTAATTCCACTCCTAATTTCGTCCACTTCAATCCCTAATAAACCAATTACTGTATTGACAATAATGCCAATTTTCTTCTAATTTTTTCCCTTTTCCATCCTTTGTTGTCAATCTCCATCCTTTTTCCTAAATTTCTGTACCAAGATTGTCCTCTGCTGCTCCTCTGGAGTCACTTTTTATTTGTTTTTGTCCACTTTCGTTTTCCCTTTAACCACTTTTTGTGCTCTTTCATCCATTCTGAAGCACATCTTGTTCTTTATCGCCCTTTCCCTGCCTGTTTACTTGCTTCCTATACTCTTCTAACTTTGTCCTTTCGCGCGATTTTTTTTAATTGCCTACTTTCGTTCGCCTTTCTTCATTTGCGTTATCATTTTTCGTTACATTTCTGTGCTCATTTTCAGCTATTTCTCTCATGGCGATGAATAATCCATTTATGTCAATTCCTTGATTTCCACTTCCACCCTCCATCCCGTATTGTGTTAGTCCCCTTCAACTCAACCATGCGAAAGTTTTTCTTAAAAGCTAGATTTTTGTTAATAATGAAATGCATGCTTGTGAGTACAGCTTCAGTTTAATCGTGTCAAGTTACCGAAAGGAAGTACTACCCTACGATGGAAAATGTGATTTCATTACTACCCAAAGTTATGCGATTTTGAATGCATTCTAAACCTCAGCAGTGTTGTTAATTTTATTCGCAAGCAATCACACTCAACTTCATCAACCACACACACACACGCAGCAACGGAACAAACTAACCCTCGCTTTGCCATGCCCCTGCATCAACTTGACCACAACGTCGGCCAGCGTTTCACATTTAAAATCAATCCGGAAATCGCTTTGAATGGGACAATCAAGCGCCGAAGGACAAAAAATAATTTGAAGCCAAAAAGCGAGAATCAAATTCAATCGAATGAACCCGAAACCGCTGCATGTTGACACACCGGCTAACCTAACCAAAATCAATAGGGCACAAATCAAACACACTTTGTAATTCATTTGTGTGTTCCGCCCTCACCGAACTCACCCAAAGAGCACACACAAAAATAGGACCAACCGCCAACCAGCACCCCCGCTCGCCACTGCGGTGCATTTTGAATGGGAATTCTCGCCTGCCGCGTCGTTCCGTATTCGTCAGTGACCTCAGTTGGTGGGTTAAAGTTCACTGAAAAATGTTGCCCATCGTCTTCGTCGACTTTAAAATTTAATTAAATACTCGGCACATTTTTCGTTCCGGAGGAGACCACCAAATTCAATTGGAAAACAAGAATTCAATTGAGTCCTGGGAAACCAACAAATTCCTTTTCCATTCCCCCGTCCACAAACCACTTAAACGTCTCCCCCCGCCTGCCACCACGGCTACGAATGTGTTAAATTGGCGACCGCTAAACCTATCATTCGCTTCGGGGCTTAATTTCTCTAAGCACCCATCCGCCATTAATTTCAGCAGTTCACATCTGGGCGCAACTCAATCAGAGCCAAATTTAACTTCGAAAAAAAACAATCAAACCCGATAAAGCAGGGGTTACACACCGCTCGCAGCTGGGCGAAGTGTGAAAGCGCAAAGCGCCATTGGCGCCCAATACACCCACCTCCGCCATCCAGTTTTTCAGTCTTAATGGCGAGAAGTAATTGCGTAACTCATTAAAGCCTCACAGCCTGTAGCCCTCTTCGGGCAGTTTTTTTCTTTGTTTTCCAATGGAAGCATCAGGAATGGAGACTCCATGGAAGTGGAAAAATTCCCAAACAAACGCGAACACAAAGGCAGGCCAGCAAGGACTCGTCGTGAGCTCTCCGTGTAATCGGTAATCAACCCAACAAAAATCGCATTAATTTTCAAACTTCAAGCACTAGGGAAGTTCACGTGGTGAATGGCGTGGCGTGGCGTGGTGGAGCACTGGTCCGCCTTTCAGCGCACGTCCTGCAATCTTTTTTCGGGGCGCTTTGATGGCATTTAACGGCGAGGGGAGAAAACAATGAATATTTTCTTGCCGGCCTGGTTTCGCCTTTTTGGCGGAATCTTTTGATGCCATTCGAGGCAATGAGTTCCATGATTTAAGTGAGAGCAAAGTTTTAATGCTGGTTAAAAAGTTTGAAAAACTGCAGCAGAAGGGGGCTGTCGTAATGTAAGGCACATTGTGCGAATGCTCTCCCACTCACAATGGAATTCTTCGTATTTTGTAGCTCCGGCGGACGAGGAGCTTTGTGTGGGATTGTAAACTAACACAGCATTCCTTAGACTAGCAAATTAGTTGGAGTCTGTTAGTTGGAAAAGTGAAAGGCATTCCGCTGACTGTCTTCGTTACCGAGTTTCTTGGCGTGGACTTTAAAGCATGATTTCCTCCCCGAAGGGAGGGAAATTTATACTTTCACGCAAACTGGAGGATGATCAATCACAAAGTGCTGACGGAAATTGAATTTTTGTGCCTCAGCCCGAAAATGAGAGCGTCACATGTGTGTGGGTGGGTGCCTTAATAAACTTCATCCGTTTTTGAAAACCATGTCTGGCCTGTGGTACTACAACACTTGGCTGCACACGTCCAGCACTTGTCCAGCAGTTGCCCACTACACATGCTTGTGTCCAAGGAACTCTGTCGGAAGGTCACACTCTCTTTCGCACGCAATCGATCTTCTCCTCAACACTAGCTACCAGTGGACGTGATGGCGGAGCATATGCACAATGACGGAACAACTCCTTTGCGCTTCCGCCACAGCAACGGAAAACAAGGTTTGTATCCAGCCCGACTCTGGTATATTGCTGCGAAATTTTATGGCAGTGAAATCCAGTTCTTGGTGCGTGTTCAAGTTTGACGACCACATTTGAAATTGTTGTCCTTATTTGAGTTGCCACAAAGAACGGCACATGAAATAAACTTTAACGGCTTCTAAAGCAGTCCTCGAGGAAGGGGTTTAACAAAGAAGGATCTTCGGCTACCTCCCTCCACACCCCTTATTGTTATTTTACGTTGCATTCGTCTCACTGCGTCAGCCATACTTAACCATGATTGCCAGCCAGGAGTAACCGTCCTGAAAGACGAGGAGAGACAGAATTAACGGCCCGGAAGGAAGGTTTTATGTGCGATTTGTGGGATTGCCAGGGAATTATCTACTGTACGCTGCAATAGTTTTATTCTAGACATGGTCTATCAAAAATTTGACCGTCTAATGGATGTTATCGCCCAGACGTTTGTCGGCTTTAGACAATGCAAGAGGTATTGAGTTCCATTATGACAACTATTGTCTGCACATGTTCGTGGTAATTACCTTGAAACTTATGCATTGGGGTAGAGGGTATGTGCCCTGACTCACACGCTTCCCAGACTGTCCATCTTGGGTTTTTTCATAGCAGCACTTCTTTCGACATTCTTCGCTGAAAACGTTTAATTGTCAATGAAAAGTATCTCAGATCCTGCCCGTTGAAGTCGACAAAAACTGTAGGGCCCTACTACTCGCAATAACAGGCACAATACGAGAAGTTGCTGACGTTGCTAGGCACCGGTCCTTGTGGGCAGTAGCACATCTGAATATTATTTTCTTTCATATTTTTGTTGCATGAATAGTAAAAGCCATCACCATCGCATTTGAACTTCAGACAGCAATGTTTAAAAAAAAATGAGATCTTCTGAATTCAGATATAGAGAATTATTCAAATTTTGGTTTCGAAAGGAAAGCTCAACAAAACACACACAATGATACATTTTTGACGAAGATGTTAATTCTATATAAAGCCTGAACTGAGCCATAAGTGCGAAACACAATATCCATTTAAATGGACGCCTCGGAAAGATTTGCATAATTCTATTCTTTTTAGATCAATTTCAATCATATTTCAGGCCATAAATTGAAAAATCTTGGTATCAAATGCATCTAGAGACCGTGGATTATTTGCGCAGACACGGTTCTTTGCGTAGTCTCACAAAAAAATGTAATAGTGTCAAATCAAATGATCTTGGTGGCCAATTGACATTTTCAAACCGTAAAATTACGCGAACAAAAAGCTTCTCACGTTGCCCCGTCTCCGTTGTCATTTGCCGGCCAAAACAAATTGGTTGTTATTCGACCACGTCGCTCTGGAGTGACTGTAATAGTTGGCTCATTCAAATATTTAAGGAAATACAGAAGTTCACAGGCTGAGACAAACAGGGCTACAATTCAATGCATGTGTTCTTTACATAACCTGACATCCCGTAGGGAGTGATCATATCAAAAGAAGATATTTTATTTATACATAGTTTTCGCATTTTGGTGATGATAACTTAAATTTGTATTTTTCCAAATAAAAGATGGTTTGTTAGCAGTACATGGTGTGGTTCACATTTTTGGAAGTTCTAAGCTTGTGTTTGAAAAGTGACATGTCAAGCTACAATTTTTCTGATAACAGTTGTGTCATTCGCAGGTCGTGTTCCAAGTAATACTGTTTTGAATATGTCCAAGATATCAGAAGAAACACGCCTGGGAAGCTCTTTTACTATAAAAGGCGAAAAACTATGCAAAAGCATGCAATTTACGGTGAGAATACTGTAAGTGAATCCAGAAGTTGTTTGCTCGATTCCGTCCCGAAAATTTCAATGTAAAATATGCACTGGTCGGTCTTTAATTAATGATCTGGAAGAAAATGATGGAGCAAGGCCGGTAAGAAAGCTTTCAAAGACACTTAGCATCAACCCTACGATTATTTTGAATTTGCAGCCTACACAAAAAAAATCGAGTTTTAGATGCCAACGCTGCTTAAACGTGGCAAAGTAGAAGGTATTTTAAAACGATTCATTAAGGGCCCTGAAAAATAGTTTATAAAGGAGAATGTTTAACACAAGATCGGTGATAGACTACAACCGACATCAAAGGCTGATATGGCGGCACACAAGGTTGTGGTTGGATTGTCTTCAGCGTGTAGGTCGACGGACTTACGTATTGTCTATTAGAACATGTCACATCGTCCATTTGAATAAAGCAAGGAGGAAAGAGCGACCAGAATTGACCAACAAAAGCGAGTTGCGTTCCATTACGACATATAACAAATTAACCTGTTCAGAGATTTTGTGTTGTTATTGTGCATCATGTATTTTCTTTTACTACTCGATAAACGAGGTCTGTTAAAAAAAATAAGTTGAATTTTCAAATTTCGTTGAATTTTTCACTTCAACTTCACTTCTGGCAGAAAAAAATGTCAAGAAGTACATCTTCAAAGCCTATAAAAGAATTAGTTATTACTGAAGAATTGTGGTGGGTCTCAGGAAGTAGGATTGTACGTACTTATAATTGCAGTTTCTAGAGGATCAACTGTACCATTCAGAAATGGATAACGTTATTATTATACTATGAATCGAATTTTAATTTGCAAAAATCAGATGGGCGAGCCTCAAGATCCCGATACTACAAGATTACTGTCAGGCATGAAGCAGGACATGTCGTGGTTTTGGGATCTTTTTCAAGATTTGGAATTGGGACAATTTATGGAAACGAGCTAATTACGGGCTGACAAGTATACACAGACACTCTGGGAAACGTCAGGATCGCAGTCACGTTACTGATATGAACATTTCAAATTTCGCGATTATCGATTTTTTTCTGTTATGTTGGTGCATAAGGTCTCAAACATAAGTTCACAGTTTTAGCTATATGCCATATTGAGTTGATGTGATTTTGTTCGTGAGTTGTGTGTTTGGCGATATCTTGCTGCGGAAAATATGAATCAAAAGATTTTGAGTTCAATTTTGTGTGAAAAATGGAATTACATAAGTGCTCAAATGCACTTGAAATGTTGACAGTGGCATACGATCAGTGAACTCTGAATCAAAAAAATGTTTCCAAGTGGTACAACCTTTTCAAAAAAGGTCGAGAAGATATAAATGATGATGCTCGCTCTGAACGCCCCACCACATCAACAACCGATGAAAATGTTGAGAAAGCGAAGAAAATTGTTATGGAGAATCGTTGAATCATCTCAAAGAAGTTACCGACTTCAGATCACTCAATAAGTTCCGGGACATATAAGGGGCGCCACTAACAAAAATTATTCATTTTATATTTTTGTTTGTCTGTTAATGGCGCCTCCTATATTTCCCAGGACGTATTGAGTGATTTTTTTATCTGTTGACTCATACCATGCATTTTTTTCAGAAATTTTGGGCATGAAGCGTGTGGTAAGGAAATTTGACCAAAAAAAAATGTCGCATGCGCATCGCTCAGGAATTGTTAAATGACGTCAACGTTGATCCAGATTTGCTTAAAAAAGTCGTAACTAGTGACGAATCATGGTTATGATATCGAAACCAAAGCCCAATGGTCTCCTCCAACAACGATTAAGCAGATACAAAGCAAATCGCCAGATCCTTTTGTACAGAAATAAAAAGGACTACACCGTTTTCTTCATAATCACAGAAAAGATACAAATGCTGAACTCTAGATGATTTACTTCTTTAAGTGAAAGATGAATTGAGGTCATTGCTATGGGTACACGAGATTCATGTAATTTTATACCCGTCGCATCCTCAAAGAAAATTACAACCACTCTGTAAATTGCAAATTTTTTTGTGTAACTATGTCATTTGGCAACATTTGTGGTGTATGCTGATTTCCTTTTCTGCTTCAAATTAGTGCGATGGATGACTGACCTTAATTTTCATCAGAAGTACAGCATACACATATCAACATATGCATCCATGACTTTTCAAGTCCCTCAAACGCATGCTTTCCTCAAGTGCCGAGCGAATTTGCCAGCTTCACACCCGAGGACATTTATCTTTTGAAACTTCGTTTGTACAACACTTCATAAATTAATTTCATACCCTCATCCAAAATCTCTGTGTGTAACACAAAGTGCACTAATTTGTTGAAATATCCTTGCCAGCACTTGTTACAAGTTTTGCCTGTCTAAATTTAGAATTCAATTTAAACCATTTATTGGCTTTTAGGGCTATATCCCGTGTCGGAAGTGGATACATCTCGTCCACAGCAAAGCACTCCTGTTGTGGATGCTAGCAGTCTCTTCTGGGTACATGCATGCATGGGCCGAAGTTTTTCAGTTGAGAATGAAGGCGATTTAAATCGAAAAACAAAGTAAGCGTGCAAAAACTTAAAAAGTCACTTTGCTCTTTTGCAAAAAAAGACATTTAAGTTTCTCCACCGATGACCCACCAAAAGGTTGCCGCCCCCAGCTGACACATAATTGGATAAAAGAAAAAACACTTGACATCCCAAAGCCTTCGAGGCAAATCTGCCCAGCGAGAAACAACAACTAGCTCAGCCTTGCCGTCTTTTCCCCGTCAAACACTTCTCTGTCGTAGTCGGGTCTCTTAATAAAGTTGCACGAAACTTGTCAAAAGTATAAATTGCCTCCTTTATTCTTTACAGCAGTTCAAGAAACTACACGCCCCTTTGTGGAAGGGGGTTGCCAGTTTCGCGTTCCGCAATCACTCCGAGATTTTGAAACACCTTTAAGTGGCACGCAGGTGGTCCATGATGGCGCAAAAACAAAAAAATGAGGGAAAAAAGAACAGACTGCAATAAGACGACACGTCAACTGAGAGAGTAAATCTTGACAAATCGATGAGTACGAAAAAAAAGGTGAACAAATGAATGAAACAAAGCGGGGAGGAGAACGAGGCATGAGCCCCCGAGTGCCGAGGGAAGGCAAAAGGAAATATCTAATCCTCAGAAGCATATCATTTTAAATCGATGAAGACTGCGGGGTGGGGGCGGCATGACTGAATGAATGAATGAAGCGAAATAAGGAGCGGAACTGACATCCCCTCTCGTGGGAGCTTAAATAAGTGAAATGGCTTTTTGAGGATTCCATAAGCGCAGCCAAAGTAAATCATACGTGCGTGTCGAGAGGAATTTCTCCTCAACATTTTCCACTAAAGAAATGTTTCGCATCATTGACTTTGGAAGCGAGACCATCATTAATCTCCCACTCTACCGTGTATCCTTTCGCTTTACAGTGCCTCCCCTCCCCCCCACCACCTGGCGGGTGATTTTGCTAAATAATCCAATGAATGAGAATTCTTTGACTTTTCCGGCAAAAGGGAAAAAAAATAAAAGCTGTTCTTCGAAAGTGGAGTGCAGTTGAGAAATAATCAACAAATCCCTCGCACTGCTAAGGAGCACAAATGAATTGGGTTTCAAAGGCACTAATGGGTGCTCATCCTCACTTAAATTACGGCAGATATTCTTGTTTTCGTTGTGCTTTGTTCCTCTCCGGTGGATGCTTTTGTGAGAGGTCGTGGGTGAGTGTCCGCCCGAGAGGGAAATTCAAAGTTATCTTGTATTCTGCTTTGCAGACCACTTAGTTTCCTTGATTTGTCGAACAAAAAAAAAATTGAATCTGTTTTTTGTCTAATTTTCCACCCGGTGAGTTCACAGACCAATCCAGCATTCTGTGCAACCATTATCAAGACTGAGGTGTGGTGAAGAGAATCCGATAAAATACTAGACTTTTCATTTTCCATCTCTGATTGAGGAGATATCAGATCACTTTGCAACACCGGTTCCGGAGGTCTTGAAATACGCGGAAAATTCAATTATGATACTTTCCAGTAAAAACGTTGCCAAGAGACGGCTCGTCTTTCCATTGATTCATTTATTGACGTCTGCAACGGCGACTAAAAGCATTTTAACGTGACTTTACTTCACTCTCTGCTCCCACATACGGGCGCAAAGTGTTTGCACTGATTTTCAGAAGAAATTTAAAAATTCAGTTTTTCACATAAATTTCTCGGAATCGTTCATCCGCTTGAATGGAAAGTCACAAAGAAGTATATGTCTTTAATAAATTCAAAACATAAAATTTTGAAAACAACACAGTGTGGGATTAGATGCAAATTGAGGTCAACAATGAATAAGAATGAGGGTGGCAGGCTGTGTAATTTAAATACGGAGAATAAAGCAATTTGATTTGGAGTATAATTTCGCGGCTGCCAGAAGTATCTCTCTGCAGATTTATTTATATTTCAGACAAGCGCACGCTCGCCTTTTATGTTCTATGATTTGAAATTTGTATTTGTATGACGGATAATGGCTGCCACACAGCGAAATTTATTTTCATTAGATTTGTCACAATTTCTTTATCATTTCACTCTTTTTGTCGTTGACTTGAATTACCTAAGACTTTAACAAAATAATTCTCAAATCTGTAATGAATGGCGTAGCCGATTCCGTCGAGTTTCTGACACCACCTGAGAGAGAATTTTAAAATGTCCACATTTGGATTTCGATGTAGATTTACCATCTGGATAGAACAATCCTGCGAATCACATCACTCAATAAGTCCCAGGACATCAGCCACTAACAAAAAAAATAATATTAAATGAATAATTTTTGTTAGTGTCGCCCCCTATTTGTTCACGGACTTGTTGAGTGCTCTGTTACAAAACGAGTAGTTGCTGAAGAAGTTGGGCGGAGAGAGAGATAGAGATAGTGGGAGGCAGAGAAACCTTCCAAAATTTCCCCATTTAAAGTTCACCAAAAAACTGTAGACTAATAGTGTGCCTAAATAAGTTAGGCGCCTTTGTCTCTTGTTGGATGTAATGTAATGAACACTTTCTATTAGACTTGCAAAAGAAACTTACTTTAGCAGCCATGTTAAAATTTACTAACGGCCTCATTCAAAGTATCCCACGAAATATTTTATAGCCCAAACACTTAAAAAAAGTTACGAGACAGTTTAACAACTCACTGACTAAATTGAAGCCTTCTCCAATCTAAAGAGCTGGTTACGAGTAGGACCTTTAGTTGAAAGTACTGCAGGTGCTAGTCAATTTCCTACTAGCCGTCAAATTCAGTACCAGTCACTGCCATCATCATCATTTTCTTCTTTCCCTGCATTGACCCACTAAAGGGGTTGCGGGGGCAATGCACGCACGAGAGACCCCCAGGCCACCCGATCCTCCGCCACTTAACTCATGGAAATCTCTTTCTAAGTGCAAACGGGCGAGTTTATGGACTTGAGCTATCCACCTCGTCGGCCGAGCGGTCGCCTACCTGATGGAATTGCATCCAAGGCACGCCTCGAAAATCGTGATGAAGGGGACATCTGCACAACGTGATCAAACCAACGAAATAAAGCCCTTTACGTCCGAAGAAGTAGCTGCTAAACATTAAGTTCCCCCCCGAATCGTCGCGTTTCTCAGCCCATCCCGGCGAGTAACACCCGCAAAGTCACGAAGAAATCTCATCTCGGCAGCCTGTATTCGTGTTCTAATTCTTTCAAAATTTCATGACCATAGGTGAGCGTTGGAACAAACACTGAGTTAAGAACCGATAACTTGGCTTTGATACCAAACTCGGACTTTCTTATTACTGACTTTGCAAGCGGTTTTAAAATGTATCCAGTTTTGTCAACCCTACAAGAAAGCTCAGTGTTCTCCTTCCATCACTGCTGAAAAAGACCCCGAGACTCAACTAACATCAATGGTGGATTGGATAGGCGTTTTGAAAATGACCATTACTTCGGACTTGACCACGTTAGCCTTCATTTCAGCATCAAAACATACGGCCAGAAACCTATAGAGCGCGCGCTGGAGTTCCGTCTGAAAGGATGTGAAGACAACAAAGTCATCTATAGTGTTTTCATTTATACTCAAGACATACGTTAACCAACTGTGACTGAATTGACTGCGGTGCTACAGGGTGGGCCAGATTCAAGTTATTTTTTAAAAATGCAATAAAATGAAAACTATGTGTACATGTAAGCTACAAGGGTAGTCCGAAATACACGATATTAATTTCAAATCAAACCTTAACGTCAAGCTTTTTTAAATTAATTTGGCATTTTTTTGTTCCACTGTTGGACGAATACAATGATGCAGAAGTACGCAATTGAGAAGCGCGTTAACATAATTGAAGCCTTTAGAAATGCATTACGGACAATTTGTGCCTTTTTTCAGCTCAACATAATCGAATCCACCATATGTGTCCACAATCAGTAGATTTGTGCGCAGATTTCAACAAATTGAAATTGAAATTGTGAAAACACCCGTGCAAGCTTCTGTGGTTCGTTCTGCGGAACACATTGCTGTTGTTCGCAAAAATGTGACAGAGGGAAGCCGTCCTCGTGCTCAAGAATTACACATTTCAAGCACATCACTGATACGAATTTTGAATAAAGACGTGTAATCAAGAATTTTGAAATAAGACTTGATTATACGTTTATAAGATTCAATTGACTTAAGAGCTGAAGCCTACTGCCCATTGCAAGCGTTGTCCAAATGACGAATGGTTGAATGAACATTCAGAAGTGAACCCTGACTTTACAAAGAAAAGCATTTTCAGCGACGAGGCATACTTACACCTCAGTGAATTCGTTAAAAAAGCAGAATTGCCGCATTTCGGCAAATGAGAAGCTACGGGTGACTGTTGAAAAGCCAATGCATGCAGAAAAGTGACTGTTTGTTGCGGTACAGTAGGTCGGCCAAGCAGATACCGTGAATGGTGTTTAACATTAATAACACTTAACCTTAATTAAGTGATCACGCAATAAGTCACGGGACATATGTATAGGGGGCGTCACTAATAAAAAAAAATTTAATTTAAGATTGTTTTTTGTTTGTTAGTGGCGCCCCCTATTTGTCCCTAACTTATTGAGTGATGTGTTATGTTTCAATGTCATTGAAAATAGTGCGTTTTCGTTCGACATTTTATAATTGTGTTTGCCCCAAATCGTTGTCGAATTGGTGTTCTATGGAACAAACTGCGGAGCGATAAGGATGCGGAACGACCTAACAAGGTAATAATCCCAGATCTTTGTGCACACTTCACCACAGGTTTAGGAGGAAGTTGTTGTGTGTGAATTGAGTTTCACACTCTCGACAACTACAATCATTTCCTCAAAATCGCTCAAAGAAAGATGGATCCAACTAGAAAACCGTGCCCTATTTAGAAGCTTATGGTCCAACTACAGTCGAAAGAAAACCAATGACCTGCTCAACAACTGCATAAGAAACAGTCTTTAGTGGATATTGACTGTTGGCATTTAACAAACAACATACAAGTACAAGAAATCGATCCAGAAAGCCCCAAGCATTTCCTGTATAAATATCTGGCTCTAGCTAGAGTCAGAAAACGTACTCTGGACAGAGCCTTCTTTAATAACCCTAAAATCCTATCGGACGCAAACGCCTACAGTTTTCATAAATTCCATAAAGTCCCGAGGCAAATGCAGGAAGCAAGACACATACTCTGTCCCCTCCCTTTAGACCAATCAGGTACGTTATGGTGGTGATCAACACGGCGCTAATTAGGTGTCACAAACAGGATCTTGTTTGTCAACCGCCACTTTTGCCAACCTCCCTTCGTTTTCCATCATACCCTAAGTAGTTGATTTGCAGCCACTCTCTTCGTTTGTTAATAGTAGCGATTTGGAAGCCTCTCCGAATGTTTTGAATAAAAAGACGTTTTCACAAATCAAAACCAAAAAAGGAACAAATCGAAATTCCACTTTCATCGTCTTAATGCAAGCCGAGTCGTCTGAAATATGACTGTGCAGTGGAGTGGTGAACATAATTTCAATTGGTGGTGTCTTCTAATAACATCCTATTATCAGATATGTACTTGGAGCAGGTCCAAGAAACAGGATTATGGCACTCGGAAGAAATGCACTGAAAAAGAAAACTGTCTAGCCGCGAATTTAAGTCGAAGAATCGCGAAAAATGTGCTTCCCTTCATTTTGGATCACGTCCAGATGGTTGAAATCAAACTAATAATTTGCTTTAGAGGTTCTATAGAATGGCAAGCCACACATTGTTATTCGGCATCCCCTTTAAGCCTTAAATCGAACCACGCTTAATTGGAAATCACTGCATAGGCAGGCGAATATCCCTGCCCGCCAAAACCATACATACAGGACGCACAAGCACAAGCACATGCTCCGCTCCGCATCCATGCGATAGCAGCATCCCTCAAACAATGACATCATTTAGGTCGAATCCTCATTAATAGTCGATTTCAGCCTTGTAAAACATGACGCCACCGCACCCTTTGTTCGCCGCATTCGTCGATAAGTGGAAAACTACCTGAACAGCGAACTAATTGCACCTTCTGTTATCCGCCGCATTCAATCCCAATCGCTCATCCGGACGCAATGGTGCAGATAAATAAACCCTGCTCCCAACCCCATCATTCCCATCAATTCAGCTTTCAGCCCTCCAATAAAGCAGTTAAAGCGTGAAAAGTTATCGGAGTTAATCATTCGTTTGATGAGGAGCGCAATGAATGGACTGAGCTTTGCCGGCGCCTTCCCAGATGCCCACTGCCCCTGTGGACCGGCGTTGCAACACGAATCCAAAGAATTTATGGGGCTACCAGATCTTGAACTGCAAGTCGTCCCACAGAGAGCACTACAACGGCGTTCAATTGAACAACTGCGACTGTTTTCAGTTAAATAAATTTCCAACTAACTCCATTCGGGCGGTTGTAAATGTGCCATGAATCTCTCCGAAGGGTGTCCGGGCCGCAGTGTCCTGTATGCGTGTACATGAGAAATGGCTGTGACCCAATTGCAGGGGGCTGCGCGGGTGGCAGGAGTGTGGTTAAATACGTGTTTCTGGTTTCATTGCGTCTGCTTATCACAAATTTTGTCATAAAGTAGCTGCACACGGTGACCTGGCACAGACACCAGCGCCCACCGCCACCACCACGGCCAGCGCTTATCGTGGCACAAAAAACTCGAACTGGAAATAGGAAGCACTACCGTAATCCACTTTATCTCCGAATCTCATGCATGGACACAGTAGGACAACCGCAAAAGCAAACATATCCTGACACACAGGGCGCATCGCAACCAGCAGAATGGAGTTTGGATTTGGATTTGCCATTCTTATCGTGTACCGCGCTCGTTGGTGGAGATACGGTGAGTAAACCATTAAATTTTAAATTGAGACCCGACGCCATGACCAGGGATGTCATAGGGTGCAGTGCAAAAACAAAATGGATGGCCCGAGTGGAGCGGATTCACTTGCATCAAGGTTCATCTTCAAGCTTCTTATCCGCTTCACATTGCATTCTTCCTTTTTTTTGCGTTCACATTCCCGAGGAAGGACTGTAAAAATTAAAGACTCCCCGCTGCTTTGATTTTTGTTTTTGCCATTGTCTCCCGCTTCGCCCTCTTCAGCAGACAACGGTCTCAAAGTCCTACCGGAAGTATATTAAGCAAATTATTTTCAAGTATTTACCATTTTAGCGGACCTCTCAGCGGAACACACAGAAAAGTTGGGCGAAAAGCAAAAAAAATGACGAAGCGAAAGTATCCAACTCACTTCTCACGAACGGAAGTTTAAGGGAGAATCCATTTCACTTTTTGTGCAGCCAGCTCCTGACAGAGCGCACTCCGTCCGTCCACCCTTCGCTGTGCGGAGTCGTCGTAGCGCACTTCAAATATCGTTGAACCTCGCGTCTGAAAATATGCGCGAGGTATAAAATGCAACAGAGGACAAACAAAAACAAACCACCACCCACCTCAGCAGTGGACCTGGGTGTGGAGATCCTCCACTATTGCCACTGTGTAACTCGCACTTAATTGATGTGAGTTCCCGGAGGGATGCTGCAGAGCACGTGGAGGGAGGCCGTTGGAAAAAAGCAAAAGTAATTGCAACTTTGCAAAGAAGAAAAAAAACCAACAACAAAATGGGAGAGGAGAAGACATTAAAAAATTATCCTGTTGTCTGGTTGGTTTTGTGTCGTCCGCGCACCCATCCGTTCTTCGCTGCGACTTCGCATGCATGTGTGGGGAAGCGACTCTTGGCGCCTTGGGTGCCGTTGCTCATTTGAGTTTTGCTGGCGTAATTATTGTCTTTGGATGGGAATAGAACAGCCCCAGCATCCAGCCTATTCGCATTTGTTTCGGTGCCTCGCCTCACGAGGAGCGGGGAGTTTAAGTATCCTTCAACACCCAGGACAAGAACAATACCAAAAAAAAAAAAAATATTATGCGGGAATACGCGAGAGCATCAGCACGATGTCGTCGGTCGCGCAACGAGATGACAGATGATAGGGACGGGACGGCGGGAGGATATTAAATGCGCGTAACACATTTTGGGGCAATGAAAGTAAATTAAAAATTCGGGATTTCCGGATTGTGGCCGCGCCAACGACGGAACTCGGTGTCAAAAAGTAAATTGAAAAAAGCGAATGTCGTGTTCAATGTAGTTTACAAGGACTAGCTCGTTTGCGGCTATGCTGTTGTAATGCAAATTGTGAGAGGGATCTTATGGAAATTTTCTTTTTTTTTTTTTTCGTGTCAGTTGGGATGAAAGTCTTTCAAGCGATTAGTGTCGACTTGAAATGAAAACTACGAAAGCTCACTGGAAACTGAAGACGAGTGCATTTTGAGGACAAGATGTTTATTAAGCAAATTAACAAGTTGCTCGTTGACGGAGACATTAAATGCAGAATTGCCTGTCAGTCCTTTAGATGACGGACCTCATTCACCCAAAAACCATTATTTTGCCTCCTTTCCAGGAGCTGCTCTAGGTTATTATCTTGTCGTAGGACCGCTCTTAGTGGTGATAGCGGTAACACAAGATATTGCAAAATGTCTACGCAAGTAATTTGGCACGTAAAGTATTAAATTTTATGTGCCAGTCCAACATTCCGGTGAAGGAAACATTCCCCAGCCATTACCTTTGAACTTCAGTGCTTAACTCTTTTGTGGTATACCGGGCTGGTGTTCGGTGTTGAGTCTTACATACTGACGGGACGGTCATGTTGCTGATGCTTTGATTTAATGCCCTTCCTACTTATTCGGATATTGTCTTAACACCTGCACCGTGTTGGGAAATACCAGTTTGTGTTTGTGGTGCGGGTCTTTTTGTAAACGCTGCGGTTTTCGTGTCTTATAATATTTTTGCGAATATTCAACAGTGCAGTTACGGAAGAGAACTTTGGAGAATGAAGTCGTAGATTAAAGGCTTGAATTATAAAAAAGGATGTTAAGTACAAGAAGTAGTAAGTTTTCGAGAAAGTTCAACAAATTTAGGTGCCTCCGCAACGTTACGCCACTTGTAATATTAATTACAATTGACAATACTGTAGCTTAAGCTTTATTTGTTTGGAAGACTCTTAAAATCAGACCTCCGACCCATGTAGGGTCGAGCTTCATTGTACCCTTGACTCCAATCATCAGGGCCCAGCTAGTTTACGTTCGTCTTTATACCGGAGATTCGTTTTTTCTTCTCCTCGAACCCGGAGACTAAGATTTGAAGATCCTCTTGGATGGAGCACTGGCGTTTAGGCGGTCGATGTGGCCGAGTCGAGGGATTTTTGCTTTCTGGACTACATCCGCATCCAGAACATCTCATATAGTTAGACGCGATTATGTCTACTCTTCCATTTGCCTTCCTTGCAGACAGGACTATACTCGTACATTCGACATTTAACTTTTCTTTTGAAGGCACATCGGCTCTATACAGCAGGACTGGTAGAATAAGTATAGAGTATAATTTTGGCCCTTCGAGTCGAAAGTTTTGGCAAGATTCCGGCCCCTCGATTGAGTGATGCAGTTTTGTAGATCTTAATGAGACTAAGAAAAAATTGTATGGGTGGGGGGGTCTAATCGGCTTAGTTTAGACGGTATTCGTGTTCAAAAACTGAAAAAAGTCCATATAAAAAAAGCGCCGAATTCTTAGAAATATATTTTTCTTGAAAATTATTTTATGTTTCTGTTGCATACATTTTGGCAGAGATATTAATGATCCATTGAAATTGCCCTTAGAAGGGTTTGTGTCCTTACGAAGAATATACGAAACACATTGCATCCTGTACTACGACCTTTATGTTTGCAATTAAATAGAATTAATTTCGTGATGAAATATTACCAAATTTATGATTAGGATATGCGCGTAATAAAGGAGTAGATGCATTTTAAACAAAAACAGATTATTCATTTCCGAATAATTTACATATGTGATTTACAATTTAACAATCTACAATAAGCTTATTTGTAGGTGGGTGGTAGAGGGGAGATTGAGAAAGGGGCAAATTGGTGTAAGAAACGATTATCTTAAGAGGATGTATATATTGAGAGGGGATGTTACTATGGTGATGGGGATGAAGTGGTTTACGGTAGCGGTAGCAATTGCCAACCGCCATGCAGAGTTCTTCATCTTTAAAACGTCTTCGTACAACAAAGTGGTCATCACTGCTCAGAGAAGAGTCAGTCACTCCACTGCGAGTAGCCTTCAGTGTCCGAATTCAAGGCACAGAGCGAGTCGAAGGTATAAAGGAAGAAAGTCTCTGTGACTTGTGGCACATTCGCTTGGACTTCTGACTTAAGAAAACCCCACAAGGTCTAGGAGAATCAAATTCGTTCGATCTTAGTAGATTGTTCACATCACCTCCACATGAGATGACAAAGTTCTCACATCGTTCTCCAGTGTACCAGGACCATTGAGTGTGTGTTGTGTGGCGAACCCATTGAAGGCACCTGCCACTGGCCCTGATCAATGCCTCGAGAAAAAAGAGTGTAGGGAAAGGAAAACCTTCTATTGGTGAAAGAAAGGCCATTATATTTATTCATGTCATTCCGTCAACTGCACAAAACAATAGATTACGCCACGATTTCCGTATATATGTAAGTCTTGGTGTTTCCAGGTCCCAAAGTAAGTGTTAAGATCTGCTCAGATTTCAGGAATATGTCCAAAATCCACTTCGAATTGTCACAAATCACCTAAAAATGTTTTCAAAAATGGCTAAGATCACTAGGCAGATCTCCCTGCATATGGCCGCAGCAATTTTTGAGTCTCCGACAGTGCGAAAAATACAATAAAAGAGCCAAAATATCGAAAAACACAAACATTTAAAGGGAAAAAGGTGAAAAAAGGGAAAAAATATCGGAAAATTAAGAGCGGCCGGAGAGGCCGCTCCGAGGGTATATAAGGGGGTCCAGGCGCGGGAGCGAGTTTAGTCTGTCGTGAGTTGTCCTAGAGTGTACATCGGAGGTAATTGGGGTGTACTGATTTTTTTTCCCAGGTACTCATGTCCTCGGGTGCATGTTGGGGTCACCACCACCCACCAGTGATGTCTGATGGTAGGCACGTGTCGATGGTGGTTGGTGTCTTCGATGGTGGCTGATGTCTTTGATGATGGGTGACGTCTTCGATGGTGGCTGAGATGGTTGATGGTGTCTGATGTTTTGAAGGGTGACTGACGCCTTCGATGTTGGTTGACATGGTCGGTGGTTCCTCACATCTTCGATGGTGGCTGAGATGTTTGATGGTGCCTCCTTTCTTGGATGGTGGCTGATATGGTCCATGGAGGCAGAAGTGTTCGATGGTGCCTCACATCTGCGATGATGCCTTACATCTGCGATGATGCCGATCTTACCTCACATCTGCGAAGGTTAATGGTGGCTGCAATAATGGTGGTGTCTGATGTTTTCGATGTGGCCTGAGATCGTTGATGGTGCCTCCTTTCCTGGATGGTGGATGACATGGTCGATGGTACCTCACATCTCCGATGGTGCCTCACATCTGCAATGCTACCTCACATCTGCGATAGTTGATATTGACTGACGTCTTCGAGGGTGCCTGAGATGGTTGGTGGTGCCTTCTTTCTGGATGGTAGCTGACATGGTTGAAGGTGCCGGACAGAAGCGGACTACAAGTGGCTTGATGATTGGTGGGATCTGCTCAAATGAGTATACTTAAGTATTTCTATATATACATATTATATACACATATTATATATGCGCACATACATATACATTCGTTTGAGTCATGACTCCCGCGTCGAAAATTTACATGCTAGCATGATGGGGGCAGGCGCACTTCGTCGAATCTTAGGTTCTTAATCTTCTTCAAGACACGAACAGGTGTTCTTGGGTTAGGTAGGGCTTTCTCACTTCTCTCTCTTTTCAGGTCTGCTTGTTTCATCGTTTTTCAGGTTTGTTCTTCTACTTTCAGTTTTTTTTTTCTTTCGTCTTAGGTCCAACTTTCCGGGCGAGTCGTGATGATAGTCGTAGTATTTAGTTCCCTAGTAGTATTTAGTTCCCTAGTAGTATTTAGTTTCCCTTGCCAGTCTTGTGGTTGATAGCATCAGGCTTGTTTGCGCAATGGGCTCGTCGTGCGGAATTGCACTTCACCGAAGATGCTTGAATAGAGCTCGTGCGGCGAGAGTTGAAAAGGCGCTTCCCTCGCAAACGTAGTGTAGACAACGGACGGATGATGTGCATCAAGTTAAGATAGACAACATCCTGTTCGTTAGTAGTAGTTGGAAGCCATTCAGCGCATTCAGTCGAACGAAGTTAGAATGGAATGGACACTTCTCTCGTAGTAGTTTATTAAATGGATGATATGCATCGTAATGACACTACAACTACCGCACGGTCAGTGGCCCAATCCAAAGCTACAAGAATTAGCAAACTTACGTTCTTTTTATGGTGGTGGGATAGTAGTTGCAAGAACGTTTGAAAAAAAAAATCTAATTGGGTCATTTGATCCGCTCGCTGTAGATTGAGTGTTAAGATAGACAACATCCATTTTGTAGAAATGTAGAGTAGATGACGGACGGATGATATGCATCGAATTAAGATAGACAACATCCTGTTCGATCATATGAGTCAGAAGTGTTCTCCTTCGACTTCCGCTGAATTACGTTGAAGTGAGACTTCCCTCGTAGAGTAGTAGAGTAGACGACGGACGGATGATATGCATCAAATTAAGATAGACAACATCCTGTTCGTTCGTAGCGATCGGAAGCGCCATCCTCTAAGCCTGTCTGGGCCTTCAACTCTTCATGTGAAGTTGTATCCGCCGTTGTTGCTCGTGACTGTAAACAAACTGGTGCTCCTCCAAGATAGCAAATAGATGATTGCCTTCAAGTTAAGACGGACAATCGTATGCCCCCTTCGTAGTGTAGATTGCAGAGGGACTCAGATTTCCTTTTAACGTGACTTTCAGAACTATTAATTTATTTTGTGGCAGTTTGAATGTTATACGGCGCTTCTTAGAGATGTTTGGGTTACCTCTCCGTAGATTCTTTCTTGTAGTTGATTTCAGGTTTAGCAACTATTCGAAATCTCGCAGTAAGCATCAGTAGTTAGTTGTAGTCGGAAAACTTCTCCTTCGTGCTCGTCGACGCTCCCACTTCTCGGTGTAAGGTTATAGTTCACCGAAGTTGGTGGTTGCAGCTAGACGAGCTGGAGTTGACGAGAATGGCTTCGCTTTGAAGTAGAGTAGACAACGAACGGGTGCTTTGGCTTTGTTCGTTTTTGTGCAGGAACTTAAATTGATTTAAGCGCGATCGGCTTTTAGAACTATTGATTGATTCTGTGGCAGTTCGAGAACAGCCCCTCGGCGCTTCTTGATGTTTGAGTTTCTGCGTAGATTAGTATAGACAGCGAACGCTCTTAAGTTAGAAACATTTTTGTTTTTCATTCTAGAACTTTAGCTTTGCACAAGGGGCTTTGGAAGGGATCCCTAATTTTTCGAGCCTCTTCTACTTAACGTGAATTTTTTCTGTCTCCTGGGGTTAGTTTGGGGAAAATCTTTTATTGCCGGGACATCAGTTTCGACGGTTTCGTCGGTTTCATCGGTTTCATCGGTTTCATCGGTCTTCCTCCAAACTGAGAACGATCTCTAGATTTCGGTCTATTTTGTGGCTTCTGATTTGGGCACAGTTTTGTCCTCGAGATAGTCTTCGTTTAGTCGCGCTTTTGATACTTAATTCATCCTCGGATCAAAAACTTGCTTTTGATTGCAATTTCGTGTCCGCAGAGTTCGAAGAAAACCTCACTGCTTCGTCTGAGGTGATCAGTAATGGCCAAGGTTTCCTTAATGTGCACCTCGCTTCAAGGGCCAGGTCAAGAAGATGTTGCCTTGATTTTGATTCTGGTTTCGTCTGCGATTTGGAACTCGATTTGATTTCAGACGTTTTTTGAATTTATTGCTGCTATAGTCGGTTCTGTAGAGACTTAAGCAAGAAATTCGCGATCCTTTCGGGTTCTCCTCGCTGTCGAAGACATTCGCGATGGTGTTTGACTGCTGTATTCCTCAAGATCCTGTATGGCAGGCAGCGCTTTAGAAATATCCAAAGAGCCAGATTAGCAGTAGTGAAGTGTTGTGTGTTGCAAGCAGATGTGGTGGCTTCTTTCCTCTGGGAGGAGGCTGAAAGTGGTCTCACGATCTACCACATCTCTTGCGATTTGTGTAAGGGCCCAAAAGTGTTTTTTTTTCGTTGCTGATCAGAAAAGATGCAGGAATGCAGTTCAACAATGACCACAAGCGGTCCAACAGAAGCAAGCCGTTTCCTGAACATATTTATTTATATTTTTCTTTTTTTTGTATTAAGAAAAACACAGAAGCTCCATTTGTACAGAAGTGTCTGAGGTTTCTAGTATACTTCGCGACTTAACTTAATCTTAAACTTAGCTTAAGGAGCTTCTGTTAGGCTTTGACTTGCTTGGCGTTGCTTTTTAAATTGCTTAATTAATTCTACGTTGTTCGACACTTTCCTTGCAATCGTTGCAAACGCTTTTCTTTCTTATATTTTTCAATGCAAGACCTCAGACTTAGTTTCTTTAGATTAGGCATAGCTAGGGCTTAGAAATTTCGTTCAAAACACTTGGGAATCTCTGTCCTTATCACGGGCCACGACTATCGTTACTTGCCTTTGAAAATAAACTTTAATTGAGGGTATGCATGCACTTGGTTACGGGATGTCTGTTCCCCCTGGATTGTTTCTATCAAAGGACATCAACAGATCGGGTAGAATAGCTTAGACAGGATGGTTAGGTTAGACAGGTTAGTTAGGATAGTTAGATGCGATGCAGATTTTGAGTAAATCTTTGGACAGCCAAAGAGCTAGGCATAGATAGGGCCGTCCTTAGACAGGGAATAGTCACTTTAAGTAGGAGATACTTAGTCAGGCACTAAGCTTAGATAGGTAGGGACTCAGAATGTTTTGCTTTTTTTTTTTTGCTAGTCCGGTGTAATTACTTCATTCCAATATCTTTGCACAATTTTTGGTTTTGCTCGAACGCAGATCAAGAGTAGGTTTAGACAGTTTAGGAGGGAGATAGCTAGGTAGACAGCTTAAACACGAAATTTTCTTAATTTTCCAAAAAATTCTCCCACTTTTGTCGATTTTTCAAAATTCTTGTGCAAAGATCTAGGGCTTAGAAATTGCAGACTTAGCCACGTAGAAAGCTTTTATCGCTGTCAGTTCATTTGCGTTATTCGGGCGGGAGGATATAGGCGGTTGTTTTTTTTTTTTTTGTTTTTTGTGGCGGTGGTAAAATGCTCTCTGCGTGGAGAAGTCTGTATAGGTTTAGCTCGCGACTTGGTGTAGGACTTCGAGGGCCAAACAGAAACAGGTCTCTTTGAAGTTAGGTAGGGGAGGATAGGTAGGGAGACCCCTTGAGTGCTTCAAACAGAAGTTCCCGAGGATAGGTAGGGTTCTAATCTTTTCCCTTCTGTTTCAGCGCAGAATGGCGTTAATGCAGCTGCGTTCTTAGATTAAGTCTTACGTGCACGTGTCTTTCATAAGCATTCCTTGGCCATTTATTCTCGTTGTTAGCCGTTTGGTTAGTCGGAAATTCTCGAAGTTTGCTGCAAAGCATTTTTTTGGCCTTTTGGCTTCGGTCGTAATCGATCGCGAGAATAGCGGACATCAGGTGAATCAGAATCCGGATTAGATTCCAAGTCCAGAAACCAAGCTCCAGCTCGTGCTACTGCTCCTGCTCCTGTGCCTGCTCCTGCTCTTGTATTGTGTGTTTGTGTAAGTGAAAGTGAAAATATGAGCTGATATGGTGGCTTCTTCCCTCTGGGAGGAGGCTGAAAGTGGTCTCACGACCTACCATGTCTCTCGCATATGTGTAAGGGCCCAAAAGTGTTTTTCGTACGATGACCAGAAGAGGTCCAACAATGTCTGCAGCTTTCTAGTTACGTGGCACAAAAATGCAGGGTAAGGCACTTCGGTGCATACAAAAAACAATTACCTTACTCACATCGGTTCTCGGTTGAAAGCATGCATACCAAACTATACATTTCTCGGGAAAATTTATTTCCAATTAACCCCCTCAAGACGGCAAACAGCGGTCTCTTAGGCTAGGTAGGGGAACCCTCAAGTGACAGACCGGTGTCCTTGAGGCTAGGTAGGGGACCCCTCAGGATCCAAACAGGTGTCCTGAGGCTAGGTAGGCCTCTGCTCTGCTCTTTTCAGGTTTTCTTATTTCGTTTCAGGCGGGCGCGACGCGACGGTATTATATTATTCTTTAGAAATCATTTGAGGAATCAAGTTGAGGAATCAGTTGGGGAAGCATCTGAAGAATCAAGTCTGAAGTCATCTGTGAGGAACCATTTGAGAAATCATATTGAAGAATCAGTTGAAGAAGCATTTGTCTCGTACATTTGTGGATTCATTTGAGGACTCATATGAGGACTCACTTGGGGAATCAATTTGACGGATCGCTTGAGGAATCACTTGTGGACTCATTTGAGGAATCAGTTGATGACTCACTTGACTTCTAAATACTTTAAATTTGCTTTGAATTTGCTTTAAATTTGAGAAATCAATGTTGAAGAATCAATGTTGAGGAATCAGTTGGGGAAGCATCTGAAGAATCGAGTCTGAAGTCATCTGTGAGGAACCATTTGAGAAATCATATTGAAGAATCAGTTGAAGAAGCATTTGTCTCGTACATTTGTGGATTCATTTGAGGACTCATATGAGGACTCACTTGGGGAATCAATTTGACGGATCGCTTGAGGAATCACTTGTGGACTCATTTGAGGAATCAGTTGATGACTCACTTGACTTCTAAATACTTTAAATTTGCTTTGAATTTGCTTTAAATTTGAGAAATCAATGTTGAAGAATCAGTTGGGGAAGCATCTGAAGAATCAAGTCTGAAGTCATCTGTGAGGAACCATTTGAGAAATCATATTGAAGAATCAGTTGAAGAAGCATTTGTCTCGTACATTTGCGGATTCATTTGAGGACACATATGAGGACTCACTTGGGGAATCAATTTGACGGATCGCTTGAGAAATCACTTGTGGACTCATTTGAGGAATCAGTTGATGACTCACTTGACTTCTAAATACTTTAAATTTGCTTTGAATTTACTTTAAATTTGAGAAATCAATGTTGAAGAATCAATGTTGAGGAATCAGTTGGGGAAGCATCTGAAGAATCAAGTCTGAAGTCATCTGTGAGGAACCATTTGAGAAATCATATTGAAGAATCAGTTGAAGAAGCATTTGTCTCGTACATTTGCGGATTCATTTGAGGACACATATGAGGACTCACTTGGGGAATCAATTTGACGGATCGCTTGAGGAATCACTTGTGGACTCATTTGAGGAATCAGTTGATGACTCACTTGACTTCTAAATACTTTAAATTTGCGTTAAATTTGAGCAATCAATGTTGAAGAATCAGTTGGGGAAGCATCTGAAGAATCAAGTCTGAAGTCATCTGTGAGGAACCATTTGAGAAATCATATTGAAGAATCAGTTGAAGAAGCATTTGTCTCGTACATTTGTGGATTCATTTGAGGACTCATATGAGGACTCACTTGGGGAATCAATTTGACGGATCGCTTGAGGAATCACTTGTGGACTCATTTGAGGAATCAGTTGATGACTCACTTGACTTCTAAATACTTTAAATTTGCTTTAAATTTGAGAAATCAATGTTGAAGAATCAGTTGGGGAAGCATCTGAAGAATCAAGTCTGAAGTCATCTGTGAGGAACCATTTGAGAAATCATATTGAAGAATCAGTTGAAGAAGCATTTGTCTCGTACATTTGTGGATTCATTTGAGGACTCACTTGGGGAATCAATGTGACGGATCGCTTGAGGATTCACTTGTGGACTCATTTGAGGATTCAGTTGACTCACTTGACTTCTAAGCATTACTAATAACGCGACAATTTGAGAAAGTACGCGACTTTTAAATTTAATGAATAAAGACGTTATTCAACGAAGGCTTAGTCTCTAGCGCAGACGAGGATACGTTCGAATCTAAATCTGCACTCATAACCATCATTCTTGTCTCAAACACTGTTTATCACGGCCGTCAATGCGTCGGAATATGTTCTTTTCAGGGCATTAACTGCAACTAAAGCAGGACATTGAAATTGTGATTCACAAAATCCCCTTATTCTTCCTCATAATAAGTGGAGATTTGAATTGCAAACAGATGATGACTGAAACCGGCTTAGTCAAAACTTAGTAGTTCGGTTAGGAGCATCATTTTGAAGCACTTGTTCTATCGGAGCGCGTTTCTTGGAAAACGAAAAATTATACATCAAATGAAAGAAAACTTATAGCCCTTGTCAAAATAGAGATCTTGGCATTAAATGTGGGTCAAAGTTCAATCAGAAAAAACGAAGCTTACTATCACTAGGGTGAGAAGCTTATTTTAATATCAAGCTGAAAGTGGTCCATCGCACAGCCACTTTCGTTTGATGGAGTTTTTGCCTGTCTTATGAAAAAGAAATTGGTACAGAGACCACAGAAACCGATTCAAAAATGTATCTCAAGCCACAAGAAACCTTGTATTTAAAGGCGTTTCGAAAAGGGGGAACAACTATCCCGAAGTTCCCATCATTCGACAGACCATAAAATTTTCTTCAAATGTCCTTCAGATCACGTGGACCTCGAATGCAGAATTCCCGAGATATACGCCATCAAACTTAACTTCTACGATTTCACTCATTTCACTCACTTCGTAGCTCAAATTCTGAGTTGAACTCAATTGATTTTCATCCAACTTTATTTCACACCAGGAACGATTTCGAATTCAACTGAAAGCTTATTCTGTCAGAAGCCTTGTCTCGTCTATCTTGACAACAATACCGGCAGCAAAATTAAACGCCCGAGTTCCCTTGTTAATGACCGTCCCTCAAAGGGTTAAATGGTAAAGGACAAGCCTTTATTTGAGTACTTGAATCAATCCTTCCTTCTAAATTATTTGCTTTAAAATTTCTTGGTGAACCTGCTGCACTCCAGCTGCCAAAATAATTTCCCATTCACTTCCAATTTAAATCGCCAAATCGCTTGACGCACCTCTTTCGAATGACTTCTCGTGCTAAATTTGTTTCATCTTAAATGTTTCATATGTCCACACTTCACTAGACACTCGCAACACAAAATCCATTCTTTGTTGAATTTTTTTCTTCAAATATCGTCAACGCCAAAAGAATCAAAAACCTAACAAACTTACCCAGAAACACTTCCAAACTGCATTAACCAAACCAAACTAGCAAGTACACTCACCAAAAGTGCCCAGACGATATGCAACGATTAGAGCAAAATCTTAGGCTGAGATCTGTTAGAGGGAAGAGTGTGAATTTACTAGGGAAAGTCCCAAAGATAGAGGGATGTGATTTAAATAGAACAGGGTACGTTCTCTGTTGGGAGTTTCATGGGAAATACACTTGGAGCCAAAATCTGTGCAAAACGTTCACTGATGCTCTCTAAGTCCGTCTAAATGGCTCTGGGGGCAGTTAACACTTCGAAGATCTGCCAGATTTAACACCCGTGTCTTAGAAGAGGATTCTGTATTGGGCAGAGACTGCTGCAGAGACAGTGAGCGTGATGAAAGCGACAACGACTAAAATAATGACAACCATATCGTAGATAGACTTAAAGCATGCACACACTAGAAGGAATGGCCGCCAAGACTTTGAAAATTCAATCACTTTGAAAGAACTCTGTGTGTTGTAAAATTGTGCCGAGAGAATAGAGGGGGAAACAAAGTCACTGTGGGTGTCAGAGTCATGAAGGTGATAAAGAGAGAAAAAGACTGTTCCTGGGGTAGCGCGAGTGCATCAAATCAAAGAAAATACTTAGAACGGGTGATGCTTGAGGTTCAGGTTCACTCCGGAGTGTAGCGCCGCAAGAAGAAGGTTGAAATTCCAAAACTATCGTGCCAGAGCTCTGTGCAGGAATCACGGACATTCCTGAGAGACAAAAAAGCTGTACTAAACTGCATTTCTTTCACAGATAGTCCGCAGACACACCTTTGAGAGACTGAATAAGATCAGGATGGACTTGAAGCCGAGGTAGCATTCTGGAAAAAAAAAACACTTTCGAGTGAACAGTCAGTCTTAATCGCACCGCGGTAGCAAGCTGAAGTGGCACCCAATTGCCTACAGAGTTCTTCATCCCTAAGACGATTTCGTACAACGTCATCGTCATCATTGCTCAGAGAAGTATACCCAGTCATTCCACTGCGAGTAGCCTTCGGTGTTCGAATTCAAGGCACAGAGCGAGTCGAAGGTATAAATGGAGAAAGTTTCTGTGACTTGTGCCACATTCTGTGACTTGTGCCATAAGCAAACCCCACAAGGTCAAGGAGAATCAAATTTGTTCGATCTTAGTAGACTGTTCACATCACCTCCGCCAAGATTCCGATACTTGCGGCCCCTCGACAATATATACATCCTCTTAAGATAATCGTTTCTTACACCAATTTGCCCCTTTCTCAATCTCCCCTCTACCACCCACCTACAAATAAGCTTATTGTAGATTGTTAAATTGTAAATCACATATGTAAATTATTCGGAAATGAATAATCTGTTTTTGTTTAAAATGCATCTACTCCTTTATTACGCGCATATCCTAATCATAAATTTGGTAATATTTCATCACAAAATTAATTCTATTTAATTGCAAATTGTTCGAAAAAGGGACAATTGGCTTTGAATGCTTCAGAATTTCATTAGTGAAGTGATTGCGGCGTTTCTAAGTCGAGTCTCCAGTAGGATGTCATTCGTGTTGTAGCTGTTGACAGTAATGGCGGTAAGTGACCTATCGGTTCTTGTTCGAAAGCATATACTTCGCCTTTCCCTCATTGGCCTTAAGACAAGCTTGTATCGCTTGTCCTGCAATCGCTGTAAAAGCTTCCACAAAGGCCCGTTGATATCGATGTCATCTGCATATCTCTACAGTTGGACTAACTGGCAGTGCTCTTTCGTGTCTAAAGCGGCCCGTCCCTGGAAGAGATCTTTAAGGCGACGTTGAAAAGGACATACCTCTTCAGCTGTTGCAAGAGGTAGGATCGCCTTTTCTTATATGTTAGATATAGCTGATACTCCAGTCGTCGGGCATGCTTCCGTTGTCCCAAACTCTATACATGTTCTGGTGCATGCTCCCTGTCAGAAGAGCTCCGATGGTAAGTCATCAAAGACTTCGGCTTTTATTCTTTAGGCTTTTACTGACTGTGGCGGCTTTTTCAAAGTTAGGTAGACGAATAAATTCCCTGACTGGAGTCAAAAATGAGTGAAAGAATATAGTTTGCTATAGAACAAATAAAATGTATTTGAAATACTGCAAGCAGTGTGTTCACGCCCACTTAACCAGTTTTGCTAAAAACAAACAAGCTTCTAAAAATTCTACAATGTCCCCTATGAGAAATAGACATCTGAAGCACAAACTGTCGGTATTCGCAGAGTTCCGTCGGCACGATTATAAGTTAACTTAACATGGGCCCGTAAATTCTTCTTTCCCAAGAGTGAGACCTTACATAGGCTTCTACTGAGAGGTTTTTTCTACTGAGAGGTTTCTTCTAATAGAAAGCAGCACTATTTGGGAGTTGAAACCCCTGTAGGGTAACCTTCGGTGATACACCTCAATTGTTTTTAGAAAAGTGTAAAATCACCAAGTCTTCGTTCCTGACCTGTCCCCTTATAAAGAGACACCAACTCCAAGAATTTGTTTATGTCCTACTTAGCTCTTCTGTTTTGCCCGAAAAAGCATCAGGGTTTACCAGAAAAGCCTATTCCTTCATCTTGGGCAAGAGCCGTGTTCACCCCCGTGTTTAGGAGATATGGATTTTTTTTTTAAATAACAGTAGCTGGAAATCTTTCCTTATTTTTTACAGAATTATTAAACCCTGTTTAGGTTCAATAAGCATTGGATCCTCTTTTACCGAGGTTTGATACGCTTTTCCGAACAAGTTGTTATGTCTCCTCTAAAATTGAAATCAATAAATTATCTTCCATTTGGATAATGATAGGTTACATTTATTTTTACTATTAAATAAAGCACTCAAACTATTGTGAACACAACTTTTCCGCACGCAATCACTTCACAAATAAAATTCTGTAGCATGCAAAGGCAGTTGTCCCTTTTTCGACCGGTTCTATTCATATGGAGAAGCACACTCCATTAGAACAAATGTTCAAAGGACTTGCAGGCATTTTAACTGAGCGAACCTATTATTACAAACACAACTGTAGGTGTTATTACAGCCGTTTGAATCTCGGTTTGGGTGATAAAACAAATCGAATTTGAATCAGATAAACAAAATTAGTATTATTTTGAAAACACGTGCTGAACTGCTGTCCTTGAATTATACAAAACATCGCGCTCATCTGCCTGTAGACTACCCAATGTGTAATTTGAGAACGCAAAGACATCAAATATTTCATTGCAACTCGTCAAATTTAAAAGGAGCTTAGGATAGTCAGGGGTGCACTAAAATATTGCATTGACATAATATTAGGTTGTGTCACATGAAATGTCTGAATTTTCATTAAGTCCTCATTTAGAAGCTGTCGAGTGAACATCTGCGGAACACATTGATTTTTGTTTATTTATAAGATAAAGCTTTGACGTTAGCCATTCATAATTTTTTTTATACATTTTTTATATAACGCTGTCAGAGACTCAAATACATATTCTTCTCCTCAACGAGTCCAAACTGGGACACGCATTTCTCGTCTCCAAAATCATAAGTGACACATTCGAGAGTGTAGCAAATGTTCCATTTGGCGTTGTTTTGACAAATATAGTTCGGAAGATGTAAGCCTCGAAAATGAACTTCTTGGGACACCAGAACATTGCAAGCAACACGGAAGTATTATTCGTTCAAGCCAACACCTATTTTAAATCAGGAAAGGAAGCTCGACTCAACAGTTAGCAACCTATGTGTCGCTGAGTCTAAGGCACCGAAAACCACCATTTTCTCACCAAATAATCAAAAGTGACAAAAAGCGGGTTCTGTATGACAACCGTAAAAGATTTGAGCAATGGTCAGATGCAGGCGAAAACCAACAAAATTAAGTCCAATTTACTCTTCATGTTTTAAATAGGGGCGTCTCAAATAAGACCGTCACACTAGGCAACAGAAACCGCGGGGCAGTCAAGGACTTCGTCTACCCCGGCTCTGCGATAAATAGCCGAAATGAAACGCAGAATCACTCTTGCCAATCGCTTTTTCTTTGTGCTCAAGAGGAAATTGATTAATAAGTCGAAGAACTAAGCTGGCTTTATATTACAAACTGGTTCACCCCAGTCCTACTTTATGGCGCTAAAGCGCCTGTATGTTACTAAAAGCGGATGAGGAAGTCCTTAGTCTTTTCAAGAGAAAAACTTTTCATGGGATTTTTGGTCATGTTTGCGTTGATGAAATCTGGAGAGGATTTTAATTAGGAGAAGATTTAATGACGAACCTTGTGGGCTATACAGTGAAAGCGCCTGATTAAGAGTCTTCGGATACAACGCTTAAGATGAATATTCCAAGTAGAGCGTATGGAAACCACTGCTCCGGCCGGAAAAGTTTTCGAATCTGAGCCATTGGGACAACGCAAGGACGGTCTAGGCTAAGGTGACGCATACAAGTTGGGAAGATACTTGTGTAACTCTAACTTGGAGTTCGCAACTGGAGGTAGCTAGCGAAAGATCGTGCTGGCTGAAGATTCATGTTGGTTGAGGCCCAGGTCCCGAACTGTAGCGCAACAATAAGAAGTCTCAAATACGGGAAACAGTAAATACGATCAAATATTGCGAGGATATTGAAACAATGAATACAAAATTGACTGCAAGTGGCACTGCATTGTCAAATAGACATGGTCGGATCCTGTTGCGAGAGAACGTTAGACCCCATACCACACACAATTCGGAAGCAAAAGTTTATCATATTTTCCTTGTCACTTTATCGATCAGCGTGTGTTTTTGAAGACAACATAGTGTTTTGCGTCTCTGCAAATGGTGTAACCAAAAGGGTGACGTCCTCAAACTAGTCAAAACCTTTGATGCGAAAGGTTATCGACTATAACATTTGCGTTTGAGCCAAGCATTATGTAAAAAAAACGGCCAGAAACGACGGAAAGGCGTGACAAGGTGATTTTGCAACATAATACGCCCCACGTGGCTGTAGCGGTCAAAAAGTACCTGGAAACACTGAAATGGGAGGTCTTACCCATCGGCCAGACCTTGCTACTTACGACTAATGACTATTTCGAAGGATGCAAAACGATTTAGGGGATCACCGGTTCAGGTCGAAAATCAAAGAATGGCTCAATGATCGGATCGACACCATAGAGGAATAATTTCTTAGAAGTGCTATTCAAAGATTACCAGAGAGATGGGAAACAGAAGTTGCTTCCGACAATCAATACTTTGAGTGATGCAGGTTTTACGTTTTTTTCAATAAAAAATAAATTTTTGGACCACAATAAGCGGACCAAATTTTTGTTCTAATTCTACATAAAGTTGAAAAGCTGCAAATTTTTCTTCAAATGAATAGTGTAATAACTCAACAAGAGCACCGCTGTTCGTCTACTTCTTTCACAAAATTTCAAACATCAAATTAACTAAACACACCTTCCTCTCCTGCCAATAATGATAAGGACGTGAGGGAGTTCGTTCTTTAAAACATCCCCTGCACACCCGTCAAAGCATTCAGTTTTCACCCGTTCTTTCTGCGAGCGCAAAAATCGATTGAAGATGTTGGTTTACCGTGTATTTTAGCAGCACTCACTTGCTTAACCCAATTCCAGGTGCAATTGAATTACTTGGCTTCGTGCGAAACGACGTCTAGACAAGGACCGGCAAGAAGTGATAATTGTGTAAACGTGCACCCAATGACACAACATTAACTTCATTCCTCTACAACGCACGACAAACTGTGGCAGTGGTTGGTGGGGGGTGGGGTGGGTGGTTGAAACCTTTTACGGAGCATTTCGCATTCTGGCACTGCTTCTCTCTATCGCAAAATGTCCTTATCGATATCTTTCCCAAATTAATTCAGACTTTCCCGTGGAGGACCTTAAAAGCAATTTCAACAACGAACCTCCGTCCTCATCCACATTTTAATCCATTCCTTCTCTTGGCAGAGAGCAAACAAACTTCTGGCACAAAAGGAAACGAACACTTCTTTGAAGCATCCCCCACCCTGCCGTTCCATCATCAGCTAGCTCCATAGTGTAGTTGGATTGATTTTTATGAGGATTTTTGCAAACATTGCATATCGCAGTTGATTCGAATCTATCGCCCCCCATATGAATTCTATCGCTTTCTCCATAATGTAACACATTGTTGACAAGGACACCGGAGACCCAAGGACACTGTTGTCCGTTCATAACCATAAAAACGTTTCATAACCTCACTCTCCCACACAATACGACTTTGACCGCTTCCCCACCCGTCGCCGCACAGAACAGCACATGTGTGAAAGACCATAAAAGTAATATCCTTTACTTGCGTTGAGCAAATCCCAGCAACACCCTCCCCCGGCTAAGACATGTGTGCCACAACTGTGTAGGCACATTCAGCCCCGCGCCGTAAACGATGTTGTTTCCGGATGCCAGATAGGGGATTAAGGAGGTGAATGAGTCTCTGTCCCCCGGCGGAGATCATCATTTCAACCAGGTGCACCAGTGCGATGAGCACTCTGCGGACAAGTGAGGGGGGAGGGATGCGTGTATTCGGCCCCGCTGGGCGTGCAGCGGCAACAGAAGATGTTTTCCGCTAAAATATTCGAAATTCCCAAATGCATCGCGACTTGCACCACACGGTTCCGGTACGGACCAACACTGGTAATAAGGGAAATTCATAAGGACATCATGCCAGAGATGAATTTCACTGAATTTAACTCGCTCGAGGTGTGTCGTCTTGAGTGTAAAGTTTGCTCAGCAGCAGCGGGGATACTGTACAATGTACGTGCAGCCCAGTGGAAGAAGGAAGGAAGGACAATGAACAGGCGAAGGCACCAGGAAGGATACACACTGTTTCACAGTGTGTCGGTGAGGGATAACGTTCTTTAGTTTTATCCCGTCGATCGTCGCCGGAGCTGAATAAATCGAATCTGTCACTCAATTTTGGAAACCCTTCTGCCACAGTTAACAATCGCAAGCTTAATTTGAAAATCCTTGTGATTTGTCTGAGGGGCGAGACGGTGGGCGATGGGCGGTTATGTCTGAATTACACGACAACGTGTGAAGGGATGAAATTTAATTCACATGACACCAGACTCGGAGAGCTGAAGGAACTGGCTGCAAGGCTGTCGTGCGGAAATCGGTTTCATACGCATTTGCTGTGCGGAATGTAGATGATTATCCAAAGGATCCATCATCTGTGTCCCCGTTATGGGATGGAACTTTCAACAAAATCTGAGGAGAATTATTCTTTTGGGATTTTTTGGCAGCGGACGAGTGGGTTTTTGTATACTTTGTAATCAAATCTGTAAAAGAACTCAATGGCTAAGGATTTAATGAAACAGAAGAGCGCCAGCATCACTGGCGTAGCATCTGGTGACGGCTGAGGGTGGGGCGAAGGGGTGCGGACGTTCCAGATTTGTCACATATTTCAAATGGAGTCAATGAATGAATGACTTCGAGTTCCTTAATTAAACGCTTTGAGATGAGACAACGCAGGAGCCCTCTTCTCGGGCCGCAAAGTGAATTTTCCCTGTGCTGTTAATTGCAATGTACTGGACAAGCGGCAGGAGGAAGGGGAGAAACGTTTTGTACCAACTGACATCTATTTACTCTAATTAAAGTCACTGCAGCTCGTGATGGCATCTCGTTTCCTTGCTCAAACATGCACTTGAGTCTTCTCCTCTACGAAAGGAAGTAGAGGCGAAGGTGGATTGCAACTTCCTTCTGTTGCATGGACTATCGTGGGGATGAATGAGTTTCTTCTGTTTGTAACAAATCGACCCTTCAAGCATTGTTAAGTCAGTCAATAGAGAGGTAGGGAGTGTGAAAATAGAAGTTGATAGGTGGAGTCCGAATGTCGGACATTTTGGATTTCTTGAAACTGTAAATCCAGTATAACAATAAAATTTAGGAAACTTGTGTTTGAAGCCAGCGATTTCAGTTTGCATTGATGCATTGACAAAGGCGCCTCTACTTTTGTGCAGGTATCTGATTAAAGTTTCTTTCAAAGTCACCTAAAGCAGGGTTAAAATCAAAGACTTTTCGTTGATTTCAATTTGAAAAGAAAGTTGAATTCGTAAAATTAGGTCCATGTCGTAATAGAACGGGGAAACGAAGAAACTTTCCTCTGGAACCACCAAAGAATCTCTTCCCTCGTATTTAGAATTTTCTAAACTTCTATGACATACCATACAACTGAGACTGCTAAATGTGATATAAAGGCCTTACGTGGGGATAGCTTGGTTACATAAGAGAGGCTCTTATTCTTTAATTTCCATGAAGATCTATCATTCGATCCCGCCTAATGGCCTTTAAGTTTTACTTCAGCAAAAAAAACCAAAGACACGCCGATTGCTAAGAGCTAGCCCTCACTTGAACACAGTAGTCGTGTCTCTACCGGATTAACAGAACAGTTTCGCTCGCAATTCATTTCACTTTCGAATTTATGTCAGTCTATTGTGACGCTGGACTAAAACAAATGTTGGCGGCATGTCGTGAGGTTCGATTTGCATTGGGCTTTTTTTAACAGATCGCGCCAGACTCCTTTAAAATTCTTTTTTATTTTTGTTCAGTATCGCTTGGCAAGTCAATTTAGAAAGAGTCACACCCCAACAGCGTCTCCAAATTGTTCAAATCTACGTCCTGTAAAAAATGTTTTTCTTGCGTTTCTTACTTTGTAACATTATTCGTGTTTTCTGCGTGAACCTTCTGTACGAACCACCGTGGTCGCCGTTTGATGAGGTTCCAGCCACCAATATAAAACCGAGATTCGTATCGCTCTCCGTTCTGTCTCGAACTGTCTCTAAGGGATGGATGTGCTGGACTGAAGATCACCTGGACTAGCACTTTCGACATCACAATCATAGAGCAGCCGCATTGTCACCCTCCTTCTCACCTCACCATAGATGAGTGAACATCCCTTTGGATCTTGGATGAAATAAATCTGTTCAAGGTATAAGAACGCTTCCGTCGAAATGAATTCACTTCGGTGTGCGCTCTCATGTTATGCATCATTGGGTAGTAGACCCCTTATATGCCTTCGATTCCTTATACGCCTTCAATAGAATGAAAAAGGCCTATTCACGTTTCCTTCCTTCAGTCTTTGAATCTAAGCTATTGATACAATAGACGACGGCCTAGGCTAGGGTGGTGCACACAAGTGGACAAGGACCTCAACCAACTTAAAGTCCGCAACTGGCGGCAGCTGACGAAGGCCCAGGTCCACGCCGGACTGTAGCGCCAAAGGAAGAAGATGAATTATGAATACAATATCTCGATGGAAAAGAGCTTATTGTATTAAGATACCCGGGTTTTGTAGATTTTGAGCAAACCCGAAGACACCGCCTTTCGAATACCACCATCTTTCCACCTAGCAAGAACTCATGTGTAACCAAATGCGACAAATACGGAACAACAAAGACTGTTTGTCTGTTAATGACGAGTTCCAATAGAGCAATTGTTTTCGATTGTGTGCATCTGTTTACTGCAGACATGTTCTGAGTCTTCTGTGTCTGATTCTTGTTCTTCCTGCTGTTGAGGATGTGCAGTGTCTTCAATGTGTATTTATTGCCTTTCTTTGTCCTTCTGGATTGCCACAGATTTGTGAACAGCTGTTACCGTAAAAATTGCATTGTACTACGTAGCAAAGCTTGCAGCTGCCATCACACTTGCAGTAACACTTGAATTTTTTAAACAACGTTTGTTGTGTGTTCAAAGACCATTAAAATAAATAAGAATGTTAATTGAGAGGCACTACAGAAGACAAGGGATCATGGCCTAAGTTCTTTAGCAACTTTTCGCTTTGTGAGCTCTATTGTTCTGTCACGAGAGAGAGGCCGGAAAGTTTATTGCCGACTTTGGACGTTGAAATCGTCGAAATTTGAAAAGTTTTTCATTTACAATAGATACTCTTTGTAATTTGAAAGTAACTGGAAAGAGGGGATGCCGTGGGAAATTAGCAACACGGAAATTTAACAGACATGTGATCCGACGCGCTTACCCACCAGCCGCGGTGTGTAGGAGTATAAAAAAATAGATTCTCAAATTAGATTTCCAGAGTGAACGTTTAAACGTACAAAATCCTGGAATTTAAGATCCCTAAGAACTAAAGTCTGAGAGCCGAAATTTTGAAAAATATTCAAAATTACGAAAAATAAGAATTCTTGAAAAATATCCGAAAATTGAAGATTGAGAGTTCGTATCAACCTTACTGCGACCACGAGCACAGGGTTAACTTATGGGTATCATTGTGCCCTGAAATGATTTTTTTTCCAAATTACGAATTAAGGGCTTTTCAGAATTTTTGAAATTTCCATATTTTACCCCACCCCAGTTACGTTAGGAAAATAATGCAATCTACACAAAAAATAAACTTGCGTGCTGTCATCACTTAAATAATTTCATGTGTGAAGATAGAACATGTCCTAGTGGAAGAAGGACGGATGGAAGGATGGATATCCTTACAGATGTTTACAAGTAACAGTTCCACAGAGATTTTAACAGTCAAATTTTGAAATTGTAACATTTGTCAACTCCTCTACTTTTCATCAATGAAAAGCTAAAATGTGCATTAAAGACACAAAAAAGGTATTTAGTCTGTCGAGCAGTAAATTTTCCTAAGTTGTAAATACGTGGCTATCATAAATAGTAAAATAAGGCGATAGAAGAGATTGTAATAAGCACCACCCCTCCACATTGAACCCATGTAAGTATGAAATAATAAAAAGTGGACTCAAGCGCGTCGAAGTTTTGACGAAAATAAAAACCAAAAAAAAAAAAATATAACAGGGTGGATATCAAAATCCATTGTTTGCACACATATACGAATTCGGCAGTAGGATATAAACCGTCATTACGTTTTAATTAGCTTATGTCTCATAAAACTATCGCAGCTTTCAAAAAGTTTCCCCATAAAACTGTCCCCCTAGACGGGTTTAAGACTTCGTCTCAATTGCAATACTGGATCTCTGAATTTTATCGTTTGTTCTTTCCAGTTCAGTTAAATGAACGTACACAGCAAAACTTCAGGTAATCGCCAAAGAATGTGTTGCCACAGAGAGTGTTCCCGAAAGTATGTTTTAAAGTTCTTCACTTTATCGCCCTTAGGCGGGCGAAGAAAGAGTATGAGGAAGAGAAACAAAAAATGCTGATTTCAAAAACGATACAAGAAGTCACGTACTTAAGACTTGCATATTAATGTTCATGAATATGCTATGAACTCGTTCGTCCTCTCAATTCCTCATCCTCGCAAGGCAGCCACAATATGCACCCTCCACCTGAGGAGGACGGATTGTGCAAGCGTGTGCTTAAAGCGAAAATGATGTTTCTCTTTTTTTTCTTTGCTGTGGTTTGGATATTATTCAAAAGACGCAATATTTACAAAGAAGTATCAACAACGCCTTAGACGGGTGGCTGTGGCTTACAACCACCGAGTGAGGTGACAACGCAAAGCTAACTTCACTTATTGAACGCAGTGGCAGGTGGGCTAGGAAAACTCCCCCAAAATCTTGGACGATGCAACAATGGAAGTCAATTTCATTCCCATTCATGTCGGTCGATTTCCGTTCACATTTGCCACGAAAGAAAAGAACGAGGAGGAGTGGAAGAAAAAAAACGCCCTGAAGGATTGACGCATTAAAGCGATTCATTCAAATGCAAATCCTTATCATCTGAAGTAAAGGAAATCACTTTTCAAGCTGACCACTAGGTTTTTGTCCCGCTCCGGGGTTTGTTTCAGATCAAACGCCTTCTCTCATTCTCTCTTCCAGTCTGCATCTATCCACCGATCCCGACCACCTTACGAATTGATAAGCGAAAGTCCTTCTCTCGTCCTTATTTTTTCGTGTTGCTCGTCTGCAATATCATTTCGAAAACTGCACAATCGGCACAAATACCAGCGTAACACATTTGCTCCTTCTCGCCCAGTCGATTATTAAGAACATTTTTGTGTGCTCCTTTTTTTCCCATCCGTTTGCGAGTTCGAGGAAAGCTATCCCAGGTCCTGTTTTTACCTCTTTCGCCCGGGTTTCGGTTGGGTAAATTTCCTCTCCATTTGCCGGTTGGTGCGGGCGCTTTTTATTCATCCACCACCGCCCATCCCTTAACTTTCCGCAACTTAACCTTAAAGGAAACTCCCGTGGCCGAGGTTTTTCTCTCCCCGCCGTCAATTGCCTTGACTGCTGCAGTAAAAAGTGTTAGGCTTCCGCTGGCTGAATAAATCTCGTTTCCTTCCACCGGCAGCCCATTTGCTATCCAGCCAGCAGCCCGTAGATGACTTTGTGTGCGGGGGAAACTTCTCATATTGGGTTAACCACATAAATTAGGCTTTATTGTGCACCGCAAATCGACTCGTACCACGGTCGTGGCCCAGAACAAGAGTACAATGATAGCCTTGTCGTCGTCGACACTGAAGCGTCAGGTTTATTAAATATGTATTGAGTGGGCTTGCCACCGTCAATGCCGCCGTCGAATAGCGTGCGTCATCGGATGGTCAGATTCCGAGAAGCGAAGAAGTTCCCATACCGTGGTGGATTCACTTAAGAAAGTTGTTCGTCAGTTGTCAAAATTGTTTCTGGGTGTGATATGTCCCTGACACGACGACCAGCGTGTCAGTGTGTGAATCTGCCTCTGCATCTCTCAGATTTGAATTATGTGCAACTGTATGGGTGTGTGTGTGTGAAGGGAATGTGAGAAATTGCCAATTCGTATGTGTGGGAAGGATGATATCCTTTGAGCTATTTAATTCAATTCATTTATGAGTTGCTCTTGTTGTTGTTGTTGTCGGCTGGCTGGTGTTGTATGTGCGGCTATGTAAGGACACTTTCGGAAGGGTGACACCATCGCAATCAACCATAAATTGTTCCAGCTAAGTTGGCTTATGGATACAGACACTGTGTGTACCTTGGATGTGCCCGGATGGCCATGCACTCTCACTGACCACTGGATGGGTGTGACTTTGATAAAATACCTCCGGCATTGTTGGAGTTGGAGTGAAATTGAAATGGTTCGTTTGGAGTCACACACCCCCATGCGCAGGGAGGAAGAGAAATGTGCAGCGGATGAGAAATGTGGGCCCTAATTGGAATGTTTATGATGTTAGCTTTTCCACATAATCACCAGACTGAACTCTCGGCAAACACATCAGATTTCAAAGTTCCTATTAAGTCCTTAAAAGATTCTCAACCTCATATTGATTTTGTGCAATGTGAAGTGTGCAGTGGGGGGAGGGGGGGAGGGAAACAAAGTCCCCAAGGGATGAATTTCCGCGACTTGCGGGCCAAATGTCGACTTCATTCGATTGAAGTCATAAACTTTCTGCCACGAAGAGAAATAAAATGTCTGCCACTGCAATTCAGGCGAAAGCACCGCAGGCAGCCGTGACGAATGCAGTTACTTTTGAATTATATTCTCGTCCAGACGCGATTCAATATACCATGTTTGCTCGTTATATTTCTACTACTTTGATTTTCTGCGACTGACAGGGCGATATGTGGACAAAGAAATTAACGGTTTCGGAGTCCCCTGACTTGTCAGGGTTTTTGCTTTAATTGCCCGACAATTGCCTTGGCAATTAAATGACTTTTGATTTTATGAAAAATGTTCCTCGACTGCTGAAAAGAATTTGAAGATTTTTCTCTTATCGTGGAGACGTCTAGTATTTTCGGAAGGTTACGGTTTTTTAATTGCTATATTTTCAATTTTTTGTTACATGTTCAATTTTTTTCACATTTTTAAATTTTGCATTTGGCAATTTGGGATTAAGGCCAATTCGAATCTGTGGACATTTCGAAATCCTGGACCTCCTTCGTCTGGTGGTTGTAACTCAGATTCGATATCATAGTTAAATTTTTGTCCAAATATAAGCAGGACTAAATTTCATAGATTTTTAAAATATGAATCTCAGGAATTTACGAGCTCCTGGAAGGTATTGGATTCCTTACGAGGGCCTTTCATCGTCTGTTACCCATAACTCAGGTACATATCGTTTAATTTTTTGTTTACAATTTAGCAGCTTTACAGTCGAAAAAAATGGAAAATTTTCAGAAGTTCCGATTTTTACAAAAACCGGGAGAGTTCACAACGTCAAAGTTCAAATTTGCGAAAAGATCAAAAAGTAGAACATTTCGAAAAGTCGGAGATTCAGAAAGGTCAAAAATTCTGAAATATATTTACAAAAATCGAAAAAGTTAAAAGCGTCAAAATCATAAAATGGCCAAAATTGCGAAGAGAAGTAAATAAGTGAAAAGAAGTACAAAATTTCGAAATGTCGGTAATTCGGAAAGGTCGAAAATTCTGAAATATTAAATAATTCCGAGAAAAAAAATTAGACAGACAGAATTAAAGAGTCAATTTTGAAAACTCAAGATTTTTTCATAAATCCGAAAAATCCAAATTTTCAAAACTGTCAACAATTTTAAAATAAAAAGCATAAAAAATGGAATCCTCTTCTGTTATAACACTGGGTAATTCATTTGTCAGTCTGCAAGTCGGTGTAAAACTTAACAAGAAAACCGAACACATCGCATATTTTGAAGGAAACTTTCAAAAATATAAGCTTTGAGATTTTGACCTTTTTGAAATTTCTTTAAATTCGACCTTTATATCGCCATGCAAGTGGGCATACGAAAATTAGTCTACTTGAATACAACATTTTTATAAACTTTCTCATTTTTTAGGCTTTCAGAATTTCAGGATGTTTGCTTATAACTTGAAATTTTCTTCGATCCCCTTATTTATGAGTTTGTCCTCTGCTGACTAAATGTCAAAATACGATTAATTAAAAAAATAGCAGAAATTTGAAGACCACAAAAATAGCGAAAGGGTGAGCAGTTTAGGCCTCTACTGTCTATTTGTTGAGATTACGAGATTAAGATTCAACTTTCAAAACTTTTGTCCCAATTTTTAAAAGTCCCCTAATTTAAAATTTCCATGTTTCGGTGGTGTATGAACTCGGAGTTTTTCCGCATTTTGAACTTTTCCAGTTCTAGGTTCCTCGGAATATTTCCCTTTCCTCATTTGTTTTTTTTTCACACTTCTGTCTTTATCTCTCTGTTCGACTGTGGTTTAGGACACCAGTAAAAATTTCGCACTTCACACTGTAAACTTTCGCAAACGGCTTCACATAAGAGCAAAATACTTGACCTCCGTGTTGTACGGCTTCCAAAATGATTCCCCAGTTACAAAAGTTTGAAGGTTAAAATAGGAAACTAAAGTACTTTCCCTCAGAAGTCTCTCTGTAGAATTCATTTAATTGTTAAACATTTTGTTTGTCTTCCTCGAACATCACTTCAGCGACCCCTTTGTTTGCACACATACACACACACACTGTCCCAAAAGCACATTACTCTTGCACACCTCATACCATTTCCTCGCTCACTTTATCTTTATCTCGCTATTTATTGAAATGTTTTTTGCTTCTCACCGAGATGTCTACATTTCCTCTTTCTCGCGCTGGCAAGGACCTCTTTATTACACTCTCATATTTCCACACGAAAATCAAAAGGAACCTCTGGGGATATTTTTGCATTTTCCCTGCCAATGTTTTGCAACGTCGACGAAGACGACGATGATGATGTTTTCCCACCCTTCTATTTCAAGCAGAGAACTTGTGTCCTTACAACTTTCACCCATTCGCAATAAAACTACCTCGCAGCTGCAGACAATACACAACAACGGTGTGCAAGGATACAACTTTCTTTTCCCCTTTTCAGTTGGAGTCCTTCTTCTCGCCGTGTTGAGGGTGAGCAACAATAAAAAGATATTTTCCAGAGAGCAAAGTATGTGCTACTGTTTAATGAAATTACCTCCTGACGTTCCTCTGCACGCCAATCTCCTCATCTTTGTTGAGACCAATTCACGACGAATGGCATGCATGCACGGCGACGTCGTGCACACACCTTCAGAAATCCAGAATTTCGCACAAACTTCACTCCTGTCCGAAGCCATCAACGAAATTGATGAACGTGTCTCGAAGCACAGATGAAACTCGAGTAAATTTACGGTAGTTTTATCCTTAATGCACTTTCAGATAAAATCGTGTTCCCTTTCCGCGATTCCACCCTGGCTCCCCGCACATGTTTGGTTCGACCAGCCACAGTCCCAAATGAATAATAAATGGAAAAGGGTTAAATAACTTCACAAACAACAGTAGAGAGTGCTACCTAACCCGTACACCTTCAGTTCAGCACTTCGAATCCATCGTCCAATTTATTCAAAAATTCATTCGGGCATTTCCGCGTGTGATGCTTGACAAACAGAATGGAGATAGTTAAGCGCCACAGAAAGACAGACAGAAGTTAAACGAATTCCTAACCCTTCCCCGGCGCCGTCCACCGCGTCACGCATTCACCTCGTCGAGAGGGATGACGAGTCGGTACGTTGGCATGTCAGGTCGGTCGATCAGTCGGTTGCTCGGTGTGTTGGTTGGTCGGTGGGTCTGCAGGGTCGTTTGGTTAGTTCTCATCCTCCTGAATTGACTGTATCCAACTGAAGGGAGCCAAACAGAAAGCAGAGGCAAATTCCGAGGAGAAAGACAATAGATGAATGGAAAAGTTGAAATTCTTATCAAAGTACCAAACCTAACTATTCCCCCTCCCGCCGCACACATACAAAATCCGTCGTCATCACGCGCCAGAAGGACTCCAACATACACACACAATTGCCCCTAAATCCCTACTTACGAAAATGACGACGAAAGTTTTGTGTGCATGTGTGGTATGCTTGAGCAAATAGACGCACAAAAGTGGAATCCACAACCCAGCACCCCACCGCCACCAATTCATGGTTTTTGTCTGTGGGATTCTCGGGTTTTTTTTTCTCCTCTTTGCCTCAATTTTTTGCTTGTCATCCCTTGCAATGGGGTTAGCGCGGGAAGCGAGAACAACATTCAAAAGAAGTACTTTGACACTCCCGTTCCGTTCAGCGGAAAGGGCGGTGTAATCAGAAGCTCAAACTAGAGAAGGGTATGCTGGAGAGAAAATATCAAAATGTGTGAAATGTTAGTGGATATGTAGTTTATTGGCTTTTCCACAGCCGCTCTGTGTGCCTTGCAACTATTTTCAGAACCAACGGATTGATGGAAATCGACTGGGGAACACAAGTTCGTCTTAAATTCGGAAAAGAGGATAACTTTATATACTCCCGTTTCTTTTTGCCCTTAGGATTTGTGTTCTCTGTGTGTCTGCGCGTGGGTGTGGGGTGTGATAAAGTTTCAAAGCGTCACAGATATTTGACTCTGATATCGAACCGAGAATGATGAGGAGAGCGAGAAAGAGATCCCTTGTTGAAGTTGTAATAAATTTTGAAGTCGCTCCGAGGTCTACTAGGCAGTCGGTTTAATTCGGTTTTCAAGTACGGAAATGCCGATTGAATTTGTGCGTCGACCAACTTCCATGTGCATGTGGAAAGTTATTTACAAATTCGACAGTTTTGTTTGTTTGTTGCAATTCCTCGAGGATTGGCTTTGACTTAATTATGGAGTCAAAGGACTTTTTCATTGAAGGACAACGAAATTAGATCTAGTGAGGGAAATTTAGGAACATTATATTGGGAATGAGTTCTTTAAAAATTTGACAGGGTTCAAATTGGCAGATAACTCAAATTGAACCTGCCGATACTAAAGCGACTTTTCCTAAGCTCCATTTTGTAACACCCATTTGCTAAGACTTATTTATGTTACGTCTAAAAATCAGTGAAAATTTTGAAAACTGTCATATTTTGCTCTTCTTTTTTTACTTTCGTAAAGTTAAGGAAGGCTGCAGAAACAATTTCTAATTTTTACGGGGATGATGTTGTTAGTAAAAACAGCAAAAAAAATCAGCAGTGAAGTGGTTTGCAGCAGTGAAGTGTTTTGCAGCAGTGTTTTCAATTTTAACGTTAAAGATGCACCTCTGCCACGTTGACCAATCACTTAAAAATGTCCATAAAATCATGAAAATCATTGAGCAAGACCGGAAAGCTGCATATTCATCATCAAACAAAAGAAATCGCTGTCAGAGAACTAGAGATTGATCAAAAAAAAGGAATTCCACATTCAGTTGCCACATGAACCAACAGTGAAAAAATGAATGAACCGAACAGACGGAATCGAAATCGAACCATTTATAAGACGAATGATAACGTGCAATGAAAAGTGGATAACGAGGGCAGTGATAATGTGTTCGAAAAAGTTCAGGGATGAATGACGCAGCCTCGGAAACGGTGTTAAAATAAGGATTGACACCAAGAATGACATTGTTGTGTGTCTTTTGGGAAGAGGACATCATCATGTTTGGTTTGTTTACGACTGTCACCGATAGTGGTCGCCGTAGCGTAGAGGATAATTGTGTCGACCCACACGCAGAAGGTATAAACTCCATTCCCAGACGGGACATTTCGCATTTTTTCACGGAACCAACTACTCGTGAGAGAACAATAGCACGTACAACACGAGTAGTTGTTGTAGAAGCTAGGCGCTGATTCCCTGTGGGCTATTGTGCAACTCAATAACCGTCGCCGATTGACAAGATTGAAGGAAGGAATTTCTAGCCGGACAACACCAGACTATAAACATCCTTTAAAACGCGCAAAAACTAAGACAGCTTTTTCTAAGAAGAATTGACGCATTTACCATATAGCCCAGATCTTGCACTTTCAAAATATTATTTGCTTCGATGACTTCGCAACGCTCTTAATGGTGTAGTTAAAAATTTCATAGACACCCGCAAAACGCACTGCAATAAGTTTTTCGCTGCACAAATGGAATAAGGTATAACCCCAAAATTGGAAAAGGTAAATAATCAAAACAGGACATATTTGGTTTAACAGAGCTCGTTTTAAATATAAGATTGTTAAAAGCAATGCTCCAGATTAAAGCGTTTAACAGATCTTATGAGCAAACATTTCAAGGATAAAACGACCACCCATCCTTGGTGGTCAGGGATAGTCAACCTTTTTAGTCGTGATGCACTCAAAACGATTTCAAATTTTGGGCGGCATATAGAAAATTTTGAAAGTTGATATTATTTCGTGCACTCTGTAAAATGCTTTATGACAGTAATTTGCGTTGATTCAGGAGTTCTTTATCAGAAGCTTGTCCAAGCGCAGCAAAATGAGGTCTAAGACTAAATTGAACCAGTTTACCGGTCTTTATTCCTATAGGATCAGTTGTCCTGTTTAGGAAGACATTAGTACCATATGAGCAAATCACCGAAGCACATCCGTTTTGATTCAGAGAAACCGTTGGTGGATAATAAAATGAGCGCGAAATACGGTAGCTCTTGTCACATTCCATCCCGCAACGATAAGAAGAATTTTAATGGCGCAAGCTTGCCTTTAAGATTTCATTCTCTTAGCCATTCAAGATCTTCGAGACCATACGTGTGAGTTGGAACAAGTACGGAGTAAAATTACGCTAGTTTGACTTTGATACCAAGAGTGGTACTGTAAGCTGAAGGAAGTAACAATAGCTCTTAGGGTACTGACTTGCATACCCATACATAACCTTCTTCACTTGCACAACTTGTTTCAGTTCGCGAAGGTATGATATTCACAGTCAATATTACGACTTACGAAATATACAAATGCTTACAACCGGGTAATGACAACAGAAATAATTTCAAAAAGCTCGACTTAAATTTGAAAAAATAAAATTCAAAATTTAGCATTTTCGTAAAAATTCAAATTTCTTAATAAGCTAAGTTAAGTAAAAATGTAAACTATGTCATTTCAAACCACATTCCTGGATGCTTTCCATGATGTGCATGATGTCCTACGTCGGGCGCCAACTGACTTGCAATGATATTGACTTTCTGTCAAATATACGAGCACAAAACAACTTATAATAATATTTGAGTGGTAGCCCACAAGGGACCAGGCGTAGCTTCTACGACAACTACTCATGTTGTGTGTGCTACTGTTCTCCCACGAGTAGAAGGGACCTACAGTTTTTTGCCGACTCCAAACGGCGAGATTTGAGAAGCTCCTCATAGACAATTGGTACTCTTGAGTGCTGTCAGCAACTCAGAATAGGTGGTGCCATGTGGGTCGACGCATTTACCCACTACGCCACGGCGACCACAGCACAAAACAACCGCCAGTGTCAAAATATTTAACCCTGCCCAATCCAGGCATTAGTTCAAAAGATTAAGCCCCTTAAGTCTGGCTATCACACCTTGCACCGTGTATTCTTTAATTCTTCGAAGCAGGTGATGCTGTAAAAAAAATGCGAGATGAACAGGCGTTCACCGCTGATGTGTGAGTCCACTCCTTGGGCAGGTCTACCAAGCTTTCCATCTCGTTCGTCAAATCCACGCGGAGCATTGTCGCTAACTGCGAACATACAATTCTCCGCTTCAGTTACATTAAGAATGCCTTGCACAAGCGTTCCGAAAATAATCAAAATCTCGAGTTTGTTAAAGTTAACTTTTACTACAAATTCAATTAGGAAAGTACTTAGACATTAATAACAGGAATTCTTTAATAAAAATATTAAACAATTTCCGTTTACAAATTTTTAAAATTTGGCATCACACTTCAGGAATTTGGCAGAACTCGACTGATTGTTTGAACAATAATTTAACGTTTGAGGAATTAGCCCGTAGCTTGACTAGGTACTCCCTCAAATGATTAATTTATTAAGATGGAAGTAAACTGGAAATTATCCCTCACCTTCTATGTACCTGCCCCCCGCTCCCCCAAATAAGATCTAAAGTGTCAAAACACACATCAACCTACCTACCTACCAAACGCATTGATTTATCAAATCAATCCTGTATTCACTTCGAGAGTGAAAAGTCAAACGCTTAAAATGCCAGCAATCCTTAACCGCACATGGACTAATTAAAAAACGAAATAAAAACATTTTTGGCGGCACACATTGCTAGTGCATTGCTAGTGCTACTCCTCGTTGTGCCACATTTGGCAGCACTTTTTAATTTTTTTTTTTTGGCGCAATTCACGACACATTTTACGATAGTGACCCCACATACGTCAAAATACAATCCATCATTGACGAAAAAAAGAGAGTACTGAAATTCTTTCGAGAGTGTGGCAAAGGCACATCCACACGGCCGTCAGGTATGCAAAAGAAAAATACATCTGGACCGGAGGACACAATCAGCGAACCGAGCATTCTGTATGTTTGCTCTGGCTTTCGCTGTCCGTGTAGCAGTCACTGCGATTTCAGGGGACTGGTGCTACTGAAAGGACGGCGACTTCCTGTGTCCGACTTGTTTTTCGCTTCACCAGCCGAGTTGATAGACAATAACATTTTTCACTCATTTTTTTTTGCTGGCACTTTGGGCACATTTGGCGACAATGGTGAGCATTTTCACCGTGGACATGTGATTTTTATTAGATGCCGTAAAAAAGTTACAAACGAAGACAGGATGTCCTTGATGAAGGTAGTCTTCTTCAGGAGATGATCCACCCTCTCCCGCACACGACGAAAGTACATTATGAACGGTTAACGACATCATGTGCCCAGAGTATGGTATTTAGCTTTCGTCAAAGTCATGACTGCGACGACGAGGACGAGGAGGACGACGACAGGGGTGGCATGGTTCCAAATATTGTATTATTTCAATTACTGCCCTCCGGGTGGACTCCGGTTACAACTTCAGACAGCAAAACAAAAATGAATAAATAAGAAGAAACTTTCAGAGAAGAGGATTTCAAATTTCGCCATCCGTCGTCCTCTGACTCCTGTTTGTTTTTTCACTTTTTTTTTTCCTTCTACTGCGGATACTGGCATGCCTGTGAACTCGTGAATTCCGTGAAAGTGGGATTAGTGGGCTCCCGTATTGCGTCGTCCCTCTGACGGGTGTTGTGGGTAGAAACATTCCATTTACACAGAGGTCCTTTGGCGTACACACATACGATGCTGGGTGCTATGTGAGGATGATGATATTTTTGGGAAAATTTCATTTTATCCCCTCGTTTGATTTAGAGAAAGATTATGTCTGTCAAAAAATTGTGTATGAGGTTTAAAGGAAATGATTTGATACAGTTACATGGGAGCTTACGAACTGGAAAATAGAATGAATGGATGGCACATGCTACACATCCGGTTCAGGATACAGGGGAAAGGCTTATGACGCATCAGCAACAGCGACAGAAAAACCTGCAGGACACCGTCCAGATTTCTTTGGATATGGGTCACTGTTTTTTTTATTTGCATGGCGACGCTGTGATGGTCTTTGCAATCAGTTGAAGAAAGGTTGAAAAGGAAGGCAGTGCATTAATGTGAAGACAACTGTCTTTTGGTTGCTTGCATTCATAACCTTAAATTAGAACAGTACGAGATGTTGGCAGAGACAGAAGAACCTTTAAATCTGTGCTGCACGGTTACCTTATTTTTCTCCGCAAAAGTGGTGATTTATTAACAAGGCACTCACCGGCATCCGCTATCATCTCCCAACGGAGTGATGAGCAGCAGCAGCATAACCGCTTCTCACGGCAAAGTACCATTCGAGTGAAACAAAGACACAAAGCAGAACAATTTCAGCAATGAATCCATGAAACTCGGTCTTGGTTCGTCCTTGCTGTCGCGGAAGTAACTAAGCAGCAAATAATAACCATCCCCGGCACTCATCTCTTCATCTATCTTTTATTCTTTCCCTCACAATTACGTCGAATCGTTTCCCGGGGAGAGCAACATAATCTGAGTGTACTGCGAGAGTAAGTAGCTTTCCCCCCCAATGCCCACTCGAAAACGCTCCCTAATACCCCGCTTACATTGTTTGTTAACATTGCTTAAGTGAATCCCACTTATCACTCGATGCCATTGATGCTCAGTCTCTCTGTGTGCATGGGATACCTTTACATCGGCCTGAACCTAACCACCCTACCCCGCCACCTTACCCGGGCCCATCGCATTGCACCACAAATCGCGTACTTCATTTCAGCATTCTGCGGAAGGATGCACAGTTAACCGCCCGCCACCCGTCCGACGTCCCCCATGTCCGGGGATTCGATAAAAATGAGATCTGTTCGTGCTCGGCGAAGCTGCATTCCGCAACAAAAAGCAGAAAGCAAAAGCAAAAACAAAAATAAAAGTGCAAATGAAATTGAAGTGAAAAATCAAACAGGCAATGACAGAGCACACAGTTCGCACTCATCAGGATTTAATGCGCCATTGACATGCGGACTGTCAGCGACGACGGTTGCCAGGGGTGTTAAAAACAATCGATAGTCCCCGCGCTGCCACGGTGGAGAGTGGAGAGTTTTTTGCTCAATTTTTTTTGTGCGCCCTTTGTTTTAAATTGATAGCGACTGTTGTTCGACTTGTGTGTGTAGAGATTTACGCGAAAAGATTTAGGATACCCGCTTACGGGCAAAGGACCAAACCGCACCCACATATGCATGGTCGGTCGGTCTCTCGCTGGGCTCGCTCTTGTGTGCTCCAATGAGTGTCATCCGATATTTGCATTAAATTATGGTTTTCATAGTTGGCTGGACATGGTTGGAGCTTGATCAGGGCAGTGCCACCCCGGATGGCGGTGGTCGCGTGGGTGGTGGTTTCACGCGTATGGTTCACTGGACTTACTGTGAACCGTTGGCCCACGCTGAAAGTGTTGTAAAAGTGCACCCAATGCGGAAATGCGTTTTTCTAACTGTGTGCAGGTTTTTTTTTTTTGCATTCAGGTTTTTTTTCATACGGCCCCGTTGAACATCCCTGGTGATGCAATTAATTAAAGGCCAGCCTCAGAGAAGAGCCACCCAACTGGAGGTAGATAAAAAGAGTTCAAAGAGCCGAGCACTCTCGAGAGGCTGGATTTATGTTTTGTTATGTAAAATTCATCACATTTGGGGTGTTCCACTAGCGTTCCTGTGTCGGCTATTTACTGGCAAGTACACGAGTATCCTGAATAATTGAAGTTCTCCGGTGTGTCTGCGGTGAATGTTGTATGCTTTCAACTTAGAGAACGATGATTGTGCAGCACTCCCCTGGCCAACAGTTACCAGCAAAAGCTTTTAAAAGTGTGCTTGACGAGGGCAAAAAAACATATGCGAATGTAAATTCTGCACCAAAGCGAAGTGCAATGGAGAATAATGCGCAAAATGAATGCAACAAAAAAAAAAAGATGAAAAACTGCAATGTTCACCGGGTGTGACTTTATGTGTACACTAATGTCGTTTGGAGGTTGTTAACAGACGAGATAGGCTCCTGGTTTGCCTTTGTCGATCTGAAAGGTGCAGACATTGACCGTAATCGGGGATTAAGGACGCGAAGAGTAAGGGTATTGAATGTTTTCAATTTTTTTTTTAACTTTACTTGGTTTCGGATTTTTAGGGTTTAATGTGACCTGAAATGATAGGTAATCATTTTCACGTGATTTGGAGGGAATATGTGACATCAAATACCCCTGTCGAACAACAGGCCTATAGAGCTGTGGACTCTTTTTGTTTTTTTTTCTGTTGGCCTTAATTTGTGTAACATCTAACTAACATCCAGGTAATGGCAACAGAAGCGATTTTAAAAAGTAAAAAAAAGACAAGATAACATTTAAAAAAAAATTCAAAATTTCAATTCAAAACATTTTCGTAAAAATTCAAATTTTCAAATTAGCTTAGATTCCGATGTTTTAAAACATTAAACTATATAATTTCAAACGGCATTCCTGGATGTCTTTGTTCTAAAAGATGCGAAGCATGTCCTACGTCGGGCGCCAATCTTTTTGACAACAATGCAATTTTCCAAATAAACCAATTCTCTGATAAGTTAGAAATTCAAACTGTATTAATTTTGGAAGGCATCTCTGGATGTTCTTTTTCTTGGAAATTCTGAACATGTTCTACGTTGGGCGCCATTTTTTGTCAACTGTTGTCCGCGATTGGTAGGTATAAGAACAACTCAAATGGGTAGTCCCTTGGGTTTGAACTCTTGAATTTGTCATAAACATACATAATTTTCTAGGGTTCCAGAGACAGGATAGGTAAGTCTTTAAACTATATCCGACCTGACATCTAGAAATTGTCTTGAAAACCTTCGTCATTCAAGACAAATTTTTGTGTTGGGAAGCAGGCCGCATACAGTGGAAGTCAAATCTGAACAGTGCGATGTCAATTTGAATCACCACCTTCAAATTGCTTGCAAAGCGTAAAAAGTGAACATATTGCTTAGGAATAAAAGAAAAAACTTCTCAAACTCGTCGTGCCGTCCCTACACTTATGAAAATTTGTTTAAAACAATCCGTACAGAATTACAACAAGTTAATAGTCATAAACGTTTTTGAAGAGAACGACTTATCGCGCAGACGAACTAAATGTTCACTTCGAAAAATAATGTCCGCTTTTGTCCCCACCTATAAAAAAAAAATCCGGATACGTCCTACATAGACAATCGTTCTCTATGAGAGGCAGTGAGAGAGAGAGAGATGTGCCCGAAGCACGACTAAAATGTTTCTACGAGCAGTGATGCAGGCAGTGTATACGGATTATCGAGATTCTCTACAATAGCATCTTCATTCATTCCCCAGATTTTCCATTTTTGACATCTATTTTTAATTCCTTTGTGCTCATCGTGCAGTCGATATCGAGTGGAAAAGGATTTTCTGATGTTTGCAGGTTATGCATATATCGAGAAGACTGTCGTTGCTATACAAAGAATGGGAATACAGCGCATTTGACTCTTTCAGGTACACGCATGAGCGCCCAAGGAAAACACAAATGCAAAACATCATTGCTGAAGGCACTCTGAGGGCACAAAGTGGATTATTTGTGGATATCGAGAAGGAGGCGGTTTTGATGATGCCAGACCACCGCAGTAAGCGGCTTTTCATTTGGTGTGATTGTCGGGCAGAGCGAAGAAAATCTTCTCTATCAAAATGATGCACCCTTCCGTTCTGCATGTGTAAAGACAAATAGGACGCACATTCTCTAAGCGTCAGTCACGCAAGTCCTAACGACTGAAACTGGAGGCAAGGTATGGTAAGCAGTGCAGAGATTGCCGAAATCTTATATAATCGCATTTTGCTTTATTATTGTAGAAAAAATTGTAATCAAGCGAGGACCGAGAAGAGAAACTGTGTAATGTTCGGGCTTTATCCGAAATGCTCTGAATTCACAGATCCGTGGTCTATCGTGCGGAGGATCGTCTTGTCTTTCCGGTTTGAAAAAGGCCTAGAAGAAGTAACATAGACGATCACTTACGGAAAACAAAATGTTATTCAGGGTAATCACAGTTTGGCCAAAGTCAGCATCTGAAATGTATGAGTCTTCCTTCTGGCTGACAAAAAATCTCTTGGCGGCTGCTAGATCAAATTAACACGTTAGAATTTTTTTTGGTCCAATGTGCACTTATGTTGTTTGAACGGGAACAATGTATCGGCTGATTCATCGAAGGACTTGATTTTCGACAGGCGTTCCTCGACAGAATACGCGTGACTCTTTTCAAACGACTTTGAGATTTATATTTAGTATCATTTGGCAAGTCATCACAGAAAGACTCACACAATTATTCAGCTGTGTGAAAAATGTTTTTCGTGCGATTCGAGAAAGTTATAGTGTGCATAATCGATCTACAGAAACCACTATTGAGAAATACCATTTGCAAATTTAAGTCCAAGTTTACAATGGTGGATGAGACTTCGACTGGTTACAGAAAACAAAATGTAGTGAAGGTGCTATAGCAGCTATAGATGGGAGCGTAGCCGAAGACAGTGAAGAATGCGGACAATGTGGTTTATAAAATTCAAGTGGTGACTGGCTTCAAGAAGGCGCTTACCCCTGCATGGCTTGGCGCGTGAAACAATGACATTTTGAGAAATCGAGCGGTGAGCCTTCTTTCTTTTGCTACAGACCGCCAAGATCGGTATCACACCTTTTAACTATATCTCTGGGGGTCAGATTTTCAGGAGTTAGGCAGCTACGATTGACGCTGTAGAATTCAATATTACTCAGTTTATCCGCGAGTCACTCAGCTCGAACGAGTTGCCGAAAATTTCACCTTCCGAATGGACCACCTCAAACGTAGTCGTTGCGAACCTTTACCATGCTGTCAGTTTCAAACATTAAATGCCATGAATTGCTCTTATAACCGATAACAAAAATTTAAAGTGGACTTTCAAATTTATATGTTTTCTTTTACATTAAAAATCAAACCTCTCGATGAATCACCCTTCACAATTTAAATGTGAAGAGCGATCTGTAATAGCTGGTTATGTCCAATTAAATGCATTTGGCAAGAACTTATTGAACCTGGTAAGGGTCTTTTTGAAATCGTTTACATTCTGGACTCTTGTGCGATGCAAATTTGATTTCCACAATAATCACATACATATACGATGTCTACGTCCGTCATAAATTTGTCTACGTCCGTCATTAATGTGCTTTAACACACAACGGTCTCTTCCGACACTCCGATTTATGTTGAAGTAGATTCACGTGTCGTTTCCTGAGCCGATGGCATATTCCTGAATAAGATTTAAAGGATCTTTAATTTTTCGCGACTCCACTTCTCTCCAGCTGACAGAAACGCATCAGAGTGTATTGACTCTCTATAAAAAGTTTACCAAATTTCACCGATCGGAATCGGCATTTAACTGTAGGCTTCCTCCACTCATGAGACACCAGTACAATTCACAGCACGCGTGGTTGCAGAAGCTTTAGGCTTGACTGTAGCACTCCTAATTTTTTATTCAGACGTTACGTTCTTTAATAGCAGGGCGAAACACCTCGGATCATCAAAAATAAAGTAAGCAAAACAAACTTCCATATTGGAGCGTAATGTTTTAAATAGCAGCAATTTCCGAGGCAACCCCTTTTAATTTGCTTTGGTGACAAAAAACAAAATCCTAAGCAATCGTAAATCGCCCTCCACCCTCCAAACTGACAATTCCTTACATTCTACAGTAAAACTGAATTCTACTCCTCTCTGCTAACTGTTTCCGAAAATAGAATATATTTCCCTGGCAACAATGGAACCTCATGAAAGGAAACAAAGAAAGAACTGTTCGCATTCCATTTAAAATCGCCAAACCATTCAGCTTCTGTCCCAGAGACCAACTAAAATAGATGAAAGCAAAAACTCCTATCGGTGATTATTTTGACTCCTTCCATCCAAAGATTAAGATAGACATTCAATTAAAGCGAGGAAGGACCTCACTGCAAAATCTCTCCCCAATTAAAAGCAGAAAAGATTGTAAGCGACTTAAAATGATTCAATCACTGCTGCTTCTGCTGCTGTTGCTGCTGGAGCTGATGTTGCTGTCGGTAATGGTGGTGGAGGTTCATTTTCACGAACGGGTCTCCGAGAATGACGGAAGTTAAAGCAAAATCAGAACTTCCTTAAATCGCACGTCGGCAGACATCGGTGATTTAATTGATGCTGATTCCTGAAGGAAATTCTTCCTGCAATTAGGAGAAAGCTGAAGAAAACTGTTGATGCCAGGGCTGAGACTGAGAAATGAATTTGGAGCAACCTAACCCAACACACGTTCACTCCTTCACCAACCAAAACCAACCAACCGAATACAAGGACGACAAACGAACTCACAAACAATCTAGATTCATTACAAAGTTCAGGCCGCAACAATCCCCACCCAACCACCCGCCACCACTTAGGAGCAGTTCTCAGTTCCCTTAATTAACTCCACACAGCACAAGCAGCAGTCAAGAAGGCAAATGTTTCTCGAATTGACTTGAATCGATTAAGTCAACCGAAGTCGAACGTGACATTAACTGCCAATGACAGTTTGCGAGGCGCACAAGAAGATGAAAAAAAAAAACAAAAAATAACAAAAATACGACTGACAAGCGAAAGCTTCAGCAAACCTAATCCTTCGAAATGTCAAGTATAATCAAATCTTTAATCCATCTCCGACCCGGGCGCATCGTTCCCAGAATCGGCAGGCTTTTCGTCGTCGAACGGAGTTTTCCTCAAGACCTGCATTAAAGGGCTTAACGTCGAACTAAAAATGTGTTTCCTTCCACTCGTAAACAAAGCCAATTGGAATCGTTAATCCTCGCATCTCGTCCGGCGTTAACTCAACTCCCAATTCAGGCCGCCACCAGTGTCATCCTGCCACTGTTAACGCAACGCAGTCGTAAATATGTATGTCCTCGCCGACCCCCCGCAGCAACTCTCATCTCCCCAAACAGGACAGTACACAGCTCATTTGTAACTCCAGTTTCAATTGTGTAACAACATTCGAATCACATTCGGTAATAAGCCCATTGTGTTGGTTGGTTATTATTGTTACTAAGCAAAATGATGCTGCTCTCTCGACTGGGACGAGGAGACGACCGAAAGTCCCTCTTCTGTTTTTCTAATTTCCGATGCCTCCCTCTCTGCCGGCCTACATTCTGAACTGAAACTGAACAACCGCCCCCAGACATGCTCCCCACCCGCTGTCCCTTGGCTGCTGTTCGACTTGCGCTGTATGGCGCGCATACACTGCGTGTGTGAGTGTGTGCTGTGTTGTCCTTACCAATGCAGGCGGGGTTGTTCGACATTAAATCCCATAAGTGCATGAAAAATACACAAGCTGCCTCAAAAAAACAACAACAACAGAGAAGCGAAAAAAAAAATTGGAAAACATGAACAGGAACATGAGCCGTATCTCGGGTTCAACCAACCACTTGCAAGGCTTTAATGTGAGGAAATTTTGTAACGACAGGCAGTGGCGCAGCGTTGCCAAAATAACAAACATGGCTGACACACTGCCGCCGCCTCCTCCTCCTCCGCCGTAAGCCAGATTGAGGTGAATTGAACCGGAAAATTATATGTGTGTGGTAATAATGTGTGTTTAATGTCACAGTCCTAATGTCATAATCCTTATCATAATGCCACTGTCAAGCTTATTCCGGTCCAGATACATACAGATGTAGTGTGCGGGGATCTCGTTCTTTCACATAAACAAGTGGGAGGGCGACTGGCTGGCTGGATGCTTCTCATCTTCGAGGAGGATAAACTTTGCAGAAACATTCATTTTTATTGTGAGGTCAGGCGAAGATGAGCGAAACGTCACCCACAAGGTGTCATATTTGTTGTTTTTGAATTCCCTCCCTCATGGGGTGGCGGATCAAGGTTTGGCCAGATCGTGTGACAAGTGTAGCGTGAAGAGACAACAAAATTGACGGCGGCCAAGTGGAATGGAACACCAACTCGATCAAAAACTTCACGATGAAAGTTCGAATATTAATTTTCCGTTTTTTTTTTTCTTCCATCTGGGCGGCAATCGTAATGTGACGTGTGAGTTTGAAGGCAAAAACAAAAATCCCTGGCCTCTGACCACTTTTCGTGAATTGCCCTCCATTGCAGTTGACTGACGACGAAGGTTTTACTGCCGCCGCACAGGTCAAATGCGCCTTATGGCGGTTGTGTTGAGGCATTAGAATCCCAGCCACTTGTGCACGGTGCTGGGGACACGGACCGGAACTGAGAGGCATATGGTGAATATGTGTGTCCTGTTCCACCAATAGGGGGTGCGTCGTATGTCATGAATAATACCCGTGACTTGTGTTTGACGTGTGGATTGTTTTGCTTCCTGAAAATGGACAAATTTCAACTGCTATTGATCTGCAAATTTCCTCCCTCTTCCCCCCCATCTGATTGTGATGCTTTGATGTACATTTTCAAAGTGCCACAGCATTCCGCTGAATCATCACCATTGTCTCCGCCGTCATTCTCAGTTCGTGTCCCCTTCGAAATTCCTATCAGTGCCGGGAACAGAAACCTTAAGCTGTTCGAAGTTCCAGAAACCGCGTCTCGTCAGCATCATCGTCGTTTACATTGTCGCCGTGTGTGAGTCGCCCCATTTTATGTTCACAACAAGAAATTGAGGACAAAATGCCACGACGTATAATCCTTCCCCCCAATTTATTTTAGTCCTTTCCGCGAGGCACCGTCATTCCACTCCAGACTTACTTCAGATTTTTAACCGAGAACATTTTAATTAAATATTTCCTTCTGGGTAATTGATTGCGTTACAACTGTTTGTTTCAACGTGAGAGGGGGAGGGGGAGAGGAAGTCCTTGGATTCGCGACGTCTGTCAAACCCTGTGAAATCAACGGACTTTTCAATTCGAACTCTTAACTTCTAAGTCTGTCATTAAATTCCATCGCATTCTCCACCGACTCTGCGCCACAGAGTCACCATCATCATCATCATCACCGTCATCATTGTCGCCGTCGTCGTCGTCGTCGTCGTCATCACCAACGTCACCAAATTCAGAATAGCGTAAGGGTTAAGCAAAACTACATTTTGCCACCCTTGTTGTTGCTGCTGCTGCTGCTGATGATGATGATGTTGTATTGCTGTTTGTTGTGCTCCTGCTGCTGTTACTGGTGTTGCTGTTGTTGTTGTTGGCAATAATTGAATAATCAGCTTCAGCAGAGGATTGTGAAAATCAAAGTTTGCCTCAATGTGCTTGCCGCCTGCATACGGGTGACTGGGTAGCTACGTGAACTCCTCTGGGATTGAATGTGTGCGGCCGGAGAAAGAGGGTTTGTAGGATTTTGCTGGAGATTTGCTGGCCATTAATTTTTATGGCCACTTTTCCCAGTGCTCGAACTTTGGTGTGAGGTGGCATTGCAAAGGGGGGGCAGGGGCAAGGGCAGAAGTAAGTTGGGAAAATACTAGTGAACTGTCAAACGCAGAAGAGGACAATTTTGTCGACTCAATGATGCTGATGCCAATGGCGAAGCCTGTTGTTGTGGCCTGACTGTGCGTGTGGGTGGGTAGTGTTAAATGCAGAGGACTGGAAAAAAAAGAAAATTGTATTTTCCTGTGGCGAACATGCTTTCCGATTATCCAGTCGAAAGAATTATGAATGAAAGTCCCACATTTATGCGTGCAGGGGAAAAAAGTGAAATAAATCCCAATGAGCTCAAAAATAAATGAAAATCTGTGTGTGTGTGTGAAACAAAAGGCAGGGATGAGGGGAGAATAAAATTCGCATAAAAATTAAACGAATCATTTTCACAGGCCAACCGAGGCGCCATTCGACATCTGACGTGCGAATAAAAAACAACGTTGTTCAAGGAAGTGAAGTTATCATGAATAAATTACCGTTAAACGGGATTACAGCAGTTGTGTGCGTGCTGTTATTAATCTGGATCGGGAACAGCAGGTGTAATCGCGGTGATTTTCCGAACTCTGTCAACCCCCAAAGAACCGACCCAACAGGGGGTGGGAAAGGCGCATTTGGAAAGTTTCAATTTTTGGGCCGCGGCATTTCGGTGCAATTACCAAGAAACGCTTATGCCTGGCAAACCCGAAACCAGTTTGCTGATGCACTGATGATTGAATTCAAAAACTTGACAGAGAGTTGGCCGGAATTCGTAATTAAATTGTTTCCTGTCATCCTTGCCATTTACCATCCGAATGGCGGCAGGGAGTGGATGGGCGGAGGTGGGGGGGGGGGAAAGAAAAACAAAAACTATCGCGAGTGGTGGTAACAAACTCTGACCTACTTCATCGAATGACACTGCTTCGCTGTGCTTTCCTCGGAGAAGGCAACCATCAACTTTTGGCACACCGAAGGAAGAGACGATACGCGGGAGATGCGAGTGAGTGTGGAGAGTGTGTGGTTGATTTTTCGAATACACAAGTAGGGAAGCAACAATGACGTAATGGCGGTGGCGGTGGTTGGAAGTATCCTTGCAGAAGAATCCCATTAATGAAGCAACAGTCAGGCACGTGATCTGTTCAAGGGTAGAGACGTGCTATTTCTGCGACACACGTTGACAGGTTGAAGAAAAGGGCATAACCATATATCCCGCATGAAACTGATTTCAAAAAAGAAGAAATGAAGGCTCTAATAAATGTCTGATAGTTGTCCTGGCAAACACTTTAATTCAAGCAAGAGAACACAAATTGAGGGCACCCCCCCAACCGGGAGCAATTCAGTTCACAAACAGTTACACAAAAGAGGATCTATTTGCCCTTACATCGACCCGCCTGTTTGCTGAGTACATAAGTTGTTGAGTACATTGAACAGTGGAGAGCATTGGGTTTCGCGCGCAAGGCATCAAAAAAACAGTTTATTTTATTTCGCAAATTCCCAACAATCCCCGCTCAAATATTAATTTATGCAACTAATCGCGACGCAGAGGAGAAGCGAAATTATGGCAGGCAAACAGTTCTCTTGAGTGGATTTGGGCGGCAGATAAGATAACACTAGGGGGAATCTGTCATCGAGCAGACACAACACTATGGGTGGTGAAATGGAGGTGGAAACTTGCTCTTAATCACTGACAGCTGGTACGGTATATTTTTTGAAGGTCATTCACACCGTTTTTGATAGAGGCTGAGGAGATTGGGAGAGAACAAACAATTTTTTTGTCAGACTAAACGGATGACTAATTTTTGGATTAGTTAGTGATGATAGTATCCCTGTTCTGAAATAAAATAATCTTAAGCCACAGCAATGGGAGGTTCTTGTAGATTTTCATACAAATTAATGAAACATTGCTTTCCAAAGAACTGAACCTCTTCTTCAATATTCATTTTTGTGCTACTCAACGTAAGCGTCTGCAGTGCTAAGGTGACATGCAGTTGTGAATAAAAAAAAGTTGTCGATCTGGTACATCAAAGTGAATGCACCCATCGGACCGATAACATCACCTCCCTTCAAACTATTGTCATGTGTGTAGTAAATTCTCGTAGACGGCTAGTGTCGTAGTTTAGATTGCACCGCATGTGACACTCGGTGTGTCCGCGGATTATAGGAAAACGGAAATACCGCAATATCGGTCGGTGATTCCATTCTTATCTTCGGTAGGGAAATCACGTAGCGAAATCAAAGAGCGCTTGAATCCTGTGCACGATGAATACTCTCCTTAGATGGTGAACGTTAAAAATTGGTTTATCGATTTTCAACGTGGTCGATGAGCCAAGCTTAAGTGCCTTCGAAACCACCGAGGAAAACGTGACGAAAATCCACAATCTTGTATTGGAAGGACCTGTATTGGAAGGATCTGTGTTGACGGTGCACACGAGAGGTGAAACAATAGGCATCTCAAAAGACCGCGTGGGTTGTATCGCGCATGAAATATTGGGCGGGAGAATGTAATGAGTGCCACGTTTCCTAATTCCGGACCACAAGCTCAACTGTGAGAAGACCACTTCAAAACAGTGCCTGACGTTATTAAAGGGGAACTCGAAGGAGATTCTGTACCGATGCGTCGACGAAACATGGATACACTGGTACACACGAGAGCACACGGGACAGTGGAAACGGTGGAATTCATCCGGCGAAAGTGCTCCGAGGAACGCCAAGAATTGTCTATCAATCGGAATAGTTATGGTCACAGCTTTTTTTGTGATTGACAAGATGTAATATAATATATCGACTACCTGGAGAAGGGCGAAACCAGGTCTAAATTATGCCTGTAAGAAAAAGCGAACCCATTTGCTGAGGAAAGTACGCTTGCACCATCATAAGGCAACGGTTCTTATTTTAGCTAAAGCCATGCCGGTTTGAGCATCCTACAACCTACTGACCTATTTACTGCGTGAAGAATTGCTTTCGAATTTAAAAAGAGTCAATCGCCGGGCAAAAATTTGAGTCAACTGGGGAGTTTATCGCCGCTACGGAGACATTTGCACACCTACAGAAACGTATTTTACAGACGGGTTAAGGAAGTTGGATCATCACTGAGTCAAGTACACCAAGCTAAAGAGGGAGTATCTTAGAAATTTTCTCCAGAATCCCCACATTTTCAAAATGTTCGTTTTTTGTGGCCTAAGCACCTATCCAATAGTTTGCATATTAAATAAAAATAAAACGATAACAGTGAACTTTTTGTGAAACATCAGAGACTCAACTTATTAGGGCTGTTTTAGATTATTGGACCAGTCCGACGATGGAACTTTCTTTCTCTCGGAAAATGTTGTGCTTCGCATTCTTGCCTCCGCATAAAAGAAGGGTTCACGAACAAGGAACTTCCTCTCTTACTAAACCGAATTTTTTTAGGAAAACGGGTCGAAGGATAATAGACTCAGAACCTTGTAGGTCAATTAAACAAAGAATTACAGGAACATTTGATGTGCACTATGAATTAAATAAAATAGGAGGAAAAAGACCAGTGGATGAGATTAGGAGGGGTTGTTAGAAACGAAAACCTGAGACTACTTCAGGCAATATGATCGTGATGTAAATTTAGACCCCTAGATGCAAATATATCGAACATTCGCGCAGAAAGCATGGCCAGAATGGCGTTAGAATGGAACCATTAAGGCAAAAGATCCAAAGGACGTCCCGTGAACAACAACAGACGATCGGTACTCTTGGCAGTAGGAAACTTGAAATGATGTTAAGACAGCTGCAACCAACCATGGCGTGGTTTGGGTAAGTGTGTCGACTCACACGCCGAGTTCGCAGGTTGGATTCTCGGAATGAACAACTCGCATTTTTCACGGCACCACCTCCTTGGAGTTGCTGACAACACTCAAAAAGTACTAATTGTCTATGAAAACGCGTCTCAAATCTCACAGTTCAGACTTGGCAAAAATATGTAGATCCCCACTGCTCGTGAAAGAACAATAGCACGCACAACACGAGTAGTAGATGCAGAATCTAAGCTCTGGTTCCTTGTAAGCTATATTACCTATAACCAATCGAGTCCGATGCAGATACCAAGTTGAAGTCCCAGGATCCCAAAGAGGAGTGATAAAGGAATTTAAGAATTTGCGTACTAACAAAAAAGTGTCCTTAAATCCGCAATGGGGATCAGAGGTGAACTGGATCTGCTTGTGTGCAGTATGCCCTCTGATAGACATTTTCTAGATACAAATTTAAATACACATAAATCAAAGAAAGTCTCTTCTTACTAAAGAAAAGACACACAATGAAAAGACAGGAATTGGCCAAGGAACATTTTAACTGGTCGGTCTCAAAGTGGCAGAAGTCTGAAGTAAGCCCCTTCAATCCAAGATTGAATTACATGGTGGTGACCGTACTCATCAATATGGTGTCAATATGTACTCTTCTTCCCGTTGGAGTGGCATTTCAGTCCAGAGTGGATCGGGGCCTCAACCAATATGGCTCTTCAGCTAGCTCGATCTCTTGTCAACTTCCTCCAGTTTCGCACTCTAATTTGGTTGAGGTCTTTCGTGGTTAGCTCTGACAAGGTCGTTCTTCACTGCGTTGTCCCAATTCAAAGACTCTTGGCACCCATCCGCTCTGCATGCTTTACCCCTCTTTAGCATATCTACGAACCAGCCTAGTTCGTGGTTGAATCTTTTCAAGATTGAATCAACGCAAACAGGACCAAAAATCGCACGTGGAACTCTTATCTCAAAAAAGATCGGGCTTATCCGCTTTAAGTAAAATTGTCATGTTTCAGCACCAAAACGCTGCAGGAAAGCAATAATACGAACAATTAAATACACCAAGCCAGTGTGATCTTTCGAGAGAGTGCATTGTTACTAAATTGCCTGTTGAACGCAAAGACACAGCGTCTGGCAAGAGTGATGCTTCGCTTGATTTCGGAATGGAGGTAGACAAAGTCCCATTGTGACGTTCTGTGCAAAACGTCGTTGTTGTGCGTTCTTGATGAAGATGATAACATGTATGTACTTTGTGTTTCTCTCGTTCATCGCCAGTCAAATTTTAGCCGTTTTGCAGCAAACACCTAATTGACAGCTCGCTGTGTTCTTACAATCATCAGTGTGTGCAGAGTTTTTTAAACACAGAACTGCTCAGCGTAACACACTGAAAACTATTGAAAATGGGAAAACAGTAACTATGGTGAGAAGGTAATTTTTCCGTAATGCGAAGAGGTCTATATACAAAATTGAGGACGTGAGCACTTCAGAAACTTCATACTTCAAGGTGGATACGCAGCTCAGACTACTCCTGCAGAATGATAGTGAACAACATTCAAAATAATATACAAGAAGTCCTGGAATGGCCTGCTCGATCTCCAGATCTGAATCCGATAGAAAATCTTTAATGAGGTGTTAAGCGTACTATACAATATATTTTCCTTAATTTTGGGATGTGTGTTTTTTTTTTTTTTTTTGAATTTAAGTTGAGTTAAAGTTTCTTGCGTGAAAAAAACTTCGTTCTTTTATGTTCCCAGCCGTACATATGTTGTCAGCAAATGTATTGTACATGCCCGCAAGCAATCAGAGGTAGGAGAAAAAAATCTAAAAAATAGGCAATTAAATGAAGGGACATGGATGTCACGTCGGCAGTGAGTATCGGCCCTCATCAATCGAAAGTGCACAATGCTTACGCTAATTCGAATGCCTTTGGTGATGGAGCATTTTTTTGAAAGAGCTAATTAATTGTTTTGTATTTTTTCTGTCAGTGCTTATTAAAGTTATTGTTGTTCCTGTTTACGCGTGAAACTTTGCCATACGTACTCGTACGTTGCTACAACACAATGAATGACCACAGTGAAAAGGTTGTTGATTGACGGTTTCAACTTTGTGAAAAAAAAAAAACAATGGTTTAACAATACTGTTTGGCGATAGGCGTCCTTCGTGATAGGACTTCCCAAATTAAAGGAAATTGTTTTGATCATACAGGATTTATTTTTACGTTAACAAAACCCAGTGTGAAGAGTTTCAGTTAAGTTATACAGACATGACAGACTGACGGAAAATATTCCAAGCTTAAGATTGACAACAAAATGCTTGTAGGTAAGGAAATGCTAAAAGCCATCTGAACGTAAGTTATAAGACTATAGGTTGTACTAGAGAAAGTAATAAAATACTACAACCATTGTGAGCGCTCCCTGGAATGTTTGAAGCGACCACATTCAGAGAGATCTTGAAATGTTTACAATCCAAGATAAAAGTAAAAAATTCGCTAGTAAACAAAATTTCCTGTTGAAAGAGCACAAAGACTCTGTTGTCCTTTCAATTCTTTACAAATGGAACGGACTAAGCCCCTTGACCTAGCACAGTAAATCATCGCGCACTTAGCAGCAGTATAAGCAAGAACCCTCAATTTCAAATCCCTTGCCAGACGCGTCTTTATCGAGAAAGTTAAACTTCTCGAAAAATATAAAACTTAGTTGTATAATAGAATGAATATATTTTATTTGAGGTGAGGCGTTTTGCACCGTCTATAAGTACCTTTTGCTATGTGAAAGGTCCTTTTAGTGTTTTTTAGAAAGACGCAGGGTCAAGGGAATGTTGCAAACTCTTTTCGGTGCATTTTTACAGAAAGTCTCACTGGCTCTTGCCCTCCAGCCTTGTCCAAAAGCTAATGAGCTTGTTGCAGTAGTTATTTAAGACGAAGATTGCCAGAAAACCAACAATTTTGTTTGACTATTTCGTGGGTAATTGTGCATTTGATCATATTTGCTTGGAAAGTAAATGGATGAGAAGACATAATAGCAAACTCTACATGATGTACCAATGTGCATTTTGTAGTAGCCACAAACCCGTCAACCACTCAGGTTAGGCCACATTGAACGATTGAACAACGAAGAGGATCTTCGACTTCCAACCATTAAGTTCAAAAAGAAGAGATAAACCGAATTGTCGGGGCCATCAAAGATGAAAGACTGTCGTTGCTTAGACTAACGCTCTCCATCCGCCGGTGGTCTGATTAAGTTATACAAGTAGTATGAATTAAGTGCTTAGTTTTTGGTTGAGATCAACAGGTTACTTGGTCTTCGCCTTGGCGTGGAAGGTAAATGTGTCGAACTCTCACGCCGTCCCAATTTTGATTCCTGGACGAAACACATCACGTTTCATTTCACAGCAGAACTGCTTTTGATTTGCTGACAACACTCAAAGAGCACTAACCGCCTGTGAAATGCTGCTTAAATTTCTCCGTTTAGAGTCGGCAATGAACTGTTGGTCCCATGCACTCGTGAGAGATCAGAAGCATGCACAACACGAGTTGTTGCTTGAAAAACGAGTCTCTGGTCTCTTGTGGGCTGTAATTTCACTCAATTATTAAATTAGCAGGTTAGTCAAGCTTTGTAAAGATGGAGATGCAAATCCAAATGCTATAAGTGACCGATACGTTTGCTTGCTGCTACCGCTGGAAAATCAATAAACACAGACCATAAGCAACTTGAACAGCATCAATATTCTCGACTGACTGTGCAACACAATGATCAATAGGCCTTAGTAAGGACATAAGTAAGGCCTCCACACGACTGTCAAGTGAATGAATTGAATGTTTGTAAATGGCCAACATTCAATTCGTTCACTTTAGATGATAGCTGGCTGTCAAACGACAGAGCTACCAAACTGAAACCACAAAATGAATGACCATGTACTTTAGGCATCGATTTTAATTGAGTTAACTTCATTCCGAAGTGAATCATTCTAGAGCGAGACGAAGTGCCATTCACAGGGACTTTTTGACTGGAAAAAATTAAGGCACTTAGGAGAAGGTCCTTGTTTAGAATTTTGCAGATTTTCAATTTTTTAAGGGAAACAGATGAAAGTCAAACAGGAAGTTTAGAAAATGAACTTTTACACTTAAAGATTAGATAAGATAGAGTCGAGCAGTTAAAGTATTGATACCTTTTGCAGGTTTCGTCATATATTGTTGTTCTGTCAGATTCAAAAATTGGCTTTTGCGTTTTCTAGAATTTAGACATTTTTCGATTTTGAAAATTTCCGGACTATGAGCATTTCGAGATTTTTAACATTTCAAAATTTTTCAGATTTTGTGATTTTTGGCATTTTGAATTTCTTCCTCTTCTCCTTCTTCTACTTATGCTTTACATATTGATTTTTTTCTTCAATAAGAGACAAACTCCAATTCACCACAAATGCGAAACGATGAAATTTTAGATTTTTTTCGAACCTAAGCATTGTAAGTAACTTAAGAGAAGTGGTGTCCCAAGGTCTTAGAATCAGACGTACCCATCCCTCCCTTCAGGATGTCCATATCTATTTACGAAACCAAATTCCTATGAGATCCCCAGTCATTAGATTTTCCCTGAACATCCACCAAAATACAGTTTCCCTGTTCCTAATCTCCAAAATCATCTCTTGTTTTAACAAACCACCCCCCCTCCCCCAGGCAGTCACATTCAGCCGGTAAAATAGGGAAAACTTTTGCACCCCTCTTCCCCCAAGCAAATACATACATATCTACATGATCGACTTCCAAAAGCCACATTGAATCCATTTAAATTGCCACAGCATCGTACGCAGACACTGCGTCTACCGCACAGACCCCCCTCGTTCTTCAGCCACTATTCGAAATCCTCTATTTCGCAGGATATTGAAAATACCCCAAATAGCATGTGTTTACCTGCAAAACTTTAAGACCACTTTAAGCGCTCACAATGTTTTAAATGAATTTTCACATAAGAAAAACGGACAAGTTCGCATTGTAACTACACAGTGTTCTCCGCCTCTAAACCGGATTCCCGAAACACAGAACTTCTTGCCAACAAACTTCACCCAGCAAGTGGTTACCGTACTACACCAGACTTCTCTCAGCACAATGTGGTTTCACAACGCCGAGCATCCACAAAGGAGTGCCAATATCAAAGTTGCCTTCTGCAACGTTTGAGCCAAATGAATGCGAGAGAATGCGACCGAACGGTCTACGAGCCAAAAGCCAACCACACATCGTCGTCAGAACTGTGAAAAGTTTTTCCCGCCGCCCGTCTATTATTGTCATTTGTTAGTGACAAACTTCGATCAATTCAATTCAGCCTAAGACGAAGGCGTTGTTATTGTCAAACTTCTCGCACTCGCTTTATTTATCGGTACCGTCAATTGACTTAGCGACTCAGCGGGTGGGCACACCCGACGGTGAGCACACACCCGTCCTGCCGGGGCTGAGCTGAATCCACAAATGTGCAACCACATCGTTGGATAAGGGTTTTCGGTAAATAAATGACCATCACTGGTGCCCATTAAAAATGCCGGCGGGGTGTCTGCGAAGTGAGGACAAATTAATGAGGGGTGCACATATGGCACAACACGGTAATTCTTCTTCACATTCCACCCGGACCCTTGGAAGCGGTAATATCCTCTCTTAAAGTCCTTACCAATAACCCCAGCAACAATTCATCTAAGTCCTCAAACTTCCCAGCAACCCAGAAGCAGCAGGAGTGGCAGCGACAGTTCAGCCAGCGGACTACTGCAAACAAATGAGAAGGGATACACGAAAGCCACGCACAGGGGACACACAAATAATGCGCTCGCTTCCATCCCTCAAACGGCGGTGGACAACTTACACCCATCCACCCGTACGTCTACACATTCAACCAGCCATTATCCTAAATGGCCAGAAATTAGGTTAAACGGTCTTCAGATATAGTTGGGCCGGCACCATGGCCAAGTTTCAAGTTTTGAATAAATTAGGTCTCGTTAATCTTTTGGATTTACTTTCGAGGAACGATTCAATAACTCTCGCACCCCTCTCACCGTGCACATCATTCAACACGAGCTCACTTAATGTCCCATGAAAACCAAAACTCACTCGGACACGATGTGTCCTTCCCAATATAAACTTCCCTTTCACTGGGTCCATCAAAACAACCTCCCCAAGGTCCACGTGGTTGTGTAATTCCTCGAACATGATCCCTTGACAGTGATTCCCATCGTCCACCGGGACGGGTCCTTTGCACAAATCAAAAGGAAAAAAGGATCCTATTACGGCCAGAACAATGTTTTCATCCCTTCACCATTCACCCTTCAGCCTTCACCATGCTAAGTACTTTCGTCTCCGCCTCGAATGTGGAGAACGGTGACGTGCTGGTGGGAGGAAGGATTATTGGGATACTTTATCGAGATTAGATTCCGAATGTGAAATCCAAACTGAATCCATTCCGATTCCAGGGACAGAAGATGTCAAAAAGGTGGACTGCCCCCAAGCGAGGCCAAATCATTTTAATTGATTCGAATGCGTTGCCGATGTCAACTGAAACAAACAATGTACCCGTGAGGTACTGCTACAGGAAATGGCAATTAAAATGTCTTGCCCTTGAGCTGTACTTGGGGTGCGCGTCATTCGAAAACAATCGAGGAAATACCGTTTGTCGGATGAAATGAGTCTGCCAGTGATTGCAGGACACTCTACGGGGCTCATGATGGAGTCCTCTTCAATTAGGCGGCCATCGAAACCATTTTCATGACAACGCCTGTCCAGCCAAGGACACTTCCCTTCACTTGAGCGTACAAGGAGTGGTCTCTTACGAGTAATTGAGTTCGGCTTGCACTCAGAATCCTTTCGACAGAAAAAAACAAGGTTGGAGATGGGACTTCAGCCGGAATAGATTGACGGGAGTTAGCTGATGACTAGTCGTCAGATTCCGAATGTGCGCCCCCGACAAGGATAAGATTGATACCCTAGGACACACTCCCACGGGAGACGGATTATAAAGCGGCGTCATCCTTGCCCACTAAATTCACAGCGTCTAAAGATTAACTTCTGAAATTGACTGCAAAGCAAGTGCATGTCGCGCTTATCTGCACGTCAGATGGTCTCGCATTCCCAGAAACAAGAATCAGTTGTAACCGGAGGCAGTTCCGGAAGAAGTCATCTGAAAACGAGAAAAGACCGAGTCTGGTGAACACAACAGACAAATAAAATTGCACTAAACTCAGACTCAGGGATACCGAAACAACTGATTACATTAGCACACCAGATGCGGGGCGTTGTCGTCGTCAAAAAAGTAGCGAGACGGGACACAGATATGCTTGGCAGTCGTAAAACCCGTCGTTATCCCCATAAAATGTGACTAGTGACGTTCGGCTGCCATCCAGGTATCTACGGGAAATCAAAGAAAATCCATCAATGAACGAAATTCTAATAGATTGGAATAAAATCCATAAAAGGAGGAGCAGGCAATAAAATTGCGTAGACCATTATGCGTCGGACATGTCTGCAGACAAGTGGACTGGAGCAGCAGAATTTGACTTTCAGCAAAGAGACTTCCCACACAACGAGACGACACCGACGACGGACGTGTGCCGAAGAAAATTGGAAACGATTGCCGCGTGGAAGGAGGTCATTGGTCTTACGAGTTTCACACGACCGATAAATAAATAAAAACTAAAGTCCCCTGAGGGAAACGACTAGGGCGGGTGGTAATCGATCTCACCCCGATTGCAGAGGCGAGCGAATACAGGCAGAGATGGCGAGCAATAAAGCCGAACGACGATTGGTTGTTAATGAAATCAAGAACTTTGAAGTTCCGTTTGTGCGAACGTTTTATGGAGGAGCGATTTTATTCCATCTATCAACTGCAGAAATGACCGAACTTTGAAGCAAAATCTCAAAGTCCTTCCACTCCGACTGTGAAATTCGTATTGAATTAACCTTCAAGAGGTTTGGTTCGTTCATCTATCTTGACTGGGGTGCGTCACGGTTCACAATCGGCATCAGTTTGAAAGGACTGGTCTCCTTTGGGATTCCCTTTGGGGAAGTTGCGTGCGAATTGACAAGAATGAGATATTTAGATGTCAAGGGAGTTGATTATGTTATGTACACGAATATTGAGTTCTTAAGGGTTGCCAGAGAGCAGTGGTGGGCTTGCTAATTGCTCTTATCGCAGCTGTCAAGGTGACAACTAGATGGAAAGCGAGGTTAACGCGTGAAAAAAAAATCAAATTACGACTTACTCGCAAATGTATCAAAATTTGACAGGAGGCAAGGCAGAATTTCTGTGAAATAAAATCGAGTGGCAAGTGCGTAACCATTTTAAAAAAAAATCTAAATAACTTGTTCGTGTACGCTGAAAAATTCTGCGTAAAACAGAGGTCTAGCAAAAATCATAAATTTTCTCAGGAAGTCAGAACTTGGTCGAAAAATATTGTCTTAACCTTCTTCTTCTTGTGCTTCTTGTGGCGCTACAGCCCGGGGTGGACCTGAGCCTCAACCAACATGCTTCTCCAGCCAGCACGATCTTTCGTGCCAACACACTCCAAGTTGGTTAAGGCCCTTCTCCACTTGTGTGCGCCACCTTAGCCTAGGCCGCCCTCTGTTGCGTTGTTCCAATTTCTCAGATTCGACGACTTTTCGGGCCGGAGCAGTGATGCCCCTACGCTCTACATTGCCTAGCCAACTTAAGTTGTCCTTAGCTGGGAGTTTGCTGTCAATTGTCTGGTTTTTCAATTTATTCTGTATTTTCACACTTTTCGACCACATTTCACCGGTCAGTGGTTGTCAGTGAACAGACCTAATATTTGACGGCGTGTGTACCTTTTTTATTCTCACGTGACTTCACTCCCAATCAACACATCCAATCGTCTGGTGGAATACGTGGCTACAGACCGAATGAATAAGAAACTGTACAAAGTAACGGACAAAAATTAACCTGTACACACATCATGTTGAAGAAGAACTCCGTCACAAATTGTAGCATGACGCGAAAAGATGAAGAAATCGAAGATGAAGATAAAGAAAACGAAGATGATGAGAAATCATAATAGAAAAAATCATAAATTTTTTCTCTTGCTAGAACAGGGTGCGAATGGGCGCCCCAAACCGGTTTGGTGCAGAATTACCACTTCAACGTAACACAATTGAGTTTCCGAAGCCTTTGATGCTCAGAAGGAGTGTGGTTGGACATACATTCAGTGGGAAGGGATGGAAAATTGTTGAGAATTCTCAAGTTGATTTTCTCATTTTTGAACAATTTTTTGTTCTTCATCTCGAAATGCTGTGGGATGGTGGCCAAAATAAAAAACAACAGTTCTTTGAGTGACATGTATGCTAATGCGACAAACACACTTTACATAACTGTGAATCCGTTTTACGAGAGCACCAGAGAGGTTATTGGTGGTCAAGCGTTACGTATGTTATGAGTATATTTTATTTTGACCGGTTTGTCGGGGAATTCACAATGATTTTGCAGCAAAGTGTGAATTTTTGACAAGATGGAAACTTGAAATGACACCCATAATTATGGGGAAATACTTTTCGGTATTGGATCAGGATCTTACGGCGCGTTGATGGGTGAAATTCTCGAATTCTCGTCCACATGGAATTGTAGGAAGTTCCGAATTTGTTATTTAAAAAGACATTGAAGAAGCGTGGGTCATCCAGTGTTTTGTTTTTTTTTTTAAATGAAGTTATTTTGACGCTGACAGGTGTCTCCTGCTTGAAATTTTGACAGAGTCAGTCACACACCGGAACGAAACACTGTAATCTTGAACAACATCTGGGAAATATTGAAAACTTCGTTCCCTGTGTAGCCAAACATAGCATTTTTGGAAACGCAGTTTTAACCGAAATTAAGCCCTTACTGCGGCAAATAATAATAATAGTGGCTCTATAGTCCACAAGGAACCAGTGCCTAGCTTCTGCATCAACTACTGGTGTTATGCGTGCTACTGTTCTCTTACGAGTAGAGGAGACCTATAATCTTTTACCGACTCCGAACGGCGAAATTTGAGAAACTTTTTCAAAGAGTACTTATTCTCTTCGAGTGTTGTCAGCAACACTCGAATCACTTCTTCTTCTTCTTGTAACGCTACAGTCCGGGGTGGACCTGGGCCTCAACCAACATGCCTCTCCAGCCAGCACTATCTTTAGCCACCTGCCGCCAGTTGCGCGCTCCAAGTTGGTTGAGACCCTTCTCCACTTGTGTGCGCCACCTTAGCCTGGGCCGACCTCTGCAATGTGAACACGCAATGTGAACCTCTTGCTTTCCTTTAATTGAGAAAAAAAAGAACAAATTTGGGTGTCCTCTGGTCTTCGTAGAATGGCGCACCATACAGCCTATGCCACAATCAATCCTGTGCGCACCAAATTTCCACGTTATGCCAACAATGCGGAAACAATTTAGCCATTTAAAGTCAATATCATGCAACCAATGACTGAGCTAGAGTCCGAAACACCTTCAACAAGATCTCTAAGGGTTGGGGTGTATCACAGAATGCGATACGTTTTTTGATGACCATCCACCCATCACGGATAGCTCAGTTTTGTTGACTGGATAGAAAGCTGCCTTAACTTAAGCTCAGAAGCACCACGGGTCGCTGATCTGATAAAGCAAGTAAGTATTTTCAACACACTTCTTCACGTCAACTTCTATCCGGAAGTCAGATTCAGTTAAAAAAGAAAGTTTTCCTTTCCCAAGCGGATTGATGTGAAGTCAACGCAGGGACACGACATAACGAGCATCTTCACCGCCCCTGCAAATCCAAGCTGAAGTCTCCACGCAGTCGAAATGTCCTGATTTGTTGCGGCAAAAGAAACGAGATATGTCAACAATGAGACAGGAACGCATCGGTGTCGTCTGCAAGGAAGTCTGCGAGTCACCAGAGAATTTCAAATTAACCCACCTTGCAGTGTGTGACGACATGCGCAATAATGTTCGTCCGTCAACACTTTATGATGCATCGTCAAAGTTTAGTGCACGCTCTTCTTTATCGCTCTCGAATAGCTCATTGACGGCACCATTCACTTTCTTCAAAGCGTATTTATAGTCATGACGGAGATTTCAAAAGTCAGATAAATAAGAACGAAGCGAGGCCACTGATATCGTGTTCGGCCCTTATCACAAGCAGATGCTCGCCCTAGTTCCATCGACATAACCTCGCCAACGAGGTTACTTCCTCTTCCCGAGCAATCACGCCGTTCATGCCAAGAGATGCACAACAAACGCCAACATACCACGTGTCGGACCAAAACACACCTCACTGCCCCAAACCCTCGACGGACCAGCCCGAACACGCAAACAATTTCAAGTCGACGACAACATCGCACACACTTTAACTTACAGCAGCCATTGATTCTGGTCCGTTGCTCTGTGAAAATTGCTGAAAACAATGTTACGGAACGACCTCAAATTGAATGCAAATACCGCACGAAAGTTTGTGCGGTCTCTGTGAAGCCCAGCAAAACAGGAGAGAAAAAAAAAAACACCGACAACGAGAACGAGAAAACCAAAGTCAATTTAATATCCAGAGACGAGACTGCCGACGTCCAAAGGACCATGAATGGGAGTCCTACCACCACCCACATCATCTTCTCCGCCGCCACCAAAAACTAATAAAAATATTTTTCCTGCCTCCACAGCAATACAACCACAGATCGAAGTCTCACCCGTCGACCCGACGAAGAAAAGAGGCGAACCGCCCCCCCCCCCCACCCCCCTCCCCTTAGCGCTTACTCCGATAGGGAAATTTTTGTGTCCAGATTTTTACAAAGGTAAAGACCAGAAGGCTGTATGCAGCACATTCCATCCACTTCAGCGTAACTACACTTCACACAAAAGGGTTAACAAGGGATGACACCACACACAGAGCACAGGGAGCACAGGAAGCACAGCCAAGAGCCAACCCTCCCTCGCTCGAATTCCTTGGAAAGGTTGTTAGAATTTTGAGATAAAAATTTTAAGATACACAGATACAGCACACTGCCGAGAGCGGATGGAATGACAGGGCACCGGCACACGCACACGCCGTCTGTGCACGAGGCCTTGGGAGAGTCATTCAACATGAAATTAAAATGGAATGGATGCCAGTTCCCACAGCCGTGTGAGTCCTCGAAACAATTAAGTTCTCCACACGTTAAATATGCGCCGCGCGCCGTGCATGTATATTGCCACCATCAAAGCGGCAGCACTCCGGGGCTGGGATGGGCTGATGCGGGGGAAAGACAAAATTATTTCCGGAATTTAGGCACAACTTTGGCGGCAAGTTTTCCCCTCGCCGAGTGCGATTTTCCCGCCTCCGCTGTCCTCGGAAAGAATTATGTCATTGTCTCCGTTCGCTAATAATCCCTCTTAATCTGGAGTGTTCTTGAGAATACACGATATCTCGACGGATTCACGGAGGGAAAGGCGGAGATTCCTGCTCGGGGAGGCACAGCACTTTGCCGAACAAAAGCCGCCTGTGGTGGCGGCGGGCGATATCGGGGCGGCCCTAAGAGGATTCCGACAGGAACTCGAGCAGAAATTGGTTAAATTATTTCAAAACAACAAACAACGATGCCGGTGTGGGGCGCAAAGCCATTCAGTTTCCCTTTGAACTGCATTCCGCAGGGACGACACTCGCCCCGTCGGCATGCCGGTGACAAACGAAAACAATGTTCCTGTAGCTAGTGGCCGGCCTAATCCTGGATATCTGCTCCACCTTCGAAGCGCGGACGACAACTAACCACTACAATGGATGCACACATAATTTAGGAGTAAACAAGCCTTGTTGGCACTTAATTAAAGGACTGATGGGGGGACTCACCAGGTTCGGATTCCTCCTCGTCGACCGGCTGCTCCTCGAAACTAAGGCGCACGATTTTCTCGTTGGCCAGCTTGAGCTGCTCCTTCCTAGGGCTGGCGTCGTCCTCCTTGAGGGGACTGAAGGATACCTTCTCCTTGCGCTTGGGTGCGCCTTCCGCTTTGGAGGGCGACTCCTCAGAGCTCTGACTTGTGCGGCTAGCAGCGACAGGAGTACTGGTCGAAAAGTCTTCCTCGTCCAAGGCACCGTTGTCGAGGCGTTTCGAACGCGAGGCTTTGATGGAGAACGATGGTTCCTCGTAGTCCTCGCCATCGGACGACTCACCGAAGATCTCAACTGTTTCCAGGAACGACACCGAGAGGTTCTTCCCCTTCTTCTTCTTTTTGACTTCATTCTCCACGAGCGACTGGTTCATTGCGGGTCGCCCATTTTCGCGGTGTCGCTTCACTTTCACGTACGACTTGAAGAAACGGTTGCCGAACTTCTGCCGCAAGGCCACCGGGTTCAGCAAAATACCACCCTTCCTTGCACGCCGCTTTGGCTCCTCAGGTGTGTTTGATTTTATGCTCTTCCGACGCGGCGAAGGGCTGCCAAGCAGTGAATCTATATTTATGAAGAACTCTGAGCTCTTGTTCTTGCGAACACGCTTCGACTGTGTGCTGGCGTCCGAGGTGTCTGTGTGTCTGCGTTTCAAATTGTTGCTTGTCGTCGCTGCGGAGACTAAACTTTCCGCTATTCTCGACGAGGAAGGTGAGGGTTCCTCAAGGGAACTGTCCACTTTCTTCTGCTTCCTGGGTCGGCCGCGTTGGCCCTTCTGTTCGCTTGACACAGACTCGATGTGAAGAAGCTTCAGCAACTGTTTGTCCTTGGACACCTTTACGTAACATCGACGAGCTCTAAAGTGCTCATCGATGCAAGGATGCTGAGGGGCAACTGATAAGGCGGGCTTTTTCTTCGCGGTGCCACGCCGTTTCTGTGTGGCCTTATGCAGAGTGCCGTTAGCGATTTTTATAGGCGACTGTATATTTCTAACCAAGTCCACGACCTGCATTTCATTGAATTTCGTCCTCTCAACGAGAACCTTCACCGACTTCAAGTCCATCACCATGTCGCCCTTTAGCAAATTGCAGTCCAGCGACTTGCGTTTCTCCACTTTCTTTGAATTCTCATCGAGCGCCGTCATCGATGACCGCTTCTTTAGCTCCTTGAAATGCTGGTCGACAAGTCTTTCCATCTGGGTGCCCATTACACACTAAATCATTGGCGACCGAACAAATTGCGTTGTTTTTCCTGATGCTCGCACGATACAAAACATAAAACACATGCGACACGACAATGTCAAAGAGGATGGCGATCAGAATCCGTTTCTTCCGCCCGACGCTGCAATGTAGGCGAAAAAAGCGGCAGCGGGGAACACTTCACAAAAATTGCTCTTTTATCGTTAGGCTGTTTTTTCTTCCACTCTAGCAAACGACGACTTTTGCAGATTACACGGAAATTTTAAACAGATTTCTAAACACAATAGGGGCTTTGGGAATTTGTTAACACTCTACGATTGCACAATGTATTCTGCCCAGGGAATTTGATTTATTTATTTACTACTGGGATGAATGTGGTCCGGTTAGAATGAATTTTTTCTGTACGAAATTTAACCGCAGCACAGACGCCATTCAAGTATGTTCGACTTTTTTTTGCGAATGACAGTGTTTGAAGGTTTTGCAGATGGCAGCACTGACGGTTGAGGGAAAATAAAAAAAAACAAAGTGAATTTTTTCTTGCAGTTTGAGTACAGCAGCTGTCTGCGTTTGACACTTACATGTGGCTGTGTTCGATTGGTGACGCTTGAAAATATGTTTGTTTTTTAATACATCTCTGACGTTTTAATTTTGTATATGATTCAGAAAACTAGAATAAATGGGAGCAAGTGGGCATAATTTAATGTACTCTTTACAAATTTTTTTCAAATCACGATTACATGGATAACTATATGCTCCGTTGAGGTTTTTATTACATAATTTCACATTATTTGTTAGTATAAATTAATCTAGAGTAGCATAAGATACATATATCAAAAAGTTCGTGCTTTTTAATATATAATTGTTAGTTCTTGTTTTTATTTGTGTCGTTTTACAATAAATTAAGAAATATACTTCAGAATCGGTAATAACATAACCTCAATAGTTATGTTTTAACAGAATGAATTATCCACCGAGTTTTATGCAGACTCAAAAAATCAAGCGACGATATAAATAACCAAATTAAAATAAATCACAGGACTTCAATGCTATTGCCCTCTCTTCTAATTTAAGAACAAAACAAAAAAAAAACTTTCGACAGCAAACCACATGCACTTTCATTTATTTGAAATTTTACCATTTTTGGCATCACTCGAAGCACATCGTGTTCTTGACGAAAGTCAACATTCCTTGAATTTTTGGCAGCACTCAAAGGAATGTGACAGCTAACCACACAATCATGGAACATCTGTTCATGTTCACATTTGAAATCCCCTATAAAACGTTCGCTTGATGAAGACTCCGAACGATTAAAGAAACAAGTGAAGACCACGACATCCAGGATGTCGTCGAGATTGAAATTGCTTTACAGTCAATTGTTGCATAAGCATCCAGTTCTCACGCAAGCCGTACAAGTGTCCGTTCTGATGTCGGGAAGTGATGTTATAGCACAGTGCGGTGTTGAGAAGGTTCCCTTCGGCGAAATCAACTGGCGACGGAATGCACAGTTTGCAGGTTTGGGCTTTTTCTTCGTTGGACCAGTCCTCAGAATATGGTATGGACGAATGGACAAAATGCTGGACATCAAGCAAGCACCGTGGAAGCGAGCCCTCAAGAAGGTGGCACTAGATCAATTTGCATTTGCACCGTTTTTCACGGGCACATTCACGGTGCTCCTTAGTGCGGTACAAGGAATGAAATCCGAGCAGATTGTGGAGCGTCTGAAGACAGACTACATTAAAGTGATGATATCAAGTTACAAGCTGTGGCCAGCGGCGCAGACAATCAATTTTCTATTGATTCCATTGAATTTTCAAGTTGTTTTCGCGCAAGTTGTTGCGATTGTTTGGAACACATATCTATCGTTTACACTGGGCAATGTGGAGAAGAGTCAAAAGGAAGATCAAGTGCAGGAGAGTTCTTGACCCTTCCGCACTCTAATTGATTGTTATTAGCGTTGTAAAATAAAGTAAGAAGTTTTATTTTTAAAGGTACTCATCAGATGGAATGGTTTTCCTTTTACTGTGGATTCCAGGGGGTATTGCTGAGGCAATGCAATTAAATGGGCATGAGGAAGCACCTTTGCACCAGTGGTTTCTTTTAGCCTAGTTATTTTCGTTCTGCGGCGAAGCTTGTATTTAGTTCCTGCAGAGATTCACCATACCAAGGAAATGCCCTTGACAATGCTTTTCAAATCTGTCTCGGAAATGCAGGTGATTTGTCAATATTTGGACGTGGACGTAGTATAAAATTCGTCATCAGGTAAGCACACAAATGCTGTAACCTTCAGACAGAGAAATGTTATCGAAAGGTGACACAATCCGAGGTCAACTAAAATGCCCACCCAACTGGCACCGTCTCTCGTCAGCTGTCTACAGTCAGTTTATGTTGTTCCCTACTTGTTGACGTCATCTTATGCAATCGACGTTGTTACTCCGAGTGCACAAGACTGTTTACACTTCACAAAGGGCGAGTTTAATTCCAGAATCTTGCTAGTTATCGGCGATTACGCTCTCAAACCGCATTCCCTTGTGACATTTCATTTCGTTGGTCAATTTTGTCTCATAAGTGCTGAACTTTGACAACGTCGCGGACCCATGATAGGCCGATGCATTGATGCACATGTGCATGACTCGTCACCTTAGATAACCGTGCTAAAGTGTCCTCATATTGCTAAGTGCATCGATGTGAGTGTACGCCTCTTCCTTATCGGCTTAAGCTTTTCGTCCGCATTTGCCCATTCTCAGTTGAAACTGTTCACGAGCATTGAGAGCCCCCTGCGGCGACTTCAACAGATGCTTCCTGGGTGACTCAAAACTGTATTTGCAGGTACAGGTTACTACAAACTGGGCGCATGTACTAGTGACTCAAAGGAATTTTGCACTCCCCAGCGATACGCAAAAGCTGCAACTGACTACCTAAATTTGTTCACCTTCTTTGCTTTGAACTGCCTGTCGATTAAGCTAGACGCCAAGAATGTACCAGCTTTTGAACCAGCGGTTATATCGGGTAACATACTCATTCTTCATCCATTGAACACATCCCACTGCCATAAGCTTTCAAATCGCCCGAAAAGCTTTTTCTTACTCAACCTGTCACAGTGACAGCAAGAAAATTTCCCTTGTCTAAGGTTATGTCCTCCACCAGCAAAAATTCTCCCCACCCACAGCCTGTCAAACTGTCTCTAAACCAATGGAATTTTCGCCACTGCAAGAGTGTTGTGTTCCCAAATCAAACAAAAAAAAAACATCCCCGTAGCAGATAAAGTCAAGTCACTTGTGTTTTTGTTTACAGATGAATAAAATCGTGAAATTTATGTGCAATTCAAGTGCGAGCGTTATACAGTAAATTCAGCAGCAGTTAGTTCGGTGAGTTTAATTGATAAGCAATTGCTGTCGCACTGACAGTAGCTCCGCCAACGAAGACCGCCGCTGAATCGCAAAGGAATTGATTTTTTCCTCCACAACCCACTTTATGTCCAAACAGGCACACGACGTGCTAGGAGGCTACTATCGGCCGGAAGCCTCCAACTTCACAGAGACGAGGTTAAATGAAAGTCAATCGGTTTCTGACCGAAATTTAGTATATTTTAGGTAAAAAACATCAATTTGACTATCTAGCAACAGACAACAGGCAAACAATTTATTTGACCAACGATTTCATAGGATTGCGACTCTTAGAGCTGGACGCACGCTTATGTCTTGCACTTGATGGACGCCAGGGATTTCTTCTTCTTGAGCTTTGATTTTACGCGGCGAGCGAATGACCGCTCGTTGTCTGTCTGTGTGGCCACCGGTTCGATGGCACCAACGGCGATTGGCCTGGCCACGGAGCGTTGTCGTCCCTTCTTGTTTGGCTGAACTGCTGTAGCAACTATGCCGCCAGTTTTGAACTTGTTCGGAGGACGATGTGAGGTGGTGGGCGCAAGTGGATCGAGTGCGTTGGTGGAATTCGAACTGGAAGTCGGATCGCTGCTCTTCTTTGTCAGCAGGTAGTTGCATTGAGAAACTTTTGTCGCGGGATGGTTGACTTTCTGAAGAAGACGTCTGGGGAAAGAACAGAAGTTAATGTTGCGTAACGAGACGGTGCAGGCAGTCTAACTTCTCCCGGGATGAGGTTTTCTTCAAATCCTTCGAGTAGCTAATGTTGTTTATGGACAATTTGCTTAGACGTTGTCCACGGGAGTCCTTTTCCTGCTGCCAGGCGGCCAACTTTTGGGAGCACGCGCTAGAAAAGTGGGGAAAGTGTCTTTCATTAGCAGTGGGTCTAAAATACATTCGATGAGCAGTCTCACTTGAGCAGAGCCTTGTGGTCGTCCTGCTGTTTCTTCTCCTTCTTTGGCATGGATGTTAAGGCAAATGATAGAGGACGGGACTTCTGTCGCCTCACTTCGAATGGATCGGCTTGTCCGACCAGTGGCGTTGGAAGTCTACCTTTCGGCAGAAGCTGGTCATCTCTTGTCGAGCTTCTGCCGCTGTAGTGGAGACTTTTTAACCTACCAAGAGAGTCTGATGAAATCGGAAAACAGTCTATAGGCACACTCACGTTGTTGATGACGGTTCTCTTTCTCCTCTTGCTAAGTTGACGGCTGCTTGCCTCTCAGCTGGCGTCACAATCAATTCGGGAGGCATCCGTTGATGGCCATCGCCAATTGTGTAGATGTACCGACGCTGGAGGTCACTGTAGAGGAGGTAACGTCTGGATTTGGGCATTGTGTTGAATATGCCGAGTTCTGCCTCGGGAAATGGATCCTCGTCTGTGGAGTAGAATAGATCCGAACCGGGATCTGTGGTTGGCATGTCGAGTGGTATTCGGTGATCTTTCTTGGAGCTTCGATTCATTATGTGCTGGGACTTGTTGCGATTCTTTTTCATGCGGACCTGTAAGGGGAATTTAAAGAGTAAATGATTTCAGTTAGCGTTTGCGTTAGAGGGGATGGATTCATCGCAGAAAAAACAAGGCTAATCATTAGACGTCCAACTCATACGCTGAATGTGATCCAAAACAATTGGAGGTGGAGAAGGGCCGTCGCGGGAATGTTAAAGAAATTTTAGATTTGTTGCAGGTTCGTGTCCAGTGTAAATTTGTGGTCAAGCAAAACCATTTTTGAGGTTAGGACGGTGACATGACACCGGCGATACCCGTCATGTGACTGAGAAGCATGCAATATGACCTGCGACTGAGCTGTGGCGGATTTCCATTTTTAATGGTCCTAGGCACAGAGTTTCCTGTCGTCAAAACCGAAATTACAACTTGGAATTTGAAAACCCTGTCAACTCGTAAAATGTTTAAACTGAGCAAGCACAGTTGTGGATGTGTAACTATTGTCGAACGTTTGGATCCTAAAGCAAGCCAAGGAAATGATTAATTTGTGTATCTCATCGATCCAGTATGGTTTCCTTTGGAAGTGTGTTTTTGACTGCGACGGTTTTGACAATAATGGGCAAGAGAACTGACTCATTTGTTTTCCACGTGAGACTTTACCTTACTGCCTGCTGAATTCTTGAAGCTGTTTGATTGAAATTTTGTCCTGGATGAATCTCGGACTTTAGCAACACACCTCTTTACGATTTTTTTTTAATATAAGATTGATTGAGGTGCTTCTCCAATTGTGTTCAACTACTATACATAGCGTTTTCTGCTCAAATTCAAACTCACGTAAAGCTCCTCAAGGTTTCTTCGCTTCAATTTTAGAGTGAAGCTCAAAATGGGCCGATGCTAAGGTGTATGAAGTCTTTCTTCAATGGTCGACGCAGTGAATTGAGGGCGTTTCTTGATGAATTCCTATTTTCACTTAAAAACTCTCAGCCCAAATATGTGTTTTCCACATGGCGTATGTGATTTAGACGAAATAAGAAGAGCGCTGCATCCGTAGATGATTGGCTGTAATCATGGTGTCTTACAGTTGCTGAAATTGGTTGGTTAACCTTCTCCTCCAGTGTCCGACAGCATTGCATTTCTCTACCAACCACTTGCAGATAAAGTGGCGGAAGAGAATGTTCCTTGATTTCAATTGATTCGAAAAGTTTTATATGTTTTCATTATGAGAGTGCCAAGAAGTGAAGACAGGTTAACATTAAAAAGCCTTTAAATTCAGACTCTGGCTCAGATCAGGCAGAATGCTCATCCAACAGAAAAGGAAACTATTTTCAGTTGTCTTGAAGTAGTGCAAATGCCGTGAAATATACTTTCCCGATCTTTTCACCAGCTGCCGCCAGTTGTGCACTCCAGCTTCTTCTCCACTTGTGTGCGCCACCTTAGCCTAGGCCGTCCTCTGTTGCATTGTCCCAATGGCTCAGATTCGAAGACTTTCCAGGCCGGAGCAGTGGTGTCCATATGCTCTACAAACATTTACAGAAAACAGTCTCTAGACACAACAACATCTGGGGCAAAATATCACGCCCGTGACTTAGCCATCTAAAGCGCTGTATCCGAAGACGCTTGACTAGGTGCATGTCGCTGTAATTCCCATAGAGTTTGTCACTAAACTTTTTCTTCCAGATGCCATCCACGCAAGCAGACAAACAGACTAAGGGCATCCTCATCCGCTTTTAGTAATGTCCAAGTTTCCGCGCCATAAGGTAGGACTGCGATGATCAAGGTGTTATATAAAGCAATCTTAGGCCTTCGAGAAAGGGCTCTATAACTCAATTGCCTCTTGAGCCCAAAGAAAAAGCGTTTGGCAAGAGCGATTCTGCGTTTGATTTCCGTACTGGTGTTGTTGTCCCTATTTACAGCTGAGCCGACGTAGCCGAAGTCCTTGACTACCTTGGAGTTTCTGCTACTTAGTGTGACGCTGTGTTCGAGACGTCGATGTTGGACGTCCTTCTTTGATGACGGCATGTACTTCGTTTTGCCCTCATTAACCACCAGATCCATTTTAGCCGCTTCCGCTTCAATGCCAGCAAACGCCTCATTGATGGCTCGCTGTGCTCGTTCAATCACGTCAATGTCGTCGGTGTGAGCTAGCAATTGAACTGACATTTGGATGATAGTGCCTCTGGTGTTGACCTGTGAGTTACGCACGATCTTCTCCAGGATTATGTTAAAAAAGTCACATGACAGTGCGTCGCCTTCTCTAAAATCTTTTTTGACGTTGAAGGTCTCGGAGTCTTTGGAACGCCAAAACTAGACATGACACTGTATAGCTCGTCTCTATGCACACTGTCATATGCGGCCTTGAAATCGAGGAATAGATGGAGAGTGTCGATTTGCACTTCTTGGGTCTTTTCCAGGATCTGCCGTAGTGTGAAGATTTGGTCGATGGTGTACTTCCCTGTACCCTTCATCAACACCATGACCAATCCGTTGACTGTTTAATGGAGTCAACTGCCTGCCCAGACTCCCTAGGATTCATCTACAATTATTTCTTAATCCTTAGATTTCAGCAGTAGCTAATCGGTAATGGTTCTTATCTCATCACAACAGTTCAGACGTTTAGGGTAGTTCACTTTTCGGCTTCGAAAGTAAACCCTTATAAAACACACACAGCGATACATTTTGATGAGAATTGTATATCTTTATTAAGTTTCAACCTTGCCATTAAGTGTGAAATGCAAGATCATTCAAATGCCGGTCTTAGAGAGATCCGCAGCATGCGATTCTTTTCAAGTAATTTTGAACCAGTTTTTCACACATTTCGGGCTTCTATTTCGGCCATCACTTAGTGAAGGATTTTAATGCGCCTAGAGTTCCGGGAATATTCGTGTAGACACGGACCTCACAAAACATAATCTAACGGTGTCATATCACAGGATTTTGGCAGTCAAATGATGTTGTCAAAACATGAAATTACACCACCAGGAAACTTTTAATGCGTTAAGGACATAATTGGTCGTATTGTGTGGCTTGTTGGTCCGTCTTGATGGAACCAAGTGCAAGTTAATCTTTTGACCAAAAAAAAGGTTATTATTCGACCACATCGTTCCGAATTGACTGTAGCCGTCCATTCATTTGCATCTTCGAACAAATACGGACCAATGACACCTTTCGATCATAGAGCAGGCCAAACAGTCACTTTATCTGGATGCAACTGCACTTCTTCGATCACTTGTGAGTTTTTGAGCCCCATATGAGGCTTGCTTACACACCCATCGACTGAGAAATGTGCCTAATCACCAAAGGAAATGTTTTTGTTTGTTGCTGTAGGTTTAATTGTTGGCGGGCTTCAATTGTGGTGCAACTCCAGATGCAAAATGTGCCATAGGAAGAAATATTTTTGCACTTCAAATATCACCTGAGTTTAACAGGTGTCATACACCAGCGCTAAAAGATTTAAAATTACAAAATAAATGACCATGTGTTACCGTCCCTCTCTTTAAATCAAAAGGCAAGTGGGCGGAAGTTGAATATCTCCTTGCTTGTGGGTTTTCCTAGGCTTTCGGAGAGGCTGACTCGATATGAAACCTTTCAGAGAAAAACAAATTTAAAAACATTCTGCGCACACAAAGATTTAAACATTGTCCGACTCCCTTTCAAAATCTTCCCTCTGTTAAGCATTACTTTCAGTGCTGTAGGTTATAGTTATAAGCTTCTTAGAGGATTGCTGTGGACCAACTGTTTTGAGTGATATTAATTATTTTGAAATGTTTCCTCCTATGTAGTGCACGAATCTTACAAAGACACCAATGGCATTTCTTTGAATCACCTAAATTTATTAGGGCCGTTGAACAACGGAAACTATTCTTAGTCTGCACAATGTTTCGTCTTCTTAAGAGTTGACACTACATTCCTGGATGGGACTGGTCCTTAACAAACATCTCCCTCCAGTTGCGTGCGCCAAGTTGGTTGAGGTTCGTTTCCAGCTCTGTGTGATATTCAAGCACGTCGTTTGTTGCCTTTTCCCAAAGACTGGCAGGAACCGTGTAGTCAATGCGCGATTAAGAGCATTCCGTCATAGAAAAAGCTCTCCTTCACGCATGATCCCCCCACTCTCGGCTAGTGAAGGACAGGGATGGGGATGGGCAACTTGTTGTACCAGCCCAGCTTGTTCTTGTAAGATAGGTTTTTGTTACTCAATTGCCTCTCCAGGCCCTAGAAAAAGTGATTGGCAAAAGTGATTTCACGCTTGAATTCGGTACTGCGGAGCTAAGATGGACAAAGTCCTTGATTACCCCAAAGTCTTTGCTTTCCCTTGTGATGCTCTGTCCTAGACGTTGACATTGTACGTCATTCATTGCTAACACCATACACTTTGATTTGTCCCGGTTCACTGCTGGGTAAATTTTTGCGGCTTACGTTTCAAATTCAGCAAACGCTACATCGCGGATGTGTTCAATATGTGCAGTCTATCATGTCACTATCATCCACGTAAGCTAGCAGCTGAGCGGACTTTTAGAAAATGTTGCCTTTCGTGTTGACTCTCCTTTCGTCCTTCAGTACATATCACTCAACAGCGCCTTGCTTTATCTAAAACCTATTTTGACATGAAAGCTACCCATTACCTAAGAACGGATTTTGACGAAGCAGGGAGACTTCTACAGCGGCGTCCTACACAATCAGATATGTGTGGTAGGAATGGCCATGCCACGGAATAGCCCGTCTCTATGTCGTATCCGTCTTTAAAATGAACAAATACGTGGTCATCTTGCGTCCTTTCCACGATCCGCCGCAGAGCAAAAAACTGAGCTGTAGGGATCTTCCCTGACTTGAAGCCACACTAATCACTAACTTATCAGCTTGCTTACTAACGGTTCAAGGTGTGCACACGTAGGGGAAGAGAGGATGTTAGACGCGGTGTTAAGGATCTTTCGGTTGTTGGTTTCGGTTTCTCCAATGTGTATTTATTCCACAAATTCGTGAAAACGTTTGGGAAAGGTCTGTCTTCTTTAACATTAAATTTATTTTAACCTCATCTACCTCTACACACGTTGCATTGAAAAAGAAACGTTTCATTTAGTCAGTGGACACAAGCAAATTCGGCTAATCTGGTCAGTGAATATAGATACAAACGAGTACTTCCTAAGGCTGTGGCTGAACACTTTCTCTACAAATTTCTCTTGGGCATTTGAGCAGAAATAAAAAGAAACACGTGCAATCAAAAAAAAATTTTTCCGCAGATCCCTTCGAGCCGGATTTGAACCAGCGACCTATGGATGTCTATGACGTGTTACCTCTACAGTCCACCGCTCTACCAACTGAGCTATCGAAGGAGATGGGATCCACTTAGCCAAAGTTCGCACATCACAACCAGCCATTCGGGCACTTCCCATAATCCATAAAAAGTTTCTCAAAGCTCGAAATTCTGTGCTTTCTTTCATCAAGTTTTTTTAAGTTTTCTTCTCAGAAGTTCAATCAGTGTTGACATTCGAGGAAATTAAGTTTGCAGCGCCTTCGATAGCTCAGTTGGTAGAGCGGTGGACTGTAGAGGTAACACGTCATAGACATCCATAGGTCGCTGGTTCAAATCCGGCTCGAAGGAGAGTGGTGGGGGGAACACAGTTGTTCCCTCATCTGTTTTTTTTTTCCTATGAGGTGTCATTATTGTTTCTTAATTGAACTGACCATTTTTTTTGTTGACAAGTGGTTGCATCATTGCAGCAGCGTCACGCACTCTCAAACGATGCCAATTAGGAATAAAATTTTCGTGACACTGAAGCGACGACACATACAAGAAACGAACACGCATCAAACTGTTTTAATATTTCAACAAGATGCGTTGCATTCCTGTCACTCAAGATCTCTTTGTCAAGGTCAACTGGTTTGCACTGCATTTGACCTCAATTCGATCGACGATACATGCGACAGACATCAAAAGAAGGCGGAAATTATGTGAACTGCATTCTCGGAATTCCTCAAGCTAATCCACTGCTCTCTTGGTGACACTCTCTCTCGGCACTGAAATATTCACACGAGCACGAGCTGATGTTGTAATTGATGGCGAGAACAACGCAAGACAGAGATCGGACAATGCTTTGGGTTTATTTTTGAAAATAGACTGTGAAGGGCCCGCCGGGGGTTTTCTCGGGCCGACATTGGAATCGAGAATGAGAGTGAAAGATTTCTTGGGCCAACGATCAATTTGATTGGATTCTTCCGTTTGCCCCCGCTTGTGGGGTGGATGTCAATATTAGATGAATGTGAATGTTTTTCGGGGGGAATTCGCTGCCAAGACAATCGAACTGAGAGATCATTGAGGCGAAAGCATTGATCATTTGACTTTTGAAGTGATTCAAGTTTTCTGACACGGGGTTTGGTGTGCGCAATATAGAGGGTGTCCACTGATGTGTTCTAAGATTTTTATTAATCTGACGTCTAATGAGTGGATTTTGAAAGTATATTTTTGGCTCTGATTTAAAGTGGACCCAGACATAGCTTTTAGTAAGGAGCATAACAATGGATACGGAAAGGCCCAGTTAATATATTCTTTCATTGAGAAACGAGAATTCTAGAGTCCCCCTTAAGTATCGGTCACCACCACATGAAATGTCAGTGTCTCACTTAAAAGCTGTCGACTGAAGATCTGTACAATACCGTGAATTTCAAAATAAAGTGTTCTTGTTTGATTTGTGACTAAAGGACTGTTTTAAGAACAGTTAATTTTTTCTAGGAAAAAAAATGCATGCTGTCGACGGTTCAAATTCATACTCTTTTGCTTTACGAGTTTAAATTGGGAGAGACAATCAAACTGGGACAGACAGTCTCTAGTAGATAAAGAACAAATGATGCGTTTGAGAATGTAGCGGTGAACGTAAGCACTATTTGGCGGTGGTTTAGTGTCTTAAAAAGTAACGTCGCTGTAATTGGCGACATAATCTTACACGACACGGTGAATGCAATTCCAACAAAAACGGAGTGGGGCACAACATGGGAGAATTATTTTTGGTATTAAGTCGAGACCTATTTCAAATAGAAAGCGTGGGAAAAAAACTCAACTCAACTCAACCCAACTCGACACGTACCCCATGAATTGAATGGATCCAAAACCTGCGCTATTTAGAAAACAGTGGATCGCTGAGGCATTGAATTGTAGCACAAACGAATTAAAAACACATGTGGTAAAAAATTGGATACTGTATGAGAATCTTTAAGGGTCTGAGCAGATGTTGGACGCAGACGAAAACCCAAAGCACAACATCAAACTGGGTCGTCACCCATTAAAGGTTATTGTGACCATCTGGTGGACATCGAAAAGACCAATCCACTTTTCAGTTCTTCAGTCAGGAGAAACGATAAAGGTAGGCAACATTAGGAGGATCGGAGAAAATCGACATCATGCCTAGTTAAGCGGCTGAAAAGCAGTAATTACCAACACTAGACCCCATACCTCACACTAATGGTGCAGACGCTGCTACAAGTGGGATTCGAAATCCTTCCACATCCACCTTACTCTCGCGATTTTTCTGCAACAGAATCTCACATTTTCCACATAAGAGGTCATGACTGGCTTTGAAAACTTTTTAGAGTCAAAAAATCAAGTATTCTATAAAAGGAATCCAGGAGGAGGTTATAGATGTCAATTGTTAACTTTTTCTGTTAAGTACAATTTTATATAGAAGAAGAGACTTGATTTCTCCATATTGTTGCGTGTGTTACGAGATAGGTTGAGAAAACGCAGCAGTGCGGAAGGAACTCAAAGTCGAGCAGCTATTTCTTCGCGCGGAAAGGACTATGCTTCAATGATTTGGACATGTCATCATGGCACTTTTGAGGAGTGCCTTGGCTGCGATTCCATTAGATAGGCCACCGCTCGGCAGATGTAGAGCGAGATGCGTGGATCACATCGTAAAATTTTAAAATCCTATCTATTGGTTCAAGTGTGGTTACAACAACCGGCGGACATTTCGTAAGTCAAACCAAATATAAGATATGTAGGAAAACTTTCGATCTGCAAAAAGACAGTTTGTGGTATCATCTGTGTCAGATTGGCCTAATTTTGTGAAGGCGAACATTTGTCTGAAACGAAGGAGGAAAATCATAGCTCTGGACTTCATAAATAAGATGGAAACCTCGTGTAAAGTCTACTATTAGGAGAGGGGTAGTCTCACTGAAATATTATAAAAAACGCATGTAAGCCGTTGTAAAAAATGTATTCAAGCTCTATTTACAGAGGCTTGTTAAACATAAAAAAACATTTCTTAACACGATTATGTCTCTCTATATAGCTGTTTCTCGCCAGCCGCTTCTACCCTTTTATGCACCATCTTAGATACGAACAGTCTCTGTAGTATTGTTCCAAAGGCTCGAATCATAAAATTCCTTCACAGAACAGGAAACAAGAAACTCTGAATATTTCTGCGGTATACCATATCCTGGCGCTGGCGTCGAAGATTAAAACTGATATTTTTTTTATTTCTTTAAATTTTCTTCATACGGCTTGACACATCCATCTCACTCAGTTGGTTGCAGTTGTCTTAAAACCATTGTAAATGCATTTTCAATACCCATACACTTGGGATCCACGTTCCTGATGGTGTATGTAAATTGTAACTCTGTATGATGTTCGAAGTTAGCTAGCTTTCGCTACGATATGTCGGAGTTGTCTTTACACGTGCATTGAGTTTTCTGAGGTTAATTTTTCTGAAAATCTTAAAATCTGCTAACTTTCACGTAGTAGTTGTCAGAATGCTGTTTTTGCTTTTCGGAGACTCCTACCAACATTTGCTTCTTCTCCACCGTTTGCTATTTTATTCTCTAGAAAGGAGAAGAAAATTTGACGCAGTCAAGAACTTCGTCTTCTTAGGCTCCGCAGTAAATAAGGGCAATAACAATAGTACCGAAATCAAGCGTAGAATCACCCTTGCCAATCGTTTTTTTGTCCTCAACAAGCAATTGAGTTTCACAGCCTTCTCTCGAAAGACCAAACTGGCTTTGTATAACACTCTCATCATGCCTGTACTGCTTGTTTAAAGAGGGTGGGGAAATATTTTGCCTTTTCGAGAGGAAATTTCTACCCGAAATTTTTGGTTAGGTTTGCATTGATGGCATCTGAAGGAGAAGATTCAACGACGAATTCTATAGGCTGTACGGCGGTATAGACCTAGTCAATCGTCTACGGATACAACGCTTGAGATGTCTAGGTCATGTAGAGCGGATGGATAACACTGCTTCGGCCTGAGGAGTCTTTGAATCCAAATCATTGGGACAAGGCAACAGCGGACGACCTTGTCTGAGATGACGCCCACAAGTGGAACAGCCGGTAAGAAATCGTGGCAGCTGGAGGACTGTACTAGACCTTGGACTGCAATGCCACTCAAAGAAAAATATAGCAGAAGACACTCTCGTATTCAACGGGGTTACCTTTTATGGTAATGTCTCATCTTTTGCAGACGTGGAGGTGTTCTAATTGAATTTGGATAAGAATTTGGCTTGAAAGAAGACAGATATCGTCCTCTTTCTTCTTTTTTTCTTTTTTTATAAGTTTTTGAGTTATCGTCTTATTCCACATCGTTGCGCGCAGACATCTTTTATAACTTCATACAGGACAACTGTGAACAGTTGAGATTAGAGTGGGCTTCATTGCTTTTATTGTAGTGAAAGAGTCATTAATGTTTCCCTTTTGCAGTACCTTGAGATAAGGCGCAGAATTAACTACGCATCTCTTATGTGATCGGAAATCAGTGTCAAACTGGCAGTAATTGCTGTTTTTTTTTTAAGAAAAAAGACAAACAGTCTTCATGAGAAGAAATAACATTCAATGTTGTGTGAAATTGGTACTCGATGGTAGTTGAAAACTCTAATCCCGCGTGTCCATTTTGGAAAGAGGAAATAAGAAATCCCCGCACAGTTACTGGTAACGTTTCTCTAATCGACATTTTTAAAAAGACATAAACCAAACACTAATTATTTTGAGGTTATTGCCTGGCTTTTTTATTTTTGGGTGGTTCAACAAGTTAAGCTGTTTTTCTTATTGCCGTAGTCATTTAATCATAAGCTCCCTCATAAATTACAGAATTTCAATGAGAAACAGTTTTCAAAAAGTATGAACTCAAATAGGTTCATGCATTGGTTAGTTGTCAACGAGGAGAGTATGTCTCCAAATAAGGAAAAGTAGTGACTGTGTATTACACAGCACAACTTTACGAAAGAATCAATTGAAAGGCATTAAAAAATCTATCTCTTATACATTCTTAAACCTCTGCAACAACCTCAACACTAATGTAATTGAGTTGTTTATACAAAATACTCGAACTCTGTCAAACCTAAAACATTTAGAAAAAAAGTGACAAAAATCGCCTTTAATTACTTTCTGCTGAGTATTCATACAAGTGCTCATTCATTCATTCACGAATGAATGCGTTTCCCCCTCCACCAATGAAATGACCCACAAGCACATTTACTTATGCAACTGCACTCCTAAAGCTTCTTACAAACCAAACGATTGAACGCCTCCTCCATTGACCACAATCCACTTCGGTGGTTCTTTTCAAACTGTAATCTGCCCGATCAACCCCCCCCCCCTTTCAATCTAATATCCGATGGCAACCTTCCGCATTTTATCCTAGAAACAATCAAAATCAATTAACCTTTAACCTCATCGAAAACCGAGAACAAACCAATGCAATGTGAGTGCCCTTTAAACAAGGTAACCCTCGTAGCGCGTCGAGAGAAGCGCAAAAAAAATCTCACCACCTCCCTTTCCTCTTTTCAATTGGTTTATCCCATAAAAGAAAAGAAAACAAAAGAATAGTCCTACAAAGAGACTCTAGAAAATGGCAAACTGCAAAACGCCCCGACGAAATGGGAAATCCAATAAAAAAAAACAGCTCTCAACAAATAGTTGACGTTTTAACTTGATGTAACAACGCCTCTAAACCCACCCCACACACTGCAATGGGCTACACATGTATGTAACAGCAACAACACAACACCAACAACAAGGTCAATTCGAGGCCGTCCCCAAACAAAATCACTGTCAATGTTGTGAAGAAGTATTTTCATTGCCAAAAGAGTGCTAGCGAAGAAAGGGGAAAAAATGTTTCAAACACAAGAGCGACAGCGAACCGAAGTGGCAGAAGAAAGAAAAAAGTGTGCTCTAAGGAAGGGACCGAGAAGAAAGAGAAAAGAAAGCGTTGTCTGGCGAATAGGTTTGTCTTCATGTGGCATCCCCCCCGTTTCATTGAGTGACGGTTGAAATTCGTTTTTCCTCGCTGGCTCCTTCTCAAATCTCTGTCAGATTGGGTGACAGTGAATCTCTTGCAGAGAGGATTTATTGGAGGCACGGAAATTGAATTTATGTCAGTTGATTGTAACCACAGATGACAGCAATGAAAAACAAGAGAGACAAACGTGTGCGGACGGGCTGCTTTTGCCAAGTGTCAACTGCACGCATGTTAAAGTTTTAATTGTTGTTGTTTTTTGTTTGCGGTCTAGAGATGCGCTGTGGGGCGGGCGAGTGCGCGAGCGAACCAACATCTGTCATCGGGGTTAATACATTTTGCTGGGGTTTACAAAACGTGATGGAAATTCAAATGGCGTTGGGCGGAATATTGTTGAACAGAATTTGCGCTGGAATCGTCGAGAAGTTGGAGTTTTTGACATGAATTATATTTAAATATGTTCAGATGTGGATGTTGCAGCGCAACTGAAGCGTGGAATTTTTGTTTTCCTTGGGAGAGTCCTACCAGACGTAACTCCAGTGCGCGCTTGATTGGTTTGAGGCAGCGTGGCAGCTGGGATGGAAGTTAACATGGATAAATCAGAGATTATGTGTTTTTTAAGAGTAGTTGTCCAGTGCCTCCGCATCTAAGTAGAGCCCAATTGACACAGATAAAGACGTTTCAGTACCACGGGGCATTTTTTACGACTGATGGAAAGAGCAATACGGCAGGATTGTCAAGGCTGGAAAAATGTTGAGATAACACCTAAGATCTTGAATGAGGCAGGCAGAGCTTTTTGTCATAACCAAGATAGCGGCTTAAAATTCAGTATTTGTTCCAATTCCTACCTTTCGCCAATTTGGACAACGATCGAATGAATAAGGTCAAAAGTGGCCGAGATAAGTAAGATAAAGCTTATTTTAACAGGTTAAAATGTCTTCCATCTTAACAACCTTTGTGTCTTGGATACGATTCGACCGGGTACGGGGCCATTTAAAATACCCAGTACGTGGTGGTTCAACGAAGTGGAGGAACTCGGCGCTTGGTTAACGAGTTAGTGTCGGAAGCGGGGGATCAAGGAGTGACCTTGAGATGGCCCCAGCAACAGTGGAACATGCGGTTCACTGACAATGATGATGGTGAAGTTGCTCAAATATGCCGTGGATTTTGTAAAGTATCACTTTGGCATCGATTTTTTCTACTCACGACCACTACTGTGGTCGTCGTGGCGTTGTAGGTGGATGCGTCGACTCCCACGCTTCCATTCCCAGACGGGACACCCCGCATTTTTTCACGGCACCACCCCTTTCGAGTTGCTGACAACACTCAAAGAGTACCAATTGTCTATGACAAGCTTCTCAAGTCTCGCCGTCCGGTATCGGCATAAAACTAGAGGTCCCTTCTACTCGTGAGAGAACAGTTGTTGTAGAAGCTAGGAATTTCTTGTTTGGAAGTGTGAAATTGGTTTTTATCACGAGCTCACATTCACAGAACATTTAAAAACAGAAGAAACTAGAAAAAAGTGATGTACCTTTCGATGGATATTAACGTTTCGTATTTTCAGAAAAGTTATCAGTTTTCTATTGACTTTTGGTTTCTTCTTAATTTTTTGAAGTCGCTTTGCCTCTTCGATTGCTTTCTTATTCTCTTCTCCGCCCTTAGTCCTGGCGACTCTCCATCGTCGCTTCTTTAGAATTGGTTTGAAATAAATCTTATCGAGAAACCTCATAATTCTCTTTGTTAATTTAAACCTTAACTGAAGTTGTACATTTATTAGAGGTGGCCAACTTGAATACTTTCCAGTGTGTAGATGGTTAAGAAAACTTACCTTTCTCCTTTCGGCTACAGCGTTTGGTGTACATGGTGGCGCTTTTAGCGGTTGACAGCATGGTCCCTCTAAATCGGAAAATCTATCAGCTTTACCTTCATTATCTGAACTTGAACTTGTATCGCCTTCATCACTGTGAGTTTGTTTTTTTTTAGTTGGGAGGATTTTAGAAAAGAATATGATTTGTGTAAGGTTAGTCATGAATTTTACATTTGTTTGTGAATGAGGTGTGTTCAGTTTGAGAATTTTATGAGTACTTAAGGAAGACAATGTAGTTAATCACGACTTCCTCAGAAAATGACAGTAAGTTAGAGAATAAAAGATAAACGATACCTCGAATAATCGGATAGGGGGATGTTAAGGGGTTCGTCAGCGCTAGATCCTTCCTTTAACAGTCTTTCGATTATTTTCAGTCTAAGACGTTCCTGTTGGTTCCAAGTTTGATGTGGGAAATGGAAGGGAATGAATTAAATGAAAGATTATTATGATTTGATTTTTCAAAATCAAAAAAAAAAAGCAAAGAAAAAAATAATATGAAAAAATTAAAATGTTACAACGAAAAAATGCCCACAAAAAAAAATGTTAATTCAAAAATGTACTTAGTAGTGTTACCATGTGACGGAAAAAATAAAACATATTTACGTATGGATTTTTGAAAAAAAGAAGTTTTATTTCCCGCTGTTTGTGTAGAAAAAAAGAGCGAAATCCGCTTCGAAAGTATAAATTAAATTAGAACAACAACAAAAAGAGTGAATTAATATCATTTAATAGTACATGCATATCTGTGTGTATTTATAAAAAAATTATAATCTTAAAAAAAACTAAACATAACACTTAGTGTTGCAACTCGGTAAATTGATCTTAAGAACAAACAAAACCCCTTTTCCCGAGTGCTTGACATTCCGTTACAGTTTTAAACGCAAGAGTTAAAATTAAAATTAAGTTTACGACTAAATTAAGACAACAGTGTGGTTGCAAATTAAATAATCTTTTGTTTGTTTGTTCACAAAAACAAAAACAAAACAAAAAGAAAAAAAAAACTCCTAAGTCACGTTCAGTGTTTGTTTCACTTTGTGCTTTCATCATGGATTCAGTTTGCTCTTTAATTACATTGTCTTGTTTATTCTTCGGACTGAAAAGTTTGTGCCGAGGAAACAGGTCCTTGTGAAAGCATAAAGTGAAAGAAAAACCGCTTCCTTCCAACGCACCCCGAGAATTCACTTATTCGTCTACTTTTGTTTTACGCTACTACTCGATTCCCGGGCGAGTTAGGGACGTGATGTGATGTGGAACAAGTAAATTGATTGAAATTAGCAGTGTTTTGTTGTTTGTGGATAGAACGTTAATTGGGATAAATTCAATACGCTTGAGGTGACTTTTGGAAATTTATTTAATTTTACTTGAAGGACGCTTGAGGGTTGTTTTGAAGAAGTTTTTGGATTAATTTGAAAGTTAATGAGTCTTAACTAAAGCACTTGACGGTTGTTTGCTTTTTTTTGGGGCAAAGTTTCTGAGTGGTGTTTAGGGGGAGATGTTTCATCAAAGGGGAGATAAGAATGACGTAAAGCTAATTTAATTCTGCGTCTGGTGATGGCTTAATGAGTTTAAATTTGAAATGGGGTCTTAAATGAGGGAAGTTGAACGCACTTCTTTTTCATATAAGTTCTGTTTGCTCCGTTAAGAACACGTTTTTAGCTACAAAACATGTGCTGTCCGCGAATTTAAAATTTACAAAGTAAAAAATCCGAAAAGGCCCAAAATGTCAACATTTCAGATGTGCAACAGTTATTTAAGGCAAAGAGTTGCAATGGGAGCACAAAATCCCTTATACATTTTTTGGATCTGTTGCACTGATTGTGTATTGCACTGTGAGGTCTAGAACTTTTAAGAACTTTCAATTTGGACCTCTGTGAAGTTCAAAACTTCATGTTCAAATTTCATGATTTAAAGGTCCATTGGCGTTTGGTCTAAATTTTTTGAAGTTTAAATCTCATGATTGAAAGGCGTTTTGTCCCTTTTCTATTATCCATAATGTTGATTTTAACAAAGTACCTATTATGGACTTTGGGAATTTTGGGTTTTGAGAATGTTCCCAGTTTTAGGCCCACAAGAGATTTAAACTTTTTTGGATTTGTAACTATGGAGTTCAAATTTCATGATTTTCGGCTCCTTGGAATTTTGTACACTCTAGGATTTTAGGTTTTAGGAAGTTTGACTACTGTAAGTAGGGGCAGTTAACAACTTAGATCAAACCAGCTTCGAATATTCGACTTTAAAAGATTTTTGATATTTGATACTGTAAGTTCTACGAATTTTGAATTATAGTGTGTTAAGCCTTTCAAGTTTTTAGAACTTTCAAGATTTTTAGCTATGTTAGACCATACAGGTTTTGGACTTTTGGCCTTCAAGATCTTTTAAGATTTTGGGGTTTTCGGTATTTTTCGGTTTTAAGAAATATTGTATTTTTTTATGCCTTCTTCTTATTCCCAACTGATGCTATAATAATGCAACTGTTTTTCAAACTTGTCTGAAAGTTTTTCAAGAGCACGTATTTGGTGACAGAGCTGGTAATGTTTGAAGTCTTTGTTGTTGCTCGACAGGTTACATGGTTGAGAATTTTATACTCCTTTTAGCACTTTTTTTAAACAATTTCCTTTGGCCCACTACAAGTGTTTCAACTAAGACCGACATACTTTCCCGCTTCCACAAACGTTTAAAATAACTCTTACAAACACGATTGATACAAACAGAGTACATAAACCGAACACGAGACGAAATCACAAAACAAACAAAACGCGTTTTTCATTTTGTTCTACTCTTTTAAAAAAAACACAAAACACAAATGTTCGCTACTTAAAAAAAGTCTCCATATCGCGAGTCTTCTAACACTACGAGTATACTCTAAACGGTCTTCTCCGGGCGAATACTAATTTGCTCATCAATTATACATCCCTGATCTGCTAATTTCTTCAATTTAAGTGCTCGTCGCTCACGTCTCTCTCGCTTCCTGGTGCGTTTTATTTGCTTAAATAATTTCATGTGTTTCTTTACTTTATTCGGGTTCTCGTCGCAGTAGTCCAGCAGAGTCTCGCAAAAGGCTCGTCCCATGTGCTCGTAGTCCTGTGGAGAGAGGAGAAACGGAAATTTCAGTAAACAGCAGTCAAAGTGGAATGTTTTATGTGCGCTAAGCTGAATTAATTGCGAAATTTGGCAATAATCAGACTCCGCCCATCAGCCTTCCCTGGGATTGATTTATCTTTTAGGCCGAATAGACATTTTTTTTCTTTGCTGGAGCTACAGTTTTTCGGACTTTTGCATGGATGACCATCAACCCTTGTGTGTGTGTACTTAGGAGAATAATTTATTTTGTGTGTCCTCCCGTTCGGAGGTGGGTTGCTAGACGCTGTCAACAGGAAAGGAGTGATTCTGGCTGAGCTGCTTGTCAGGTAAATTAATATCTGTTTGTATTGAAGCGAATTGTTGTTTATCTTTCACCTTGAACCCTCGAATCTGTCCTTTGGGAAAGCTTAGGGGATTTTTTTTTCTACCTCTGCCATCCACGACTAAGGGTGGCTTTGATATCCATCACCCAGATGATACGTATATGTGTAGAGATGTTCGAGGAGAATTTAATAACGCCCCTAGAACAGGGGCTTAGTTAGCAGACGATGTTTGTTTAAGCTCCTGCAACCCTGTGGGTGATATGAACAATTTGTAACGGAATATAAAATGAGGGCAGGTCCTTGGAATGGTAATATTTTATGATTTTCGGTTGGGAAACTTTCCGAAACGTTCTCGGTAAGGAGAAAAGTTTTTGACAGTAATTTGTTTTGGAAACTGATCCGTTTAGGAGTCTGTTATGCATTAATAATTTAAAAGGATCTGCATTTGAACTCTCCTCCGTCGGCAGCTATTTGCTAAAAGGTGATTTATTGAATGGAAAGTTTAAGCTCTTCGTTGGTAGTTTTGAGAAAATCAGTTTCTCGTTTAGAAAGCAACGCAAAAACATCTAACTGGTGGAAGATAAACTTTTTTTTCGTCTATGCTTTGATTGTAAGCATTCAAATCTACTCCTTTTTTGGCTTAAATCTTATCCGTTGTCAAATAAAGTGACTTTTTCTGAATCAAATGAGGCTTGGCACTACAATCTTTTGAGTGCACTCTTCTAGCTTAATGTTAGCAACTCTAAAGGTCCTTCGTGGTTGTTTTTGCTGCCATTAGGAAAAAAACTGAAAATAGTGACCATAATATGAATTTCAAATAAACTGCCATATGATCGGATACGTACTTTAGTACACACGATGGTTCCACTACCGCAAGATTTATACCAGTGAGTAGTACTTGTAGATGGCTGCTGTCAAATATTTCCAATGATTTGGACTCATAGTTGTTGTTTGACCGCATGTGGCAACGGATTTTCGAAAAATAGAATAATATGAATATTCGGTGGTAATTTCAATATTATTTTTGGAAGAGAAATCGTGCAGCGAAATCAAAAAGCGCTTGGAAGTACAGTGATGCATGAATGCCGACCGTCAACAATTAGTTGACACCGGTTTTTGATAAGCCACGTCAAAATGTTACGAAAAAAGCTAAACGGAGGATAATGTGGAAAAAATCCACGATTTCGTACTGGCAAAGCGCTGATTGATAGTCTCTGCTATCAGGCAACTTAAAAGACTAAGTGTTATATTGGGCAGGGAAAAGTTGTCTCCAGATGGATGCCGTGTTTGCTCACTTCGGACAACAAGTGCAACTGTAAGGCGACTTCAGAGCGGTGCCGCTTCGAAGAAATAGTTTCTGCGTCGAAACATGACTATACTAGTACACACCCGAGATCAAATAAAATGCGAAACAGTGGATTTTACCCGGCGAACTTGAAGAAGGCGCATTCATAAGATTCAAGAGAAGCGATCTTCACATCGACTGCCTGGATAAAGGCAAAAGCAGGGCTTTACTACGTTAAAGTATTAAGCTGATTTGACGCTAAAATGCGGAAAAAAATGGTATCCACGCACCAACTCACACATCCGCCATCACCACTGTCAAATTGGTCGAATTAGACAACTGCGGCACTCACCGTAGATTTAGCTTCGTGAGACTACTTTTTTCGCCAAGTTTGAAAAATTCACTCGCAGATTTTATGTCAAATGAAGAGGCCTATTTTGCCAAGTTCCAGAAAATTTCAGACAGGTTGAAGAAGTTGGATCATTGCTGGGTCAAGGATGTCGAGGATGTCGACTATGTTGCGATTGTTTCTATTCACAGGCGGGAATAAAACAGCATTTAGCAGTGGAGCCTTTTCTGTCCCAAAAGTAATTTATAAATGTCTGCTTCTTTCAAATCACTGCGTCATTCTCAAATCGGACATTACAGTAATCAGCAATGCATTGTTGTGGCAGCGCTAGACATTTGAATCTACACAAGGCCATTGATTTCTTGGTTTAAGACTTCAATTTCAACAACAGTTATTAAACTGCACTCCCAATCTTAGCGATTGTAGCGATAAAGCAATTCCATGAACTAATGCAACTGGGTGTTTTGCAACTATCCCAGCTTGTCCCAGATAAACGGCTGTCCATATATCGCATCAAAATACGCTGAAATACTGAAATACACTGTGGCTTAGAGACTCTAGGTTCGAATTCCGAATTGGAATTTCGTACACCCTGCATTTTTCTGCTGCTTCACCTCTCTGAATTGAAAGGCGTGATGGACGTCACGAACCATTAACTACAACACTAACCAAATTTCGCCTCTCACTAAACCAAAATGTGCAGAAGCATCAAGACCTCTCCACATCAGTTCACTGTCTGATATAAACAATGACATCGCCTTCAACATAGGAGGTCCTTGGATAAAAAAGAGAAAAGGGCACATTATTAATCTTTTCTGATAGTTTTCAGCACTAGTAGGAACTACATTAAAAATCCTTGGAGTATCTATGTACATTGAGTAATCTACGCAAATCTCGCAGAGTTATGCGGTTATGCAATGAATCAGTAGGCACCTCTGTTTACCCACAATGCAAAGTTCACCTCTGTGCATTTAGCCTCAGCGAAATTTCAAACTTATAAAGGGTGATTTTTTAGCTATTACCTTTTTGGCAACACTGGTTTAATTAGCTGACGCACGTTTCGTGTTTTGGTTCACTGTCAAACATCTTCAGTTTGGTCTATAATTTAACCATGAATCGTCTTACAAACGAACAACGCTTGCAAGTTATTGAATTTTATTATCAAAATGCGTTAAGAAAGTTCAGTACTGAAAAATTGTGTTCAGCGACGAAGCTCATTTTTGGCTCCATGGGTACGTAAATAAGCAGAATTGTAGATTTTGGAGTGAATATCAGCCAGAAGCATTGCAAGAGCTACCAATGCATCCAGAAAAAGTCACAGATTGGTGCGGTTTATGAGCTGGTGGCATCATTGGACCGTACTTCTTCAGAGATGATGCGCATCGCAACGTAACTGTGAATGGTGAGCGTTACCGTGATATGATATCCAACTTTTTTTTTTGCGTTCACGTTCGGGACCAGTCAATTGGCCGCCTAGATCGTGCGATTTAACGCCTTTAGACTATTTTTCGTGGGGCTATGTTAAAGCTCGTGTCTATACAGACAAGTCCGCTTCAATTGACGCATTGGAAGACCACATTGAACCATTTATTCGTGAGATAGCAGCCGAAAGTTGGAAAGAGTATGCCAAAATTGGACTAAGCGGATGAACCATTTGAGGCGCAGTCAAGGTCAACATTTGCCTGAAATAATCTTCAAACATTAAATTATATGGACCGTACTATCGATTCAAATAAAGATTTCAGGCATTTTTCTGAATTGTATGTGTTTTTTTTTTTTGAAAAACTTTCCTATATCTTTTAAAAAATCACCCTTTATATAGGGCAATAATCATTGGCCAACCCACATCCTTCTGGTACTTGAAGGCTATGTCGTGACATCAGCTAGTGAGTTCCAGTGTAACCCCTTCTTGGTTTTAAGGTCAAACATAAATTTAACAAGACCGTTGTTACAGGCGAACAGTTTTAAATAAAATGAAAAGTCAAGTATGGCTTGTATAGTAAGTTCCAGCAAAAAATTCCAACATTCCATGTTTTTCAATCACGTTTCAGCGCAAAATCTGCTTTGAAAAGCGAGTGTACTTTTCTAGGTGAAACACAGTTCAGTTTTAAATCGAATCACTGTTCACATAACACACATACTTGACCAGCATTTGATGGAAATTTTCATATTAAAGACATTTTCCCACCAAAAATACCGCATTTTTCGACATGGTTCACAATGATTTATGTTTCCTCATTCGTTTCCAGAATTATTATCCGCACATAATCCACAAAAAGAAAAACAGAAAGAAAGAGAAGAACAAAAACAATTCAACCCCAAGAACACACACTTCGCCGAATGCTCCAGCTTCAACTGTAAGTGTGCCCAGGGAAAGCTACTCAAGCTTAGCACATAAAGAATGTTTTCCGTTTTTTTTCCCGCTTCGCTCTGAAATTGAAACTCACCCCAGTGGAGAAGTGCGTTCCCTTTCTCGAACCCAGACTCGAGCCCCCAAAGGACGCCTCTATCGTATAACTATTCGTTACGCCCAGCATCCACACAACAATGCGTCCGGTGCCCTCTTTGCTTCTTTGTATCTTGAATTTGCAATTTTCAAAGGAGAACTGAAAGAAAAGAGAGTGGGAGGGGTGGGGGGTTACAACGAGTGTGCCCCACAAGGGAAACATGAAAATTCAATTCACGATATTGAGTTACGTTTCTGCCGGAAATGTGAAGCCCTTCGCATCCGCCTGGCAGCAGCCACTTACCTTGTCGGCCACATTTTTGTGCATCATTAGCGGGAAAACTTGTTCGGTGAGTTTCTTCTCGGAGTTGCGTCGGTTCTCGCATCCGTAAACGAAAATGTTCTGCCTGCGGGAGTGAGCGTGCATATCACAGTACATGGCCACACCACATTCATCAATCAGTCTGCGGACGGGGGAGGGTAGTTAGAGTCTCGATGGCGCATAGGACTCATGCGGACGTACCTTTTAATCATGGCCTTTGTATACCAAATCGATGGATAAGTCTCTCTTATGACGGTACGGTATTGTCGGTTCAGGTCCTTGCCGGTCAGTGAATTCCTAGTGTTGCCTACGATGACGCCGTCGGGATTCAGCATCGGCACCAGCTTGAAGATGAATTTGTGCCGCAAGCGCTTCGCAACTGCCGACTCGCCGGTAATGAAGTCCATCAGGCCTTTCATCATCCACGAGGAGGGAGTTTCGCTGGGGTGCACTCGAGCGGACACAACAATTGCTTTCTTTTTCTGAAACGGGAGAAAAAAAAGAAAACGCCGGAAGATGAACGACATCCTTTATTGCACTTAAAGGGGGCTTATCGCGATGACAAATGGGGGTTAGTGTTTCTTGGCAAGTTTTATGAAAAGTAGTTAGCGTTTGGGGGACATTTGCGGGGGACTTATGACGACTTGTGGTTACAGCGCAACCACAAGTTTAACCCAATTACGTTGGAAATGGCTTATGGGAGGTCGGGGATGACTTTATTCGAGGACAAATGCCGTCCTTTGTTGTATTTGCGGTTTTCCATTCTCTTGACCCAAGTGAAAAGGTGAATCTAGCCACAAAAAGTCAAGGGACTTCTCGAGAGACGGACAAGTTCTGTGCCCCGGAAGTATGACTGCAAATAAAAGCAAACTTTTCGAATTCTGAGATTCGAAGACATTCTTCCTGGACAAGTACCCTTCTAATTCAATGAACTGTGAAGAGTTGTCTCTTGTTCTGTGTGTTTTGTTCAGCTACGCATCGATCGACTTTGTGGCGAAGCTAAGGAGCCGTTGCTGCAATTGCCCTACGTTCAACCAAACTCAGTCCATAGCGCTTCTATCAGGAGAGTCATGCAATTGAGTTTTGCACAAATTTGTGTCTCCAAAGAGATTGAAATTGTGTTTGTCGCCGGATGAGATTGTATGGAGGGATCAAGAGTACCTTCAAAGTGGATTGAGCTTAATCTGATTAGGGGAGCACGGTACGTCCCTGTCCTAGGAAAGAAGACAGAGGAGGAACATTTTTCTCTGCTTAAAGAAAGAGAAGATAAACCAACGGGCGGGCAGGAGGTAGTGAGGATTTCTAACTTTAAATTTTTGCGTTTTTTAAACTCCAAAAGGATGTTCTTTAAAAATGTCATGTGCCAAACTTCAACATAATCCTAAAAGTTGGTTTTCCGTTTCTTTCTAAATGTTTAAAACTATTCAACAACTCTGGAAGAGGACTTTGAGCGTGTTTTGAAAACTGGAAACCTTCTCGTCCTTGTCTATATAGCTTCTTCGAAGACCGTTCCACGAAAGACCTAGTATCCTAGCGTGCTTGCCAATCAGACGGTGTCCAGTTATTACTCCCACAACTAGACTTGTGCCCGATCTTTTGAGCAAAACTGGTAAACTACAACTTTTAGGGTCGAGGGAGGACCAAAATTTCTCTTGAAACGCGGCATAGAACATGGCGTGACAATCTTTGGTCGATTTTGAGGATCGCCGTCATTTCTAGTTGCGGCTTACACTTGGCAAGAGATATACGCGACGTGTCAGTAAAGTAAGGACAGCCAAAGTACTAGCTAAGTCATCAGCTCTGCAGTTCAATGGGAAGTCCTGGCACCCAGCACAGTCTTGAAGTTCAAGAATGCTGCCTTACTATCCGTAAGGATGAAGGTATCCTCCGGGGATGCACTTATCCTCTTCAGCTGGGACAGTGCTTCGTGAATCGAAATTAATTCAGCACGGAATCCGCTGCAGTGATTGGGTAATCTGTAGGATAGACTTCGATTGAGATTCTCAGATCTACATACATCCAACACCTCTTTTTGTTTTCGACCGATCAATGAGTTGAAGACACAGATGAAGTCTGCGAAAGGAGTATGGCCAAAGGACAAGAATTCACACTCTGGAGAGATGGAGGTATGGCTTTCCTCCAAAGTGAACTTTGACTCTAAATGATTCAGGTTTTGAGACGTGACGTTTACCAGACACAAACCGTTGTGAGGAGGATGTCAGTTTTAAGGGCATGTAGATTTAGGGATAAAAGACGGAGAATGGCATCCAGTGCATCTGACGGGTTGGATTTAGGAGCACCGCTAATGTGTATGGATACCAGTGATTGGAGTGAAATGCATTTTGATTTCCAAATGCAATTGATTTCCGATATTTAAAGTGCCGACTTCGTTCAGGAAACTTGCAAAGCCTCGAATTCGTTACAAAGTCACTTGTTATGTCATACATCTGGCAAAGTATTGTCAGACACAAAGAAAAGCAACCATCAGCAATAAACTTACCTTCATAACCTCTTCATCGGTTGATGGTGCAGTCACCGTTAAGTAGTAGACATTATTCCCAGCCAAAGACCGACAGAGTAGTCGTAGTTTGCAAAACTTTGACTTAACCGGATGCTTCTGAATCGCCATTAAATAATCCTGCAAAACAAACAGAAAACCCCACCATTTCTCTGTAGCTGTCATTTTGTCGAATATTCCTGTGTCACACTCACCTGCAAATCAGTATACGTGTACGGATAGCTGTGGGCAAAGTATACGACATCATCGTCATAGGGAAACTCAACATTAAACGTCAGTGTGTACGACCAGTTCTCCTCGTCCTCCTCATTTGAATTCCTGCCAAAAGAGCAAACAAATCTTGCATTGTATACCGAAGTGTGTGCGGTTGTGTGTGCGAATATTGGTCACCCCCTGCAACTGGCACACCAGATTCATTATACAATTCATCATCATTACCGTCGTCAGCTCCCAAAAATTATGGAAACCCTTCACTTTGGGAGGAGCGCATTTGAGTTCGGTAGCTGACGGCCCTGGAGAAGAGTGCCCAGTCGCGCTGGGTGGATGGTGTACTTACTCGTCTTCGTTCCGGTAGTAGCAGATATTCTCACCACACCGGGACCAGCCTTTTTTCAACTTCGCCGCACTCATCTCCGAGTACATTAATGGTCGCATGCCTTCGTTGTAGAGGCTGTCCGATTTAACCAGGTTCACTATGGAGAATCTGTTGAATGAAAGGAGATGGGAGTGTGTGTGAATGAATGGCTCTGCGTAAGGGTGTGGGCAATGATGATGATGATGATGATGATGAATAAGGGTTTTGTTATAGTTGTGGCGACGGCATAACTTGCCACAGGCGGTAGTTGTGTCTGCTTTTCATCAAGAAATTAATTGTTAATGCGAAAGGGTCACACAGGAGAAAAACGAAGGAGATGTGCTCTGATTGCGTGCCCGAGGGAACGTATTTCAATTTTCTATTATGGCCTCAAGAAGAGTACTTGTATCTTCTTCATCAGACGTAAATGTTTGTTTGCTTGCCTAGAGAGGAGATGGGGAATGTGTTGGCTGAGGTATGGGGTAGGTTTTCGGAAGGATCAAATGTTTTTCTGTTTTCTCTCGAGGAAATTGTTGCGTGCTTCAGCTGAATTTTTTAATAAAGTGTATATAATTGGTCTCTGTAGCACAATCAAGATGGAGCCAGAGTTCAATGCCTACACTAAGCTGCTAAGTTTGAGAAGTTTTCGAAGAAGAAGTGTCGTGAAAGTGTTGTCAGTAGACTGAGAGCTATGCAGTCTTGCAAAAATGCGATGCGTAAACGAAAGTCCAGTCCATAGACCGAACCAAGACTTGATACATAGAAGTTGAGCGGCTACACACACAGCACAGCTGTCGACAAGAATGCTGTTCTATAAAAAAATTAGATCATTTTTGGAAGATTTTGACACTAAAAGTTGTCGTGAATCTTTGTGAGTCAATGAAATTCACATTTTCTTGGATTCTTTTAATTCTTTAACATCATACAAACTCGACAAACAAACCATTTAGTATTGATGATTCCCTTGACCTTTAAGAGATATATGCAGCTAAAGACTCCTTAAAATATTTTTATATATCCGTTTCTAGAAACGAAACCTTAGCAGTTTCTGTGTGTCTGTCTGTCATAATTGCATATCTGTAATATTTATGAAGCGTTTTAAACCAAATTTTGAAAGAAGGCGCCCTTTACCTGGCACTTAATGCTTGAGACCGAAAAAAGTAATGATCGAGAAGGGAAATTTTATCGTAGGCACCAATATTTGACACATTCGTCGGAAGACGCTTTAAAACTTTCAAAAGCCGGGTTTTTCTTTCAACATTTTTATTCGACTTACTTTTTCAAAGATCTTTAGCTCTGAGATCAAAAAAGTGTGCCATTTTTTCAGTTTCGAATGGGCGCAAATCACAAAATATTCGTTGTAAAGAAGAGTGTTTTGAACATTTTGCTTACAAGAGTTTTGGTGCCATTGTCTAAAAATGGGTATAACATCAACATTCGAAGCTCTAAGAACGTTCAATGAGGCCTAAATCAATGCGAATGTGAGTTTAGTTTCATTGGTTACAATTTCTGAACGCAAAACGCAGTATCATACACTATTGACTTAAAATGAAGCATACCTGATGGGTGTATTCTGGGGATATAGGTTTGCTTTTGCAGATAAAATTATTGATTTTTTTTGTGAGGTTGGATGTATGCATATACGTACGTACGTACGCATTGTTGTATGCATCACAAGCAAATCTAAGCTATGGCCGATATGCTTGGCATTGTTTAAAACTGATTTTTAAATGCACAAGGAAACCGTACAATCGTTTGTATATTCTAACATAACTTGATGTGTCAGATTTGTTGTTATATATGTTATATTGTATATGCTCAGAATAATAATAATAATTGAGTGGCACTACAGCCCATAACGGACCAGGGCCTAGTTTCTACAACAACTACTCGTGTTGTGCATGCTATTGTTCTTCACGAGTAGAAGGGACCTACAGTTTTTTGCCGATTCCGAACGGCGAGATTTGAGAAGCTTTCCATAGACAATTAATACTCTTTGAGTGTTGTCAGCAACTCGAAAGAGGTGGTGCCGTGAAAAAATGCTAGGTGTCCCGTCCGGGAATCGAACCCAGACTTTCTGCGCCGCAGTCGATGCACTTACCACTGCGCCACGGCGACCTCTAATATGCTCAGAACCTATTTAGTAAATTTTTGCTTATTTAGTTGTTTGTTGCAAATGGTGTGGAAAAACAAAATGAAACCATGCATGTGAAAGTGTAACTCGCACTTGTCCAGTTCATTTTATTTCGGTCTATTTTGTTGATTTAAGTAGAGTTCTTTCAACAACTCTCTTCTTCTTTCATTAGATGTCCGCTATCTACTTATGGTATTCCACTCTTTTCTTTTTCTATCCTTTTCTTCCTTGTTTCTAAATTAGCATAGGCATATATTTTTTTGTGTGCATATTGGGGATATGTGAGATTGAGGGATAAGAACCGAGCTTGCGGCTGACCTTTGGTCAAGTCGCTGTATTTGCAGTGGGCAAAAATATACATGTGGTCCACATGACATGGTCCACGCAAAAAGTCTATGTTCGATTCCCGGACGGGGCACCTCGCATTTTTCACGGTACCCCCTCTTTCGAGTTGCTGACAACACTCAAAGAGTATCAATTGTCTATGAAAAGCTTCTCACAGCTCGCCGCTCAGTGTCGGCAAAAACTGTAAGTTCCTTTTACTCGTGAGAGAACAGTAGCACGCACAACACAAGTAGTTGTTGTAGAAGCTAGGCTCTGGTCCCTTGCGGGCTGTTGTGCCACTCAATTATTATTGTTAAAAATATCGGGAATTTACATATATATCAATTCTGCTAAAGTTATTTCATCGCAAAACTCAAATTATCCAAATTACAGCTCGCATATTTTGATGGGAAAATTTTGCGCGGTTTTCAGTTTGTATCACATTAGAATTAGAAATAATGATAAATACAAATTTCCCTTTTTTCCTCACAAAAGTTAGCCTTTTATTTGTTTTGCAAATCTATTTTTTTTTTTAATTTCGTTACCTCTTCATATATTTCATACTGACAATCTCTCCTCAGTCTTTCACATAGTATTGATATTATTTTGTCCTTATCCTATTCAAAGCAATGTATCGATGACCTATTTTATCGGTTTTAATTTGAGCGAATATTTTTAGTACACGTTCTCTTTAACCTATTATATTCTTTTAAATTCTCTACAAAAGAATAATCTACTTCTGGCGCTATAGTCCGGGGTGAACGTCAACCAACATGCCTCACAGCCAGTACGATCTTTCGCCAGCTGCCGCCAGTTGCGCACTCCAAGCTGGTTGAGGTCCTCTCCTCTTGTGTACGCCTGCATAATAAATTTTCTGTCCGAAATAGGTAGCGTCAGTAGTTCAGAATTTATTTCAATATGAAATTACACCAAACATTCTGCAGTCTAATATTCAGTTTGGAATTTTTTTGGAAATCACAGTCAAGCTGCACAATTTAAAGTAAGTAAGTAAAAATTGACAAAATTGTCATAACTTTCAGGAATTTGTTTACAAAAATCTTATTTCAAAATCTGTCATCCCCTTTGAGTTAACTTTAAATAATTTACAGTACTGTACATAAAGTGGGAACACTGCAAAATGTTTGTTTTTTGCTACGACTGTACCTTATGATATTGTCAGTAGTGAAATTCAATAAATTGCAACGGCACTTGCTGTTTCAGCACTCATCAGCTGCCGTAAAAACAAATTTGGCAAATAATTTAATGACATCAGCCAGTTGGGCATAGAAAACATAAAAGACAACATTTTATAGAAGTGAGCAAATATTCGGTGATCAAAGAAAACGTGAAACGCTGTGGCTATGTTCACTTTTTGACAGTTCGTAAGTTAAGTGTCAAGTTTTGATTGGTGGTTTCTTTTATTTTTAGTTCTTTGTTGGATGTTTTATCAGGGGGAGCGGTGGATGAAAGTCCTTAAAACTAAATGTAGTAAATGTCATGCTTGAAAGAAAGATAATTTCATTGCCTTTGGCAAGATTTTTGGTTGGGAATTGATTCATTTTTGGCATGAATAGCCTTTTGTGTCTCAGAGTCGTGGCTGACGGGAAGCAATTATTATTAAACAAAATGATCGTAAAATTGAGCCATTGGACTGAGAAATTAAGTTTGTTCAACACTTTTTCGCAGGCATTTGTCCTACCAATTATATTCGACTTGTCTTCGCCTTGGACAGGCAATCACTCTAGAATGCGCAGTTTTCTATCACAAAAGAGGTGAACGTTCTCATAACATACTGCGTCCGGAAGTGGTCAAAAAGTGAACTAAGGTGCCGAATATGTGGACAAAGGGAAATTAAATTGTGGCACATTTTTGCTCAACCAAAAAAATCACAAACCATCTGTTTTTATGGATACGATTGTAATGAAAGGACTGCCAAAACAAATTCAAACACTTACCTGTAAGTCTGGTTGGCCTTAGTCCGACTGACTCGAAAGTAGAACCACTGCTTGGAGCGGCTAGTGTACAAGTCTGGTCTCAAATATAGTTCATAGTAGGAATCGGTGATTTTCACAGCCTTGGCCAGGTTGCCCGACTCGAAGCGCGACTCGAACCACAGTCCCTCGTACTCGTTGGGCTCGAACGGATGCACCTGAGAGAGATACTTGGCACCGCCGACACTCGAACGGCTAAACTGTGTTAGGGGACAACAATAATCATTATCATCATTATCGCTCAAAATGTTTATAAACATGTTGCTGGCCAAATCATAAACTAAAGAAGCACCCGACTGGGTTGGCATTGGCGGTGGCAGTGGTTGTGCGAGTGACGGTGGTGGGTTTGAGACAAAGTTTACTACTGGTGGTGGTGGTGGTTTTGGTGATGGTGGTTTTGAATTAGAATTTTGAGCGCAATTGGGTTCGCATTGCTGCAACACACTACTAGAACTAAAATGACAATTGTTACTATTTACTATTTCTAGGCGCGCCGTCTGCACCGCTGGCAGCGACTGGACGACGGTTTCTTGCTGAAACTGCTTCACATTGACGCGGTTTATCATGAGCTTTATGGGCGATGCGCTAAAGGGCGGCGAGTGTGAGCCCCAAATGTCCTCGATTTCGTCGTCATCGATTTTGATCGGGTACGGCTGGGATGGGTTGGCGAGGCTGTTCAGCTTCGCCAACTCTTCGTCCTCATCCTCGTCGTCATCGTCATCGTCGTCGTCGTTTGAGTTGCTGGACGAGCGGCAGTCTTTCAGCATTTTTGCGAAACGACTTTTCAGGGTCTTTTGCCGGCGGTCCGGTGATGAACCGCGGCTCTCGGAAGATGAACTGTCCGAATCTGAGCCCTCGCTGTCGTCGTTCTTTGGCTTGCTTTCATCCTGTATGAAAGGGAGGCGGATTAGAATTCTGTTGTGGAAGTGATTAGGCTAAATGGTCCCCTTGTTAGTGGCTCATGCTGTTAGTCTTGTTCACGTTTACGTTTCGAGCAAACGTGTTGGCATGCAAGTTTTTATTTATTTGTTTCGAAAATTTCACGTTCTCGGCGGTGCAGGGCACATTCGAGGCGACTGCTGGCTAGACGCGTGCGGGTGTGAAGAATTCTCAGTTGTTTCGCTCGTAGGAATGTTGGCACTTGTAGGTTGGGTACCTGCATAGATTAGGGATCATGTGTCTGTTGTGGGGTGTTCGTGTTGCTCTATAAATAGAGATGCGCCGTGAACTTGGGTGCAAGTGCCGAACAGGTGAGGTGATTTGTTTGAAGCAAGAGGAAGTGGAAGACGGGGCGATCACGCCTTGGCAAATGATGATTGAATTTATTTTAAGCGCTGCGAGCGGATAGAAGGAAAGAACTTGCATTGCCGTTCCGTTTCTGTGTGTCGAGGTGGAAATTTCAAGTGAAGTGAGTTAAAATCATTTTCCGTCAATCTGATTACTGCTTTGGAGATGTATATACATATTTGGCGACGGCTACATTTTTTTGTAAATGTGATTGATGATGATTGAAGGCAGGTGAAGTAAATTATATGGACACAGTGTTCTAATTGTCTTCTTTCTTACAAGTTGAAAATCGCCTTCAAAGTTTTTTAAAAAAAAGTTGTATGTAAAAAGATTACAATTTCTTTGTTATTCTTATTTGCATATTGTCAGATGTACAGACAAATTTCAATTAAAATTTTTTAATAAAGGGTGCTCAAGTGGTTCGATAACAAATTGTTGATAGATGCCTCTGTGAATTAATTCCTCTGGTGATATAAATTTGAATTTGGCAACTCTGTGTGAAAGGAAACCTCTTAAGCCTTATTTTGTGACATTATTAATTAGACAGTATCAATATCGTCTGTTTCTAATTATATTGTTAAATAGCTAGGAAAGCTACAGAAATTTTGCGGAGACGCTGCTGTGTATGGAGGAACAGAAGCAAAGCAGTTTGTTTGTTTTCGATCCGTAAGTTTTGATGATCGTTTTATTCGAAACAATTTACCAGGACCGGCATTAACATGGTAAATTTATTTTATCTCCAAACAGGTGTCAATCATTTGAATTAAGCTTGATACAAAACGAAGCTCAATGTTTGAAGCGAGTGATTACGGGAGACTAAAAACATCACAATTTTTCAGCAGACTGCGACGCTTTTTTATTTTTTTTTTATAAAAATAATCATTGTGTGTAACTTTAATCCACAAGGGACGATGACTTATTTTATTTATTAACTAATCTCACGAGAAGAAGGAATAAAAATTTAGAAAAGCAAAATATGATGATAATGTTTCGAATATTCAGTAATTTTGAACGTAAATAACTTTTCATAGTCACCGGCCGCGTTGGGGTAGTGGTAAGTGCGTCGACCGCCGCGCAGAAAGTCTGGGTTCGATTCCCGGACGGGGCACTTCCCATTTTTTCACGGCACCACCTCTTTCGAGTTGCTGACAACACTCAAAGAGTATCAATTGTCTATAAAGAGCTTTTCAAATCTGGCCGTTCGGAGTCGGCAAAAAACAGTAGGTCCCTTCTACTCGTGAGAGAACAGTAGAACGCACAACACGGGTAGTTGTTGTAAAAGCTAAGCCCTGGTCCGTTATGGGCTATAGTGCCACTCAATTATTAGAAAAGTTTTCACATCTCACATGCCACCTAAAACAAGGGCTCAAGTATTGCCAGATGCAATTAAACTGTCAGGCGTATTTCGTTTCAGAGTCAGCTTCCACCAAATTGTTTTCGAAAACAAATAAACGATAACTAAAAATTTGGACACATGATTTCAAATGAGGTAGCATTGCGTGTACGGGTCTAAATAATTGGGCTTAGAATAGGCAACCTGTTAATGTCACTTGCGTATGTGGCTATTGTCAGAGAGATTGTCTCGGCATGGCATTTTAGGAACCTTACCCTACTGAGTTTGTAATTTGTTTGTTTTTTGAGGTGCTTCACAACAAATTGGGATTCATTGTGTTCAATACTACGCTGGATATATTGTACATAATGTGTATATACATATATTGAAGTAATTTTTCGATTACTTTTGTCACTGCTTGTGGCGCTTGGTTACGGCTACAATACTGATTTTTCGTTCACATTTAGTGACATATCACAAAGCGCTACCCTTCTAGTAAAAGTGATTGTGTAGGATAAAAAACGTATTTCTTAAAGTTTAAAGTTTTCAAAGTCGAGGTTGCTCAGTAAAAGAAAACATTGACAAAACGTTTTAACAAATTAATTGACATGTTTGTAAAAACAACTGCTTGAACAAACGAAGTCAACATAGTGTAGTGGGAAAGTGCGTCGACTACCACAAATCAAGGTTCGATTTACAAACTAGACACACATTTATCTTCTATTTTTAGAGCCTCTGTCGAATTTCTGATCACTTTTAGGGAGTTCTAATTGTATTTAAAAAACTTGTCTATTTCGTCGTTAAAATGTCGATCCTCATCCATTGTAAGGGAATTCGGAAGATTACAAATGCAGCCACCAGTGATAACAGCTAATTTTACACTTTCTGCGATCTTGACAGTTTCACTATCACTAGTTCGAGTAATTTTCTTCGCCCCTAATGGATTTTCTTAAACTTATTCGGCTTAAATTTGTTTTAAGCGAAAATTTCTCGTGTAAAATTGAAGGCAGGAAAAAAGTTACGAACAAAATCCAAAGATTGGGCATGCCCCACACTTAAAAACAAACCCCTTCTTGGAATGGCTGTAGAGTCTGGAGTAGGCGTGGAATAACAATGCAAAAATTTAACTATAGATTTTGGGGCGTTTGAAATATTAAATTTCGAAATTCCTGTCGTCTTCAAACGAATATAAAAATGTTGGAGTCAATCAGACGCACTTGGACAAGGAGGATTCTGTGTATGTCAACACGGACTAGCTATTTTTTCTCATCTCCATCTGTTCACTTTGAAGAGAGTTCTTGTATTATACCGGGTGGATAGACAGCTCAATAAGTACAATATTTTGTATTCGCAGCAGGCACCTAAATTTCTCTAAAGCAATCTACCTCAGAAGCAAACTCTGCTCCACATCAAAGCATCAAATGAATGTGCTCAACAATTCAATTGAAAATGTTTTCGTACTTAAATTCTTGTTTTTTATCTAATTTTTTGTATTTTCTCCGTATTCTATCCAACGCAGCCTTAAAATCACAATTAAGCAAAAATTAGCCAACATAATGCGCACACTTTGCACTGCTCGCTTAAAATTCTCACACAAACGACACCCAGCGTCGCTTTGCAACGTCAAATAAACATGCAATTAAAATTCATCCTCTAAAATCTGTGGTCATTCTGTGGAAATTCAATTCAATTAAACGCAGTTTAATGACCAAACCATAATTTCACACCACCGTTAAACAAAAACGTGATGAAACTGAAAAATCCCCCTACAAGCGGATATGGGGGATGGGGCGATTGCGGATGGGGTGGGATAGTGCATGCGTGCGGTGAGTGGTCTGCAGGAAACCTCTAATAATCCCCAAAATGAAAACCCAATTAGTTCTGGCGGCTAATTTGCCTGTCTTGCCCCGTTCCCCAACGTGGCAGAGATTTACTCACATAATTGACAGCACTGACAGGATTATAATTGAACACCACAATTCCGTTCTCCTCGCCCACAGGACGGGGCTTTGGCTCCAATCCGTTCGGTACATTGTATGGCTCCGGTGTAGCGGGATTGTATGGGATGTGTTTTATACGCTCTTCCAGTACCTGTAATTTATAAGCAGAGATAAAAATCGAAATTATATGTTGTACATTGTGGGGGGAAGGGAAAAAATATATGTGTAGCTAAAAGTTCATATTATATGACACCCTGGCTGGGTCTTAATTAAAAACGATGTTTAAACATAACAGCAAGTAGAGGGAAGTGCTTTGGTGGAGTATATGCTATGAATTTGTTTTATATCTACAATTTATACGGAACAAAGTCCACAACAGATTCGTTGGGCCTCTTTGATCGCTATGAACATTTTTACACTGAACGTTTATTCTGTATAAAGTAATCAAGGCGTTAGTTATATTTACAGACGAGGAGTAGAGTACCTTATTATTTTTTTGACTGGACATTTCGAAGATGATTAGAAGCACCAATTAGATTTATGTGCTTTGTGACATTCACTAAAACTGAAAAAAGCTATCGGCGCAGGCCATTAGTTCTCCCCAGAGACCTACATAACATTTCCTCTTTTTTTACGTTCTTCGAGTGCTGCATATTTGGTCCAAATATATCCTTGACAAAAGCGTGATGCCTCTGTTCATTCGATCACAAATTTTAAGTCTGTTAAACTGATGTTTATAAAGGACTCGCACTTTGGCTAAAATTTTTTTCTTAGGCCAAGAACCAGAGGTCACTTCAATATGTGGTAAGGACACTCACAATATCCTTGTAAACCGCCCGGCAACTTTTTTATTTCAGATATGCACCCTTAATCTCACACGCGATTTTTTTCGTCTCATCAGACATAGAAACGATAGGTACGATAAAAACAAAATACTCAATAAGTCCCGGGCGCCACTAACAAAAAATGAATTTTAACTGAATAATTTTTGTTATATACTATATTCCGGGACTTATTGCGTGATCTCTTATGTCACAAACTAGAACAGCGGTAATTGATTGGATCGATAGTCTATTTTGTAGTCTAAAGAGTGTAGGCTTCCCTGGATCAGATCTTACAACTAAAGCAGCGTCGTTATTGACGAAGCTCAGTCTATAGAACATATAATTTGTATGTCATGAGAGCGACTTTGCTCGACTTATAAGTTTCTCTTTGTTGCACTGTTTTTAGTCGGAGACAAAGCTAAAGTTGCAAGTGGATGTGGCGCGACACTGCCAGAACCCGTTCATGTGAATTCAGGTCCTAGATTGGACGCTTTTAATCTACAACTACTTAATTTTTTTTATGAGGCGCCAATTCTTTCATCACACTTTCTTATACAGGATGAAAAAAAAGAATATGAAAGCAAGCTTTGTCAGTAACACTTGCAATTTTAAAGAATTTAACGACAATCCCAAGAAAGGACATGTGGTGTCCAAGATCCAAGACCTTTCGTTCCGTTTATCCATTCCATGATATCTCTCAAACACGAAATTTCTAATTTTGTGACGAGTTCTTACTTGGGCGCCACTTTTATTGTATCATGATTAAGAAGACCACGAAGCAGCGAAACTACAGGATGTACACAATCGATGAGCTAGCGAAAGCCGAAGTAGCTCATAGTTGAGAATTAGTCGGTCTAAGTGTTGCTTGCACTTTTGATTTTCCAAATATGATTATTGAGCCTAATTTACAACTTGCGGTTGTAGCGTCGACGTTTATTGCATCACTAGCCATACGAGCACTGAAGTATTGAAGAACACCTTCACAAGCAACAGAGTATGGTACTTTTAGAATTCCCAAAACTTTCTCTAAAGATACAAGAACTGCGAACTGTCTTAAGTGGCTAATATCAGGCTTAATACATTCAGTGTTGGAGATTATATCGTTAACAATTTTGCTAGCCTGAGAGAGTAGAAAACTCTAACTTACTTTCTGACGCTGTTTTTGTAATATCGGGCTGAGTCATAGTGATTTATTCGGTTCCAAGTTGTCCGCCAATAGGTCAATCAGCACACTTGGAGGAAGCCCAAGACTATTAACTCCAAAGACGCTCCCTTCAGCATCAGAACCAAAGGCACATTGGCAGTTTTAATATAATTTTGCTTGCATACTGCCGATGACTCAATGAACAAAAAGAACAGAAGTTACTCGGTAGAGTAGCTGGATGGTAACGCTTATAGTCACGGTTCTGAAGCCTTGTTTACATCATTCTCTGCTATTGGGCTATCGAAGCGTCCTGAAAAAGAGAACTAACTCAGTAGCTTGTGTCATTTTTGCTACATTAGGATATTTCAAAGCGGCATCTTCATCCACCGTGGTTGCCGTGGCGTAGTGATAAGTACGTCGACCGCCACTCAGAAAGTGTAGGTTCGATTCCCGAACGGGACAAATCGCATTTTTTCACGGCACCACCTCTATCTACTTGCTGACAATACTCAAAGAGTGCCAATTGTCTAGAAAAGGCTTCTCAAATCTCGCCGTTCGGAGTCGGCAAAAATCAGAAGGTGCCTTGTACACGTGAGTGAACAGTTGCACGCACATCACTGGTAGTTGTCGTAGAAGTTAGCCCTGGTGCCTTGTGTGCTGCAGTGCCACTCAATTATTATTATTATTTTCATCCACCGTTGGGCGCCATTTTTTCGATGTATTTTAGTAACTTACAGCTGCGTCTTCGGGGTCATGGATTGGAACATTGTTATATTCACAATAGCTGAACTTGCTCAATCGAACCGATGTATAATTGGATAAAATCGAAAGCCTTGGATTGAAGCCGAAATTTGGTGCAGTTTATAAGCACTCTGTGCCGCATTTTTTATATTAGCTTGTATACCAAAAATATTCTTTTTCGAGGATAAAAGCGACAGCGACAATTCAGATTGCTCAGTTAATAAAGCAGGAGTTCAATTGTTCCATAGTCGAGGTCTCATACTGGGTGTCACTTTAAGTGCATAGTTAGAAGTTTAAACATATTTGGCCTTGGAAAAATGTTGTTGCAAGGCGACAAGAATTGAGAAGCAATTCAGTTGCTAACTAGCTGTCGACATACCTCTTGATATGAAACAGAAGCTGTGACTTAACCTCAGGTTTCACTTCAACGCTGTTTCTGCAATTTCAGAACAAGACAAAAATGAACAATGTTAAATGCCCTCCCATCAATGTATGCTTCTCTGAATTTTCTGAACTGCACCTTCTGTTAACGACTGTCCTAGTTATCACAGAAGAGGTGCGTTGGAAGTATTTCTGCACATCCTCTTCTCCAGATTACACACTTTGCGGCCAACGTGAACACTTGTCTCCAGTGAAGTTATTCAAATACTAGGACAGTAAGTGTCAGCTGGTAACTGAATTACAAACAAACAAGACATTCATCCAATCTACTCGTTTCATGGTTTCCCATGTAAAACAGAAGTAAACCCCAACAGCTCATTACAGGATCGTCAACGTAAGGCGATAGATGCAAGCACTGCACACAGCTCGGATGTCATCACAGGTCCGCTGTGCACAATAGACTTCGACTCCCTACTCACTCGACGCTGAAAGGATGCTGTGGCATTGATGCCGCTCAACGCGTCGAGATTAATTACACAAAATCCACCAGTGTGCAAATTAAATTCACATTAATCGGATCACACCCTTGACAGCGTGTACACACGCGTCCCCATCGCGCAGTGGGAGGGGAGTGAAGTTCAATTGAATCCAATTGAAATCATTGATTGAATCACAACAAATCGAGAATTCATTATGCGCACGTTCATTTTCAAAAGTGGAGCGACATCGACGGGATTAATCGAAAAAGAGTTACAAAATGTAATTGTATCTGAAAGGCCTGCCCCGTCCCCTTCAGTCTGCACTTTCATGTTAATGACTTGAAACGCAATTACCTGATCCGGCTGGCTGATGGGTTTTCAAAGAATTTTCCGAATAATCGAACCGTTTACGGAACTGACGCTGCACCAGGACATGTTTGCTTTGAAACCCACACCAGGCAGGGGCAGGGGTGCAGGGTGCGTGCACATCTGCCCCCTGGGCTGTTGATTTGCATATCGAGTTGTGGTGCGAACGAGGCGCACACAGTCCTTCTGTGTGCGATTAACAGTTGCAGCACCAGCAGCAGGATGCTGTCGAAAAAATCGATTTTTAATCGAATTCCGGTGGGGAAAGTGGCTACAGCTACAGCAGCAGCAGCGTCCCCTCAGCCCAGCACGGAGGGATCTTTTAATTAGTAATTTCAAATTGGCCAGCACAATTTCGATGTTGACAGACTCATTATTGGCTGAGAGGAAATCCCTCTCTGGGTGCTCTCGGAACGCTACGAACGGACGGATGGACCGAGGGCTGGGATTAGTTTGGCGCACGGAAGTGGGCCGTGAATGACGGTGGCGGGGTGATTTATCGACCGGGGAGAACTGTCAAGGTGTCGCCGGGACTGTGGACGGAGGGATTAACTTGCAGTGGGTATTGATGGGAAATTGATTTCGTGATAAACGAGCGTCGCTCAAGCGGACTGCGATGGTTGTCGCTGTGTACAGATGGAATCGGTAATCAGGCGAAATTTAATTACTACTGGATATGACTTCCCCCCAACCCTTGTGAATACAGAAAACGCGTCAAATATTTTTTTTTCTTTATTACAGTTTTTTCTTCTTATTTACAATTTAAGAGTATCCTTAATCGGATTCTGGGAATCGAACGCATTTTAAGAGGTCCTCGATGTCCTCATCGACGCAGTCGTAGGGAAAGTCCCCGCGGCACATCGGACACTTGACTCGCTTCTGCTTAACCAGCTTCTTCAGGCACTCGCTACAGAGGAAGTGCCGATTTTCGCAGAATCTCGCATTGCTCCTGATGTACTCGAAGCACACAAAGCACGTGAACTTCTCGAGGCACAGCTTGTTGTACATTTCTTCCTCAGGATCGTCCCAATCGACATCCTCATATGTTCCTCTGAACACCTCGTCGTCCTTGAACTCGCCGAAATAAATGTCCATCTGACGACTGATGACCTCCTCGTTGAAGAATTCCAAGTGCACGAAAGTCCACTCCAAATCGTACTCGTTGGATTTCTCCGGTCTGGTCTTGAACGGTCCCATGTACGCAACGTAGCCGTCATTTATACGCCCAATTTTCGCTGTATACTCGGAGATCTCCGAATCCCCAATGGCGAAGATTCCGCGACGGATGCAGTCGTCGTTTTCCTTCCCATCGAAGGCGAACCAGTAGAGGCCGGCTGTGCCGTTCAGCAGAAATGTGTCGTACATTATCTCCTCGATTGTGAAGCTGTACATGTTCTTCGCGTTGATCTCCTTCACGTATTTGCCGTGGTACGTCTCGCAGTGGTCGAATAGGTCGTTGACATCACCGCTCCAGCGGCAAGAAGGAAAGCGGCATTTTGTTTCCATCTTTTTTTTAACTGTTTGTTGAGGTTGCTAACAATTTACTGAATTCTCTAATCGATCGGATCTGTTTTTATATTCGAGCGGAAGGTATTTTTTATTTGCGAACCTTGGCAATTAAGAGCGCAAAAAAGCGGATACCTCTTGTTTTTTAAAAGTGTGAGGTAGGGGCCGACACGATTGAAGGTGTTTCTGACCTGCGCTAATTACTTTTTGCGCGTGTACGTGGGTCAGGTCGTTTTTGAAATTGAAATTTTACTACTGTCCTTTGAAATGTATTGGAAACACCCCTCGAAAAAGGGTTTTTCGAACTGTGAATTAACAGATATTCGGTAATTTGGAAAAAAAAGAAAAGTTTTGAACATTCTTAATTTTGGTTGTCAATAATTACTTTACATTTTTCTGTTTGTTGTTATTGAGAGCAAAGTGAAGTATGCTACAGTCAGTACATTACCACCACACCTATATTCCCATTTGGCGAGTTTTCTTGTACAAGACCATCTCTTTTGGAAACAGGCGGCACTTGAGGGATGCTGCACAATACATACCACGTGACTAAACTAGAAAAGCGTATCCCACTTCGTTTGAAGAAATAGCTGTCAAACGCTGAGTTTTTCACGTTCTGCAGTGTTTTTCTCACCACGGTGATGGTCTATATATGTACTTACTATATTTAAAAAGGAAAAATTTGCAATATATTTTATTGTTTCTTTTTCTGTCTTCTTTCAGAAACAAGAAGACATCCCCAATAATTGAATACGAAAAGTTGCATGGTCTTACATGTTTTAATCTCTCAAGGTAATCCGAATTTATTTAAATTTCTCGCTACTGCTACTGTAATTTTTATTAAAAAAAATAATATTGTAATATCCTCTTAAGTAGATGATTTCTTTAAAATTACAATTTTGGCTGTAATGGTTGGTTATAGCGAACTTTTTCTATTTCTTGTCATTTTAAGTGAACGACCTTGTTAAATGGATATGGACTGGATTTTTCAACTTGGCATTCCATTGAATAAACAGTTTTAGCAGTTTACTTCACATTTTTTTGTATTGCCCTTGTACATATTCAATACACGCTTAGAAAGCCGACTTCAACTTAATCGACGTTTTGAGACTAAAATTGACCTTTTCAAAATTAAAACGAAGAAAAAGGTCTTGCTTGTTATCAACATCTTATTGACAAAATTTCTAAATTTATTTTCAAACGTATGGCTTCATTAAATATTTAGTCCTGTAACGGCCTCTGCAATGCCACTCTAGCCCTAAATGGAGAAGCCTTAGGCTCTGGCCACGCAATGAGCGGCAACATGCTGAGCGGTAAAAACCAAATTAAAACACTAGCAGCTATATGGTGGTGGCCATGCAGTGGTTGAGCGGTGCCGCTTAGCTTTCAAATCTGTTCTATTATTTTAGTGTATTGCTGAGTGGCAAGTTATAATCATGGAAAAAATCAATAACGAAATTCTGCGGAAATTCATATTCTTTGCTTTGTAATTTTTCTAGCAACTTTTTTCAGCAACAAATCAAAATTTTGTCTGAAGCGATTCTCATATTTTTGAAGGTCTTACATCTTAGGTGGGGCTTCTCAGGCTATTGAAAAACATGTGTTTTTGTCTTATGCCCGATACTAGCAAGAGAGGTAGAGTGCATAAGACGTGGAGGGTGCCTCTTTGCCTCATTTGACAGATTCTACAGATATCGTTGCAGAAGGTTGCTGATCTGCTTGCGTTTGCATCTATTCAGCAATGTCCAGTGATTGTGCCCACAACAAGACGGATGTTCGTTCTTGTGAACGTAAACTTTTAAGAGGGCTTGGAATGTTTAGCCAAATTTTGTTAGATATACAAAAAGAGTTGATTGTCCTGTCCCAAAATCAGGGGAGTTGCGGAGTTGCAAGGGGCACCGAGCCCCATATCAAAGTTACTCTTTATGCTAAGACTGGGGTGGAATACTCCAAATACAGCTTTTTCTAGCTTAAAGATTTCGGTTTTTGTAACTGTTTGCTTGTTCCTTGGCACTAACTCAAATCCTATTTTGGTGAATGTCAGAGATTCGTGGTCATTTCTTGTTGGCTTTTTCTTAGTTCTCAATCAAGGAATAATGTTTGTTGTAAAAGAAATTTAAACACTGATCGTATATTTCACCCTTGAAAATTTCAAGAAAACTTGCGTTTGTCAGATTCCTCCTGTCCCATGCAAGCACTAGCCACAATCATGTGATGTTTTAAAGAAAACAATTGTCCAAAAATGTGGTTATCTCTTCAAAGCAACGCGGACTCGCCAGTAAATATTTAATCTTGAGCCCCTTTCATGTATAAACATTCTTAATTCGATAGTTTAATTACGGAATTAGAATAAGGAATTAGAATTAGAATAAGGAATTTATCATATCCATTCAGGAGAAATATGTCAACAAACCTGACCATAAATCTATTATTTTATTGTTGACATCACAACTTTATACAATATTAAAGATTTTTCTCAAAACAAACAGAAGCCTCAACTACTCCTAAGTTGATGGGCAAATGTGAAAGGTTCAAGGTTCTCCACATTAGAGAGACAGTTGTGGCTGACTTTCTTAACGTGTCTTCTGGACATTGGACATTGTATAACAAGAATCACAGAAATTACAGTATGGTAACTTAAAAATAAAAACATCACAACTGAATCTGATATGGAAGAACTCTACACACATGAATTTTACACGCAATTCATGCATTCACCTAAACCCTGCAGTCTTTTACTCGGCCACTTTGTGGAATTTTCTTTTAAACTTAAGACTGCAAAGCCTCGTATATCAATGTCTAGGATGTCACGGATTAGAGTTCACACGAAGGAAAACATTCTTGCTCTTGCTCAGAGGGCGAAGATTAATTCGTCGAAATGATAAATAGTCCGCCGGATCGAAGGCGACTCTGTCTCCAATTCCAGTACAATTCTTCCAGTTCGTTCCTCCGAAGAGGTGAATGTAATTCGCTCCACTTTTTCGGGTGGAATTTATTTATAGGTTTGTGTATCAATTAATTTTGGACATTCTGACAGTTCTATTTAAACTGATTTCAATCTCAAATAACATTTACCCCGCCGTATTGCTTATTAATGTGAAATCGCTTAGCATTTAATTTGGTGGCATATGATCTATTTTTGTATTCCGTTTCGATTTGGATGGCTGTTTTCTGAACACAAATTATCCAGAGTCAATGTACGGACAAAAGGAGATCAAAATAAGTTTGCCATTATGTGATTGTGATTTTCAAAAATATAACATCCTCCAACCTGTTCTTCTTCTTTTACTAGCACTACAGTCCGGGGTGGACCTGAACCTCAATTAATAAGTCTTTCCAGCTAGCACGATCTCTCGCCGGCTGCCCCAATTTGCGCACGCCAAGTTGGTTGAGATCCATCTCCATTTGTGTGTGCCATCTCAGATTAGGCCGTCGTCTGTTGCGTTGTCCCAATGACTCAGATTCAAAAACTTTCAGGCCGGGGCAGTGGTGTCGTTACGCTCTACATGGCCTAGTCATCTTAAACGTTGTATCCGAAGACGCTTGACCAAGCGCATGCCGCCGTATAGCCTATAGAGTTCGTCGTTAAATCTTCTCCTCCAGACGCCATCAACGCTCATTAACGGCATGCTGTATTCGTCCAATTACGTCGTCAGCGTCCAATGTCGTGAGCGTAAGCTAGCAGTCGAACGGACTTTTGGAAGATCGTGCCTCTGGTGTTGACTCATGAGTTTCGCACGATCTTCTTAAGAATGATGATGTAGAAGTCACAAGCCTTGTCTAAAACTTTCGCCTATCAATGAAATGTTGACTTTGACCGAAATAAGAAGAATACAAGCTGCTTAAAATTTCCTACTTGCTCTCCATTATGTTACTAAGTTATCCCTTGCGGGACATAAGACATTGACGCGACATCGTCCAGAATTACTAAAAATTCAGCTCCCTTCAACTCTCTCCAAGTCGCGCTGATTCCTTCTTGACTGTTCTACGTCCTGTGCTTCTCTGTCTACCGTGACTGTTGCATTATTTGAAGCGTGTTTTCAATCCACTGCTATTTACGCCTTTGAATCGTTGAGTCAATATGTTCCTGGCCCTACTGCGAAGTTCTTCATTGGATTAAGAACTTGAGTATAAGACACTTATTCACAGGAAGACATCTATTTACGAAAGTATGCAGCTTTCTGGTGATTATTGGTGTTACTCTCCAGCACAAGGGATTCTACTTTTGGCGGGAATACCCGGAACATTGTCCTAGCTAAGAGAGTTATGCCTTCAAATATTGGACAACACCCCAAACGCAGCCTTTGCTGCAATATTACGACTGTTGATGTCCTATTCTGTTCCGCCTTCAGTAGAGACAATTCTCTCGAGGTATTGGAAATATCAACTTTCTCCTGATGAGAGATGTTTTTTTGAGAGCATGCCTTAGCTCGGAGGCAGAAAGATATTCGAATAGACGGTTTGCGAGAAATCACTCGGCACCTTGGAAGATGTCATTTTTTGGAAGAAGATGAAGATTCAGATGATGTGGGTGTGAAGATGAAAACTACTATCATTTACACATAATTGAAAATGTATAATATGCGAGGGAAGAATATGAGGATGGCCGCACCTCCGAGCAAGAGGGACTTACTGGGATCTTGTGCCCACAGTAGTTTTGTAGTCAACAACAGGACAGTGCGCGAGGACCTCGTTGCTAATTCTTCAAACGGAAACAGCTATGCTTCGATTTGTTTGATAAGTGGCATGAATGGTGACCGCATTAGGTTTGTCGAACGACTGCTGAAAAAGTCAAACACGCTTCAATCAATGTGAACGAGAGCACACGGCATTTTTGTTCGATCATAGTGAATGCTATGCGCGGCAAAAAACGAGAACTATTCGGATAGCCTAACACAGCTCCCTAGGTGTGTCTTCAATACGATTCCAGTGCTCAAGTAAGCGACTCGTAATGATCTGCTTCAACCTTGTTCACCTAGTCACGCTCTGGAAGAAATCCTGATGATAGCAAGTAGATCTCGCCTGTCCTTGCATTGTCCTAGCGATCGGATATGTGGAACATGTGGAAAATGTGTGAATTCTGATACCAAGAATTATCTACGCTATTTGGAATATCTTCTCCAACCAAGCATCGTTCATTTTTATTCCTTGTGCAGATAGCTCTGTAGAATCTTCTCAGTTCTTACAACATCACGGGTACTTTCAGTCACATGACTTTACATAGTCTTCACCTCATTGTACTGGCTAAAAACTCACACACTCTTTGCATGAGTCCCTGGAATTTTCTCACAAACTCCAGCATTGTTGACCTTTTTCAAAAACGTGGAAATTCAAACCAGAGTCTTTGCAGAAATTGAAAAATACCATTTTTTAATGAAACATGTGGTAATTACATTTTCGGTAACTTAACATTTTCCAAAACATCATAAAACTGAGTAATTAGTGGCAATAAAAGTGATTATTCCAAAAAGCAAACGAAAAGTAATTACCACCTCGGCAGAAAAGGGTTTTCGACACAGGGACCTGTAGCCATTTCGACCTGTTCAAAATTTCCCTATAAATGCACTTCCCTGTCCCCGGATTATTCAGTTTTTCGAATAAGTCCATTGTGGAAAGAGTTAATTTCGATTCTGTGACATATCTGTGCCCACAACGTCAACCAGTATGGAGGTTACAAAGTGCCGTTTTTCAAACTGCTTCTGGACCGGTGGAGTACCCAATCTCCTAGAACACTGTGAAGCCGAACACGGTCGTTTTGTAAAAAACATCAACCAGACCAAAGGATTCACATTCAATCACAGCGACATTTTGGAGGATACCTTCCTCTTATCCTGTGACGACGTGGGACTCTTCTGGTTCTTGTTGGACCCAAAGGCTTCTCAAACTCATATTCGACGGGGAATATTTCGAGCAAATGGCGGCGATACCCTCAAGTACACTGCAACAATCGGCGGAATGGGTGACGAGACTGTGACTTATTTGGGACCCTACACAACAGCCCCAGCTGAAAGTGATCACTACGACCTGGAGTGGTGTTTGATCAGTTTTGAAAAACTGCTTCGTGATGCATCATCGAAAGTGATTGAAGTGTACTTTGGCGACGGCAACTTGTCCGAAGTTGACGTGTGCAATGAGGACGACGAAGAGGAGGGTCTCAATCGGTGGGACGACATTTACATCAACGACTACTATTCCGGCTGCATTGCCTGCTTCGGTGATCAGTTCAACGAGTATGGATGCGCGGTGTGTACGGCTGACATTCCAACAAATTTTGCACTCGACGAAGCGCCGGCGGATGGACCTACATTCGAGGATTACATTCTGTGGAAATTCGACCAGACTGCTTGTGAAGATCGCTCTGCAGCTCGGAAGTTGTGGACTTATAAAGAAGATGAGGACTCGGATGACTGTGGGGATGAAAATGAAAGCTACGATGACTTGGATTCTTATGAAAGGGTGTTGTATGCGGGAGAGGATTTCTACTGTGTAGACGAAGATAATGAAGACGTCTCTGAACGGGAGGGGCTTGATTCGGTGGTGAACGAATTGAAAGGATTCGCCGAACTTAACATTTCGGATAATGATGCTGATCATTCAAACGAAGCTGAATCCGCAGAACGCCATGAGTATGAAGATCTTCACCTCGCAACACTGGCAGCAGATGACAACAGCCTTGAAGACAAAGAAATCTCTGGGGAGGCAGATGCGGATGAGGAAATAGAAGAAATCTATCGTCCTGACGATGAGAGCGAGACTATCGATTATTTGAACTGCGAAACGATCATCGAAGCCGATTACATAATCTTCTGCGAGTTGGACCTCGAAGACGTTTCCATTATTCAGACTTTCCAAACGGAAGTTCTGCTGACAGAGGACGGGATTTCAAATTTCTTAGAGACGATTGTAATGAGTGATGGGTCCATCTGCTGCGTGTACACGGAGTCAAGCGCAAATGTCCAGAGTCTAACTGAGGAGGTGGGAGAACCAACTTGTGATGTAGTTTAATTTAATGCTTTATTGCTAGCTCTAGGGATATATATTTAAGGACGCTTTAAGAGAATTTGATTCAATAAATAAGAATGAGAAAAATGAAAGAAGTGTGTATTTATTTTTTGGGGGTGTCTCGGGGATGTCGACAAACTGTATGATTGTGTTAGGACAGTAACAAGCTTTACGTTTTGTATCGTGTCCTATGCATAAGGGGAGTCAGGTAGCCCGTATGCGGTTAAGGGCACAATTCACGACTACAACGGTAGTAAAATGGCAGACATTTGCGGACACTGTTCTGTGTTTTAGAAATTCAAATAAAATGTTTCCTTAGTCGCGAAAAAAACAACTGCTCTTAAAAATAGGTGCCTCTTCTAGTTCACAATCGGATATGTCTTCTTAAAATAGAACGCAGGGGTTGGGAGCTGCAAAACAATGCTGTAGAATTAAGTGAAGGGTGTGCTTTAAGCTGAACCTTTTGCTATTCAAAAAAAAAAAAAACAGCTTTAATCCTCCAAAAAACCACAGCCACACAAACTTCTTGACATTTTAATTAAATTAAAAATTGCATCTGCAACTGCCAGGATTTTCATGAAAATAAAACAGCTCAGCAGCGTCAACATGTCAAACTTTCAAGTGCCATCGAAACGCTATAGCGTTGAATGACGAAATGAACGAAGTCTAGACGAGAAGACTCAACGGCGAACTCTACTCTTCGGCCTCATGCGCCTGGTCAAGCGTCTTTAAATACAACGTACACCACTGCTCCGGCTGTACGGCGTCATGCGCCTGTTCAAGCGAATTCAGATAAAAGGCTTAAGGCGGTTAGGCCATAGACACCACTGCTCCGCCTCGAAATGTCCTTGAATATGAGCAATTGGGACAACGCAACAGAGGACGTCTTAGGCTAAGGTGGCGAACACAACACAACTTAGAGTGTGCAGCTGCATGCAATAAGCGAAAGATCGTGTTGGCTGGAGAGGCATTTTGTTTGCGGTCCGGGTCCATCCCGGACTGAAGCGCCACAAGAAGAAGAAGAATATGACGAATTGATGAATCGTGTACATTTTGGTCAACCTACTAGAATATTTTTTTCTTCGTATTTAGTGAGTTCTAAACTCCAGGGTGGATCTTGGTATCAGTCAGTCTACCTGCCTTTTCAACAGGCATACTCATGGGTTTGGCGCTTTCACTTTCATTCAACTCCGCTTCATTCAACCAGATGAATGAAGCGGAGTTGTGTTGTTGTGTTTGACCAGTTTTTAATAACGTAGTCACTGCTGGAAGGTCTTTGAGGTGTCCTTTGGTGACAGTATCCGATCCGAGGTTGCCGTGTGCAATGAAGACGCCTCCGAGGAGGACGAAGAGGACCAAATTTACATTAACGACTGCACTGTCTGCTTAAGTGATTAAATTAGTCAATTAGTTCATTTAGACAAACATATCCACAAATTTTTGCACGGATTTGAGTACATAAGTTCAGTTTCGAGCTGGTCAAACTATCGGTAGTAATGTTTCCCTCTGCCACGTTGGCCAACTCTTGATTGTACACGAAGACATGGAGAAAGCGCCTTGTTGTTCATGCACTCTACATGACCACATGACATCTAACAATTGATTGGCACTACAGCCCACAATGGACCAAGGCTTAGCTTCTATAACAACTACTCGTGTTGTGCCTGTTCACTCACAAGTAGAAGTGACCTACAGTTTTGGGCCTACTCCGAACTTGAGTGTTGTCAGCAACTCGAATATGGTGGTATCGTGAAAAAATGCGAACTGTTTTGTCCGGGATTCGAACCTAAACCTTCAGCCTGTGAGTCGACGCCCTTACCCACTACGCTAAGGCAACACGACCGAGGTATCCACGATGAAATATTTGTTTGGCTTGGCTGATGTTGCTCTACAGCTTGATCTTACATTTTTACCTCTAAATTCCTCTTTCGCAAACGGGACTATCGATGAAAGCATGTGTCCGCCCACGCATCTATGGACTGTATGCAGCCACATTCTCTAGATCTAGACTATGGTCACCACCACCAAGGGTAACCTACATTCTTCTAGTAGACACTGTGACAGGTTTTGCCGCACCATGCCCTTTATGCCAACGAGCAAATGCACCAAATTTAAAGCTACCTCTAATAGTTGGCAAAACAATGAAACATCTTCGGGGTTTTTGCATTCAAACCTCGTCCAAAAGCTTTAGATTAACCAATCTTAAAAGCATTCAAAATTATTGCTACCGGATCCCGTCGTATCAGTGGTAGGTCGTGCCAAAATTAAGTTAAATCGCTAGTGGGCTACAACTAACGTTAGTCTGTTTATGTGAAATTAAGCCATGACCCCGTAGTCACACGTACATTTTCTGCAAATTTTTTCAATCGTAGTCCTTGCCAAACTTATAAAAAAAATCCCTTCTGGGTTAAAAAAATTCACCCACGCAGATTTATTAACTTCTCCATATACCCACAAAACGGATAGTCTATAAATTCAATTCAATTAAAAAAAATCCTCCCTGGTCTAGGAACTTTCCCACACTCGAACACACCCTGCCATAAGCCCCACCAGCTCCAGCGAGTGAATTTATTTTCCCCGCAAAGGCAACCAATTAAAGTGGCGCTTAATTAAAAGCTTCATTGGTACACCCGTCTCGATGGGTCTGTTGCAAAATGTAATTTCCTCTGTAAGCACTAATCTCAATTACTTCTCAGTTTAACGACATCTTCACTGAGTGCACATCCTTCCGCCCGAACTGGCAATACATCACACAGCACGGAAGAGCTCTAGAAACCGTCAAAGTAAACAGTCCCCCCTTCTCTCATTCCACGACGTTCAGCAAATCAATTGTGTTCAGCAATTCGTCGGATATCCATTCCAAGTCGGATTTTCCACCCAAAGAGCGATGGTGGGGAGGGGGGTGAAGTGGAAAAAAATCAATTTGCAATTCTCACCAGAAAACCTTCTTGTGTAAAACATTTCCAAAGTATTCCCACGTGGGACCACCGGCTCCGCCTCTCGCAAGCAATGTCTTTCGAACCCTTCACGGCGTCTCATCGTCGTCGTTATGTAAAACTTTCGATACAGGCTCTTATAAATTGAATCGGCTCTCGAAGAGACAGGGGGCACTACGTCCAGAAGCCACCCACTCCGTTGGGTGCTCAGCTCTAAGGAACATAATTGAAATTGTTCAAATGCCAAGGGATGTGCCTGGAAATGCCGTAAAAAAAGGGTTGCCAGCGAAGTGTAGACAAATTTCCCAATCCCTACGCACATATTGACCAGATTTTGACGTACCAAATGGTAGCAGTGTGCTGTCCCTCGAAAAGGATCCCAATTTAGCCTCGGGACGAGGATGTAATAAAAGTTTAAGCAAGGCAATAAGGCAGGAATTACCCAGACAGCTGGCGTTGCTCCCCACACATCCCGCTTCCTCGTTTGTCCTCGCCGGGATCTTGGACGTTTCTTTGGCGTGTTAATTTGAAAATGATTAATTGATGGCCTGCGCAGGTCTGGGGGGTGAGACTTTGAAACTCCTTGCAAGTCATTTTTCTTTATTGATTCTAATCTGGGCTCCTTTGGGAGGCACCGACGACGACGCACTCACACGTCAGTAAGTGACTCGGTGCGATCCCTCGGAAGGATAAGCGAGAACGACATCACAAAAGGATTGTGTTTCAATTTGGAGGATTCCCCACTTTCATCGTTTTGCGCCGCCCGTACACACAGCCAGGAAGGATGTCCTTCAGTTATCGCCTTCGTGCATCATTTAGTATTCCTTTTGCTTTGAGCCTGAAGAAAGTTGCAGTCAACCTTCACTTAAGGATGCGAGAGCCCCTCTGGGGGACCGTGACAAAACAGAACGACAAAGCAGGCAACGGGAGTGCTTCGGTGTGGCTCCTGAAGCTTTCGAAGAAGCTGACTGGATTTCCCCTCTGGAATTGGATTTTTATTCGCTTTCTCTCGTTCTGTGTGTGTGTGTGTGAGCGCCTGTCGTCTTAGCAGCGACGACAACGACGGCGACGGCATCCCGTCACAGTCAAGCGTTCGCTCAAGGACCTCCTTGAAATGTTTTATGCAAACAGTATAAAATTTCATTTAATGCTGATGGTTAAATTGACGTATTTCGGCACACAATGGCGCTGGCGCTGGCGCTCTGGGGGGAGGGATGAAGCCATTGTGTGGGCTGACTTTGGGGTTAATAATTTTATTTGTTCCCAAGACGAGATGACAAAGTGAACAGCTCTCGCTTGTGATATTTGCGAAAGATAACGATGAATTTCTGGACAGATGTGTGCTGTGTGTGTATTTTGTTTATTATCGTGTTTGAATGTGTCATAAATGTCAATGTTTGACGATGATATTAGACAGTGATGATGACAGTTTTTCATCAACTTCATTCGCCGAATACGTTGCGTGGAGTGGAGATGAGATGGGTACGAAGAAGACAACAAACGAGCATCATTTTCGTGTTTTTTTTTGGGGTGTGGAGTTTTATTTGTAAACTTCCAAAATGGGGGTCGGAAGATTGCACACCTGGCAAACAAATTTATCGCCTGCTAAGACTGTAATTTAAGAAATCCATTTTGCAAATCACTACGAGCCGAAGCATCTTGTTGATCGGCGATATGGGTGAGTGGTGGATTTTCGGTGTGTCATGTCATGAGAATCAACAAGTAGGAATCTGCATATTTTGTGTGTGAGTTTCCTCTGCTGGCATCATGATTTATTGACCGAATAATCTGATTTCAGGTGGAAGAAGGTGCTTTCCCAGGGAAATGGATATTCCTTGTGTATGTGGGTGAATAGAACTAAGCTGCACTTGAATAATTTTGGACGATGATGATGCCATATCGCAGAGTGACGCAATTGTTGTCATCAGTAGCTCTAGCAGCGCAAATTGTTTAAGAGATTCATGAGATTGTACTTCTGTTTGGGATGCCAGAGAGTGGGGTTCTTAGGCTTGTGGAAGTCAATGCTGAGAAAGTGTTTTAAAGCTGTTTCAGATGTGCTTCAGAACTGACATCTTATTTGCGAGCATATGTCTTGTGTCTCACTGACGTGCCAGAAACACAAGCGGATGGCTTTTGGCAGTAGGACTATGAATTTGATTTTCTGAATATTATGAAATAATCTTCCGCTGCTGGAAGATGGTAGATCTCTTGAATTGACCATCAATACTTTCGTTTTGCAGCCATTTGGCTCTTTTATGAGTTTTCTTTTCTCCGACATGAACAAAATCTAATACAAGTGAAACTTGAAGTCAATTTACCTCTGAACGTATAAAATTGTCCAATGTGAGAAATAGACACTATGGTTGGGGGCAACGTGGAAAACTAGGAATTATAAAACAGTAAATGCAGCATTTGCCGCATAGCCTGCTTTGTAAAAATTTAAAAGGTTGTGATTTGGGAAACCCAATGACTTAACCAAGCATACACAGTACCAAACTAAGTTTCATTACAGTCTGTGCTTATAATTTGCTTTTGATCACAAAGAAATTCCATCTCAAGTGTGTAATAGGACCAATGTTCATGTACTTGAACCCACAAAAAATCATACAAGACTCCTAAAGCGCGGGCTTGTCTGAAAACGGAGGAATTCTGACAACACCAATGTATGCTTACTTCCCATAGGGTCCCGCATCTGCATCATATGACAGCTAGGATGGTGAGAGAAGAACTCAAATCAATACAGGAAGAACTAAAATGATCAGTCCCGGAATCCAGTCATCCTTTCAAATAAAAATTTATCAACAGCGTAGATAAAGTAGTTGAGAAAGTTGTTCCAATACTTTTGGAGTGGTGTCTTTACTTAAGGCGGAACCGAACAGGGCGTCAATACCCGTACGTATAGGTTGCGTTTCGAATGTTGTCCCATCTTTGGAGGAATTACTCTCTAAGCTCGGGAACCAACCTGCGAATATTCCGGTAAAATGTAGAATCCGTACCGCAGGTTGCAGCACCTGGAGAGATCAATATTCAAAAGGAAGCTTCCGTGAAAAGATGTCGGCAAAATGTGCTGCGAGTTTCTGAACTAGTATAAGAAGAACTTTAAAGGAGACTGAGTCAGAAACTTTTTGACTCTGTGATGCGATGGCATTAATGGCAGTGGATTGAACACAAACTTCGAATGTGAGTGACACCCGCTTACGCATGATGAACGACCGAAAAGTACATGGCGTACAACAGCCGAAATGAAATCAGTGCGACTTAAATAGAGTTGAAGGGAGCAGAATCACGCTTCTGGCAACCCTAAACGACGACGCGCGACGGTAGTCGAGGCCCTTTATTCCGAAAGAGATCACTCACGGAGAAAGAAGTGAGATAGACAATCCATAAGTATCTGACGTAGTATCGGTACACAAAGTTGTTCATTGATCGGCTTTCACCGGTCGGACACCTTATCGGGATACTTTGTATCTTCACGATTAACCGGCAGATGTTGCAGAATCGAAAGAGGAAATAAAGCCTGCTCGCCATCTGCCGCACACTGCCTCAGCTGCAGGCAAGAAGTAGAGTGTGCCATTTCACCAGCAGTGGTTCACATAGCCTCTGGCGAGTCTATTGTTCCCTTCTCACACGAGGGTGATTCTTTTTGTGATAAATTGCTTGATCTGGGTGAAATTGAAATGAATACTCTCTCCGTATTCTTGAAGTGTAAAACGATGTGACTCACGGCGAGACATCGTAGGTAGACGTAACTCTGTAGATTCGGTCAATGGAATTTTAGACAATTTCTGAGGCATGTGTTCAAGGTCTAAGTGGCTAGTCAATGATTCTGTTGAGCGAGATGTTGCAAACGAATTTTTTAGTTTGCGGTTTGGCAATGTTGGGACTGTTTGTGCCTATTACATGTCGCCAACATTTTATTTATCTATTGCCGCATTAAACATTTCTTTAGAAGTTGTCGCATAACGTCTTCCTGAGAGTGCTGCCCTTCGTTTTTGTCATACAATCCTGTAACTCTATCCAGAGTCATCCACAGCTTTCTCCATGCATTTGCATGGCATCTAGGAAGCTACAAAATGGCACCGCGTCTTCTTGCTTTCTCAATAATTCTAAGTGACACGTGAACAACTCTTCCTATCTATTTCTAAAAGGCAGAAACGCGTTAAAATTTCACATTGCCACATCTAACCATCTCTACCAAAAAGATGCACGATTTGGTTAATAAATACTAATCACAAGAAATTTTATTTGGAACTATTTACAAAATTTACAGAAATTACAGGACACACGGCATTACGCGGCCATTTGCATCGTCTGTGTGATTTCTGAAAATTGTGTGAGCGATTTGATCAGCTGTTCCTCATCGAAGTGGTCTATGAACTCCAGTGACGTGTCGGGTCTGCAGATGGGGCAGGTTGACTTGCTCCACTCCTCATCGTAACACACCAGGCACTTGAAGTTATTGTTGGTCAGATCGTCGTTCATTTCGATGATTTCCATTGCGGTCACATCTTCATCCATGGACACATCCGAATCAACGTACGAACCAAAAAATATTTGCATCGTGTTGCTCTGGGCGTACTCGATGATTTGCTGCGCAGACCATTCCAGATTGTAGTTGGGCCACGCGAGCGTCTCCATGTGACAGGGTCCAACGTACGTGATGCATGCATCCCCAGTGCGGCCGATTTTGATTGTGTACTCGCAGATTTCCGACTTGCCAACGGGGAATATTCCACGTCGCACGCTGTCGAGTGTTGTGTGTGGGTCCGAGAGGAACCAGTAGAGTCCTTCGTTGCAGACGAGGAGAAGGGTTTCGTGCAGAAAGTCACTGAATGTGATGTTGAAGACGTTCTCGTCGTCAATTGTCAAAATGTTCTTTTGATGGTAGACTTCACAGTGACGGTAGAGATCGTGAACACAACCAGTCCACGGGCAGTTTGGGAAACGACAGGCTCCTTCCATTTCTATGCGTTTTCTTGATTTTCTTGCGGATATTTGAGGGAGAAACTCAGAACAACTCTGATGGCGATCTAAGTTCGAACTGATGACTGAGTACTGTGTGAGCCGTCTATTTATGAGATAAGCAGACCGTCCGCAGGTAGTTACGGCAATCGCAAATGACGAGTCAGGTAGGGCAGAACAACCGTCCCAGGGATTAGGTCGTTTGGGACGCATTTGATCAGATATTCAGCGGCAGACAGATACGAGTTTTATGACACACTTCACGAAGGACGTACAAGTGAGGAATTCCGCGGGAAACTTCTTGCCAATTTATGATTGAGATTAGGGATTACCCTTCGGGCAGTGGCACATCTTTCTGACTACAAAGTGCGAGGACTCTTAATTGAGTCTGTTTCAGGGCAGACGCAATCACCATCCAGGTAGTGTGTGATAAGGCGAGGTGAAGGAAGTGCAAATTTGCTGAATTTATTATCCGTGGCGCCTTAACCGATATCTGCGCTCAGTTAATTACACACGAGGGCGAGGTGGTACTTTGGTGCAAAAAATATTTGCCAAAGATTTATTTTCGGTTTGGTTTAGATGGCGATGAATGATATCCGTGAACTTTTGTTTCAGCAGCGGAAATTTCTTTACAATGTAGTACTTGTGCTGGACTAAAGTCAGTCCCATGGATACAGAAATCGTTGATTGCAGGCAAAATATCTTCTCGATTGAAAGCATAGCCGCACAGAAGAAATAACTCCCGGACGTATTAATCTATTTATCCGTGGCTTATACAATGGCATCAGTAGGACCAGAAAGGCAAAACTTCTTATGGTCGTAGTAGCAAACTTCTTTGGCTCCGTTGTTCAAAAGGAAATTAGTATCATCGTGGTAATGAATGAAATTGATGAAGTGTCTATAAGTAGGTATGAATCCATCAATCGGCATGTCGTTGGTTCAACGCAGACTTTATATGCTCCACATTTTCAAATCCATCCTTAAGCCACAACACCGATTGAAAATACATTTTTTCCATTACACAACTCACCTTAAATGAATAAAGAAAGAACACTAGTAGGTTCAATTTTTTAAAGGCAAATTACTTCTTCATCTTTGAGTGGCTCCACAGTCTGAGCGGACCTGGGTCTCAATCAACATGCCTCTCCAGCACGGTCTTATGCCACAAGTTTCTGAAAGTGTTTTTTTTCACTTATGTACGCCATCTCAAGCAATTCCATTCTTCATTGCGTTGTTCGAATGACTTGTATTCAAAGATTCTTGCTAATGGAGGAGGGTCATCCATCCGCTCTAGATGACCTTGTCCTCTTAAGCGTACCCATAGACGATTGACTGGTCGCATGTCACCCTTCTTCTCCCCCGGACACCATCAATGCAAAAAGGACCAAAAATTGTACATGAAATTCTCCTCTCGAAAAGACGAAGTTCTTTCTCACCCGCTTTGAAAAGCGCCCAAGTTTCTGCGCAGAACAATACGTGATCAGTGTGTTTTATAAAGTCAGCTTGATCCACAAAAGAATTTTGATCCTAAACAAACAGGGTTTGGTAAATCTGATTTTACACCTAATTTCTTTACTTATATTATTGTCCTTATTTACTGCCGAGCTGGGGTTTACCATCGGACTCATTTAACCGCTTTCGTTTCAGTTCAAGTAAACACATCATGGACGCCTTGTTCGTTCAATCTAATATATTTTTTCACACTGACGGTAAGTTCGTTGCCGAACTAGACATATCAGCGTAATATAACTTGTCGCTATGCACGCTGTCATATGCGGTGGTGAGTGTCGATTTGTACTTTTTGGGGCTTTTCCAGAGTTCCTACTATGTAAGAAATTGATCTTTGGTGCACTTCCCTGGCCTAGAATCACACTCACGAATAGAATAGTTTCAAGAATAATTTCAGGCGTTCATACAAAACGGTAGAGAGGATCTTGTAAGCGTTGGTAAGGAAACTAATTTTACGGCACGGTTTTTGTGAACCGAAGCTTGGTCACTCATAGACAAGCTCTTCTCCGACCACATTTCAAAGATAAGCTGGTACATATGCTCGACACAAGTCATCTCAAGCTGCCTCAAGAAGTTTTGCGGATATTCCGTTGGCCCCAGCAACTTGTTCAACTTCTGTTTTTATACATAGATTGCTATCTTGACTTCATTTAGGTTTTGTTCTTCTTCTTCTTGTGACGCTACAGTCCGGTCGTGGACCTGGGCCTTAACCAATATGCCTCTCCAGCCAGCACGATCTTTCGCCAGCTACCGCCAGTTGAGCACTCCAAGTTGGTTGATGTCCTTCTCCACCTGTGTGCGCCACCTTGGCCTGGACCGTCCTGTGTTGTGTTGTCCCAGTGGCTCAGATTCGAAGATTTTTCGTCTAAGTGGGAGGGACCGAATTCTTGCCTAATTGAGTGGAACATTCTGCCTAACAGCGGGATTAGGGCCGTCATTGCCGCTTAAAAGTCTGCAAAAATTATCTTTTCAGATTCTCAGCATCGATTGTACTACTAGGTTTCCGTTTTGGTCTTCATTTAGGTCGTAGTAATGGAATTGTTGGAAATTATCATCCAGATCGAGTGGAACATTTGTCATCGGTATTTGGTTTGTCATTCACAGTTGGTTAACATTCATAGTGAAGTTGGAGTGTTACAAATTTCTTTCATATTTTCGTCGGTATTGATGGAGTTATTGCTATGCTTCTAGCTTTTAGACCGACGTATATAAGAGTTCAAAACATTTTAAAAAATCATTATACCAATCTGATCACTTGTTTTCATATAATTAAGAAGTTAAAAAAAACATCTTTAAATATAAAAATTCGAACTTGTTACCCTGCGGTCCTATCCTAAAGCTGTATCAAAGGACACTGATTTTTGTTTGGAGTTTTTGCCTTTTGGAAACAATTCAGCATTATGACAAATCTTGTGATTCAAAATGAGCACCAAGGATCCCATGAGACATAATTCAAACCTGTACTTCATAAAATCATGTAAAATTGAAAAAGCTTCAGGAGTTAATTTTTTAACCAATTTTCTCAAATTCCCATAGTTCTATCAATTTCTTTATTTTGTTGAGTCATTTATTTGTTTCTCCTTTCTGTGCACGATAAAATTTCTTCAGATTGTTATTGTTCAAAGAAGGACATGTTCTCCCTTGGTTACGCCTTTAACATTCTCCAGGTAGATGCGTGGTGTATTTAGACGCTGACTATACAATTTCGAGAGATTAGCTTGTTATTTCAAAATAAATTCCCGACTTTTGAAGGGATTCCATGGAAAATAGCGATTTAGAATATATCCGTCCCTAATGCCAGTACAGCGACAAAGATTAATGCTTCGAATTGAAGGTGGTGTAATAGTTGCCACAAGCCAAACGAAAATGTCATATTAAAGAGCAACACGCATGCGTCACCTTTTCAGATGTGATTTTCATGTTTACCGAAAAAGTGAAAGAAATGTTTGCGTTTGAGCCGAAAAGTGTGACTCATGTTATGCTGTGTTTATTTGATTTTTCGAAACATTATGTGGTTTGTGAGAGGTCCTGTGTGGGGAATAATACATGACAATAAATTTCCCAGAAAGTAGTTCACTTTTCGCTTGTATTTAGCCCATTTTAGCCCCTTTAAGTGGGCTAATTATATTTAAGTTTGAAATGACTTACAAGTTTTACCAAGAACAGATGAAATTAGGTTAAAATTTAAACGTTTTTTTCCACGTACCCCAGCGTGTCTGTCGAACACAGATTTCCACAAAACCTTCTGAAGTGATTTTTGTTCCTTGAGTATGGTTTACTAATTTGGCGAGTGGTAAACATGTTAGAGGCTTTCACATGTCAAACACAGGTATTTTTTTTTAAATGCAATCAAATTTAAAAAAAAATTAATGTTTTCTATATTTAATATTATGGATTTTTAGGAAAAGTGAAAATTAGTTCTGTAACTTTTAACACCCAAAAATCTGTACACGTTAACCTCTAAAGGCTTTGTTCATATTTTCGGGGTGTAGCTCATGGACTGCTTCGAGGATATTGACCTTCAGTGTCTTCCGCATTGTTGGCATAACCTCAATCATTAACAGTTCCACACAAAAAACAAGTCAAAAGGAGTCAAATCGCAGCTCTGAGTTGGTTAATTCACATCTTCAAGACACAACACTTACTCGTACGTCGGAAAGAAGTTTCCTTTATTCCCCGACGTTTTTCAAGCTAAATAAATTATTTTGATTTGCGGATGTATAACACTGCCTTTCTGTTAAGATTTCAAAGTGGAAACAGATATCGACTAAAAGAAGCGCACACATACAGTCTGCAATATGAGTTGTTGGGTGCATAAAAAAGGCCATGCAAGTCCCCGCTTGGCCACCAATGGTACAACAGTGCAGATTTTTTTGAATTTAACATTATTTTAAATTTGGGAAGTGAAAAAGGTGAATTTCGGATTAAAATAAAGCCTAGTTGGCGTTATTCCGTTTCGATTGTAACATAAGGTAACTTTGAATTGAATGTAGAATCAAGGATTTACCCAACTTCGCAGCTGTCCGCAATCCTATCTGTGGCCAAGCAGCAGGGTTGCAGGCGGACAGTGTGCTTCCCATACCAATTTAACTATTTATTCATAATAAAGCTTGCTTTTAACGTTTTTAAGGGTGTACCCTTAAACGTAAACGAGGGACGAGTGGATTAAGTACCCATCCTGCATGGGATAAAGTTTAATTAGTTCCCGAGGACTTAGTTCCCCGTACCGGAAACACTCCGTACAAACTGAATTCAGAATAACATACAAATACATCAATGTGATCAGGGTCGGAATTTAATGTGCTTAACGTATGCTACCGTTCTCAGTCACCGGCCGGATGTGGAAGTGCGCCTTGAAGCTTAAATGAAATTAGGAAAGATGTGAATTGGATTAAAAGTTGCAAACCACAATTCATTTGTTTAAATGAAAGCCGGAAATGAAATGGAACCCTGGGGGGTTATGGTATAGTTCTCAAGAGATGCGACTATAGCTTCCTCAAGAGCGTGTGTATAGTGCGTAGAGAGAACCTAAGGTCAAGAAATAAACTGAAATCTTTAAAATTTTTAAAATCAAACTCTAATTTCTGAGCGTTGCCAGTCACTTCTCGAAAGAGGTAGATTTTTGAAACTTTTAAGATAATCAAATGTCTGGTTCAGGACTTGGACCAAGACCTCCAGCAAAGAAGTCGACGCACTTACCCACTGCGCCACGGTGGCAGTATCATTTGACCTAAAAATTTCTAATGAATTGTGGTCGCCGTTGCGTAGTGGGTAAGTGCGTCGACCCACACGTAGAAGGTCTAGGATAGAATTCCCGACGGAACACCTCGCATTTCTTCACGGCACCACCTCTTTCGAGTTGCTGACAACACTCAAAGAATACCAATTGTCTATGAAAAGCTTTTCAAATCTCGTCGTTCAGAGTCGGCAAAAATTTGTGCGATATTCCTTTAAATTTATTAAGTTAAGAATTTAAAAAAAAACTTGACGTGTGCTGAGAATTGGTTAAAGGCGTCCCATAGAAGACAGTATTTGAAAATGTAAAGTCCGATACATGCACAGCTTTTCCACTGCATTGCAGTTAAGGAATGACAAAAACAATGCCAGGAATATACCAACACGTCTGCGGCATTTAGTAACAAGCTGGACAATTTAAACAAAGGACCAATCCATCAAGCGTCTGAGGAGCATCCTTTATTGTGCGCCCAACATTGAGCATCACAACTGTGGACATGATACAGAATACGTTCACCTGAGTCCTTATTAATTACTTTTCTCGCTTCATGTGCATTTTCTGTAATTGAATAACGAGAAAAGCAGACATTATCACAGTAACGAGAAAACCCAGAATCGCATGTTGTATCGTGACACGAAACAACATTTTCCTCTTGACGGCTTCGTTGTTAATTACTTAAATTCTGAAACGTGCGTTGGGTTAAAAAGAGCAATTTAATGAATTCAGACACGATGTTGACGAAATTAAATGATGAAAAGCAGTCAAGTACATATAAAAGGGGTTTCTTAAAGGGAAAACTGATGAAAGTGCTCGGAGTGGTAAATTCGTGTTAACAGTATTGATATTATACTTATTATATGAGACTCATTTCAGAGCAATAAGTTTTGTACATTCTAAAAATGTAACTTATTTTCCAGCTCTCACATGCTGACTTGGAACTAAGTTAACAGTTTAGATTCCAAAGATTAACTTCAACTGCAAGAAATAAAGGGTGTCCCAACAAGAACGCAAGATTTAAATTTTAAATAAAACGCAAACGTGAATTCTTTATTATATCGTAAAGTAGACAGGATGAGGTTATGTGTGGAATAACATATCGGCCAGATGACCGCCGCAGATTTGCTGGCACATACGCGATCTTTTACTGTAATTTTCAACCGTTTTTTATAAATGCTGCGGTATTCCATCAATTCCTCGTCCAATTTCCTCTTTTAAGGCTTGAGTCGTTGGTGGCTTACTCGCATAAACCATCGTCTTCAAAAAAAACTTAAAGAAAAAAGCCCAATGGTGTTAAATCGCACGATCTAGGCGGCCAATTCTGGTCTCCAAAACGCGAAATAACACGACCGGCAAATGACTGATGCAGCAATTGAATTGTTTCTCTGGCTGTATGAGATGTGGCGCCGTCTTGTTGAAACCACATCCCCTCCACATTCATTTCTTCAATTCTAGGCACGAAAAAATTGATTATCATTTCACGATACCGAACACCATTGACTGTTTGCGCTTGACCTGACTGTCCAATGATTCCTTCAGCCCAAACTCCACACCACACAGTGACACGTTGAGGATGCATTTGTTTCTCGTGAATCACTCGAGGATTTTCCTCGCCCCAAATGCGACAATTCTGCCTATTGACGAACCCATCAAGATGGAAATGGGCCTCGTCACTAAAGATGATTTTATCGTCAAAATCAGCATTTTCATGTTGTCTCTCCAATACCCAATTAACGAACTCCCTTCGCTGTGCATGGTCAACTGGCTTCAGTTCCTGAGTCAATTTAACTTTGTATGCGTGAAGATGCAAATCTTTCGTCAAAATTCGCTGCATAGTGGATTTAGAAACACCAATTTGTTGAGCTCGGTGTCGAATTGAGGTGGATGGAATTTGAGCGACATCATCACGTACTGCTCCGATATTTTTGGTCGATCGACCTGGTCGAAGGCGCGTTGTTGTCTTTACATCAGCTACAGACCCAGTTTCAGCAAATTTTTCCATTAATAGCTTTACAGTTGACTCTTTTGGAGCATTATTGTAACCCCAAATTGATCGTAATTTGCGAACTGTAGTCGCAAAACTTCACCATTTCACAATGTCCATTCGTGTAGCGCTCCATTTTTATTAACCTTATACCTTCTACTAACAAACAATAATAATTGTTCAAATGTCAAGCAATGACAATTCGAATGGCGCCAAATTTAAATCTTGCGTTTTTGTTGGGACACCCTTTATGTACTTTCCTGGCTCCACTTTTTAATCACTGCATCAGCAATGAAAAAATCATTAAAACGCATCTTACGACATAGAAAATGTATTCATCGAATAATAGTTTCCATTTGGAACTCTCAAATTATTGATATACAACCCAGTTTAACAAATCAAATGAATCCGCAAGCAAAATCGAATCTCCAAGTAGACGCGAATGCAACATCTCGAACCCCACGCTTCGATGCTACCCAGCAATTGAGCAGAAAATTTCATGGAAAATACTCTACAAACTCAACCGACCGACGAAGATCGTCTTGAATTTGAAATTCATATTCCCGTTCGACTGTGCATACGATAGCGAAGGCGCGCTGCCCGCCCCACCGATTTGCCTCTGACTGGCGGTGGGGGGCTGTGTCTCTCCCGATAGTCATGATGACCTTGCGCTAACTGGCTGGCACATTCCGGGTCATAGCCATAACAAGCAGATTATAATAATGTTCTTTGATTTACAGTTCACTGAAGATTTGCCGCCCCTTAGGGGGACCAACCGTCATCGAGTGCAAACAAGAAAAACACAAAGTGGAGGGATGCTCCCCTGCTTCGGAGAACAGAAAAAAAATGCGGAATAAACAAAGTCGACAACAGTCACGATGTCGGATGTGTGGGCGGTTGTTTCTCGTGCGCATTCCTGGTGCTGCTTCCAACCCTCCTTGAAGCACGGGCACGCCGCCGCGGGTCTTCTGCAGCCTTATCAGGTGTATCTGCTTTTCGCGTATATCTTGTTTTTTTTCCCCACCCCTCAAACAGTAACCATATCCTTGGGAAATTATTATTCAGTAATGGCAAAAGGAGCGCCAAGGGGAAACAAATTGAATTTTCACCCGAGATAATGTTTGTCGGATATCCTTGCGCCTGAGACCGACGTACACATCGCTCTGTCGCTGAGCCGTGCTGGGGGAAAGTGCGAAAAATTCAATTTTGATTTCACTGCTTGCACTTTTTGGGGCAAGGACGGAGGGACGTATCAGAATGGGATGGCATATGAAGTGGATATCGGCATGGCTACGCCAAGTGTCATGACAGCGATGGCGGTGACGATGGTGATGATGTTGATGATGATAGCTGGTGTTGGTTTCCAGATCATGTGCGCAATAAAACAGACTGAGGATATCGATGAATAAATATTCAAATTTTATGATTTGCGTGCCAACAGCGCCCGTAAGACTGAGTGGGGGACCTTGTCATAAGAATAGAGAGTGCTGCCGAAAAGTACATACTACATGTTAGTCTTGGGGGAGGGAATTTTGGAGTGTCTTGCGATTGATTTCTACTTTCAATTTCACTTCCGTATCCATAACATTAATAAATAGAAAATTGTTGGAAACTGAGTGCGATGGCAAGGCAATCGGTAATTTGGAAGAGCAAAACCTAGAAATCGACTCAAGTTCACTCACTTCTAAGAGAAATTGCTTGTTCTCAATGATCCTTTGTTGGCGAACTACACGAAAAATATTATCCTCGACAGGAATGGAGTGGTGGTAGGTGCTTTGTTAGCAAATTCTGTGGTTGCAAACATCACGGTCACATTTTCCCAATTGTCAATTACGAATTTGCCTGTTCATCGGCCGGGCGAGACTTCTAAAGGATATAAGCCTACTGCTGCGTTCAAAATGACTTTTAGGTATTTTGCTGAAGCAAGGGAGTCCTATTTCAGACATGGTCCAAACAGTTGCTATTTTGACACAAATTTTCAAATTTCTTCAAGTTGAGAGCTAGCTTCTTTGTGCTGTGTTCAGAGTTTCATGCATGAAATTACTAACAGCGGCTATGTTTGCGGTGGCTATAGCGTTCTTATGACGTACGACTGTCGGTTGATTGCTTACAAAGCCTGTATCCATTACAAAGTACACATAATATGCAGTGACAAGCAGCAGCATTCAGAGCCATGGACGGCACATTCTAACTTTAAAAATAGGCTATCCCTAGTATGGTTTAGCTCTAAATAGGGATCGCCACTTTCTTACTGTCAGTCGTCATTGTGCTTGCAAATCGCTAAGAGTTTCGAACATGAATACATTCTTTGAGCCATGTATTCAACGACCAGATAGACAGAACAAAAAGAAAAGAGAGAGAGGGGGAAGATTGGTGTAAAAGGAAGCAAACTATACGTGTGGCCAAGGATTCAAAGACAGTACAAAGTTGCTACCTTTCTCATGAGTTTACAGTGCTTAGAGAAGGAGAGAAAGTTAAGAGATGTAAGCGACATCTTGAAAAATGCATGGGCACAAGTTTAAGGGGGATGAAACGAATTTAAATAGCATAGTGATTTGAAAAAGAAATCCTTTAATTTTGCGTACAAACCGGATGGAATGTAACAACGGGAAGAGAACAAGATCTCGAGTCACATTTGCGTTTCAATAACTTTTCTCTTGTAGTGATATTTTCGGTGCTTGTGTTTGTCACTTCATTTCGAAGTTAAGTTCTTTTCAAAGTAATTGTTTCTGAAGACAGGAATGACAAGTAAGCATATCATACACGTTATCTATTGGGACACAGAAGATCGATCGAATTTCAAAAAATCCATAGTTAACGTAAGCGAATATAAAAATTTGAAAATGCGTCATAATTGCACACCAATTTCAAGGATTGAACTCACCATTCATTTGAATTTCAATAATCACCCTTGCTAGAAGAGTCAAAACCTTATCCAAGTGACTAACAATGATCAATGTCAAGATGACAAGATGCCCCTACAAACTCTTTTTTACGTACCATAAGGGCGTATGTATAAAATTGATCTATAACTTAATTCGTGCGGTTTGCTAAGAGATGGCGTAACTTGTATTTTTTCATTGTTATTATTCCATTGGAACTTGCGTTGTACGTCACTACAGGATATGTCATTCACTTGAAGCGTTAACAACAAGAATTTTTTTCACTCAAATGTGTCGAACTTTCTGCCTGATAAAGTGTTTTTGCGAGGAGTTCTTCTTCATTATTTTTATATGAAGAAAACTGCTCCTGAAAGTCATCATATTTTGGGGAAAGTTTATGGCACTTGTTGAGCGAACGTGCCAAAAGAAGTCTGCACGACTTCAAAGTGCTGATTTTGGCTTAGAAGACAATGAACGTCCTGGGCAGCCAAAAAAGTTTGAAGATGAAGAACTCTAAGCATTACTTTATGAAGACTGCTGCCAAAGATAAGAAGAGGTTGCAGAATCTTTGGGTGTTACTCAAGCAGCCAATTCGAATTTTGTTAAAGCAGCTGGATATATTGTATATACGCTATCTCTCAGCAAACCGCACGAATTAAGTTATAGACTTAAATAACTAAGAGGTTGTTCCCCGTTCAGATAACGTGACTCAGATTTACATAGAAAGTAAATGTAAATACCAGGACAGGAAGAGTCCTTTTTAGCAGTAACTTTTGCAAGCCACATAGACCACGATTGTTCCCTTTGGTAGTTTCTTACATATATTCCACTACTTTGACCATTTAATTTTTGTTTAGAAAACAGGACCCTATCCTTTTAAGGGTTTTGCTTCCGTTATGGTGGCTCTGCATGCCTCCGTTCATCCGCACGCATACTAGGTCAAAGAATGAAGTGAATTTTACATTCTCTCAAGATATATTTATTTTTTCGCCAATTTCTATTTTGTTCACCTCAGATATAATACACTTGTTCCAGTGTTTTCTTTTCACTCCTCCAAGCAGTTTTGATATGCACTTTCTGGTATGCCCTTGAGGTTTCTCAGCGATTATGCTTGTTTCTCCTCAATCACCGCAAAACGCCGTCCTTCCATGGGCCTCAATGTTGGGAACAGAAAAAAGTCGTAGAGCGCCTGGGGAATACAGTGGCTGAGGCGGTTTTGTTTTTGGTCAAAAATTTAGTGAGCAGGTGCATTTGATGATGATGATGATAAAAAAATTGCATGACATGAGCCATTCTGTACGCCATATGACATTTTCAGCAACTTCTCTCTTCATAACAATTTTCTTCACTTTCTCAACAGTTTTATCGGTTGCTGATGTGCTGGAGCATCCAGGACGAGTGTCGTTATTCACATCTTCTCGACCTTCTTTGAAAAAGTCGCACCACTTATAAACATGACTTTTGAATCAGACTACACTCGCCGTATGCCACTGACAACATTTCAAGTGTTTCCGAGCGCTTGATTCGGTTTTTCACACAGAGCTGAATGCAAATTCTTTGATCTATTTTTTTCGACAACAGGAAATCGCCGAACACCAAAAACACGTCTAACTGCTCAATGCTATACAGTTTCAGCTGTAAGTATTTGTTCGAGACGAATGTACCAACATAACAAAATAAAAAAAAATCGATACTTATTTTTTGGAAAGACCTCGTATGGTCTAGGTGAGCTCCGGTTTCGACGCTACGAGCCATACAGCGCACGAGTCAATTGACTTGTTGGGAAATCATTTTGGTGAGCACTTAATTTCACGTTTTGCTACAGTAGATTAGCCACCTAGATCGTCCGATATCACATCTTTGAACAGTATTCCCTTGGGATATTTAAGGTCTCAGACTTTCAAGAATAAGTCAGCTACGATTGACGCTTTGAAAGCCAACATTACACGCGTTATCCGCGAGGTAGCAGACTCCCGAACGAGTCGCCCAAAATTGAATCTTCCGAATAGACAACCTCAGACATAGTTGTGACCAACATTTATGTGATATAATATTCAGAGAGTAAATGCCATGATTTTGTTATTTTAACCGACAGGAATAACTTTAAGTTAACTTTTAAATTTATGTGTTTTATTTCACATTATAAATGGAACCTTTGCATGGATTTCTTGTATCGCCTAAGATATTAAACCCTGTATGTACTTGCACTTGACCAGTTTATTTGTAATCTCACTTCATTTCAGAGCTGGAATATAGAGACTAAAGGTAAATTCATTTCAATAGCCCTCCGAACTGGCTTTACAAATTCGCAAAAAAAAAAGCTGAAAATCCGAAAAAACTGCTTTCCTTCAAATTTAAATTCTCTTCAGAAAACTTCGTAAAAATCAAACTCAATTAAAGTCCAATAAAATCTTTGATTACGAAATTTAAAAAAAACAAACAAGCAAATAAGTAAATTTTCACACGGAATGCAATTATCATCATCACACTCGAAGACGCGGCCGCATGTCACCTCGACTACACAATTTCTCGAAATCAAAACAAAAATTTCCTCGGAAAACGTCTGTATTTTTAAACTCGAAATAAAAACTAAAGCAGGCATAAGCGGTAAAACATTTTTGCTCCCCTCTCATTGACCGAGGGGGCGCAGCAAATTTCGGATTTATCGCTGCCAGTCAAATTCATAAAATTTGCTGCGATTCACTCACACGGAACTGCCGGCAGAGAGGGGGCATGTGTGCCAGAGATGGGAGCACAAAAATATGAGAATATGCAAATTTTTCGTGAAATTTTTTCCAGAGCCATTCCCAAGCGTGAAATGTGCAAATATTCTCGAAAAACAAAACAATAAGTTACCTGCCCTCTCGGTGGCAAGGCGGCAGCTCTGGCGGCACACCACGGATGTGGGGTGAGTAATCCGCAACCAGGAACAGGCGTCATCATTCATCCAGACACCGACACTGCCGCAGCTGTTGGGCGAACGGAGGACGGGTGGAGGAGTTGGTGTGACGCCACCGCCGCCGCTATCTCTAATTCTATTCGCGTGCGGTTTTGAAGCGGGCGAATAAAAACAGACACAAACAAAAAAAAACGACTTAAACGACTGCCTCCTGCTAAATTTAATTTTTATGCGCGAAAATTGGCTTGTGTTCTAGTTTTCTCTGCTCTGTGGGTGGGTGGTGGAGGCTGTCCAGGATGCCTAGCATACGAGTGCTTGTTCAAAGCAAATCAAATAGTTTCACCAAATTGCCGCTTTTATGATCCACTCCGGAGCACGCACCCATTCCCCGGACTTGTCATTAATTTATGCTTGTCATTACTTCTCAAGCGAAAGCATATTTTACGGCACGATGAAGGCGAATAGCAGATGGCGGTGACACGGGAGGAGGTCTTCTATTTTTAATCGAACGAGAAAACAACATTGTTCGGTTTTCAAAAGATGCCAGACAATGACAACATTCATTAGCAAAGCTGTTCACAACTGCCAGCAGCAGCGCTTGCATTCCCGCTGCAGGATGGCCCCGTACCACATCAGAGACAATTGATTGTCGGATGGGAAAGGTGTACGGGGCTCTGTGTATTTGCTGTTTTATTAACGATGTCGACTGCAGAAATTGCAGCCTCAACGTGAACGTGTGCCATTGGTGGCTGGTCATCAGCGGAGTACACACGCCAAAGTCGAAAGGTGGGCCAAGGTTATTCCACCCCTCGATAGGCTTTATTAATAAAAATGTTGCGGGCGATGCGGTTCATATATCATCGGCTTTCTTCTGCGGTCCACCACCACCACCACCACCACCCTGGTGGCACATTTAAACTGGAGTCCACTGTAAATGACTGTCAGGCAGTCCGGAGGGGACTGCATACACACATCCGAACGCTGTCCGCGGCGAGAAGTGAAAATATTTCCTTCTTTCGATCTCACGGTTAATGGCTTCGTTGTGAATTAATTAAATTCTGAAATGGCCTTGCTTCGAGTATAAAAATTCCCTCGAGTGAGTCCAGAAAAAGAGAATGTTTGTGCTAGCGAAATTAAATTGTGTTTATGAGAACAGCGGGGGATGGCGGTGATGAAAAACGCTTTAAATTAAACATGCAAGAACTGCCCAGTCGGGGTCTTAAATTGTGGCACTGGGCAAAGTGTCGTTGAGGATTTTTTTAAATTTGTAACAAATGTTGAAGATAGTTTACTTTGGCTCGGCCAAGACAACCGAATGAGCAGCAATACTCCAGATAAGAGCCATCCACATCTAGGCTCCAGGATCGAGGAGAATATGATGGAAATGAAGATGATTGATGATGATTTAGAGCCCAACATTGAGGAAGCTTGGGAACCTTATCTTAAGGACGAACGCATGAAACCATCAGGTATTGCTCAGGCACATTTCCTTCAAGTTCGAATGCGTTCCACTGTCAAAGTCTGAATTCTGGGAACTGCTGGGGAAAGGGGTAGGCATGTTTGTTCTACGAGTCAGCACCTCATACTACACCTCAGTTTGAGCCTGAGTTCTGAACAAAAGAGCGATTTTGCTGGTTTTGAGTGCAACATTTGTTTCCACCATACTCCCTTAGAGACTTCAAATCGTTTGTCAGTATTTGCAGTCAGAAGAACTTTTGGGAGATTGTATTTCTAGCGACAGTTTCTTCTTCCATTTCTGGGAGACTCTCCTCAACAGACCTGCCTCTCAGTCATCAAGCCTCTACAGGTATCAGGATCTGTCGTCAGATGTCCTAGGTAGCTATCAGGCTGTTGGCTAAGTTCCTTTTCCATTCATGCGCATAAGGGCAGTATGTCCTCCTCACCATTAAGATTTCGAATTTTGGAATTTAAGACATTTCCTAATTTCACATATTTCGGCTTCGATTCTTCGAATTTTTGTTCATATCAGAGTTTTGTCCTCAATCCTGCTTGTGTTGATTTTATCTCAACCAACTTGGAGTGCGCAATTAGAGACAGTTGTCGAGTGATCGCACCAACTGAAGACATGTGTTTTGTTCCAGACTGAATCCATTCCGGGCTTAAGCGCCACTTCAAGAAGAAAGGAGGTTGTTACGTTTTACTCCATTTTTCATAACTTTCCGCAAAATTTCTCCTCATACCTGTTCCAGTCGCAATTGTCTGAGGTTTATTGGTATTAACCAGCGACTTCATGTTTCCCCCAAAAAAAGAAGTCCAAGATGGTTAAATTCGGCCATTTTGCTGACTATGGAAAATCGTCAAAATGGAAGACGCGAACTCGACCAGAAAACATGTCTTTCACGAGTGTGAAGTTCGGCGTGGTGCAGTTGTACCACCTTCTTCAAACCGCACCTTTACAAACCTTTTCAACGTTTCATTCAATTCCAACAGTAAGGGGTGGGACTCGAGCTCCATACCAATGGGTAACTACAGGAGGCCGTGCAGGAAGTGTTCACAACCAGATTGTCGATGGCGTCCTCCAAAAAATACGGCCCATAAACTTTTCCACGGGGATGCCACATCACACAGTTAAGGGCTCTTCGTGCATCACATGATGAATCTTCTTCTTCTTCTTCGGGTGGCGCTACAGTCCGGGGTGGACCTGGGCCTCAAGCAACATGCCTCTCCAGTTAGCACGATCTCTTGCCAGTGTTGTCCATCCGCTCTACATGGCCTAGCCCCCTTAAGTGTTGTATCCGTAGACGCTTGACTAGGCTCATGCCGCCGTACAGCCCATACAGTTCGTGGTTGAATCTCCTCCTCGAGATGCCATCAACGCAAACAGGACCAAAAATCGAATCTGAGTATCCCAAAAATTAGGATTTTGCTTGTTGATGCAGCCGCTTGGAAGTGGAATTGCACCTCGTACGTCAATAAACAAAATCGTCCCCTCCGTTGCTAAGTTTGAGGACTTCTCCAGAGTAATTCGCACGAGACGGACGGTCAGGAAGAATTAACTGCTGCTCTATCTGCAATTTATAAAGAAAGTCTTTCACTCTTTCACTTTCTTTCTAAGTAAGTCTTTCACTAAAATTCCTTGTAGGGTCCTTCTGGAAGTGCCCAATTGCAAGGTCCTCGATTTCACTTCGCTCTTAGCGACATCAGCAGCTTCAATCGCAAAATTTTCGTCCGATCGACCATTCTGGTGGTGAACACTTCCTGCACGGTCTCCTGTAGTTACTTATTGTTATGGAACTCGAGTCCGATGCAATTATACAATTTCCACCCAATTTGGCAGGGGCATAGAAATGTCGGTTATCCACACTGTTAAATGGCTTTCAAACCTCCACTCAGACCTGATGTAATCACATTTGTAATTGTTTTTCAAAATCCATGCCTTATCCTTGCCATCGCCCCGGCTCATTGAATAGAGATCATCAACTGTTATCGTTTCAACTTACATGGTCTACGACCGACTTACAAGAGCTCTTGTCATCGTCCTCGAGCAATTTTCTACGAGTTCTCGAAAATCGTGTTAATTAGTACTTCGTTCCCGTCCCGATTAATCTCATTCAAGCCCCTCGCTTTCGACTTGGATTAACGACCTCGTCGCCATATACCTTAAGTTCTTGTGTTGTTTTTCGCCGACGCCACCGCCACCGCCATCGCCTATAGAAGCCGGCACTTATCTTGTATCTCCTCGAGAGAGAGAACACATCAAATGCCAAAAATAAAACGTGTCAAATCCACAAAAATCCACTTGTACACAAAATTCGGTCTCGTTCGCCTCGGAGGCAATTACCCTCAGCCGCTGCTGCTGCTGCGTGCACATGTGGGTGCGTGTGTGTATGTGTCGGCGTGCGTGTGTATCAGTTTTTTTTGGCAGAGACAAAGTAAGTCATTAAACCAAACCAACAGCCACCCACCCACAATTTTCTTTTTGCATCATGTCTGCTGCCTCCCCCACGTGTGTTGTGGGGAATGCTTGCTCTGGTGACAAGGCACACGCTGTGACTCTGTCGTCGTTCTACTGCTAAATGCATCCCGGGAGTTTGTCAACCTAGATTCCTTGTCATAAGCCGCTCTCTGTCGCCGCCGGACTGAAGTCGTTTCTTATTTTTTTCTGCGACAACTGTTCCACTTCATCCCCCCACCCAGAGACTTACCGCTCATCGATTATACACACTGAAGCCTGAAAACAATCTAGGCAATAATCTTGAATATGATGTCCTGGGGGGGATTTGTCCAATCAACCGTCCCGCCGTACCACCACCCACCCACCGCCACCCGCAACTACGGAATTAGGGTCAAATTTTGTGCCACGGCAAAATCAATGCGCTCATCCGAAGCTCATAAAAATAATTCCATAATGGAGTCGTAGTCAGTCGGATTCGCCGGTTCAGTGGCAGGGGGCGGAAGACAGAGCACCCCTAGGTGCTGGATTGAACCGAAATTAGGAGCCCGGCATGGCTGTCAGAGTTATTTCAGTACCCCGTGCTCTATTTCTGTATCCGGACGGCTGTCGATTGGTTTTGTATCGAAGCGCGCATCGAGCCGTGTCGGTGGCGCTTCCCACCCGCATTAGACCCTCACAACGCGTGAGTATCGATTGCGAATCCTGTGGATTGTGTGTACTTTTTTATGAGAAAACTGCCTTCGGGGGGTGTGCACGATGTATAGAGTGTTGGTGTCGATGTCTGTTGTTAACGACTTACACCATGCGTGGGTGGGGGGGGGGGGGCGAAGGAGCTTGTTTGATGCATGATTGGAATAAATTATCTTCGGACTGGATTGGATTTATGAGTTCGGCGAAGGAAAATGTCCCGAAAGTGGAGCAAGGCAATCGATTACGGACAGCCATCGGGACGTCTCGGTTAGTTGTTGTCGTTAAGTAATTGATTCTTAATTGGAAATGATTTCGGTTGTCTGTGGTGGTTCTCAGCAAAATTAAATTTGGTTTTGGATAAAAGGTGAGAGAAGCTTTAGGAAATTGAACTTTAAGCGGCTTCCATTAGTGGCTTGGATCTTGTAAGAAAAACTGCATGATACGCAATCGATGTTCAGTCTAGACTCAGAATTGTATGAATGCCGAAAAAAAATGCTGCTTTTAACAGAAAGACAGAATCATACATCCGTGGAATGAAAAGCGAACTATTGAACTTATTTTCATTTTGAAATGAAAATCAATTTTGGCCGAAATGAAGCACCCACCGCGACTGCTGTTTGTGTCAAAGGTGAGTCTAGTACGCTAATGGACAAAGCTCGTGGTCGCCGTTGTCGTGCACAGATGACGTGTCTGCAGTTGCCGATAGTTTTAGATTCAATACACGAACAATAGCCCCCAACATTATACGTATAAGTAACATACTAGCCTGAGGAAAACCCTGTACAAAGATTTCGGACTATTCGCTTAAAAGGTTCAAATGTCTTGACAATCATCTAATAATAATAATAGACTGGCACTACAGCCCACAAGGGACCTAGCTTCAACAACAACTAATCTTGTTGTGCCTGCTACTGTCCTCTCACGAATAGAAGAGACCTACAGGTTTTTGCCGACTCCGAACGGCGAGATTTGAGAAGCTTTTCATAGACAATTGATACTATTTGAGTGTTGTCAGCAACTTGAAAGAGGTGTTGCCGTGAAAAAATGCAAGGTGTCCCGTCCGAGAATTGAACCTAGACGTTCTGCGTGTGCCACGCCACGACGACCGCGACCATCTTTTTTGTTTTTGCAGTGAGTGTTTACTGACTGATTTTTTTTTAATTAAATTGAAGACGTGAACTTGGAAGACCTCTGTTTCATGCAGAATTGCACGTGATGCCACACAGTCTATGTGGCAATCGAGTTTGTTTTTCTCTTAAAACTCCCAAACCGTGTTATCAGGGATGTTGGTGATCTTAGTCGGCCACCTTGTAACTGCAGCTGGTCCTCTTTGGACTTTTTTTGTGGGAAACCGTGAAGAACCGATATTGTGCAAGCAATCTGGAGTGACTTCAGCACTTAAAGTCAGTATGAGCCAAGCAATTCTGGACTCACAGCCTGATACCATCAACCAAGGGGTTTAGTTTGGATTGACAGAGTGCGCCACTTCTAAACCATTCCAGGCAACCACTTGAACCACGTTTTAGGAATTGTTGTTCTCACAAATGTCTCTATAAGATGTTCTCTTGGTTGCTTAGTTGAACTTGTATTTGACGCACCCTATGTATGTATTAGTTCAATTTCTTGGATATTATATTTCAAATAGCACAGAAAGCACAAAAGACAATTATCCTAAGGTCAACATATGTGTCGAGCTATTCTTACTACTTCCGGATCACAGATCATTCACACAGGTTAGAGGGTGAAAAGGCTTTCACAAATACTAGTGAAACGTTGTCTTTTTTATCGAACAAAATATGGCCTCTTATGTAGGACGTAGCTCTCTATTTTGATTATAACAATTAAAAATTAATCAAATTAAGCAATTGTTTTCAATTAAAAACGTAATTTTAAGCATTAGGCTGTGGCCGTCGTGGAATAGTGAATAAGTGTGTTGCAGGTTTAATAATAATAATCGAGTGGCACTATAGCCCACAATGGACCAGGGCCTAGCTCCTACAACAACTACCTGTGTTGTGGTTGCTACTGCCCTATACAAGTAGAAGCGAACTACAGTTTTTTGCCGGCTCCAAACGGCGAGATTGAATAGCTTTTCATAGACAGTTAGTACTCTTTGAGTGTTGTCAGCAAGTTGAAAGAGGGATCGCCACGTCCCAGGTTTGCCGAACATTTTTCACGATACCACCTCTTCCACTTGCTGATAGTACTCAAAGAGTGCTTATTGCCAATGAAAAGAAGAGCTTCTCAAATTTCGACTTTCGGAATCGATACTAAATTGGAGGTCCTCTCCAGCCGTGAGAAACCAATTGCACACACAATTCGGGTAGCAGATGAAAAAGCTAGGATCTGCCTTCTTGTGGGAACGACTGTTTAATTCCCTGTTTGTTTGGTGTCACGTTCCCTTTAACCTTCTCCGCTCCGAATGCTCAACCGAACATTCGTTTTGACAAACCGTCAATATTGTCTTTGCAGTTCGTCACAAACGTCCCATGCGGATGTGTCATCATGTGTATGGTCATTTGTTCGCAACCGCTTAACTTATCAGGAAATTCAATGTGAAAAGATGCACATTCGGAGATGCTTGCTGCCGACAGATTTTGTTTGACGCAGAGGATTGTGACAGGTAACGCAATGTATGGAAGGAAGAGGATGCAATTTTCACTACCTTTTGATTGTTACCCAAACACAGATCGATCGAAGATTTCCTTAGTTAAAGATGAAGTAGTCAACTTCCTAAAGACTGCAACAATTCTTAAAGAATGGATGTTTGTCTACATGTGGCAGATGCCTTGGAGTTTGCAATCGAGCTTCAAAGGGAACTTCAATGTCAGCTGCAACGAATGGAAATGAAATTTAAGAAGCTTTTTAAAGGCTATCAGGGGCTATTGTGATCCGGACTTTGATCGTAAAACTAAAACGTTTGGTGCATATCGTTTCCGTGATCCAGACTGCATTGGATACAAAGTGCAAGTAACATTGACATCCGAGCCCATCTAATATTGTAAATATGTGGCCCTTCAGTTGGCTAGGATTCAGTGAAATGAAAAGACTATTTTTCAACACTTATGTCTGTCTGGATGTTGGTGGGATGAACCAATTCCGGAACACTATGAACGAGATTGGACTACGTTTAGAGCAGAATTGCCGTTGACGGAAAATTTAAAGGTACCTCGGTGGATTTTTACATCTCCTTCATATGAAAGCTTCTAAAAGTATATCTTTGCTTATGCATCGATATATGCTTGTGCTGCGACAGCAGAGTAGACACCGTGAATGATGAGACCAAAGTGTCCATCTTGATGCCCTAAGCGAAGGTTTTTCAAAATTATTTACGATTTCATGCCTGAAGCTCAAAGCAACAGTCTTAGCTTGGTGCAAAAGTATCAACAATCCTAAATTTCGGCTCGATTTAAACCTTCTTTCGGTCAGATACAGGGAAAAGTTGAATCCTGGTAAATACAAACAACGTGTCGCAAATAGGTTAACAAAAATTGAGGACCTTACACCTGACGATGTTTCGCGTTATGGTTGATATCGCAACTCGCGGAGTATATTCTGTCCAGTTAGCCAACCTTGACCAGAATCATCAGTTCTCCGGACATGCGGAATTGCAATAAAATCCCCCCATTAAAGGACTACCTGGGCTCTAGCAGATCTGCCACCACAACCTCACTTAAACTATAATCCACAGCAACACCTTCAGCTGAGGTCAAAGCCCAATTCATCAAGCGAAATGGGATGATGTCCCTAAACGTTTATGCCTTCAATTTAATCCTTTTCCTCGCCTATAAACAATTTGTGCGGCCTGCTTCCAAAAAGGGCCCCATTACAGATGCAGGCACCAAAATAAAAACCTCACACATTTAGCATAAATTAAACCGTTGGCCAACCTTTCCCACCCCGGCGCCCCGCCCACGATTTTTCAACTTGTGTGATAAATTCAACTTATCTTCTAATCCCCGAAGGCCTTTTGGCCATTCCCTGTTGAAAGGCCGTCAATATATTGCCGCCCGTTCGTTGCAAAATTAATGAGATGCCACAAGGAAATAGCTTCAGACCCTCGCACGACCGACAAAAATTCAATAAAAACTTTCTCGCCCACAAAATAACCCAACTCACCCGACAGGGGGATGTCCGCTCCAATTTACTTCAATTATTTCGAATCAAGAAAAAAAACGTGCGCGACATGTCCTTTGCGCCCGAGAGGAAGTAGTTCGAAAGCGAAAAAGGGATAACTTTAAATGCAATTTTACAAAATCCAATAAATATGTGGGCGGATTGTCCTCGGCAGAGGGACACACAAATCTCTCGTCTCGCTCTGTTTTGGGGCGGTCTGTAGCGACTGGAGCAAGTTGAATATTCCGAGAAGGTCTTTGAGTGCGAAAATTGAATTTCCTTTGAGAAGCAAACGTTCCCAAGTAGTTGCGGACGAGATTTGCTTTGTGTTTGCGCTGTTATTGTCTTTGAGAAATTTAAGTGCTCTGCTGGTCCTTTAGGCGATCATTTATTCCATCGAAGACAAATGGAAATGAATTTGAATATTTCAAAGTGGAGGGGATGGCGCTCCTTATTTGACAGTTTGACGCCGAATTAAGAGGGGAATGAGAACAGCCCTTTAATGGCTTTCTCAATTAGAATTCAGAGCAGTGTGTCTGTGTAAAGTCAACCACAACAAACTGCCTGCGGATCATCCACTCAAGTTCATCCAATTGTCGCACAAAGACTGGTTAAATCGTGTATGATAACATTATATCCAGGCAATTCGCACTGAAAGCCCTGCAGGCATCCCCCGTACAGAGTGCAGCTGCCTGGCGGGAAGTAGCCCGCCGTTTGTGTCTGCTCGCCAATTCAACACTTGTCCCGATAAAAAAATTCTCACTTCACCCCGATTCTATTGATTTTCATATCGGAGCCAAGGACTGTGTCCTTTGTAGCAACAAAAAAACAAAAAGCCAACCTCCAAGATGGTTTTACAGGACAGGTTGACCCTTCTCAACCTGAGTCCGTTGTGTTGTGGGGTGTGTATGCGGTTTGTTTGTCATTTGATATCCTTGCTGATTTTGAAACATGTTTGTCCTCTTTCATTGTCTCCTTTGGATTCGTCTGACATTCAATTTTGTTCTTTTCTCTTTTTAGATTATTTAGCTGACAACAGGACTGCATCCCTCTCCTCCGCGGGTCCATCCGATTTAAATCCGACAGAGGTATGTATGACCAGAAAAACTGACATTTCAATAAAATGGACTGTAAATAAAGAGACGTTTTTTTTCTGTCCACGGGGAGTATTAATTTTTGAACTGTGCACTGGGATTACACTCGGCACTGGGGAACACAAATGTTGGGTGGGGAGTGCATCGGAGGAAATTCAATTTAAAATATTAAAATGGAACTCACTGGGGCGTATACGTAACTTTTTTCGGTTTGTTTGATGTGCGGTGTATGCTGTGTCCTGCAGCCAATTTCTGACCATGAGTGGGGAACGGGGATTTTTTTCCCGAATTGAAGAGCAATCTGTTTGAAATCCCATATAAATCGTTATTAGAATTTGGATTGTTTTACGTCACACGTGACACGGCTTACATCGCTCTCAATTCAGATCTGATGATTTAGAAGACAAGTGACACAATATTGAAAGTGCCATTGGACATATTAATGGTTGTGTATTTTATTATGTTAGAGTATCTGGCAGTGAACCAAATATTTTTGTCTAAACCGCAGCCAAGAAAAATGAAATCGATAGCAGCCAGTTAAACCAACGATGACACTTTTCCTAGATTTTTTTTTGAACTTGAAACTGATGTTGAATACATAAGAGAAGAGAGTGATATGATGTGCGGCATGTGCGAGTTACGCAGAAAAGATTCCGTTTCATTTTTTCACATTTAAAAGTAATCCAAATACAAGGCTTAAATTTGTTTAATATATACGTACTTAACTGCAATATGAACACATTCAAGAGTTAAATAAGGACCCATGCTTTTTGAATCTATTAAAATATACAAATAGATTCGATAAATTTGAAATAATTTTGTTGGTTTTTCATAGGGGGAAAATGTTTTGATTTTTGTGCTGGCACTAGTCACACTACAACTGTCCCAAATTTGCCAAATCACGTCGATATATTCATTAGTGTCTGATATGCACGCTATTTTCTAAACAGCTGAAAGTGAATCTTTGGCTACTTTGTGATGTCTGGAACTACTCAACAACGGAGTGTCAGAAGAGGAGTTTGCAGCATATTTTGGAAATAAACTTTTGCAACCACCTTGGGGCTCGAAGGGAAACAGATTTAAAAGTATGGATAGACATATTTAATTTAATTTTATTTTAATTTAAAAGGCATTTTTTATTATTTATCTAATGGTATATGGATAGACATATCTTGTCTAAGTTATTGACCCAATAATTAGGAAACTTTTGCCAGGAGTAGAATATTCATATATCCGTAAATAATTAACGTTCTTCACTTCCTTCAAGTCACACATATATATTTTTACGAATACACTCAGCAGTCCCTGACCCACATCACATCCTTGATGTGTGACCACCTGTGTCTGAATTTGGTGTAGATGTTGAAAATGAAGTGAAAGTCATTTAACAAAAGTTCTTATGGATTCATTAAGATAATCGGAAAACTTCTATGGGGGTATAATTTTTCAATAAATGCCTATTCTAATATTTTACTGTTCCTCATCAACATCAACATCATCATCTTCTTTTCTCGAATTCTGTGGTGGTCGCGGGGGTAATGCACACAGCTTCAGGCCGCTCGATCCTCCGCCATTGACTCTAACTACTCAGGAACTATTCCCAAGCGCAACCAGGCAAGTTTATGGACTTGATACAACCACCTCACCCTGGGTCTGCCGAGCGGTCGCCTACCTAATGGACTTGTATCTAAGACCTTGACACCAAGGTCTAGTTACTGCTGCTTCAAGGTTGCTTCAGCCTGGCTAATCCTACAAGAAAACTCAGTGTTGCTCCTCCCATCATTCGTGGAAAAGACCCCGAGATACTTAAACTTTTCCACCTGGTTCAATGGGACTCCACTAGCATGTAGAGTTCATTAGACAGGCGTTTTGGAAATGACTATTACTTCGGACTTGTCCACGTTCACCTCCATTCCAGCATCAGTACATACGGCCACAAACCAACGTGCGCTGGAGTTTCGTCTGCGAGGATGTCAGGACAACTTAAGTCATTTGCGAAAAGAAGATGACTCACTCAAATCTCCCGTGCGTGAAACATTCCTCACCTCGGCTGCGCTGCAACATCCAGTCCATATATATAATGAAAAGGAGAGGTGACAAGGCGCAACCTTGACGAACACCACGCCAGCGGTGAAAGGTAGTGATTTACTATAGTTAACCCGAACACAGCTGCTACAGTTGGTGTAAAGAGATTAAATGGCACTCAAGATTGGATCGCATACTCCTGTAGAAACTCCAGAGTTTACCTTGATGGACTCGTTCGTATGCTACAAAACAACTGTAGATCGACTTAGCATACTCCCAAGCCTTTTCGTGCAACATTCTAAGAGTGAAAGGCTGGTCGGTTGTATATTTGCCGAAACGAAAGCGGCACTGTTCCCCCCCAACCTGGACTCAACCATAGCTCTAGAACGGGCCTAAAACACCTGAACATAGATCTTACCGAGGAGACACAAAAGCGATATGCCCCTATAATTGCAGCAGTCTCTTTTGTCCCCCTTTTTAAAAAGAGCAACAATCACTCCTGTCTGTTAATCGCCAGGTATTTCGCTCTATTCCCAGGTCAACTTAGTGTGACGAGAGAGCCACAAGACTCCATCTTTATCTATGGCCTTAGGCCGGATTTCATCCACACCGACGGACTCTTAGCGATTCAATCGCCAAAGTGACTTACACGACTGAATTTGTTTTCTTTTTTTTTCTTGTAACAAATTAATTAATATTAATTGATCCAATTGTTTATATTATTTACACACCGACATATTACAACAATACGACTAATACAAAATATAATGGGAATAGTTTATTATTGAGCCCTACGGAAAGGTAATTCGAGTTTGGTTGTTAGTAGTAGATTATCTTTAACTCATCCTTATAGCTGAGAAAATGGGCAACTCAAAAGATCGCATAGGTCGTACCCGGCAAGAGAAAGCAGTCTGCGTGATGTGTGTTGCGATTGCTCACTTCTCACAACAAGCGCAACTGTGTTAGTCTTAAGAAGACTAACACCGTCCTCTCGGTAGGAATGGCCAATGTTTTCTGATATTGGCCAAATGGAGTATACATCGACTTTCTGGAGTGGAGCAAAATGCTCACAGAACAGTACTTTACTCGTATCTAATGTATTGCCAGATGCAACTAAGGAAAGTTTTGCGGCCACCGTGGAGTAGTAGGTTAGTGAGCCGACTCACACGCTAGATGACGATTCTGGGACTAAATACTCATTTCTTCACACCGCACCGAGTTGCTGACAACGCTCAAAAACTATTAAGTGTCTCTGAAAGGCTTCTCAATTTTCTCATTCGGAGTCCGTACTAAACTGTGGGTCCTCTTCACTAGCAAAAACGCACAACATGAGTTTTTTCTGTAGAACCTCAATGGTGTGCTAACCTTGTTCATTTTCTCGTTTCAATCCACAAAAGCTTTCCTTTCTTGTTTCCAAGAATCGTTCAAGTAAATTTTTGCTGTTCCCACTCAAAGAGCATTTCCATTTCATTTTCCATTCTCATGAACGCTTCTGTTCACTTGGCATTTAGAAGTAGTGTGCACTCAATCATTTATACCCCAAACGCCCACTAAGAGCCGTCCGTTCGACAGTCATTGGCCAATTAAAACATCGATCTCAGCTAATTGAATAACAGAAACGTGCTCCAATGCTGTTCGCCGAAATCCCCTAAACCCCAGGCCACTTTTCTTCCCCCCCAGCATCCGCCCCTTGTGCTGCAATGAATGGACTCATAAAAATGAATCATAAAAGGAGAACACCTCTTCAGTACGAGTTCCTATTTCGCAATAATATCCTGCAATCGTTTTTCATTTCTATTCGTTCAACCCTTGAGAGATAAACGCCCCCCTCCCCACTCCACACACCCTCTCCACTGTCACTTGCAGTGCCCGGGTGTGTATGTGTGGAGGAAGGGGGGACCTGCATGAATGATCATTTCACTCGACACACACAATTGATGGCGAATCCTTACGGAACCTTATGGAAGTTGTGTGTGAAGAGGAATATAGTATGTACAAATGTGCCGTGCGAAGAGTGAGGAAAGGACCTCCACCTCCCTCCCTCAGTGGGGTGGTACACAACTGAAGCTGTTTGCTCCAGTTATCCCCAGAACATACTCGCCTCCCTGCTCTGGTGTATGGTGTTTGGTTTCGTGTTTGGTGTGTGTTGTCCTTTCAATTCGGTTTCCAGCTCCTGCTTCTGCGTGCGTCCGTGTGGGTGTGTGTGTGTGTGCGAGTGGATGACTTGAGATAAACAAAACAAAAAAAGGATACTTCAGCTCAGCAGTAATCTGTGTGTATGTGGCACACACTGCCTGCCAACAATGACACACATTATCCTTGTTTGCTTCGAATCACAGTCTTCCAAGACGTGAGGGTGGGGGGAAACTGAACAAAATGGATCATTCAGAGCGAGAACGACAGCCCGAGAAGTAGTTCATGAGTTCTCTCCAATTGGCTTATGATAGGGCAACCACCACGCCATTCGGAGGTGCTCACCGTGCCCCACCCGAAGCTAAAGGGACATTCGTGACCGAAAATCTTTTTGCTCTTCCGCCGGACACCAGTCCTTTCTGTACGTTCAATTGCGTGTGTCCAATCCCTTATCTCTGACGGCCACCACCACCAGGGTTCGTGTGGATAGCGCAGATAATACGATGAGCGGGGTGTGGATGTGCTCTCGGTGCAAGGTAAATGGCTTACATGCGAGTGTTCCCTCCGGTGTCCTGAGAACTTCCATCGGGGCGGAATGATTCCACATTGTGTGCCGACGTAGCATTCCCTCGTTTGTCTGAAAGGCACTTTACAAGGTGGACGCACGGGGCAACGAGAACTGACGTTGTTTTCAAATTCATTCAAAGCGCTAACGGGCAATAGTGGGGAGTCAAAAGAAATATGCCACAAAAGAGGGACACACGCACTCGCGCACCCACTGGAACGTGTCAATATGGTTTTTATTCAAAGTCTAGGAGCTTCATGTGGCGCGAATTCAAATCGAGCGGCGGCGTCATTGAATAGCTTCTCTGATGGAAATTTTCCATTTTCCTTTCCTCTCTAACTCGATGGGATTCTTCTCGATGTTATCCTTGACGAGTCTTAAAATGCACCAAACGCTGCTATGCCCTCAACAGGAAGTGAGTGAGGGGTGAGCTCAATGGACGCGCGAGAATGAATGTCAGCAGAAATGAAAACCTAATTTGAATGCAAATTCACTCTCGCCCCAGCAACAACCCCGTCGAGAAGAATCCTTATAAAGCCGTCCCGCCGTCGTCGCCCGCTTCAAAATGAAATCTCGTAAATTATTCCACAAACACGGTGCCTCCTGCGCCAGTAACAGCAGCGCGCCTCTTTATGTGTGAGTGTGAATAATTAACGGCAAATTTGAGCGACAGAGAAGCGGGACTTATTACAAACATTTAACCCTGATGAATTCGACGTAAGTCGTCGCCCGGGACGGCGGTGAGGAGTTCCCATCACTTGCACGTTGACAGATGCGCTAATTTTCAAACGTCACCCATCCTCCGGCGAGAGGTCAGAGAAGACGAAAGTGGCTGAAGAGCTGTTGGGAGAAGATCAAAATAGAGGTCAACCGAAAGAGGACAACCCGCCGAGGATTCTCGGTGAAGAAAGGACTTCAGCTGCTCCAGTTCGTTGTCGTTTTTCATTCTTGTGTTTTGAGGAAATAATTAAAGCAGGAAACTTTATTCCCACAAAGTTTGAGGGACGCAAAGGACTGCGGCCCGTGAAAGCGGAAGTATTTTGATTAGTTTATGCAGAAGTTTGCAAAGTGCGACCTTGGGAATTCCATCAGTTTATCGGGGAATTTTTTCTCGATGACTTAATGCGCACTGGGGCGTATACGTGATGTGTTCTGTGGGCGTGCGTGGGTGTTATCGGTGATGCCAATAAGTTTTGGAGTTTTTGAAGTTTCCGATCGGGGGAATATCGAAGAATTTTCTGTGGATTACCGATTGGAACTGATGGCGAGGAATTGGTTGTGACAGATGAATATACTGCGGCACTTACTTATGAGAAGGAACTGTAGTCATATTTGAAAAATGCAATACGTTACTTTTTAAGAATTTCGAGAAATGAACATGAAGATAAAGGGACAGTCAAGAATACAAGATCTTCGAAGTGCAACATACATAACAGTGAAAGTAATATTTCGAAAAAAAAGTTCAAAACTTGTGAGTCTATGACTTCAAAAATCTAGCAATGTCAAAATTTCTTCAGTCCAAAAATTCGGTAGGTCTTACAAAAAGGCCAAACTGTCAAAAATCAAAAAAAAAATTCCAAAAGATCTAAGAATTCTGAAAACATAAAAATTACAGAAAGCCGAATATATCTGAAATTTTAAAACTACAGATTTTAAAAGCCCAAAAGTGCGACCAAAACTCGCAAAGGCCAAAAAATCAGAATAGGTTAGGCTAAGAATGCTAAAAAGCTTAAAAATATTGATACCAAGAAAAATACAAAAAAAGGCACAATCCCATAAAAACTAAAAATATAAGCATGCGGAAAATGTTGAAATTCCGCAGGGCCTACAAGTTGGAAATTTATTGTTAACTTACATTTCTTGCATTGAACTAAATTTTGAGCAGTCAAAAAAATTTAAAATCTTTAGATCTGGAAAGTCTTCCAAAAGTCAGCTCAATTGCTAGCTTACGCCGACGACATTGACGTGATTGGTCGAACACAGCGAGCCGTCAATGATGCGTTTGCTGGCATTGAAGCGGAAGCGGCTAAAATGGGTCTGGTGGTAAATGAGGGCAAAACGAAGTACATACTGTCATCAAGGAAGGACACAAAACATCGGCGTCTCGGACAGAGCGTCACACTAGGCAGCAGAAACTTCGAGGTAGTCAAGGACTTCGTCTACCTCGGCTCCGCAGTAAACAGGGACAATAACACCAGTACCGAAATCAAACGCAGAATCACTCTTGCCAATCGCTGTTTCTTTGGGCTCAAGAGGCAATTGAGTAATAAAGCCCTCTCTCGAAAGACTAAGCTTGCTTTATATAACACCTTAATCATCCCAGTCCTACTTTATGGCGCGGAAACTTGGACACTACTTAAAGCGGATGAGGATGCCCTTGGTCTCTTCGAGAGAAAAGTTCTGCGCGCGATTTTTGGTCCTGTTTGCGTTGATGGCATCTGGAGGAGAAGATTCAACCACGAACTATATGGGCTGTACAGTGGCATGAGCCTAGTCAAGCGTCTACGGATACAACGCTTAAGATGGCTAGGCCATGTAGAGCGTATGGACACCACTGCTCCGGCCCGAAAAGTCTTCGAATCTGAGCCATTGGGACAACGCAACAGAGGACGGCCCAGGATAAGGTGGCGCACACAAGTGGAGAAGGACCTCAACCAACTTGGAGTGCGCAACTGGCGGCAGCTGGCAAAAGATCGTGCTGGCTGGAGAGGCATGTTGGTTGAGGCCCAAGTCCACCCCGGACTGTAGCGCCACAAGAAGAAGAAGAAGATCTGGAAAGGTTTAATCATAATAAACAATATCAGACCTTACACTGCGTAAATTTCAAAACAGCTTAAATTTCATATTGCAAAAATGTTGAATAAAAAACCGGTCAACCGACAAAAATATCGGGAGTATTAAATATCAAAGAAAATTGTCCGTTTATAGCGAATATCGAAAAGTATGACACTTTTGAAGACCAGAAAAAAAAGCTTTTGAAGGCCAGATATTCCAAGTTCAAAAGCAATTTAGAAATCCTAATGGAAGGATGGAAAGCTAAACATTTTCAATTTAAATCCAAAAGCCCGAATTTTGTAAAAGAATGTTTGAAGAATCCAAAGTCCCATAAAACCTAAACGACCGGAAAAACCAGCACCCTAAATTTCGGAAATGGCAAAGACTTATAAATCCCAAATTAAAAATCCCAAAAAGACCATTTAGCCTAAAATTCTTGCAAAATCAACTTCGCAGCGGCACGAAAGACGTGAAATATTTCAGATCCCGATATTTTAGACTACACGATACAGAAAGGACCAAAAGCATAAAAAATTCCAAACAGTTCCGAAGGAGCAACCGTCGGTTTTAAATTGTTCAATTTCCATATTTAGAAAATAAATCAATTTTTGGTTGTTAGAATTTCAAAAGAGGATTCTCTGTCTGCGTTGATATAATGGCTTTGTATTGTAGTACCACACAACCAGACATTGCTCGCAGTTTTTCAAAATTTAACCAACAAAATTATAAATGACCACCTTTTACCAAAGACTGAGAAACCTGAAAGACATAAGACAACTTGCTTTCAACTCCCACTCGTATAGTCATCAATTTCCCTTGCCCAACTTGGGCCCACAATCACTCGGCTAAATCATTGACTGTGTGTAACTTTTCCAATAAAACTTCCACACCAGCACCCCCTGCGGCTATTCTCTGGATAATCCAATGGAGGCAACTTCAAGGAAGCCAAGAAAAAAAAATCGAGAAAAATTCTTATCCACAATCGCTGGCCGGGCGGAACCTGATTAACATGGATCTTTCCGGCACCAAATAAACGCAAGGCGGCGCCGTCGTTACATTATCCTGGCACAATTGCGGCCTAATCTTCACAAGGGTGTTCTCTCCTACCCAGCCCAGTGTCCGTTGAATGACGGCGGTGTTTGTTTGCGAAAGTACCCTTATCATGAGCGTCAACGTCATTCAATCGGATACAACAAAGGCCTCCCCCTCGTCGCTTTGTTTGACTACGTACATCCCGTGTTTGAACTGAAACACAAAGAGGGAGCCTTTGCGTGCCAAGCTTGAGCCGTCAGTTCTGAGAGGCGGCAAGAGGTGGCTGGGTCAGATGTGCACCAAACGAGAAGGAGTCGCTATGCGGAGAGGGACTTTAATTCAAAAGATAACTTGAGGCGAGCACCAATAATTCGTTTCACAGAGACGCTAGTGGCGCGTAAAATTAGAGCCAATTCAACGCCCTCCCCGTGGGGCTAACAGTTATTTTTGAAAAATAAATCGATTTCTTCCCAGCTCCCCCCTTTTCTCTGGCAATCGGCTGAGCGAAGCGGATAAAGGCAATAAAGAAGCAGTCGATCGACGGCGAGCTGCCGACCGAGATGGCTGACACAGCGAGCGATGAACGTGTGAAAGGATATGTAAGCACCTTCGCCCACAGGGAAGGCAGGATATAAATAGGAAATTAAATTTATCTGCGAGGTGTTAAAGATGTATCGGAGTTGATGGTGCGATTTTTATGAATGCGGCAGTTAAATGCGGAATTAAGCGCACAACGGTGTGTGTGTTTGCCTGTGTGGAAGTCGTAAATGTTGGAGGCTTAAAGGATACGCGATTGCTCCCACATATGCAAAGTAGGAGACTACGGGTTTGAAATGCTCAAAAATAAATAACATCGGGGATTACCTCGGAATAAGTCTTATATTCGAAGAGGAATGTTTATTTGAGCTGCTGACTACCAATCAGGTTTTGGAAGTCAATACTTTTGTGTTTTCGTATTTCAGCCTTCGACGGATCCATGTATTCAAATCGTATTATCCGCCAAAAGAATACAGCTGGAGGCGCAAAAGCGAGGGAAATGAGAAATCTTCTCGGGAACGAGTTAAAATACGTTTGGTTGCGATTTTTATTTTTATGGGACTTGAAAAAAAGTTCTACTTACACAATATGTTCGAATACATAAACGAAAGCGACTTGTGTTTAATGACTTTAATTTCAGTGGAGAAACCATTCGTGACGTGCAACTTACTATCTGTACAATCCTGGATAACAACGGATGGGGCAAAATTGTAAAGGGTGGCAATGCATTTATATGAACGTCCATTTGTTTGTTTCGAAAGTGACGCTTAATAAAACACAAACAGCGAGACATTTCTGATGAAAATGTAAATTCTTTATAAAGTTTGTACTCTGCCATTAAGAGTGAGGGCCTAGCTTCTACAGCAACTAATCGTGTTGTGCGTGCTACTGTTCTCTCACGAGTAGAAAGGACCTACAGTTTTTAGCCGACTCCGAACGGTGATATTTGAGAAGCTTTTCATAGACAATTGATACTCTTTGAGTGTTGTCAGCAACTCAAACCTAGATTTTCTGCGCGGCGGTTGACACACTTACGTACGACGCATAGCTTAAATACGCGATATTTAATATTTTTAATATTTAATTTGCCTAGAGTTCGAGGATTATTCGCTTAAAGGCAGTCTTCTCTGTAGCCCCATAGAATAATAACAAACGGTGTCACATCGCATGATCCTCCTGGTCAATGGACGTCGGGAAAAACCTACAACTACGCGACCAGGTAACTTACCATGCAATGAAGTCATTATTGATAGCCTTTCACTGCTGTCTTTCTAAAACCATATCTAGTCTCAGTCATTTTCAATCACCGGCCAAAAACCATTCGACCGAATTGCTTCGAATTGTCTACAACTGTCCGCCTCTTGGCGTCATCGAAGAAATGCACATTTCGATCGCAGAGTACACCGAACAGACATTTTCTCTGAATGCAACATTACATTCGTCGATCACTTGTAGCTTTTCTGAGCCTCATTGCCGGCGATTTGGTTTGTTTACATACACAGCGAGTGAGAAATTTTCCTCATCACAGAAAATGTTGGATAGATCGGTGTTTCCTATCTTTTGTTCAACACCCAAGAAGCAAATCGACACCGTTGTGAATGGTCAGCAGACTTCAGGTGTTGCGAAAGTTGGGTTGAATCACGTTGGAGATGCAAAATATGCTTAAGTAAAGTGTAGGACACGTTTAGTTACTGCGACCTTAGGCAAATTGATAAATTTGGATCATTAGCAACACTTGCATTCACAGAACAATATTTTCGACGGATCGTGCATTGTGATGGTACACAGCCTACATTATTATGTCCGCACTTAAAATTTCTTAACATTGGACCAGAATCATTGCGTAGTGCGTGAAAGTCTTTGAATTTGAGCCATTGGGACAACGCAACAGAGGACGCCCTAGGCTAAGGTGACACACACAAGTGGAGAAGGACGTCAACGAATTTGGAGAGCGCAACTGACGGTAGCTGCGATAGATCGTGCTGGCTGAAAATGGATGTTGGTTGAGGCCCAGTTGCGTGAAAAGTGGTCATATTTGAATCATCACTTTTGTAGTTAGTTTTAATAATTTTAGCGTGCTACTCGACTGTAAATCGATACACTATCGTAAATGGCAAACATTTGACTACTATTGCGATACTGCATCTCACATTTAAGTTTGGCAGGTGTCCAATGCCAGCGCTACCAACCTGAACCTACTAACTTGAATGACGCCGTATTTTGAACTTTCTGAGAGAATAGGGCCAACAGAAGTCAGCATTATTTGCTTTGCTGTTAATTACTAAGCCATTAGTTTAAGAATTCTTTCAGATTTACATACGGGACTTCAGATTTCGCTTGTTTTAAGGTTTTTTTTTTGGCTAAAATGAAAGTCGAAATGCTTGCATCAGGCTTACAATGAGTAGTTTAAAGAGAAACTTAACCGAACAGACTAGTTCCATTCACAGTACCATCTATTCTAAACTTAGATAAATTATGATAAATTTATTTTTTCTTCGGAACGCATTTCAGTCAAAAGTTGACCAAAGCCTCAACCAAAATTTATGTTAATCCTCAAATTCGAAGAATGATTAGGACGGCAGCAGAATTTTGCATAAAGCAGACATTTCGCAAATCAAAGTGTACACACATTCTGATGTATTTGATAGCTACGGAAACATAAGTCTTGACGATTTCGAACCACTAGATCTAGAGCGGATGGTGTATTGATAGCCCAACTTAAGCGAATAGGACCTAAATTTTTATACAACGCTTATTAGACGTGATGATGTCAAATGGAACAGAGATCTCCTGTTCGCTTCACAAGTCGTTAAAGTAGTAAGTTTCAAAGAGGGTCTTCCATCCTTCATCTTCATTATCATTAAATTCTTGCCCAAGTCCTTGTCGAAAATCTTGCTCAAGTTCTTGCCCAAGTTCTTGTTCAAGTTCTTACCTAAGTCCCTGCCAAATTTCTTGCCTAAGTATTTGTCCAAGTTCTTACCCAAGTTTTTGTACAAAATCTTGCCCAAGGCCTTGTCTTTGTACAATGGAAAACGAAAACATATTTTTCTGACACCGTGAAAGTATAACAAACCACCGTAATAGGATTGTTTTCTGAGGTCAATTTACACCTCTGTTTGTATAATCAACTGAGACAAGATTTCCGGACCCAACCGCCTAATTGAGAAAAGCAATTATCAGAAGCAAAGCATTGTTTACGCACTGCCAGCAGTTTCGTTGTTTTTAATGCCCTCATTTAAAGGACGTCAGTTCAAATTTCGAGAAGGACCAATTTGTCAATTCTCTGTAAATTCAGATTTCCATCTACGACTAGAGAAAAAAAGTTTCGAATTCACTTCATGCCAGCATTCATTGAGAGCAACACAGAAACGAATTCCCCACAGAGAATAGACGCCAAACAACAGCAAGCAGAAATTCTCGCAGCAGCTCCAACAATTCATAAGCCCTCGCCTATGAATGGGAGAGAAAATTCCAGCTACAGTGCAATGACAGCAAAACCCTCAGGCCGGCGAGCAGCTTTTATCCGTTTCAAGGACACAGCGAAGCGCACATGAATGCCGTGGCACCAGATACCGTACGTATCTCTCCATCAAAATGTCCCTAATTTACGATAACGTTTCCATTTAGTTCACTTATTATGCAAAATTCACATTTTTTTTTGCTGGGAAACGGGGTGAAGGAAGCGATGTCGTCGTCACTCCCCACATCACGTACCAGGATGGGACATGCTTAACATCAACGGAAAAGGATATGCCATCGCATACTAGTGACGCGTCTGTCTGTCCACTCAGAGTGGTGTTTTTTTTTCAGAAATGAGCTATTTGTGTGCGACATGTCCCCCCACCATCGTCAAGCACAATTAGGTGTGTGTGCACGCTAGGAACATTTCAGCTATTACAGTCGACTTTAGCGCCGTAAGCACGCATACACACACATAGGCGAGGCGGAAGAGGATTCCTAAAATTCTACAACTTGCATGTCCTTGCATTCCTCTCGAACGGCATGCGGCGAATGCATGTCGCTGTGTGATGCAGTGCTATGTTTGTGCGCCCCAGCAGTGGATCAGGAGAATAAATTAAAAACGCAATTAAAAAGATTTCCCGCCCCTTTATGATGTTGCCGGCCGGACTTTGGGGTTGGTAGTGTGTTACCGGATCTTGTTATTATGTACCGTGCATGGAACGTAGTTTTGGTTTTGCAACAAAACCCAAATTACTCCTAATGAAAACACAGCTACAGTCCAGAGCTCGTGTTAAATCTTACACGGACGACATCCGCGGCTTCGGTGCATTGCAACCGCTGCTACCCACAATTCCAATTACTCGGCCCGTTGGCGTTAGAGTTAAGTTCAGCGAACGAAGCGAGGATTTAGCAGTGAAACTCGCGGCAAACGAACCGTGTCCTGTGCTAGGTATTTTAATTGTTCATGTCAGTACAGGAATCTCATAAATCTCCCGTTGATGCCTATGAGTCCACCTCAAAGTCATCCCCGTTGAAATCATCAATCATAGTTGTGCTTTTCCACACCTCTACGTCTTCGTCTTGTCATTAATCACGGTAAGACGTTGTTTTTTTTTTTTTTGCCATCTCCCGAGGGATGCAAGCATCACAGCGAGTGTGCTTTGAGCATAATTCTACTTAATTTGGTCTGGATTGATGGGAGAAACTCACCTGACACTCGATGGGCCATCTGGCGGCCTGCTGTGAGCAGTCATTATCCTTGTCCTTAGGCAGGGCGAAAAGGTCTCTTGGTTCTTTCAGGCGAGCAATCGGACGGAGGGTCTTCTCATCGGTGTTCACCTCCAATTGATTGGTTTTTATTCCCTTTGAAATGAAGTTGCTCAGGAATCCTGAAATGGAATTAGAGGAAATTGGCTTTGAAATAAAATTCCTTTATAAGTGATGTGTAATGGGGAAAATGGAAAAGTCGCTCATTTATCTTTCTTTGAAGACAGAACCTGATGGACTTTCCCTTTCCAAAAGGGGAAGTCGTATGCTTTAAGAGGGTTCCTACGTAGTTTTTGTAGCGTACAAGAGGTAAACTTGTGTAGGACTTAATTTGTACTTTGGAACATCAAGAGGAAAGAGGAAAGTGGACCACACTCTTGCTCGAAATTATTCAGAATCGACGTCGAAAATGCACTATTTTACCCTTCTGCTTTTCTTATCTTAAACATATATGACTCCACTCTATGAAAAGTAAAGAACCCCACAGCTCTCACAACGCACTTCGCTTTGCACATCAAAATTCATTAAATTCCACGAGCATTGTACTTTTTGATTCTCAACCATTTGATACCCTCACAAGTCTGTGACTTCTCCTTCACTTAATTATAATTCCTTCTAATTTCTGACCCAATTTTTTCTCACTTCTTAAAACGAATTATTTTTCAAGCACTAATCAATAACTGTTTTCCGTCTTTGTAGTAGTCTCCAAAAAGCCAATTTATAAATGCACGGCAGGTGGAGAACAAATTTTGTCTAAGCGAATAATTATGCAAATTCTGCTTGTTAGTGGAATTGTTCTCGTGACGTGCGTGATGCAATTTTCCCACGCAAGGTAACCCAGCACTGCACGAAGCTCTTTTGAATTATTAATCATTTTATTGGTTGCGTTGCAGCAAATGTTTTGACCAGCGAACAAGAGTCATAAATTTTTAACAGGGTTTATGAAATGCAAAGTGATTCTTCAAGCATTTTCGGCTTTTGTTCAATTTTCAGTCAAATTTTAGATTTAAATATGCATTAGATAGGTAAGAAACTAACATGTTTTCCCAGGAACTGCATTTATGAATATTTGTTAAGGAAATTACAATTAATCGAACTCTAGGAACGTGAGGACAAAGTTCGTTTTAACTTTTATCCCTTCCTTCAATCCATTAAAAGCGCTTTTTCCATTTTTATTGTTGAAGGATGTGATCATAGCCAATTTCGCTATTTTCCCAGTTGCCACCAATTACAAAAGAAAATACAACATAAGTATGTGTACAATTTAATTTCCTTTGTAGCTTTCAACGATCAATGTTTTGTTTAATTTTTTTTAATTCTGACAATTTTTATTGCGTTGACATTTTGACAACGCCTCATCAAAAATTAGATGACGAAAAAAAAAGCAAGCTGTGTAACAGATTTTCGCAATTCGTTTTTGAAGAAGAACGAACTCGTAGAAGGTACCGCTGACGTAAGATGATTCATTGTGAGGTTTAATATTTAATGTAAAATAACACACATGAATTTAAAAGTGAACTAAAAAATTGTATCATCAGTCAAAAGAACAATTCATGGCATTTCCTTTTTGAAAATTTTATCATTTAAATGTTGGCCACGACTACGTAAGAGGTAGTTCATTCCGAAGGTTCACCTTGGGCGACAACACGAGTAATGTTGACTATAACGTATCCATTGGGCCTTTTCACTGAACAAAATTTTACGATAAAACCTCAGATTTTCATTTAGGTTTGTCAGAGCCCATACATTGGAAATATGATGCAAATTCAAGCCAAAAGTGAATTTTGTACGCTTCTAGGCAGAGGTCTTTTCGTAAAATACTCTAAGCCAAGCTGCTGAGAACGACGACTTATCCATTGAACACAGTAATCGCGTACACTCTCAGCTATAGCTCCTTTAGGCTCTCACTAAGTGCTAGATGTCATATAACCGGCCTAGTATGTTCCGCTATTTAAACTATTTAAATTTACGAATGGTATTGGCAATAGTGGTGTCGTGGCGTAGTGGCGGCCGCCGTCGCGTAGTGGGTAAGTGCGTCGACTCAAACGCCAAGGTCCCAGGTTCGAATTCCAGACGGAGCACCTCGTATATTTTTCAAGGCACCACCTCATTCGAGTTACTGTAACACTTAAAGACTACTAATTGTCTATAAAAAGCTTCTAAAATCTAGTCCCTTCTATTCGCGAAAAAACAGCACTACACACAACACGAGTACTTATTGTACTTACTGTAGTAGCCAGTTACGGGTCAGTAGTGCCACTCAGTTGTAATTATTATTAGCAATTGTGATTTGAGTAGGTCGTTTATGTGCACGAAAGTTACTCAAATTGCAAGAAAAATATTTCCAACGAAACTCTGAATTTTGTAATACAGTTGAACAATTTGGAGATACTGTTGAGGTGTCAGTCTTTTCATGATGACTTGCCAAAAGATGTTAAACGACAATGAGAAAGCAGTTTACTATAAGCTACAGATCACATGTCAAAAAAGCCTATTGAAAATCGAACCTCACGATGAATGAACATCTACAAAACGAAAACACATATTTTTCTAAGTGGGATATAAAATAAAAATGTTCCTATAAGCTTTGCTGGAAAATGTACTTTTTTCAATTTTTGCAAACCCAATTCCTATGCTTACGGTTTACCATGAATTCCAGTGAATATCAAGAGAGACTATCAGTGCGAACAACTCGAATTTTATAGCGTTCTTTAAAGCGGGGAATTTGAGATTGAACACTACATTTGAGTTCCCAAAAAACTGTATACATTCACATGTGTCTACAGCACGAATGGGTGATCCATTCCCCCAAAAGAAGGGTAAATTTATTTTTACAATCATTTGCTATAAAATAGAGCTCGTAAGATACTTAAATTGGTCTGTGCCGAATACAAATGATTTTCGCTCCTATGTCCAACTCGTAAACTATTCGATTGTGTCGACAGAACATCAATTTCGAAAGAACTAGTTTGAACAATTTTTATTTTTTATTCCCTCGCAATAAATTCTGTGATCCAAGGGATTGTAGAAGCAATCATTTGAGAGAAAATAGACGAAAGGACACACTACTATAAAAAGCTTAAAACTTCGTTCACGATATTTACTCGAAAAGTTATCCTTTGTATCCTTCGATTGTTGAATGAAAATCGGGTATATGTTGTCCTCAAGTAAAAACTGATTTTATCCTAACTTTGTCTTCGATAACCACATCATTTCAAAGGCTTACAAAATCATTGTTATCCAAAAGAAATTCCCAAAAAAGGGGGGAAGTCGTTGGAAGTGAGAGTGGAAGAGAAAAAAAATGAAAAATAATGAGTAGCATCTCAAAAATTTGAGACTGACAAAATGCTAAGAAATTTCTCAAAAACACATCAGTAACTTGTCAAAAAGCGTCCATCAACCAAACAATATATTTTTGTCTGTCCATAGTTTCGTCAAAAATGCGACAATGGCTTGAAGTAATTACAGTACAATTTACACCTGAATAGCCATTAAAGTCCTTTTTCTTTCTGTTCGTAACAAAGTTGTTCATCTAATTTTTGAAGCGGACATTTGCAATAGCTACTAAATTCAGCACCATAACCAACAGAAATACATTTTATTCAACAATTCACCCCACTCCCAAGAGGACTACTAAAGCAATCATCAATTCTCACGTCACAGTCCTCGAATATATCCTCCATTGATTTCAATTCAATTTGACCCCCACAACCATCAGGACGTAGTTCGTAAAACACAAGCAAAGTCCGTCCGCCCCAAATTGTCACGATCCGTCCTCTAAGAGTTCAGCATTAATCTTTGATGCGTTTCCCACGGACAGGGGGACTGTCATAAAATTAGAACATGGAGCACGTTTTAAACGGCTTGCTTCGCTTTCATATGGAATCGTCGCCATCTACACCATAAGCCGGCTGTATCCATTTTATTCGCAGGCATTAATGAATTATCCCCTGACATAAATATAAAACCGAATCCAATCGAACCGCAATTTTCCTTTCCAATGATTTATTCCTAAGGACATCTTTTCGAACCACCCCCTCCCCCCTCCCTCACATCGCCCACGCCTTGGAATGTTTATGGCTTATGGCACCGCCAACCCAGTTACAGCGTTGTGTTGTAGGCGTTATAAAATCCCGACATTGATTGAGTAATAAACTTTTTAACTTTCCTTCCCAATTGTTCCCTGTGTTCCCCCTGAGGCTTCACGTCCGCGTCGACTTCGCAGCACCGCGCGTCTTCAATCTGTTTACATCAACAACATGTAACCTGTGCCCCAAATACGAACAGCACACAGTGCACGCGTTCACGTGTGTTTCTCCTCGAAACAACAACTCGCGCAAAAGGGGCGCCGACATGCAAAAAAAAAAAAAAAACAAAAAACAAAACGAAACCCTAAGAAGTACTTCTTCGCCCACCGCCATCGCCCCCCACCAAACACGTGAATGGACAAAGGAGAATCAACGAAGAGGATAACACAGACAACACACACTAGCGGTAATACGAGCTGAAAATACTTAATGTGCTCTAGGAGGGTGTAAAACTTTCTCATTAAAAGCACCAAAGGCAGCGACTGACTACGTGGAGGAGGCAGCGGGTGTACGGATGTGCTCGCAAGTAAAACGCAGATGAATGTGCAAAAAAACGGAGAGAAACGACGAACAAATGAACGGAAAATGTTTCGAAATTCTGCAAAACGAAAAAAAACGAGAGACAAAGCAGAGCAATGACGACGTTGTGAAAAGGAGGTTACAAATTACAACTTTGATTAAGAGTAAACTTTTTATTTCAAGTCTTCTCTGCTGATACTCGTATGTGTGGGAATGAGGTGGAGAGAAGGACGAGTTGCAAGTGAGCCGTAAGTATATCGAGTTTGACGCGGTTTTCCACACTCTTTCGCTCTTGATGGCACTTCGTTGTGCGGTGAACCGATGTTTCGTTTGGAATCTGAAATTAAATCCTTTCTTTCTTCGAACATTTCAAGGAATAGCAAAGGGGGAATTGCAGTTATCCCCTGGGGACTTTAAAATTTGAACAAATTCATTTCGTTGGGTATCAAAACTGCTTTACAGAAATACGCTAAGAATAGCAATGTAGGTGTAAAAGTCACGAAAATTAGGAGAAAATTAAGAGAAAGAGGGAAAAAGCCACTGTACCAGGAAATTCAGCCACTCTCTGGGGCTTCGTCCCAGTAACTCAGACCATGTTAGTATCTTCAATCAAGTTCAAAGTCATTTCGTGCTTTCACACGTTGATCTAAATAGACCTTTTAAATGCAATATTTTACCCGAATGAAGTGGAAAACTACTAGCCAATGAAAAACATTTCTCTTCAGATGTATAAAGATGCCTCAGAGAAGAATACTTTTCTGTTCATACATGGGCGTATAACTCGAATCTTTTAACTTGCACCCCTCAGATGGGAGTGGTGTCTTTCAAACAGAGCAACTGTCAGTCACTGAAGCGGACAAAATGATTTAGATGTATCGAATACCACTAGCTGATCTTTGAAGTATAGGCAAGCTCCAGTGTACAAATCACACAGCTAGTAGCCAGCTATGACAAAGATCTCATTGCTCTTGGCTCACAGTACGCGATTTCTCTTTTCTCAGTACCTATGCACAGGGATATAACCGGCAACGAGGTAAATAATGCAGAAGGCAGGCCCAACATTGGCTATACCATGAGCTAAACTGCATCTTTCCGCTTTGTGGAAAATGTAGACAACAAGATTCGGATCCCTGCAGGCGTTTGGCGGGACGTGAATGCCTGCAAGGACGTGAGTACCTGAGTGTGATATCGCTGGGACACCCTGGCACAAGTACTACAGTAAAATAAACCGACACTATCAGCCATCTAGACAAAATCAAAAACTGAGTCGGGTCATAAATATCGAAGACATCGCGCAATAAAGAAAAGGAAAAGTAGGGCGAAGTATCTGCGTCTGTAGCGACAGTTAAGCTGAGCTTAAAGTTTTAATCAACCCTTAAACCATTTCCAAGATAGCACAGGAATGAAGGTTTTCCCTTAAACTGGTCGGTAGACTTAATTTTCTTTGACTTGTCTGGATCTCGGGACCCCGTGGATTCATGAGGAATGAAATTGCCGATGAACTTGGAACTTCCCAAAGATGAAAAGGGGCATTTGCAGGGTCCGAACCCATCTTGGGTCTTTCGGCATCCTTGGTTAGGGCTTCCGTCGACGGTTGGGTCTTCCGGTAGCACAGCCAGAAATGGCATGACGCTCCAGAATGCAGGCTGATGAAATACATGCTCTCAAACGTCAGCAAGAAATCCGCGGCTTTTCTATTATCTCTAGACAGGAAAGACTGTATACGACTTGTTGGCGTACAAAGGGGACACTTCACCTTTGCCAAGCACTTAAGTGTGCGTGGATTCAGTGATAATACCCTGTGTGACGCATGTAGAGAAGGTGAAGATACTGCAGTGTACTTTCTCTGTCAACGTCCCACCTTTGCTCGGATCAGGTGGCGGCTGGTGCTGACGTGGTGGAAGCTGTAAACCTAGGCTCTCTATCACAGAAGTGCTTCCAGGTTTTCCTTCGAAAGACCAAGAAATTACATTAAATGTAGGTTACTGCCCGGTAGAACAATGGACCAGTTTTCGAGTCTTAGCGCAGTGTTTCCTAACCACTAACAGAAAAAAACGAATTCAGTCGCTTGATGATTGAACAACCTGAGAAAAAAATTAAGACTTATTTCTAAAGTGTGTAAACAATGCGTTTGTTTGAATAGTAGTTTTGACCTTAATAAAGCGACTGGTATGTGAGATTTGCTTTTACGTGATCACCTGCCGTTACGGCTTAACCGACGGGGTCCATGGCCTGAATTAGTTGGGGCGAACAACTTGATTCAGACCAGTCAGCACCAGCACTTACCTCGACTCTGCTCGCGATTGGGCTTTAAGCCGCCAACACCACGATACTCCTAAAAGGGGCCTATCGCACGAACAGGCTGAAACCGAAGTTCCAGGAGTTCCTGACCTCCCGTGGCACCAGAATATAGCCTCTGGTAAAGCTGCCACTACGAGTCAGGTTCCGTCAACGTCTGTGTCTGGTAGCCGCCATTCCGCCAAAAAATTAAATTTGGCTCCGTCAGTGATTTCGTATTCACTAATAATAGAGCTACGGATGTGATTTTGAATGAATTGTTTCATAAATTCAGTAATATTCGGTGTAAAATTGGTATGCTTGTGCACAGATCAGATTGTGGCTGCTGTTGTGACCAAACAACAATTCGCCATTGATTTTACCATTTTATCGCTGTCTTAACAAAAGATACTCAAATAGATTGGCCATTAGTCTTTCTCCACTTAAAGAATTCAAACCAAATACACGCTTCACTCGGAATGCTCATAAATTCCCTGTTAACCCACTTTCGGGTACAGCTAAGTTTAGAGCCACGTTCTTTAGCTGCACCAAATCAATTTTAAATGCTCTTCCCAACTCTATGTTTCCTACCCACATCCACATTTTGGCATTCAAGACCAAAGTGCATCAGTACCTTCTATCTCCCTCTTCCTCTATAACTATGAACAGCGGTGTGAACATTTCTGAACACTTAAGGGTTCTCGAGTTCCCTTGAACACGCGCCAATAATGAAACAAAAAACTAGATTGAAGAGATTTTTGCACAATGATTTAAGATCACAAAGTCACAAGATTCAATGGGCTCAGTTGGAGACGGAAAACGATACACTTTGTTGCAACTGTTTAAACCATAGGGTTTGACAAAGACTTTGGGTAAAAAATACTCTTTTGTAACGTCACGCATATTTATCTAGACGGCTACTTTAAAAAAGTTCCGTGAAGAACTAGCGCAAGTAATCCGAAAATGATTCTAGTACATAACACCAATCTCATCTGAGCAAAGCTGAAATTATACCTCGAAAGCATAAACAAGGTCTTCGAAAATTAGGGTGACAGAATGCGCCACTACAAATCCTACCGAAAACAGCCACTTAAACAGCTTTAAAATGAAGTTCTTACTATTCTTACTATTAAAACATGGAAAGAACTTAATAATAATAATTGAGTGGCACTACAGTTCATAACGGACCAGGGCCTCGTGTTGTGCGTGCTACTGTTCTCTCACGAGTAGAAGGGACCTACAGTTTTTTGTAAACTCCGAACGGCGAGTTTTGAGAAGCTTTGCATAGACAAATGATATTCTTTGAGTTTTGTCAGCAACTCGAAAGAGGTGGTGCCGTGAAAAAATGCGAGGTCCCGGTCCAGGAATCGAACCCAGACTTTCTGCGCGGTGGTCGACGCACTTACCACAACGCCACGGCGACCATGGAAAGAACTTAACCTTGTTAATTTTATTGCATTTTTAAAAAGAAACTTGTATTCGGTTCTTCCTTTATTAAAAACCATCCCAAACAAATATTTCGAAAACCGAGCAAATAATTTCTGGACCAACCATAAACAAGTTGAATACAACGTTAAGTTGCGCGATCTTTTAAACCTTTAATCGACACACGAACCGTTAGCTTATTGAAAATAAATATCCTACGTCTGCCTTCTGCAAATGCAACATTTTTCCAACACAACAAAACTCCAAAATCACTTTTCCTCTTCAAATAAGAACCGCACAACACCCCCACTTTCTGATCATCTCATGACGATTGTGAACGAATTGAGGGATTCCTTTCTTTCTTACTCATCATTCAGATCATAGAGGGCAGCTTCTATTGTTGTTTTTCCAAACAATAAACATTCCGAAGAATTTCAAACTAATTTTCTCATATTCAATTTGTTTTCTTTCCTTTCCAGATTCATCTCCGAAAAGCATTTGAAAACGGTTTGTATATTTTTTTTAAAAATGATTGACGACAGGAATATGATTGTTTTCAATTGAAATAAGATTAATTTGGCCATTCAACTATTTAAATTTCACAAAAACTGGAATTCCTGGACACGCTCAGATTCATTTTATTTGTTTTCACCGTTATTCAAATAGTCGAAAACGATGCCTTAGGCAGTAGTATGCTTTCAATTATTTCACAATAATCAATCAGCTTTTGAAATATGACCAATTTGTTTATGCCGTCAATTTTCAAAACTATTTTAAATTTCCAATTTTTTTGGATTTCCAAAAAAAAATCGCACATCCTCAACTTTTGATTGGTGAAATAATTCAGAAATCGACACTCTATACGATTGCGACACTTCACAAATTTTCAAAACCGTGAAGCGCTGAAAACTGAAATGCATTTTTCAAAAATTCCTCGCGAACACCCCCATTTGAAAAATCCAACAATTTTATACCTTTTCCAACAAATGAATTCAGATGACGACGCTGCTTAGATTGATAGAAGAAGACGTGATTGAATTATCCTCGTACTGCGAAACCGTTTCAGACACTATTTTTGAAAACCCGCTTAAATACGATTTCCGTTCAAAAACTTTAACCGCTTTTTTTCGGTTTGGAAACAACTTCCCCGCACTCTCAGAACCGCGACAATCCAGGAAGAAAACCTTCTTTTATTTTTTTGGTTTCTGCTCGCACCAATCAACGCGACGCACCGCACAACGCTCGTGAAATAATATTCTTACGAAAAAATTCGCTCAGACTTCTGCCTCGGAACTGGTGTGCCGCGCTCTCTTCGGGGGTTGTTTACAGTGGCTCGATTTGTTGATAACTGAAAAATCATTCGAAAGACAGTGTGCGGGAATCTTGGACGTTTATGTGGCGTTATTCAACAATCCCTGCTGCTCTGCTCTGCTCTGGGGTGCTCGCCTGTTCGCCTGCTTGCCTGCTGCCACCTTGTCCGTCGTTGTTGTTGTTGCTGTTAGCATTCGCTTCGATTTTTTTTTTTTGTGTTTTTTTGCTGCACATAGCGCTCTTTTCTGGCCGAGTGGCAGCTGTATGTGCGTTGTGGGCGGCATTGAGGAGCTTTTTTTAGTTTGTATTCTCAATTATATTTTGTTGCTTTTTTCAGTGTTTGCCATTTTCTTCGAAAGCTCTGTGTGTTGCTCACACCCTCGCCCCGAAGGCTGAGGGGGTGTGCTTGTGCATGACATAAACAGAGGCAACAGCTTTTCGTTTGTTTACGTCGCTCTTTCGGTAATTCGGGCAGTTTCGAGCGGTTTTCTGATGGGGGCGATGGGAGAGCTGCTCTCCCCGTGTATGTACTCGCCGATGAGAGGTCGAAAAGCGCTTTTAGTGCCTCGATTAATTTCTGGGTGGGCGGTTGCGCTGTGAGTGGATTAGATTCGATTTCATCTGCGTGGGGTGCAATAAGGCAGAAGGAAAAGAGACGTTAACGAGAAGGAAGGAGCTTTTTCTGTGTGTCCTGTATTCGGGGGCTGGCTGTGGTGGTGTTGGAGCTGTCTGTTGGCAGGGATGAGGAATCGTTGGCGAGCGGGTGAGTCAGTTACTTGTTTGTTTTTGTTGGAGAAGATGAAGAACTCGGTGAATCATCGTATAGTTGTGGGGAAAGGTTATGTAAGAGAAGGCAGTGTGGGGTAAATCTTCTATTAAGAATGTCTGTGCGAAACAGATAAGAAAGTGAGTGTGAATTAAAGAAATTGCAGAGAACGCACTTTTACGTCCAAATCCCCCAAAGAATGAAAGGCACCAGACAAGAAAAGGCGGAATGTCGTTGTGGAGCAGGTGATGGGCATCTGCTGCTCTTCATCATATCGAAGGGATTGATTTATTCCAAAGTTCAGGAAATCTTGATAAGATTGATGAGATTGCCAAGTTTATAGACTCAGCTGACAGAGATAAGTGAACAACTTGAACAACAAGATGACTTTTGTAATCTCGAACACTTACTGCACAAATATGTTTAAATTGCTTTTAATGACTGAAAATGTAATTCGTCGTTAGCCAATACATTTCGGATACGATCAACGAAAGTAGCCAATTAGCGCTTCTTAAATAAATAGAGCTGATGTTGTGTTAGGGCATGTGTCACCGCTGAACTGCAGTTACAGTCAGAAAGTAGAATATTTGTACCACAGCCCAGTGCAGTAGAACATGTCTAATCCCTGTTCCAATGCTTATTTGAAACTAATTTTAGGACTGACAAAAACCAGAAATGCTAAATTCCAGAACATCAAAGTCGCTTAAACTTTGTTTGTACATATATGATCATTTCGTCTGTGGAACTTAGGGCCTCAGGAAACAGGCTATAATTGAACTCATATGGACCAGGAAACTTTATGTCTCGCCATGTTGCGCTTCTGTTTCAAATACTTGCTTGAAAGTGTTAAATGTTCTGTCGCGTCTGCGATATCCTCGGCGATTCCAATCTAGAACTCCTCTCGCTACATCGTCTTGGGGCTTACGAAGTGTATGGCGGCGGTGGATTTCAAGGTGATGGGTACCTCTATCGCCGATTCCCGGAGGTCGACGTTTGTGATTGTGTAGGGACCAAAAACGCACATGGTCTTCAACAGGCTACAATTGATGATTAATTATTTAGTTAAATGGTGGAAGTTCTTCAAAATGTCGTAGTTTATCACTAGAGGGCGCTGAAATTGCTTTCTTGAAAACTTTCATTTAATGGAGAAAATATCAATCAGTACACTACAGGACTGTTGAACTTCGAAATCAAATTTCATGGCCCCGACATAAACGAATTTGAAAACGTCTGCTGATCCATATAAATGAAATGAAGGATGTATGGCCTGCTGAGGCCCGAAAAGTCTTCATATTCAAGCAACGCAACAGAGGACGGCCTAGGCTAAGGTGGCGCACACAAGTGGAGAAGGACCTCAAACAACTTGGAGTGTGCAACTAGAGGCAGTTGCCGAAACATCTTGCTGGCTGGGGAGGCATGTTGATTAAGGCCCAAGTCTACCAAGGACTGTAGCGCCATTAAAAGAAGAAGAAGTCGATTGACTACAGACAGAAGACCTCTTGGATTAATTACGCAAGGATTAATAACATCGCTGTATTTGCAAATGCCTAAAAGCCGTGTGAATACGTTTCACTGTGTTTCACGTTAAAGCCGTCCATGAATGATGTTCACTACCGCGAGATGATAGCGAACTTTTTGTGGCATATAGCACTTGTGTTTCACGCGGAGTCGCATTCCCCATTTCACCATTAAGACAGACTTCACGTTCGATTCACAAATTCAGCTTTGTGCGCTTGGATGAGATCTACACGATCTCGTCTCTTCCAGCATGTCAAAGGCGACTTTTATTCTGAGCATGATATTGCCATGGTAAGAGAATTTGTCAACTGCCTCGACTTTAGAGCCGCCGATCTGAAAATTTTGAGAAACGTCAATTTTGTTGCACATCACTTTTGTTGCTTTGCCACTTTATGCCCGCTTGTGCTCCAGAATTGGCTAACTGTTTTCATTTAGAAAATTGTAAACATATACTTGCGAGATAGTAGAAAAATGTCTTGCGCATAAACCAGGTCTTCAAGCTATTTCTTTTTGTAGAAGCTAAAGTTCAAACATTTTGAAGCGCCCAACATCCCGAAGCTTTAAAAATCTCAACTTGTTGGTCCTTTCTCGCACACTTTATCGTTTGTAATGATTGTACTCGTATTGTTTTGAAGCATCTAAGCCAAAACTTATGTTACGTTCTACGATTAAGCTTTCTGCAGCAGTCGGTGACACTAAGCTACTCTGTTTTTGAAATTTAAGGAGAAATGTAAACGTTTGTGCGTTGTATTGGCGCCCAAATTTACGTATAAGGATGAAGAACTTCTTTTTTTGCACTTCGGGGATGTGACCCATACTGAAAGAGTGGCGTTGTTGTTTATAGAATTTTCCAGTACTGTTTGTGGTGTCGCGGTACTCCTTGCACACAATATGTCGGCGCTACCAGGGGAGTGGAGCGAAAGTCTGTGGTGAACGTCTCCGACAAGGGGCTATCAAGACAAATGTCATAGCAAATGTGATGTCAACTGTGACATGAGGGGTGGGATGGCCACAAAGGCATTCTCGGGTTTTTAACGCGCCTTTATCACTGAACAACGCTGGAAGGGCGCTATTTCGTAGAAGGGTGAAGCAAAGAAAAGGAAGCTTAGTTTCATTATTGGTAGGTTTGTCTAGGCTTAGTTTTGAACAGTTAGTATAGCTCCGCGAGCTAAGGCCATAAGTCTTCAACAGCTTCCTTCATGGTAAATTTAGGATAAATTGGAAAATAGGTCTTCGACAAGAACTTTTGCTTATTGCGACGCACTTAAGACTTGCGGAGATGCTTAGGTGTACGATTTTCCCCATGCCTATAAAACACATTCTTGCGCCAGGTGTTTGTTGAGACATAAGACATAGTTCGCTAGTTGGATCCCTCTATGTATATGAAACTTTTAGTTTAGTTTGGTGGTACTTAAGTGCTAACAAGGGATGGCATGATTATCCAGGATGCAGGCTGACCCAGCGCATGCCCCCAAACATCAACAAGAAATCCGCGACTTTTTTGTTTTTTTTTTTTCTAGATATGAAAGACGACTTGTTGGCATGCAAACGTAACACTTCACCTTCACTAAGCACTCAAGTGTGCTTGAGTCCCAACACTAGACCCGATGCAACGCCTTTAGAGAAGTCAAAGACATTCTTACCATTCCAGCGTTCACCATTGTATGCAGTTGTTGATTTGCGAGTGCGGGAGAGAAGATCCTCCTGGTCCGACGAGCTATGAAGTGCAGTAACAAGCGTGCCGCCATCCTTCTCCTCATCGAAGCTTCCCCAGTGGCCTAAACCCACCTATAACAAATGTCAATACTATCTGTGCAAAGGTTTAAAATTAAGCCTCATAAAAACCTTAAAATTGGAAAATTCGACGTACACCCCATCACGTATTGTTTCTGAAAACAAATTCAATTTCCCACATAAAGTTGAACAATCACGTAAATTTCTCGCATTGACCTTGCTAATGCCGAAGAAAAGAGAAGAGAACGCACAACAAAAGCTCTCGCGCACCACCTCCACCATCCACCCGTCGCCTTCGGCAAGGAACTTTCTTCAGACCAACACAAACAAGCCCGGATTCCCCTCAATCGACTGTGCAACGGTCACTCAGTCTGCCGCGACTGTCACAGCGATGTTTTCATTTAATTTCGCATCTCTGAAGCCCCCACCCCACCTTCTGCTGGCAGATGAAACCTAGAACCCCTTGCTGAGACACCACGCACATACCCCCACGTCCTCTCGTGCATACAACACGCTACGGTGCCATTCGTGTGAACCGAACTGAGAGAGCTTCAACAAGTTGCAATAACACATAACAAACGACGACGCCACCCCCTTTCGTGTCCACAGCGCAAAACGATATGAGAGTGATTGCAACAGCTGTTCCCGATGCAATTTTTCCCTCCTGCACTTGCATGTTTTTTTGTTTTTGTTCCCTTTGTCCCCTCACTCGATTATTCGTCCGAGCGATGAGTAATCCGGCCCGGAGATGGGGAATTCAACGAGGATACAAATTTTGTTGTCTTCTCTTCTGCAAGTTCAAAGCGAAACGCAAATGAATTGTTCAGCCGCCCGCCCGTTCGCCCGCTCGCTTTTCGTTGTTCTTCTTCTAATGATGGTTCACTGTGATGCTGGCGGGTGGTGCCTCGAGGTACCAGCAAAAAAACCGGAGAGCATTTATCAATTAATTTGAATTATCCAAACGAATGTATGCCATGTTGCTTCCTCATCCGGATTTGGTTTCTCTGTTGTTTTTCTTTTAATCTCCGCCTCCACAGCAAGTTCACCGCGTTTGACTAGAGGAATCAACGTTAAAAAACGGCGAGGGATGCAAGTTTTGTTTAATTTTGGCAAAACGGATGCTCCCAGCACCCTGCCAACAGTCCGTGCACTCAGCTAAACATTTAATTAAAATAAAATAAATTAATTGGAAGTGAAAAGCAGATCTACCATCCTTCCGCGCGAAGTCATCCCAATTAAAATGTTACGGGGCTATGAATGCGGGGCTGTTCACGGCAAGGGTGCAGTGGTGCACGTAGAAAGAAATATCTCGTTGTTCGCAGCAAGATGTCTGCTTTCTGCAAGTTGTTTTCGAAATGTATTTGAAGAGAGGTTGGAAGAATTTGAAAAGGATCTCATTGAAATCGATTTTGTGCACACATTTAACGGGACTCCTTGACGGGTGTTCGACTGTTGAGTCAACAAAAGTTGGTGGAAATTCTTCAGAGCAATTTTATTTTGATTGAATGTCTTAGTTCAGCACTAGAGGGCGTTGAAAATACTGTCTTGAAAAGGTTCTCTCAATGGGGAAACTATCAGTTAGTTCGAATTCCAGCCCCAGGGTTCGAGAAGAAGACAAAGGCCGAGCCTCCGGAATAGAGACCAAGTGATTGAGGATTTTAGAGAACTTGGTCTTGACAACCGGAAGCAGTGTGTCCGGAATCGTCAAGAATGGAGGGCAGCTTTAGCTCAGGCTCAGACCCTTCATGCGTCGCAGGCCTGATTCATGCATAAATTGCAGAACTGTTGAACTTCTAGACAAAATTTCATGCCTTCGACATTAAAGAATTCAATTTGAAGACTGAATGAAATGTAGTACGACTTTTGATGAACTACTTAAGTGATTATCTAGGTGAAGCAGGCCTGGACAGAGGAGGCGGTGAAATTGATATCAATGTCAATGCCTCTCGAAAGACTTAGCTGGCTTTGTATAACAGCTTCGTTCATCCCAGTCGTCCTTTATGGTGCGGAAACTTAGATGTTGCTAAAAGCGGATAAGAAAACCCTTAGTCTTTCCGAGAGAAAGATTTTGAGTGCGATTTTTGGAAATTTTTGGCATCTTAAGGCGAAGATTAAAAGACCAACTTTATAGGCTGTGCGGCGACATGCACCTGGTCAACCGTCTTCAGATGCAAGACTTAAGATTGTCATGTCCATGTAGAACGTATGTTAAGTTCAGGTCTTGCTACGGCTACTTAGACGTCTAGATCTCAGATTTTCAAGTATAAAGGAGCTTCGACTACTGGTTTGAAAGCCACTATAACTTGAGTTCAATTGTCTATGAAAAGCTTCTCACATCTCGTCGTTCGGATTCGGCAAAAAAAACTGTAGGTCCCACAATTTTAATTAGTAAACGTTCTTCTTGTTCTTGTAAAAGATTGCAAATATTTAAAGTTCACTTTCAAATTTGAGTGTTTTGTTTTACATTATAAATCAAACCTCGTGATGAATCGGAATTTACATCGTTTTACTCCCGTTCACCAGCAAACCCATTTTGATCGCCTCCGCTTCAAAAGTATCAGATGCTTTATTGATGCCTCGCTGTGCTCGAGCAATCACGTCAATGTCGTCCGCATATACAAGTAATTGTACGGAGTTTTTGGAAATCGTGCCACTTGCGTTAGCCACTGTGTTCTGTACGACCTTCCCAAGAACGATGGAGAGTGACGGTGCCTTGTCCAGAACATTTTTTGACATTGAAGGGGTAAGTAAGTTCGGTACCGACCGTGACGAAGCAGCTATATGCACAACCTTCATCTCATGGAAGGTAATTTAACCATATTCGGAAACATGGACATCTTGAGGTGTTATTTTGCCGAGATCAAAGAAAAGTTGTGTTTACCACAAAGGGCGGTACAAGTGCAGAACAGCGATCCAAACAATCTGGCTGGTATAACAAAAAGTTGGTGTGTTAAAACAAAACAGATATTGCCACATCTTCCCCAAAGTCCGGATAAAAGAGCACCTTTGGGCTGTTTTCGGGAAAAAAAAAGTGTGATGAGAAGGAGCCACTTATTCAAGAGAAGGCATAAAGACAGCATTGTGTGAGGAATAGCAAAAAAGCAAGAAACCTAGTTGAATTAATGGAAAGGCTGAAAGATTTCGAGTTCATGAGAATGGTCCTATTCCGTTTTTTCTTTGCGTCATTGCGTGTCTTCTACCGGTTAGGACGTCAACCTTCACCTTAATTTCGGCAGAAAATATACACCGAGCTCTCACAAGCGCTATAATGTTGCTGGATGCAATTAAAATTCCCAAGGAGTATACAATTTCAAAGACACTCCGGATTTCATTACTTTTTCCAACACCCAATGCGTACCTATGTCCACCACAAGCTACAGAGTCAAAGCATTTGCTGTATAAATAAAAAGGATGTGTATTCAGATCTGAATACATACCTTCTAACTGACGTAACTCTCCACATTGTCACGGCGACGGCGACAACGTCTCTACTGTAATCTTCCTTAACGTACAGAAGAATAACTTGCACACTGTGTTCAAAAGATGCAGCTTCTAGGTGACATTGACATCTAAAAATATTAAACCAGGTTTCAGTAAAGAGAGAAGTGGACGATTGCATCGATAAATAGTGGACTTGAACCTCCATCCATGTCTAAAGCCAAACAAGAAACAAAAAACCACAAATAGACTGAATTTGGATAAAAATTCAAATGGTCGGACACCAAAGACATCCTCCAGCAACACTGACAAATCGTAGCCGATTCAATATTCCCATCCAAAAGGACTTTAATTTCCCGTCACACTTCACATAACCGCACACGTCCCCATTGGCAAAACTTCAAACGACCAATTGCCTAAAAACCTTCGTAATCCCAGAGATTCCAATGATCTCCGCAGGGCTCACTAGAGAATACCACAACAACTTCTCCTCAAGTTGCTCTGTTCCCATTAGCCGGCCCACACACGCCACCATTGAAGACATCCTTGCCCGTGAAATGAATTCAAAAGAGAGAGAGCTACATTGAAACTGTGTTAATCCGCAATGACCACCATTTCCCTTATCCGTTTGTCGCTATCGAGCGCCATCAAATCACATCCACGTGCCGATATCCTTTTTTTTCCCAATCCACCTCCACCTAACCCCACAGTGGTACTTAATTCGCATTGGCATTCAGCCAATATTGAAACAAAGCGCCCACGCCTCCGCCGCCCACTGCGGCTCCCACACGAGCTCAGCCCCTTCAGGCGAGTGTGGCAGCAGGAGAGCAAATTTATTTAACAGCCTACCATGACGCAGTGCAAATGGAATAATCTCTTACGCCATCAACAGCTCGTCTTAGATAACTTTCCCGCCTCCCGGGCATGAGGATCATCGCCCCGGTCGATTGATGACGGGAACCGCACACGAGGTGGCACACATATCGCAGGAGGGTCCATTAAACAAGTCTGCAAAGGTGGCAGTTTTTCGGGAGAGGACACACGATCCTTAAAGCTGTGTCGCTTCAAAAATGTCATCAGATGGTGGTGTCATTAATTTAAACATCGGAACGTGCGGTATTTTCGAGCGTTGGTGGTGGTGGGAAGTTATTAAACCATGCAGACATGTGTGCGGGGTGCAGCTTACGTGGGGACCTGCATGGTTGCCAGCGAAACAAGTGGCTTTACAACGCCATTATCCTTTGTGGAGTACTGTCTGCCGTGCAGTGGTGGAGAAGATTGTGCGGGGAAGACACGAGCAGCTCGCTTCGTGACTTGATGATGGCAAGTCGTCGAACCCTGACGTGTGCGTGGATAATAGTGGAACAAGCCGGGAGTGCATACACAATGCACTCTTGCCAGACGTGCCAATTGAAAAGTGCATTTGGAGCTGATGTGCATTGTGATAGCTTAAAGGAAGCGAAGAGTGTGAAAGGAAAAAAATCGAAGAGATGGCAGATGGGGGTGGGTTTCTATTCAAAATACAATTGAAAAGGGGGGCTGCCTGTTTGGGAAAGTGACACACGTCATAGAAAGTTCCTTAAAGACAAATTGATTCAGAGGATGTCATTTAAAAATAATTTTCAAGAAACAAACGCTTCCTTTCAGAGGACCCAACACTCCCTCAAAACTTCATCCAAACCCAACACCGTACACAGCACACATACCTTGTCCGGTAACAGGGCAAACTGGAAACAATTGCGCCTGCAGCACCTGTACCCTCCCTTGGAGACCGAAAACACTGCTGCTCGCACCGCCACCCCCATATCCTCCACAGCCACCGAACGAGGTCGCTGACAGGTAATTCATGACGAAGTCACGGCTCCTCAAAACTGAAACTTAATCAAATCAACTCTCGGTTGCCACCATCCTCGCACTCCGCGCAACAATAATATTCCTCAACCTCGTCGTCTCGGAGACGTCATCTCAGCGCACAAACACCAAACCAACGCGAAACTTTTCATTCTCACTTCGACGACGCGACGCGCAATTTAATCACTTAACCACCTCGGCCACGAACGGAACCGTTCATAGCCGGCACTGCAATTGGACTCTGCTTGGATACGATACGGCGCACTTGGCCAGGATAACCCGCAAGAACCGTGTTTGACTTTGAAAAGTTTCATTTGTTGACTGATTCGAGCGATGGCAGTTGGAATTCATCGGGAATCCGATTTCGGATTTCCAGCACCCTCCCCCTCACCGGGTGGTTGAATGCCTTTGTCATGACAAGAAAGTGAGGCTACAAACAACTGACGTTACCGAGTCGAATTAGAAGCCAATGGCGGCGACTGGGGATATTGCTGAAATTTGTTTCTTTTTCGGTGGGGCGACTTGGAGAAGGGCTCTCCTCCAGCCGGTCGCAAAGGGTTTTGTTTATTTTTACTCTCTAATTTTGCCGAATGAGGTTGTTAGGATGGTTAAATACCGATAGCTACTAGTTGGGGCGTTTGTCTTGGTTACGGCGGAAAATGACAAAAGTCGGTATCCAAGGTGGGCTGGTATTTTGAGTTTATTTGTTTCTGTGAGGACTCGAATTAGGTTACGAGCTCCGTAATTTGATCAAATCAATGGAGACCTAACAACAAGGCAGAAATGTAATTGAATGATAAACCCATTTGCGGAATTTCCCCATGAATCAGGGAACGAAGTTACGTAAACGTTGAGAGGAATGCACTCTGAATTGTGGGCAAATAAAGGGGCGGGGGGTGCAAACAATGGTTTACCTTCAAGCAGAAAAATCTGTGTCTGTGAATGCAGGCAGGGAATGAAAGTGATCAGCCAAATGAATCCAGTCGGATGTAATTCAATGTCTTTCTGTGAAACTCTTTGGAAGTCTCTCGTCCTATTCCACGATTTGTAACATTTGTATTTGCCAAAAGAAAATGTGACGCAACTAGAGGTGGGCTGAATGGTGCATTTCATATAAAAGTTCAGTCACTAAACTGTGTTTAAAAATCAACGCCAGTGCTTCAACCGTTTCAATAAACGTACTTCTTCATCTGTCTCTCCTAGACTTAGTGCGAAGACAAATCACGGTGTCGTTCTGACTTAAAACGCTTCATCTGTGGATGAAATTCCTCTTTGGGAATTGCAAAACATTAAGTCTACGCTCCCACATGCGCGTCAACGATATTTTCAGTCGCAGTCAATTAAATCGCAATGATGTGGATACTCGTGGCAGGATTTCATTTCATCTTGCGACAATCGCACCGTTAAAGCATTGGGACAAATCGCAGGCCTCTAATTGTTGCGATTGTAAGGTGTTATGGGAGCTCGTCCACACTGAAAGTTGCGTGTTTTCCTTTTTGCGACTGAATAGTTGTGCGACGGAGAGTTCATGTGTGCGTCTAGCCTGACGCAGTTGAATTTCCATTCCATTGAAACCCAGCGCAGCTTAAGTTAGGTTAGGAAGTGTTGTATGTGCCTCACAAAGATCGTATTGGTCGATTAGCGAAGCACCGCGAAACACTGAGTATATCAAAGAAGTTGTATCAGACAGTCGTTGTAAGCCATGGTTGAGAAGCCAAGTTTGGCAAGTGTATCAGTGGTCGCCGTAAGTTGTGAGGCAGTACGTCGCCCCGCACGTCAAAAGTCTAGGTTCGATTCCCGGACGGAACACCTCGCATTTTCTTACGGCACCACCTCTATCGAGTTGCTGACAACACCCAAATTGTCTAGAAAAGCGTCTCACATCTGGCCGTTCGGAGGCGGCAAAAAACTGAAGGATCCTTCTACTCGTGAGACAACAATAGAACGCACAACACGTGTAGTTATTGTAGAAGCTAGGCCCTGGTCCCTTGTGGGCTGTAGTGCCACTCAACTATTATTATTATTATCATTTGTTGCATTCCCATCTATGCCTTAATGTTCAAGAACCCATAAATAGGATACCATTTGGTTGCAGCAGTTAAGAAGTTCTGCCGACAAAAAACTTCTGCAATAGCATTAGGGGTGACTACGATTCAAACTAATATCCGCCGGGAAGCTCAGTGCACACTTCCTTAGCTGGGTAGAAGATGGATGAGGGCTTTTAAGCACTCTAGAATATATGTATCATGGCGAATCCAGTGGAATCAAAGTGGCTCGTCCCTGTCTAAAGAACAGCGTAGAATGAAGTCAAGCACTTCAGAGCACACTGACGGACCTTCTATTTACAAAATTCACTTATAACTCCCAAGTATCCCTAAACATACCTAGCCGATCTACCTTTCTGTTCGAACATTCGTAACGTATCAAATGTTTCTTAATCCCACATGTACGTACCACACGATGGGTCAAATACTTTGACTTTTTGTGACTTTTTATAAAATGTAAAATAAAATTTTGTCCATTCCTTTTAGTTTTGAAATAGAACGTCGTTCGTTCTTTGTGCCGAATTCTTTCCCCCCTTTCCCACATCTTTGCTGATGGTTTTGAACTTCAAGTCATTAAATATGGACCATAAGTGTTTCCTAAATCGTTTCCAGATTGTTGTCTTAAAATCGGTTCTTCACAGTTTCCCACAAAAGAGACCAAAGGGAACAAATCGCAGCTCCCAGGCAGCGAATTTACATCGTCAAGATTGATGATACCCCGATTTGGAAATTTGTCGCGCAACATGATTAATTATGACTGGGCTGTGTTGCAGGGCGCACCATTCTGCCCGAGCTAGAGTTCGTTCGGATCCATCCGGTAAAAAACCAGTCGGCTAAAAACATTATTCCCAGCCAGCCTCATTTTGGAAGAGAAACGATCCAATGATTTCACCACTTCACCACCAAAATAACGCTCTTTGTGAATGCATTTGCTTTTCGATGACAACGTGCGGGGTTTCAGAGCCACTGACGCGCAGCTTTTTTATCAGTAACGTAATCCCTGAGAAGAAAATGTGTTTCATCAGAAAAAATTGTTTTTCGTTCCAAATTGTTGCCCAATTCAATTGGATCTAAGGGCAAAACATCTTCTTCTTCATACAGTCCGGGGTGGACCTGCGACTCAACCAACAAACCTCTTCAGCTGGAACGCCTCCAGTTTTGCACGACAAGTTGATTGAGGCCCTTCTTGACATGTGTGTGCCATCGTGTCCGTCGTCGTTCTCTATTACGATGTCCAACTGGTTCCGAGTTGAACACTTTTCGGACTGGAGTGCCTACATGACCTAGCCATCATAGGCGTTGAATACATGTACGCCTGGCTAGGCTTATGTTACTGTACAGCCCACACATTTTGTGGCTGAATCCTATTCTCCAAAAACCGTCAACGCTTACACAGTTTCAAGGCCAAACTTTTCTCTGAAAAAGACTACTCTCAGAAGGGCTTCTTTATCTGCTACTGGGAAGCCCCAAACTGCAAAGCGAAAAAGAACTGGATGGTCGTCCTTTGATTGCTGAGGCCTCTCGACTTTGTTGGCGAATAATCCTGAATCTTAGTGGAAGGTTCTGCCCAGTCTAAAACGGGTTGCGCTGTTGAGAGTGATGGACAGCAGATGTTGGTGAGTCGAGTCTCATAATCTGGGCCACAGTAGCCACCTTCTTATCTAAACGGAACACACGGGGACCACAAGTACTGTCCATTTGACTACCAGTCTCCTGTAGCCACGATGGTTTCTTCAGTTCAGTTCAGTTCTTTTCAAAAATCACACTTTTTGAGCTGAAAAATATTGACTTTGCCCATTTTCAACAATTTCCAAGGATTGGGTCTATAACTTAATTCGTACGGTTTGCTAAGAGACGGCGAACTTGCTCCATTGGAACTTGCGTGGAAAAGCTACTGCCAGTGGGGGAGTTCTTCTTCATTACTTTAATATGAAGACAACTGCTGCCGAAAGTCATCGTGTTTTGGTGGAAGTAGGCTGAGCGAATGTTCCAAAAGTGGTTGGCACGATTTAAAAATGGTGATTTTGGCTTGGAAGTTTGAAAATGAGGAATTGAATGCATTGCTCTATGAAGATTGTTGCCAAACACAAGAAGAGCTTGCAGAATATTTGGGTGTCACTTAAGAAGTCATTTCAAAACGTTGAAAAGCGGCTGGGATGATACTAGTTACGCCATCTCTTTTCAAACTGCACGAATTAAGTTATAGACCCTATATATCGACCCATTTCGTTAGTTACACTGAAGAATAATTTTCAATCCCAATAAGGAGAAGGGAAAAATTGTCACAGGTCGGCTTCAACCATTTCCAGCTAGCAGAGTCTTGGCAGCTTCTTCCAATTTCGCAACACAGTGTGTTTGAGGACCTTCTCCACTTGAGTGCCCCATCTCAGACGAGATCATCGTCTGTTGCGTTGTCCCAATGGATCAGATTCAAAGTCTTTGTGAACCGGAACAGTGTTATCAATCTAGTCATTTTAAGTTTTGTATCCTTGGACGATCCACTATACAGATTATAGAATTCATCGATGAATCTTCTTCTCGAGGTGACATCAACGCATACAGGACCAAAAATCGAACGAATAATTTTCCTCTCAAAAAGACAAAGAGTTTCCACATTCGCTTTTCATATCGCTGAAGTTTCTACGCCAGAACAGGGATGATCAGTGTGCTTTACAATGCCAGATTTGATTTTGGGTAGACAGCTTTGTTAATTCATTGCCTCTTGAAGACAAAGAAACGGCGGCTGGCAAGAGTAATTTTGATGCAATTGTCCTTATTTGATGCCAGGGAGAGGTAGACGAAGTCCTTGACTACCTCAAAGTTATAGCTGCCTTTTGTGGCGTTCTGTCCGAGACGACGATGTTGTGTGTCCTTCTCGATGACAGCACTAACATATGTATTTCGTTTTTCCGGCTTGACCAACTAGATTCCATCACAAGGAATACTGTACTGAATTATTGCTCAACTTCGGCTTTGAGTTGCAGAAAAAACGATCCGACTCAGTGAAGAAAAAAGTGTTTTTCTACCATGACAATGCAGCGACTTTCACCTCCGTCGTTGCCGCATCAGGCTACGAACTGCTGCTCCATCCACCAAGTTCTCCAGATTCGGCTCCGTGCGACTAAGTTTTGTGTCCGAATGCGAAATGTTACACATAGGAGGGTGTATTGCTGCAACGCCATCACCTTTTCGGCCTCCACAAAGCGTATTTGTCCGACGAGTTTAAAATCTTTCTAATCTTTCGAACTCGAGTTGTCTACAAATTGAGGCTTATCTTCCTTTTTTCATTTTGTGGGTAAGAGCCTGTCGGACCGGTTCTATCATCCAAACAATTTTGTTACACAAGCTTATTCGTCTATGTTCATGTCGCTCTTCCCTAAACAAAATTTATTAAAGCCCCATGCGTAAAACGAGAACAAAAACATTTTCCAGGCCATTAACACCACCTACTCAGTTTGTGATTTTTTTTTCTGTTTGTTCAGCTTCCTTGCCGTGCTCAGCTTTCACGATTCAACAGCGTTTTCGGGCGTTTACCTCACCTGTCTGCTTTAATCATTAATTTCCTTGCATCTCCTGTGACCGTGACACGCCGAAGGATAACGCTTGACATTGAAATTTCAAAAAACCTCCCACCACTTCAAAAAAATCCCCAACAAACATGCACATGAAAATCACCAGCCGAACATAAATATAAATTAAGTGAGAAAAATAAATAAATCTCACGGCTAAATTGGAAAAGTCGACGGAGAGAGAGAAAACCGAAACGCTACGTGGGCGGATATTTTAAACAAAAAAAAACAAAAAAAACGGCAAAAATGACTTGGAACAAGTGTGCCCACCCACTGGTGAGCGACGTTTTCGACATCACAATGAAAAGCGCTTTCGTATGTCAAGTGTCAGCTCGAAAATGATTGATGGGCTATTGGAAGAGGAGGCTCCTTTGCGCTGTCGCCCGCCGCGACAGATATTCCAATTGGCTCGACTTCGGTTACGAAAGTCGAGTGGCTAAGCGTAAGCGTGTCGCGTAATAAATTTGAAACAAATTCCCTGTCAAAAGTGATAAATATGATTGTTCTCTAAAACGTGTGTGTCTCTGTGAAGACGATTTAATTTAGTTTGTATTTTTGTTTCTGCTCAATCTGTGGCGTGTCTAGAAGGATGATTAATCGACGTGATTGCATCTGATTTTCAAAGGTGACGCTGCTGCTGCTTTGTGTGGGTAGATTGCTTTCGAAACATATTTTTCGATTTAAAATTAATTTTGACACAAAGTTTCTTTTTCCCCCTATTTCCATTTTAACAATGTACAACCTGCCAATTAATAGTCGTAGACCCTAAGCACCCCCTCAGAAGACTTATAACTCCTTACATCAACCCTTGCCTCTTAAACCGTCGTTAAACCCTTCCAAACCGCAATTACCCTCATTCAGCAACAATTGTGTACACTCCCCAAAGAATCCTTGTGCAACAGTCAACAAACAGTGTTTGACAGTGAAATGTCCTCATAAAACAATTAACACACGATACCACAAAGCACTCCAGAGAACAAGAACGTTCCTTCCGGTCTTGTCGCACACACAGACATACGACGAGTGTGCGGCAAGTGTTGCCTTTTTTTCAACTACACCATGCAGTACACAGTTTTTGTGAGCGGCTCACGGAGAGATGAGGACAATTAAACGCGAGTATAAGCCTCAAGCTAACGGAACTTTACAACCCTTATGTGGAAATAGTCGTCGACAACTCGTAAACGGCGTTTAATATCTTTTCTTGCTTGACACAGTGCGGAGGGATGCAGAACGCTCCTTATGAGCTGTTATAGGTCCGTGAGGGGAATGTGTGTTGTGGGGGTTGGACGGAAAGCAACTTCAAAATTTACAAAACTCATCTTTAAGTTGTGAAATTTTTTAAAAAATTCTTTTGACTGGAGTTAAAGGACTTGAAATAGAGGCAGACAAAGAAGTTTCAGCCTCAAGATCCATCAAGGTATCAGAGAAAATTGTGAAGAAAGTACTACTGGACCATTGAGCTGTCCCTGCCGATTAGATCGGATAATCTGTCGGAGTTCATATGCGAGCCCTTGAAGTTCGGCTTGTGGAGTATGGCGCCTAACACTTGTAGCGAACGAGATTAGTCTGGTCTTTCTTTCACGCGGACTTTCACCGAACTATGCTGAGGTCCTAGTAGCATACGTGTGTATTGTGCATTTTCTTTTATAGTTGGCGAGCGCTAAAAGATTGGGTTCCTTTAAGTGATCGGAATTAAGTCACAGCACGGGCCGAAGGTATAGAAGAAGAGAGGGAATGGAGCTACTTGTGGATTGTAATGAGGGGGAAAAGTTGGGCTGGAAAGAGCATTCCATATTCATGTGGTGCGGCTGAAGAACGATTATCTGAACTTTACTGTACGTCCGAAGGTGAGCTTTAAGGTGAACGGGAGGGGCATTCCTATCGAGGTGTGTATTGCGGGTAGATCTTGAAGGGGAGAAATGCGATTGGGTAACTCATTGAGCATAAAAGAGTGACAAAGACTCAACATTGCGTCGATGTTCTGGTAAGCCGATTCACTTCGCAGCGTTATTATTCCCTATAAGTTTTATCGCTCGCTGTTGAATTCTATTTAGCATGTGTAGAGAGGTTTTAGGAGCTCCGGATCCGAAAGGCGCGTTATACTTAAGTTTTGTGAGATATTTGATTGTCAAATATCTCCGCTTTTTTGCTCTTCATTCAATGCTTCATAAAAGGTGTTACAGTGATCGGATTGAATTCAAATATGCGTCGTTTGGTTCGATAATCTGTTTCCATCTAGACGGCAACTTCATAATACCCTCCTCGTAGAAGCCCCCCTCCTTATTTGCGAAGAACTCGAACAGCCACTTTTCACAAGCCTCTTTTGAGTTCAACTTCACACCACCAAGGGCGTTCGCCACAGACAGGAACAGGTGGTAATCACTTGGCGCTATCCCCGGGCTATATGGTGGATGCAATTAAATCTCCCATCCGAGCTCCCGTAGCTTCTCACGAAGTGTGTGGTCTCTCGTTGTCCTGGTGGAACACTACACCCTTCCTGTCGGCCGATTCTGGACGCTTCTGGTCGATCGCCTGCTTCAAGCGGTTCAGTTGTTCGCAGTAAATGGTAGAATTAAGCGTCTGGTCATATTCGAGCAGCTCATAGTGAATGACTCCCTTCCAATCCCATCAAACACACAGCAAAACTTTCCTGGCCGTCAATCCCGGCTTGGCCACTGTTTGGGACGATTCACCGGCCTTCAACCATGACCGTTTTCCTTGACATTGTCGTATGTGATCCATTTTTCGTCGCCGGTCACCATCCGCTTCAAGAATGGGTCAAGTTCGTTCCGTTTCAGTAGCATATCGCAGGCGTTTATTCGGTTCAGCGGTTTGAAGTGATAGAGTACTATCCCCCAAAACACCTTTACTCTCACGGAACGTTTCTCTATTTACCTCTTCTCTCTTTCTATTTGCCTTTAACGAAGGAAAACTTTAAAATAGCCCGAATTTCGGCGTTTGTGAACTGTTTACACGTCTATAACTGTTGAACAATTTTCAAACTAATCATGCATAGTGTTGTTTTATAGGTTATGTCAAGACCTTTCAAATGATGTATAGTATTGCCAGCTACGAGCTCTGTAGCGCTTTGTGCATAGCTGAAAATTTCAAAAGACAAAAAGGCGGGAGAGATATTTAACAAACAGATATTTTGCTGCCAAAATATTTCTTGCATCTCCTTAAGAAACCTGACCACAGCGAAGTGGTTTTTGGCGATCTAGAATACGTGGTCGTTCCCACTAAGTGTTTCATTGATACATATATCGAGGATGGAAAGTGGTTCGGGTTCAACAACTCATTGAGATGGCCTGGGCGCAAAAGGAGTGTCCCTCTCTCTGCTTGCGTGTACGCATCATTTCTAATTCGCATTGATGACGCGTATGTTTGTCTGCTCCATTCCATCATTTGTTTCACAAAATTATGCAAAGAATCTATTTCCGTGAAAACAGAACAGCATGAAACTTATTTTGTTCCAAAAGAAAGTTGAAGTCAAGAAAGAAGTCGAATATCTTCTTCAACTTGAACAAAAAAAAGCGTTTGTGTCATCAGAGCACACTTACGAGTTCAACTTTCCGGAAATTAGAAAATCCCCAATAGCTCACATGTTTCCTGTCACTTAGCACTTTCATTCGAAAACCGCAACTGCTATCTACACGTTTTTGAAGCTCATCCAAGTGTGCATGTCCGTATTTAGAAAAACAGCATTTTGCCAAAGCACTTAATCCTAATCAAGCCCCCCATCAAAGATCCCCCCGCTCTTTCATCGCCACACATACCACTTTAGTCAATGGCTCGTGACCAAAACACACACTATGCTCCATGAATTTATTCAAATGACACGTTTGAATAAAGTCATCCACATGGCCGCCAACAACAGCCTCCAAGCATCGTCCATAAACCATCCTCACCGAACCCCGACGAGCTCACGGGAATGTGACGCAAATTGCCAGCGAGACTGTATAATTCACAGAAAATGCTCTAATAATTTAATTTGCAAGAAACACATATTTTTATCGAAAGCCATAAACAAAAAATATACACAACTCGCTGTCCCCAGCCCGCCGTCGCCGAGACGTAGGAAAGCAAAAATGTTTCCCATAGCGCGGATATTTCTACAAAAATTAAATGACTCGAAAATTCATCTCTGCCCCGGGATACATCATCTGACGGTGTTTTAGTTATCGCGGGGAGGACTGAATAAACATTCAAGCAGCACATTAGTGGCTACCCACCTGTACGGCACACATGTTGAGCATGATCGACGTGAAACGCTCGCGAGACTCGCGACACGGAACCGTGACAGTGAGCATGTTTACATCAGAATTTTCGACTGAAATTTGTGTTTGTCCTTTCGACAACTGATTGATAACAACAGATGGCTGAAAAGTGAGGTTTTTTTCCTTTCTTGCCGATTTGATGGCTGTGCCGAAAATTGACGCATTTTTGCCGAAATTTTTCTTTTGGCAAAAATTTGATGTGTTGGGCTGTGTTCGAGAATGTTGAATGTCAGAATTTGATTATACCTCTGGTAGAATTAATTACATCTGGTAATACTATGGATTGTGTGAGAGGCGACATATTAAGTGTTAGAAGATTTTGTAAGAAAATTATATAAAAATCGAATTTTCCCCTAAAAAGTTGTGTGTAGAACCGAGTGAACATTTCCATATTTTGATTTTCCATAGAAATGACAAGAAAGCATCGCAGCCCAAACAATTTTTGTAACGTATAGAACGATGAGAAGAAACTGACAATTTCCTGAGTCTCCTGTAGAGATTTGTTTTTCAAAGGTGACAAGTGACACAAAGGACCAGGGCCAAACCTGCCTAATCGAGTTTCTTTTTTAATTTCTATTATTTTTATTTGATCAGTTGTTTTAATTCTAGGAAAATACTTAAAACTAGGTTCTTAAATTTGACTTACTATGTCTAGTGCTACTCGTGAGAGAACAGAAGCACGCACAACACGGGTAGTTGTTGTAGAAGCTAGGCCCTGGTCCTTTGTGGCCTATAGTGCCACCCAATTATTATTATTATTACATTTAGTATTTAGTATATCATAAGTTTGTTAAAAAAATTTTTTAGTATTATTCCACCTGCAGCCACCAGCAGAAGTGACGTTCTCTGGTGGATTGTGCCCTGTCCCTGGCGTAGATAGCCCTACTGAACCGAAGAAGTTCCCTGTGTCTACTAGCAACGTCCGGTTCGTATTGGAGTCGCCTGTCTGTTGTTTGTGATATGACATAGAAGATGATAGGGCATCCTTCCGTATCCTGTGTTACGCCTCAGAAGTCTAAGCAGAGAAATGCTTTGGGCGAAGTAGAGCCGTTTCTGCGCACCTTCTCAAGGTACAAAATGTTGGGGTAAAAGGCCCTTAAGATCAGACTGTTGGATGAAGTCATAGAATCGGATTCAAGTGTTCGTTACAACCGGAGGCAGGCCCGAAGACATTGCCTCTTGAACACCCTCATCTTTTCCATCTGGGAAGGACTCAAGTTGAACCACGTTGAATAACCATACGCCATGATTGGCCGAATGAGGGCCATGTAGCAGATCACCTTCACCTTGGAATCAAGTTAAGAATTAATAATTGAGTGGCACTACAGCCCACAAAGGACCAGGGTCTAGCTTCTACAACAACTACTCGTGCTGTGCGTGCTACTGTTCTCTCACGAGTAGCACTAGGTATAGTTAGTCAAATTTAAGGAACCTAGTTTTAAGTATTTTCCTAGACTTAAGACAACTGATCAAATAAAAATAATACAAATTAAAAAAGAAACTCGATTAGGCAGGTTAGGCCTAATAGAAGAAGAGACCTTCAGTTTTTGCCGACTCCGAACGGCGAGATTTGAAAAGCTTTTCTAGACAATTGTACTCTTTAAGTGTTGTCAGCAACTCGAAAGAGGTGGTATTCCTTCCGAAAGTCGACACACTTACCCACTACAGGCTCAGCAGAACAGATTCTGGTCCAACCAAGTGCTAACATATCTAACACATCATTCAATAAGTCCCGCGACTAGCCAATAAATACACATTTTCTAGACGAAATTCGACTCAACATAGTTTTCTTCAACAGTGATACAATCAGTTCAAAGCCGCTCTAACATTTCGATGCCTTTTTGTTTAGAACTGTTTATCTTTGGCCTCAAAATAGGCTTCAGTTTCGGCGATCAACTCCTCCTTGGAGCCATATTTTTTCCGGCGAGCATCGAGACTGAGCTGGGGCCAGGTCTGGAGAACACGGTGGGTGCTGAAGCAATTCAAAGCCCAATTCGTGCAATTTGGCCGCAGTAGCCGACGACTTGAGAATTTTTTTCTTCTTCGTATGGGACCGTTTTTTTTTACAAATTCTTCCTTCAAATGCACCAATAATGTCATGTAGTGTTCGCTGTTGATACTTTTCCTTTCTCAAAAAAGTCGATGAATAAAATCCGTGCGCATCCCAAAATATGAATGACATAACATTCCCAGCCAATCTTTGTGTTTTTGAACGCTTTGAGCGTGGTTCACCGGCTGCTGTCCACTCCACTGACTGCCGATTTGACTCATTGGTGTAGTGGTGGATCCATGTTTCATTCATTGTGACATATCGATGCAAAAAGTCCTGTTTATTCTGGCAAGACAGCTCCACCCAGCTCTCAGAATCATCGATAAGTTGTTGTTTTTGATACATTATGACTAAACGCGTCACTTTTTTCAAAAATAGCTTTCTCTTGGACAAATGTTCATGCAAAATAGTGTACACACCGCCTTCTGATATCTTAAGGGTGTCAGCTATCTTACACAATTTCACTTTGCGGTTTACCAAAACGACTTTGTGTACTTTTTTGACGCTTTCAGCTGTAACCACCTCAATGGGCCTTCCAGAGCATTCAGCATCGTTGGTGTCTGTTCGACCACGTTTTAAGTCAGCATACCACCGACAAATAGTTGATTTTAATGGAGCAGAGTCCATGTAACACCTTTTAAGCCATTGCTGAGCTGTCACGGTGTGTTTTCCCTTAAAAAATCAGAGTTGAGTCAACATACGAAATTCTGTTTTTTTCCATTGTTTTAAAATTCGCAAAAATAGTGTCACTTTAAGCACTGTAACTTGTAACATAATAATCAGATTGTCATGAAAATTTGACACATATTATTTTAATGTTTGTACTTCCTTAAACTAATATGGACTTCTTGAGTGATGTGTTAACTTCATTTTTCACATCTAAAGGCTGAACGTGCGCCAGTTTCTTTTCGTGTCCCTTGAGGCCCCGGACAGGGGGGTTCTAAACAGAATAGCTTCGCACGTTCGGAAGTTGATTTTCAACTTTCAGTTGTCATGTGCAACAAGTTGATGATTACTTCGACTTTCGGGCCCGACCTGTATGCTAGCAGACTATCGACGTTTGCTATGAAGTGCGTCATTGAACCTTTAAGACGCGTCATTTCTTGTGAAATACTGAGGTTGAAGTTACATTCCTATTTTTCACAACGTAACGGTATCATAGATCGTATAAAGCGGTGTTTTACCTATGCCTAGTCTGACTAACCAAACGGTCTCGAACGCCTTTTCCATCTATTAGGCATGCGCCTTTGCATTGTGTCTTGTTCTTATTCCACTGACTGTCGGAAACCAATTTAGATGCGGCATGTCAATGATTGACTATCTAGTCATTGACTGTCTAGTCATTAGAGCCCTGAAGGAATGGATCATGTGGGGCATGATACCATACATGCCACGTCCGAATTTGTTTCCGACATTCAATGGACTAAGAAAATGAGAAGATTCTCAAAAACCTTGCTTTTGCACGGAAGAAGACCGGAGATTTGTCGCGATGGAGGTATCTTTGTCCCGTTTCGGAATGGGCTGCAACACTGCGGTGTTTTCCAATGCTAAGGGTAGTATGCTTTACTCAGCGCATTCTTGAACAGTCTTATGTATACATCCATCGCTTCAGAGGGCCGATGGCACTAATCGTGTTGTGTGTTATTGTTCACTTGCGGGTAGAGGGTCACACAATTTACTACCGACTCCGAATGACGAGACTTGAAAGAAGTTACACCATGAAATATCGCGGCATACAGCCCAAGGAATTGAAATTGGTCAAAAAATTGGTCCAACGGATAAGGATTTTAATTTAAAAAAAAATTAAGAAAAAGTTGAAATCTACCATCAACATCGACTTAACAATCTCTAGACTAAGCCACAAGATATTCACTTTCCTTGAAATTAGTGAAAAAATTTTTTTTTTAAATTTCTGATATCCTGATGATATCGTTAATTCCTTTCTCAGACTTTCGTCACGACTTTTTCATCGATTTACGGAGTTCGTCCCCTCCTCCAACCATAATCACCATTGCATGCATTCCCTCGAACATGAAATCACTTGGAAAAACTGCGCAAAAACAGAGTACCCCTTCCCATCCACACCCGAATCCAGACCCAAAATCACAATTTTCCCCGCGATATCTCACGCTCGACTCCAAGAATCTGAAATGGCCTCGTATCTCTTAATTGTCTCAAGGAATTCAGAAAGAAAGTTTTCTTCGCAAATGTCAACCGGCGAACACAGCCACCTAAGAGCCCTCCAGTGGGGCCTTGAAATTACCCCCGGGCACCGCTCATCCACCTCTCCATCCGCAGAGGATTGCCCAATGAATGTTAATGCTCTCTGGCTGGCAACATTTTCTGTTTTTTTTTTTGTCATGAGGGAAAAACCGGAAAGAGTGTATGAAAGTATACGAGTATATTCACACCTGGTGAAAGTTGGTCCTCGAAGGGGGAGAGGGTGGAGAAGCTTACGAGTGCCGTTGGTTGTAAAGCCAGGTGGCTGGTGGTAGGATTGAAATATGATATCCTTCTCTCTTTGCAGTCGGTGGGATGGGTGGTGGAGGAGAGACAATAAGAGCGACTATCCAGGAGGCTGAAAGAAATGACGCTCGTAATGGAATTCTGTAATGAGGGCAAAAAGGTGCGAGAATAAATTGAAAAAAAAACAAAGAAATGATTTGAATATTTACGACGACGCACGTGAGGCGTGGTGGAAATTGATGAAACCCCCCTTCCCCCAAGGACGGCAGAAGTTTTTTGATTAAATTTGAATTTCATGTGTGTTGTGCCAGTCATGCATGAGAGTCGATATCGACTTCACCCTCCAGCTGGACCGCCACCACCACCCCAACATCGTAACACCACCAGCACTTGTCACCCACACAGACCCTTAGGGATTTCATTCAGCTTTTCCGGTTTTGCATTCGTTTTCTTGCTGCTCAAGTGAGCGAGAACGGATAATAATGTTCGAAAAGTTTGAAGAAGTACTCAACACGATAGCACCAGCTGGTTGGTGGCATAAGTCCACTTGTTTACGCCTGACGGAGAATGGTGTACTATTCTCTCGGTCGCACTTCTGGTCGGTGAGGTGCTAACCGAGGAACACAGGCGTTTCCGATTGAGGGACGCTCGAGAGGCAAGAGTTGCCTACAGGTTAAGTGCGAGAGCTAAGAGATTGTTGAGTGCGGTGACTGGGAAAAACTTTTGTCGGTTACGAAGTGATTATCCAAATTTAAAGACTGTGAGTGTGGGAAGACATTTTTGAGGTTACGAGATGAAGTGAGACCATGAAGAAGTTTTTGAAAACAACTTCAGGCGAACTTCCGCAAATTGAGTGGTTGCAGGGAGGCGTCATTTGGTGGACTTCTTAGGACGGTCTTTAGAAGATTTTGGTTTCATTAGTGGTGCCCTACAGGATCTACAATATTGGATAAATTTTCTTTGCAATTTTAAGCTTTAGAGGCAACCATTTCCAAACACATCTTAACACATTTGCTTTCCCACCTAGCCCTTACCCCTTACACTAATGAATGTGAATGCTCTGTGTGTCCCGTTAATCTTAAGAGCACTTAATCCCAACCCACACGCCTTGACAGATTAGTCCAATGGCCATCCGTGTTCCAAGCGCAATAAAATCCGCACATCCCTGTAATTTTATCTTCACGCCCCTTTTCTTCGCCGAAGAGCAGAACCCATTAATCCGTCCACCACAATCCACTAAACATCCTCCACAAATTAAGACTTATTCCACCCCGAGGCACACAGAAATCCAACACAATAAATCCTCCACTCACCATGCTGAAAATCCTCCAGCAACAGCGTAGCATCCATTATCGCTGGCGAGGAGTGCGGCCGAGAATCCTTACGAATCGACACTTTGTTACCGGAAGCCACTCACAAATTGTACACACAGACCATCGAGGGGTATCGCTTCAGCACCGCGACTGTGGACGCGACTTAGCGTGAATTTCGCGACACTGCACAAGATAAGCGAACAAATTGACCATAACTGCACAACGCGGACACCACGTCCACGAATTCGGTCATTCACAACTTCACACACAGCACTGCGCCCTCTTTTGCTTCAGCAGCGAACCTAGTTTCAGACAACTTTCTCAGATGTTTGATCAATTTCACACGCGCTCTTTGAACTCGTGAACCTGCAAACCTGCACAGACCGCAGCGCACTCCCGTCTCCAGTTCGAATCGGTCCCAAGTGAGCAAACACAAAAGCCAGCCCGGCTAACGAAGACGAACATAAATCCGCGCGCTTTCAATTAGAATGCCATCTTTTACGGTTCTCCACAGTCTAGCATAATCGGTGTCCTCGTCCTGCTTGTGCTGTCGCATGTCTCTGGCCTCTCTGTGTGTGAGTGTGTATGTGCTGCACTCTGACGAAGAAAACACGACGGAACGTTATTCAATAACAAAGAAACAGGAAAACAGCAAGCAGCAACCCCCTCTCAGCGGATCCCATCCCGAAAAGAATGCCCCCCCCTCCACCCCATGGCACAATTCACGAGCACAACCCTTGCGGTGACGACAATGACAAACCACTGCAACTACCGCCATAACCACCATCTTTACCGTTTCCACCGCGACGCCAGCCGAACCGCAGCCCTCTGTAGGAGCCCCTTGCATGGGGGAAGTTTTCGGGGGATCAACTGCCAGATGGCGGCAGATACGAACCCTTAGGTGCACCCTGTTTGTGGTAGACGTTTTTTTCTTTGTTCCTACTCGAGTAGCATTTCGAGGCCTCGCTCTTAACGCCAAACTCTCCCCTTCCCTTCGCTGCAGTTCGCTACTATTTTTGAAAATAGAGCATTAATGCAGTTTTTTCTCGACAATCCGATGGATTTTTTTGTTTTGTGACTCTCACTTCATCCCCGTTGCCGCCATCGTGTGCTCCCTAACAATCCGCCGTGACTAATAAGTTCGGGGTAATAGCAAGTAATGAAACTGTCGGGTCATGAAATCCTTTCACCGGTGGATGTGTTCGACGTGGTTGAGCTTTAACGTGTGGATTTTAGTTTTCCAAGGGGACCAAAGTAGGTGGACTAACAGATTGTTTTAATGACATTGGCGATGGGGAATATTTTTTGAAGCGTTTTATTGAGTCGTTTATATTTTCAGTTGCCTTAAATATGTTCTAGCTCACGTCTACTGCTAAGGCAACTTTTAGCAGCTAGTGGTAAGGGTTGCCCAAAAATTGGGACAAAATCCCAAAATGAAAATCCTAAAAGTTGAGAAGTCCCAAATTGCACAAATTTAAAATTCGGAAATATTCAACAACCAGACACAGCCCGAAAAATATTTGGGGACTTGGAGTATGTGCTAAGGTTTCAGGGCGTAGGATTTTGGAATTTTTGGAATTTCGGGACTCTGTTCTCCCTGTCTACTTTCGCGAAAACTGTATGTGATGTCCGTATATACTAAGTTGAAGAATCATTGTAAATTTTGTCGAACTTCAACTTCTATCGAAGTGAAGTCGAGTCAGCAGCATTTTGTTTTAAACAACCGCCAAAGTGTTATAAAGCCTCGAAGTTAGTAGGAACTTTCCGTCCCACTCCTATGGACCTAAAAACTTAAATAATAATTGAGTGGCACTACAGCTCACAAGGAACCAGGGCCGAGCTTCTACAACAACTACTCGTGTTGTGCGTGCTACTGTTCTCTCACGAGTAGAAGGGACCTACAGTTTTTTGCTGACTCCGAATGGCTAGACTTGAGAAGCTTTTCAAAGACAATTGAACTCTTTGAGTGTTGTCAGCAACTCGAAAGAGGTGGTGCGGTGAAAAAAGCGAGGTGTCCCGTCCGGGAATCGAACCTAGACTTTCTGCGTGGCGGTCGACGCACTTACCACTACGCTACGGCGATCACAAGCTCAGCAAATTGGTGTTTCCAAATCCACTATGCAGCGAATTTTGACGAAAGATTTGCATCTTCATGCATAAAAAGTTCAATTGACTCAGGAACTGAAGCCAGCTGACCATGCACAACGAAGGGATTTACTTAATTGGGTATTGGGGAGACAACATGAAAATGCTGATTTTGCCGATAAAATAATTTTTAGTGACGAGGCCCATTTCCATATTGATGGTTTCGTTAATAGGCAGAATTGTCGCATTTGGGGCGAGGAAAATCCTCGAGTGATTCACGAGAAGCAAATGCATCCTCAACGTGTCACTGTGTGTGTGGATTTTGGGCTGGAGGAATCATTAGACAGTCAGGTCAAGCGCAAACAGTCAATTGTGTTCGGTGTCGTGAAATGATTAGCAATTTTTTCGTACCTAGAATTGAAGAAATGAATGTGGAGGGGATGTGGTTTCAACAAGACGGCGCCACATCTCATACAGCCACAGAAACTATTCAATTGCTGCATCAGTCATTTGCCGGTCGTGTTATTTCGCGTTTTGGAGACCAGAATTGGCCGCCTAGATCATGCGATTTAACACCATTGGACTTTTTTCTTTGGGGTTTATTGAAGTCGATGGTTTATGCGAATAAGCCGACGACCGGCGACGACCAAAGAGGAAATTGGACACTGCATTAATAAAATACCGCAGCATTTATGCAAAACGGTAATTGAAAATTGCATTAATAGATCGCGTATGTGCCAGCAGAGCCGCGGCGGCCGGACATTTTGCAATGAGGTCCTTCCTCGCTCTAATTGAATGTCTATCTTAATCAAGGGACCTTACGTCGTCCCTTGTTCCAATGTGATCAAGCCAACCAGATCAACGTTTCAGCGATTGAAATAAAGTCAAAGTGAGGCTGACCTAAAACCGACAGATTCTTTTGAAGCGGACTTCATATTTTGCCAACAAAAACATGGCGAAAAAATTGTGTTCAACGGTGGACAAGTATTGGAAAATCTAGAAGAGTCAAATATGCTTCGAATTCAAAGACAATAACTTGACCGTCTTAGGCCCTGGCCACCCAATGAGCGGCAAGCGGCCAAGGCAAGTGACAGAGCGACTGAGCGGCAAAATTAAACGGCACCTGACGATTAAATGAGCGGCTGAGTGGTTAGTTGTGAAGATGCCGCTCTGAAGTCCTGTTCGCAAAAGCGTTTTAAGTGAAAGTCGAAAAAACAGATTGGGTGTTCATCCAATTAGGAGAGGCATGTTGGTTGAGGTCTAGGCCCACCCCGGACTGTAGCGCCACAAGAAGAAGAGGAGGTTCAGTGTTCATCCAATTAACAGAAAAAGAGGAGGTTATGGTGAATTTTACCATTTATATAATAACCTGCAAAAATATGAGGATCGCTTCAGATAATACCTACGAATGTCTTTAAAAGCTTTTGATTTGTTGCTAGAAAAATTACAAAACAAAGTATTGATTTCTTACGTGATTATGCCTTGCCGCACTGCAATACATTAAAACAATAGAACAGATTTGAAAGCTGAGCGGCACCGCTTTGACTCTCAGAAACGATGCTTACCGCTCAACCACTGCATGGCCGCCACCACATGGCCATATAATGAGTACTGTTCTTTACTACTGTTTTCGATATGGTCGATCATGCAGAGGTTTTACTCCAGGATGATTAGATTTGACAGAAATACAGACCATTGCTTGTCAGACATTTGCTCCTGACAGTGCTCGTAGATGACTGAAAACTCTCAAATCCTGGAGCTTTCTGTAAATCGGCTGATTTTTGAACCTATGTAGCGCTATCAGAAGTTATGTAAGTGAATATCGCAAAAAATCACACTTTTTACCGACTATCGTCATTTTAATGAGTAATGCTCACCAAAGTCATTATTTCCTTGCACATATGCCTAGCATTCCAAAAAATGTATAGTTCAAAAAGAATCGGTGCGATGATTTTGAAAAAGCAGCCATTGTTGAAGTGGTACCCAAATTCCGTAAATAATCCAAAAATTTGTATAAAAAAGGAAAAAAGACACCCGCCCCTATTGGAGCCTCCAATAAAATTGAGAACCAAGAAAAATATCACAGAAACCCCAGTAGAACTTTCAAGTAACACTCCCCCTGCAATGTTACCAAAAAGGACTTCACCTCTTTTGTGAAAGTGTAGTCCGCCGTTTCCCCAACAAATCGCTTGCTGTTCTATTTCACAATAAGTGAACGAGTCAACTATCCAACTCCAACCAACAAACCGGCTCCGCCATGCACCCCCACGGAATGCCATCATCCTCTTCACTTCAAACGTCTGAGGGTGTGCGTCTCCGGTGGGCGGCCTCCACCCGTCTTCCGCCGCATTTTGTTCATTTCTTAAGGATTAAGAAGGAATCCTTTCTTTTCTCTTCGTAATCAACAGAAGTGCCCCACATAGCAGCGCAGGCAAAAAAAAGAACACAGATGATGCCTACTGCTGGTTCGTCAGTGTCATTATTGCGAGCACGCGAATTATACGTTAAACCCAACCCTCCCCACTCCTCACCATCATTGCCGGGAGACGATGTCCTTCCGTCGACCGTGCCGCAGCGTTTCCAACATTTGAACTTTTCGCGATGGGCTTAAGGACTCTATTCAACTTGCGCTGTCTCTTAATGCAGCAGTCTCGGCTTGATTTCCATAAGGGAGCGTGAGAGGTTAAGTCGCCCCCTAATTATGACACTGAGAGGGGTATGGAAAAAGAATGCCAAAACCGGGGCCAGTGGCAGTGTGGATTGTCTTAGAGACCCAAAGATCCAAAAATAGGCTTCTTAAGCCCGACGTCAGACGCTTAGCTCCCCTTGTTGCTGGCGGGGTAATGGCTATTGATTATGCGACAAAACGAAGAATAAGTGTGTGGGGGAGGGGGGTTGAGAAGGGGACTAATAGAAGAACAAGGATAATGACACAAAGAACCGTTGAGAACGCAAACAACAACCACTCACCGGTTGACGTCAGACAGTAGTGTAATTTGATTTTTCACCATTTGCGACGAACATTGACTCAAGTTTATAGCTCATGTGTTTAATCGGTCTCGCGTCCGCGGAGGCGGGGCGGGGGGCGTGTGAAGACCGTGAAGACGACACAAGCAGTGTACAAGGCTAATATGGAAATTTTGTATTATGGCAGCTACATGTTATGTGTGCTCACGGCGATGGGAGATGTACACGAGTGCTTGTGCATCTGGCACGTGGCTTATGTGCTGCTAATGCGTGGTCTTGACTTTTGATTAAATCAACAATGACAACCATGTGCCAGTGACTTGAAGGAAACCGATGGATGGAGCAGATGAATTTACTGCTTCCGTGGTTCTGGCTGTCATTTGGACTCAAATATATTGTCTATTCGTTAGTAAGCACAGGAAATAAATAATGAACACGAATGTCGTTTCTAGACTGATTTTGATTGAAAGGTTCTGTAAAATGTCCGTTACTGTATTGCGGTAACTAGACGATAAATCTAGAGCCTGATCCTTCAACAGAAGGTGCACAGATAAAACATGTTTTGTTTTCTACCCTCTTCCTTGGGATATGGATCGAGAAGACTCGCAATATATAGTCAACTTTGGACTTCTCGCATCTGCCATAAAATGATTTGTTCAGCTAATCGAACAATCATAGGTTAACTAAGGTCTTGTTGGACTTAGATGCCCGCCTGATGGGGGAGCCGGGATACACCGAAATCGTGAGGGTGATCTAGCCTTTACCTTCCTTACCTTACCTCCTTAACGTGCATACCGTAGTTTAAGCGAGCAAAACAAAAGGCGGTTAGAAAGCCCTCACTTGTCGTATAACCAAAACAATTTGGCCACTCTATCTCATCAGGTTAGACAAAACCCTTAAACGGAGTAAGAGAGGCATAATAAGAGGCAGGACAGGCTTGACATCCCTCACAATGACTTCTGTTGGACCAATCCAATGACCAGGGACGAGGAACCTGGTCGAAACCATATCTCACCACAGTAACTGCCAAGCCATTACAAACAGAAGAAACTCCTAAGGAACTGCTTCTTGGATGAACTAGGTGAACTTGGCGACATTAGAGTGGGTCAACTCAAGATCTAGATCAGAATGGTTTTCAAGGGATACTAGGGAACTAACCGCAAGAATTGTCCCAATGGCCTCCTATGCCGATATAAGTGTCGTTTCCCATTGACAATCAGCCGCTCTAACCCAACCTAACCATAAATTTGTGGCTGATGTGGCGCTTTCCATACTTGAGTCGACTCACACCCTGTAGATCCCTGTTTCGATTCCTGAACTGTTTATCTCACACTTTTTCCCGGAATTATGTCATTTACGTAGCTGTCAACACTCAAGAATTCTTCTTTAATATTGTCATTCGCTGTCGACAACAAACTGTAGGTCCCCTCCACTTGTGAGAGAACAATAGCTCGCCTCACACTAGTGATTGCTCAAGAAGCTAGACTCTGGACCCGTTTGTGCTATAGTGTCACTCAGTTTTGCTTATAGTGTTCCAACACACAAGTCGTTAGACAATAGATGGCAAGTTAACGGTTTGCTACGCACCCTTCAATCGCTTGGCGACCGATATGGGCAACAAACACCATGGATCTTTTGTATTCAAAACTTTCCGAATTAACTGCGCCTTAGTAAGGTTCGAGGTTAGAAATCATGAATTTTCTCAAATTCCCGTAACAGGTACCTGCAGCACAACATCTCCGCCTACATTGGACGGTACATATGGTATCATATCCTGTCATGTGGTCTGTCTCACCTTCTGTTTGTTCAGCTGAAAGGATTTTAGTGGAACGTTTGGTCTGTGATTGTGTCTACCCGCCGCAGAGATCTGCGCCGATACAGAACGATAAAGAAATGAAAAGAAGTCACACTAGATTGCGAGTTCGTTTAGATTGCGAAATTCAAATTCAGTGACATGCACTGAAACCCATTGAAATCTGCTACAAATTCTGATTTAATTTACATAGGGAAAACAATTATTTGCTTGTACTCACTCAAATACTCGGAAGATGGCTTGTTATTTTGGCCCATATCTTCCCTCTGATGCTAATTAAAGTTGATTACAAAAATTTCTTCGAAAACGTTTTGCCCATTCTTGAAAATAAACACAACAATGCAATAAGATTTCAGTTTGAAATGACATTAATTTATTTTCGAATGTTTTCGAAATGGCACCTAGAACGATTCATTTGCAAACAAGTGTTTTTTTGTTTTATTTTGCTTTCTTGGCTATGGGTTTGCGTCAAATAACAATGTTCGTGTTCCTCCCTCTCACACTCTTATAGACTGTCTTCTCAGTTCGGTATGACCAGTAAAGTGCACAATCGACCGATTTTGCGACAGATACAGGACTCTGAAGTGCATATCAACACCCGTCACGTATTTGGGCCTTTCTTGAAACACTTCTTCTTTTTCGGTGACAGTTTAGGGCCGAAAACAAAGAAGCACAAATTTCAATCTTAGCATTCGTTTAAAATTACTATCCTCCTTACTTATACATCAGGCTGGTGATCCATGGAGGGACCAAGTCTGGGCAATAGCTGATTTCCATTGCTGACGGTCCTGGGCTCCATTCATCAGTTGTCTAGCACCCACATTGGCTTGTGTTTTTTATGGGAGTTTCGGTTTTTTGTCTCATTCTCAAACCAGGTGTCTCGGATTCGAAAAATTTCTCTTAGCTGAAGCTCTTGTGTCCATGCACTGGATGTGTCTATTTGACTTCCGGACTGCATCTACATCCTTAGCATCACATAGAGTGCGCAATTCTGTCGGCTCCTTCACTTATTTTCCTCGCAGACGGTACCATACATCCGACGCACAAAGAATCAACTTTCCAGTCCTCCTTATCGTCAAACTTTGGGCTCCATATAGCAGGACTCACAAAATGAAAGTTTTGTAGAATATGGTTTAGGTCCTTCGAGTTAGAAATTTTCGACGACCCCAGTTATTTCGACAAACGAAAGCAATACCGGCTTCCAGGGACATTTCTACGTTGGATCTTCATTTTGATGTCGTTTGTGGAGTTTATGTGTGCCCCAAGGACAATGTTCACTACAGCATCCAAAAATTGTAGCTGTCGAGCATGAAATTTTGTCCCAAATGGTGTGTAAAGAAATGTTTGTTTTCTCCTTTTTAGTCGGCAGCATATATTTCGTTTTGTTGCCGTTCAGGTTAAACTCAGCCCGCCTCGGCTGTTGTTCAATGGCAAGTTGGGAACGCGGGACGATGCAAGCGATGTCTTGCTGTATTGCGAAATTTTTGTATTATATTCGCCAGCTGCTTAAATTTATGTAAGCTCAGCTTCAGCCGGCAGAGCTGATATGTAAACGTATCGTGCGAGAAACTTTCTGATGGAGATTTTTGTTCCTACTTACTCAGGTGAAGTGGATTAGGACTCATAACTGGACTAGGTCCATAAAAGACTGTTGTCAAAGAAAACCAAAGAAGACCATAACATCAAGCCCATAGTCATGTGTCTAAAATGACGAAATATCGAAAATTCCGAAGTGTCCAAAATCACAATCCCCAAGTTCTCACAATCCCGAAGTACCGAAAACTGCGAAAGTCCAAAATCTCGAAAACTCAAGACCCCGAAAGGTCAAATTTCTCAAAGGGCAAAAATACCGAAAAGCGCGAAATTCCAAAATGCCCAAAATCCCGCAGATTCCCAAAAGGGTCTCAAATTACAGAAAGCCCAAATTCCCAAAAGGGTAAAAGTCCTCAAATGCCCAACATCTTTTAATCCCCGAGATGCCAAAATGTCCATATCTCGAAAGCGAAAATCCCCAAACGTTAAAAATCCAGATATATCGATTTGTTCGTCGTGTCTAAGAGAGTATAGGTGTCGGCTCCTACATGTGAGAAATTTCGACCACAACTGAACTTTCACTCATCTTTCATTTATTCATAAGTTTATTCATTCATTCGTTCAATCATTTTACGGCCCTTCACCTACCGAATTTCTTAAAATGCTCGCAGAGTGTGAACTATCTAGACACATAGCTTCACAATCTCGCCAGTCATACTCGGCATCAAACATGCGGTCCTCTCCACTCGTAAGATAACGGTCTCATTTACAACAGGAGTTGTGGCTAAAAACGAATTATATGCCTCTGAGTACATGCTAAGTTGCCTACATTTCAATTTCAATCACAATCCCCGTCCCCAAAGCCCAAGGATCGCTGAAGGAATACACGTATTTCCGAAACTGGTTCCAAATGGAGGAGTAATGGAGGGGATTACGATTCACAGGTTCACAACCAAAGGCATTAAAACCTGCTATGAGGGCAAGAAACGCCCACCTTCGAGCACCGAAAAAAAAGGACTTCAATGCGCAAAATTTATATTTTTGTGACGAAGTCATAACTTTTGAAATTATTGACCCGACACAAATAATCCAATCATGAGATTGGTATCAAACCCGGATTTGACTCGAATACAAATATCCCTCCCTTTCCTAAGAACTAGTGGAGCTCATCTATTTACAAGAATCAATCTCGAAAAAGTTCAATTTGACGAAGTTTCCAAAGGAAATGCAAAAATAAATCACATCTGCCGACAAACTTCATATTGACGAGGATCTCCTTTAACTGCATTACCGGCGTGAGCTTCTGAGACCATCCCCACCGCCGTCACGTCATGGATAACCAATTTTAACTCACAGCCAAGTCTTGCGAAACTTCGCCGTTCGTCTTTAAAGCCCGACGAACCATAATCGCTTAACGAACTGCAACAATTTTTCCATCGAATAATCCCGCTTTAAGCTCTTCCGGTCCATGAGTAATGTCCCGCCCCTCCCCTCCTCCATCACTCAGCTGCGAGTTGCGAGAAGAATTTTAAATTCGCATAACATCAAGCTGGGAGAGATGAAAAATGTACACACAGAGCCACCAGCGATGCCTCCTCGTTATTCCTCGTCCGTAAATGCATCCAATCTGCAAGGTGAACTTTCAAGTAACTCCCGCCCGCTCTCTGTATGCCGTGCGGGTGGCACAGGTGAGCGAGATATTTCTCGGGACTATGCATTTATTACTTTCGTCCTTCTGGCCACGAGGAGTGCGACGAGGTTGAGGAGAAAAAAAATCTGTTACAACATCCTCGCCCGGGAGTGCGGGTTGTATGCATTTTTCATTAGACTACCCATTGAAAAGTGCACATGTAACGTGTGGCGAAAAGGAGGAGGAGGAGGGGATGTGTGCTTGGGTTGAGAGCGAGCACTATGCACACATGTCCTTTTAGTGTCGACCTCCACCTGGCTCAGGGGACGTGGAAAAATTATTTAAGTTTGACCTGCTCCATAATCCCTGACGGAGGAGGGGGTTCTTCAAGGAGGATTCTGAAGATTTAATTGGAAGTTGTTTTTTTTTTGCGGAACTAAAATCTTAGCGATGGAGTTGGGTGGCACTACATACCACAAGGAACTAAGACCTAACGTGTGCTGAAACTACTCGCGTTGTGTTAATGTTCTCTGATGCGTGCACTGCATTGCCGACTCCGAACGGCATAATTTGGGTTTTTTATTGACAACTCGTTAATTTTTAGTCGAAGGTGGTCGCCGTGGTGTAGTGGGTAAGTACACCTCGCATTTTTTCGCGGCACTACCTCTTTAAAGTTGCTGACAACATTCAAAGAGTTTAATTGTCTATGAAAAGCTTCTCAAGTCTCGCCGTTCGGAGTCGGCAAGAAACTGTAGGTCCCTTCTACTCGCGATAGAACAGTAGCAGACACAACACGAGTAATTGTTGTAGAAGCTAGGCCCTGGTTCCCTGTGGGCTGTAGTGCCACTCAATTATTTTTATCGCTAATTCGAAAGAGGTGGCGCAGTAAGGCAACGGACAGGACACTTACGTCCCACACCACGGTCGCCATAAATCTAAGCAAAAGTTACTTCGTTAAGGCACATGGCTTAATTTCTTTCGAGATTCGGAATTCCTTGAACACACATTCCTGTGAATCCAGATGATGTGTTGGGATTTATGAATCACCTGTTTCGAAATCACATCCGTAACACTAAAACGTATAAACGAAACCACTGATGGAACTAAAAACCATTTGGTGCCATCGTCACAGACTCAGGTGTTGAGTGAAACCTGACTGATAGTGGCTTGATCAGAGGCTATATTCTGGTGCCACGAGGGGTCAGCCCCTCGAACTTGCTCAAGCTTGACTGGGTGGTAGGCCCCCTGTGAGAGTATCCTGGTGGCCGTGGTTTAAAATCAAATATCGCGGGCTGAGCCGAGATTACTGACCTCTGCTGGTTTGAATTGATTGATTGGTTACTCTACTAATTTAAGCAAGATCGTTGCGGGGATTTCCCAGGTCTATGTGGAGTTTCATCGGGTGCAGAGTGGAGCAGTGGTTTTAGGAAGGCCGTGCTCCTTACAAAGGTGGACTGATTGTCCCTCGAACATGAACTCAGTTTGGTAGTTGGGTAACAAGTGCGTCTAGTCTTGCGGTTTCAACGACTCTTGAGAGAAAGGGAACCCGTGGTCTAACGTACAAGGCAGACAGGTGGTCAAGTTAATCCAATTCCCACGTCTGTACTAGTTGGCAATATTCACTCAAGTTAGTAACCGACATGTCAAGAATAAGCGTAAACGTCAAAAATTCTTCTTCGACAACGACATTGGAATTCGTATGACGTACAACAGTCAACGCGCCGGGACTGAAGAAGTCTTTCAAAATAATGCGCTTCTCTGAATCGGGTTCTACCTTAGCCAATCGGAAAAAAGATTCCTGAATGTGGGGGTATCTGAAGACATGTGCAAAATCAATCGAAATGTATTTGGAGGCCTTGAACGTGTCTGTCAAAAGGTGCCAGCTTGTGGCATCAAATCACGGTTATCATTTGAAGCTTCATTAGTTTACAGTTCATTGTTCAACTAAGTATGAGAAAGAATAAGAGGAATCTGGGAGTTGTCGTTCTGGTGCCCTACATTGGTTGTAATTCATCTTTTGCAAAGGACGATGCGTTTGTGCTTTTTTTAGAGGTCGAGTATGGATTAATTAAAGAAGACTTATCTCTTAGATGTGAGTTCTTTCGATTTACAAGATCTTAAAGAATGGGTTTCTACAAAGGCAGAAGGTAAAATGTTTCAAAAAAGGTTCGTGGAAGTAAAAAGTTTTGACTTTGTATAGAATTGTGAGGAATTTTTGAAAAATATATTTCACAAGTTTGAATTTTTAGATGATTCTCCAAATGGTTCATTTTACAATTATTTTCTTGACTCTCAAACCGATCACTCAAACAACCGATCGCAAAAGAAAGAAGAAAACCTGAAAAGAGAAAATCAAAACGCCTCAAGACATCTGTTTGGATCATGAGGGGCTCTCTACCTCGTCCAGGACTCTCCTGCCTAGCATTAGAGACAACTGATTACTGTCTTGGAAATATAATTTTCCGTTTAAATCTGAATGTTGGTATGCATGCTTTATGTCAATCACGATGATGTCCTTATTACGTCTTGTGGAAAATAAAAAAACAGTGTTTTCTTAGAGGTATAAAACTTTGAAATGGAATAAAATAAAGAAGATGATAAGAAATTTACTTAATTTAAAAATGTATATTCTGGCATTATGTTTCAAATGTCGCTTCTGGCATATAACCGCCATGGCTGACGTGAACTTTTACTATTTTGATCTGTGGCTGTATATTGGCAATAACGTGACGAATGTTGTCCTTCAATTGTTCAATCGTTTCAGTCTTATCGGCATAGATAAGAGGCTTCACATATTCCCACAGAAAATAATCAAGTCAAGCTCGACGTTTGAGGGCAGTTCACTGGTCCATAACTTGGAACTATAATAATAATAATTGAGTGGCACTCCAGTCCAGAAGGGACCCTGGCCTAGTTTCTACAACAACTACGAATGCGAGATTTGAGAAGCTCCATAGACAATCTATGCTCTTTGAGTGTTGTCAGCAACTCGATAGATGTGATGTCGTGAAAAAATGCGAGGTTTTCCGTCCGGGAATCGAACATACCCCTACCTTCGGAGTGTGGGTCGACGCATTTACTCACTACGCCACGGCGACCATAATGCGAGACTATGCAGTTACTAAACTTTTCCTTCGATAAATCGATTGTGGCAGAAGCTGTTCGACACGTTGCGCGGTCTTGTTAAAACCACAGCTCTTGCACGTCATGATTATTCAGCTGATAGATAAAATAATCTGTAATCATGGCTCTATAGCGTTCACCATTGACTGTAACGTTTTGGCTAGCATCGCTTTTAAAGAGAGTATGAGACCAGTTGTTCCACCAACCCATTAAGGACGCAAAAACAATCAGTTTTTGTGGATGTAACGGTGCCCCAACACACATTTGGAGAGTATTATCACTTGAGGATTATGTGGCAGTTTTGTTTATTGACCAAAAGTGATCTTGGCCGCTGAACAAACTTCGCTTGTGAAAATCGGGATCAACGGTAATCTTATTTTGGACACAATTTGGAAGTGTTTTTCAGACTTTAGCCTGTTTGTGATCAAATGTCACACAATAGGTCACTTGACAGCTGACAAAATGGCCACCAATTCAAGTAGCCAACTTAAATTTCTTTGTCCCTAAAAAAAACAATTGTTATGTGGATTGCAGATCCGCAATTTTCCAATGCTCTTGACAATGTGCGTCAAAACGATATTTACCAAAATATTCGAAATACCGTTGTTTCTAAGTTCACGACCTTAAAGTCTTGGAATCGTCGTGTTTTTGCACGCCAGCATCGGTTTAATTTACTTAAGTTCAATGCAAATGCTTTCCAAATGTGGTTACAAGGCGTATAATACGCATCTATCCACACAATTTCCGCTACCTTCATACCGTTACAAGACCCGTCAAACAACCCCCTTCAAAAATCCATCAAAATGAGCAAACGTTAAGTCAACTTGTCAAACATATCGAGGAACTTCCGCAAGAATTTCACTCCAAGTATTACCACTCAAGCCTTGAAGTCATGCCTTCTCCCTTCAGCACCTAACCCCATTAAATTCCTTCACACCGAACCCAGCAGAAGTCAAACGGAAGGGTTCGCCTAGCAACGGCTGCCAAAACACACCCAACAATCACCACCGCCGACAGACGGCAGATTGATCAATAAATCGACTCGAATCGATTGACTTCCCAAATGCCTATGCAGCTCCGTTCCCCATGTGCACCGCACCTACAACGTGACAGCGGAGACGTCTGCAAGAAGGACGAGACCTCTGACTTGACGTTCCAATCCGCGATTAGTCTCATTTTCAAGTGAAGTCTTGCGGGTGCGATGGAGGGGCGCAAACCAAGTGGGGGCAGTAATCTTGTATGTGTTCGTGTCGAATTTTGCTTTGTTGTAACCTCTCTGTGTATGTTTATTTGCTTACAGGACTCAAAGCAATTGAACGAAGACGCCTGTGAAGTAGTCACGGCAAGTGTTTAAAAGAACGTCGCCGCCATTGTTATCTCGTCTTGGCAAACATCGCACGTACCACGTCCACGGCGGTCCAACTTGAGTGAGAGGAAATCGAGTCACATTGCGAGAGATGGGGCGAAAAGTGACGGTAGCCGTTTCGACGCTCAACCAATGGGCACTGGACTTTGAGGGGAATTTGGCGAGAATAATGCAGTCAATTGCGGAGGCGAAGGAAATGGGCGCATCCTACAGAACCGGACCGGAACTGGAAGTGACGTAAGTTTTTGTGAGTGAAGTAGTTGTGGGGAGGGGATGGAGGGGAGTGGAAAAGTTCCTGGAAGCGACCTTTAAGAAATTGGAAAAGAAGTAAGGTTAAGTGGAATGAAAAGACGGGCTGTCTCTCTCTCTAAGTGACATATTTGGAATACTTGTGTGGCGTGTTTCACCGTTATGCTTGCATGCCAAATGCACATTCCCCTCCATTCCTGCTCCAAAACCATTCGCAAATGATGACAAAAACCGCACTGAGAGTTATATCGTGACTGACCCTCAACCCTTTCGTTAGTTTAAGTCTGATCATCCTTCCAGATGTCCTAGCTTACCTTCAGTTCCATGCGCAACCTCTAATATACATTTTTGTCTTCTAATCTCTTCCAGTGGCTACAGTTGTGAGGATCACTTTCGAGAGCCCGACACATACCTGCACTCATGGGAAGTGCTCATAGAAATCATGATTTCCCCCATCAGGTAAGAACCTCCTCCTTTGTTCCTCCAACTTGAACTGACTTGCAATTCTCCTCGTACAGCGACAATATGCTCATCGATGTCGGAATGCCGGTGATGCACCGCAACGTGGCGTACAATTGTCGCGTGGCGTTCTACAATCGACGCATTCTACTCATCCGTCCAAAGATGCTGATGTGCGATGACGGAAACTACCGTGAGACTCGTTGGTTCTCCGCATGGACCAAGGTAAGATCTCCATCTCACTCGGTTCAGGCCCCCCTCTAACGCTAACTCACTGTTTCAGTCTCTTCAAACGGAAGATTACTTCTTGCCACGGATGATATCGGCGCTCACCGGCCAGGATACAGTGCCCTTCGGCGATGCTGTGATTGCAACCAAAGACACCTGCATTGGCTTTGAGATCTGTGAAGAGCTGTGGAACGTCAAGAGGTAAGAGAACTCCCTGCGACCTTCCAAGGCCTTCACTGAATCAGTTTCTTTGCAGTAAGCACATCGAGATGTCTCTCTCAGGAGTGGAAATCATTGTAAACAGTTCTGGGAGCTACATGGAATTGCGAAAAGCGTACATTACCACCGATTTGATCAGGAACGCTAGTTTCAAGGCTGGCGGCGCCTACCTCTTCAGCAATCTTCGCGGCTGTGACGGGCAGAGAATCTACTTCAACGGATGCTCGGCTATCGCCCTGAATGGTGAAATCGTAGCCAGAGGCAAACAGTTTGCTTTGCAGGATGTGGTACGTCACTCCCGCAACTCTCTAGAATCTCCCCCCCACTCATGACCTTGCCTTCCAGGAAGTCACTGTAGCTACCATCGACCTTGAAGACATCCGAGCGTACCGTGTCTCACAGAGATCCCGCTGCATGATGTCCGCCTCTGCTCCCACATACCCAAGGATCGTCTGCGACTTCGAAATGTCGACGCACAACGACATCTTTAAGTCATCCAGCACGCCGATGCAGTGGATCTACCACAGCCCAGAGGAGGAAATCGCCATGGGACCAGCCTGCTGGCTCTGGGACTACCTCCGTCGATCTGGGCAAGGTGGATTCTTCCTGCCCCTCAGCGGAGGGGTGGACTCCAGTGCCTCGGCGACCATAGTCCATTCTATGTGCCGCCTGATTGTAAATTCTGTGCAGTCTGGCGACGCCCAGGTACTGCATGACATTCGAAAAATCCTCGCCGACTCGGACTATACCCCAGACAACCCGGCGGCGCTCTGCAATCGTGTTCTAGTCACCTGCTTCATGGGCAGTGTCAACTCCAGCAAAGAGACCCGTCGAAGGGCCCAGCAGCTGGCCAATCAGCTGGGAAGCTATCACATTGAAATCAGCATCGACTCGGCGGTGAACGCACTTCTGGGGATCTTCAATGCTGTGACAGGACTTACGCCGCGATTCAGGACACAGGGAGGCTGTGCGCGACAAAACCTTGCCTTGCAGAACATTCAGTCGAGGATACGAATGGTCCTGGCGTACATATTCGCTCAGCTCATGCTCTGGGTGCGGAATAGGCCGGGCGGACTTCTGGTCTTGGGATCGGCGAACGTCGATGAAGCCCTACGTGGCTATATGACGAAGTACGACTGCTCGAGTGCAGATGTTAACCCCATCGGCGGCATCTCGAAGACGGATTTGAGAAGATTCCTAAACTACGCGAAAGACAAGTAAGCGAACTCTGCGTAATCTCGATCAAATCACTCACCCGTTCTTTCAGATTCAATCTTCCAGTTCTTGAGCAAATCATCGAAGCCCCACCGACAGCTGAACTAGAGCCTCTGCAGGACGGCCAACTGGTGCAGACCGACGAACAGGACATGGGAATGACCTACGCAGAGCTCAGTGAGTTCGGTAGACTGCGGAAGCAAGCCTGTTGCGGACCATACAGTATGTTCTGCAAACTGGTTGCCACGTGGAAGGGTGATCTCACTCCTAAAGAGGTAAGACTGTTGTGCGCTAACAAAATCCTTGTGAAACATCTTCTTTTGTTTAGGTCGCCGACAAAGTGAAGCACTTCTTCCGATGCTACGCCATCAACCGCCACAAGATGACCATCCTAACGCCTTCGATTCACGCGGAGAGCTACAGCCCCGACGACAATCGCTTCGACCACCGGCCGTTCCTCTACCGTGCCAACTGGAGCTGGCAATTCAAGGCCATCGATGATGAGGTGAGTGAGCAGCGCACCCGATTGAATTCTCACTTAACTCCAGTCGCCTTCTAGGTGGATAAGCTGACGCCCGTCTACACACCATCATCGAGTCACATGCGACCCACAACCGATGATCTGCTGTCGCAAACCCAGGAGTCCGAGTCTAGTCACCGTTCCTCGCGCATCGATTCGAAAAACTCGTCGCCAATATCATGTTCTTCTATGGAGGGCCCGAAGACGAAGCCAACCGGCTACTCTAAAGTTCACGTGAATGTGTTGGGGAAGATCAAGGATCGGACTGGAATCCCAGTCTAATTGCCACCCCAACTCAAGATTGCCTTTGGTTGTTTAAATTTCTTTTATTGCCTCAAACTGTAAACTATTTTGACAGGATAAACTCGCACAATTGTTGTTGTTTAGTTAGGATTACGAAAAGATGTCCATTTGGGAATGTCCGTCGCAAATGTTTTTGAAAGTTCTGATTCTTTTGTAATGTCTTGAGTTTAATAAACTGTAATTTTGATTTTTAGTTTTTTTCTGTTTTCTTTTGCTATTTTTTAAAGATTTTTGTTTTCCTCGCAAACTCAGGAAGATCAGTGACTCTTTTTCTGTCCCTCAACTGTCTGTACCATTTGATGTGATCCTGAAGAGTGACTTGCCCTCGCGATGGCAACCGCATCCATGTCGGTACCCTCATCAGAGAGCTCGAACCAGGATGTGTGCTGTACTTGTCTGATATTCAGCTTCCGTCGGATTCGCTGAGTGAAAATTTTCTTTCACCACGCACCCATCCTCAGATAGCTTCTTGTATTCCAACTTGCATAGCTTAGGGGGGACAGCTGACTTGTTTTTGATAAGCCTCTGGTCTCTTGACTGATGCAGGCCGCTGCTTTTTTCTTCCTGGTGGATGATTATACATGGTTGCAGCACCACCTTCCCTCAAATCCGTTTATATGTACGCTTCCATCATCACTAGAACTACAACTCTTCTTCTTCTGCTTCTTATTCTTTCTCCTAGATCCCCTTTTTGAAGTGAAAATATAATCTCACTGAATGTATTCGTTTCTACAACATCGTTGAATGAGCATTAGGCACATCTGGATGTCGCCAGGCCAGTGATAGAGAACCTAGGTCTTCAGCTCCCACTGCGTCAGCGTCAAACGCCGCTACTTGTTTCGAGAAAAAGCGGCAAATTGTCAGAGAAAATGCTCTGCAGTGTCTTCACCTTCTCCATAGCCATTCATTAAGTTCAAGCACACTTTCTTTACTAGCACCTGGATGTGTTCTTCTGGCTGAGTCAACCTTATCCACCACATTAACGGCAGTCCCTTATACAGTGTCCCCTTAGCTTGTACCGCTTATAAAACAACGACACAAGGTGTCCCGAATTTAACTATACCTGCAAAAGCGGCCTTAACGAAAAATGACTGATTGCCTTGGATGCTACATCTTCCATTTAAACATCTCGCTCAAGTGGCGCCTATGTGCAAGATGGCGAAGTACTTTAGTACCTTAAAATCCACCCAATATTGTTGCCGAGGCAAACTGATGTCCAGGGGAACTGTGAAGCGTAAGAATTTACCAGGTACGGCACTACCTCGCCAATCTCCTTCGCTGCAGTAAAACTCTTACGCAAAACACAAACATTGGACAAACAAAAAAAAAGGGAGTGCCGCATACCTCCTCCACCTCTCTCTCTCTGTCTCTCTCTCTATATCTCTCTCCCTATCTCACTCTGTCTCTTACTTTCTGCCTCGTCCAGTTAAAGAAAATGCATCTAGGGACCATAATAGGCGTCTGTGCCTCCTGAGCATACTCCTTCAGACTCGGCATTTCCCACAATGACTTCTTCAGAAGCTGCAGAAACAAAGAGTAGGTGCAATCTATCTCTCATCCCCTCTGTGACTGTCAAGGTCATGCAGGAAGAAAGAAGAAACACCTAGGGAAGGACTTCTTTGACAATGTGTGTCAACTTTGTTAGCTTACAATGGTTTTAGAGGACATTATCCAAACTACCCACGGTGTGTCACTGACAACTGGCAGCGCTCAGCTTACCTTATCTTTGTTTTTGAATTCCGGGACTGAACTTTTGTGTACCTCGTATGTTTCACGATGGCACCACCGGTTTCGAGTTCCTGACCTCACCCAGAGAATACTCATTGTCCACGAAAATCTTCTCAAATTTCGCCGTTTGGAGGTGACAATTAACTTTAAGTCTCCTTTACGCGTGAGAGAACATCCACAACCCGAATAGTTGTTCAAAATGTTAGGCCCTGGTCCCTTGTGGACTGTAGAGCTATCCAATTATGAATTATTGAGGTTAAGTGCTCTTTCCGTTCTTACTAGTCGTACTAGTTATGTCTGAGATATAGATGCGATCCCTAAACTTAAATTTCTTGACTCTTTGTACGGGCCCGGGTCTTTCAAAACACACCTTCCCAAAACTGTCGCCATTCGGAGTCGGCATTAAACTGCAGATGCGCTCTAGCCTTGAGAGGAAACAGCAGAATGCCTTAACTTTTAAACAATCATCTGGCCGCTTAATAAACGCACTGCAGTCATTTCGACGGTGCGTGGCATAGTGGTAAATGCGTCGACCCACACGCAGAAGGTCTAGGTTTAATTCCCAGACGGCACACCCCGCATTTTTTCACGGCACCACCTCTTTCGAGTTGCTGACAACACTTAAAGAGTTCAATTGTCTATAAAAGCTTCTCAAATCTCGCCGTTCGGAGTGGGCAGAAAACTGTAGGTTCCTTCTACTCGTGAAAGAACAGTAGCACCCACAACACGAGTAGTTCTTGTAGAAGCTAGACCCTGGTCCCCTGTGGGCTGTAGTGTCACTCAGTTATTCTTATTAGTCATTTTGGTGCCATTAAAACTTTGCTTTGATGGCATTTTCAGTTTATCCTGATTTAATTATTTTTTTCTTTCCATAATTTTGTTTCCTTTCACTTACATGTTTCTTAACCTTTCCAAGCATTTTTTATATTATTCAATCTTTTATGAAAAATTAATTAAAACGCCGATTGTAGTATTCATATCTATTAACTGTTAAAGCAAATGCAAAACGCAAACAAAGTTTGTGTTTGAAAAACAAAATGAAAAAAACTAGTAGTTGAACAAACGAAAAACGCCTACCAGACGACACAGAAGATAAGAAAACAAAAGAGAAACTTGCAATTCAATTAGCTTTAAAAGAACATACAATACAATATATATTTATATACAATCTAAGCCGGTACTAGTGATATAAGTCAATTCAAGTACACACATAAAATCTCAAAATAAATAACTTCTTCGAATGCATTTACGAAACTGCGACTTCCTATTTCAAAATCATGCTACTTTTCTATTTTATTTAACACACATAGAATTCTATCAGCAGATGATAACATATATTCTAAGCTATGTATCCATCCCAACTATCTCAAATTAGGAGTTGATTCTCTAGTCTCTAGATTGTTTTGCGCAAAATCCAATTGTTTTCCGATTTTTTTCAAAACTGGTTTGCAACAAAAGAAGTAATGAACTGTAATCAACTTTGTAGATTAAATACTGTTAACTAATAGAAGGAATACGAAAAATCCAAAATTATATAGCTGTAGATGCAGAACCATAGATATCTAACATTTTCCACGTATGTACTTGCTGATAAACAGAATTAAATCTTTGTAGAACAAGTTTCAAATGTGTTTCATTTGCAGACAATTCAAATATTCATTCAACAGACAGACAGACTACATCTCATCATAGACTTTCTTTAATGTAGTGAACACAAACCACCTAAGGGAGACAGGAATCTTCGACTGGAGAATCCCTTACCCAGTAAAAAACACAAATACTATCATATTCCCAAGGTAATTTTCAAACATACTTACACTCATGTGGTGTGTTTCAAACAGTTGATTACTTCCAAAAATCAAATTCACCCATAATAGTTTCAAAATAATGGCGAATAGCACACAACTGCAGACGAAAAGTACTAAATTGTACCAAATTTATGTGGTTTGTGGAAACATCTCGGGTAATCCCTTAATTGTGATCGTAGGAAAATATATCAAATATCACTCATATGCAGTTACTTTTCAATTCCACAAAATTATTTCACCCCTTTTGATCTGGCAACAATACACAAAGCTTACATCCGCCCAAAACTTGAGTATAACACTCCTATCTGGTCTGTAGCTCCTAACACCACCCTGCACCTACTAGATAGAATTCAACAGCGAGCGATAAAACTTGATAATAATAATGCTGCGAAGTCAAGTCGACTCTCTAGAACATCGACGAAATGTTGTGTTATGCTCTAATGAGTTAGCCAACCGCATTTCTCCCCTTCAAGAATCTACCCGCAATACACACCTCGATAGGAATGCCCCTCTCGTTCACCCTAAAGCTCACCTTCGGACGTACAGTAAAGTTTAGAGAATCGTTCTTCAGCTGCACCACACGAATACTTTTCCCCCTCATTACGATCTACAGGCATTTAAAACCAATGTGCACCGGTAACTCTTTTCCCTCTCTTCCTCTATACCTTCGACCAGTGCTGTGACTTAATTCCGGTCACTTAAAGGCACCAAACAATACCTTTAGAGAGCGCCAAATATAAGAAAAGAAATAATCCACAGATAATGAAAATCATGTCTGTGAATCAGCTGTGAAACAACCTAAAATAGAGGCTTTCTTGGACACTCTGAGTCACAAAATGTGCATTACATAACATTACATAGCAATTGGAAAATGATAAATCCTTGCCACATAAAAAAAAACCCACACTGTTCCTTTCAACTTCACTTCTACTACCAAAGATGAACGAATGAAAGGGATACTCATCTTAGACCAGTCTGAGACCCTTGCCCAGTGCGTATCCAATCCATTTCGCCCCATTTTGACCAAAATGATTGCCAATCGATGGATTTACAACGAGAACGGTCGGAATTCGACGTATTTTTTAAAAATGGTGGTCAGTCAATGAACTCATAGCAGTAAATGCTTTCTTATCTCTGTCAGTGTAGACACAGAAGCACGTTTTGTAAAACCAAAACCAAAACTTCGTTGATCGCACTTAACAAGGCGAGCTGCCAACACTACCCTCGTCCCTTTACAGGTCAAGATGACATACAGCCTCCTTGTGGCGACCCCTGAGTGACATGCTCTGCAGTAGCAGCATATCAACAGCACCATTATTATAATGTTTATAAACATGAATACGTAGACACATGCCTCTAAGTGGATGCATTATGGAGAAAACAAACATGTGTCTCCCAGTCCAGAAAGTTTGGGTACAGTCTGCCCAAACTCAATCACAAGCAACCTGTTACTAAGCAGGCTTTGCAAACAAATCACGCCACCGCAATAAGTATGTACAAACATGTATATATGTTGTTTACGAACTATTGTCACGTGTCTCTTTTCTGCATGCTCCCCTTTTGTAAAGCGTCCTTTTTTGTCTCTCTTTGCCGGGATTGCTTATGTTGTATTAGCTGTCAGTTTAGGTTTTAAGAAATTATAACTCATTCGAGATTTGGACGACAAAGAATAAAGTCAACTTTGGTAATCTGGTGTTTTAATTTTTAACCGTTTTTTACCGTAACATAACTCCTGGATAGCTATCGCAACATGCGTTGTGTGGTGAACCAATGTGTGCAGCGAACCCCTCTGCCCGAGGGTTAAATAATGGGCCAGTCTGTAGGTTGTGCGTGAGGCTAACTCCCTCACTACATAAAAAACAACGAGTTCAGAGACAGCAACATGCCTCGGATATAGACGGATCTTATGCTGACGACCCCAGCAAACGAATAAAGAACAACGTTCTGCACGTGGAATGTGAGGTCCCTTAACAGACCACGTGCAGCCGAACAACTTGCGGAGGCCTTTGACTGGTACAAAAGCAGATATCACCGCCATTCAGGAAGTGCGGTGGGATGGGCCGGGTAGAAAGAAGATGAAAAACTGCGACATCTACTACAGCGACTGCTACAGGGGGAGAAGACAGCGCTTATTCGGATGCGGATTTGTTGTTCCAGGCAGACTTAGGCAAAAAGTCTTAAGCTACGATCCCGTAAGCAAACGTTCTATGATCTCCTAGAAAGCACATACGATCGATGCCCCAGCTGTGACACCAAGACCGTTCTGGGAGATTTCAACGCTCAGCTGGGAAGAGAGGACATCTTTGCTGGCATCATCGGGAAGGCTGACACAAAAACGGACTCAGGCCGTTGGACTTCGACGCGGGGCACCTCTTTGTGAGTAGTACGCGGTTCCCACATCTCAACATCCATAAAGGAACCTGGCGATCCCCTGATCAATTAACCGTCAACCAGATTGATCACGTTGCGATCGACGTCAGACACTCCTCCAACATTCTCGATGTCCGTACATTCCGAGGCGCCAACATCGACTCGGATCATCACCTTGTTGTAGCCAAGGTAAGAACCCGGATATCGAGAGAGCAACGGAGTCGAGATAGTCCAAAACGGTTTGACGTCGGAAAGCTACAATCGCAACAGGTCGCTGGGATCTTTGCCAACCTAGTCTCCCTGAAACTCTCCCAAAGTTCGACGCTGCCTGCACTGACAATAGAAAAAAAGAATGGAAACGTTGTCAAGAAGCCATCAAAGAAGCTGCCACTGATGTGCTGGGTTTCACGTCACCACCCAGAAGGAACCCATGGTTTGACGACGAGTGCAGAAGGCCTACAAGGCAACGGTGCATCGAACAACTAGAGCTGCTCGTGAGCCCTACGAATAGAAAATAAGGGAAGAGAACCGGCTTTTCGGAAGGAAAAAGAGAGAGCATGAGAAGCGTGTGTTATGGCAGGAATGAAGTTCGAAAGTTTTACCGAAGGTGGACACACAACATCGGCGTTTTGGACAGAGCGTCACACTAGGCAGCAGAGACTTGGAGGTAGTCTAGACCCTTGCCAACCTCGGCTCCGCGGTAAACAGGGACACCAGTACAGAAATCAAACGCAGAATCGCTCTTGCCAATCGCTGCTTCTTTGGGCTCAAGAGACAATTGAGTAATAAGTCCCTCTCTCCAAGGACTAAGTTTGCTTTATATAACAGCTTGATCATCCCAGTCGTAGTCCATGGCGAGGAAATCTGGACATTACTAAAAGCGGATGAGGAAGCCCTTAGTCTGTTTGAGAGAAAAGTTTTCCGTGCGATTTTCACGAACTCCATGGGGTGTGCGCTCAGGCGACATGCGCCTGGTAGAATAGGTCCACCCCGGTCTTTAGCGCCACAAGAAGAAGATGAGTGACGGGACCTAAGATTTGACTTTAGGATCGGATTTCACTTCTGTATTCGAATTTGATACAAAATTAGATCCCTAGACTTACGTTGCGAATACCCGCGTCCCTGGTTAGTGCTTCCATTCTTCTCTGGTCCAAATCGAGTTCTTTGTCATACAAAAAGGCGTTTTGGTAAATGAAACCGACTCGGAAATCAGAAAGCCAACAACCAGGATGTCTCTCGAAAGGATGTCAAAAATTGTCAAATAAAACAAAAGCGTTATTTTTTAAATAATTTTATAGTTTTATTCATTTTTTTTTTCATCAGTGTATATATTGGAAATCTCCTCAGAAAAGAAAAACTTCTTAACTATCCTTTTCTCACTCTCTCTCATTGCATTATTAAATAAAAAAAAATATTTATATATAACGTAGCCTAGTTCATTTCGTTCTTCACTTAACATTAATTAGAACTTAGCTGCTAGGACATACTTAGAACAGTTTACTTGGTAATTTCTCTCGTTTTTTCTTTTTGTGTTCTTTGTTTTAATTTCAAAAAAACGATTTTCACGTACATGTATGTATCAAATAACAAAATATATATTTTTATATATAAAGACAACTAATTTTGATTTAAAGCCGAAGTTGGGGAAGGGGGAAGAGACTCAAATAAAGCAAATGAATTCGTAATTCTTTTTGTCGCGTAGTAAAAATAAACATAAAAAATAATAAAATAAATATTTTCTTCTTCTTCATTTCGTATATAAAGGGTTGTTTTTTTTTTGCATCATTTTGTGCGGTTTTTCTCCTTTGAAGCCTACAAACTAAAGTCTTTTTCTTAAATTCCTACTCGTATTCAGTTAGTTGGTGGTTTTCTTTTTTTCATTTTTTTTTCTGTTTTTTTTTTTTTAATGATTGTTTTGCGGTCTTAAAAACTAGGCTTATAAACAGTGAGAAAGGACACACCTCCTCCGATCCTCTCAATGTCAATACTTAGACGATAATGATATACCTTTGTTATGTGTTTATTGTATGTTTTGTTCCATCACCATATTTGATTGCACAATTTACCCGAATTCTAGTTGAGTTTTTTTTTCTTAAAGTTTACTAACTGTTTGCTTAAGTGTTTGTAATTCTTTCATTTGTTCATAGTTTCTTCGTATCATCGCGTGGTCGGGAGGATGGCAACATTTCCTCTTCTTTGTGGAATTTGATTTGTAATGTGATCTGAGAGGTTTTGTGTGTAGGTGGAGAATAGTTGGCGCAGAGTGCTGTCAATGACAGATGTATTCAACTTTTCAAAGGACTGTGGAAAACGAAAGCATCTAGGCAGAGGTGGCTGCTTTCAAAAGCAGCTGACTTGAATATTCATTAACTCTGAACCTAAACTGAAACATGTTGTTTAGCAGAATGTCTTCTAGTGCTGTTGTGTTGAATATAACAAGAATTTTCTTTGACACTGAACTTAAACTGAAACCTACTTCTATGTAGAAGAATGTCTTCTTTCATTTCAAAGAAGAAACCTGTCTGCTGGTCGCATATCTATTGATACTTCTGTTACCAAATAGGCGTGGAAACCTGGACGTTACTAAAAGCGGATGAAGAAGCACTTAGTCTTTTCGAGAGAAAAGTTTTGCGTGCGATTTTTTGACCTGTTTGCGTTGATGGCATCTGGAGGAGAAGACGATGAACTCATTGGGCTGTACAGCGACATGCGCCTAGTAAAGGTTCTTCGGGTAGAAGATGGCTAGGCCATGTAGAACGTATGGACACTACTGCTCCGACCCGAAAAGTTTTTGAATCTGAGCCCTTGGGATAACTCAACAAAGGACGGTCTAGGCTAGATAGCACATACAAGTGGACGACCTCAACCAATTTGGAGTGCGCAGCTGGAGGCAGCTAGCGAAAGATCATGCCGGTTGGAGAGGAGATGTTGCATGCAAGTTGTCTTAAATCTTCTTAGGGATTTCAATTATTCAGATCTTGGGATTTATAGATATCGGTCGGTACAGGAATAAAAGCTCCAACTTCGAATATGAACAGAAGGTAGAGTCCTGAAATGGACAAAGATGGATTCAACCATTAGCTGAGGCTTAAACTGCCTTCTATTCAATGTGAAGGTCTTCGAAACCAGATCATCTGGAAAATGGAGAGATCCAGTGAAGGCGAATGTCAGAGAAAAGTAACTGAAGCTTCGAAATGTCCGAAATTTACGTATATTCTGAAATCCCGGCGTATAGCTAATGCAATAGAAAAACTCGATTCATTTGAATGAACTTTACATATTCTGGGAACAAAACACATATTCATTATCGAATTCAAGTCTTTAAGTTTTGGAAGGTGACCAAAACTGAACCATGAACAGACCCCTTCGGACCTTCCTTCAAGCCCTGATTAGGCATTTGTCAAACATCGAGTGAGGTTTCCAACCTCGTGACTTTCTACAACTTCAAAAGGAATACATTTCAAACGAACTTCAGACGAATTCGACTATTCAAAACAACTTGCAACTTTTGATCGGTAATTCACCCAATTAGGCAGAGGTCCCCAAGCAGGTAGGAAAATGTGACTTTTATGCAACAACGAGAAGAAGCTGTTGTCCATATTTATTTGCATTGTTTTATTTGTCAAACACCTGCAGATTTCAATTGACAGTTTACTCCATTTAGACAAGATCGGTCCAAATCTTACAAGTTTCACTTTCTAACCGAACTGATATGCAAACATGTATTCAACTCGTATTGCAATTGTCTCAGTTTATAAAGGAAAAGAATTTAATTCAAAGTTACTGGGTTACTGGGAATTACTCAAGAAGTACGAGTAACTGGTAAAACGGAATCACTCCAGTCAAAGCATTGAGAGTTCTATTTTCTAATGTTCTCGTGTTAAAATCTTGTCTGAAGTCAGATGTTGACGTCTACGGGACCACATTTCAGTTTTGCAAAAAAAAAAAAAATTAAACTCCTCGTCGACATTGCAGTGCCAATTTTGATTTTTCAAAATGGGAGCTTCTATCGACACAGAAAGGTCAAAGTTGGATTTTTTTTAGCAAGATGTTGTTCATTGCAATTTTAACTGTTTAGCAAACCCCATCACAAAAGTCCAGTTAGACTCAAGCTGCCTTTTGGCGTATGTTCTCACTGCACTCGTGTCAAATTTTGGACAGAATATGTCGCCTATTTCTGCACCTCCTATTGCTATCGATTCAATTGGTTGCAGAATAAAAATTGAAGCTTTTTGAAATAAGAGGCCGATATGCGATTAGTTTGACAACATTCAACTTTGTAACCAGTTGACACATTTCTGGGAACGCGTCTTCAAAGATGAAATTTTTTGTCTTCCCAGCGCTCAACACTTTGACACATTGCACCCCATGTACTTAATTTTTGACTCGGATGTAGTTTTTTTTTAACAAACTTTGACTTTCCAATGTTGCCAGCAATGAAATACACCTTGAAATGGGTACTTTCTGATTACAAACAGTTCCGAGGGACGCAAAAATCATCTTTGAAGACGTGCACACTTTCTGGCTACGCTTCTCTGTCCTAAACTATTCTTCAAATGAACTTGATCCAAAAACCAAGCTTAGTTCCATTGCCCACACACTTCGTGGCATTGCCGGCATTCAATTTAACGGAAGTGTAAGCCTCTCCTACAGGCTGGTTAGCCCATTGCGTCGTTACAGTCCAGTCCGACTTCGAAGACCGCAGCACATCAAACTGCCTTGACGGGCCAGTTGATGTTGATCGCGATTTGGTTCGAAAAGGTGTGCGGAATCTAATGCACTAGGTGACGCAAATTGAGCACGAAAAGGATGATTTCAAGGCGCAGTTCAACACTACAAAGAACCAATTGCAAGAAGCTGCCGATCAGCAGTTGAAGTGCGGTGCCAAGGTCTCAAAGTTGCATCAAATCTTGCGTCATCTCCAGGAAGAGAAATGTAACTTGGAAGCCACCACTTTGCAATCGGTAGAGGAATCAGAACGGCAATCGACTGACGAAAGCCCGCAGCTACACGAGAAGTTAGCCAACTTAGAAATGCAACTTGGCCCTGGTGCCGAGGAGAACAATCAAGTTGAGTGAGGAGTTGAGTGTATCAGGTGTTTTAACTTTTTGTTGACACTGGCCGCACAATAGAGCTCAATCTGGCAATCTCCTGAGACGTTATCATTTGTGGGGACCTTTTGGTCGTCCGGTGTTTTTCAGATTCCATTCCAGAGTCCAAACGTTTAGTCATCTTCAAAAAGCATGCCTTTTGATGGCTTCCATCCCCAATTTTCTTTTGGCCAAAATGCACATCTCTTCAAGTCCTCCCTAAATTCACACAGAATAAGAGAAACGTTACTCTCCCCTTGACCACATCGTCAACGAATCACAGGGAAGATCTAAAGATTCCCCAAATTCACACCCGATCCACTACTGCCCATAAGCAAATTCCGCTGCACACAACGTGCAGATCCATCATCACCTCTCTCGCAACTCTTAACCTACACACCTACGAACTAAAAACAAAAAAAAAGGAGAATATACTTCTTACAAGACTAACGTTTTTTAAGAGATTCGATATCAGTACAGTTTGCAATAGATTCTTGTTCATTAAATTAACTTATTCCTTATCCGTCGTAATATACATTGAAATTGGATCTCCTTCACTTGTGGGCAGTAGGGCAGGCGCGTCCTAGAGTGCACTCTCCTGCACACGGCACACAAGAGTTTCAACTTTGTTTTGTTCATAATTTATTCTTAAAGATAAATCAAAAATTAAAAGGAAAATACAACAAAAAAACTTCATACTCCTATGAATAGTAAAAAAAAATAAACAGTTCAATTTTGAAACTTATCGAATATCCATGATTTCCGCGACGCCCTGAGGCGACGTATAACAAGAAGAAAAATTAACTTTAAGAAATATAACAGTTTTCCAATGTGTTGCGTGTGTGTGTGTGTAGTTTAAAGCAGAAAAAAAAATAACCGATTCAATTCAGTGGAAAAAAGAGCACACTCTCCTCGAGCAGCGCGCGTTTTCCAGAAACGCACATCACAATGATCCCCCACCACGCGACCGCGGACGGCAGAGAGAGGGTGGGGGGGGCAAAAAGAACAAAATGAAAGAATTTCTTTGTTGCACGCCCATCTCTTCTCAGTTATGCACCGGCATTGGCAGTTGACCCAGCAAGTTATTCGCGAACTGCGAGTTTGTGAACTTGAAATGTCGCTTGTCGTAGAACTTCAGCAGGGCCGGTGAGTAGGGATGATTCTCCTTGAGGTGAATGTAATGAACCTCTGGTTCGCATGTTGTGTGACCGCACTCTTCGCACACGTACATCTGCAAAAAAAAGAAGAAACTCCGCATAAGTATGCGAGACAAGAGACCAAAGCACCCCACACCACCAACTTACCTTAGCTCTACGCTCCTTATAAGCGTATTGATGCTGTACGCTGTGGACTTTTAGGCAGTGCGACTCGAGCGAACATCGCTGAGTGAAGCTCTTCTCGCACAGATTGCACTTATATGGACGGACGCCGGTGTGCGTTCGTGTGTGACGCTTCAGATCGAATGTGTCGTTGAAGCCTTTGCCGCAGAACGTGCACAGATAGCGTTTGATTTCCGAATGACATTTCATATGACGATTCAGCAGTCTTTGCAAGGTGAATGTCTTCGAGCAGACGCGACAAATGAATTTCGTTGGATCATCCTCGCACACCGAAGCCACAACCGATTTGTTCTTCTCATCCTCGCGGATGCGGTGACCATGGGTGTTCTCGATGGCGAGCGGATTCTTGATGCCGTGGCCGCCGTTTACGAATTCTAATTGCACTTCGGGTGGTAGTCCCAACTGGAAAAATGAAATGATACAAAATTATTGCAACCGATGAGAGAGCTTGGGGGGGGGGGAGGGAATGGAGTTAATTTGTATTTTAACCGGTTTTCTAAGTTGAAAGTTAGGTTAGGGTGAATTTTCAAACGAAACGAGCATGGAATGGGCCACAAATTTGTTGAAATGGAATCTGTGGAGGAAGAGATCATCTGAGAGAGTGCAGAAGAGGAAGATCGCTGGGTAGGAAGGTGCCGCAGATAAAGAACATGCTGTGGGAAAGCGCAGCAACACTGGCGCATGCAAGAAGAGGAATACCACGAGAACTGAAGATGGTGCAGACACCAGATATCTCCAGCTGAGTAGTAGATTGATGCACCACCCAAGATGCAGAACTGCGGGTAGTGTTAATTGACTTCTTTATCGCTCAATCCACAAACAGGTTAATTCCTCACACTCTAGGCCCCTACCCAAAGAAGTCATCTCGTCTTGCTATCGTTCAGCAACAGCATTGAGATAACCTTTGCCTTGGCGTATAATTCACTTTGCTCATTCCCCATTCGAGGGGATCCGCAGACCAGAAGGAGCTCCAGAAAATCCACACACACCGCAAAGCGCAGATGATGAGATTAGCAGGAGCTAGAGTGCAACTATTGTTAGCAAGACAGAGTGTCCCACGCACCACTAGACCACGCGTGGGCGTTGAACGAAAGCCTCATCCATCTCTCTTCCAGTGAAGGGTGTTAAAGAAGCTTAACCTTGCGGCACCCAAATAATCATTAAACATATGTACACAGTTAGGAGAGGACTAGACTAGACTACAAAGAAGCGAGACAGAGAGACAGAAAAGATGAACAGTCAGAGATAGGACAAACAACAACACGACCACAGACACCACTCACAAATGGGAAAACATGAAAAATATCACAATTTCTTTGCAGGCGCGCGCGCACACGCACATGTCACTGGCCGTCGCAGGCCGTCGTGGATAGCGAGGAGAGTGCGCACGTCCTCTCAAAAAAAGGAATATTTTAGATGCTTACCCTTTGCTGTAGTATATGCAACTTGGTCTCATGCAACGGGGGCACATGGGGCGAGAGCGCTGGGACTGTGGAGCCCCCAACACTACTCACCACAATCCCATTTACGGTCCCGAGTCGGTGTTGTTGCTGTGATTCTCGCTTGAACTTTTGCTGTTGCAGCTGGAGCTGGGACGTTGGACTTACACTTTGGATGATGGGTTTGGCGTCGACTGGATCGAGGGTGCCAGTTGACGCATTCGACATCTGGTGACTACTGCTCGAGGAGGGCGACGGCAGGGACAGATTGCTGTTGTCGCTACCTATGTGATGGTAGTTGCTGTTGTTCAGCGCATGTGACAGCATTCCTTGGTGATGGTTGTGATGGTGCGGATGCTGCTGCTGTTGCTGCTGCTGCTGGTGCTGTGCGTGTGGATGATGATGATGAGGGTGGGAGTTGTGCGGCTGCTGCTGATTGCTGAAGTGGTGGTGCTGCTGCTGCTGTTGGTGGTGCTGCTGTTGCAGATGCATGTGAGCCTGCTGGTAGCTGGGTGGAGGTGGTGGGGTTGATTCTTGGTACAGTTTGCTGCTCTGCAGGTGGAAGCGGGTTGTGTCGAAGCAACTGCCGCCGCCGCCACCACCGCCACGGCCATTGTTGGGACCCGGAGTATTCGTTATCTGCTGCAGGAGGTTCTCGTGGAAGGCGTCTATGCAGCTGGCCGCGTCCGCAGGAGTGATTGAGTCTGGCGTCAGCGATGGCGTTGAAGTCAGCTCCAAGTCCTGACCGGGACTCGGCGAGTCATCGCTGGGGAGACGCTGCAGGAACGAACTCAGGTCCACAGCGTCCGAGAGTGTGTCTAGGATGTGATCGCCGGGCGAGGAGAACGTCAGAGTGGCTGTGAACTGAAGTGGATCCACCACTTCGGCCATCATCGAGTCGTTCACGTCGTACCCGCCGTTGTTGCCGCCGTTTCCGTTGCCGCTGCTGTAGCATCCCTGTCCGCCGTTGTGCGATAGGATGCCTTGCTGCGCGAAATTGTTGATATCGATTTTCGTATCGTACTCGATATCGGGCTCGTCTTTGAGGATGATGCCGTAGGCTGCATGATTGAACATGGGATACTTTGAGTTAAAACCATTCATATGATTACCGTTTGTGGAGTTATTACCCTGGCCATTGGCGAAGGTCGTCGTCGAGCCGAGGTGCGTCATCTCTGGCGAGTTGCCCTGGCCGCTTCCCCCGGCACCACCCACTCCAACACCATCACCGCCGCCCATTAGGTAGGCGGCTGCGTTTTGTATGAGGAAGTTACCGTTTGCGGCGTTGAAGGAGTTCATGTTGTTTCCCACGCCCTGTGCTTTCAAGCTTTCGTAGAATGGTGGCAATGAGCCTGTTGGCGGACTGTTTGGACCGTAGTTTGAGCGCCCGTCGCGTCCTCCGCCCATACCGCCTCCGCCGCCGCCTGTGCCGCTGCCCAGGCTTCCGCTGTTGGCCGTGTTGCTACCGCCTCCGCCACCGAATTGACCACCAACACTGAAGTTCAGACCTGCTGCTCCTCCGTTTTGGTGACCGTTTGCGGATCCTTGACCAGAGTTACCAGCTCCGCCGCTATTCGAGGAGCGTCCGTGTCCAGCGGCCGCCGCTAGGATACCACTGAGCTTCGCCAATCGGGGATGCGCGAGAACCGCTCTTGCGGCCAGTATCGCACTCCTTCGCCGTGCCTCGCGGACTCGTCGTTCACGCTCCGCAACCTTTTCTTCGTCTTCGAATTCGCTTCGTCGCTTTGGAACGTGGTAATCAATAGGTTGCTCCTGTTCCGGGCCCAAGTGTGCCAGGGACAGGGAGAGGGGTAGGCGGGTATCGTGTGTTTCACTTGGTTTTGGTGTTCTCTGTATTACCGAACACCTTACTGCCGGCTCTGGTGGGGGAGGTGGACTTGGTCGTGTTTCCGCTGGTGGTGGGGTCTTTGTCGTCCTCAAACTGAGCGGTTTCTCCTCCGGGACAATTGGTTTTTCGTCCACAATCAACTTGTGATCTTCCGAATCGGAATCGGAATCTGTGGCGGCCTCTTCTTCGCAGGCTGCAGTTTGTGGAGCTGCTGTCGCTACCACCACCTCGGTGGGGTACTCTTTGCGTTGGGCTTGGGTGAGGACGTGGCCACGGCTACCGTACGGGTGATCACCGCCGAGTATCGATGAGAAGAATCTCCTCGGTCTTGGCGGTGGTGACACGGGCGATGATGTGTTGCACTGCGCTGTGGGTGAGGAGGACGGTGTTGCTGTTGAGGGGCTACTATTGTCGACGGTTCGACTGTTCGCACCTGCGGGAAGGACTCGTGCTACGGCCGCCGCTTCGTGTGGGGAGCTTAAATTTTTGGTGTACGCGGTGTTGTGGTGTGGGTGTGATGGGTGCTGTTTTGGCTCGGGGGATGCTGGCGGAGCCAAGCGATTGTCTTCGTGGAATATATCACGAACTGAAATGAGAAAAACAAGAAATTGTTTGATTAAGAAATTTGCTTTGCAAGTGGAAAGTGGAGGGTCTGTGTGGAGAGATGCGCCAAGTCATGGTGTTCTTAAAATGCGAAAAAAGGACCTACTAAAATTTTGGGAGAGCAGAAAAACACAAGGATGTCGCGATCGACTGAGAATATGATCAACTTAAGCGATTGAACGCACAAAACTTATTGAGGTTATGTGCGCAAATTCAAAACGCAACAAGTATCGACAAGCGAAGCCGTTTCTCCCCCTCCTACTTATTTAAGTGATGAAATCGATGATAACTCAATATAACCCTTTCCTTCGGTACCCCTTGTGTAAGACAAGGACAAGGCAGTGTGTTCGACTACCTGGAGACGGCAAACACTTTTCACGCACTTTGTGCTTCCTTTGTTTTTATCTCGTGTTTGGTAACTAGGAGGGGAGTCGATCTATTCTCATTGCGCCAGGGGCTGATAAGAATACCCTGAGGGATCGTTTCGAGATTCTTCGCAGCTAAACAAAGCTCTTCCGTCTCTGTCGCAATTTACAGAGAAATTACTGAATAGGGCTCCTTGTATTTTTCTCAAGGAAGGATACTTCCACATCGCAGACAGAAATTGAATGAATTCCTCAGGGAAACAAAGAAAATTGATGAACAATATCGATACTCGAAACAAGTGCATAACTGTACAGTAAAGTCTAGCGGTACTTGTGGCCTACCATCAGCCTGTAATACAATAGGAAAAAAAAGGGTCTTGTTTATCGCATTTAGATGGGAAAACATACAAACCGTTCCCAAAATGTCTTGAAATAACCGAATTCACTTTGCAAAACCTGACAAAGATCCGCTAGCTCAGCTCAAAACGGTACACTACACAATATTCTCTGCTAACTGTATCACAAATGGAAGATTTTCTGCTGTTTGTCGCAGGATAACCGATCGCGGTATACACATCACTTCAACTAACCGATAAGGAATGTGAAGAGAGAACGGTGGCTGCACACTGCGGCGAAAAACTAGCGGCCATTTCTTTGTCGCGTGATTAATGACAACCAATAAAGCTTTCGCCCGAACATCATTTTCTTCCGTTCCAGCGTTTGTATTGTTTACGCAACATGTATCCTGTACGGTGAAGGCGGCTGTTTGATTCTAACTAATTCCATGACTGATGGGCAGTGGGAACGGTGGCGTTGAGTATGACCGCTTGAAATAACTGCCTGATGCGAGGCGCGTTATGCGAAGGCACCCGAACACGGGATTTCAAATCAAAACAAATGAATTTTATGCGACGATTTCGGGGAGAAACTTTGAAAGGAGGACCCTTCTTACATGGATCACTGGACAGTTGGGTTTCATAGCACTGGACGATGGTGAATGCTTCGGCGATGATGTAGACTATGTCAGTTCCGGCGTTTGGCGGCTGCTCCAACATCTTGCATTGCATAGGGAGGGGGAACTCAATTGCGGAGATTCACTTGAGAAGTGCGCGTGTCAAGAGGGATTTAAGAAGTTTTTCGCGTCGGATTTTTTTGGGAATACACGCCACGACATGTGCGAACGTCAACGATTGATCCGACTGTGTAACACGGCCACTTCGTGTATGGCATCGTTGTGTTTTGAAACGGAATTTGTTGCAAGATATTGTAGTAGACTATTGACGATAGCGGTTGCTCAGAAGAAGAGAATAACTGATAAGAGAGAGAGAGAGAAGGGAAAAAGCTTTTTTTTGGGATTCTTCTTTTGCATGGACTCGCACGTGTTCTTGCATGGGTAGTGAGGGAATTGTTCGATTTGAGATTTGAAAAATCTTATTTGGTTGTGGGAATGGTTTGAGTCGAAGATAATGAACCCCACAGGATTTGTTCTCGCAGATTAGTGGGGTTTGGCCACGAGTGTTGACTTTAAGATGTGAGAGGAATTTTGAGGATTCTGTTTTCAGTGAGTTACGTAGACGATGACGAGGAAGTTTGATACCAGTTGCAGTCCTTCAATGACTTAGTCGTACCCATTGCGTATGCTTTGGCTTAAAGCATTAATTACAATAGGGGAGTGAAAATGAGTTCGCTTGTGAAAATCGTACACAAAAGAGAGCTGTGGAGCCGAATCAACTGTAGTTGGGATATTTTCTGTGTGTCATTTATGTAATATTAAATCCGATTTTTTGTTTGGTTGAATGACAGTCTGACAAAAAGAAGAAAGCACCAATGACCAGTCCAGTTAGAATGGTTTATTCTTATTAGACTTCAACTCATTTTCATTCATATCCTGTCAGTACAAGCTAAGCTTAGTCGTGGTAAGGATTCGTTTCATCCATTTAGATTGTGTAGAATTTCCAATACGTAGGCTTTCGTCAAGCTTTATTTACCTTCGTTCACTATTGTTCACTTAAGTTAAAGTGAATTAAAGTGTTATTTCCCTTTGGATCATTTAGGCATTAGGGCGGATGTTGGAGTGAGCAAAAGCACATACTATCTAGACCAGTGATGGCAGACGAATTATTTCCAACTGTCATTAAAGCAAATGCGCATTGGAGGTTACTTCTCTTTGCTTCATCATTATCTTTAGCATCTCCTTTACCCGCATTTCCACTAAAGGGGTCACCGGAGCTATGCACGCACGAGATGCCTCCAGGTCGCTCGATCCTCCACCATCGCTCTAGCACATCAGGAGCTATTCCCAAGCGCAACCAAGCGAGTTTATGGGCTTGATCCAACCACCGTGCTCTGGGTCTGCCGAGCGGGGGCTTACCTGATGGAATTGCATCTAAGACAGGCTTCGGAAGTCGTGATAAGGGGGAGATTCGTACAACATATCCAAACCAACGAATTAAAGCCTTTTTCGTCCGAAGAAGAAACTGCTCAACATTGAGTTCCCTCGGAACCGTCGCGTTTCTCAGCCTAAGTTCATTTTAAAAACCGGTATTTTTTATAAATATCTGGTAATGCCATTGATTGAAAATAATTTTCGAGAACATCTAGAGGGGAATCAGAGAAGTTAGTCTTTCTGAATAGGCTCGATAGATCATTTGATCCTGGGTTGCAAGCCAATTGGGAGCATTGTGCTTTATAAAAAAAGCAAATATCTATTTTCTTTTGAAGCTGCAATCAATCTTTTACTTTTCTTCACAAATTATGGGAATCGTTAAAACACAAGAAGGAGATGCACAGCTTCACAGCTGATCGATCAGCTGATTTCCCCTATGCACATCCAAAGTTTGACAGTTATTTTCGAATTGTGATCGATACAGGTTAATTTCTGAAAGTTATTTACGAAACATCGAACATTTTTTTACGTTACCCACACTTGTTAACGTTTCCCCTCCAAGCAATCATCCCTGCTGCACATATTTCCAAGTTTTGTTCGCGTACACTTAAGATTTGTGACTTCTCGAAAAGAGAGAGAGAGCTCGTAGGAGAGTCCTAAATTTCCCTAGACTGCTGGTTGCAAATATTTTCCATTCCCCACCAGCCTTTGATAATTGTCATATCTGTCAAAAGTGATTGTTTTCTCTCACTCCTTCAAATGAGGGACACAGACTGACCTAGGCTGCGCAAATGTTCCCTTTCAAACCTGACACAAACATCACAAAATAGTGATAATCCACCAAACTTCGACATGTATGATATATAACAAACATTCGTCGTTTTTTGTTTTTTTTTTCTGTTTGTGTCAGTTCTCACCAATCAAGGCTGAACTGTCGAAAAGGAAGCAATCTGAAAATCACCAAATTTTAGTCAGCAATCTCATCATAATCTCCCAAGACCTGTACTGTGTGCCAAGCTGGACTTAAAACTCTACAACCGAATACCCCATGAAAATATTTGATTCCTTCACTTTGGAATGTCAGTTAAATATTTTCACACAACCAACCAGCTAATTCCAAAAAAATTCCACAAACGCCAAAGCCAAGCTAACAGCTAAAAGCATTTAAAAACAAATTCCTAACTCTCATATATCCCACACCTACTTGATTGATTATTGACAGAAAGCCTACTTCTCCTCCTCCATGCTGAGCACCAACATAACTACCCACCTGGAGGTCATTACTGTCAGCGGCAAAAGCAAACAAAAGAACATTTGTTCCATCTTAGCCATTAGTCATTAATTAACGAAAAATCAAACGAGCATACTGAACAGAAAAAAGAAGACAGTAAAAAAAACTCTCCACTTGTTCACATGACAACCAACGAATACGTGCAATTGAAGGTTACCCCTCGCATACGACACCAGCAGCCGACACATAGTGCACGGCTAACTCAAGTCAACTAATTGTTGTTACAGTCCACCTTGACCTTAACTTGTAGAAAACTCTACACCTTTGAGGCGATGTATGTTCAATTGAGTTGTAATGCTCTTGACTTGGATTTTTTTTCTTTTTTTGCAAACACACGGTAACCTGACAGATGTGTCAAATTGACAAACACCTGAGATTGCGGTTTGAAGTACACACAATACAATTTTTATTCATTCATTTGTGGACAAAAAAAAAAAAACACAAAACAATGTGTGAGGAGGAGATGTGCAAGTGTGTGAATTCTTTTTTATAGCCTCATCGTAACGACAGTAGTTGTACATATGAACAGCAATCGGCAGCAGCAGCGCTGGCTATGGCGGCGGCAGCAGTAGCCACACACAGAAAATACGAAAAAAAAGAGGCCTGCTAATCCAACCGGTAAGCATTCGATTCATGCATGCCAACCCATACGGGTTGACTCTCTGTCTATTTATCACGTGTAAGCAGGTATACGCTGCGGGTATAGCATAAAAATGGTTTAATTAAATATTCACGCAGTCCATTCACGTTTTGCTGACAATATTTCCGTTAAATAATTATTATTCTCCCTCTCTCGCTTGCTCTCTGTCAACTCGAGTCTGTTTTTTCTTTTTTCTGTTTCATTTGTATTTCTCCATTATTCGATTTTCGGATGACGGCTGGAGAGTTTTGCCGAATGAACAAAAAAATGAGAAAAATTTGGCAAATGTGTCAAACGCTGATGACATCGTTCACAAACAACAGCCGCGATGATTGATACATCGAGAGAAACAGTCGAAAACTAATAAAATATGACATTTCGTAAGGAACGGCATATTGCAGGCCCTCGACATGATGACCGCAAACTGTGTCGAAATAGGACCGATCGACACACACACACACCGAAGTAACCTTGAATTCGACTGAAAGACACTATCTGTTGCATATAAATATTATTTACACTCATCAATTATTTATGAGAAGACAATACATGTCTCCAAGTGTTTCTCCATCTCTGTCTGTTTCTAAATTTGCTTCAATTTTATTGTGGTCGAGTGCAATGATCTTTCTCGAAACGATTTTCGAAGATTCAACGATGTGAATGGAATTTCAAGTGCTGGAATTTTATAGCTCGACAACAGTTTCAAAGCAAAGCACAGAAAATAGCCCTAGGAAGTCTGTCCACCGTCCGGTGGAGACTTGTTGAAGTGTCATTATGTGTCATTTCGAGAGAGAGAGAGACGCTACGCTTAATTCCCTGCACATGCTCGAATTAACTTGATTGAATATCTCTTGTATCATTAAATTGGCATCTAATTTAATTCTTTCACATTTTTCCGACTTGCTACTCAAGTGCTGGATAGATTAATTCAAAACGACTTATAAAGACCTTTGACGTAATGAGATACATTCAATGTGAACATCAAAGAGAGAAGCTAAGAAACAAGTATTCTCAACTACACGTTGAGTCGGGGAGGGGTTTTTATTTTCTCTCGTTTTACTTGTTCGGTGTGTTTTGTTATTTTCTTACTTCCACTTCTTTCGTCGATCGACTTGTGTGTGGCGGTGGTTATATGCTGCCTTTTAATGGCACGAAGAGCCTTGATCTTGATTTCATAGTTGATTTCCATGCAACCGAATGCAGATGAGGAATTTGCATACTGACAGCGACGGCGTGGAAGAACTATGTTGAAAAAATTCCTTACATTCACTTATTACTTGATGTGCAATCAGTGTGAGCGTGACCTAAGGGAGATTCGATGTGGGGCATAACTGGTCGGTGAAACAAGTGCACACCGCTTCGAGACTCGAATGTGTTGCATTCAAGTGATCTGTCATTTTCGTTTTTTGACGGTTGCAAATTAAATGTTTGCCCTCGGAATGTTTTTGTGTCTCAGGAAATTGGCAAAATCGTATGGACTGCTAACAGCAACTAGACAATTTGGAATTCCATTTGTTTACATGATTTTCACACTGAGAACTCATCGTACGTGCCCGCTAACCACTGTTCAAAATCAACCCAGCCACGGGGAAACCGTCAACACCAGAGCGAACAGCAAACGAAAATGAAATAAAATCAAAAATCAGTTGCCACTTAGAGCCAGTTTTGGTCCTCACCACAAGCCCCAACGAAAGGGCATCCACCATGCCGCCATCTAGCCATCATATCCACCGCCAGGAAAGGCAAAGGAAAAGGAGGAACAAAAAAAAAAAAAAAAATAAAACCTCCCGAAGAGTGAGTCTATGTGAGTGTGTGAACCCCGCTCCGCATACGGTATAATAGCTGTATAGATTGTAGAAATGACCGTGAATTGGCGACTGGAACCCTGAAACCTCACTCCCTGCTCCCTGATCCACGAACTCCACCACACCAAGACGCAACAAAAAAGGAAGGAAGGTATTTTCTTGTGTTCGGCTTGTTTTTTTCTCTCTCTGCTCTCCGTTGTTTCTTCCATTCCTCAGCCAATTCCTTGTTTTCGCTTAGCAGCAACCTTCGTTTGTTGGTCATGTTCTCCGGTTCGTTTTTCTAACCCTCATGCTGCAGTTGCTGTACACATCCACCACTCCACACGGCGATACATGATTGTAAATGCAACAGGTAATCAATTAACATAGAAGATGCGCGGAGGGCCAAGGAATGAGGAGACGACGCAACAGAGAAACATTTGATTTCGTGTGGAGTGCAGTGGAGTGGAGTGAAGGAAACCAAACTGGTTAGTGTGGTCAAGATGAAGGAATCGTTTGATATGAAGGAATTCTCTCTAATTAAAAGAAAACAAGAATATTGTGTTCATACTTGCGGTGAATGTGAGTATTTTTAGATGTTCACTTGGGCAGCGGCGCAGTGCACACGGGAATGGATTTTTGCAAAATGGGGATGCTAATTATTTAGACACGTTTTACTTGTGTGTGCTTGCCCCTTCTGTGAACTGTTTGTGGCGATGGTGCTTGGGTGTGCTTGTGTGTGGGAGACTATGATTTACAACATTTGCTGGATCGCGTGAGAGTTGGGAACAGTTGGAAATTGCTTGCGAGATGTTTACCACGGAGTTTGAGGAGGTTTTGGGGGAATTGGTTGGAAAGGGAGGAATTGTTCGTGGGAGTTCAAAATGCTTTTTCTTCTTCTATCTAGAACCCCCGCATCGAGGTTTTAATTTTTCTGCGGCCGACGTATTGCAGTGGGCTGCAGTGGGAATAGCTCAGGAATCAAGCCTGGGAAGGTCTCAGTGAAGGTCCAAGGTTTGATTCCTGAGCAATTCATCACTGAGCCGCTGACAACACTCAAAAGTCAATGAAAAGCTTCCCAAATTTCGCCTTTTCGAGTCAGCGTCTCCTTCCATTACCGAGAGAACAGTAGGGGGCAGTATCCCTGGCTCATTGTGGGATGTAGTGCTTCTCTGTTTCGCTTTATTCAGAAATTATATGAGGAACCGCTTAAAATACAACCTTAACTGACGAACAAAACTGAGGGATGCAAATTTTAATGCGATTAAATTAAAAGCTGGAAAAGGCATCTGTTGACCCGAGACAAGCCCGGGATAATCCGGTTTCCACATAAAATCGTTTCTCGAGTCAATACCCTTCAGGTTGTTGGCAAGTTAAATTTTGATCGCTGCTCTGTTCTCTGATTTAAAGTTTCTGAAAGGTTTGCTTGAGAATGTTGCAGAAATTAAGGAAAACAATACCAACAAAGGAATGTTTCACTTTATGGGTTAATCTCTGGAGGAGCTTCTTTAGAAGTGTGTGATGGAAGCAATGAATGGGGGGTCACCTTCCGACAGCTGTGAGTCTTGATTTGAAAAGGTGTCTAGTTTGAAGAAAGATGACCGCAGCCTGCGATGACTCACATTTTGTACAAACGCAGAGTGGGCGAGACGATGAAGTGCGGTCTTAAATGTCACTTGCTAGTAATTAATTGAAGTTCGCGTATTTTACGAACACATAATGGCTGATCACACAGATCGAAAGAAATTTCATCAATGACAAGTGGAAGTGGAAGGGGAGATCTAGGTTTTTGCAGTTGAGACGAGGCCTGTTTCCTCTACGTTGATCCTTGAAGTCGAAGTCGGAAGTTGATGCCCAGGTACTCGACACGACAAAGCCATTGAATTCAGTTGATCTGGTAGGGCTAGAAATACACCAAAATCCGACTCGCCACCCCACCGCACACTTACTTCCCATGATCTAATTGGCCTGCATGACTGATTCCTACTTCGAGTAGGTGTCTGATTGGAATCTGTCGGAAAACCAACAGGAGTCGATCTGGAAGTGTGTCGTAAGCCTCATTACATTCTAAATCACTGCGGCGTCTTCCACGCAAAGATTGCAGTAATTAGCGTTTGGACTGTCCTGGTAACAGTGCGATAAGATCCCCGCATGTGATGTTCGTGTCATCGAAGATAGTTAATTGGCGTTCCTGCACTGTCCCGGTGGAATTAAAATCTTGTTTTATTGGTCAAATGAAGTTTCTTCCTTTGAGAGCTGCTTGTAGTTGTTGCCCCACCAGTCCTGTTAAGCCTACATCAACATTTTCCTGGGAATTGATCTTTTCGCAGGAACGTGTAGAGAGAGAGACATTCCAGGGCTGATAAGGTTGGCAAACTTACTAGGAATTAAACGAATGAACTTCTTATTCACTTGTCGGCTGTTTTCGATGGACTTAACCACTCAAAATCGACACTCAGGAGGCTGTCCGCGTCCTTGTTTAGGGCTAGCATCGATGACTGGGCATTTTGCGTATGCAATCATAGATGGCATGACTCACCACCCTACACCAAAAAACCAAGCGAAAGTTTTCCACCATCTTCAAGAAACCCGCAGCATTCTTGTTAACTCTTAACAGAAAAGACTTTAGACGACCAATCGACAAACGGGCAACAACACTTAAGTGGGGTATGGCTAAGGGATGAAAAACACCCGTGTGACACAAGTGGAAAGAACGAAGACACTGCCGACCACTTCCATTCTAAATGTCCCGCGTTTGCTCGGATCAGGTGGCAGAGTTGTGACGCTGAAGTGATCAAAACTGATGATATGAGTGCTCCAGTGGAGAGATTCAAAATCTTCGACAGCAAAGAAGTGGGCAGCAGATCAAGAAAGAGTACCATAGGCCCGTCGAAAAAAGAAAGGTTTTGAATTCTTTTCAGTGGGAAGAGAATAACTTGCAGGTACTGTGTGGAATTCCAGTTCTGGCTTCGACTGGATTTAAAATCCCCGGGAGATCTTGCGTCTATCATTTAAATACAAAATGCAGTTGAGTGCTTCTACCCCAAGAATTTCCAAAATACTCTCCCATGCATCTCCGCGCGGTGCAAAGGCTTTTCCACCTGGCACTCGAGGAATGGGCATTCACTTAAAGCGTTTGGCTTGATCTCTGCAGCAAGGCTAATGCTGTACAATACGATCTCCCCTAGGCAGGAAGAAATTTGCTGCAAGATCCGCCCCTGCACGCTGAAAAAACAGTTTTTACGTGGTGCCCGGCTCAAGGACATCAATTTCAAGTGTTCCTAAGCATCCTCTCTGGTCTTTACTTAAGGGATTGGCAAAAACCAAAACCAGTTCTAATTCATAGCTCCTTTCAGAAGATCAGCAAGATTATGAATCAAAATCAAATTCATTCCTCCCTTCACTTTGACTAGATCTCAGAAACAGATTAAGTCATCAGTCCACTGCTGCCGTGTGACTCAAAGTTTCATCTCACAGCACGACAACGGAGCGTGACCAACGATTGAAAATCCATAAGAACATCACTGCCAGCACAGCGCACGGGGGGTAGAGCGGCGCAATCAAAATGACCATCAGCACTGAAGTTGTCAAACCAAGCCAAACCGAACGACACCACCTCACACCAGCCAACCAGAAAAATATGATTTCCGTCAAATCTGCAGCCGTGAGATTGCCCACAGCAGATACGACTGGCTGCGCATTCGCAGAACGAAAATAAAACCGTCCAACGGAGAGAGTGAAAGAGAAGCGTATTCACACGCAGCCCCAAGCGAATGTGTCAAATCTGCGAACTCAAAAATAATTAATTCCCCAGAAGTTTTATTATGACACTCGCTGTCATAGTCAAGTGACATGAGTCACTGTGTGCGGGAAGAAGTCGAGTCGCGGCACCGAGAACCGCCGAGCCGCCGCACAACGTTGTGTCACGAAAATTAGCTCAAACCGAATTCCTGAATAAATGATACACTCGCTGGGCCCGCCGATGATGATCGGCGGCTGGCGGTGACTGAGTGCGATGGAATCTCTGAGATTTCGGTCGGATTTCTAAGAGAAACGCCAGAAATGAAATCGCCATTTATGGGATGTAGGCTTAGAAGCTCGTCAAAGTTTATGCGATAACCGGAAACAATAACACACGGGCTCCGTTCAGAGTCATCGACCCAAACTCCCACAACCACCACCGACGCGGCGACGACGACAAGCTGCCGCGCGTTTGTCTATTTGTTGTGTGAAGAGTGAATGAAAAAGAACAACAAGAAAAACTTGCGCGCATAAATTCACCCTCCCCGCCGCCTCACAAGCGACACACGGCGAACCACTGGGACCAGTGGATGACGGCCGCCCTTATGAACGCGAATGAGGTAAAAATGTAAATCGCACATGTTTTGTGTGTGCGCGGCGCAATATGCTCGTCGCAGCCTGCCCGTCTCGAAAGTGGTTGAAAAACTTCAGAATCTAAATATTTACATCACACCTACGACGGGCAACGCTCAGCATGGCGACATGGCGGACAACAAGAGGAGCGCGGCGGCCGGCGGTGACACGGCCATCAAACCAACCCACATGTCAAACAAAGGCAAAGTGCTAGAATTCCGCTTCTTTTTTTCGCTTGTCGTTCTGCTGTTTGCTGTTGGTATTGTTTTGAACAAACTGTCGCCTACCCATAGGACCGTCTGTCTGTCTGGCTGTCTGCTGCATAAGCCAACCGACTGAACAACGGACACGATCGGTGCTTGTAACGTGGTCGTGCGTTCGAATGAAAATGATTTTGTGTCTCGCTCTCCAGGAAGACGCTGCCGCTGGTCCTAATCAAATATTCACTTCACGATTAATTGTATCATAATGTACAGTATTCTCGGTTGGTTGCCGGGTTCAGGCGATTGGCCCTATGTGGGGAAGGAATCGCTTGTCGTTGCTGTCGTCGTGGCAACTGTCATTCTTAAGGTGGCAGACAATGTCAGGCACTGCGACTGCATCTGGTGTGCTGGTCTTGTGTGACAATGTGACATGATGGCTCTCGAAGTTTATCCACCGTGAATCGTGCGTGGCGTACCCAAGTGCAGAATCGTCCTTTTCGCCGAGGTGACAATATTTGCGCCAAGTGACAGTTGAACGTTGTGGAATTAGAACAGATTCTTGGTGTCATTTGAGGCTTTGCAGCTTTGACACATGCCAAACTGACATCACCGTCAGGCTAAGTGACAGATTTAGAGTGAGTCGTCATTTCTAAAAATACACTTCGAAAAGTAATCAAGTCCAGGGTGCTTTGAAATGTCATTTTGACATTTAAGGCATCGCGGTAAATCACGATTGATGGCAGAGAAGATAATGACTTTATGATTTATTTGCGAGATGTAATTGCACATCTGCATTCGGCCGTGGCTGTCAATGCATGCTGTTGTGGCACGGGCTGACATATTGTTGGTGGAGATTAGCAGAATGTCAATTAGGGTTCAATATCTTCGCGCATAATTAACAAGTGCTTCTGCATAGTCTTGCATATTCAAATCATGCAGATGTCATATGTCACCTTCAAAGTCGTGTTAATGAAAGATCACGTTAACTGTCACTGATTTGTCGTCGGATTGTAAATTGTTATGTAATTAAGTATACTGTGTGGGACAGAATTTGCCATGACAAAAACCCGGATTGATCGTCTGCTAACTTTTGCTTTCAACTTCAAATTTCTTTCGAAATGCTTTCGCCAGCATTTGTCTGCATTCATTGCGCGTCAATATCTGATAGGGAAGCTGTCACTTTTCTATCAAAAAGTCATAACGTGTTTCACTTTTCACGCTTCAATTTTAAATGTGTTCTAAGCATGCAGTTATGCATTTCGATTAATTCCGTTTCTTGCACAACTGTCACCCAAGTGTCAAATACATTTTTATAAGCTGGAATTCCATGACAGACTGTTGGTGTCTCTGAATAGAAGGTCGAAATCAATTTGCATTTAGAGCGATCAAACATTTAACAACTGTCACCTTGTCAAATGGAGAGGAAACTATCTGTCATTCCTTTACAAATGTCACTGTAGTTATGAGCAGAACGCGTAGGTGGCGTGTTTAAAAAAGTGGCAAGTATAGCATGTTCCCATGTCTTTTAGACACAGAAGAATCATACGTCAACGCAACCGATCTGTCAATGACTAGTTCCTAGCTTCAGTTTATGACAGAAGAAGTCTCCATTTACTGTATATGTTTGACATTTACCTCGCAAATTTCCGCGCTTACCAACTTTACAATATTTTACCATAAAACGCCTGCCACCAAAATGTCAAATCAGTTCGCTTTCATCTGTCACCCGATAACCTGTCAACAACTGGACCATCCATCACCTATTTGAACAGCCCCTTAGCAAACTGTGTCAAATTAAGAAAATCCAATTTTACTTTCCGCTGTCATTTCGACAAATTAACAACCCGCCATCTGTGTCAATACACCAGTCACACTGCGTGTGTGTCATGCATTCGTCGAACAATTGCATCGCATCCGTTGAGCAGTTGCGTTGTGTACGGCTGCGTTCACATCACAAAAAGAACGAAACGATCAAAAATCAAGGGAAATTTGCATTTGCAAATTGAAACAGCAAACAGTGCGCAAAACCAACACAGCAGCAGCGCGGCGACGCTGCCGTCGGACGATTCAGCGGAGATACAAAATGATTTAAAGTTGCATTTCCATTTCTATGCATGCGCCGACGACCGACCCCCATTAGAATCGGCTTGGTTTGGTCCGTTACCGCACGAAGACGTCAGCGTTCGGCACGGTGGCTGTCCGCTTGTCCGTCCGGTGTTTGCGTTCCCGGGTATTATTTGCTGATTTATTTCGATATTTAATATTTATTTTTGGTTTTGACTGCGTAAGGAGTTCCAGCTCGCAGCAGCCATACACAGCTGCAGTCGCATAAGTGCTCAGCGGTGCGGTGCTGCGCGATGCACTACCGCATTTTATTCAGTAACTGCCGTTGAATTTGGGTCAGCGAATAATAGTCGCCGCTAGTTGACGGCAATATTCGCAGTATTGGCGGTAATGGCGGTTGTGGTGGTGTTGGTGGCGGTGGCGGTGGCGGTCTAACGCGATTGCTTTCTGACAGTTGTTGCGCGGTTTCGAGTCGGATTTGACAGTGACGCGACGCGTCGTGGTGAGTACATACTAATTAGCTCAGAATCGCGCGAATCGATGCAGCAAACTACAACGAAACAGCAGGCAAGGTCAGAACTACATGACATGTGCACAAAGTCGCACAGACACACCGTTATGCATGCACACATATGTAGAGTCGTCAAATCAGTTACAGTTGCGCGCGCTGCGGCAAAAGTGGTTTTTCTGTTCTACATTACATCTCTCCAAAGCACACACGATGCGATGTTTCGATGTTTGCGCTTTTTTGTTCCACTTGGCAATGCACTGTTATTATTAGCGTATTATGTCAATGTCAACCTTGATCTGTATATAGAAGTTGTGCTTGTTGCAAGCTTGGGATACTCCAGTTTCTAGAAGGCGGTGTCAGTCTCGCCCGAGACACAGGCAGAGTCTCATGCAGAGGTGGAGACTTTGACAGATTGCGTTAATTTGTCATTTTGACAGGTGACGTCTAGCTAGAACACTTTCGTTGATGGATGCTTGGCTTTGTGAGGCATGTGCTCGAGGCTTATTTGTGAGCGGGATGGCTGTGCTAGGTTTGGTTGAGCGATGCCAGGTTGTGTGTTGCTGAACACAGCCATTAGTTGGAGCTGCTGTTGATGGAGAGTGAGTCGTTAACGGGGTTTCGATTGTGTAAGATGGACTTTCACTTAAATCAAGGCATAGAATGGAGTTAGGAATATGTTTTGTCTGTAAAAAGATTAAGGGACCGTTGCCTAAGGTCGAACGACTGAGGCCAACCTTGGGATGTATTTGTCAAGGTTTCCGCCCGATCCCTGACAACAAACTTAGAGCTGGACTTGGCTGTAATTCAGAGAAAATTCGATGGAAAATGATAGAAGTGTCATCATCATCCTGAAATCCAATTATAGACTCCAGTCAAACTTATCTTCTAACACGTCAACCTCCCTTGCACTTGTCGACATATGGCGATCCTTTGAGTGACATCATACTCAGAAACTTCCAAGAAGCCAAGGAAACGCAACAAGAACCTCCCTCCAGTCACACCTTTTCTAACAAATGCCAAACCGGCCAACCCGTCGGCACCTCGAGGGCAGCCAAGGATTAGGAGTCCTCCTCGCCAACCCTTCCCTACAATCATCTTCGCCACAAAACCCGCAGCAACATAATGAAATGCAGAAAAAAAGCAATCCTGCGGGATTCTGACCGCAGACGGGAGTAAAGGGGAAAAGGACGAGACGACAGAACCGAGGTGAATTGTTAGGCAAATTGAGTATCGACAGGATATGCAGACACAAGATGTACACAATTTATGGTCGAGCAGGTGCTCGCGGTTGAGGGAGCAAAAATTTGCTTGTTCCTTACCGCAGGACCTCTCCCGGTGTCAGACCGCGCCACACATTGAGATGTTGTCCGCCTCTAATAACAGCTTTGCACTGCGGATGGACACCGGGACAGGTATCGGGTGTTTGTTTGGAGATAGGTTAAGATGATGAGGAATTAAGACGTCAAGCTGTTAGGAGAGGGAGAGAGTGCACGAGTGCACGAGTGTGCTTTGTTTGAGGGATAATCTGGGAGAGACGAGATCCGATCTCCGTTTGAATGAATGAACAATGGGATGGAACGTCTAACGCCTTTGAATAAATAAACGAATTTTTGCAGGCGTCAGAGTTGGGTGCAACTGGGAAGGGTTAAGTTGCTGTTTCCTTTTTTTGGGACATTAGGAAATAGAGAACTTATGTTGAGGGGAGATGCATGCTGACTCTCGAGGGACGCTGGAAGGATGCAGGTGTTTGATAGGGATCTTTCTGATGGGCGTTCGGGTGGAAGGGAAACTTGAATATTTTAGGCGGTTCATGTTGGTTATGAGTTAGACATCATCAGGGAACGATGGAAAAGCTGAGTTTTAAGACAAGACGTGGTATTCCATTAGGAGCGGGGAAACTTAACAGCCCCCTCCTCTCAATTCTGTACTTAACTGGTATACGAACTTGCGAAGGAGATAATGGCTGTAAAAACCCTTGGAGAAGGGGGAGAAATCGAGTGGTTGTAACAGGTTACAGGGACTACGGAGATGCTTCGAAGTTTCAATGGGATCTACGGACTTTGAGTAAGCGTTGAGGTTAAGACGAAATTTAGGTTCTTCGAAGAAGTTCGGCGAAGATGTGATGAGACTTAGAGATTTCGAAAGCAGCCGCAAAGAACCCCAGAGATTATACAGAAGCCTAGAGGCAGGCGAAAAAACTTAGATCTTGCAAGGAAATGGGACAGAGGTTGCGAAGATGAGTAGAGGCTGTGAAGATGAGCAGAGGCTGTGAAGATGAGCAGAGGCTGCGAAGATGCCTGATTGCTGTGTAGATCTAAAGACTACAAAGAAACCCAGTACCTAAAGGCTTTGCAGAAGCTTAGCCCAAAGCCTGCTTTGAAGAAGACCAGAGCTTGCGAAGATGAGTAGAGGCTGCGTAGATGCCTGTTTGCTGTGGAGGAATCGTATGATTGTGAAAAAGTCCAGAGAAGCTGTGAGGGAACCTAAAGACTGCAAGGAACCCAGTGCCTAGTGGCTTTGCAGAGCCCTAGCCTAGAGCCTGCTTTGCAGAAGAACAGAGGATACAAAGAAGACTAGAGGCTGCAATGATGCCTAGATGCTGTGAATAGCTTGGAGGTTGCAAAGATACCTCGATACTGAAAAGATGACAAGAGCTTGTTAAGGAATCTACAGACTGTGAAGAAAGATTGAAGCAACACCGAAATCTGGGGTTTGCGAAGAATCCTAGAGGAGTTTTGAAGAAGCTACGAAGAATACTCGGAGGCTGGGAATACATTTCAAGGCTACGAGGAAATCTCCATGTTGCAAAGAAGCCCAAAGCCGTCAAGGTTGCGAAGGAGAGAAGAAGCTGTTAGGCAATCTAGAGGCTGTGTAGAAGACTAGATGGCGTAGAAGCCTAGATGGCCTAGAAGCCTAGATGGCGTAGAAGCCTAGATGGCGTAGAAGCCTAGATGGCGTAGAAGCCTAGATGGCGTAGAAGCCTAGATGGCATAGAAGCCCAGATGGCGTAGAAGCCTAGATGGTGTAGAAGCCTAGATGGCGTAGAAGCCTAGATGACATAGAAGCCCAGATGGCGTAGAAGCCTAGATGGTGTAGAAGCCTAGATGGCGTAGAAGTCTTGATGCCTCTAGAGAGCAAAAAAAGGGAGGAATCTAAAGACCTCAAGGAAGGATGGCAGCAGCGAAAAGAGCTAGATACTGCAAAGAAGCCTAGGCAGCGTAGAGGAAGCTTAAAAAAGAGGAATCTCCGAGAGATTTGGGAGAAGCTTAGAAGATGGATTGATGCCACGGAGGGTATGTTTCAAAACGAGGTTTAGATGAAAAAGTGATTAAGTAAATGAACATGACTTAACGGTCTAAAAGCTTAAAGAGACATTCTGACATTCATAATTTCTGAATCAAGGTGATTGAACAGGATACGTGCCCCGATCCCAAAAAGACGACCCTTTCAGCCTCTAAATCGGTCTTTCAAGAAACACTTTCGATTATAAAGAAAAGATAAATGAAGAAATCCCTATTGGACGGCGTCATCAACCTCAACCTCTTTGACCATCACAGGTCATGCCACCTGAGTGTCTTTCGCATTTTGGGTCAATCAAAAGTCAAAGTTGTTTCGCAAAATAACTTCATTTCATTCCAACACCCTTGCACAGTCACCAAACAACACACGAACGGCTGCTGGCTCTTTTGTTGGAGTCGGAACGATGAATAATCCCCTTTTCGGTCGATTACCCAAGCTCGATGAAATTTACGACACAACACACGACATACCACACTCGCATCGCAGCTACAGTTTGTGTCGTGTCGTGACGAACACGAATACCAAGTGTACGGCAGCGACGACACTATAGGTCGTAACCCCAATTTCTAGCCACACGGACACACACTCAGATCCAGTCGAGACTGCGCTGATAAGTCTCGCGCATCATCTCCACCAACACCGATGCCAACGATGCCACCGACGACGAAGACGACGTCAACGACGCCGACGATGTTATGACGTAATTCCTCTTTCGATTTACCCTTGAAAGCCGGTACAGATCTAGAGCACCATCGCACAACACTTTTCCCATTCATTTGCCTCACCGTGCGGCACGCTGCGCCGATGCCGCCGCCGCCGCACTGCCTTGGTTTGCGTCTCCCTCTCGTGCGGTGCTCATGTTTTTGCATTTCTTTGCAGCTCGTAGCTGGATTTATTGGCATTTCCCCGCCGCTTTACATCATCGAGTGTACGAACGAATTTCATACCAGTTCGGGCGTTTCTCACAGTTTTTTTTTTTCGGTGTAATTTTTCAGAGCAAAACGTTCGCCGAGACACAGTGGCCATCTCTCATTTTCGCTGACATCATTCTGCGTGTTGCGTGAGTGTGTGTCTGCTCCCCTGTTACATAACAGTTCGTGTGGGGCAGCAATCGACACGGCAAGATGACGAGCTGTGGAGTCATCGTTGTCCATGTGGATGCACTGCGAGCGATTGACAGACTGAAACAAGTTCAAACGCATGAGCAGAAAATTACAGAAACCGCACAAAAGCTACAAGGCACAAGCTGTAGCAAACTACAGAATTCAATCTAAATGCAGCAGCATCGACTGAGTTGGCAGCGGCAGTAGCTTAAGTCTGTGCTGTACCTCAGCCCGCTCGGAGTTATGGGAATTAACCTTGGTCTTGGCATGGATCTCTGATTGTAGCAATGGAATCAACGCCGCTGTAACTATGGATGCAAATCTACGACGAAGGGGGCGCCCCGTTGCTCTGTGGTTTAGCCGTGTTTGGAGGACGGGGTATCTGTTGTGTTGCGTTGCGCTGTTGGTGGGCGTTACTGGTTCTCTCGCTGGTAATGATTTTCCTTAATGGGATTCATATCTCTCATCGGCAATGCTATGCGCCCGGTGTGTGCAGTTCGTTTAAAGATGGATGTTGGACATGTATCTGACGCAAAATGCCGCACAAAACGCGAAAAAAGGCAGAAAACAAGCTCTGGACGTTCGTGTGTCGACGGTGTGTGAGTGTGTAGCTTATGCGTTGGAACCGCAAAATAAATCACATACGCACACACACACACACTCCACTCTCTTATATACACCTCTCCCCCGCGTCCCCTCACAATGATTTCTCTCAGTTTACCTACGTTTAGAGTTGAGAAAAAAAAAAACACAGAAATGAACAAAAATAAATAACTTTTAGGTCAGGGTTGACTTGTGATATTGTCTGGGGGCCTGTTTATGTTTGTGGCTGCTCTCTGACTCGTACGTGTGCATGTGTGTGAGTGTGTTAATTCTCTTTTCATGTATTTCATTCAGATTTCGGTTCATTTTTCGTCTCGTGTAATCACAGCGCCGATCACTTGATGGTGGATGACAATTTTTTTTGCCGCTTTAGTGGTGGTGTTGTGGAGCTTCTTCGTGTTCGAGCGTTCGTGATTTATATACTTAGCTCGAGTGATATTTGCAGTTACTGTTAACGATGATGATATCGATAGGAATCTCTGCGCACGTGTGATGATGTCTGACTAAAGGGGGGGGGGAGGGGTCTCGTCTCACACTGTGTGAACGGTTATTTTTCGAATGCGATGTGTGTACCGGGGGCTGCTTTTGTGATATGCAAACTGTGATGCGGCAAATGACGTTCATCACTGAATTGTCTCGTAAAAAACTGTGCGACGTTTGAGAGAAACTGTGCTCAAGGTTGGTGTAGGATTGAGTTTTTGGCGTCATGTGGTCGTTCGGGTGGAGTTTAGGCGCCTTATGGAGTTTTTGTTGATGCTAGACATGGTGGGTGTTACGGTTGTTTTGGTGTTGTTGCTATTTAGGTATTTCATTGAATTTTGTGGTTGTGTTCGGGGAGTTGCCGAAAAGTGTTGAATTTTTGTTTGTTCTGGTAACACAGACAAAAGAGTTGATCTGCAAACTTTTTACACACTTTGTGCATGTTGTGCAGAGCTTGTTGAAATCGATGGGTTGTTGATGAAAGGCTTCTTATTTGTGACATTTTCGGGAATCTATGCGCAAAAAGGACGTTTGTTGGGAATATTCCGATCAGATCAGCTGCCTTCGTCTTGCAAATTTTCTATTTCTGTGTTTTATTTCTGAAACCCTAGCTTTAGAAAGATGTTCCCAGACTACACCCCTGTTCAGTACAATAACCTCTGTTGAGATATGTACATTAAGTACGCCCCTCTGAAAAGAAAACTGCCACAAACTTATTGCCTTCAGCCACTAAACAGAAGACATTTCCAGTACAAACTGCACTTAAGTCGAGTCAGCACCTCTCACCCATCAATTCAGTGCACTCTTGAACCCCAGAACAAGTGTCCGTCTCCCAACTATACTTAAGCATAATCGATGCGAACAAAGATTTCAGAAGTCATTGCAATAAATTTTCGAATTACAGTCCCATTCTTCAAGAGACCTGTCCCATTGGAATTCCTTTTCACTTCACTCTACCCACATGTGGATTGTCGTATTGTTGTGTTCCTCCTTCGCCGCCGCCACAACTGCTGGTGACATATGAAATACACACAGGTATGCATTTCTCTCATTCTCTACCTGCCAAAGAGGTCCTTCAACCAGCAGCACACATGCGGTGCAGTTACCTGCAGAGATACAATTCATATTGGAAAGTAATCCTTAAAAACATGTATGCCGTCGAGTCTCAACCAGTTTGATGTCCTTATCGCTGGCCATTGTTGAAGTGAAAGAGCACAGAGGGAGGACGGAAAAAAAAGTGAAAATTGCGCAAGGCATATAGACTTTGTGGAGATTTATGAAGCGATAGTCCCCCCGCCGCCCGCCGGTCCTGCCGCGGTCTCTGCTGGTCATTGTTCCAACACCAGAGCCCGGACCGATTTATGAGACAGGCATTGTTTTGGTGGGTGATTGTTGGATTTATGACCTGTTTAGATGGAATTTTAATTGATGTTTCAGGTTTTCTCTCATTCTGCCTCTTCCCATGTGAGAGTGGCCGCGCGAGGGTGTCCATATGAAATCATCAACCAGACAGAGACACAACACTCTTAAGTGCCACGACTCAGCAAAAAAAATCGTCGGCTATTCAGCGTCTGACAGACGTCGACTGAAGTTGAAGAGTTGTATCTATCGGGATCCTCGTACTGCGCTGTGTGGCCGTGCCGTGGATGCTAATTGCCTGCGGACTAATTGTTTGTGAATTTCACTTGTGCAGGATGTTTACCGGTTTGCCGGTGAAATGAAAGGAGTCCTGTTTGCTCGCTCTATTGTCACGGGACGGATAGGGTTGGGATCAATTAGGTAAAAAGGATATCCGATGGGAATGACTTCCTGTGCGAGATTCGAGTGCTAATGGATGAGTTAATTGAGTTGTTGTCGGCACTGGGTCCTGTGATGGATGGTTGGATAAGTGTGCGGCAGAAGGACGAGCGGAAATATGAGAATTTAGCAAGTTTTTGGTACAATGGGAGATGGTCTCTCAACACATCAACAGGAAATGTGTTGCATTCGACTGAAGTGGTAAATGAAAAGGACACGAAATCTTTTCAGGAAATGTCCTTATTTTAGAGAATTTTAAATGAGTTTCACATTTTGGGAATGATGCGGCATTTGGCGAGAAGGAGTGTATGCCTTCACAAAAGGCCCAAATTGCAAGCACATCAGTGACGCCGTCTTGACTGCAATTCCCCTCAACGAAGAAGAAGGAATGACGCAAAATTCACGAAAGGAAGACGATTGAAAAAGGACGCTGATGTATAGCCTAGGCAGACATCGATCTCAAGCCCGAAGACCGTTAAAACGACTCAAACTTGTACTGAGATCGGTCAAAAGTGTCAAAGAATCGTTTCAGATCGGGAAAATCCGAATACATTCTCTTCCCGGTTCAGTTTCTGCCCGGAGCCTGTCCTGAACACGGGGTAAATCGACTTTGTACGACGCAACGCAGCTAGATCATTGGTGACCCCGCATGATTTTTTTAAAAAGTCGCTTTAAAACCGGACTGAAGTAAAGCGACTGATCGCACCGTTTCGAGATTCTGACAACTGAATTCAAAGTTTTGACTGGAGTTCCGTTTGATTGTCGGAAACTGAAGAAAAAAAATTCCAAGACGCCAAATTCGTCAAATGATTTTCAAAATGTTTCAAATCACGCCAGAAGTCGTGGCATCCTTATGGATTTCCAGTTCGTTTAGAGATCTGGAGAAATTCATGAACACCCGGATGAACAGAGGCACATTTGGCGAGCAGATGCGCGATTTTGGTCCGCGTACGACTACTGCAAGCTCGTTTAGAGCATTTCGTGCATGACTGCACTTACCATTCGACTGCACCTGATCCTCTTTACCATCTGGCTCATGCTACCGCCCATTCCTTCCGTCACCCTAGTCTGTTGTTTTTGGCACTTTAATCTTCAGCTTAAACGAGTGTTCTCAACCACGCCCACACCCACTCGCATTGTTAGCGTGCACCGCCTGCAATTGCACTCGTTCTAATTATTCAACCACTTCATTTGACCAACTGGCCCGCGACCAGATGTGTTGCAGAGCGCCTAACGCACCCGAAGTGGCGGTCGCCCGCTCCCCGGAAGGGAGGGTTGTGCAAATAAATTTGGGAATTTTTTGTTTCTTGTTGCTCGTCCCCCTCCATTTGTTTGCCTAACAATCACCTGTTCGCCATTTGTCTTTTGATCGCGCTAGAACCGTACTCCTTGGATGCCGGGGAATTCATCCGCAAAAGAAATAAGAAACGCCAACCATCGGGGGGATGAGTGTCGTTCGTCTTCGGCTCGTTTCCTTCCTCATCTTGTTTGCCCGGCATTTGGACTATCTGCAAACAAGCGACGATGTTAGACAGGTGTTGACTATCTACAGCGGCCAGAAGGATGGCACAGGAAACACGCGAAAAAAGAGGCAGCAACGAGCAGCGAAGAAGCGCAAATGATTTGTGCAGAATGTGATCGGAACCGAGCGATACTTGGGGAATCGTTGAAATTTCGTTCCGATTGGCTACAAATTAAGAGACCATTGAGCATGTTAATTTGTTGTGTCTCACAAGGACAAACAGCGGACGCACGCAGAGAATGGAATGGGAAGCCTAGAATTTATTGTGGCTCTGCGCACACCGCAGAGTCATTGAGAATTCCTCATCCGGCAAGTTCTCATCTTCTTCCTCCTCGGTGGAGAGTCAACAGAGGAAGGTGCACATCCACACACACACACACACACGTGCACACTGGCGGACGTTGAGGTACTTAGATTTTTTTTTCTTCAATGCTCCACGGTCTGTTGGGAATGATTTTCTTGAGTTTTTCCTCTTCTCCTTCCTTTCCATTCGAGGCTGCTTCACCAACCTGCCCCCTTACACCCCCCCACTCCCCTCCGGGCACTTTGTTTATTATTTTTATTACACGGCACAGAGTGGTTGGCTGGTTCGTGAAATTGTAGTTAGAACTTGTATCTTCCGCTGCCGCCGATGGTCGGTCTGGGTGTGTGTGTGTGTGTGTGGGGAGCTTGGCAACCTCCTGAAGGAAATAAATTGCACCCAAAGGGAATTCTATGTTCTCCCTCCCTCTTCTGGGCGCTCGCCCCCCGCCTGTCCGCATCTGCGTGTATGTGTGTGTGTGCGATGGGAGATGTGGTTAAGATGGAGGTTTCTTCTATGTCTTCTCATCCGACGATAATTCTCATTGCCAGTGCCCACAAGTGGTTGACTGGTAAGCTCTTCGTCTTTTCTGCGCAACTGATCTGTGTTCATTGAACTTGCTGTGTCAGGAGAGTCGCCGACTGGGCATCAATCTGCAGAGCAGCAGCAGGCAGCCCCCTGTGTTGTGCTTGCGCCTCCGACACTTAAGGTAATTATAATTAAAACATTTATCTTAATGAATTGTTTGTCTATTTCCCTGGCTCACCGCCCCTTCCTCCTCTCGTATATACGTTTAATTATACGAAAAAGTCATTCTGAAAGTCAATTAAATCCTCCAACACTTGGCTTGGTGTATCCATCACACAGCAGCGGCGTTTACATGCATTCTAAGCAAGATGTACGAATGAACATCATCCAATGGATTGTAGGGTGGGAGCGGTGGCGGTGGCGGCTATGGCGGCAGTGGTGGTGTCTATTCGAGTTTAATTGTTGTTTTCTCAGCGTATGGTACACCTACACGCCGCAAATGGGCGATTATATGGCTCTCAAGTGTTAGCACCGGTTTTTGCCTTCAACTTGGCCCCTTGTGCGGTGCAGATATAAATTTAATTGTTTTCTTTTTTTTCTCCTTCAAATCGAGTTGGTTTTTTTTTTTCAATTCGATTTTTTTGCACAAAATATGGTTTTTATGCCATTAATGAGAAACTTAACGATCTGACGGTATTTAGATAGATCTGTTTTTTTATGGATTTTTAATAAGTGGCTGCTCGGCGGGGGATGGGGGGAAGGGGATGCGGAGTGGGCAGGTGTTCCTTTTTCGTGTGATGGCTGGATGGCGTGGGGGTGCGAAAAAATAAATGTGGGGGTGCTATAAAAGCTTCGATTGTGTTCTTAAGGCTAACTTTGGCGAATGCTTTGGATTCTATCGATGGGAGAAGGATGTGACTGGGTTTGGGCATTGTTTTGTGAAAATGTCGAGGGTTCCTCGAGAGGCAAATGTATAATCAATTTAAGGGAAGAGATGAGAATGTTCCTGGGTGTTGTTTTCTTTGGACAAATAAAGGAAACTGAAGTAGTGGAATGGGCTCACGTAAGCGTGAGCATATCTTTTCAAAAGTTGATTTTAGATGATCTTTCTTAAAGTTTAGTTATTTTTAATGGACTGAGGGACAATTCTAATTCTTAGAGGCAATTCTGTTTTCTTGGAATTGATAATTGAGTGGCACTATAGCCCACAAGGGACCGGGGCCTAGCTTCTACAACAACTACTCGTGCTCTGTTCTCTCACGAGTAGAAGGAATCTACAGTTTTTTTGCCGTCTCTGAACAGCGAGATTTGACAAGCTTTTCATAGACAATTGAACTCTTTGAATGTTGTCAGCAACTCGAAAGAGATGGTGCCGTGAAAAAATGCGAGGTGTCCCGTCCGGGAATCGAACATGCATGTGGGTCGACGCACTTACTAACTACGCTATGGTGACCACGTTTTCTTGGAATTGGCGACATCCCTTATCACACTATAAAGAGTCCCTTATTTATCATAATGGAAGGAAGTGTGGAATTTTCTCTGATCGGATGAGTTTTGAAGTCATTCAGTGACGGAGGGAAGGGAAAGAAGAGAGTTCCCTACAGAAAACAGTCGGATGCACTGAAATTATAAAAGTTTCCCTTATAAAGTCCAAGCTTTCAAAAAGGCAACATGGCACAACTGGTTGTAGGTGGTGTGAAAATTGAGTTCTAAGTCTAAACATTTGTCATAATTTTTATTAAAAACTTCAATTTGAAGATCCATCCAGTATAGACAACGAAAACGTCTGGTTTACGGTGAACTGTGAGATATATTTGACATCTCAGAAGTTTTGGTTTTGCGTTAAGTTTATAATTATGCAGAGAATTCTTCCAAGTTAAGTTATTTTCGAAATAGAGAAGGTGGAATCTAGAAAAGTTTTGCTCATTCCACCAGAATTACATGTGGAAAGGACTTAAATAAGGTCAAATTGATTGTCTGGTGTGATGCAGAAATTAAGTCAACTATGATCACTCTTTTGACAATAGATCGTGAAAGAGTTTCACTGTCAAATGACGTTCAGTCAGTTACTCTGTTCACTTATAAAAAACTTTGCAATGATATGTTGCATAGAAGTGCCTTGTTTTTCAACGTCATTAGAAACTCCAGAAATTAAGCCGATCTTCTCTATTGTCTACCTTATTGTTGCTAGATGAAATAACGTCAGTAGTGCAGGACATTCCTTATGTTTCAGCGAAATTAAGGGAAGAATTGAATTGAAATGCTGTAACAAATATGCTGGCTCGCCTTATTGCTTACAAGCAAACGATGATTCTGAGACTCAACTGGAACCATCTTCTTCTACCGACAAGTCTATACCTATTGTTATTATTTTGCGTACAAAAATGCAAAGAGCAAAGATCTGCAAGTAATGCGACAAAGAGTGTATTTTGTGTGCACAAGAATTTGCTTCTGCTGAAAATGAAGATGCGCAAGTGTTCGATAAATTATTTTTATTCTGAAACCAGTCAAATGTGCCAATGCAAATAACTCCAATCTGAGAGATTACAGACGATTAATTCCTAATGGCTTATGTTTTAAAATTTTAATTTAAGATTTTGAGAAAAAAAACTGTTCATATTCTGAAAAGTTATAATTCTATATATAACTTTAAACAAAAAAAAAAACATGAAAAAGAAATTTTGAATGACATGTTTGATTCTCAACTCCCTGAGACCACATAGGAAAAGAAAAATGACACGCAAGATTATTTGACATTTTTCCAATTAAATAGAAAGTTTCCAAAAATATTTATTTAACGAATTGAAATAATCAATACAGACAGATATATAAATTCTTAATTTCTTCAGAGAAAAAAAACTGATTAAGGCAATCTATTAAATAATTAAATGATTCGGCAATTATAACTTGACACAAGACATAAACTTAAACTTAAGATAAAATAAATGATCTTGCTGATGCTGTTAATGATTTCGTTGTCCCAACAATCTTGGAGATATGCAAATGCATGAGAATGAACTTTTAAATGTGTCTCATTTATTCTTCGAGATTCTTTGAAAGTTTTTTTTTGCGTCTGATTGCTGACAGTTTGAAAAATATTCTTTTGAACAAAATTTTGAAAATTGTTTTTTTTTTATAATTTTTTAATTTTAAATAAAAAATAATACCTTCGGCAAATCATGCGCTTGCCTCGATTTCCATGAAGAAATGAAATGCGCTTTTTTTCGAAGTGAAAGTAGTACTTCTTAAATATTTTTATGACAGAATAGGTGTACATTCTGTGCGTTAATTTTTTATAAGGTTCTCTTTTTAGTGCGAATGATAAGTACAAATCCTTTCCAGACCTGACAGAAATTTTAATCTACTCTCATTTCAATTTATGGACAGACATTCCCATTTTTTTATTTATTACATGAAAAATAAAATAGATCGTTTGGTGTATAAGGCCGACGATATAAGTCAACATGACATAAGTCACCTGACGAATTTTAATAATTATTAGAAAATGTTTGCATTCTTGCTTGAAATAGTTCTGAAGACTTTCAATTTTAGATCCTAATAGATTTAAAGAATCATCAAATATGTTTAAGCTTCATGGACTTCAGTTGATCGATAGAGTTCTTAGCAGATAAGACTTAAAAAAGCAAAGTTTTGCTTCTTATATAAATCGCCCTTATTCAATGCTCGTTAAATACCTCCCACTTTCCAAACTTTCGTGAATGCATTCAAAAAACCAATGGGGTAATCGCTCTAAATGCTAACAACGTATTTTCCCCTTTCTCATAAACTGGCGCCCAACGTTGGAATAAAAAGAAATGTAAAAGAATTTCCAAAATCAGTCAAATCTCTCAAACACTAAAGATGATATAAAAGACCATATCTCTCAAAAGACTGCTGTGTTGATCTACGCTTTTACTAACCAATTTAAAGAACCACCCACTTGCCGCAGAACCAGCCTCCCCACGGTCTTTCAAATCACCTCCATTACAAGACCTAATCGACATCTCCCATGGTGCCCAAATCGACTGTGGACAGAGGAAAATATTTGCTGCCCAGCGGGGCAACACCATAAAATCCAATCAAATCCAATTAAATCCTTAAACTGAACCACTCTTCAAATCGGAACAAGAAAAAAAAAACAAGAAGACAAAATCAAGTTCTCTACCCAACTCTTTCGTCTCAGAACGACAAGACGCTGGCGCATCGCAAGGAATAATCACATTCAACTCAGTGATACGGGATTACAGTGTATGCAAAAATTCGAAAAAAAAAATATTTTGAACTCACCTTGTTCGTCATCATCACGACGATTGAATCGCTTTCTCGCCACCAATGACAGTGGCTCATTTGTATTCGCATCAATCTCATCTCTGCTGCATCCATTCGTCGCCGGAGACGAATTGAATGAGTTCGATGGTGATTTCGATTTCGGTGGTGTTGACGGACTTAACGGTGGTACTAATCTATCCTCATCCTTATGCTGGAGTAAGTTTTGCGCCTCCAACAGTCGTAACTGTTGCTGATGCAACCGATTTTTTATCAAAAATATTTTCGGCATTTTGTTTGTTTGTTTTTTTGTTTTGTGTTAAACGTTCTCAAGTGTTTTTGTTTTTGTATTGCTTTTGAAAATTGAATTAATCAAATTTGAGAGAGTGTATGAAATATCCTTGTTTTTGGTTTTACATTTAATCCAGAGTATGTGGTGTGTTATGTGTGGGAAGGTTTGTGATCATGAGTCGCGATTTTTTTTCCCTCACTTCACTTCAAAATCATTTCACAAAATTTTTGCTGTCTTATATGCGCACGCGATAAGACAGGGGACTGAGGGATTTTTTCTATTTAGCGTTTAGCTCACTTCCGTTTAAATTTGTATATGTATGCACTGATTTTACACATCAAATTCATGTTTCAACATTTTTTCTCTTTCTCATCCTTCACTACCGCTTTACATTTGAATCCAATCGGCTGGTAGACAAGGGCACACAGGGCTCGATTTGGGGTGTACGTGTATATTCCTGTTGGATATTCTTCGAAAACGATACGATACACGCGAAACCGATCGTCCGAACACTCGTCGCGCTAGAAGAATACCAAAAACCACAGACAGAGCACTCAAACTGAACACGAATTCCTTTTTGCTTCAAAAGAAAGAATTTTTTTTTTATTTTTTTCTTATCCGCTGTCTTCTTCGTCGTCAACGTTCCACACGATCAGAAATAAAACAACAACACGGTATTGTGTATCCAAACGAGAATGTAACGATTATCATATGTTGTTCTACCATAAGAACAGAATTGTTGTGTGCGAAGGGGAGTACAAAACGAAACGAAACGATGAACAGAAAAAAAAAAAAACGAGACACTGTGAACAGAAAAAAAAAAAAACGAACAACAAACGATACAGTATTCCTGAGCAAGCAAGAAAAACGCGTGTGTCCTCGTCGATGGATCGTCTCTTACTGTATTCAAGCGGTGTTTACCCAAAGCCAGTTAGTCTCCTTTACAAACCGTACCACGGAAAAGAGCCAACAAACCACCACCACCACCATCACCATCACCATCACGAACAGCAACAGAAGACGAAAAAACAGCAACAACCACAGCACACGAAAAGCTGTTCTATCTCGAACCGAATGATCATGAAAGGTATGCACAGGTACGCACGCACACCACCGCCAGGCGCGGGCACTCCGTGTACTCACATACAGCGATCGTGTCGGTGATTCTCAACACCGATTGCCTCAACCACCACCGTCCGTCTCGCCATCTCGCCATCTCGCCAAATGAACAGCTAGAGCCTCTCCTTAGCGAACGGCAAACGGCACCATCATCGTAGTGCAGGTTGTATCTCCGCTACACACACGGACCACGCTCTCACGTTTGTGCCGTTCTTTTGGTGCTTCGTTTACACGGTGAGTGTGTAACGCGCAACGCGCAACGCACCACCAAGCCATCACATCACTCAGCCGGACTCTCTGCGCGGCGACAGAAAAGAACGACGATAGAACCGCAGAACGAAGAAAAAAAAAAAACAAAACCTCTTCTCACGACCAACCTGTATGAGCCGCCGGCCTACCTGTGCGCGTGTGTGTGTGCTTCTTGTTTCGCATCACACATCACAGCACGATGACGGTGTGTCGGTTCCCACCAGCTATCGTCGCGCACATCTCTCAGAGTCAAGGTGGAGGTAAGCTCCTAATCCAATCCTCCTCGCCGTCCCATCCACTCACAAACACACACACACGCGCGCTGGTGGTTTTTGCACGCATCTCTGTACCAGGTAGATACCTGTTTTGAGATACACCTCGGAGCTCGGCTCAGCTGAGTAGAACCGCTTCGATCGGTTTGAGTGGCGAGAGCGCGAGAGAGGGAGAAGAACAGACAGAAGAGAGACTCCCCAAGCTTTCTCGCTCTCCTCCTGCATAACGTTTCTTTCTTTCCCCACACACACGCACACACATGCCGCATGCATGCATGTCACTCACCGGGGCGGCAGCGGCGGCGTGTAGTGGTCATTTACAGCTAGGTTTTCATATGTGTGTCGCGCGGTGAGATGCGTGATCGCAAAGCTAAACAGCTCGCACCGGGGACGCGCGCGTGTGTGTGTGCGTGTGTAGTGAGCGAGTGGGTACAACCAGAACCGCTTCGTTGTCATTCTCTTTTGAAATTGGAGAGAGTTCTTCACTCTCGTTGGAATATCTGTATCTGCTCTGTCTCCGGGATTCTCACCTGTTGCCGTCGCCTGGTGTGGTTCTCTTTTTTCTGCCGGCGTCGGTGAGCTTTTTCTCGTTTTTTGGAAGATTTTGCGTTTTTTTTTGGTACGGGGAGTTCTTTCCTTTTTTTCAAGGAACTCGAAAATTCGAATATTTGTTCCACACTTGTTCCACTAGCATCCACAGGCGTACATTCGTCCGCCGCTTCAAGTGGAATACCTGTTATACCTGTTTCTTGGTGCGCTTCTTTTCCTTCGAATGCCCCTTGCTAGCACTCACTGCTGTGTATTCAATCAGAATGTGTTTTTTTTTGTTGTCTTTCCTCTCGCTGGTTCTGTTGTTGTTGTTGTTGGTGGTGGTGGTGGATGTGCTGGAGATGGTGGTTCCTCTGGTGCTGGTGGCGATATTTTTGTCCTTTACCTTCATTCGCATGCAGAGACTGATGTGTCTTCTTGAAACCTTGCCGTGGTTTCTTCGCCTCCTCGTCCTCCATCCATCCATCCATCCATCCATCCACCGTCCCTCTGTGTTCCTCCAGCTCTGCTTGATAATGAAATTGCAGGTAACCCACCGTTTAGGCATTAGGTAGCGTTGATTATCATGGAATTCCTCGTCTGCCTCCCCCGTGATGGGAACACAAGAAAAGAAAACAAAGCAAAAGGAAAATAAAAAGGAAAAAATAAAATAATCATAATTGTGGTGGAAAATGTAGGGAAGCGTACGGGAATATAGGATCAACCGATCGGCTGGTGGAGGAGGAGGAGGAGCAGTAGACTCAGGCTAAGAATGAACGGATGCAGAGAAGTGGTTGTGCTGGGTCGTAGACGGTTTTTATGTGAGATTCCCTCTAGGGTTTCCACTTCGCATGGCTGAGATTCAATAATTGGCGAGGCGAGTGATGTTGAGCAGGTTTTGTTGTTGTTGTTGTTGATGGTGGTGGTGGTGGTGGTGATGGTTGTTCTTTTGCAACTACGAGTGTTGTTTTTTTGTTTTTTTTGCTAAATTTGTTGAGAGGTCGAAGCTGGTGTTTTCGAAACGACTTAAGGGGAGTGATTTCCAATTGGTCGACGCCGCGATGAGCTTAGGTACCTATTCGGGGTTTTCAGAGTTTTTTTTGATTGTGGAAATAGATGGAGATCGTTCACTTAAAGTATAACCTTGAGAGTTTGGGAATCGCATCCGAAAACGCTGCGATTAAGCGATTCCTTCAACGAATTTCATAAGGTTGGGCTCAAAGTTTCCAAGACAAAGGAAATTCAGGAAAAGCATGGTGCAGTGCGTCGGTGCCGGTTCTGTGCAAGAAAGCATCATCTGCTAAGTCTTGTTAATTTTGTAAATTTGGAAGTTTGCATTTCGGAATTTGGCCGACTCTCAATTTCTCACGCTCCTACGTCATTCATTCCTTTTGAACTAACCTAAAAATTGGGCAGCTTAGGCCTTCAAAAATGCCTGTAGACTTGATCATGAGGAACGTACTAGATAACTTGGTAAAATGTTGTGACATCGGTTAAGATATTGATCCCAAGGAATTCAATATTTACAAAAGTCTATCATGCGAGATATTGTATCCTGATGTGGAGGTTCTCGGATCGATTTCTGGACTGAATATTTATCTCGCATGTGACACTCTCTCTTTTGAAATAAGACTCAGTACACGGGGGCTTCTCAGGTTGACTTGGAAACCATTCGACTCCGCCTACTTAGAAGGCCTCTGCCTTAAGTTAACAAGGACGTAAGGCACAGCTTTCCATGATCTATGACATGACAAATCGTAGAGAGTTCGTTGTTAAAAATGGCAGAGTGACTTCTACCATTGCATCTGCTGCTTTAGTTTCAGAAGTTTACAAGCGATCTGCCTTCTTGCAACATTAGGTTCCATACACTGACAATTTTGTCGCAGAGGATTGTCGCTCCGAAGGTCCAAGTGGTCTACATCCTACTGCACCGTCACTGCGAAAAGATTCATCGATTTTGCGATGTCTGACAAGTGAATATTAACTGCAGTGGAAGTCGAAGATGAACTGGAAGTTTAAGAGTAACTTCTAGATGTGTGTAATCATTTTTTTTAAGGTTTTCTTTACACAGGGCCCAAGGGCTCAAGCCTTGCACATTCGACTCAGAGGAAGGACCAGTAGATGTGAAGAGAGAGATGAAGAGAGAAAATGTAGTACTGGTTATTAGTGTATATGGAATCACTGATGGTGCCAAAGTCCATTTTGTGGCGGAATGGCGGCTACCAGACTTAGATGTTGAGCGAACCTGACTGGCAGTGACAACTTAATCAGAGGCTATATTCTGATGCCACGGGAGGTCAAGAGCCCCTGGAACTTCGCTTTCAGCCTGATCGTGCACTAGGCCCCATTGTGGGAGTATCGTGGTGGTTGTTGCTTAAAACCCAATATCGCGGTCAGAGTCGAGGTAAGTGTACTATGCTGACTGGTGTAGTGAACTAGACCAGGCGGTAAGGGGACTTTCCTGACTCAGTATGGAATTGCATTCCCAACCGCGTGCTGCGATCCATAGAGCAGCAGATGTTTTAGAAAGGCTTCTCTCTGAACCAAGGTGGAGTGAGTGTCCCTCCAACATGATCTAAATTTAGTACTTGGGTAACTTGACGCGTTAGTTGGTCTTCCACGAATCTTGAGAAAATGGACACCGTGTTATAAGCCGTAATGGTAAACCAGATCCCATATCTGTGCTTCAATGTGTGTCCTTTCCAGATGGAAAGTTTGGTGTTATTTGAATGACCCTTGTGCAAATACAGAGCACAAGGGTCTTCCTACAAAAAATGTATGCCAACGAGGTTTTGCATTATGACCCAACGCGAATGGATAGTTTCATTATTAAATGGATTCGAAGGTCTAATGCCTGGCAAATATTACGCAAATGATGCATTTCACGAGAGCACTTGATTGAATTTCTTTATTTCGCTTGAGACATATGTACCTTGACCGCACTGAGCTTACTCAGAATGCGGCGGTGGATAGAACGCTCTTTTACGAAAAAGATATCGGTGAGGGAGCGCGCAATGTGAACAGTCTTTGGTTTAGTCGGGACATCTTTGCCCGTGACAGAAAGCGATCGGGGAAGAAAGGTAGTTTAACTGGTGGTTACAGACACATCAGACGCCGAGTTGTCGTCTGTCTAATTGGTAGACTGTTGGCACATTTTTGCCAGTGACCACCAAAGGGTGGTTCGTTTATATAAGTAAGTTCATGCTAAGACATACTGTGACACTGAAAAGCAGCTAACTATCAAGAGGAGATTCAGTTAGAATGCTCACAAAATGGCAGTAAGATCGTTTTCAGAATACATCTATATCCATCTAGAATGTAAGAAATTTAATAAGAAGGAACCAAAAGAAAACATTTAAAATCAAACCTGTCACTTTTGAGTTACTGAACGTTTTTGTTAAGACAGTGTGGAAATCATATGAAAGTAAATGGATATGCATATCGTTTACAAAAACTAGTCAACACAGCTTGACAAAAAAAAATTACACCTGGTGTAAGCTTAGCTTGAACAAGAACATCAACAACAACAACACTCTTGCCAAGATACAATTCAGTAATTAAGCCCTTTCTTGATGGACCAAGCTTACATGAAACATCCAAGAAGCATCAATGACACCTTGGTCATGGGATTCGAGAGATTTCTTCCAAAAAAAAGAATTCTGCGTAAAATCTTTGGGCTTCTTTCTATTGATGCTTCTTGGAGACGAACATTTAACCAAGAACTATACAGAGTATGAGACTTGCCAGGTGTCTGTCAGTTGTACCGAAATCAAACGCAGAATCGCTCTTGCCAATCACTGCTTCTTTGGTCTTAAGAGGCAATTCAGTAATACAGCCCCTTCTGGGAATAAACTGGATTTGTACAACAGCTTGATCTTCCCAGGCCTCCTCTAAGGCGCAGAAACCTGGACGACACTTAAATCAGAAGAGGAAGCGCTTAGTTTTTTTGAGAGAAAAGTTTTGCATTTAATTTTAGTCCTGTTCGCGTTGATGGCGTCTGAAGGAGAAGATTCAACGACAAACTTTAAAGGCTGTACGGCGACATGTGCCTGGTCAAGAGTTTTTGGATACAACGCATAAGGCGATGTATAGCGAATGAACATCACTGCTCCAGCCCGAAAAGTCTTCCAATCTAAGCCATTCGGGACAACGCAACAGAGGACGGCCTAGGCTAGTATATACGATGTGACAGATTGTGTAGCAGAGAGAAACAGAGAGAAAATGCCAATAGAGCCCCAAAATTGGTTGGAACTGTTTCCCTAGCAAGCACCCTGCAAATTTTTTCCCTCACTTCTCGTACACGCGAGTCACCAAGTCACCACCAAATGACCAGCGATCCTAAATCCTAATTAAACTGATTCCTGGATCATATTACATCTTCTGGTGATATTTGAATCAAATCGCGTCAGAAGTTAGGAAAGTAAGAGGAGTGACAAGCGGACTGTCAGGCAGATTCACTGGAACTATAATGATTTCGTTTGCGTAAACTGAATAAAGCAGATTCTGGCAGCTGTGGTATAAATTCAATAAAAGAAAGCACTTGGCTGACTTGTGACGAAGTGGAGGCATGTATGTTAAGACCCAGCTCCACCTTCCACTGCATTGCAAATTTTTATTGAGGATCTTTGAGTTTCCTTTGACACTTTGCAGACCTTCCCACTTGTTCACTTCGCAGTCAGTGTTCCTCAAAGTGCTCAAAAAAGTACAGAATCTACAACCATTTTTCAAACATGTCACAATACCCTCCGGGAATTATCGCAAAAAAAAACAGAAACATCTGCCCTTCTAATGATCTCATCTCATTCTCCTCATATCCACACGGCAGTTCGCTTCTGTTCCACCGCCAGCATCATCATCACCGCCGTCAGAAAATAGATTGTCCCAAATGGCCTCTTTAAGCCGTTCATTTCTCATTCTTTATTCTTTTGTGCTGCGCTCCTTTGTCTGGCGTCCCCTCACTCACACTCACCGATCTTTTGTCACCGCCAAGCACAACTTCCGACACCGTAGTCCACGCTCCGCACAATAGGACCAAGTAGTCTGCACCCATTCCGATCGAGTGAAGTGAAACACAGCGCGACCATGTCTCCCCGAAAATCTAGTTCCAAACAATTCGATCCAACACAAAACGAAAACATCTCGCCTCTGGTGGAAGCTCTCCCAGAGATCCCCGCCCGGTTCCCACAGGTGGAGAACGCTGCCAGCACCTCCCCCTCCCGCTGGCTGAAGAATCAATAAACTACGGATTATATTTCCTAACGCAGCCCATCATCGGGCCGAGCGAGAGAGAGAGAGAGAGAGCGAGGGCACCTCTTGGGCAACGCACGTATTGAATTACACCTCACAGTCGCTGCCAATGAAATTAGCTAACGTCCCATAGAGCGGCCAGCTCGAAAATTGGATTAAGCCATCATGCAGCCGGCCCCCATTCATAGATTCCCGTCGCGGGAGATGAATATTCAATGCGAGAGGTGATCTCCTTTAGATATCCGCGGCTAATCCCGCGAAACCATTAGTCGCCACTGTCGGCCGCCGCCGCCGGGTGGCCCTGAGATGGGTGATCGACGCGAGATAAATCACCAAAAACGAACAGAAAAGCAATCTGCACGATCCATGGAGATGTAAATTGCTCGATCTCAATCTTGTCTGGGTCCCTGTTGGTCGCTCGGAGTCGAGGCTGGTTCGAAACAAAGTCGCGGCCGACAGCGACATCGACAGGGGACCGTTTTAATCCTTCTGCAAATCCAGGCCCGATAATTAATTATCTCATTGAAGCCAAAACCTCGAGAAACAAATGCCGCCCGGAGGATTACAACGCCGCGCCGCCGCCGCAGCCGCGGTCATTAATCAGGAAGACGGGGGAAAACCAGAAGCCGCTCTGGTGGATTGAGTGGCACGAGGCTCGAGGACTGTAGGGCGCCCTTTTATCACCCGATGACAGCTTGTTTGCTAGGTGGTTGCGGCGGTTGATTGATTGCCGGGCAATCGGTTTCGGATTTAATTGGAATTTGCATCAATTTAGCATTTGCCGGGGGACGGCCGAGAGATGGCGGTGGTTCAGGGGACTGGCGGCAGCGATGGAATGCGGTGAGGCGTCAAATGCGCGCATAACTCTTTGATTCGTTGCGGATTGCGAGGGACACGGGTCGTTGTGTCGGAATGCTTAATAACGACGATGACGGGCTTGTGGGGCACTGCGGCGATGGAATGCAAATAATGCTTGGGATGGTCTGGAATCTTATGAAACACCTTGGAATGCCTTTGGCAGTGCAAAGTGATCACTAAGAGGTCGGATTAACTTAAGGGGATCGTGAAAAAAGGCATGAACCTAGGAAGAGGTTGTGGACGGATATACTTACCCAACGAAAGATGCAGTGAACTTTTGTGAAAGTCTAGGTCTCGTAACTTCTTGTGGAACTTAGGTGGAACATTGTGAAACAATGGGTTTTTGAAAACCTGCTCTGATGAATGCGTGGATAGACAGAGGGAGAGAGAGAGAGAAGAAGAGAGAGAGAGAGAGAGGAAGAGAAAGAGAGAGAATAGGGGAAAGGGAGAGGTTGTGTGGGGATCTGAAAATAAAGAAGAGATCCATAAGGCACACGATTAGGCTGCTTGTTGTTTCAAATTTTTGTCTAAGATATCCGCAGGACGGACACTTTACACCATTTCTTTTAGAATCAAGCTGAGGACCAATTTGTTGTGTGCATTGGACGCAGAAAATAATCCCACAGGCAGGTCAGCTTAGGTGAAATAAGTGCGCAGTGTTCATTGCATACAAAAAAAGAAGTTCCACAGGGCGGGTGATTAAGGCCACTTGTCGCTCGAAATTCAGTTTGAAGATGGGATACCAGAAGGATCTCCACTGAACAGTCAATTAAAGTTGCCTGTAGTCGGTCTGTATACGGGATACAAAAAGCCCTTCCTCAGCATTGGCGACTTAGGCCACATATAGTTCAAAATTTTATCTGAGGACAAATGTAGAATATGAGTACAAAATGTTTTAGACTAGGCAACGCACTATCATGTGTCTTCTTTAACATCATCATTGAGACGATCGCAAAACGAAATACATGCTGCTATCAAGGAAGGACACACAAAATCGACGTCTCGGCCAGAGCGTCATATTAGGCAGCAGAAACTTCGAGGCAGTCAAGGATTTCGTCTACCTCGGCATCGCAGTAAATAGGGACAACAACACCAGTACCGAAATCAAACGCAGTATCGCTCTTGCCAATCGCTGTTTATTTGGGCTCACGAAGCGATTGAGTAACAAATCCCCTGTCCCGAAAGGCTAAGCTTGCTTTATATAACAGCTTCATCATCCCAGTCGTACTCTATGGCGCGGAAACCAGGATATTACTAAAAGCGGATGAGGAAACCGAGAGAAAAGTTTTGCGTGCGATTTTTGGTCCTGTTTGCGTGGATGGCATCTGGAGGAGAAGCTTTAGTGATGAATTCTATGGGCTGTACAGAGACATGCGCCTGGTCAAGCGTCACCGGATACAACGCTTTAGATGGCTAGGCCATGTAGAGCGTATGGACATCACTGCTCCGGCCTGAAAAGTCTTCCAATCTGAGCCATTGGGACAACGCAACAGAGGACGGCGTAGGCTAAGGTGACGCACACAAGTGGAGAAGGACCTCAACCAACTTGAAAGCTGCAGTCGGCGAAAGATTGCGCTGGTTGGAGGGGCATGTTGGTTGAGGATAGGGTCCGCTTCGAACTGTAGCGCCACAAGAAGAAGAAGAAGATGAGAACAAAACGTGTGCCACAGAGCGGACGACTAAGATCCCGTAAAAAACGACAACATTAGACTTCACACTACTGAATGTGATTTCGCGTCGGTTTTCCAGGCGGACGGATCTGCGATCCTAGTGGCCACGAACTATATTGTGAAGAAGAGGTGAAAGGGGCCAAGTTTCTAAGTCTGTAGCGACAGTCTTAAACCCTTACTCAACCAAATTAAGGAAAGACCAGCAAGTCTCCCGGACTAAATTCTCTAAGACTTGTGAGGTTCACGGTACACCCCAGGGTCATGGTATAATGGGCAACGAGATTACCGATGAACTTGCTAGGCAAGGGTCAAAAAAGGCATTCACAGGGCCCGAACCCACCGCAGTGACGGTTGAGTCTCTCGACATCACAACCAGAGATGGCATGACTCTTCAGGATGCATGCCAACCAAGTGCATGCTCTCAAACGTCAGCAAGAAATCCGCGGCTATCTGTTTCCTTTAGACAGAAAAGACTGCGGACGACTTATTGGCGTGCAAACGGGAAACTTCACCTTCGATTGGGCTTAGTGACGATACCATATGTGACGCCTGTGGAGAAGGTGAAGACACTGTAGAACACTTTCTCTGTCAATGTCCCACCTTTGTTCCGATCAGGTGGTGGCTGTTTGGCGCTGATGTGGTGAAAGCTGAAAACCTAGGCCCTCTAACTCTGAAGCGCTTCCTGGCTTTCCTTCGGAATATCCAGAAATTAAATTAAGTGTAGGTTGCTGTCTGGTAGTACAATGGACCAGTTTTCGAGTCTGAGCGCTCTAGTGCAGTGTTTTCCAACCTCCAACCAAAAAAGCAAAAACATTTGAAATTGCAAGTCCAGTCTGGATATGGGGCACTAAAAGCGCTTCCTCGGGGTAGACAATTCAGGCCGCATATAGCTCCAAATTTGATCTGAACGTCAATCGGCAATGGGAAGTATGTACGAAAGGGGGTGTAAAAAACGTTTGACTTAATCTACATCTAGTTCCGGACTAGTTCTGAAGAAAGGATACAAATAGGACCGTCAGAAGGCAGCTGTCTTCGGTCTCTTCGTGATGTGGAGAACTGAAAACACGATTGCAACATCTTCAAGGGACTGTTGTCTGAAATTTGTCAAATGACTAATTCACGGTGGACATCAGAGCGAGATTCCACAAGCAATCACATTAAGATCAGAGACATGTCTCTGCCAGGACTGATTAAGATCGTTATCCTCTCTTCTCTTTGATTGTCTATTTTGCTGTGTCACTTCCTCGCTTCTTACCTGCAACCACGACCATTGAAGATTCACGCCGTGATGCCAGACAGTCTCTTGGCATTGTTCCACAATTCGTCGGAGCTGAGCCTTAACGGTCGCCACTGACGAGTAAGTAGTCTTCGCACTTCGCCATCTGTTCACTTTACAGCGCCATTAACACCCCGCTGCAGCCACTGTGCAGTACACTTGTTCGAATCGCACAGTGCGCGCCGCCATGCAACTGCCACACATAAAGCCCTCATTCGCAGCGCGTCGCCGATTCCAGTGTTCCCTTGAAACGGCACACTCTCCATTCCCCACACGGACATCCATCTCATTAAGATTTCGTTAATATTGCATTACGATCTTAATTGAGTCGTAAACTCTTTTCCCTCCATCGAGTGCGAAACGGGAGTGCTCCCAGGGGAGCGCCCTCCATCAGTCGGCACTTGTGTGCGCCCCACACTCGACGCACGCTGGGTGCGTTACGGTGGGTGCGTTATTTGAATCTAGTGATGGCGGCAGCTCTGAAATTTCGCAGAACCGTGGCCGGGGGAAGGAACCACTTCTCCTGGGCCTGCTTTTCATAATTCGCTTTTATTGATTTGTTTGTGGGTTATTTGAGGTTAATGAAATGAGTTTCGGCGGAAAACCCATTCGGGACGCGGCCAAAGACCCTGCCTTATGCAACCAGCGGAAATGATGACCGTCCCGGCGGCACAACGACGGTACTTTGCGCATTTCGCTGGAAAGAGTTTCAAAAAAAAAAATCGCGATACCTGAACGGTTATCGATGCTGTCAACCCTTCAGTGGTAATTTGTCCGTTGTATCTTGAGTGTGTGTTCGTTTTTCGCACAGCAACCCCGCTCGCTCACCCCTTCACGGGAATAGGTATCTTGTTGAATACGGTCTCTGTGTGGCCTGGAGAATCGGTTTTTTAGCATTTTATTGACCTTTTACGGGGGTGTTGTTGAGGGGATGAGAGGTGCGAACCCTTTATGCAATTTTTGAATGACTTTTGATGGCAGCGGCTGCCTTTTAACGTAACCCTAATGGGGGTTTGATGTTTACGACTGAAAAAGGGATGTTTTATGACTTGAAAGGAGTAATGGTGCGTTCGGAGAAGAGGCGTGCGTTTCGCATTACCTCAAGGACATCGAATGGGTTTGCCTTGGTTACGTGGAAAGTACATGATGATACGCAATTGCTGTGGCAGTTTTTTTTTTTGTTGCACAATTGGTGTTGCTTAGGTATGCTTAGGGAAAAAAAGGATCTGCACGGTTTTAGGGAATTGTGGTGTGCAACAGAGAAACACGGATAGAGATGATGACAGAGAGGAGACAGGCAGAAATTGAGAGTATTCAATGTTTCGAGCAGATTAACTTACAACGACTGGGGATTGAGGAAGAAATCTATTAAATTCAATTCAAATAGGAAGTGTAAATCAAACAACATAATCGAACCAACTGACGTCCGCAAAGTTCCAGACTCAATCTACTTTTTCATCATCAAGAGGATTCCTCGGGAACATATTAAACATTAAAGCAAGCTACGAACTGTCACCAACGGAACTATCTAAGGGATAGTAACCGCAAACATGTCTGAAATGTAAAGAAAGTGTCACACGTCAATTAAGGCAAGTATGCTAGTTGAGTTACTTTTGACAGTAAATCATCAAAGTCGCAGCCATTTTGGATGTGTAGTTGACAGTCACTGACTTGAACGTTCGGGCATCTAAAACCTGCGACTACTAGCGATAAAAGTGCTTCTGTTCATTTAGTGGTGTTTGACGGCCGGCGAATCAAAGTTAAACAAATAGCTGAGTCGATCGCCGTGACGTAGTGGGTAAGTTCGTCGACTCACACGTCAAAGGCGCAGGTTCGTTCCCGGACGGAACAATTCGCTTTTTTTTCACGACATCACCTCTTTCGAGCTGCTGACAACACTCAAAGATTACTCACTGTCTATGAAAAGCTTCTCAAATTTCGCCATTCGAAGTCGGCAAAAAACTGTAGGTCCCATCTACTAGTGACAGAACAGTGGCACGCACAACACGAGTAGTTGTTGTAGAAGCTAGGTTCCGATCCCTTCTGGATTTTAGTGCCACTCAGTTATTGTTTTTATAGCAGAGATTCAGAGAACGTTCAAAGAACATGTTTGTCACATATTAAATCAAGATTAAGAAATAAGAAAGATGGCCGCAACCAAAACCGCGTCCAACGCTCTTTTGGCACAGTTTGGGCGCAATAAATCCGACTTTTGGCACCGCTTAACCAATAATAATTGAGTGGAACTGTAGCCCACAAGAGACTAGGTCGCTTAACTACTGTATATGAATCTTCGAAGTTCATGCAGAGCTCCGTCGTTAACACAAGAAGCACAATCTTCCAAAAATACGTACAAAAGCTAGCACACGCAAAAAACACTGACGAGTTTGGTCGAATACAGGGAGAGCCGTCAATATAGATTTTGCCGGTATCGAAGCCGAGGAGGCCATAATGAGCTTGAGCGTGAGCGATCGCAGAACGAAGTGTAGGCTGTTATGAGGAAAGGACTCTAACATCGACAGTTCGGTAAGAACATCACCAGACGCAACAGGTAGTGGTAGTAGTCTTTAGCTCCCAAGTAAAGAGCAATATCAATGCCGACATTAAGCGCAAGATAACTCTTTCCAGTCTCTGTTTCTTTGGCCTCAAGAGACAATTCAGTAATGGAGCCTTTTTTTGGAGGACCAAGATATCATAATATGAAACCTTGATCATCCTTGGCGTCTGGACAATCCCAAGAGCAGATGAAGAAGCTCTTCGAGAAGTTTCTTCGAAAGAATTCTGCGTACAATCTTTGGCCCTCTTTCCATTGATGCTTCTTGAACATTCAACCAAGAACTGTAGAGGCAGATTACAGATATATGAGACTTGCTAGATGGTCTACGGATTCAACGCCTAAGATAGCAAGGTCATATAGAATGCATGAACAATACTGCTCTAGGCTGAAGAGTCATCAACACTATCCAGTGCGGAAGCGGAATAAAGAACGCCCAGACCTCCGATGACGCACACGAGTGGGGAATGATCTCAACCAACTTGTTGAATATGTGGGCAGCTGTCTAAGGATCGTATAGGTCAACAACATCGGTACCGAAATCAAACGCAGAATCACTCTTGCCAATCGCTGTTTCTTTGGGCTCCAGAGGCAATTCAGTAATAGAGCCCACTCTCGACGGACTAAACTGGCTCTATATAACAGCTTGATCATCCTAGTCCTCCTTGCGTGCTATTGTCTCTAACGAGTACAGGGGAAGCTTATAGTTTATTTTTGACTTCAAGCAGCGTTATTTGGCAGAGTTCTCCTTGAGTGCTGTTAGTAACTCGAAAGAGAGAGACCTGCGGCATGTGAGTCGTTACTACGCCACAGCGGCTACAGAGAAATGACTATTAGAGTACATTTTACAGAACTTTAAGCTTTCCCTATCGTGTGAACTAAATCGTTCTATTTGCATTGATAAAATAATTTTCAATTTTTTTGTATGATGACACTGAAACGTGTAACTCAGTAACTGGCTTAAGCCAATAACATTAATGTGACTGAATGATCACAGCGAGCCGTCAACAGAGTAGCAGAACTGGTGGATAACGAGGGCAAAACTATAGTATCTGCTGTCACACAAGGAAAGACGCACAACATCGACGTCGCCATTGTAAAAAAAATTAGGTAATCCAAGACTTCGTCTATATCGGCTTCGCAACATGAAGGGACAACAATATTAATGCTGAAACCAAGACTCACTTTTGCCAAACTCTGTTTTATTGGGCTTATGAGGCAACTGAGTAGTGAAAACCTTTCTCGAAGAACCAAGCTAACTTTGTGTCACATTCATGTTTTGAGTGTCCTCCTCTATGTCGCAGAAACCAGGTCGTTGCTAAATGCGAAAGCTGAAGTCCTTCTACTTTTTGAGAGGAATGTTCTGAGTACGTTTTTGGTCCTGTTTGCATTTAAAGGAATGACTATCTCTTTACGGATTCATGCGTCTATCTAATTGTTAAATGATGCAACTCTAAATAGAACTAGGCCATGTGAAGCGGATTGATACTGCTCCAGCCTAAAGATTTCGAGCCATTCGGTCAACGTCACAAGGAACATCCTCAAATAAGATAGCTCACACACGTGGAAAGTGGGCTGATACGAGAAAACGTGCCAGTTGAAGCGTCTACCTTTGACTTTAGCTCCAACTCTGGAAGAAGGAGGTGGCCTTACTCCTTATGGTGCCATTGCCAGATTTATTTCAAGTCGGGTATAAAAGTAGGAGGGTAATTTTGTTTTGGTATAGGCTTTCACCTGAAATTCAGCAAGATGTCAGCGACTGTAGACATTTGTCCCTACCAGCGTTTGAAGTAAAATTCAGAAACCCTTCCCTAACTTACATCGAAAACCAAGCAGTTAGTTAAATAGTACATGTAAGTAACAGAACTTGATGTTCCAACTTCCAGAGATTCCAGGTGTCACTTACAATCCCCCCTAGAGGCACCGAATATCTCTGAAGCCACTAAACTCTCTTGCTCTCAGTAATTGTTTATTTGAAAACTTGATTTTACCCTCATGCATGAAACAAATTTCATGCGAAGAAGAGACTAGATCACTTGTTACAAAACCACTCACAGCACCTAGTCCTCCGCCATCTTCCTCTCATTCCTCTCTTCCACTTCTCACACATGAATCACTGTCTATTTTCTTGATAATTGCTTTTTCATTGTTCATGCAATGCGGCATTTAATCATAACAACTCAGCTTCTGTCCCTGTCATGATTTATAACACCACTCACCACAATCTCCCACTAAACGCCAACCAGAGTGAATAACAAGAGAGACGCAGACAAAGCGAAAAATGGTTCACGGTAGGCAAATCGAGCTTGTATTACACCCAGCTTTGTCATGTAAATGTAATTATGTGTAAAAGACCCAAACAAATTGATTTTATTACAAGCAATCAATTGTGAAAATGATCTCCGACTGGCCGCGGGCCGTGGTTTCCTTACTTCACACAATATTGTGTGTAAGCGTGAAGAAATTGTTTGTTTTTTCGTTAACTCATGCTGCAGACGGGTCGTAAAATGAGTTCTCTTCCTCGTCTTCTTGGGGTATTCTATTCAATCGGTTGATGTTATTGTTCCCTATTTATTTCAAGCGATTTGGGGTCTTTTCCAATTCAGGAATTAATTGTTATAGCGGAAAGCAATCGATTATCCGCCTACTCTGAAAGTGTAAAGATTTCAAATTTCTGGGTTCTATGAGCACAGACAAGCTCAGCAATTTGCATTGCAACTCATTAATTGTTTCTATAGACTTCCTCCATGATTTCGTTAAACGCGCACATTAAGTTTTGGGGTTTTTTTTTTTGGATTTTTTTCTCGAAGTAAGACGAAAGAGTTGGTGTGCGAACTGAATTTGAATAGAACACTTGTTGTGTATGCCACCCCGGGTCGGCTTTAATTCCCCCTAAATACTCACAGATAATGGCCCGCTTGGAACGGCATTATGAACAGGAGACACAGCACAACGTAAAAAGAAGCAATTCATTCATAGGACGTCAATCACCAGATATGAGCAGCAACGCCAGCTGTGGGGTGAGACCGAGGAATTCGTTTCGTGTTTGTTTCTCGATTCCGGCACACTGTGCTGTCTGTGGCTTAGTGCATTTTTCTGTTCTCAGAAGTGAGTGGTTGCGGTGTAATGTAGGGTCTTAGACGGACATACTTGTAAAGAACTTGAAAAGTTATCTTTCGTCGTTTTGAAGTGCTCGTACTCATGTCGCGGTGATTGATGAGTTTTGAAGAGTATGTCTTGGGCCCCTGCTCGACGACTCACTAATGGATGTTTGACATATGGTAAGCAACGTAATTGGGTATATTTGCGAGTGTACCAGAGGTTGGCTTGTGTTCAACTGAAATGTGATATCTGGTCGGTGGCGCTTTGTGTGTGTCCTTACACAAAACATAACTGAAGTCGAACTCGTGACTGATTGTCAACAGTTTCGAGTATCCGTTGTTGTGGTGTTGTTGGTCAATTAGGGCTCTTGCACTTGAGTATCGGTGTTCGAGACACGTTTGATGGCGTTAATCTCTTTTTTCTTCGAGAAGTATTCAACTGACAGTCATCGGTATGAGGCATGTTGGTTCATTTTTTTGCCTAGTTTGTATTTCTGGTTTGAAAGGAGTTGACGTAACCTTGAAATTATGATCACCGTCTTGGGTGGTTCTTTCATCCACAGTCATTGTGTCTAAGTCAAGGGTTACGCACCACGTCGGCGACCAGCCACGATTCTGGCAGCATTCACTTTTCATTGGACGCGCACACCAATCGATTAGCCGCCCGCACTTAATGACAGAAAAGATGAAGACGGCGACACGGACAACGCATCCGTTGATACCCACGGTGATGGTGATTTTCCACTTTAACAACCGTCTTTCGTCGGTTTCGTTTGTTTCAGGCTCACAAATAAAATTCTAGCGAGTAATCAATTTCAAAGTGCACTCTTTGTCTGTGATTTTGTACGGCAAAAGGTACTAAATGATACCCCTGCGTCAGTCCTCATATTGTCAGCTCAATTTAACAATCTATCAATCCGCGTATCGCCGAGCAAAATGATTTGTTACATCACACACGGCTGTAGTGCGGCACGGCACGGCAGGGCAAACCGTACAAATTCGGTCAGTGAACAAAACAGAACAACAATGAGTAGCAACAAATCGCAGATAACTACCATGCTCCGTCATACTTCACGAGTAATTGCAGATGGATGGATAGATGAATAGATGGATGGATGGATGTTTGGATGGATGGACGGCCGGACAAGCCAACACACACGGTCTCGCACCGACTCCGAACGAAGTGTGTGTCCGTCTATTGTGCGCCTTGCGCTGGTCGTCGTCGTCATCTATCTCTCGATCGGATGCGAGGAGTATCTTTCGATCTAAGCCGTGTGGTAAATCGTAAGAAATTCCAGATGTGGGTACATTGTAATCTCCCGGTAATCGGTAGCTAACTTATTTTCATTTGGCGGGTGGCTGTCACTGCCGTCGAAAGCGTCGTGTTGATCTGCTGGCTGACAGTGAATAAGAAACTATTTGTTCTTGGCAAGGTAACGTGAAACGTTTCATTGTTCGCCCGAAGGTTAAACCGAGCAGCGATTAGGGGGCGGAGGCGTCGTGATGCGATGGGATGCTGTAACTGATGGTGTATTGTTTGGATTCCGTGGGGATTGTGATGTGTTAATGGGCGTTCTGTCGGCGAGATCGAAAGCGAATGTGTGGATCGAAGGGAGGAAATATTCTGAACATGATGAGGCAGCTATGGTGCCTCAAGGTGATGGGAGGGAGGCGATGATTGACACTGAATGCAGCAAACATTTAGACTGACTGCAAAGGCGGGACGGAATCTTAGCAGCTTTTTTAGTTTTTATCAGGTTTGAGGTGCGTTTGGGATGAATGCGAGAATTTTTTGTGAGGAATGAAATTTCATAAACTCGCCTGGAGCATGGCTTTGATTAACTTTCATTAGGATTGCTTGGGCTAGTACTCTGAAGAAGTTTATGATGTCTATGTCAAATCTCTCTCTCTCTCTCTAAGATGCATAAGATGAGTAGAGGGCTTAGTTAAGATTGTCATCAAATAAGCCGGCAATGTGCTCCAGTGACGTAGTGGCTTAGACATAAGGGGATGCAATAAAGTAAAAAGCTGCCACGAACAAAGTTAGTAATGAAGTTTCAAAGCAACAAGGCGTCAAGGTTAAGAGAGCACAAGACGATAGAGGAACAAGTTTTAATGCAACGATGGGATGTATACGCATACGTCTCTGAGTACCAAGTCTTAAAAAAGATCGAGAGGGAGAGCATAGCAATGTGCCAAGCTAGAAACAGAAGGTTTAGGACGCAAGGACACAACTCTACACAGAGTCATCTAATGACACAACGACAAACGGCAATAAAAAAAATTGTTGATGCGACAAAGTAACACAAGTCGAGAAGGACACACAGTTCGACAGAGATACACAGGCCAACAAAGGCACACAAATAGCAGAATAAAGGACGACAAAGACACGTAATCAATCAAAGATTAAGATTAGCGACAAAGCTACCTGGGGAGGGGGCGGGGATCTACAAAGATTCTAAGTATCTATACAGCAAGACAATAACAAAATTTGTGGAAGAAGAAGTACGATTATGATGCGACAAAGCTACAATTTAACAAGATATGTCAAGTGTGACTAAGCGACACAGGGACAAAGTGCCAAACTGACAAACCCAAAATCGCTTCCTTTCATACGAGATGTTGGGAAATGTGGCAAAGATTCGGTAGAATGATGTCTCTTTATGTAAGACAAAAACGAGGACACAATAGAACAGCACGATCATTAACCTTCTTCTTCTTCTTCGGATGGCGGTACAGTCCGGGGTGGACATGGGCCTCAATAAACACGCCTTTTCAGCTAGCACGATCTCTTGCCAGCTGCTTCCAATTGCGCACTCCAAGTTGGTTGAGGTCCTTTTCCACTTGTGTGCGCCATCTCAGTCTAGGACGTCCTCTGTTGCGTTGTCCCTGTTGTTCGGATTCGAAGGCTCTACGGGCCGGAGCAGTGTTGTCCATCCGCTTTACATGGCCTAGCCACCTTAAGCGTTGTATCCGTAGACGCTTGACTAGGCTCATGCCGCCGTACAGCCCATACAGTTCGTGGTTGAATCTCCTCCTGCAGATGCAACGCAAACAGGACCAAAAATCGCACGCAGAACTTTTCTCTCGAAGAGTCCAAGGGCATGCTCATCCGCTTTTAGTAGCGTCCAGGTTTCTGCGCCGTAAAACAGGACTGGGATGATCAAGGGGTCTCCTTTCTTGTGGACCGGACATACGATGCTGAGATTCCACTCATCGGGCATGCTTTCCTCCGACCATCTCTCGTAGATGAGCTGGTGCATGCACCCAACCAGCACATCCCCAGCCGCTTTGAACAGCACGTCTGCTGAAATACCAGCAAACCCTTCTTTGAGTGCTCGCTGTGTCTGACGAATCTCGTCAATGTTGTCCGCTTATGCTGGCAATTTGTAATGATTTTTGAAAGATCGTGTCAGCAGTTGGGAGCGAGTAATAGGAGGAGAGTGGGAAATAAACTTTCTAAGCCAATAAGATTGAAAAGGATACGTATTTTGTTTTTATTGCGTTCCAAAGGACCAGGAAATTCTCAACTATCCAAACACCTGGCACTGTAAGGGTCCCTTTCGAGGACTGAAGCTCCTACAATTCTGCCACCTCAACATGCCCCTGGTTCTTGATGTAACCAGGGTACAAAATAGTATGTGAACTGACCCAATAGATGGTCACGAGACAGCAACGTGTTATCCTTTGGCTGGATCAGCTGGCAGAGTACTTCGAAACAATAAGTACAGAACAAAGAGCAATGGATAGATAGATGATGAATGGAATAATGTGACCGCCACCCGTGGAAGCTCACTGCGCTGGGAATATGCCAAAGTCGCCCTGACTGAAAAGCAAACTGATGGGACCAGTCAGCTGATGGCATCCCAAACAAAGCAAATATTAAAGGCCCAAGGGCGTAAACCAAAACTGACCCTCCAACAAATCGTTCTTCCAACAGCGTTACACGCAACGACCTTGAAACAAATCGCCCACCACATCATTGAATTGACGGTTCCAATCATCTCGTGGTGAATGCCTCGCGTAGAACAAAACAAACGCCAACAAAGGCGTTTTATTTTTTGCTCTCAAAGCCTTTCCGTTTCCCTGGCTAATCCCTTAACCGCAAAAATTGTTACACCAGTCTGCCCGAATGTCAGACACCGTCTCGGCATCGAACTGAGCCGTAATGAGCTTCGATTCTCTACGCCACCGTCGTCGCCGCCGCCGCCGCAACAAGCAGCGCAACTCCCGCTAATTACTTCCTGATTGATAATTGTATCGCGTTTTCGCCTCTACTTAATCAAACGAATGAATTAGTATTTCCAGCGAGTGTTTGGCCCCAGCCGAGCAGTAAACACAAAAAAAGCAACAACAACCACCAGCCACCTCCGGGGTTAAGCTATCAAATTACGCGCCACCTGGCAGCACGCTGCGGCCGACAACGACGCAGCCGCACAGACGCACACAAAAGATTGCGATTAAACTTCATTTGCCTTAAGTATTTCAGTCACGCCACGTGATCGCTTGTCGCTTGACTCACCGCTTACACCTTCAGCCGATGTCATCCTTCAGGCGACGATTCCGGACCTTGGCGCATTGACATCGGCGCAGCGCCTACGCAAAAAATCTCCTTCACAGACAAAAAACGAAGACTCCAAGTTACGCGGCTTTCATTAATTTAACTGCGCCGTCTAACTGTATCGGCACAATCTCGGTGGAAAGTGCTCGGGAGACGCGTTAAGTGCGTTGCATTAAGTAGCAATTATCATTTGTCCGCAGCCCCATTGGGGAGCGGTCGCATTGGCACTTTATTTTGACAGGTTTGCAGTTGTGGCGTGTCCGCTCGCCGTCCACCGGTCGCGCAGCGCAGATAATGGTGGACCGAATTAACTTATTAAAGAATTAATTAGGTATCTTATTAGTAAATATTACGGTGCATCCAATAAAAAATAGTGCGTGGTCTCCGGAACGAGTTAATTTATTGGTTCGAGTGTTTAGATTGCGGATTTGAAAGTGCTCGCGATGCGAAAGCGTATAGAGTGCGTTCGCTGCGGTTGTCATTTATGAACATACCCTATGATCTGCTTTGAAGGAATGAATTAGACTGGATGCAAGTCAATGATCAGACTTAGGGACGTAAGAGATGTGATGGAGTCTGCTTTGAGTATGCTGGCCGACTGGAGCTGAGCATCCACCCGTCCAAGACGGAGCTTTCGCTCCGGAAAAAGAAGGAAATACAAGCTGTCCCAGCTGATCTACCCAATTCAAAAATTAAGAATTTAAATTTAAGTCGCAGGCCGAAAGCCTTGGGATTTCTTTTAACGCTAGCGTTTAAACCAAGCATAATGGGCGACAGTAGTTAAGTGGCAGTTGCTCCAGCAAAAGGCACAGACATCCAAGTGGGGCTTAAAATTAAGGAAACAGATGTTGTCGGCCCTACATGCATAAATTTACGGAATTGTGGTTTGGTGACCAGCTCCAAGCAATAAAAAAAATCTTACGCGTAAGTAAGAGTCCAGAGATCGTAGGAGTTTAGCATCGCGGTCGTTCCACCCCTTCGGTTCCACTCGGTTCGCTGCTACATCTATCGATGTGTACAGGAAGATGATAGTTATCCAGTTGACTTCGAGGGAAAGTAGCCGCAAATCTAGACAGACGGATATTCTCCAAAAGGCAAAGTTACCAATACTACTACCTACCGTTCTGATTGCAGCATCCCATGTGAAGACTTTAAAAGCCAGGATAACATTCAAATCGAAAACAGAGAACTTATATATTGAGAAGAGGGTTAAGGAATTTGTGCACCTCATCTAGCATCTTGTATATCGTTGGTACTCCACCTTCCCGACGAATGAAGTGCCTTCAAGGCAGAAATCGGGGCCATTCATGATGGATCCATCTTGATATACATAGACAGTCCAGCGGCCAGTAAGGCCGATTTGCATAAACAGTTGCACAAACAGTTGCAATAAATTTTACCTTCTGCTAGGTCTCTGGGCATGAAGATATCTTTGGCAAAAAAAGGTCTGACGAGTGAGAAAGATAGGAGGCAAGTCTGCCACCTGCATCTTGTCAGAATACACTCTATCCCTTAATACAAGTTCAGAACCCACAATTACTTAAAGATGCGAAAGTACTTTAGATTTGATCAAAAGTTAGGCTTTCGCAGACCAATGACTTCAGACTTCATCAGACTTAAGGCAAAAGTCGCGTATGTCTAAATACAGACGTACTTACTGGGCATTGTATGATGGGAAACCAAGTAAGAAGGTTGGGTTTGCTTATAGAAACAAACTTGAGTTTAAAGGAGAGGTTTCCTTCACACAAGCACCAAGTGGACCAGAAGCACAGCAACCATCCGAATCATTGTTGTCCAATTCGTCGACGAAGAGGGCTGTAGTATTTTAGCTTAAGCTGCCTTATAGCCTTACTTTATCTATGTTTGTTGGAAATTTTAAGAACAAACCAAGTTGTTAATTTTATTTTATTTTTTAACAAATCATGAATTTTTGAATATTCTCATTCTCACTCTTCTTCTTTTTCTTTTAATGGCGCTACTGTCCGGGAGTGACCTGGGTATCAACGAAGGTGCCTCTCCAGGTAGGACGATATGCCGCCAACTGCGTCCAAGATGGTTAAGGTTCTTCTCCGCTTGTGCGTGCCATTTCAACCTAAGCCATCCTCTGTTGCGTTGCCCCAGTGGCTCGAATTCAAAGACTTTCCTGGAGGGAGCAGTGGTCTCCTCTCTTCATTGCTCAGCTATCTTAAGCATTTTATCCGAAGATGCTTGTCCAGGCGCAGGCCGCGATGTAACCTTGAATTCTCTCCTCCAGACGCTATCAACGCAAGCATGACTAAAAATTGCACGCAAAACTTTTCTCTCGAAAAGACTAAGAGCTTAGTCATCCGCTTTTAGTAGCGTCCAAGTTTCCGCGCCATAAAGTAGGACTGGGATGATCAAGGTGTTATATAAAGCAAGCTTAGTCCTTCGAGAGAGGACTTTATTACTCAATTGCCTCTTGAGCCCAAAGTACCAGCGATTGGCAAGAGTGATTCTGCGTTTGATTTCGGTACTGGTGTTATTGTCCCTGTTTACTGAGGAGCCAAGGTAGACGAAGTCCTTGACTACGAATTTTTGCTGCCTAGTGTGACGCTCTGTCCGAAACGCCGATGTTGTGTGTCCTTCCTTGATTAAAACACGAATTTCGTTTTGCCCTCATTAACCAACAAACCCATCTTAGCCGATTCCGCTTCAATGCCAGCAAACGCCTTATTGACGGCTCGCTGTGTTCGTCCAATCACGTCAATGTCGTCGGCGTAAGCTAGCAATTGAACTGACTCTTGGAAGATCGCGCATCTTGTGAGTTACGCACTATCTTCTCAAGAATGATGTTGAAAAAGTCGCATGGCAGTGCGTCGCCTTATCTAAAACCTTTTTTGACATTGAAGGTCTCGCTGAGTTCGCTAACGACCTTGCCGGAGCGGCAAGAGTTCTCCATCATCATCCTACACAATCTGACGAGTTTGAAAGGAATGCCAAGACAAGACTCGTTTCTATGCACACTGTCATATGCGGCCTTGAAATCGACGAATAGGTGGTGAGTGTCGATTTGCAGTTCTTGGGTCTTTTCCAGGATCTGCCGTAGTCTAAAGATTAGGTCGATTGTGGACTTCCCTGGCTTATAACCACATTGATAAGGACCTATCCGGTTGTTGCCGAACGATAGCAGGCGTTCATACAATAGGGCGGAGAGGATCTTGTACGCGATGTTGAAGTCAGCCTCCAATTTCTTGGTAGTTGGCACATTCAAATGTCGCTTGTCTTGTGAACAGGATAGACGACGCTGTGATCGGGTCATCGGGCATGCTTTCTTCCGACTATATCCTACAGATGACATGCGCCCAACCAAAGCAGATCCAGCTGCTTTAAACAGTTCCTTGGACAGTTCATCCGTTTCAGCAGCATTGTTCAATATCAGTCTCAATAGCGTTATCCTGGCTTCATCTAAGTTGGGAAAACGGAATTTTTGTTCATCCTCGTCCAAATTAAGTGAACCATTCTGCCTGATAGCGGTATTGGGGTGGTTTGCTGAAGTGACTTTTTCGAATACTCCGCATTTACTGCGACTTTACTTTTTCTACTTCTTCTTCTTCTTGTGGCGCTACAGTTCGGGGTGGACCTGGGTGTCAACCAACATGCCTCTCCAATCAGGACGATCTTTCGTTTGCTGCCGCCAGTTGCGCACTCCAAGTTGGTTAATGTCCTTCTCCGCTTGTGTGCGCCACCTTAGCCTAGGCCGTCCTCTGTTGCGTTGTCCCAGTGGCTCAGATTCGAAGACTTTTCGGGCCGGAGCAGTAGTGTCCACACGCCTGCGACTCTACCAGCAGTTTCAGAACCTGCAATTTGTTGCCCAACTGTTTCAAATACCCAAAAGGAGGAACGAGCTTCATCGCAATAGAAGGACATCCTTGCATTGTGTTTTAAGTTCACTTTAAATTCGATTGAGGACTATGGCAAGACGTCTTTGCAATCAGAATGGAGTTCGTCCTTGTGTGGAATGTTTGTTTTGTCGCTTGAATGCGTCGACTCAATCAATCTGGAAGTTTGGTTTCTGGCTGGTATTGGCAAACCGATAATTTGGAATTTAGGGGAAGAATAAATTTGTGGCTGCTCGGTGTCGCGTAGGTGATAAGTGCGTCGACACAGCATTGTCTTGAAAATTGGCAACTGAAAACTGGGAACTTAAGCGTTTCAGGATTAAGATCTTTCAGAATTTTGTCCCCAATCCCCTCTAACTGAGTGCATTTATAAGTACTTCACGAAATTTCGGTTGACCTCATTCACATACCGCTGTCGCTAGGTAACACATGTCAGGGAAGGAATACGTTCCACATGAGTCAAACAACTAATAGAATACGGATCTCTGACAGCCATTAAGTGACAAACGACAACCTCGTTTAGGGTGATTAATTGTGAGATCTGGATGTTAGTCTTGACTTCCTTCATGTCTTCTTCAGATAGGTCCTTTAAGGGGCCATGTTTGGAGCGTTTCCCTTCTTTGTGGGACTAGTATGAGGGCAGTTGCAGGGCTCAGTAAAGAGCCTGCTAGTTGGAAGGCAAGTCAAGCCATTCAACGAGCTTAGTGCCTACTGAAGGGTTCACTTATCTGGAGCAGGCTAGCCAATCTGTGACGTTCCCTGTGACGGATGTGGACTTAGAGGACGTTAGTTGAAAATTGAAACATTTTCCGGAAGAAGGATCTACCGAGACCTTTACTGGTGCGGGGCTCACACCAGATGACAGACCGCCTGCTCAAGGGATCGCGAGTACCCTTAAGTGACCGGAATCCAGTCACAACATGGGGCGAAGGCATACAGAGAGGGAGAACAGGTCTTGAACGCCTGTGGGTTGTAAGGGAATTGAGTTAGGAAAACCATTCGTGTGGTGCAACTAAAGAGCGAGTCTCTTAAGTAAACAGTGCCCCCGAAAGTGGCCTAAAGGGTGAGCTGATGGGCATTCCAAACGATGTGAGTACTGTATTCTTTGAAGCTCAAAAAATGCCAAACATTTGTACCCCTGTCACAACATTTAGTGCAACTGGCGCTTCATCACTTTTCTCTACTTTGCCATCAAAAGTATAATTTACCCTATGACATGCATAAATCAACGCACAAAACACAAACAACTGCCAGCCGAGTGTCGAAATCAATGGAAAATTAATGGAAAAACCGCATAAATAATTCAACTTATCCGAACGGATCTATAGCACATTCAGGGGCATCCTACGCGATTAACAGTCCTCTCGGTGACAGGCGCATAACATCGATGACAGATCCACGCTGTCAGCGGATCGGTTATGATTCGGACTAGAGAGAGAGAGCTGGCGTGCACCTCTAAGTGGTTCTGCGTCGTGCGATTTCTTTGATCCTGTTGTGCTGGCAGGCAGACAGGGCGTGCCAGGCAAAACGAAGAGAGTCGTTTAAATTGCCGGATGCAACGTGCAAGTGCGTTCTTGCTGGACAATCGGAAGTTGGCATGTGACAACCGCCGACCACCGGGCGGCGAGCTGCAGCCGGCAACGGAAGTGAGAGGAAGTGCTTGCGAGGAAGTGCGAGGAGATGGGAGAGTGGTGTGAGGTGCTGGGAGAAGGTGCGAAGAAGTACGAGGAAGTGCGCTGATGCGCGGATATGCCTTTAATGTGCGGATATGGGAACGATAATGATGGAGATGACTGTGGTGGTGGGTTGGGGGATCTATGTGGTAAGAATGAAGGAAAAAAAAGGCGCTGGCAAAAATGCAGCGTGTAACCAAGGTTTGTGGCACAAGCCCCCTAGAGAATCACGTGCCCAAAGCACTCTCCACGTCATGCTCTTCATGGCCAGAGAACACATTGCATCACCACCAAGATATCCACTCAGTTATGAAAGCCTTGAGAGTGACTTCCATTCACTCCAGCGTCGACACGTTACTTCAATTAAGCCGCAACGCGCACTTCCTCGCCCTCGAATTCCCTAGAATTTTCCGTCAAAACTCTATATCTTCCGAGAAGACGAGTAAGCCACCATCAAGCAACCAGAAACGTTTAACTTAATGATCCCCGACTAATTGCACACATCAGGCCGAAGTCGAATTGGGAATCATTAATCCTCCGCAGCCATCACCTGCACCGCTGTCAGACGAAAAGGCCGAAAACGAAAAACAATAATCAACATGTTCTCCACTTGCAGAGCACAGCGCTCACCAGATGAAGACGAATCAGAAAAGGGGCAGAAAAGAAGCGATTACCAAGTGCAAGTGCCGCGTAATAGCCATCCAACTCCATCGCGCCCCATCCGACTCCCCCGCTCGCAGACACACACCACCGGTCTCGAACAATAGACGAAAACACCGCCAGCAGGCCGAAAAGCTGCCGAGATACAGATACACGGCGTTACACAATCGAGGCGCACACAGCACACAATCCGTGCCGGGAACCGAGAGAGAGACGAGGCAGCCGGGCAGGCGGAAAAGACGTGCGGAATGGATAACTAGGTAACAACAGGCAGCGCAGCGGCACGCTAGGCACATGAACTTGAATTGTGGTTGCCGTGTACTTGCGGTAATGGAGCACCGGCGCACCAGTGGAAGAGATGGATGACTGACTCGGGCGAAACGAGAACCAAAGACAATGGCAATGCCAGCTCCTCAGGTGGTGCTGGTGCCGCTGCTGGCGATGGTGTGGCCGTGCTGGGGGCCTTTGAAGGCCTAGGCCAAGATTACGGACGCGGGCGCACGAAAAACGAAAGAAAAACGAATTTTGCCGGCTGGCTGTGACGCGGCGACCGTGGTGTGGCAGCGGCACGGTGTTTGGGTGTCGGTGGGCTTGGCCGCGGATCGAATGTGAGGAAAATTTGTTAAGCCACGGTTTATCGGGGAATTACAAGTGATTTTGTGATAGCTGAGGCTGAGTGGTCGGGCGTTGATGATGCGGCGAAGGTGGTGGAGGCGACAGCGGCAAACGAGGCGCTGAATGAGGGGCGGTGGCGTTTTAGACGAGATTACTGAGTTCGGACGGAGCTCATCGATTGTTTGTTCGAAGAACCTTTTAATTATGCGATTAGATTGATTACATGGCTCTGACTGGGTTTTAGCACTTCAAACAGAGCCGAGGGAGTGAGATGATGGGGGTTTCAGGAAAGATATGTGAAGCTGGACGTCCTTTTACTGGTCAAAGCTGTGAGATAGTTTTGGCAGTAGGAAACAGATGACAAGATAATTGGGGATTGAAACAAGGGCCTTACCAACATTATGGACACATCTGAAAATATGACTGGTGGGAGGGGGCGTCCCTGAAACTGTGATTCGTCAGTCTTCGAATCTGAGCTATTGGGACAACGTAACAGAGGACGGCCTAGGCTAAGGTGGCGCACACAAGTAGAGAAGGACCTAAACAAACTTGGAGTGCGCAACTGGCGGCAGCTGGCGAAAGATCGTGCTAGCTGGAGAGGTATGTTGGTTGAAGCCCAGGTCCACCCCGGACTGTAGCGCCACAAGAAGGGGATCGCCTGGTTCCTTTATGAATGTTGAGATGTGGGAACCGCGTACTACTCACAGAGAGGTCCGAGTCCGTTTTCGGAGGTGGTGTCAGCCTTCCCGATGACGCCAGCAAAGATGTCCTCTTTCCCCAGCTGAGCATTGAAATCTCCTAGAACGATCTTGGTGTCCTAGCTGGGGCATCGATCGTATGTTCTTTCTAGGAGATCATAGAACTCATCCTTGCTGTTGTCATCCTTCTCCTCTGTCGGGGCGTGAGCGCATATCAGGCGGATGTTCCCGAATTTAGCCTTAATGCGGATTGTCATGAGGCGTTCGCTTACGGGATCGTAGCTTAAGACTTTTTGCCTAAGTCTGCCTGGAACAACAAATCCGCATCCGAATAGGCGCCGCCTTCTCTCCCTGTAGCAGTCGCTGTAGTAGATATCGCAGTTCTTCATCGGCCCCTCCCACCGCACTTCCTGGATGGCGGTGATATCTGCTTTGTAGCAGTCAAAGGCCTCCGCAAGTTGTTCGGCTGCACGTGGTCTGTTAAGGGACCGCACATTCCACATGCAGAACCAAAAATCGTTGTCCTTTAGTCATTTGCTGTAGATCAACATTAGGTCCGTCTATATCCGAGGCATGTCTATGAATTCGAACGTTTTATGTGGTGAGGAAGTTAGCTTCACGCACAACCCACAGACTGGGTGGCCAGGCCCATTATTTAAACCTCGGGCAGAGGGGTTCACTTCATACATTGGCTCACCACACAACTGATGTTGTGATGGCTATCCAGGGGGCGCCACAAACAGGCTCTATGTCAACTTGACCTGTGCAGGGACGAGGATAGTGTTGGCAGCTCGCCATGTTAAGTGCGATCAACGACTTTGCCTCGCATGCACAGGTCCATGCGTGACATTTGTCAGCAATAATTAGTGTGCGTCGCTTTAAGACAACAACATTGTTTTTTGCTTTATCGCAAAAGTTCGGATTTTTCTTAAATAATCAGCATTGGTGGGAAGTTTTGATTTTATTTTTTAATTGGAAGCAAGGCGCAGCTGCAAGTCATAGACTGCTTGAAGAAGTTTATGGTGAATCTGTTCCAACCGACAAATCATGCAGAGAGTGCTTCTGAAACTTCATAAGTGATGATTTTATAGCATTGAAGACAAAGAGCGTCTTGGTCAGCGCGAAAAGTTTGAAGATGAGGAGTTGGTGGCTTTACTGAATTAAGATCCTTGAACTCGCTGAATCGTTGGGAGTGACTTGGCACATAATTTCCGTTTGGTTAGAAAAATTTTAATTTATTCGAGAGAAAAGAAATTGGGTGCCGTACGAGTTGAAGCCGAGAGGCGTTGGAAGGCGACTTATCACCTCGGAACTGCTTCTTGAAAGACATCAAAGGAAGAGATTTTGGCACTGGATCGTGACTGGAGGTGAAAAGTGGATATACTACGGAAAGCCCAAAACACAAATGTGCTGTAAAGGCTGTTGAATCCATTCCATCGTCGTCTACATCGAAAAACATCCACAGTTTAGATGTCATGCTCTGCATATGATGGAACTAGCCGGGTTTGGTGTACTATGAACTGCTGAAACTAGGCGAGTAATGCATTTGAGCTGTGCATTGTATGAAAATGGCTAGAAACGATGACGAAGATTTTGCAGCACCATAACGCTCGGCTGCAGCACTCAGAAAAAAACCTAGCAATTCTAAAATTTGGTGTCTTAACCCACCCACCATGTTCTCCAGACCCTGCTCCTTCCGACTACTTGCATTTTCGACGGATTCAAAATGATTTTTGGGCGTCACCGGATCCGGTTTTTTTTCTTAAATCGAAGATTGGCTGAATGATTGGATCAATGCCAGAGTGGACTCATTTTTCAGAGATGGTATTCGAAAATTTCCAGAAAGGTGGGAGAAAGTAGTCGTTTCCGATGGACAATACTTACAGGGATGTAAATATTTCTTATGTTTTCTCAATAGAAAAAAGATTGAATACAAAAACGAACATCCATCACTGTCACAGTCTACTTCAAGTAATGATCGAGAGACAAACGCGGCCCATTAAATGAAATTCCCTAAAATCCTTTTGAGTTCAAGTTTTTCATTATTTTACGGCGATTCTCAAATGCTGCCAGAGAAGTTGAGTAACGAACACTAGACAGACTTAAGGGTTTATATACCCTGAAGAGCCTTTCGAGGGAAAAGTTCTGCGTGCGTTTTTGGATCCTGTTTGGGTTGATGACGTCTGGAGGAGACTATTCAATGACTAGCTTTATAGGCTGTTCGGCGACATGCGCCTAGTCAAGAGTCTTCGGTTTCAATGCTTAACATGACTAGTTCAAGTAGAGCACATGGACAACACCGCAGGAAAGTCGTCAGATCCGAGCCAACAGAACAACGCAACAGAGGATGGCCTACGTTGAGATGGCGTAGACAAGTGGAGAAGGAACCTAATCAACTTGGGTGTGTAATTGAAGACATCTGACGAGAGATCGTGCTAGCTCGAGAGGCATGCTGCTTGAGGCAGAAGTCCACCGCGGGCTGAAGCGCTAAGAAGAAGATGAAGATATCCTGAAGGTCCTTATCGAACCTAACGTCTGTGAGCGAAGGGATAATAATAACAAAGTAATAGTTGAGTGTTACTACAGCCCACAAGGGACTAGGGCCGAGCTTCTACAACAAATACTCGTGTTGTGCTCACTAGAAGGGACCCACAGTTTTTTGCTGACTCCGAACGGCGAGATTTGAGAAGCTTTTCATAGATAATTGAAACCCTTTGAGTGTCAGCAACTCGAAAGAGGTGGTGCCGTGAAAAAATGTGAGGTGGCGCGTTCGGGAATCGAACCTAGACCTGGTCCTGCGTGTGGGTCGACGCACTTACCCACTACGCGACGGCGACCAAAGTAAAGGGAAAGCTTAGGTTAATGTGGCTGCTAAGCATGAATCATCTTGGTGCCACTTGACCGGATGATTGTTATTTCCTGATCTGTCTGGTGCCTATATGAAGGAAACTTATCCCCCAAACTCATAACGTCTTAGGTAGTTTGTTCCTCTAAGGGATTTCATGATCATTAGCACTCTAAAACTAAGCTGTTGTAGAGGTAGCTACCGATCGTAGTCCTTTTAACTTCTTGTTGAGATAAAAAGTTCCACGGTAGTTTCTAATCCCCATCTTGGCAGCTCCTACATTCTACGCTCCCTGGTATGGGAAGCCTCACCTTCGTGCTTGGTTTCCCAGCAGACAGTCCCCACTGAGCAGACCCGTAATCACATCAACTTTGCCTAGTTTGCTTAGGTACTTGGTCCGTGAAAGGCTGAATTGTGGCCAAACTGGCTGCATGTTTCTAGTTCATATCATCTGCAGTAAAGACTAACGTTGGTAAGTTTAAATAATTTTGTTTTTTTGAATTGAGAGAAAAGATTGCTTTCTGATTTGCTGCCGCATGTAAGCCCGTCCCCTTTATTCCTCATTCTTCGGTCTTTTCTTTGCTTAGTAATCCAGGATAAGATAAAATTGAATCGATCACCTGTCTCCTTAAGAGCAATATGGAAGGGTTAACCATCTGAGATAATATCGATATAGTTTCAAGAGCCATAGGGTCACTGGACTGCCCATGTATAGCACTATAGACCTATTACCGAACGAAAGCATTGACGGAGAGCGAGCTCCTTCATGAAAGGCCTTAACTTCTGCCTGAAACACACTACAATAAGCGGCAAAGAAGAGTGCCAACTGGTGAGGTGGCAGAAACTTATGTTCCCGTCCCTCCTCCGTTTTACATCCATCCGTGTACATTTCCAGAGCATCAGGATTTTCAACTCAATCCTAATCCAACAGTTCTTTGTTTGAATTATTAAAGCTGATCTCAAAGCAACACAGAAGAGAAGATGGAGGGCGAACCCTTTTTCTCTCAAACAGAGAGAGAAGACTTAGTAGACCATGAACCTTTCTCTCTTTTCCATGAATCCTTGAATCGCCTGTTTGGTCAGCAAATCAATCAAATCGAGTCAGTTTGTATGCGAAACGAACCAAAGGGAGTGAGTAGTCATTGCTGAGGCTAAGCATCTTAGGTGGTGGATGAGACAGAAGAATAAGCGCCAGAAGCCGAAGCTTTTACTGTACAAGCAGCTCATACTGCACATCACACCGAATTGGTTTCCTGTGTGGAACAGCATCGTCAAGACCATTTTGAGAACCTCTCGATATTTGGAAGTCAGAAACAGCACGGGAACAGTACCTAGTGATGACTTAACTTACTCATTCCGGGTATCAATATCTAAACGCAAACAACGTGCTGACTTAGCAGATTTTTCCCCCAACATGCAGCAGCAGCAGCAGCAGATACCACCCATCATGGAGGCTGGGCTTGCAAAACACACCCCGATGTAAAGACAAGCCACTGCTGAGATGTTGAGCCGGCACAGCCTTTAAAGCAGTCAACTTGCTTAATAAAGAGAAATTTAAAAATTGAGATGGAAGAAAAGGTGTTGAGTCGTCTTTCTTGGCACTTCATTGTAACTCCTGTGTTGCATCAAAATTATTGCCGCTCAAGTTCTGATGCGATTTGTCCCCTTTTGAGTTTTGTTTTGTTGAAAACAGTGAAAAACCGATCAAAAAAGTACTTAGCACCAATATCATCCAAGAAGTAAGTGATTTACAGTCTGAAAACTTAAACTAGGTCTTGTGAAACGTCGATAAACATTTTTGCCTGGCAAACGATGACAGATTCAAAAAAAAACTGTGAACGCACACCGCAACATTTCCAAATTTAAGACGAATCTGTTTTCATACGTTGTTAGCTCTAAATCACTTCATGCAATCCCTGCAATTCGATTTCACGACTGCAAAGCTCGATCCTCGTGAGTTCGATCACTCCAGGTCCCGCCAAAGTCATTCAACTGCTTCCAAGTGATCGTCAGCAGAAGACGACACGAATGAACCAACCAATCTACCCATCATCAGCCATGTAGAACCCCTTCAGTCTGAGGACCAATCAATGTTGCATGCTGCACCAGAAATGAAAATACTTCCCAGCCACCCAACAGGTGAACACATCCCCCTCGATCCAGAAGGAGGAATCTGCTGCGCGACGACGATCGTCAGAGCATGACTCGCCATCCACAGAATCGTGATTCGAGAATAGTTCTCTTCTGGCGGGGGAGCGCAAAATAAAACAAAAAAAAAAAAGCCTCCTCCACACATGACAGAGCAATCGTGTGTGTGTGTGTATTCAATGGGGTGGGGAAAGGGACAGGGGTAGGGTAATTTATGCGGAACTGACTTCAATTCCTTTTCGCCTTGGAGACGTCTCATTTCTAATGTCTCATGTCTGCACCACATGCATAAGCGCTTCGTGATCTCAGCCAATTGATTCACAGATCCACTCTTCTGAATCGGAGACGGGGTGCGCACAATGAAAGCAAAACTAGGAAACGGTGGAAACCGACACCGCTACCGTTGCCATTTGCTGGCGAGTCCATCTCACCTCGTTGACGCCGGCTGTAACACGAAATCATCGCGAAACCTCTTGCAGGTTTTCCTTCGCTCACACTCATCAGTGTCTGAATCAGAATCAGAATCAGATTTCCCACAGTCTAGCTTCGCTGACCGGATCTAAACTATAATGAAGGAAAAAAAATGCAGAGGTTGAAGAAGAAAGACAAACAAGTTACCGTGTGGAAACCAGCCGGCGACGGTGAGCCGACGACGGGAGTAGGACAAGAGGAACTGGAAGTCATTCCCTTGCTTGCTTGATTAATTGTTCGCACTCGTCGCCGTTGTCGTGGTCGTCGTAGTCGTCAAACTGATGACAACTTTTCCATCTTCTTCCCCCTGTCAGTCGCTGGAGTTGTTTTGAACCTGGACTTGGTGATTGCTCGAGTAATTGCTCAGCCCAGCCTGGCGAGTGTACTTCACACACTACAGGCGGGCTGGCTGAGAGAGCACAAAATTCTGAAAGAAATAAAGAAGTTCTCAGGAATTATGCAATAATTTCGTTTTCTTCGGCTGTTCGTCTTCGAGTCTGTCTTCTGTCTTCTGTCTGTTTGTTTGTTGTTTGCCTTTCTTTTCTGTTTGCTTAGTGCTGTGTACGCTATGTGAGCGGACATGAGATGTTAAACGTGATCCATGTACATCCTATGTTTGAGTGCGGCCCCCCGTAGCCTCCCCGCTATGCCTCCCAAAAAAAAAAACAAGAGCGAATTTCAAGTAATTCCTGGAAGAAACACAACTTGTATGTGAAATGAACATAAAGAAATTATTCCGAAACCAAGTGATCGTCGAAAGCAAAACAAACTGAAGAAGTGCCTCCACTCCGCGAATGTGAACTACGCCTTTTCTATTCTCCTGCTTTTCAAAGTATCTCTCCGAACAAAAAAACAGAAAGAAAAACTGAATTTTGTGAGTGCAATATAAAAGAGTTGGTGTGCGAACGTGACTGGTATTCGATTTTATGGTCAATTCTTATCCATTCCCACGTCAGATTACGTCAATAATCTGATTACATAATTGTTCTACATCATCATGTTCATGTAACACCCGTAAATTGAAGGTTCCTCTTCACTCCACAGTGAAAAGAGTGAAAAATGAAATGAAAACATTTCACAAGAACACGAAAGAAAACTGTGTGTTGCCGTGTCTCTCTTTCTCGCCTCTTCCTCTCATCATCTAGCTTGTGTGCCGGTGTGTGTCTTCTTCATTTTCAATTTCATTATTCCAACTTAGTTTCAGTGATTGAATAAAAGATCAACGCACAAGTGAATCTCCTCTTCACTGCCGCCGTCCATTCTTATCGTCTGCCTGCTTGGCCATCGACTCAACTGAACTCCTCTCCACCCCTGTTTCGTCGTTCGGACTGTGTATAGCTAAACAAATAAAAATAAACCCATCATCAAGATATACCGTTACCTATGACGTTTGGTTCTTTATATCTGCTGGTGTGCTGTAGTTGCTGTGAGTTGTTGTTTATTTGTTTGTTTCTTGTTTACCAACCACCACCATCGCACGCCTCTCGTATCTCTGAATCTCCTTCACTCACATAATAATCCAAATATGAAGATGACCAAGTACGGGGACGGGGCGGCGGCCACGAAGAAGAACTGGACTCGTCCGGGAAGCGCGTGTGTGTGTGTGTTTTCTTCTCTGTGGACGACTACGAAGTGGATTTGGTAGGAAACAATAATTTTGTGGATACCACCTATCTTAACTTGAAATCAGGTGAATAGGGCAAAAAGCGATTGACGCACACACAAGACAACTGCCGCCGCAATCCACACACCCCGTACACATACACACGGTCACACACAAGCGCGCCCCTCACACGAAAACCGAAACGAAACGCAAAGAAACTGGACGTGATGTTCTGTTGTCCTATTGAAATGTCACGTTCTGGTGGTGGATAGTTGACTGAGTTCCACGTTCCAGGTACACGTACTCCCTGCGGGGATAATTTTCCGGGTTAATTTCATAATTCATTAGTAGCATGACTAATCGAATGGCTTTTTGTTGCGCTGGCTTTCTGACTGCACCGACCGAGGGGGCTGTTCCGCGGCTGGATTGTCGGGGCGAGCGGCCGGGAAAGATAGATTTCGTTTGATTTAATTTATCGATTGTGTGCGCGCTGTGTGTTTGGACTTTCTAATTGGGGGTTACATGGTCTACGCGGGGTGTGTAAAATGTGGGTTATAGCTCATTCTGATGACACCATGGGTGCATGGGTGTAGTCATAAATGTTTTGTGCTCCCCGTGGGGTGTGAGGGAACGACGACACTGTGAGAGATGTTCTTTTTTTTTTGTTACGGGGGAACTCCTTTGTTAATTGTGCAACGGGACTGTTAGTAAGAGTGTAGATTCAGTTGTTGAACTACAAATACAAAACAATGCTGCGGGGTGTCAAAGTTATGGTCAGGAAGGGTCTAGGGGACTCCTGAAGAAGTTTCTAGTCTTTGATGATCTGCGGGTGGGAAGATCAGTGTTTTTTCAGATGGGAAGGCGTTTGCTGAGTTTTTAAATTCACGGTAGAATAAACAGTTAAACGGATATTCTGACATGTAGGTCGACTTCATGATGGTTCAGAAGGCACAAATGTTTACTGGCCACGATTCATTTTTTTAAAACGTTTGCATTCAATCAATCCTGGAGCATGATCACTAGGCACGCCCTCTGGGTAAGGATTTGGAGAAATGATTACATTCTGGAGCAGAAAAAATGTTATGGGGGATAATTTTCTGTAACTTTCTACCTCGAAATATGTTACTTTACGTCTTGTAGCAGAGTCATTTTATCTTGCAGCACTTGTCTAGTTAAGAGGCCTTCAAAACAGAGATTGTGGCTTACGGGAATGTGCAACGATCAGTCTTTAAGAATGATCGCGGCGTTGAGCAGAATGAGTTGTATGTGATTCAAGGGAAGTTAGTAAATTTGTGAGCAGGCCACTAGAATCAGTCCTCTTCTCTCACTCACTCAGACACGATCAGTTCCTAAACGTGATTATGGTGCCTAGGGACATGCTTCGCATATGGCTCTGGAGATATGGTTGGAAGGAGATTTTTTGAAAATTCCCGAAGGAATCGTAGTAAACACCTTTAATCCACGGAAATAGGTCACAATCTATCCTTTGGCATAATCTCGACATCTTGGCTCTGAGGAATCGATTGCATATCGAAATTCTTACATTCTGGGCAAGTTCCTAAAGAAGATTTCAAATGCAAGTAGGTCACAGTATGTCCTTAAGCACGATCAGATCCACATCATCTCTCCGCTTCAGTGACGGCCATCAATGTAATTTTTCTCCAGAACGTGGCTCCTTAAAAAAAAAAAAAACCCACCTCTCTAATTGATCGTTAGCCAAGTAATCGAGTAGTTGCCATAACAAGATCCACTCCGCTCACCTCTTTTACCCCGTCTGTCAACAGACATCATGTTCGCAACTGACTCCAGTCACAGGTTGTTTGTCAGATTCAGCTACACGTGCGCTTGTTTGCCTGCACAATTGACGTTCATTACGTTAATCGCCTTATTTTTGTTATTCCCAGCAAAAAGAAGTGGCGAGGAACCAGGCACCCCCTTCTTGGCATAACTAAACGGCTTACTTCCGATGTACGTCCATCACAACATTCAAGTGGTTATCCAGTGTCTCCGCCTCGACAGAGATCACATGATCCAACTGAAATCGAGTGTGTGTCACAGTTTTTTCGCTTTTTCGCGTTTATCTGTCATCTGTCCGTTGACTCACCCGCGCTGCCGCTAAGTAATCTCATCAGTATCTTCAAAATGCCACTATCCGCCTCCACCGCCGCTGGAGATCGGCCCACGATGACGACCCCTCCACGGTGACTCTGTGAACCGACGCCGTTGCCGCAATGAAAACAAAATCGGATTCTCCCGAGAAGTGAACAACAACAAGACGAGAATTACCCTTTCCATTGGAGATACATATAGATTACGGTAAATAAACAAAAGTGATCGATTCACCTTTTCGTGCGTCGTCGACGGCGCAGACGGAGACGGTGGCTTGCGTGCCGTCCCGCGCTGAGGATGACCTCAGAGAAGGTGGACGGAGACACAATGCCAAGCTACGAAAGAGATTCGTCTGCCCACTTGCGATGGGAGTGTATGTACACGGGACGGTTGTACTCGGCACTCTGACCGAGTCCACAACTGCCGAGTGGCTCCTTATGGGTTGGGTTCATTGTGTGGGCCACAGAGTGTCGGGGAGTTTCTGAGAAATTCCCTGACACAGTGGAAGTATGCGTGGCTGTAGACAGTGGGTGAGGGAGGGCAGCGAGTTCAATTGTAAACAGAGTTGGCTGTTTGTCTTTCGGGTAAGTGCGAGTAATACTTTTGGTTTCTCGATTAAGCCTGCAAATGTGTGTGTCCTTTGATGGCGGAGTAGGGTGCGTTTGGGACTCGAGCTAATATTTGAATGTCTGGAGATGAGTGTTGGGAGTGGCTGAGAGGCTTGAAGGAGTCCTGCAGAGTACGTGTTAAGTGAAATAATGATTGTTTGCCGAAGCTTCCTTCCCTTATAACGGTGACAGTTTCCTGAGATGCACACACCCACACACGCAATCATAGGAATTCTTAGCATTCCAGTGGTCCATTTCGTACATTTACGGCTTCTTGTGAATTACTTAATCTTGCAAGAGCTTGCAAAGCTCTTGTGAATCACGTAATTTTCGGGGGAAATTACTTGAACTCGTGCCTCGTACAGGGGTCGGCCGTGTTGAAATCTGATGAAATTCCAGAGTTTAGTGGAATTGCTTCTGATAAAACTGATCGTTTGCTGAGCGAGTCAGTGACCCATGCTGGGATCAGCGACTGAATTGATGTGACCTTGATTTGGGCAAAGCTTAAGCGTGATTTTTTCGGTCACTCATTAGGCTCAACAACGTCGTTGGATTATTAATTTAACGATTTTTATGTGCGGCCAATTACGTGCCGTGGAGAGAAGACTGGCTGCTTGGAAGATTTGCATGGATGTCATGCTCGTGTTTACATCGTTGTAGATGAGATAAAACGTATTTTGAGTGGATGTTTCTTTTGCTGATGACTGATTATGAACCTTTGCATGATATTTGTTCTGTTTTTTTGGAGTTGACAAAGAAAAAATTTAAGAAAGTGTATCTTTTGGGATGGTGGGTTTTTGATCATATTTTGCAAATAAGTGATGTGGAAACTTTTCTTATTTTAGTACGGTAAACATTCCTCTATTGCATGTCTCTTTGTTATAAAATATATATGTTTTAAGACCTTCCCTCTCTGTAGTCTTGAAACATTTCAAAGAACAAAAATTGAACGGCGCCTTACTCCACAAGGGATCCACGCATGTCTCGACCCCAAAATCTGTGAAGAGAACATCCAAGAATTATCTTCAGCCATTTTAACAATGCCTAACATTCTCCTCTCAAAAGTCTGTATATAAATTTTATTAAAAAAATGCAGTGGAGTCACTTAAAGATGCAGTCAAATGCAGTGATCAGAATATGAATCAAAAGAGTTGACCTGCGAACTTTTGCACAATGCCCCCAAACATTCATTCTTTTCATCTTTTTCTCGGACATGATATCATGGAATGACTGTTTTCAGAAAACAACATCAAAAAAAAAAATTTCCGCCAGTTAATTTTTCGCAGAGACATCAAACGAGGCTTGAATATGATTCACTCTGCCCCTCCCCAACTGGCCATTACTGACGCTCCTGGCATTGCGTACATCGTTTCTTTCAGTTTTTGTTCGCTTCTCCTAGGCCTAGTGAAGTGAATCATGCACACTTTGTTCTCATACGCTATTCTTGTGCTAATTAGAAGTGAATTTTAAGACACAATGCTTCTTAGACGTGATTGTGCGAGGAATGCTAACGAATGTTGTTCACTTGAGTGGGCATACGAATTGAGGTGGAAACTCCTTAATTTGACCAAGGGCAGTAGCCTTATGACCTCTGTGCGATGAGTAAGATGTTCAGAATGAGAATCATTGTGGTTTTCGAGGTGAATTTGGCAGTCAGGTGGCTTTCATGTTTTGGAAATGAAAACTGGTTCAGTCGGTTAAGAGGAGGAATTGCTCGGTGCTCAAATGATCCTCTTTCGCGATCGGTCTTTATGTGCCATCATCGTGCTCTGTTGGATGATGATATGGTTGAATGTTTTAATTTTCGAATGAAAATGTTGACTTGTTGGCCAATTTGTCGTTAGTTCCTGGAAGGAATGTGCTCACGATCAGTTTTCAGACATAATCGTGGCGCGTAGAAGAAGAACAGAAGTGGCTTGTGGCGTGTCCATTCTCTGAAGGGAGGTAGCAGCACGCTGTGGACAGTTTCAAGTCACTTGAGAAGCAAAAGTTGTTAAACGGAATATAGTGTCGAACTGATCGCCCAGTTGAAAAGTCTTCTCTTAAATTCCAGAAATGACGTCGTCTCCCAAGTCATAACTTGCTTCCTGCCATGTTTGTATCGAATTTCATCATTCTCACCACTGGCCACTGGCGCAAATTAATTCCAAAGTATCTCTCTATCGCAACCCACCCCTCAGGGGATTCACGATTCCCCAGCATTAATTTTCTCCACAAACATAGCCCACTTTTGACACATCCGCTTCTCATGATTTATTCGCAAACTATTTCGGTCCCTTGTCCGTGTCATGTGACACTCACTCCGTCGGAACATTCCCAGTCCCAGGCCACAATTTTGAAAATTCATATCTCCACGCTGGCGATTCATTCATTAATTATGCAAAGCCGACCGCTGCAGCGGCGCGGGCGGTACTAAACCGAATTCGCGCGTGGTACTTGCATTCAGAGCCAAGTTCAAGTCGTCCACGGACCCCCTCTCACTGCCGCAGCGGCCCGCCGTCACGGTGAACCGGCTTGTGCACTTTGCGTCCAACTAGCCTAGGCACCCAGATATTTCGCATTAATCACGCGCGTCAACTGGTTTCGTGGTTCCTTCGCGGCTCAGCGACACACGATCCACCGCGATTATCTACGATTTGAGTCAACAAAAGCCGTTACACGACGATATGATTAGCGTGCGCTGTCGACAGATATTTTCTAATTAGAGTCAATCAAAAGTGACGACGACACGAGAGTGGGAAGCTCTACGGGTTTTCTGGTTCATTGACTGGATGGGAAAGGTCTTGTCTCCCTTTGGCGTGTGTTTGTGCGGCGGGGTGTTGTAAGCACGTTTGGGGACCGCTTTCTTTGACGATTTCGTTGTGGCGTGTGTTGGGAAATGCGTGCGATCAAGGGCGAATGTGGTTGAATGCGGCGATTGCGATTGCGCGCGACCTTGACCGGTTGAGAGTAAGAGTGGCGGCGTGTTGCTTTTCATCTTTTCGCAAGCGTCGAGATGTCTGCAACTTGGCAACTTGACCCACTGCGGAGCCACATCCATCCTGCAACAAAGTATCAGAAGTTACCGCAACGCTGCTAGCGGGAGAACGTGTACCCCAGCTGCTGCGACAGATACATGGGACACAACACGCTTTTCGCTCTGGCCCGCAATCATCTTGTCAATCTGACAGCATCCATAACAGATTACCCGAGACGCCTAGAAATCAGTCCAGCATTCCCGGGAACATCTCAACCGAAAGTGTCGAATGCAAATACCGCTCCAGTGATGGAAGCGTCGCAAATAAAATGCTAATTGGCGGTGAAATGTCTAGTTTGCCACCTCGGAGACGCCAAGAGTCGCTTGCAATGTGGACGCGCTACCTGTACCGCGTTGTGCATATTTTACTCGTCTGCAGAGGACGGTCTTCTCGCTGCTAATGAGATGGAATCGTTAATCGCCCACGCACTCGAGACGCTCAGAATGTCGGGCAGGAATTCCCAGTCTCCCACTCGTACGCCGAGCGAGAGATATTTCACTTTCGGATCGCAGACGCTGAGCGCGGTTGTTTACGGCTGGACGCCGAAATATTGGCGACCCCGCAGCGCGCAGACCGCACGGTAATGATTCCTATTCAATTTTCTGTCGATTCGAGGCACGATCATCGTCTTAACTGATCGCTGGCTGGGTGGCGTCAGGGGCGGGGGCAATGGCAGGCGGCTTAAGAACGTTCCTACCGCCAGGTACTAGAGGCTGCTGGTGGTAATTATCGGCGTTTTTTGTGTTGTTTTGGTGAACAACCCCGTTCAAGGCCAACGCTGCTCGCTGTTGCTGGTAATTGCTGCCACACACACTGAGCACATGCAGGCCCGCAACCACCGCGCCACTGAGATATGGCGGTTACGGTAATCAGTCAGCTTGCTTGCTCGCTGGCTGTGGCGTTAAGATGCGTACGTGTGGGACTTGGAGTCGTTTGGAGCGACACACGCTTACGTAACGCGTTGTTCGCGAATTCGTTCGTCTTTGTTGAGGCCGGGCTTGCTGAGGCGATGCGTGCTGGCCAAAAATTTGCGGGCTGAGTGAGTAGAGAGACTTCCCAGCGGGCTGGGGCTATGCAAATGTGGAGCGACGGTGGCGGTGTAATTAAAGGCGGAAGTCGTTGCTGATGTGATAAGTGTGGGTACGTGATCAATTTAATGAGAGTGGGGGGACAGGCAGCAAATGTGTCACAGGAGAGTGCGTTCGATGAAGCATGACGTAGGGGTCTGGGCGAACAAGTTGTACACCTGCAAGTCATTAAGCGATCGAGGGGAGAATGTTGGGAATCTCTGCTGGCGACACAGACATAGGAAGGTGTACGAGTGCCAGCGGCTGATGTGTTCTTTTCACCGGTGCCGAGCTGTGGACTTGTGGGTAGATTTCTTGACATCAGGCAGGGGGTTGGCTTGGACTCTGATCCACAGAGATACTTGGGCAGACCGTGTTCTTAAATTGGAACCATTAAAAGAAGATTCATCTTGGTGAGAGTGGCAGGAGAGATAAGGCTCTTCGGTGGTCGCTATGGTTGGGTGCCCTATACAGCGCGTGCTTAGGTGACTGGTCATGTGGCAGTTGTTCATTTGAAAATGAATGAAAATTCGGAACATTATCTTCACATTTGGAGTTTTCAGTAAAGAAAAGGTACGAAGGCGTCGCAGGCTGCTGAAAAAAAATTGCGAAGCTTATGGAGCCGATGTTGTGGGTAGAAATGCAACAGGAAAGTGGTTTGGTCCTTTTTTTGAAGTTGGAGGTGAGTATAGTTCTGGTTGACGAATCTCTTGAAGAATCGAAGAAATCATGAAAAAAATTGGCAAGGATCGGCACATGAGTAGGTAGGGAACTCACCGGTCATCACTGAACATGTATCAATCATTTAAAGAAAGATGGACACACAGAGAAGGTCTTTGATTGGGCGCCACATGAGTCAACAGTAAAAAAATTGAATGTCCCTACTAGAATGGAAAGCTACGACCCTATCAACGATCACGCCGTTTAGGTTTGCACTAATGGACCGAAGACTCTCACGAGATCAGCAGTGTCCTTCAAGCGGAGGTCTACTACTACTAGCTGGTTTTAGCATCCTTACTTGCTGTCAGGCGGCCATAATGACTGTCGCGACCTGTTGCGAAGATGTCAAGGCTTCTCGCGAACAACATAAGGGCGTCACCGTCAATGAGGTAGCTAAAGTTTATACGAAAAAGGGTCATATCCTAGCCAAACACTGGCGCTGACTAATGCGGGGGAAGATATTTGAAAGCTTGTCGGGACGAAAACGGACAATACAGTCGATGGTGAGAATTTGAAAAAAATCACTTCTCCCGACTGTTCAACGGTGATGTTGACACACCCTCCCCTGTCGGAGGAAATCTTCTGCCAAAAGCTTAGAATTCTGTCCACTCGACCAAGGCATAGGCTTGAAGTCGAGACTGATATGGAGTCCTACAGCTGCGTGGCGTTCTTTACAGCAGATGGAGATGATCTGTTTGGGCCATGCATCAATTCATGTGAAAGAAATGGCTACCGGAGTCCGTAAAGAACAAGAAAGTAAATGGCATAGATTATGCCAACCGTCGAGACGGCTCCTAAAAGATAGTTTCTGCCTTGGACTTGGACGAGGACTTTAATGAGGACTTGGACGAGGACTTGCACTAGGAATCTGACGAGGACTTGGGCGAGAAATATGCGAGGACTTGGAGGAGGACTTGTACGAGGTCTTACAAGAGGACTTCGACGAGGTCTTAGACAGGACTTGAACGAGGGCCTGGACAAGGACATGGACGAGGTCTTTAAAAAGGACTTGGATGAGGAATTAGACGAGGACTCCGACAAGGACTTGGACGAGGACTTAAACGAGGACTTGGACGGTGTCTTTAAAGAAGACTTGGACGAGGACTTAGACGAGGACTTGGACGAAGACTTGAAGGAGGACTTGGATGAGGACTTGGCGAGGACTTGGATGAGGACTTGGACGAGCACTTGAACGAGGTCTTTAAAGAGGACTTGGATGAGGACTTAAACGAGGACTTGGACGAGGACTTGGACGAGGACTTGGACGAGGACTTAGACGAGGATTTGGACGAGGACTTGGACGAGGACTTGGAAGAGGACTTGGACGAGGACTTGGACGAAGTCTTTAAAGAGGAGGATGAGGAATTAGACGAGGACTTGGACGAGGACTTTGACGAGGACTATCATAATGACTTTGGGCTATTAAGTGTGGATTACACTTTCCTGTGCTGCTGGACTTCTCTTCCATAACGAATTTTATATTGTACACAGTACTACTGGGAAATATGGCCATTACTACTTTAACGGCTTTACCACAGAGACCAATGTCCCAACAGTCATATTCTAAAACCTCTGCCACTTTCTGTGTCGTAGCAACCGGTTGAAAATGCGATTTCATACTATGACTGCAGAATTCCCTAACTGCCTGGCCTAGTCATGGGTTAACAATAAACTATACCAGTCAGCACAGCTACCTTGATACACCCTTAAGGGGGCCTACCACACAATCAGGCGGAGACAAAAGTTTCAAGTGCTTCTGATTACCCGTGGCACCAGAATGTAATCTCTGGTCAAGTTGTCGCTAACATTCAGCTGCATTTGAAGGTACAGCTGACGACAATGTCTTACGCGCTTGTGAGAAGTTTAAGGTAGACTAGGGTCCAGCCTGTGAGTGGCGAACTTTCTAAAATCAGCTATCCCGTCTAAACGTCCATACAAAATGCTGAGAAACAAATCTTTTGTTCGATTCGAAATGCCTACGATGTTTGAGTTCATAGACAGTTTCCAACTCTTGCCAACAATTTTCTAGTATTCGCTTCAGAATTAATTTTTTTTTCGTAGACAACACGACTTCGAAGCAAGTGTCTCGCAATCACCTTCAATTCTTGGAATCCAAGTCCCCGGGAGGACTTGCACCCTTAACTGACTTTGCCTCAATCACTCAACTCATCAACTCAAGCACAAGTTATGGAATTTCCAAGCCACACAACTAGAATTGACCCCACAAGAGTCAAAGTGTGGCCACCCATCCGACCACCGGTCATTGGGCAAAACCCCATTTCAGTGCAATATTAGACTTCAAACTGCCAACAAGTGTCCCATTACCGCGATTCACAGCCTCACTCAATGACCCTCTCTTCGACGGCCAAAGAGCAGCGGCTGAAGTCATCACCACCGTCTTCAAAATCACACAGAAAAAAGCAAAAAAGGAAAAAAAACAAAAAATTCAGAGATTCCGTTCCCAAGGTTATTCTGACCCAAACCCGTTCAAAGATTCAATGACCCAGAGCCGGCGCGAGCGCGATTTCGGATCTTTATTCGGCCGTGTGTGCAAGTTTTGCAAAGGCAACGCGCACACACTCACCGAAAAAGTGCTTCAATTTGTTTTTCTCTTTCCTCCTGTTTTTCGCCCGGTTTTCGGCTGTTTTCTCGTTCACCTCAAGCATTTGTTTTTTTTTACCAAAACGGGCAGAGGCACATAGTCCACCGATGCGGCGCTGCGGGGTGAGCGCAGCAAAGTCAAAGACTCTCTGCGGTGACTTCATCTTCATCGTCCGCCGAATGTCGCTTACTCATTAGCCGAGCACTGAGGGCGGACGAAAGGCGGCAGCGGCAGCGGCGGCGGTGTGTAGAAATCAAAAGTTCTCGATAGTTTTTTGTTTTCTTAGTCCCGAAATCGTATTCTCTGCAACTCGGCAGAGGAGGCCTCTTAATTGCGCACTCTCCTCGTGGGGTTGCTGCTTCGTTGTGTTTGTGTTGTGGTTGGATAAGTTTTGGGTTTTTTTTCTTCGTTCGTTCGTGTGGAGCTGCTCAGCTCCCAGAAAGTACAGCTCGTTTATTTTGTGAATTGCGGGTAATTAAAGCGAGAGAACGATTTTCTGCGCAGCACCACCGACCGTCGCCGCCACCGCCGCCGCTGCTCTGTGGATGAAGTTTATTGTTCCGCCGCCGCCGTTTGGGGATGATGTAACTCGAGCTCGCAGCCTACTCGGCGGAAATAAGATCAACGGTGGATGGCCGGGTGTGAGGGGGAGGGGGAGTTTGATTTTTGGGCAATTTGGCAAAATCTACTTGAGGCGGCTGGCAAATGGGGCCTTCGCTCACAACCCGCGCACGGGGGTTGATTGCTTTAATTCGCCGAGGGAAACGAGTATCGGAACATCGTGATGACCCCACTTGAGATGGAGTTGCTGTCGTTGGGCGAAATTGAGCGGCGGTCGCGGTCGAATTTCGGGGCAGAATGGTTTCGGGTTCGATGGAAGCGAATGGGAAAGTGTTCGGGTGGGTGGTCCTGTTGAATGGAAAACGGGTGCAGCTACGGTTTGAGGAGTTTGCTGGCTAGTGGGGCTCATGTGGTAAGCTTGTGTGCGGCTTGTGCCCACACACGCCCGCTGTAGTCTATGGATGTACTGTTTCTTCTGGGAATCGAGTCGAATTCACTGAAGGAGGATGACGATCGCATGTATAGCAAATTTTGGCGATTCATCATATTTTGGGAAGCCAATCGATTTTGGACAATTTTTGGAACTGCATCATATTTTGGACCTTTGTCGTTGCGACGCCACCACATTTGGCACATTTTCATCACACTTAGCAGCTCCAGCGAATTTTTGGGTCCTTTGGGCCTTTGTCAAATTTCGGAGCGCCACGATTTTCGGTACTTCATCATATTCCGAAGCGCCTACGTTTCTTGGATCTTCAGCCAATTTTGTATTTTGCAATTTTGTCGCAGTTTTGAACGCCAGGGTGTCTTGGACCTTCATCAAATTTCTGGGTACCGGCTTTCGTCAAGTGCTGTAACTTGTAAACGATCGCCAGGAGATTTTGGGCCTTCAGCATACTATAAAGCGTCAGTGTAACCAGACGTCACCCACCTCTGCCTTTGATAGTCAAAGAAGTAACTTCCACTTAAAATGGTTCCTCTGAAGTGGAACCGTTTGGACTTCAATATGTGGACAAAAGCCAAGGTGTCAGTTTGCTTAGTTTCTCTTGTGGCCTCAAAACCCAAGCCACACGATCATCATCTCAGCAAACCGCCTTTGAATGGAGTCAAAATCTTGCACCGGTTGAGCCTGCATCTTGACCCCTTGAAGCCGCTTTAAGGCATCCCGACATCGTTGGCCTCATTTCAATGACTCAAAACTGGACTACCATCAAGCCTCCATCCTCGGATGAATGAGAAACTGTTAGGCCGCGGCCAATATCCGCAGAATTCAGTCATCATTCATTCGGGCGACGATGAGTATCCAATTAACTCCATCAAAAGCGCCGAACCCAACCGTCGACCGCCCCACCCCGACTGGACCGCCTCGTCGGCGACTTTCGCAGCACAGTTATCAAAATCTTTCAATGCCCCACCACAAAGTGTCTTCGTTTCAAGTTTAGAGGTCGAATATTAAAAGTCCGCGCTGCTAGACGCGGCCAGTTAGGCAACAAATCGATCGCCACACAATCGATCGAGGAGGCTTTTCAAGCACCTGCATGCGCGATGGCAGCGACTGCGTTTGCATCTTGTTTCAATTGAAATTTACGATCGGTCCAGTCCCATTCGCCGTGCGATGTCTTTCTCTCCCGGAGCCAGTCTGGCCGCAGATTCCTTCTCTTCTCTTTTTATGACACATCCTTCCGTTAACAATGTCTTTATGGTTCCAGTTTGCGGCGTGCAACTAGCTTCGCTCGCTCTGCGCAGAATCGATGCATCCTTAAACCCATATTGACAAGGCAACTTGTTCTATTGCGTGATATCGTCGCCGTCTATCGGCGGTGATCGTCGGTGATCGTGCAGCGATGCACTCGCTCGCATGATTGCACGCGGATTGTGTCGTATGCTGTTAGAAGCGGCGATGAAAGGCACCCAATCCGATCCAATCAAGGGGTCACAGCGAGCCGAATCCCAACTGTAGATCCGTCGAGTGCGCTCCTCCAGACGCAGGTTGATCACGGAGAGAAAGGACGCGCATGCATCTGCGTTTAATTACCCGTTAAGGAGATTTGCGTCCTAGTCGGCGATGACATCACTGAGGAGCAGTCGACGACAACTTCCACGTGAGCGCTCCGCGAATGAGCGGAGCAGGTTCTGCCGTCTGATGGAGGTGTTGCCTGCAACGGACCGGAGCTGGTGACAAATCGTTTCGTCGCGTCCATTTGTCAAGCCCGCAACTCCCATTATTAGGGTAATCACATCGCAGTTCAATTTCCTTGTTCTACACTGGACATTAATCTCAGTGGATAGCTGGGAGTTGGGGGGGGGACTCGAGTGCGCCGGCTGGTGAACGGGTGATTGATGGGATTATGGAAATGGGTGCAGAGAGGTTGGGTGGCGTTGTGGCAGTGTGGTTGGAGTCGGTGCAGTCAGTGGACTAAAAATAGGAGCTCACGCGATTTGTGGAAAGGTGGCGGTGGCGAGGATGCAAGTGAAGCTGGTGAATGGTGATGGCGAACTCGAGGCGGTGTAGCTGCATGTTAAGTGGGGGATGAGAAGGGCATTAGGGGCATAACATGGCGATTTCAGTGTCCTTTGTATCGATTTTTGGACTCAACGACGTATGAATGAGGGTTATAGTGAAAGGGCTTCAATCAGAGGGTGTAGAAGAAGGGTGTCTTGGACAAATTGTTGGGAGAGGGACTTTATGTAAGAATCCAACCCTAATTTAAAGTGCTGTGGTCCAAAATGTTTAGCAGCTTGCTTGTATCAGAAAGGCAGGGTTGTAGTTTTGCAACGCACAGTTAACACTAAAAGTTGACACCCACCCTTTGAAATGATAAGATAAGGAAACGAAAGTCATAAGGCACTTTCTTTGGATAATTATCTGTGCTCCAGCGGTGGTTAGATTCCATAAGGCACCATCCAAGCAAGGAGACACTCAGGTGTCCTTTAGAGAACCTCTTGGCAGCTGAATGAATGAATGTGGGTAGGAGTGCACTTTTACATCATTACGTATGAGGTATGGAATCTAGGGCGTGCTTAGTCTGGGTGTCGGATATTTTCGCCATATGGGATCGGTAGTAAACTGTTGGTCCCCTCCATCTCTTATCGACGTAGAAGAACATTGCGTGCATACCGCGAGTAGTCACTGAACAGGCTTGGCCTTGCCTACAATACCACTCAATTTATTTACTCCTCTGATCTGGCCAATATTGAAGCGAAGGTCATTCAGAGATTCTTACTCCTATCGGGGTCTCACAAAGCATGCAGCTCCAGCGTAGAGCCCACAATGAAACCGTAGCATCAGACGTATCCTCTCCACTTATCTAGCTATTCAAAGTATTCTCCATCTTCAGAAGGACAAAATCGTAGGCGTTCCAGTCTGTAAGAAAATCTTACAAAACCAAGCGAAAATCTCTAAAGGAGTCTTATAAGATGTGTTTTCTCCTAATTTTCTTATTACTTCCGTCATCAGATTGTCTTCTTCTTCTTCTTCTTGTGGAGCTACTGTCCGGGGTGATGCTGGGCACGATCTTTCACCAGCTGCCGACAGTTGCGCACTCCAAGTAGTTTAGGTGTGTGCCCCACCTCAGCCTAGGCCGTCCTCTGTTGCATTGTCCCAATGGCTCGGATTCGAAGACTTTTTGGGACGGAAGAGTGGTGTCCTTACGTTCTACATGGCGTAGCTATTTTAAGCGTTGTATTCGAAGACGTTTGACCAGGCACATGCCGGCATACAGCCTATAGAGGTCGTCGCTGAATCTTCTCCACCAGTCGCCATCAACGCAAAGAGGACGAGAAATCGCACGCAGGAATTTTCTCTCAAAAAGACTAAGGGCTTCCTAATACGCTTTTAGTAGCGTCCAGGTTTCTATGTCGTAAAGGGGGAAATTGTATTTGTACGAAGCCAGTTTAGAGGCTTCGAGAGAGGGTTCTATTCAATTGCCAACTCAATTGCCTCATGAGCGCAAAGACGAAGGGATTGGCAAGAGCAATTCAACGTTTGATTTCGGTACTGAAATTTTACTTAAATTTTGCGTCTATCGGTCTGTGATCATAAAGCTTATAGAACCTTATCAAAAATGTTGATTCTTCCTCGCAAACAGTTGGTCGGATTACCTGGTTGCAGTAAAATAAAAACTTTGGCCCCTACAATGCCCATTTGTCTTGCCTAGTTGCTGCGCTAAATCTTGAAATAATGCTAAAATTTATTTTTTTTCCAAGCACTTGACCATAGTTCAAAATTTGTCCGCTTGCCCTTTTCCTCCCCATCTATCGCTATCACTCTATTCTATCTTCTCTATCTCCTCCCCTCTTTGCTTCCTCTCTTTCTCTCTCTCCCTCTCTCCCTCTCTCCCTTTCTTTACCACCTTTCTTCACCAACTCCCTCTCATTCCTTTGAACCTGACCCCAATTTCAATGCAAACTTCCCTGCAATTACCGCACAGCCACAAGTTTCCATACTTCCAGTACTCCTTCTCTTTCCGTAACGAGTCTCCTTAATTTCAGACTGCATTGTTGGTTCCCGACAATGGCCAACTCTAGTTTGCAACTTAAGGCGCGGGGCCTCTTCAACTCGAAAGCATCACCTCAACTAATTTCAAACTTCTCAGTTATTCTCCTCCCCTTGGCAATCTTCTTACAAAATGAAAGGCACTTCCTAAAGCTTACGTCGGCTCCCACCTTCGACTTGTAAGTCGCCACCTCCTCCACCCACGCCCCTCCACAAAGAAGTTTCCTTTGAGCCTGGGGGGTTCGGAATGGGGTTTCATATAAAAAACTCATCACACACACACACAAAAAAACGAAAAAAGGCTCCGTCCCCTTTTAAGCTAGCAGTTGAATTGACTCTTGGAAGATCGTGCCTCTGGTGTTGACTTGTGAGTTACGCATGATCTTCTCAAGGCTGATGTTAAAGAAGTTACATCACAGCGCGTCGCCTTGTCTAAAATCTGTTTTGACATTGAAGATCAGATTGTCACCACAAACTCTTGTGGGTGAAGGCCGGGCTTGGAAGTGTTCTTTGGGTTTTTGTCTAGATCCATTAACTCCCCAGATCTTTTACAGTTTTCATACAGAATCCATATTTCATTGCATGTGATTAAACGGTGCAAGAACGATGCATTTCGGAGATGCACAAGTTGTGACTTTGGTGCTCGTTGAAATTATGGGGTACCCACTTGTCGAATTAGTTCACTTTTTCCATTTGGCATAAGTGTCGACTTTGTGGCTTGAGAGCTAGTCGCAGCAGCGTTCTGCAGCATTTCAACGTTGAGTGGCGTCGTGAATCACTACTTACAGACTCCGAGGCGGTTCGTTTTCGCGGTCTCGAACTCCAGACGGGACTTGCCAAACTCGCATTAAATGGTGCGTTCATTCAACGCTAACTTACTGCCTTAATTACAGACTTAATTACTGGCTTACTTACCAGACCAGCGTCCCATGAAAGGTCTGAGCCTGAGCTGCGTACTGATTGATGTTGCCACTCTTGACGGTCATGGGTACACTGTTTCCAGTTGTCAAGGCCAAGTTCCCCAGTGTCCGCGATCACTCGGCTTCTATACCGGAGGTTCGGTCTTCCTCTCCTTCTCAAACCCAAGGTCTGGAATTCGAAGATCCTCTTAGCTGGAGCATTGTTGTCCATTCGTTCGATGTGGTCGTCGTCAGAGTTTCTCCCACATTCGCCTTCGTCGCATACAGGAGCATGCATTCGACGCAGAGTCTTCCCTTAGAAGAAGGTGCCAAGAATCCGCGCTTCTGCGTCTTGCACATCACTCGAAAGTGACAGTTAACAAGTTTGACATTTCACACCTCGTGATCTCCCGCTTATCTGTCAAGATCAAACTGGTTGCGAGGGCTAGTACGGCAGCCATCTTTATCTGTAGCCCGGTCCATCTCCAATATTCACAATCCTTCGTTTTTCATCCGGCGAAAAGAAAATCGGGCATCCTTCCGCCCAGAAAACTTGAAAATTGAATTCCCCACCCAAATCCAATCAACATCTTCTTTAAGGCACTCCCCCCCCCCCCCCTCCACTGTAGGCCGTTAGAAATATCCCATCGAACTTGCACATCGGTCCATTGACGCTGAATGCATTCCGCAGCACACCTCAGACCTCGGGGCGGTTGCATCGAGTCATTACTTAGCGCAGCACCGGCGCGCCGCGATTCCACTTCAGTGCGCCCGGGACGGAGTAATTACTTCCTGATATGCAGTGCTCCAGTGGTCTGCGTGTGGCAGGGTGTCCACAGCCGCACTGCGCCACAAGGTTACAGCGTGCATCGATCGGGCCCGAAATCCAGTTTCTAATCTGGAGGCATGCCGTTCAGTGGAACACTTGTGCTGCGTCTCTGTTGGTCGTGTGGAGTGTGGACGCAACAATTTACGGCTGGTATGGCTGCCATCTCCATTTGGCCTAAATGAGAATGAACTCGATGGCACTCGGGGTCGCAAGATTGTTGCAACAAATTGTCGCCTCACCACGCTGCTGGCAGTGGTGGCGGTTGTGGGCGGGCAAGCAGGCACCACCCGGCGGGTGCACACATTTTCCGCGACCATTAGCAGAAAGCTGAAGCTGATAGATGGCGCGGTGGCCAGTGAGGTGCATGTTCGTTGATAAATCAATTCGTTCTGCTGGCGAGCGGGGAGTGCTGCGTAGATGTCACATTTTTCTGCGGGCCGGTGAGGGTAGCGAGGGTGGCTGGTGAGCGCAATTACGAAATGATCAAGATGAGGGAGGCCAGTCTGGGAGTGTACGTTAATTGAGACTGGCGGCAGTGCGATTTGGATTAGAATCGATTGCGTACTGATTGATGTTGCGGGACTGTCTCCAGTCGCCGCAGGCACCCCACGTGGAACCGGACTTGATTAAGTGACTTGGGCATCGAGCGATGGCATGGTGATAACTTACATGACAGCCATCTGATAAGGAGTATTCCCAACAGGAGTGGATGGGAGTAAGGAGTCTTGTGGATGAGGAGGTGCTAGAAAAAGTTGTTTTCGATGGCACCCGGATAAAGGCTGGTCTCTTAGGGTGCTTACATTGAACTCTGTTTGGGAGTTTTCTGGAGATGAGACGAAGTTAAGTCGAAATCCTCTTCGAGGCAAGGCATTCCTGGGAAAGAAAGGCGTGAAGCTCTAGAGCATGGACTAGATTTTGGTGAAAAGAAGCCCAAGGATGAGTCTATGTTCTCTCGATGGATAGAAATAAAGATGAAACAACTGTTTCTTTGCGCTGAGAAAATAGTTTTATGTGGCGCCCGGTAGTGGACCTTCACTTTTTCACGTACACTCGTGTTTGGAGCAAGAATTCACAACGAGTCAGTGGTACTGATTCAGTTAGAAGAGTCAAGAAACGTGATGCGCTTCTGCGCACAAAGTTCACGTGGCGCCCGGCCAGAGGTCACTTACTGAAAAACACGTGGACTGAAGTTTGCCTTAAGGATTCAAGAAAAACTTGGCGACTTTGACTCGTTGTCCAATTCAGGGAAGAGAATTCTTGGAAAGGATTCATCTCTGTGGGTGGAGAAGAAATTTGTAGATGGCGCCCGAATGGAGGATGTTCACATAAGACCAAGAGGATAAGTTTCTACAGGAAGGATCTCAAAGGGTGGGACGTCTTTAAGTTGATGTGATGTCGTCGACATATATACCAGGCTTGACAGAGGTGAATCTGGGAACAAATGTTTCGATGGCGCCCGGGCAGAAACCCCGCATTTCATTAATTTCCTTCGCAATCTGCGTAAAAGTCTAGTCCAATCGTTAACAGAACATCGATTTTGGTCAAGCATACCGTTATCTTTCATTTAAAACAAAAACATTCCAAGCCATGTTTTGTTTTGTGTGAAAAACCCCTGGGGATGTCTGACTTTTTAATCAGGTGTCTCTATTGTCAATGCGTACGCAAATAAGACGCGCCACTCCATATCCAAAAGCACAACTAACGGTTGTTCGAAATGTCAAAACCGCCAAGAAGTTATTGCGTTGAACTCTGCCCAAGAAAGCCAACGATTCCGTGGCAGTGAGGTCATTCGGAGAGAACTGCTAAACCCAACAACCAGAGGCCATCACAAGCCCTCCGGCCGTAGGGAGGTCATTAACAAATTTATTGTCCAATTCCTTAGGCTGCAAGAACACACTCAAAACTAAGTCACCACACAGCTTAGAGCGAGAGATTTGCATTCCCTCCGATTGGAACCCCCTGATGGACGCGGACCCACGAACCTCCGCACAGCCCCCCCCCCACTTAGCATAAGCACCAGCAGAGGCAGCAGACGCGGCAGCTAGAGTCTCGTTGATTTATGATGTCCACAGGTGGCTGGGTTCTCTGTGTGTGTGTGTGTGTTGTGCTCCTCCACTTAATGATATTCGGCCAATTTATTTGGTCTCAATTGATCCGGGGATTCGGCAGACGAAGCCATTCAAACAGTTATAAAGATGTCATCCTTTTGACGGATTTAAGCGCGTAAGGAGCTTAATGTGCCGCGATAAACATGTGCTCGCCGATTGACAAATGAGGATGACGGACTCTCGTCTGGATGGGAAGCGCTTCTGTGGGGATTTGTTAATGTGACAGGCCGGTGGGATTTATGATAGAAAGCGGATTCTGATTCCGAGAGAGGCGGTTCACACAGAAGGTGGTTGATTAGATTGTCCAATTGGGCAGTTTGGAGCGCGTTTCGACTGCGAAATGGCGTCTTAATTGGCTTCCGCTTGATGGACGGTCTCTGCGGTGTCACATTTGTTAGTGAGTCGAAGAAAGTTCTGTTTAGTCGTTGGGGGGGGGGGGGGGGGGCTGAAGGGGGGAAGATGGTAGAATGAATGTGTGAAATTGTCGGGATGAAATTCTAGATGTTGTCAATCAATTCCAGTCTAGTTTGGATGGGGGACTTTGGATGGAGAAGTTCTAGGCTTGCTTACAGAGGCTGCAGGAAACATGCCTTAGTCTAAAGCCAAAAAAGCGTTTTTGCCTCTGTGTGAGGTGTTTCATGAAGTTTGTTCGTTTCCAATGCATTTGTTGAAAGATCTGCGTCTATTCTTCAGACCACCAGGTGCTTGACTCTCTAGTCACATTTTACCCTCTCCTAGCCTTCTGCAGAACATCAACCCTTCCCAGCGCACGCCAGTGAAGCCAATGGCGCCGCCGCGCCTCACTCTCCATCGTGAAGGATCGCAATAACTGCCCGCAAATCGATTCCCTGCATCCCATTGCACACCGTAATCGCTCAGCGAATCTTCTCAGGATTTCAGAGCAGGTTTTACCCCGGGGAATAGACACACGCACACGTTACCATTCCACACAGGCCACCTATCAGCTCATAAAACGCTTTTATTGACACCCTGCCATGCGTCGCCCTCAGAGCTGGGCAATCCCGCAAACCCCTGGCTTAACAGTTTAATTTGTAAACGCCGCATATCGTAGCAGTCCGCCGATCTGTCGATTCACCGTGCCCCATCAGATATTCCACAAGACCCACTCTCCTCAATCAATCGTTTGTCCGAGAGCGCGCACTGAGACCAGGAATTCCAGCGCTTCGCTGCCATCGCCACCACCGCCGCCGCCGCCGCACGAACAGTGGCTGTCGTGGCCTAATTCTGTATTCCGCACTCAGAATCCCCCGAACGAGAATTTATGAAGTTCACAGTCATGTGTGTGCATACCTCACGACGACACGACGACGACGACGGTGAAGACGCGTTCACGAACGCCAGCCCAACAGAATTAGCATTTCTGCTCGACGACTGACGACTGACGACTCGATCTCTGGCCAGAGCGCTCTTCTTCTTCTGCCAGGAATACGGAATTCCTTCATCGTTCGCTCGACTCTCGGCGTTCTTCTTCTGTTTTGTTGTTCTTCGTGTCGTTTCGGTGCCTTACGTGATCCGCACTCCGATTAATTCGCCAGGCGGGAGTGTAAGGGTTAACTTCGGCTCAGCGCTGCGCTGTTACGAAATTAAACCGGACTCTTGTTCGCGCGGGCCTTTCGGCCTCCACGAACCTATGCAGCGGTGTGTACCCACACGCTTGTCCAGCACAACACGGCCATTACGCGCGTGAGATAAATAATTGCGGCTTCTGGAGCTGCTGGGAACATGTCCAGAGCCAGCGATCAGTTGCCGCGATATCGAAATGGTTGGCGAGGGTTGACGCACAGAGGAGGCACCTGGACCGCGGGCATGTGATGGCACGCACTGCAAGAACGAACCCACTCCCAGATGGATCGTCTAGTCGTAGAGGCAGCCACACCCTGACCGCGTCAACTGCGAATAGCCCTAGACTGAGATCACTGTAACACGTCACAAGCAACAGACAGACATGCTCTAAATTTAGTTCAAGGACACCGCGCATCACGCAGGCAGCCTCCATCACTGTGCGCCGCACCACACCGAACCGGAGGCCAATTAGTCGCCACAGTCTCTGGCGCGACGCGCTTACGTGCGTACGTGTGTGCGCGATTTTCGGAACATAAAAATCTTCCCAAGTAGTCAGGCAACCGGGGGCCAATGAACGGATTTAAATTGATTGCCGGTCGGGTTTTCGCTTTTGTTTTTTGTTTAAAGCGGATTTCGCTCGAAAGAATGTCGCCCCTGGTCTTGATGTGTGGCGGTGATTGACTAATTCGCGCTGCTCTCTGGGAATGAGTTGTGTGCTGAGTAGCCGAGCGGCTGCGGGGTTCGTTTTCCGACTCTGAGCTTTGGGCTCGAGGGCTACTGCGTACTGCAGTGGGCGGGCACTTTCAGACCTGAGGGCAGCGAATGCTGCACGAAAGAAGTGCTTTTGTAAAGTTTTCACGTCTGTGACGTTTCGTGCCCTCCTAGTCCTCGTGCTCTTGCCACAAATTGTCACCTCATTTCACACTCGATTCCGCCAGGGCGCGTCCAGGTCATGTGCATCGGCACAATAACACGCAACTTAAGCCCTGCAACTGCCCTCCTACGAGTATGCTCCGTGCTTTCAGGTCCCTGTCGGGCGCACAAAGTCCTCCGCTCCTGCCCTCAGTCCAGCCATTTTGAATTCATTTTGTTTTCATTTGGGTACAGTTACTGCCCCCCTACGAGGCGATGGAACCTCCTCCCCCGTCCTTGCTCTGCCGCTGTGCTCGGGGATCTCAGGTGGTTCTCCTGTTTTTTGTCTCGTGGACCTGCGATGAGAGTGCATTCACGTTGCCTGCAGAGCTGCGGGACTGGTATTTCAGGTATCGAACGACGATGACGATGACGGTTGTGGTGGTGGTGGTTGTGGTGGTGGTGGCTGTTCTCTCCTTCGCTTGAGCGCTGCTGGCGATGAAGGGGAACAAATCAATTGTTCGCGGAGGAGAGCGAATATCACGACTCGTAGCGTCGGTGGAGAGGTTGAATATCCTTTGCCGAAAGGAAACGATTTGCTGCAGCACCTCTTATGGGCAGGCTTGTGAAAGTTTTGAATACAATTTATTCGTCGCTTAAAGAGCTCGCAGATACAGGGGGACTTGAGTTAGACGTGGAAACAGGAATAGGGCGAGGTGTAGAGCTTTAAGTTGGCAATACAATTTTAACTGACGACCGTTTGGTCAGATGTCAAGTGGATAGATGCCTCACCAACGCTTCTAAATTGTCCAAATTAGTTTCGAAAATCATGGTTCTGTTCAAAACACGTTCATTTTTATTTCTGCTTAGCGATGAAGCTCACTTTTGGTTGGATGAGTACGTCAATAAGCAAAACTGTCGTATTTGGAGTAGGGACAATCCTCAAGTGCATGTTGAGACACCGTTATATCCATCGAAACCGACTGTTTAGTGTGGTTTATGGGTTGGTGGAGTGATTGGTCCGTTCTTCTTTAAAAACGAAGAATGTCTAAAGAGCCATGACTGCTGACTTTTTCTTTCATCAGCTAAACAACCACGGTGTGCAGGAACCGTGGTTTCAAGAAGACGGCGCAACATGTCACACAGCTTGGCCCAAAATTAATTTATTGAAGGAAACATTCGGTAACCGCATAGTTCCATGTTTCGAAGCCGTGAATTGGCCTCCAGGGACGTGTTACTGAACGCACGTCTTTCTTTATACTGATTCCTGATTCTCCAGCTGAACGTCAATACAGAATACTGCTCTAGCTCCGTTTCAGAACATCCAAGACTTGAAACCCTCATAACTTAAAAAAGAAAGGCTACTTTGAAAAGGCTTTAGGAAAGTGAGGGCAACCAAAATCCCACTTACATTATTTAAGGTCGATTTACCAAGCAAATACCTATCCGATCCAAATGGCAACGAAGTACATTGAGGAGCACAAATGGAAAAGACGGAGTATTTGTGTTTGTGGCGACAGCCAAGTTGTACAAAAAACATTTCTTCACAAGAAAATTGTTCAAAAATACAAGTCTTCTCTGAACTCGAGAGGCACTTTGAATTCGACAAGATTTGTTTGGGAGGAGTTGTGGGACACGGAAAATGAGTTGATGGATGAACTTTCCAGACAACGAACAGAGGAAGGCTCGGGACTGCTCGCTTTCTTCCTCTGGGGCTTTCATAGGTGGTGGAGCATCTTGAAAGCGCACCGGAATGTGAGATGGTTCTCCAAAATGTAGATACCTTTCGGAAGCACAACTGAATATGCTATGAATCTTTAAGACGTTGGCATAATGCAGACCAAGCACATGCTCTCTAACAGTTTTAAGAGATCCGCTGGTGCTGGTAAAGTGCGTCGACCCAACTGCAGAAGGTCTAGGTTCGATTCTCGGACGGAACACCTCGCATTTTTTACGGCACCACCTCTTCCGAGTTGCTGACAATACTCAGAGAGTATCAATTGTCTATGAAAAGTTTCTCAAATCTCGCCGTTCGGAGTTGGCAAGAAACTGTAATCGTCAGTGAGCAGTAGCACGCACAACACGAGTAGGTTTTCTAGAATCTAGGCCCTGGTCCCCTGTGGGCTGTAGTGCAACTTAATTAAAAAAACTCACCTTCTTTTTGGGGGAAGATGTCTTACAATTGGAGCACTACACTTTCCCTTGTGATGAAACGTTCTACAATGCAATGCTCGTGGAAATGCCGGCGACATTGCATTGCACTCCCTTTGTAAGTGACGTACATTTGAGACTGCTGTGGTGAGAGTTGAAGATGTAGGCTCATTGTCATAAAGGTTACCAACTGCAAATGTAGGTGACTGTCTGCGAGTCTTAGTAGGCCTCCTGTAGTGTTGTATATGTAGGTTTGCCAAAAGAGACACCTCGAGGAGCCTGTATGTCAACTGTGCAACAGACACCACTAAGCCGGGAGCAATCACCAACGTGCTCCACAAAGTTCGAGTCTTCTGGTTGGAGAAAGAGAGGAAGACCCAATCTTTGGAATAGAGATCATTTCATGGCGGACGTAAAATTGCTTGGTCTTGATGAATGACAGGGATAAAAGACAAGTTTTTATCATCAATGGGTCATCGGGCTAATGAGTGAGTAGGTAAGATAGCAGCGCCGATAACCGTTTCACTAAAGCTTTCGTAAGTGGTATTGCGACGTCCTTTCTTTCGATTGTACACATAACTCGAAACATAATCCTTTAATGTGTGAGTGAACCTATTAACCGCTTCCCTCGTGATAACGGGGCGTTACTGTCCATTTTTTGTAGTCACGTAACTCACGACGGGGAAAATAACCACAACTTATAACAGTGGTAACCTTTTCCCTTGGTTGGCTAATGTTAAATTTAAAAAAAATAAAAATTTTCAAGTCTCAGATTTCGACAGAAACGGAGTGAATGGGTCTCGTGGCATCAGAATGCGTGCGACACAGCGTTTAAAATTCATTCTGAGGCTAAGGAGGATCCCAGTGGCTGCCGGAAGATGGTTGGGATTTCGGTCCACATCCGGCCACCAATAAGCGACACATAGCAGCACCCGGTACGGTTTGCACTATGATGGGATACGAATCGAGTTCGGTGCGAGGCAACTGTCTCGTGGTAAGCGGGTATATGTCTCATAAGCTACTTTATGCCATAGTGACCTAAGTCATCGTCACACTAGGCATCAAAAATTTCTGCGTGCGATTTTTCGTCTTGTTTGCGTTGATGGTATCTGGAGGAGACAACGACATGCGTCTCCGGATACAACGCTTAAGATGGCTAAGCCATGTAGAGTGTATGGACACCACTGCTCCGGCCCGAAATGTGTTCGAATCTGAGCCATTGGGACAACGCAACAGAGGACGACCCAGACTAAGGTGGCGCACACAAGTGGAGAAGGACCTCAACCAACCTGAAGTGCGCAACAGGCGGCAGCTGGCGAAAGGCCGTGCTGGCTGGAGAGGCGTGTTGGTTAGGGTCCACCCCGAACTGTAGCGCCACAAGAAGAAGAAGAAGACCTAATTCATAGAACTGTGTACGTTTTAGAATGACAGATGAATCATCAATCAATCAGTTGACCCAGTCATATGTAATTGGAAATTATCGTTCCATCAGTGGGTTTGGCTTAAGCTCCTTAATAAAATAACTTTACATCCTTTTCCTGGCCGTAACCTTGGTCCTTACAATCAATATTCTGGCTTTTCTCCTAAAGAAACTTAGTCTTATAAGCGCCAATCAAAAATCAAAAAATCTGCAAGCAATTTGCTTCCTTTTCCAATCGACAACATCGTTGCAAGTCAACTGCATCGACCCACCCCACTCACGAAAGAAAGACAAAAAATGTTAAAAGAAGAATGGAGATGCCGGGGATCGAACCCGGGGCCTTTCACATGCAAAGCGAACGCTCTACCACTGAGCTACATCCCCGCTTATTCACATCTGGGAGTGTACTCTCAAGGTCATCCTCTGACTAGAGAGAAGTGGTTTTTGGAATTATTTGATGGATGGACTCCGAAAATTCAGTTGCGACGGGGATAGAATGTCGCATTGAAGAGTGGCTCCGGCTTGGATCCAAGCCACGAAATGATTGTTGTTCACTCGTCGCGGATAGGTTCGTTCCAAGATAGTTCACGAATACAAAAAAGTCCCGGATCACCAGAATGGAATCCTCTAGGAACCTGCCGGACAAGAATCGGAGGAAATACCCTTATAACCTGAAATCGCGTTTGGACTAGCCGCGGTTAGGGCTTCAACCGACAGTTGGACCTCTTGGGAGTGCAATGAAAGCCGGCTAAAATTTCCAGGTTGTAGGCATCTCTCGAAAACAAAAGGGAAGGTGACATGACTCTCCAGGATGTAGGAGAACCAAGTGTATGTTTTCAACATATCTGAGCAGTTTCGTTACCTCTAGGTAAGGTAAGACCTTAAAAGACGCGCCTCGACTTAGAGCCGTGCTAATGAGACACCAAACCGTGGCTAAGCAAGTGTGCTAAGCGATTGAAACCTCTGCGGCGCCTCTGGAGAGGACTACGGCGCTGTAGACCACTTCCATAACCATTCTCCAGCATATACTCCGATCAGGTGGCAGACTTTTGTCGCAAACGTAATCAGAGGTGATGATATAGGCTCCTTGCCAGAGAAGCGCCTACTGGTACCAAATAAGGGCCAGTTTTTGAAGCTGAGTGTAGAGAGGCTATTCCAAAAACCTTTCAAAAAAAATCAAGCAGCTGTACTGCTGGAATCCTGAATTATGGAGTCTCTTGTGTCCATGTCAAGCTACTGTTTCGTTCGCAATTTTGCAGGTTTTGTTGCCAAAGTAAGGCTTAGCTGTCGCTCTGACTGGAGGCAGCGAAGCAAGTCGTTCAAATCCCCAATAATCGGCTCCAACTCTTTGCATCATCAACGCGGAATTTACGGAAAATGCGGAACTGAAACGATTTGGAACAGCTATGCGGCCAAAGCCATACCAGACGACGTTCCATTGAAAGCGATAAGCCTTCATTCACACCTCCCCTTGTGGCCAGCCATATACGGACCATCCCAAGTCCGTATATTTCATTCCACTGCCGAGGTGATGAGATGCCAACCCACACGCAAATGCATTCCAGTTCACTTGAGATAGCTGAAACCGATGAATCGGCTTACACGCCAGAGCTTCTTTCATCGGCCAGATCAAGGCTAATCCAAATTAGCCTTGACTTATGTTAGGCGTCGCCTCGCATCAATCCGACTTAGACGACGTCTACAAGTGGCAGCTTCACACCTAGCCAGCGGTCACGACTAGAGCGTCAATTAACAGATCCCGAGGATGTGCGAATCAAATCTTAGAATGCAAAAATTAAGCCATTAGCAACGGTCACCGATTCCCAGTCCACTTAAATCAGCGCACTCTCAGGAGTCATCCCCCCAGAGACGACGAAAAATCACCTCTGCCTCCGGTCGCTCCAGATTATCCAGTTTAATTAAAATATCGCGGCCCGTGGCCGAATGGCATTTATCTAATCCACACGAGAGCACGGACGACGCGATACCCTTGTCGATAGATTGCGGCCATAATCGTAAAACCGAACGAGTATCGTCCTCTGCACGCCCGAGATGCCGGCCAAGTGAAAATAACCGCGGCCTCCGGTTACCGATATCTTTGCCCAAAGACCTAGTGCGGCGCGCCGCAACTGCGCTGCTCGGCTCCAGCCGAGAGATATGTTAAAGTGGCAGCGCAGACAGGTCGTTTTGCATCGAAACACACGGCCCCGGGCGGCCGAACGTAATGCTCCGCCAGTGCCTGACACCGGCACGGGTCGGCGGGGCTCCACGAATTGCTCGGACGGGCTTAACGCTTTAATAGCCTTTTAACTAAAACGCGAGTCGTTGTCGTAAAAAACACCACGAAGCTATCTGCGGATAAGTGTATCTGTGTATCTCCTGGGCGCTCTGCCGCAGAATGGAAAAGTAAATTTGCACCCCACTCCGTCCCGCCTAGGGAGTCGAACTGGAATTCCTGTTCGCCGCGCAGATGTGTGCTTGTGCGGCAAACCAGTTGACCGGCGAGGCGATTCCTGTGCGTCCGTGTCCATGCCACGACGGGATTAGAAAATGAAAACCTTTTTGCGCGCCACTAAGGCACTGGGTTGGGCGCGTCGGATGCGCGGCGCACCAGCAGCGGTCCCTTCCTCTGTGGATGCTGCATACTTCGAGTGAAGGTGAAACAAGTGTGTCCGCGTCCCCACAACAGCGCAGCGCACAGCACACCCGCTGTGGCACGTAAGTCGTGGCTTAGAGGAATTGATGGACCGACGTTTAAGCCGCTTGATGGTGTTCATTAATTTTGAATTTCAAGCAGACAATTACGGCTAGAGCACGCTCTACGGCCGTGCCGTGGAAGCCCGTTGCGCCGGCTGGGGTGCACCACTAACGAGGGAGCGAATGCCGAATTGGTTGTTAACAGAATTACCGGTGCGCGCGGCAAATGATTGTGAATTGGGCGGCAGAGGTGGCGGTGCGGTGGCTGCAAGTGTTAGACGGATACCCGCCGTCAAGGTCGGTTATTAATTCAGCTGCTGGTCTGAGAGAGTGCTTTTCCCGCCAAAGCGTCGGCATGGGCGAAGGTTATGGTCGATGGATTTAATTGCGCGGGATTGAGCTGAACCCAAGGGCTTGAAGTCGCGCACACAGGAAGTGTTTTGTGGCGACGACGCGAACCTTTTCTCAGGCTGTGCTTAGGCGTAGGTACTCTTTAATTGCAGCGTCGAGTAATTATGGCTCGCATCGAGGTCGCCGGCGTTCTCTGCGCAGTGCACAGTGTACGGATTATCGTGGGAAGCTGCGACAAGTGACTGATGCGGGACTCACGGGAGATCGACGACGGGAGTGCGAGGTGACAGTGTGCGATCGAGATTGAGGTGACTAATGAACTTGGGAATTGATGTCGAGCCGGCACTGGGAAGTCTAAATAAGCGACAGCTGTAGGAATGTTCGTCTGTTCGCCCATCTGTTCGTTTGTCTCATCCTTCGCCTTATGGATTGTATCAGACATAGACATCCCCTTGAGGGAACGGCTCACTGGTTGGAAAACGCTCACGGGACTCATGAACTGGAAGTTCCCAGCAAGCACAGGACAATTGCCGGCATTCCTTCACCCCGCCAAATCGCCATAAATTCGTCAATAAAACACTCAAACCGGCATCAAACCGCACTCTAATCACGTCCGGTTATGTCCGCAACCTCATTCCAGGATACCCATAAATGCCCGCGTCACTGGAAAGGACAGCACAACAGAGTATCCAATATGTTGCACCGCGGCCGTGTCGGTCACTACTCAGCACCCCATTTGGCAGTGGCAGCGTTTTATGAGCCAACTCGCAGGCAACATGGACGCATGAAGTTTTATAGCGTCCGTCTCAGCGGACCAGTCCACACTCGGGCACGTAGGGTCGTTAAACAAGTCCTCTCGCACTCGTTCGCTTGATTTTATTGAGACACGTAATGAACGCGCCAGAAGCGCTGGGCATCAAGTTGTTCGACGCTTTGGACAAGTTATGACACTTAAGGCACTCCAATCGGTGGCTCATTGCCTGGAGGAGACGAATGGACGGCGGAGAGAGGGGGGGGGGGGGGGCAGATTAATTAAAGAATGACGTGAAAGGTGTGTGTGCTGCAAGCGGTTATGGCACAAGGCAAAGAAAGTGAACGAGTGGCGGAAAGAATTGCACTTCGTTGGTGGTCCTCGAAGTGGAGGACTTCGATGGGGAGAGGATGTCAGAAAGAGAGAGAGAGAGAGAGAGGGTAGTAGTAGTAGATTATGAGGATATGAGAGATGTAAGTGGATGAAGCATGCTGAGGCCCAACCCCAAAGGAGTTGAGTGAATCAAAGATCAACGATTTCGAAAATAGACCACCTCTCAGGGAACCGATGCATTTTTTGTCCCGCAAATTATGAATTTTACAGTTCTCATCCAAACTCTACATTTCGAGGACCCTGATGACCCCCCCAATGCATTTTCCAGCCTCACGAGGAGGGCGTGTACGCACCGCCGCCACCTCTCCGATCCATATATGCCCGCGACGAATGCACGCTACAAAACGGTTCTCTAATTAATAACCAAACCACTGACCGCCCCGAAAAGGAGCGACTGAGGCGGACGCACCGCACGCAGCCACCAACTGGATCATCGCTGCAGCGGCATCGCCAAAGTTACCTTTGTGACCTCGCAAGAGCATTAACAGTTGTGCACCGCACCGCAAGCGAATGCATTCCATTGTGATCCAATAAGGATGCTCCACATCTCCAGATCCTCCCATTGGACATCGCCGGCAGTCGATCTTGTGCGGCGAAGACCTCTAGCCCCCGAATGCGTTATGCGCCAAATACGGACGTGGCCTCGTCCCAAACGAGCTTCGGTGAGCGGCCGCTCGCACTGGAACCTGATTAAAACTCAATTAATCCTCAGAGCAGCACTCATTCTGACCGCGGGCACGCGTCCCCATTGCGGATGCAGCACCGTCTTCGCCAAATAATTCACTTTGCTCGCCTCACCGTTACGAAGCTGCTGAACTTAATCTCTTTCTCCTGCTTGCATCCTGTGCTCCGGAACAATGGGGTAAAGAACACACTGACTGCTTTCACATGGGCTTCCGCCGGCCAGGTCCACACAGAGGTGCGCCCCGCCGAAGAGATATCGTCCACCGCACGCAGGCATCCTGTGTGGACGAGTGTTTGCTCTTAATTTGGAGCAACCACTTTGACTGGCTTCCTGCTTCATAGAACACACGGCTCTACGTCGAAATCGGAGCCGAAATCAAATCCAGCGCAACAACGACGCCGACAACCGCATCGACTAGATGCAATTTAAGATAATGCAATAAATCTTGCGGCAGTCGGGGAGAAAAAACTTCAGTAATTCAAGTCAGTCTCGCTGGCTGACACAAGCCAACAGGAACAGCATCCAGCCGGCCTGCTGGCTGCGTCCGCCGCCGAGCACCGTCCACCGATCGCCAGGAACAACAGTCACGATGGGAAGTACAAGTGGCCGACGGAGCACTGAAATCAAAACCAATATTTCCACATTTGTCCAAGTTCCTTGACCTGATGCTGGACGACGACGACGACAACGACGACGACGACGCTGGACGAGTAGATGCAGCATCAGCTCCTGTCGTCGTCATTCCTGTGTCTTGTTCTGTTTTCTTGAGAGAAGAGTAGTTGATTACCGCTGCCGACCGTGCCATCTATGCCATCGGTGCGGAATTGTCCGGCTCTCGGTGGTTGGCTTCCATCATAATCTAAAACGAGATACACTCGGGGAGGTAAGGATCGGGGTAGATTTTTGTCAGACGTGCTGGCCCACTGTCCGGACCTGGCATGTCGAGCCTTCTTGTGAAGATTGAAGATAGAACGGAGGACTTCTTAGAACGAGGAGATAGAGAACGAGAGAGTGAGAGGGAGAGAGAGAGAGAAAATGAGAAAGGGCTAGTAGAGGGTGTAAGGGAGGGCCGGTGACAAAGGGTGTGCGGGAATGTTTGTGAAAGGGGGACAGATAGAGGAAGTGAGTACTGGGGTGAGTGGTACTGAGGAGGATAGCGAAAAAGAAAGAGGGAGGAAGAGTGAAGGTAAGAAAGGAAGAGGGAGGGAGGAAGATGGCGAGCTATTTGGAAAGAGGTGGAAAGAGCTGTAGAAAGAGGATGAGGCTGAGAAGGTGAGAAGATAGAGGGATGTTTCGAGGGTGTAAAGTAAAGTTAAGGAAAGGAATGTGAATGAGAATGGAAGAGATGGGGCGGGGGGGAGGGAGAAAAGAATGAACAAAGGAGAGATTTAACGAAAGGGGAAAACAACGGACGAAGTTGTGGTAGAGAGAGAAACCGAATGAATCCGAAAAAAGGGGAGAGGACGAAGGACAACGACTGAAAGAGAGAAACATATCAGGGAGATGGGATTAGTTGTGAAAGAGAGAGAGAGAGAGACAGGGATAGATAATATAAAGGGGTTAGTAAAAAGATGAGATAGATAGAGAAAGATAGAGGAAGAAAGATAGAGAAAGAAGGATAGACATAGATCAAATGTGCGGGGGAGGGGGATAAAGTGAGAAGGATTCATTTTGACGGGCACTCATTAAACTAAGTCTCTAGCTAATGGCAACATGCGCGAGGATCAGCTGCGAAGCGTTGGACACTTTCGCTGAAATCTTCTGAGTTCTGAAATTTGCCGGACAAAGGTTTTAAAAGGCATATAAACGCAACCAAATTCACTGTTGGGCGCCAAATCTCAATGTGTTCCTACCGGGGAATCGAACCTAGACCTTCCGCGTTCGTCCGCCACGCACTTAACCCTATGCCACGGCGACCATGCTCATACTAGCTTCGACAAATAATTGTGCAAGAGGGGGAACGTAGGTAGATATGGTGACCTTAATCTTATTAATACATACTCGACGACCCTTTAACCAACTTACTCTTGAAAACCTTTTGATTTCGTATTTTCTGAATGAATGTTTATTGTCTTGTGACATGAACTTCAAATTTGTGTATTAATCCATCGATGTGAAATGCTGGAGAGTACGATCATCTTTCTTTGCTTTTATCCATATATCTGCCTGAAAAGTCATTATTAGGATAGGCTTGCTCTTTCGGCATGTCTTCTCCTTGTGCAGTGTCACCTAAGGAGTCTCAAGTTATTCCTGCTCAGGTTGAAAGTAGCTGTTTCCCATATAGACAGATATCACAATAAAACATCTTCATTTTCCATCTCCCCCTTGACTGCGGCCTTTTAGATTTTCGTTTTTTTTTGTCGGTGAAGTAGTGGGGTCGATAATAGCTGATCTTTTCTGAACACTTCGACTGCTTCAAAGACCGTTAAATATCTCTGTGTCCAGGAATCAACCTTATCCTAGGCTCCAGTGTTGTAACATCCTTTTAGGAGAAACACGGCAGAGGATCACCAATCATGATCTTGTAAAATATGAATCAATTGCTTTAATTACCGCTCGGCTGTCGATCTGGATGACAATGCTCATCATCTTATCTCACCGCTAGCCATTTATCGTCTTCAGAAAAGCCATAATAACTGACTGAAAAAAACTGCAGTGATGGTTTGGTCTCAGAAATGAGTGATTTCGAGATGATCTTGTAAATAATGAATGTCTAAGGATTGCCTCTTTTAACGACAAGACTAGATGCTCATCATCCAGAACTCCATGCTTAAGGTGTGGCCACTGTCCGAAAAGACTGCAGAAAATTTTGGAGATCTGCCGAAGATTTGAAAAATCTAATTTCTTGCCTAACTTGATTGCCGAAAGATGATCAGATCAAATTAAAGACAGAAGTTAAACATTTTAGGTGAGCAATGCTATCGTGGGCGTCGTGGCGAAGTGATTAAGTGCGTCGTTCCACACCCATACGACGTAGATTTGATAATCGGACGGAACGCCTCGCATTTTGTCCCGACACCACCTCTTTCGAGTTGCTGAGAACACTCAAGGAGTGCCAATTGTCTATAAAAAAGATTCTCAAATCTCGCCTATCGGAGACTCCAAAAAGATTGCATGTCCCTTCTACTCGTGAGAGAACAGTAGGACCAACGACTAAACAAACACCAGCCAGCTCGACAGTGACACATCAGAAGCCTTAGATGGAAAGACGATATGATTGTTCATTCAAGGCGCCAATTGATTATGAGCTGTTCCTATTCATGATAAGAAGTGTTTATGAAAAGGACTCGCAGTTGTTCAAGATTTCCCTTTTTTTCTATCTCTCACTAAATGCCCCCAGTTGAGATCTTCTAGACTTGTGTGCACCACCCCCCAAATGAGGACTTTTTCTGTTGCGTTGTTTGCTGGCAAAGACCTGAAGACTTTTCGAGCAAGACCTGTGTCAGCCATCAACTAGCCATCATAAACATACAACCACTCTTAGGGTTTTCGAAGAGGCGGTTTTCGATTCCCGTTGAGTACTGTTACACTCAAGCCCTCAACTAGAAAATCTCTACAGATGGCATGACTTTTGATGATTAGCTGCTGTTGTGAAAACCTGTTGGTTGAGGTTGTCTCCATCCGTGAAAGCCATCTCAATCTTGAAGGCTGTCTGTTGCGTTATCCCATTGGCTTGAATTCTAAGCTCCACATTTTGAATTGAATTTCAGCATTGTAGCCATAGCCACTCGACTGAGTGCATGCCGTACCTTCGTTTCTAGTTAAAATATCGATTCTGAAAAAGACCAAAAGCTTCTCCGTCTATTTTCTTCTGTTTTGCCTTTGTAGGGAAGGTCCTTCTACTGAATTGTCTCTTGAGACAAAAGTGTGATCCTCTTTGGCGAGGTAAATAAAGTCTTGGACCACCATAAATCTTTTAAATCTATTTATCCACTGTGGTGCTTCGTCTGAGATGTCAACGGCATTTCAGACACCTTTAAGCTGTCTCCTTAAGACCCCTTTAAGCTGCCTCCTTTTCTATGTCAGCAACCACCTTACCGATGTGTTCAGCTAATCAAATCACAGTTCGCGTAATGCCGCAATTTGTAACAGATCGTTCTTATAGTGTTGGCATGGGCATTTGTGACAATCGTCTCAAGCTCTGCACCTATTCTGAAACATTTTCTCCCTCTAAAGGACAAACAGAGTTTGCAATCTATCCTGAGAGCAAAAATTCAACATCATTCTGTAACACAATCTGTAAAGATCGGTAGAAGTGGCTAAAGTAGACAAGCTCCAAGAAGCTCATCTCTTTGCATTCGTTCATGTGCGACCTTAAAATCGAAGAACTGTGTCAATCTGCAGGCCTTCCCCCAATCCGCCAAGTTAGCTGTCAGTTTGCCAACAGCACAAATGACAAATCCACATTCAATTCAGTCACCCAAGAATACCCTTAAATTTCTCTCTTGATGAGCTAATATAATTTTAGCTTCCTAGAAAGCTACGCACCGTACCTACCCACTGCTACGGTGTATTGCGGTTAATCCAAAACATATTTCCCCACAACATGACAAAATTTCTGCCAGCTCTCGGCATCCACCGATCAAAGTTATTTGCCTGCATTAAAGCAAACATTTCTAATTAACCCAAATCGTGTTAAGAACGCAAATCCTCCCAAGTTCGACGACCTCTTTTTCCGCACCGCCTCTCCACCGGCCCGCGGGCACACTGTCTAATCTATTTGATTATTTCGTTGTTTGACAAACAAATTGTTACCTTTATTAGCAATTATGAACTAATTAATTATTCAATACCTTCCCATTCGGTTCATAATTAAGAGCGACCGATGACATTCTCTCGCCACTCGCCACTCGCCGCTCGAGAAACTCGATCCCACCTTGACGGCCCCTTTCATAAATATCTTCTTTAATTTAATTCAGATATCATATTCCGGAGCCAATTAAATGGCCACAAATAACAAGATCGATGTGTGACATGTTGTGTTCGGAGCTGCCGCTTGTGGAGTATGCACGACCACTCCGTTTGAATGAATGCGGTCTAGATGTTCAATTCGCACGAGTGCGGCGTTACAAGTTGTCGTTACATCACACGGTCACTCGAATTTCGGTGCAAGTGTGTGTCTTGGCAAAGTCACTCATTAAGAGCGGTCGAGGTCGGGGCGGCGACGCAGCATATGACACCTGTTTCATGGCAGCCTTGTGTAGCGGTACACGTCGTAAAAATCAAACCAAAACCAGCTTACATGCTCGAGATAGATATTTAAATTTATTTCCCTCCAACAAAAACAAACACACACACACACACGCACACCTCTCCGCTCGGCTGACTGGACTGACTATTTTTGTCAGTCGCATTTTCTGCTTCGCTTCTTCTGCGGCCGAGATCACTCAACAACCTTGTGCCACAGACAGGGCAGCAGTGACAGTCTTACATTTTAACACGAGCCAATTAGATTTCTCAGTGAGCAATGGTTCCTCGGCGGTGGCGGAAAGAATCTTCGACTCTTTCAGCTCTCACTTCACTCCATTGCCAGCAAATCCACTCTCGGCCACTCGGGCAGCCGCTCGTTAACAGCAGCACTTAGCATATGATTAAGCGTGCGGTGAAACATCGGAATCTGCCTTGTGTATGTGAATTGTTGCAAAGAACTGGTAAATGGAATACTAATCGTATAACGGTGAAGTGTTTTAAATGCTTTAGTCCCATTGTTGTTTTCAATATGTTTATAGCCAACAGCAACAACAACAACAAAAACAAAAGTCAACAGCGATGGACGGTGGACGGTGGCGATGACGCGCGGCTTACAGCAACAACAAATTTTACACATGTGATAAATGTGAAAACAAAAGAGTTGGACTGCGAACTTGATCGGTATCGATCGGAATTGATCGTTTTCATCGGTTGATCGGTTATCGGTTTGGACTGGAATTTATGTTATTTTATGAATTCGTTTTTTCTTTGGTCTTGTTTTTTTCTTTTATGGCGACATGTTGGCTAGGCCTGTGATTAGGCATTAACGAGTTTTGATTTGTTGGTGTTCTCGTTACCGAGGCATCGGAGATGTCTTTGGTTCAAGTAGGAAGATGATCGTCAGGGAACCTGTTTCGTGAGTGAAATGCATTCCAATGCATATGAGGGCATTAGGCGATTGATGTGCGAATAGGGCGAATTTGAAGTAACTGCGGAGGAGTACGTTCTTAGGGTGAAAAATTATTTCTAACATTTTCGAATGAAGTCAATCTTGTACCTCAAAACGGCCCATTTCACAAAATTCATTATAAATTCCAAGCATACAACGCTCTTAAGTTGAAAACCCTCAAAGGCTCCTCAATCGTATGCCAGCGCACTTCAAATATGAGGCAAGAGCCAAAAAACTTCTGCACTTACATCTCCTGATGTCATAATTAACCATAATTCGAATCATTTCCCTTCCAAACACACAACCCGAAAAAGAAGAGGTATCCCATCAAAAGAACATACCGCATCCGATGCCTCGGTCTCTTGCAAAATTTCGGCACTTAGCTTGAGGACAATTGCCGATTCTTTACACATGCTCATCGGACGGGCGTAATTGCCAGACGCGATCACCTGCAATCAGAAATTGCTAACATGATCGTTAAGATTCTCCCGCGAAGTCCGGATGAATCAACTAAATGCGCGCATGTTGTCCAATTACCCAAATAATACACCATCTTCCAGCCGGTTGTCCAGACCTGCAATCACGCAAAAACAACACACACACAGACACCCGTCAAAAGAAGGGAAACACGAAGGAGAAGAATCAAAAGAATTCTTCTCGACGGCGTCGGTGTCCACTTCCACTTTCAGCAAGGAATGTCCGCTGGACAAGAGCCCGATTGCCCTACAGCTCTCAATCACCTCCATTGCCATCATCAACATCGATCCGCGGCAGCTTGAGAGGTCCCAATCACCGCAGCCCGAAAGGACATCATCACCGAAGCGGGGGGCAGGATCGGGGTATCCGACATCGTGTTCGATGCGAAGGGCTCCATCAATTGCCTCCGCGGATACATTTGGCGCGTAACACGAAAATCTCATTTCTTCCATTCATTTGACGTGGGCAATGCAGCGGCGCACTGGATGGGGCCGAACAAAAAATGAAAGGGGATTCGATATTTTGGCCCCATTACCCGGGAGTCAGTGTTGTGCGATTGATGGTGGCGGGTTGCGGGGGAGGGCTGCAACAAAGAAAGGACGGGGTGTGGCGGGCAGGTCGATGTTTGCGCTCGTCTGCGGCGAACTCGGTGAAGGAGCCCACTCAACCGGTTTTCGCTTTTCAAATACAGTTGCTTCCAGGAATCGTTGGGGTGTCGCCTCTGGAGTGGATACACACGGGAGTTTTGTGCGCGTGTGTGCGTGCGATTTGTGCGATGGTAGTGATCGATTGGCGTTGTGCGCGGTCAATCCTGTTTCAGAGGTGAGTCGTCGTGTTTTGTGTTCTTTTCTTTTTTTTTTCTTTCTTTTGCGATGTTGAAAGAGTGGTGGCTTTTGTTGCGATTTTTTTTTAAGAACTGCAATATACAGTGTGATTCAGACTTTGTTTGATTAGAATTTAGAATGTGGTATTTGAGGCGTGCCAGTGCAGACATTGGTGTACAGAAAAAAGACGACACCTTCGACCTTCAGAGGCAATGTAAGTTCTCTATAGTTTGCTCTCGTTTGATGCCGTCATTTTGTCATTTTGTAACTTCTACGCATTATTTTGTAGTTTCTTAAAGATTTATCAAGCTTCACGCTATAGAACACTGTTCTTGTTATGTTGAACTTCTGTGGTTCTCAGGTTATCTTTTTATTTGTCATTTTTATATGTCGTCCTCTCTTTACCATTGTTTGTTGTCTTTCATAAATTGATGCAACATTTTGTCATTTTTGGTTGTCTTGAGAGTTTTTATGCTTTAACCGTCTTCTTTTGCTGATTTTAGTCATTCAAGCAGTTCTTGTTCATCATTTGACTTCATCACTATTTATTTGCTTGCCTGCAGCGTATTATTAAAGTATCATTGGCATGTGTAAACGCATTACCATACTATTTAAACTTTCGCCATTTTAAGCCATTTCTTATGCTCTTCTAATTAAACTATTATTTTCCATCATTTTCATGGTTTGTCCATGTTTTTGGGCATACAAACTTATTCGCGTTTTGCATTAAAAAAAATATTGAAAAAAAAACCGGGATATTACATTACTGAATGTATTGTTCTTCGGAGGCGATTATTTTTTCCCATCTCTCTGATAATTTTCGAATAGCATCTCTTGAAATTAATTCTCTTTTCTTCAAAATACCCGCATCGGTCATCTTTAATCCATCGTAAAAGCCAGTAGTTGAAAATAAGGTGGGTGGGGTAAGATCTCAAATTTTAGTGTTTCTAGGTAGTTTCTGACAGCAACGGCCACGTAAGGCCGAGTGTAATCGTGGTGAAAGATCACCTTCTCATGCTTTTTGGTCATTTCTGGCCGTTTTTCATACAATGTACGGCTCAAACGCGTTACTTACGTTAGTCGATAACGTTTCCCACCAATTTTTCGCCTGGTTTTAGTAGCTAACGATAAAGACGATGATCATCAGGCTTGTATAGAAATTTTTCTTCTTGTGGTTAGCATAGTACATCCACTTTTCATCTCCAGTCCCGATCCGGTTCGAAAATCCCTTCCTTTGATGCCCTTCAAGAAGCAGTTCGGAGGCGGAAAATCGACTTGCGACAACTCTTGATTTCAACTCCGAATCCGGCACCGAATTTCCTTACTTCTGAATAAACCTTTATTTCTCTAACCAAAGGGAATTTTTTTCTGAATCACTCCCAACGAAATAGGTACTTTACTCTGCATTTGCCCCTGATCTAGATCAAGTAAGGCTTTTAATTCCTCACTTTCAAACTGTTTAGGCTGTCCAAGACTTTCTTTGTCTTCAACCATGACTTTTGATGCGTCGAAAGCATTCTCTGCATTACTTATCGATCGGAGCAGTTTCTACAGGCGTTCGATGGGTCTCAGCTGCACTTTGCTTCCTTTTAAAAAAGAAAATCAATATCTCCCGCAAATGCTATTTATTCAAGAGAAAATCGAACATTTTGAAAGATCCAAAAACAATGTTGTTGTCTACAGTAGGCGATGTTCACAAATGTCGCACATTTCCAAAGAAGTGGGAAATCGATTCCAAGATCATTCACAAATTGCAGGTAGTGTCATCTTTTGAAAACGGGTGTTTCGTTCCTTTTTTTTTAAATGTTTTGTAAATTTTTTTTTCAGTTTTCCAAAAATGTTGTAGGGATCTTCCATAATTTTGTAGTGGTTCCTGTACTGATTAATCCATTTCTTCATTCCTGTTATTATCATAACATTGTCTTGCATTCATTCTGACATTTTCCATCTCCTTTCATCGTATCCATGGTCCATTTCTCTCTCTCATGTATTACGAGTTTTCGTTTTAACGAAATATTAGTTTTCCTTGTTAAAACATTTTATGTGATTTTATTTCCCATCGTATATCCTATCGTATAACTTGTTCTTTTTTCTCGATTATTTTACGATTACTTTCCAATTCGCTAAATGTGTTCGATAGGTTTTGTTTACTTCTCTGTCATTTTTAGACATTCTTCAGCACTTTTTTGGTTATTCCTCATTATTCATGTTATTATCATTTTGTTCGAATAAGAACCGTTCCGTCACTCAACACCTAGGACAAAATGTATGTATCGACAATTATAGTTTTGAGTTAGGAAAGGAGTTTGTCTATCTCGGGACAAACGTTAACTGCACAAATGACATCACAGTGGAGATCCGACGTAGAACCACCCTTGGCAACCGATGCTACTTCGGTTTGTCGAAACAACTGGGGTCAAAACTCCTCACTCGAAAGACCAAAGTCTTGCTCTACAAGACCCTTATACTGCCAGTCCTGCTTTATGGAGCTGAAAGCTGGACGATAAGCACGTCTGCAGAGCAGATTCTTGGTGTCTTCGAAAGAAAAATTCTACGTCGGATATATGGTCCCGTCTGCGAGGAAGGTGAATGGAGGAGAAGACATAACCGCGAACTCTACGAGCTGTACCAGGATGTGGATGTAGTCTAGAAGGCAAAAATCCGTCAACTACACTGGCTCGGCCACACCGAACGCATGGACAGCAACGCTCCAGCGAAGAGGGTCTTCGAATCTGAGCCTCCTGGTTCGAGAAGAAGAGGACGACCGAACCTCCGGTATAGAGACCAAGTAATCGCGGACGTAAGACAGTTTGGCCGTGATGACTGGAAGCACCGTGCCCAGGATCGTCAGCGATGGAAGGCGGCAATTGCTCAGGCTCTGACCCTTCATGGGTCGCCGGCCTGTTAGTAAGTAGGTATCATTTTGTTATTCATTATTTATGCCTTTTTCTTGCTTTATTTATTTTTATTTTGCTCCGTAGTTTTTTTCGAAACTTTGTGGTTTTCTGCGATCGGTTTCGTAATTTTCAAGTGCTACAGCCTACAGCGATGTGAGTTTCCATTCCCAACTTTTTGGTTGAATGAATCTGAAATTTGGATTGATCAAATTGAGGCATTGAAAGTAATGGATTCCAAGGTTCTCTGGCCAGTTAAAGGCGCTTCTTCAACCGCGAGGAAATACACTATTCTGACGATGACAATCGAATTCCGGACAAAAAAAAAAAAAATAAGAACGCTCTCTTACAGAAGTGTCTTCATAACAAATTGAAGATCGTGACTGGAACATTTGTTGGCGAGAAGTTCTTAAACATCAAACTGCCTACCCTCAAACTTGCCGATTTAAAAAAACATTTAACATGTATCTGGCAAAATTTTGGAAACGTCATCAAGCACGATTTGCAAAGTCAAACGTGTATCAAGACTAGATGACCCACAGTCAACTCACTTCACTTCCTAGTTCCTGAAATCTCGAACGGAAACTGAAATTTCTCAACTGACACTTTGAAGATTTAATGAGCACGCAACGAAGGAGTACTACAACACCTCGAAGAAGAAATACTTCCCTCCACCGACATTTTTTCACAAAGCCCTTAGAAACTTGTTCTGCTACCACAGTAAGTTCAGTGACGCCGCAATGCGATGTTAGAAATCCTGTGGCTTATTATAGTCAGGAGAGCACACACCATATCAATCTTCATCCCTTTTTACAATTTGTTTTTCATTTTGTAACCGTGTGCCAATTTCGTCACTTGTCACATTCCACTTTTCGGTGTCTGTTTGTAGTCTAATGGTTTCTGATCTTCTTCTACAACTTCAACGACTGTTGAGTCGTTTCTGATTGATTTGACTAATTTTTAAAGTTTTTGAATGTTCTCTATTGTTCTTGTTTTTCCTATTTTTAAAATAATTTTACTAAGGGCTGAGAACCACCGCCCTCATTACTTTCACATCTTCGTAATCTAATTTTGCAACATTTTGCATTCATCAGCTTTTTTGGCACTTGGCGCAGTTTTTGAAAACTCTTCTGTCATGCTGCATAGTTAACCGCCTCTTCAGACCTTCATTGATGGACGTATCTGATATTCTTTTGTCATTTATTTGGATTTTCTCGTTATCGAATTTTGTTACCTTACATTTTCCTTTGCTGATGCTGTACTCCCTCGTTGACCTCTTTCCCTCCCTCTCTCTTTCCCTCTCTTTCTCCATCTGTCTCTCTCTTTCTCCCACTATTCCTCCTTTTCTCCCTCTATCTTTCGCCCCCTCTCTATCTCTCTCATCCAAACTAACTCCTCTCCAGCCCTTAATTTTCAAAAAAAGATGAGAAAGTTTATCAATTTCTTCCTGGCCACTGACCCCTTTTCCGAACTCCCTTACAAAATGTCCGCCATAAAATAAAGAACACCGACTCAGTGCCCACCGCGACAGCAACAGCTTTCATAAATTGATTTGTTTCCCTCGGCTGCGGAAAGGCCTCTCACGGGCCCACTGAAAGCCCATTGCGAAGCGCGCTTTCGTCGCGCCAACAGCTCGTCGATTCATCACCTCGGGTGATTAGAATAAAGGCACGCATCGAGCGCTGATGAGGGATCGAGCTCTGGATCTGGTACCGCACACCAGTCAGCCTTGTGGCGATCGATATCGATTTTAAATAAATTATGCTGTCGCATAAGCAGGCACGTCTCATGGCAGCCACCGCGTTTACGGCGAGCTCGCCGAGCGACCCGCCACCGGAGCAGACAGCTGCGTTACATATGCATGAGTGGCTTGTCTTCGGGCTTAAGACTTAATTAGGGCCGGCGCAAAATTAGCGAGCCTCTCGCCGCCGATTTATGCGGCGAGTCCTAATTCGAATTCCTAATGGACGGAGAAAGCGCACCTGGTCCACCGTTTCAGAAGCTAGTCTACTCGGCACTTGCGTGGGCGCAGCAATGATGGAAACACAAGCCGCTAATGAGTTACGCCGTTGCCGCGATGATGGCCCTGGACGGGTAACTGACCCGAGCCTTGACCAGATTTTTATCTCCCTAATGGCTTTCATTTGTAAACATGATTTACTCCGTTGTTGTGGCATATTTCTCGAGCAACGGCTTCTGAATTGGAAATGCTGGTCCAGGCTATGGATGTCATGGATGCCTGCTTTTGGGTGGGAAGTGAGGAGGAAATGGCTCAAATGCCGGACCTGGGTGGTATAACTGAGACCAGCGTTCCAGAGCGTGCCAGCCGAATGTGTTTCGGAACTCATTTCAAAATCACATCCCATTCGAAACACGTACCGCCAGCTATACCCTTGCGACCATTAGGAGCCCTGGAGAACGATCCACATGGATTGGGAATTGGCGATAATTTGGGAGGGAAACGATGTGAATTCAAGGTCGTGAAGAAATACATTTTTTCCCACCTGTGAGTGACAGTGGTGATGTAACTCGAAATCGCCAATTTGTAAGGGGTTCCTGTAGACCATTTGAGGTGAGCGAACGTGGTCGGGGTGTCTTGCATTTGAAAACGGCTCTTGACGGTTAGAAGATGGGGCCGGGTTTTTTTTATTCTTCTAAAGCAACAACTGTAGTGACATCTGAAGAGGAGGAAGCACGATTTAATGAGCAGTTAAGGCTTGGAAACCAAGACATGAAAGAGTTTGTCTATAATCCTGTTGCTTGAACTAACCCCGCCACATCATATTTAGTGATGAGCATCCTTTCTTGACGAAGTCTTTTAACTCTCCTGTACTCTTAGAAAGGAGAACAATTCTTCAGGCGGTTGGCTCAAAGAAGAGCGATGACCGCATGAACTGATTGAAAATAAACAACTCAAACACAGGTGGTCTACGTCACTGGCATAAACTTCCTTACTGCTACGAGCATTGTCGATGCAGGCCGATACTCTTTTCTTTCGTAAAATTGAAACTCTAATTTCTAAGTTGTGGTCACCGAGGCGTAGTGGGTAAATGCCTGGACCAACACGCCGAAGGTCTAGGTTCGATTTCCACCATCTCTTATGGCTTTTGGGTAAGGAACTCGAAGTAAGATCGATTAAGACTTGATTTGGATAAAATCTAATAAAGAGTGGTGTAACCGAACTGCACGATATTTATTGGGAAGCCTTGCTATCCTACTCTATCTGACATTTCCTTGTTTCAGTGCTTGACAAATTCCACCACAGCGCGTTAAGATTGTTGAAGCCTCTTACGAAAATGGGCGTTCAAATCGAAATGCCTTTCGTGTACTTCGTGGTCTTTCACATCTCAGTGGATTTGTTAACAAACACAATTGCCGCACTTTGTCAAGTGAGTATCCACGAGTGATTGTTCAAAAGCCCATGCATTGACAACGAGTGACAGTTTGGTGCGGTTTATGGGCTGGCGGCTTCCTCGGACCGTACTTCTTTGAAAATCAGGTCGGTCAAGGAGTTACCTTCACAGTAACTGTGCTCGCTATCGCGGGATTCGAATGAACTTCTTGTAGTCAGAAATTGAGGATATGAAACTGGACGATAGACAGTTTCAGAGACGACGAAACAATGACGAATGTACATCAATAAGCCAAGGACGATTCAAGAGCTTTAGGGTGAAATTATTTAGTCAATTATATCTCAGAGCCATTGAAAGTATGGACCATCGGATAAAGGACACTGTGCCAGAATTGACAGCTACACGGTTAAGTTTAAAAGATTTTCTCAAAGTTACATCAAACATGGTGGTAAACGTCACTTTAGATGGAATCTCTGCTAAGCTCCGACTCTTCATTGTCCTATTCGTCGTTATCGTCCCCTTTGTGAATGTTGAAGTGAGGTAACTGCGTATAAACTTGAGACAAATTCTAACCTACCTTAAGATCCACCACCTTTATGTCGAATTTGGGTCAAGAATTCGTTTTTGGTGGTGAAGAGGAGGTGTGCAGGGCCCATTTTCTACAAAAATTGCAACAAAATTGAAGAGAGCGACAACTTAGGATCTGTTGCATATTATGCTGGATCTCCCCTTTCGTGAACAGTCGAAGTTATAAGGACCTCAGGCAAAATATGGTGACGAGGGTACCTCCTACTGGTTGATCCTTGATACCAAATTTTACCTAAGAAGCAACTAAGCACTGCCTTACCCTTATATTGTACTTTTATCTTCACTTAACACATCACTCAATATCATCCCGGGGCTGAGATATAGGGGGCGCCACTAACAAACATTCTACAGAATTTTTAGGAAGTATAAACATTCAAATGGTGCCTACAAAATTTTCATGAAAATCTGAATATGTGGTTACAAGTTACAGTGCTTCAACTGACCTTACTTTTGCAATTTTTAAAACAATGGAAAAAATAGAATTTTGTGTGTCAGTCAAAAACTGTTTTTTGAAGGGGAAAAAATTACCGCGCAAGCTCAGCAATGGCTTTACAGGGACTCAGCTCCATTAAAAACAACTATTTGTCGGTGGTATGCGGGCTTTAAACGTAGCCGTACGAACAACAACGATGCTGAACGCTCTAGAAGGCGGTTACACCTGAAAACGTCAAAGAAGTACACAGACTCGTTTTGGAAAAACACAAAGTGAAATTGCATCTTACACCCTAAAAATATCAGAAGGTAGTGTGTTCTCTATTTGACGACAACATTTGATCATGAGGAAGCTGTATTCGAAATGGTTGCCGCTGCCAATGGACCCAAAGCAACGTATTGATGGTTCTGAGAGCGGTAGAAGAGCGTCCGTAAGAGCATTTGAATTGTCTACATTGTAAAGGGAGGTTGTCAGAGGTATAGAAGTATAGGTGTACTTTGAAGTGGAAGAAAGCAGATACGACTTTCTTTCGTGACATTTAGACTGATATGAAATGAAATTTATTCGAAAGGCTGGCATATGGCCGTAGAGAGGAATGTTGGTTGAGGCCCAGGTCCACCCTGGACTGTAGCGCCAGTTAAACATGAAGAAGATGAAGTATATGACTATCACGACTGTTTCGGACGGAGTTTAATCTGAAGGTCCAACTGTCGATCACTGTTCTTATAATTCGTGACCGCATATGGGCAATGAACCAGCGAGTGTTGCTCTAAAAGTGGTCAAACGTTTCAGGCTTAGCGACGAAGACTACAGGTTTCACATATTCCTGCAGAAAATATTCAAGCGTAGTTAAATTTCACGTCCTTTGAGGCCGAATCACGGATCCGCAAGGTTACACTACGCGGTTACCAACCCTTCAGTAAATTGTGGGACAATCGTGGAACAAGCTGTATGACGTCTTGTTAAAATCACGGCTCCTGCACATTCTGGTTGTTCAGCTGATGCACGAAAAAGTCAGTAATCATGGCCTTTTTCCGGCTACAATTGTGACGCTCTGGTCAGCAACGTTTTTAGAGAAGTTTAGACTAATGGTCGCCGTGGCGTAGTGGGAAAGTACGTCGACCCACGTGCAGAAGGTCTAGATTCGAATGCAGGGCGGAGCACCATGCTTTTTTTCACTGCACCACCTCTTTTGAGTCGTTGACAACACTCAGAGAGTAGGCCCTATGAAAAGCTTCTCAAATCTCGCCGTTCGGAGTCGGCAACAAATGTCCCTTCCACTAGTGAGAGATCCATAGAGCACATCAAACAGTCAGTTTGTGTGGATGTAACCTTGTCCCAGCATGCAATTGAGGCCTATTATCACACCCAATGGGACAATTCTGTTTATTTACGCATCCATTCAGCCAAAAGGGAGCTACATGGCTAACCAGAAGTCGCTAACGAAAATGGGCATCAACGGCAATCTTGTTTTGGGACAAAGCATTGTTCAGGCAGCAGTCTTCTTCTTCTTCTTCTTCTATTTGTGGCGCTACAGTCCGGGGTGGACCTGGGCCTCAACCAACATGCCTCTCCAGCCAGCACGGTCTTTCGCCAGCTGCCTTCATCAGCGCAATTCAAGTTAGTTGAGGTACTTCTCTACTTGTGTGCGCCCTGCAGCCTAGGCCGTCCTCTGTTGCGTTGTGCCAATGGCTCAGATTCGAAGACTTTTTGGGCCGGAGCAGTGGTGTCCATACGCTCTACATGACCTAGCCATCTTAAGCGTTGTATCCGTAGACGCTTTATCAGGCTCATGCCGCTGTACAGCCCATACTGTTCGTGGTTGAATCGACTAATCCCTCGATAGTTGGCGCAGTCGAAGGGGTCTCCTTTCTTGTGGACCGGATAGACGACGCTGAGATTTCACTCGTCGGGCATGCTTTCCTCCGACCATATCTAACAGACCTGACAGCTGACAAAATCGCCAACTACAAAAAAAGCGTTCCCAATCAAAAAGTCCTATATCGCTCAAAAAACGCACCCGTTGCTTCCATTTCTGCAATGACCCTCTGCTTAGGGCTTCCGAAAGTGAAGAGATAGTTTGTCATTTAGAGACGCTACAATATAGAGGGGAGTTGTACCTCAACCAACAAACCTCTACAGTTGCGCTGGTTAAGGTTTATTACTCCTTGTGGACGTCTATTAATTGTTGCGACTGAAGCCGGAGTAGTATTGTCCATTCCCCTTTTCATTTCCTAGTAATTTTAAACGTCGTACGTCGTGGAAGGCCTACACAGTGCGTCATTGAGTCTCCTTCTCCAAATACCGTCAACGTATGCACCACCAAAAAGAGTACGCAAAGCTTTCTTTTTAAAAAGACCAAAGATTCCTTCATCTGCTTTCAAGAGGATGCCTGTTCATGCGCCATAGACGAGATGATCTGGGTGCTATACGAGTATAAGGTTAGCTCGTTGGTCGTTGGAGGTGAGGGTCTGGCTACCTAGTTGCCTCTTGAGCGCAAAGAAACATTGATTTACAAGAGTGCTTCTAGGTTTGATCTAGGCACTGCGTAGGGGGGATAGTTGAAGTCCTTGTCCACCTCAAAATGTTTGCTTTTCATTATGACGCTCAGTTGGAGATATCGATGTTGTGCGTCTTTTTTTGGGACAGCTCTGAAGTTCAAAGTCTTCTGAAATTCAAAGTCAAAAAAATGTCGAAAAGCCAAAATCTTGAAGTAATAAAACTTTACAATTCTGAGTTTTCCGAAATCATCACCTCCTCCAAGTCCGATAGCGACTCCAAGTAAAGTGCTGGTGGTCATTCGGATTCCCAGCCAAGCTCACATTACACTGTCACCGCAGCAACGCCTGGCGCAACTCCGCCAAAGTCCACGACCGACATCGCGCAAATGTCATCCCCGTTTTATAGGTTCATTAAGCCTGCCCAGTTCACCAATCTGTGTACCCATCTGAGCGGCTAATTACTTCTCAGGGGAAAGAAAAACGCGACTGCTACTGGACGAGGAGAAATGAGTTCACAAGTTCATCGCACAGCCACTCGGCGACTTGTGTGACAATTTACGAAAGAATTATGAAATCGTTTAGTGACTCGGGGAACCGTTAACATCACCCTGGGACCTTGTGGTTACGTAACAGTCACTTGATCGCCGTCGTTCCCGTCGCACTCTGATTTGTGATTCGTCAACAATTCTCCAGGTTCACATCGCACACTGTGCGTGAGTGCCTTATGTAATTTGTTTCGAGTGCACAGAGTGTGTGTGTGTGGTGTGTGTGCGTGATACGTGATGTAACCGAAAGAGCAAGAATGTTCGGCCTGTTCTAGGGTACATTACATTTTCGGAGCGATTTTCGTGCGGCGACTCTCGGGCGAAGGTGAGGCACGTTTCTCGTCCGTCATGCACGTACTTGACGGTTCGCTTTGCTGTTCTTATGTTCGTGTTCACGTAGGAAAGTCGGATTCGGAAGTGCAAGTCTCGCCAGGGGCGGGGAGTCGTGAAAATTTCAATGTTGTAGGGCCGACTGGCTGGCCCATATTTACCGAAAGACCGGAGCTAAGGTTGCCGCCGAAATTGAATATTCAGAGCGCCGTCCACGGAAGTGTTACCCGTTCGTGGGGACGGTGTAAAGCAGGCTGGCTGCGTTGGCGACGGCAACAACGGAAGGTCACTTCCTGTAAATCGAGGGCGGGCATCGGATTTTCCTCGTTTGCGGAAAAATGAGGTCTCACGTAGGATCTCACGTATGATCTCACGGAGGTGCCCACATTACATATGTAATCTCTGATAAGTGCACGAATGCGAAGGACTGCAGCGGTGACCGTGGGCGATTAGCTTCCGATGGGATGAGCTGAGGATTTCATTGAGATTAAGGCTGCAATGACGATGGCTTTAGACATCTGTTGAGGCTTGGGACGACTTTCGGAGTAGTTTGAAAATGGCTCTGCAGACTTGACGTGAGGGTCACCAGTGTGCATTTATTGCGGTTTCTAGTAAAAGACCAAGGTTGCCATAAGATTCCTGAAAATCAGGAACTCCCTAGTGACTATTCTATGACTATATACAGAGAGGGGCTTCACGCAACAGAAGGCAACTCTGGGGAGTTTTGAGAAGACTTTCAGTGGCTTCTAGTTGCCAAGACGAATTGCTTAAGCATTCTTAAGTCGGCGAGCACTTGGTCTCTTTGTTTTCAGTTTGATCTTTTCCTCTCCAGGTGGTTCCTTTCTCAAGCTGGACGGCGGAGATTCGAAGACCCTCTTAGCTGGAGCCTTCTAGACGTCTTTCCTCTCTGTCTTCCTAGCCAAGTCCACATCTCGGTACAGCAGGTAGTGTGGCCGGTTGTGTCTTCCCCTCCATCGAATCTGTCAGCACGGCAACTTTAAGAAAGGGTGCCCCAATCGCATTGCTGGCCAATACTTTCGATGAACGATATCACTAGTGTTACATTATTTCGATGGAGACGTGCTAGACAATGAGGTCTTTCTTGTTGACGATGCCCAAGAGAAGGTAGAAACAATGGAAGTGGGTTTCTAGAAAGCGCATACAGTTAACGAACATCGTTAGCCGAATTAAAGCCTGGAGAACAGAGCCTCCCCTTGCCATTTCCAATCACAACAATGACGGATAATGATGATAAGATGCGACTTCCTCTACCTCGGCTCCGCGATTAATAGAGACAACACCAGAACCGAAATCAAACGCAGAATCATTCTTGCCAATCGCTGCTTCTGTGGGCTCAAGAGGCAATTGAGTAAAAGAGCCCTATCTCGAAGGACTAAACTGGCTTCGTTCAACAACTTGATTATCCCAGTCCTCCTTTACGCGCAGAAACTTGGACGCCTTTAGTCTTTTTGGCGTGCGATTTCTGGTCCTGTTTGCGTTGATGGCGTCTGGAGAAGAAGACTCAACGACGAACTCTATAGGCTGTACAGCGACATGCGCCTAGATAAGCGTCTTCTGATACAACGCTTAAGACGGCTTAGTCATGAAAAGCGTATGGACACCACTGCTCCGGCCCGAAAAGTCTTCGAATTCGACCCATTGGAACAGCGCAACAGAGGACGGCCTGAGTTGAGATGATGCACCCATGTGGAGAAGGACCTCAACCAACTTGGAGTACGCAATTAAAGACAGTTGAGGAGAGATCGTGCTATCTGGAGAGGCATGTTGGTTGAGGCCCAGGTTCACCCCGGACTGAAGCGCCAGTAAAAGTAAAAGAAGAGGAATGGCAAGATGGTTTCAGTGCCATTCTCATTTCGAAGGGGGATCTCAAAGAGGTTTTCAGAGGCTCGAAGTCGGTAGGAATAGACGGAATATGGTTGTGTTGCGGCAACCTCTCGACGAGACATAGAGGCTTACACAGTCCTGTTTACCCATGCACTATTTAGAGCTAGATAAGAAAATATAAACTGGAGTTAGTATGGCATCTTGGTCCTGGATGGGCGGTGAAAAGTGCAGTACGAAGTTGATTCAGCTTTTGTGTGGCAATATCTGTTCGGCTACAGCTCTGGCGAAAGGCAAGTGGGTTGTTTAACTTGACTCCAAAGTGAACGTGGTGGGTTACACGGCTCATGTCCGGCCAGACATATTTTATAGATATCCTGTGTGACTCAATGTGAGCCTTCCCAAATGTAGACGATAAGGATGTTTGCGAGGCCATGTCTTCGTGTCCGTCTTAAAATTTACAGAACACCCGAACTTTGATATAAGTAAGTAAATGGGGTTTTTGTAAAACGAAGCCAAAGTGATCATTATTAAGCTGATTCGGAGGCATGTTGCGCGATCCATAGCATCAAGAAACGAACTGGTATTTGGAGCCTACTAGTTCGACGATGCATACCAGAAGAGCACGCACCAAAGTCGATTCATTTCGCAAAAGATGTCTTGTGCCTTGACCGGATTGGCTTTATTCACAATGCAGAGAGGCTAAGGTGGCGCACACAAGTGGAGAAGGACCTCAACCAACTTGGAGTGCGCATCTGGCGGCAGCTGGTGAAAGCTCATGTTGGCTGGAGAGACATGTTGGTTGAGGCCCAGGTCCATCCCGGACTGTAGCGCCACAAAAAGAAGAAGTAGAAGAAGAAGAAGAGAGATGCCCAGTGATCTACTACGTGGATAAGCGACTGTCCCCTACAAGGGTAATGTTGCAAGATTTGGATACTCGACTAGTAAATGGTCCCTTCTCTTGATTGCAGTGTTCTGACCTGCTGTGTCCCATTTTGTAAGGGTGGTATGCCACATGGTATGCCGAGGTCTGGTCAAGTTAAGAGCCTCCTTCCGGGGTCAGTCCTCCTGAAGTGTGTGACCTCCTCCTAATTGTTCTAATTGGAATTAGTGGTTCTAATGTCCCGGGACTCATGTCAGATTTAACGTGTTCGGCTCAACCAGCTTATTGAGTAACTTATAACAGTCTTAGACAGCCCTGTGGGGGAATGTGAAGCTTCTTAGAGCTCTCAATACTATCTGACTGTCTGAGAGTTTCGGCATTTTGAAATTGGAAATGTTTCTGAAGTTGAGTGGCACAACAGCACACAAGGGCCAAGCTTCTAAGACAACTCCTCGTGTTGTGCTTGCTTCTGTTCTCTCACGAGTAGAAGGGACCTACATCTTCCTGGCAACTCCAAACGACGAGAGTTGAGAAGCTTTATTTGGGCTGCTTCGTTTATGGCAAAGAGTTAAACTTGGACTTTGTAGATAAAAGGATGGTAGGCTACATCAAGGTCCTTTAATGCCTGCTCCTACCTTACTTTCTGACTTCGAATCGTCAGTGTACCATCTTTGGGCGTCATCAACCATCGAAGGAGGACTAAGGACCGATTTATTCTTCTTCTGGTGACACGGACAATGTTCGTATTGTTGGATTAAGTTTAAGGCCTTGAGGCAGCGACGTCGTTATGCTTTCCCGTCATTATGGCGGCTAAGTCCTTTGCACAGCCGAATGTTGTAAAGCCATGAGAACTAAAACTGCATCCACCAGAATTGACATTTGAACATAGCTTCAAATGACAGTTAGCGGGGTGACAAAAAAGGTTCTTTAAGACGCCCTGGGTTAATGTCAAAATTTTCAGACTTTCTTCGTGGAATCAAATACCCCACAGTGTTGACAAAAATTGCATTAAATTTCTTCACACTTTGACTGGAATTTTAGGTACAATCTGGGACTTGTCAAATATCTCAGATATTGAATTGTGTGACAAGTCCCGACTATCGATGAGATTTGACAATAAATTTGAGAAAATGCTTCAATCTGCTAATTTTCTCCCACATCTCCATCAACAAACAACCACTTCCAGCCACTGTTCCCTTCCTGCACGAATAGTGATGGGTTACGACGTGGTTCGAGAATAACTTAAAGCACCAGAGGGGCTACAAGGTCCATAACCGCAAGTAGGACTCATTTCCTAGCTGAATGAAGCAGCATGTTTCCAAATAGCAATGACCTCAAATAGGAATTCGCCATATTTGTCATAATTCGCAGGAACTATCCATCACGTCGTTGAAACTTTCCACGAATTTTTCACTCCAACTCCACAGGTGGCATTAAGCAGTCAAGGCGACCCTCCCTCTGCCAACATCTGTCACATCATCTGTCACCACAGACAAAAATAACAGTTCTCGGCGAAACAATACCCACAACGATTGTCGTCGTTTTTCACCAACTCACTGGCTCCCCTAAAACCCCTCCCACAGCGCAATATCTCATCTGACACCTTCCGAGAATTATCGATTTTTTGAATCAATAATTGGGAGTCTCATCGAAACAATTGAAAGCTGGCGACCATCTCCATCCGGGGTGCGTTAGCATAAAACAGCAGTTTCTCATCAGGCGATTAACACCTCAACGCGGCTCTTTGTCATGCAAAGCGCAAGTTGTCGCGAGATTTATTGGATGGACGGTGAATCCAATTTGCTCAAGCAAACACCCCCCTGCACCAAACTCTCTAGCTACCCTAACGAGCTAAAGACGTTCATTGTCCCCCAAAGAGACCCGTAATCCCCCTAATCACGGTTGCCAGACCGCCCGATCAAGGGGGTGCCATTAAAAGTCAATCAATAATTATGCGCACAAGATGCGCGAAACAATTGGACAATGGAGAAAGATAATATGTCAACCACCGGCAGGCGGAGGACGGCCAGAGGGCCAGCAAGACACGGTCCACGAGGGCCATAAAATTTAATAACATTTAAATTTACACTTCGGACAATGGGGAATGGCCGGCGATCGATGGAGAATCGAGGAGAAAAAGAACGACGACGACAACGATCGATAAATTCTCACGCAGACACGATGCAGCACAGATATGCCCTACGGACCGAGCAAGTGTCCACCGCTCCGTGCAAAGTCGGGGTCTTCTACTGGCCGGCAGGCCGGGCACCCCGTAATGAGCCGCATGACGACTGCGCCGCGTGTGCGATGTTCCCATGAGTATCGAGTGTGTCCGTAATCACCGCGCGATGATATATTCCCCCAGAAACAAAAGGCCACTAATTTCCGAACAACAGAGCCGGTGGACACTCGGAGCTCATTTGGTCGTCTCTGGGTTCATTTGCATACCGGTGACCCGGCTTGCTGTTGCCCCTCAATCGCCCGTCTCAGCGGCGATTCGGTTTGTTTTACTATGAGTACAGTTTTAATTGTTGAAAAATATTAATTTCGAATTTTTATGACGCTTCTGGGACTTTTACGGTCCTCGCCGTGACGTGATGAGGCAGAGCGCATGTCGGCGGACACCACCTACTCGGTGAGATGACGACTTAAGTGGACATTCCGTGGGAACATCGGCATTCATTAGTGGAGAGGAGATTGAATCAATAAATCATGTGGAAGTGCCGCCATCAATCGGAGTGGCTATGAAATGCAGCCTGCCCTGTGTGGGGTGAGGTGCATCAGTGACATCGCATGGCATCGCAGGCAGGTAGTCGAATGCATTGAAGTGGCGGAGGTATTAGTGGTGGTCGATGATGGCATAATTAATGTCACACGATTGAGACGGTGTTTGTGGTCAGAATATTGATTAGAAGTCGTCACCAGATCACCCTGATGATGGTGCTGTCTTCTTGATGTGGTTGAGAAAAACGATGAAATTCAAGAATTCCTTGGAAGCGATGAAATAATTTGAATTTGAAATCTCGCTAAATCCGTTTGTGGCTACGATTTGAGTTGGAGGAGTTGTATGGCTCTGGAACGAAGAGAAAATTGTGAAAAGGAGGAGGTAAAAAAGAGTTGGTGTGCGAACTTCTGCAGAACTAGGGCATGAACGTCCTTCTGTCTGTAATGCGAAGCCAGCCTATCAATTAAAGTTGGAAATTAAGAAAAAAAGAAAGCTCAAAACAGAGTCTATAAAAGAAACTTCTTCTGACAGGTGGCGCCATGATTTTCGAATTTCCCACATGATTTGAATCTAGCATCGTGAGATCAAGGAGATGACTTAATTGTCAATTCTGTTCCCAACGAACTTTCTTTTTTGTTCAATTTCCATTGAAACGGTGTTATCAACTCAATGTTGCAGCAAACCGATGTCAGAATCGTGTCCTACAGTTCAACAGTCAATTTAAAGACTTTCACAAAAGTCATCTCAACCGTGTCATCTTATGACACCAAAGACAACAGTCAAAGATTATCTCTTGCTAGAAGTCCGTAAAGACGACGGATGTGCAAATTATCAAATTCTGCAGAAAGGTTCCAATTCACCTACGCCAATCATTGGTAATTTCTCCCTCTTGTACAAACAACCCTCAATTACAGCCCAACCTCTGCCGCGGACACATATTCCACATGATGTCTTCCCGACATTCACTTACCTAATCCTCCATAATTCCTGTGATTCTGTCGGTTACTTTCAAAACTCTGCCTTCAAGTGGACGTGTTGCAGCTGGACGTTCGGTTGACTTTTGCTCCAGCCAGGAGATGTAACGACACATCCGAAGATTCATCGCCCCAAAAGTAATCGAGCGCAAAACGATGCCGCTGCTTGAACCGACCGGTTGACTGACTGAGCGAGTCAGTGCACTGCGCTCCACAGATGGATAATCCACGCGGCACACTTATGGAAATGGAATCCCATGCAAATTAATTAATTAAGTAAAAATTGACATTTCCCCTTGTCCCCCACGCGCACTCCACCTGTGATGACCGGGAGAGCAAAGCCCGGGCACAGTGCACAGAGCCAACTCTGTCAACGTATCATAAAATCTTGTTTTCTCATTTTGAATCTCTGAGATATAGATGTGTTTCCTTTTTGCGGTGCAGCTTTTGCAATCGCACGGAGTACATTGACCAGGCAGTCAGTCACAGCACACGTGCTGTGGCCGACGTTATGGCGGAGGTGGCAGCGGGATGATGAACGTGCGACGGGCTCGTGAGGATCTTGTTTAATTACCCTTTTACCCCCTGGGTCGCAATCGTGTTGACGATGTCGATGTCTGCTGGTTTTCATTAATGTGTAGCGATAAACTCTGAAGTTGAAGTGCAGAACAGTTTTGATTGGATGAGTGCATGTGTGGTGGGGCAGAGGGCAGAGATATTCTTGGTGCTAAATTAGAAGTTCGGACTTTTATGACTCTAGGGGATGAAGAGAAGAAATGTTAGGAATACTTCAAGATGAAAGGGAGATCATGCATAGTGGCTGAAAAAATGTCTTCTGATATCTATTCACAACTTCTTGTAGTAAGAAAAGGGCGAAAATGATCGGAAAAGTGATGGAATTACATAAAGAATGAGGACAAACAAGAGGGAATGTTAAATTAAATGTCAAGATCCAGAGAACGAAGCTGTCACCTGGATGATTTCAAGTAGCAACTCTGTTGTTTCTGTACTTCTCAGTTTTTCCCTCATGCTTTCAGGCTTAGAGGGAGAAATGATGAGGAAAGTGAAGAATTAATAAAAAATACTAAGAAATGATGAGATAACTTTAAAAATGAAGCAAAAACTAGAGAAAGTGTCAAAAGGATGCACAAAAAATGAAGAAATGACGAGAAAAATGAAAAAATGATGCACAAAAATGGAGAAATGACAAGGAAAATGGCAGAATCATGAACAAGAATTAAAAAAGGACGATGAAAATGGCAAAATTATGCACAAAAAATTTCGAAACTGTGAGAAAAATTATAAAATGATGCATAAAAATGAATAAATGACAAAGAAAATGACAATGATGAACAAAAATGAAACGAAGACGATGAAAATGGCAAAATAATGCACAAAAAGTTTAGAAACAGTGAGAAAAGTTATAAAATGATCCACAAAAATGATGAAATGATGAGAAAAATGTCAATATGATAACAAATCAATTAAAAATTAACGCCGTCGTCCGCTTGTTATCTGTAAAGAGATAAGTGAGAAGTTACACCCCTATGTACAAATGCACATGACCGTCCCTCAAAGCTCATCAAGTTTTGGAGTGCCGATAATAATCAAAAAAATTGGGAAATTATAGAAGAAATGATAAGAAAAATTAATAAATGATGAAATCATCGAGAAATGATAACAAAAACTAAAAGAATGCTGACAAATATTGAGAAATGATATTAGAAATGACAAAATGATGGAGAAATGATGAGCACCCCAATCACATTACCCGATTACTGTTGCCTCGACTACCCACAGATACGTTCATTGAGCGTTAGTTTCGATAATTTCCATCCATTTGTCTTCCTCTCCTATCAACTCCCCTCCCTCGAACGCCGGAAGACATCTAAGAGTCATATAGTTCCCTTCAGATGCACCCTCCTTATCAAGCGCACCGACCACCTCCTGTCGCACCGCCTCGCTATAAATCACCATTAGAGTCCACTATGCCGCCAATCTTTATAGCTCGAGCTCGGCCCCGTCCCCGGACTGCATCCACATGAAGCACGAACAAATTGACGGGGCTGCGCCAAAGCAGAGCCCCTGCGCGTTGGTCTCATTGAAATTCTCCGCAGCTCATTTGTCGACCAGAGCCGCAGCGCAACATCAACAACTTCCAATCAGCGTTTGCCATTATCTGAGCCCAAAATTAATGTTCCCATTTGAAATTCCTTGCTATTTCTCCATCTATCCGAGGCACGCATACACACACACGCCGGGCCCAGCTCAGACGTCGGAACGGTACCGCACCGAACTAGCTGCGGCTCCAAAGTCAAAGACGAAGACGCGCGCGATCACAGCCGAGAACTGCGCGAACAAACACGACAAGAATTTGTTTCGAATGCCCGCACGGGGCGTGCGTACTAATGTCGGCCGCCGAAAGAAGAAGCCAGGGCTGGCCACAGATCGCTCGCCTATTTTCGGTATTCCTTTCCTGCCGCGGAGCGCGCTAATAGACTCGTCAGTTCGTGGGATATTTATGTGTTTTTACTTTTTTCAGCCACGGTCCCCCACGGTATGACGAGTTGAACGCGACAAATCGACAACGGGGGGGTTATTGACTTATGGCCACTTTCGGACGGCGTGTACCTTATGGTCACATGCTCCAGATACTCTTCGAGTCGACTCGGTACGCAGCGCCGTGCTCGGAATTCAAATGCAAATGGCAGCACTGTCCGCCCCGCACACCACCGCATAGTTTGAATTCCAGGGGAGGCGTGGTAGCGGCCCATCGCTACGAAACGCGTTTTTTTTTCTGTTGATCCCATACTCCAGGCAAAGGGCTATCGCTTTGTCATTTTCATCTCATAAGTTAGCGGCGAGCGGCAGGATCGCCACTGACCCACTTTCCGGTCGCTAGTGGCGTCTGATTAGCATCTAGCGCTTTGTGTCCACGGAATATCTGTTTTTAAAGTTCCATTCATCTCTGTATGGATGGCCATTAAGATAACTTAATTATGTGAACATGGCCGGGAGAGGTGTTGGGAGTTGTGTTGCACTCGGCCAGAGTCTCGAGTCGCTTTGTGGGACCTTGTGAGGCGCGACACATCTGTGTTTTGTCCCTGGGCCATCGATAGCCGGTTGGCTGTGCTGTTGTGTGTCGTTACGATTATGAATTGGATCTTTGGAGGGGGTCGATGGGGTGAGGGGCTGAAATATGATTTGTGCCTGAAATGAGAACAATTCAAATGAATTGTGGCCCAGTGTGAGATTCCATTGTGACAAGCTAAACGCGGCCGAGATTAGGCGACACTTGGTGGCTCTTTCTTATGGGAATGGATTGTGTTTGGGCAGAAAGATGTCTTTATGTACACTGGAAGGAATTTTTATCGCTTAGCGCGTGGATGCTGAAGATGCATGTGGATGGTAGTCCGCGACACATTGGGATGGTTTTTTCTTTGAAATTTCGGGGCAAACTTAACCGATTTGGTAGACGGCCAATTTGAATCTAAGGAGAAGGGTGCATCTTCACCGTGCTAAGGAACCACCAACACGAAGAAGGAGAAGTCAGTCAAAGTGTCATTCAGGCACAAATGCACACCATTCCCGAGCCGCCGCAGTGAAATTGGTCATCTGCTTACAATGTTTCTAGAACGTGTGCTTCTTCACGTGGGTGTTGGTCTTTATTTCTAAGTCATGTTTGACATCATTTGTGGAAGCCGTAGAGGCAGTTAGGTTAGGTCCGCACAAGATATCAATCTTATCCGAAAAATCCATACAGATGAGGAAACCAGAAAAGTGGCTCCTGCTCTAATAATTCTTAGCAGCCTGGTAAGGTCATCCTGGGGCTGTGGTCCGAGCTTCCGTAACACCATTACTGTTGCTGATAGACCCAAAATCCATTTGGCGCGAAGCTGGGTACAAGAACCAGTTGGCGAGTGAACATGACATCTTTACCAGAGGCTGCTTATGGTGTCAGGGTTGGTCGAAAGCCCTTCGAACTTTGTTTCAGTCTGACCATGCGATTGTTCCGCTGGGAACGTCGCGATGGCTGTTGCTTAATACATCGCCGATAGAGCTGAGGTAAGTGACCCCTTATAACTTTTTTGACTCTGGCTGTTTAGCCACTGATTAGACCAAGCAGCTCAGTTTGGAAAAAGGCTTCGCTATCACCAGGATGGAGCCTTATACAAAATCGTGAGTAAGAGGGGACTAGACGTTAGTTTTTTTTAGTTTAAAAGGAATTTTTTTATTTTTTATCTAATAGAGGGGACTGGACGTCTTGTGTTGCGCATGGTTCGTAGGTCCCCGTAATGTACTGGCGTCAAGGCATATGATCACGTAAAACCAAAGCGCACATCTGTTCGTCCATCCAGAAAACTTGTGAATTTTAAAAAAAGACTCCAAATGGTTTAAAACCATAGGACAGAGGTTCCTCGATCTGCGTGGCATCACAATGGGGCTGCATTTTGTGCAGTCTATCTCTTCTACCTCGCAACTTTTTGGAGGCTAGGGAAGAATGTATTTTGGGGAAGTACCAACCATTAGATTAAGAAATAGGGTCCCTCAACCAACTTAAAGTCTCTTTAAAGAAAATGGCTAAGAGCGTTTTCATCCGTATTTCTTCTATCTAGATGGTGGCCAGAAGGTCCGTACCATACTGGAAGGAATGGTAAGGATATATGTAGATGGAGGCAAACATTAAGTTTCTCGTGTAATAAAAGGAACACAAAGTTGAAAGGACTAAGGAAGACTAAGGATTTCCCAGAAAATAATTAATAGCAGAAGATTCGGATCGGATACTGACTATAGAATGGAATCATCGGTAACATGAGTACAACAAGGGTGTCCACTCTCACCCCAATTTTTCACAATGTCCTGAACGAAAATAAAAAGACGTTCAGTTCACAAAGACGTGGAATAACTGGGAGTCTCACATGAAAACTCGAGGACTTTGACTTTGTGGCAGATATTTATCTCCTATCACACAAGTTCTGTGACATCCAAGCTAACAAAGAACACCTCTTAAGATGAGCACGATGCGCGAGATTGAGTACCGAGAAAGACTAAGGCCATGAGAATAGACACCTGCAACAGAGGAAACATTTCTAACAAAGGAAACCCCTTCGAAACAGCTTTTAGTATCTAGGTAGTGGGCGGCGAAAAAGGAGATGTTGATGACAGACTTCTTTAAACAAAAACGATCATTATGGAGGAGTTCCCAAATTTTCAGAAACACAATTCTCTGAATATTGAACTCATGTGTCAAATCAGTTCCGGCAGCGACAACCTCTCGATTTCTGAACACATCTTACAGAAGCTTCGGGTATTTTTCAACAAATGTATATCTGTCGAGTATTCATCATCGGGAACATAGATCTGTTGCATATGACCAAAAAGGAACAAGAATGACATTAGAGTGAGACCCTCAGTGTAAAAGAGGCTAAAGGGGGTAAAAGAGCGTTTAAGAAGCACCTGGAGACGATCGATACTCCTAAAACCAGAAAATTCAAAGTATGTATGGAAAGCTGCAAGCATTCAAGTGAGATCGAGATGCCAAGTGTGATGATTCAATCAGGAAGAACTTGAAACAGCCCTTGAGAAATATTCAAAGGAATTTGTACACGAAAAAAAGCGTAACTACGAGAGAAAAGTCGCACGGTGACAAATTTCAAACTTCCTACAAACTTCTGTAGGAGTGTTCAAAGTTAAAGAAAGAAACAATCATTAGAGTGGTGATCCGTTTATTAAGCACCGCTTCTTAGTTAGCAGAGAATTTATACATTTCATGTGCAAATGAGTGGAGGGTTCTAGGGTCGTTCACCTAATCTGATGATCGAATACAGTCATACAGCAAATGACTGACTGGTGTACATAATGGTGTACAAAATTATTCATTTCAAATTCACCTACACTTCTAGCATGGCCATTACTACCAAGAGGAAATGGATCATATGTGAGAGGTCCACGAGACAGAATAAGCAAAGGAAACCATTCCATTAAACCCACAGAAAGCCCAACATACACAAAATGGATGACTTAGTTGGCTGTTTGTACTTGAATCCATTGCAACAGGGCTAACTTAACAAAAGTTTAACAAATGGCTGGCATGTGTTCGGTGCTATACCAGGGTTACTGGGTACTTAGAGAGACCCTGAGTCAATAAAAAGTGCAGACAAGATGAAGGTGTGAGGTGTATGAAGATGACTTCTGCGACGAAAGAAGTTGTGGTGAAGAGCCTTCCGTAAGAGCGAGCACGGGAAATCTCCAGGAGGAGTCTTATATCAGGATGGACAGGATGCAATGCCTTTCATGGTGCCCAAACTTGATAAATATTTCCTCTCCCTTCCAACTTCATGTGTTGTGTACAAGGATCGGCAAAATTTCTATGTTGGGCCTATTTTATACAGTTCCTCATACAATGATGCCCCTCAGCTACCCTTTTCACTTCCCAGGTGGTTCGTTTTCGAAGTTTAAGTCTCCCAAACTGGGCTAACAAAAATCAGCCCCGAATGGTGCATTCGTTCACCGCTGTATTCGCAAATACCCCATTTATCCCCTTGGCTTCCACAAACGCACTTCGTCCCACTTTGAGGTCGTTAGGGAGAAGAGCACAAATTTTAGAACATCAACCTGTCTGATGAAACGTTTCCTAGAAAACAAAGATAACTGTATTGGCAATGGACCCTTAGAGTCCGTACACACCATGCCACACACATAGCACTGCGTCTTGTAGAAAAAAAATTCTCTATGTTACACAGAAGGTCCTCGACAGCTTCTAATTTGATACCAAGTGAACAATCGGACATTTCGTGTGGTACAATCTGATAAACTATCATCAATCAATCAAGCGTAGCTCCATTCTCCTAAAAACCCACCAAACAGTCTAATCTCCTGCAACGCAGTCATGTCCTTCCTAACAGCGGGGAACATCTAAACAGAATATTTGGACCCACAACCCCCGCAATTCCCTCTATGGTCCTTCTGACCTCGAATGCTCTTCTGCTACACACTCGATCTCTGTAAGCCTCCAACATCATACAAATCACCACATCTTTCAATTCCCAGCCAACGAGCATTCACAACGGCACCAGAATTGAAAATGAAAGACCAGCGCGGTGACGACGATCCAGAGCCGATGCTGGTCACGAAATAAAAAGTTATTTACTTGCGATTTCGCTGGAGCACAGGAATCCCACTAAGAGAACCGTTTGCTCTCCCCATTGGGCATGTGTGCGCCCGCTACGCACACACACACACACACACAAACCAATGGACACGCGAAGCAGCCAAAAGCTCGACTTCTCTTAAACAGTCCCACACACAATTCACCTGTTGAGCTTTTCTTTTTTGCGGCGACGCGACTTGCACTCTTCACCGTTTCTTTTTCGTTTTTGGCTCAGCTCACTCTCTCGCCGCCAAAGAGAGGACTGCTGCAGCGATCAGTGTGTTAGTGTGTTACTCAACAGTACCCCCCAACACAGGCTTGCCACCGACAATGGCAATGACCTTTCGGCGCACACAGTCTCAGGCGCACGGGCACACAGGCAGAGAGGATCACGTAAGTTTGCGCGATTCCGCTTCATCGGCCTGTTCGCGGTCGGAGATTCTTCGTTGGAACCTGAAATGCTGGGTTCTTGGCGGAGGCGGGCGGACAGACGGTCGGCCCGAGGAAGGGATGCCTCCAGAATAGCAAAACAAAAATGCGCATAGCCAAGACACGAGGAAGCGGAGCGGCGGGAAAAGAACGAACAAGCCAACCACAGGCGAGCAGATCTGGCCTGGTCGGTTGGTTGGCCGCGGCCCGGCCGTTCGGGTTGGCTATCACTCGTGTGCGTTTGATGAATATGCGCGTCGACGACTGCAGGGCCCCCACTCCGGGACGAGAAGTCGAGTTTATTAATTTAAATAAATTATTATTGTTATTAGCGGTTGGGAGAGATGCCCGTTTGATTGGGTTTGCTTGCGGATCGATCCCCTCTCTTTCGGATGGCTGTTAGCGGCGGTGTGTTCGATGGTGCGGCAGTTGGTTTTTAATGGGATCCTTTGGAGTTTGGTTTGCTTTTGCAGAGAGTGGGAGATCGGTTGGGTGGACAGTGGGTGAGTGGAGGGACATCGGGTGGCTGATGGATGAGGTGATAAATGACTGTGGGGTTTCGCGAGAACAAGGGCGGAGTGGGTGACGATTGGGCGCCTTATTGCTCGGTTAAGGGGTCTGATCTGTGTTTTGGAAGTTTTGAATCTGCGAGTTGGTCATGCGGAAGGGAGTTGAGGCCGACCTAGAGGCCTCTTCCAGGATCTTTAAGTTTTGAGCGAAATTTATGCAGAAGTGACGAAAAATACCTTACCCCAATACTCGAAGGCCCTGTCGTCGGACAGAGTTGTCGACCTTGGGGTCGTACTTTGGGTTGTTACCAGAATGGACCCAATGGCGATATTACTTGTGGGGGTTGCTCCTTGATGCTCTTTGTAGACTGAGGAGACGAACGCCATGTGAATGGAAATTCGACATCTAGACTGTCAGGAAAACAGCTGTCTCCCGACATAAGAACGAAGAAACTTTGAAAAATCTGTTTCTAGAAGATGAAGGCTCCCAAAATCTTACCAAGCCCTTGTCAAAGAAGTGAAAGTTGGAGTATGTGTGACCAAATCTCGAATTTTTTGACTCCACCCACCATACATTTGGCGCCCTTCGGCTGGGCCTGACATCGCACTGCCGCCCTCGCGCCTCTTCAAAATGTTCACATCCATTCATCTGATCAGAGAGTCAATCTTCGCGAACCCATCAAGCAGCCGCAGCCACACACCCATCACAAGTGCATCCGCGAGCGAAGGGTAATCAATTTCCGGCACACGGCCACTTGCAAGCCCAGTCGCCGAGCCAGCTTGGGCGCTCCGCCTGCCTGTCATTCCCGATTGCAGATATCATCATTCTTATTCAGATGCCTGGCACATGTTTCTGGTCAGACTCGTTGAGCATCGCGAAACCCATAAAGCACCGATTTATCGATGCGGACCGTTCGCCGGAGTCGCCATCCTCGCGCGCCAATTCAAATTCCGTCGTCGCGGTTGGCCTTAATTAGCGGGGAAAATAAAGGTGTGCTAATCACTGGCTTTATGCATCCACGCGGCCAATTAGTTTATGCATGGAATTGCCTGGAAATTGGCTTCATTTTCGTCCGCAGCTTTGAGGCAATTGACTCTGCTCCAGATCCACGCATGTCTGGCGGGCCAATAAATTCCCGACAATTAATTGCGAATTTCTTTGTTTGTGACGCGCCGTGCTGTCCATGTGGTTCGCATAATGAGAGCGCGCCGCGGCTGAAACGCTGATAGACGAGAGGATATCCATATGCATGGGCAATTGGACATGGGAGGTCGTTGTGGCTGAAAGTTGACTGAACTGGATCATGTTTCAGCGGACAGGTGACTAGTTGGCTTCGTGTGGTCGAGCTTATTTGAAATTTCATAAGGCTCGTGCTATATGAGTCAACTGACTGATGTCGAGATTGCTTGTTCATCGATATGTAGCCCTCCAACGTTTAGAGAGATCACTTTTGATGATGGACGACGGCGACAAAGATACGCACAACTCTTGAGACAACTAAGCAAACGGCAGGAAGCTTCGGGAGACTGTAAGCAGATTTGACTGTTTACCCTTGTCGATGCCTTGGAACTTGCGATTTGTTGGGCTAAGGAGCGGTCCTCTTCTTCTTCTTCTTCTTCTAGTGGCGCTACAGACCGGGGTGGACCTGGGCCTCAACCAACATTTCTCTCCAGCCAGCACGATCTTTCGCCAGCTGCCGCTAGTTGCGCACTCCACGTTGGTTGAGGTCCTTCTCCACTTGCGTGCGTCACCTTAGCCTAGGCCGTCCTCTGTTGCGTTGTTCTAATGGCTCAGATTCGAAGACTTTTTCTCGGTCTTCATCATCATCATTTTCATTGACCTGCATGTTACACTGAAGGCGTAGCTGGTTCAATGCACGCCCGAGGGACCTTCAAGCCGCTCGACCCTAGCGTAACAAGGAAGTTTATGGACTTGACCAAAACGCTGGATCTACCGAGCAGGCGCCTACTTTGTAGGAACGCATCTAAGACAAGTCTCATAAGTCGTGATGAAGGAGAACATTCATACCATGGCCAAAACCATCGAAGCATAGCCCTTTCCGTCTGAAGGAGTAGTTGCTGAACATTAAGTTCCCCCCTCCCCATTGTCGCGTTTCTCAGCCAATCCCGGCGATCATCTTCATCTCATCTCGGGAGTTTGTATTCGTGATCTTTGCCTTTCGCTCCAATTTCATGACCATACGTGGGAGTTAGAGCTTGTCCTTGGCAACAAGCTCGTTCTTCCTTATCAGTGATCTTCTAAGCTACTTCAAAATTGATCCAGCTTGGCCGCTCCAACAAGGACACTCAAAGTTGCTTCTCCCATCCCACGTGGAAAAGACCCCAAAAACCTTAACTTCTCCAACTGTTTCAAGAGACTTCACTTACATGCATTCGACAGGTGTTTGGAAATGACCATAACATTGGATTTGTTCCCGTTCACCTTTATTCTAGCATCAACACATAGGAGCACAAGCCTATCGAGTGCGCATTGGAGGGCCTTCTGGAAGGATGTGGAGCAACTAAATTGTCTGAAGAGGAGTTCCTCGCACCATTCCTCACTTCGGCTGCATTCCGACATTTCTCTAATGAAAGGGAGAGGTGGCAAGATGGACCTTTGGCGAATTCAAACTGAGAGTGGTCCTTTAAAATAGAATCCAGAGACTTTGGAAATTGCAAATCGACCTCGAGAAATGATCACCTTAGTCATAGGCTCTTCTCTTTCCTCTTCATATGGCGCTACAGTTCGGGGTGGCTCTGGGCATTTACTTACAAGCCTCTCTATCTGGCATGATCTGAAGGCAATAATAATAATTGAGTCGCACTACAGGCCACAAGGGACCAGGGCCTAGCTTCTACAACAACCACTAATCTTGGGCGTGCTACTGTTCCCTCACGAGTAGAAGGGGCCTGCAGTCTTTTCGCCGACTCCGAACGGCGAGATTTGAGAAGGTTTTCATAGACAATTTAACTCTTTGAGTGTTGTCAGCAACTGGAAAGAGATGGTGCCGTAAAAAAATGCGAGGTGTCCCGTCCGGGAATCGAATCTAGACCTTCGGCGTGTGGGTCGACGCACTTACGCACTACACCATGGCAAGCACGCGATTTTTAGGCAGCTGCCTCCAATTTCGCACTCCAAATTGTTTGAGTTCATTCTCCACTTGTGTGCTCCATCTGGTCTGTGACTGTCCTCTTTAGCCTTGTCCCACTGGTTTGGATTTGAAGACACTTCACACCGGAGCAGCGTAGTTCATGCGCTCTATATGGCCTAGTCATCTTAGGCGTTGAATCCGTAAACGTCTGGCTAGCCTCATGACGCTCTCCAGCCCCTACAGTTGGTAGTTGAATCTTTCTCTGCAAAAACGAGCAACAGAAACAGGGCCAAGGGATTGAGCAAAGAAATTTTCTCTCAACAAATTTAAGGACTTCTTCATCGTCTCTGCAGATTGTTCGTGGTTCCGGGTTCACCTCGAGTTTGAACGCTTTTGGCCACATGGTTGACCATTTCTTCAAGCCATGGGAGGGGGGAGGGGTGGGCTTCATATCAACATTCCAATTGGATCCAAGTCAAGTTTCATCGAGAACTCTGGAAGAGGGTGTGATCAGTCTGTCTGGCGATCCATTTCTTCAGGAGATCGGTAGGTGCCTTTGCGATGTTGAGGCGACTGCGCACAAATCAACGTGTGATGAATCTATTTGACGGTCAATTGGTTGGGAGGCTGGTAGGTTCCTTTCTCTACTAATCACAGAGGAGTGCCGCCACAAGGCAAAGCCCACCCAATTTAAATCAGTTTCCAAATATGTGTGTCGTTACGACCTGACCTGGAATGATGTTCTCCGATGGAAACTTCTAGAGATATCTTGTTGTAGAAGGTCGTGCGATGTAGAGGGTCAGCATGGAAATCTACTTTGCATCCTTATCTGCCGTCGGGGCGTGAACGCAAATCAAACTAATCTTTAATATGAGTCGCACGCTTACCTACTGAAAGACGATTATGTGCCTACATCCAAATAGGTGCTCCTTGCCCTCTTTGTCGCAATCGATGTAAAAGCGTAAAGATCATAGTTTCTCCCGCTCACCTTTTTCCCAGCCCACTCCCCCATCTTCTTTAAACCGGTCTGGGAGCTGCTGAATACTGTGCAGTCCATTCCGCACAAGCAACGAGGGTCAATTTGATTGTTCAGCCCTTGAGATTTGAAGGAGCCGCTGTCGTTATAAGTTCGACTCCTTGTAAGGCCGTTGAGTTGGCCGACGTTCTCTACTCCTTGTTGCCTTACTCGGCTTTTCCGCTCGCCTGAGACCTACCTCTCACAACAGGAGATGTGCATTTTCCTGCTCCGTGTGAGGGGCACGCATTCAGAGCTCTGGCGCAACTCCCAGATGTTGTCCCACAAGTTTTCCTGTGAATGAAAAGTCCTCTAGCCATGACCCATTTCTTCAAGCCATGATAGTGGAACGCCACCTCCCTAAACTCTCCAGACACACACGCCCACCTCCCCGCACCCACTCCGTCTCCCCCTCAAACAAAGCCGAGCGAAGAAGAACCCCAAAGAGTTCACCCAATTCTTACCCATCCAGTGTGGCACAGGAAGCCAAAGACCCAATATTGGAACGACTCCTCATTTCGTTCGTTGTTCAAGTGGCAATTGGCGACGCCTTCAGTTCCGAATCACATAACTTTCATCGTCATCACCCAACGCGACGTCTCCTGCATTCGCAATCAGATGTCTGTCCACCCTCTCTGTGCGCACCGGATTCCCCAGCACACATCCATCGAGCGACAGGAAGAACTCACCCCGTAAACGGTCGCCACCGCCGCCGCATCGCGACACTCCAATGTCGCCAATTCCAAATCGAACGTCAAAACCAACAAAAGCTCGTTCCGCGGTACAGTCTTAATTGAAAACCACCGAAGCGCACAGATCCCCAATCGCGCGTCCCCTTCCAAGAACGTTTAACATTTTGACGCGCCATAACCGTCAAATTGTGTCACGCATGTCATAATTAAATATGCGCGACTTGTCCTAATTCCAGGGAGCTGAGTGAGTGCCTCCATGTGGGCAACGATCGGTTGCTGGCCGCTGCCAATGCCAAGTCCAAGAACGTCAAAGTCCCCGACCCTCTAAAAGGAGACCCATTAAGCACTGCGGTTGACCAATTTGTCGGCGCTGCGGTGGTGTGCCGGCCATTTATGCAACTAGTCGGCAAGTGACGGCAGCAGCGGTAGTTCGGTGGTGGTCACATACGCATCGGACATGCTCTCGTGACATGGAGTGCGTATCTCATTTGTCACCGCTTGTCCATCACCGCAGACCGCATTCGAAGCCGGGCGGCAAGGTGGTGCCTGTCACAACAGCCGGCAAAATCTGGAATAGTCGCGTTTCCTGTTGCTGACGACTGGTACACGCGTCAAGAGCCGCGAGGACGAGGACGCGTCTACGGGACATCTGGTTCTGGGAGCGGTACTTTGTGGCGCCCGTTGCACCAATTCGATTCGAATGCATCGCTTCGGTGTGAAATATCTATTCACAGCCTTGATGTGCACAACTCTGGTGGCGGTCGGCACGAATCTGCAGAACATGAGCATGAGCAGGTGAGGTGTCCATAAATTTCGTCTGCAGAATGCGGGAAGGGGACTTACTGGCTTTTGGATTTGCGTGGCAATGACGAATGGGATTACGTCGACGGTGGCGGGTTTTTGTGAGTGAGGTGGCTTCGTGTGCCTGTGTAACGGTCGGCTCTCATGATCCTTTCGGCTTGTGACTGGTGTCAGCAGAGAATGCAAAGAGATCGCTCAAAACCCCTCAGAGGACAGGTTTATGTTTCATCATCGTTTCAAGCAGATATCATTCACACCTCACCACCGGAACCAATGTCTGTTTCCACCGTCACCCCACACAGCACGCCAACAGCGCATCCATCAGCGCGAGTGTCCACTTAAAGAGCCACTCAACAGGCGTTTGGTTGGGCGATTTAAAATTCAATTTAGACGCGATTTACAAGAAACCTCCATCGAGTCCACTCAAAAATCGATCCAATGGCCCACAACAACACGCCGCGGCCGCTCTTCCAATCTTAAGTTATTTTTTCGAAATTTCCATTAAACTCTTAAACGACTGCCGCTTCTTCATTCCCGGCCCGGCGATGACAAGATAACGCACAGCGCGGCGCTACAGACGGCACAGCCTCTATTCGAGCACGGAACACAGTCCTCTGCAGGCGCTCGCTCGCGCAGCCACTTGGCTTAACCCCATTCCACGCCCACGGCCGCGTACAAATTACAGAACGTTCTCCAGTCCCCCGGGCCCAAACAGCGACTCCGGCCAAATGCTAATCCCCTGTCATCACAATAATTAATTAAGTCCCACTTTGATCGCCGAAGAAGAGAAACAAAACGTCCGTCGAGCGAGTGCGGCGGGAGGGCAGCAGAACAGAGCTTAACACGAAATTAACATTTCGGGCGGAACACTAATGTGCGCGTCTGTGTTTACACTGCCAGCGCCCCCGCTCCCTCCCCGGGCGGGGCTGCATCAGTCTGCATTTCGTTGCTCGCACGGGCGAATCTCTGCCTCTGCCACCGAGAACACTGGAAGTCACTTAGAGCTGGGAACGCGTCCCGCGCCCTTTCGCTGTCCACACAGCCATTACGGCAAGTATCGCCACAAAGAGCCCATCAGTAGCCGGGATCTAGATTAAAATTGAAAAATTTGTCCTCTCCCAGGCCGTGTCCGGGTCGTAAATTCCGCTTCGACCGCACGATAAGTTAATTGCACTGCTCCCCGGGTTGCACTGGCCTGCGGCCGGCTGATTTATTCTGACGCTTAGTCGCCCCCCATTATGGAAACATTTATTCAGATTGCTCCGATTCTATCTATCGGTGTGCAGCAGCAACTGCCGCATCGGCCGAGCATCTGCGGCCGTTCCTCTTCCTCTGGACGGTGACATTCCAGCAGATGCGGGGCGGATTTGCATTTTCTTCTTTTCCCCGTGTGGTGACACAAGTGAACTCGTCGTTCAGGAGCTGGAGGTGTCAGGTTTCAAAAGGAATTCCTGAGGTCACCTCTAAATCATTCGCCGATGATGGACAGTTTCAGGGGCCTAAAGGCACTTCGAACAAAGCCAATAGTCAATCGGGGAATTCCATCGGTATCGCAACGATTTGGGGGGAAGAAGTGAGAAATTACATCGAGATACAGGAGCGATAAGCTGGGGACTTGATCTGGAGCTTGAGGGATGGCTTCTGATTGAATTTTTAATCTTGTTCCGATGATAATAGCGAGACTATGACTACATCGTCTAAACGCGCGCCACACGTCACTGAGATGAAAGTGCTTGGAGGGGAAAAACTCGAAAGGCATCTACGGAATTGGGTCGATTCGAATTCAATCATTGAGCTGTAAGTGTAACTTGGTGGGAATTGTTGACTGGGTTTCTTCAGGGGTTTGCCTTGTTTAAGGATCAAGGAGATTCCCAGAAGAAGCTGTTAAATCCACACATATACGCCACAGATTGCTGAAAGTGTGACGTATTTTCAACAAAGTGGCCAAATGCATCAATAACAGCAACCTCACAAGGATCTCAATAAGCTTGCAAGAAATGTTATGGTGCCTGCTTAGTGAAATGCTTCTCCTTCAGTTCCTTAGCGTACGCCTCATTCATCACAAGATGGCCACAAGACATCTCTTGACCTTAAGGGGCTTACACACCGTCTCCCCACTCTGACAGAGTTGCCGAAAGAAATTAGATGTACGAACCTCTTATCGACAAGAAAGGCTCGACGAGTAGGGCTCGACGAGAAAGAATAAGAAACAGAATAAGATGCTTGCACGTTTTCAAAATGGGCCCAAGATGTCCTCAATGCCTGACTCCAACCTTTTCCTAAACTTTCTTATTTCCAAAGTTAACCCTCGATCGTTCAATATTTATCCTTAAACAACAAGACTTTCGAACACGGCTTAGCCTTGCTTTGAAGAAATGGAGAAAGGCACTGAAATCTGATCTGCTGATCTGTGTATTTTTTAAGAAAATCTAGAAAACTTCCTCATTTTGAGTTCGTAAACAGCTCCTTCGACTTGAGTATGAGAACTACCTTAGAAAAGTTTCTGGTTAACTGATTGAATAGTAAAATGGTGGAGTTTTGAAAGACGAGGGTCAGTCCATGTCCATTGCACGTATTCTTATACATTTGGTAGAGTGATCTACGAAAGAAGGAAAGAATTTCAAATTCCGAAAATGTGACAATCCTAAAAGGCCGAAAACTCTTTAATGACATAGATATAGCACAACATAGGACACTGCCATGCACGTCCCCGAAAGAGCACTCTTAGAATTGAAAAAAAACATGCACACACTGCATAAACAACTATCATCGTTTGTGCACCATCCGTAGGCTGCAATTAGTTTGCTTTCACGTGAGAGTGCAACACTCGCAATTCACTAAATGCAATCCAAACAAAAGTGTGTCGAATTTCTCTCCAATTGAATCCTTTTGGCATCTCCTCTGACGAGGACTCCTTGAGTCCCGCTCCCATTCAGCATTCATGAAACGTTTTTCAGATATTGACGCATCCCAGTGTCCGTTTTCCTTACACACACCTTGTCGCTGAGAAATGGAAACTCATTTACTTTGATTTCCGAACTAGATACGACGGCAGAGTTCGTGTTTATTTATCGCCTTGTTTTGTCCTGTTTTAGGTTTTTATCGCAAATCATAACGCGACGTTTTCCGCTTCGCTTATTTATGAATTTCGTATTCGTTCGGCCATTTAGAAAGCCAAAATGTCAAAATCTAGAAACACCTAATATCTCAAAGGTCTGAAGTCGTTAAGTGCCCAGAATGTTAAAACGCAAGAGTCTCAAGTCCCGAAACATTCAAAATTCTGAAAATAAAATCAATAACTTAAAATTTTTAACTTTAAATTAAAAGTCAGCCGAGATTTTTAGCAATGCGGGTTCTAGGCGGCACGATATTGTATGAGATTTTGAGATTTTGTCATTTTAGGCATTTCAGTAAAGTCAAAATCCCAAACTGCTTACGATCTCGAAGAGCCCAATCTGGGAATTTCTAGAATCCGGGAAAGTCAAGAGAAGGTCGAACTCAAAAAAAGGCAAAGTACTGAAATGCCCAGTCCTAAATTTTCAAAAAAAAACCCTAAAATTCAAAAGCGCAAAATAACCAGAAGCCTGAGAATCCGAAAAGCCGAAAAGAAGAAAAAACACGAAGTGCTATCTCTCTCTATATATCGCCTAAGTCCCTAAAACACTTCAGACCCTAGATTTTGGGACTTGACTTATTTGCTTAACGTTCTGTAAATTAAAAAAAATACAAAATCTCAGGAACCCCGAAATCCCGAAAAGGACTTAGGCCCAGAATTCCGTAACGGCGAAATTCGGAATAACCTAAAATCTTGAAAAACCAAAATCGTGAAATCACCAAAATCCCGAAATCCCTAGACAACAAAAGTCATAAGTGCCAAAAAGCCAATATCCCCAAAAATGTGAAGATCTTAGAAAGCCCATCAAAATTCACAATCATAAACTTTTATTTTTAATATTTTTTTAGGAGTATTGGGTTTTCGGAATTTCCGATTTTCTACTTTCTTCCTATACAGTGCGATTATCCAACTCGTTTAACCCTTCCAATAAATGATGTTCAACTCCGCCGAAAAATCATTTACGTAGGAGTCTGCAACACTCCTTTCTTGTTGAAAACTCTGTAAGCTTTGGTTTTGGAAACAAAACGAATACAAACAATACTTGTGCATAACGCACGCTATCTTCAAATGTACTCACAGCCTTTGTTGTCTTCCTTACCTGTATTCAAAATTTACCATGCCCCCTCACGATCTTGAGTAAGATCACCATTTTAAAGAAGATCGACTGCCATCTCTGTCCATTACCTTTCTGAATTTCTTTGACTGGGAGACAGCTGGTTGCTTTCACTTAAGGCGCAGAAGTACCGCCACCTGCAGTCGTTCAGCCGGCGGCCTCCCCATCGATGACTCCTAGGCGCCCTTGTTTTTGTCAATCAAATTTAGAAAAAAATCGCAGCAACGCATGCCATGTGAATTCGCGGAACAGGTGACTACAGATTCAATTGCATAAACTTCACTCATCCTGCAGACTTTGTTGCAAAAGTCACGACTTTGTCGACAAAAATGCGCTAAAACCCAATATTTCCTTCAATTTTAACTACGGTGACAGTTGGTCTCTGTCATCGGTGTCACGCAATCATGTTGCAGGCAAGATTTGACATAACATTTCTTGCAGATAACCGCAACAATCTGTGCGTCTCAGATAAAACCGCAACATTTGTAGGTGCGAACGCCGCGTCACGCAATTCATAAACGTTTCCATGCCATAAATTGAAATTTATTTCAAACAGGACTGTGTACGCAAATCAACTATCGATGGTCTGCTGATATAGCGTGCACGTCACAGGAGTAAGACATCCAATTAGGTCGCAAATGACTGGCACCACGGAAGCTATTCGCAGCACCACAGCAAGGTGCAGCAGTAGCGACACAAAGTTGCCAAGCACTCCCCTGTGAATTGATTCCAGATCGAATTCTGCGAACACCTTGATCCGCACATTGCTCACCACGCTATGGTGTAGGGCTTAAGCAAAAAATCTGTTTACACCAAGCCTGGGCACAGCATTTCTCGATAAGTCCCTGCACGGGCGACGACGACGCGTAGCCGTTTGAGATCCCCACTCAATCACGCTCCAATCACGTCCAAATACAGATCGATCGCGTTGTCGATTCCAATGAACAACAAACCACAACAAACCCAACATTCTTCAGCGCCCGTTGATGTCCCCCCCTTCCCCGCCCGCGTCATCCGTGCCGCGGCCAGTTCGCACATTCACAATCGGTAAACAAATCCTAAAAAGTAAAATTTAGAACTATTACGCCAACTTAGCACGCACACATGCGCTCGCACCAGATTGACTACGCAATAGAATACCGTTAAATTCACATAACGAACAACGGAGAAATGAAACTGAAATAGAAGAATCCAGATAAAGAGTGAGTGGTGGCGGGAGGAGCGGACGAGAGGGGGTGGAAAAATGAAGAAGATGTGTACGCGGCGGTAAGTGCGATCGAATAGCTGATAGCGAACGAAGTCAGGGCACACAGTGTCATTTAATGGTCGATGTGGTGGTGGCAGTCCATCAGCGAAAGGAAAACAAGCCAAGACGTGCGTATCTACAGAGAATGAGGGAGAGAATGAGCTTGGTTTTGGAAAAAAAGTGAAAGAATCATGAGAGAGGTGCGAAAAACGAAATGAAACGGCGCCGAAGACGAATCAGAACAACACGAAATGGCTAGGTGGCCGAAAAAGGAAATTGTTTATGTGATTGCAAATGACATACGCGTGGGGATCGCGAATGAATTGTGGGGCATTTTCTTACCTTCGGAGTCATTCAGATATTGTACTGATGATTGACAACATATCCTGAGTTCTTTTGAGTAATTGTAGGTGTTTCTGATGTCAACTGGTGTTATTCGGATTGATTTGGAACAGAATTCAAGAGACGTTCGTTATTCTATATATGCCATATGAGGACCCTTAGGTGCATTTCGTATCTTATCTCCTCTCGTTCCCTTTTTAATGAACAAAAAACACATTTACGATGGTAATTATGTTTTCGGAGTAATTCGGAGTATATTCGGAGTCATTCCGAATTACTCAAACCATATAAAATACAGATGCCTGCTACCACTGGAGGAGTCAGATGATATCAGGGGTCCCAAAAACGCGGTTTCCTTAATTCGGAATTTTAACCGTCAGTCAAAACATGCTGTACGTTGACAGCAAGTTGGAAAATCGTCTGTGGCCACAGGTAGAGGATCATATTGTAGACACAATTCTACGCTTTAAGTGAAAGCACTAAATTATTTGCAGTCATTCGGAGAGATTCGGAGTAGTTCGGAGTGTTTTGTCTTGTATTCGAAGTTATTTTTAATCATTCATAATACCAATAAAAAATTTTATCTTACTCAACTTATTTCGGAGTAATTTAAATCATTTTCGGAGTCATTCGGAGTTTTTCGGAGTAATTCGAAGTGTTTTCTCTACTATCTAGAGTAAGTTATATCAAATGTTCACAGTGCTTGATGAACGCCTTGATGTGATTCGTATTGATTCGGAGTCAATTGAAATGTTTCGGACTGTTTCCAAGTGAGTCCAATGGTGTACCACAACCACCAATACCATCGTGGCTGCTTAATGATGTCACAGCACTCTAAATCCGGTTTATTGCGGAAAATTGGGTCGTTGCCGTTCAGGATGTGTCATGCGTAGCCCCTTCCATCCGGTGGCCTAAAAAACACATTTCACGAATGTAAACAACTTCGAAGATACACCAACAACAACTGCTGGCAAGGGATTGGTATGGCGGCGGGGGCAGTTCGAGGCCACAGCGCTGCTCAGATGTCTTCTGCGAAAAAACAAAACGTTCTTGTTCTTGGAGCTGACTGGCTTTAGTGTGCAGGTAGATGCTTTGCTGATCAAAGCAGTCTTGGCGACGCTGACGACAGCCCAGACGATTCAGGTGGACTTTGTGGAATTTTATTGCGACGTGTGATTGACCGAGTTATGCAAATTAACTGCGTAAACAGATAGTCCGAATCGAAACCGAATTTGTGGCGGCAGTAAGGGATGGAAGGTAGATCGAGACCATTTTGGGCAAATCACTAATTGAGGTGTTTTTCGGTCGGTGTTGGCAGTGAGACAACAAAAGTCTGGTTAGGGATAACCTTTGAGTTTGTTTGTTTCCGAAAATGGAGCACTTCTCAGATGGAACTGGCGCTGAAAGTGATGACTTATGTGGACTGAAAGAGGCTCTCTGACTTCATTTTGCTATCAGCTGGGAGTAGATTCATTTTCTAGGGCGACCTTTAATACATCTCTGACGTGGACTTATCAGTGACTCAAGTATCTCTGCCCACAAATCTTGAGGACTAGTGATGAAAGTTCGTGGCTTGCTTAAATCTGTACTCAAACGTCATTTGTCGGGCGCCATTAACTAAATATTACTCCGCAAGGCTCTCAATCTCCCAAATGTGACTCAGACTGAAAAACAAAGTCCCATCTCACCCCACCCAGAGCACCTTGCTCAGTCCTTGTCCCCAGCACACATCCCGATGGCATGAAACTCCATCAATCAGACCATAAAATTCATTTAAACACAATTTCCACCCGAGATGCTATCAACGAACGCTGCCGTGTAGGTGGGATGAAATTCAGCCACTTCACACCACTTCACTGCACTCTAGGACGCGTCCCAGTTTTATGGATCTTTACAGTTCGCCCCTTAACACTTTCACCGGAGCGAATTCATCGGAATCAGAACCCCCATCCCCGTCACACAGCAATTTCTCGCCACCCCGCCTGCTTTCCAAGCGAGCGTGCATCCAAAGTGGTCGCGTTGATGATTTTATGACTGTCATAGGCGCAATGCCTCATCGATTGATGGGCCCAATCGAATGGAATCCGCGTCCAGACGCAGTCCCAGTCCCACTGAAGGAATGCTTTCTGCCCCATCCCCCGGACGGGGTTGTAAAACGTAAAGCGACACTGATAGGACTGATAAAGCAGTAAAACGCGACAAGTTAATCGCATTTTAGTTGTATCTTTGTATCTGAGATGACAATTATTGTTTTATGGGCCGCTGGACAAACATTAATTTTAAATTAACGCTTGCTCTCCTCCGCCATCGGTACTGATCCCTAATCTGAGGTCGTTAAAAGTCCCCATCACTCCTTGTGGTGCACGTGACAGAGTGCAACGGATGGTGAGTGCATGCGACCCGTAGCCGATGTCATTCGATAGCCGTCCTAATCCTGTTTTATTGTTGTCGTCTCGGGTGTACCGCTATGAATACATCAATTAGATGGCCGAAGAGTTTGCGCGCAGTAAAATTTGTCTTTTATTGACTCCTAATACGAACATAAAGATGCAGATACATTAGAGCGAGTCTCGTCTGCGATGCGAACGGATGGCGGTCGGCTGTGGCTGACTGTGGGGTGGCTGAATGCCATCGTGCATGGCCGTAAAAGAAGTTTTATCTAATCGCGAGGTAGGAGCAATTAAACCGGCAATTTGCATGCACCTTGACTAAGGATGCTGAAGATGATGGTGTGGGACTGGGTGGATGGAGTTTTGATGAGTGTGACGTGTTCTGGGTTAGATGAGGTGATTTTTTTTTCAATTTTTCAGGTTTAACAACTGCCTTAGCCAAAGATGTGAAGCATTGTATGCGTTGTTAGATGACAAAGAAATAGTGAAATGATTTAAAATGGAAATTCAATTTTCGGTGTATTTTCGGAGTCGATGTAAATCATTCGGAGTGTGTTAGTTTTTAATGGCTGATGCTACTTGATGTATCCGATGACATTACAAACAAATATCATCAGTGTTTTTTTTAAACAAAGTTGGGTCGTTTTCATTGCAAGGTTTTTGTAAGTTAAATTCAAGTTGCTAAGTCATACATGTTCATAGTGAACCCACCGATCTATGTCGACGTACCCAGGTGACGTGTCTTTGTGATCATGTTTTTTTTTTTGACTTATTTGAAGCCTCTTAGGAGTCAATATAAATCATTCGGAGTATCTTTTGATGACTTCATGGAACAGTATATTGAAATTATGTCCAAGTATGAGAATATAACAACAATTTGGTAAGAATTAACGAATTTTTGTGATAGTGAAATTTTCGGAGTAATTCGGAGTCGCTCAGTTTGCATTATCTTTTATCAAAGGAAGCCTTGGTTGTAATAATTGACACCCAGGACCAAAAATGGCGTAAATTGGGTTCATGCAACAACTAGGATACATTTTCGGAGCAGATTTTTAGGGTTATTCGGAGTGTTGATTTTACTCCGTACAAATTACTCAGGGGAGTGGCTGATGGAGGTCAAGCTTTGAATTTGGGCTAAGTGTGAGAGCTATCGGTTCGGTTATCATTCGGAGTGTCATACTGATCGATGCCTGTAAGCTTCTCGCATAGCGATCAAAACAAACAAAAGTTCCATAAAATGCTGCAATCATGTCCATCGATCTCATCACCCGACTTGTCACCCCACTGTATTCGCACAATCAGCAAATTAATTAATTAATCAGCTTCGGCATCGCCGGATCATTGATCTCACGATCATCGGTCGTTAATGACTGAGAAAATCCATTCCACTCTCTTGTCTCCAAAAATAAATCAGCAGCGATATTGAACGACGAAAAAAGGCAGCAAAAAGCAAACATTTACGATCTTGTTCAAGACACGTTTTCAGTTAATTTTTACGACCGACAGCGCTTTGATCGATTCTTGCGGTCGACCAATCATATTTCCATCATAACCGCTGCGGCTTTATCAATTTCAACACACGATCAGTCCGGGATGAATAATTCATTAGGTTTTACGATCGGATTAGGAGCGGATCTGATCGGCAATTAGCGAGATGAGACCGCTTCTAGGTCGCATATCAAGTTCTCTGCTCTGATCGCTTCCGATCGCGGTGATCTGTGCGATCTCATCGATCGCCACTAAGTCTACGCCAGAAGGCGGTAGCTGCACAAATTCCTGGATCACTTCACCTGCACGATCAATTCACAGCAACAGCCGACTGTTGACCCAACAGATTCTTACCTCGACAGGATCACAGACTCAGATGCACGCCCCGGGGTCAAACGAGCCAACCGATCGGTATTCTGTTGAAATATTTGCATCCACCGTCCGCTTCGAATGTTTACCCTATCCATCCTCATGGAGCGTAAAATTGGTTACACCATCCATCGTACCAGGCTACAATTCGTTGCCATCACGCTAATTGGTCGTGTATCCATTAACACATCGCCCCAGCGACTCCCGACCGCCGACGGTGCGGTGCTAATCCGCTCACTGCTCCCTGGCCAGTCGAGGGGCGAGCGAGCGAGCATCCGAATCTGTCACTGTGTCGTGCGTCCAAATATTTGTCCATTAATTTGTTTTGATTCAGGGATTTTTGACTCTCTGAGGATGGCGACGACGACGCTCAGCTCTACATACACTCACGCACACTGCTGACGGCCATTAGCGAAATTGTGTATCTGTAACAACACACGTCGTAGTTGGGCTGACCCAATTTTTTGGGCAAACAAACTTGCCGCTCGCCGCAGGTATTTGCTTGGCGATTACATCAGAAAGTTCTATTTCTCCTGGCCCCACCGCCCGGGGGGGTGGCCGTCAGGTGGTGGATGTGTTTAGTGTGAGATTCCGTTAGGAGTTAGTACACTGTGACTTGTGATCGAAATATTTACACAAAATTTCAGTTTCAATTCCAAGTGCGGAATTTCAGTTGCGACGCGATGTTGAATCACGCACACTGACTGAGGACGAACGGCGGACAGTGAAGGTTGTTGGGCAAGTGAAGGTCAGTTGGATTGCCGGGAAATGCACCCTTCCGTGGTAAGTTTCAGATGAGGAAAACAGCTTGTATATCACATGGAATTTAGACAGTGAGCTTTGGATGGCAAATTTTGGAAAGAAAATTAACGATGTGTGATGCACTCTAGCGAAGGTGGTCAAACTCTAAGCAAAGCAACCAAAATTCTTGTTTATTTGCTGTGGTCCCAACATCCAACAAAGCATCTTACTATCTGATACATGTTGTGAATCATCAGTAGGCTTCAATTGTCACCTAAGGCAGACTCATTAGTATGGAGATTTAAATCCAAGTGAGGTGTAAGCCACGTTTAAATACTGCTAACGCTGGGAAATCGATAAATTTCAATTATCAGCAACACTTGCACTTGCAGCAGTCTAATGACATTAGTAACACTTCAAGTCGCTTCAAATTTCTTCACAATTTTGCTAATTTCTTGACTAGATGATGGACTATGACAATCACAATTATGGCGTAATGGGTGAAAAGTGGCTATGTTTGAGTTACCACTTTTGCATTATTTTTTTATATTTTTAACGTATTGATTGATACATAAGTGAAACATTATCGTAAATGGCAAATATTTAGCTAATATTGCAGCACTTCAAGTGATAGCTGGGTTGGACTTGTGTGGAATGCCAGCGCTACCAACTCGGAACCACATAATGAATGACCCTATTCAATGAATTTAGACAATTGGTAATGATTTTGATTCGAACATCGGCTCCGTTGAGGACAATCGGCCTACGACAGTCAGACTATAAGAAAAGCCTTCTTGTTGAAGAGGATTCGACAGCTGGAGAAGACAGATGAATGAATGTGCTTCGTGAATTTATTCGCTAGAGGCGCAAAATATTAGTAACTGAGTAGCCCTTCAGCCCACAAGGTGCCAGGGCCCTGCTTCTACAACTCGTGTTGTGTGTGCCACTGTTCTCGCACAAGTAGAAGGGACCTGCAGTTTTTTGCCGACTTCGAACGGCGAGGTTTGAGAAGATTTTCGTAGACAATAAGTACTCTTTGAGTGTCTGAGTAACTCGAAAGAGGTGGTGCCATGAAAAATCCGAGGTGTTCCGACAAACCTCAGACCTTGAGGCGTGAATCGACGCCTTACCTACTACGCCCCGACGGCCTGTAGTTAATGTTGCTTCGTTTATGGCAAAGAGTTAAGGATGGTAGGTTACATCACGGTCTTTCAATGCCTGCTCCTACCCCACTTTCTGACTTCGACCCGTCCGTGTACCATCTTTGGGCGTCATCAATCATCGAAGGAGGACTAATGACTCATTTCTTTCTTTTAGGTACAAAGATTTTGTATCGCTTGTTAATTTCAGAGATGGGTGTCATGAAATCGCTGACATTCGTTAGTTCATTGACTTGGTCAATATTTCCTAGAATCTCTATGTGTGCAGTTCGATTGTCATCTTCTGAGTTATTGGTTGCCTCGAAGCTCCTGCCTGTACGGTAGTGTGTAGCTGTGGTTAGCTTAGTATATCCTATCAACTCTGTGTGCAAATAAACGTCAACCTTTGGAGAAGTTTTCGATGAAATGTGATCAACAAAAAAAATGAACTAATTGTCAATGAAAACCTTTCCAAATGAAGGTGCCTTCAGCTTATGATAGTACAATAGCACGTAAGCTCTACTCACATTCGTTTATTATTTGTAATCAGCACTCAAGTTTGATTGAGAGTGCAAATTAATTCGTTTTTTTTTGTGTTCAAAGAGTTACTATTGTCCGTTGGAAGCGACTACTTTTTCCCACCTCTCTGGTTATTTTCAAATAACACCTCAAAAAAATGAGTCCACTCTGGAAACGATCCAATTATTGAGTCGTTCTTCGATGATTTCCCCAAAAAGTCAGTAGTCGGAAGGCGCAAGGTATGCATAATACGGCGAGTGGTGTAAAATTTACCCTTTCAGCGATTCCTGGTCGGTTTTGACCACTACAGCCAAGTGGTGCCGAACTTTATCGTATTATAATTTCGCCTATTCATGCCTTTTGATCGTTTCTGTCCCTTTTTCATACAATACACGGCTCAGACGCATAAGTTGTAGTCGATGGTGTTTCCCGGCTTAAGCAGCTCATAGTAAACCACATCCGTCCGGTTCCACCATATGCAGAGCATGACCTTTGAACAGTGGAAGTTTTTCTTTGGCGTCGATGTAGATTATAATGCAACTAGGGTTGTTAGGGTTATCGTACTATTCTATATCCACTTCATCTCCAGTTACTACCCGGTGCCGAAATTCCTTCCATTGATGACTTTCAACTTCTCTCGTTTGAAACTCTTACGACACCCAGTTGCCTTGCTCTTGAATAAATCTAATTTTTTTAACCGGACGGAACTCTCAACGATTAAGCGAGTTAGCTATACATTTGCCACGGATCTTGCTCCAATAAAGCCTCTAATTCTGCAAACTTTTTGGGCTGTCCAGGACCTTCTTTGTCTTCAACGCTAAGACTACCACTTTAGACGCATCGAAACAACTCTCTGATTGATTTTTCGGTCGATGCAGAGTCACCATAAGCTTCTACAAGCATTCGATGGGTTTCAGCTGTACTTACAGACCCTGATGCACACGTATGTTGCTGACAATTGTCACATCTTTTCAAAGGAGTAGGTAATTGCTTCCAAGATCAGCCACAATTTGAATAGACTTCTTGCTTCAATATTTTAAAATCAAATAACCTGTTAGACCATAGTCGCTAGACCATATCAAATGACCTGCTAACTTAAGGCCCCTCATTAGAAGGTTCAGGTGTATTCCATCAGTAGTTCAACGCGACGATTCGAAAAGCTCTTGTGTTTGAGACTATCACGTGGCTACCATATCCAGCTCACGTCCTTTATGATTTTGTCATTCCCTAGGGCCACCTTCCACCTTCCACAGTGCAATTTGAAAAATCTTCTGTCCACTTTTTCTCAATGCATCCAGTTTGGGATAATTTTCAAATATTCCTCAAGCTCGCCAAGTCACCTGCGCAGAGAAACGGTTTCGCATGAGCACAAGGTTCCCGCCGATAATTTCATATGCCACGTTTTGCTCTGGTCTGCAGTGGTTGCTCGCGCCCTAAACGTGTGCAACATCCGTTTGAAGAACGCATTCGGCTCGATTTGAATTTCTAATCGCAACATTGTCGCCGTGGAACTTTCCACTCTCGCAGCGAATGCCGCCCGCATCCAGAGTTTTGCAATCACGCACACGTCGGATGTCTATTTGTTGGTTGATTCAGCACTCACGTTGCCGGTCGATGGGCTGCGGACAATCCGCCCCGGCCAGAGAATCACTCATTCATTCACCCACATCAATTGGCCGGGGAACGCGTGCGCGCGCGCACTCCTTCTAATCGCAGCCTCCATCCATCCAGGCACTCCGCATGCATAATTTGCGCGACGAGGACAAGTCGACGCGATGTTGTCTGCCCCGAACGACGGTTGCCGGACCGCAGGTGACATGCGGCTTAGAACATTCCAGGCGGCGCGCACACACGGGATTTCAATTGCAAATCGATCGTGTGCCTGGCTGGTGGGTGGTGGTGGTGGAGTGGGGTCGGGCTTCGAACGAGCGATGATGTCTTGCGTTTAGCTCCGGAATTGGGTCAAGCTTAATGGGGCATCGTAGGAGAACTGCGTTTCAGCACTCAAACGGACACGACGCTGACTACACTGTCGGCTCAAGGGTTGATTCAAGACTCGTGTCATCTTGGGAAAACGTTTTCGATTAGTCCTCGAGGTAACTGGGCAGCGGTGAGTGGATGTGAGGAGCTAACGTTAGGAGCTGACGCCTTAAGTGGACGGTCGTCGGTTATGGTGCTTGACTGCTTAAACTTTCACAACGAGGAACTCTTGCATGTATCGAAGGGGCAATCTGATGGGTAAAGGACTTGGAATGAGGGGCGTTGGTGGATGGAGATGTTTTGAGAAAACTGTGACAATATGATGGGCTGTTCCACTGGATGGTTGGGTTCAAGGAAATGACACAAACGACTTAGGACACATTATTCAAAGTCACGTCCTGGTGTGTGAGAAGTGGCAGAACAAAATAATCTTTAATCTCTTCTGAAGCTGGATAGTCACTCGCACATTTTTTGAGCATCCGAATAAGCGACTTGGAGCAAGTCCGGATTAGAGATCTGCTAATGTACATGACGATGCATCTCCGGGTGGGTCATTTTCTAGCATATCCTTTTCGATGACTTTCTTGAGAGGCCTTTGTTTCAGATTTTCGTCGATTTGCAGACAAAGAAGAAGTAATGACATGAAAGGATCCCTCCGAAGATTGAGGGTATGAATAGCTTCAAAAGGACAAAAAAAAAAAAAACATAATAGACTGATCGATCCCAACGGTGGACTACGTGGCAGAGAGAGCCAGCCAATCAGTCTATCTTCAAGCACTCATTCACTCTCAGAAGCAATGTGTTGACGAAAAGATGCTTTTCGGTTTTTCTGTGTCACAGAGATGCGTCGTTCCAAAATCTTGTTCCATTGTGACAACTTATTTTTTCACTAGTTCGTTAATAGTTCTACGAAGCTAACCGGGTGTCGAAAACGTTGCTTACTTTCAGGATATCCTATTCCAAGGCTTAGAAAAATGGGTAAGTGCGAGTTACACTTGTATATAGACGGTTTTGTTCTTTCATTTTCAGCATCATTTTAAACAAACAATTGGCCACATGAAAGCCCCTTTGAACTTTTTTTTGTGGGAACCGTGAAAGATCAGCAATTCGGAAACATTTTAAATACTGAAGGCCAATATTATTCCAATAATTTGTGCGCTACATCTCGAAAACATCAACAACCTGCTTAGGAGATCAAAACAAAATCATTTTTCTTTTTTTTTGTGATAAGTTTTATTGTGCCAAAGCAAACAATGTTTGAAAATACTTCAATTTTTTCAATCTTTGGCACGAAATGGCCTTAAGGTGGCTGAAGAGCAAGTGACTCTCCGGTATTTTGGCCCATTCTCGGCGAAGTTAGGTGGCCTAAACTTTATGTTTTTATTAAGTGTCAATCTTCAAAATACCGCAGACAGAACAATTCAACGGATTTGTGTCAAAGAAATAAAGTCTGGGGCATTGTTAAAAAATCAATCTGGTTGACGGATGCTTTTCGAAACGGTGCAGTGTCTTGTTGAAATGTCCACTGTCTCCGAATGAAATCCATGTTTGTCCAAGGATTCAATACAATACAATACAATTCAATACAAGTATTGAGCGGTCGCTTTAATTTTGACGCCATGCCTTCTTTCTACTCACCATCCGGATGTCTACATTTTCGAGGGACCTTTCTGACAAGTAATTTCTTGTTGACATATCGCTCGATAACAATTGGTGGCACATCGAAAAAGAACAAATTCAGAAACTCACGTGAAAGCGTAGCCGCTCCTTCGCTTTTTTAACTTCAATTTTTTTCCGCTGTGATGGAAGATGGTGTGTTTTTTGGAAATTCGATAATTTGAGAACAAGATCATTCTTGCATCCGTTGCGACGATGTGTTGACGTCTTCTTCTTCTTCTTGTGGCGCTACTGTCCGAATGGACCTTTGCCTCAACCAACATGCCTCTCCAGCCAGCACAGTCTTTCGCCAGCCGCCGCCAGTTGCGCATTCCAAGTTGGTTGAGGGTCTTCTCCACTTGTGTGCACCACCTTATCCTGGGCCGTCCTCTTTTGCGTTCTCCCAATGGCTCAGATTCGAAAACTTTTCGGGCCGGAGCAGTGGCGTCTATACGCTCTACATGGCCTAGCCATCTTAAGCGTTATATTCGTAGATGCTTGACGAGGCTCATGCCGCTGTACAGCCCATACAGTTCGTGGTTGAATCTTCTCCTCCAGATGCCATCAACGCAAACAGGACCAAAAATCGCACGCAAAACTTTTCTCTCGAAAAGACCAAGGGCATCCTCATCCGCTTTTAGTAGTGTCCAAGTTTCCGCGCCATTAAGTAGGACTGGGATGATCAAGGTGTTGTATAAAGTCACTTTGGTCGTTCGGGAGTGGGCTTTATTACTCAATTGCCTCTTAAGCCCAAAGAAACAGCGATTGGCAAGAGTGATTCTGCGCTTGATTTCGGTACTGATGTTGTTGTCCCTTTTCACCGCGGAGCCGAGGTAGACGAAGTCCTTGACTGCCTCGAAACGTCTGCTACCCATAGTGACGCTCTGTCCAAGATGCCGATGTTCTGCGTCCTTCTTCGATGACAGCATATACTTCGTTTTGCCCTCGTTTACCACCAGTCCCACTTTAGCCGCTTCCGCTTCGATCCTAGCAAACGCCTCATTGACGGCTCGCTGTGTTCGACCAATCACGTCAATGTCGTCGGGGTAAGCTAACAATTGAACTGACTTTTGAGAGATCGTGCCTCTGTTGTTGACTTGTGAGTTACGCACGATCTTCTCACAGATGATGTTAAAGAAGTCCCATGACAGTGCGTCGCTTTGTCCAAAACCTTTTTTGACATTGAAGGTCTCGGTGAGTTCGTTCACGACCTTGAAGGAGCAGCGAGAGTTCTCCATCGTCATCCTACACAATCTGACGAGTTTGGTAGGAATGCCAAAACTAGACAAGGCACTGTATAGCTCGTCTCTATGCACGCTGTCATACGCGGCCTTGAAATCAACGAATAGGTGCTGAGTGTCGGTCTGCATTTGGAGTTCTGTCTACCCGCTGAAAATATTTCGTCTGCTCCAGCTTCGACTTACTGTCCTGATTTCGTCTAGTTCGATGGAACATCATTGTCTTCATTCTGCCTGACTGCGGTATTTGATTCGTCATCGCCCTTAAGCAGTCTCATCTTTGATCCCTTCTGGGTTCTCTGAGCCCCACATGCGGCAATTTTGTTTGCTTATATTCCCATCGAGTGAGAAATGTGCCCCTTCACTGAAGAAAAAGTTCTTCGCAAGATCGGCGTTTGGTGTCTGTTGCTTCAACACCCAAGAAGCGTATCCACAACGTTGTACATGGTGGATAAGCTTCAACTCGTGAGTAAGTTGAACTTCATAAGGAAGGAGATGCAAATTCAAGCGCAGTGGGCTGTTCGACTAATTCAATGGCGTACGGCGAGAAATCGCTAAATTCAGAGAATCAGCAGCACTTGCAGCAGTAAGGTCTCCGACTTGCCGTGTATTTATTTGTTCAACATTTTCAAATTTCTTCACAATTTTGACGATTGCTTGTCGAGTGGGTAGATTTGGAAGACTATTGTCATCTCATCTCACTCATCGCGCAATGCTCCAAAAGTGGCTACATTTGAGTTCCCACTTTTGTATTCAGTTTCTACACCTTAAAACCACTATTTAGTTAATTATCCACCCATTATCATAAATGGCAAATATTCATATTGTGATGCTTCAAATGACAGCTGAATTTGGCAAGTGTCATATGTCAGCGCTACCAACTTGAAACCACAAAACGAATGATCCTGTACACTCGTTTCTCTGAAGAAATGTGTTTTTTTCTTTTTTTTAGTCCTTGTACGGGTCAGAGGATTTTTCTTTGCGGCCACAAATTCCTCGAAACATCTCGAAATCCCTCCGCCCACCTCCACGTAATCTCTTCCGCAACCCGAAGCAAACGCACTTTTCGCCTCCAACATCCAAATCCCAGTCCAAGTTCACCCAAAAACTTGGGAAGTACATGCTCCACTTCCGTGCGTACATTCGACGATCATCTCCTCCCTCCCTCCAGCGGCATTTCAAGCTCAAGTTCATGTTCAAGACAATGGGGGAGCAATGACATCAGTGTGCGTCCCCTCCCCTTTAGCTTTATCGCATTTTGCTGAAATCATAAATCATCAGATTGACGTAATGGCATCAGCAATAACCATTATTGCTATCATCGTACCGCTGCACACAAACACACACACACACACAAACGCGAGCGCGCGCACCGAGGCAAAGCTCTCCTCTGATTGTTAATGAGATTCTTGCGCGGTGCGCACGTCGTCTCAGCCATCACCGCCGCCGCTCAACAAAAGAACAGGAAAACTGGCCGAAACAAAACGAAAACTACCTTTTTGTTGTTTAATTACTCTTTCATTGTGTGTGCAGCGCTCTGAGATAAGAATTTAAAACAATTACCGGGGCAAGAAGATCACACTGACGACGATGGTGCTGTGGAGTGGGGTGGGGTGGGGTGGAGCGATGGAAAATTCTGCGTCCGAAACGAGCGTGTACTCAAGGCAGTCGCGCCAGCAGCCAAAGCCACTCGGAGGCAGTCAGTGGAAACGAACGCAATTCAGGTAAGAGATTCCTGGAAGCGATATAATTTATTTGTCTATTCCACTCAGATGGCGGGCATTAGAACGTTTATGCTTTTGTTCGGTTGAAGACATCAAAAGGGCGGCAAGCTGATGGTGGCGGTGTTGATGGTGCGCGTGTGTTACCTGTCAGTGAATGAATGAGCGGCTTGAGTCGTTCCTTTCTTGGCTCTAAGCAACACCGTCCTCTGTCCATATCCACACGATGCATTCTGCAATCTCACACTTATCGCATGCATCACGACAATTCCTTGGAAGCTCGTGAAATTAGCCAAAGCTATCCCGCAGCGTCGCTAATTGCTGGTTAACAAGACGCGTAAACAAATTCGCCACAGAGTCGCTTCACCTCCCTGCCGGTGCTTTCATACCAAGTGCGGCAGCACCTCTTAATTAGCCACAAATGCCTGACCATGTATCATACATAACATGCGGAGCTCGCCGCCATCCACTACCGCCAACCTAGCTCTTCGCACGCACACACACACCCCGCTGGGGCTTTGAGTCTGCAAGTACAGGCATCCGACAAAAAACCAACCTGCGCGTAACCAGGAAGCCACACAGCGAGGAACATCCATTTCGGCGAACGTACCGCCGGCCAAATCGGGTGCAGTGGAAGAGAGGAGGACGCCGTCGCGAGCTCCATCTATGGGCCGCCGAAATAAAGACTCAATTATGAACAGAATACGAATTAGACGCGAGTAATGACGACATCACGACACCGAAGGATGCAAACTTTTCGGGCTGTTCCGCCACAGCCGACCACCTGCAAGCAGCGACTCGCAGTCGTGGCCTCACATGACATTTAACGCTCGACTGGCCGTAGCTTGAGCCGCCCAGCGTATCGGACTTCGCATCTACGAGAAAATCCATTGATTCGAGTTCATTGTGTTAATTGCCGCCGCGTTCGGATGCGAGGACGGTGGCTGACTTTGTTTTGGTGCGCGTCGCATTGTATTTGGGCGAAGCGGAAAGTTATGACATCTAACGGTGTTCGGGTGTGAATTTGTCATGGGACGGTGGGGGGGGAGCCGTACCGCCGCCGGCCGAGGGGGAAGGGGTGACATTTAAACCGAATCGGGGCTAACGGCCGCAACCGCGAGGATGATCGGCGGATTTGGCGAGTTTGCATCTCACTCCGACGACGACGACGGTGATTTACCCGTTTTATGGGAAAATTATGCCGGCCCAGAGGGGAGTTCGCTTCCAATTATCTATGCATCCGTGAATTGATGAATGAATCTGTGCGAAGCGAGTCGACGACACGACGCGATGTCTGATGGCAGCGGTGATCATTTGTATGGGTCCTCCCCCTTTGTGGCACCACAGGAGCACCACGGCCGTGGGGAGGTGATGACCACTTTGTTCTCCTTTTTGGCAAGGCGAGCTGCCAACGGTGAACATCGAAACGCGGCGCGCGACGGCTGACCTTTGGTGTGAAGTAAACGTCTTAATTTGTAATCGTTGCGGGCATTCATATTCATGAGGAAGCCGCGCGAGATGGATGCCTCGAATCAGCGCCTCAAAGGGAATCGCTGGGCATCGGTGGACATCTGTGGGCATTGCGGGCATCGCGGGCACCCTTGGCGACAGGTTCATTAGGATTGTTTATGATGGCCGTGTTAATTTCGCTTTGGAGCGGTCAGTCTGATCGAAAGGTTCGGTCATTTGAATATAACCTTCGTGGGGCAGGGGCGGGGGGGGGGACATCTTCAGGCCTTCACACAGAAAGTCTTTGTGCCGAATTCTGGAATTGGGGAGCTGTGCTGCCGGTCGGTTGGCTTTGATCTTGACCACGGGGAACTGGCAGCTAAATGAATGCGAGATGGGAGGTGAAAGTAGTGATTGATTGGAGCGCGGAAGAAGTTCGATTTCCTGGGGAGCACACGTCTTCCCAATTGTTTCCCCGAATTCAAGAAGATCCATCGCGCCCATCGTGCATCCTCCCCACAGTCACGCCTATCGACAGTTTGCAGCTGGAATCTCCGCCAAAATTTATTGCGCCTTTAAAGAGCAACCGTTCGATACTGGCTTTGCAACATATCCCCAAAAGGCTGTTGCTGTGGATCTGACGTAACTTTCCGCATCCGTGCAGCCACTCATCGATGGTAAGAACGCATCTCATCGCATGAAGGAAAATTCATTCCACTCCGCGCAGCCGGAATGATTTGTGCTCCGCAGAATGTCTGCGCAGGCAGTGAACACCTGTTGCAGTGGAATGCGCGGGGTGGGGGGAGGACGTTTCAAATTTGTCGTCATCCATACAGCAGCGCTTCCATCTTCATTCCGCATCTGCGCATAAACAACATTGATGGCCAATTGTGAGCCGATGGTCGGCGGCAGAACGCCGTGTGTCCCCACAACCGACGGCGCGGTGGACCCCTCTAATGTATGTTAATCGGAGTCTAATTGCAGAAGCACTGCCGCGTGAGAGTGTGTGCGACTGAATGGACACATAAGTCAGACCGTCGTCGTGTGTCGTGACTTGAACTTCAAAAGCGCGCAGCGCTGCCGCACAGACCCATAAATTGTGCCCCCGGAGGAGACCTTTCAATGGCCAATCCGTGGATGTCGTCATCGACTCGGCAAACCGTATACCGCCCAGTTTTGAATTTATTCGCGCTCCAGCCACCTGGGCTGCAGATCGTCGAGATGCCACCGTAAGCCGGGCAAGATGCGAAAATTAATAAACAAGCCGCGGCCCTGCACGGGCCACTCGCGGATACGTTGCATAATTATTATTAATACCGTCTCGTAAATACTGCGCTGTCCTCGAGAGCCCTGCGCCGGGAGCCATCCTGGGCGCATGACTGATGGTGGATGGGAACCGTTCTAATGCGGTGACGGCCATTTGTCTGGGACTTTATGGCGAGGCTGAATCGCGGCGATGGGCCGTACTGCTGCTGGATTCGCGGTAAATTACACACGCTGAGCGGCGGCAGGGCACTCTGCAGCCCGTGCCGAAGCAAAACGAATGCGCCGTGCCAATAGGGGAGCCGATCAAACGGGAGTCAAAGGTGCTGAGTGATGGAGGACGATGCCAATTAGATGTAATTAAGAGCCTTCCCGGTCAGATGGGCTGTGGAATCGAATCGCGACTTGAGCCGGCGAATTTATTACAGGACTAGGTGCTGGGCGGTGCAAGGGGTCGCTTGACAAATCGAACAAAGTGGAAGAAGACAGTAGGAGGCAGAAGGCAGGCGGAGAATTGAAAGGGAAAGGCAGAAGGCACCGGGAATGAGTGAAATTGAGACTGGGACTTTACTCCGTGAGGAGGTGCAAAACGTCTCAGTCTCAGTCTCAGTCTCAGTCTCAGTCTCAGTCTCAGTCTCAGTCTCAGTCTCAGTCTCAGTCTCAGTCTCAGTCTCAGTCTCAGTCTCAGTCTCAGTCTCAGTCTCAGTCTCAGTCTCAGTCTCAGTCTCAGTCTCAGTCTCAGTCTCAGTCTCAGTCTCAGTCTCAGTCTCAGTCTCAGTCTCAGTCTCAGTCTCAGTCTCAGTCTCAGTCTCAGTCTCAGTCTCAGTCTCAGTCTCAGTCTCAGTCTCAGTCTCAGTCTCAGTCTCAGTCTCAGTCTCAGTCTCAGTCTCAGTCTCAGTCTCAGTCTCAGTCTCAGTCTCAGTCTCAGTCTCAGTCTCAGTCTCAGTCTCAGTCTCAGTCTCAGTCTCAGTCTCAGTCTCAGTCTCAGTCTCAGTCTCAGTCTCAGTCTCAGTCTCAGTCTCAGTCTCAGTCTCAGTCTCAGTCTCAGTCTCAGTCTCAGTCTCAGTCTCAGTCTCAGTCTCAGTCTCAGTCTCAGTCTCAGTCTCAGTCTCAGTCTCAGTCTCAGTCTCAGTCTCAGTCTCAGTCTCAGTCTCAGTCTCAGTCTCAGTCTCAGTCTCAGTCTCAGTCTCAGTCTCAGTCTCAGTCTCAGTCTCAGTCTCAGTCTCAGTCTCAGTCTCAGTCTCAGTCTCAGTCTCAGTCTCAGTCTCAGTCTCAGTCTCAGTCTCAGTCTCAGTCTCAGTCTCAGCCTCAATCTCAGTCTTAGATGGACGTTTCATTCGAAATCATTTGGCGGTCCTTTGAAAGTGAAACGTCACTGAAAGTCATTGTTTCACTTTCAGGGCACCGCCAAGCGTCAGTTTTCCTTTCAATCTTAAGTCGATGAGTGACACAAAGCCCTCCAGATCTCAGACGTCTCTTCGCCCACGTAATCCCGTGTCAAACTCATCGAGCAACAGCTGTAACGACTCACTCTCAGCCGTCATTTGTTCAAATGATCACTTCTCCGAATTTAGCCGTCAGAAGCGCGAGGTAAATGATGACGGATGACGCTCCAGTGGGAGCTTATGCAAATCTAATGACCGCTCACACCGGCGGTGGTCCAAGTGGCCTGTCTTCATCGTCAGACCCTTTTCCGGCAGAGAAAGCTCACCGCCGAACCTGTCGCCTCTGTCACTTTATTTTCAACAAGATCTCCCGTTAGGCCATAAGTCACCGGCCATTAGAAACCGCAGACAGCCGCACACACGCACCAAGGTCGATCGATAGCGACTCTTGACGCCGCCAGATACAAGATCGACGCTCGCGTTCCACGTCAAACAATGCTAATCCGATGGATGGTTTGTTTGCTGCCGAAGTGATGGAATTATCTGCGCACCGATCTGTTCGGGCTTGTATGCCAATTTCGCCTTAAAAAGGGCACCGCGAGTGTTGAGCTTCTTCAGTGGCCTTGTGTGGGTTAAGTTTTTGGGTGGGGGGAGGACGTTTCAAATTTGTCGTCATCCATACAGCAGCGCTTCCATCTTCATTCCGCATCTGCGCATAAACAACATTGATGGCCAATTGTGAGCCGATGGTCGGCGGCAGAACGCCGTGTGTCCCCACAACCGACGGCGCGGTGGACCCCTCTAATGTATGTTAATCGGAGTCTAATTGCAGAAGCACTGCCGCGTGAGAGTGTGTGCGACTGAATGGACACATAAGTCAGACCGTCGTCGTGTGTCGTGACTTGAACTTCAAAAGCGCGCAGCGCTGCCGCACAGACCCATAAATTGTGCCCCCGGAGGAGACCTTTCAATGGCCAATCCGTGGATGTCGTCATCGACTCGGCAAACCGTATACCGCCCAGTTTTGAATTTATTCGCGCTCCAGCCACCTGGGCTGCAGATCGTCGAGATGCCACCGTAAGCCGGGCAAGATGCGAAAATTAATAAACAAGCCGCGGCCCTGCACGGGCCACTCGCGGATACGTTGCATAATTATTATTAATACCGTCTCGTAAATACTGCGCTGTCCTCGAGAGCCCTGCGCCGGGAGCCATCCTGGGCGCATGACTGATGGTGGATGGGAACCGTTCTAATGCGGTGACGGCCATTTGTCTGGGACTTTATGGCGAGGCTGAATCGCGGCGATGGGCCGTACTGCTGCTGGATTCGCGGTAAATTACACACGCTGAGCGGCGGCAGGGCACTCTGCAGCCCGTGCCGAAGCAAAACGAATGCGCCGTGCCAATAGGGGAGCCGATCAAACGGGAGTCAAAGGTGCTGAGTGATGGAGGACGATGCCAATTAGATGTAATTAAGAGCCTTCCCGGTCAGATGGGCTGTGGAATCGAATCGCGACTTGAGCCGGCGAATTTATTACAGGACTAGGTGCTGGGCGGTGCAAGGGGTCGCTTGACAAATCGAACAAAGTGGAAGAAGACAGTAGGAGGCAGAAGGCAGGCGGAGAATTGAAAGGGAAAGGCAGAAGGCACCGGGAATGAGTGAAATTGAGACTGGGACTTTACTCCGTGAGGAGGTGCAAAACGTCTCAGTCTCAGTCTCAGTCTCAGTCTCAGTCTCAGTCTCAGTCTCAGTCTCAGTCTCAGTCTCAGTCTCAGTCTCAGTCTCAGTCTCAGTCTCAGTCTCAGTCTCAGTCTCAGTCTCAGTCTCAGTCTCAGTCTCAGTCTCAGTCTCAGTCTCAGTCTCAGTCTCAGTCTCAGTCTCAGTCTCAGTCTCAGTCTCAGTCTCAGTCTCAGTCTCAGTCTCAGTCTCAGTCTCAGTCTCAGTCTCAGTCTCAGTCTCAGTCTCAGTCTCAGTCTCAGTCTCAGTCTCAGTCTCAGTCTCAGTCTCAGTCTCAGTCTCAGTCTCAGTCTCAGTCTCAGTCTCAGTCTCAGTCTCAGTCTCAGTCTCAGTCTCAGTCTCAGTCTCAGTCTCAGTCTCAGTCTCAGTCTCAGTCTCAGTCTCAGTCTCAGTCTCAGTCTCAGTCTCAGTCTCAGTCTCAGTCTCAGTCTCAGTCTCAGTCTCAGTCTCAGTCTCAGTCTCAGTCTCAGTCTCAGTCTCAGTCTCAGTCTCAGTCTCAGTCTCAGTCTCAGTCTCAGTCTCAGTCTCAGTCTCAGTCTCAGTCTCAGTCTCAGTCTCAGTCTCAGTCTCAGTCTCAGTCTCAGTCTCAGTCTCAGTCTCAGTCTCAGTCTCAGTCTCAGTCTCAGTCTCAGTCTCAGTCTCAGTCTCAGTCTCAGTCTCAGTCTCAGTCTCAGTCTCAGTCTCAGTCTCAGCCTCAATCTCAGTCTTAGATGGACGTTTCATTCGAAATCATTTGGCGGTCCTTTGAAAGTGAAACGTCACTGAAAGTCATTGTTTCACTCTCAGGGCACCGCCAAGCGTCAGTTTTCCTTTCAATCTTAAGTCGATGAGTGACACAAAGCCCTCCAGATCTCAGACGTCTCTTCGCCCACGTAATCCCGTGTCAAACTCATCGAGCAACAGCTGTAACGACTCACTCTCAGCCGTCATTTGTTCAAATGATCACTTCTCCGAATTTAGCCGTCAGAAGCGCGAGGTAAATGATGACGGATGACGCTCCAGTGGGAGCTTATGCAAATCTAATGACCGCTCACACCGGCGGTGGTCCAAGTGGCCTGTCTTCATCGTCAGACCCTTTTCCGGCAGAGAAAGCTCACCGCCGAACCTGTCGCCTCTGTCACTTTATTTTCAACAAGATCTCCCGTTAGGCCATAAGTCACCGGCCATTAGAAACCGCAGACAGCCGCACACACGCACCAAGGTCGATCGATAGCGACTCTTGACGCCGCCAGATACAAGATCGACGCTCGCGTTCCACGTCAAACAATGCTAATCCGATGGATGGTTTGTTTGCTGCCGAAGTGATGGAATTATCTGCGCACCGATCTGTTCGGGCTTGTATGCCAATTTCGCCTTAAAAAGGGCACCGCGAGTGTTGAGCTTCTTCAGTGGCCTTGTGTGGGTTAAGTTTGGCCCGCGTCTCGACGAGATCACTGACCGTCCCATTGTGCGGCGAGAGGAATTTTCTGAAGAATTTCACGGATCGGCAATCATTTGCATAGCGATTTTCATAATTAATGGCGGCGCGCTGATGCCACTTCGCACCGAGATTCAAGGGTGCCTGTGCGGGGTAAATTATCATGTTTTCGGCCACTAAACGGCACAAACAAACGGGGCCTGCACTGGGCTTGGACTATGATTAATTATGCGAACGCGCATTTATCATAATTCGCAAATCGGTGAGGCGGCAGCGGCTGCGAACCGTTAGGGGAGGATTGTTGGGCAGTGTGGTGGAGAGGAGGGGGGTGAGCAAATTCCAAACAAAGTGAGGGACGACGGACGACGATGAACTTTTGGTGAATTGAGTCCAAGTGGTAGAGGGGAGTGGTTTTTATGTTTGACTGTCGCATCGGATTCGAGGATGTCAGCTTGACGCCAGACAGCTGCTGGACCGTCATCTAGTCTCACATTTCAGTCAGAACTTGGCCAGCCGCTGTTAATGGACATCCATCTCCGATTGACTTGCCATTCACCACATCAAAGCGCAAACCGCAAAAGTTATGCAAATGACAAGACGATATGCCCACTCACCGAACTGTGCAAACATCGCGTCCTTACGCACACCCCCCTCGGCTGCCATCAATCAAAATCGTCATCAGCAACTGTCAACAGGGCGAATTGATTGCAGATCTATAAATCATCCGGAGCCGCGAAGCGGTATGAAGTGTGGAGCGTCCCTGTCCTCACCCCTTGGGCAAGATTCTGACACTCGTGTCTGGTGCCTCTATCAATCACCATCGACGGGGCGTGCGCACAATCGCACAACCCCGCACTGGGATGTCTAATGAATGGGAAGGACGTTGACCCACTGCATCGCCTGGTAACGGACACCGATGTTCGAACATGTTGCTTCCTACGGTTTGTCGGCCCACATTCGCCTCGAACACCGGCCTAATCAGGCTGCCCGGCCGAACACGCATCCCAGCTCCATCACCATCTCGCCGGCTCCCCTGCCAACCCCACGGAGTGGCGTCTCAATTCGTCCTGCTGTCCGCGCAATGTTTCCATTTAGCCAGTAAAACAATCGTCGGAAGGTATTTTGCAACAATTACGCGACCAGTCCATCCGGCATGCGACAACAAACAGCATGTCGTGGTTCGTTTCCATTGTTGACAGAGACCCGCTGTTCCGCAGCCGGCCAAGTCCAGAACAAATGCAGGCGCAGCGCGATCGTCCCGAGTGCCAATTCAATTAAATCGGGCAGCTGGCGCGACCGGGGATGCTGGACATTCCAGTTTGAGATAAATTGGAGATACAAATCAATTTGTGCGCATGTAGGCCAGCCGCGGAGGATTGCCGTGGAGGCGAGGCGGCGACGGTGAACCGTTGATGGCCGCCGAAAGGATGTTTTCGATTTGGACTAATGACGTGAAGCTCGGTGGGCAGAGGCGGCGTGGTAGCATCAAGCCCACGCTAAACGGCTGGGCGCGTACTAATTTACGCCGAGCTACGAGTAATTGCTCCCCGAGCTGAGCCCCCAAAAGCATGTTGGAACAAACAACGTGCCGGTGTGGTGCCTTGCGGCTAGAGCTGCGCTCGATCCAGAGTCGAGGTCGAAGTGAATTGTTTGAAGACGCGTGCCGAGCTTGAGGTGGTGCCGGCGACCAGCCTGTTCAGTCGGGGATAAAGTGCTGGAAGTTTATCAGCGAGGAAGCGAGGTGATCATTAATGGAAGTGGCAGTGCAATAATTCTAAACCAGTATTTGAATCCGAGCGGAGCACGAAGTCTTTGGGGATGAGACCTCCTTCTGTAAGAGGCAATCGCGACGAACGCGCAGCCATTCACAGGTGGGGCTAATTTGAGCACAAATTCATGGGGCTGGGGGGACTGTTGACAGGTATACGGATGGCAATCAATTTTATGCCACAATGTAGTGGCTTGTAGTTGGTTCAGGACTGAGGCCTACCGTGGGCATTGCCCATGCAGCATGAATGAGAAAAGCTCCAATATCCTAACCCGATTTCGTGATGATTTGACCACCCGGTGATTTAGCGTCATTCCGACAAAATACCGTAAACGTGCTCCAGATCCGTTGCATTTTGAGATCATAGCCGTTTGTGCGAAGTTCATCGCGCTGCAAGGCACACATGCGGTCGTGAGAGCCGTGTCATCTTCGTTTCTGGTTAACCCCCATCAACGCCAATTAACACAACCAACGGAATCGCCATAAAATCTGTCATTCAACTTGGGACCCCTGACAATGTGTCCATAACCACCGTGTGTGTCCGAAGAAGTTCACACCATCGGGCATTAGATCTGAACACCCCCTGAGGGCACTCACCACCAGCGCCGGCGTATACGTACAACGGAACCGATGTTTTCCCAGGACACAATCGCGCTGCTGATTGGACACCGTAAATCGTAAATTTATTCCCCTCACGCTGGCACTGGCGCTTTCACAGTTCCACTAGCCGATCGGTCGCATAATTCGTCTTCGCCGTGAGTAGCGACCGCAGAAACTCACAAAAGCTCCCCCTTAGTCTTCCCCCCCCCCCCCTCCAAGGTCCGATCCTCATTAAAATCCCACAAAGGCAGCACACAACCGAGGGTCCACCTCTCAATTGGCCCGATAGTGGCGTCGGATTCGTTCCCGAATCACAAACGAATCGGTCACCGATGCGATGCCATTCGCATCGCTCGGACAAACAGAATTAATTAGCCGCGTATTTACATGCCCCCGTCGGAGGGCTATTAGCCGAGAGATAAATGAATTACTGCGAATCTGGGCGGACACAGATCACGGGTAACTCTACACCAGGACCACCCGCCGGCCGCGCACTGGGCGTGGTATCCAAATACATCAGCGCGCTTGGGAAACGCTCGCTCGCGCATCGAGGGGCGATCCGAGAAGAAATCTCCGTCGAATTGATTAATCCCGTGAATCTGCATAAATGAGTTGGCTGGCGTCTCACCTCCACCAGCACGCCGCCGTCGCTGCCGCCACTAATCGATGAGCGCCGAGTCAGTGGGCCGGTGTGAGCTTCATCGATGCCGCTTCTCAGGCCCAGTGAGCGGTGGGTTTCGCGTCAATTAGCGAATTAATCATGAGGCATCGAAACGAAAGCACAGCAGACGTGGTCGGCGGACGGACGAACTTTCGACGGAGGCGCGCGGTGGCCGCGCATTCTGAAGAACGAAGGAAGTGTGCGCATGCGTGGTACTTGGAAAGTGCCTGGGAATTTCCGCAATTGCTGGTCGATTTCACAATTTCGCCATGAAGCGATTCGGGTTTCGGCGGTGGCTTGATGGATGCTGGGGTGGTTACCGGAGGCGCGTTAACGAGGCAGGGGCGTAAGAACTGAAACCGGGATTTCAACGATCCACTTAATCATCATCGGGATTGTGCTGGAAAAGTTCCCACGCGTACAACAGTGCTGAGCAAATGCTATGTTACCGGTTAGAGGCTGGTCTAAGTGATGGAGAGACGACCAACTGATTAGAATTCTAAGCCGCCACGACAAAACTTCTAGCTGGGACTTGGAAGTCCTTGCAGTGTCGGCGTAGATGGTGAAAGACACTGAGCGACTCAAGGCGGTTTTGAGTGGCGTGGAGGGATCTGGGACAATATTCCACGTTGTTAAGTGAGAAGCCACACGACGCTAGATAGCTTTTAGCGAAGATTTTGGATAACGTTCAGCGATGTTGGAGAAGGCTGAACGGCGTCAGCGAGTTACATTTAGCTACGTTTAGGTACGTTGAGCTTTCTTAAGCGACTTGAAGCTGACTTTGAAAGACAATTGACAACTTTGAATGCCATTGAGCAGAGTTAAGCGACATTGAGCGACTTTGAGTAATTTCGAGCGATGTTGAGCGACTTCGAAAAAAAAACGCTGAATAACGTTGAGTGGTGTTGTGTAGTGTTGAGGGACGTTGAGTGACTTTGAGCGACATTGAGTGGCATCGAGCGACATTGAGCGGCATTGAGCAACTTGGAGCAACGTTGAGGGAGTTTGAAAAAAGTTGAGCAATGCTGATAGTAGTTGAGGAACGTTGACAGACATTATTCATCAATAAGGGACGGTGAGGGACTTGAAACGATTTGGGGACATGTGAGCAATAATTTGGGCAATGGTGGGTGGCATCGACGCGATGTTGACCGGCGACGAAAGGTATGAAAGGCCGTTGAGCGGTAGTAAGCGATGTGAAGCGAAATTTAGTGACTTTGAAAGGTTTTGAACGATTTTGAGCTATTTTGAGCCGCTGTGAGCATCATTGAGTGGAGTGACGTTGAGAAAAGTTGAGCGATACTGTGTAGCTTCAGTGGTGTTGAGGGATCTAAAAGTTTCTTAAGACACGACGTTAAGCGACGTTGATGAATATTGAGCAATCTGAAGAGGCTTTGAGTAAAACTGGGCAGCGTTGAGGGGCATTTGGTGACTTTGAACGACGTCGAACGACGTGGAGCAGCGGTGAGGAAGTTGATTAACCGTTAGGTGCGTTGCACTATATTATGCAGTGTCTCTGAACGATGAGGAGTGACTTTGAGAGAAGTTGAGCAACAGCGAAGGGCGTTGGAGGATGTTGAGTCGATGTCGAGCGACTTTAAGGGAAGGGCAACGACGCGGACCGATGTTGAATGACGGAAAAGCGACGACACGTTGTGCAGCGAAGACAATGCTGAGTAGCAGCGACTATGTTGATCTGAGATGAGTGTAGACGACAACATTGTGCTACATTGCACTAGTTGAAAATTGGGCCTAAGCCGATGACCGGTGTCATTTTATAGAACCCTTGACCCAGTATACTTCCACTGCTTGTGGGGACAATTCGTGCTTAAAGGCCCTGCATCTCTAATCTATCAAGCACTGCGTGACGAGATCAAAGATAAAGCCCATCTTCCAAGGGTAAGGAAGCCATGGTCAAAAGGCAGACCCACCCGCTCGCCAGTCCACACTAACCACACATCGCCGCCGACACCATTAACCCAGTTTACACCGGTCTCGATGCACTCTGTATGCGCTCATGCACCAGCCTCCTCATCATGAGCGTCATTTGTCAGCCCCCGCCTCCCACCTCCACGACCGCCCATCCACAAATGGCTGATCAAAAGCAAACAAGCCAGCAACTCACGTCACGTCAACAAGCAAAGGGAAACCCTGAGAGAATGACGCCGCAGCCGCACAAAAAGCACGGGGAAAGGAGAAAAAAATAAAATCGCACGTTTATGAGAACCGACCTCACCTGGCTGAGCAATTCTCACGGAAGTGCCCCGACTTCCATTGCTGTGTGAACGATCATAAATTTGTCGTTTTTGCTCATTACCCCATCTATAGTATTGTTGCAGGGAGCTCCGACGGCGTCGTCGACAAGACCTAGGAGCCCCCTCACACCGACACCGATCCAGAGAGGGAGGAGAGAGAAATTTCATATTAATTGAATTATGCAAATGGCCGGTGAAAGACAGTCCCCAGGCTCCATCCCGTCCGTCTCCCCTTCTGACGCGGACCTGGAGCGGTGCGTCATCGACTTCCTGGCCGTTGGCCGTGTACGCATCTCCCCGACGACTCGTAAAATTGTCAATCATGCGAGAGCTGAGATCGAGAGGCGGAGATCCGCTTCCCCTCGTGGCTTGCATAATTTACCGGCGAACAAGAACCTTTATACTTTTACGATCGCGAGAATGGTTTTCTTTTCTACTTTGCTATTTGTTTTCGTTGGGTTTTCGGTGGGAAAGGCGCTGCCGCTGGGAAGCTCTGAACGCGATTGTCCGAGATGGAGATTTGTCAGCAAGTATGAATCGGGACGGCGCAGGTTGAGTGTTCGAGGGGTGAGTTGTTGTGGTCTTTTGTAAGCTAAGGTGCCAACTGTTAAGCGTCGTTAACAGTTTAGGTCGTTTTTTTAACCTTTATTTGTAAGCGCAACGAATTTGCGCGACGATTGCTCGCCACTTTGTCGCTTGTCTCTTCATCGCTTGTCGCTCTGTCGTTTGTTCTACGATTCCTTCCTTGCTTGTCATAGCACCGCTTGCTGCTTCATAGTTTGTCACACTATTATTCGAACCAACATGGCCGTAGCCTTGCCGCTTCAGCGCTTGTCGTTCTACCTTTTTTCGCACCATCACTAGTACCTTCATTCCTTGCCGCTCTAGGCTTCGCTCCATGGCTTGTTGCTCTATGGCTTGTCGCTCTATGGCTTGTCGCTCTATGGCTTGTCGCTCTAGGGCTTGTCGTTCAATGACTTGTCACTCTATACCTTGTCGCTTTATGACTTGTCGGCCGATGCATTGTCGCTCTATGGCTTGTCGCTCTATGGCTTGTCACTCTATGGCTTGTCGCTCTATGACTTGTCGCTCTATGGCTTGTCGCTCTATGGCTTGTCGCTCTATGACTTGTCACTCTTTGGCTTGTCGCTCTACGGCTTGTCGCTTTATGGCTTGTCGCTCTATGGCTTGTTGCTCTTTGGCTCGTCGCTCTATGCCTTGCCATTCTAGGGCTTGTCGCTCTATGGCTTGTCGCTCTATGACTTGTCACTCTTTGGCTTGTCGCTCTAAGGCTTGTCGCTTTATGGCTTGTCGCTCTATGGCTTGTCGCTCTATGGTTTGTCGCTCTATGGCTTGTCGCTCTACGGCTTGTCGCTCTATGGCTTGTCGCTCTATGGCTTGTCGCTCTATGGCTTGTCGCTCTATGCCTTGCCATTCTAGGGCTTTTTTCGCACCACTACTAGTACCTTTCATTCCTTGCCGTTCTCCGCTTGCCGCTCTATTGCTTGTCGTTCAATGACTTGTCACTATTTGGCTGGTCGCTCTATGGCTTGTCGCTCTATGGCTTGTCGCTCTATGGCTTGTCGCTTTATGGCTTGTGGCTCTATGGCTTGTCGCTCCATGGCTTGTCGCTCCATGGCTTGGCTTGTTGGTCTATGGCTTGTCGCTCTCTCACTAGTCGCTGCAAAGCTTGTAGCGCATTGGTTGTTGCTTCACGCTTCCTACCATTGCACTGCATATCGCCATGTGACTTCCACCACTAAAAGCCAGTCGATCTTTCACTCGAATTTCTTGTAGATCTAGAAGCGGTCGCTTCATATATCAAACAACTCACCCATTGCTCCCGATCTGCCATTATCTTCCGTCGAAGAAACAACAACCCCAGCAACCTGACATACTCGTATTTGCAGAAACTCGCTCTGTTGCTCAATTAAAGAAGTTAGATTCCCTCCAGGATTCAGACCAACTCGCTCACGCACCACCTTCTCCCAACCATAGTCCACAGTCAAATGAAGTCATGAAAACCGTCATTTTCGTCACGTCCATCCCGTGCCCCGAATGGGATCAGTTGCTAGCCTAAGCACCCTGCCCGCTGCCTATTGTCCACATTCCGCACCACCCATTACCGCCCGCCCGCCCAGGCCACAAATCACACTCGCAATGCGCACCCCGTCCGGCGGAACGGTAGTTGAAGGAGTAATTTCCCCCACCAGTGGCACGTGCTGCATCCACCGCCGTCGTCCACGGTCCGCGCCTAAGTCATCGCATCAATTCTCATCAACAATCATCCAATAATAAACCGGATCGCCATTCATCCAAGCCATCATCCAAACCATCATCCCAGCCTTCAGCCGGACCATTATCCGCCGCGGCCGGAGCCAAGTCGATCTGAACGTTCGGTAGCAATTATTTAATGCCCCATCCGTTCCACACTGTCAGTCATTAATCTGCCAAACGGTCCACAATTGCCACGAGATCCGCTGTGCAAACAAATCTCCGCGCCGCTCCGGCGCACAGTGCAGGGCAACGCTCCCGCTGCCGGTCGCCCGCTGGGCTGCCCATTGAGTGCAGCGTGCGCGTGCGCTGCAGTGCCGTTGCCGCGATACACTCTGGACCATAATTTCGCTCGGCAACTCGATGCCGTGCATCGCCGCTGATTGACAGATTGCAGTGCCGAGTTTCATTGACGACGGATCGAATGCCGGGGCTCGCAGCCGCGCCACGGACCGTGTGTGACGAATGGCTTAGAATCCCGCATACAACGTGCAATTAAAATTTTCAACTTTACAACCTTCGGAGTGGCCACAGGTAGAGTGACGCAGGCGGCGGTGAGTAGCTTTACGACCGCCTCGCCAAACTTGACATGGAAATGGCCCTCCGATGGAGCGAGCGAGTCAGAGCGGTCAAGGCCAAACGACTGTTGTCGTCACCGCGGCAGTCATTCATCAAATTCAGACGAAAACACTTCTGATCAACTGACTGGCCGGCTAGTCGGAGCGAGAGCGATGCTGAATGGCTGTGGGACCGAGCACCGAAGTCGACTCCGATTAAGTTGCAATTTAGTTGCCCGATGGGCCACGTGAGCTGAGCTATCTGTGGGACGACGGCAGCCGCTGGTGGGTGGGTGGCTGAATGGATAGACGGACGGGTGGATTGCTCGTCAAAGTCGGAACGACTGAGAATGAAGACGCCTTATATGGTGACTGACAGTTAGATTAGCATACGGGCCTCGAGGGACAGGGGCTTGCAGAAGTTGTTGGAAGGTTTTAATTGTGCCCCGTAGCAGCTGACTTCTGCCGAGGTGTGGATGGCAATGGGATGTGACTGCTTGATAAGTTTAGGAAATTGGAGACTTTTGCCCGGGGGGATGAGGTCTGAATGTGATGGAGGAGCGTGTGTCAGTTGGCCGGGACAAGATTTTGATTCTTCGTAGATCGCGATTCTTTTGTGGGGCGCGTTGACAGCTTAGGTGTGTGGAGTGTGGCATTTCTGGAGCTCTTCTGTCAACGATGCTATCTGCAGGATGAAGACAGACCGAAGGTCGAAGTGTGTCCACTGAATAGAGAGCCCACTGAGGAGGGTAAAAAGGAGCTAATTGATGATCGTGATAGCTGAAGAGGATCCACATAAGTCCTGAGGATGATTTGTCGGAAGACTAGACCCTCCCCTCATGGCAACGCATTCTTGCGACCGATCGGAATTCACTGAGTCATCGTGGCGATCATGGCGGTATCGATCAAACCTACATCAAGAGTGATCTGCCATCGTGATGTATCGTAGAATGACCTCATTTGTTGACAAAGCTAATCTCGGCACAGACTACAACATCACCTACGCCACAAAATCTGATTCATACAAACGGCGTGATCACTTCTTCCCCCACTTCTCCGTCGCTCAAGATCAGTTTCAATTGAAAACGGATGTTTCAGTTACCTTTGACCGTCACATGTCTTGCACACTCAGCAATCTCAGTCATTCACTGCCTCATCCAAGAAAACATCACTCATAGACCCCCCCCCCTCCTCCCCTCTAGTGCTGTCCCCCTACAAGCTCAAAGCTCAAGCTCTCAAGCTGAGATGGCAAATTAAATTAATTGAAATAATTTTGCATAATCTGCGCGCAAATGGTTCACGATCGAAGTAATTTTCCACCCTCTAGAGTCACGAGGAAGGCGATCACTTAGGGGTGGAGGGGGGGGGCTTTATGCCAAGATCAATGCTCATGCACGGTCTCCTTTTGAAGCGGGATCTGGAGGCAGCGATCAGTGTTCTTGATCGCATTCAAGTCGATTAATCATTTTCAACGTCCACCGCATACCCGATCAATGTATCCAACGTGTCTGGGAGTGACAAACATCCCACCTGCCCGTATGCTCTCCCGCCCACCCCCTTCGAAGAGAGTGAGAAAAAGAGAGTAATTGACGTCGCAAGGCAAAGAAACTGAGGAATTTGCGCGGCAGTGCCGGTGGCTTTTGTGTGAGAGCGCTGTGTGAACGTTCACACACTGATCGACTAGTGGCGCGTCATTAGAGCGCGATCGTGATGGACATGTTTATCCATATTCATTCATCTGCGCTGCACTCGGGCCGAGCGCTTGTAACACGAGTTACAATTAATTAACCCAACCCAGGTCTTTTATTCTCAGCGCTTTGCTAAGTGCATTGCATCTACATACGCGGGAACCACGTGACTCATCGCTGGGGCAGATACACTGCTCGGATCGGCAGTGCTATGGCCTGCAGGCGGGGTTGTGTTCGATGACTCGCCTGCTGAGATATTTGGCATGAGTGAGAAGCGGACTGTTTGCAGTGGAGTTCAAAGGTTGGCTTTGATGGGAATTCAATAACCGGGGACTGGTTGGAAGGCGATATTATTTTCTATGTTTACAGAGAGTTGCTGTAAAGCGGTTTCATTGGAAACGCCCTTATAAGTATTGCCGATTGTGGGAGAATGCTTTAATTGTAATCCAAGTGGCGTCACTCTATCTCATCTTATTGCTGGAGAGATATCGAAGGCTCCGTCTGTCAAGATTTACTTCATGGAAATACACTCACACACGCCTACCACAACGTCTTTCAAACTGGGAGAAAAGAAATATGTTCTAAATAGAGTTGAATTAAGTTTCCCGTTGGGCGCCAAATAAGGATCTTCTCACTTCAAGGCAGTTTCAAAGTTTGTAGATTGGCGGAAACGCGAATCTCTTGGAGACAGTTGCATTTTGTTCTCTGTTGGGCACCTTCCTTATTAAAGATCGATGCGACTCAATATCGCACCTTTGGGACAATGCAAGATAGACCGTTCTGAGATGGAGCACATAAGTGGAGAGCGATCTCAAACAACATTGTGTGGGAAATTGAAAGCAGCTGACAAGAAGTCAGCAAGAAACTGGTGACGCATGTTTTTTTAAGTCCAAGTTCGCCCCAAACTGTATTAAGACAGGCAAGATTTTGCATTGGGCGCCACTTTTGAATAACTCTAGAAATGATGAAGTGAATATATCCCATGTATTTCATCTTTGAATTTCATTTATCGGCATCCCAAAAAAAATTCTCAGACAGAACAGTTTAAGTCTTTTGCACAGTTGGGTTTGGTTCACCATTGGGCGCCACTTATATGAAAATAAATCAATCAAGTATTAATTTCTCCTCGTAAGAAGACCAAAAAAGTTTTCCTTTCTCACACGTTACATGTGGGTTGTGATTTGCTCAATACGAACATACGTAGACAACGCAACTGCTGGCGTATTGAAATTTTCTGGCTCAAAATGAGTCCAATATGGAAGAGTGAACGTTCAGAATTAGAGAAGAAGTACCAAGTTCGTTGACCCACACATAAGATACAATTTAAGCCACAAGGATACTCGGTTAAGCAGCCTCACACTCAAAGATTTCCTGGTTCAAACTTATTCTTAAGAGCCAAGGTAAACCTTGTAGTACTAAATCCAAATGAGGGAGCCATTATTCTTTTCGCAAGAAAAATTCTGCGTGCGATTTTTGGTCCTGTTTGCATTGAATGCGTGTGAAAAAGAAGCTCCGCCGACGAATTTTATGGGATGTACAGCGGCATGATCCTAGTCTTGCATCTTGGGACATAGCGCATATGACAGCTCGATCATGTTGAGTGTATGGACACCACTGCTCCAGCCCAGTCTGCGAACCCGAGTCATTGGTACAATGCAGCAGAGAAAGGCCCAGTTTGAGATTGTGCACACAAATGGAGAAGAACCTCAACCAACTTCGAGCGCGCAATTGGAGGCAGCTGTCAAGAGATCGTGATGGAGAGATTTTTTTTTTATTCAGTGATCGCGTAAATTAATCTTGATCGCAACGTTTACACTTTAAGCCCAAAATCCGTTTGTTACAGACTTTGTTTTCAATAAACCCATCAACCTTTATGAAATGTCAAAATTTGCGAATGATTCGATTACAAATACCGAGAATCGAGAAAACCCTTGTCAAGCAATTTTCCTTTATCTTCGTATTACGCATCACTTTCATTCTCATAACAGATGCATTCTTAACCAATTGCATAATCCTGTAATGTGGTCGCCGTGGCGCAGTGGTAAGTGCATCGACTGCGGCGCAGAAAGTCTGGGTTCGATTCCCGGACGGGACACCTCGCATTTTATTCATGGCACCACCTCTTTCGAGTTGCTGACAACACTCAAAGAGTATTAATTGTCTATGGAAAGCTTCTCAAATCTCGCCGTTCGGAATCGGCAAAAAACTGTAGGTCCCTTCTACTCGTGAAGAAAATAGCATGCACAACACAAGTAGTTGTTGTAGAAGCTAGGCCCTGGTCCGTTATGGGCTGTAGTGCTACTCAATTATTATAATCCTGAAATGCAGCGCTAGATTCTGAAGAGCTAAACCTGAAAAAAATCGACCATCGTGCGTTATTTTTATGGAAACTGTGTAGACGACGCAAAGTCTGGCATTCAAGTTTTGTGTTGGGCGCCATTTTTTTCTTTTTTTTGTTTTCTTTTGGAAATTCAACTAATGTCTTATTTTCCGCAGTTTTAAAATCAAATCATCTTCTAGGCACTGAAACTAAATCAATTTCGAGCTAAATTACATAATTCACTTGAAAGGAAACAACTTGCAGCAGTAACCATTCACAGCTTCCTTGGTTACAACTCAGCTTCAGGCGCTTTTTCGTCATCAAATCAAATTTGCTTAGCAGTCACCTTTACCCTCTTCAAGCAATGATCTAGGAATCCAAAAGCTTCTTAAGTGGAACGTCAAAATACTGCAGTGGACAAGACCGAGTTCTCTGACAGTCATATTCAACACATCGGGCTCAAGGTGCATTGTAGCCACGATCACTTAAAACACTTCGGCTATTCCTTTCACTCACAGTCTAGGAGTTATATATGTCACGACCTAAACCCTTACATCCATCACCATCTTGACAGCTTGGGTGATCAAGTAACAAGTCACCCCAGTCAGCACAGTGTCTCAGCAGCTATCTCCAGCTGTGCACACCAATTGTGTCGAGGTATATCTAGTCGCCAAGTTGATGATCGTGCAGAAACTGGATCTCCACCGAGGGATGAAGAATTGACCAGTCTGCCTATCCTTGCAACTAGGTCTTGGAACTTATTGTGATTCATCTCAAAGCCTGTCAAACAAGTGGTGTCAACCAGCATATCATGGTAAGTAGCGGTTGGAACTGGTAGTTGGTCCCTTTCTCTTATTTTTCTCCTTCTTTGTCCTTGGACCGGAACACCATCCGTAGATAACCCTTGCACCGTCCGCAATAAGTTCATCACTGTTCGTTCTTTAGTCGCGTGTTGGATCTGGTACATCGTAACTTGAAATCCTTCCTCTAGAAAGTTTGGGTCGAGGTATCTCATTTAATTGCCATCCTTCAAGGCCGGTGGCAGGATAAAGTTCTTCCCTTCGGTGTGTTTCAATAGGGAGCTCATCAGATGGCGCTAGATCCTGCTTCGTGAGTTGGAAGCTTGAGTCCCGTACCGTCGGTTACCTGAACTGTTGAGTTGTCGATCGTTTCATCGCCACCCTGAAAGTTTCCCTACGAATGACGCCGGTAGTTAAACGAAGGATCTGCTTCTTTGCTGGATTCCTAGTACGTGTCGCAAGTAGAAATTCATCGGTACTGCAGGTAAAGGCAGACTCACCTTACGAACGGTATTTGAACTGAGAGCGTCTTCTTTTACAAAAGGCTCAAGGTCACCAACCATCCATCAGTCCGTTGCCTCTCTGCCGCCATTTCTTGTTCACCATCCATCCCTAAGAGATCTCCCCCCTTCTGTACATCACCCATCGCCACTCCGTCAAAGATCGTCAACCTTCCTCGGTCGATCCACTTGCATAAATATTCCCTCCTTTCACTTGGCTTCGCTTGCACCACCATTAAGTTCCCGATCTATATTCCAAGGCCCCCCTTAAGCCGCTCCCCCCAGAACTACCACGACATCACTAGTCACCCAGTCACCAACAGTTAGATCAAAAATTTTACGATCCAATAATCGAAAATAATTAGGCACGACTTTATCGCAAGATCTTCATCGCGATCGGATCGCTTTGAATAACAAATTCCCAACTTAACGGTCAGCTTTTTCAAATTCAAATCAAAATAAGACTAACGCGTCCTGCGCCGTCTGTCGAGGCGGGCATGCGCGCATTTTAAACGACGCCTCGTGCCAAACAATTAAGATGCGAATAATTTTGAAAAAATTTAACATTTATTGGCGAGCTACGCAGATCCATTATGCGGACAGTGGCTCGAAGCGAAGAGTTCAATTGGGTGAAACCCGTGCTCAATGGCCGGGGCCGGGGGGGGGGGGGGGGGATCGAGTCTGTGCGGTGCAGTGGCGAGTGTCGAGAGGGCTAAGCGTGGACTTGTTGTGACGTGAAGGCAGCTCCCCCCCGTCGCGACCGAATGGTGTTTAAATAAAAACGCTTTTCGGATTTTTTTTTTTTTTTTAGAAATTATGTGCCGCTAACGAAACAACGGGATGCTTGCTGTATTTATTCGGGTAAACGAGGCCCCACAGCGCGAGTCGACTGTCGATTGCTTTCCATATTTCTGAAAAGCGCATGATCGGCTGGTGCGTGGAGACAAACCGATTTCACCCAGGCCGGCTGATCATGGGTCGGGTTTCAAACTTTCCAAAGAACGCGAGTGAATGTCGCGCCGTCTAGGTGGTGATGGTGATGGTGATGGTGATGGTGGTGGTGGTGGTCATCGTCGTCGTACCAAGATGGAGAACGTCAGCCGATCTTTAGGAGGCTTATGGTGAATTCACGCGGTGACCGGAACAATGGGACAGGGCGGCGATCAGCAGTGAGAATGTGGCCACCAAATGGGACGCGTTTCGATTAACAGACGTTAGAGCTGTGGGAGGTGCAGCTTACTGTTTGCCACTTTCGCATCTAATGAGTCGTCTAGACAGTTTGACTTCACAAAAGTTCTCAGATGCGCTGCCGTGGTGGGTTTATGGCTAATTCATGATCATTTACGATTTCCCCGACTGCCCAAAGCGCTTTCTTTCTGTGTTGGGCTTTAATGCCGTCTGGCAATGGGGTGGGGGCTGCCAATGAATGTGACCTACATTCAGTTGTCCGGTTGTCAACCCCCAAAACTTGTCGCTGTAACGGAGGATCCTTGCTGGAGGTGGAGCCTTGACGCCCGAATGATTAGGAGGGACTCACAAGAACCGTCAGTTGGCACAGTAGCCACAGTCTGAAGAGATCTTATGACAGTTTGAACTTGAAGCTTTCGAAATCGGACCAGGGACTCATCACGCCATTCGCCATTCGCCATCCGCCAGCTTCTAAGCTGTTAAGCAAGGGAAGCGCGGTTCCGGCTAAAATCACAGCTTTCAACAGATATCTGGCTGGATTCTTCAAATTTTCCCGATAGAAATCTTCGTTACCGTTATTTACTTTCACAAGATAACAGAAAAAGTGTCATCTGGCGCCAAAGTTTTACAACTTTTGACATAAGCCGCACAAACGTCGACTGATTTTGACCAAAAAAAGTGGAATTTCATTGGGTACCTACCCACTGGCAGCTAATTCGCAGATCAGCGTCAAAAACGCACCGTGACATGCATGCATTCAGGCAACTGGTCCACACTTCAATTCCGGTAGCCGGACACACAGTTGAACGAATGCGACACAAACAGCGATACAAAGTAGTCAGAATCGGACTCGAAGTCCAGCCAAAACGTGTATGAGTCCGATTTGGATGCTACTCCCAACGGTACGGGCGACTTATTCCGCTAGATCAACGCCAAATTGAAGATCATTGCGGATCGCGACTGCCAAGCGGCGGCTGTCACTGCAATTGGTTGCCGCGAAAAGCAAGTGTCACCCCGGGTAACATTCGTAGACGACACTTCTCATATTTGCGACCGTTGCGTGCACCACCCCTTGTCGCCGTCGTCGTCGTACACCTGCGCCGCTGGTCCACATTCCAGCATAACCAGCCGCCTTACGTCATGCTGGCGGAGTTGACGGACACCAGACACGAGGACACGAGGATACGTACAATGTTGCAGCCAAGGAGAGCGCATCGCTCTAATGATGATGTCATGCACCCGTCGGCCGGCGTTCACATGATTAGCCATTCAAGCGAATTTGCATCCGCGAAGAAGCTCAAATATCAAAGTTCAGACCCAGCCCCAGCCCTTTCGTCGAATGCCCCGCCGAGGCAGCGAACCATTAATTTCTGCCGCACCGTGCATGAGGGACCTGGAAGCGCAGCCACCGAGCATGGAGCACGGAGCACGGAGCACGGAGCAGAGATCCAATTCAAGTGATGCCTAGGATTCCGAGTCTCAATTAATTTTATGCACCAACCGCTTGCATGACGCGGATGATGGTGATGTTGATCGCGGCCGTGATGGCGGCGGCGATGACGATGTTTATGCCAGCCAACTCCCCGCGAGAGGAGCCAGAATGCTAGCCAGCTCCAGCAGGTACCCGTTAGGCGAGGCATCATCTTTTTGTTCCAGCCAGTCGACCAGAGCTCCGGAGATTAATTGATTTAATTAAATGCATTAGAGTGGCGGCCAGGTCTCCCCAGCTCGGATGCCAGGCGCACACACGTGCGCTGACGGAGCCCGTGCTCCGCGGTGCTCCAGTATCGGCCGGCTAATTGCGACGCGATGACGACGCGGATGGTCAGCGGAGGCGAGCACCGAGGTGTCAGACATGAGAAATAACAAATTCTGAATTGAACGAGGAGTTGATGCGGACCGGCTGCCGCGGCAGTGCTGCGTGGCGGCCGCCCAGCCGCCCAAAACGATGTTCGACGCTATCGCGGGTAATTTTACACTTCCCGGACGTGTTCGGGGATCGTATCGGGCGGTTCTATCGTGTGCGATAGCAGCCGCAGCGCAACAGTGTGTCGGAGGACTGGGCAGCTGTGAGTGATGGAATCGCGGTGCCACTCTATCGCGAACAAGACGGAAAACACGGCTTGGAAGTGATCCGCGGCGCGACGACGAAGAGCGGGTGCTTCTTGCAGCCGCCTCCGAGGAGGATTTGTCGCAGCCGCCACTGTTCGGAGATTAATGATCCACGGCCTGGCGCAGTGGGGTAGATTTATGGACGCACTGCGCTACGGTTTGAGTGGCTGGGAATAAATCCTGGACTCTGTGGCGGTTATTGGGATTATGTGAGACAGTCTCGTTCGGATGATGAGCTCTATCGGAGCTGGTTAGTCCTGCCAATTAGACGCCCCGTCTGGCATGAGCCGGAGCAAAGGTGGGATTCCTGCGGCGGCGGGAGCTACTGAACGGGATGATCTACAGCAGGAGATCGATCTTGTTCCTGGATGGCGTTGGGGAAGATCGGGTTTTGGTTGCAGTTGGGGGGCTTGTGGGTCAATTGGAACGGTAGCTCTGACGGGAAGGAATTACAGTCGTTGTCTGTAGGGACTTAAGAGTCCTGACTGATCTTTGATGAAGGCTTGTAAATGGATAGTGCGTATCCACGCTATGTCTTGTGAATGCGGATTGCTTGTGACGTGGGTTGAGTCGGCGATCATGACTGGAAATGTCCTAGACGATCCTAGAGGAAGGTGACCCTGGATAGTGGTCAGTGGCGATCGGGGCAGGAGGCGATGTTGAAAAGTGGTCATCAGGACTAGAAATGATCCTGCATAGAGACGATCATGGGGACTATAGAAAAAGGTACTTCTGGTAGTTGTGGCTAAGAGCTATTCCAGTTAGACGCGAACCATAATAGCAGCAACCCAGAGCAGACGCAACTCGGGATAGAGGCGATCATGACTACAAGCGATGGTGGCATGAGAAACCTTCCTTCAGAGAAGCGATCAGGGATGTATGCGATTCCTAGATAGGCGCTTTCCTTGATAGATGGGTTCCGAGATAGAGGCCTTCCTAGATAGAGGCGTTCCTGGATAGAAGATTTGATTGATGAAAGCGTTATGGAGAGAGGTATTCCCTAAGGGATGCGTTCTGGACTAAGGCCTGGCTTCATGGAAACGTTCTGAACAGAGGCGTTCCCTGAAGGATGCAGGATAGAAGAATTCCTGGATAGATGCGTTTCTGGAAAGCGGCGTTCCTCGATAAAGGCTTCTATGGCTAGAAGCATTCCTGGAAAACGGCACTTCTGGATAAAAGTCGTCCCTAAAGTAATCGCGGATAATGACTGTTTCTGATTAAAGAAAAGGTAGAGGCAATGCCAGATAGGAGTGATCCTCTGACAACCGTGGTAGATGGCGGCGATCATGGATAGAAATGATCATAAAGCGAAGTGCTGAAATAGACGACATCACTTAAGGCCAGTAATAACGTCCACAAAGAACCGAGGTCGTCCCACGACAAGGAATTATGACAGATTCCTTTTACACGTCACATATCAAGCTCGATATGCCCCTCTTCCAGATAAAGTTCCGTAATTTGTCGTCATCCCCAGTCACTCCATCACACACCGTCGATTACGCTGAAAATAACATTTCAGTTCAATGTCACATCAACAACTTCAGAACCGTGTCAATTGCCAGCGAGAATCTGCCAAACATGCCAAACACTCATCGGAACGCAATTTACATTCACCCAACCGCGCAGAGCACACAACTCCGAATGCAGCGAGTACACTACACGACAGCGTCAAGCAGCGAACATAATTGCGATCTTCACGCTCTGCACCGATCGCACAGCAGATCCGATCACATCCGCCAACAGAGCAGGCCCAAGTCTTCGCTCCTCCGGGGCCCGTTGCTGTTTGTTGTCTTTGGTTCCTGTTCACTGATGGAAGCCCCCTCGCGACGACAATGACATTGATGATGATTACAAAATTGCCAGCATTAGCGATCGAGACCGAGATGATTATCCGCGCCGCGCACAGTCGCCGCCGAAGACATTCACGGAATGTGTTCGCCGGTCGTTGCTGAAGCTGACGCGGTTTTTGATTTTTAACTGTGCGCGATCGCGATCATGAGAGGACCGTGACACAGGATCACTCACGTGGGAAAGAGTCGTTCTTCCGAAAAGCCTAGGGAAAAACAGGAACAGCGACTTCCAGAAGCATGCAGGCGCGCTACACACGCCCCGACAACGTTGTCGCTGTCATTAGCATCTGTGTCGTGCCGCCGTGGTCTTGAATTCGAAATTAGCCTCCGGGAGGACGATCAACGATCGACGATGCTCTGATGAGTACATGCCGCGGTGATGGCATCGATTGTCCGCCATCATCATCGATTCCCATGATTTGTTGAATTTTTTGAGGAAAAACCGAGGAAACCAGTCGCAGCTTTCTTTGCATGCCACGCATGCGAGCCATGAGTCATGGGAATGCGCGGAATTCGCGCGGCGATGGGAGCTGAGTGGATTCCGATGGCACTTGCAATCGGATTCTTGGCGAGAGTGTCGCGTCGGAATTTGGTCCGAATCGACGTGAAATTATGGGAAACTCTAAGCGGTTGGTGTGTGAGATGGTCATGGGAAAGTCCATGTGGTACCTGATGAGGCCTGGGAAGCCGATGGCCTAAGGCTTCTCCAGAGACGGAGATGGTTCGTGTAGCTGTTTTGGCAGAGAAAAAAACGTTCTATCGGGATGGGAAAGATTGGACTCAGGAGAATGGTTGCATCGATAAATGTCAACAACGGAATTTGGCATACTGCTGTTGACAGGATCAACGGTCTTCGCAATCTGTGATTTCGATTCGAGCTGTAAGTCTGCCGATCTGTGAAGTTGTCCTGAGCTCAAATGCTTTGAGATGGCGACAATTTTTTGGTTTCCTTAGTCCTTCTGGTTCCTGTGAAAGCACCATTTGTGAACCCTTTTATTGGAGGTTGAAGGAAAACACTGCACTGAAGCGCTCAGACTCGAAAAATTGTACTAGGCAGTAACTTGCAGCAAGCGCTTCTGTGATACAGAGGCCAGCTCCCACCAAATCACCGCCAAACAGCCTTGAATGTGGTTAGAGGGTTGAGTAAGGCCTTAAGCACAGCTTGACTGTCACTACAGACGCAGATACTTCGCCCCCTCTTTACACAATATACTTAATTCGTGACCGCAAGGATCGCAAAAGTTTCCACCTGGAAAACTGACGCGAAATTACCCAAAGAGGTGTAACGACTCATGTTGTCGTTTTCCACGAATTTCCCAGCTCCAGAAGGAGATGTGGTATCGGAGACATAGAACCCTGAGGAACACCAGCAGCACCAAAACAATTTTATTCCATGTGCAAAGAGTGGTGTCACTTTTCGGTGAGATATGTCACCAGTGAACTTATTGCTGCGGAAGCAGTACTCATGTTCACTTAGAAGCTCTCACAATTCAAGATGCCTCAGTCGAAGAGGTCAGAGGTCTGAGGTTTTGTTGACCGCATAAGGAGCATGCTTACCTTCGACCATATCAAATGACCGGGTGCATGCACTAGGTTATCTTCATCTGCTTTGAACAGTTCAGCGCACAATCCGTCCACTTCAACAGCTTTTCCCGATTCCAGTCTCGATATTCCTACCTTCACCTCGTCACCGTGTCAGATGAGTACGAGAACTAAGCTAATACCATGAGCCTTTAGGTGACAAAACGGGGACTAAATGTTTATCTAGATGAGGTATAAAAGGCACGTCCAAGTTTTGGGCGGCATGATCTGCAACGTCAGGTATTCATCTGGACTCATTTAGAAGATCTTTAGAAGATGTTTAGATCGGCAAAGATCTCAGCATTCCTTCCATCGCGTGTTGTCTGACCTAAATGTTGAAGCCAATTGGAATTGGGAACATTAAGTGCAAGGACACAGGGACACACTTTTTGAATTAGAATCAGATAGCACATCAGAGTCATTAGACGGTGACTTGCTATTGAACTTCTGTAAGCATGGACATTAAACTTCAACAACAGAAAAATTAATTTGGGAGTGGAACATTGACCTTGTTGTAATAATGAATAATTGAGTGGCACCACAGCCCACAAGGGACCAGGGCCTAGCTTCTACAACAACTACCGAACGGCGAGATTTGAGAAGCTTTTCATAGACAATTGATACTCTTTGATTGTTGTCAGCAACTCGAAAGAGGTGGTCCAGTGAAAAAATTCGAGGTGTCCCGTCCGGGAATCGAACATACACTTTCTGCGCGGCGGTCGACGCATTTACTCACTACGCCACGGGGACCACCTTGACCTTGTTGTGGTTGAAATTAATAACTTACGTCACTTCTTCTTCTTCTTCGTCTTCTTCATCTTCTTCTTTTTCTTCTTCTTCTTCTTCTTCTTCTTCTTCCTTTTTTATGGCGTTACAGTCCGGGGTGGACATGGGCCTCAACCAACGTGCCTCTCTAGCAAGCACGATCTCCCTCCAGCTGCCTCCAGTTACGCGCCCCAAGTTGGTTGAGGTCTTTCTCCCCTTGTGTGCGCCATCTCAACCTAGGCTGTCCTCTCTTGCGTTGTACCAACGGCTCGGATTAGTAGACTCTTCGTGTCGGAGAGTTGGTGTCCAAACGCTCTACATGGCCAGGCCTTCTTAAGCGTTTTATCCGAAAATGCTTGACCAGGTGCATGACGTCTTACAGCCTTTAAGTTCGTCGTTGAATCTTCTTCTCCAGATGTCGTCAACGCAGGATCTTAACTCGAATGTCATCATCGCTGGTATTGAGGCAACATCCATAACATTGTTCCCATGCTCATTTCTTCCTGAAATCCCATTCTTGCGGAGTGTGTCAAAAGAAAGATGTTTCTTCCCACTTCATCAATCTCAGATGGAGTCGAAGATTTTCTGTGCCATGGAGACGCGGCCTTACGCGACTTTGTCACTTCTAAGCAGTCTTGGACAGAGCATCACACTAGGCAGCAGAAACCTCGAGGTAGTCAGGGACTTCGTCTACCTTGGTTCCGCGGTAAATATGGAAAATCGCTTCGGGCTCAAGAAGCAATTGAGTAATAAAGCCCTCTCTCGAAGGACTAAGCTCGCTTTATATACCAGCTTCATCATCCGAGTCCTACTCTACGGCGCGGAAACCTGGACGCTACTAAAAGCAGATCAGGAAGCCCTTAGTCTTTTGAACGACGAACTCTGTGGGTTGTACACCGACATGCACCAAGTCAAGCATCTTCGGATAAAACGCTTAAGATGACAAGGCCATGTGGAGCGTATAGACACCACTGCTCCGGCCCGAAAAGTCTTCGAATCTAAGCCATTGGGACAACGCAACACAGGAGGGCCTAGACTAAGGTGGCGCACACAAGTGGAGAAGGACCTCAATCAACTTGGAGTGCGCAGTTGGAGGAAGCTGCTGAGAACGGCACGGTTTGTTCAGCTTCAGCTGCTATAGTCTCCTCCCATCGTTCTGCCGAGAGATCGGGCTAACTGAAGAGGCATGTTGGTTGATGTCCAGGTTCACCCCGGAATATAGCGACACAAGAAGAAGAAAAAGAAGTTATGTCGCGTTCGACTTCACGGAGTCACTTCTTTGAAAAAGCTTACTCAAAGAGTACGAAATGGCAATGAAACTCATCGGAGTCAGCATTAAACTATAAACCATTTTCACTCGTGAGAGAACAACAACAAGCACAATTGGAGTTGTTGGTTAAGAAGCCAGGCCTGTATCCTGTAGTTTCACTCAATTACAATTCTGTAATAGGACGACGCTGATCCCTTTTAGGGCAAAGTTTGATAGCGCGGTAGTCAGAAGTCAGTAGAAAGCACAAGAATTTTCTTTAGTGACCGAATTTTAGGAAAAAAAATTAAAAAGTTCTTAACCTCCGCTAGACCTAGTGACAAAATCGGTAAGACCGCAAGGTTTCCTTTCAACACATAGCAAGTGTCATCGCAAAACACGCTTAACGAAGCACACTGGTGTAATTAACGCTTTAAAGGACTTCCTTCGAGCAAGATAAAATAATTTTCTGCGATCATCCTCAAAGTCTCCAAAGGACACCCGACATCCTCTCGAAACACAAAAATCTGAATTACATCTTCAAACAAAAAAAACAAAAAAAAAAGTTGAATTGGAGATGCCGGGGATCGAACCCGGGGCCTTTCACATGCAAAGCGAACGCTCTACCACTGAGCTACATCCCCCTCATGCAGTCACTCGCACTCACGCCCATTCAGCGCATCTGTGTGTGCTCGCCCATGCTCCCGATTTGTATTTCAAACAGGTGTACATGGAGTGAATTGCAGATAAGACGGAACAAGATAGGCACTTACTGACGTCAGCAGCAGTGTGTACACACATGACTTGGAGCGGCAAACAGAAGACTGTCAAGCGAGAGATGTTGTCAAGCCGAAGCAGATGTGTCTGCTCGGAATATTGAGGGGGATTAAGAGTGTGTGATAGTTGGCGCCAGGAACAGCTTGAATCTGTCTTCTGTGTGAACGCCAAATTGGGTCAGCATCAACCGGCAACCGTCTTATTCCCTAAAGCACATCAAAACCGATGCAGGCCAAGCCTCATTGAATGATTTGACAGACGACAGAGCCCCTTATCCGGGCACCACAAGTCGCAGCTAACTCCTTGAGAGATTTGAAAATTTCATTCTGCTCTGCCACCTCAAAATGGCAACGTTCCATCGCCGACGATGATCAATGGCCGGACGTCATCGGTGTTCCGATGGAATCAGCATCAGAAGCGCGCTCACAACCAATAACAACAGACAACCCCTCCAAACAGAGCTAATCAACATTCCGCGCCACAGTCGGGAAACCTCAGCCAATTAGTGCTGCTCCGGAGCAGCGGCGCATCTCGCCAAGCATCACTCACGAAACAGTTAACAAAATTATGCAATTATCAAGACCATAATATGGAAAAATTATAAATCATCGCGTGCCAACGATTCTGCCACACCATCAGCGGCGAGGCAGATCCGAGGCGCTAAACTGCGGCCGAGCGGCTGTGCACACGCGCAGTGCACGTCACGTGCTGGCGCACGGACAGCCACAGCTAGAATAGCGCCCAGAATGACACTCGGATCTAGTTTGCTGAGGCCCCATCTGGCTGAGGTGACATCGCCGGAGCTGGTTCCGAAGATACCCATCTGGCCGACACACATCTGAGCGTGATATGAGGTTCTGTAATCAGAGTCCCGTTGCGTGGTGGGGAACAGATCGGCTGGACCGTGACAGGTAGCCCAGGAGTCTGGAGGCCAATTAACGCTTAATTAACCAGACATCCTTTGCGGGGTGGGTGGTGCGGCGGGGGCAGTGGAGCCCATTGGGGGTTGATTGCAGTAGTGCGCAGTCGTGTCCTTAGGCGACAAGCTGAATGAGGGGAGAGAGAGAGCGCGGTGAATGCATAAGTGGCACCAGACGGAGCGACAGATTGATGGCTCGGAACGAGCGACTGCATAATAACTGGCATTAGGGATGATGGGGGTTTTCTCAGTTGGGTGGCTGTCGCCCGAGACGGATGTTTGCGCTGCACAGTGCACCGAGGCCGAAGTGGAAGAATGCCTTAACGAGGTGCTGCCTGGTTGCGAGATGGGTGGTTTCAATTGAATTGATTCGAGTGATCGGAGGAACAGTTATGCCAGCAGAAGTCTCCGGAGACATTGGCATATCAGCGGGATGACAGATGAGAAGGGGGGATTGATGCGTGTTTCCGTTGGGCGGGCAGAACCGTCAATCATCGGATGGTGGACGGATTTGCTGGCAGTGGCAACTGGTTTCTGAAGATCGGCCGTAACACTACCTCATTGGTGTTGGCGCACTTGGGTGAAGACTTCTGACATCAGTTCAACGGAAGCCACAACAATTCCAAGATCTGACTTCTTTCTCTAGCTACGGCCAAAATCCATCCAAACTGGTACAGAATTTAGGGTCCATGTTAGATGCCACCTAGATCCCAGCCAAATACCATCCAGTCCCCGACCTGATCTCAGCCAGCTTTCAGCGCTATTCCAGCTAAACTGTCGCCAGATCTCTGTCAAATCGCATCCAGATCACAGCCAGATCCACCCAGATTTCTGATAGATTCCCGTCGAATTCTATTTCCAAGCCAAACCAATCAAGTGTAAGCCACATTCCAGGAGATCGTAAGCCAGATACCAAGCAAAATCCACCCAGGATCCCGGAGAGACTCCAGCCAAATCCAGATTTAAGCAACATCCCAGCCAGATCTCAGCCAAACTCCAGCTAGATCTTAGTCAGATCCCAGCCAGATTCCAGCCAGATTTCAGCCAGATCTCAGCCAGATCCAAGCCAGATCCCAGACTCTAGGTAGATTTAGGGAAATCCCAGCCAAATTCTAGCCAGATCCAGATTTAAGTCACATCCCAGCAAGATCCCAGCTAGATCCCAGATCTCAGACTCTAGGTAGATCTAGGGAGATCCCAGCCAGATTCCAGCCAGATCCCAGCCAGATCTTAGTCAGATTCCAGCCAGATCTCAGATTCTAGGTAGATCTGGGTAGATCCCAGCCAGATCTCAGCCAGATCTCAGCCAGATCCAAGCCAGATCTCAGACTCTAGGTAGATTTAGGGAAATCCCAGCCAAATTCTAGCCAGATCCAGATTTAAGTCACATCCCAGCAAGATCCCAGCTAGATCCCAGATCTCAGACTCTAGGTAGATCTAGGGAGATCCCAGCCAGATTCCAGCCAGATCCCAGCCAGATCTCAGCCAGATCCAAGCCAGATCTCAGACTCTAGGTAGATTTAGGGAAATCCCAGCCAAATTCTAGCCAGATCCAGATTTAAGTCACATCCCAGCAAGATCCCAGATCTCAGACTCTAGGTAGATCTAGGGAGATCCCAGCCAGATTCCAGCCAGATTTCAGCCAGATCTCAGATTCTAGATAGGTCTAGGTAGACCCAGCCAGATCCCAAGCAAATCGCAGCCAACTTCCATCTAGATTCTAGCCAGATCACTGTCAAATCTCGCCCGAATTCCAGCTAAGTCCCAGCCAACTTTTTGGGAAATCCAGACAGATTCCAGTTAGGGTCCAGCTGCCAGTTCGTGTTCAGGCCTGCTTCCCCACCTCAATCTTAACGCCTGCTTATCGGAGAACACAAGCAAATCCGTACCATATTTGGGTCCACCTCTTGATCTCAGATCACACTCAGATCACAGTCAGGTCCCAGATCTCAGGTCTCACCACTCATTCCATTCACAAGTCGTGACCCACTTCAGTCCGTGTAGGCGAGCCAGCCTGCGACAGCGCGATCGACGGACGCATTAATTGATTCCTCCCGAACGGTCCGCGGAGCAGAACCCCTCCGTCAGAAGTCATGCCGCCAGTCAACAGCCGCCGCCGTGGTGGCGACCTGTGCCAGTATCTCACCCAAATGAAGGGCCCGCAACCTGCTCATTAACATGCGTCGCTTCGGCCTGCCGGTTCCCATCGACATCGTCGTCTTCGTCGTCGTCACCACACCAGGTGCGTATGGCACATGCTGCATCCCCCTAATCAAGAACATCACGAGTCCGTTAAGGCGGGCAGTCGCTGCCGGCCCCCGAGAAGTTCATCGCACCAAGGGTATTATCAGACGTTCGCCAAATTACCCACCAGCACGACAACGACAACGACCAGGCCCGGCTTCGCTGGACAGTCCGGCAGGGGTTACGCACAGAGATCGCTGGTTCGGGGGATCACTGGATCGGGGATCAGTGGATCGGCGTATCGGCGTATCGGTGGATCGGTGGTTCTGCCACGCTAATTACGGTAATTGACCGCGAGAGGAGGCAACTGGAAGTGGAATAGTGTCTCAGGTAAGCCCTTGTTTGTGTCGTCCAGCCACCGCTGTGTGCCGTCACCCCGTCCCGCCGCAGACGTGTGTTGTGCGTCGTGTGGACGTTGTGTGTTGTCATTCTTGGTAATGAATTGTCTCCATTCGTCATGGTTATTCCGCCGGCCACCGCGGACTGTGGTAATTCTACGGCCGATCATGCGGACAAATGACTTTGACACGCAGCCGCGTCGTTGCGATCTGTGTGTGGATCAGTGTGTGAGCAGCCGGTGGCTGGCTTAAGGTGACTTATGGCGAGGGGCCAATGGACAACCTGAATGGGGTTTGTTTGCGATGTTTTGATGGATTGATGGCAGAGCGGCTCTAACGGGCCGGTCTTTGAGCGGATTGTTCTGCGTGCGGTGTGCTGGGCGACTTTGGTGAGGAATTGTCAATTTGTGAGCTTTGTTGGGTGGATTTGGATGATTGGAAGGGTTCACGCGGTTGGTAAGGCGGACATTCCCTTCAGGGATTAGAGCGAATCGACTGGTTCTGGTGGAATTCATGTCTGACACCCAGCTGGGAGTGGTGAACGATCTTCTAGGACAGGTTGACTGCCCTTACGTTGGACCCACATTTCTGGACGGATACCCAACAGAAAGAAACTTGACGCGTTTTGCCCTCATGCCGTCCTAGTTAACAACTGGACGACTCCTCCCTCTCTATCTCGCTCTGTCCAGATGGTCATTCGCCAACCATCCCACCACCCCATGATGCCATCCGCATAACGTTCCCGCGCATGATCGATGAAAATCGCTTAAGAGCCTCCACCGCCATGAATCAAGCGCCCCGATACCATCAGAGCCACCAACCAAACGTCACCATCACTCACTTAGTATTCCATTTGCAAATCCATAGCTTAACTATGGAAATTCTGGAATGTGAAATAGTGTCATATCGGCACTGCTCACTATTCAGATATGCCGTCGATTTCGAGAACAAAGTCCTGGTGCTGCCGATAAATTAGTTTTGTTTGCAAAGCAGATGCTAATGCCCCGCAGAAGCGACAAATCGCGAGACAAAAGGCAAACAATCGACGTTTCCCCCGTCCGATAGACCGATGTGAGGCTCCGATGATAAACGTTTTCTGCGCGCGCAACATTTTAATCGCAGTCTCGGTTTGGGGCAGAGTGGCTGTACTCCTCCCAGCGGCATGCGTGGCGGTGACGTGCTCATAATGGGAGACACTTTGTGAAAGTCGTTGTGGTGAGATATATGATAATGGACCGCTGCCGGTTTATTGGTTCATGTGATGGACAAGAGCATGTGACGGGATGATGGTTGGGCGATGGAGAAGGTGGTGGGGGGAGGGGGAGTTCTTAAGGGGGAGAACTAGTGGTTGCATGGGTAAGTACGTGAGGAGGTCGTATGAGGACGCTCTAATTAGCACTAAACTTCACCGCCCAATGATGCCACTATCGCGAGAGAAATTCACTCGATGGATGAAAGCGGGCGTGTCTGCGACTTTAAGAAAAAATGGAAGAAGACCAGTTTCGTTCGATGATTGGATTGGAAATGTAATCAAAGAGCGCTTAGATGCAGCGCACGGTGATTCTTCTTCCTTCGGCCAGACGTCCGATTTTCACGTCGGACGGACGTCTGATTTTTGATGATCCACGCCAAGGTGCCCCGAAAATGGCTGCAATGGACGGTAACGTGAGAAAAATTCACGAGATCGGATTCACAGACACCACTAGGTTCATATCCTCTTTAAAATATTGGGCACGGGAAAGTTGTTTGCGCAAAAGGCACCAAGCTTGCGCACTTCGAACAATGGGCGTAACTGTGAGACGAAAACAATGCAGTGTTTGACGTTCTTAAAGTGAAATCCATTGGAGTTCCCGTGTCATTCCGGAACTGCCAACAGAATGTGGAATCACTGGTAGACAGCAGAGACCGAAAACTAGTAGATAAGTCGTAACAGGTGCAGAGACCAAAAACTAGTGGCTAAGTTGTAACAGGTACCCTTTGATGCAATCCCTGGTGTGAAAATCAAGTCACAGCTAGTCACGATCTGTTGCGAGAATCTGGAGATTCTAGGTTCATAGCATGTGGTTATTGCGTTCCTGGACACAGGGACAAAAGTGACAACAACGAAGCTAATGGATGGAAGCACTTAAAATGGGTCTGGCGCTGCCATGGATCAAGCCATCTCTAACTGATCTGCGGGAAAAGAATGAAGTGAAGATTCAAGAACTCTTTCGGTGTAAGCTGGATTTCTAATGGTTGGCAGTCATCTTTGGCATCACGAAAAGAAAATGTGTCTTATGTCTGACAAGACCTTAACAAGGCTTGGAGATAAAAAGGAACATCCGCCACTGCCCAAACCAAAGCTAAATAGGGCTGAGAACTTTGGAAGAGTTCTAGTTCTACGAACTGTGACCTTTGAAAGTTCATTTGCAGATTTCTTAGGCTCACAAGAGGCCTAGCCTAAGACCAGGAGGACCGAAGTGCGCCGCAGTGGGGCCGCAACTTCCTGCCAATCAACCATTCAAGCGTATCACATCGAGCAAGCAAACTCCGTCTACATTCACGTTAACGTCTGAGTCTTCTTCAGTTGTGCACCAGTTTTTGTCGTCACGATTGTCAAAAGTGCTTAACTGCACAGGAGCTCCCAAACTCCTCTATATTCAGAGTAGCTAGATTGAAAAACTTCTTCGCGGCTGACCAAAGCTTAGTGGCTCCCTCCTATTTAATTTCGTACCTCATTCACAAACCTCTTCACCTTCACCTCCTCTTCCACCTTAATCCATCGATTTAAGAGCACTCTTCCGTTTCAAACTGACTGAGAACTGACTATCCTAAGCCCTCACAAGCAGCAAATCAAACTCCGGCACAGCCAATCCTGGTTTATGCAGCTCGCATCTGATCTTTCTAGATCGGCCGCAATAAATTGAAATAATCCACAAGATCCGCAGTAAATCATACGACTCTATGCTCTCCAGCTACCGGTCCCATCGCCAAGATGCATCAAGGCAACGCAGATAATGCTGACAAATCGTCATCCACTTAAGGGCCCCGTTCCCACAGAGGAGTGCTCCACGAACCCCACTAAATCACCATCGGCCGTCGATAGACTGGGTGCCGCGCACTCCGCCAAGTGGGCCCGCCCCATAATCCGACCATCACAATCCATTGGGAGTCAATTAGTGTCGAACACGGCCACGTATCATAACTTGTAATGAAGTCATTCCCGGGCGCTGTCAATCGACACTCCAGACAAGCGCTCACCTCGACGGACAGCCACGCATCCAGGTCAACTTCTTTTTGATTTTATTGATATGACTTCATTCGACGCCCGATGAAATTCCATATCCACACGCCCCGGCTGTGCATCCACTGATCGTTGCGATGACAATCGGTAGTTGGCGTCCGCCTCCCCCCCTTCGACACTGTGCCACCTACGGCCGACGGCTTACTTGTCAGCGCCAGCATTGTCACCATCTTGACAATCGCCACAGACGCCAAACAAGCCAATTAGTGTCCAAACAGGCCCTCACCGTTCTTCCCCGAAGGAATCCCGCTGCCGTCCGCTTCCACTCGGCTCCACCTGAGCGCCGCCACCGTCGACGAGAACGAAACAAAACCGAAAATCGCCATAAACGAGAAACAATCCGTCGAATGCGTTTTTATGTTAATTTCCCCTCGAAATGATAACTTTTCCCAGGTGGTGGGTATGCGCGAGACTTGTAACTTAATCGCCAGTCACTATCGGCCGGGGGAATCAATTTTTTGATGACCACGTCGTCGTCTTCGTCGGCGGCAGCGGCGTTGCGCAGCGCTGCTCGGCTCTGTGCGTTGTGCATAGTGCGTCGCTTCCCAGTTGGAGTTCTGGTGGAATCTGAGAATTTCTGCTGCGCACGCAGTCCGCCTTCGATGTGGGTCACTCGGCATTCCTCCTGTTGGTCGCAGCAATGCACGCGGGCCCGTCAGCCAGGGTCCGAAGAAAAACGACGTTGTCTTCGCTAACGCACCGGCCGCCCGCTAGAATACTAATTAGGCGACTTGCCCATAATTCTGTGCTGACGCTTGTGCGCGCTTGCAGCTTCAAGCAGCCAACCCTCCACCCAATCGTCATCCAGGGCTGAGCGGAAAGCCAACATCAATCACACGGAAAAAGACTGCGCTCACAGAGGCAGGCGGGCGGTCGCTTTTCGGAATTTCAAACATCATACTCGTCTGGGTGGGGTGGGGCGCAATTGCCCAAAATGATGATCGTTTGATTTGGGCGGGCTGCCAGGGGTTGGGGCTCTATGCAAATGCAGCGAGAAAGCAACTGGTTGCACCGGCCGGCCGAGAGAGAATTACGACCTGCAAGCGATGGTATCTGCGCTGGAACCGCGCGGGCTTTGTTCCGCGGCCGCATAAATAAGCGGTTAACAATGAGCGAGAGAGTCGTTAAATTTCGAGCAGAACCGGAAACAATTGCCTCTGCGATTGAGGTAGAAAGCAGTGAGTTATGTTCGATGAGATAAAGGGACAGGAAGCCCTGTGCACCGTTCACTGAGTGCGACGCCATCAGCTGCAGCCGTCCACTGGGCCGAAAGGTGGTCACTGGAGGCTGCAATTCTCGGTTCTGTGGCCGAAGAAAGTCCACCGTCTGGTGTGTCAACAGTGAGATTTGTTGGTTTTTCAAGCTTCGTCAAGTGAATGATTGCTGCCCTCGTAAATCATTTCACTGAGAAAACTTGGCCAAGTCGAGAAACTCAACCAAGTCGGCCAGAAGATATGCCTGGCTTCGTGCGGAGGGAAATTTAAATAGACCTGTTGAGGGCTGGCAACAGCTGTTGCTGATGAATTTTGATAACTTTTCCAACATCGCCCTTACAGTGTCTAATCGCCACACTTAGGGACGTTGAGAATCCAAGCGGATGGAGCTCCTTGAATAACCTGGAACTGACTGCAAAGTTGTCGTATGGTGACATCAAGCAGTTGAGATTGTCAAAGACCTACTGCCCGCCTTGCTGGATGAGCTTGTGAGTGAGGAATGGATTCAATTTCTTGTGCCTCCAATGGTCACATGGATTTATGAATCCAGTCTAAATGTGACCATTAAGTGCACGAATGGCGGCTACCAGACCCAGGTTTTAAAGCAACCTGACTGGTAGTGACAGCTTGACCAGAGGTTATATTCTGGTGCCACGGAAGGTCAGGAGCCCCTGGAACTTCGGTTTCAGCCTGACCGTGCGGTAGGCCCCCTTGTGGGAGTATCGTGGTTAGTGTACCGCACTGACTGGACTGAATCAGATTGTTTACCCTACTGATTCAGGTCAGACGGTTAGGGGACTTTCCCGGCTCAGTGTGGAGTTGCATTATCAACCGGGTGCTGCGACCCCTAGAGTGGCAGAGGTTTTAGAAAGGCCTCGCTCCATACCAAAGCTCCATCCCTCAAACATGATCTCATTTGGTACTTGGGTAACTAAGGCGTCTACTCTTGCGTTATCTACTACTCTTGGAAAAATGGACCCCGTGAACCAAATCTCACATCTGTGTCCCGTTTATGCGACTTGAGCTACTTGAGCTTGGGACTAAAGGCCACTTGGTTGGGCTGTCAGAGCCAGGAGTTGAGGAAACCTGACTGGTGGTGGCAGCTTGACAAGACTCTAAATTCTGATGTTTTAAGAACTTTTTTTTAAGAACCTGAAACTTTGCTTAATGGCTGTGCTTCAATACCAAGCCGAGGTTAATGCACAGACTTTTCGAAAGTAGTTTTGTTAGCCCCACTGACTCAGGCCCGAAGGCTATGGTGACTTTCATTGGATAGGATGATGTTACATTGCAACCGAGTCCTATGACCTGTAGATCGGTAGAGGTGCTTGTAAGCCTTGCTTTGGTTAGGTCCATTCGGTAGATTTAAGGCTCGAAAAGGAGCCGCGTGGGAAAACGGAGACCGTGAATCCAACACAAACGGTACAAGGCATTGCACATGCCATGGGAGTATCCCCCATCAGATATGAAAAAAAATAAAACCTCAACAAGTTGGTGCTCCATGAATTGAACGAGGCCTGTCAATCTGTGGCCCTAAGTCACCGAAATGAACCCTCTTCGCAAAATTTTAACCCATTTGACGAAAAGCGGTTTTTATTTGATAGCCGTCAAAGATCTGGGCCATGATTAGAAGAAGACGAAAAAACGTTTCCAAACTTGTCATTTTTTTGTTGATTGAAGCCAGCATATGAACGTCAAATTCAGGTTAGATGGAGTTATTAGCGACTGCTGTTGATTTCCTTCTGAGACGTATCGATAAGAGTCAAGGGAGGGATCTAAGCTTTTTAAAGAATAAATAAATAAATCGAGTGGGACTACAGTGAAGACTAACATCTTCAGCAACTAGTCATGTTATGCGAGCTATTGCTCTATGACGAGTAAAGGGGACTTACAGTTTATTTCTGACTCCGAACGGCGATTTCGAAGACAATTAGTACTCTTTGCGGTATTGTCAGCAACTCGAAAGAGGTGGCCACTTGTTAAAACTCTGAATAGTCCAGGAATCGAACATAGGACCTAGAGTGTTTGAGTCATCGCACATGCCCACAAAGCCACAACAGAGATGGAATTACTACCACAAAGGTAAACTCTGCTGGTAATAAGGGCTGCACAATCACAGAGAAGGTTTCCCACAGATTCCAGTTCCTCTTCATTACTACAGTGTGAGGTGACTAACCTAAGGGGACGAATTTCAATGGCATATTGCCCCTGTCAGGCCCCAGGTAGCTCTTCTCTGGGTAGACTTAACTACGACGTGACTATAGGCTTAACCGAATGTCTGAGCTCCTCTGTTAGATACTTACCAATCTTTAATCCTGTAGTGCTGTTTGAGCGTGGAAGTATGCTTTTGAAGTTTGTTGTATTGACAACTCCAACCTCCGCTTAAGACGCAGTTCTCAAAAATTGTACTGAAAAGATCGGAGGCATTTACGGAGGACCTCCAGCATATCTGATAGTTCTTCTTGCACATGTGTCAGATCTTCAGCGGGCAACAACTCCAACAACAACATCTTCACACTTTGTTCCCCTTTCCAAATCAAAATTACGGCTATTATACCGCGTAGGCAAATTCTGAGACGCTCGATCATCATATACCAAAATGTGGCGCCTTTCAGCAGCTCTTTTCTTCATATTGAAAGAAACAATGAAGACTGGAACTCTGTCTGTTCTAGACAATCGCGACGACCTTGACTGAGAATTTCACCCCCCAGACTCCTTTCAATGCAAGATAGTGATATCTCAACTACTAGTTTAAGCCGACGACATTGACGTGATTGGATAAACGCAGCGATCCGTTGACAAGGCGTTTATTAGTATTGAAGCGGAAGCAGATAAAATTGGTTTGACGATAAATGAGGGCAAGACACTGCCATGGAGGAGACCTAAACAACATCCACGCCTCGTACAGAGCGTAACACTAGGCAGCAGAAACTTCGAGATAGCCAAAGACTTCGCTACCTCGTCACAACATCAGCACCTACATATATCAAACGCCGAATCACTCTTGCAAATCGCTGCTTCTTAGGGCTCAACAGGCAATTGAGTAATAAAGCTATCTATCGAAGGACTAAACTTCCTTATTGCAACAGCTTGATCATCCCAGTCCTCCGTTACGGCGCAGAATCTTGGACGCTACTAATAGCGGATGAGGGAGCAGTTAGACTTTTTGAGAGAAAAGTTCTGCGTGCGATTTTTAGTGCGTTAATGGCGTCAGGAGGAGAAGATTCAACGACGAACTATATAGGCTGTAGGGTTGCATGCCCCTAGTCAAGCGTCTTCGGATGCATCGCTTAAGATGGCTAGGTCATGTAGAACGTATAGACATCACTGCTGCGGCGCTAAATGTCTTCGAATCTGAGCTATTGGGACAACGCAATAGAGGACGGCACAGGCTAAGATGGCGCACTCCAACTTGGAATGCGCAACTGAAGGCAACTGGCGAAAGATAGTACTGGCTGAAGAGGCATGTTGGTTGAGACCCTGGTCCACCCAGGACTGTAGCACCAGTAGAAAAAGAAGAAGAAGGAGTGATGTCAAAACTGATGTTAAACACGCTGCTGAAGGGATTGCCACCGATGGATTGCCGCGACCTGTCACAGATGGAGTATGCGCTGGTTGGGTGTCCAAGGAGAGGATTTTTGAAAAGGAGAACTTTCCACCACCGCCATATACAGACGGATCAGTCTCCTAAGCATCGCGTTTGAAATTATCTCCGCTGTGTTGTATGATCACACAGGACCGTTCGAGAACAACAACAACAGATCCTCCTCAATTTGGTTTAGGCGAGAGCAGTCCACAATAGATCTACTCTTCACACTCCGACAGATCCTGGAAAAGACCACAGAAGAAGAAAACAAGACATTCTATCTGTTAATTGATTTAAAAGCGGCAAAGACATAGGCTACGCTGCACCATGTCTAGATTTTACATTCCTCCCAAGTCCGCTAGACTGTGGGGCCTAGTGAAGAAGAACTCTCGCCACTTCATGATAGTCAGCTGCGACCTCAAAGAGGAGTTCAATGTGAGAGAAGCTTAAGACAATGGGACGCTCTGCCATGGGAGACTCACAACTCAACAGACCTTCTCAAATTTTTTCAGATGCAGACGCAGTTCAAAACTCCAGACTTTCGCCACCTCAACGCTGTGCAAACTTGACCGCTCCCAACTTGCTTGCAAAATTCTTGAAACATTCACCTTCTGGGTCACCGAATTCCCCATCGGTTGTAGGACTTTGACCGTGACTTTCTTTTTTCAGAAGTCGAGCAAAGGAGAATTCCTCTTTCTGCCACGCTCAAGACTTAAGGTGTCAATCCTCGGTGCTCAACCGTTCCGGAACTTGTCACCCGACCTACATTTCCCACACTCTAATCAAGAAACACGCCCCAAAACCATTCGAAAACAAATCAAATTCCCGAACTCAGCTTGAAACCCTGAGTATCGAGTTAACAGAAGGTCTGGCGCCCTGTTGTTAAACCAATAAATTAGTTTATGATGTCCCATAAAAGAGCAGATCTCATCCAACACCAACCCCCACCGGCACACTCTTAGCGCACGGTTGAGGTTCAAGCGCAGAGCACCAGCACCGAAGACTCGTCGTAAAACCGTGCCCATAGCAAAGACTGACCATCGTGCATACGTGGAGCTTTATAGCCGCGGCCGAAGACACCTCACCACCACCGCCGCCGCCGACCCGCACCCGCGCCATTCGGATTCGCCACTTAAAATCAAATAATCGTCGCTAACGATAGCCGCGATCTATAAATATGCATGAGCCCCCCTCAAAACCCACCGCAGGCAGAGACTCAATTAAGCCAGTGTCCAGGCAGGCACTTGATTTACGATCGAATAAATGCCAAAATCTGTTCGTCCTCCCCCCGCCGCCGGTCGGCTGTCCCAGGCCAATCTAGAGCAATCAGCAATCGACACGAAATCCAATAAAAATCAAAAACTGTCCAGCGGACGAGAACAACAGCCAGACAGACTGCCCGAATTGGAAACTCCGCAATCAGGCACTTAATCGAAGATGGCAGCAAAACGCGACTTAATCGCTTTCGACTGATGCCAAAAACACGCTCGCAGCCGCGCACTCCTTCCATGCAAAAATATTCATAACCTGCCGGCCGAGTGAAAACTCCGTTCCCCGGACCAGCGCTAATCTATTCCAGTAGAAAGCAATTGAGTCGCCGACGTTCGAAATCCATCTGATTGACAGATGAAGTTGATTTAAAATATTCATAACGACACCGAGCCCCGCCACCACCGCCGCCCGCCACACGCCGAGGAACGCGGTTTCATTAGGCATATAATTAATTGCAGCTTGTATCTGTTTTTAGGACAATCACTGAAAGAAAGCGGAAAACTTTTGGTCGTTCGTCGCTGACGCGTCTCTCACCCTATCCCCGTTTAGCCATTCACAGTCGGAATGCACGCGGTGAGCAGAGATCATAATCTAAACTCAATTCGATCAAAGAAAGGTGGATCATAAAAACGCAGAACACACAAAAAACCACAAAAAGATCTGTTCGCCTGGCCTGTTCGCTCTGCATGCGGATCTAATGAATATTAATAGCCGTGGCGATGTTATACTTAATAGTTAGTCGCGTATGAATTACAATTTGAAGGCGAACAAAAACGAACAAAGTGTCTCTGGGGACACGACGTCAGTGACGGCAGCGGCGGCGGTGGCGCGGCAGCAGAGTTTTATGTTTCTTTCATTAACTGCCTCAAAACGAAGTGAATGTATCTCGTTTGAATGCCTTGTGGGTCTTTTGTTGGGGCTGAGGTGTAAACTATCGATAAGAAGATGCAAACTGTGAAAGAGTTGTCACGACAGATGCGTGATATATGTGAGGGCGCGTTCTGCGGTGAGGATTAAAAATTTTGAATTTAAAATTTTCGAAATTCGAGCAGCCACCCACACTCGATAATTGAAAGTGTGTTTCTTTATTTTTGAGGAATTTGCATTTTCATTGCTGCGCTAAGCAAATGAGGGTGGTGTCGTGTGGAGGAGGGTCTAAGCATGGCTTGGGACCGTGCTCAACGATGAATAAAAGCATTCATCATTCAGTCTGTATGTGGAACAGATGTCAACAATGGTGCCAATAAATTTTAAGCTATATTAGCGGTTGGGGGAAACCGAAAAAAGTGAAAAATTAAAAATTCCGAAATTCTGATATAGCCAAATTCTGAAATTTTCAATTTCCCAAAAGGCTAAAATTTGCACAAAATAAGCTCGAAAGAAGCATTACAGGGGAGCGGGCTTATAGCTGACAGCCTGTCTTCCTATAACCCTCTTCTTCGGGCCGGTATAGAATTCGGAATGAGCACTGAATTCAATGAATGCACGTCTTTACAATATTTGTTTTTTGCCAAATTATCTGTCATCGGGATATTTGGCATTTCGAAATATTTGAGCATTTTGAGACTTTCAGCATTTTGGGATTTTGGATATCTCTTGCTTTTAGGCAACTCAGGAATTTCGAAATTTTGACAATTTAGACATTTCTCAACTTTGGGTATTTCGAAATTTCTGACCTGGCATTTGTATTTTTAATTTTTTTAGTTTTTTTGGCATTCCAGGATCTTAGCCATTTTGGGATTTTCAAAATTTGGTCGTTTCATAACTTTAGAATCTTCCGAAATGATCGACCTTACGGACACTTAAGAATTTTCCACATCTCGGAACTAGGGGCTGTGTATGATTTTGGACCTTTGTGAATTTTTGGAGATTAAAGAATTTTTATGGTTTTTGGATTTTGAGCATTACAGCATTTTAAGTATTTTGGGCCCTTCTGGTGCTTTGGAACCTTGTGAATTTCAAAATGTTGATCCATTGTTGATTGTTGATTGTTGTTGAATGATTTCGAATATTTTGACATTACTGGTATTTGAGAATCTTGGACCGATCTCAATTTTGGACATTTTGTGTTCTTAGGCTTTTCGGAATTTTGGGCAAATTAATATTCTTACTGTAATGGCATATCGGGCATTTCTAGGCTTTGAACTTCTCATGATCTTTTAACATTCTAGATCTTGGGAGTTTTGAAAACTTTAGGCATTTCTTGAATTTGTCAATCTACCCATTTTTCTGTCCTCTACATTAGTAAATCACTAACCAAAGTAATATGGTAGTGGAAACTCCAAAGAGGCATTATTCACTTAAACCATTTCATAGTCTAAACCAAACTAGGAACTCTGCAATTGAACAAGGAAGACTTGACAGTGCTGTATAGAGCACTTACAGAATATGGGGTCCTGAAACCTGCAGACATTTTGAATATCACAAAGAATGCACGGAAACATCTTTTCGGACTACTCAGTCATTGCCTTAAGGAGATTGAAATTCTTTAACAAAAAATTCACACTTTAAGAAGTTTGTCAAATTTATGAAAGTAGCACTAAAAGGAAGGGGGTAAACATGTCCTCAAGTGGTATAGGGAGCATCTAGATTTCAATTTATTTCCATCTGTCTGTGCTCGAAAATTTCAATTCGATCCTCTTCTGTGCACAAGTCGACCGTTTGAATGAAGCAACTTTGAAAATCGAAAAGAATTGACCAACAGATAGCGAGTTTGACAATGCTAGGCTAGACAAATCATTGATGCTTTGGAGCCTGGGTGGGAGATCTGATTATGATTGATGATTGTTAGTCACCGACTGAATTTTGAAGCTATCGGGAAAATAGCAAGCGGTCGTAATGGTCTGAGTGTACATGACTTAAGCTGACTTTTACATTCTCGAAAACAATTTTCTAAGACAATCATTTGGTATAAACTGCTTGAAGTTCATTCCAATTCCGACTCATTTAAGGAACTTTGTCAATTTCTCACGAGTGGAGGAGATCCACAGTTTATGGCCGACTTCAAGCACCGAAAATTGAGAAGCTTTTCATAGACACTCAGCAATCCTTGAGTGTAAAGCGAGGGGAACGTTCAATAAGGGAATCGCACCTACAAAAGTGCGTCGAACCATGCGCCTAAAGTTAAGGTTCGATTTCTAGACGGAACACGTCGCATTTTTTCACGGCACCACCTCTTTCGAGTTCCTGACAAGACTCAAAGAGTGCTAAGTGTCTATGACAAGACTCTCAAATCTCGCCGTTGAGAGTCAGTAAAAAACTGTAGGCTCCATCTAATGAGAGTTGTTGTTGTAGAAGCACGACCCTGGCCCCATGTGGGTTGATGTGACACTCAATTATTATTACCTACAACCTCCGGCGTGTGGATCGATGCCCTTACCCCACGGTGGCATTCATTAATTAACAGATACAAGGTTGTCCTTACATCCTCCCAGGCGGAAATCCAACGCGCCCTCGATAGGTTTATGGTTGTTTGTGCTGGTGCTGAAATAAGGCTGAATGTAAACAAGTCCGAAGTTATCGTCATTTCCAAAACGCCTGTCCAATGCACTCTACGTGTTACCGGAGTCCCAATGAAGAGGGTGGAGAATTCCCTCGCGGTCTTTTTTGAAAGTGATGGGAAAAGCAGCACTGTGCTTCCTTGTAGGATTCATCAAACTGGTTCAATTTTGAAGCATCTTGGAGAACAGGCTATAATTAAGGACGAGCTTGATGTCAAAGTCAGGTTATCGGTTTTTAACTCTCACCTATGGTCATGGAATTTTGGTAATGACCGACAAAAGTGAGATCGCGAATGCAAGCTGCCGAGATGAGGTTTCTCCTTGCCGTTGTTTGAATTACTCGCCGGGATAGGTTGAAAAAAGTGGCAGTACTGGTGAAGAGCAGCTACTTCTTTGGATAGAAAGGGATATACTTCGACGAGTTATGAATGTCATCTTCATCACGACTTCCGAAGCATGCCTTAGATCCGATTACATTAGGTAGGCGACTGGTTGGCAGATCCAGGATGAGGGGGTTAGTTCAAGTACATACATTTTCTTGGAAATGCCTCCTGATGAATTACACTCGATGACAAAAGGTTGATCGAACTTGAGGCCCTTTGGTGGAACAAGCATGCCACTGAAAATTATGATGATGAACACGGAACTTAAAACTAATTTTATGAGAAAATATTTCACCGGCTACAATTTCGAATTAATTTCCTCAACATACCCTCAAGACTGACTGACATTAATTTGCGCGATTTTGTTACACATTTATGGTTCCAATCGCCAGAGGAGAGATTTGTGAGTCAAAAGTGTCATTATTTCACCAGCTGTCTCAGATGTTCGTTCAGTAACTCAATCCATTCACCGAAACGTTCGCACCAGTATCATTTTCAGTGATGTATGCCCAGCCGGCACCGTTGGAACTAAAACGGAACCAAATTGTCATTAGTTGTGGATGAGGTCTCGATGTTCCAAATGGAAATGAGCGCCATCACTCAGAATGCTTCTCTGTTCAGTCTCGTAAATTTGGTCATTTATTTAAAGAAGGCGATCGTGATCTTAATCTGCATGCCTAATCGGTTTGGGAAGCACGTGGATCAAATTGTGGAAAATAGAAGCAGTGGCAAGTGGGTACGATTGCTATTGCTATGTTTAGTTTGTCTTATTGCGTTTTTGACACTGACATTGACGGAATTCATGTGCTGGAGTGAAGGAACTGTATCAAAAATTCAATTCGCCGGGCAATTGACAGCATCAACGTCATCTCTCAATGCTGCGACAGTCAGGGGTGAATCTTGTCCTCAAACAAGGCATTTTTTCAACCAGCAAGGTGACTCCCTATTTGTTCCCAATCGCACAGTCTAAGTTGACGGAGATATTTCTTCACTTGTGAGCGTCATCTCATTTTCGTTTTCGTCAGACAGAAACATCCTCAAGCCTCTGTAGAACTTATATGTTGCCAGTGGTGTAGAAACTTGTTCACTCACCCAATTACCCAGTTAATTCGGTCCCCCTTAAGTGAAGCGAATTGAATTGTACGAAGCATAACACATTTACCACTGTACCCCAATGGCAACGACGCGATTGAGCGCTCGGCCTTTGGCAATTCAGTAGAAAAACCGTGTACCCTATGGTTCAAATTGGAATGAGGCGAACGTGGGTTAGCGTTTCTGAGATCATAATATCGTTAGAACGGATAGGGCTATTCCCTACTCAGTCAGGCATTTCGACGGTGGAAAAACACGTTTTTCTAATTTACTCGCTGATTTAAGTATTTTATCAGCTGTAGCGAGTATTGGTGTAAACATATCTTTGAACGCACAAGTTGCATTCCGACTTGAAGAACAAAGGAAGTCTCTGAATAATAATAAGATTTGAGTGGCACTATGACCCACAAGGGACTAGCCTAGCTTCTACAAAAACTACTCGCGTTGTGCGTGCTACTGTTTTCTCACGAGTAGAAGGGACCTACAATTTTTTGCCGACTCCAAACGGCTAGATTTGAGAATCTTGTCATAGACAGTTAGCACTCTTTGAGTGTTGTCAGGAACTAGAAAGAGGTTGTGCAGTGAAAATAGAAACCTTCTGCGTGGAAGTCGACGCACTTACCACTAGGCCACGGTGACCACAAAGGATTAAGAATGCCTCAGCAGTGGCCGCAGTGGCATAGTAGACAATTCCATCGACTTACGTGCTGAAAATTTTAGGTTCGGTTTCGAAGTTTTTTACGGCAACTCCTCTTCTGGTGGACATAATGTCTCGCCTTATTCAGTTCCAAATCAAAATTTCAAAGAACTGTTTCAAATAAGTTGGTCCTCCTTCGTCGTTAATATACGACTTCCTAACACAACCTTGCTAACAAGCTTTCGTGTTGGCTTATTTTCCTTCTAAGACAAAATATCGTTAGCCAAAATCATAAAATGGCCAAAATTCTAAGATCGAAAAAAACGAAAAAAAAACCTCCGAAATGTCCAAAATTCCAAAAGACAAAACTTCCTTTAAAGCAAACAAAAAATGTAACTTTGAAAACGGCATTCGAGAGGAGAGTTTTGGTGTAACTCTGCCTCTTCAAAGAAAATCCCTTTTTTTGGGTCCATGATGAAATTATGATACCGGGTCTTTTCCAGGTATTGATCTTTTCGGTATCTCGGTCTTTTTGCAACTTTGACCTTTTCGGGATCAAGGTATTTTCAGAACTTCAAACATTTCGCGATTTTGAAAACTCGGTAATTTTGGCATTTCGCATTTTTTGGAATTTTGTAATTTCTTGCATTTTGGAACTTAGAACATGTTGCGATATTGCTCGCTTTGGTTTTAGATTTAGTTTTCCTGTTTAATATGTGGTAGCTGTGGCATATTGGGTAAGTGCGTCGGCCATCACGCCGAAGGTCTAAGTTCGATTCCCGGACGGAACACCTCGCATTTTATTCATGGCACCACCCCTCTCGAGTTGCTGACAACACTCAAAAAGTATCAATTGTCTATGAAAAGCTCTTCAAATCTCGTCGTTTGAGTCGGCAAAAATCTGTAGGTGCCTTCTACTAGTGAGAGAACAGTAGCACGCACAACACGAGTGGTTATTGTAGAAGCTCGGCCCTGTGCAGTTGTAGGCTTTAGTGCTACTCAATTATTATTATTATCTGCATCGGTTTCCCTACACAATTAAGGGAAATGTGCACCAATGCCTTCTCTTCCTTTGTGATGTGGATTGACAGTGATTTGATTTCGCTTCGCTATCCCGCGTCTCGCCTTCCCATGTTCAATTATTCTTTTTCAAAGAATTTTTTTGCCGAAAATATTGGCCAAACCCTCCTTATGGTCTAGCCATCTTAAGTGTTGTTTTTATACATTCTAGACCAGGCTTAAGGAATCATACAGTGCGCATTGGACATTCCCTGACATTTCCCTTCAGATGTTATCAACGTGACCATAAACCACTTCCACGCTCCAAAATCCTCCAAAATCCTCCAAATTAGATGCTCTGTCCAAATGATGGGTGTTTTCTTGAGGATAGGTTGTACTTCCTTTTTCACAAGATTTCCGCTCGACCCATATAACTCACCTCTACTTCAATGTAAGAACACAGCAGATGCTGGATTGGTGGATCCTTCTGTTCCATCAACCTCGTTAAAGTTAATCCCTTGTGATAACAACTCACTGTTAGAAAACTTTGCACCTGGTGTTGATTTATAATTGTTCATAACCCTCTCTGGAACAAAATGACATCCGTACATAAAGCTCATTACATCGCCTCTTCCTTACAGGCATCAGCAAATCCTGAAAAGTCACTCAAAGTGGTTTGAAAATGGCGCCCGTCACGGAGCTATAGTCAATTATACTTTCAAACTGTCAAAAAACGTGTCTAAGGAGCATCCTTTCCGTAAAACCCCGTGTCATGATATTTTTTTTGGAATATTGAGCACCACAGTCACAGTCTCAAACATTTATTTCTACACACAAGATGCTGGCCTTTCTAGTCTTGTTCTACGGTGGAACAGAAGTGTTGACTTTTGTTGTATTTTGCATGAGATGACGAGGCACGTTACGGACTATCATAAAGATACCTAATCGATCTCCAGACTCGCCAGTACGTCGTCCAAATAACAGATGCCCAGATAGATGTTGGAAGATCACTGTTGCCCGTAATGGCTGGCTCTGGAATTTATGTCCAAGACTCATTGAGCCGTCACAAGGGCCCGAGCCACCGCAATCCACCTACACTCCTGAATCCATAATCTTCTCATTACAAGATCTTCTAGCAAATTTTAAAATTTGATTTCTTGTTCCACTCGTCTTTCACAAGCAGACAGTTTTCAAAAAAAAATGTGCAGTCACACCCCCACTCATAAGCCGCCACAAGAAATTTATGAACTCCTGGTCAACAACCTTTCTGTTCTGACTGTTCGAACAATTTCGCAAGCAAGACCCAGATTTTTACAGAGACCCACCGGCCTACCTGATCTACCTGATCTCATCGCCACACACTTACAGTCAGTCGGTCAAATGCGGATAATGTATGCTAAGCCGCGGTCCATAAACACCGCGCTTGTAAATGTCGCCGTTTTAACGATAAGTATCTCACTTAAATTTTAACTCAATTTAAATATCCGATTGCCAGTGACGCGTGAAGGTACCCCAGCCGCTGCCACTCTCATCGACGTACGTCATGACTCAATTACCTATGCTAACGCTCGCGACTAGTTTATGACGTTATTTTGGGGCACACACATCTGATAGCCCCAACTGGGAGACATCTGATTGACGCAAATGGTAATTGCTGCTTAGGCTGACTGGGTTAGGAACAGTTACGGCCTCTAATCGATGACTTTCCTTTATTCATGGGGCTCACTGAGCACTCACGGGGCGAGGTCTTAACTCAGTGATAGACGCCGCTGGACAAGGGTCCATGGGAAGAATTCATGTGCGACTGGGGTGTTGGGGAAGATGCAACTTGTGACAAGTGGAAGTGGGCTTAGAACAGAATGTCGGAGTGAGTTTGAGGGAAATTGGTTCGATTTCAGCAGGCACTGGCGAGGGGAATCGAAAGATGAAGAAGATGTCGATTGTGTGGTGTCATAGAATGGAGTGCAATGGACTTCATACGAGCGCTCTGACTCAGTGCAAGCCATGAAAATGCAAGTAGAACGACGTCAAATTATTTATCAACCGGGATACTTGCTTTTCGTGTTTCGGTGTGGATTTGCAAATTTGGATTAAGGATTTCGGAATTTCAGCTGTGGCTAGAATCTTAGCCAGGAAAAGAATGCCCTTGAGTCTTTGCAGATGGCTCCAAGATCAATGAAGGGTGATGATATTAGGCTTCGCATGCCACGCATTTACAATTTGTGTCGGTTGTCCAAATGGAAACCTGAACAATCCTAATGGACACAAAGTATATTTGTAGAACAAGTGAAAGAGGGCAGATTTTAAGCAAGAGTTCATGATGTGGGTTATTTTCCATAGAAGTGCCTATTGGTTTTCCTCTGAGATATGAATGAAATGCAGAAAATGTGGGTTACTGGCTTCTAGTTTGACCATTTTTTAAGTCTGAATGCTTCACTGTGATATGCAAAAACGTCCAATTGAAGATAATACATTCTGACAAGGACTCGAAACAGTTACAGAGGGCGATCTATGCCGTTTTCCGCCAGAAAACAAAGAATGTACTAGAGGAAACAGTAGATGCAGTGTTCAGTCAATTGTGGTTCTGGTAGTCAAAGGCACATAATTTACTTGACAGTACTAAATTTGCTATTCTGCCTGTAACATGAAACACAACATTCAAAGATGGGCAACAAGATGAAAAGTCTAAGATAGCAACAATTTCTGAAAGCTGAAACGTATGTAATTTCAATTGGGTTAAACCCTAAGCGAACCAAATGTATCTCTCAACGTGAAACACCTAAAATCTCGCATTGCCCAAAAGCAAATCAAAAAGCGAATTATTCCGAAAAGCTGAAACTGTGGAAAAGACTTAAATCTCAGAAGAACCCCTCTACATGTAAAGGCCCAAAATATCAAGTCAGTCAAGACCAGAAATCTAAAGAAATTCAAAATGAAGAAGGACTAAAGAGTCATCAGTGTTCGAAATTCTGATATGACTAAGACAACTGCATAGCTTAGTTATAAAAACGACTTAAAGAAAAAGCCTCCTTGAATGCCAAAAAAAAACACATACATTCTGGAAGAGTCAAAAATCATAAAGAGCACAGAAGCCTAAAATCTCAAGTAGGTCATACTTACGATATTTCCAAGAACCAAAATTCAAAATCTTATTTATGTACGAAAGACGAAAGCATGCCCGACAACTGGAATATCAGCTCTATATGCCCCATCCACAAAAAAGGCGATCCTACCTCGTGCAACAACTACAGAGGTATATCCCTGCTCAACGTCGCTTACAAGATCCTATCCAGCGTACTGTGTGAACGTCTAAAGCCGTTTTGCACCGCACTAATCGGTAAGTACCAGTGCGGCTTCCGGCCCGGCAAATAGACTATAGACCAAATCTTCACACTGAGGCAAATCCTGCAGAAGACCAGCGAGTTTCAAATCGATACGCACCATCTGTTTATCGATTTTAAAGCCACATACGACAGCGTTTATCGTAACGAACTTTCCGAGGCGATGGCCAAATTCGGGATCCCGGGAAAATTGATCCCGTTGTGTCGCACCACGCTAACAAATACGCGATGCACCGTGTAGTTGCGCTCGAGGACATCTGATCCGTTTGAAACCTGGACCGGATTTCGACAAAGAGATGAGTTGTCGATTTCTTCAATTTGGTACTGGAGAAGATAGTGCGGCGGGCCAAGGTAAACACGGAAGGCACTGTCTTCTACAAAACAGTCCAGCTGTTGAGCTATGCGGACGACATCGATATCGTCGCGTGTTCCCAACGTGCCGTAGCGGAGACTTTTGCGGCAATTGAAGAAGAAGCGAGCTGGTCTTAAGATCAACAAGGGGAAAACAAAGTATATGCTCTCGATTAAGAAACGTTTCGTCACACACCACCTAGGAAGTCATGCTCTACAAGACCCTTATACTACCAGTCATGCTTTATGGAACTGAATGCAAATCTGCAGAGCTGTTTCTTGGTGCCTTCGAAAGAAAAATTCTACGTCGGATATATGGTCCCGTCTGGGAGCAAAGTGAATGGAGGAGAAGAAATAACCGCGAACCCTACGAGCTGTACCAGGATGTGGATGTAGTCCGGAAGACAAAAATCCGTCGACTACTCTGGCTCGGCCACATCGAACGCATGGACAGCAACGCTCCAGCGAAGAGGGTCTTCGAATCTAAGCCTCCTGGTTCGAGAAGAAGAGGACGACCGAACCCCCGGTATAAAGACTAAACCATCGTACCACCAACGTAAGACAGCTTGGCCTTGATAACTGAAAGCAGCGTGCCCAGGACCGTCAGCGATGGAAGGTAGATATTGCTCGACCCTTCATGGGTCACCGGCCTGATAAGTAAGTAAGTAAGTAAGTATTTATGTACATCATAAATGCTACATGTGACTAATATCCCAGGAATTATAATTCCAAAAACTTACTAAATTTTCGAGTAGTAAAAAATACATCCACAACTATCCATGAGTCGAAGAAAGGAACAAAAGACAGAAATATCGAACAACCCGAATACTCCTGGACGACTAAAGTTACGAAAACACAAGAGTTCAGAAAATACTAAATTTTAAAAGTTCAAAAATGTCAGTTGTACAAATTTTCGACCAGTTTCAAGCTACGAAACGTTTTGAAAATCATAAATATCTTCGAATGCCTAATATTCCAATAAGCCCAAACAGGCCATTAACTTTAAATGACAGTATATGTTAAGCTCATCACATTCCGACCTTGACATCATAATTGATTGGGGTAAAAAGATTTGAGGGGAACATCGTATCGGAGTCACAGTCGATGGTGAGGGTGTGGAGAAACCATTTCTACAGACTGTATAATGACGACGAAGAACAAAATCCCGCTGTCAGGCAGAAGGAACCATTCAACCCCCATGAAGGGAACGTCCACCCGACCCGAATGAAGTGAGGACTGCCATATCTAAGCGAAATCCAACAAGGCTACGGGAGCTGATGGCCTATCCGCCGACCTTTTTGCAGCCGCAGGCGATGATTTGTTATGGAGCATGCACCTACACATCTGTAAAATGTGGTCGGAGGAAAACATGCCCGATGAATTGAACCTCAGCATTGTTTGCCCGATCCATAAAAAAGGAGACCCTTTGAACTACCCCAAATACAGGGGCATCAGTCTCCTAAGTATCGCATACAAAATCTTATCTACCGTACTGTGTACGAACGCCTAAAGCCATTCGTCAACAACCTGGTTGGTCCATACGAGTGTGGCTTTATTCAAGGAAAATCCACCATCGACGACGAATATTCACACTACGGCAGATTTTGGAGAAAACCCAGGAGCAACAAATTGATATCCACCACCTTTTCATCGATTTTAAGGCGGCGTATGATAGCATCTATAGGGACGAGCTATACAGAACAATGTCTAGTTTTGGCATCCTTACCAAAACGTTTGTGTAGGATGACGATGGAGAATGTGCATTGCTCCATCAAGGTCGGTATCCTTGATGTCAAAAAAGGACTCAGACAAGGCGACGCGCTGTCATGCGACTTTTTCAGCATCGTTTTTGAAATCAAACAAAGAATAACTCCTGCCAATTCCCGCCTTTTTGAGCTAAGAAAGCAATTGGTAAGCAAAGCCTTCTCTCGAATAACCAAGGTAATGTTTTACAAGATCATAATCGTCCCAATCCTGCTATATGGCGTGGAGACATGGACTTTCTCAAAAGCGGATGAAGCTGCTCTTGGTTGCTTTGAGAGGATTCTTCGTGTGATTTTTGGTCCCGTCTGCATAGATGGTGAGTGGTGGAGGATATATATGGACGAACTATACGGGCTGTACACCGACATCGTCTTAGCCAGAAGAGTTCCAACGATTGAGATGACTAGGTAATTTAGAGCGGATGGAAATCAATGCTCCGGCCCGAAAAGTCTTCGAATCCACATCCGACAGACGGCGCAGTAGAGGAAGACCGCGACTCAGGTGGCGTACGCAAGTGGAAAGGGACCTCAACCAACTATGCGTACGAAACTGTAGTCAGCTAGCTACAGATTGAGCTGGCTGTAAATGCTTGTTGGTTGAGGCCCATGTCCACTCCGGACTGTAGCGCCACATTAGTAAGTAAGTAAAAGATTTGAGTGCAATTTAATTCTTACAGGACCCAGTGATGTCTACTATCAATCAAGTGATCCCAAAATAACCAGCCATTATCCATGATTGGCTCTAGCGTTGCTGAAACAGAAGGACGTTCCATCCTCGGCATGTGTATCCACTCAACACTTAGTTGGAACTATCAAATATTCGAGATCGCCAAAAATGCAGCGAAATGTCCAAGTTTTTTAAAGCGATGCAAGAAATATTTCACCCCTTTTGATCTAGAAACAATAAGGCGTACATCCGTCCAAAACTTGAGTATAACGTTTCTATCTGGTCTGGATGTCCTAGATAGGATTCAACAGCGAGCAGTAGGACGTATTGGTAATAATAATGCTGCGAACATCGACGAAATGTTGCGTCTTTATCACTCTTTCATCGCTATCTTAACAAAAAATGGTCCAATCAGTTAGCCAGTTGCATGCCTCCCCATCAAGAATTTACCCGCAATACTCGCCTCTGCAGGAATGCCCACCCTTTCAGCCTTAAGCCCACCTTCGGACGTACAGTAAGGCTTAGAGACTCGTTCTTAAGCCGCAGCACACAAATATGGAATGCTCTTCCGAGCCCACCTACTCCCCCTCATAACAATCTTTCTTCTTCTTCTTATGGCGCTACATTCCGGGGTCAACCTTGGCCTCAACCAACATGCCTCTCCAGCAGCACGATTAGTCAGCTGCCTCCCTTGCGCACTCCAAGCTGGTGCAGACCATTCTCCACTTATGTGCGCCACCTTAGCCTAGGCCGTCCTCTGTTGCGTTTTCCCAATGGCTCAGATTCGAAGACGGGGCGGATCAGTGGTGTCCATACGCTCAACATGGACTAGCCATCTTAAGCGTTCCATCCGAAGACGCTTAACTAGTCGCATGCCGCCGTACAGTCTATAGAGGTCGTGGTTAAATCTACTACTGCAGATGCCATCAAGACAAACAGGACCAAAAATCCCACGCAAAACTTTTCTCTCGAAAAGACTAAGAGCTTCCTTACACGATTTAAGTAACGTCCAACCTCATCACAATCCACAGGCATTTAAAACCAATTTGCACCGGTCCCTCCTTTCCCTCTCTTCACTCAAACCTTCAGCCCGTGCTGTGACTTAATTCCGTTCACTTTATTGGATTGTTTAGCACCCATCCTTGAAAAATTAAGTAGGCGCTAAAAAGCACAAAATAATAAAAAGAAGATCTCACTAATGGTCAAAACTGCTAGTTTCTGAAAACGTGAAAATCTGGAATTTCGTTCAAGCGTGCAACATCTCACTATACTCCTCTCAGTCGACTATGAATTCAGCAGGATGGAACAGGGTCCCTGAAGCCTGTGTCCAATCTGACATCACTCCTTTGCATTTCAAATCAAGCCCACCCTTATTAGTGTTCCCTGTCTTTCAATGAACGCCCAATGTGCCTTCAAATGGAAGACCTCTCATGCCTCAAACACAAGACTCCCAAAACCAGGTTACTGCATCAAAAATCCCTCATTCAATATCAAAATGCAACAAATCACACGAAATCTTAAAAGCAGTGGTCCCAGCACTCTGCTCTTAGGCACTCCACTTGCCCGCTCTCCCTCTCTCTACCGCAACAGCACCTGTGCGCCCGCATCACTTCGTCCCAATCATTTCCCCATAAGGACACGCTCATCGCAAAGCCGGTTCTTCCACATTCAGGGACCGTACACTCGGCATAAATCTTCGTCGGAATATCGCGCGCAAATATCCGACACTTTATCGCAGTGGCGATGTCAAATTGCTTTTGTGTTCGACTTCATTGTTCAGGTGGCTCACTGGCTGGTTTCCCGGCCTGGGTGTGTCGCCTCTGAACAAACAGCTTACACCGTACCCATGCATAGGAAGCAGCAGCGACGGCAGCGGCGCTCCCACGGTCAATGGATGAATGCAGCGGCAGCAGAGCGATAATGACGACACACAACCATGCTGTCCCCGACAGCACAGAGCGATGCTGCTGATGATGATGGTGATGATGACACCTGTAGATACAACAGAGAGAGGCGTCTGTTTGTTTTCAATTTTCCACATAAAACCCGCACACACACCACCATACGCAGCGCAGACCGTCGTCGTCACCAAGGGAGACACGCAGCGCATCAAAGTGCACAGCACACGTATGTCTCCCTCGTCTCCGGGCCGAGATTGTGATCTCGTTTCACTTTTACTCTGTTTTCGGGGGAAATTCAGGACAAGGTCGCACACAGAATCTGACAGCCGAACCTTCGACGTCTTCTTTCGTCGGGTTCTCGACTCGCCCGACATGGGTTCGACGTGACTGACAGCTCGAACCTGAGCCTTGAACGTGGGATTCCGCATGAAGACGGACTGGTGACAGGTTCCCGCGTCGAAAATCTTTAATTGAGTCGTCCGCCGTGCTGAGGAGCTCCTCTCTCCCCGCCGCAATTCGCTACAATCTAAGCGGTAAGCGGATGAGGCAGCAGCAACAACCTGCTACCGAGGCATTACGTTCAATTAGACGTAAGCGGATTACGGTGCCTCGGCATTATGGGGCTACAACTGTAAATGGTTTATGCGCTGAGTGCGCACAATTTTTCGGATCATAAAGTGTCTTCGGCCGGCGGAGAGTGCGAACGACGGTGGCGGCGAGAAGTGCAGCGCGCACACAAATTGAGATGCGCTGCCCGGGTGTGACGGCATTAAACACACTCAGGCCTGTCCGATGCGAGATGCGAGATAAATTGTTGTGCTTCCATCGACTTGTCGGCGGTTGACGGTTATGTGAGCAATTTTTTTGAGACTTGACCCGATCAAGGACAACAGACGACTCGCCTCGATTACGAAATTTTCACGAGTATCTAAAATCAGACCCAATGCGCCGCCTACCCCCGAAAGTGCTCCGCAAAGTACCCAAAATCATGCGCTTCGGTCTGAGATACAAATCGCCTCGATTATGCGCCATTCCACATTCCCACTCGCAATTGTTGCCGGGCCAGTGTTAAATCGCCTCACCACGAGGCAGGAATTCCACTTTCGGATAAAATCAAAACCACATCGGGGCTGCGCGGCGTAATGATGATGGTCTGCTGCGCAGTCAGTGCAGTCGTCGACGATGCGCCGCCGCCGACACCGCCGTGGGGCCGTTTCGCCAGCAAGACGGTGAGATACTGAGACAATGGGTCATTACTGCCTTTTGTGCAGACGCTTGTGCTGATGTTGCCAAGTCACGACCGGGGATGCGTCGCGTCGCCATCACCGATGCATTTCTGCTTCGTCGTGGGCCATTCCCGAAAACCACATGCTAATTCCTGTTGACGCGCTCCGCCGCTGTGCACCTCGTCATCATCGCCGTCGTCCGTCCTCATCAGCGGGTTAATCTTTGATCAATGAGTGCATCTCCATCTCGGCCTCAGATTTCGTGGGCCTCAAGTTGGCATGGCAGAGGGCCCGACGCACACACGGGCTCTCGCTTGTGCCACCTGCGTCGATGCCACTTTACCCGGAGTGCACTTCCCAGACGCCCGCCTCACCTGCAGCCCGCTCCACCAGCCCACTGAGGATTTATTGGTCGCAACTTAGCGTGTGTGTTCGTTAACTCACAAGAGATGGAGCTCTGCACCGTCCCACTGACGTTGATATCTTAATTAAGCAATTAACGTTAAATTCCGGAATAGGCAGATCGTGGCTAAGCGCGATCACTGCCTCTGGAACAGCGATTATCCCGCACGTCGCGGCGCTCATGTGGGCCGGCCAATTTGCATGCGGTCAATGGGGCGCGCGAGGGGGAGACGCGCAATTAAGAACATTTAAGTGGATCGATAAGAATGGGAGAGGTCTATGGAGAGTTGCGCGGCCGGCTAGATGGGCAGCGCAGATGGGATTCACGGTGTGTGGGTTGTGGCGCATCTTGTTGTGGCTAAAGAGGTGCACGCATGCAATTTTATGGACGGTGCGTCATAAATCTGAGAAATGAGTGTCCGTCGCGGGAGGAGGGGCTGGTGAGATATGAGGTGGAGATGGGGAATTTTAAAGACGACAGGTGCGGACTGGATGCGATGACCGATGTGGGGGGACTTTGGGGAGTTTTACTGAATTTTTTGGGAAAGCATTCACAGATCGTTGAAGGCGTGCCAAGCGCGGAGGAAGAACACCTGCTGTGGGGGAAGAATTAAAGGGCTGCCTACGATGCAGGTGGATTTTACGCATTTCCTTGACAGTGATTCAGTAGCGACTGTCTGAGTCAAATTAGCGACTTTTTCTAAAACTAGTCATCTGATCATTTTGGACTTTCTTCGAGACATCATCACCTTTAAGTGCCTCTTGTGGCCTCCTTTTGCAGACAACTCGGCACTGAGTCGTCTCAGGGTGGGTCATCTGCTTCTGTTTCTTATTCAGGTGTTATTTTGACACTGACAAGCGGCTGCCGATCGAAATCTTAACAGAAAGTCAGTGTCATACCGTGGCGGAAAGAAATGAGTCTTTTTGTGCCTGAGCAACGTTGGGAGGTATTGAAAACACATTTCCAAAGAAAGTGCTGTGTAGCCCAAACAGTGGAGGGAGCATTGATGCGAATGGAGCACCCACCGGGTGCTGAAACAAAATCTGTGCAAAATATCCATGATGCTGATATGCCATTGAACGACATGTGTGGACGCTTCATCTTATGGTTCGCATGAATGAGAATGTGGTTGCTCCGTGAGACTCAAACTTCAACTCCCAATCGATGTCAGAAGTCCAACATTTCACGCCCCTGCCTGAGGAGAATTTCGCCCAACGATCTGAAACTGTTCGCTTACCAGGTCCAACTAGTTCAACGACTAAAGACTCGCTATCGTCTGCTTCATAATTGCTTCACAGTTTGATGCAGCTTCCATTGAACAACGAATTTGGACGAAAAAATCATCTTTTCCAACGAGGAATAGTTTTACCTCGGCGGCTTCATTCACAAACAAAATTGTCCCATCTGAATCTTAGAAAACTTGCTGAGTGTTGTTGAGAAACCAGTACATTCACAGACGACAGTCAATGAGACGGAAGAAAATGGGTCCGATAGTCAATGAGGAAAAAAAAAAATCAAAGTACATGTTGTCATCAAGGAAGGACGCGCAACAACGATGTCTCGGAGGATCTCTATCATGGCAGCTTGAGGTGCTCATGGACTTCGTCCTTGCCTTGGCTCCGCAGTAAAAAAAAAAGGCAACACCATCAGAATCCAAATCAAGTGTAGAACAATCGCTTTCTTTGGGCTCAAGAGGTAATAGAGAAACAAAGCCCTCGAAATAAGAGCGAACTTGCTGGATCGTTCCTGCCTTTCATTGGGTTTTCAGCCAAAGCCTACTCGCACGTAGGCTTTCTGATCCACTTTTGACAACGTCCATGGTCCATAGAGCAGAAACTTAAGCATTATCAAAAGCGGATGAGGAAGCCTACGTGCAATTTTTGGTATCGTTTGTGCTAAAAAGCCTCTGGAATAGAGGATTCTACGACAAACTCTACGACCGTACGGCGACATGCGCCTAGTCAAAGATCTGAGAAGACAACGCTTTAAATGTCTAAGTCATTTGTAGTGGATGGGTAACACTGCAGTTTCTTTGAAGCCGAGCCAAGAGGGATCTGAGATTTGATTTTAGGCGATCAACTGCCTTCCTCTCTTATAGGCGCTAAAGTCCGGAGTGGACCTGGGGCTCAACCAACATGCCTCTCCAGCTTACATCTGGCTACAGGCATACTTATTGGGAACTGTATGTATGGAAATCCATCTCATTCTCACTCTTCTTCTTCTTCTTCTTCTTCCTTTAATGGCGCTGATGTTCGGGATTGACGTGGGCATCACCCAACGTGCCCCTCTAGCTAACACCACATCTCGTCAGCAGCCTCCACTTACGGACTCCAAGTTGGTTGAGGTCCTTCTCCACTTGTGTGCGCCATCTCAGTCAAGACTGACCTCTGTTGCGTTGTCTCAGTGGTTCGAACTTGAAAACTTTTCTGGCCAAAGCAGTGGTGTCCATACACTCTGCATAGCCTAGCAATATATCGCGGGGACCGTTTTCCCAAGAGTCGTAAGTATCTCAAGACTTGACTAGAATAGAGAAATGAGATTGTATTTGAGGAACAATCACTCCACCTTGGTGGAGAAATCTGTGCCGTTCTATAAGTCACAGAACCCGCTTGCTATGCAACTCTATACTGAGCCAGAAATGTCCCCATAACCACACGGCCTGAGAAGTGGATAAAAATGTTCTGTCGGACCAGTTGGCTCTGCCCGCTTTTAAACTACATCCACCACGACAGTCTCACAGAGGCGCCTACCACACGATCAGGCTGCAACAAATTTCCAGAGGCTAGGACTGAACTCCCAGACCAGTCTCTGATCAGGCTGTTACTACCAGTCAAGTTCACTCAATACCTGGCTTTGGTCAGTGATTCCATCAAATCAAACTATTGTAGAATGAATGTATGATTCATGAATTTAGTTACATCATCTGACAGCCCTTAGGACAACGCAACAGAGGGTTACCTCGTCTGAGATGGTGCACACAAATGAAGAAGGACCTCAGCCGATGGCACTTGCGGAGAGACAGTTGAATAGGCATAATTAAGGTTCAGGATAGTGGCAACACTTCTAAGAAAGAACGCGTAACAAGATAGGGTCAAATGGAATCAGTTCGTTGTCTAGAAATTGAGTACATAAACATAATAATAATAAATTGTGGCGCTACAGCGAACAAGAGACAAGAGCCTTCCTTCTTCAGCAACCAGTCGTGCTACGCTTGCTTCTAAAGAGTACTTCGCTAATTTCGTTCTTCGGGGTCGGCAATAAACTTTAGGATCCTTATACTTGTGAGAAAACAATAGCATAGTCAACACGAGTAGTTGCTTAAGAAGCTAGACTCTGATGGAGGTGGAGATTACGGACAATTTGCCTTCTAATAATTAAGTTGCATTACAGCCCACCAGGGACAAGGGCCTACCTTCTACAACACTACACTACAGTTGTTGTACGTGCTACCCTCACGAGTAAAAGGGGTCTATAGTTTTTTGCCGACTTCCAACGACGAGTTTTGAGAAGCTTATCATACACAATTGATACTCTTTGAATGTTGTCCACAACTCGAAGGAGGCGATGCGGTCAAAGGGTCTTCCATCGCCTTTAAAACTGAAATGCCCTCTTGTTTTATAACACATAACTCAATAAGCCCCGGGAACAACCAACAGAAACACATTTTCTAGACATTCGACTTTATTCGTCAACACCAACAACATTTCCTTCTAGAGTGATACAATCAGTCCAACGACGCTCTAACATTTCGATACCTTGCGCTTAAGGTATCGCTTCAGTTTTGGCGATCACCTCATTCGAGCCATTTTTTTCCGGCAAGCATCTTTTTGAGGTCTAAGAAGAGATCTGGATCTGGAGAGATCAGATCTGGAGACCACGGTGGGTGCGAAAGCAATTCGAAGCCCAATTCGTGCAATTTGGGCATGGTAGCCAACGACTTGTGACACGGTGCATTGTATTGGTGGAAGAGAATTATTTTTTTCTTCATTTTGGACCATCCTTTTGCGATTTCTTGCCATGTAGTATTCGCCGTTGATCCCTTTGCCTCTCTCCAAATCGTCGATGAATAAAATTCCGTGCGCATCCTAAAATACGGATGCCATAACATTGCCAGCCGACCTTTGTGTTTATGAACACCTTGGGTGTGGATCACCGGCCGCTGTCCACTCCGCTGACTGCCGAATCGACTTTGGAGTGTAGTGGTCGATCCGAGTTTCATTCATTGTGACATACCGACGCAAGAAGTCCTGTATATTCTGGCGAAACAGCTCCAAACAGCTCTCAGAATCACCGACACGTTGTTGTTTTGGTTCATTGTGAGCAAACGAGACACCCATTCCAAAAACAGCTTTCTCAAGGCCTTATGCAACATAGTATTCACACTGCCTTCTGAAATCTTTAAAGAATCAGCTATCGCACGCAATTTCACTTTGCGGTTTTCCAAAACGATTTTGTGTACTTTTCGACGTCTTCAGGTGCAACCACCTCAATTGGCCTTCCAGAGCGTTCAGCATCGTTGGCGCTGTACGGCCACGTTCATAGTCAACATACCACCGACGACTAGTTATTTTTGGTGGAGCAGAGTCCCTGTAACACTTTCCAAGCCATTGCTGAGCTCGCTCGGTATTTTTTCCCACTAAAAAGCAGTTTTTAATCAACACACGAAATTATGTTTTTTCCATTGCTTTAAAAATCGCAAAAGTATCGTCACTTGAAGCACTGTAACTTGTAACCTGATAATCGAATCTTTGCACTCCCTAAAAATAATATGTATTTCTTGTTAGTGGCGCCCCCTATATGTCGGTCCCGCAACTTATTGAGTCCTTCAGTTGAGTCAGTCCTTCGATTGATTTGCCTTCAAGTGGTCCTGTGTTCAATATAAAGGATCTTCAAAAATGCAAATCATTTTTGAAACAACCAATCTGCCAGCAGCAACACTCTGGCTTAACTAAGAACAAGTCTGATAAAGGGCAATGACACAACGTATCACTCTCTCGGAAATTTTCTCAGAATTGAAAGGAAAACGTCACAATGCCAGCGACGTCTTAGAGTGCACCGCCGGATGTCCACCGCAGCCAGAGTCTACCTCTTAGAATAGACTGAATGGCTTGACCATAACTCATCCTAACCACCTTGTCATACTTTCTCATCGCAACCGTAAGTCACATTCTGCCGACAAGCGAGCACCAAAAGTCGATCGAACTCCGGCACAAAGCACGCTCCGTTCTCAGGCAATTCAGCGCGAGTCATTGTTCTCTTTGACGTGCGCTTCCGACAGCACCCGTCCGCGTCGTGCGTCGTCTCATTAAATAATCTCTCCGCATCTTTTGATTCAGCCTCCGATGCTGGAGAGCGCGTTGTGAATGAAATCCAGAGACAACGGGCGAAAGGGCTCACAAATCATGCTCCCTTCAATGGCCCCACAAAACCCATCTCTCAATCGGGTATCTATGTTAATTGCCTGCCGGACAAAGGCCAAGAATTCGCATTGTGTTCTGTCTTCTCGAAATTCCCTGATTTACGACCTCGGGCTCGGGCTAATGCCCCCCGACATGAACTGTTTCTGCTTCTAGGCACAGCCGCACACTTGTAGCCACTGCGACAGGACGGGATTCGTGAATCGATCGCACTTTGTCGCGGCACATTCATATGCAGATACAGATGCTCAGGGTTTTGATTAATGTCCAAGAGGAGACGAAAGCCGGTCACTGTCCGGCAGGTGAGATTAAGACGAACTTCCATTGGCCACCGTCCGTGTGCCGGCCGGGAGAAAGGTGATTGGGCCGTGATTGGTGGCGACCCACAGCGAAGCTGTCCGATGGACACGAACGCAATCTTTCACCTCGGCTGCTGCCGCATGACATCTCAGTCAACGGCAGCGGCGCAGGGGGGTCGTTTCTCCGAACAACAGCCGAACAGTGCTAATAAATCCATAAATCAGACTGAACAGAGAGCTTCTCTCGAATGTCACAGGTCACGGGTGTTGTCTTACGGGGCATTTTCAGAATTTTGTGAGGCATCTCACGCTGATCTGTGTTCCGATCGGGATTAGAAAGAGTTATGGGGGCCACAGCAGCGCAATGGTTTATGGTCGCCAGTTGGTGAAATATACGCAATCGCGGCCACATCCGATGGGATTGTCTTGCGTGTGTTCTGGATGTCCGTGGATTTGTCTTTCGATTTTCCGGATATCGGCGCTTTTATGATTGTTGTTTCCGTTGACAGTTTTTGTCTCGTGGAATAAGGCGCTGGATTAATGGGAGCTCCGCTCGGGGGTTTTGTGGGAATTTAACGCACTCGCTGGCTTACTGCAGGAAGTGGATGTCGGATGGGATTGAATTTAATTCGATATGCGGACGAGGTCATGACCCTTTTCAGTTCGTTGATCGCATCTGAATGGTTTTCACCATCTGTGAGTGTGTAACTGTGCTTCAGTTGATGTGAGAGTTTCTCGAGGAAATGTTTGCTGGCCGTCACTGCTATAAGAAGGCTTTGGAGTCACTCTGCAGTCATATTTTAGCGAATGTTTGCAAATTTCTATTCAGAACATCTTTAGGGAGAACGCGGCAAGTGTGAAAAGAAGGCACTACACAAATGCAGAAGTGGCAGTGGATTAGCCACACACTAAGGAAGGCTTTCAGCTTTGTTGTTAACCAAACTTTGCAGTGCAACCACCTAACACAGGACAACAGAGGTGGGTAATTGGGACAAATTTGAGGCATAGCGCGATGGCGTCTAGGAGTGTACAGGAAGTCAAGAAGAAGACTCCTGAATGTGCAATAATTATATGCAGTCACTGACTAAAGCTTTCCCGGAGTGGCATGTCCCTGGGTTTATTGTCCTTTTAATTCTGCAAGCCACCAAAAATTATGTTTGAAGTCGTTAATATAGCGGTTCCTTTGCTTCTTTGCTTTGCGTGGTGTTGTCACAACTCACAAACAGTCCTTAGTAACGAATTGTAGCGTTGTTGGATGTACTCAGCAACCAAGCACGAATATTTCAAGCCTACTTCTCCCACTCCCAAATTTGAAGTTTCGTCAATATTGGCCGCAGACGTTCTTCATCATCCTGAAGAAGTCCTGCACAGTTCCTTTAGCAAATATTCTCACATGTAGATGATAGATGGTAAGTATGGACTTGAAATTTTTGAGTGTTCAGCAAACTTAATCGAAACCCAAAACTGGCATTTCTGGTAAATTTTTGATAATCATAGTTGCTCGAATTTTTCAGTCACAAGAGCCGTTTGATCACTAACAACGAAAAAACGAGTATGACTTCGACAATTCTGCCAATCCTGCCTATCCAGCCTATGCCTACCAGATATTCGTATTCGTAAGGGGCGCCCCCATCTTCACTTATAGACCAAAGGCAGGATTTCGGTATTTTTGGAAATGAAAAGTCATATGAACTGGCATCAGCTGGTTTAGGCACAAGCATGGAACGCCATTCCTCCTCAAACTTGCTCAACCATCGCCACTCTAATTGCGTCATATCCGATTGCTTTTGGACAAAGTTTAACCAAAATGGAAGCCAATCACGTACAACAAGCAAAATGTAAGTAAACCAATTGGAAACGGTGTTCTCACTTGTCATTCTCAGATTGATGCAGTGACAAAGAGAATAAATCGGGCAAACGACTTTCGTAGAGGTTGTAGGGATGAAGAAGAAATAGAAGCAGAGAAGTTTTTAACTTGTCACTGCCCAGCTACTCACCAACGACAGCTCCTTCCGACTGACGACGGTTCAGATCTTTGACCTCTAGGAATGTTTGCTCAAAACGGCTCAGTCGTATGCTGATGCGACATTCGCCGATTAGCTTGCATTCTTACCTCATGGCACCCTGGGTGCAATAGCCTTCAAACTTATTCTATCCTACCCCTGATCAGACTCCAGAATAAATGTCGGCAAACTTCACATCGCAAAACTCATTCAACTGAAGAAGCTATAGGGGGGAACCGATATCAAATTCGGTGCCAGCATTTGTTTACGTTAATTATACGATTTTTCAGCTCTAGTTTTACACCTCCCATGATAATGAATGAATCCCATAATTATTATAATCGAGTGGCACTAGAACACACAAGGGACCAGGGCCTAGTTTCTGCATCAGCTACTCGTGTTGTGTGTGCCACTTTTCTCTCACGAGTAGAAGGCATCTAAATTTGTCTGCCAACTCCAAACGGCGAGGACTGTAGCGCTACAAAAAGAAGAAGAAGAACGGCGAAATTTGAAAAGCTTTTCAAGGACAAGTAGTACTTTTTGAGTGTTGTCGGCAACTCGTAATAGGTGGTGCCGTGAAAATGGGAGTTGTTCAGACCAGAAATTGATTCTGATCCTTTGGCTGTTCACGCCAACCTGAACCTTACCTATAAAAAGGGTCACTTTGTTGTTTAAGCCAAGTAGCGACAATCTCCTTTTGCGATCATCATTCACCTTCACTCACCACTCCTCTCTACACAAACTTCCCTTGAACTTAAGGTCTCATCATTGTCGATACGAAACTAATCAGAGATGTGTCATACGTTGACGCCGTTTATTTTAAAGTCACTGCAAGTATGGATTTTCCTAAATTTGATCATTTGAATCCAAAGATTTCAATGCCGATCCTCAACACTGCTCTCACTTTTTTTCTCGATTTGGGACAGAATAAAGGTTTTTTTTAAATATAAAGGGTTATTCATCGTGAGGCTTAATTCAAAATGTAAAATAAATCACATAAAGATGGAAGTGAACCTAAAATTTGTGTCATCCATTAAAAGAACAATTCATGGCATTTATTTTTTAAATCTGTTATCATGTAAATGTTGACCACGATTACGTTTGAGGTGCACCATTCAGAAGGTCCAACTTTGGGCAACTCCTCCGAGCATTATGACTTATATCTCGTGGGTACCACTTCCCAAGTTGCAGTTTCAGTTAGCTTCTCCCTAAAGACTTAAGACTTCACCAGAGAAAAAGTCCAAAGGTGATATATCGCACGGTTATGTTAACAAGTCTATTATTTAACGCGCTATATGGCTAAGTCTTGTTGAAACAAGAGCTCATCGAGATCATGTGCACATAGTGTCGAGAAAGACAACGAATCGATTCGTTCGGTCTAAACCCTTAGCTTCACGTGCTATAGTCTTTTGGCTACGTGCTAGATGTGATCTTACCAGCCGAGTATTATCCATTTATGTAAACTGGGACCCAAATTTGCGAATGGTATTGAAAAAAATGTTTTTTTGTAGTTTGATTGTGCGCAACACAAATTCCTCGGAGCTATTTGGGGAGCTCTTGAAGTCTGAGTATTTCCATTTTGACTTGCCAAACGACGTTGAACAAAAATGACAAGCCAGTTTAATAGGAACCACGCGTGATCTGTTCAAGACAGCCTATTAAAAATTGAACCTCACGATGAATAACCCTTTAAAAAATTGAGTCTAAAAGTAGTACTATATTTATTCGATGCACAACTGTTCACTGTTGTTGGCAAAAAAAATTTCGAATCGATTTGAGGAATATGTCTTTGACAATTAGTAGGTAATGAGGAATAGCTAAACCGGGTGAGAAATGGCATACTCACCCCGATAATCGACTTCGATGTGAATTTGGGTGCTTCAGTGTGTGGAGCAATGCATACCCTTGTCGGTCACGCAAGAAGTGGGCGGGCATGTGTAGACATAAAGCTTTAGAATTTTTAAAACTTTCTCACAAAATTGTTCTGTAGTGCTGTAGTTCTAAGGAGTTGCATTCGATTGACTTGAATCCTGAGGCTGATCCCACAGACTTATCGAATAAGGGACTTCAAACAGAACGAAGACGGAGTTGAGTCCGGAATTGAATTCAGGAATTTGCAAAATTGAGGCATGAAGTTAATTGATTTCGAGAGTCAAAGGATTTCAGACTTTCACATGTTTTCCTCGTGGTCCGGCTTCTTCTTCTTTCTTGATTCCCTGATTCCCGTGGTTCGAGAGAAAATCTTGATTAACTATAAGAGACACACGGGTCTAGCCCCCTTCTGACTGCTTTTTGCTCTTCTAATCTTCAAGAACGTGGTAGCCACTTCGAATAGCAGAGCGCAACTTACTCCCTCTGCCGAGATTTAGAAAAAGGAACTTTTCGAAACCGATTGTGTTCAGTAAGTACTCTGCTAAAAATTAAATATTAGGCTTAAAGGACATCATGAATATCTTCTAAACTAGGAGAACATTATTTACTAAAGTACGCGTCTTCTCTGAATGGTAAGGTGAGGAAAGACGCCAGTCTATTTAAATCTCTGATTTAACTGGTTGCCCATGGCGGGAGCTACACGATATCCGCAGTATATCATTTGCGAAAAAACGCCCCAGCATTCGAAACGCATTCGAAACAATGAACTACAAAGCCGACCGATTCTTTTCCGAAGTCTACACGCCATCTTGCTCAATCCCATCAAACATCATCACAAATCGGATCCGCTAATCCCATCAGATACCTGTGTGTGCACTCCCCCACACCTCCCTAAGTCCGCTTGCAAAAGGGAAATCTAAAATTTCAAAATCTAAAGCATCCGTCATCTAATTCAAATCCATTTAAGCGAAAATCCGAAAATCCGCTTTCCCACGATCGTCGCGCACGGCACCGCTTAGCGCAACGCACCTGATAGGTTCCCTTCCGGAATATCGAATTGCCGCTCCCCCAGCGGCGGCAGCACACGCAATGAATAGACAAATCCCTGAATGCACGCACATCCTGTGTGCGAATACCCGCAAATCTACGCACTCCTGCGTCGCGCCACTTGTCCTTGCCCTTGAATACCTGCCCGTTGCGTTGTTTGCGAAAACCCCGAACAGCGAACAATAGCCGACGAGATCGGGAATAAAACTGAAAGGACTCCTTTCAGCAATTCCAGGATAATGGGATTTCAACACTGCTCTCTTCATGAGGGAGTGTCCTTTTGTTTGTTTGCTGATGATGATGAAGATGAAGATTTCGTTTTCGATTTCGTTTTGGTTTCGGTTTCGGTTTCATGCCTTCGCCCCCGTGGACAGGGATAATTGCCGGACAATCGGACAATCACCGTAATCAGTTAAGCGAGCGTTCCACCCTCCAGGTAGTGCGGTCGTGTCCTGCTCGATGCGAAAACACCGGGCACGCTCTAGGAACACTCCAGACGTGGTCGTGCTGCGCTGCGATAACGATCTGGGAGAGCCTGGCGCGTATTTTATCGGTCTGATGACCCAATGGCCGTCTTCATAAATCACGCAAACAAGGGCAGTGCACTGCGCCCATTTGTTTTGACCCGCTCACGCGTCTAGGCCACACCAGTGTCTCTGTGCCGCCCAGAGTCAGCAGTTGGCCACATAGACCCCGTCGGACTGTCGGCGCAGGCGGAATGATTATGCGAAAGCACGCTGCCCCAAGGCTGCGCTGGCAACTAAATGGAAGCTCAAGTGGCTCACCCTACTTAAAGCGCGTGAACCTTACGCGCAGCCTACGCAGCCGAAGTACCACTCGTTCACATGCGCTGACGCCTTAATTGGCCACCACACCCAAGGCGTAGTCGTGTCCGCGAAACACTTCCGTCGCGGCCGATTCAAGTGCGCAGGAGACGCTAGCATGCTCGCATCTCGCTCGGTCACTCAGCCACTTTACGTCACTCACGCGCTATTTGCCAACCCGCGGAACTTATCCTCAGGCATGTACTTACTGGATGTAGCGGTCGCCTCCATGTCGGTGAGAGCCTCCATCGAGACGCGAGCTCATAGTGTCCGCCTAAGCAATGCTGTGCACGTCACGCCAGCCAGAGTCAAAGAGTCGCCCCCAACGGAGCGTCTCGCGAAAATAGTGACTTCTTGCCCTAGTGCTCTAGAGCGCCGCGCAGCTCCCCTCCGAGGTGTATCGTCGCGCATGCGTGTGTGTGTTCCAGAGCGCAGGTGACCAGCCTTGCAGAGGCATCTTATGCGGGCCGATGTGCGTGCTCGGGTAACCGGTTGCTCGACTGCTCTTCCCCGTTTGGGTCTGTGTGTCGTTTTTGTTGTCTCCTCTGCCAGTGCAGCTCGGATGGCTGAGTGACTGAGTGACGACTTGACGCTCCGTGTACTCATGAGACTAGGAGAGGGGGAGGGGGGCTGCCGTGTTACTGGTTTTCCTCCCTACTCCGACACTCCAGCTACTGGGGCTTCTTGTGTATGCGCACATTTGGCGTGTTTAGCTGTCATTACATGTGAATTAATGCCAAGTCCAAGTTTGCCAGAAGAGGAAGCCTCTTGCAGCGGCAGCCAGCCACTGCAGGCGAGTGCAATGACTTCGACGGCATCGCTGCCGTATGCTGGTATTGCATAGATAAGCTGCTCATCGCGCAAAAAGAATGGAAATTGTAGTCTGTTCGAGTGGAAACTTGAGTGAGGGAGCAGCCTACGACGGCGGAGTGCCATGGGGACACGCTAATCTATGTATGCAATGCGGGGGGATTGTGTGACGCCAAGGAGTGCATTCACTGAGCTGAAGCTCTTATCGATTGCTGGCACGGTTCTTGTCATGCGTTCCGCTCTGATGGAGGGACAATTTTTCGGTAGCAAGGGATTTTGCTTCTCTAGCACCTCGTTGCCTGCCCAAGTGATAGCAAGTTCTGAGGTATTCATAACTCTGGCATGGGATGAGATGTGGATGTTGCTTGAGATGAGTTCGGAAAATCGGTTTGATTGGGGCTGGTGGGAGTATTTCAGTTTGAGCGTGCCTCCCGGGGTCTTGAAACTTAAATTTTCCCAAGTACCGTGAGTCTACAGTCGACGAGAAGGCCTTAAGTGTTGTTCGTCTATGGGTTCCTTGATTAGATCGCATAGATTCTATGACCGGTTCAGATTAAAGGATCAACTTAACCCTTGTCAGCTCCTTAGAAAGTCACAATATACCATCAATCGCCATTAAAAAGGGAAAATTAAATATCATTGATCGTGGACTATTGGGACTGTAACCACCACCAGAAGTGCCAATCCTTTTCAATCCCCACTCGATAGAGAGCAAAGATAGGTTCATTGAACCATAGACTATCATCACTGATTGAGACTGCGCTACAAAATCTCTTAGAAATGAAAGTGCACTCGACAGGAAAGAATACGCGCTGGGCATAGATATGTATAAGGGGTGCTTTCGGCAATGCAACTTTGATGGCATGTGCAAAGCGGCCAGAGAACAAGGCGAAGAAGAATCATTGGTGTTGTGGATGAAAGCAATGCTTATGAAAAGCACTATAATCGTGAAGGCGGTGTGTGGCCTGTATCTTATGTCGGGGGTAAACAGGGGCTACCCCCAAGGTGGCGTCCTGTCACCTCTCCTATGGTACATGTTGGTCGACTCTGTGCTTTCCGCCCTGACTAAATCTAACAACTACACCCAGGCTAACGCGGATGATGCAGCCGTACTGGACACCGACCATGCCTTGCGACCGTTTGTGCAAGTGGGCAGACGGCCCTTCACATAATGGATGTACTAGGAATGGGCTTTCAGTCAATCCTCTTAAAACCGAAGTTGTTTTCTTTACGAGAAGGAGGCACCTGACTGGTCCAACTCGACCAGTTCTGAAAGATGTCAGCATTCTATTTTTAAATGAAGCAAAATACCTTGGTGTTGTCCTGGATAAAAACTTGGAAAAGGCACATTGAGACGACAACCTCCAAGGTACTGGCAGTTTTCTGGAAGTTGAAGGCAGTTTTTGGTAAAACCCTATCACCGAAAAGATCTGTATGGATCTATACAGCAATGATAAGACCTCTTCTCTCTTCTCTTCTCTCCTATGCCTTCACCAAGTTTCAAAGACCGGTCTGTCTCGGCTGTACAGGGGACTTCCGCAGCACGCCTGGGTCTGGTCTTAACGCATTGCTAAATCTCCATCCCCTTGATATCCACATCATGGGCTGTACAATCAAGATCATCTCCCGGCTAAAAAGGAATGGTCTTTGGCTCAAACTCGCTCTGGAGCTTTGATGACTTAGCGCACCGCATCTCCTATGACAAAAGTCTAATGCGGGATCACCAACGATCGCTTATACAAAGTCTACTTTTCATGCGTCTTTCCCTGTCTCCAAGATTGGCTCTGGTGTGAAACCGAACCGGGAAGGAAATGTAGTCGGATTTTTACGGACGGCTCCAAGACGATGGAGAGATCTGGGGCGGTGCTAATTTCGAATCGGTCTTCCAGGCGGAAACTTTTGCGATCTTAATGGCCTCCAACTATATTGTGAAGAAGAGGTGGAAGGGGCGAAATATCTGCGCCTGCAGCGACAGCCAAGCCTTGGTTAAGGCCTTAAATAATAAGGGACCAGGGCCTAGCTTCTACAGCAACTACTCATGTTATGCGTGCTATTGTTCTCTCACGAGTAGAAGAGACCTACAGTTTTTTGACGACTCTGAACGGCGAAATTTGAGAATCTTGTCATAGACACTTAGCACTCTTTGAGTGTTGTCAGCAGCTCGAAAGAGGTGGTACCGTGAAAAAATGCGAGGTGTCCCGTTCGGGAATTGAACCTAGACTTTGTGCGTGGCGGTCGACGCACTTACCCACTACGCCATGGCCGCTTAAGGGCTTACTCAACCCTTTAACTCCAAGATAGTCCTGGAATGCAAGTCCTCCCTTAATTTGATCGGTAGAGTGAATTCGCTAAGACTTGTCTGGATCCCGGGACATCACGGGAAACGAGGTTGCAGATGCACTTGCTAGGCAAGAATCAAAGGAGGCACTAATAGCGCTCGAATCCACCTTGGGACTGCCCACGTCCTAAATTACAACCAGAGATTGCATGACTCCAGGATGCAGGCTGACCAGGTGCATGCTCCCAAATCTCAGCAAGAAATTCGCCGCGTTTCTGTCATCTCTAGACAGGAAAGACTGTAGACGACTTGTTGGCGTACAAACTTCACCTTCGCTAAGCACGTAAGTCTGTTTGGGCTTAGTGATGGCACCCTTTGCGACACCTGTGGAGAAGGTGAAGCCACTTCAGAGCACTTTCTCTGGCAATGTCCCGCCTTTGGTCGAATCAGGTGGCGGCTGTTTGGCGCTGATGTGGGTGGAGCTGAACGCTTTATCACAGAAGCGCCTGCTGGTCTTTTTTCGGAAAAGCAGGCGTGCTAGTACAATGGATCAGTTTTTGAGTCTGAGCCCCCCAGTGCAGTGTATCCCAACCATCAATAAAAAAAAAAGAAAAAGAAATCATCACTGACTCCGCGATATCACCGTTGTAGAAGAGCCTTCCACCTTTGGTCCTACGCACTAGCTACAACAATAATGGAAGTCCTTTCGCATCCTATATAAATCCAACTTTGTCAAGGTAAACGAAGTCATCAGGCGGAATAGAGGCATTTCATCGAGAGCTCTCGGCACTCGCATCATTTGGCTTGAATGCCCCAAATGAAAGTCAATTTGTCCGGGATCATGGCATACGCAAAGTGCCTTCGAATCAAATTGGCCTCCTAATACAAAATTTTTGGCAGACAGTCCCTGGCGTTCTGTACTTCTTGAGACAAGGCCGAAGACATTGTTCTTTGTTTCCATCTGAGAAGGACTCACGTTCAAACACAAAGAACACCATAATTGACTGGATAGGAGTCGTGTAGCAGATCACCTTCGCTATGGAGTGAAGTTGGCTACAGTAAAAGAGGCCATTATCCACAGCGAATGCTTTCTTAGCTTTCATCAGAACTCTAGCTGTGTGGACACCACTGAACAGATACCGCTTTCACCTAGTGCCACCTACATGACACACTTCATCCTTCACATGCCTAACTTATGCCTGTTTCTCTTCAAAAGGCCGAAGAAGCTAAAGAACTAAGTAAAGCTTATCTAAGAGTTCTTTGGGGCACAGTTAGAGGACACGGTACATGAAGTCACCAATTTCATCAAATGCGTCTCAGTTGCACAGGAATCAGTAGGCCCTGTGTCCCAGCAAAGGATGTAATGGTAGACAACCCAAACCCTACCCACGAAAGGTAAGACATTTTAAACAGACCTCCTATAACAGGAAATCCCGCTGTCGGATTTTGCGCCTAGATCAGAAGAAAGGAGTACAAAAGACTTTCAAGAGCGCAGTACAGTTGCCCTCCCTTAAAACACCCCCAGCTCTTCAATTCAACCACCAGTCGTTACAAACCCGTCTTATTTTTTGACTCACACTTAGTGGCCACCTTTCTTCAGGTGGCTGCCCTATCGATACGCTACGTTGATCGAAATTGTTGCTTTGAATGTTCTCGTGCTTCGTCGCAAAGTGTGATCTTTCCAGAAAATAATCACTTGTTCACCTCGCGCAGTCCACCACATCACGCACCTCACGGGGAAAGCAACAATCTTGTCCTCATTTCAACCCCACCCCTGCCGGCCTCCCAGCCAGCCATCCCATCTCTAATAAATTGCGACAACAATTTCCAATCCCCGAAGAAAAATGATCCATAAATCTGCGACGCCGATTAGCAGACGACTGACAAGCCGACGCCAGTGGGCACATTTTCAGCGCAGCCACCGCGCACGGCCACTCCAGACCAAAGCTCTCGAGTGATTAATGAACAAACAAAAGGATTACATTTGTCAGGCGCGCACGCGCTCACTTGGCCACTTGCGACGCGAGTGCTAAACAAACAAACGTCACGCTTATCGGTCGCAGAAGAACAAGGAAGTTTGCGGACACCGGTCAAAGGTCCCGCAGTGGACGCACGCACTCGCGGAAGACACGCCGCCGTGCCGAACCGATCGCCTGGCAATTATCAATCACACCTCATGGGTGAATCGAATAAATTGAATCCGATCTGTATCGGGGGGCATTATCGGCTTAGGCCCGCGTGTGCCTTAGACGACTGCCCCTTCGCGGCCGGTACCGGTGGTGGTGTGATCGATTGTGCCATTGACCGTTATTTAATAAGGAAATTCCATGGATCGCAAGGCACCGCCGGGAAAAGGGAGGGGGGGGGGGACTCTCTTCTCTTCTGACTTATTCTGCGCGCGCTGATTTCCTCATCAATCGATTTGGAATTGAAATTGCAGAGGAGCCGCGATGCCACAGCGGAGGGTACCTGCGTGCGTGCCATGTGAAGTATGCAACTAATCAATGTCCTGCTGTGCCGTGTATGATTAGCGGCACATGGACGGGCAGCGAGTTCCGTGATTTATGGCCATCGGAGGTTCCATTCAAAGCGGATTGTTTCCCAGAGGGTCTCGCGGCGATCCGCAGATCAAACTGATTGCACCCGGCAATCGCTCACTCCTACCGGGTTCCGTGGGAGAGTCTCAGCCCCATGGTGTCTAAGCAAACACCTTCATTCAGCACACATGTACGGCGGAGCATCCCTTGCGGATGCAGTTTGCGCGCATCTTGCCAATCGATTTGTGGATTAGCAAACATCGCACTGAGCGAATAATTTCCATCGGAAAAGGATATCGAATGTCAAGGAGCAGCACCTGTCTGCGGTTCCCACGGCACCCATAGGGCGCTCTCGCCGTGACAAACCGATCGAACCCCAATCGATCGTGTTTGAGGATCATTTTTGATGTTCGCTTTGCTGTGTCCTTCGGGTGCTGTGCCGAGTGTAGTCGGGGAAATCGTGGAAAATCACGTTATCCTCGGGGTGACACTCCTTCCACGGCTGACGCTGTATGCACATTTGTGGTCGCATCCTGTAACAGGTTTTTGATGAGATGTGGGAACCTGTAAGTGAGGGGAGGGCTGTAAGACGATGCGCTTTTATTGATTTCTCTGGATCACCGACTTCCGTAGTCCTACCTCTGAGTCCTTGATTTAGGGCAAGGTGTCAATGGGTTGACTCCTGTGATTCGACGTGGTGTCTTTCCGAATGAAATGTTTCCCCTGCGTGATGTGGTTTCACGATCAACGGTGTAGCGGTTGTCGATGTGGATATTCTCGTGGGAACCTGTTTGAGAAACGGAAACGGAGATGATGGGGAGTGTCTGAGAAGGGTTAGAGGAAGGTGAGATGATCGATGAATGTTCAAGCATTTGCCTTTCCGTGGATTTTATTTCCGATCCGCGGTAGTCAGTATGATGGTTCATGCAATCGATATTTCCTAAAGGAAATCACAAGAGGGATTTAAGAAAAACTTGCGATCACTTTATATCCTGAAGGCGAACGGTTCTGGTTATGATGTTCGTCGAGATAACTTTTAAGTTGCTTTTCCTTTTGGTGGATGGATTGCATTGTCTCCGCCAATTGATCTTATTCATTGTTTCGGCTCTTATTCATGAGGTCACAGCGGTAATTAAGCTGTAGAGAGTTTCACAAATATTTCCCCCAACATACATTTGCCAAGTTATTGTAACAGTGTCAATAATAGAACTTTCCTTGAGATTCACTGGCGACCTCCAAGGATTACTGAAGATCTGTGAAGATAGACGACAGTCTCTGAATATCACAAACGATGACATAATAAAGAAACATACACCAAACATCACTGACAACCGCTAAAGATCGCTCTGACGAGATCTGAAGATCACTGATCCGTATCTCCGAAGATCACTGACAATCTTCGAAGATCACTGACGATCGCCGAAGATCACTGACGATCTCCGAAGATCACTGACGATCTGCCCAGATCACTGACGACCTCCAGATTTCTGAAGATATTCGAGGATCACTAACAAACGCGGAAGATCAGTGACGATCTCCGCAGATCACTGACGATCCGATGATCACTAATGAACGCCGAAGATTATTGACTATCTCCGAAGATCACTGACCATCTCCGAAGATTACTGACGATCGCCGAAGATCACTGACGATCGGCGAAGATCACTGACGATCGCCGAAGATCACTGACGATCTGTGAAGAACACTGACGATCTCCGAAGATGATGATGTCAGAAAATCAGTGATAATGTCTACAAAGTGTCTGACATTCTCAAAAAGTGAATAATACGAGTACAAAATCAGGTATTAATTTGTGGCCTTTGATAAGTCCCCACTTTGAAAAATTACCGTTATCCTTCGTCTCTGAAGGTATTACAATTATTAGAGATGACAAATGATTTTCAAAGACCACTGAAGATTGTTGGAAGTCAAAGAAAAAAAGTGGGGGGCGATCTTTTGTCTCCAAGGCTACTACATCCCTGCAGCATTGTATGTCAAGAGAAAGAACTTTCTTTGGAGATCCATGTCGACGACTGAAGATCAGAGAAGGCCTAAGGACCACTGGGTGTCCTCTAGTTAAAGATTTTTCGCTGTTATATTGAAGGAATACTACTTAAGTAATCGACCAGTTTTTATCTTTCGCTCATTTCTCATGAGTCGGTATCGTCGATCGTGAAATTGATATTTTGTCACAGAACCGAAAGTCCTCCAACATTGTCAGTGAAGAAGAAGATCACCAAACACCGTTGAAAGTCACACCGTTTCCTTAAACTAAAACATTTCCTTGCCATGATGAGGCAAATACAAATTTTGTGATGATCTTCGATTTCCCATTTTCGGCAGATCCATCACTATCAAACTCTGAGATAGATCATTCTTCCCTAAAACTTGTCACATTCAGGCACTATTTCAAGTGAAGAGAAAGTCCATTCCCTGAAGATCAGGAAACATCCCAAAAAATCAAATCACTTCACTCGATTTCCTTAAGGTGGACGATTCTGGATGCCACCTGAAAATGGAAATGATCGTCGAGTTAATTGAGATTTAATTCCTTTCACAGTGACATCCTTCACACACCCCAGGCAATCCCCCTAATGTGTCTCGGACTTTAATTTGCAGTTCTGAATCTGCAGCACTAGTGAAACATTGTCCGTCTAGAGAAAGGAAGTTGTTTCAAGATCAACAAAGATCACTTAAGGTCACCGGAAACTCCAAAAGTGAAAGAATGCCTCTACCTCTCTTCTGGCGACCACTTGTCTGTTGGCCTTTCGAAATCAACCCAAAGCTGCTCATCGTCACTGAGTGTGACATGTTCCCATCTAACTGTCGCTGGCCCAAATTACCCCCCAAGCCTATTTCCCAAAACACATGACACTCTCGCCAAATACCACCCAACCTCTAAGCCACTGTCACATTCCGCTAAGTCGGCGAAAAATCGAATCAATCACACGGGAAGTGTGAAACAGCTTGGAAGCCCAACAACCCACTCGGCTCCGCCGAAGAACCTGTGCGATTGAGTCCACGGCATGTTGGCGAAGTGGCCAACAGCAGTTCCGTCACTGCTGTCTGGTCCCTTCTCTCACCGCTCGCAGAAACCAGAAGTGTTAACATCGGTGTAACTCCTTGTTTGAGTGCGCGAAAATGACCATGTCAGCTCACACATATCACTCGTTCCCCCTTGTGGTTAGCAGACCATTCAGTGTCTGCCCGCGTCCAGCGCCGCACTATCCCCGGTGCCGCAGGAGCTCATTGAAACGGTTTCGTTGGGGGGCGAGGAGGGACTCGTGTGTGCGCGTCTAGGAAGGGATTCTGTTGCAGGTATCCATTGTTTTACCCACGGGCTTGAGGAGAGACTCTTCCTCAACCACAACGACTATGACGACGACGACAGTGACTCCGCGGATGACGATGATGAGGCTGAGGAAGAGGAGACGATGATGTTTTGAAAACTTGACTGCCCCAGAGCCTGGTCGACTTCTCGCCTCTTCGCGTTGGCTTTATGATCTCGATTAAGATCCCACCGGAGCCTATGGTCGAAGTGAAGTGGCAGCTTCTGCGCGTTGTGTGGACACTTCGAATGCGAGTGGCCAGGTTCTGAGAAATGAACGACGCGCCCGAGTGTGTGTGTAGAGGGGAACATTGTAGCCGCAACATGCGCGAGTGGGTTGAAGGAATGCTTCCTCCTTAATTGCAAATTGCTCCGCTGATCTTGATGATCTGTAAGTGCTGGTGATGTGGTGAGCCTCGGCACCTCTCTAGGGTGCGTGCGTTTCTGTGCCGCGTTGCCGCATCCAGCCCAGCCGACGGCTGGTGGCTAGAGCAAAGTATGATTAATCTGCCAATTTTGGTTATGAGTCCGTTATGGGAGTTTAATTAGTGTAGCAGCCATCAGCGGCGTATTGCGGAAGCTGTGGACGTTGAGTGCTTGTAATTCCAGGGAGCGTCTGTTGGTGAATCTAATTATGACGCGAGAATAATTTCCTTCCCCTTGGTCTCTTACTGGTCGGTGGCTTATGACTGTAAGGAGTAGTCGATGTGGACACGGCGAAGACGATAGACATGGCAGTCGGGGTGAATTTAACTCTGAAGTGGTGGGACTGAAGTCATGTTTGTAGCTTTGTTGTCAATATGGTCATGATTAGGTACGTGATCGCCGTGTGAATAGGGCGACAATTCGGTTCGCCATCTTGGATTTCAATACCAACCTACAGAGCGGGAGATTTCCCACTGGAACCTTGATATAGACACTTTTAAAGTCAAAGCAAATTTAAAGCAAAGTCAAGGCTAAAGTTGAATTGTTTTCATTAAATTTCCACTCTCGCGACCAGAGTCTCTCACTCACTCTCTCTCTCTCAAGAACAGAGTCAGATATACTAAAATTTGAAGGCCGGGGCTGGGACATTTATGGCTAATGGGTAATAATAGCCAAGCTCTCGAAGAAACGAAATCTTGAAAAGATCGAAATGTCATCTGAACTTAACCTGAAATGGTCGAAAATTTCGAACCAAAAATTTAAATTCGAATAGAACAGAATTTGGGAAATTTAGGAATCAAAAGCCTTAAATCTGAAAACAGAAGGAGGCCAACATTAAAAAAAGTTTAAGATACCAGGAGGCAAAATCAGGACCGCAATACCAAGAGGCCTAAATATGAAGAAATCCAAAAATTAGGAAATAAGCAATTTGAGGAAGTCCAATATTCAAAGAGCCCAAACTTCGATAGAGTTATGCCCAAAAATTAAAAAAGTCAAAGGCCCGAAATCTTTAAATACTGTGAAGACAGACATTGCTAAATTGCGCACACCAACTTGGTTGAGGTCCTTCTCCACTTGTGTGGTCCACCTTAGCCTAAGCCGTCCTCTGTTGCGTTGTCCCAATGGCTCGAATTCGAAAACTTTTCGGGCCGGAGTCGTGCTGTCCATACACTCTACATGGTCTAGCCATCTTAAGTGTTGCATCCGAAGACGCTTCAACAGTCGCATGCCGTCGTACAGCCTATAAAGTTCGTCGTTGAACTTTCTTCAACAGACGCCATTACCGCAAAGAGGATCAAATATCGCACGCAAAACTTTTCTCTCGAAAAGACTAATGGCTTCCTCATCCGCTTTTAGTAAGGTCCAGGTTTCCGCGCCATAGAGTAAGACTGGGATAATCAAGCTGTTATACAAAGCCAGCTTAGTCCTTCGAGAGAGGGCTCTATAACTCAACTGCCTATTGAGCCCAAAGAGGCAGCAATTGGCATGAGTGGTTTTGCGTTTCATATCGGTACTGATGTCGTTGTCCCTATTTACCGCGGAACCGAGGCAGACGAAGTCCTTGACTACCTCGAAATTTCTGCTTCCTAGTGTGACGCTCTGTCCGAGATGTTGTGTGTCCTTCCTTGATGACAGCATGTACTTCGTTTACCACCAGACCCATTTTATCCGCTTCCGCTTCAATGCCAGCAAATGCATCATTGACGGTTCGCTGTGTTCGTCCAATCACGTCATTGTCGTCGGCGTAAGCTAGCAATTGAACAGACTTTTGGAAGATCGTGCCTCTGGTGCTGACTTGTGGTTACGCACGATCTTCTCAAGAATGATGTTAAAAAAGTCACATGACAGCGCGTCACCTTGTCTTAAAGCTTTTTTGACATTGAAGGTCTCGGTGAATTAGTTCCCGACCTTGAGGGAGCAGGGAGAGTTCTCCATCGTCGTTCTACAAAATCTGAAGAGTTTGGTAGGAATGTCGAAACTAGACATGGCACTGTATAGCTCGTCTCTATGCACACCGTCGTATGCGGCCTTGAATCGACGAATAGCTGGTGAGTGTAGATTTGCATTTTTTGGGTCCTTTGCAGGATCTGCCGTAAAGGGAAGATAGTGGAATTCCTTGGCCTGAAACCACACTGGTAGGGACTTATCTGGTTGTGGACAAACGGCTTAAGACGCTCGCACAAAACGGCAGAGAGGATCTTGTAGGTGATGTTAAGAAGGCTGATCCCTCGATAGTTGGCGCAGTCGAAGGGGTCTCCTTTCTTGTGGACCGGACAGACGACGCTGAGATTCCACTCATTGGGCATGCTTTCCTCCGACCATATCTTGCGGATGATCTAGTGCATGAGCCCAACGAGGTCATCTCCAGCTGCTTTAAATAGTTCTGCGGACAGTCCATTCGCTCCGGCAGTTTTTTTCGACTTCAGTCTCAATATTGCTATTTTCACTTCGTCTAAGTCAGGGGGACGATATTCTTGTCTATCATCATCCAAATTGAGCAGAACATTCTGCTTAACAGCGGAGACAAAAGTCTTATTATGTATAATATCACAAAGTTCAGAATACCGATTTCAGAAGAAGTTCCAAATTTTTTAATTCTACTCCCATCACTGTTCTTTAATCATCTAAAGGGAAAACACAGTCTCACGCTTAACACTTGTAAATCTTCGACGGTTGCTATATGTACCGCAATTAAGGCCCGAAACGACCGCTTGGAGCAATGCTATTCAGATAAAAAAAGTTGCATTGCCACTCAAAGAAGACGGCAAATTATGACAACATTTTGACTCATATCGCCGAATTCGTGTATCGACACAAAAGTGCTATTCAAGCAAAGCTTGCATTGTGAGCTACTGAGACACAACAATTTCCATGCCTCTGCTTGGTCCCTAAATTGTTGCCCCAAACGACAAGCGAACTAGAACTCTCTTATATAATCGTGGATACTCTGACAAAGGGAAATCTAACAATTCTGTCTCCTTTCAACTTCATTCCAGTCGGACAGCACCGCAGACTCAAAAAAATTACCAGAATTTTATTAACATTTCGCAGAAAATACTCAATTTTGTGTGTCAACTGGGGACCGCAGAGTTCACAAGTAAACGTGTGTCTCCTACCGGAATCCACAAAAAACGTATAGTCCATCGACTTCGGTTTGGACATTCGCTACATCTCAGGTTGGCAGCACAGGCACTCATGTCTTCAAGTGATTGCCCCGCTATGTGCCCACTTCGCACCATCTGCACAAACCAAAAAACCTCCCAATTCTCCCCGCACGATGTCACTGCAATCGCTGAGGAGAAAAACATTCGCTTCCACCGCCAGGATTGTTATATGTAAACAAACCGCCACTCACCAAACAAACCAGCGCACCACTACACATCACCAAAAAAAAATCACGAAGAACTGTTGATTTCTCTCCCGTACACCCACACACACACACCACCACACATACACCCACCCACCATCGGTGCATGCTGGTGGTGGTGGCAAGTGGTGAAAAATCGAGTGCGCACGCACACATCCATCGCTCGCTCGTCGGTCCGACGACGGCACGGCTTTCGTTTCACCAATTCATTCGAGTACAAACCACTGTTAGGTGTGGTCTACGTTCGTCCGCGTTCCGTTATAGCAAAAAAGAAAAGCCAACAACTCCAAGAGGAAAATCGGTGGTGACAAGGAGAGAAGCGACAAAGCGAAGAAAAAAAAAAGAAATCCGCTCAGCAAGCGCAAGTGTGCGTGTGCCGCTGTGTGCGTTCCTTCACGGTTTCGCATTGCGTCTGCAAAAGGAAATCGTTCCTGTTGTGTTTTTCGTTTTATTTTCTTTCTGTTTTTTCGTGGCTTTCCACCGACTCACAGGTGGAATGTAGCACGCGTGTGATTCTCCCGGAATTTCGTGTGAAGGAGAGAAGTCCAGAGTTCGGTGCTGCGCGAGTGAGTTCGGCAATCACTTCCGGTTGCGGCGTGAAGTGCCAAAAGTGAAAATGTAAATAAAGTGCAGCGCAAGAGAGAAAATCTGAAGCAGAAAATCGAAAGGAAAGCGAGTGTTATGAGTGAAATGTGCAATAGTGGCAAAACATGTCAAGTCTCAGGGAGCAACTAACCTCGGATAGCTGCAGCAGCAAACACTTGGGATTACCTGACGCGTCGAGTTACCTGCAAATTGGAAGCCCACCTCTGACAGCAGCCGCTGCGATCTGCGACGTTGTCATCGGCAACAACTAGACTCGGCCGCGCTCCGTACTTCAATCTATCTCCCACCCACGGCGACGACAACGTTGACGGCGGCCGTGCGACTCTACCGCTGCTGTCCTCATTTTCCGCCGCAGTTCTTTCATTTTCCTTTTGTTTCGTTTTTTGTTTTGTTACATTTTCTTTTTCCTCCTGCGTTCCGATTTCGTTTGTTTTCCTCGTGCCCTCCCTTCGCGCCGTGTTCGTGGTTTGGTTTTGGCAACACGATCTTGCGTCCGACAAAAACAGAGCCCACGTCGAGATCAGCGAACGATCAACACAAGAAACCACTGTCCCACTGGTTGAAGACAGGTTTTCGTCCCGCAACTCACCACACCTGTCTGTCTGGCTGCCTGGACGTACTCACCTCGGTGCACTTTCTGCACACACTCCCGCCACTAACCAGCGCACCACCACCATCACCGCGTCGTCGATCGGTGCCCTCTCGCTCTTGAGTGTGCGTGGTGCGACTGCCGCTGGTGGTATTTTACCGTTCTTTCGCGTGGTGACCCGTCAGTGTATGAGTGTTAAGCCAACTCACACCGCAGCCACACCGTTTGCCAAAAACGAAAAACGAAGTCGGCTCCCCTCTCTGTGATCGCAAACGTCAAACCCCAGCAACGACTGTCACTTGGTTGGCTTTTGTTTTCCTCCTCGAATCCCTGAAACGCTGTCAGAGAGCACACACACACACGCGGGCGCGTCACACACCGAGAGCGTGTGTGAGTGAGAGTGCGGCTTTGCATGTGAATGGGAAAGATGTCAAGTCTTATTTGGATACAACGCACACACAGGAAGACGTCGATGCTGTCGCTGCTGTTCGGATATGTGTTCTTCATATGCACACAGGTGAGTTTTTCTTTTTTACTTTTGCTTTGGAATTTGATTTGTGTGTGCCTGTGTGTGTGTCAGTTTGACAACTCAAGGAGAAGATGTGTTTTTTGTGGGCAAAAGACAAAATTACATAGATTTGCTTAGAAGACGCAACCGAACACCGGATCAAGTGGGGGACCGAGTGATTCATTGGACCTCGGACAGGTTTGGGGGTACTTCAAGGCAAGCGATGGTATCAGAGACGTTTGTGGAAAAAAGTGTTGTTTTGATGATTTTTCGAGAAATTCTGTAGTTCACAATTTGAGTCGGATGTCCCCGCCTCCCCCCCGCAAAAGATGATATTTGGAATGTTCTTCATTGCATAGCGCTGTTGCTAACAGTGACAGGGGAATTTTTTGACATTTGACACTTGGAAGTGCATTGTGTGGTGTCAAACTGTAAAATTTGTGAGGTTTTGCTGAACAGATCTGAGCTGTGACAGAAATTTTTGATGATGGATGTGTCAATCTTGCTGTAATGTTGGACTTAGAAGGTCTTTAAAATGAAATTTGTTGTCACTTTTAAGCGGATCTGACGTATGTGGCGTCATTGTATGACATTTGAGAGAGGTCTACTCTAAAACTAAAACAAACGAAATCTGAATCATTTCGACTGCCTGTGTCTGTGATGAAAGAAAGGTGTCACCTAGAGAGATGTCACAGTTCCAAATTTCACGGACAAATGTCCAACTGACAACTGTCAAAAAAAGGATGAGATTCGCTTGCAGATCCGTCAACGTAAGAGATTTGGAAGGGTGCCACTCTCAAACTCATACAAATGCGATGAATTTTTAAATGACAGTTTCAAGCAGTTTTGAGTTACGAATGTCAAATGGACTTTTGACATTTGTAAAGACTATGTGTCAAACCGTCAACTTTGAGTGATTTTTCTAGATTTTGTGGTGTTTAAAGTCACGTTCTCTTGGAATTTTAATTTTCTTCAGTTGACAGCTGTCAATTTGTCGTTTGACAGCTGTACCCGCATGGAATGAGATCATGCCAAAAGTTATTGGATTTGAGTTGTAAATCTTAACAACTGTCCTAAAAAGTCTAAGCATTTACCAACTGACAGACAGATATCCTCAAACCAAGGCTTGAAAGTGTAATTGCAAGGAAATAATGGAAAAGACTGTTAGTGGCATAGCTAACCATTAGTATCGAGCTAGTTTAATGAAAATGAAAAACGGTTGTACTTCAGTTTGGATTAAGAGCGATCAGCGCACGAGGTTTTTGAAGTGATGGAAGGAACGTCAGAACTTTATTTGTCTCTCTATAGAGTGCAGGGGAGAGGGCGTTGAGGAAAGGAGTAAGCGGTGGTTTGAGGAAGACCGGAGTTGATTCTAAATGATAAGTTTAGCCAGTGGGGTATGTGCATTGGACTGTGGGGGGAGAAAGTCCCAATTAGGGGACAGTGTGTGATTGGATTTTTTCTGTCAATTTTAGCTGAATGTGTCCTTATGATTTTTCAATTCTATTCCCAACTTTCTTCAGTAGCAGAGGATCCAAAGACCTTTTGTCGCCATGGGGGCTCCCAAACCCAAGTGTTGAAGGAACTTGACTCCTAATGACAGCTTGATTAGAAGCTATAATCGGGTGCCACGGATGGTCAGTAGAATCTAAAATCGTGCGGTGGGTCCCCTTCTGGCAGTGTCGTGGTGGCTGTGGTTAAATACCGAACTGGGCTTATTGTACAGTGCTGAGTGAACACAATCAATTTTATACACCCTTCAGTCAATTATCGTGACTTTCCCGACTTAATAATATTAGTTGAGTGGCACTACAGCCCAACAGGGACCAGGACCTAGCTTCTACAACAACAACTCGTGTTGTGCGTGCTTCTGTTCTCTCACGAGTAGAGGGGACCTACAGGTAGTTTGCTGACTCCGAACTCGAGATTTTATAAGCTTTTTAATTAGTTCTCTGTGAGTGTTGTCAGCTACTCGAAAGAGGTGGTGCCGTGTAAAATTTGAGGTGTTCAGTCGGGGAATCGAACCTAGACCTTCTGCGTGGCGGTCGACGCACTTATCACTACGCCACGGCGACCACGACTTTCCCGACTTAGTTGCATTCAAACCGCGCGCTGTAACCCATAGAACGGCAGAAGTGTTATAAACGCCCTCTTCCCTACAAACGTTAACTGATTGTGCCTTCGTTCTAGTCTTGCATTATCTTGTACTCTTGCGAAAATAGACCCTGTGGTAAATGGATCGTAAAGGCGGTTCCCACATATGTGGGTCCTCCTCTTGGGGATCGGTCTAAGTGTCAAGGTTTCACATTATTGTGCAGTTTGTACCACTTTCCCGAATACGAATTAGAGAATATATGTAGAACCAAGATAAACACAGCAACTTTACGCTTCCTATACGGTGCACACAAAAGTTTTTTGTCCCCGAAAATCTGATCAAAATTCAGTTTCCAAAATATCAAGTATATGCATAAGCTTGTACATACCTTGCTTATCAGAAAACTTGCAATAAGATGTGATTGATACTTTATACTGCAGTCGAGTGGATCAAATGGACACGAACTCACCCACTGGTACATTCGTTTTTCTTCTTCTAGTGGCGCTACAGTCCGGGGCGAACTTGGGCCTTAACCAAAATGCCTCTCCAGCTAGCACAAACTCTCGCCAGCTGCCTCCAATTGCGCACTCCAAGTTGGTTGAGTTGCTTCTCCACTTGTGTGCGCCATACAAGTCTAGGCCGCCTTCTGTTGCGTTCTCCCAATGGCTCGGATTCGAAGACTTTCCTTGCCGGAACAGTGGCAATACGCACTACATCTCAAGCGTTGTATTCGAAGACTATTCGAATATCGCTGTACAGCCCATAGAGTTCGTCGTTAAATCTTCTTCTTCAGATGCCATCAACGCAAACAGCACCAAAAATCCAACGCAAAACTTTCCTTTTCGAAAAGACTAAGGGCTTCCTCATCCGATTTTAGTAACGTCCAGGTTTCCGGGCCATAATCAAGCTTTTATATAAAGCAAGCTTAGTCCTTCGAGAGAGGGCTCTATTACTCACTTGCCTCTTGAGCTCGAAGAAGCAGCGATTGTCCCTATTTACCACGTAGCCGAGGTAGAAGAAGTCTTGACTTCCTCGAAGTTTCTGCTGCCTAATGTGACTCTCTGTCCGAGACGTCGATGTTCTGCGTCCTTCTTAGTTTTGCCCTCATTAACCACCAGACCCATTTTAGCCGCTTCCGCTTCAATGCCAGTAAATGCCTCATTGACGGGTCGCTCTGTTCGTCCAATCACATCAATGTCATCGGCGTAGCAATTGAACTGGCTTTTGGAAAATCGCGCCTCTGGTGTTGACTTGTGAGTTACGGACGATCTTCTCAAGAATGATGTTAAAGCAGTCACATGACAGTGCATCGTATGACAGGAAGTATTAAATTTCATTCAAGAAATCGACAACTAGCGCAAAGAGTTGCTTTTCGTGAGACAAAAGACAACAGCAAGCTTCGGGGGCGTCCTCTATTCAATAGAGATACATCCTTCCCCATAATGACACCAATCCGGTCTGTGACATGGTTAACAACTGCACTGCTGAGGAAGTGGTGTGTCCTTGGCTCCATGTCCTGCTGTTTTTCAATTTTCAGATTTTGGAAAAGCCAAGAAATCATAAAGACGCAGATGACAGCTAAAATAGGGACAACTGTCTTTCCATTCATCTCGCAACACAGACAAATGTCTCGTCTAGTCATGGACCGTCAAAACCACCATCACGGTTTGTCAGTTCTTTTACAAATCTCTTGATTGACAAATCTCCATTGTGCCCCAACTGACAGCTGTCAATCCATTAAAGTTTCCTTGCTGGCAACACTCCCCACACAAACTTTAAAAAAATCTGGGACCGTTGCGCTGTGCAAAACCTTCGCACACGATTTCGAAAGTGACCTGCTTGACGTTAACCCCGTCACTCTCCATATTTGCGCCCCGTAATGACTTCCTCTTTGGTCATTGCACCCAACACACAACACAGCTAGCAGTGAATTGCTTTTAATTCCCTCCATCCATTCGCAAGTTAGACAGCGACGATTATTAACTCCAACTCACCCCAAATCCAAATCCAGCGATCTGTCGTCGTTTGCAACAATTGTGACCTTCTGCACGTCAATCTCAATTCCCCACCGGAATGACAGAAGAGATGAAAAAGTGAAAAGAAAAAAATTGAATTAGCCTTCCACCAGCATGACTTATCTACCTCCCCCCCCCCTCCCCCTCTCTTATTTCGACTAATTTCAGCGCACACCAGAGCCCCTCAAAATTTCATGTGACCCCCTCCGGTGGCACTGACAGTGGCAGTGAGAAGTTTCTTCGCCCCCGTTTTGACAAATTCCCTCCAGAGTGTCACTTGTCAATGAAATGCGTTGTTTTCGTTCTGGCCGGGTCATCATCGGCAGTGGCTTCGATGTCGTGCGCGATAATCATGGGAACCGCCACCACCAGGCCGATGATCAGTTTGCTGTGCCGTCGCCCGATTGCTTTTTCGGGGGCACACATAGTTGTCAAACGATGTCATTAAATAAATTTGTACACACTGGGGCGCGTTGGAGGGGCGACGACAAAATTCAGAATAATTGTATTTATAGCCGGGGACCGGACGACAGCGAACGACAGAGAGAGTTCTGTCATTAGCCGATTCGGGATCTGACGGCGCGGCGCACTCCACGCAGTGACAGAAGCCAGCCAGAATCCCCGCGGTATATTTTGCGCCAAAAGAAAAAACCGACGGCGACGGCAGCGGCAAGTGCTCGGAATTCGGATACGCGTTGAATGCCGGTCCAAGCGTCTGCTGACGGTTCGAGTGTGCTGCCGCTGTGTGCGTGCGTATTCTAAATTGAATTTATTTCCACTCCGCCTGTGTGGGGGACTGTCAGGCAGACAGCGGGGAGCTGGCAGACGTGAGGTGATGGATAAATTGCCTCATGTGTTAATTATTTATAAATTATTTACTTTTCGCTGTTGCTTGACTTGCTGCCGCTGCTGAAATGCATGCATACGTTTTGCGTTTAACAACACACACACACATGCACACCCAGCGATGACAAGCGACAACCGTCAACCGAGAGCGCACAACAAAATAGTCGCAGTCGAGGGAAACGTGACCGAAGGTAGATAAAAATTTTTAAACGTCGGCACGTAAACGCTTGATGGAGTGTCATGGCGCGGAGTGAGATGAACTGCATGCGACCATGGAGCTGGAATTTGTGAAAATCTTCCCGCTCTCGAGCGGAGTGTGTAATCTGTGAGAGATTGAAGTACTGATGTTTGATTAGGTGCATAGCGCGTTTTTCGGCGTTTTGTTCTTGGTGCCGCGCCCGGTGGTGAAAAATGGGGGCAAATTTGATTCCCAAGGGAATTCAGATGGATGCAAATCTATGTGTCAGTGGCAAGGTCAAAGCATTCCAGTGTCCTTTAGCAAGCTTCAGCCTGCTTCTGGTGGAATTTTTTGTGCGTGTCTGTATCAGAGTTCGGTGTAATGCATTAATTAACAAATTTGGTACAAAAAAGCATTGGCATTGAAAAATCAATGCTAATGAAATTTCAATTCATTATTTTCTTCCACTGTTCACAATGCAAAAGAAATGCAAATGCGTGAGTCGCATCTCAGATTGAAGCTTGTCCATGTCAGCTGTCATCTGTTGGCTCTGCCCTTAATAGTTTTGTCCGAGTCTTCGTGTTGTCCCTAAAATGTCAGACCTGGTGAAATACCCTAACTTGAGTTCCCTTGTGCTAGTAATTAAAATTGGAGCTTTGTCTAGTGTTTGTCTAATTTCAGACTCATGAAGCTATTTATATACATGCTGAGTAAGAGCACAGCTTAAAAAAAATCTTCGAGGGAAGGTCTTTCGGGTGCGCTTTCTGTCTCAACTAAAACCGATGTTAAAGAAGATTCAGGGTCGTACATGCTGAATGCCTGCCGGAAAGATCGACTACGCTTAAGAATGGATTGAGAAATGAAAAGCAAAAGTGGGAATTCGTTACCTCATCGAAGTGAATTTAGTTTTTTTTTAAGGAAAATATAATGGAGATCCGATCACAACATAACAAAGAATCAGTCAAACAATTCAAATGAAATCGGAAAGCAAGAAGCGGCTGATTTTCGTCAAAGCAACAACCTTTTGTCAAAGATTTCCATTTTCAGATAAGAGGATAAGAGTTCATCCAAGGGATATCTTTTATCCCTGATCTGTCCAACAACTGGCAGGTGTTGTGTTTAAGAGGTGGACGGAACGAAGTTTGTGTTCTGTATGATTTTGTTTACCTGTTGAATATAGGGCATAAATCCAGTTGTGTAATTTTTTGGCCAGAGCTCGATCATTGGGTAAGTGCGTCAACTCACACGCCGAAGGTCCAGGTTCGATTCCTTGACTGAACACCTTGAATTTTCCACGGCACCACGTCTTTCGAGGTTCTGAAAACAGTCAAAGAGTACCAATTGTCTATGAAGAAGCTGCTCAAATTTCGCCTTTCGGAGTCGGTAGAAACACTGTAAGTCCCCTCTACTCGTGAGAGAACAATAGCACGCACAACACGAGTAGTTACTGAGGAAGCTTAGTCCTGGTCACTCGTCAGGTGTAGTGATACTTAATTATTCTATTTAAGATCATTGAGCATGTGTCTTACTGGAGTGAAGTATTCTTTGAGTTGCATTACAGGCCACCACACAATGGGGCTCAAACATTTTGCCCCTCCAGTTGGCACGATTACTTACCAGCGACTTTGACTGGGCGAATGGTTGACGTTCTCCTCTACCTACATAACACATGACTCAACAAGTGCGAGACTAACCAAAAGAAACACATTTTCTAGACAAAATTCGACGTTATTCATCAACATAGTTTCCTTCAAGAGTGATACAATCAGTCCAACGGCGCTCTGACATTTAGATACCTTGGGCTCAAAATAGGCTTCAGTTTCGGCGAGAACCTTCTCATTGAAGTCATATTTTTTCCGACGATCATCTTTTTAATGTCTGAAAAGAAGTAGAAGTCGCTGGGGGCCTGATCTGAGGAATACCGTGGTTGCGGGAGCAATTTAAAGTCCAATTCGTGCAATTTGGCTATGGTAGCCAACGATGTGTGACTCGGTCTTGGTAGAAGAGAATTTTGTTCCTCTTCATTTGGGACTTTCACCAATAATGTCATGTAGCATTCGCTGTTGATCCCTTTGCACTCTTCAAGCCGATGAATAAAATTCCGTGCGCATCCCATCATCATGGATGTCATTACCTTGCCAGCCGACTTTTTTGTTTTTTGACGCCTTGGGCCTGGTTCACCGATTTGAAGAGTCTTCGGGACGGAGCAGTGGTGGCCATCAGCCCTACATAACCTAGCCATCTTAAGCGCTGTATCCGTAGACGCGACTAGTCGCATGCCATTTGCAACTCTCCATACCGATGAACTACATTAATGCCTTGAATTCACTTCGTTTGTTGCTTCCTTTGACTTGTAGTTCACATTGCTCACAGTGGTAGTGCCACGATGTGTTTTAAAGTCAGGAAGAGCTTATATTTATCACAATGGGAAAAACAAGTATTCTCCTAAAAATCAAAATTTTAAGTGACTTCAGCAAAGCAAACTGAAATTTTAATTAAGTATCGTATTCGCAAGTCAGCCGCATTATCCCAAACAAAAATGTACACTCGTGTCATAGGATATGTCCTACGTGTTAAGCACCAACAAGACGTGACCGAAAAAAAGGAATTTTGTGCATAAATATTCCCAATCCTCCTCCAACAATGTTGCTGCAATGGAAATTATGTTGACTCCTCAAAAAGACGAAAGATTGTAGATCTAGGAAGTAACAAGTCATTTCCAAAACCGACCACAACGCTCGCTTAAATCTTAGTCGGCGTCATTTGGACTCGAGTCTACAGCAGTGGGCAACCGTCTCAATTTAAAATGGGCCTATTTGGTCACTTTGTGCGGATCTGATGGGAAGTCCATAAGACGAGAGTTTAAATCTAAAATACACCAAAAGGGATGTTGGAACGTGTTGGTAGTTGGTTTAGGGATATTTTTAGGCTTAAGAAATCGGTTTTATCTGGTGAGTGGAAATAAATACCACCATTCTACCGCTTATATGGAGAGTATGGACCAGTTCTCTTTTTAAAAGTTTTTTTTTTTTAAACGCAATGAAATGAAGAAAGTTAAATTTTTGCAATATATTAGAGCTCAGTCAGAAATACCAAAACGTCCCATTAATATGAAACAAAACGTCTTTTAAATGGCTGCCACGCTTGGTTTCGCAGTACCGCTTCTACAACCTCAACTTTCCCAGACCTTTTTGATGGTTTGGACTTTATTTTGATTGGTTCTCCATAAAAACAAACGTCCAAAAGTCTCAAATCACAGCTCTGAACTGAGCAAATGATATCGTCAACACGGTATCAAATTTCTAACCGGCACCGAAATCCCAAAACACGATTTGGGACTTCGATAATCAAAAGAGTGACATGGATTGCGTGGAATGATAGACCAACTTGCTCGAACCAAAGCTGGTCCACTCCCGTGTCTTTTAATTTCAGTAAAAGACAAAGTGGGTCTAACTGGCTCTGTAACGCCCACTGTTCGAAGGAAAATGTTGTCACCACTCCATAATCCGCCTCAACAAGACCACTGTTTGTGGATGCGTTGGCCTCTCAACAATCACCCTCGGGTCCTCTGAGGCACAGATGCGGCCAATTTGTTTGAAGTCGCAGAAGTGAAAATGCGCCTTGTCGGAAAGGATGATTTTTGGCTCATATGACCAAACTGCGAAGTGGCTGCGTGGTTAGTTGCCGCGAGCTACCAATTTCTCTGCCAATTGGACATGGTTAGCGAATAATCTAAGATCTTTGTGCAGAATTCTCCTCAATCTTGTACGTGAGAAGTTCAGTTCGATGGTGGGTTGATGTCATACTCTTGGCCACATTTGTATTGTTGTGATGTTGCCCACTTCCATTCTAGTCTCATGAACATTTTGCATAAAATTTCGACCTTCTTTTGTAAAAAAAATGCTCTTCTTGGGCTTCTCTTTTGGAATTTTTCAACACTTCCCAACGCTGTTCAAGTACAAAGTGACTCATGCATTTTTTCTGAAAAATGAAGACGTCTACTCCTTCAAACTTTTGCCCCCCTTAAGCCATTTTTCTTGAATGTCAAACAGTATAGCCCTCATTAAGACCTCATCGAATGATCTCTGTTTGACTGCCTTTATTTCTTGCATCAAATATGTAACGGCACCCTTCTGTCTTAAGCCAAGTTCAAATTGAAAAGAAAGCGTTATAAAGTCGACACCTGTTTCCGTTTTATTCGTTTTTGTGTGTTAAAACCTTTCAAAAGGCTACCAAATTGAAAACATCGATCCAACCATGACTTCCAACATCTTTCTGCAACATTCACGTCCTAGACATACCGCTTACTTGATGGTAACAGTAACTTAGTGTCTTTCTTCATCACTAGCACCATAAACTTCAAACTTCTTCAGTTCATTGCCCCCTCAGAGTCATTAACTGGCAGAGAGTCACTCGTCACTTGTATGGAGGAACGTGATGTGCTCTCTAAGCCCTTCCCGCACAACGATCTTTGATTCATAGAGCCACTGTCATCTTCACATCAATCTGCACACGTGCGGTGCGAGCACAGATCCCCAACTGCACACTAAGCACGATTGCCAGCAATTGCATCTCTCTCTCTCTGCGATGCCCATGTACCGAGCGTCTCACGTCCAACGGATGAGCAGAGCGATTAGAATTTCAATGCACCGCGCGGTTGAAGAACACCCCTCCCCTCCCCCGGTGGGGATAGGTTCCAGTAAGCAATGTGGACGGAGGAAACACACTTTTTATGTAACTCCGACAATTTCGTCCGACCACTCAGAAATTAAGCAATTCATCCACAAGACCCTCGATTGCATCGTAAACATGCTCGCGTCCAGGTAAGGAGAGTGTGGTGCGCACCGCATCACCTCCAGGCCCCTGAGCAGGGCCATAAAGTGGCGAACGTCACGTTCATGACACCCTTCAGGTCACGCCAGCGGCAATCTCATGTTTCGTGGATTTCCTGAAACCGTCATAAAACGCCATCGACAGCATGTGATGGCCACATGACGGGCGGCGGCGGTAGCCAGCCACTATCTGCACTCGTATCTGTTTTCCATTTAACTGCGACGCGTACAGTGACCGGCATAAAAAGTGTCCCTTGGCTGCGGCACTGTCCGCTCCCACTCTCACTCGCGGCAGACGGGGCCCTCTCCTGCTCGACTTTTATGTGAAAGTCCAATAAATCATCATCAACTGCAATGGCCATTGGTCATCAATCGAATTAAGTTTCCACACACCACGGGCTGCGTTGTGGGTGCTGATGGTGGGCCTGACGGAGTGCACACAGCCGAAACTGCGTCGATCACGCCAGCGGAATTTTAACGAGGAAACAATTCGCTTGCCATTCCCGGCAGCATTTGGCCCACATTCGTCGATCGAAAATCAGAGGTTTTCCAATCCGACAGAGCCCAAATTGGATATCTACGCGCCGCTGACGATCGACAAACGACGATCCCCTCCCTCTGCCTCTCGCAATGGAAAGCTGATGAGTCCTCCAGGGACGTCCGGCAAGTGCGGGACGCAGTGTAGATGCCAGTTGCATGCATTTGCAGTTTCACTCTCGGCCTCGGGCCGTCTGGATCGGTCGCGTTCGATTGATTTCCATGGCGCGAGCGCTCTCTCTTTCGCTCTGCAAAAACCGAGGCGAAAAAAAAATCGCCTCGCAAACTGGTTTAACCACATTGGAGAGTGGCCGTCGGAGGAAAACCAGGTCTGCATCAATTCCGCACATTCACTCGTGTCGGTTTCTATTGCCGGACTGGCTACGGTCAGCGGCTGTGTCGGATGGCCGCTGCATACCTGCTGCCGCAGTGACTTACTGAAACGAAAATTGTTTACGTCTTGCTTTTGCGTTGCCTCGGTTTCGGGCGGGGGCTGGTTCGTGCGTTCGAATGGAAAGGCAAAAGAAGAAAGAGATCGCTAGCGATTCATGGTTTCCTACGATGAAATCATGCCACCGTCTTGCAGAGCGGCGGAAGGGGTGGAAAGACAGCGCGGTTTCTGGTTTCCATAGATGTCCCTGAGGTGCTGGAGTGTTTGACAAGATTTTGAGATACTTCAAGTGAGGCTGACGCATGGAAATGAAACGCCAACAGCATCATACACACCTTTTGTCATGAATTGCCGCGATTTTGAGGTCAAAGCTGAAGTGATTGTTTGATGGTGACATCTGTTGTTTGTTTGACAGTTTTGTTTTGGAAAAAAGCGTGACTTTGGAGAGGAGAAAGGGCATTATCTTAAGATGTGATGCAAGTGTTGAAAGCGAAGAGACTGTCACAGATTTTCTGTTGTTTTTGCTTTGTGAAGTCACGCATAGAGAAATCAAAAATGTTTTTCAAGGTGGCGCCCTACATGAGACAATCCAAACCAATTAAATTTGTCACTTTCATTAGCTGCTTTGTATCTCTATCAACGCAAGTTTGATTCCTCAACAAAAATGAGTTATCATTGCGTTGGTGTGTCATCGAATTGGCGCCCAACACAGGATTATCGAAATTCTACAATTGAGTAAAAAATTACATGTGGAAACAAATATGTGTACATCCACTGATTCTCAAGTCCTAGCAGATAGATTTTTCTTGATTAGTTTTATTGCAAAAATTTACTTTTTAAAAATTGGCGCCCGGTACAAAAAAGTACAGTACAGAATATACAAAAAACTTAAAATGACGCAAATCAGTTTTTCAGACTGGCGCCCAACACATGACCATCTAAAAGCCTGCTTCAGACAAAGAGAGATGGATAAAGATCAAAACTTGCATCTTAACTGGCTGACACTTATTTCTGTGTCTCGAATAAATCGTAATCACATTATTTTGTTGAGAATTTTGCCTTACCAGATTGGCGCCCAACACGGGATCGTCTAAAAACCTTCAAACAACAAATTTACAGGAGAATTGGCACTGCTAGGGACTGAAAGTCAGTGCTTCATGGCAAATGAGCTATCTCCGCTTGCCTTTATTTCCAAAATTTGTTGACGGCACTAGAATCAAATGGCCCTACACATGGTCCCCAAACCAGAAGCATCAGCTAATGTAACAAATCAAGAACTTGTGTTTGACGGAATTGCGACTTTCTATTTTTTACTTAAGTACGTTTGTTTTGTGGGCAACATTTGAGCTTATCAAACTGACGCCTAGAGGGGGATGGCCCAAAAATCAAAACTTAAATAAATAAAGGAATGGAAACGCCAACATCATTCCATTTGCTTAATGTTTGCATCCTCAGATCAAGTAAGTCATCAACTCATGGCAAAACTTTAAATTTTCAAAGTGGCGCCCAACATGAAACCACTCAGCTATCTACCATTGAGTGTCCTCAAAATCGTCTATACTGCACCTCCCATGCCTAAAACTCCCTCCTGAGTCATCATCGCCTTAGTCAGCCACAACCCTACGTCTGGTGCAGGACATATCTGTTCCCATGCAGTTTTAATCCTGTTAATTTGACAGCAGAATCACCACCCCCATTTCGGGAAATGCCCAAAATTACAACCATAAGCCCTTTAAGGCTGCCGCCACTGCTGCCAGTCATCCAACTGACGGTGTCTCCTTATCAACGTCTGTTTCAATGTTTGACGCGAAGTCGCGTTATCACGCTGTAGTCACAATGTTGGCATATCATGTTATCAACTCTTTTATCTCTATCTCCATCCCATTGGCTTTGCAATTGAATGCCGTCAATTAATGAGTCTCAGTCGTCAAAGGTGACACACGCGTAACACCAGCACACCAGCGTAACACCGCAACAGCAGTTCGAAGCCCAAAATCGCAGGGCAGCAGACAATTTAGAAAGTGAAAGTCAATTAAATCGAAACCGTCTTCTTTTTTTTTTCATTTATTCATCATTCAGCGCACAAGTACAGATTCTTTTGTGATGATGGATGGATGAGGTAAGACGCGCTCTGAAATTGTTTCGCGCTCCGGAAAGAGAGGTACACATAAAAGCACCGCGATGCGTTCGTTACTTTCGTCTGGTGAAATGGAAAGTTGGTGATTATATTGAAATTGCTTGGCTTGCAGATACATCACAGACATGTAACGCATGTGAGGAAGAGCAATGACCATGATGGTGTATTTTTTTTTTTTTTGAGCAGATGCACACTCAGATGCGTCGGTTTGGGTCGGTGGACGTCGAGTTGAAGTTTACAATTTCTGATAGGGCGAATTTAAAAGATTTTATTTTCGTTTCAAATGGCCGCAGTTTTAAAATCAAAGGATGTTTGGGGGAATGTGTAAGATTCTCTCGTCCAACCCGTGATTGATTTCAAGATCTAGTGTTATTCAATGAAGGCTGCCGTAAATTTTCAATTGGAGAAGGAAAACGCTTGATCAAATGTCGAAGACTCTACGTTCACATAGACGCCTTCTTAAGGCTACGGACTCAACGTCTAAAATGCCAAGGCCACGTAGAGCACACGAACAACACTGCTACCACCCGAAAACTCTTCCAATTCAGTTGCACAACTTAACAGAGGACGCCCACGGACTCGATGGCGCACACAAGTGAAGAGGGACTTCAACCAATTCAGCAGCTGGTTGAAGATATGGCCAGCTGGAGAGGGTTTGTTGGTTGACCTATCATATGAAGAAGAAAAGGAGGAAGAAGGAGGCCATCTTTCCAGATTTTAAAAAAATTTAAAGATCACCATATGATCACCGAAATTGTATGTGAGGGCCTATGGAAAAGATTTTTTGACATCGCTGAAGAACTGGTACGTTTCTTTAGAAAAACGATGGAAAATGATGACTTTCGGGAAGTTTGAGAAAATCTTTATCAGAGACCTTGTCATCAACTCTTCCAGGGAGACGGGTACTTGAACGAGATCCCCATGCCGATCGAACCGCCGTAGTCGAGAGCTTTGTGAAAATGCAGGCGGTCAAGTTTTTGGACTCTGTCCAGTGAAATGCCCACAGATGAGACTAATGGTCCAGCAGCGAAATTAGAAATCTTGTCGGTTGTCGTAATAAATGCTGCGAACAGAGATGTCATGTTGCTACGTGGTAACCTTGTCCCTTTGAGGAGATGCCTGCTGATTGGTGTCTCTATGGAATCTTGATGGCTTCGGGGGAGGGAGGGATGTCTTGTGGAGACAAATTCCACAATGAGAGGAGTGAAAGTGTATGTCCTCGGTGGGTATACAGTTGTTGTTTGGCTTTAATCTATGAGCTCCGATGCAGTTTAAGAGTTCCTTGTAAGTGGATGAAGAAAATGAAGAGTGACCGTCACGTCGTTATCCACAAGTTTCTGGCATCTTGCTGACAAATGTCCTCCCAATGACTTGGATTCAAGGATTCTTTTGGGAATGACCTGCTGCTTCTTTAACAGAACTGTTGTCCACTCCCTTAAGTGTGCCAAACGGCCACCCTCCTGATGAAGTTGCATTCAGAGTCTTGATGTTACGTCGCTATATTGGCGATGCCCGTCCCAAGCGACCGAACCATAGAAGCAAAATCCTTTTTTTTTCGGACATTGCTTGTCTTTATTAGGAAATCCAACAGAAGTTATAAAGAGTTTCATGGAACAAACTTGCCACTGATGCCAAGACCAGGCAACGCTGCATCGGACAACGAGAGGTGTTCGTGAGCTCTACGAACAAAAAAGAAGTCAAGAGAACCGGCTTCTCAGAAGGAAAAAGAGAAAGCCTGAGAAGCGGGCGGTCGAAGAGATAGAGAGGTGTTATGGCAGGAATGAAGCCCGAAAGTTTTACCGAAAGGTGAAACAGCTATCCGGTCGATTTAGGGTTCGGACCGAAGCCTGCCGGGACCAAAACTGAAACCTCGTAGTAGAGTCGCAATCGATGCTGAGAATCTGGAAAGATCATTTCTGCAGACTCTTAAACGGCGATGACGGCCCAAATCCCGCTGTTAGGCAGAATGTTCCACTTAATTTGGACGATGATAGAAAGGAATTCCGTCCCCCCGACTTAGACGAGGTCAAGATAGCAATATCGAGACTGAAGTCGAGCTGGAGCGGATGGACTGTCCGCAGAACTGTTCAAAGCGGCTGGGGATGACCTGGTTGGGCGCATGCACCAGCTCATCTGTAAGATATGGTCGGAGGAAAGCATGCCCGATGAGTGGAATCTCAGCGTCGTCTGTCCGGTCCACAAGAAAGGAGACCCCTTCGACTGCGCCAACTATCGAGGGATTAGTCTCCTTAATACCGCATATAAGATCCTTTCTGCCGTATTGTGTGAACGCTTGAAACCGTTTGTCAACAATGTGATTGTTCCTTATCAGTGTGGTTTCAGGCCAGGGACGTCCACCATCCACCAAATCTTCATAATACGGCAGATCCTTTAAAAGACCCAAGAAATGCAAATCGACACTCACCACCTATTCATCGATTTCAAGGCCGCATATGACAGTGTGCATAGAGACGAGCTATAAGTGCCTTGTCTAGTTTTGGCATTCCTACCAAACTCGTCAGATTGTGTAGGATGACGATGGGGAATTCTCGCTGCTCCGTCAAGGTCGGGAGCGAACTCACCGAGACCTTCAATGTCAAAAAAGGTTTTAGTCAAGGCGACGCACTGTCATGTGACTTTTTTAACATCATCCTTGAGAAGATCGTGCGTAACTCACAGGTCAACACCATAGGCACGATCTTCCAAAAGTCTGTTCAATTGCTAGCTTACGCCGACGATATTGACGTGATTGGATGAACACAGCGAGCCGTCACCTTGATCATCCGAGTCCTACTCTACGGCGCGGAAACCTGGACACTACTGAAAGCGGATGAGGATGTCCTTGGTCTCTTCGAGAGAAAAGTTCTGCGTGCAATTTTTGGTCCTGTTTGCGTTGATGGCGTCTAGAGGAGAAGATTAACAACAAACTCTATGGCGTGTGTAGCGACATGCGCTTGGTCAAGCGTCTTCGGATACAGCGCTTAAGATGGCTTGGCCATGTAGACACCACTGGACTCAATTGCTCCGGCCAGGAAAGTCTTTAAATCTGAGCCATTGGGACAACGCAACAGAGGACGGCCCAAGATAAGTTGGCGCAAACAAGTGGGGAAGGACCTCAACCAACTTGGAGTGCACAACTGGCGGCAGCTGGCGAAAGACCATGCTGGCTGGAGAGGCATGTTGGTTGAGGCCCAAGTCCACCCCGGACTGTAGCGCCACAAGAAGAAGAGAAGAAGATGCCAAGACCTTAACAAACTAGATGAAGCGACAGTTTCAGCCAATTCATAGCTTCTTCAGAAGGAACTCAGGCTGTGCATGCTACTGATCTCTCACGAGTGTAGGTGACTTAAAGTTTATTATCGACTCCAAACGGTCTGGCTTTTCATACACAATTTGTGCTCTCTGAAGGTTGGAAGCACCTCGATAGATGTTGAGTCATGAAACAAATGTGAGATGTCTATTCCAAGAATCAAATCTAAGAGCGCTCTCCATCCCAGATTGTCTTACATTTCGAGATTCTCTGATAAGTCTCTCCGTTTCACAATTTCCAGAGAAGCTTCTTTTTCCTGCAAACAGTTCTTTGTTGTCACACTTGTGTCATCTTTTCAAGGTGCGGGAGTCACACAGTGCGTGTTTTTTTTTCTGTGAAATCTGATAACAACCACTTATCGCGACGCCAAATGATCTCATCCCCCGCACATGTGAAAGCAATTTGCATACTACCGATACGGCGCCCAGTCCACCAACGCATTCAAGTCAATTAATTACGCCCGAGATCGGCCCATAAGCTCCCAACGCATACGGATGATTAATAGCCGTGCCGCCGCCACCCGTAACGAGGTCATTCTTACAGCAGCCACAAGCCCGCGTCCAATTTATCTTCCCTCATGAAGACAAGAAATGCGAGCTTGAGACGGCGTCTCGCGTAAATCACTTAATTTCAGCACACTCTTCGGCAGTGATGGCGTCTCCAGCTCTCTGTCTTTCGGTGACGATAAACATCGCTGACGTCATCGACAAGCAACCCCTCGTTGCGTGTCCGATAAGAATTTCTATTGAAGTCGATCGATTGCCAATCGATTGGGTGCACCAACCCTGAAATTTGTATCAGCCACCATGGAGACACTGTAGCCACAGTCACCACTGCAGCTGTGCTCAGCCGGGGTTAAGGGGCTCCCGCACACACTGATTGTGGACTGAGACGCTTCCGGAGATGCCTACGATGCTGCGGTTCCCCTTCGGATGCACTTCGGACGGGCGGTTATTAATTCAATTGCAGTCTGAGGGGGCTGTTTTAATTTCTGTGGCCTGCAGAGTGGGGGGAGGGGTGAGGAGTCACATTGATGTTCCCTTGATGGGACATTTAATGACTGCGGCTGAACTGATGACAGAACGTCACCCTTTTGGGGGGAGATACGAGATGCACGAGCGTGTGTGTGATGATGCTGCAGAGGCATGGGAAATGAACTGGGGGCGAAGAGCGAGAAGAGATTTTGAACATGACATAGAAGAGAATGTTGACCTAGACGACATTCAGAGCGAAAGTCTTATGGAGTGTAGACAAAGTTCTGGTCCCAAGGGCAAACAAATGGGGTCACACGTTCATTCTAAAAGACGGCACGGAGTCTTCATCAAATTCTACCTGAGAGTGAATTCTTTCCAGGAATCTAGTCCGAAATCTCTTTCCGCTCACCAGCCACCATCGGCCGCACAGCTCATCTCCCGTCTATTGACATGAAAATAAACACAAGACGATCATAAACCGCACCTTGGTCCAGATATCAGTCGTTGTGCGCCCATAAAGTTCGCGTACAAGTGCAAATTAAAATCATACCCCACCACTGACAACGTGAGATGTGTGCCCGTAAACTGCTTCCGTCGCTAATCCACTCGACTGTTGCGAAATCCCCCAGAGCGCCCCGCCCGTGCTCATGTGCATGAACCAATCCGTGGATCGCGCAAGTCGCACCGTGCCCGCCCGTAATGCGCTTAACCTTGCTTAACCTCGACTGAGCCCGAAAAACGACTGATTCTTATGAAACGTATCGCTAATTGGATTATTTAAGCACCGAGCAGGCAAATTCGACCATGAGTCACACGCACAGACAGACGAGCAAGCGTACGGCAGCGGCGCGTTGATGACTAAATGAGGCCGAGTCGCTCGGGGGTTCACTGGGTTCGTCGCGGGCTGGTTGGGAAATCTCTCCGCTCGGTACACCGCAGACATGAGTGTGTTTTGGGAGTATTTTGACAACATGCCAACCCCCCCCCCCCCCCCCCCCCTGAGGAATACAAATGTGACGATATCACGTAACAAGGGTACACAGGTACCCTCTTGTTTGATTTCTATCATTTGATTAAGACTCCTTGCCCTTCCCGGCCGCAGCGTATTCGGTTACGACGAACGCAACCCCTGTCGAAACGGGATGATGAACTCTTCGTCATTCCACACACAAACACACCCCGGCACCCCTTGAAAAAAAAAAACTAATCAAATGCACTGCTTCCCCCTGACCGGGAACCGATGAGACCACTCGCCTCATTGGTAGAGGCGCGCCAAAGGGCGACGACGTGGCCAAATCGAATTTTTCTCGATTTACTCGTTGGCTTTAGTTTAGTTTCTTTTTTCCGTGTTGCCCTTGGATGCAACTCGATTCCGGGGGTCCCCTGCCTCACCCGGATGGGTTTTAGTGAATTTTCCTCTCCGCTGCACTTCAAAGGCCACGGGAATTACATTTTGCTTGCTCGGCAGCAGGTAGCGGAGCACCGGCGACAAGGGTATCTTGTCTTGTAACACATGATCTGATTCCCATTGTCGTTTGCTTCGGCGGAAACTCCGCCCGTCACGGAACATTGAAGACGGCACCCATGGTGTTGCACGGCGGCAATGATTGGGGGATGAATTGCGCACAGATGAGACTAATGGTCCACGAGGAAGCAGCGAAATTGGAAATCTTGTCGATTGTCGTAATAAATGCTGCGAACAGAGATGTCATGTTGCTAGGGAATGTGTCGTGTATTCCCTTTGAGGTGATGCCTGCTGATTGGTGTCTCTATGGAATCTTGATGGCGCTTCAGGGGTGGGAGGGATGTCTTGTGGAGACAATTTCCACAATGAGAGGAGTGAAAGTGTATGTCTTCGGTGGGTATACAGTTGTTGTTCGGCTTTAATCTGTGCCCTATGAGCTCCCATGGAGTGTAAGAGGTACTTGTACGTGGATGTTGAAAGCGAAGAGTAACCGTCACGTCGTTATCCACGAGTTTGAGGCATTAAGCGCAGGAATGTCCTCCCAATTGATTGGATTCTTTTGGAATCCTTGATACTTCTCTAACAGAACTGTTGTCCACTCTATACAGCCCCTAAACTCCCCATAGACTTAAAAGTCACTCACTTCCGCATTACTCCCCGATACTCTTGCCCTCCTCCTTCCCATTGTCCCACTCGATTTTAAGAAACAGACTCCATTCCTCCTCCTAAAGCGCCAAATATTTGAAAAACTTCCCCGCCAAGATCAGCACCCACAGCAACTTCGTGAGAATCCGAAAAACAGTTCCGTCCCGAAATTCGCACTCTCTTTCAAGAACTCTTGGAAGTCCCATAAAGCATGTATTTCAGCGTAAATCTGAGAAGAGGAGTCCCCTCCACAGCACCGAAACTATTCCAATTGACACCCGAAGTCATCACTCCTTTGTTTGAGAAAACATAATCCCCCCCCCCCCCCCCGCCGGACTGGCTGTTCGCTGCTCTTGTTCCGCCTCGCAAATGCGCATTCAAAACAGGATTCATCATAATTCGACCGAGACTCCGGCACTATCTGCCCGCCCCTTCATCAGCGGATGGCACTTCGCTTCGATGCTGCAGTTAGTGTCCATTGTTCTTAGAGTGCGCACGAAAAGCACTAAAATATCCTCCGAAAGTTCCTTTCAGCCGGTGTACAGGTGCCAGGAGCCGTTGCTGGGGCAGAGAGAGAGGGTGACAGAACGAGAGGCAGCGGTACATGCATTCATTGTTCATTACTTCTTCTCATCTCGGTGCGCTGCATTTGAAAGGTAGCTGGCAACTAGCACCGATCCGAAGCCACGTCGCAGCAGCAACATTTTTCATGACTACACACCGAGGCGGCGACGGCGGTGGTGGCAGCGGCGCCGTGTGGAATGTCCTGACAATGATGGCAAAAAGGACGCCTCTTCTACGGCGAACAAGTCGGGCGGAATTTCTGCTTTTTGTTCCAACTCGCCGTCTAATTGCTTTAATGGAAAAAGATTCCTTCTCAGCTTCCAGCGCATTAACCCAACCGTGACGGGCGTCTCTGTTACACCTTCCTGTGCCCCCCACCGGGGGTTGTCTGGCAGGAAGTGGAAGCTTACAGCCTGATGCCTTGTATTGGAATGAAAGCGTTTTTAATTTTTTCTTTTCCTGCCACAGCGGTGCGCTCGGCTGCAGTGTGTCCTTCTTTTTGTGTGTGTTGGAGGGGGTGGTGGGCGCTTGTGCACACAATTTTTTAGCCTTTTTATGAGGCCTTTGTTTGGGGATTGTCTGGACGACTCTTGACTGTTTTTTTTTCGCCTTTCCCCTTTGTTGGCAACGTGCAACTAGTGTTGTAAACAAAGGCGTGCCGGTTGTGAGATTCCACGTGAGAGGGGTGGTGGGGGGTGATGGCACATTTTCAATAGTTGTTGTTGTGGTAAAACACTGTCTAGTCGGTGTTTGAGCACAACGAGGACAAATCATGTGGCAAGCCGGCGAGCACATGACATTAACATATTCACAGCTGGCGGCTAGGGATGGAGGCCAAACGGTGACGGTGAGAGAGAGAGAGTGTTCGTGTGGGTAAATTGTGAAGGGCGGGGAGGTTTATAGCAGTTGGCTGGAGATTAAGGGCCGAAAGCTTCCGTTTGGGGGTTAAGTTTACGAGAAGAATGTGACGTCAAGAGGTCGATTTAAAGGATTACGTGATGTCTGAGACGTTTCTGTCTACGATGGTTATCTAGAAATGGATCTGTCGGTTACCATGGAGAGACGGCAAAGAGTGGTTGCTGTGGATAAGGCAGTCTGTTTGTTATAGTCCATGGGGGTTGGTGGATCTTGTGAAGGAGTTGAAAAATGTGAGGTCTTGTCAGACAAGTTGTTGACTTTTTGTTAGGGACTGTCGTGTGCTAGTGAATTTTAAAGCCGTTTATTGACTTCCTGGTGGGCGAAGGGGCGTACTGCCCGGAAACCGTGAGACTCTCTTGATTGGCAGGCTACTGAAAATGTTTAGCCTTAGCAAATTGAAACTTTTTATATTGCGTATAAGAGTTATTTCATAACATGTGGACTTATGCGCGTCGCAATAACTCATGAAAGATGTTGTGTGGTGATTTGATGTACAGAATACCAGAAAAGTGCGGATTCATCAGACTCTCATAAGAAACATTAAACACTAAAGAACCAGTCATCGACATCATCTACAGATACGTGGCATTTATTCCGATTGCAAATTTACAACTGAACACACCCCTGTATAACTGACAAAAATATCGTTGCCAAAATGTTCAGTCAAATCGACATTTCGATCAAGTTTAAATTTACGAACAGAAAAGTCTGCCAAAGACTCTGATTTGTTTAGTTCTCCGAGAAGACAAGCTTACTATAGTCTTCAGAGTAATTTTGGGATCATAGGATCTTAGCAGCTGGTATTGAGAATTTCTTTGTCATACAAGCTGTCTCCTGCTCAAACGAACTTACAAAAATACTCTTTTGGGAAATTCTCAGTCCACTTCAGTATAAATTGAAGTATACTGATGACTACAAACACTCGGTCATATGAAGAGGTTTCATATTGAGTTCTATCGAGTGATTCATCGTGAGGTTTGATTTTCAAAGGGCTCTTTCTAACAGATCATGCTTGACTTCTGTCAAACTGCTTTCTCGCTTGTGCTCAGTATCCTTTGGCAAGTCATCTTGAAAAAACTCACACCTTAAGAACGTCTTTAAATTAGTCAGTTGTAATACGAGAAAATATTCATTGAGAGAAATGAGACATGTTTTCCATACGATTGGAAAAACTTGCGGTGAGCATAAACGCCCTTCTAAAACCCCTATAGCCAAATCATTTGGGAATTTGGGTCCCACATTACATTCATGGATGATTCTCGATCGATTAGTGAAGAACTATAGCAGGGAGTGGCTTCATTGTCGTTCTCATCTGTTTGACTTGATGTATTGGACAACTTGGCGTAACGTAAAAGGACATTGGTCTAAGTTTCTTCAAAAATTACGCAATTGAATCGTGCGATATGACGCCTTTGCACAATTTCCTCTGGGATATGTTAAGTTCCATGACTTCAAGAATAAGGCAGATCCGACGCTTTGGAAGCCAACATTACCTCCGACGTTGTCGTGGCCAACGTTTAATAATAATAATGATTGCATGACACTAGTAGTAGTAGGAGTAGATGGGACCCACAGTTTTTTTTTGCCGACTCCGAACGGCCAAATTTGAGAAGCTTTTCATAGACAAATGAACTCTTTGAGTGTTATCAGCAACACGAAAGAGATTATGCCGTGAAAAAATTCGAGGTGTCCCGCCCGAGAATCAAACCTAGACCTTCTGCGTGTGTGTGGACGCAATTACCCACCACGCCACGGCGACCACGTGGATAACGTTTACATTTTTTTTTTCAAAAAAGTAAATGCCATGAATTATCCTCTGACCGGATAATACAAATTCACTTTTAAATTTATGCGTTTTATTTAACATTCTAATTCATACCTCACGATGAATAATCTTTTGCAAAAGACCTGGCCATCGCAATCATAGGATCTCACCATCCAACTAAGTCGATGGACATTGAACAGTTAGTCGATCCTTTTTGTCCGCCACTCATCAAACATGGGATTGATCAGCAATTGCAGAATTGACAGGTACACGGAGCAGTCAAATAAACAAAAATTGGGTAGCGCTGCAGTCTAAAGGGGACTGCTTCTTCAGCAGAGATTCGTAATGTGCTTGCTGTTGCTCTCTTATGAGTAGAGGGAGATCTGCCGACTTTTACCGAATTGGCGGAGTTTGAAGTAGTCTCCATAGAAGATGAAAACTTTTTCCCATGCTGTCAAAAAATCGGAAAACTGGTGTCTTGAAAAACCGCGAGATGAACATTCAGTATAGATATTGAGTCGCACTACTACACACTACGCCAAAGAGACCACTTGGACAGACAAAACTTTTCTCAAAAGTTTGCAACTGAACGACGGTCGGTTTCCTGGAAATGGGTCCTTATACACCCTTAGCGATAGATAGCGTTGTAACAAAAACATTGCCCATCACAACATGAGTTCTGTTTCTATTGGGTGCCCCATCGTATGTGCAGCTTGGCGATTTTGAATCGCCTTGGTGACTTAATTTTGTTCAAGCTCGTAAGTTTTGTCTTAAATGAAAACAATTTCAGAAGACGCTTCACTCACCCTCCCACTCTGTTGTGTAATTTCTTGAAATAATGAAATCATCTTAAAGCACAGCAGGTTCGACTCCGTATCTCCAAAATCGCCGATTACTGTTTTTTTTTCTCCCCAACAAGTATCTAATCACTCGAAACTGGTTTCATTTAACCTTAAACCTCAATGATTGCGTCTGATTATCGAAACAGCGCCCTTCCTTCTCACACGACCCCACCCAAAAACATCTCAAGTGTCACTTAATTATTAAAAAACCCTCAGACATCATCCCCACTCCACCATCAAGGACACTCAATTATTACAAAAATTATCTAATCAAGCTTAACGATCAGACACAAAAACGCACCATACACCCAACGGGTGAACTCAAACAAGGGCTGCACTGAGACGCAGACTTGGCACAGAGCAATTTGCATAATGCAGGCCGAGGCACAAAGTCTCCGTGGGAGCGTGTCTCTATGTCTGTGTCTGCGACACCAGCACAAAACACAATTGAATGTGATCACAGGAAACCGTGATGTGCACGTGTAGTTTTTAATCATCCCTTGTTTCGGACGACTTTAATCTAATTGACACCTCAAACGGTGGCGTCGGCCCAGCACAGGGGTGACTAGAGAAATTACTATCATCGGCACACTCGATTACCCCTTCATCCAGTGTGCGGATTGTCATCGGTTAATGGTAATTACTTTTTGACAGAACTCTGCCGCGGCCAACAGCAAGCGAAAAAGGGGAGCCGACCGAAGGTGGGCGCCACCAGCTCCAGTTGTCATGGCCGTCGTTGCTACGTGCCAGAGAGATGTGCTTTTGGTTTTTCCATTTTTATAGTTTCATCCCTTCGTGGCGATTGTGGCGCTGTGGGTGGGGGGATAATCGCGCAACCAGACGAGCAGACAGTGAAACTGAAGTTTGCTTTTTTGCCAGCGCCGCTCATCATAACTGAAATGGCGTAGAGCTGAAACTGCCCGCCAAACTGCACCCCATGGAGTTGCAAGAGATTGCCACCACAGCAGCTGAGGGGAGCGATGATGATTTATACATCCTTCGTGGATGGCGACTCGGGTGCTGTAAAGAGGAGTTGTAGTCACTCGAGAGAGAGAAAGAGAAAGGAATATCGAGTGAGTGATGCAGACGCAAATCCTGTCTAAGGACTTTCCTGAAAGGAATATGAAAATATTTCCTACTGTTTCCGTTGCTTTTTTTGCTTTGGGGGAAGGAGGGAGGAAACACTCACGCTCATCCATGTCTGTGTACCGTGAATGTAATTACATCTGCTGGCGATGGTGCAGGGATGAAGTTTGAAGGTGAGTGTGGGTGGAGGGAGAAGTGAGAGCAAATTAGAGAAGCAATCATCGAGTATAGAGATGTTCACATCTTGAAAGGAAATGGGTGGATATCCTCAAAAAAAAGGGAGCTGAAGAAGATTGGAATCTTTGGATTAGGGAATTGTTTTGGGAAACTTGAATTTCAAACCGTGTCTGAGAAGGGGGTTGGCGAAATTCGCAATTGATTTATGGACATTGCTTCGAAAGGATGTTTCCCTCCAAACAAACTTAATAAAGTGAAATGATAGGAAGAATAAGAGACCTAAGAAGGAGAGGCAAGGATGCCTAGGACAAAATGGCTCATTCTTTCTCAATGAGCATTCGAATCGAACGCCTTACTTTTATCCAAGCTGAGAATCTAAACCGAGGGACTATCTGAATTGATCACATGCCTTAGTCGACGGTCTGTTCGAACATAGGTGTTCATCTTATCCGAACATCTTTTTGAGCCATAGGTCTGTTTGAATCCAACGTCACTGTGAACCAAGTGTCTACCTACGGCTAAGTTGTGTTCAGTCGAGTGGCTGTCAAAGTGGAAAGTTGAGTCTATTATCATTCTGAGCCGAAAATCGGTCTGAGTCGGACATCTTTCTGATCTGAAAGTGTGTCTAAACGGAATAGCTTCCTGAAGAGAAAGTCTACCTAATACAAGTTGAACATCAACTACCTAAGTCAAACATTTTTCTAGTCAGAGAAGACACTAGTGCAATGTGGTAGGGAACCTTTTTTTCATCCTTATCCAAGTCTCCCGCTATATATTCACATTCTGTCGCCTTTTACTTTATATCCAGTAATTGGTTGGTCAGTGTTGCAAAGACTCAACGAGAAAGTTTGAGTAACCAAATAACAAGCAACGCAATGCCTTCTGTTGGGAGCCATTTTTAAAATATTTTCTGCCCTGAAATGTTTATTGGCTAGCTGTGTATGCAAAATCGTGTTAATATGCCATGGTAGTAGATTTTGAATTATTCACATCAAAACTTGGATTTGAGTTTTCTGTTGGGCGCCACTTTTGACAGTTTAATTTTGCTAACGATTTGTTAGCCAAACATTTTGTATCAAAGAATAACCTTTCAGCGTCTACAGATTGCACTGGCCAATCGAAATTGACACCGTTCTTTGAAGTAACAGGATACTGATTATGACCGTGTCTTCTATGCTTCTCCGCGTTTCTTTAAGCTTGCCCTAAACTCTGAAGCAATCATTTTCAAAAAATAATCGAAAATCATTCTAAAAACAGCCCTTTACTAGTGGCGGCAATTTGCAATTGTTATGTTGAACCTCTGAGTAACGTTACCGGTTGTCTCAAGTATCAATAAATTCAGTATCCAACCGCATCTGTAAAAAAATAAACGCGTTCTGGTGACGCAGTCGGATGACTTTTAAAACTTTTAAATTATTTTCATGCTGAAACGTCAGTTGTGTCTCCTTCTGAAGACATAGTTATCGTCACTTTTGTTAAAATTCAATCGCATGGGGAAGTAGAACTTTCGGTTGGGCGCCACTTTAATTATTTTTTTTTTTATTTTTTGGTAGTCCATATCAAAGAAATCACTTTCAATGTCAGCAATGTAGATCAATTCCATTCTCAAGGAAAGCGGTCGCCTTTAAATCACGAAAAAACCTCATGTTGGGCGCCACTTTGAATTTTTTTCTTAAATTTACTTTCTGTATTACTCATTTGGAGGCATACTTTTTAGATTATCTTGGTGAATTCATCCAATTCGCGAATTACCAAAAAACCTCCATCTGGTTTTCAGTAAAAGGAAAGACGTACCACAATGGTTCCACCTTGACCAAAGGACGACTACATTTCGGACCGCTGCCTCCTTCTACCTTCCTACTTACTTGGATTTAATACACATTGGCAACAAAAGACAGCACGTTATTTTATCAGACATTCAAGGATTTTCAGATTAGTGTCCTTTGTTGGGCGCCATAAAATCAAAACTTGTGCTTGCCGCTCTGAAGCGGCACGTTTTGTTCTTTCCATTGTTGATAACTGTATTCAAATGAACAAAAGCTTGTCTGTATTTCCCCAGTCTTACAGAAATGTCAAAGTTCAAGGAATATCCTAAACTTTTGAAATTTACGTCGACTTCGCTTTTTCATTCTTCAAACCTCACATAATCTTAAAACGCAATAAGCAACCTACCCGCAGGTTTACACACGCGTCACAGGACCAGAAACCAGCCGCTTCTCTTCACAAACCTGTCACAGCAACCCATTCAGAAATCGAGTCTGCCTCGAAAATAATTAACGACCGTCGCACGCAGTAAATTAAAAAAAAAACAGGTTCTTCGATTAACCGGAAAACAAAAGCGACGCGACGATTCGATTCAGGTATCTAAACACTCCGAGGGACAGCTTCATTTGCATTCCACTGACTGCGACTCAAAACGCCACAGTGACCTTGATTCGTGTGAAACCTGAATTCGGTGGGCGAGAGGGGGCATGGCGTGGCTTTACCCTCAATGGAATTCAGACTGAGAATAAAGTTCAAAAATCTCTAATGGACTATTCGAGTGTTCACGCGCAGATACATTTCCAAATGATAAATGTTTTGATTCTCTCCACATCCCCCTTCAAATGGTTCGTTAAAGTAAATAAACACCACACACTGGATCTGGCAGGGCTGTTAATTTCATTTAATCCTCGTTTGTGTACACCTCCAGAGTGAGAGAGAGTGAGTGCCGCCGCCCAACAACATTGCAGTAGCTACGACAGAGTGGCATGGTGGCAGAGTGGAAGTACCCGAGAGCCCATAAACCATTCAAAAGGGATACACACAAAGGGAAGCACAAAACAAAAAAAAACTCAACAAAACAAGAGAAAAACAACAGAAAAAGATACAAATGGAATCAAATTAAATTGCTTCCCGTTTATGTGTGTATCTGGTTGTAGACGCAGCGAGCAGCAGTCCATGCTGCCGCCACTGCCGATACTTTCTACTGGCATCCCCCCCGGGGGCCGGGCCAAGTACCGATTTACTTTATTTAGATTAATTAGCTGGAGGGCAACACGACGAACGAAGAGATACACAGATTAACCCAGAGAGTGCCGCATGAATGTATCTATGCTCGGGCAGCGGCCGGGACGCACGAGGGGGGCATGGAAGGAAAACGAATTCGAGCCCAGCATGTCATTGAAATGGAGAACCAGACGTGGGCCCAACTACGGCGACGATATCGAGAGTGCCGAAGGTACAATCCAGATGCAATTTCACTGCACTACGTCCAAGATGTGTGCTTGTGTCTGCTGGGAGACGGGAGGGTGCGCATTGCGCAACAACGTTCGCACGAAATGTGACGAAGTTGCTTGTCTCTGATGGGGAGCCGCCACGCCGTTGCCGTTGCTGTTGCCCCCCCGATTCGGCGGTAAATCAGCGAAACAAAATCCAACAACGACCGCGACGACGGCGATCACGACAGCGGCAAAGACAACCCGATGCAGTACGCACTTATTGCCGCAAGCAATTGACTAATTCGGGCTGTGGCTGCTTGCGGCCGGTCAAACACGCCTGCATCCGCAGAAGTGTATCTGCGCCCAGGCGGAATGGATGGTTTTTGTGACTTTTTTTTTGTTTTCTGTGCCTCTGTGTTTAACTTGTCGGTGATTTTGTCAAGCGGCAATTTCCCGTTGCCCAGATTCCAAGGCACAAAGTACCAGATACAAGACACGTTCCCTCCTCCGTCCGATGCCCTCATCTGAGCCCTGCGGAGGCAATTTTCGGCCGTATCAACCAGCGATTCGCATGCAAAGAATGAAATTTCGAAAATTTCGGCATCTCTCAGGCACTGAGTGCCTCTGGTGGGAATAGAATCTCGGCGGCGAATGAATGCTAATCGGGCATTTATTTTATGGCGGAGAGTGAAAGCCGGTTACTGGGTCAGAGTGCGGCCGCTTTGGGTTTCATCTTTCACCTGATTCGAGACGTGTCGCTGCAAATTAGATACAGATACGAATTTGTTTCTCTTTTTGCCCTCGCGATCCCCCGCTCTCTCTCTCTCTCTCTGTCCATTTGGACACATTCCAAGGGCAAGCGAAATGGATGACGCGAGAATTCTATTTCGAAATACACGCCGCGTGTGAAGATTTTCTTTTGTTCCACTTCGTGTTCATCTGGCCCGGTGTGTGGTGACAGATATCATCTCGTTTTTTTTATGAGGCGTGTGTGACAGTTGATGTCGTACGTGCGAGACCGAGATCGATGTGTAATTCAAAGTCTCTAGGTCAGCTTTGACTTTGACGCGATGGTAAGGGGGGGTGGACTACCATGTGTCCAGGGATAATTTGCGAATAAAAAACGTGGCAGAGTGTGAGAAAAATCTTTGACAACCCTCTCATTCATCAATTCTCCGTAATTATCCGTGTAATTAAATCACGCAACCCCCGAGCGCCTAAACTGAGAACGTAATCCACTCCCCCCGTGGCGTAAAGGGATACAGGACATCAGGTCATAAAAAAAATCAAAACTCAATTATTTATCTCTAAATTGCTGCGAACTTTTTTCCAAAATTGGTTTCACTTTCTCCCGTTACGGCGCACCCCTGAAAAAAAAAAATCCCCGAAACGGATAAAAAATCAATTTATCCCAGAAGGGTGGAACTCTTCACCAAGCTGTGCAGCCGCACCAAAAAAAAAAAAAACAACAGACGAAGGAAAAGTAAATCCACCCCCGTCGCACATCGAAATCGAACGTGAATCGTAAATCCACCCCATCCCCTCTCAGTTTTGGTTCGAAATTGTTAAACGGATCTGACCTTGATCCTGAGATGCTTATAACAAAATTAGCTGCCGACGCCGCTGCACACTAGCCGCTCCGAATTTCAGAGAGCATGTGCAAACACCCGTGTCCCTGGAGGACAATAACCCGAGAAACGGAATGCGGAAGAGCAAGAGATTCGGCAAAAGCATGCCGGTTGGAGTGCTAGGCCAAAAATCGATGCGAGGATTTGCAACCCCCTCGTCCACTGAGCTGAGTGGTCAATAAAAGGATTTGCACATTCTTTTGGGCGGACACTGACGGACGGGGACTGAGTGCTGTGGAGATTATTTTGGAAATGAGGGGCCGCTGTGATGGTTTCGTGTCGCTCCGTAGACACGTGACTTTTTTTTCCGTCTCTCCGGTGTCCCGTGCCGGTCGGCGGGGCGGCGCGACAACGACAGTGGAAGGACAATGGTGGTAAGGGTTTTGCTTCTTTTTTCTTTTTGTTAGTGAGACGAACGACGGCGAGGCCATGTCGGCACACGCCCTATTGTTCGAAGTGTAAATTACTTTCCCAGGAGGGTGCAAACGACAACACAAAACTAAACAGGGGACGATAGTTGTGTTTTGACGGGTTCTGCTGACTGTGGTGGGGGAACAAGGTTCAAGAGACGGAATTTAACCCTTGCTGACAGACAATTGAGTGTACGATAATGAGGTGAAGACTTTGTCCGATATGGGGAGAGAGACTATCTCGTGCGTCTATATTGCAGAAGGATTTGTTTGCAGAAGTTCTTAACGGGATTTGAAATGCCTAGTTTTTTTGATTGTCCCATGTAGGACATCATTAAATCAATAATAGACGAAAAGGCTTATCCCTGATCCGAAGGGAAGGATGAGAATGGTTTCGATGATCTTTTGATAATTGTTTGTCTTTAGACTGTTTCATCGTTTGTGAGCAGTATTTGATCCTCTTGGTGTGATCATATCCCTTAGACCTGGACTCGAAGCAAAAGCTTGAGGGACCAAGAAAATTAAAAGGAGTTTAAGTGCACAAGCTGTAGAAGATCAAATTAGAAGACATTGCTATTGGGACCTACATTGAAACGAACCTCTCTTCGTCCTGCCATCATCCTTCCCCTCTTTTCATCAAACCCGCTTTATATGGTGTTCCAATCCACTGTGAAATCTGAAAGATCGACTGAAATTGTAATCTTCGAACTCTGAAACCCTGGATAAAGTAAAGTATCATCACTCCTTAATATAAGGTTGTATATCACCCTTCCGCCTTTTTGTCTCTTGAGTTTTCCGGCTATGTTCCGCTACAGAACTCGTACCTGGCAATACTATACATCATTGGAAAGGTGACATATCCAACAAAAAGACGCTTTGCATGATTGGTTTGGATATTGCGCTCCACAATTATAGAAGTGTAAACATGGAGTTCACTAACACCGAAATTCGTGCTATTTTAAAGTTTTTCTTCTTTAAAGGCAAATCCGCTAGAGAAACGTCCCGTGAGATTAACGGGGTTTTGGGGGATGGTGCTCTATTATTTCGAACCGCGGAGGAATGGTTTTGACGATTCAGAGCCGGTGAAAACGACACCATGGATAAGCCAGCCCGCGGAAGGACTGTGACGACGAATATGGATCGAATCATGGAAATTATCGAGTTAGACCGGCATGTGGCATCTCGTGACATCGCCCAGGAGATGAGAGTTAGTCACCAAACCATTTAAAACCATCTGCAGAAGGAGATTGATGTTTGGGTGCCGCATAATTTGACGCGAAAAAACCTTCTGGACCGAGTCAACGCCTGCGATATGCTGCTGAAACGGAACGAACTCGACCCATTTTTAAAGCGGATGATGACTGGCGACGAAAAATGGATCACATACGACAATATTAAGCGAAAACGGTCGTGGCTGAAGGCCGGTGAATCGTCCCAAACAGTGGCCAAGTCGGGATTGACGGCCAGGAAGGTTTTGCTGTGTGTTTTGTGGGATTGAAAGGGAATCATCCACTATGAGCTGCTTCCATATGACCATCTACTGCGAACAACTGGACCGCTTGAAGCTGGCGATCGACCAGAAGCGTACGGAATTGGCCAACAGGAAGGGTGTAGTGTTCCACCAGGACAACGTCAAGCCACACTCTTCGTTGATGACTCGTCAGAAGCTACGGGAGCTTGGATGGGAGGTTTTATCGCATCTACCATAGCGCCATGTGATTACCACCTGCTCATGTCCATGACGCACGCCCTTGGTGGTTTGAATTTGAACTCAAAAGACGCTTATGAAAAGTGGCTGTGCGTGTTCTTTGCAAATAAGAAGGGGGTGCCTTCTCCGAGGGGGGTATTATGAAGTTGCCACCTAGATGGAAACAGATTATCGAACAAAACGGCGCATATTTGAACTAAATCCGATCACCGTTAAAATTTTTTTGAAGCTTTGAATTAAGAGCCAAAAAGCAAGGGAGATATTTTTCGATTTCAAATCGATAGACACCTACATAGGTCGTCGTTAGATGTTACGTCCGTTTCCGAGGCGTTAGATTTTGCATTTCAGAGCAATTGCTCTTGATGCAATTAATCCTCGCTAGGCTCCAGGCCCCCCAAACGACACTAATCCTGTGGCCCAGGAAGTTCATCATTCAATCTTTTCCCGTTAAAAATTCCAGGAAAAGATCCCAGATGGTAACACGAAGAGGTGGTGATGAGGCTTGTTGACAGAGCTGCTAAGAGTTGGGCAACAGTGGCTCTTTCTCATTTTTTAAAGGACCAACATCCGATGGGGCCTTTGTTTTTCCATTAATGCATTGCAAAGCATCGGACGTGATGTCGCGCAGGCGTAATGGACACTTCATCTCCCCTGGGGGTAAAATGGCATGAGGTACAGGTTACAATCACCCTGTAAGACGGGTTTCTCGTTATAGCAACTTATCCAAAATGATCTCTCCCTTGCCGCAGAATGCATGCAACATTCCACAGCTTAGTGCCGGCCACTTAGCACATTGGTGACTTACATTTGATGGCAATTTTCCAACCCTTTCGGCCTCCCCTTTAAACATCAGATCTGAGGCTTGACATTCAATATGTTGCCCTCCAATTGTTTTCTAGAACTCGTACCGGCCGACCTTGGGTGCAGATAAATTCCGTTGCGCTTCCGACTCGACCCCGTGGAACAATTTCAAGTTATCGTCATGCCGTCTCATTTACATGTCAGTCAAAGCCCCTTCAACCGCATCACAACTGATGCAAGAATTTCAAATTAATCCACCCCGCGCCTCCTTGCACAATAAAATCTAGTTCACAGCAATAGCGCATAACACAGCGCCGCTATTAGATAATCCCTCGACAAGATATCTGGGAAATCCAGTCACCCATTCAAGCGTCAAAGTGTAACAACCAAACCAAGCTCATTTCACTCTCATCACTTACTCGCACACCGGACGAAACGCGAACGAAATTCGAACTCGAATTCAAATTGCAAATTGGTAATCGTACACCCGATCCATCAGCACTATCGCCCCCCACCCTCCACCCGCAGCTGCCGTCAACCTATTGGCCTAGTGAAGCGCGTACACACTCCGAATGGCAGGCATCTCTCTAGCGTGACGGAAACGAAATCGACCGCGTTCCCATTGTTTCTCGCTGCACAGTCGATTGAACTTGGCCCCACGCTTAAGCTTGGTCTAGGCAAATCACAATTAGCTTCGCGCTGCGGCAACAAGAAGTGACGACTCTTTCCGGCGCCCTTTCTCTCGACAAATTGCCTGAATTGCCGCATGAGAGGTGCGGAGGCGGCCCCGTGGGTTGGGATGGCGCAGAGAGGAGCACATTAACTACTGCTGTCAAGGTTTTCTAAAGTTTTCCGGGAACCATGTAAATGCACAGCGCTCTGCTCTCGGTTTGGTGGTTGTTTCGCTTTTTTTCCCTCCAAATTGCACTTCCCTCCGAGCGACACTTAGGGGCCCCAACAACAACAACAACGACGAAGACGACGACGATAACGACGCCGATGTTATGGAAGGTGACGCTGAGGAGAAAGGTAATTGCTTTGGGAGTACTCCGCCATCGCCTACATCACCACCACCACCACCACCACCCACATCATCATTGTGTGGGCTGGAAAATAGGTATCTAGTGGTTTTTCAATCCTCATCACGCCGCGTTGTCGTTGCCGCCACGTCGTCGTCGTCGTCGTCCACAACGCATTTGGGTGTGCGGTGCGGCAATTATTTCGAAAGTATTCACCGAACTGAGTGTGCCGTCAGGGGTAATGGCGCGGTCTTGAAATTTAAATTAAATGAAATTTTCTAATCCGCCAGCAGTTAGTGGCTTGAGACGGGTTGCCACGCCGCAGGGCCGCGGGTAATGGCACGAGGGGAGTTGGCCAGCTCGGAAGAAAGCGAAGGTCAGTGGTGTAATTTTGTTGAGTGGTGCTGTTTCATTGCGGGAGCGTTGTTGAGTCACCAGTTTCGAGGGGATCCTTGGAGTTTAAAATGAAAGCACGTGACCTTTGACCGTTTTTTCAAGCGGGCGCAGTTCCAGAGACCATTCAAAACCACGAATAAACCACAAGTAATGATCCCTCTGACAAAGTGATGTTGGAATGGGTTGACAACATCCGTTCCACGCATCCACCAAAGCTCCGGCCCCAACTTCCGCGAATGCTTGAACAGATTTCGGCTTTCCACCGAAAAAGTTAATCGCCGCAGAACCGCGCCGCTTCCCATCAAAACCCACCAGCAGCCTGCAACGGAAGCAAAGCACAGCACCCACCCAGAAGTCGACAGAAAACAAATTGGTTTGCATCCGAACGTGCGACGTCTCCGACGTTTGCCTCGCACATGTGCTGTGTTCTTGCAGCCGTGCCTGCCATTCCACGCCAGCGGATAGATACACAGTGAAATTGTGAAATTGATTTAGGGATGATTGGCTGACTCCGCCTGACGATCCCACCTAGTGGTGTGGCCGGCCATAGATATGCACGCTCCGCTGGCTTATTTCTGCCAACACGACCGAAAAACTTTCCCTGCTCCCAGCATCCGGGTGTGTAGCGCCAACGGCGACGCTCACCCTCTTTGGGGCAATTATCTGCCCGGTTGGGAGGGGAGAGCGTTGCGCCCTGCATCTTCCCGACATTGAATATTCATGAAGGATGCTGGTGTTTTTGTTCCTTTTTCCCCCCGAAGCTGACGCCGTTGCTGGGGCTAATGAGGGGTTGATTTCTTTGTCACGCCCAAGTGGCAAACTAAAAGCTTTTTCCACTTGACCTTACCTCGATTAATTGATGGCGCTGGAGATCGTGGTCACACCTACCACTGACGGTGGCAATCAGTGGACGAGACAGGGTCTTCTTCCGTCATTAATGGGCACTGAAAGCACTCCAAGGCTCAAGAGTCAAGAGCAGTCAACCGGTTGACTTGATGACTGTCGGGTGGGGGTGGGGGCTGTTGGAAATTCATATTTAGAGTCGTGCACACGAATTTGCAGATCTTGCTATTTTTACGATTTTTTGCGCACTCCAATGCCACTTGAGCATATCCGGGGAGAAGTGGTCTCTGGAAGGAGAACATCTCACTGAGACTGGTCAAGGCATCCATTTCGTGTTTTGTTTTGCGGGGTATTTTGGGGGAGAGTGCTTGTGCCTGTGTGGTTGAATGTGATTCAGCTTGAAAGATTTGTTTTTCTAATGGTTGCTTTTGTTTTGTTGTGTATTTCAGGTAAGCAATCAAGCGAATGGAACATTTGACAAGAACACATCTTCACTCTGATACCTGGCATGATGTCTCAAGTGCTACTACTTGGAATTGCGTCTACAAATTTGAGCGGAGTTCTGAAGTCGACAGGATGTTTACCAGGTGGAGATGGGTCTGTAAACAATGATCTTAAGTAAAAACCTGCCAAAATGAAGCAAAGCAACAAAATTTTGAGCGAAAAAATACAAATTCGTGCGACAACATATGAAGTTCTCTTGAAAGCGTACTACCCAGGAACAGTCAGTTTGGACCTCATTCCAATCCAGTGTGTGTAGGGCTGTCTTGCAGGCACTAGATCAGGTAGAAGCGTTATACACAGCAACAGTTTACGAAGCGGGTTTGCAGGGCTTAGAAAAGTGAATCACTCGACTAAAGCGTAATTCATGATGAGGTTTGCTTTATAATGTAAAATAAAAGACATAAATTTGAGAGTGAACCTTAAATTTGTATTATCGGTTAAAACAACTATTTATGGCATTTCGATTTTTTAAAAATCATATCAATTAAATATTTGCCACGTCTACGTCTGAGGTGGTCCATTAGGAAGGTCGAACTTTGGGCGACACGGGTAGAGCGACTGGTATCTTGCCGATAACACGATTAATGTTGGATTCCAAAGCATCTCAATCGTGAAGACCAAAGACTTTACATATCATCATCGCCGTTATATTCTTCTTCATTCGCATTTTTCACTTCAGAGGTCGCGAGGGTTGTGCACGTACAAGAGACCTCCAGGTCACTCGATCCTCCACCATCGACTCTAACTCATCAGTAGCTATTCTCAAGAACAACTAGGCGAGTTTATGGACCTGATCCAGCCCCGTCGCCCTGGATCTGCTGAGCGGTCGCCTACCTAATAAAATTGCATCTAACACAGGCCTCGCAAGTCTAGTTGAAGGGAACATCCATAACACGTGATCAAAAAAAAGCCCTATCCGTCCGAAGAAGTTCCCCCTGCACTGTCGCGTTTCTCCGCCTATCCCAGTGGATAATCTCATCTCGAGAGCTTCTATTCAGGTTCTTTACCTTTCGGGTAAATTTCATGACCAAATGTGAGAGCAGAAACTTAGCTTTGACACCAAGCTGATCCACCAAGCTGCTTCAAAATTAATCCAGATTGACCAACCTACAAAAAAGCTCAGTGTCGCTTCTCCTATTTTCTTCTTCTTTCTCTTGTGGCGCTAAAGTCCAGTGTAGACCTGGGCCTCAACCAACATGCCTCTCCAGCCAGCTCGATCTTCGGCTAGCTGCCACCAGTTGCACACTCCAAGTTGGTTGAGGTTCTTCTACATTTGTATGCGCGACCTTAGCCTAGACGGTCCTCTGTTGTGTTGTACCAATGGCTCAGATTCGAAGACTTTTCGGGCCGGAGCAGTGGTATCAATACGATCTACATGTCCAAGCCATCTTTAGCGTTGTATCCGTCAACGCTTGACCAGACGCATATCGCTGTACAGCCCATAGCGTTGGATGTTGAATCTCCTCCTATAGATGTCATCAAAGCAAACAGGACCAAAAACCTCCCATCACTCGTGAAAAAAACGCCGGGATACTTAAACTTCTCCATCTGCTGGAGTTCCAGTTGTTCCTGTTGTTTGTGTCCACTGTATCTTCATGGCTGTTAAACGTAATGAAAAGCACTGCGACCATTAATTGTTATTAAAACATGTATCTTTAAAATCACCAACGTACTGACAGAACAGGTTTATCAGCCCAAGGCACTCATTTTCTTCAAATACTTTACAACAGGATTCCCATCCTATAACAGAAAGTGAAATTCGAAAAAAAACTCATTCTCACGGAAGCATTTCACTATGAACCGTGTCTGACTCTCTCTCCGGCTCTCTTTCGGTATCAACCTATCGAGCGCACTCTGGAGCTCCATCTGGGAGGATGCGAGGACAACTAAGTCATCTGCGCACAAAAGATGGCTTACTTTCAAGTCTCCCAATGAGAAACATTCCTCGCCTCGACTGCGCGGCAACATAACGTACATATATACACAGTCAAAAGGAAAGATGACAAGATGCACCCTTGGCGGAGCCCAACACCCACGCTGAAAGGTATTAATTTCGATTTTACATGCCCCCACAGAAAATAGTCAAAAACGATGTGATATCGCACGATTTAGACTGAAACGTGAAACTCAGCGCTCTCCAAAATAATTTCTCAACAAGTCCATTGTTTCAAGCACTGTATGGCTCCTGGCGTCGTCTTGTTGAAGCTATAGTTGACCGAGACCATCTGATTCAATTTTGGGAACCGCATAGGCCGTTAACATGACGCGATGATGGCTACCATTGACGGGAAAAATTCTGATCTGACTAATTTTTGAAGAAATATTGTTCCATGACACTACCAGGCCACAAACCGTTCTTTTGAATGGATGTACTGGTTGCCCCCCGTACTCCCCAGGTCACTCATCAGCCCGAATACGACAATTGTGTTTATTAACTTTTCCACTGATCCAGAGACGGACATAATCACTGAAAACACAATTTCATGATCAAACAACGGATTTGCACGGATTTTTTTCGAAAACCCATTCACTGATGCAAACCCGTGAAGTTTGCATAATGTCAGGTCCTCAGGTCAATCTAGTAAAGTTGTAAAATATGCCAGACCAAGCTGCTGAGAACGGCACGTTTTTTTCAGCTACAGCTGCTTAAGTTTCCTCCCTACGTGGTAGATGTGGTCTTACCGGTAAAATTCATCCATTTATGTAAATTGCAACACAAATTTGCTAATGCTATTGAGAAAAGTCGTTTCAGTAGGTCTATTAACGCGCAAAAAACATTTCCCACAGAACGCTGACTTTCGTAAAACAGCTGCATAATTTTAAGAAGCTGTTGTGATGTAAATTTTTCCGTGACCTGCCACACAATTCCGAAAAATTACAGAACCGTTGGATAAGAGTTACACGTGATCTGTCACAGAAGACTATTGAGATTCAAACTTTACGATGAATTTTCTCTTACAATGTCTTCAGCAGCCGGCATTGTTTTTTTGCATTTTTTTAGGGCGGTCCGATAAGTACCCATCTTCACGCCTCGATTGAGCCACAGCCACAGGTTGGTTGAGGCCCAGGTCCACTCCAGACTGAAGCGCAACTAAAAGAAGAAACGAAGAATATTGTCGAAGAGGATGTGTTTCATATAAAAATAAAAGCGCCCAACCTCTAAAAACATGTCTACACCTTCCCCTGTTTTTGTTTTCCATGGGAGACCACCGTGGCGTATTGATTAAGTGCATCGACTAAGATGCTGAAGATCCCAGATTCCTTTTCGGTACTGAACGTCTCACATTCATTTCAAAGCATCAACTCTTGTTGTAGATAGCATTCAAAAAGTACTAGTTTTCCATGAAAAGTTTCTCTAATTTCCCCCTCCGGAGACTGTACCTGACCCCTTTTACTTGTGATAGAGCTGAAGCACGCCAAACACGAGAATGTTGCTGACAAGGCGAGCCCGGATTCCATTTTTGTTATGGCGTGCAGCGGTTTAGGGTAAATCTGGGCCTCTACTAACTCTACTACTCAACTGTTGTTGATGCTGCCTTAAGTGAGCCGCTCCGTAAGGTTTCTTACTGTAGGGGCCGTCATCTTACTCCAGATACTGTCATAAGGGTCGTAAAACAGAACTTTCTGGAAAAGAGAAGAGGCCTCAAGCCTTTATCCCCTTCTGTACATCTCTTGACTGTACTCGAGAGAAATAATCCAAAATTTACCGAATGAAAAAGATTTCCCTCGGTTTCTCAAAAACCCTACGTATTACCTTCCCAATGAGCGTCTGACTGAAACTTTTGCGTTAAATTTTCCACGATTCTATGCCCAAACACAAGCATATAAAAGTTGACTTAATTTTCACGGCTTCTTTTACAAACCATCAGCACAAGCTCGAGAAATATCTAGATCCCTCTAAGATGGCAACGTTTACTTCATCACGCACCGATGTCTGTCTTTTTGGGAGCTTAAGAGTGAAAGGAATGTATGTTCAAACCGTTCAGCTGATTTGCAGTTTCACTAGTTTGTATAACTTCCTGTGGTATGTGTCCACTGTATCTGCAGGGCTGCTAAAAAACGCTCCTAAGACGAAAATTTAAAACCTGTAGCCTCTTAATCACCGACCAACTGACGGAACAGATTCATCATTTCAAGACACTCGTTTTCTTCAAATAATTTCCAACAGGATCGCCATCCTGTAACAGAAAGTGAAATTCGAAAAAAAAAACTCATTCTCACGGAAGCATTTCACCATGAACCGCGTCTGACTCTCTCTCTCTCTCCGAATCTCTTCCGGTTTCATAACTAAAATTCAATCTAATGTCTCGTCATTTCTTCAAGCTCCTCACAGTCCTCACAGCGACCGACAGCACTGCAGCAGCAGCAGCAGTGTCGTCAAAAATAAACAACTCCAGAGGAACGAACAATAAAGCGGAAGATTTGTATCTTCAATCATTTACTCCGCAGGCACTCACCAACACCAGCACACACGCTCCCGTCATATGTCCGACTGTCAACGAACCGTAGATAGAGGTTGTACGGACGATAAATCATTTTCCTCGCATCTCCCGGGGAAGAGGGAGGCGCGTAGCACATTCCATGTGCATCTCGAAGCCAGAAATACACGAAATACACCCGCTTTCGCTGTCGTCTGGTGTCTTCTGGTTCCATTGGCTGTCTCTGGCTCAAGATGCGCGAAGCATTTCGCTTATTTATTCTCACAACTGCTCGCCCTCAGGCCTGAAGACACACTAGAAGTCCAAAAATAGGAAAACCATCAGCCCGAGCAGCTCTCGTCCTAATGAGTCCCTCTTCAGGGCTGTGTGTGTGTGTCAGTGAAATTGAAATGTCTTCGAACCGGGCATCTCTATGCAGATGGATGGCGGCCCACCCCAGCGTGGTTGCAATTATTTATTTTCACTGCAGCCCGGAAGCCGACGACTTCCTTCTGATTGATGACACTCTTTCGCTCGCGGTGCGTCCCCTTGGTTGACTGTACAACGGAATCCGTGTCCTTCCCCCCCAGTATTTGGTCTGCGGTCAGGAAGGGTGGATGCTGCCGCAATTGAGTCATAAGGTAATTACTTCGGGAGTCGTGACGTGTCAACCCTTCACCGGATAGCTGCGTTTAAAGCAATTACCCCGATAGCCAACTCTGTGACATCCCCAACCCACCGGGGACTCGTGAGGGTTCTACACCCTCTGGAAGGGTGCGTGAGAGAGTGCATCTCTCGAAAGTGCATTCACAGTGCAATAACAGTTTTTCCAGCCATTAATGCAAACTGTCATCGCAGGGGTTGTCCTGGTCCACGGATGGATTACGTCCTTTTTTTAAATTTCGCGTCTGGCATGGGATCGCAGCTTCGGGGGTGCCTCAAAAGCACTTAAGAGGGAATTAGTCGAAAAATAAATATCCGCCCAGCGGCGGCGAAACAATGCGAACGCAGTTGGTGTTTATGCAAACAGAGGGTGACAGCAGAGTGACGACCGAAAGACGCAAGGGTTCAAGAGATGTTCGACTCTTGTGTGTTTCAAGGACCGCAGCGCTGTGTAGAAAGGACACAACTTCTGGTACACTTCAGTTTGGGTTGTGTTTGCCTAAGCATCAGGACGCACTTGAGCGGAGGTTTACTTTTGGGTCTATGAGAGGTTTCTATTGGTTCGGCTAAATTCAGCTTGAAGGAGCAAAAAAGTTTCACGAGTATTTGAGTCAAGATGTCCCACCACGGCGAATGTGCTTGAGGATTCGAGAGATTTATTGAATTACGTTCTGATTTGTTGGCGATTACTCTTGCAACTGCGTTGGAAAGCGTGGATAGTTCGCTGTGTAGTTCCTAAATGCAGGAATAGACCTCCTCTTGGCAAAGTCGGGAATGGGACGAAACATTTTGGTTTTCTAGGCGCTCTGGATAATAAATCTTTCCACAAGGCTGAACTAGACCAAGAATTATGGTCCTTTTAATTATTTTCAAAACGAAAACTCCTCTCAGTGGAGACAAAGTATGGAACCAATCAGACGCTTGCTGCAATACTAGATACGAGGTCCTCTTGCTGCAGTGCACTGTGTCATAGATGGAGCGTTGGCTAGGATAAAGAAAAGGAAATTGGAGTTCTCGACGTAACACACACTGAATGCCGCAAAATATCCCAAATCGCGCCAGTCCACCAGCGCGCCAGTCCTCCAGATGTCGGAAGTCCCTTCACTCCAGGGCAACCCTTTAAATTCTTCTCCTCAGCCACCTTTGGCGGCGTTTAAACAGCAGCGCAGCAACAGAAAGCCTCAACTCGCCGATTCCGCCCCCATCACGCCGGAAGGTTGCCTCGAAATTTCAATGCTCCACCAACACGATACGCTCTCGAGGGCATCAAATCAGTGCTCAGCCCTCCGTCACGATGTGTATTTCACAATCAACTTCAATTCCCGGCGGCCGTGAATGCAAATCATTTCACGAAGCACTGCGCCCGTGTCGAGTCGTCCATCACAATGCGAACACGGCACCACAGTCGTTCGCCTCATCAGAGAGAGCCGCAAAAATTCATTTCACCGATCACGATGTGCACCCAACGCCGTTCATAATCCACATCATCGCGTCACACTCTCGCATCATCGTCTATGATGTGGAAATTGTGGAAAAATCACCGCCCGCGCTAAATACCTCCCCAATTGCAGACGCCACCAACCAGAGCGCCACAGCACACTCGCTAACTGTGCTCATTATCGTGAGTTGACATTGTGCAGTCTCCCCAGCGCACAACAGGACTCGACGACAGCGCCAGCATACCGCCGCCGCCGCCGCCGCCGCCGTGCCCAGCAAACAGCCGCCAAACTCTCTCTCTCGAGTGCAATGTAAATGCGCGTCGCATTCAAGTTGCACCCGCGTGTGTGCCCGTGTGTTGGACTGTGTGTGTGTGTGTGCTCGCTGGAGGATGTTGCAAAAATAATAGCACTCAACGAAGCAGGTCCTTGCACTCCTCAGTGCTGTGGAGCTCATGCATAATGCATGACTCCCTCCCGGCTGAGGACTGGTGGCTGCGGAGTCTGGCGTGGTGTGGCGGTTACACAGCCACCTGTGTGCTCGTGCGGCAAGGAAGACTTCACCGTCGTGTCGTCGGACTGGAAAGGAAATCTCATTTGAAGAATGTTTTGTTCTTGGCGCAGTTGAAGGAACCACTTCCACGGCAGGATGAGACTCCTACTCCGACACCTCGTCGTTGGCTTGATGCGCACGCGAGAGAGTGCACATAGTTTTGTACCGCCGAGTGGTCCTTCACGCGAAGGACCGGCACGTTGCCACGCCAATTGCCTAAATCACAATGCCCTGAGAGAGCGAGACGCGCATAGACGGTGACGGCACCATTGTTTCATTCACCAAACGTCAAAGCTCGTCCTGTGTTAATTAAGCGAATTGAAACGAGTGCAGGGACGATGCCAAACAAACATCCCGCTCACTACCGGGGTCGCTGTGCGTCGATTGTAAGTCAGGAAACGCGCACAAAAAGCAAATCATTCCGAAAGTGCTGGAACAAACGCGACCACCATAGAGGGCTAGATTAGAACGGGGTCGAGCCAGAGGCAGGGTTCGCATCCAACGAGCATAAGTCAGTGCAGGCCGAAAGTTCCTTTGTAAAATTAATGCAAACTCCGGCCGGTCGAAATTCGGCTCCGAATTCAACAGACGCGGTCACCAGGAGGTGTGGGTGGGTGGACAGGCGGGGAAAAGAAAAAGGAAATTGAAATTCGAGACGCAGACAGCGGCAAAAAATCGATATCAAACTTCTCCTGACAACACGGCAATGACGACGACGACGCGTCGTCGTCGGGGTAACGATGACGATGACGACAACGACACGTTTGCAATGGTATCGTCGTCATCGTCGTCGTCGTCGTCATTGCCTGTTTCGTGTAGCAAGCGAATAAAAAGGAGGAATTTCTAAAAAGGAGACCGACCGAGTGCTGGAAGAGTCCTTCAGGTGTAGGGTAAATATTTACGAGCGACAAGCGAAGAAACGAGACCGAATGTGAATGCGATGTGTAGGGGGAGCGGGGGGGGGGGGGGGGAATTAATTTTGTAACAAAGTCTCGTGTTGCATATGCTCCACAGCTGGAGGGTGTATGGAGGTGGGGCCTCTGTACTCCGTAAGTGGTTGCCATGGAGAAGGAAAAACGCATTTAAGTTGAATTTTTATGACAAATTAAGCCTGTTGGCGGAGCAGACGGATTTAGAACATGAACTATGCCCGATTGGAGTCCATTTGGCAGCCTAACCGAAGGGATAATTGGTTTAAGCTTACAGATGGAGCCATAGCAGTGGGGATTTGCCGCAAAAAAAGGGGAGACTTTTGAATTTGAAATGCTGGGGGTGTTGTGGAGTGGAAGACAGTTCATCTTTTGACAAAATTTAAAGCGCTTACGGCGGGGAATTGACGCTTAACTTAAAGGAATTATGCCAAAAGTGAGATCGCACTCGGCAATAAACTGTATCCCCCCTCGACTCGTGAGGGAACAAGAGCACGCACATGAGTAGTTGCAGAAGCAGCTAGACTATAGTCGCTTGTGGTCTATGTTTAATTAAGCTACAGCAACCAGTTCAGTGATGTTCTGTTGCATCCACACGTCACGTTAGGTTGCAATGACTGCTGAATTGACGACCATATGAGGTCTTATAGAATTCCACAAAGGCATATCCTTACTTTCTCTGGTTTGTACTTTTGTGCCTCTTGGCGATCCTGGTCATGCCAACGTTTAAGTCTGCCTTGGCTGCTTCTTCAGTCAAGAAGTTCTCTCACAGACGGTCAGGTTTCTCGATAGCAGAGTGCGATCTCTTTCTCGTCTCCAACTTGGCGTTCCTTAGGAAAAATTACTCTGCGTCTTGACTACTTACTTTGGTTGGAGGTTGGGAAACACTGCACTCGAGAGCTCAGACTCAAAAACTAGTCCGTTGTACTACCAGGCAGTAACTTTCATTTACTGCAGTTTTCTGGTTTTCCGAAGAGCGACCAGCAGGCAAGTTTTTAACTCCTACCCAATCAGCACCAAACAGCCGCCACATGATACGAGCAAAGGCGGAACATTGACAGAGAATGTGTCTCTGAAGTGTCTTCACCTTCTCCACAGTCTCAAAGGGTGTCTTCACTAAGCCCAAGCAGACTTAGCTGCTTAGAGAAGGTGAAGTGTCCCGTTTGTACGCCAACAAGTCGTCTTCAGTCTTTCCTGTATAGATATGACAGAAACGCGGCGGATTTCTCGCTGACGTTCGGGATCCTGCACTTGGTCAGCCTGCCTCCTGGAGAGTCATGCTTGGTTGTACTGTTGTAAGACCCAGCCGTCGACGGAGGCCCTAACCAAGGAAGCGGGTGGTCCCAGATGGGTTCGGGACCTATAAATACCTCTTTACAACCCTGCCCAGCTAGTTCATTCGCTATCTCGTTTCCCGTGATCCGGTGATGTCCCGGGACCCAGACAACTTGACAAACTTTCCTGTGCAACCTGTAAAGAGACTTTCGAGATTTTTGAAACCCTTAATTAATTGCTATAACCGCCTTAATGTATTGGTAGGTTCCAATCCATCCATTGGTGTAATGGAACAGTTCACGAGGAAGGAAGGAACGATATTCTTGCGTCCTACGCACCTAGCCGAAGGTGTGATTGCTGCTTAGGGATTTTTGTCCCACCATGGTCAATGGAGGTTTCCAATCATTTTTGCCTGAGTGGTGAAGCTTGCATTCCTGATCAATAAAATGTTTCTTCTTCTTCTTCTTCTTCCTCTTCTTCTTCTTCTTATTTTTCTTCTTCTTCTTCTTGTGGCGCTACAGTCCGAGGTGGACCTGTACCTCAACCAACATGTCTCTTCAGTTAGCACGATTTCTCCGTAGCACGAAGGGAGGACTATAGCAGCTGTAGCTGAACAAACCGTACCGTTCTCAGCAGCTGATTCCAAATGCGCACTCCAAGTTGATTAAGGTCCTTCTCCACTTGTGGGCGCGACCTTAGCCTAGGCCGTCCTCTGTTGCGTTGTTCCAATGGCTCAGATTCGAAGACATTTAGGGCCGAAGCAGTGGTGTCCATACGCTGAAGACGCTTGACCAGACGCATGTCGCTGTGCAGCCCATAGAGTTCTGCGTTAAATCTTCTCCTCCAGACGCCATTAACGCAAACATGACCAAAAATCGCACTCAAAACTTTTCTCTCGAAAAGACTAAGGGCTTCGTCATCGACTTTTAGCAACGTCCAGGTTTCCGCGCCATAAAGTATGACTGGGATGATCAATCTTAGTTCTTCGAGAGAAGCCTCTGTTACTCAAGTGTCTGTTGAGCCCAAAGAAACAGCGATTGGCAAGAGTGATTGTGCGCTTGATTTCGGTACTAGATCAATAAAGTCCAAGCAGTTTAAATTTTGCATCTGTCGGATCTGTGATCAAACAGCTCATAGAACATTATGTCGATTGTTGATTCTTCCTCGGAAGCAGTGGGTCGGAGAACCTGGTTTAAGTAAATTAAAAACTTTAGACCCCAGGATGCACATTTCTCCTTTATTGTGTCAAATGCTGTGATAAACCTTGAAATATCGTTAAAATTTGCTTTTTGTACGCTTTCTCTTATCCTCCCCAACTGTCTCTATCACTCTAATCTATCTTCTCTCTCTCTCTCTCTCTCTCTCTGTCTCTCCCACTCTCCCTCCCTTCCTCCCCCACCTTTCCCTCTACCACCTTTCTTCACCAACTCCCTCTCATTTCTCTGAACCTGGCCCCAATTTCAATGCAAACTTCCATGCAATTACCGCACAGCCACAAGTTTCCCTACTTCCAGCACTCCCTCTCTTCCCGTAACGAGTCTCCTTAATTTCAGACCGCATTGTTGGTTCCCGACAATGGCCAACTCTAGTTTGCAACTTAAGGCGCGGTGCCCCTTCAACTCGAAAGCATCACCTCAACTAATTTCGCGCAAACTTCTCAGCTATTCTCCTCCTCTTGGCAATCTTCTTACAAAATGAAAGGCACTTCCTAAAGCTCATGTCGGCCCCCACCTCCCACTTGTAAGTCGCCACCTCCCCCGCCCACCCCCCTCCACGAAGAAGTTTCTTTTCAGCCTGTTGACGGAATGGGGTTTCTCATAAAAAAAAACTCAACACACACACACCCCGAAAAAAAAACCGAAAAAAGGCTCCGTCCCCTTTTAGGAAAATGATTGTCGTTGTAAGACTCCATTGAAGCCCTTTCACATTTTCATTTTGAGCAGAGGACCATTTAAAAAGCACCCGTCCCATAAACGAACCTAAACTAGGCCACCATCAGGTAGCGCAGCATTATTACACATCAATCGTTGCTGTCCCGCCCTCTTCCTCCCGCCGAGCTGCAGATGATCCTCAAAGAAAGAGATGAGTCCTTCAGTCCTTTTGCCCTCTTCCTCTTGTTGTGGTGGTGGGGAGGGGGAGGGGGAGGCTATGGTTCCATGGATTAAGGTGCATTGTAACCCAGTTTGTGAGGAGTGGGGGACTCACATTTTTTTCCAGGTCAACTCCACGCGCTTGTTTGTGCCTCTTCCATCCGCTGTTGTCATCTAGTTTTCTGCCTTCGTGACCATTTCATGACTCTTATGTGTTGCTCTCGGTGATGGGGTGATGGGATGACGGTATGTTCATTTCTGGCCATTCTCCAGATGGTTGTAGTTTTCGATGTTCTGCCACCACCATCACGGCTCTGTTGTGTGTTCTGCGCACATTTCCTCTTCACCTCCTTCTCCCTCGCGCGCCCATCATCCCGAAGGATTCGCACACTGCCGGAGTTAGCTTCCGGATCAGAGTTCCATTTAACGTTGTTGCCGGTTGCTTCAGAACCATTAACTGGATGATGTTCGGTGTGAGGCGGCGTCGCCGCGGTGTGGAACAAAAAAAACAGAAGCCATTCCTAATGACTCGTGTGCGCGGATGGCAGGAGTCACTAGACTATAACAGATACGTATCCTGTCGTCGCAGTGTTGCTGGCAGGCGTCGGGAGTATCTCCACTCCCGAGTAATAACTGTACATTGCAGTGACCCAAAACTAGGCCAGGACACCCGCCCATTGTGTATCGCATTCGATTGGATAATTTCCTCGTGTTCATCTGTTCCCCGGCACGCATTGTCTTTCGCTTTGTGACGCTATGGAAATGAGAAAGCAATTTGCATTAGACCACTGTATCAGATGACGAAGAGCGGAGTGGGTGGGGGGGGGTGCTTAAAAGTATTGGATTCAAAGTTTTATTCGTGTTGAAACTTTTGCCATCGAAGGATGTTGGCGTTCGTTTTGCTCTTGATTGTTTATCCTTCACAGGCAGGGGAAGTGGGGTCGGACGAGGGTGAGATAATGGCAAATTTATTCACTGCCCCGTCGTTGGTCTGCATTGGACTGTGAATTATTTGAAAGGCGATTCGTTATGCCTCCGGGACAAGGGTGTCCCTGAACGGAGACCCACATCAGCGTGATGTCGGGGACTTACTCCTCTTTTTTTGCCGCCGCATACTTTACGGCATTCATTTGGCGAGAGGTCCACATGACTTAAGTGGCTTTATCTGGACAGGCTGACGGACCCCAAGTGAAGGCTGCTGGAAATGTGGCGATTACCGAAAAGTTATTTATGGTTGCTTCCCAGTCGTTTGTCTTTCGTCTTGGTTACACATTCAGCTCCATTCACGCTCTGTCTTCGGGGAAGTTGACGGCGAGTTTTGTCATCACTGGGAAGTTCTCGCATAGACAAGTAGTTGCCCTAATTTCCTCAACTGTACATCCATTCGACTTCAGGAAGAGGTAATATGTGTTTGTGGGGCAAGCAAAATGATGTACATATGCTGTGTTTATGTCCCAAATTGGCTTAGGGTATGAGATGAAGTCGAGATTGTGACTTAATTGATGGTGAGAGGAGGAGACAGCACACTGATGGGGAGACAATGAATTGGGGTCAACTTCCTGGAGCTGTTCGGGTGGGGGAGTTGTGTACCGGGATCTGAAGTACTGGTAGAAGATGAAGAGAGAAAGAATCCTGCAATCCAACAGCAAGTACAATTTGTTTAGAAATCCTGGGTGCCTTTGGAGTATTTTAAGAAAAAATTCTGATGGAATGAAACTTTCAAGTTTTTGTCTTTGTCCAATAGCATAGCCCATGATGTCAGTTCCGTATTTTTTGTGAGTCATTGTACAGCCTTCATTAAGCCAGAATCGTGACATGAAACGATGATGGACTCAATCGTCTTCTAACTTCAAGTTTAGAATTGACCTTTTAAACAGCAATTTCTGCGGATGGTGTAGGACCCAAGAAATTCATCGACTCATGCTCTTCTTTCTGCCTCAAAAGAGACACCGGTTTGGAATAATATTTCCACGATAGTCTAGATCAGCGCTCTGCGAAACCCATTAAGCACCCCCTTTTCCACTTCAAAAGACTCTGTGAAAGTGTTCTGCAGAGTCATTCATTTCGTAGTCTCAAGTTGGTATGGTCGGCATTTGACACCTGTCAAACTAAGCTGTCATTTGAAGTGTCACAATTTTAGTTAAACATTTGCCATTTACGATAATGGATCGAAAATCGGGATTAAACTATTAAAACACAAAAAAAAAGTGATGATTCAAACATAGCAAACTTTTGCGCATTACGTCGATGGCGGTCATCATTATCGACCGACTAACTAGCAATCGCAAATGTTTAAAAAAAATTGAAGATGTCTTAAGGCCTGTTGAAAAAAATGCGTCTGTAAGTGTAAGCGCTGCTAATAATAATATTACTAGTGTGGCACTTCAGCCCATAGGGGACCTGGGCCTAGCTTTCGTGTTCTCTCACGAGTAGAAGGAACTTACAGTCTTTTGCCGACTCTGAACGGCGAGATTTGAGAAACTTTTCATAGACAATTCATAGTCTTTAAGTGTTGCCAGCAACTAGGAAGAGTTGGTGCAGTGAAAAAAACGCGAGGTGTTCCGTCCTGAAATCGAACCTGGAACCTTGGTGTGTGAGTCGACGCACTTACCCACAACGCCACGTCGACGGTGTTAGCGGTGTTCATGATCGAAATTTATAAATTTCCTGGCATCCGCAGCAGTTGAACATGTGGTACACCTAACTATGGCGCATGTTACGTTTGGATCTAAATCGTGATGACCTACTGCCCAGGCGCATCGTCGAAGATACGCTTCATGGATCGACAAAAAATAAACATCGATTTTTCGAACAACATCTTCTCCAGTGACTTGTGAGTCCCTGTGTTTGGCGATAAATGAAGGCAAGCCGAAGTATATGAGTCATCAAGGAAGGATGGACAACATTGACTAGGCAGCAGAAACTTCGAGGTAGTCAAGGACTTCGTCCATTTCGGCTCCGTGGTAAATAGGAACACCAACATCAGTTCCGATATCAAACGCAGAATCACTCTTGCCAATCCCTGCTCCTTTGGGCTCAAGAGGCAATTGAGTAACAGAGCCCTCTCTCGAAGGACTAAACTGGCTTTGTACAACAGCTTCATCACACCGGTCCTACTTTGCGGCGCGGGAACTTGGACGTTACTTAAAACGAATGAGGAAGTCTAAAGTTCTGCGTTCGACTTTAGTCCTGTTTGCGTTGATAGCGTCTGAAGGAGAAGATTCAACAACGCACTGTACGGCGGTATGCGCGTGGTCAAGCGTCTTTGAATACAACGCTTAAGATGGTTACGTCAAGTGGAGCGTAAGGACACCACTGCTCCGGCCAGAAAAGTCTTTGAATCCGAGCGATTGGGATGATGCAAAATAGAACGGCCTAGGTTGAGATCGCGCATGCAAGTGAAGAAACAACTTGGAGTGCGCAATTGGAGGCAGAGATTGTGTTAGCTGGAGAGACATTTTGGTTAAGGACCAACAGTCCACTCGGACTGTAGCGCAATAGAAAGAAAACGAAGCAGGATTTTCTCCAGCGATGAGTCACTTTTCACTCAGCGGGTATTTGAAAAAAGAAAATTGGCGCATATGGGGCTCAGAAAACCCGCAGAGTTCCACCTGAACTGTTTGGTGTGCTCTATGCCCGAAAGCCACAGGTTCGTATTTCTCCAAAAATTCCAATTGACGGGCGGTTAGAGTCAATTTGAAGCGATATGGTCGAATGAGTTTTTTTTGCCGGCGGTTGAAGACTTACATGACCTAGACGACATGTAGTTCCAATCAGAAGGGGCAACAGGCAGCACATCACGACCGGGTATGGCTTTATTGCTTGAGATGTTTTCTGGTCGCGCAAGTTCACGTTCTGAAGACGTCAATGGGCAACCATGATTATGCGACTTGACAACGTAAGATTTTTGTCTGTGAGCCTAACACGACTAACCCCCGGACTCTTGACGAAAAGCTGACACAACTCAAGTTATAGCCGAGATCTGATGAAAATTTAAATTTGGGAAAAGTGCTTAAAAATTACATCAAGAGATTCGCATCTTTGTCATAAAGAAGAAACCATAAGAGATCTTTGGTCCACGCTCCCGGTAATTTTAAGCAAAAATTTCACATCGCCGGAGTCGTAAAGAAACAGGCTGGCAGCTAAAGCACGTCCACATAAATCTTATAACATTCTTTGATTACCTCGAATTCTTGAATGACCTGATGACCAAGAGTTGAAAGCGTAGAAGAGAACAAAATGTGGTGAATATTCGACTTGGCGCTTATGACTTTCAGCAAGACGACGCTGTTGTCCACTTGACTGATGTATGGGAGACAATTGTTCTGTCTGTCAATGGTTACTTTTTCATCGACGAAATTGCTTATCTATCACTGCTAACTTCACCCTAAGAACACAGTCTTTTTATGGGTGCTGTTATTTTTGAATAAGACCAGCAGATAAATTTGAATGTGTTCACTCCGTACGCCCTCGGAACAAGTGTGCTTCTGACATCTATGTACCTTGAAGGAAACAATAAACCCCGTCCAGATTCAGATCCAAACATGACTGAGCCTTGTCAGCTAGATATCAAAAAGTCAGATCAAAACAAATATAATCCGTTGTGAATTGAAGCGAAATCTGAATAATGCCCACTCAACAGAGCTGGATACCTTCACTCTTTTAATTGGAGACCACCCACAAGACCTACCTCTTCCTCCACATCCAGCCTATCCATCCCTCACTCTTCAATGACGAGTTTGAAAACCACAGAAATGCAGAACAATGAAATCATCTAAACCCCATCGACTCCATTGTTCAGCAGATGATCTTCTGACTTGACCTTCGTCGAAACCCACAGTCCACCTTCATCAGGGCGCCACCCACAGCTTCCGTCTAAACATTCCCCGACCGGAGAACTGAAACAATTGCGTCGCACTTTGACTCCGACTAAATTAGCTCCGCACTTCCAGACACAGACAATGCCCCTAGGAAGCAAATTCTCCCCTCATCAGCCGTCCATTGTCCATTGAAACGATTTCCTTCCCCGTCCCAGTCATACCTCACTCCAGTCTGACATTCCCATGCAAATTAGACTCCGATCACTTCCTTTTATTTCGAATCATTTGCCAAGACTGATGCAAAAAAAAAATCATCCCTCGTTGGTTGTGTCCACTCCGTTAACCCAGTTCTGTCGCAAAGCAACACCATCCCCCTGCAACAGGGAGACAGAGAGTGAAAGAGAGAGAGAGAGAGAGAGAGAGGAAGATTGTAAACATTCATTGATTCATTGATATTCAAAATCATTTCCTGGTCCCCGGTGGACAAGTGTTGTTAACCCCCCTCCCCCACATCCCCCGACATGTCGAACGTCTTCAACAGCAAAAAACTATCGAGGGATGGGCGAGGGAGAGCCGGGCTGGGGGGTCACGTAGTAAAATCATCGACATTTGTTTAGCTCCCTATGGCTGCGAAAACTTTCTCCTTTTGAATATATTTCCCCCCCCCATCTAGTGTCCTATGCCCTTTGGTGGAGGACCGCCGCACCACTCGCCACCCCACACATTCGCCTGCTGTCTGCTGCAGATAATAAGGGAAAATTTATCGTCCACTGAAAGGTTGTTAGTACAAAATCTCAGGCTCTGCCCCCTTCCCTCGTCTTCATCGATTGCAAAGAGGAGCTGTGGAGGACAAGAGAGGCCTAGAGAGAGAGAGAAAGAGCACGCGCTTAAGGATATGCCAAGAAAACATTATTGGATTCATCCCCCAGAGGACGCAGCACATTCCCTTTCACTCGCTCGTTCCGACACCGGGTGTCTTGAGTCTTCCTGCCCCTCAGCCCCACCAACTCCCACACGCACACCTCGCTGCCAGCGCATGCAGCGCTCAACGGAGCAGGCACAACAAGCGGGAGGAAGTGAACAACAACACAGGAACACAACATCAACATCCGTTTCATAGTTGCGGTGGCGCTGCGTAACAAGCAGCCGAGGTGGCGGGCGGTCGTGGGCCACAAATGCGATTCGATTGTTCCTTGCTCATTCATGACAAGGAAGCAAGCATACCGACAGTAAAAACAAACACATACCCACCACAGCGAGTGAGCGAGAGAGACAAGTCGTCGTGGTGAAAAACCCACCCACGCACACGGAACCCTATCGATTGGGGTGGCAGTCGAATTGTGCTCCTCTCGATGTATGTATGTACGTTTGCAGGACTTGTCTGCAAACAGAGAGTGGCGGCGGTGAACGTTGCCTTTTTGCAGAAAAGGGCGGGCAATCACTGGCGAGTGTGTGCGTGTGTGGGTGTGCGCTTTTGGATACATACCGGCAGAGAAAAACAAGGAAACGAAACTGTTTTCGGTTGTGTCTCGTGTGCTGGATTTGGTTGTGTGTGGAGCGCGGGGCACGGGCGGCAGTGTATTCGAGTTGAATGGAATTTCAGGATATCGCTTCGTCCCCTTCGTGTCTGTTGAATTCATATTCATTTTGGCAGCGTTGTGTTTAGCTAATGGAACAGAGGGCGCCAAGGGGAGAGTTGGAAGAAGAACAACAGGAAGTTTACGTGAAGGGGAATCGTTCACGTTGTAATTCTACTCCAGACTAGATGGAGACTTGACTCCGACGACCATGATGCAGCCGCAGGGTCTGACGTTTAGCAGTAATGGGGACTGTATGGACTTTTGACGGTGTTCTCGTGTCGTTGGACTTACGAGTACATGCAATGAGGCATCCTGGAAGCCTACAGGGCAACGATAGTGCAATGGATGTGTCTAGGGTGGATCGATTTCTATGGCGGAGCAGCTACGCATGGTGGGATATGCAGTTCCTTGGCAAACTAAAATTTTCCCGAAGGATCAAATTTAATTCCTTTGTTCAAAGAACTGAACAGAGCTCAGTCAACATCATCTGCACTTCCGCCGCCATCTAAACTGTCCCGCTTCTGCAGCGCATTCCTGTCTCTGACAAAGTTCAATTGTCACGTGCACTACAGTACACCGCCACCATCCGCGGGAAGGCATTCAGGAAGACTCATAAAATAGCCTCCAGTTTCCCTCCTTGCCATCATTCCACCCCATCGCCTGCTATTCACAAGAAAGTCTGTTTTATTTTCATTTTCCTTTTATTACCCACATCCCCACCGATATCCAGTCTGTCCTCATCACAAAACACACATGCCTCTGGTTTTGCCACTGTTGTTCTTGCCATTGTCGTTATCCTTTGTTATGATATCCTCTTCCATCACCAAACAAACTATACTAAGGTTAACAACTTTCCAGCCGTCCCCGTCTCGCGCGCTCCCCCCACGGTCCAGAAGACGCGCGCACAAAAGCCTTACGGAGAGCAACAGTTTCAGGACGAAAAGAATGCCTTATGGCCCCGCACCCATTTAAGGACATGAATGCCTCGCGTGAAATTGGAAAATTCTCCTCTAGTCACTTGACGAGCAGAGTGAGGCATAAAAAAAAAGAACTGAGAGGACATATTCACGAAGTGATGTGCATCAAAATGACGCGTGTTGGAGCATCTCATTCACACACACACACCCGTCTAGTCCTTCGTCCCGCGAGCGACAAAAGCACGCCTTGGCTGCAGAAAGTCACAGAATCTTCTCTCGTTGTCGGGGTCAACAACCCAGCACATATTGCTGTGCGGCGATTTTTCTCTAAAATCCTTATTCCATCCCCCCTGCGCCTCGGCAGCTTGCAACCCCAGCATTCACAACAAGGACGTGTGTCTGAGATGGCCCTCTCGTTTGCGCCTTAATTTGAGCGTAGAATCGTTTCTTGAATTGCGGGAGCGAAGCGGTGTGCTTTGCGTGGAGCTTTGAAGGACTTTTTGTTACCTACACTCGCTGCGGTATTTTCGGTATCGAGTTCTCGTTCGTCCTTGAATGTGAAAATTCGTGTAATGGTAACGGCTTTTATGCGCGCACTTCATGATGCCTGGCGTGTGTTTTTCTGCTTCTGTTTGTGAAGCTTATTGCCGGGACGCTGTGTATCCTGTGATGATACGCTTTCAGGGGTACACAACGGGCATTCCAGTCGACTGGGGGCCATATTGATTTTGAATGACTTGCCTGAAGGCCGGAAATCGTTGACAAACGCAAGCTGCGTTGATTTATCACCCCAAGGAAAAGAAAGGACATCCATACTGGGGGGGGGCGGTGATAAAACAACTGCAAGATAATATCCTGGACGAGTTTGATTAGAAATTTATGTGCTCTTGGAAAAACAAAATCTCGTTCCAAGGACACCACACTCGGTCATGTCATTTGAAGCGACGACGAGTCTGTTTCTTGCGCTCGCAAGGGACATGAACGCGTGTTCTAATTTTCGCAGACAAAAAAAGAAAACTTCTGAATTGGCTCTGCATGCAAAAGAGATTCAGATTTGTGTCAGATCTCGTGAGATTAAGATTTATGCTGGGATCCGGGGCATCCTTGACACAGTTGTATGCGACATGTTGGTTGCGTGCGTCTTTTCTGTGTCTCTTAGCGCATTCGGGCGGCATGACGACAGTGATTAAGAGAATGAGGGTAATGAGGAAGAGCCGCAAAATTATGGCCTTCATCTGTATGAATGTCTATCGCCGGATGGGAAGGATCTTGAGATCTCTTATCGTTGTACGCTTCGTTATATGCTTCAATTAACCGTGGAGCATAGATAAGTGGTTATGTGTGCTGTAATCCTTGTTCGGTGAAATGGCTTATGTGCTTAATGGAGATGGGGTTAGGAAGGGAGAAGGCAATCTGATTAAAAGCTCTTCGCAGTGTCCCTGGGCCAATGTCGGAGTCATGCATTGGGCGCCAATTTAACAATTTTTTTACTTATGCCCCTGATTAAGGTGACATTTTGAAGAATGTCAGTGAATGTGACTTAATGGCAGACAACCTACCTCTTGCAGGTGTCAGACGAGAAAAAATCTCGTTCGGTACCGGGCGCCACTTTTTAAAAGCTTATCACTAAGTTAGTCACAAAATTTGACTTAATGGCGGTCAGAGTAAATGACTTTACCTGCACCGCCCCCAAGTGTTGCTGGATCAATGTGAGAGTCCTGTACTGGGCGCCACATTCTTAGATTTTACAACTTAGGTGAGAATATGAGTCACAAGATTAAATTTTTTAACAGAAAAAATTGAAGAACTTTCCTTCCTCCTTAAATTAATGCCCCAAGAGACAATTTGCAATGTTTTACCGGGCGCCAATTTTACAAATCTTGAATCAGGTGCAGTGCCATGCCCTTAGATCAATATAAAGACTCTGCACCGGGCGCCATTTAATCAAATTTTTTGAATTAAACGGAAACACAGGGCTCAGAATATGATTTGGTGGCAAACGGATTGAAGAAATAAAACTCCTGCTAACGGAAATGTCACTGGAGAAATGGTGAGGTCTTGTATCGGGCGCCACTTTTCCAAAAGTATGAACTTTGGTGACTTTATGGCAGTTCAGTTGAAAAATGTTATCCTTGACCTGACGGTTGTGTCACTTACTAGCACTGGAAATGAAACGTGGTCTTCTTTCATAAATTTCTGTCTCATTGCTGTTTTTTCTTTCCTTCGGCGATTCACTGCCATGAACCTTCACCGGTCGGCATTCAATACACAGCTCAAGAAATTTTCTTATTTCTTTCCCACGTTTCGCTGCTTTTATCCCACAAGCCCACTGAAACTATCCCACAGCATGCCTCAGAGCCTTCAGAAAGACAGACAAAAGCAAACATTACCTGACCCTTTGAACTCTTATTTCTCTCTTGAATTCCCAGACAATTTCTCTGCGGTTTCAAAACCTCTCCAGCCGACACTCCCTTTCAAACTTTCTGTCCAGCCGCCTCGTAGTGCAATTCATTCCAGCCGGGTTCACCGCAACACGTTCGTTGGCAACCTAATGAATCTCGAATTCGTTTCCGCATTTGGTGTGTACGGCCTTCCGGGGTCCTTACCGTACCTCCACACTCGAAATGTCGTCGCGTCAAAGTGTCGACAAACGAATTAGAGCCTCGGCAGGTGCACGACTCAAAAGGTTGCCGGCCCTTGGACCAGACCCCGTCCCCCATTTGTGAGTTTTATTATCTGCCCAGCATAGGAAGTACAAGTGTTCCGTCCTCAACACCTGCTCTCAGCTGGTTGCGGCTAGAAACTTTATGCAGGTGACAGAACGTCTACAAGGGTGGCAACTTAGTGCCTCTGTGCCTAAACTGAAATTGCAGTCGCCGGCGATTTATTGTTTCAGTAGGCTGTACGTTGTCGGTCGGTTGTCGTCCTTGTGTCAGAAACCGCACTCGAAAGTGCGAAGTTTTTCAAGTGAAAGGGGGACCAGCGAGCACATCTGTGTTTGTGCTGAAACCGGCACCCTCCTTGCCTTAGCGCTTTTGATTTTCAGTGGGTGGAGAGGTTGGGGGGTTACGGGAGAGCTGTGTGTGTGGTGAATTGTTAATGCGGCGTTGAATGCCATTTCGATTTGTATTTGCCCCGTGGGTGGATTCAACTCCCCCAAGGATCGGTGTAGGCGTATGGCGGGGGGAGGGGTTAATGCATAATTAATTATTTAAAGAAAATAGGCCAGGAGAACGTTTCCAAATACTAATTACAGGAATTACGTACCGTATCGTGAGACGAGAAGGGCATACGGGGAGCTGGAGTGATGGAATTTCTGCGCAAATGTGCTGCCATGTCAGTTAGGCCTTGGCAAACAGGGATCTTGTGGATTAATGCGCTCGCCATATTGTCACAGCAAACACAATGAGTGATGGAATTACTGTCATATCCTGCTGTGTTTGTGCAATTGGTCATAAAAAACTTTACGTCACGTTCGCCGTGGGGTGAGGCTGAAACAATGTAACAACAATACCTCAGGGATATGGTTATGGCTTCTTTAAAATTGTGGTCGGGTGAGAAGGATGGCGTAGTTGGGGGTGGGCGGGGGAAATGGTAGTGTGGGTACGTGGGGAGTGCCTCTCATGGGAAAGCGAAATATCTTGTTCTACAAATTGCTATGTGAGGGGGTAAGGAGGTTTGTTTGTTTAGAATTTTGGCATTTGAAGGGCAACTTGATGTCATCTTTCTGCTTACAATGGCTTTCTGCTTAGCTCTTGTATAAACTTCAGACTGTGGGAAAGTATATGAATGATGGTATTGCAAGTCTTTTTGACTCTTTTTGTCACAACAGTAAGGAGCTGCATACAGAAAGAAATATTTTGGCACCCTTTCTGTTACCAACTCACTGACGAAAAGATAAGAAAAGTTAATCAAATTGTTCCCTTAAATCGACGTAAGAGCACCAAGAAGGTATTAGCTTATCATCTCTATTATTTTGTGTCGTTCTATAGCTAAATTTTGGAAGAAATGTGGACCAATGAGTGCACATAAACCACACTTTTCAGTCGGTCAAGTCTGAACATCGTATCTTCCGCAAAGCGCACGAAAGTCATTTGCTTCAGTTGACCAATTTAGAGGCGCTGTTGAGGTGTAAGTCTCTTTATGATGAATTGCCAAACGATTCTGAACAAAAATGTCAAAGCAGATTGATAGGAGTGACGCATGATCTGTCTTAAAATCCTCTTAGTAATCAAACTACACGATGAATCGCTCTGTATGGAACTTCTTTAGAATCTCTGTACTTGAGCGACCATTAAATGATAGAACTATAGAACCACAACACTGCACTCGCCACTTGTGACCAATGCCGGAACTTAATTTGTGTGTTGGGTGGTACTTTACCGGGCGCCATTTAAATCCAAAAATTTCAAGAAACTTCGTACAAATTGTTTGTTGGTCTGGAATTGACCAAAAACCACGCGATTTAATGAAATGATTCAGAAAGTGTAGGCATCGGTCGACGACACCATCTAAACGCCACCTCTCGGTTCTCGTCATTCCAAACATATCGACGCTCCTCCCTCAAACTTGAAATTTTCCAAAACAAAAGCCGAAAAACAGCAGCAAAACCATCATTAGCATCCATTCGAATGTTAGGACACACTCCAAGGCTCCATTTCATAGCTACAATGGTGCACAGAAAAACAAACATACCGTTGTCATGCTTTGTTTTCCGCCGTACATCCTTCACAAACAACTCCGCCACCATCAGCCAAAGCAGAAACGTCCATCAGTGCCCACGACAAAGCGCCATTGTTTACCTCCAAATGGACAGCCACTCCTAGTCACTTACTTTTGATTCAAACCACTGAAGCAGTGAAGTGAAAAGAGATCCGAAAACATTCCAAATGACGAAGCCATCCAGTCGCATAGTTGGTCATTCATCCATAATCGCAATTCACCCAAGTCAGTAACCTCAAAAAAGGAAAATATGCAAATGCACGCCCACCGCCACACACAGGTGCCTCGGCCAGGACACGATGATGATTTGAAGTAATCTTTGTGCATGAAGAGTCATCCCAGTAATCCAGGACAGGAATTGAAGCAGATTCGTCCCATTTATGCACTAAACGGCTCTGAAAAGAAAAGAAGCTTAGAATATCCACCACACACACACGCACACATCATCCTGAATGGCTCCTATTCATATTTGGTCCTTGCCACGGGGACTAAATCCTGCAGAAAGCGTTGCTCTCCCATCTGAAACTGTTTTCTTCCAAAACTCCCTCACAGGGAGGTTCGCATTGGCAGAGCTGTAAAAACTTGGTCCTCCATCGGGAATTGGCAGTTGAGATGAATTTAAGGGCCAGTTACACCGACTTGGAGGGCAGCCAATGCACTCAACAGGATACTGATGGAATTCAAAGCGATTCCGGGACACTCCTCGGGGACGACGGTGGCGGCGCGAGGACGTGTGCAAAATTATTTGCAATGAATTCACAGTGGAATGTTGAGGCACTCAGACTCAAAGGATATCTCAAAGGGTAAAATTTCGGAATTCAACAGGGACGGTGTGGTGATGGCAGACGCTGCTAGAGAGGGAAACTGACTGGCAAAGCGAATGAAAGGATTCCGTTGTGAGATGAGGATTGCGTTTAATTTCATAGTTGCAAAGGCATAGTTTTGTTTCGGTTTCAAGCGTACACAACAGTCTGATAGATGCATCAATGTTCCGAATGTTTCCTCTGCATCCGTTCCCGGAGCTGTCCGAACATGAAGTCACCCTGCGTCCAGCCCATGTTCCTACGGGGTTATAAGCAATTCATCCTCAAAATTTCATCAAAGCGTTTAGGAAATTTCTCACTCCTGATAACAATGCGTAGTCCGTTTAATTTCAGAAATCTATTTCAGTTCATGCTTGTCCAAGAGCATCATTCCAGTACAGAACATTGGCTCTTAAAGCTGAAGTAAAGTTTCCAAAGAACGACAAATCCAGGAGTAATGGCAACCTTTGGCAATGTATTTCCAAGTCTATAGATGACAGACTCTGTCCAGGCAAGTTAAGGAGACGCGGGGTAAAGGGAATCGACGGCATCTAAGTCTGAACATATCCTTGGGCCATGACGTCCAGGCATTTTGCCTATGGGCGACGACGTTCTGACAGTCTGCCCATGGCCGACGACATCCAAGCAGTCTGCCTCTAGTCAACGACGTCTTGGGAGTCTGTCCAAGACCAACAATGTCAAGGCGGTCTTTGGGTGGACTACAAAGACGTCTACGCAATCTTCCTATGGGCGAACGCGTCAGACACTTTATATATGGGCAACGAGATCCAGACAATCTGCCTATGGTCTACGCTATTCACATAGTTTGCCTCTGTTTGACGATGTCGATAGAACCTGCTTTTGAGAGAAAGCGTCCAGACAGTCTGCCTATAGGCGAAGGCGTCCAGACAGTCTGCCTATAGGCGAAGGCGTCCAGACAGTCTGCCTGTAGGCGAAGGCGTCCAGACAGTCTGCCTCTGATTAACGACATCAAGGTAGGTGGCAGACGAAATCCAGCGAGTCTCACTCTCTAGTCGGTCCGCCTCTGTGCAACGACGTCTAGTTAGACTGCCTAAAGCCAACAATGTCAACGATGTCGGTCTTTGGGCGACGAAGACGTCTAGACAGTCTGCCTATGAACGATGGGGTCCAGAGAGCCTGCCAATGGCAGACGACATCCAGGGAGTCTGACTCTAACCGACGTTCTCTAGTCGGTTCGCCTATGGGCGACGACGTCTAGTGAGCCTGCCTAAAGCCAACAATGTCAACGAGATCTGTCGGTGGACGACAAAGACGTCTAGGCCTTCTACCTATGAGCTAAGGCGTCTAGGCAGTCTGCCTCTGCTCGACGATATTCAGGGAGCCTGCCTATAAGCGACGTTCTCCAGCTAGTCTGCTACTGAGCGATGACGTCTAGGGAGTCGGTCTATGACGGACAACGACTAGGGAGTCAGCGTTTCGGCAAAGACATCCATACAGTCTGCCTGTAGCCAACTTTGTCAAGAAAGTCTCTTGGTGTGAGGCGAGAACGTCCAGAGAGCTTACACAGACACTCAAAGTGAAAAAGCGGCCTCTTCTAGACACAGGCTTCACCACATAAATCCCTACAAAGAACTAGTTGAATGCGTCCCCGTCCCTTTACGCATCAAAATCGAATCCAAAGACAAAGTCTCTTTCCCTGCAAAGAAGTTCATCAAAGTCAGAATTTCAACACTCGACAGAAAAGTCTCTCCAACCCTCGTAAAAATCATTTCCTACTCAATCGTGCTTGAAGCAGAAAAGCCTCCACATCGATTGCAGATATTGAATAGCTACCTCCCCAGTTGATAGTCTCCACACTCTTTCGATGGCAATATCGCCTTCGGGAAGTGCAATCCATCTAATCCTTCCCTTCTGGAGGCACCCTTACAGTTCCAGTCGAGTTCAGTAACCGCCGCTGGATCCCATAAACACTCAACACACATCGTTCCGCGCTGCAAAACGAGGCCGTCCTCCCTCTAAGCGGCTCGCATCATCAATCGATGCAAAGCGACTTTTATTCCTTTCATGTCAGCACTCCTGCAACGCCCACAGTCCACTCCCTTGTGTCTCATTAAATCGCCACCCGATACCCTGGAGGTCGCTGCCGCCGCGCCGTATTCACTACGCGCCCCCAGAGCCTTTGAAATCAATTTGTCAGCGCAAAATGGCAGCAATAACGATCCACTCTGCTTCCCATTGAATGGCTGATTCCATTTGCCCGGGGAAGATTCATCAACAAATAATGGCGCAACCGCGGTCGCCACCCCATCCTCCCTCAGATTGTTGATTCCGATTGAACACCCCGTCATAATGGAGCAATCAACGACCGTCAACACGACGCGACTTTATGAGCTTTAATTGTGGCAACACTGAGGATTTACTTCTGTCGCACTGTTTGCCGAAGACGAAGGCTGCGCCTCCATCCAAGGGGAAGGAACCAGTGATACTCCAGTGAATAGACTCGTACTCTCGCATTCTCCCCCGGTAATCCATCTGGAGCAGCCACGAGGAGAAGTAACGCTCTGACGCCCGCCGCCACCGCACCAGCCAGACCACAACTGAAGAGGAGGCCTTGTGTGCACTCGAAGCCTCCTTCCCTTGGTGGGGGCTGGTGCACCACTGGCGTTCCTGCGCTAAATGGGTGCCATCGGAGGATACGCCAACACATTAACCACAACGCGGCAGCAGTCACCGCCGCCGTTGTTCCGCTGGCGATGTGTCAAGTGCCGGGAGACGACTTGCGCGTCTGGGCTCGTTTCTGTTTTTCATTTGTGCATTGCGGAGCTTCCGTGCGCTGCTCTGCAGCTGACGTTAATCGAAAATGTAGCCGCAGCTGACTTGTTTGCATTTTCCTTCACTGATTTGCATCTTTTTCTCTTTCGTTTCAGGTACGTACACCCCAGTCACATCTCTCACTGTGGGCCGGAGGGGAGGGCTAAGTATGCGCGGTAAGTTGCTATCGCATAGCAGAGGCGACCGTTTGGAGCAGGAAGTTGTTTCGAAACTCGCTTGAGATTGCCCACACAGTTGCTCAAGGTCTGATTTCGAATTCATTCCGTTCGCCGCCATTGCTGACCACCACTTCGGCCAAAAGACAAGCACGGTTGAAGGTGCTCTTCCATTCTCTCATCAAATGCAAGTGTCGTCGTCAGCTAGAACATCTGACACCGAACTACAATGTATTCGGCTTTAATTTGCGTCGTAATCCGGCTTCTCTAGAAAATTGTCCGCGTTTTCCTCCCCCCAGCCACCGGCTAATGAGCGATACCAGTAATTTGTTTTCCCATTTGTCTTGCATCTCAAAATTCATCACGTAACACACTTTGAATAGCGCCGTAAATCTCGCGGCGGCAGCACCGCCAAATGAGAAGGAAATCACAGAGACACTGCACGGCATAAGCTGAAGGAAAAACAATTTCCCGCGATTGCACAACACAGACAATTTCAACTTTGTAGCATTTACAGCGTAATCGATAGTCATTTTGTGTGGCTTACGGCCGGCTTTCGACTTACCGCTTACAAACAACGAGCAACGCCGGGGCGCGGTGGTGGTAGCGGCAACGGCTTAGACCAACTTCGCAGACCCGAGCGCTTTGCGCTGGCTTCACACGTGTGGTGGTCGATTGTTCGTGTTAAGGAGCCCCAATCGCACAAATCCGCTGCGAATTCAAGCTGAAGCGGGATTTTTTTCTTCCCATCATTCGAAGCAGGCCACAGGGCTAATTAGTTGTTAGGCAGTAGCGTCGGTCATTTCAAGCGATTGGTATTTAAAGTGTAATTAGCTTCCTCGAAACTAATTTGGCTTAGGCGGTTGTGGCTTGCGTAAGGCAGTCATTATTTAGCGCTTTGGCTGGGAATTCATTTGCAAATGTTTTCCATCGCAAACAGGCCGCGATTATGGGAGATCTTTGAAGCGAGATATCCGGTTATTGGAAATCAGATTTTTTTTTTTGTAATGATGGGAAGCGGTTTCCCGCTTTGTTATTTGTAGCAGTTTTGACGGAGAGGAGAGGGACCTTATCTTGCCCTCATTTCTTAGGGATCACCTGAAGAAATGAAGAGAGGAGAGAAGAGAGAAGTAAAAAAAAACCTTTATGTTCAAATTTGACACAGGCGGACAACTCAGGATAGGAAAGGGCGGGAAAAAAGGTCCTTATATGAGCAGAATTTTCATTTTTCTTAAAAAAATATTTATTTATTCATCAATTTCTATTTTCTTCCCCTCTAAGAAGTCGCCCCACTTGTGCCAGTCTTTTTTTTTTCTAATCCTCGAAGCAGTTGTGATATACACTTTTAAGTATGCGCGTGAGCTCTCTCAGGGACTTGGTGTGTATCTACTCAATTATCCCAAAAGGCCGTCCTTTTATGGGCCTCTTCACTCTTGGGAACAGGAAAAAGTCGCAGCAGAGGGCCAAATCTGGTGAATACGGTGGCTGAGGCAGGATTACAAAGTTGGTTTCGATCAAAAAATAATGAACAAGCAAAAGCTAATTTGGCAAATTTAGAACGAACTTCACTGCCACACGCTTCATACCCAAAACTTCCGAAAAAATTGCATGGCATGGGCCAACCTGTATGCCGATATCTTCAGCAAATGTGATTCGACGATTCTCCGTAACAATTTTCTTCATTTTCTCAACATTTTCATCGGTTGTTGATGTGCTGGGGCGTCCAGGGCGAGCGTCGTAATTCACATCTTCTCGCCCTTCTTTGTTCCACTTGTAAAATTTTCTTGTTTACTCAAAGTACACTCACCGTCATTATTTTCATTGTTTTTGAGCACTTTTTGAGCACAACTTTTCACACAGAATTGAATACAAATTCGTTGGTCTTTTTGACAGCAGGATATCGCAAATTAGGTCTAACTTATACGCCTTTTACAACAAAAAAAAAATATGCGGAGACGAGTGTACCAACGTGACAAAAAATAAAAAAATCAATAAACAAATGCACGTAACCCGCGAAATTTGAATTCACTTAATTTTTTGAACAGACCTCGTATTTATCAACTCAACACAAAGTTGAAAGGGTGTTACCAAAAACGCTGCGAAATGACTTGATTTCTTACAATGATGTAAGAAACATTTTACACCCGGGCCAAAATATTTAACCTATGCATGCCCCAAGCTTCAGTACTACACTCTTATCTGTTTTGGTAGCCCTTCGACCTACTGGATCGGATCGGAGGCAATAATATTGCAAAAACGATCAACTCCTCAGAACATTGAAAAAACGTCTCGTAGGTGTCATTCTTTTATCCCTTTTTTAACAAATATGTTCAAATGAATTAGCCGGCTGCATTCCTTCAATTTAAGAAATCGCCCTTTAAACGCCCATCAATTCATTTTAAGTCCAATATCGGACATACACTTAAGTTTATGTTTAATGAATATGACGTAAATAATAATAATTGAGTGGCACTACAGCGCACAAGGGACCAGGGCCTACCTTCTTCAACAACTACTCGTGTTTTGCGTGCCACTGTTCCCTCACAAACGGCGAGATTTGAGAAGCTTTTCATAGGCAGTTAGTACTCTTTGAGTATTGTCAGTAACTGGGAGGAGATGGTGCCGTGAAAACAAATGCGAGGTGTACAAACCGGGAATCGAATCAAGACCATCTTTGTGGCGGTCGACGCACTTATCACTACGCCACGGCGACCACAAAAACGAATATGACATACTCTTCTCAATTCTATGTTCGTTCTCCACTACTATACTTTGCAACAAGTTAGACCACTTAAGGGAACACGAACACTCGAAATCTCTTTAGCTATGTTCTATATAGATGAAACTGTAAACATATTTTCGAGACGAGTGTACCAATATAACAAAATAAAAAAATGATAATCGAATGTACGTGGAACGCGAAATTTGAAAATGAACCTTATTTTTTAAGAGACCTCATATGTCTTGATCAGAGTATGAGGCCGCAGAGTTGTATTCTCCGATGCGTGTTAATTTAACTTGTTTGGATCACATGGACAGAAACCTGAAAGAATTATTAAGAGCGAAGTTACACATTTAATATTGTCTACACTCTGTGGAACGGAGATAAATATTTTATATATAAAGAAAAATATACTTAAAAAAAGGCACTCATAGTTACATGTCGTGTTTTGGAACCTCATTCATGTTCTGAAAGTCGGCTGTCGTCCACAAAACAACTGTTGCCAGTTTGGCATCCTCCCAAGATTTCTTGAATACCATTCTTGCTGGTCGATTGTATTTCGAAAACCACCCTGTTCATACAAAATAATACACTACCAAAATGTTGCAGCTCCTTTGCATTTAAAGAGCGGTCCAACAAAAATACACGACGATAAATGTTAATAAAGCAAGCAATTTTTAAAGAATTATCTTTAAATTTTTTCATTGGGATATAGAAGAATCTATGATAATTATGTGTGAAGCAAAATATTGACCAAATGGTCGCCATGGCTTCGGTGGCACAGCTCCATACTTTCAATGACTCTCAGGCATAATTTGAGGTTTAATGTCGTTAATGTTCCAACTTATATCATCCTGAGTTGTTCTTAGCTAATTGAACGTTATATTGTTTTTTGTTTTTTTCTCGAGTGGAAGTGACCTACAATTTATTACTGACTCTGAACAACGAGATTTTAAAAGCATTTTATTGACAATTTCTTCTCGTCGCGTGTTGCCAACTTAAAAGAAGTTATACAGTGAAAACATGTGCGATGTTCAGTACAGAAATTGAACCTCGAACCTTTCAAAAAACGCAAAATATCACGACCGGCACATGACTGATGCAGAATTGAATTGTTTCTCTGGCTGTATGAGATTTGGCGACGTCTTGTTGAAAACAAACCCCTCCACATTAATTTCTTCAATTCTAGGTACGAAAAAATTGGTTATCATTTCACGATACCGAATATCATTGACTGTTTGCGCTTAACTTGACTCATTTTCATAACAAAAGGTTCAATGCTTCTTTCAGCCCAAAATCCACACCACACAGTAACACGTTGAGGATGCATTTGCTTTTCGTGAATCACTCAAGGATTTTCCTCGCCCCAAATGCGACAATTCTGCCTATTGACGAAGCCATCAAAATGGAAATGGGCTTCGTCACTAAAGATGATTTTATCGGCAAAATCAGCATTTTCATGTTGTCCCCCCAATACCCAATTAAGTAACTCCCTTCTGCTGGCTGGCATCAGTTTCTGAGTCAGTTGAACTTTTTATGCATGAAGATGCAAATCTTCCGTCAAAATTCGCTGCATAGTGGATTTGGAAACACCAATTTGCTGAGCTCGGTGTCGAATTGAGGTGGATGGAGTGTATGGAGTCGATCGACCTGGTCGAAGGCGCGTTGTTGTCTTTACATCAGTTACAGACCCAGTTTCAGCAAATTTTTCCATTAATCGCTTTACAGTTGACTCTTTTGCAGCATTATTGTAACCCCAAATTGCAATTTAAGAACTGTAGCCGCAAAACTTTCACCATTTTGGTAAAACAATTTTACAATGAGAATGCGTTGTTCGTTCGTGTGGCGCTCCATTTTTATTAACCTTCTACTAACAAACAAATATCACCCTTTATAACAACACTGACTGATTATTTTCACTTTTCGATTCAGTAATTTTGAATTTTTAACATCGTTGACGGACACCCAACAATGTAGAACCCGTTGAAATAAGCTTTTCGAACGTACTCTAGATATATCGCTCATTCTCTATTGGCCTCCAAACCAGTAGTCTCTATCGCAGCTCCAAAATAAGTCAAAAAATAAAACAAATTGAAAGTACCTTACATCACATCAAAACGAAATCTGCTTCCAGTCAAAACAAGACAACTCTTCTCTGACACAAACAAAATGGTGTTCCATCAGCTCACGTCAGTGTGCCTTTGTTTGGTTGGACAACAATTTGTCGTTTGTTGTTGCTGTCAATCTCCAAAGCAGACCGCTCATCACACGGTCATTAAATGAAGTTCAGAAATGGAAAAGCAAACTTTTCCCAAGTTATTCTCGGGAACAATGCCCGAAACCACAAAATGCTGGAAGACCACAATTTAAATTAAATTTATCGTTAGTTCTCAGTCGATTCCGCAGCGAATGCCCGTGATTTTAATGAAGCCCCTGCAAATCTCAGCGATACGTGTAATGACGGTAATTACATGAAAAGCGAACTTGTGACAGCTTCTCTGTTTTTTTTTTTTAATTTTTTGTTTCGCGCCACGCGTGTTTGTGTGAGTTCGTTTTCTTTCAACCGAACTGTTGTTGTTGGATTGAGAACAGACAGATAATTATATCGGATTTCCAGTGAAAAGTTAAATTACAGCGAAAGTAATGGACAAACGCGAGATCCGAATGCGGATCCAAGTAATTGGAGATTGAACCTTTTGAATTGCGCTGCGGATTGAGTTCTTAATCGGCTGTCGGAGGTGTGAGTAGGTGGGTGTGTGCTTAATTGCCGCGGTGGCGACACTGCGGCGGCTCTCCGCGTATGGATGGTGGCATGACTTGTCGTTTATATCCGATCGAAAAGAAATTGTACCCATGAATGGTTGATGTGTGGGAGGGGAGTTGGGGGGGCGGTTGTATTACATGAGGAGGGCTTAAACATTTAAAGCAATTGTCTGAATTTAGGGGAAATTGACGTGAAATGGGTGACTGTGGGAACGAACATTTTGTGAAGATTCAGTTTGATTCAAGTGAAAGATTGGTGGGAAGAATTTGTGACAGATGAGTGACTCAAAACTTACCCAATGCATAAATTGTCAAATCAAATCAAGATGAGCGGCACTGAATCCTCAATCATCCCCAAAAGAGAAATAATTTCTATACCCTTTGACCGACTAGAAACAATCATTTAGTAGCACAAAATTTAGGAACTATAAATTAAGAACAGTATGAGAGCGCCAAACATACGCTCAATACCAGCGGTCCTTCGATCTGTAAAATTCCAGTGCTTCTGGTACCCGCGATAGCCCTGTCTACCTTTCGAATATCCTTTATGGTTGAGCGCTATTGCCCCTCCCCTTTATGAGGCGGGAAATCATCCGCTCAGGGTAAGTGTAGCTGTCTGATGAACAGTCAACCACTCTACCTTAACCTGTCTCACCGAAGTATCCCTATGTTCCATGGAAATGTTGGCCAATATGACAGACGCGCCAAAAGCTAACTTACATCACCATAACCTTTGTTTCATGGCGCAAAGTATGCATACCTTTCGCACAAACAGCGTAAAACAATCAAGTCCTCTTGAACACTCTCCACTGAACGTTCAACCCCCGCACCAACACTCTCGGTACTTCAAAGCAAAACGCCCTCCACCTTCGCAACAGAAAACACGCAACTATGCGCCACCAAAACAACTGCAACAATTTTTCAACAATACAAATGATAGCTTTCCAACGCGATACACTGTTAGCGATTTATTGCCACGGCTGCGGTTGAGAATGCCACTGCTGCGGCTGGAATGTAATAAAAATGAAAAATTCCCTACGTAAAGTGTGCCACTTGATCGCACGTACTCACTCGTCAAGTTTGACATTCATGCCCAGCCCATGATGGGAAAGTACGATGCAAAAGGCCGGAAATCCGTTGGTGGGAATACAGTTAAATAAATACCCGCCGCCCCCCCAAAAATCTCGTCAAATCCTTTAAAACTCGTCCAATGGTGAAATAAATGTTTTGAAGTGAATTCGATAGTCCACAGACCACAGGCCGCCGGAGGAAGTCGGAAAGGGAACGGCTGAAATGTAAATTCGAGATAAAAGTGCAAAAATTATGCCACCCACCCCGCGTCGAGTCCTGTTCGCCGCTGCTACTTCTGCCGTGATGGGTTTAGTTGAGCAGAAACTGTAAGTGAATTTCAATGCAGGAGATTGCCGGATTCACGGATAACCGGAAGGCAGGACACAGACCCACACGTCGACGAGAGATTTAAAATAAATAAATGCGAATTTTAACGAACCGAAAAAAGGCATGTTCTCCGACCCGGACCCGGACTGTGTTTGTGGATATTCCTCGTTGTTGACTCGGCCTTTCGAACTGAAAATGTGTTTAATTGAACAATTTTTATTTACGACCTGCACGGCACTGACACTTAGAGGGGGAGAGGACACGACCGAAAAAGGATTTTAATGGCAAGGATGGATTATTCATGAGAAAAAAGCACACACACGCCGCTGCTGTGCTGTGAAGTGCTTTCGCTCTGATTTTCTGGGGGAAATATAAGAAAATTATTTTCAGAGGTTAACATTCTCTGATTCTTGGCTTACTGGCTGACGTCAGACGGTCGTTTTGGCGACGACACAATCTCACTCATCGGCGGCGCGTAAAATTCATCTGAAATCGTAAAAAACAAATCCACTGTGTTGCGTGCTTTATTGGAGTCATCATCAGTTGTCCATGATTCTGCAGAGATGAGCAAATCTGTGGAGAGTGGTGTAGACTTGTGATGATTAATTTCTTTTTTTGCTTTCGGAGGGAGGAGATGGGGAAAGACAAATGTGTCCCAATATTGTTGTTGATCCCAATGTCTGTGACGAGGTTGACGATTCTTGAATCGACGAATTTCGAAACGGACAAATGGCTCATTGGTTAGAATAAAAGAGGAGAATCTTTCAGAAAATTCTTAAGCAAGGAGAAATATTAGATCATAAATATAAAAATTCTTAGCTGTTTTTTTTTGTCACTAGATGGCGTTGGTGTCCATATATTTGAAAAACACTAATCCTAGGATGTAGCGGAGGCACTAAACATCAACAGTATGACCGTTTTGACTAACCCCAGGAGAGCTCAATGTTTGGCTACCACCTGAATTAACGCAGAGAAATTTAATTGACCGAATAACCATCAGGAAAACGCTGCTGAAACGTAACGAAATGGAACCATTTTTGAAGTGATTCATTACGGGCGATGAAAAATTGGTTAAATATTGCGAGTATATCTAACGCAAGCGATCACGGTCATAGGCTGGTGATCGAGGCTGCTATGGCAGCGAACAAGGTTATGTTTGCTGCTAGAACGTGATGGACCGGTCAAATCGATCATTCAAAGAGTGATTCATCGTGGGGTTTGATTTACAATCTAAAATAAAAGAAGTAAATTTGAAAATGAACTTGAAATTTTTAAAACCGGTTAAGAGAACAATTCATGGCATTTACTTTTTGAAAGCGATATCATGTAAATGTTGACCATGACTGCATCTGAGTTGGTCAATTTGGAAGGTTCGATTTCAGTCATATCGAATGGTCTCTTACGAATATCACGAGTAATTTTCGCTTCCAAAGCGTTAATTGTAGTTGACTTTGTCCTGAAGACCTATAAGTTCATATATCCCCAGAGAATCGATTTAGGCGGCTTAGTTACCGTAGCAACACCAGAAATTAAGTGCTCATCAAAGTGATTGCTCAACAAGTCCATTGTTTCATGTGCTGTATGGCTCGTAGTGCCGTCTTTTTTAAACCAGAGCTCACGGAGACCATATGCTTGAATTTCAGGAAGCACATTGGGCAAGATGCTAAGAATGACGAAGAATAGATTCGTCGCGGTCTACCAGCAATATCTGCTCTAGTCTCTTCACTACGTGCTGGATGGCATCTAACCGCTATCACCTACTAATGTAAACTAGAAATCAAATCTTCGAATAGTATTGGCAATAGGCGTTTCAGTTGGTCGATTATGTGCACTGAAAGTTACTTAAAATGGACGAAATAAATTTCTTACAAAACGCTGATTTTGGTAATACAGCTGTAAAATTTGGAAAATGCTGTTGTGGTGTCAGTCTTTCTATGATGATTTGCCAAACTATACTGAACAAAAGTGAGTGAGCAGTTTGATAGGAGTCACACATGATCTGTCGAAAAAGACTATTGAGAATCAAACCTCACGATGAATCGCACATTAGTATGCACAACTCAACCGTTTGAATGAAGTTAACAAGAGAAACATCAAGCTTGGCTGGGGGATGAGGAGTTGGCCTCAACCATGACAATGCTAAACTACACACATCTTGACGGAGCTTAGTTACTTAGTTTGTGTAAACAGGACCTTGCACTCTACCTACCCTAAACCCTAATCCTATCAGTAATTTAAATTACTGTCTAACCATCTAGATGGTAAAAATCGGGCGACAGAAGAGCAGCTAAAACACACGAGCACAACTTGTTCACTGAAAAACTTCAAAAGTTCTTCACCGATGCAATTTTGAAGTTACCCCGAAAGAGCATAGCCAATATGTTCTTAACCAAACTGGATGTTGATGTTTGGCTTAGGTAGAGAATAGCACGTAACTCGACGGGTGTTGTAAAAAATTTTTCATGATTCTGCCCAACTAATGTCAAATTGTGTCAATGACAGCTCGGCACATCTAGGCCTCAACCAACATGCCTCTTCATTTAGCACGAGCTCTCGCCAGCTGCCTCCAATTGCGCACTCCAAGTTGGTTGAGTTCCTTTTCCATTTGTTTGTGCCATCTCAACCTAGGGCGTCGTCTGTTGCGTTGTCCCAATGCCTAGGATTCGAAAACTTTTTCGGTGTCCATACGCTCTACATGGCCCACCCATCTCAAGGGTTGTATCTGAAGACGCTTGACCAGGCGTATGCCGGCGTACAGTTCTCCTTCAGACGCCATCAACCCACACTGGACCAAAAATCGCACACAGAACTTTTCTCAAAAAGGACTATGGTCTTTCTCATCCACTTTAAGTAACATTCAAGTTTCCGTCCCGTACAGGAGGACTAAGATGATCAAGCTGCTATACAAAGCCAGTTTAATCAGGCGTATCGGCTCTAATCACTTGTAAAATGATTCCAACATAAACTAAGGACACAGGCATTGAAGTAGATCTACAAAATTGTAAAAAAAAATCCAACTGTTGATCGAAGAAAAGTCCTCCATTGTCAGAAAGTCTACAAAGGTTTGTACCCAATTTCTTTAGTTTCACGAATATTTGATCATTTTATTTTATTTGTTTGTGGTCACCGTGTCGCATTATGTGAGATCGTGGACTCACACTTCGAGACTCTAAGGTTCGATTTCAGTACTGAACACCTCACATTTCCACAGCACCACTACTTTCGAGTTGCTGACAACACCTTAAGAGTACTAAATGCTAATAAAAGAGCTCAAATAACGCCGTTCTGTACAAAACCCTGAGTCCCCTCTAAGAAGAATCTTCTTGGAATCTTGGTCCTGATCGATTATGGGCTGTAGTGCCACTCTACTAATTATTGTATTATTTGCTTAGATTCAAAGGGAAAACTGAAATTGGAGATATGCCATTTTTATGCTGACTCTTGTGCTAGTTTTTTGATGAGCGTGACAAGGGGAGTTGTCTTCTTGAATTCTTATCTACACGTTCGACATAGTTGGGTACATCGAAATTTCAAAGAGGTGCGGCCCAGCTGCTGGGCCTCGATTTGAATGGAATGCCAGACTGGTTTAGAACGTATTTTGCTCATGAATTTTTCTACAAAAATTTTACGACCATAAATTTGGACAAATTCAGACTTATGACTGAATGTTTTGAACAGACTTGATTTCACAAACAAATCAGGAACTTTTGTATAAGGCTGAAAGTCTTGCAAGAAAATGTGTAAAATCTTTTGCCAAATTCACGCATATTCCTCCGGATATAGTCGTTTAATTTTTTTTTTCATCAATTCAACAACCATGATCTGCAGGTGCTGTAGTTTCAACTAAACGGCGCACCGTTGGACACAGCTCGTGCCGCCATTGATTTACGGAAGGAAATGTTTGGTAACCGCATGGATTCACGTTACGCCGCTTGACTATTTTTTGTGGGGATATGTGAAGTCGCTAAACAACTGACCACTTAAAGGACCACATTCGCCACAAATATTGAAAAAAAGTGGTCGAAAATTGGAGCTTCAGATTAGACTTCGTCCGATCCAGGCATGGCGGGCATATGCCAGAAATCAGTTTTAAATTGTAATGACACAGGAATTTCATGTAAATTAAACAAGGATCATCTCTGCTTCAGTCGAGTTCTATAATAATGTGTGGCACTACAGCCCACATGAGACCAGGAGCTTTCTTCTACAACAAGTACTCGTGTGATGCGTGCTTCTGTTTTCTCACGAGTAGAAGAGAACTACAGTTTTTTGCTGACTCTAAACGGCCATATTTGAAAAGTTGTTCACAGACAATCAGTACTCGTTGACTGTTGTCAGCAACTCGAAAAACGTAGTACCGTGACAAAATGCGGTCCGGAAATCGAACCTTCAACCTTAGTGTGTGAATTGACGCATTTACCCACTACGCCACGGAGTTCTATATATCTACGAAAAACATCCCTTACGTTTCTGCCTTCCATCCACATGGATCGGGTAAAGTTTACGCTTCTATAAAAAGCCGCACCGCAGTATGTTAAACCAAAACTTTTAAAAGAAGAATTAAACTTTACTGTCACACGTCTGTCATCTCTGATTCGGTCTAAATTCATTGTAAAATTTTACCTCGACTCAACGTGTGCAGTATCCGCACACAGACAGCTCTAAATGCAACCAATTGTTGATACTTTGGTGCATTTTATTTCCTATCATTTCTTTCCTATCCTAACAGTTTTTACACAACCAAAAAAATAAACAAATCGAGTGACGTAACCCTAAAAATGCGGAAAGTGACACTTTTTCGATTTTGAAAAACATGCTGCAAACGTAAAAAACAACAAATTACCGCGCCACTGACTGGCATCACAAACATCAGTCTACACCTACCGCTCTAATCATTCATTCCATAACTCCCGCATGAAATCAGTCAACAAACCACACAAATGTACTAAACCCCCCAGGAGGAGCATATGAAACAAAATCCCACACAATTTCCATCAGAAGACCACCACCCCACGGTTCTAAATCACTTGCAGCCGACACATTTCCGACCGCAAACGAGAGTAAAATATGTGGCCACAAGTGTGGATATCCACTCGCTGACCACACCACGCCCGGCCGACTTCTATGAATAGAGGCTCACAAATTGCCGATAGTCCGTCGATGGCCATTACTCATCGTTATAAATATGCAGCACAAACTAAAACTTTTTTTTTTGTTTTCTTCAAAATTTCTCGGTCACCGGAGTTCAACAAGTCGCTTCCAAAAAGGCGCCAACAACCCAACCGAACCGTCGAAAGCCTGAAAGTAGCCGTTTAGTAATAATCAACAGTTTATACTTTTTTTTGTTTTTTCCACATTTCTGGCCGTTTATTGTTTTCTTTTTGCGTTTTCTCTGTTCGCGCTTACTCTCTCGTAGTTTGGCATTTGAATCACGTTCGCTTAGAATGAAATTCCTCCGCCGCGTCGTTCGTCGTTGGTCGTCGGCGATTTTCTTTTGTTTTGTTTGCGATTTGTTTCATTTCGTGCGGATGCCGACAGACTGCCAATGATTCGACGCATGGGTGACCGAGCAAGTTTTGTTTTTCTGCTTCTCTGTCGCTCGTTCTTTAACTTTTCCGCAGCCGCATACCGTTAAGAGGGTGTACAGGGTGTGACACAGCCGAAAGGAGTGGAATTTGTAAACTTTCCTTTAAAGTTCCCCCCGACGGTGAAGTGTCGGCTGCCACATGCACAGCGCAGCAGCACATGCCCGTGATTGTGAATGGAAGTTAAAGTTTGCATCCCCTCGGCCAGGTGTAAGTGACACTCATGTGTCGTCGCCACAATCAGACAACACGCAGTGCAGGGGAATCCTTTGAAGCCTAGACCTTGCTGAGGCTGAATGAAAGGCAAGTCCTTGTCTCGTCGCCAACCTGCCGGCAGTGCTGGCTGCGGCACATTGTTCTGGTCGTGGCGCCCCACAGAGAGGATACGAGCGTTTACTTGAAGGGGAAATGAGGATAACCGAGTTTGAGGGGACAGGCGTGGGGGTAGATGACAGTCCTTGGTGCACTGTGGCTGACAATCGAATGCGGGCGATGTTTGCCATTACATGACGCGTCTTTGCATGCAACATGGAATATGGACACAGGTGTCGAGAGTGTTGAATAATCCCCGTGAGTGTTGCCCCGGGGGGTGAAGGCTTTGTGGCATCTCATGAATCACAGGGTCTGCCACTTGGTGCAAGGATGAATGGTATTTGCCGAGAGGGGGTACGCGGATTGGAAAGCAGATGCATGGAGATTGCAAATTGTCAGCTACATAATGGCACTTTGAGTCCTCACCTCTGATGCCCGAATGAATCGTCACTGTCTTCAGAATTGAAGGAAAGAAATTGTCTACAAAGATGACTCCCAAAGGGCGTGTCAACATCAATCTTCCTTCTAGTTGAATCACGAGTGGGCTTCACGCTCCTATCGCAACTTAAGCGTGCTGACATCCCAGACTAATTGTTGCTTATCCACTTCATTGCCCCCTTCCACATACGCTCCACCACTGCTCCAAATCGCTTGCGTGCCGACTTGTAAAACGTTTCCGGGCAGACGAAGGAAAAAACGCAAAAAAAATATTCCACATACGCCACCCCACTCTGGTCATCAATCATCTCCTCCTCCCCCCCCCCCTGAAGTGGGCGTGTCGCCGAATGAATATCAAATTGAGTTCTAACGTCTCTCCAAACATCATTTTCAATTACGATCCACAAGGAACGAAAGGATTTAACATTTCCTGAACATGCACGCGATTCCATCGCACGGCACATCGCCTGACTTTAGTTCTCTCGATGGATGTACGAACTTACTCGTGGTCTGACCGCTTTCACTCAGCTCAAGTGCAAACAACAATTAGGGAGGAGAATGGCTTCGTTGCGAAATCAGCCTGAGCTGAGAAATGCAACCTACTCGCTTAATTAGTTGAGGAGCGATGCACAAGACCACAGAAAGGAAAAAAAAGTCTCATTCATCTCTCTCACACACACACAGAGTGAAGGCATTTTTTTCGAGGATCCTACGCTAATGAGAAACAGCGTTTTGTTTTGCTTCAGTTCTACTTGAAATTAATATTTTCCACGCCTCTCTATCCTCCCCGCACACAGTGGAGGGATGTTGCTGTAGTGTAGCCATAATAAAATTAAATTCCCCTTCCCACCCAGACGCCGCGACGTAGTTCGTCTAGGGGTAATTATGGGGCTGGTCAACACCGAAAACAACGCTCCAGGAAATGGCCCATTCGGGGACACTCTCGAGAGTAGTTGCAATGGACACTTTGTTCGGATGTTGTCGGTTTTTGTAGTTATTTTTATGGGAATGTCCACGCCGCCACCCCCGCGAGACAACACAGTCGAAGGGGCGAACGACGGATGGCGCAGTGAGAGATAATTAAATGAGAGAACAAATTAAAATTATCGACCAAGTGGGGTCGTGCACGGTGAAGAATGACGGTGAGGGATGAGCCGAGATTGAAAGGATGAATGCATTTTTTGGAATACACCGTAAGCTGAAGAGCGGCGTTTTATCACTTGATCTATGAAGAGGCTTGCTGCTGTGAAGTTCCGTGGGTTCAAGGACTGAAACGACGTGGTTTTTGCACAATGAAAGGCACTTCTGTGGTGTCCTGGAGGAATGAAGATGAATGGCAGTTGAATGCAATTCGTTTAATGCCAGCAGAGAGACAAAACATAGAACTGATTTAACGAAGGAGGCAACATTTTTCAGCACACAGTCTACAATTTCAATCGATAGGGTGTTGCAGGCTCTGTTTAAGAATGAGCTGTGGTCGCCTTGGCGTAGGGGGTAAGTGCGCCGACCCACACGCCGAAGGTCTTGGTTCGATTCTCAGACGGAACACCTCGCATTTTTTCACGGCACCACCTCTTTCGAGTTGCTGACAACACTCACAGAGTACAAACTGCCTATGAAACGCTTCTCAAATATCGCCGTTCGGAGTCGGCAAAAAACTATAGGTCTCTTCTACTTCTACACAACAAGAGTAGTTGTTTTAGAGGCTAGATCCAGGTCCCTGTTGGGCTGTAGTGCTACTCAAATATTGTGTGAGCTACACATGCCACTTTGGGCAGAAGTTCAAAGACATCTACAAAAAGTTTTCCATTTGTACCGGTTCCAATGAATGTCAAAAAATGCCGAATTCCAAGTTATATGACATGCAGGGAATATCAAGGAACGGTTTAAATAACAAGGATGCAAGATTCCGATCGAAATTCTAAAAGCCCAAAATTCTAAAATCACAAAAATTGAAAATTCTGCGCGATCTCTCGCCAGCTGCCTCCAACTGCGCACTAAAAGTTATTTGAGGTCCGCCTCCATTTTTTGTGAGTGCCGTCTAAACCTAGGATGTCCTCTGTTGTATTGCACTAACTGCTCGGATTCGACGACTTTTCGGGCCGGAGCAACTTAAGCATTGTATCCGAAGAAGCTTGACCAGGCGCATGCCGCCTTGTTCTTCTTTTCATTCTTTGGCACTACAGGTCGGGATGGACCTGACCCTTAAGCAACTAACCTCTCCAACCAAGATGATCATACGCCAGCTGACTTCAGGTGCGTACACCAAGTTGATTGTCATCCTTTTCCACTTGTGTGCGCCATCTCAGCCTAGGCCGTCCTCTGTTGCGTTGTCCCAGAGGCCCGGATCCGAAGACTTTTCAGACCGAAACAGTGGTGTCCAAAGTCTCTACTTGACCAAGTCATCTTAAGCGTTGGATCTGAAGACACTTTACTAGATGCTCGCCGCTGGGAGCCCGTACAGCTCGTGATTGAAACTCCTACTCTAGACTCCATAAACGCAGATAAGACCAAGTGTCACTCGCAGATCTATCGCAAAACAATCAAGGACTTCGTCCGCAACTTTCAGCAGAGTCCATCTCTCTGCGCCAAGAGCAGCAGGACGAGGATGGTCAAAGTGTTACATAAAGTCAAGAGATGGCTCTGTTACTCAATTGCCGCTGGAGCACAAAGAAGTAGATATTAGCAAGATTTATTCTGCGTTTGTTCTTTGTGCTGGTGTTATGGTTCTTGTTTACTCCTGTTTGGCCCTCCTTTCCCCGCTAGACCCATTTCAACCGCTTTCATTCAAATACCAGCAAATGCTTCATCGAGGGCTCGCTGTGTTCGTCCAATTTCTTCTATGAATTTCACACGATCCCAAAAATAGTGTCGAAGTTGTCACATGACAAGGCGTCTTTAACTTCCTTCACATTGAAGGCGTCGGTCTTTAAGCAGCGAGATATCCACATCGTCGTTCTATGCAGGCTGTCATATCTGCTTCTTATTTTTTTATTGGCGCCCCAGTCCAGGTTGGACCTGGGCCCCAACCAACGTGCCTCTCCAGCTCCACCTTACACTTCAAATGGCGAGCTGCCAACACTATCCTCACCCGTGCACAGGTTAAGTTGACATACAGCCTCCTCGTGGCACCCCCTGGATAGCCATCACAACATTCGCGGTGTGGCAGACCAAAATATGACCTACCAGCCTGTTGGTCGTGCGTGAGACTAACTCGCTCACCAACTTTACGCTTGGGAAGTTCAGAGACAACAACATGCCGTGGATACGGGCGGAAAACCAGGCGTTCATATGTGACCTTGAAATCGACTAATGGATGATGGGTGTCGATTGCATTCATCCAAAAATCACATTTCGTAAAAAAGTCATACAAAATAGAGCATCGTCTTTCTTTAAGCCGAAAACGTAGTTCAAGCGACGCCTGTCTGGGGGCAATTTTAGGAGGAAAAATACGGTTTATGGAAAATTGTCACACAACCTCGCAATAATTAGCAAAACGTTTCAAGAACAAGACGTTTTCCAAAAATAAACTTCTTTCTTTTGCCGTCAAGACAGGCTCAAGTTGCGCCAAAACTCACATAGCAGCCACCCTGCTTGATGTGACGTCGGCACCTTGTGTGTGGAGTACAGTTTCGAACAACAAATGATGACAAGTTTCCTCCAAGAAATTTAAAACTTTCTCCAGTCACAGAGCGTGTATCGTCCCCATCGCCATCTCCTTATAATTATCACCGCCTTCGAGCTCTGACGCCAGTTCTCCACCATCAAAGTTTCACGAAACTGGCAAATTAATTTCCCAACATCATGCCGACTCAGCAGTGAAGCGCGACAAGCCCCTGAGCGCACAGCAACACACTCTGCTGAACGGCCAAATTTTAATTTTAAACATAATAAACCGATCAAATTTCATGGCCGACATCCGGCCTTGTGATTTTCACTCGGAATGTGTGTACTTTCAAGAGAAGCGTGGAACCCAATTGAGAATAAAGGGATTTGACGTTTGCCAAGTCCACTTCACCACTTCACACCCGAGCACACGAGATCCGTCTTCACGTGGAGACCCCCTTATCAGCTTCGTAGAGCCGGGTAGTCACCCATCGGTGGGTGATTAATTTCCACAGATTTCAATCGTGCGATTGTCATATCGGCGTTAGTCATCTGGCCAATTGGGAGATTCAATTTCTTTGTTGGATGACGCTCTGATGACGACGGCGATCATTCTTTGGCCAATTGCCAGACGAAATTAATTTTACCCGATTTTCATGCGCCAATTCATTAATCAATTTCTGGAAAAGAGTCTGGTTGCGCCCCAACTATGCGGCCGCCCCCCCCCCCTGGTGGGGAGACGCGTCGAGAGTAAATGCATCTGTTGTGAACGGATGGAAAGAACGAGAGAGTAGTTCGCTGCCCCAGACAGACGGAACACAATTCCGAATGGCTGCAGATGATTGATTTATTTAACCAACTTTGGGGCTGCCCTCGACTGAGGGGGGCGCACATTTGAAACGACGCTACTGATGATGGGCGCGATGACTTGAAGTGGTAATTTGTGAGAACTTATTGCTCAGTTGTTGCCAATCGAATTTGGGTTTTAATTGGAAGATTAGCAGACGACTGAGAGGAGGTGGAAGAGGAATTTTTGCGGTGGAAGAGTTGGAAGGTAAGAAGGAGTTTTGGCCAGTGCTCCTAGAAGCGTCTGAGTTATCCTGTTGAACACTTCTTTCCCGCAGTGAGACCAACTTCTCTAGAACCCGCGATGATTTGGTAATTGACAGACTTTCTAATTTGAGTCGGATTTGAGATTTGAGGAAGCGGAGTCGGTTACAATTTACTCCATCAGCAAGAGAGGATAATGGCTGGGACCTTCAGTGCGATTAGACTTCATTCACTGGGCTTACGAACATTCGATCCCCTCCCCGAAAAGACAACAACCTCCTGCTACAGTAGCTCATCTTCAACAAACAAAAACTAAATCATCAATCAGAAGTGCTTGTAAGAGATGGTGACACCCTAAAACAGACTGCAGACAAAATTGGACCCAAAAAGAGAGCTACTCTTAGTTTGATCATAAATAACTGATATGCCTTGTTGAAGTTCTGGGCAATAAGAAGGATAAGGCAATAAGCCCTTCCCTTCAACGACTACTGTGACAGATGCATGGTTGGGAAATAGGAGGAGTTACACTCCCACCTGTCCTGCAGCTGTCTTGCAATGGTCTCTATATGGATAGAAAACACGGGAGTTTCATATTACACATCGATCTACTGATTGATTTGAAATTAAAATTGATGACAACATTCATCCAGAAACCAAAATTATTGCAGAAGTCGTGATTGAAAGTCGACTCAGTGATACACTAGGTCTTTCAAGTCGCCGTACTCTGTGTCATCCTAAGGCACGGCATTATGGGTCTACATGCTATCTGGCCTGCCATACCAAAAAGGCTTACTTGCAACTGTATCTACAAAACAACCCCTGACCATGCGGGAGGGCCTCTGGGGGAATAGCATGTTGGCTATGGTTAGTTACCCCGCTGGTTGCCGTGGCGTAGTGGGTAAGTGCGTCGACCTACCAGCGGAAGGTCTAAATTCGATTCCCGGACGGATCACCTCTTGTTTTTTCATGGCACCACTTCTTTCGAGTTGATGACAAAACTCAAAGAGTATCAATTTTCTATGAAAAGCTTCTCAAATGTCGCCGTTCAGAGTCGACAAAAAACTGTCGGTGCCTTCTACTCGTGAGAGAGCAGTCTCACGCATCTCACAATACGAGTAGTTGATGTAGAAGCTAGGTCCTGGTCGCTAATGGACTGTAGTGCCACTCAGGAAAATCGCTGGAAAACCCGAGGTAAGTGTACCATGCTGACTGGTCTGGAGCAGATTGTTCACAATTGTGATTCAGGCCAGGCAGTTAAGCAGACATTTTCGGCTCATTAAGAAGTTGCATTGCAAACATATGTTGTGACCCATAGAACGGCAGGGATGTTAGAAAAGCCTCGCTCCCTACAAAAGAGTGATGATTGTTCCTTAAACATCAACTCAATTGGGTACTTTGGTTCCAGTGTCTGGCGTCTAGTCTTGTAGTTGTCAAAACTCTTGGAAAAATGATCCAACTGAATCAACAAATTCCTCAGCTTCTATACTCCTCTCTTCCACCTGTAATCACTTAACTTTTCAAACGACTATCGCCCAGCGACCGCACCAGTGGCACCACATCCCACAAGGGACGAAGGCCTAGCTTCTACAACAACTACTCGCATTGTGTTTGCTATTGTTCTCTCGCGAATAGAAGGGTCCTACAGTTTTATGCCGACTCCGAATGTCGAGATTTGAGAAACTTTTCATAAACAATTGATACTCTTTGAGTGTTGTCAGTAACTCGAAAGCGGCAATCGAACCTAGACTTTCTGCGTGGCGGTCGACGCACTTGTTGTTTGTTTTTGGTGTGGCGTGTTTTTTAGTTTCGAACGGTGGCTAGTCAGTATGCAGTGGTTGGCTGGTGGTGTTTTAAACGCGTTCTTATTGTTTATGTCCGACTTACGGCCAACCAATCTCTGTCGTAAAAATTGTTTTATTGTACCTACGTAGCACAGATTGCATGTTTCTTTGTCATTTCCTTTACAATTGATTTTGAATATGACGTCAAATTTAGTCTGTTTGCCTATTTTCGGTTTGAGTTTGGTGTAGAGGGGCCAAAGAGTCTGGTATGATCTGAAGGCTAACGTAATGTTGTCCCAATGGTGGGATATGAATTTCCTGAAATTGTCCGACAATGTTCGTATGTAAACCAAAGGGTCTGTCATGTTGTTCATGAAGCAAACCGATTGTAACTTCTTTTGTGGTACCGTATAAGCCACCTGGTAAGTTCGTCAGGGTAGCCATTTCTTATCAGAATATCCCTCACAATCCTCTCGTTCCACGGATGAAACTCTTCGTCACTTATTCTGAACACTTTAGTTACCAAATTCGCCGCAGTGTTGGGGAAAATGTGTTTGGTCTGGTTAGATCTGTAGTTTCCTAGTTTTCCTGATGCTATATCTTTTCGGTGCCAGTAGAACCAAAAATTGTCATCTCTGTGTGGATTTTTACGTCGAGAAATAGAATTGACTTTTGCTTTTCGTAAAATGTATTTTCTAGTGTCTTCTGTGTTACCTCAAATCATCGACATACTTGAAAATTTGGTTCTTCACAGAAGAAAGTATTTTTATGCTTGTCTCAATAACAACCTCAAACTATTTCCGATTACCAATTTTTGAAATTGGAGTAAGTTTGACAAGATTGACAAGACATGACATCGCAATTGTCACCCACCAAACACAAGAAAAAAATCGTGTTGCCACGCTGCTTCTGTCAAGCCAAATTAAAAATATAAAAATAAACATCAAAATGTCACTGTCGAGCTTCCGAAAAGTTCCCAAATTGACAAACCTATAAATAACATGAACTGAAAACTTTTTTTCATTTCAATACCACAAGTCCCAGTTGACAAACGGCAACAAATTACCAAATCATTGACATCACCTGTCAATGTCAATACATCAGTTTATCGAACATTGTCCCAAGGATTGACAGTTGAACGGAATTTTGTATGTCAATTGATTTCCATCCACCAGACACCACACGCAGAGTTGAGCGCTGATTAAATTTGTCGAAACCACTTAATTTTCGCCGTGATTACATTGAGATTATTTAGCGCTTGTCATTGAGATGACATTCAATTTTTTGAACAGAGCCGCACATGAGAACAACGCACATATACGCTTCCTCATCATTGTCACGTTTCGAATAAAGCTAAATTAACGATGCGCAACATGTGCACACCACATCTGAAACATAAACAGACGCTCAGCGGTGAACACATCGAACACACCCGCTGTTTGTTCACATTTCACCTGAGTTCCATCCACAAACTAAATAAACAATACCGATTCTCTGTTTGCTGCTCGGGCATGATGGTTTTGTTATTGTGTGTTGTGGGGGGGGAGGGGCAGGACGAGAGGTTAATGCACCGCATTTACAACAGATAAAGCTATTAATTCATCTGTAAACAGCGGCGGGATAGATAAATTTTCCAATTTCATTTCATTCCGAACATGACAGGGCGACGTGGATGTTTTAATAGTCAATACCCCACATATGTGACATCTCTCGCCTCAATAACATTCAAGTCCAATCAACTTGAAACTTCAAAATAGCACCAACAGCAATCGAACAGGAAAAAAAAAATAGAACCACCAGCAGGCGAGCAACCGCTCGTTATGGTGCAACCACAAATGTTTAGTCTCCGTATAGATGACTGTGTAGCGCGCGCACATTTATCCGTCGGTCCGTGTGTCCGTGTCCGTGCGTCCGCATAGCGTTAAAGTGAAAGTTAATGTTTGACATATATACTCGTGCATACATAGCTTCTCATCACGTCACATTGCCACTGCCTCACTCGGCGGACACTGTGAAAGAGGTTCATTTCAATTTGGTTAATCAACCATGAGCGAGTTTCCGTACACGGACGGAGACTCGTTGGAGACTGGAAAGTACCAGACAAGTGACAGCGCTTGATGACTAACTGCATGTGGGGATGTGGAGATGCATTGAGTACACGATTGTGTGTGCGTTGTTTTTTGCAGCCACAAGAAGTGTGTAAATTAATTATTTACTGTCACTTCACCCGATGAACGGTTTTCGCATTTGTCACTTGATATGTGCATTTGACACTTAATTGCATGCACTTGCGTCACAGCGAGATGTCTATCAATTTGCTGCAAAAATTACGCGATCGATTGAGTGAGAAAATTTACATGCAAGATTCCCATTCAAATTTCGGCGTTTCTGCGATTTTTTTGACGTAACTCGTAGCGTCTTCACCCCTTGTGTCATAACAGCAGATCAAATGTCATACATAACCTTGATTTGTGGCAAAATGATCCATAAAGTGTCATCGCATCGAAATGGCGCATTAATTTCGTACAAAACTGTAGCAGATCTGTTTTGCGTATTCAACTTTTGCGAAATGTCATAATTAGCATGTAAACAGGTTAAAGACTTGTTTACATTTTGTTGTCAAATATTTGCCTCTACATATTCATGAGGAAAGCGTATTTTGCGAGATGCTGTAAAAAAAGGCCAGTGCGGCGACGACAAGTTAGTGGAATCTTCATCTTTGCCCTGGTAAATGAAAGGCAAAAAAATTGTGTCAATCTGGAAATCCTAACGTCATTAATCCCCTCAGAAAGCATCTACAGACCAGCGAGAAGACTGAAACAATATGAGAAACTATGATCCAATTACTGGTCGACAGATTCGGCGTCCTCGAACTAGATTTGCAATCCACAGACTGTCTGTTTTGCAAATTCTACTGGGGCTTTGTCCTGCACTAAAATGGCTGAATTGGTCGAAATAACTGAATTTGTGTGTGTGTGTGTGGGGAGGGGGAGGATAATGGGTTTGCACTCTTGATGGATTCATTTTCGGTTTATCTCTGATTAAAATTTGAAAATATTCCCTCGCCTCTCGTGAAATATTTTTTTTTTTTTGCTACCTCCCCACAGGACTGTGGAGCGAGGTGAATTTTCGCTGGATGGGGTTTTTTAGTTTTAAAATAATAAAATGTAATTTGCCATGTGAAAGGACACTGTGGCGAATAATGGCACGAAGGACACTATTTCACAGTGTTTCACAAACTAACCGCTCTAATGAAATTAAAAGGATTTTTGCATGACTGCAGCCGAGCACTATGCCCCATTATGAGAGCTTCAATTTGCAGAATAAAGAATTTTGTTGTTGCTGCTGCGCTGGAGGAGAAAATTAAAGATGGGACTGGCTTTAAGAGATGTAGACAGATATATGTAGGTACTTGCAAATTTATGATGCACCGTGGACGGGATGGAAAATGCATAAATTGAATCTAATGACGGACGAAGTATGAAATTTATGCGTTTTACCCGGAAGGATGAGATTCATGTTTATGGTCCTCAGAGCCGCAGTGTTGAGTTTGGGTTGGTGATTGTTGTTTATGAAGAGCGCACTGGACCGAACCGAACTGACAGCTGGTGGGGTTCTTGAGCGTCAAAATGTTTCTCCTAGATGTCTGTCTGACGTTAATTTCTTAATGAGGAGATTTTAATTACTTCCAGGACTGATGGGGTTGGTTTATGGGAATTGTGTTCTTTAAGCACTGAGATGAAGGAAACACATCATAATGGAAAACAAAATAACATTGCGTCGGGAGATCAGCAAATTTAGTTTTTTATATGAATTGGCAGCGTAAAGTAAGCACGTTTTATTCACAACTGTGCATGCAGTAAAATGGACAGAAATGTATACGAGAGAAAGCCCTTAGCATTTGCACAGATTTAGGACAAGAATCGAAATTTTTTTGTTCATAGTGGCCGCCATGGAATTGTGGGTGTATACGTCAACTGAAATGCCGGAGGTACTAAGGTTCCATTTCTGAACTGTGAATACTAACTTGGTATTTTTTTCACGGCACCAAACCTTTCAAATGGCTGGCAAAACTCATTCTAGAATTCCTCTGTTCGAAGTCTGAATTAAGCAGTAGCTTTCAACGTTGCCGGTGTGGCACAATTTTTTCGTTTCGAGCGCATAATAACTGTTTTTTGAAAAAGCTTGCCGAAGAAATATTTGTTTGAAGAAATTGCATCAGCATAAACTTTTGAGCATGAAAAAAGAAAAAAATTCTTTCAAATGTTGTGTTAATGCATTTAAGCTTGATCATCCCAGTCCTCCTTTACGGCGCAGAAACTTAGACACTACTAAAAGCGGATGAAGAAGCCCTTTTTTGTTTTGTTGGAGGTTGGGATACACTGCACTGGAGCGCTCAGACTCAAAAACTGATCCATTGTACTACTAGGCAGTAACCTTCATTTACGGTAGTTTCTTTGTTTTCCAAAAAAAAAGAAAAAACAGCAGGCGCTTCTGTGATAAGGAGCTTAAGTTTTTCAGCTCCCACCACGTCAGCCGCCACCTGGTACGAGCAAAGGCGGGATATTGAAAGTGAACGGTATGTCAATAAGACTAGTGTCATAGGAGATGCGGTGCGCGAGGTCATCGAAGCTCCAGTGCGACTTAAACTAAAGACCTTGATTGTGCATCCCATAATATGCATTTCAAAGGGAGGGAGATTAAGCAGTTTTTCAAGAGCATGGCCAGGCGTGCTGGAAAAAGCCCGAAGTCTCGCAAGATTTTCTGCGCTGGTTAGCATGTTGCATCTAAGACAGAGGGTGTAATCGGAAAGCATTTTTGTGCAGATGCAGTTCGACCAGCATCTCGAAGCTTTTCAGCAACAGGAAATAAGACTAATAGGCCTGAAATTTCTGGCACGGAGTTATCCTCTTTACCAATTTTTGATATGAAGGCTACCCTATGTATATAAACCACTGCTCCAGCCCGAAAAGTCCTCGAATCAGAAGAACAACGCAACAGAGGACAACCTTGGCTGAGATGGCGCACACAAGTGGAGAAGGACCTCAACCAACTTGGAGTGCACTCTTGGAGGCAGCTGGCTAGAGATCTGGAGCTGGAGATCTGGGGCTAGAGAGACATGTTGGTTGAGGCCTAGGTTCACTCCGGACGTAGCGTCAGAAAAAGAAAAAGAAAAAGGAGTTTATGCATTTTTGGTTCGTAACGGTCTAAAACTATTTTTATTACATTTCGGTTTGTTGCCACTGAACTATGAAATAATTGAAGACACTGGCTGCAATTTGAATAAACTTTTTTTCGGCAACACTAGTAAACCGTCTCATCTTGTCAGACATACCGCAAATAACAAAAGTAGACACGGAAGAAGTCACCTCCTGGACGTTTTTGAAGAAATTGCGTTTTAAAGTTCGTACGAACAGCATTCTTCCACTGCGTCAAAATGTATTTCTACATTCTGCCAAATTCATTTGATTCATAGTTGTCTTCTCGGTTGGACTATTATTGATTATTGACCCAATGGTTGTTTTTTCCAATATTCGTGTTGCAAAGTCCTCTTTCGCCTAAACAATTGCGTCTTCATTGTCAGTAGATGCTGATTGTTGCCCTAGCCGTGACTCATTTTTAACGTTCTCCCGACGCTCTTTAAGCATCTTGCACCATTCATAAATTCTTATTTTTGACAGAGCTTGCTCAGCGAAAGCCTTCTGCAACATTTCAACAGTAGACATTTCCAATTTTTTAAAAATTTAAAATTGAATTGAAGAAATGATATGCAGATATATATTTTTTTAAAAAATTATCTTGAAATTCAAACGTGTGATGTTTCTTTTTCGGACGTTCGTCCTCTCTACATCAAATCAAAGAAGAAAGAATAATCGCGAACATACCCGAAGGTAGTAGCGATTCGAGATTATTCATCACAATATTCTGTTGACGTGTGAAGCCTAGATGGCGTTCACCAAATGAATTTTTTTAAAAAAATTTCGTAGCTTCCATTTAAAATTTAATTTAAAATGCTGAAACATTATATAAAATACAAAAAGTCGGGTACCTTAAATATTAACATACATTTTGAAGTAAAATAATGCACAGATGTGACAGTGACAGTAGCGAAAACATAAAACTACAAACGTTTTCCAGGATCGGAATTCACAAAACATTAAATTTCGAGCGAGTTTTTCATATCCTGCTGTGGGTAGTTTTGGACTCTCTGAATTCATTCCTGTTGTTTGTCAGTCAACACTTAAATCTCTCTTAGAAAATAGATTTTTCCATAAACAAACTTCAAACTTAGAGTGGAAAACATCATAATTGCAATAATGACTACAGTTCTCAACGCAACACGAATAATTGCGAAATCTTGCATTTTTCAAAATGTTTTGCAATTTACTTTATTTCCAGTGATGCAATATTCCATCAAAAAGCGAGTAATCTTTCCAGTAAACACAATCTTTTGTTTTTATGAAGATTTTGCAAACACGACATTACAACTGAGTGAACCTTCATTCCCACGTCTCGCATGCCAACACTTTTGACCTCAAAACCTCAACAGCGCTGTTCATTACTTGACCCATTTATGTGTGTTGACTGTTTCTTGGCGAATGGTGACATATGCGAAATTATTGTATGAGCGTTGTATGGACTGGAATTTGTTGACCTCAAAAGAATTGCTGAAAAAAATTTTCACGAGCGTGCATTATAAGCTCTTGTGGGCAAGTGGAGTGGCATAAGGTTTGGATTGCCTTTTGAATTGGGAAACAAATCTTCATTCTTATAACAGGAGAGGACAACAGCTTAGGTTCTTAAGCAATTACACATTTTGTGCGCGTCGAATGCATTCCTTTCAAACTTTAGTTCAATCCCGAAACACACTGGGATCCTAAACCATGGGAGGGCGGATGCACTTTCTAAGGAATCCTGAGATTTGGACACGTATCGGTATTGTCGCATGCGCCTTAAGATTAACAAGAGGATTGCAGGAGTTTAATTATTTTGAGTCCGTTCGTTCTTTTGGTTAAAGTGAGCTGTAACGTTAGCCGTGAAGGGCACATCATTCGTCTACCTAACTAGTCTAGGTTAAAAAACATTTTAAAGCACAAGTACAACGTTATGGAAATGTATGATGCATTAAACAGTTTCTGTAAACGTAGGTAGGTAGGGGTAGCTTAGTTAAGTCCATTCAATTTAGCTTATTACGATGGACCATCGTAAAATAATTTTGGAACAGTGAATTACTTGTTTGCTGAAACTAGCCTAAGCTAAATTGACTGGTTCTCTTACACTAAGTGAAATTCTCGAAAATGTGGTCATCAAAATGGGCTTTCCCTTAGGATTTAATTTATAAAAGATGAGCCTCACTTATACGAGAGGCACGTGTTTTTGGCATGAGAGCCTGATGCCAAACTCTCCAAAATACTATTTAAGTATCAAGAGCAAGAGCACCAATTTTCGGAGAGATATTTAAGCAGCAGTTCATGAACCATGCGTACTCTTCATGCGTTATTAGGACCATGAAGGAGGTGGGGCAATGATAAAATGTATGCGAAGTAGAAGAAATCGAATCTAAGACCTTTGGTACGTAAGTCGACCCACTTACCCACTATGTGCCCTTACCTACTATGCAGGTTGTCAAGTTTAACAGCATAGAAACGTGCAGTATTCAGTGATACAAAACTCGATTAAGGATTGTTAAGACGTATTGAGTGTCAGTCTGTCTTTAGGCACATATACCCATCCGACCATTTTTTATCAAGTGTCATGATATTAGTTAAATACATTAGAGGCAGTTCCTTATCGTTATTATTATTAAAGTTCATGCTATGCCCGGCAAGCTTGTCCGCTCTGCAAATACCTTCCACACCAAGATCAGTTAAATCAAAACACAAGTCAGAAGAGCAAACGATTGGCACTTAAAAAATGCTTTGGAGTGGAACGTGAAATTGTTCAGTATTTAAGTGCAACCTAGTTTGTTGATTTCTTGGATATAGCATTGACACTGAATTGAGATGTAGTCCAAGCACAAATTAAAATTATAATATTACCTTCACGACTGGCTTGGATATGACACTCTTTCAAATACACCCTAGTTTCCTTAGAGTGTAAGATACACACCTCGCCTTAAATCAGGCGAAATTTAGAAACGTAAGACCACCAACATTAAAAGTTTGTTTTGGGAGAGAATTATACTGCTGGTGGAAAGGTTTACAATGCCCCAACACGCAGTTTATAGAAAAAGATAGAAATGACCAAACAACATCACGCCCGACACAGTCGTTCAGGGTCATTTATTTTGTCCAGCAGAAAAGAAAATGGACAACAACATCAGCACCAAAATTAAACTCAGAATCACTCTTGCAAATCAAAGCCTCTTTGGGCTCAAGAGGCAGTTGAGTCATAGAGCCCCCTCTCAAAGGACTAAACTGGTTTGATCATCCCATTTACGGCGCTACTTGGATGTTACTAAAATCAGATGAGGAAGCCCTTTGTCTTTTCAGGAGAAAAATTCTGCGTGCGATTTTTGGTCTTGGTTGCGTTAAGGGCGTCTGGAGGAGAAGATTCAACGACGAACTATATAAGCTGCACGGCGACATGCGCCTAGTCAAGCGTCTACGAATACAACGCTTAAGATAGGTAGGCCATGTAGAGCGTATGCACACCACTGCTCCGGTCCGAAAAGTCTTCGAATCCTTCCTAAGTTCAGATGGTGCACACAAGTGGAGAAGGACCTCAACTTGAAGTGTTCAATTGGAGAAAGCAGGCGAAAGATCGTGCTAGCTGCAAAGGCATGCTTCTTGAGGTCCAGTCCACTCCGGACTATCTTCTTCTTCTACTTGTGGGGCTACAGTCCGGTCCAGAAGAAGAAATAACGAGTGATCAGTTTTCTTAACATATTTTTTTTATTTCCTTTTTTTTGTGCTGTGTTGCATGAAACTTCGTTAATAAACTGAAATGTTCTGGTCAATAAAATTTTAGGTTTGTCTGCATTATAGAAACTCATACAACCCCCGATTACAGTCTAAAGAGGCCCAACCATTAATGGAAGCCCTAAACAAGGACCTTGGCAATCCTAAGACGGGTTCGGATCTTAAGAATACTTCCTCCAGTCTAACCTGACAAGTTCATCGACGATATCATTTCTCCTGATGACCCGGGACCCAAAAAAGTTTTACGAACTAAGAGTTCCTACCAAATTCAGAGAAGACCTGCAATGCTTAAATATCTTCGAAGTGGTTTTAAGGAGTGAGAAAGGCCTTAAGCATTGAAATACAAAATAAAAAAATACATTTTAAACTAAAAAAAAAAAAAAGGCCTTAAGCATAGCTTGGTTGTAGCTAGCACCCAATCTGTTCCTTAATGCATTAGTCGGATTAGGTGTTTCTTCTACAACACCACCATCACATCTGAACACACAGAATTCTGGCAAAAATTCACAAAGCAATGTCATACGAGAAAAAGAAAAAAATGTAAGAAATCACTTAAAAGGACAGTCCCGGATGAAGAGCATTTTTCAAGGCAAAGCTTAAAGTAAATAGCCAAAATTTGTGTAGGAAAAAGTGTCCTTTTGAGCTTCATTTTGTTAGACGATATTTAGACTGACAGGCAGTTCATGTTGCACGCAAAAATCGTTCTTCCTTGTGTATCCAGCTTTCTTCAAATGGTTGGCTACTGTTTGCCAGCTCCCTAGCAACATCAACACTCCTTATGTGGCAGTCTTTCTTAATTATTCCTCTACTTCTTCAATTATTACTCAATCAGAGCGAGGTACATCTTTAGCATCGAAATTATCAGATCGAAAACCAGCAAAGCACTTGGCTGTTATTTTTCTACCCACAGCGTCGCTTTCGTTGACTTCATGCGATTTTTCAGCAGCTTTATACGACGAAAACAACCCGAACTTCCACTTATTTTTAGCCACCTACCGACAATTTGCTGACAAACTTTTCCGTGCACCCACTAGTTCAAGAACAAAAGTCTAAAAAATTCACGCTTTTGAATGTTCGCTATACCCCAGTAAAATTCAGACACAACAAATTAAATTTCGATGCTCGACTGCATACAGCAGCCCACACCGCTCTCCTTCCAAATTCAATTCGAGCAAACTTAGTTAACTACGACGGCATGCAAGTAACTTCCACTGTCTTGGAATGCGGTATTAGAGAAAGCTCCTCAGCGATTTGCCAATTTGGTAGAGATGCATTGGTTGAGATAAAAGTTTCACCTTAGATTGCGTGGCCACCCTGGTGTCTCTGAAGGGTGGAAGCATTTTCGAAACAACGCTTGCGCAACACCCCAAGCACATTTGCAAGTCCGCGCAGATGCCGTTTTAGGCCTGATCGAGCCCAAATCAATCATTCATCGGACTTCAATCTCCACTCAGTCGTTAAAATTCATGAATTTCTCTCACTTCCCTATCAGCGAGCAGCTTATTTTGATCTTCATCCGGCTCGAGCTGTTGTATCGTTAACTAAGATCGTTCGAATTTCACGTAACAGAAACGAAGTCTGAAGTCAAGCGGTGTGCTTCCTGAGAGCACGCACCCCGGAAAGAGCTGCTTTTTTCGAAATCTCGTCGTTCTTTGTCGATTTCAAGTCTCGCGGGTCTGACCTCCAGACAACTTTGTATCCGCTTTCGTGCGTTCCGACGTTTATGTCTCTGCTCGTTTACTATGCACCAGTGGCTGCATGCAAGCCATCAGGGTTACGTGACACCTCACCACTCAATACCCACCACCTTGTCACCGGCACATGCACTAGCACCAACACCACAAGCAGCAGCAGCAACAGCAACAGCAACTCCCCACTAGTAGACCGGCCAGACTCATTTGAATGCACACCGCCTGTTCAGGAAAACAAATCAAACGCCATGCTAATTGCATTCATTAGCAGAAACGACTTTTGCATTCGATTTTCCATAAAATACGTTTACGATTCCAGGCACTCCGCGGCCACCTGCACGCCATCTTCGTGCACCCCATCCACACCTGCTCCGACCGCTGTAAATGATCTCTAGGAAGCACAGGGCTTCCGGCCTTCTCAGCGACAACTGCAATTAATTTGATCCCCTGCAAGGGGGTTGGCGCCTTTGAGAATGTATTGACTCCAAGTTGATTGTGTTTGCCTACGAAGGAGACGCATTAGCTATCGCAGGAGTCGTCCTTTCGATTACCCGAGAACAACGAGAACGTACTCTGCTGCCAGCCCCTTAAATTACACTTTAAACTGCTCGCACAGATGTCTGTCTGTCCGTCCGTCTGTCTTCGGGAAGTTCGCCTACACTCCATTACCGTCGGCGATGGTGGCAGACTCTGTAAGTACTGCGCGCTGGAGAGCACATCTCTCACTTCAAATCCAATCTTCATTTAAAGTTTGCTGTGTGCATTAAATCCATAAAGCCACTCCTGTCGTTCGCCGGCCCCCAAACGCCCCATGCCAACCTCTTAATATAAAATGAATATTTCATGATATTCAAATCGACGTCGCATCCCGCTCTCGCTTTCTATCTCTTTCCGTCGCATAAGCCCCCTCTCTGGATGTACCCTTCATAGATGAGATATGCACTTGGATCCCGTGGCTGTGTACGGGATGCGGAGAGATATGCGCTGTTGGGAGAGGAAAGTAAGTGTCGCCGTTGTCTGTAAAGTTTTTCATTCGACAGACAACGACTGCCGATACCGACGTCGCCACCACCGCCGCTGCTGCTGCCGTTGTCGATATCAATCGAATAAAAACCTCCTGTACATCCTCGGATCGATGAGCGCAAATGTGCGACAGTGCGCCACACCACTCATCCTTGCTACTTTCGCCACCCACCCACCCACTTAAATGCATAAGAATGTTGTGCTTGCATCATCGACTAACGGTTTTTCTTGTTTCCCTTTCAGGCTGCCCGAGCTGCTGACTTAGTGATCAAAATTCCAGACAATTTGGCACAGGATGACTCCGACTACCGCCTGGACTACAGCCCACCATTCGGCCAGCCAGAGGCGAATACAACGATTGCGTCACGTATCCTTGGACGAGAGATACACTTTGAATATGTACTGCCCGGTACGACATATAACTTCTGGTTATACTACACGAACGCAACCCATCACGATTGGCTGGCATGGACTGTCACTGTCACAACACGTATGTATTCTAAATTAATTTCTGTGACATTTAGCATAAATCTCTGCAGGATAATCGGGTTTTGCGGGCTTAGTCGAGCTCAATTGCAGTTGCTCTGTGTGTCCACTTACCAGAGTTGTTCTCACGAGATAGAATATCTATGAACTTCCGGATTGATTTTCAATTCCACGAGCAGCTTTTTTTGTGCCTCTCAAAAATGTTTAAAATTATTTTTACAGTTGTTAAGTGAAGTGGAAAGCAAGCAAGCAAGCACTTTGGAGTCTGTGACAACAGAAGTCACTCCCCTTGACGTCACACGGCGTAATTCGTCCTCATTGTTTGTTATTTATTGACAAAGTGTCAAAAGCAACGCCAAAAAGACACCAATGCACAAGCATTGTATCCTTTAGATAGGGCCGTAAGTGGATTCGCTCCATACTCGTCTGTCGATGTAGTATAAAGTACGCGTATGCAGAGTTACGAGTTACAGGAAGGGGCAAGACAAGGCGACGCACTGTCCTGTGACTTCTCTAACATCATCCTTGAGAGGATCGTGGGTAACTCACAAGTCAGCACCAGAGGCAGGATCTTCCAAAAGTCCGTACAACTGCTAACTTACGCCGGCGACATTAACGTGATTGGACGAACACAGCGAGCCGTCACTGAGGCGTTTGGTGGCATTGAAGCGGAAGCGGCTAAGATGGGTCTGGTGGTTAATGAGGGCAAAACGAAGCACATGCTGTCATCAACGAAGGACGCTCAACATCGACTTCTCGGACAGAGCATCACACTAGGCAGCAGAAGCTTCGAGGTAGTCAAGGACTTCGTCTATCTCGGCTCCGCGCTAAATAGGAACAACAACACCAGTACCGAAATCAAACCCTGAATCACTCTTGCCAATCACTGTTTCTTTGGGCTCAAGAGGCAGTTGAATCATAGACCTTTCTCGAAGGACTAAGCTTGCTTTATATAACAGCTTGATCATCCCACTCTATGGCGCGGAAAGCTGGACGTTTCTAAAAGCGGATGAGTAAGCTCTTAGTTGCGTGTGATTTTTGGTCCTGTTTGCGTTAAAGGCTTCTGGAGGAGAAGATTCAACAACGAACGCTATTGGCTGTACGGCTGCATGCGCCTAGTCAAGCGTCTTCGCATGGAACGCTTAAGTTGGGCTAGGCCATGTAGAGCGCATGGACATCACTGCTCCGGCCCAAAAAGTCTTCGTATCTGAGCCATTGGGATAATGCAACAGAGAACGACCTAGGCTAAGGCGACGCACACAAGTGGAGAAGGACCTCAACCAACTTGGAGTGCGCAACTGAAGGCAGCGAAAGATCGTGCTGGCTGGGGAGGCATGCAAAATAATGTTTCCCGATAGGAATCTTTACAGAAAGTCAGTATCGTACCTCATAGCTATGAAGTCGTGGATGTTGTTAAATATAAAATACTAATTTTCAACAGGAATACTATTTAGCCAAGTCAGCGCGTTTCTTGAGTTTAGGCCTCAATGAAGCACCCACCGCGACTACTGTACACAAGGTTGTGCAAACAGTTTGTGAGGCTGGTACGCGTGTGGAGATCACTTATGACCCCCGTCATCGTACAGTGCGCTCAGATAGGAATGTGGCCGAGAATGTGGGTCTCAATTCACAAATATCAACTCACCACTGATCTCAACAGCTCAACACGCACAAACTTGAAAAGAATTCTGCACAAAGATCCCGAAAAATTGGGTGACAAGATCCAATTAACTCTGAAATTAAAGAAACGCGACATTCCGATTCGTTATTGATTTGCAGTTTGGGACTTAAAGGCAGCTTGAATTGAACAACGGTTTTCAACGAAAAATCATCTTTTCTGACTAGGCTAATTTTCATCTCAGCGGCTACATTTACAAAGAGAATTTCGGAATCAGAGGCTCGAAAAAACCGCAGAATATTTTAAGAAGTCAAAGCATTCACAGAGGTTGTCACTGTAATGTGGATTACGGAGTGGTGGTCTCATTGAATCATTTTTCTTTGGAAACTAGGTTGGGAATATTCATAATGTCCTCTTAACCTCTTTTTACTTAAGACAAAGATAGGGATTTAGAACATGTCTGGTTCATGAAGAATGGTATATCTTAGAGAGATTCTCTTAAGTAACGATTGTTTTTTTAAAGGCACAGAACTTTAGGTTGGCAACGTTTTTTTTATATGGCGGTCGGTATGTTAAGACACCATTGTGCCGTACTTTTTAAAAACGATTCCGGCCAGAACGATACAGTTACCGCAATAGAGCCATGTTTTGTTCCTGCATTGAACAACCATACTGTACAGGAGCTGTGTCTTCAACAGAATTAGGCAACATGTCACACGGCTCGTGCCACAATTAATTTATTGAAGGAAACGTTTGGTAACTGCATGAATTAACGTTGCCGATCAGTGAATTAACCTCCAAGATCGTGCGATTTAAAGCCACTTGACTATTTTCTGCGGTAATATGTGAAGTTGCTTGGAGGACAACATTCGCCGATATATGGCCATAAATGTTGGAAAAAAGTCACCAAAAGTTGCATCTCTGGATTAGGTTATCTACGAGCCAGCCATGCCAGGACATCATCCTTCAAATAAAGTAAATTCTACGTCGATTTGCAAAAGTCATCATTGTTTTATGTCATTTCAAAGTTCTGTACAGCCTTTACAAGTTAACCCACTGACGACTCAAGCAAAGGTGATATGTATCATTGAAGGAAGGAAACATCATTGCCAACACTAATTGCTTAGTTTTTGATAAAAGGAAACAAGGTACACGTATGTTTGATCGAGGAAAAAAAATATTTCTGACGTCGTTTGGCGTAAAAGGAGCAAAAAATTGAAAATATTTAGACTATATGTTTTTGTTTTCATTATATTTTAGTATTTTTTTTCTGTCTTTGCACTGATTTTGGCCAAAGATAAGAGTCATTGTAAGTACTCGTTAATAACGCGGCATGACACCACGAAAAGGAGAAGTTACTGCTCTGTTCACTGAATCCAGTATACTTTCTTTTCTTGTGTCATGGCTGTTTCATGTCAGAATCTTTAATTAAAATTGTTTTGTAAATCCAGGGTTGTGTAATGGCGTCGTAAGAGTTAACAAATGTTGTGTCCCTATTTCCACAAAATCTTGAATTGAATATAAAAAACATAAACTTTAAAAAGAAACCAGTGGAAGTCTTGGCGTGCAAGTATAATTTGCTGATTTCAAAGGATTTAAACAGGTTCTGTTTGATATGACGACTGTCTTCAACCTCAGCAGAAGATGAGATTTTGACTCAGTTACGCAATCGGAGACAATTCACTGGTTGCTCGTGCATTTCCATTACGTTCCATTGGCGAGCGTAATTGCGTAACCGCTTGACTACTGTTCATTACGATTGGGCCACGGTCCGAATGCCAGTCTTTCAGTCATGCAGCCATTGCGCTGACCAGTCCGTTTACGATTTTGACCTGAAAACAGTCATAACTTGATGTTTTCTCTTTGATCCCCCAGGCGGTAAATCAGACGTTTTATGCATTTCAAGTACATTCGAACAAAGCGTTCGCCTGTCAAAAGCGTATACATTCCATTGCCACACTGTTTCACATTTCTTTTCAATCTGTCAGTCATGATAATTGACAACCTGATGAAAGCACTGTTCCATTACGCAACTCTGTTCATGTTCATCGGATTCTAAGAATTTTGTTTGCTTTCTTTCGACAAATTTTTTAGGGGACTACCCTGCAAACTCCACACAACCATCTAATGACTGACAACAATTTACTTGTCCCCCCACAGAGAGTCCTTACAGCAGTCGCCTCTCCTCGCCAGCATAAACGACTTAACAGCGAAACCTCCCTCAGTTTGACCCCATTCAACAGCAGACTCACTCTCGCTCATAATTCATGCAACACGATGCTTCATTCCGAGGCGTTCACAACTAAAACACTCCTCTAATTGAATAATCCACCACCCGGCCGAGACTAGGCTCCAAAGTAGTTGGAGTACGCTTTCTAAGGGGATCTCCACCAGCCCGTCGAGGAGCCGGGGAGACCCCTCTGCAATGCAAATTACCATGCTAAGCATGAGGAGTACCGTACATCTGCTTAAGGAGGAATTGAGGACACTTTTCTAAAACATCTCTGAAACCACATCACAGCAGAGACTAAGGAGACGGTCGGGACGCCAGGAAGTCCTTGTGTTTGACGAGGGGAATCCTTAATGAAATCCGCTCTCTCTCGCCCCTCCTTTCCCTGTTTTCTAATCGCACAACAACAAACATTTTCAATCGCATTTAGGGGAAAGTTTGTGCTCCGACAGACTTGAAACCGACTCCTAAACCACAGAACACCGTCAATGAAATGCAGTTGTCTTCGTTGTCGGCGGAAATAATAACTGTGGAGTCCACTTGAGCATTGGCAAGGTTTCTTACCCACAATCGCGGTGACCTACTTCTGACAGGGCGTAGTGCACCACCCGCATCAATTTGTTATCCATCTTAAGGGAAATAATTGATTTGATAGAGTCCTGGCCCTGCAACAGAGACACGGAGTGCAGAAGTTGTAACGAGATTGCCATCGCTTCAGGATGTACTTTCAGTATAATGAGGACTGCATTGGAATGATTGTGCAAATCCCGTCTCCGGGAATGTGAGGCGGAGAGGAAGGCTTAAGTCATCTTTTGCGTGGCAAACGATCCCATCAGCTCAAGTGCTTTCATTCAGGTACTTTCCTCAACCGTCTCATTGAAATTCCCCCAACTGAACTTGTGAGGTCCATCCGCTTCAACTCAACACTGACTGTATCAATTAAATGGAAACACTTGTGTTGAATCACGCAACACATCCGTGAGTCACCTTCGAGATCTGCTGTGCAAAAGCAAGGCCTTCAGACAGACAACCTTGTTCCGGTTGGTCACTCACCAGCAACACTCTGCTCCGACCATAACGAGCTGCAAAGAGAGACGGCGCAACTCAAGTAGCATCGGTGGTTCAGTGGTAGAATGCTCGCCTGCCACGCGGGCGGCCCGGGTTCGATTCCCGGCCGATGCAAGCGCGCTTTTTTTTTTCTCCTGTCATACCAACTCACTTGGTTTTAGCCACAACACAGTCACTTGTGGGAAATCCATCTCCTCGCAACAACACAACAAACTGGTTTCTATTTCTGTGAAGCTGGTAAAATCATCCGCGTGCGATTGATGATGGCACAAGTTTATTTTAGCCGCATTTAGTTGTTGTACAGCTAACAGCGCAAAAAAAAAGTGATTTGCATCGGCCGGGAATCGAACCCGGGCCGCCCGCGTGGCAGGCGAGCATTCTACCACTGAACCACCGATGCTTGTTGGAATCTCCTTGCCCAACAGTGTAGACGGCATCAAGCAGCGATTGGGTTAGAGAGCTTCATAATCGTTATCTATTCGAATGCTTTGGGGGCCAAAATGTGAACATGTTCGTTTCGGAGACTACAATCGTTTCGTTTCGGAGACTACAATAGAAATCAGGGGGAACCGAGGGGAACGTAACAACATTTGTGTGTGTTTTGTTTTCTGCCAGCAGGAGATGGCGATTCCGATCGAATTGGCAGTTCGAAATGTGAAGACGGCTCAGGGCACCGTCTGCTCCTGGCACCTGCTACTTGTCCAAATATAGAGGCGATGATGTGGTGACGCTTTCTTGTAGCTTTTCACGGTGTGACTTGGTGCTCAGTGGCGGCGGTGGCGAAGGCAGAGCACGTTGGCTTATCGATTTTTCTGAGAATGGATTTAAATTCGGCAGCGGCGGCGCAACGCATTGGCGTCTGTACGGGTTGTCGTCAGGCGGTATTAGAATTTTGGTTCAGCTTAAGACTGTTGACAGCTTAGTGATGTTATTGAACTCGATCGTTCGGAATGCGATTTCCGGACCCTTCGAGGGAAAAGCTGTGCGTGAGTTGGTTCCATATGCCATGCATCTGGTATTCTTGACGAAGACGCTTTCCTTGTCGACATCTGTTTTGTGGAGCTGAGAAACATGGTCTTCGTGCCCGGAAAATGAGCTAGATCCTTGAACTTGGACGACTTAGCTCAAGATCCTGCACGTTTGAGGGGCATATTGACTGAAAACAGTTGATAACTGAGCACAGATCTGAAAATGTTTAAAAAGTCGAAATTTCTAGTCTCCAATTAATTGAATTTAAGACTGTCTCTTTGTTCCGTCTTTGTTACATTCAAATCAGCATACTGCCCCTTGAATCTTCCATTGAAAAAAGCAGCCTTAAACTCGTGTCACATTGTGCGACCAGTCTTGGCTTACTATGGACATTTTCTTTCTCAAAATGTCCCTCTCATTCTTTTCTGTGGAGAAAAGTGGGGTGCACACACAAGAAATACACTTTCACCCTTAATGACTTGCATTTCAGTACGACTTCTGAGGGCAGGGAAATTGTGTGTTATAGCATTTCCCTGATTTCCTATGATTTGTTTTCTGTTCTCATAGGACATGCAACATTGAGTGGATTAGGATAAGGATTAAGGATAAGGGTGGCGGCTGACCGTATTTTGTGGAATGGCTGCTGTCCTCGAATCTTAGAAAGTACAAATACAATAAAACCACAGAAATGTGCCAGCGATGGCATTTTGTAGCGCGCAAAGAGGAAATAAAATCAAAACTCATTTTTTTGTATCTGACTCTGTACCATACAACAACTCGTTTGAAAGGACAATTCTTCGCCCAAGACAGTCTTAGAATCTCAGACTTCCGTTTTAACAATGGAAAAAAGATTAAACCTCCTGATCGTAGCCATTGACATGTCAAGCTGGAAGCCTTAAAAGCCCTAAACGTCGTCACAAATAAATTTTGCGCTTAGTCTATTTTTCTCCCTCCGTTAAAGCAAAAGACTATGCCTCTAAGACTCTCTAGGTTTAATGTGGCAGAGCCGACGGATCTTTTGCTTCCCCAACTAAGCTTGTGTCACATCTTGGTATAACTCGTGGAGTTCGCAAAATTTTATTCTTCACTTCTCGCATCGTCACAGCCGAGAGAACATATCTGATGCAAAGTATTCAAAGTAACCTCCTCTGCCCTTTTGCATATTTTAAGCATTCGCTTCACTTGTCCCAATCAAATTAGTAAAGTCAACACTGAAGACTCTCTTGGTGAACCAAACAAAATTTTAGACATGTTGTCTTTTGATAGCACACATAGAAGATCGTGCAAGACTCTCTTATCTACATTAGCGAGGCGATATTCCGAAATGTCGATCGGCTGCTGGCTTACGCAACAACGTAATAAGGCGAACACTGCGCCCCGGCTATATGGCTTTTAATGACATAGAAACGGAAGTGGCTGAAATCGATCGGACGGTAAACGAGGCCGAAACAGAGTGTTCCCGCATTATGGATTAAAAGTCACATCCATAAGAATGTAATTGGTTTCAACAGAATTACTGGTGGACACAAATAGAATTTGAGCTACTAGACTCAAGTGTTGAGGAAACTTGACTCATTGTGACAGCAAGACCAGAGACTACATTCTGGTGTCACGGGAGGTTATGAGCTTCTGAAACTTTGCTTCAGCCTAACCGAGCGGTAAAGCCCGTTGTGGAAGTGCTCTAGTGGCTGTGGTTTCGTAGCAAGTCAAGGTTGGTGTGCAGTGTTGATTGGTCTAAAGCAGTTTTGTCCACACTATCGACTCAAGAGCTTGGTCTTGACAATTGGAAGCAGCGTACTCGGCACCGTCAAGAATGGAAGGCAGCTATAGCTCACGCTCAAACCTTTCGCCGACCCAAAACACACACACACTGATGAAGGACAGTTGGTTAAAGGGGCTATTATGGCTTAGAGTAGAGTTACATTGCAATTAAGAGCTGTGATCCATAGATGGCAAAGGTGTTAGAAAGGCAATGCTCCCCATCAATGCGGAGTGATTATCGCTCAAATAAGAGTTTAGTTAGAACTTGGGTAACGAAAGCATCTAGTGCGTTGCTTATGACTCTTGGCAAAATAAATCCCGTGATGAAAGACCCTAATGGCACGTGGTCACGTACAGCTAAATCCAACATCTGTCACTATGGAAGGACCCACGAAATTATCCTCTAGGTCTCATACTAGGGAGAAGCACATATCATAGTACTCAAGGACTTCGTCTTTCTTGGCTACACTGTAAATAGATACAACGCCACAACTTTCAAAATTAATTAGCAGTATTACTCTTCCCAGTCGCTGTTGTTTTAGCTCGGGAGGAAATTGAGCAAATTGAGCCTCTTTGGATTTCGAAAACACTTCACAATCATCTTAAATCTGGTCTACGACAATATTGGAAACGGATAAGGGAGTCGTTAACATTCTCGAGAGTACAGGTCTGTGTGCGATTTTTGGTACAATTTACTCGAACAGTGTCTGCATTAAAAAATTTATCGACAAATGGTACCCACTGTGTGGAGCTTAGACATAGCATGGATAATGCCAGATAAGCTGAAGGCTACGTGAGTCCATTCGAGAAAGTCTCAAGAAAAGAGATGTACTTCTACCAACTTACTCTGTGTCACTGGAAACAGTTCGTGTCAACATGAAATCTTTATTTGTTCAGACTCCTCTAGTGGGTCACGTGCAGGCTAGAGGTGTCAACAGCCCAATATCGGCCTTAATCCAAATGCCTCCTCAAATAGCACGGTTCTTGATAATCATCCTCCAGATTCTACAAGCCAGTTCATTTCCACCTCTGCTCGCCACCAAACTCAGTTCACTTCGTTCCTAGGTATTGGAATCAAATCCTTTCTGACCTGGCCTACCCAAATAAAGTTGAAAATCTAACTAAAGAGATATCACGGGACAGCTCTTGTACGTCAGTTGTTCATTTCGTAAATGTTATCCTTGATTTTTTAACCTTCACATTGGTCTAATTTCGGGCTCACCTGTTTAGAAAAAATCTTAACATAATATCTGTCAGTTGCGACATTTTGTTGGTCAGCAAATCACTATTCTCGTCACTATTGAAGCTTTCTTTCGACTTTCTCACCCATAAACTTGCATATGGCCATACGACATCCTTCCTGAAAGGATTCCAATGATTTTTTTATGACTTTGACCCTTCACGATAAAGTTTCGCTCAGATGAACTTCATCTGTTCACATCCATCTGCAAGACAACCAAAAATGCAGCCAATCGTTAGAATTTTTAACAAGCATTCTCTCCTTTCGGTCTAGCACACACAAAGTCTAGAATTTTTTTTCTTTAATTTAATTAACATCACGCAACTGCCGGAGGTAGTCAGTGGCTTCATTTTGAGAACGACAACGACAATCGTCGTTCCCAATTCACTTGAACAGAATTGGAAAAATAAAGAAAAGGAAACAAAAAAGAAATACAATTCTCTAAAAAAAACACACGGAACAGGATAAACCGAAAATCCTTGAGAAAAGAGAAAGCGCAAAAAAACACAAAGAACTCCGTATTCGTAACGACGAGCAAACTGCATTTGGATCTACGATAAAGCTTTCAAGGATTTGCACAATCCTCTTTCCACCCGCTCCACCTCCACCACCGTCACTTACTTCTGTCTGTCAGTCCATTTGGATACAATTTCTTCAACGTCTTATCCTCTTCCTCCCTTCCCCCCTCTAGTGTGACTCACTCACGCTGGCGTTGGATAAAACGAAGATCCGACTGACTGCAATAGATTCGCGCAGAAACGAATAAATATCTCCGAGCGTCACAGGATGCGGAAGTGGAGAGGAGAACACCGTCACAAGCAATTGCCGCAAGAGCACTGGGAGGCGTTTCTCGCAATAAGGACTTTTCACTTCATTTCGGTTTATTTGTCTTGTGGCTTTAATTAAATACGAAGTATGATGAGGAAGACTTACGGCGACGACATGCAATTTATCGGCAGATACACGAACAACACACGACTTCCCGGGCATCAGCGAATTCATGCTTTGCAGTTGAACTAATTAAGGAACATCCTGCGGCGGGATATTACAGGTTTTTCTCATTTCCCGAGTTCAACAACCCACTTCGACCAGTTCGCCAGCTCACCCCCTCAGGAAGCCGACTCCGTGCTAGGTGGGAAGGAGAGCGGCGGTGCGGTGGCGTCTTAAGCCTAAATGGTTGCGGCTGCACCCTCATCCTTTCCTTTCCTGTCGTAATCATTAAACGAACAACCTTTAGCTGGAAATGGTCAACGCGAACACATTTTGGGGTGGCAAGTGATTAGCTTTCACCCTCCGTACGAAATAATGCGCCCTTCCTGTCAGAAAACGATACATCCTGTCAGAGATTATCCTGAAGACATAATCTACTCAAACGCTTCCACTTCCCCACCCGCACCACAACACACTTTCATTAACGCAACATTTCCCTTCTTTCTCTTTCAGCCCCCGACCCACCATCAAACCTCTCGGTGGCGGTGCGCAGCGGAAAGACGGCGATTATCACCTGGAGTCCGCCGTCACAGGGCAACTACTCGATGTTCAAGATCCGAGTGCTGGGCCTCTCCGATATGTACGCCCAGAATCGAACGAACCGCACCGTCCTGGTGGAGGACAACTCGTTTCAGTATCACATCCGAGAACTGACACCCGGCGCGACATACCAAGTGCAAGCCTACACGATATTCGACAAAAAGGAATCGGTGGCATACACCAGTCGCAACTTTACCACAAGTAAGTATTTCGCGGGAGATCCCTGCAGCCGGTGTTGACTTTCGACGCTGAGCTGTTAACTTGAATGGCTTTGAGTTGTGTCAGAGGACAATTTAATTTTGTTTTTTTTCCCCTGGTGAAGGTGACTAACTTTTGAGTATTTTTTTTTTTCACTTTTTTCCACTCTCACCCATCCCATCCATACGTCAACTGCCAATAACACAAAATCAAATTGTTTCCATGCAATTAATCCGAAAAAAAAACTTACACACACAAATTCAAAAACAATTTCTTACACAAAACTTAAGGTAGAAGGACACGTCATAAGGAATTGTTGGACATTAAGATCCTTAGAGGTAAACCATTTACAAAAATGCCTTAAAATTGTGATTGAAAAAGTTTGCTGATCTGCTACGTTTTTCTGTTCTGTTTGTTTGTTGCTTGTAGTAGATTTGCTATCGTTTGGTATTTATCTTATTGCTTATTTTATACCGTTAAATATTGAATGTTGCATGCAATTGATTGTTAAAATGAAGTGGTGGGTGTTGTTTACGGTAAGGACAACAAAACATTAAGAATGAATGAAAATATAAAAAGAGAACTACTTTACAAAACAAGATGTAAGAAGAATAATAGCACAGTTTATTATGGCCGCTCATACCTGTTGATTTAGTACTGTAAGAGTTAAGTGGACAAAAATACATGTATTTGTTTATTTTCTCTTTTGTTTTTTTCTTTTCTCTTTTCCTCCAACTATTACCGCTAAACCTTGAAAGGACAATCAAATTAACTGATTTCAATTAAAAGAAACATAAATTTAAAACAGAAACAGCACCGAATCATGGATCTTATTGGGAGTAAGCGTCTACTTTCCATCTCCGAAATTTTCTAGTACTATCTCTAAAAATTTACTGGCTCTAATTGTTAAGCAATTCTTCGATTTCTTCAAAAGACCCGAACTGGTGATATCATTTTGCGTTCGCCGAAAAAGCCAATACATAGTTACAAGAAGCAAGATCTGAAACATACGACGGGCGGGGTATGACATCCATTTCGGCGTTTCCAGGACGATTTTGACCACTACAGCTACGTGGGACCGAGCGTTATCATGTTGCAAAACGACGATGTCATGCCTTTCGGTCTTTTTATGGTCGTTTTTTACGCAATCTACTGCTTAAATGAATTAGTTGTAGTCGAAAACTCTGTCCATCAATGGTTTCGCCACTTTTGAGCAGCTCCTAGAGCACAGAACCCGTCTGGTCCCACGTCTGGTTGGCGTCGATGTAGACAATGATAGAACGGGTTCACCAGGCTTTGCATGGTTTTATTTCTTCTTAGGGTTCTTTTTTTCATCACTTTTCATCTTTAGTCACGACCGGGTGCACAAAACTCTTCGTTTGATGCATTTCAAGAAAAAGTTCCGAGGTCGACATGTCTCAGTTTCAACTCATCAATCATCAAGCATAAATTTCCTGAACCGGAATTTGTTTGCTGATTACGATTTTACAATTTTGCGAGTTCGTTTGCCTGGTCAAGCGTCTTCAGATACAACACTTAAGATAGCTTAGGCCATGTTGAGCGTATGGACACCAGTGCTCCGGCCTGAAAAGTCTTAGAATCCGAGTCATTGGGACAACGCAACAGGGGGCGGCCTAGGTTGAGATGGCGCACACAAGTGGTGAAGGACCTCAACCAACTTGGAATGCGTAATTGGAGGCAGCTGGCGAAAGATCGTGCTAGCTGGAGAGGCATGTTGGTTGTGGCTCAAATCCACTCCGAACTGTAGCGCCAGTAAAAGAAGAAAAAGAAGAAGATTTTGTGAGTTCATTTTGCCTTAAAAACGGAGTTTATCCAGACAAGCCTTCAATTCTTTATCTTCAAACCTTTTTGGGCTGACCAAAACACTCTTTATCTTCGACGCTTAAATCACCACTTTTGAAGTGTCGAAACTACGCTCTGCATGCCAGAATAGACTCACCGTAATCTTCTACAAGATTTCGATGGGCTTCAGCTGCACTTTTCTTCCACTAAAAAGAAAAATTAAAACTTTCCGCAAATGCTGTATATTTAAGGCAAAAAAACACTAATTATTGCTGACGTATGTCACACTTTTCCAATGAAGTAGATAATCGCTTCCAAGATCAGCCACAACTTCCAGGATGCGCCATCTTTTCCATCCAATTTTCAACAACAATATTGACTCTGCTCCAACGTCGTCGGCTTGTTGGCATTAACCAATAACTTAACGAAGCCCAATTGTCAAATTGCGAATTGTCAAGCGTCATTAAATTTAACGAACGAATTGGCCAATCAACATGTCCATTTCTTGAGATAACACGCTCGCCATACTTACCTTTTTTGCTTCTCGACAAACCCATTATCCCGAAAATGAGCTTCGTAGTTGAAGATGATCTTGCCGCATTTTCTCCTTAACCCCCCATACATCGTAAAACATACGTCGCTTCGAATTCTACATGGGCTTCAATACTTGAGTCAGCTCGATCTTGTAGATCCTTACGCAAAATACGCCATAATGTGAACTGAACTATGACTTATTCTGGGAAACTGCGTGCAATTAAATTATTTCCTCAAATTTTTACACCTTTTGTTATTAGTTTTTATTATTATTTTACACTACTTGTTATTGCCTTCAACTAGGACGAGAATTACGACCGAAAATTGGAGATAACGTTCTTTAAGTTACGGTTTCCGACTCCGAATTTCGGCAAAAAATTTCTAAAATTTGCAGACGTTGCTCGTTCGTGTACTTTATCACGGTGAAAATTCTGACAGTGACAAATCAAAATCAAAGTTGTCAAGCTCCTATTGGAGAATGATGAGGGGGCGATATGCTTTATAAGTAAAATCAAACATTTCCATTAATTATTGTTCAAGTGGCTGTCACCACTGAGTTCGCAAAATTGACACATTCGGGATGTAGCTTAAGAAGTGCGATATTGCCCACGACTCAATGTATGTAGATATCTCTATCTTCAAAATGTGGTAATAATATGGCAGACTATTGGAACCTTGGTCGCCTTGGCGTAGTGAGTAAGTGCGTCGACTCATACGCCGAAGGTCTAGATTCAATTCCCGAACGGAACAGCATTTTTTCACGGCACCACACCTCCTCCGAGTTGCTGGCAACACTTAAAGAGTAAAAAGAGAGTCTATGAAACGCTTCTCAAATTTCGACATTCAGAGGCGGCAAAAAACTGTCGGTCCCTTCTTTTCGTGACATAAGAGCAACACGCACAATGCGAGTAGTTGTTGTAGGTGCTAGGTCCTAGTCCCTTGTGGGCTGTAGTGCCACTCAATTATTATTACTATTGAAACTGTTTAGATTAAACTTCTTCTCTGCCGTGAGTAATACCGACGCCATTTTGGTTTCAGTACACATGTTCGATGTGCAATTTTCCATCGGTATTGGACACCTGCTAATTTGGACACCTGCTGTCTTACGAGCTATTAAACTAGGATTTGATGCACTTCTTAAAATTGCATCTACTCTTCTTTTTGTAATTTTCAGGATCTTTAAAGAAATTCAAAATCTCGTTTTGACTTTTCTTGATACAGTCTTGTGATAAACTTTATTTTGGCAATACCCAATTTTAGATACTCAACTCGCATTCAAAATGCTTCGTTTCATACCGTTTTTTTCTTTCTATACACATGTCTTTTCACTCAAAGGCTTAACTCCAATCAGACGTCATTTGGCCACGTAGCCTATGACAAGACAAACAAAGCGGGCCAATAAAGTACAATAATCCCAAGCAACAAAGCAATGCATTCAATTGTCCCCTTCTTCTAATCAATCATTCTCTGAATTCATACTCAGACGTGTAACCGCACTTATTCTCCATTTCCCTCAATGTACACACATGAAGTTCGACAGTTAACTTAGTTCAAATTTGAACAACAAAATGAATCCAATAATCATCAACGTACTCTGTTAAAAAGCGCACATTATCAACTATAACCAAAGCCTTCTCCAATTTCAGGATATTCTCCAAAGGACAAACAACATATAACAAAGCCGTCGCAGGCTATAACAATTTAAACAACCGAATTTCAAACTCCATCTTCCTTATTTTGTATGAATGTAGAGAAAATACTTTAAGTTACCCTTGTACACATAACATTCATTAGCACGCTTTGTACTATTAGCATCCCTTGCATCCCTCATGTCTATAATGTCTACACTACTCACTTTACGTCAATTGCTTTCCGATCAGTTAATTAATTTATTTTCCCTCTAGAACCAAATACCCCCGGAAAGTTTATCGTATGGTTCCGTAACGAGACTACACTCCTCGTCCTGTGGCAACCACCCTACCCTGCCGGGATCTACACCCACTACAAGGTCTCCATCGTCCCAGACGATGCCCTAGAGAGCGTGCTCTACGTCGAGAAGGAAGGCGAGCCACCAGGTCCAGCACAAGCTGCCTTCAAAGGTCTCATTCCCGGACGTGCATACAACATATCAGTCCAAACCATGTCCGAGGACGAGATCTCCCTGCCGACAACCGCTCAATACCGCACAGTTCCCTTGAGGCCGCTGAATGTCACTTTCGACAAGGACTCCATAACATCGAACGCCTTCAAGGTGATGTGGGAGGCGCCGAAGGGTGTTAGCGAGTTCGACAAGTATCAGGTCTCGCTCTCTACCTCGAGGCGACAGACCACCATTCCTCGGACCAATGACCCCGTTGCCTCGTTGGACTTCAATGACAATCTGGAGCCTGGCAAGACGTACAACGTGGTCGTGAAGACGGTCTCCGGAAAGGTGACGTCCTGGCCAGCGACTGGCGATGTCACGCTGAAACCACTTCCGGTGAGGAATCTCCGCTCGTTCAACGATGACAAGACGAACAGCATGATAATCACCTGGGAGCCAGATCCAGGCAGTGTGCAGGAGGAGTACCGGATCAGCTACCACGAGGTGGAGACGTTCAATGGCGATGCCAGCACCATGACGACGGAGAGGACGCGCTATAACTTGGAGAGCTTATTGCCGGGAAGGAACTACTCCCTCACCATCCAAGCAGTGTCCAAAAAAATGGAATCCAACGAGACCACGATGTACGTGGTGACCCGGCCTTCTTCGCCCATCATTGAGGATCTAAAGAGCATCAAGGAGGGCCTCAACATCAGCTGGAAGAGCGACGTCAATTCGCGCCAGGAGAAGTACGAAGTTCTGTACTCGCGGAATGGAACTTCAGAGGTTCGCACAGTCCTGACCACTGAGTCGAGACTCGTGATCAAGAACCTGTACCCTGGAGCTGGGTACGAGGTCAAGGTGTTTGCCGTGAGTCACGGCTTGAGGAGCGAACCACACGCATACTTCCAAGCTGTCTGTAAGTATGAGAAACTGTCATGATCAGAGCATCCTATCTAAAGCTTGTATTCTTTTCAGACCCGAATCCCCCAAGGAACCTGACAATCGAGAAGGTCACCAGCAACTCAGTGCTCGTCCGCTGGGCACCCCCAGAGCGCAGCGAGTTCACCGAATACTCGGTCCGCTACAAGACGGACAACGACAAGCAATGGGCGCGCATGCCCAGCGTCAAGGCCACCGAAGCCGATATCACCGAGATGACGCCCGGCGAGAGGTACACCATCCAAGTGAACACCGTCAGTTACGGAGTCGAGAGCAACACTCCGCTTCAGATCAACCAGACTGTGCGACCGAATCCCGTCTCCAGAATCATTCCGCTGGTGGACTCCACGAACATCACTCTCGAGTGGCCGCGTCCCGAGGGAAGAGTCGAGGAGTACGTCCTCAAGTGGTGGCCTTCGGAGAGTCCAACAAAAATCTCCAACAAGAACGTGATTGAAGACAGTCGAGGTAAGTTTCTAAAAATTGAAGGAAGAAAGTTCCCTAACCTCATACACCTTACAGACGACCCGGAAACAGTCCGTGTCCTAATCGGTGATCTGATGCCGGGAGCGCAGTACAAGTTCGATATCTACACAATCTCCTATGGCCTGACAAGTGACACCTATCACTTGTCCACACGGACAATGCCTTTGATCCAGTCGGAGGTGGTTGTGGTGAACAACAACATCCTGCAGCAGCGCGACACCATCACGCTGTCGTACACCCCGACGCCACAGTCCTCCTCGAAGTTCGACCTTTACCGCTTCTCTTTGGGCGATCTGTCTATCGAGGACAAGGAGAAGATGGCCAACGACACCGACCGCAAGGTCACCTTCACCGGACTGATCCCTGGCCGCCTGTACAACATCACCGTGTGGACGGTCAGTGGTGAAGTGGCCAGCCTTCCCATACAGAGGCAAGACCGCCTGTATCCCGAGCCGATCACTCAAATCAACGCGACGCACATCACCGACACGGAGATCTCGCTCAAGTGGGACCTGCCCAAGGGCGAGTACAACGCATTCGAGGTGCAGTACCTGAAAACTGACTCGAACTACGTCCAAAACCTGACCACGCACGACACAATCACCATAAGCGACCTGCGGCCCCACCGCAACTATACCTTCACTGTGGTCGTTCGCAGTGGAACTGAGTCGTCGGTGCTGCGCAGCAGCTCCCCAGTCTCGGCCAGCTTCACCACCAACGAAGCGGTGCCCGGGCGGGTCGAGAAGTTTGAACCAATCGACGTGCAACCAAGCGAAATCGTTTTCGACTGGTCGCTGCCATCAAGCGAGGCCAACGGAGTCATCCGCCAATTTTCGATCACCTTCGGCCCGGAGGGCTCTACGCAAACCCAAACGAAGGATTTCGACGCCGACGAGACGCGGGGCACTATAAAGAACCTGCTGCCAGGTAAAACGTACGTTTTCAAGATACAGGCAAAGACGTCCATCGGCTTCGGCCCGGAAAAGGAGTGGAAGCAGCGCATGCCGATCCTCGCACCACCCCGACCAGCCACCCAGGTAGTGCCCACAGAAGTGTACAGGAGCTCGTCCACCATTCAGATCCGATTCAGGAAGAACTACTTCTCCGACCAGAATGGAGCGGTAAGCAATCCCTATTTCTCATCTCGTAGACCTACGCCAGCCTTCCACTTGCAGGTGATCATGTACACGATCATCGTGGCGGAGGACGACACCAAGAACGCCTCTGGTCTGGAGATGCCCAGTTGGCGGGACGTGCAATCGTACAGCGTGTGGCTGCCGTATCAAGCCATAGAACCATACTACCCCTTCAAGAACAGCTCCGTCGAGGACTTCACGATCGGTGCGGAGAACTGCGACAACCGTCAGACCGGCTACTGCAACGGCCCCCTGAAGTCAGGAACGACGTACCGTGTAAAGGTGCGAGCATTCACGGCGCCCGACAAGTTCACCGACACCGCCTACAGCTTCCCCATTCAAACAGGTATGTCTTTTGTAAAAGTTTCTGTATTTGCACCCTTAAGCTTGTCGTCGAGCGAAGGTAAGTTCCTCGAGCTTTCGTTGTTGACCCAGGATTTGATTGAAAAGAAAATTGAAAATCCTCAAACTTGCATTTCGCTTTAATTGTTCTCTCCTTCCCCCCGAAACCATGTCTTGCTTTTTTCGTAAATTTCAAGGCCTTCTCACATCGGGTAAGAATTGACTTCTTTTCGAACACAGCCCTTTGTCAGGTTTTCCGACACGATCGGCTAACGTCTCCCTACTCTTCCAGATCAAGACAACACGTCGCTGATCGTGGCGATTACGGTGCCGATGACGATCATCTTAATACTCCTGCTGACGCTCGTGTTTTTCAAGCGACGGCGGAACAGCTGTCGCAAAACGACGAAGGACTCGCGCGCGAACGACAACATGTCCCTGCAGGACAGCGTGATAGAGACGAACCGTCCGATCCTGATCAAGAACTTCGCCGAACACTATCGCCTCATGTCTGCCGACTCGGACTTCCGCTTCAGTGAGGAGTTCGAGGAGTTGAAACACGTCGGCCGCGACCAGCCGTGCACGTTCGCCGACTTGCCATGCAACCGGCCGAAGAACCGTTTCACCAACATCCTGCCATACGACCACTCACGCTTCAAACTGCAGCCAGTCGACGACGACGAGGGATCGGACTACATCAACGCCAACTACGTGCCAGGACACAACTCGCCCCGCGAGTTCATCGTCACTCAGGGTCCGCTGCACTCGACGCGGGACGACTTCTGGCGCATGTGCTGGGAGAGCAACTCGCGGGCGATCGTCATGCTGACGCGATGCTTCGAGAAGGGCCGTGAGAAGTGTGACCAGTACTGGCCGCACGACACGGTGCCAGTCTTCTACGGCGACATCAAGGTTCAGATTCTAAATGACAGTCACTACGCTGACTGGGTGATGACTGAGTTCATGCTGTGCAGGGTGAGATTGGCATGTGAACGAACTCCCAAAGGCAAGGACTTAACCCATTTCTCTTCTATAGGGAACGGAGCAGCGCATTCTGCGCCACTTCCATTTCACCACGTGGCCTGACTTCGGAGTGCCAAACCCGCCGCAGACGTTGGTCCGCTTTGTGAGGGCCTTCCGCGACCGAATCGGCAGCGAGCAGCGTCCCATCGTGGTGCACTGCAGCGCCGGTGTCGGCAGATCGGGAACCTTCATCACGCTGGACAGAATCCTCCAGCAAATCAACACATCCGAGTACGTGGACATCTTTGGCATTGTCTTCGCCATGAGGAAGGGTGAGTTCATTCAAGTCACATGAGGTCGGTGAAAATACTGACCTGTTGCTTGTGTTGCTTCCAGAACGCGTTTGGATGGTGCAGACGGAGCAGCAGTACATCTGCATCCACCAGTGTCTGCTGGCCGTGCTGGAGGGCAAAGAAAACATCATCGGCCCGGCACGTGAGATACACGACAATGAAGGTTACGAGGGTGAGTTTTGAGTTTTCTAATGCTTCAGCGTTTTCTTTTTTGGTTTTTTCTATTTTTTTGTTTCTGTAATCCTTTTGACCATCTTATTCAGAGCTGGTGTTGGGTGTTTCGGGTAAAGCACGGAAAGGAGACGTTTGTTTGCTAAAGAGATGAATGCTTCGTGTACACAGAAAACATTTTGACGCGAGCAATAAGCAAATTTTGAATTCGGTTAGTGGAAAAGGATATTGGATTGTAGGCCTAGTCACCTCTTTTTCGAGTGTCGTTTAGTGACATCTAATAAAACGAAAAATCTGTATGACACTTGTTTGGGGCAAAAACAAGCGAATGGAGAGATTAAGGGAAAGTCTTAGTTTTAATTGAGTTGTGCATTTTACGGGTTTTAACGAATATATATCCATTGAATCGCAGTTTTTAAGGCCTACTTAGCCTAGTTTTCAGGATAGGATATCATCAGTTTCAACAGTACGAATACGAGTTTGCAATTTTTGAATACATTTCCGATAATAGCGGGTGCTTTTCATGCGGTTTGAACAGATGTAGTTAAAGACGTACGAGAAGGAAGTGACAAATCAGTTTGTCTTTGTTTTCAGCAGCTTGGCTTGGCGTGTTTTACGTTAGAATCATGGTTTAAAAGCGTATAAAACTGAGCTTTTGTCGACTTGCCAGACGACTTGAATTTATCTTGGCCTAAAAGCGCACAAAACTGAACTTGTGTAAGAATTGAAGCCAAACGACTTGAATTTGCGTCACATCGTCAATGAATGAAACTAGGAAAACTGAGGAAAACCTGGTGTTTTATTGTGAAATTTTGCATGCATGACAACTTTATCTGTGAACAGGCGAAGATGATGTTGGCAGCCATGTTGGCCATGTTGAGTGCAAACATCGACGTTGCCTCGGCGATGCCTTACACAGGCCCATACCCCGTACGTAAATAAACAAATTGCCGTATTTAGGCTGACAAGCAACCCGAAGAATACCAACAGCAACATTAAACCCATTCAAAACAACGGTATACTGAGATTGAGATGAGTAGAATAATTTTTTTAAAAAAATGAAGCACATCAGAATGTGTCTGTCAATTGTAACCGTTTCCGCGTCATGTTAACAACTTACTCAAAATCAAGTACATAGATTGACTGAGCTTCGGTTTTCACAAAATGTCGCAATGAGACATGCAGCGCAGGAAGCAATGGACTTTCGAGAAATTATATTCGCGAACACCGAATTTTACGTGTTCCTACGATAAATTGTGTGTGGTATATCACACCTTTTTCTCTGGGGACATGTAAAGTCTCAGGTCTTTAGAAGTCAACCAGTCACGATTGATGCCTTGGAAGCCAATAGAATTCGCGTAGAAAGAGATACTAGTTGTTATGCTCGAACGAGTCGAATGAACCAACTCAGACGTAGTTGTGGGCAACATTTACATGATAGAATGAATGCCGTGAATAGTTGTTTTAACCGATAACGCTCTCTTTTTTTTACTTTACATAACCTCACTATGCTGCTGATGAATCACCCTTAACAGAAATGCAGCATAACCCCCGAAGTCTATTTTAAAGACTCAAAGACGAACCAAACTTGATAAAGAATGCATTTCTTCAGTTTCTGGAAGAGCAAAGCTAAATTTCTGCTATTTTATGTCATTCCTAAGAGGAGGGAAGAGCATCGTATAGTGTGAAATTATCCCCATGATGTTCCCCAGAGTTAATATCTTTCAATTTTTGACAATACCCATTCTTTGAAGAAAATATTTGAAAAGCAATATTCTACTCCCCTTCCCACAATTGAATGTGCATTTCTCTGAGAAGCCATTAACTCAAGGCATATTTCATGTACAAAATTTTTCTTAAATACCAGGTCATAACCCAATCTCCACAGTCTTCTCCTTTTCTTCGAGGACTTCCTTTAGATTGATTTTGCCTACGATGTTCCATGCCAACCGCCCATTTCTTGAAGCCTCCCATGGAATTCATATTCTTTACCTCTCCATCTCGGTTCACTGATTTCATTATACAGAATTCCCGGCATTCCATGTGCAGTCGCACAGGTGAATCCTGTCAAGATTGATAACACAACTATTCAAATGAATATTCAATAAAGCCCACAAGACAAATCCTGGTATTTCAGAACTTTTCACAAACGTAACGACAACACAAGGAGAGTATTGAATTCCCAGCACTCAACAAGTGGCAAAAACAAGAACAACCCACATACCACTCACGCGGTTTCTTGTCGTGGCGTATTGCTTGTTTTGTATTCGTTGTTACAGTGTTGCCAATTTAACATAAAAGGAATTAGAATTATTTCTTTTTGGGGTTTGATTTCATCGCTCAAGGCGAATCGGGAAAATAATATTTGTAAAAGCTTATAGTTAGTCGATTTGCATAAAGGAAGATATTCCACACCAGATTAAATTCAAAGCTGTAAGTTAAATTAGAAGTTATAACTAAAAGATTCGTAATTTCCCTACAACTAATTCAAACTTTAAGTAGATTAAAAGTTTGTCAAATATTTGTAAAACAGTTTAGCCAACACTGCGTAGCCGAATTTGAAATAGCAACCAGAAACCAATAAGAAAGGAAACTAATCAGCTGATTGCGTAGCTCACACGTATTCTCAGTCAAGAGAAAAAAACCTGTCTGTGAATCTGCCTCGAATCAGCTGTTCAAGGAGGGGAAATGATATAAATAAAAAACGCTGTCAAAATGAATGTGGGAGACGAGACAGTCGACTGTCTCCTTATTGATCTCTAATAGCAACACTTTACTGCTATATTCACTGGAAATGAACGTATTTTTCCGAACATTTCATGTACACCGCGTGCTCCAGTGGCACAAATGGCTGAAATTGAAGATATGCGAACAGAACTGGTCATAGTTGTTTGAGGAAATAAGAAAAGGTTTTTTAAATCTGCTGAACATAAATAATTTGTTTTTGTAACGATCCCAAACACATACTGTCTCCAAGGACTTTAACTCACAGCAATATTAAAAAATGGTAAAATCATTGTCCCATTTTGCTGGTCAAATAAACAGAAAAAAACTGTCCAAAAACTTCGTTTTCAGACCGTTCCAGCCCTCAGCTTCGATTTTATCAATGAAATTTAAAAATTGCTCGTCTTTCACAACTAATTTTTACGAATTTTTTTTTTTTTTATTTTATACGAATTGACTGTTTATGAAAGTTGATGAAAAACTCGAAACCCTATGATGGCCACACAAGCTCGGCAAGCCGCTTTGTGCTGTTGAAAAGCCAATCTGAACGTACAAGGGCTGAAATGTAATTTCCAAGACCTAGATTAAATTTCTGTAACTTTCGATTCTCGCTTTTCCACAGCAGCATCCCAGACCATCAAACATTCAGATTTAATAGGCATTAAGATTGATAAGACGCATTGAGAGCTCAGTCGTTTCTTTGGTTCACTTCGGGACGAAGCCTCCCATTTGCAAAACGCAGCTTTAACTATGATTCATCCGAAAGAATAACATTTTTTCCACATGTCTTAAGTCCAATTAAGAAGCTCAGGAACCCAGATCAACAATTTTCCTCTGACATTTTTGCAAAACCCGGCTTCAATATTGTCTTGAATGCTTCAAGCCCAGCTTTCACGCGTCGTCCTCACAGAAATTGCAATTTTTTTTTTTTGAAGCTCGACACAAACAGTATAAGATTTGTACTCCAAACTAATTTTCCCATTTTTTCACTAAGTCGACTTTAATTACGGGCTATTGCAGCCCTTGTCCATCGACTTTAATGCGATAAATGGACGACATTTTTCAAACTAATGCACAAAGCTGTAAAAAAATTTCCTTTGGAACAGGGCAATAAAATGTTTCATTACAATTTTTCAAAAAATAGTCTATATGTAATTTAATGAAGAAATCAACTAGCACCAAATATAAGGTATAAAAAAAATAAAATGTTCCACTGAACACGGCAACGCCAATAATAATAGAAGCAGAAGCAGTAACAACTTTTTTGCAAACAAACGTTTTCATTCTTCTTTTCAGATTAATCTTTGAAACTAACCTCTAAACATATCTAATCGATTTTCTCGTGAAAAGTCCCCCCAACCCCCATTCCACCTTCACAATAATCCCTCCCTTCCACTGTCATCGTCACGCGCCTAACACTCGCAAGTCACCTTACGTGTCGCAAACTGAAAATCAAAATCTAATGCAAAATAAAAAACAAACTTAAACAAATGATTTAACCAGGTGCTGGGCCCACATTGTAACTAACCCCATGTCATCATGTTTTCTTTTCTCCTTCTCCCGCTGCAATCATACGGACACTCGCACCCACACACAAACATACACACAAATATCAATTGTCTCTGTAAAATCTTTTTGGCACCCGAAAACCCAAAACGAAAAATCACACACGCGCTCGCCCAGAACCCCAAACCTTGGAGGAGGACGACGATGAGGGCACCGGCGAGGAGATAATCGTCACCGCTGAAGGACATGTCGAGCACGACGACATTGACTCCGCCAACGATGCAATCATCTACCATGACGAGCACCAGCCGCTAACTGCCAGCGATCAGGAGATCAGTCACACAGCGCCATCACCGCCCAGCCAGTGGAAGGCGGCGACCCTGGATAGATGACATCAGCTCAACCAGAGCGATAACAACAACAGTGTGGTTATCGTTCTGGTTGACGACAAGCCCAGTTCGATGATCTGCAGCAAGGAGACGCTTCACCACCAGCAACAGCAACAGCCAGAGCGGCGCAAGTCACAAATGATCACGTTCAGCTCGTCCGCCTGTGATATCAAGAGTAGCCTAAGTCATGAGATAGTCCTAATGAACGGTGGTACCTTCGGCGGGGGCGGCGGCGGTGGTGGTGTTGGTGGCATCGGTAGCATCGGTGGCCCACGACGCAGCTTCGACGAGGAAGAAATCGAGAACAACAGCCCCGACCGAGAGACTTGTCTCCGACGAAGATCCTCCTCGCACAACGAGGAGGATGAAGACGATTTCGAGACGAATTTGGAGGAGACGAATAACGCCAACGATGACAGTGGCGGCGGCAGCTACGAGGATTCAAATCCCATGCAGTCCAGCACTGGCGGGTCGAACCGCAACAGCCTGGAGAAGGACGACGACGACGATGAGGAGGACATCGATGTGATTAGTACCGACGTCAGCTGCTACGATCAGCTACTGGGGACAAGGAACGATGATGATTGTACGATAATTGGGGATGAAGGTGTCATTAGGATAAAGAATGGCAGTGGAACTGGTGAAGGGATCATATACGCTAATCCGTTCCTTGGTTTGTAGCTAATTTCAAAATACATTCTCTCTCTCTACATTCACTTGTTCTGCGTCGTCTACGTTCTTGTTCGTTGTGTTCTGTGCTTTCAATTTATTTCTAACTGTTTGTGCCATGGATTAATTTTGTGTATCTTGTATCTTAGAGTAAGTTGCAAACATTTTCAGTTCTTCCCTTCCAACATTCTCGATGATATATGTATGTATGTATTTTTTTTTTATTTGCTTGTCGAAACTCGAGTAAATTTCTGCATGCGAATTTCAAAACCGGACGTGTAAACTTGTACTCGAATTTCTGTAGTCTCGATTGGAAAAGTGAGTTTCCGGTCTTGTAGATGTGCACGTATATTTGAAGTTATTATTGAATCACTCTTTATTTACTTTCTAGGTGTGTAGACTTAAATATTGAACTTCTCTTGGAGACATCACAGCTTGCCATTTAGTTTGGAAATGTATTTTTTGTTTGAATTATTGTAAGTTATTAAATGGACTGCGACTGTGTGTGGGCTAATTTATTGAAGGATCAGTGAAATTCTGGAAACTATCCCCATCCAGTAACTGTTTGGAAGCAACACATTTGAGACGTGGTGGGCCAAACCATCAACGGTGAAGAATTAAACAATAAGAGTGTCTACTTTTTGAAACATAGTTTCGGGCATGTTTGCTTTGATTTCATGCTTGCTATATAAGTCTGCAGCGTCCTCCCACCTCCAAGACAAAATATTTGCGCAGTCTGATGTGTAGGTTTATATTTACTGTCGGTGGTAACACCTTTCACATGATCCCACAAGAAAAGGAAAAGTTTATGATCATCAGCGCAATTTGCGAAGAGTACAGCGGTTATAAAAGGACCTTTCATCTGAACTCCTGGAGATCCGCTTCGGCGAGTTTATGAGAGTATAATTGAATACTCTCTATCACGCATTTCAGTCCTCCTTGCTTCTGTCCTTCATTTCCCAAATCAATGAAAAGTAGTTTGAATCGATTCGGATTGAAATTCCTTCACTAGATAATGCGTCACGTAGAGCCGTCCACCAATTCCCATTTCCCGTAACGATAGAATACAAAAGGCACTATTACCGCCTGTTGCTTGATGGCGGACCGTCGCGTGTAAAAGTTGCTGAATATTCTAAAGTAAAAAAAAAACAATGAAATACGTCCTGAAACATAAAGAAACATAAAGGCCAAATTGGAACGGTGACCTCGAGCGGTTATATTCTGACACCCATTGGTTAGCTCGTTGTCGATTTTGCGAGAAAGGTTTGTCAACACGCGGCTTCCAGAATTTTCAAATGGAAATGGAACAGACGCGTTCGAAAACGTTCTGTTCCTAAAACGCAATTGTCAAAAGTAATAGCAAAATCATCGTTCCCTAAATTTGTATTAAAACCATTTTCCTAATACCAGGCGTAGACACAGATCACGATAGAAATAACAAAAAAAAATATTTGTTACCGTTAACGTCTGACTGGAGTAGTTATACTGAAACATTCTGCTCGCGCTTACGATATTAAAAAATCAATGCGTGACTGCTCGATTTGCACAAAGATTTTGCATGTACACCTAATTCTGCTTTTACGCGGTAGATTGGTTCCAGAAAAAAACCGTGTGAAAAGATAAAAAGGCAACAAAATTGTTCTATTTACAATTGCTCTGACAAGTAAATTTACTTGTATGCACCCTCAATTTGTAAAATGAACATATTTTGCAAAAATGAAATTTGAAAAAAAAAAGTTGGGCCTAAAAATGGTTTTATTTTTATACGGTTATAAATCAGAATCGTGTAAAAAGACCTTCTAAAAGCAAAATTTGAATGTAATGCACCTGCGTTGTACCCGTTCTGATTTGGGTTTATCTTACGCATACCTTAAGTATTGTTAAGCAATTTTTTATAGCAACCTAAAACCTAGAACATCTCTTACATGTTGCTCTCTCTGTTCTCCCCTAAAAATTTGCATGATAAGACGTATGGCTTGCTATAAAAAATTGCTTCTATAGACGTCGACATAAGAATACTAATCATTGCTATCTGGTCAAGCAATATGTACAGAATAGAATACAGTGAAAGTGACTAAATCAAAGATCATTTCTTGAAGTCGGGGATAGTTGGCAATTTTCTGTCTAAAGTGAAAAAACACGGTTCATCAGATAACTTCTTTAGCCACAATATGGAAAACACGTTCTTTACACATTTTAATGGCCGTACTTATCTCTCTATTCCTAATCCGATAGTAAACATATCATGAATTATATTTATGAAATTTGTTGATTCTATATTTGGCTATCTCCTTAATCTATCTTACACATCAAGATCTAATGTATTTTATGTAGTTCGCATAAACCAAAAAACAAGAGAAATTTTAACCTTTAAGAATTTAAGTCACATTTAAAAAAAAGACATACATTCATAGTTTATACACAGCGTGAGGCACATTTTCTATTGGCATGAGCCAATTTTCTTCATAGATAGATAGGTAGACGTTTATTGCGTTATAAAATGTGTACATTGATTTCAGCTATCGCGCAGTATCTAATACAGAGATTTGGTATTATATATCGTACTTCTGGAAAAAGTGCTTACATTATTCTTAAAACTAAAAAAATAAGTATGAATCGTACATTTGTCAAAATTCACGACTTTCCTCTCGTAAAAAAGGCCAAATCGTAACAACTTTGGGTTGGCATTGACAGGCGTTGGTACCTGCTATGTCAACGCAAGACTTCAGAAGTTTTTTGAAACTCTTGCGTTTTAAGGTTTCCATATAACAATGATTATTGAGTGTAACTACAGACCACAGTGACCCAGGGCCCAGAGTCTGCATCAACTACTCATGTTGTGCGTGTTAATAATTTCGCACGAGAAGAAGGGACCTACTGTTTTTTTTCGACTTCGTACGGCGAAATTTTCGGAACTTTTTCGTACACAATTAGTACTCTGTGATTGTTGTCAGCATCTCGAAAGAGATGGTGAGGTGAAAAATTAGATTTTTTCAATCCGGAAAATGAACCTTTGGCTTGTAGGTCGACGCCATTTTCACAAAGATTTTTTTTATGCTGGATAGTGTTTTACAGTAACAATATTCGATCGTGGTTTCTGAAATTCAAAAAAAAACTATTTGCTCACACCTATAGTCGACAATTTAAAACTCGACAAATTAAAATCCACAAGTAAATAATAAAAAATATGTTTTTATTTACTGCCGAAGCGCCCAACTGAGTAGAGAGTAACCCCACTTGGTGTGACTTAGGACATTACGATCGAAAAGCATTACGCGCGACCCCTCCATTCAATTTAAAAACGAGCATACGACCGTGTCTGTGCGATTTTGTTATAAAAAGGCATTCGGGGAAAAGAACTTAACAATTCCTTAGGTATTTCCATTGGCTGAGATGTTGAGAAAAACTTTAATATAAGCGAATGCTTGCTTTCTGGAAATCTTGGACAGAGACATTGACTACTAAACGGATTCATGTTAGACTACAAGCATTTTATCAGAATTAAAACAAATTTAGTTTTTTAAAAGAAAAAAAATATTTTTTCGCACCGAAGGAAATAACAAAAATAACAAAGCAGTATTTAACTTTCAGCAGCAGAGCAACACATAAACGACGTTCAAATATTGATGCGGCGATCAAACAACGAAAAATAGTTTTTTTGATTTCTATTAAAAAAAATATTTTTGTACTACAGAATATTACCTTATCCTTAGATATCCTCTAAAAATAAATAATGATCGCTTCTTTTAGAAAAACAAAATCCAAACTAAATTGAATAAATTCACAATAATTTCTGAGTATTATCTGGCAAGTTGTGAGAATCTCAATTATTCTTAATAAAAAAGAAATTAATACAAAACTTCCACCCTGTACAGCAATTCATTCCTCATGTTAGTCCAAACTATGTAGTGCAATGCATTTATAGCTCTCCTAACATTGTGCAATAGAATACTCATTACTGTCGCTAATTTTCGAAAATGTTTGCAATTTCAAACCCAAACGAAATTATTCACTTTCATTACGCTAATTTTAGACTTTATCATTTCAGATGACGAGGGCATCGCCGAATCGGGAATGTAAAATAAATCCTGCAACAAAACAATGCTAATCTCTTAAGAATCACACACAAAATACAAATGAAAACTGACGAAAAGCTAAATGATATTAACCGTTTAGAAGCGACGCGAAACAAACAACACAAAACAATCTATTTCTATATGCAATACACACACATATGTAATCAGTTTACATAGCTACGTACAAACTCAAGAAAAGCATAAAATGAACAAAGCATTTTATACAAATTATATATACAACTACTTAAAGATTTATTCATGTATAAAATGTAGTTACTTTTGTCTTACACCCTTTTATACACTTTTATACACTCCCAGAGCATAAGTTTCGAGGACACGCGCAATAGCCAAGCATACATCATCCGTGATATGACAATATTCTCTATCACTCTATCACTTCTCACTCCTTAACGACGACCGGACCGACCAACTAACAACATTCCACTTTTTTTTACTCTTTTTTGACGAATGTTAAGTGCGTCACTTCAGATAAAAGGAACAGACAAACGATACGAAATCTCTTTTTAATTTTTTTATTTCTTATGCGAGAATACCAATTGTTGACATTATAGAATTGTATGTTTAGTTCTCTTTTTGTGGATAGCGTAGTTTCCAATCTCAATTTAATTTTTAACTTGTTTATGTTGTAGCCAAGAGGATGTTTAGGTTAATTAAATTATGATAAAATGATGAAAATGAGAAAATTAACCTAATAATAATTGTATGTTAAATATTAATGTAATTGTAAATGTAATTATTTATAAAGATAAATATTTAAAATACCTGTGTACTTTACTAAAGATATACATAATTACTTACTGTGTATAAATCTAGCAAGGATTCAAATTCAATACGCTTTCAGCGCAAACAAATGCAGAGAACATGGTAAATGAATCCGCTTATTGGATGTATCCGCAAACCCCAATATATCGTACAGAAACTGTGTAAATTTAGATGTAAACGTAGCTCGTTAATTGAGAATATGGAATCTATTTGAATATGAAACCAATGGCCAAGAACAAATGTAAAATAAAATTCTAAAGCATTGACGAATGGTTGGAGAGTAGTTCTGGATCATATTTTTAAATTCATTCAGTCACAAAATTGCAAAACAAGAAAACCACAATCATGAATTTTCAAACAAGTGTTTTTTTTTTTTTGGAACTGTTAAGTTGATGTTAAGTAATAAAACGCGATTGAAAAGAAAAATAAATATAAACGAAATCTTATAGAAAAAAATTGTTTTCTAAACGACAAAGTGAACATGCATTTCTTTAAATTTAAACGTGTTGCATTTTCTGATAAAAACTGAGAAAAGAAAAACAGTATGAAAACACACCGACAAGTAAATATTGTCGTATTCCCTTATAGACTTCAACGACGTCAGATTTTATTTAAAAAATGTGTCTCATCGATCAATGAGATCCTATTCGTCGATTTTAAAAGTCCCATAACGACTCGCTTTTCGTTTTTCGTCACTCAGTGAGTAAAGATATAATATGACGTTCAAAGGTAGTTTAACAACACAAAAAATCCCGCTCCCATGGACATTTATCTTCCTGCCCTGTAATTTTATGCGCATTCTCCTATTTTCAAGATAGAATAATGTTCAAGATAGAATATTGTTAAGGACTGCTTACTGTATGCATCTTTACGTCTAAGACTCACTTAAAATTGTTGATTTTCTTTGAAACTTTATGATGGATAAATGCATGATGTAAGGAATAAAAGTTGTGCTGAACAGACGTTTTTTATGCATTTATTGTGACTTCATTGAGTGACCAATTTTTGGTATATTTCCTTAAATTGCGGAAGAAGGATTGAAAAATGGAAAACAAGTAGATGACTGCTCAGAAAAGAGAATAATTTTTTACATAGTATCGAATTCGCCTCACCATGGTGAATATGCTAGTGTGTATTCGTATGAGGTTTTTGCCTCACGAGGTAGACATCACAATTTTCGCATCGCTAACATATGTATGTGCATCGTGACCACGTCAAAACCAGAAGAGGAGTGTAAATTGAATAATAACTCCACCTTAAAGTTGCGGAAAACTAGAATAGAAGAAGATGCTTTAACTTAATTCTATATTCACTTCAGAGTGTGTTACCATCTTTAATACTTAAAATGTACATAATGAAGTCATTCTGTGAACAGTCAAACCAGCACACTTTTTACAGCTAATTCGATTTGATAATCTATAATTCGCTCAATTAACTTTTTCTTTGAAATTAAATATTATGTCCTCTTTTTCTTGTCTGTGTATCAACGTGGTTTTAAGCTTTCTAGGGTAGTTCCTTTTTTGAATTATGATTTCACCTTTTGTTTCTCCAATTCAGACTTTCAGTTTGCAGCGTATTCTATAACCGTTCTCAAGAATTTAAATTTTACGAACTTTTGGCAGTTGACAGCGGACAATTGTGCATGTCAATTATATTACAAAATTATTAGAACTTGATCAGATGTTGTCATCTCTAAAAAACGCTCCCAAGGGGTCTCATTGGGAGGAGGTACAGAAGTGTGCATGTAACTTTATCAAGCCATACTTCTTTCTCTTATCTTCTTAATCCACTTTTTAAATCAGTTTTTCCAAAATTTTCTTGTTTTTAGTCTTAAATCAAGAAAAAGAAAGTCAGTTAGTTGAACAAATTTCGGCTTCCTGTAATTTTTTTCACGAATAAATGCTTCCATACCGTTACAAATAGTTGTCGTAGTTGAGGGACCTTACACATTGTGACATACTTCAAACACAAGAATCATCATTTCTAGACACTGTCCCTGCTAATATAATTTCTTTTGAAGTTTCGGTGAGGAAATAAATAAGAACACTTCGTTTTCCTCGTGAAATAAAACACAAGAAGCAAATGACTGCTTAATAGGCAATTTTACTTCAATCATAAAAAAATTCTCCATTTTCGACATGTCGCATTCGACAGGCGAATTCGACTTAATCCGCATTTTCGAATTTTAAACTTCTATAAATTGACCGAGAGTAATTTGACAGAGACCACCAAGGGAAAAAAACAGTTCACTCCTTCGCATGAAGAACTTTGATTCCATTTAACAGTCTGCTTAAAAAACATGTTCACATCTGAGTCAAAAGTAGAAATTGGTAATGAGTGGGAGGTAGTCATTTTTGCAGCGGAAGAAAAACACAAAGGATCATGTCCTTTCTCGTATTCGTGTTGCAATATCGAATGGTTGTCTGTCCATGCACTGTAGTTTTGTCCATTCTCTGTAGTTTGTTTGATATAAATTTGCTGAGCTGCAAAATCGGTAAGAGGAGTAAGAAAAGCATAAAAATGTCTCTAACATTTTGTTTTCGCACAATAAGTGGCGAGTTCTCAAAGTCACTTAATTAGTTTTTAAAATATTGAGAGTAAAGGTCCTTTTGTGCTAAAAATCACTGATGATTGCACCCTAGATGTGCTTACGACTATCTCGCAGCCTTTTATGAGAATTTCAATAATACGTTGTTCCTACTTGTTAGGGATACGTGTAGGGTCCTTAAAAACAAACTCTTTGAAATGGCATCTCTGTGGAAAGCACGAGAGAATCCGATTTGTAAAAAGGAGTCACAATTTAAATGGATGCGAAAAAACAATCGCCCTACAATCTTCTATGACGTTCATTTAAACGTTTGCGAAAGAAACGAGATGCTATACCGTACAAAGTTCACAAAACGCATGAAATTTTTGAAAAATGTTTTTCAACAAAAGCTGCATTTTGAACCAGTTTTAAATGATAACAACAAACGAAATTAATAGCGTAACCAACCTTTGGGCTTAACGAATTTTTTGTTTTCGATGAATCGCGTACAACAACAAAACAACAACATGATGTTATGTTCTACTCCCAATTGAAACCCCCCATCAACTACAATCCGGTCCCACCAAATCACTGAAACAATCGACTTTTCTACCCCCACGAACTATTCCTCCAGCCTGAGAATGAAAAATTGGAACAAATTAAAAACGTATAACCTAACCTACCTAAAATATATTTTATACAAATTTTTTCTACCACTCAAATATATAAACCAACTTTTTGGAGAAAACAAAATCCGGTTTTCTTTTACAAACCCGAAAAGAATTGCAAAAATGACTTCTGCACAATTTTGTAACATAAACCATGTACAATATTTTGTACACAACAACAAATAAAAATCTCTCAATTAATCGTTATAATCGTCATCATCCCAAAGTTGTTTAATTTTTTGTATACTCTCTTTATCCATATAGTATATGTATGTATATCAAATGCCAAAATTGTATGAAACAAGAACACAAAACATACTTAACAAAAACAATAAGTAATTCGTAATAAATGTCTAAATTTAAATAAAATAAAGAATACAAGAAAAAACAAGAACGATTATTTCCTTGTTCCTTCCATACGTGCTAAGATGTATAAAACATAAGGAAAACAAATCGAAGTGAATGAAAAAAAAAATATTAACTATGCATACACACAATTCATGTATCATGTAATAATATTGTAAAACAAACAAAAATATCATAGAATTAAATAAAAACAAAAGAATGTAAATCGAGAAAAAATTGAAGGCACTTTAAATTTCTGTGGGGGGGGGGAGGGAGGAGGACCACTGAGTGAAATGAATTTGAGTCTTCAAGAGTGTTGAACTTACTTGAGCTTATGTTCAAATTTAAGCTTCAGAGAATACATACATTTGTTTAATAACTAAATCTATGTGGACCGGTAGGTACAAAAATAATTCTGGACTTCAGACCATAGACCATAGTCACTGTACAGTAACCTGTTGATGTAAAATTCGTCAGCCCTGTAGTTTTTTTGGGAGTTGGTTACTATCAGAGACCAATTCCTTATTGGTTTCTGGTTACTATTTCAGTGTTTGTAAACTTTTTTGAGGTTGGGGTCCATTGCACTGGAGCGCTCAGAATCAGAAACTGGTTCACTGTACTACCAGGCAGTCACTTTCACTTAATGTAGTTTCCCCGTTTTTCGAAGAAATACCAAGAGGCGCTTCTGTGACAAAAGGGCTTAAGTTTTTAGCTCCCACCAAGTTAGCGCCAAACAACCACCACCTGATATGAGCAAAGGCGGGAAATTGACCGAGAAAGAGCTCTGAATTGTCTTCACCGTCTCCACGGGCGTCGCAAAGTGTGCCATCACTTAGCCTAAGCAGGCTTAAGTGCTTAGCGAAGGTGAAATGTACGCCGAAAAGTCTTTTGCACCTTCTTCTGTCTAGAGATAGCAGAAAAGCCGCGGATTTCTTGCTAACGTCCGGGAGCATGTACTTGATCAACCTCCATCCTGGAGAGTCATGCCATCTCTGATTCAGCTGTTGAGAAACCCAATTGTCGACGGACGCCCTAACCAAGGAAGCGGGTAGTCCCAAGGCGGGTTCGGGTCCTGCGAATGCCTCTTTTGATCCTTGCCTCATCGGCAATCTCTTTGCCCATGATTCCGTGGTGTCCCAGGACCCAGACAAGTCTTGGCGAATTTAGTCTGTCGACCAAATTTAGGGAAGACTTGCAATCCTGTACTATCTTGGAAGTGGTAAAAGGGCTGAGTAGGGCCTTAAGGACAGCTTGACTGTCGCTACAGACGCTTATTCCTTCACCTTTCACCTATTCTTCACAATATACATAATTTGTCGCTATTGGGATCGCAGATGTTTCATACCCCTAAGGAGGAATGAAGTCTAATGTAGTCGTTTTTTTACGAAAGCTCCAGCTGCAGATCCCTCCATCGTCTTGTAGCCGTCCGCGAAAATTCGAGTTTATTCCTTTCCCAGCTCAGTTTCTGGCCAAATCCAGGCCTGAACATGGAGAAAGTCGAGTTTGTATGAACGACGCAACTGGATTATTGGTGACCGCGCATCGGACGGCATGTCATAGGAGATGTGTTGCGCCAGGTCATCGAAGCTCTATTGCGACTTGAATTAACGATCAACCCTTTTTAGTCGGGGATGACCTTGATTGTGCATCCCATAATTTCAATTTCAAGGGGAGGGATATTAAGAAGTGCATCAAGAGCAGAGCCAGGCGTGCTGGGAAAAGCCCCTGTGCAGCCGAGACAGACCGTTCTTTAAAGCTTGGTGAAAGCAGCAGTCACGTACTTGCACGATAGCTTATTCCACCAAACGATTGATGCATACGCGAGACGACGTCTTATCATTGCCGAATAGATCCATATGGATTTTTTGGGATCAAACGTCAAAATAAATCATTATAGAATCGGTGAATCAGACAAAAATTTACTTAAGCATTGGGTTCAAAATAACTGCCAAAAACTAGAAACCTACCTTTTACTTGCTCTATAATTGTCTTTATATCAGCTCTTCACAGTCACGTGATGGCGACACTTTCGCAACGCCACATTCCTTCAAACACGAAACGTACGAACTGCAGTAAAACCCAACAGATTCATTTCTTACTTAATTCAGAAATGCTTTGCTTCCTTATTTTGCAACCAGAAGATTTAAAAAACAACTCCCATACAAGGACATCCAACCAGAAGATCAAATTAAAACAAAACTAATTTCTTGTTATATTTAAGTGTGTTCACTTTATTTTCAACTGTTTTGAGGAAGTATTCTCCCCTCATCAACAGGGTGTGACCTACAGTGGGTGAAAATTCCGCTGTATTCAGGCTTCAACATGACGCACACCAGGTTTGTCGGCCAAGAAGTCGGCAAATGCCTGGTATGGGGTCATGCCAAGTGGCATATCCTTCCACAAATCTGGTGTGAGATAAGCGTAGGTCTTAGCGATGGCAGCATATGTTGCCTTGGCGAAGTTACCCAAGGTTCCAGTAGAGCCACGGGCCGAGGTATAGCAATCCTCAATACCAGCCATCATCAACAGTTTCTTTGGAACTGGAGCCGATACGATGCCGGTACCACGGGGAGCTGGGATCAGACGCACCGAAACGGAACCGCACTTGCCAGTGACCTGAAAGAAAAAGGGAAGACGTTTAATAAATGGAAATGTCTAGACCTAAAACAATTCTATCAGATGTCGAGAAATCAGACCATCTTGGCCGTCACTAGCGCAAAGCTTCCGGTGGAAACCGCAAAAGGAAAAGACAAAGATATTCATCACTTCGAACTACTTCAATTGCAAATGCAGAATTCGTGCTTACCTTGCATGGGACGGTGTGGGGTTTGCCGATCTTGTTACCCCAGTAACCACGGCGAACAGGAACAACCGACAATTTAGCCAAGATGATGGCTCCACGAATGGCTGTTGCGACTTCCTTGCTGCACTTAACTCCCAAGCCAATATGTCCATTGTTGTCACCAATGGCGACGAAGGCCTTGAAACGGGTACGTTGACCGGCACGCGTTTGCTTCTGAACGGGCATAATCTTCAGAACTTCGTCCTTTAGAGCGGAGCCAAGGAAGAAATCAATGATCTCGAACTCTTTGATTGGCAGAGAGTACAAGTAGATTTCTTCAAGACTTTGGATTTTGCCATCGCGTACCAAACGTCCCAATTTGGTGACTGGAACCCACTCCTTCGAGTCTTCCTTGCCACCACGACCACGGCCTCTACCGCGACCACGGCCACGACCGCGTCCACGGCCACCACCACCACGAGAACCAAATCCTCCACGGAATCCACCACGGGCTGGAGCTGCGTCCGCCATTCTGTAAGAAAAACAGACACAACTTTAGTTAACCTAACCATGATATAGGAGAGAATGATTTTTTTTTTTCTGAAGAAGTCAGACCTCTTTGACCATCCTTAGGCTTTCCAAAGAAAAACCTTCTGGTGGAAACCGCAAAAGGAAAAAGAAAACTATTCATCACTTTAATCGCAAATAAAATTGTGAAAAATATGCCATACAGACCACGCTATACGCCATCTTGAAAATCTTCTTATTCGACACGTGGTGTGGAAGGGTGTGAGAAATCAATTTGGAAAATATAGTGGTTTTGAAAAATTTAAAACAATTATTTATTGATCAATCCACATTACTTAATCACCTTTTCACAATTTTATTTAGATTGTTCACCTATTTTAAGACAAAATTTAACAAAATTCAGTGCTTACCTGCAGTCTATGAAGTTATATCGGCGAAGGGAAAAAACCGAATGAACGAGACGATGGAATGGAGTCTCCCGTCTGCTGCTATTTTAGTGGAGACATCGCCATTTTTATTCAATAGCGTTGCCAATGCGCCATACTGAGGAGTGGAGAGTCAGTTTTTCTTACAGAAACTTACTTGGATTTACTGGTGTCCAGCGACAAATAACGTCCCTTATTGGTTTTATTGGTCCCTGCTAATATAAAATGGAAAAATAAGCTCCATATAAAATTGTTTCAGAAAAATAGGATCTCAAAAGAATGACATGATACATAAGAACTGTCTCAGAACTCTGATTTTTTTATCGTACTTACTACAAAAACACTTCAGTCTTGTTCACGTCATAAAACCTAATAAGACACTACTAATAGATCAGCTCTTATAAGACAAGGAAGGCTGTATTCAGTGAGCATAGTGTTCCTTTCCCTTATTCATAAGATTAATACCGAAAGAAACAGTACCGTATTTTTATTAAAATAAAAACATAGTTATTCTCATGGTTTTCGACTTATTACCTGGTCGACATAGCGTTGTCAAACGTCCATAGCTCTATGATAAATGGAAACCATAAACCAATATTGGTTTCCAAAGGAAACACCGCGCACGCTTAAACTCAAATCAAACAGAACGCAAACGCTTTTTTGCTACTTCCTCCGAATGAGCTGTCAAAACTTTCACTTGTCAAAATTGACAAGAGGACTTCGTGTTTTGTTTATAAAATTCTTTATCAGTAGGAGATCGTCCCCTTTTTAGCACATAGTACATATATCTAAAAAAAATGTTTAGCCACTAATCCATCTAACGACTAAAAATGTCGCCTTGCATTTCGAAAGCAACCTCCCACCTAGCTGCAACAACGTTCTTCGCAAAAACACATCCCGGCGATGTTTGCGGTAGTAATGGGCTACCACTCACACCCAACTCAATTGCAATCTTGGGGCGTGCACAGAAATTAAAAGAGATTAAGCACTCAAATTTGTGTCAGTACTTAGACATAATCCGCGGAAAACATGGTAAGTCGGTTATCACTTGCTTCTATTAGAAGGTTACATGCGAAATTCTTTTTGTAGAACGCACGATTATTGTGTCGGAATACTGTGGTGAAACGTTGGATCGAAAATCGAAAGCTTCTCTCGATTGCACGCGAGCCCTTAGAATTTTCTATCAAATTGCTTGTGGCATAGAGGAAGTACGTCGAAATGGGTTTGTCATACACAACCTTGAACCGAAGCATGTGCTCGTTGATGAGCTGGACAATGTTAAGTTGTTCAACTATGGGCTATTCTATATGACGAACGGAGGGGAATATGTCCCCTTTCCAATCGGGTAGGTAGAGTGGAAGAAGAGCCAAAGGATATATTTTAATGTAAACTTCCAGAAACATTCGTTACATGCCACCAGAGCGTCTCTTGGGTGCGAAGAATAACATCAAAAGCGACATTTGGAGTTTGGGCATGATTATTGCAGAACTCTTGTTGGAATGCCAGCTCTGGGTGAACTTAAACCTGTCGAACGTAAGTAGGAAGATTTTGTCATTCTGCAAGACAAACAGTGTCTTTGAGAAAATCGCACGCGAGCACAACTGCTACCACAAGTATCTGGCACTCGACAAAGACTTGAGGATGCTGGTGGAGAAGTGTCTTTCAGTGACGGCAAAAAGTCGTCCACTTCCAAAGGAGCTGGTGGAAGATAGTATTTTTCAATCAAATGTCGAAGCATACATGATCAAGAGTCCGGAAAAGCAAAAGTTCCTTCTGCTGCGCTGCCCTCTCGAGCAGATCTACTATCTATGGCAGCTGGCGGGAGGCGATGTTCAGAGTGAATTGAAGATGGAAGGTTTGATCCGAAGTGAGGCACCTATTTTAGCTATTCCTCGCGTAGTTTGCCTTAACGGGGCCATTGTGGGACCAAAAAGGAGTCAAAGTTATCTCATGGATGATCGCGTAGTAATTCTGAAAATGAACAACCTATTGGAACGTCTGAAAAGCGTCCCTGCCATGGCGTATTTCCCTCTTATCCACTCGCCGAAATTTGTTTACAACTATGGGTCCGGAATGGAGCAATTGCCGCTGATCATTCGAGAACGGGATACTGAGTATCAATTTCACAGAGTAATGCTCTTCTCCAGGCTGTTAAAGGTAAGGTATGAGTAGAGATTGTCTCGAGTGTTGCTCGATCCACTCCTCTAGGGTTACCCGTTCACTGCCGACATGATTGAGAAAGAAGCGGCTGTGGATATACCGCCTCTGCTGCGTGGTCGTATCTGGTCTTGTCTGCTTGGGGTTATTCCCAATGGAAGCTACGAGAAAATTGACAAAGTTACCCCAACAACTACTGATCGGCAGGTACTTTGCTCATAACCTCTTTACGGCTCCTCTTTGAATCGATTCATTTTGTCTAGATCGAAGTGGACATCCCACGATGCCACCAATACGATGAGCTGTTATCATCTCCCGAGGGTCACAGGAAACTCAAGCGTCTATTGAAGGCATGGGTCACTTCACACCCGCAGTATGTCTACTGGCAAGGTCTGGATTCTCTTACCGCACCATTTTTATATCTCAATTTCAACGACGAAGGTAGGTTTGATGTGCCTGGCTGCGATTTTAAATGTGCTCAATTTAATTTTTTTTGCAGAAATTGCTTTCCTCAGTTTGTACAAGTTCATCCCAAAATACCTGCAGTGGTTCTTCTTAAAGGACAACTCAGCCATTATCAAGGAATATCTAAGCAAGTTCTCCCAGCTGACGGCCTTCCATGAACCCATCCTTGCGAGGCATCTCAGTGGAATTAATTTCATACCCGAACTCTTTGCTATCCCGTGGTTCCTCACCATGTTCTCACGTACGACAGAAAACCCGTTCCCCACCAATTCGCTGAGTGATGGTTGTCTTTCGTTTAGATGTTTTTCCTTTGCATAAGATCCTCCATCTTTGGGACAAACTGATGCTGGGCGACAACTCATACCCGCTGTTCATTGGCATTTCAATTCTCAAGCAACTCAAGAACACCCTCCTCACGTCCGGCTTCAATGAGTGCATCCTTCTATTCTCCGACCTGCCTGACATTGTGATGGAGAACTGTGTTGTGGAGTCACAGAAAATGTACGCAACCTCACCGAAGAGCATATCCCACCGACAGCATGTGCTCAGGGAAGAAGAACCACAAGAATTTGTAAGAAGCCCTAACTCTCTCCAAGTACGTGTAAGTGACTTCCATTTCTAGGATATCTCTGGAGTGACTCTAGCGGAGCTACAAGCGGAAATGTGCCCTCGAATCAGCGCGAAAGATTACACTCACTTTCTGCTGAACGCTCCATCTGAAGTGGTCACCATTGACCTACGCGGAGTGCTGGAGTACTCACGGGTTCGAATCGAGGACAGCATCAATATTCCCTTTACCTCGGTTCAACTGGGCGAAACGCGACTAGAGGCACTCAATATTCCTAATCTGGATGCAATGTTGCTGGGCAGGATTGTTGTCGTGGTGAGCACGATTCATGAGAATGCTGTTTTGGTACGAACGCTATTTCATACAAACTTCCGGCGATTTAACTAGATTTCGCTTTCGTTGTAGTTTTCCAGGTTTCTTGTCGAATGTGGAGTAGAAAGAGTGTGCGTCCTACACAAGGGATTCAGTATACTACATGCAATCGAACCGAATATTCTTGTTTCAACGTAATAGATATTTACGCCTTTTTATGTTATATTCCTATTCAAAATAAATGTATTTAAGATTAACGGGAGTGCTTTTACTTTGTTCAAGTGCACTTTGTCACTTCACTTGGTGTCATTGTCTTGTTGTGCCTAATTGTCGTAAGTCAAAAATAAGTCCAGTGTTTTCACAAAGATATAAACCTAATCTGTTCTAAATTCAGTCAAATAAATGGGTTGTAGCTTGGTACTTGCGACGTCACGAAAACAATGAGAGCGAGCACAAAAGAAAAGGCCAGGTGATGCATGACTCTTTAGTTTTATGTTGTTTTGTAGGTTTTATCTGTTTTTATGAGTGTTTTTAACTAGACCCCACGAGAAGATGTACAAACAAGAAATCTTAAAATAGATTCAACTTTATTGGTGTACAATACACCAACATTGAGTTTTAGTAAGTGAAAAATTAGTTCGATGTAGAAAGGCTTTCTGGTTTTTGTTGCTTGTACGTTACGTTAATTCGAGAGATTTTGTGGCAGTCTCCTCTCTTTGGGTGCAGATATTATGTCAACTTAAGTTCCCCTTCATATTAAGGTGTCAACTACAATATACATACCTTGTGAGTATCCATGTACAACTTCTAGAAAAGAGGCAGCATTCTCGAGTGTATCGAGTGCTTCGAAACTTGTGATGAATATGTATGCGTTCAGGCCAGTGAATGAGTCTTTGAATTCAAGCTGTATAAAGGCCGCAGTTGAGACGTCGTCAGTTGAAATTTCATGCACAAGTGAAGAAGGACTTCACCCAATTACTACACATGTGCGTGTTTGTTAAGAAAAGTCATGAATTTCTTAGTTAGCCAAAGCTACAAAGACATCTAAATTTGATCTTAAATACTTACAAGCTCGTTTGAAGGGTATGAGCCCGCCGGTCTCAGTCGTTAAGACCAATTTCTCGTTACCCTCAATGTCTTGTCCTCGTCTTCTTCTCATACATTCGATTAGAAGACCCTCTTGGCTTGAGTATTTTCTCGATTGCCCAGCCATTGGGCAGGCAATTCGGTGTCTCCCAAATTACATCTCCATCTTGGTACAGCACGTTCAGTTTGCTTAGGCCATACAGCACTCTAGAATATCCATTACAACAACCTCTGTTCGGTGAACTAATGTATGCAGCGATAGTCCCAAGTAAAGAGGTACAACAATGGCCAAACTGGATCTTGTGCAGGAGGTTAACAACCCGCTCAATGAAAATGAATTATTGTTACAAGAGAAAGAGAAAATGAACTGTATTGGATACACTGACGCAACCACAATTTAAGATGAATAACCCTCCAGTAGTTAACCATCCAGTGTATAACCCTCCAGTAGTTACTGAAACAATTCCTCAGGCAGAATGAAGCCATATTGCCTTTGCTGCAATCAAGGAAATATTCTAAAGAAGAGAAGATATGATGCACAAAAGAGGTCAACATAACAGTTCTCACGGTATGTAGCAGGTGTATACAGCTTTTATGCAGTTTTGTTGCGGACGCGTTCACTGAGTCGCTGTCGAAGTTCATCCACTTGATCCGTACGATTGGTCCCTCCTCCAATGATTGACAATATGTCAAAAATACATTTTTTTAAATTTAAGATGTGGCCAGAGGTATACGTTTGCAAGTTATGAGCGCATAATGGACTGCTGACCCACTTGACTTGTTGACTTATATCCCTGCCCTTTCACCAGATTTGAGGAAAAGTAAAAAATCCCTCAGTCGATCAGATTCAGATCAATCAGATCAAACGTACTGAGCATCGCCAAATTAACCCAATGCATGAAAAAGCGACACCCCGTCACAATTGACCGGGGCGTCAGATGCCATTAAGTTGTATTTGAATGTCAGAATTCATGCCAGACGTGAAATACTGCATCCAGACAACGGGCTATATTAAGTCAATAAACGTGAGTAGAACAACTAGTGACTTTCAGAACATTTGAAAAGCGAAAAAAGGCAGAGTTCATTGTTTGAATTGTTTGCCTTTTGGCTTAGATCACTTTTTCACTCCCCCAACTAGTGATAATGCGCACTGCGCATCGCATCACCTAATCCCGCTTTGATTTAAGAGAAATTTGTTTTGCCAAGTCAATCCTTTGTAATCCCTCCTAGACAACGACTCAGTCACGATAGCAGTCAACTTTGTACTCGTCCACCACCTTGCGTGTGTATTTCGTCTGATAAGCCGTAGAAATCAACCTGCCAGTTTTATTTTGAATGAAAGTTTATCTTTTCCGTTCATTCAGAACGCGCCGACGACTTAACCGTCAAGCTTGTGCCATAAACTAAAGCCACGAGCACATAAATCGAACCGGATGTATATCCACCGTCTCTGCATACAGTCACTGTCAAAAGCAAAAGTTCAGCGCATGAAATACCGCAAAGTTCAAGCTGTCAATCACAGCTTGACGCTGTGACACGTCACGCTTCGCAAACTCAATCAATTTTGCGTAGAAAATTATGCTGGCACAAGCGTATGTGTTATCCGATCTCTAACGTGAAGATTTGCGAGCATTCGATTGCAAAAAGTAAATAAATGCTCCGCAATTGATTCAGCGCTCTCACATGATCCGGCAGACGTTTGCCTCGCGAGTCGCACTTGTTACCGAGCCTCGCTCGGAAATTAATTGAAACATCAATTCAGATCAATTGACACCTTGAATTGAGACGCGCAACGCTCAGCGCGACTCGCTGGCAGACATATGTAGATCGTCCGATGGTTTTACTTCCGAGAATAGCTTCTGAATTTCTTTGAAGCGTGCTGGCGGATGTATTACGAACAGATGGCATAAAAGAGGAAATTTCTTAAAATGTTATGATTGCGTTTTGCGAGGTGGGTTAAGTTCAGAGTTTGCGTGATGAATGCATGACTTCAGATTCTATAATTTAATTTCCTTTTCAAACAGGAAAATGAGTTTGAAGTACACGTTTGGCTTTAGAGTTTGCCAAAGGCCACAGAGTTCATAAGTCTGAATTTCATCTCGGTCTCGGACGGTCCATTTTATCCAATCTATTTTATAATCTGTTTTGGAAGAGCGATGAATTAATGATTTTGTGGTGGTCAACGACTCCGAACAGCAAGTTTCAGCAGCACTTTTTCTTGATGAGACTTTCAGTGTTATCACAGAGAGATGGAGACGTCAAAAATGACAGGATGGAATCAGGAACCAAACTTAGGCCTCTAACAGAGGAGACAACACATTTACCTATGTGCCTACTTACCTATGTTTAATTTGACACGTACTACGATAGTTAGAGTAGTGACAGCAGGGTACTGTACCTAAATGCCGTACTTTTTCTTTGAAAGAATGAAGAGAAGTCCCATCTCCCACCTGAATAAGAATGATTTTGAAAAGTTATGATTGCGTTTTGCGAGGCCCTGAGCCTCCTCTGTTGTAAATATACGTTTACATTTTTTATTGGTATATTTCTTAGATGTACCTTTTGACAAGTTTCCGATTTCATGCGCAACTTGTGGCCTGCATGTCGCAAAAACATGATGCAGTGCTTTGTTCGTTGTTTAAGACTATGCTTTCTCCTTAAACGTATGATTTGAGTTCCACGGAGATATTCAAGCGGTTTAACCAGCTCAACTGTGTTCGCCTTGAATTCGTTGCTTAGAATTCATTTATTTTAAGTGGGTGGACATGACTTATTTTGGCAAGTTGAAAGCTGGACCTTATCACAAGGTTTTATCTAAAGTAGCATCCGATTGGGAGCGCACTTTGCTATGGCGACATCACGATTTTTACAACATCTTTACCGAGACTCAATAAAGCGCGTTCTTTCTTACGCACATCTGATCAAAATCTACGTAAGGGATTTAAAAATGTATCTATTTTCCCAAACTACGCCGTATGGTCACAAGGGCTGGCATATGTAACTACGTTGCTTACACTTCAAGGAGGTGAAGACGTCCTTATGACTGTATAATCAAATTGGCTGTAACATAGCCCGACGCTATCAACCGTCCGATTGTGAACGCCGTTCTTTGAAAATTCTTTAAAATTTATTTACACGCCTATGAGATATATACGAACTAGATTTATTTGGGTTTTTGAAGAAATATTTCTGTTGCCACAAGTCTTTAAAATCTTTTCCCATACTTGACAAGCGACTAATTTGTTTCCTTAACCCCAAAGATCCAACAATTCTTTATGATACACAACGCAGCCAAAACATGCAATGCTTTCGAAAACAAGTGTAGACAAACTAAACTGCTTACCTTTGCCGTGTTAAAGAACGCTCCTTTCTATATGTTTAATATCTCCCAGAGAACTCATTAAATATGTACACAGACTATTCACATTATTACATTCACCAAACATGCGAAGTGGTCAGTCAAATTGTTATGCGTTGACGACATCTGTCCAGGATGGGGAAGCTTTTTTAATTTACTGGTATGCTTGTTTGAAGTTTGGACTACAGGTAACTTAGCCTTGAAATCAAAGCATACAGGAACTGAGTTATTTGTTCAGAAGCGTAAATGAGAGTGTTGGCAGTTTACTTAATCGCGCACAAACACGCTCTGCAATGAATTAACTTTGACTTATGAATTATTTAGAACATTGCACTGCATATAACCCTTCTATGAAAACTAGAAATTATGTGAAAAATAATATTTTATTGCATTATTTCTAAGAGAAACAAATCAAGTTTCAGTTCACATAAATCACAAGAACATTCAGTTAATTTCGCAGCGAAAGAACAAATTATTGTTCTTGTTGATTCTCATAAATTTGAATAAGTTACTTTAAGTGATTTCCTGTCCTTCGCTTTCAAATGAATATCATAAAAAGAATGTATTATTTCAGTCGTATCCGTAACATTTCGTATGTGATAGACTTACTTAAGGTTTCGCTAAAACTTAATCCCAGTCAATGAAAACTTTATTCGTTCCTCGAATAGCTTGGAACTCGTCATTCTCATATTTCACTTGCCCACGCTGTTCTTGTGAATTTCCATCAGAACAACATCGGACGCAGTCTCGACGAAACTCCCAGAAATCATCGTACTCCCATCACATAGAGACTGGGTGTGTAAAGCACAGATGTCTCCTCAAATGACTAGACCTCCTAGTAACAAAGACCACAGCAGCGCACCGCAAATTAAATATCCATGTACAAGTAGAAACATTTCATATTTCGCATGCGATAACCGCGACACACGTTTGTGTACAGGCGCAATCAACCCCATGGTTGGTGTGTGTGTGTTTGTTTCAAGGTCTGCGTTTGGGGTTGCAAATGAAACAAAAGAGTTCCCGTCTTTGAGGACGACACTCTCTGCTTCGAGTAACTTTCCCCGCCTGGACCGAGATATACATTTTTCTATGTAAATATTTATACCACTCCCACATTTGATTGTTTAGATTCGTTTTATACTTGTTTACGGAAGGATTACAGTAGGTAATATTTGCTCGAACAGTTAGAACATTAGAGACACTTAAACCGTGGAATGGTCGGCCGTTGTTCGGCATTTGCATTGAATTTTGCAGCGATACTGCTTTCCCTTTTTTTCGGGGTAGTCAGGAATATTTACGAGGTCAGTCGGGGATGTGCAGGTTTTCCTCAAGTGTGTGTTTCTGCGCTGCGCTGGAATTTGTCACAGCTAGGCGGGTGCGGATGTGTGAGAGGAGACGATCTGTTGCGCCTACTTCACCCCGTGCCTATGAGTGTGTGGTGATTGACTTTGATATAAAAACACTCGCACCCTGATAAATCGTGATCAGTTAGAAGGAAGATCTGCGAGTGTTTAGTTGCGTTTTCAAAACAAATAAGCAGTTTATAATTCGGGACACTTTCGAAGTGACTTGAGCTTTCATTGGAATATGTTCACGTATTGAGCTCTTTTCGGGAATTTGTGTTTGTTATGCTGCGATAGTCTGATTTATTTTGTTACATTTTATTTTTTTCTTGTTTTTGTGCAATTTATTAATTTTTTTGTTAACTACTTGTTAAGTGAAATATGCGGGATGAAATGTGCGAGTATTGTGACGAAACCAGAGGTGCGTTTTATATTGAAAATTGGTTTTAAGATTGTAAGATAAATTAGGAACAAGTTAATTCAAATGTTGGCGTACATAATACCTTGCAAAATTGCCCTGACCATTTTTGATAAAGCAGAAATAAAGAAAAGTGCATGGTACTGCATTTATTTAAAATATTTTACGATCTGTCACAAAGTTGTAAGTTTAATTATATGTTGTTTTTTTGTGGGGAGGAGGGTGGACGAAGAAAAGTTGAATTGATGTGTTAGAGTGTAGAAATTCTTCGATTTTTTTTGAAGAACTTGGATCTAAATTTGTGAGGTGTGTGGGAAAAATTCTATGCATTGCAAAACCATATCCGCATTCCAACAATGTGTTGAAATTGCATACCTAAATCTATATCCTGTTGCTGGTTATGTAACTCAGTTTGTATTTGCAATCCAGTTTCAATGCTTTCATATTTTTTTCATAAGATGGTCAATCACTTATCTCAGTGCCATTTTAAAATTTCACCTATCTGTGGATCTATCTGTAACTACTCTACTTAAGTATGTTTAAATATTATACAATATCACATTTCATAGTATGCTATCTCTACTTCACGCTGTATAGAGGCACTAATGATGATGATAACACAAATATTTAACTTATTCATTAAATGTTTTGTAAATACAATATTCATCTTTATATGCTTTTGTTTCTGTTGTTACATTTTGCTAAAGTCATTTTCTTATTAGATTTTCATTCAAAATGAACTGACCCAAGCCTAAAATCATTAGTTATTACATTAATCCTGTTTAATTCGACTGTGATGAAACTGGTATACATTTGGAATACGTGTGTTCAACGTGATGTTCCGTATTCTGTTATTCTAGGCATAACAGCCTTTATAAGTTTATAATAATAATAATAATTGAGTGGCACTACAGTCCATAACGGACCAGGGCCTAGCTTCTACAACAACTACTAGTGTTGTGCATGCTATTGTTCTTCACGAGTAGAAGGGACCTACATTTTTTTTTTTGCCGACTCCGAACGGCGAGATTTGAGAAGCTTTCCATAGACAATTAATACTCTTTGAGTGTTGTCAGCAACTCGAAAGAGGTGGTGCCGTGAAAAAATGCTAGGTGTCCCGTCCGGGAATCGAACCCAGACTTTCTGCGCCGCAGTCGATGCACTTACCACTGTGCCACGGCGACCACAGTTTAAGTTTATACAACTTTCATAATTTTTCTTTAAACTCCAACAGATTGTTCTGGGTTCTGGGTTAAGTTCTCAAACATCTTGAATGTAAGCTCCGCAGCTTAAGCCTCCCTGAAATAGATAGTCAAAAACATTGGAATATGTAACATTTCCAGTATTTATTTACATTTTTGCAACATGCACATTGTTTGCTATATGTAAGGTGACTGTTCTTTTCGATTTCAATAGAAGATATTCGTCTTTTATGTACCGTTGTGCAAGAACAGAAAGAATGTCTCGTTTTGAAGAAACGCTTTACTATAAGCATGTCCATTAAACTCGATTAATGCATCATAATATACTGAAAATATACAACAGAAAAAAATAAAAAAAAATAACTACTATAATTTCTTCTTCACATTCGCAAGCAAGCTTTTCTTTAATGTCCACTTTTCTTAAATTATTTAACTTAAGATCAATCAACCTTTCTTGAGGCTGAATGTAAGGCAAAGATTATTATATCACTGGCTTCACTTTGTCTTACTCAATGAGTTTGAGTAAATTCGAGTATAACGCTCCTATCTGGTCTGGTGCTCCCAATACCTCCCTACACCTACTGGATAGAATCCAAAAGCGAGCGATAAAACTTATAGGAGACAACAATATTGCGAAGTCGATTGACTCGTTAGAACACCGACGTAATGTCGCGTCTCTGTCACTGTTTTATCGCTATTTCAACAAAAAATGCTCAAACCAATTAGCCAGCTGCATTCCTCCCCTTCAAGAATTCACCCGCAATACACGCCTCGCAAGGAATGCTCATCAGTTCACCCTTAAGCCCACCTTCGGACGTACAGTTAAATATAGAGACTCGTTCTTCAGCCGCACCACACGAATATGGAATGCTCTTCCCTGCTCAATATTCCCCTCTCATTACAATCTACAGACATTTAAAACCAATGTGCACCGGTACCTCCTCTCCCTCTCTTCCTCTATACCTTCGGCCCGTGCTGTGACTTAAATCCGGTCACTTAAGGGTAGTCGTAACCCCTTTAGTGCGCGCCAATTATAAAAAAAAAAAAATGAGTTGCTCACGGGTATACAATATAGTTTGGATACGTGATGCAGATATCCATCGACATGACTGTGCACTTAAAAAGTTGAATGGCATATTGTTTTACGGGTTAGTTGCGTTTTTATAAGATATAAGGATAGTATCTAACACGATCATTTTCTACATTGTACGTGAGATGCCTACTGGATCTTGCTGTGAAGCTGACTCATGTCACTTAAGGGTAGTCGTAACCCCTTTAGTGCGCGCCAATTATAAAAAAAAAAAAAATGAGTTGCTCACGGGTATACAATATAGTTTGGATACGTGATGCAGATATCCATCGACATGACTGTGCACTTAAAAAGTTGAATGGCATATTGTTTTACGGGTTAGTTGCGTTTTTATAAGATATAAGGATAGTATCTAACACGATCATTTTCTACATTGTACGTGAGATGCCTACTGGATCTTGCTGTGAAGCTGACTCATGTCACTTAAGTAACGAAAGAACTAAATTAAATTGTTTTCTCACAGCGAATATTGTCTTACTTCGAAAATCAATTTAATATGGAAAAAGGGTTTGCGAAATAATTAATGGTGATTGAAACTTATGTTCAAAGGATTCCCGATAGGTAGTGGCTTCCTATATCAAAACACTGCCTGCTTAATGATTGCGGGGTGAGTAATAGTAATAATGAAACTCATCAAATCTATCAAAAAGCCGTTCTTCTTGTCATGTCATATGGGGGTCTTTATCTATTTTGACACAGTTACTCCTTCTTCAAGCCGCTAGTAATAATGCTTAACCTTCTCTTTATTTTCCTTCCCTCTTTCGCCAGCCACGGTATCGCACAATTTTCTCAGTTATAGAGCGATCAGTTAGTTAATCCTTGTTTCTTAACAGTTTAAATAGATTCTCCTCTAGCCATATTTATCAGAACAGAATAATTCTATTGCTTGATCATTTTCATCCTCTCAAAATAATTTTAGACAATAAGAATAATTACTTTGTAGGCTTAATGTTGATCAGGGCACACAGTGCAACATTTTCTTGACACAAGTTGTTGCTTAAAAAAGGAACACAAAAATACACGTGGAAATGAAACGAGTTGTTGCTTAAAAAAATATAAATATATCATGATATGGTGGGTAACAGTCATTAAAGCTGATGCTCTTTTTTATATTGACGAAAATATATTCACAAGTGTCAGAAAATAAGAGAAATTAAATTCATGGCCAGTAACTAAAATTACCATAGTGTAGTCTCTTATGAGATATAACTCAAATTCAGAATAGGTATGTACACACTTTTTTCGTAAATACATAAATTAAATATAAATTGGAAACAGAAATGTGTGTTACTTAATTTGAATATACCAAATACCTTGTAAGGTCTTTAATTTCCGATCATTACAGTTTGCACGATACAAAAATAACTGCTATGTCAGAAACGCTGATTGGCTTAAGTTCATACAGATATGTAAGATAGATAACCCTCAGGGCTCTCCCGTCCTAGTGAACCATAAATATAAATGCAAATTAGAAACGTGATTAGTTCCAAAATAGAGACTGTACTGTATGCCAAGAAAAAAAGACGATTCTGCTTCTGCTGCTGAATGCACTGAACGCCACCCGGTAGCGTAGTAGATAGGTACGTTGACTTATACGCCCTAGTTTCTATTCCAGGACCGAAATGTTCATGTCGAATTTTTCATTACCATTTCTATAGCCGTTCGTAGACGGCAGTTAACTCTAGTAACAATAACACGTGCAATACGAGTATTTTGCTAATTAAGCTAGGCTTTGGTTTCTTATCGACTGTAGCGCTGTTTTTATTTCTATCCGCTGTCCGTCTTAAGCATTGTTAAAGAAGAATATCTCCTTATAGTTCACAAAACAAGTTAATAGTGATTGTTTTTGAGTTAAGAAAAATGTAGTTTTAGTGTTTTAAGTAACGCCGAAGGTTTGGTTTCGACTCCCGGAAAACCTCGCTTTTTTTTCACGGCACCGCCTCTTTCGAGTTGATGACAACACACAAAGAGTACTAATTGTCTATGAAAAGCTTCTCAAATTTTGTAGTAGGCTCCTTCTACTCGTGGAAGGCCAGTGGCACGCACAACACGAGTAGTTGTTGCACAAGCTAGGCCCCGGTCCCTTGCGGGATGTAGTGCCACTCAATTATTATTGCTATTGACACTCTAAGCTCATCAAAAAGTTATCGTCTATCGAACAGGGAAACTATCATTCAGACATTTATCCAAAGGCGTAATCTGCGCCTAATTTGCATTACTTAACTTAGTATATTTTTGCAGTACAACGCATCAAAACTAATTAACAAACAACGATTTCTAAAAACGTTAAGAGAATTCCTACCGGCAACTCCTTGAAACTTGTTCTGGTCCATGATGTCAATTCTGATATTTTTAAATTTTCTGCACAAAATTTCTAATTATCTTATCATCACACAACGTGCACACACCGAAATTCGCTCATCTCTTCTAAACCAAGACCGTGATATCATCTTCTCCATTCATTCAAAAAAAAAGACAATAGCTACCCCGATTGACATCCACTTGGATAGCAGTCCTGCAGCAATTGTTTTAATTTATTCGTGTACGCCAACTGTTTGTTCACATTATTATCGATTCAAATCGAATGAGCGGGTCGTACAGTGTCCCGGAATACATTTCACACTCAATTAGGAATTCACGTGCTACATGTGAATGCCGATATGCAAAGCGACAGCAGGCGTCTACTAATAGGTTTGCGTAATCAAACCTATTGTCGGCGAGTTGTTATCACAATGCCCACATGTGTACGATTCAATTGATTGACGGCGCAAGCGGATTCAGGGGGCAAAGCGATTGATATCTGACTTACTTACATATCAGATCTCTGAACGATATACATTTCTTTTTGCAGATTCAAATGCAATAATCGCCACAGTGGAGGGTGTCAGCAGCCGCCCGGCTTCCATACTTGGGTCTGATGTGATCGCGGGCAGACGACGGAATGAAAAAGGTGCTGAGTACTTCGAAGATGCCTTGGCAGCAACAAGTAAGTGATTACGTCTACTGTTTTATGTGTTTGAATAAGCTTTGCTGACTTAATCAGCTGTGCGGCTGAGATGATCGGTGCTTCTACTGTGTTCTGTTGACAATTGCAGTCTTCTTCACAAATTAGCAGTGTCGTGACACAAAACCACGAGTTTCTTGTGGAAAATACAACAGGGTGTGGGCAATTCCAGATACCTTGCCGGGGAAAATTCGGTTTTAAATTTTGCAGACACGGAAGCGGATGTTTTTGAGAGATTACTTTTGTATTATGATATTTGCGCAGACAGCGGAAAAACACTTGAATGCACTTCTGTTCGTTCTTTCAAATTCCACTTTATAGCCCTCTGGATTAATGTTATCCAAGCCCCAAATCAAATACGCATCCACGTCGCTTTCAGCAGAAAAAAAGTACTAGATTTTAGGCTTTCATCGTCTTGCATACATCAAGGCGCAAAAATGTGAATCGCACAATTTTCTGTATTTCTTCTAGAATTCGGAATATTCAACTACTTTGTCATCCTGATATCGGGTCTAATCCTAGCGAATGTGTTGCTGGAGACACTTGGCATCAGCTACGTCCTGCCAGTGGCGCAATGCGATTTGAATTTCACGATCAATGAGCGCGGCGTTCTCAGTGCCATTGGCTTTGTGGGGATCATCACAACGTCGCACCTCTGGGGATTCCTTGCGGATACAACGGGGAGAAGGCAAATAATCCGGCCAACATTGCTGATCGGTTTCGGATTCACCGTCTTGTCCAGCTTTGCCAACAATTTCTGGACTATGGCTGTGTTGAGATATCTCAATGGATTTTGGTACGTAGTGCCAAGTGTGTGTATTCTAAACCTGCTCACTGATGGTTTGGCGTTTTGTCTCTCTAGTATATCTGGTGGTTCAGCGACTGTATATGCTTATCTAGGCGAGTTTCACACGGAGCGCACTCGATCTCGAGCTATAATGGGTGCGGCATTTATTTTCGGCGTAGGATCGATGTTGATGCCGGCCATTGCCTGGATGGTAATCAACCACGAGTGGCGAATGGAGATTCCGTTGCTGGACATCACTTATAAGCCTTGGCGGCTTTTCATGGTTGTGTGCGGCATTCCTGGACTGATCTGTGGACTTGCGCTGTTTATGATACCGGAGAGCCCAAAATTTCTCATATCACAAGGCAAGAATGAATCCACACTGGAGATCCTACAGAGTATGTACCGCTGGAACACAAAGCAACCCAAAGATACCTATCCGGTAAGTAGAATTGGTCACTCCCTAACCCGTGTTAACGTCAATTGTTGCAGGTGACAACGGTATTGGAAGATCTTGACTCATCAATGCGGCCCAAGGTGACGGTGAATCAAACGAATCCAGCTGTGGCGCTCTTCAAGTCAATGTGGGTGCAAACTCAACCGCTCTTCAACAGAGAATACATTCGCATAACGGTGCTCATCTGCACAATTCAGTTCTGGATCTTTGTGACCTCGAACGGGATGTACATGTGGTTCCCTCACATTCTGAATAGCGTCGGGGAGTTCATGAACGAAAATCAGAATAACAAAACGTACATCTGTGACGTGGTCTATGCCAAGCAAGCCAGCATCTTTGAGCACCAACATGAGGCCACCTGCAGTGAGAAACTAGAGATTTCCACGTATCAGCATTCCCTGACCCTGGAAATCTTTTACGCCCTGGGATTCGCGTTCATCGGGTGCATCATCAAGTACACAAAAAAGATCTACATTCTCTGTAAGATTGCCAAAATTGAAAAATTCAACCGATCTTAATCATACCAACCATTTGCAGTTGTAATCCTTGCAGCGTGTGGAGCTTGCGGAGTTGTCTCCGTGTATGTTAATCATCCACTGATTGCCATATATCTGTATCTCATACTGCTGCTCTGCGGATTGGGAATCAATGTACTCAGTGCCGCTACAGTCGATCTCTACCCAACAAGGCTACGGTACGAATGTCCTTTCCGTATTACATCCATCGCTTATGCTCTCCTTTACAGCGCCATGGCCGTCTGCATCTCACTCATGATGGGACGTCTCGGGAGCGTGATTGGTGCCAACATTGTAGGTGCCTTAATCAGCCATCACTGCGAAATTGCCTTCATATCGTCAGGAGTTTCGCTTATATTGGCTGGATGTCTTGGCTTCCTCATCCCGCAGCCGACGAAGCTTAGCCCCGAGTCACCACGCCGCATAAGTCTCGTCTCGATGACGGGGAACTAGTGAAAAATGTTAATTTTCGCTCTTATTTTGTGCTTCAAAGTCTGATAACTTACCTGAGAATTTAACTGGTGCATATACACGTTCTTTTTATTATTTTTATTTCATATAAGCTGTTAAGTAGATTCTCCGTGGGGAACTGTTGTTTAAACCTTGCAAAATCTATATGATGTATTCCTTTAATCTGCACAACACAAACCATTTGAAATAAACAGTCTGACTTAGTTAATAAATTGTATACTGTTTGTATTCAAATTAGCCTTTTACTTGGCGTTAAGAATGAGACGATTCAATATGTATGTATTTTAAATTGACACAGAATGCTGATGGAATCGGGTAGACTCTGACTGGTGACAAATACCTATCTGATGTCTCCAACACATCAGTTGTGCTTACTTTAATTCAAAGTGCTAGTCATCGTACTAAACTTAAGGGTACAACAGCTTGTTTAGGGGTTATGAAAAGGGGACTAGTCCTCCAGGATTGGAATTATGCAGTGGAGGTAACTTCCCCGCCACAGTTAAAAAAATAGTAGCGAAGCAACAACAAGCCAACTATTCCTAAGCGATATGAAGCCTGAGAAAGTGCCGCCTTCCACTGACGATGCAGGTTCTATTCAAAAACATAGCTATGTTTACTTTTCCGTCGCTTTATACTGTGTTTGCCCCAAAATCAAGTTCACAGCACTACACGAATTGTTTATGAATCTGAGCAATTAAAACAACGAAGCAGAGGACTTGTTATTAAGGAAGGTGTTTCAAAGACACTACCAGACATGGAATAGCGACGATATATAGTATTCCAGTAGAACTTTTAAAGCCCAAGATAATTCCAGATCATGCTGTTCCGCAAATATTATTCAAAACAAAAACAATAAGAGGATGTTGCTGTCACAGTTGAAAGTCTCAACCAACTTGTTAAGCGCAACTGGAGGCAGCTGTCAACTAACATGTTGGCTAGAGAGACTTTTTGTTGAGACTCAGGTTCAACCCAAAACGTAACCACTGCTCTAGAACGCTAATTTTACTACGAGTTTCGATTTTTGAGGAAACAATTTTCTCGAGGAGCTGAATTTGTAGTTTCCTACCATAAAAAGTAACTTGAACCTCATTAAATTTGCCTTAGTGTGAATATTTGTCCTCGACTCACCGTAGTGGTGATTGCTGATTATTGCAGTAGAAAGTGGGTCTAGATGTTTACGCAGTACAGGATCTACTAGTACACAGCAACACTGAACACGAATATCCTCCTGTTTTGTTTATACCCTGTACCATATTACCAGATGAAACTCATAATTTGCTGGGCATCATTTCATCCTCTAAGGACCAACAGATAAACTGGTGCGTTCTGTCCATTGCAACAACACTTTACAATTCTTATGACAAGCGATCAAAACTAATAGCTCTGTTGTTTTTTAGACATTCAACAGTTGTATCAACTAGTTCGCTAACTGGAATGTGTGTTTCTTCGTTTCTCTCTCCTAGTAATGCCCGAGTAACGTCTTGATAACCCGGTTATCTAGCAACATAAGCTGATTTGTCATCATCACGTATCCTTTCCCTCTGTTTTTCCCTATTCCTTAGTATCCCTACTTTTTAATACGTAAAACGTCTGTTTGTACTCGTCTTCCACCTATTCGTCATTGTCTTCCTTCCCTATTGTCACTCCTTCTCCCCTACCCGTATTTTATGTTGAACCACTTTAGTGTGCCGCGGCGTTCATTTGGTTGACTGAGCAGCCTGTTATTGGCGTTAATGTTGCACGTAGACCCTTGTAGAACACTCTTTTAGTTCATAAGCATTTATAATTTAACAATCCATATTACATCCAATACAGCGCCATCTCTCCAGTTCGTTCTTTAATACCTATTTAAACCTACTTGCACCAATTTGCTTACCAAATACCTAAGTCTGCTTACATCAGTCACAACCAGTCTATCAAACTAGTTAAAAACAATTTAAAAAGCAAATAAAAGGTTTGGCCAAATGCACTGGATCAACGCAAATGTGATTGCGGAATAAACTTTTGTTTTCACATTCCAACGGAGATAAGGCATTAAAAACTATTCAATTCTAAAACCTGTCAACCTTACAATATGTCATCGCGTAAATCACTCAATCAATTTCATTATTCAAAAAGGCAATGAGAAGTTGAATGTCACCGTCGACAGTTGATCATAAGCCTCAAAGACTTCAAAGAATTGTTCAGAAAATCCCAAGAGCTGTCAGAATATTTAAATTCGATCTCAACTGATCACATCGATCCGACGCATTCGTTTTAATTACTGGTTTGTGATGTCAAGTGGTCAGTAAAAGGTTACATATGTATCTAGTTTGTGTAATTGGTGGGCTAATTGAGTTTGGTTTTCAGAAGTTTGGTATCTTCCAAATTAAATCTACTCATTGAAATAGATTCAAATAACGTCAGAAGATGGTCACACAATGTCATCATTGATTACGTAGGTTCCATAAAAAATAAACTACCAAAACTTTGAAATTACTGTTTCCGAGAAAATCACGTTTAAGGTGTGTTTTTTTTACCAATACGTGTTGGTGCGGTACTTTTTCTCTTGTCATCACCATTTCCAGTTAGCCAGTCTTGAGTTGCATATGACGCCAACGCGCTGCGCATTCCATAAATGTAATCGTGACCGTAATTTCAAGACAAATGCAATTATAAGAAAACGCCGTCAATTAAAATACGGTATGAAGATAATATTTTCAAATAATAGGTTCTACTTATGGATGATAATTGTGTCTGATTGCATTAGGGGGAAGGGGCGCTTATTTCACATTTTTAATTTACGGAAAGAAAATATAATTCAATCACTTCGCTGCACAAGATTAAGTTAATCATTGACAACATTTAAATAAAGCTGTTCTATAAAGATTCTGATCACCTCCGCATTCGAGTCATTTTTTTTTCCGGCGAGCATTTTTTGGAGGTCTAAAAAGAGGTAGGTACTGTGGGCCAGATGTGGAAAATACGCAATTCAAATTCCAATTTATGCATTTTGACAGCCAACAACTTGTGACACGTTGCGTTCTTTTGGTGGAAGGACATTTTTTTCTTCTTCATATGGGACCGTTTTTTTTGCAATTTCTTCCAATAATGTCATGCAGTATTCGCTGTTGATGCTTTTGCCTTTCTCAAGATAGTCGATGAATAAAATTCCGTGCGCATACGGATGCCATAACCTTGCCAGCTAGCCTATTTGTTTTTGGATATTTTGGGCGTGGTTCACTTGCTGCCGTCCACTTCGCTGACTGCCGATTTTACCCCGGAGGGTAGTGGTGGATCCATATTTCATCCATTGTGGCATAATGATGCAAAAAGTCCTGTTTATTCTGGCGAGACAGATCAAAACAGCTCTCAGAATCATCGTTGAGATTGTTTTTTTCTTTATTGGTCTCATAGACAAATGTTCATGCAAAACAGTGTAAACACTTCTGATATTTTCAATGTGTCGGCTATCTCACGCAGTTTCACTTTGCTGTTTTCCAAAACGATTTTTTGTACATTTTTGGCGTTTTCAGGTGTGACCACTTCAATAGGCCTTCCTGAGCGTTCAGCATCTTTGGTGTCTGTACGGGCACGTTTAAAGTCAGCATAGCACCAACAAATAGTTGTTTTTAATGGAGCAGAGTCCCTGTAACACTTTCCAAGCAATTGCTGAGCTTGCACGATATTTCTCCCATCAGAAAGCAGTGTTTAATTAACACACCAAATTCTGTTTTTTCCACTTGAAACACTGTAAGTTGTAACCTAATAATCACATTGTCATGAAAATTTTACAGGTGTCTTTTGAAAGCTTTTACTTCCTAAATATAATATGGATTTTTTGTTAGTGGCGCCCCCTATACATATGTCAGTCCCGGGACTTCTTAAATGATGTGTTGGAAATATTTTAGTTTGTAGATCGATCATCTTCTGGCCAGAACTCTAAAGAGAACTTAAAGCATCCATCCGCTGTTATGCCTGAGCTCTGAAAAGGTAAAAAAAACAAACGGAAGTACTTAAATGAAAAAAACATTACCTGAACTTTGCTACGATGGCATCCCACACGACGATTTATGTAGAAACTGCAATGACTAAGTGGAAATGGAATACGTCAAGCACTTAATTTGCTATTGTCTGGTGCCCCGAATGAAGCTCTTCTTTCTTCTTCTTGGAGTTGAAAAACTGAACAAAGTCGATGTTCTGAGCTTTCAAAGATCGATAAGCAAATGATTAGCAAGTCCCATGAGTATCTCAGTTTCGACCTACTCACTACTAATCAATGGAATCAATTTCATAAGAGTAACTAAGATGCTAAATGCCGATAACCGCGTTAACCTGGGAAAATTCCCAAATTAGATACCAAAGGAAAATACTGTTGCGAAACCAGGAATACTCGTATATTTGCTGGTAGTTTATTATTTTAATTTTCGAAGTTGCATATGGAGTTGGAGAGCATATGTATAGGCAGAAAATACCTGTGGGCACAACACCATTTTGTAAGTAATAAATAAAAAGATTTTTAGGGTTGCCACTAAAAAATTTGAGAAAGTCGCTTAAAAAGTGACACAGAAAAATGTTATGATATTAAGGGAAACTTGTTTTTTTTAACAATTGATTTTTAGCATATCTTTTCAGAGGAGGAGAGCTTTGAGCTCTCCAAATTGATGTTTAATTCCTCTTTGCTACTAAGTGCCCGAATTCCCTCGGGACGGTAAGACAGTTGTATTCGTACGTAACCACATGCTGAAAACAGCATTCAGATCAGTCAAACAGAATCGACGAGGGAATCACACACATATTTGACAAATGTTCTGTTGCCCGTAACCTTTGGACTTTTTTTTTTTCGAAATGGCGCCTGAGAAACACTAACTGCACGCCTCGTCTTGTTCTATGAGTTAATAGTTTGCTCGAGTTGGATTAACATTTTTCTGAAGATTATAGCCCTTCTTCAGTTCCGAAAAATCCCAAAAGAGACCGTCTTGCTTTTTTGGATCAAAGTATGACATCTTTTTGAAGTTACTGGTTTGATAATTGTGCGGTGCCGCTCTGAACTCCTCAGTAAAGAGTACAGAGGTCGCTTTTAAAGTGTTAAGTTTGCTTATATTTGTCATCTAGCAATTGAAAGTTTAAAGTGGATTTTGTATAAAAGAAATTTAAAGGACAATACAGACAGCGAGTACTCAATTGTTGCGCAAATTCTTTACAATCGCATAATTGAAAGGTACTTAAACAAATAGTTCACTTATCCGAAATAAAACATATCTAAAACCTTGGCTAACTACAATTAATTTGATACAAATCAGAGTCAGTCTTTTAGATCTTTAGTTGACGGGAATTACAGCAGAACATGTAGAAAGCAGTGTACAGATGAAGATAGACAAGCGTTCACGTGAAGGCAACGTCCCCAATTGATCAAATCAAACAAAACTGGTTATATCCAGTGCCAACTACATCAGTGTAGTTTTGCTCCAATGATTGAAGTCCAATCCCATTTACAGTCTATTCACGTACCATAGAAAAGGGAAAATAGATTTCAGACACTTTTCAAATTACTCATATTTTGTTTTTAGTTCTGGCGGAAGTAGTACATATCTCTCTCACACCCACAAATTTAAAAAAAAAAATATAAAACAAAATGTCTGATAACAAAATAGTGGCATGTAATCGGTGGTAGCTTTTCACTAGCATTCTCATAAGAGAGCTTTTGAAAGGCCTTGGCAAACAATTTTGTTGGCAACTGCTTTGAAGAAAACTTTGTCGAGCGAAAGTGCGTATTTGACGTTTGGGTATTTTTAGACCCAGACAAGGACGAGGAATACCATCGGGACTGTAGCAAAGACAGAAAACTAATTAACTAGAAAATTTTGTTCGCCAACTAGTCGATTGATTGACATTTTGATTGAATTTTGTCTGCCGTTCAATTGCTCTTGTGAACTACCGGGAGATCTATTTACGCTGCAAGCCAACAGACGACGATCCATTTTGTCGAAAAATATTAATTGATGCTGGATTGCTAAGACTCGGCTTAATAGGAGTGTTAAAGGCAGTGTTGCCTTTTACTGTCAAAGTATTACTTCATTGGGTTAACATTTGAAATTTGTAACTAATAATCTCATTAATAGCGTAATTTTTTCAGAATAACAAATGTACATTTAGCAACAAACACTAAAGGTTATATCTATCGTGATATGAAGCTCCTACCAAAGATGCTACTTTGGAAATAATGAATTCCATGGCCTTGTCGACTCGGCTATTTATACATATTAGATTAAAAAAGTGTAATTCTTGAAGGGTTTGATGCGTACGTTAGCTGACTGTTCTGGGGTATATGTTACGTACACGAATGTTTGATCACTTTCTCTTTTTTTTAGAAACTGCAGTTAACATTCAATAGCCTTTTAGGTGAGGCGTTGTTTTCCACGCGCATTTAGCCGACTCAGTGTAGTTGACAATGAAAATGTTATGTGGGTAGTTTAGCTATTGCACTGATGTGGAAATGATATTGTCATTCCTCTAAACATCTGCCCTTTGTTGTATCGTTGCACAACATGGTATATCCTTCGTTAAACCGTGAAATTATGGTGAACCGTATTAGCCGGAGAGTGATCTTGAATTCGCCATCTCATCAAATATATCTGTAACCTGAGATTAATGCCGTCAGTATCGCTTGGAACTACTCGTGTAATTATTCTCTCAGGAGGAAGATATACCAGCAGTTTATTGTGGACTGCTAACGGCGAAATTTGAGAAGCTTTTTATAAACAATTAGTACTTTTTGAGTGTTGTTAGCAATTCGAAAGAGGTGGTGCCGTGAATTATTCGAGACGTTCAGTCCGGGAAGTAAACGACGCACTTATCCCCTATGCCACAGCGAAAGCACTTCTTATATAACTACTACCTTTTACTTATTGGAAGAAATGCTGCTACTCGTATACTTTTAGATAAAAGAAATATGTGAGAAATGCGAGGTTAACGTCCAGAAATCAAACAAAGGGTCTTTGTCGTACAAGTCGAAACACTTACACACTATACCTCGGAGGATACAATGTAATTCGTAATAAGTGCTGACGTAAAGTGCGTGTCTATCTTCTAAATTTTGTCTACCTTGCTGTCTGTCCCAGCAAGGTAGAACAACAAAGCGATGGATTACAAAAATTAAAAAAGCTCATTCCGTCGTATTATTTTTTTTATATGTACGAGTATCTTGTCACCCATATAGAAAACGATTGTGAAAGGTTAAGGCATCTAACCCCTTCTGCTTGGAAACAGTTCTTCTCTAAATTTCTCTCTTTGCTATGAATGTTTACCAACAGAATATTACATATTAGGCATTTTTTTATGGGCTTCTAATAAAAGTTTTGTTTGTTTCAGAAATCAATTCATTGATTGATTGATTGTTTCCGAATTTATGAGGATTCCAGCAGAAACAGCAGTTGGTCGATTTTTTGCTAAAATACCTATAATTATGTTGGTAAAACACTTGAAAATCACCATATTGTAAATTCCATAAAAGGCAGTGGCCTCAAAATGGTTACCTCCTTCTCATCTCCAATAATGATTAGCCTTAGACACGCTTAGCAACCTACAAACAAACTAATGTTACGCTTGCCTCGGCTATCTATCTCGGAGGGCATCTTTTCTAAGGGAATTCTCGCTTGTATTCAAAAATAGCGATGACGTAATACTTGACGTACACCAAACTTTTTACACTGTTTGCGACCTATGTACATGAGTAATCAAAACTTCCAGACAAATACGTTCAAATGAGTGTCAAGCAGAGCAACCACCAAAACAATGATAAGTACATATCACGAAAAAAGTAACAACCGCAAGGTTCTTGAGGGCTGTCGGTGAACTTCGTTGTCAGCTGATTCGATTCTGAAGCCACTACTACCGGCCAAAACCACTTTCTGTTTTGTTGACTACGTCATCAAAAGTAATCGCAAGGAAAGCACTCACATGTGGCGGCGTGCTGTTGAACTTTACTACACGCGAGAGAACAAAACAACCTTAAATATGCAAGTCTATTAAGCGAAAAGAGACGAAAGCACGTGTTTGCTTAAAATACAATTGTATGTACATAGGAATACGCATGAAAGTGTTGCCGTTGTAAGAAGGTTATTGGTAACTGAACTGAAAGTTAAGAATATGTTTTTAAAGTTTTCAAAAATGAATTAATCAACTGAAAGTCCAAGGATCGGTCTTTTTTTCGCGGCATCAAGGCACAACCTCTTTCAAGTTACTGAAAACGCTGGAAGCCCATTTTTACTTAAACCTGCTTCAACCATATCTGTTTTACGGCGACAGGAGTAATCCTTCGTGTTAAGAAAAGACGGCGAATGTACAATGAAAATCAACTCAAAACCCAAAGCGAAGTGGATTGTCGGAGTAAGCATGCCAGTTTTATCTCGTGTTAATCCGTTTTTCCTCATTTGCTTTTGATCGTTGCTGGAGTAACATCTGCCGTCTATCTAGTCGACAATTTATATTCGATGACAAATTATATTAAATTTTATATTCTTCTTCTTCATCCTTAGTGTAAATATGAATTTAAGTGAGAGCGGGACCAACTATATTTACTGGGTAAAATGCTAAATTCCCAAATTAGGGTATTCCACACAAAAGAGTATAAAATGTCTTCTCAAATTTTGCCGTTCGAGATCGGCAAAAAAACTGTTGGTCCATGCCCTCTGTTCTAGTGGTAGAACAATCACGCGCTCAACATGGGCAGTTGTATAAGAAGGTTGGACTTGGCCTTATGGGCTGAAGTGCCATCCAAATTATTATTTGTTATATCAAGACCATGATCAATTTATGATCACAAAAATGGGGTAAACAATATCATAGACAATGATTTTGCTATAAATTGGTCGTCATCTTTCAATAATTTAAGATGGCAATTTGAAAACATTCCATACTCGCGTCACTTCGTCTAATAATACAGACTAAAACATTTTGCTTCTCAAAACTCTACAGGACATGTTTTTTATGACACCTTTTTTACCATTTGTGTTTGATATGTTCCTATATTGTAAATGTAATGAGAATTCGATTTGACACTTTACAAGCTTTTCTTTACTGCGCAAAAGAGGAAAACTTAAAGAACATTTACAAAGATAATTACCCACGACCTATCCCACTATTGGTACTCTCTTGCACACTTTCACTTTTCAACTCATTCATCATTTGGTATCGTTTCCTCAAGGCTTTAAGCCTACGGGCTCTTTTTAACATCAATTGATAAAACTACAACACATCTTCAGTTAACTCTACAGACACCTTAAGCCTTTCACTCCCTGCGCAAATAAACTTATAAGAAACACATCTCATACATCCAAACGGCAATACTGACAACCAGAAAGCACAAGAGTATCTATTTATGTGCCAGTAGGCAGGAAATTTTAGTGATATTCGATGAGTCGCTTGTGTTGACTAGATGCCAATATAGTTCGCTGAGAATTGCTCAATCACTCAGTACCTCTAGAACTTTTGTATCTATAAGCGGGTCGTTCACTTCGGTGATGTGATGAGATTGTTCGCGGCATTTGAGCTTCATTCCAATTCAATTGCATAGCACTCGCTTATCGGTTATCGAGACAAAAGTTCGTTTTGCTTTCTTAGCTTTTGTGTTTATTCGAAATCATGTCAATTATCGGACAACAAAAAAAGTGCGATTGTGTTTGCAAATTCAGTGCAGTATATTGAAAGACAATAAGTGCTTTAATTTTTAATATTTTTATTTTGCGGCATAATCTTAAGATTGTTAACAGAGAAGATGACCGGAGAAACTGGAGATTTATTGGATAAATCCGTCAACGTCAAATGTAAGTTATATGCTGGTAGTTTTATTTGACTTTTGGCGGAATTGTGCAGAGACAAAATTCAAAAACAAACTGTTCTCGTGTAACATAATGATAATTAAAGGCTTAAAGTACTTATGCTAGACACAATTCGCGTGAGATAGTACTATCGCCACGGAAGGTAGCCACGTGTTGTTTACAAAGATTGTCGAACAGAAATAAATCACCATCAGCATCCTCAACAGCCTATGTGTAATCTGGTACTCCAAGAATGTCAACAATCAGACTTTTAAGAGCTTGAGCCCTCCGGAGTCATAAAAATCTTCGTGGAGATATAAAAATTCCCAGACATGTTTTTCTTATTTCTTTTCTCTGTAAAAAAATAACGTGATTACTTGAGGACAGAGTAATCCTCTTTCCCTTTTCACTTTGATGTTTTACCAAAACACCAAATTATGTAAAATCTAGCTAAATGAAACTGAAGTTAACAAATTTTTTTTCGTGCATTTAGGGGAAAGGTAGCACGTTTTTAAAAGCTGCGGAAGTAGGCAGAAAAACAAGATCAAGATCTCAACTCTCTTCATTGCCCTCAATATTTACTTCACCATTTCTTGTTGTAGTAAGCGACAGCTAGCTGTTACGAAATAAAATAAGAAAAAAGAACTCTGCAAAAAAACTCTTCATGTGTTAATTGTGCTGCGACGTAAGAAGTTCCCAAAAACAATAAATGATCTAATATAAATTGTTTCTTAATTTGAAAAATTAAGTATAACCAAGTATCACAGTTATGGCAAAATGTAAAATGAAAATTGCAACTTTTTCTGAAATTATATTTGCGAACAAAATATGGCACAAACCCATGGGATGAATTATTTCTTATTTTTAACGAAATGAGGACGACATTGAAATTGTTTGACTTATTTTAATTATCTGTTCGAAAATATAAATTTTGGGCTTATTTCTTTGAAGACATCCGCTGTGTATACCCAGTTCTAAACGAGAAATTTGATTTAAGCTAACATCCGTGTTGAACAGTACACTTGATGAGATAGGAAGCAGCTCAAAACGATAATTGTAAATTTAAAACGCTTGATCTTATGAGTAGTCAACGATGTCAGAATTGTTTTGAGACGTGCATGATAAAAAATAATTAAGGAGGCACCACAGCGCACAAGGGACCAGGGCCTGGCTTCTACAAGAACTACTCATCTTGTGGGTGCTACTGTTCTCTCACGATTAGAAGTGACCTACAGTTTTTTGCCGACTCCAAATTGCGCGATTTTAGAAGCTCTTCATAGGCAGATAGTACTCTTTGAGTGTTGTCAGCAACTCGAAAGAGGTGATGCCTTGAAAAATGCGAGGTGTTCCGTCCGGAAATCGAACCTAGACCTTCCGCGTGTGTGTCGACACACTTACCCACAACGCGACCACACATGACAAATATAGGACTTTTTTTATTCTTTCTAAGTCTTAAGTTAAAGAGTGTTATCCAACTATATAACTTCTTGGTCCCGACTGTGACACTACTCTCTTTCTCGCGAATTGTCAAACTTAATTCAAGATCCACAAAACGGCGTTCGCAATCCACAAATTAACCAATAAAGTATTTAAGGTTATATTGGCGTTGTGAATGAAAGTACCTATGCGAAATATCAATCACAATTTTTGGATGTTCATGTTCAGTAAAATAATGTTTATTGACATCCAATTAAATAATTTAAAATAAACAAAATTAATATAACGCTTTTTAACAAATTGAAATTAAGAAAAACGTTACGAATAACATAAAACAAATTATTACTCTTGATGTTGACGCGGCTGTATGCAAAATCCAAGTGGACCAGACATCGAACCATCAAATCTTACCATGTTCCCCACCAATATGCATACAAAATCTGGAAACGCAAGTCTTCAGTAACAAATTGTTGGTGCAGGAGTACAATTTTCTTTCACCACTACGTATTATCAACTGCACAGGCACGTTTTTTTGCTTTTAAGAAAGAGAAAGACACCATTTATTGATCTTGCATAAGCTACAGTGACTCAATTTAATTATTTTACAAAAAAAACAATACGAATAAAATAATAATAACATAAACAAATTATCAATTTATGTTCATTAAGCTTCAGTTGGAATGTATGAGCTTTTTTGTACCGCAAGTTGGATATATGTACATAAGAGCATGAAAGAAAATTGATATTTGAGCCAGTTTGAGCTTTTGACGAAGAGGGATGTTGCTTAAATTGATTGCCGAAGTTGTGAGCTCCTTGAAACGCATATTTACGGGATGGAAATGCATAAAGTTACAAAGTCGATTCGGAATTTTTTCCTTTTCTTCCTCATCTCGTTTTACAGAAGCTCTTGAATTCCTGCGTGGTCACCTGCGTGGTCAACACATACCAAGAATTTCACAGCTTAGGGGAAAACTATAAAAGTGTTGTTTGACCTATTTGGTTCGTACAATCTCCCTAAGGCTAAGGAGTCAACTATATATTTGTCGTAACGTACATATATAATTTAAAATGCTTATAATATTATGGCTCAGTATTAAGCTCTTAAAAAACACATACTGCGATATATTTCTTATATAAGGATTTAAAAGAAATTATTAGAACTCAAAGTCGTCGTTCGTATTTTGCAATGCTCAAGTAAAGTTCTGCTACTCAAAACTTCAGTCCCCTTCCTCGATTCAATTTCCACTTCTTAATGCAAACCTAAGCCATATATTTTCTCACCTTTGTCAACCACATCGTATAAAAATTTCTTTACAAGTGGATATCCAATGGTTGGAAAAATAAGTAAACTTTGACTTTCAAAAAACACAAAAAAAAATTCGTTTTGAAATGTTGTGAATATACATTTGAAAACATAGGTTGCGGTTAAAAATTGTTTTCAAATGAAGTCGTTTACATGAACCTTTAATATACGAAAAATGTTTTTGAGCAATGTAAGTTAAGAATCGTATGCGTGGAAATGGATAAAATGTTTTTCCGTAGGATAGGCACTATTCTTTCCGCAATGAAGTTAGAAGAATAAATGTATTATACCAAATTTGAACATTAAAATAACACCTAAGAGTATGCAATAAATTATAGCTGAAAGCAATACGGACCCATAAAAATATGCATAAATTTTAGCCTTTATGAGATAACAAAATAACTGCTCCCACAACCACGCATTGAAATAATAAAGAACGGATTTTGAGATATGCAACAATTTTTTTAAGAGAGACGATAGAATGAGAAGAGCCAAGAACCACTCCACGATTTTTGTTTCGTACTAGCATATTAACGCACTACATTTTAACAGGTGTTATTAAGCGCCTACATTACAGTTTTTGAGCAATTGAATTGTGCTCTCTAACAGTCTGTTATCTAGCATAAATGTGATCTTATATTTATGCTAAATTCTATTCTTAACATAAAATGTTAATCAGGTTTTAATCTACATTCTATCATTCAGTAGCGACGAAAACAAAAAATTCTATGTGATCTATCCAGCAGTCTGTTTTTCGACGAAAATGTACAAAACTTAACCATTTCATTGCCTAGAATATAAACATGTTTATAATTGTCAATTACTTCGATGTTATTCATAGTTTCATGCTGTTTTTAGAATAATCAATATCTGCTTGTGAGTAACAGCTGCATGCAATTAAACTGAATTTTTACATTATGTATATCTTTTTTTTTTCCACGGATTTATAATTACAATGTGTATACATACAAATGAGCGTTAGAAATAGTTCCACTAATACAAAATTTATGCCGAAGGAATACCTTGAATGGTGGTGTGTTGACTGACTGACTGAGTTATGTAAGTCATTGGTCCTTGTAAAGTGAAAGGCCTTCTGATCTCATTCCAATTTTAGTCGATCGCAAGAATAATTTAAAAACAACTTTGTTCTGCTGCCCCTGTAATAAGAAAACTGTGCAGAATGATATGCATTTGAGACTTTTCGTCAAATGCCTTACTTTTATTAACTAATTTGGAAAATAGTTTCACGCAAGTTATTTCTTACCTAAAGCGGGTCTTAATTTTACACTTTGGTGGGAATTAACTTAGCTTGCAATTTCATTCCAGGTGGGTTTTTAAGATGGCATAGTCAAGAGAATTTTATTCCCGTAGAATATGGGGAGCATGCTGACCCTGCAACCCTCTTGCTTAATCAAAAATACTATTTGGAGTTGAATGTATCCAATAATTAATTAATGTAATATTTAACAATAAATACAATAATATTTGATGTCAAGCAGTGATGCTTCACTTTTTTACTTTTTAAAGTTTAGTTATTGTCCGCTTATCTTAAATCCGAGTGAAGTTTATGGTAGTGCAATTATTTCTCGGTCAAGGATCGACTAGGGCAACGATCTTAGACGAGTGAAGAATAAATTCGCTTCTTGAGAGTGGAGAACATAAATTAGCAAGTAATTACTGAACTTTTTGGTGAGAAATAACTTTAGTTCTGGTTTTATATATGGTTTTTAAGATGATCTCTTGACGTGAATTTGAGTGGGAAATAATTTCCAAAGTATGATACGTCCTGTTCAACTTTCGGCATTTCCAAAGACAATCACTTGCCCACTTGCAAGTTTCGCCAATGAACCTTCTCCGTTGAATTGTCATAATGATTCGAATTTGAGGACTTTTCAGAGCGGAGCAGCTCTGCCTATGCGTTCTACAGACCTGGCCATTTCAAGCGTTGTATACCTAGACACTAATATTTACATTCTCCCATCAAAAAATAGCACTCAGAACTTTTCTCTCGAAAATACCAAGAGTTCATCCGTTTTCAATAGAGCAGGACTGGCATGGAAAGAAGAGGCTTGGTCTTTTGAAAGAGGGCACTACTAGTCAATTGCTTTTTTGGACCCATAGAAAAGCGATTGGAAATATTTATTCTGTGTTTAATTTTGTTTTATTGATGTAATTGTTTCTATTTTCTTCCGAGACATGGTAAATGAAAACATTGGTGCAGTAAAATGTTTGCTCCCTATTGTAACGTCCGTCATTACAGTCACCACAAAACGTTAAGTTTTTTGGCTTCATGGCTGTATTGCCAGTAGAATTGATATTTTCTTTGTCTGCCATGTGATCTCAACACAGAATATAACGGCTGTACGTATTGTACTTTGACAATGAATTGTATTACAAGAAACCCATCCTTGTCACCAGCTTAAAATATTAAATGGTAATGGCTGACAGTACTTTCTATATGAGTGACCTTACCTATGACACTGAACTGAATACGAGGGTAAAATCTAGACCAAATTTTAGATTCCACAAAGGTTTGGAGGAGTGTGTAAGTCCATCGTTCCAGGCTGAATTTTTCACGCACCACCACCCTCGAGTTGCGGATAACACTCAATGACTAAGCATTGTCTATGAAAAGCAAGTCGGCAAAAAACTGTAAGTCCATTCTACTTGTGAGAGAATAATAGCGCGTACAACACGAGTAGTTGATGTAGAAGCTAGACCTTGATCCTTTATACACTGCAGTGCCACTCAATTATTACAATGAATGTAGTTTCTCCAATTATCGGATTACCAATTATTGCGTCAAAACAATTTTTTTCTGCATATTCAACTGCAAATATATGCATTTGTCCTCTGTTTGTGATGATCTAATCGCTGGCAAATTATTATCTGGGGTTCTTCTTTGGTACTGGGCACTGAATGATGACGACCTACGACGTTGTGTATTTGCAATTTTGCCAGATTCAAGTTCATTGGAATTAAGACAGGATATATGACTTTAAAGTGAAATTCGAAATCAAGAACTAAAATGGACTAGAAGTACCTTAATTCCTTGACATTGCCCTAGCTTTGAAACTATGTGCTTTTCTGTTTATCAGTAAGCACAAACCCGCTTCTGTAAACAAACCTATGGTTTCGTAATGCCTGTCTTGTTGATGTCAGCAGTCTATCCCAATTGTAAATTACGCATCATCCCCTTGTGTACAGGAAATTCATTCATTTTTCGTTGGCTCGGGCTAGTTGCAACCTGCAAGTGGTCGCCGTTTGAGGATTTGCATTTGACCCTCATCAACTAAATCTGAGGCATTTATTTACAAATACCGACGCGTAGCTGTTGCTATAAATATATTCCACCGCAATCAGGTTTATCTAATCGTGAAGGGGGCTGCCTAATAAATTGTCTCTAACCAAATAGCAGATATGAAGATTCACAGGCAGTTGAATTCTATAAAGCCTCCTTCATCTTAAAGTGCAGCCTTAGTTTACACCCGTTATTATAATTCTCGACAGATACCCCACCGCAAAGTGGGATGTGATCTTCTTGGTAACCACGTCAAACTTGGAATCTGCAGGTGGTCCGTGTGATAAAAGCGAAAAGCGGTGTTAATCTTTTTGTAAACTATAGGCGTACGAAACATAACCTCTAATCCAGAAAACACCCAGGCGATCAAAAGGAATAAGAGCCGTGTCTTGGTAGATAAATTTGCTTGGGCACCTTTTGTTGGAAACAATACGTTGAATATTTGCTGAGAAAAAACACAGAGCTGGAGACGACAGACTTAAAATAAAAATGGGTAAATACATATATTTTTTTTTTGTCTTCGCTTCCGACTTCTTTAAATGTTAATTGATAAGCTGTGGAATAGAGTAATGTGAATCAATGTGAGCACAATGCGATTGCAATAAATAAATTGTGGGCAAATATAATTTATTCTGCTAGACGATTCACCAGTGATAGCACAAAAGTTAAGTTGAAGTGAGTGAATAAAAAAAATTCTGAAGGTCAAATTTACTTCTACTTCGCCCGTCAAACATGATTTCGAACCTTTTAAGACTTCGTTTTATCAGAAAAAAACTTCAAATATTTGATTCATCAACAGCGTACCATTCAGAAGTTTTTTTTTCTTCGTCATATGTCAATTATCTTACAATATTTAAAAGCCTTTATGTTTTCGTCTGGTTGATTGAAAAAAAAGTGGACATGGACATCAATTTGCGGGTTTGGAAGTGTGTTTCGGATTTCCTTCTGAGTACAACAAATGTTCAAATGATTTTGGATTACAATCCAAATCATCCATCAATCCACTCACGATTGAAAAATTGTTTGGTTTGGTTTCATAATATATGTCCACACAATGTATGCAATTCGAATTTTAAGGCGCCATTCCGTCCTTTTTGGCATTTGTTCAATGCGTGTGTATCCTCTATTGCTTTGACTTTTTCCCAAGAAGTGGCAGTTGCAGTAGAAATATTAGATATCCCCGAAAGTGTGGCGTACTTTCGTAGTAGTACGTAGTAGTACTTGTATCAAAAACCTGGCCAAAATTATTTTTGTCTCTTTTCTTCATTATTCTTTAAAAAAAAACAGAACAATCGACACTTAGGCAAACGGACATAGAATATGGTATAACAAAACATTTACAAAAGATAGAAATTTATTTCGTGATAAAATGTTAACATTGATTTGATCTATCACGTAGTACAAGTTTCAGAGATTACAGAAGTAAGAAATTCTGGAAAATGACAAAACACTTCGACTTTTGATAATACTCTGTCATTATACAACAATTATTATTATTTCGTACCTCCAATTCAATTTTCCATTTGAAGTCGTGGCCACTCACAATCATTCTCTAGACTGGAAAGTGTATCTTCTGAACTCATGCAGTTGTTGTGCGTGCTAATGTTCTCTTAAGAGTAGAAGGGACCAACAGTTTTTTGCCGACTCCAAACGGCGAGATTTGATAAGCTTTTCCATACAATTGATACCCTTTAAATGTTGTCAGCAACTCGAAAAGGGTGGTTCCGTTCGGAAAATACTTTTTTTAGCTTATAAAATGCATTTTTAATGTATCTTTTCATTTTCTTATGTCTAGATAAAAAACTTAACTAGTTACATATATTACCAGGTTTTGTGCTATTTTTGTGTCCAGAAGAAATTTCATATTATTGGAATTCAGGAATATTTTATCAAAAACACAACTTTCAATTTTAATTATTATTTTCATTATTTAAAATAATTTCGCACAGCCAATCAGATCGGCACTCTTCGCGTTACAAAACAAGAATGAATAGAAATATCAAATCTGTAAAGAAACTCGAACCGATCAGTTTACTTGGAAAAACAAAATTTTGTTGCCCGATACAGGTCCAGGAATTCCTCGAACCAATTCTAAGTGCTGTGTAGATCAATGTTGCTTTTGCTTCTCACAGGAATTTCACAATTTTGTAGTTATTTGTTTTTGTCGGTTATGATGAAATTCCTGTGTATCCAACACATATTCCCTAAATTTTTTTCCCGATTTTTGTGTACCAGAAGTATTGATGGTATTGATAAGGGCCTGTGCATGGGATCGAGGCATTTATCAGGTGCACATAAGATGAGATAACTAGAGAACTTACGACATTTGTAACGAACCCTACGTAGAGTACACTTACCACTTTATAGTGCAAGGAAATAGAGCACATTTATTTTTCTAGATGCACACAAATGTCTACATACGATAAAAAATTGTTCTATCATCCATCATGAAATAAAAATATAAAAAAGTTTACCTTCTTCTTCTTTCCATGGTTCTATAGTCTAAGGTGGACCTGGACCTCAGTCCAGCGTCTAAGTTTCCGCGCTGTAAAGGAGGACTGAGATGATTAAGTTGTCATTTAAAGTCCTTAAGTCCTTCGAGAGAGGGCACATACTTAAGTATGTGATATCAAAGGTTGGTATTACTTACGTATGTGATATCAGCCTGTGATATCATTATTACGTATGTGATATTAACCTTTGATATCACATACGTAAGTCTTCAAGGAACATTCCAAGAAATTCTATTGACATTTATTCGCAAATACTTAAAGAAAATAAGTTACTCACCCTCTAAATCCTTGTCTACAAATCTTCAAAGATTCTATTTATAGTCACAGTAATAAGACCAGCAACTCAATAGTTCAGTTTAGACTGGAATTGTCATGGGACTACACCCGAGTCATATTTTAAATTTATGCTCTTTATACACACACTTGTCTGACACTGGTTTTGTTTAGATATCATACCCAGATTAAGCGGCAGACATTTGTACAGACTCCGAATATTTATCTAGTTTGCACAAGAATTTATTTGATCTCAATTTATACATAATGCTGTTAAGAAAATGTCAGAAGATCGATGCGCATTGCCTTTTAACAGAAACCAGTCAACTATAGGCGATCACAGATGGGTTGTGCGATCTTTTTCAATCCCGAACAACTAATTTATTGTTTGGCATATACTGTATATCTAAGACTAGGCCTAACGGTCTTCGTCTGTTCTTTCGTGAAAGGGCTTTTATTTGGTTGACCTCGAATCTAAAGGATTCAGTTGTCTAAGCAGCAGCATTAAACATTTGCATCAACAACCCCAACAACCCCTGCTTTGTAATTCAGAACATTCTCGAAAACATTGAGTAGCAACAAACCCAACCCAGAACTTCAGATGACGTATTAGACCAGTACCGAGGTTTATCTAATCTCTGATCTCTCTGCTCCCTTTTACCATGAACGTGAATGTTTGTAAAAAGCCTTGAACACTAAGCACTAAGCACATCTTACTCGAAGGTCATTAACTTGTAACTTTATTTTTATCTCCAAAGAAGCGTATCATTTGCTAGAAGGTCGCAGCCCACCTCGTCGCCGGCTAATGATGTGGATTAAGAAAGCGGCAAAACGAATTTTCAAGAACATGTCGGCCCTTCAAGTGGGAGCTTCCTACTGTCACACTTTGTAGCATCGAAATGAAAATAAAAATAAATGCCGATCGTGCTTAATTTTGGTGCTTTTATTTCACTCCCTGGAGTTCTATGCAATGCTTTCAAGGTACACTCAGTATCCGGCAGATAATAATCCGTTTATCAAATTTCTTTCTTTGCAGTGCTCCCGATCACGAATGGCGGTGAAAAAGGTAGACTGAGGGCGATTCCCTTCTCGGAGGCCCTGGAAAAGACAAGTAAGTGCCTACTTAGCACCTCATCTCGTCCACATTGATCAGTGATTGTTTGCAGGATTCGGTAAATTCAACTATTTCCTGATCATCGTTGCGGGAATGGTCCTGGCCGATGTACTTTTGGAGACGGCGGCAATAGGCTTTATTCTGCCGATCATGCACTGCGACCTTCAGCTGAGCAACCAGGATAAGGGGATCTTAAGCGCTATTGGTTACGCCGGTATTATATTGAGTTCACATTTGTGGGGCTTTTTGGCCGACACAAAGGGCAGACGAAAAGTGATCATGCCAACGCTACTGATTACCTTCGTGGCAACTGTGCTCTCATCATTTTCGCATCAGTTCTGGGTGCTGGTGCTTCTGCGGTTCATCAACGGATTCTTGTAAGCTAAACTCTCTTTCTCAGAAACTGTTCCGATGTCGTAACCATTATTGATTGTGTGTTTAGTGTGTCTGGAGGATCAGCGACGATTTACGCGTATCTGGGCGAATTTCACACAGATCGAACAAGATCGCGCGCAATGATGGGATCATCGTTCATTTTTGCCTTAGGAGCTATGATCCTGCCACTCATCGCATGGACTGTAATCAACCAGGAGTGGGCGCTGCCGCTTCCAATTCTGGGGATTACGTACAAACCGTGGCGGTTCTTTATGGTCGTCTGTGGCATTCCGGGATTCCTCTGCGGCCTCTTCATGATCATTCTGCCGGAGAGCCCAAAATTTTTACTTTCTATGGGCAAGGAAGAGGAAGCCATCGCTGTCTTAAAAACAATGCATCGCTGGAATGGCGGAAATGACCGAGATTTTGAAGTAAGAACAGCTGTCTCCTGTCTGTAATCCAAATTGTATCTCATTTTCTCCGCAGATTCATGGCATTATCCCAGAAGACGATACAACTGTCAGAAAGGAGGATAAAGTGCAGAAAAACCAAAGCAACATTGTGACAAAGTTCCTGCAAACGATGTGGGATCAGACCGTGCCGCTGTTCCGAAAGAAATATTGGCGCACGACAGTGATCATCTGCACAATTCAGTTCTGGCTGTATGTGACGACCAATGGAATGTATATGTGGTTCCCCCATATCACGAACAGCATGGTGGAGTTCATGAGGTATAATCCCGGCAACCACACCCTCATATGCGACGTTGTCTACGCCAAACACCTGTCCATCTACAACGAGGATGGGGTGAGTTTTGCGGGATGTCTTCGAAAGCATCTCTCTAATCACGAGTTACTTTTAGACAATGCAATGCGTCGAGAAGCTGGAAGATCCCACCTTCATGTATTCTTTGGTCATGGAAATCCTGTACGCATCAGGGTTCGCCATCATCGGGGTGATCATCAACAGAGTCGGAAAGATTCCCATCCTTTGTAAGTGACGCATCGTTCTGTGTTGTGGCTGCATCATTTCATGAATCTCACTTTCAGTTGTGGTCTTGGTGTTCTTCGCCTCCTGTGGTATTGCATCTATCCACGTGAGTGATCCTTCAATATCCGTTTACTTGTACGTTCTCCTGTTCCTTGCCGGTGTGGGAATCAATGTCCTCAGTGCCGCAACTGTGGATCTCTATCCAACGCACTTGAGGTGAGTCCGCCTTTTATGCTCACTTTGATATTCTTATGAATTTAATTTATTTCAGGGGGATGGCTATTTGTATATCACTGATGTTCGGCCGTTTGGGAAGTGTTGTGGGGGCAAACATTGTCGGTCTCCTGCTCGCTTCTCACTGTGAGTCCACGTTTTACATCTCCGCCATAGCGCTTATACTTTGCGGAGCGCTTGCCTTCCTCATTCCAAAGCAGAAGTCATTGAAGGAGAACGAGAAAAGCCTTGAAATTTGAAGAATTCGACTGATAACGCCTAGAATAAGTTTTAAAATTATTCCGTAGACAAATTTTTTTAAATTATAAGATTTTATTTGTACGCATGTTGTTTCCTTGAAGGAATTGGTATTGATAATGATGGGATTGATGTAAAGATGTGCAGTTTAAAAAAAGGGATCTGGATCCGCAATATGAATAGAACTTCGACGGGGTCAAGATAGCAAAATTGAAAGCAATTGAAAAATGTATGGAGTGCGCTTGAGGTCGGTGCGCTGGTTAAGCATATTTACAAGATTTTCCGACGAGTGCCATGTCTGTTTGGCTTGATGGTTTGACCTTGTGCCTTCCGATTTTCTTCTTTTTCGGGTGACTCTTTAAGGAAGGGTTTTTCAACCGATATACCACTTCAGGTAGTACGATCTTTCACCAACTGCCTCCAGTTGGGCACAGCGAATTCTTTCAAGTCCCCTTGTGTGCACCGGTCTCCCTACTACCCATTTATGTGTCAATGTGACATTTGGTGACACTGAGGAAATATGTACAATGGGTCTGATGGTCAGCAAAAATATATATGGAACATCGAAGTGTAGGATTCAAAGTCCCGGGGTAAAGAAAAACATTGCAGCGGTCAAAAACCTCGTCTTCATAGACTCCAAGGCAGGCAAAGGAGGACAATGGCATCAGTCAAGTTCCCTCGAGATTTTCGATCATAAAGAATATAATAGCAGTTATTGAAAAGTAATCGATAAGATTGCTAACATAGATACTCGTACTTTTATAGAATTTGTGATTTGTGAACAGTACCCTGAAAAGTTCCTAACTGAGACTATTTCCACTGTAGCCTGTTTATTTATCTTTTGCGATAACTTTGGCAAAGGATTTTTAGTTTCCTAACTGGCCATTACATTTACTAGAACCTGGGGACGCCGGGATACAGACTAAGTAAAGACGTTCATCGCTCTAGTTCTTCCTATTGTCATCTTCTGCATTGGCGCAAATCAGTTTAACGCTGTGCATTTAGCTTAGACGGGGAATGCCATGAGCTGTTAGCTTATATAATTTCAGTTTAGAACTTTCTGCTGCCTTTGATATTTGTAGCAGTCGTGATGAGGTCTCAGCCTTTTGTTTGCTCGCAATTGGCCAATTTATGTGCCTCGCGGAACAAGCCATCAATTCTTGAGATCCGACAACAAAAGTCAAAACTAACAACTTGTAAGTTATTCCCAAGAAGAAACATTTATTTATCCAAAAAAAATGCATAAACAGAAAAATTAAGATAAATAGAACCGGAAACAACTGAACGAATGACAACAAGTCTCAACAGAGCATCTGACATTCAGGTGCTGGTACTAGTGGTGGGGTGGCCGCAAGCTTTTTTCCAAAAACAGATTTTAGACAAACTTAGAAGGTAAGCAAATATAAATATCGACAGGTGGTTTGTAATAAGTGACCAGTACGATTCTTTATCCAACTTCCAATGATGCTGCCTTCAACGAGTGGTCCTTGGTACGTTATTCTCCTTGTTCTTCTGCGCAGCACTTGACGAAGATGTGGATGGCTTTGTCAAACGAAGTGTCTAATATAAGGAAAGTGGAATGAGATTCAAATTAAAACAAAAAACTTTCATGTAACTTACCCCCCTCGATGAAGTGGGAGCCATTTTGTTGAGAGTTTTTGAGTAGTTCTGAGGCAACTTGACCGTCTTAACAGCTGGTTTCGAAATTCCCGCCGTAGCCTTATCGGCAACTTTTTTGGGCGATCTCATCTCACTGATGGTTCGACGCCGGGCGTGAGTGGTGGTGGGTGCCAGTGTTGATTGCTTCGACGAGGGTGTGGCTCCGACAAAGGAATATCTGGATTTGGCCAGACCGCTTCTCTTGATGGGGGAAGCTTCGATCATCGGTGTTGAGCAGGCATTGGGATATCCCTCGGATGGATGTGTACTTACATTTGGCGTGCTTGTGACAGATTTTATTTTGCAAGTGTCCTCTATAGGCGAGTCCATGTTTGTGGTAACAATGAGTGGCGCAACTTTCTTCACGGGGATTGTCGCTTTTAACGGACCGCATGCCTTCACGATTGACTCCGTGGACTGTTTAAATTTTAATTTCTTGGCATTGAAACTGATACCCCCCATTCGCATTTGGGGAAGTGGCTGCTGATTGACAGATTGCTGCTTCTCGTGATGCGTCTCCAGAATCATGGATCGTCGCGGCATTTGACTGTTCTTCGTCACAGTGTCGGTATTGCTGCCTGGCCCTCCCATCACTGAGCGTCGAACTGCTTGTACTGTTGGCGTGCTCGAGGTTGCATTTGAGAACGAGTTCCGGCGTACCATGTAGCCCCGCGCTGGAGTCTTGCAGTCGTTCCGCAACGGACTAGGAGGTGGTGGAGGGGCAGTGAGCTGACGAGCTTTGTCATGTAAACTCAGAGACTGACTTCGTCGCCGGCCTGGACCTTGCGAGAGATCAGGTGAACCGTCATTATGGGTTTCCGATGGCAAGATGGACGGACGTTGCTTTGGGACGATGGGTGTGTTCATGACAACAATGTACGTGGGATTTGTATTTCCATTTCCCGAAGTTGCATTTAAATTTGCCTGGACAACGTTTACATTCTGATTTCCTAAGATGCGTCCAATCTGTTCTACTATGTCCGACACCTCTGGCTGCTCAATTTCTGGGGAGTGCAGTGAATGTGTACCGCCTGATATATTCGGTTCCTCATAAGCGTCATCTTCTCCCTGAAGTTCGTCAGATTTCTGTTGCTGTTGCATGTGTTCCTGTTGCCGCTGGCGCTCCTCACCCTCCTCTTTTTGCTTCAAGTCCATGTCGAATGTGCCTTGCCTTACGATTGGTTGCGGAGGAGGTGTAAGGGTGCTTTGAGTACCCCCAGCTGCTGAAACAAAGCATATTAAAGTGTGATTCTTCTTCAATGATTAGGATGAACTTACCACCAGCATTTTTGTCGTTCATTAGATTGCTCAGGCTTTCCAGCAAGCCGTTCGCTTCTGCTTTCTTTGTCTCATTGGCACACTCCTTTATCACTTGTTTGAGATTCTCGATCAGCGTCCCTATCTCGTGATTATTATTCTCCTCCCTGTGTTGCTGCACCTTCTCCTTCAACGCCTCAAAGTCTGGCGAATTCTTGCACGGATTCGTGTTCAATGGAACATTCGTGGCCATTTCTTCATCCCAGAATTTATTTTCTACAACGGGTGACGGGATTTCCTGCAGAATGGGAATCTTCATCATTTCCAAGTCGCTGTCTATGTCCGTCTCAGATTCGACCCAGTTGGGCTTGATGGACATTATATCGTCGCACGAATCGTCGAACGATTTGAGCATGAATCGCGATGAGAAGTTTTCAGCGAGATGTTCTGCCTCAGAAAAGACCGAGGACAAAGGACTACTGTCCTCTGCCTCTGCTGTGTGACGTGTAAGCGGAGAATTCGATGTTGAATTGGAAAGACTAAGTTTTAAAAGGCGAGTTCGGGCGCCAACTGCTTTCTGTGAACGCACCTTACCGGAACTATCTAAAGTCTCTACTGTTCCACTTGGACACTCTGGCGTGCAGTTTCCTGGTGACTGACTAACATCAAATGAACTGCACGAAACCACAAATCCCTTGTTCATCAAACTCTTCGACCGACTGTCTTCGGAGAGGCTAGAGATAGTGTTATCCGTCAGAAACCCTTTATTTAAAGTCTTGGAAGCATCACTTCGGGAGGTAAATGCACTATCATAACAGGGAGAAAATGCGTCGGATCCATTGCTGGAGACTGAGCTGAATGCCTCCGCAAATCTTCCCGACGGCACTTGCAACTTGCTGAATACTGGTAGTTGAGAAGATGTAGTCTGTGGTTCGTTTTCTTCCAGTCTAATGTTGTCGTCACTTATCCACAAAAGATTTTCTGTTTGTACTTCACCCTTCTTTGTTCCTCCAAAGCACTGACGATGATCTGGATGTTTTTCAGTTTCATCTAAGAGTATATCGAAGGGATCGTGTGGACGGTTTGCTTCTTCTTGGACGCAGTCAAAGGGATTATTCACCAGGCTTTCAGTGCCTGAGATATGTGAGAGGGGTACAAGTGGTGTTTGTGTAAAATGTGTACCACTGGACGGAGGGACAACTGCAGTCTGGGAGAAAAATACTTCATCTTCGGCGCTTAAATCTATTAAATTAGTTACAGTGTTTATGTCACTCGACATTATTCGACTACAAAAGACGATAAATACAAATACACTTGGATAAAACGAAAAAAGAAGAAAACAAAAATACGATTTTCGAAATTCCTCCAAATGAATGAGTTGATTTGAAATTTTTTGTATTCAAACCGAAATCAGCTGTCAAATATGCGATGCGGTACAGAGAGGTGAAACTGTTATTCAGCTATATTCGCTGAATCAGCATTTTTGGTTAATTGCAATTTAAAGTAATAGATTAATTTGTTGTAGGAGATAAACAATGTTCAAGCCGTGACAAAACAATAATTTACAAGAAAACTTAAAATACAGCCATTAATAGTTGAGATCCCTAAATACTAAAAAAAGTATGACATTTTAGTTCCTTTCATTACCACTGAATAAATGTAAAATCTTAATAAAAATGGTCCATCATAAATCTACTCTTTTTTTCTTATACGAAATTAAAAAATCCCGAAAATGTAAAAATATCCCCATTCAACCAGCTGTCAACGTCTATGTTGTCATCGGTGGTCAGTGGATTGCAGTAGAAACTTTTGTTTTTTACACCCTTCGATTTTTACATTTGCAAATCATTTTTCGCGAATTTCCACTATGGCAAATTTTATGCAAGACAGTGTCGTGAAATTCGCGTGCTCATGTGGTATTTTGAATCCGATCATGAAACTGTATTTCTGCAGGCACTGCTTGAAACTGAGGTGCGGATTTTGTGTGTGCCACGAAGTGAGTAATCATCTATCCTTATCCCCATAAATGGTTATGCAGAGACCTAATGTCCGTTCATTACAGGTGGACTCGCATTTCTGTTCAAATTGTTTGGAAAATATCCCCTCGTCTGAGGCGAGACGAATGAAAAATCGGTGCATGAGCTGTTTTAATTGTCCCTGCTGTCAGCATACCTTATCCGCTAGAGCGACAACTGTTGTTGTTCCCAGGTAGGAAAATTCAATTACCTTGGAGTATGCTGCAATTCTGATAATTTGAACTTTGTAGAAAGACAGATGAGCCCCCAAAGGAGGGAGAGGGTGACGCAAAAGTGATCACAAAGAAGATGTACTACTTGTCTTGTTTAGCATGTCGTTGGACATCCAGAGACGTTGGAATTCCCGATCAAACTGTAGCAACTGGCGCATGGCCGGATAATGAGTACGCCCATCAGACAAGATTTGATGCAATCTTAGAGTATTATCAATCCATTGTCCTTCAAGAGAAGCAGGAAAAGCAGGAATATAATCGAAGAAAGACTCCAAAAACTCATAAGTTTCCAACTTTGACTGTAAATTTTTTCCAATTGTGTGATACGTCTCTACTAAGCTCTTATTTTACAGGATCGCACGGGACTTACTGTGGCAATTATCCGACGACAAATGGGATGGCCGGACAAGAACCCACAGAAAGCAAAACCGATTCAAATCAGTCCATCTGCAGCCACGGACGACGTTAGCGATCTGAATCCTTCAATCTTTACCGAGAAAATCAACATAAAAAACAGTAAGTTTCTTTCTATCCCCCCAACAAAATGTATGTCACTCCACATATTTGCAGTAACAACCATACAGCAGCGTCATGGTCAACCCGCTGATCAGCCCTTTACTGTTAACAAGCTTTATCCGCAACGGAAATGCTTGTGGATCAAGCGTTCGCTCCGTTGTCGTCAATGCGAACACAACGTCATCAAACCGGAGTATCATCCCGGCTCCATCAAGTATCGAATTCAATTATTTGCAAACTATCACGTGCCCGATGTTCTTCTTGTGCGGTGTGAGAAGCCTCTTAAACCAGGAACTACTAGTCAAATGATTCTTAAGCTGACCAATCCAACCATGCAAGACATGACGATCACCATTATGGAACTGCCAACCGAAGAAGAGGAACTTCGTATGATCGAAGTGATGCGCAACACTTTCGAACAGCAAATGACTGTGACCCCAGCTACCTCTACCCCGGGACTTAACACAAGCTTATCTCGGCAGACATCACTCACCGAAGAGCCGCGTTACGTTCAAAGTCCTGCGAACGCACACCTTGAGATGCTTGATTCCTCGTTCGTCCTTAATCAACGGGACGACTCAACTGAATTTGACGAGGAAGTTCAGGTGCAACGTGAAGAACCAAAGTAAGTCACTTAAGCTCCACCTTGTAGACCATTTTTAATCAAAGTTACTTTCGTAGATTCATAATTTGGAGAAAGTCAAACAAGGTCTCCATAAAATTGAACTTCACACCAGACGCCAGCCTGAAGGCGGGTGATGATGTGACCATCGGCTTCCTTATGCAGTACACGTATGTGAACACGGTCACGAATACTCCCGAGAAGAAGGAGCCGCAGAAGCACGCACTGTCCTCGAAAGTTTTTGTGAAAGTTGGTCAAATCGAAACTGAGGCCTAGATCAGATCTCTTCACAGGGGAATGGGTTAAAATGTATTTATTATTTATTTAAACTAACCTCTATCTCATTTCTGTACTGTTCTCCACGTAATCATCAAATTCTAACTGTCTATCTACTTAACGGAGAAAACTGAAAAGAAATAATAATTGGGAAGGAATGTGGAATTTTCTTGAAGTTTGAGTGTTAATGCTAACACTTTAAAATAAATACAGCTTTGTTCTAAATGGCGTCTTTGTTTGATTTGCAAAAAAAGCAACTTTGATCTTACTTACCAAGAGTTCCCCGTGGAACAAGTGTATGGTTAAGAAAATAGATTGAATTGCACCGTTCTAGGGACACTTGTAATATGTTACGTTATATACTCTTTACCGCGAAGCACTTTACGTGGTCAGAGTTCAGACTGTAAATTGAAGAATAGGAATAGCTTGATTGAGTTCAGTTTCCCAATTTTCCGCCATTCCCTTTTAAAGTCAAGAATAACTGCTAGAGCAGAAGAGGACTCTCTCAATGTTGGGAAATAATTTCTTGTATTTGTGAATATCTACGAAGCAAAATTGAAAGCCCTTGTTTGTTTCTGAAGAAAATTCCTTACTAAGGGATTAGGTTATGTTTGCCGTCTGATACAAAGGAAGATTCCAAAAGTAACATTAGTTATCTGTCTACAACGCTTTACATGTCCAGAGCAGTCCTATTCGGACTGTTAGATTCGCTGCATCTCTAATAAATTTTAATATCACAAAAACCTTTGTTGTGATCCCCTTTTATCCCAATGTCTGGCAGAGGCTCGAATAAAAGAAATTAGTTAAAAGTGTTTTTTGTTTTATTATTTTAGTTTGTTCTCACATAGTGTCGGCAATTTACAATAACAACTCAGTTAAAACTTTTCCGTACGCCGATACTTCCAAAGTAAAAAAAAAACTATTAAAACATTATTTGCGTAAATGAGATTGGGGAGAACCATGGTAAAAGGAGATTATTTGTGGTTCTTGGAACGTTTCAAAGTGTGTGTTATAAAGCATCGACATAAAAGCACAAAACGGAGAAACGATAACCCTAGTATGCATGTATTACAGTTCTTTAGATAGTATATCAAAATTAGAATTGTTTATCTAAACGCGGTGTTCTCATTGCAGCTGGTCGTGGGCTTAGACTCCGCGATTCCGCAAGTCTTTTACTTTGTAGATCCGCACAAGCCAATGCTCCGTTGTGTACGCCTCCTCGAGGACGTCCAATTCAAAGTCTTTGTTTCCGATTTCTGCTGCTCGCACTCGGTCGTAGCCCGCCGGCTTGCCGCCTTCTGTGTACACTTGTCCGAATCGGTAATAGCACATTTTGTACATTAAGCAATTGAGAAGAGTTGGAGATCCCTCTTTATCCACACGGAACTCGCCATTGGCGGCGTAATAGTCCTTCTCTTTAATGTGTGCCCCACGATCTGTGCTACCGCCAATACGAACCATCCACAGGAATTTGTTGATGTCATCCGAAGAGTAGCCGGTCAAACCACCAAAGATCACCAAAACGTAGTCTACGTCTAGTTCTCGCATAATTTCGTATGCTTTCTCCTCGGAAGATGCCATTGCTTGCCCAACTCTCGAGATGTGTGTGTTGTTCCAGGTGTTGTTGTCGACGAGTATTGTTCGATTAGCCATTGCTGTAATTTGATAGCCATAATCCCACCAGGACATGATGCGGGCATCCTGAAATGTAATGTTTTTTCGCTTGAATATTTTTAGCATTTTAATAGAGAAAGGGAGACAGACAGTCTCATTTCAGAAAAAAATTATAATCATCGTGGGTGCTGCCCACTAATACTCTTCCTATCAAGAATTGTTAATTCTCATCACTTAGAGTGGCAAAATACTTTTTCGCCGGGATTGCTACTAACCTCAGGAGTGTTCATCTGCAACCAGTAATACGCCTCCCGAAAATCATCGAAAATGATTCGCCCGCCATCGTGCGACCGTGCACTTAGGACAATACTTGGAGAGCTGTATGCTTCAGAGGTAACCCACGTACAATGGAATGTGTAGGTTATCAACATCAATGTCAGCAGAGCAACAAAGCCGATTGCAACTTCTTTCTTTACAGCTGTTTGCTGCTCGAGCTTTTTGTGGTGCCTCTTGCTAGTTTCTACCGGTTTACTGGGGCCAACATCAACACACTTGATATACTTTGAAAGCAGGTGGGATATTGCGATTCCAGAGAGAACACACATGACAGGAGCAAGCACCAGCATCAAACGCACCATGACACCCTGCAGGAGAACAATGTAGATTAATACAGATTTCTGTGTGCTTTTCAAATTTTAGGCTTACAGCAAAGTAAATGCTCGTTACGCCGTAGAGTATTATGAAGATGTTCGAGTCTGTCAGCTTGGAGAAGCAAAAGTACAATCCAGCAGGGAAGAGGAACACAAGGATCTAGAACGGAAGCAAGAATTAAATTTTGTAAAGACCTAAATAACGCATCGGAAGTGATATAAATCAGCGATCAAAGTGTATGCAATCACTGTAATAAACGCTAAGAGAGAATGAAAAAACATCTCGATCTTGCATTTACGGACATTAACTCGCACTCTTTAATAAAAGTGATCATCATTACATTAAGTGGAAGCAAGACAGTTCAATTCTTACCTGCAGATCAAAATAGAACGATGACCAAGATGTCGGTTGATGTTCAGACACGGACGCAATAATTGGAATGTGATTTTTGGCATACGATGGATCCAACAAAGAGTAGAAGCGGCCAGTCCATGGAGAAACCTTTCCAGTGATTGTAAGCAGTGTTCCAACCAAGATTACCACGGTGGTTACAGTGGATATCAATGCTTTGAAGAGCACTTCGAAGTGTTCCTTTGACATCCGCGAACGTATGTAGTCCACGAATGCGTGAATTTGACATAGTCCGAACACACCCAACGCCTGCAAATTATACAATATTTCAAAATCGGCTTTCACACATAATACGTGATCATTTTTAAGAATTTCTTTTTCAGATTGTATAAGTACTCATAATGTATCATACTCTTCCTATTAATGATTCATCACGCAAAGATTTCAAATTAAAGGTTGTGTGAATAATTTAAACTTACCAACATGTGCTCGGAACTTTGGATGGGTTGAAAGCCGACAAAAGATATTTGCATGGACAAAATGGTTCCAACGCAATACAGTGTGCTGTAGGCGACATAAATTCGATGAGAGAACCTCCCTGTCACCATTAATGCCAGAACATGAAGAGGAATCAAGTTGATTAGGAACACATATCCACCCCAAGATGAGACCATATAAAAGTACGCTAACGCCGTCATAGCCGACCAGAATATCGCCCCCGATTTAACCGCTTTTATCCATAGGTAGTAGGTCAAAAGCATGCAGAATATAGCAATGCCCTCGTTATCATACGAACCAGCTACCGATCGTGAAATGTATCCAGGAACAATCGAGATCATCGCTGCTGCAACAAGGCCGGCTCCAGTGCTCTAATAATATACAAATTTTTTACAATCAGGCTCGGAAGCTAAGCGGAGCAAACAAAAACTCACATGAATCTCTTTAGTGAGCAGATATGTGATGATAGTGGTCAGAGATGAGAAGAATGGTGCCAAGAACACGCAGACATTTCGAATATCTACTGTGATGTTAAGCAGCCACATGACGCGGTAAAGGGCTGCAGATGTTACCATCAACCCAGGGTATATCGTCCCGCCAATAATGCGTCCCAATGGGTACCAAGCACGATCATCAAACCAATTATGGAAATTGTAGAAACCCTGCTCTGCCAAAAACCGCGTGGTGCGGTAGTTAAAGTAAGGATCAAACTCATGTATAACGCTCTCGAAACGCAGCACCGAAAACAATCGTGTTGCAAATGCTGAAGATTTTACATGCATACATATATATAAGTTATTAGATACAATTTTAAGACGGGTTTTAAAATGCATACTCACACAGGATAGCAGCGATCAGAAGTATTGCTAACTTTATTAAATTCTCCTGCTTCTCCAAATTCATTAAGAATTTGGATTTTACCGCCGTCGATGACGTGTCCATTTTCGACAAGCTACGATTTCAAGTTTATAAACAATTTTAATGAAAGTCGGCAACTACAAGCCGGCTTGGGTTTGCAATTACATAACCAAGCATTTACAAAGTTTAAGCGAATTTACAATGAAAATAAGCAGATATATGTGTTGTGTTACCTTTTGATGGAAATATCACAGTAATAGCGGCTGTTTTACGCTACAATTAAGCGTTTTTTATTATCAATGTAACGTCGTGGCAATTCGCAGGCGAACGCCCTTTGCTACCGTCCGGCTCAACTCACATTTCGATTAAAAATTAAAAATGGTAGACGGTCAGCCATTTGTATGCTCGGACATTCGTTAAGTTTTGATCGTTCAATAAAAAATATGGCCGAAATTCTGGGGCTCTGTTCGAGAATACTTAGCAGGAAGTTGAAAAATTTTTGATATTAGTGGTTTACACTTGTGGTCTTCTGGTGTTGCCTGTAGTAATAAAATCAAAAATATTTAGACAGACCCACTAGAACTGTGAATTGACATTTTGTTATATATTGAATTGCCTAATCAAGCGTAGAGCGGAAGAATATACAAATTTTACCAATCGGTCAAAGAATATGACCGATTGGTAAAACCCAACACAGTTCCTACGCTGGAGACATATATTATTTATATATTGGTAATCCATTAATAGGACGGAATTGTTGCAGCATACTTTCATGTTATTCCGTTACCTCTGGAATTAAAACCACTGATGAACTTTGTTCGTGTATGGAAAATAATTCTGTAGCCCTCGAGAATTTTCCAAGAAGCATATGTATTGTAAACAAATAGAAAAGCACATCTCATACACTATTTTCTTAATTCAAAAAATTAAGTCTTGTCAGTCTACGACTCATACGAAAGGTTGTTTGCTTAGAGTTAACGTTTTTACCACCAATTCGGAAGCAAAGATGTCTAAAAACTCTTGGTAAGATCACTAATTTTGATTATTAACAATAACAGCCTGATCCAACTAAAGCCAGCAAAGTAAAATTAATTTCTAAAAAGATTTTTTTCTTTCATAAAAACGGTCGATGACGTGAGGGATACACTCTCTGTTATCGAAAACCATCAACCACTTCCCCTTAATCGAAATCGAAATTCCATCAGTTGTGCCGTCAAAAAAGTTTGTTTTCAAATTCCAAACAAAAAATACAAGAGACAAAAACTAACAGAAAACTGTGCGATCCGCAATTCTCTTGTTTTATTTGTTTCCCTTAATTTAGTGTAACCAAATTTGAAACAAGAAAGTTATTAGTCCCCATAACAAGAACGAGAGTTAAGTTAAGATGTTGTCCTCGCGCAAATAATTAAGAAATCCCTTTGACAGTGCACAGCTGCCGCACCATCCGTTTCGTGTCAACCTCTATCCAAAACAATTTTCCTGTTGTATTATTTCTTTTTCCTCTTTGTGTTCAATTAATTATTTCCTTTTACGTACTCTCAAGTTAATTTATTGAAAAACTCAGTCAATTAATGTACATCACTTAAGACAGTTGCAAAGTGGCATCATGACTAGCCGTGGGAACTATAAGGATATCTATGATTTGCTGGAGAAACTTTGCAAAAATATTTGTCCCAACAATCACAGTAGGTTTATACATATTTGTGTTTTCTTATTTTCCATTTGTCTATCGTTAACTTGTCGCGATTTTATAAAAACGGGGGACTAGATTAGTTTGATGATCTGCTTATTTGCATTGCAAACTTGGATATTCAAGTTTTTTTGTTGCGTCGTTTGTATTGGTATCGGTGAAAGCAGCACATCTGTGGCCAGCGGATGGAGTCTGGAGACTTTTATGCATCGCTTTTGTGCGTTGCAGTTTCTTGTGGAACATTGAGACTTATGTGTTTTTTATGTTACCTTTTATTTCAGGGGAAGTGCTTCGTAATGTGACACAATACATATCAAATTGTCCAACTGCTCTAGGCAGTTCACTGCCCTACAATGAAACCTCGCTTGTTGCCAAAATCTCAAGCCATTTGACAAACACCACTGGCTCCCAGAGCAATGCCACGTTATTTTTAAATCAATACGAGCAATTGAAAATTTGCGTAAGTACCAGTGAGAGGTTGTGAGATCATTTTGATGGAATGCATATTCTTTTTTACAGCAAACAGATCAGAAAGAGCGGAGTGCTTTGCTCACGTTTTTGTATTTTTTGGCTGATTCGAAACATAATAAGATCAATTTTGCTTCGAATGGATTCAACAATGCAAACACAAATGAATCGGGGGAGCTTTCAGCCTTGCTTTCGATTCGAGCAAATATGGTTCACAGAGCGCCAACTTTCAATCCAGGATCATCACTGGGAAGGGGATCTATGAATGCTTACAGCAATCAAAAGGTAATTTGGTGGAACTGAATTTTCCTTGGAGTTCGGCTTGTTAAATTAAATATTAGGGAAGCGTATAATGGTTCAATTGACTGACTCATCTTAGAACCGGAAAAGACATGTTGCAAACGTTCACTTCACATAATTTACACGACTCGTAAAATCGACTTTTAAATTCAGCATCGCCGTTAATCAAAAAAGACAAGATAGATACCATCACACACGATGATTTAAATTCCAACCTTATCGATCTAAAGATTTTTCTATTCAACGTTCTGTAGAAGATGACAAAATTAAATAGTATTTCAAACAGCGTCGCTCATGAGCTAATTTTTCTTTTTAATTTTCTTTATTGCAGTCCACATTAATGCACAGTAATCACCCGAATGGCGATAGTTCGTTGAAGATCTCGACACTTCGTACAACGCACAATCAACAACAAATCCACTCGGATAGCAGCGATACAGGTTGTCGCGATGTGCAACTATCGAAGCACCACACATCCGAAGCACAAAATGATCTAAACGATGATATAGTGCAGAACGTGATTTATTCCTTCACGGGCATACAGGGAAAGTACCTGAAAAAGGACGTTATCTCGGGTGCGTTTAAGTTAGATACAAAGGCCAGGAAGCTCAATGTGGTGCAGGCAGGAATGCTTTTGCGATTATCCGAGTTGGGGTGAGTTTTGGAAGAAAGGGAATTTTTTTGTGTCACACGATTCCACGTTTCCTTCATTTCAGCTACTATCACGATCAGGTGCAATCGTACACGGACACAAAGAGCGGGCTCTGCGCATTGGGTTTGATGGGACAAGGATTTATTTCCGCGCTAAAAACGGAATTGACTAAATATTATGGAATGGTCGCCATGCTTCAGGAACAAGTACAGGAATCAAAATTTCAAAATACGTTTCATGCTGATTCGTTTTACTTTCAGCTAAACAAACAACGGAAGTCAGAATCACAAGATTGGGTATCATCCGTTGCCCCAGTCGAGAAAGTCACATTAATGAAGATCCTAGTATGGTCGGTGGACCCTCTACAGCGACTGCAGTGGTTGGCCACAATAGCGGAAGCTTGTCAGGAAAAAAAGGGAGGCGCACTGGCATCCATTGTTCATGGCTTTCTGAGCAATGGTGATCCAATGGTAAAGGCAGTAGTAAAGGAATTACTTCTTGCCATCTGTGGCCCGCTTCAGCACATGCTGTCACATTGGTTGCTAGAAGGCGAAATCTGTGACCCGCATGGTGAATTTTTTATTGAGTGCCTTTCTGAGGTAGGTCCCGATCGGTTGTGGCACGACAAGTATCGAGTGAGAACATCAATGCTGCCTGATTTTATATCCACCGATATGGCGCACAAAATTCTCGTCACTGGGAAGAGCATTAACTTCTTGAGGGAAATTTGCGAAGACAAAACTCCAGTAAAGGGGCGCGAAGAGCTCCGGCAATGCTTTGAAATGAATGGTTAGCACATTGCTTCTGTGCCATGTTTATCTATGATTTCAATGACTTACTTTTCAGCCGAGAACATATTCTCAAATGTTGCGGACACAAAACTGCACTCAACCATCGATGCAGTCTACCTGAATACATCTAAACGGGTTTTGGACATAGTCATGGGACCGCACAAGCTGTTGGAACATTTGCAAGCAATGAGGAGATATCTACTACTTGGTCAAGGCGACTTCATCGGAATCCTAATGGAAAATTTAAAGTTCGTTCGACAAATTGAATACAAAAATGTTCGCTAAATTCTACTGCATGTTTTCAGATCGGAATTGGATAAACCTGCTAGAGAGCTCTACTCGTACGATTTGTCTTCGATAATGGATGCAGCAATTCGCAACACGAATGCACAATACGAAGATCCTGAAATTCTCAATCATTTGGATGTGAGACTGCTGCACCCCTACGATGGTGACACCGGATGGGATATTCTCTCTTTGCAATACACAGTGCGTGGTCCACTTGCGACTATGCTTGATCCTTCCATGGATAACTATCAGATTCTATTTAAGCCATTGTGGCGTATGAAGCATATCGAATTTTTACTCTCGTCGAAGATATGGAAGGAGCAAATGTGCAATGCTAAGGTTAGTGGTACTTCGAATTGTGTTTCTGTATATAAAAATGGTAGTAGCCTTGACGTTATCTGATTTAAATTTTATCGCTTCAGTTTTTTGTATATGAATTGCTTAGCTGCGAGTCATGAAATGATAACAAATTGATAGTAGGTCAATCCAAAGTATTTTTACAGACGATAGAAAATGTCATATCACGGCTAGTGACATGTGGTACTTCAACGGCTTGTTGCTTGTAGACAAAAGGTGATACTTTAAAAAGTTCTGCAGAGAATGTTCAAAGGTTAGATTTGGTCGAAGTTTTTGATTTAGGAATATAACGAGCGCTGTCTCTTGCAAGAAATTTCTATTGATTCTGTGCCAAAAAAAGCTGCTAAAAAATTGAAGGAAGGCTTAATATGTTGCAGTCAAAGTTCCCAAAAAGGATACCGATTCAAATACGAGTCCTATCCATAGACTGTTTGTCAAGAATTGCTTATACAAGGGCATGTTCAAAAAGACTAAGTATTCTTATTTACTACCCGTTAATCGGCGTACTGTCCTTTTTATTCGGCTAAGATTTTTCCCGACAAGTGCTTGGACACAGTAGTTTCGACTAACTTCACCTTAACGTTTTTCAATTCTTTGTTTTGTGATTACAGTTACCTATCTTTATTTACTTTGTATGCTCTACGATATAAACTATTAATTTTATTTTGTCTGCAAATGAAGAGAGATATTGATCGGGTTGATTGTTTCCCATTATACTTTCATGCTAACATTTATAACTATTCCAAAGTCTTACTTACGCACTCATATACATGTGTAAATAAGCTTGTGTCGACTGAACCTTATCGTAAATGAACGTTGATTGATTTTTTTTACACCGAAGTAAGAAACAATGCTTCCTTTCTCCAAATATACCTCTTTTAATATATTTAGTACCAAAAAGACAGCGACTTAACGGCAGACGTTCTCATTAAAAAAGTAATTGTAGATATATACATATTCTGTATATATTTTTTTTAATTGCTCATGAATATTGTACGAGCCGAATACATTCAACGATTGCATTTGCTATGCACATAAACCCTTAAAGACCGCATTTACATTATTTTCGTGTTTGTTTTGTGATACCATTTGTACCTTGGGACCCCATTTCCATATTCCAGAAATCCGTACCACTTAACTCTAGTGCTTACACGACTATGTTTATACCTGAATGAAAATTTTCACACACACAAACACACTTGACCTTTGGTCAACGCAGAGCTAATCGCCTCACAGCTTAGCCATTAAATTACAGATTAAGCAATCGAACTCATCTAAATAGGAATTCACGATATATTGCACGATAAGTTGGAAATCTTTAGCAAACTCACAAACAATTGCGATAAGATAAGGTGCGGTTTTGGTTACTTTTGTAAATACAAAAAAAACTGCTTTCATGTAGAAATTGATGTTACATTTATTAACTCTTAACCATTTGAATACTTTAAACTAATATTATCAACTCGGATTTACAATTTTGCGTCAGTTTTCAGCAGAGGAGCCAGTTTCTGTGTGAGCATGATGTTGCCAGCGATCTTAAGTTTACCTTTCATGAAGGCAGCCTGTGGATTCAGCTTGCCAAGTGCAATATCAACCATGTCGTCATCGGAAACAGTGAGAGTTGTATCAACCTTAACGCCCTGTGCTGGACCTTCATACACTTTTCCACTCTTCAAATCCAGAGCTATAGAATTCGAATATTTTTAGCTTAGTCAGTGTGGGGGTTAATGTATGTGTGGAATACTCACTCCATTCTTTGGCAACTTTTCCATCTTTTGTGATCTTATAGAGAAAAACTCCATTGACTGCTTTTGCCTTAGCTTCGTTTTGCTTGACTCCATCGCTGATTTTCTGGAAAACTGCGTCGCTGCTGAGGGACATGGTGATTGTGTAGTAGGAGTGTTTCTGAAGACTTAATGGAAAAAGTATGATAATTAGGTATTGTAGGTAGAGTGAAAGCGGTGTTAGGCAGATGCTTACAATAGGAATGAAAAATAGGGTTTGCTATGCGTCAGACAGCGAAGAGGCAATTTATGTCAGTCCATAGAAGTATTTTTGACGTTTGACACTTGCGCACTTGATTTTCTTGACAGGTGATAAAGAAGTTCTGTTTGTTTGTAATTTTTCAGTGGAAACATCACCAAATGAAAATAATATCAAATATTTTTCTTTCCAGCCACTCCGCCCCCTCAAAACTCAACTTAATCCTATCATGTACCGTTTGCATTTATTCACCTCGGAGATGATCCATTTTATTCATCAAATGCAGTATTATATTCTATTTGAAGTAATCGAATGTTCTTGGGCAGAATTTCAAGAGAAGGTGCAACAGGCGAAAACCTTAGACGATATACTCAATGCACACGATGAATTTTTAACTGCGATTAAAATCGGCGCGTTTTTGGATTCAAAATCCGATCGTCTTTCAGCACATATGGAGGAGGTCTATTTGGGCATCACCCGATTAGAAGTGTGGCAAGACACCTTTTTTGAATTGTGTTTCAAAGAGCTGCAAGCTACGAAAGATTTTGAAGAGCAGATACGCAAATCAGAAAAGGAAGGCGTATTTGGAGTGACCGCCGAACAGAAGTTACAACGGGATGAGGAACATAAGATATTTGAACAGAATCTCAACAGTTGTCAGAAGAATCTCGAGAAAATTGGTTGCGACTATGAAATTGCAGTTCGACAATTTTTACTTGCGCTAAATTCGAATAACGATCATAATCTCCAGTTGTTCGGTATTCGCTTGGATTTCAATGAGTATTACAAGAAACGAGATCAACGCTTAGGTGTGCCGCTGACTTTTGAACATATGCGTATGAGTAACGTTTTCTTCAGCACAAACAAGAGCATGACCAACAGTCGTTATAGCATTAATTGACCCCCGCCCTTTGGAATTGATGCTACTGATGTTATGTATTACTTTAGTCAAACCCGCAGTGAGTTTACAAAATGCCATTGTGCCATTTTTTGCCATCAAAATGGCGATGGTAGCACAAAGTGCCATCGTCCGCCATTGCTTGTGCCGAGCAGGAAGTTGGTATATGTATCTTGTTGTGAAATTCTATAAGTTAACAAAATTAATAATCTAAAAAAAAACACATAAAATTATCCTCATAAAGCAATTAGTTGCGTAATTGTTGAAATGCTTACGTTTGTTTGCAAAACATGGAAAATTCTCTTACCTCTGCATCTAACAATTGAAGATAATGATTTACGTATTTTTGAAATGCACTTTAGAAAACCTATATAAACTAATAATGAAAAAAAAAACGAAACAAAAATCACCTAAAATAAAAGTCCATATTTTAGAATACCTTGATATCATTGTACTGTGTTTTTACTTATTCCTGCTCTAGGGGGTGCGCACTTTTGACTTTTTTTATTTGACCTTGGCATTGCCGTCGGAAGCAGACATGCCGGAATAGATAGTTTGTTGGTATAACGCTACAAACCAGGGAGGACTCAGGCCTTATCTAACAATCTTGTACCGTCAACAAATTTTCCGACAACACTTCTTGCCAACCTTACAACAGAAGTGCGAAACAAAACAAATTTGAATTAAAAAGTTTTAACAAGTACTTCTCCTTTATTTTATTTTCTTAATGATGGAATATTGGAGCAGACGTACGCATATATATTTAGTATATAAGAGTAATAATAATATAGTTTTTCAATCTGTATATACGTGTTATTTAAAGTAGTTTACAACTGCTGAATATAGCCGATAAGATTCTCTCCTCGAATGGTTCCTCATCACCATGCACTGCAAACTGATTTAAAGCTTAAGGAAAAGCAATCTCACACGCTGTGTATGTTTAAAGTTTTTTTTTCAGATTTTTGGAGTGTCTTACATTAACAAATGGTTTAAATAAATCGCCATATATATGAATGTCTCTCTTACTTATTGTTCTATGTTTTTGCGTTTTACTCTCGTTATCCGCTAGTTACCTAGACTATGTAAGTATGGTTGCATATAAAATACACAATAATTATAGTTTTATCTATTTATAATTGATTTTGTTTTTGTTTTGCAAAGTGGTTGATTGAATTTTGTTCGGTTTTGAATGGGCTTTATTTCATGTTTTGTTCTTCCATTATATGCGCTATTAAGATGTTTACAGATACAAAGAATAACAGCTCGAACACAATTTGTTGTGTCTCCATATCTTCCGGTTAAACATAAGAGTTTTAGGGTGGTTCGGGGATATTTAGCAGCACTTCGCGGTTCGCAGCATCTGGAGATTACTTTAGAAGATCTCTTTGCTTGGTGTTGAAATGCCACATGCCTCCTCATATTCGTCTACTGTTGAGGATTCCTTCTTTTTGTCCTTGTGATGACGGTGGTGGTGTTTTTCTTTTTTCTCCTTCTTTTTGTGAGTACTTTCATCCTTTGTTGATGTGGAGGAGGATTTCGATTTTTCTTTTCGCTTATTCTCTGGTGTGCCTAAGAGATTTGGACTCTCGTTGTTTTCTTTGCTTTTCTTCTTTGACTTGTGCTCCTTGTGCTCTTTGTCTTTTTTCTTTTCGTGCTTTGAAATGCTATTATTGGCGGTCGCAGTTTCCGAGTCTTTTGATTTCTTCGATTTTTTAGATCGTCTTGAAGTCGTTTCCATAATCTCATTGGTGGTGATGCTGTTGGTAAGAACGGATTTCTTATTTTTAGGGGTTTCTTCGAAATCGGGCCTGGATAAGAATTGAATGCAAGAGTTAATATATGTTTGAGAATTCATGTGTGTTATCGACTTACATGTCTAAATCAATGTCTAATGCACGATGAGGATCATCGGGATCGAATTTACCGTCTTTATCTTCACTGTCTGATAGTGCAACTCCTTCTGGCATTGCCAGAGTTGTATTAACTATGTGCATGGGTTTGGGTTCTAAGAAGAAGAGAAATTATATTGAAGGTCTTTATCTGATGTCACTTAACTTATATAGGACGCATAACTTACCATCTTCTGAGTCTGAACTAGTGTAAGCAACTTTATTTTTTGATTTTTTACTCTTCTTTGACTTTTTATGCTTCTTTTTGTCCTTCGAAGATTTTTTTTCTTCAACCAAATATTTATCCGACCGTTTTGTGGCTAAAACCAAAACAAAGAAAAATTAATTAAAAGGCCACAAACATAAGATTCCTGTTGTAACCTACAATGCACTTGAAGGGGAATATCCAACGACAATTCAGCAATGGGGATATCATCGATGTTATCGTAAGCATCTGCATCATTGTTAACACTATTCGTGGTGCTCTTCTTGCTGTCATTCGACTTCAGGTAGTGCGGATTGTTGCTTTGCTCTATGAGCCGTGCCTGCCTCTGTTTCTCCAGTTGCTCTGGCGTAAGTTCTTCACTCTTACGACGCCGTGCACTATTTTCCGCCTCGTGGTTTGCCGACACAAAAAGCTCATCTTTCTCTCCATCGCTCGAAGAACTGCTTTCCTCCTCTGGTGGCGGATTAATCCATTCATCTAAATCGAGGCCATCCGGTAAGGGTACCTTCCTTTGTGCTTTCGGAGCTACTGGTATCAATTCACCGGCAAAGAGAAGCGCCATTTCCTGAACGATTTCTATAGCTAGTGTCGGAATAGTAGGAACCGGGGGTTTTGTTATAAGATTGCGGTCATTATCCACATTGTCATCAGTAATCGTTTCGAGACCACTTATGATATCCATCGTGTGATTATGATTGCTGTGATTTGTAGTTATGATGTGGCCGTTGAACTGTGCACGCAGCATTTCAATCAGAATACAGGCGGAATTTGCACGCTCCTGCACTTCAATATCATTAGAACTGGCAAAGTCTTGAAGTTTGGCAAGGACGTGATTGCTTAGCTGTAGAACAGATGAAAATATCCATAGTTTAGACATTCGGTGTATATTGTGTGTGGGTGTAACTTACCCTAACAATTCCATCAACATCTTGGTTCTCTAAACAAGTCGTCACCAGTCTTGTGAATAATTTGATTACATTTTGAACGAAGACACCTTTGATGTGACCTGGTACCTGTCGGGGCCTTAACAAAATATTCAGCGTTCGCTCTGCATCTTGAAGCTCACTGCGGACAATGTTAAATTTTGAGCTTAAGTTGTGGGGAAAAACTCAATTGTTTAACTTACCTTGAAAACTCGCCAACAATCCATGCGGCAGCGTAAAGCACTTCGTACATCGAATTGCTCTGCGATGAAATTGTAAATGTGTCTAGGAGGTTACTCATTTCATTTACAGCAAATTGCCTAACTACTGGCACACGAATAGCAACGTCCAAGAGCTGAGTTGCAATTAATCCACCTGAAATTCAAATCGTTTTTCAGAGCCAACGATTTAAGCAAACAAACTTCGAACTTACCATGCTTCGATCCAGCTTCCAATTGTATCAATTCAACTAAAACAGTCAAATACCACTCGAAATTTGTCACATACAGATACGAACTCTGAGAGCAAATTTCGATAACCTTGTACAGTAACTCATCTCTGTAGGCAGAACCTTCAGCTCTTTCCATATGCCCCAGTAACCGCTTCACGATTTCCATGAGATTCTTCTTCGAAACCATTCCGTACAGCAGATCCAGAGCACGTAATCTTATCGACTCGTCCTTGTCATCCAGACATGCCAGAATCAAATCCTTGTGCGCCTGAACACTTTTCGGATGTGTCTTCAAAATTTTTGACATCGCCAAAAGCCCTAAATATTTTACTGAGAAGACCACAAGGCAAGTATAAATAAACATCATCTTTGTGTAGTGAAACCAAGCTACTACTACTCACAATTTTGATCAGAATCTTCAATAAGGATACGCAGTTTTTGGACACAGAGTTGTATTGAGGCACTATGATTTGGCATACCGCTACTGATGCTTATGAGAACAGCAATTACCGTATTTATGCATTCGTACAGAAGACTCATCGCAGACGTACTAAGGGTGATTACAAATGAAATTAAATGTTATATTTTGCAAATAGAGTACTTCAAACTAAAAGCGATAAAGTATTGAAAAAATGTGATACAAAAAAAAAAACAATATTAACTACATTGAGCGTTTTAAATAAATTACACGCACACACACACAAATACAAACAAATTCGAAAAAACGAACGCAAAACGTCACAACAATGAAATTTGAATAAAAACAAAAATTAAAATAAAAACAACATAAAGTATGAAAGTTCACAAAACTTGCCTATGGATTAGATTTGTGAGAGGTTCTATTAATTTCTTTCCTAGCCGGGGTTCTAAAGGAGTTAAAGCGCCAAACTGCAATTGCAAGAGAAAAAGAAACAAGCAAAATAAAATCATAATAATATTGAAAGAATATTTAAATTTGAAATGATGGTGGTGATAGATAGTATAGATATAGTTAAAGAGAAAGAGAGAGGCTGAGTAATTGTATATGAACAGAGAGGAGAGTGACGTCCTGCTAATTTTTGTGGAAAATTTGACCCCGTTTTGTGGATATCGTGTGGGTGGTTGAACAACGTGACGGTGGTGGTGTGTAGTGAGAATTTTCTGATAAAAAATGAAAATTCTGTTGAGTTGTGGAACGAAACATAGCCATTCTACTCACTGACAATAACATATGAACTATTTTCATAAATAAAACATAATGTCTGACATTTGAAACGCTATTGTGAAGAAATTTTGAATGGGTGTTGCCAAAGAAATTGTTGAAGAGAGCTTCAACGGGCAACCAAAACCGATGTATTGAAGAACAACTAGAGCTCAGCTATTGGTCAAATAATGTATGTTGAGTTCATTAGTGGAAAATAGTATACCATTAGTCTGATTTAATGATCCTGACGACAAACAAACACATCAATGTCTATAGCAAAACGCTAAGAATGTTACCAAAGCTACGAGAAGGAAAGAAATATTGTCTCTGCAGTTGTAATCCATTTTTCTAGGGATTGCTCTTGTCAATTTCTGTTTCAAATTGTCCGATCTGAATAGAGTAGCAGAGATGGATGTAGTTAACATTCCAGCTCTAGTATACCGCGCAGAGATATGGATATTGACTAAAGACAGAACTCTATGCCTTTTCAAGAGGCTTGTTTTTATTTCAGGCGCGGACTGACATCCCCAATTGACATGACGGACACTAGACGAGAAGACCCTAAGTAGGTTGAAATGAGCAAGGCTTCAGCTTTTTTCATTATTATTATTTTTGTTCGCTCTGAATTGGTTGTGCCATGTACGTGAACGCCCATTGTGTGTACCTCCCATATGATTGCTTAAGTAACCAGAATTTATAATACTGTCCGCGCTCACTACATACATATATATTCGTCTCAAATCTTGTTTGCAACCAACAAGGACTGATTTTAATAATCCGGACCACCCTACTATGTATTTCCCATAATTCCTCGCACACTATGGGACTCTTTCAAATTCAAGGAACATAAACATTTTTTGGAATTTGTTTTTCCTTTAAAATTCTTCAAACATTTGAAAGTGGAAAATGTAGTATACAACCTTTTTCAGTAAGAGAAGTAGACAATATCAGCCCATGAACAGCCACTTTACATACGGACGTTTTTTTTATATTTTTACAAATAGAATATCTATACTGGATGTCGAATATCGGTTATGTGCATGGGTTGAGGATGAAGTGAATAAAGACTTTTTACACTCCGTATGTGGCACGTTTAAGACCCTCTACAAATACATTCCAAATTTACCTTTTGGTCGAATTGATAACTGAAGTAGTCCACATCAATTTCATAATAATACTATGTAGATATGAATGAGTTTTAATGTTCAATCTCCTTACAATGATTTTAGCAACTGAATTGTGTACCATTACGCAGCCGCAATAGCTATTAAACTCAAAAAAAATATTCGTTCATGCCAATATCTTTTCCAAAACTAGCAAACCACTTGCAGTGCATCTTCATAAACACATAACTAGTAACGAACAGTGGCGTCCGTTGTCAATGACCTTAGCATGGTTCCACTCTTCAACAGATAAACTAAAACACATTGCTAATCAAATTCATAGGAAGCACGAACCATTGTAACAAATCATTAATGAACTAAAGAACCAAAGAAATTAAACTTAACACCAACTTAATGGGTTCATAACTAACGTAAACCAAAACTAAACCAAAAAAGAAAAATAAAACAAATCTTGCTCGAATTGTGTTTGTCAAACTGTTTGGTGGTGATTTGAGAAATCAAATTTGCAAATCGAAAACAAATAAGAGGATAAAGAAAATGTATAAGAAAAAGAAAAAGATGTAGGAACAAACTTTGTTTTGTTTTCGTTTAAAAATCATACATAAAAAAGAGAAAGAGATAATAAACCTGGAAATAATTTCGATCAAGGGTTGCGTTAGTTTTCTTCCCAGAGCTGGTTCGATGGCAGTTAAACTGGCGAACTGTTATTTTCGATAAATCGATTAATTTTTCAAAAATAATTTTGTTCAGAATCGCATATTAAAAAAGGATGAAAAAACATATATAGAAAGAAAATTACAAAATTTTGTATAAAAAAGAGACAAAGTAGGGGAGATGAGAAACTGAGAAAAACATGAAATACAGAACGATTTAACTGAATAATGACAATAATATGTATACAACTTAAAAAATGTGTTTTACTCTCCTTGCACGGGACAGGGAGAGAGAAAGAGAAAAAGAGGAAGAGATTTTTATTTAATGAGTTGAAGTGAAGGTAATCTTGAAATGAATGGTGAGAGAGCCAACTGTTAGGACATACCAATTTGATAATTTTTATAAGCATCCAATTGTTGGTGGATGTTGTCATGAGTTTGAAAAATATTGGTGCCAACGGAAGATAGTTCTTCGGATTTTTACGTGCTAACTCGCAGATGACATTTACAGCTGCTGACTGAACACCTGAAAATCAAATCAGCATTGTAATTTTTTTCGTATTCCTTCAAAGCATTCGGAGTGGCACTTACCTGGGTCAGGATCTTCTAGTTTTTCCTTGAGTTTAGGAAAAGCTGGTCGCAATGCCTCGGGGTATCGCAGAAAAACTTTATACATCATGAGGACGGCTTTCATTCGTAAGTACGGTTTTGTTGAACTCATCTGCGGGGTAAATCTAATAGATAGAGAACAAATGACAAGTTAATGGTATGGGGACAAACCAAGGTCATTATGTCGTTTGCCAAATCTCTGGATAAGTCTGGTGATATGAAACAACTTAGTCCACTAAGTGCAACCCCAGCGTCATACTGATTTTGTGAATTTAAATCCTTTCGGATCATGTTGGTTGTAAGCATAAGAAGCTGCGTAGAAAAATGTTCCCAATAAAATATCGTCTCCCATTATAAATGTCAATTCTTACCTCACTATCAGGATGGAAGCATTGACTAGCCGCTAAGTAGCCGATTCTTTTGCAAGTGAATCTGGAGGAGCTCATAACCTCTATGATGTTAAAACCTGCCCATGAAATATCGTAGCCCAGCATTTGTATCTGTAAATTAAAATGTGGATAATTTGTGTAAGTGAACCGCTAACGTATGATGTGATGGGCGTTAAGGGTGCGCTTAGAACAATGAGTCATACCTAAAACAAGTGTTTTCACTTGGGAATGATACATTTCTTTGTTTACTACGAAGTTAAGGATTTTAGGAGATAACTACTTCACAATCAGATTAATTTCTTTGCCCAAAGTATTACGCTTCGTACTTGATTCTAGAGACAAGCTTACTAGTAGTAGAATTTATCAGAAGGACCATAATGGAGTTGAGCTTGTTTTGTAAAAGAATGATTTCTTTATCAAATAATAACAGATCTCAGACTATTCAAAATCGCTGTGATGGAGTAGGTTAAATTCTTCAATGAAACAAGAACGTAATTGCTTTTCTGAATGATATGCGGGAATTCGCCCGCAAATTCCTACATGGTTATGACCTATATGCATCCTGTATAACACAAAGTGTACGAAAAAGAAAAATATATGTTTACCTTTCCTAAAGATGTTACTCTCCAACAAATTTTAAGTTTCATCATTATACTCTAAGTGTTGGAACTCCTTTTCTCTAATGATATTCTGTCATATTTCGTAGCGCATCCCTAATGGCATGTTAATTTAACAAGCCCTTCGACATATCTCAGACCAAGTGAATATAATACTTACATAAGTCAGCTTAGCGACAGCATTGCACTTAACATTGATATTGTCTTGGCGTAGCTCCTGTTTGATCTCCTCTATACACTGTGAAATGTACTTGGCCTGCAAAAAATGAAAAAAGAAAAGAAAAACATTCTTTAACGTTTGCTTCTCTTTGAGAAACGAGGGCGAAGTGCCGTTGGTGAGAAAAAAAGGAAACAAAACCCAAACCAGTGGACATGTGGCAGCGGCAGATGGGATGTTAGCAGTTGCATTGAAGTGCTACTCTCTAGGTAGCCACTTCAAACCGCGCTGTCAAGTGTCCTCACAAGATGCACTAATGCGAATTATTGATTTTTACATGTTTTAATAAAATAAATAATACTAATGGATATGATTTCACTATTCGCCAAAAGCATATACATAGGTATGTATATTATTCTTACAACCATACGTATTGTGCAAAGAAGGGCACATACTCCCCAAGAATTACCTCATTATCTTTGTTATTTCGGATTCCGCGAACAAGATCTGTTAGATTTTTATCAAACATTCGCTCGAAATTGCCTTTCACTTTTTTCAGTGCCATTTTTGTTGGTTTAATCGCACCGCTGCACACAAGAATTTAAGTCTGCTTTCACAGGATGGAGGATTTCAGCTTTAATCTTCACAAGTCACAACAAAATTTCACTAATCAAATACATTTGCGGGTTAGATGATTGTAGGTGGCCGTTAGGGAAAATAAATTCGTGGGTGGATTGACTTTGATAAATTCGAAACAAAATGTGACTATTAATAGTGGGAGAAAGTCTAGTCCAGCAATAACAATTTATTATTGAGTTGGAATTTATTTAGAGGTCTGCTGCACTCACGAAGAAAAAACATAAAAAATTGACAAAAAATAAAAAGTGCAATCTGTCAAAAAAAAATTGTCAGCCATCTCTTTCCTATTGTCCTTTTCTGCCGGCCACGTAAAAAGTTTGACAAAAAGTGATGCCAAACTTAACAAATATTGTTCGCTCATATTATAAGAAATTATAATGGAATATAATATAAATATTTTTTTTAGTTATTATATAATACTAATATTTGTAAACTTAGCAATGTACTATTATATTTATTTATTTTCCATACCTTTGATCACTCCATATATATCGAGATTTGGTTACTTGCAAAGGGTAATGACTGTCAAGAAAAACGCGTCTTTGTACCTATTAAGGGCGGTCTTTAACTTACTAGCCTTCCTTATAGTCGGAAAATAATGAAAAAAGCCTTAGGTCTAGTATTTTGTGCAGAATATGAGGCAGAAAGTAAGAAGATTTGGTATTTTCTCACTCCTTGAAGATGTTGCATATTTACTTTCCAGACTGTTGCAAATATGACTTTAAACTAATCTCATTGACAAATTTCCGGTCGCAAAAATCTGTCTGTGAAATTACACTAAATGCCAACCGGGCTATTTAAAACCCTGATTAATTGGTCTTAATAAAAAACCACTTTCAATATGTTCCTCTTTTGCGTTTGTTATGACTTATTATACAAAATATTGCAATTTCCAATCCGGCATCCTTCGTGATTGGTATTTCGTGACTGTGCTGAATATGCCACTATAGTGAAACTTGATTACGGATTACGACCTGCATTCATCCCAATCTAAATTCAAATCAAAAGACCACTTAGAGTTTTGTTAAAACGATTTCCTTTATTTGATTTATTTATAGTTTCCCTTCATGTAGATAATAGTTTTGTAAATTGGAAAATATTTGTTCTTGCTTCATTTCTCTTCATTTTAATAATATTCTATTGCGTCTGTTTAGAATAATATTTGTTTCTGTTTCAATTACTACTAAATGTTTACAATGCTCGTTTTTTGTTTTGTTATCTGTATTTTTTTTCCTAACTGTTTCGTCTTGTATAAAATTCATATTTTGACACAAAATTACATATGCATATCTGTATTTTCTATGCATATCCTTATGAATCTATTTAAAACATAACGTGGAATTAAGTATTTTTGCTTTCAAATTATAGTTAAATCTCTTAGCAGAACCTATTTGTGAGCAATCCCATTTTTTGTGATGTCTTCTGCTCTTTAGTATATACTATTAAAATTTGAATGAAACATTTATTTAACACTTACAAATTTTTTAGATATTATATTTATTTGTATGTTTGTTAATATAAGATTGTTCCCTCGCTACGAGAGAATGGTTTTACTTCATGGTATAAGTTACGTTTGAATTTCTAGTGCATTATGGATAAATTCAGAAACAGTGTTGCTGTGGTGTATGATGCTTTGCTTGTTTTTCACATGGTTTGCATTCATATGATTGGGTGTTAATTACAAAACGTTCTCGTATATTTTACATAAATCTACGAATTGTTAGAACATACATACATTCATATTTGTTCACTGATAGTTGGAAACTTTAAAACTAAATAATTCTAAAGTACACCATTTTTGGTTTACAAATCTTAGTATCGTCTGCTTAATGCTTAAAAAACTCTTAAGAATAGATTTAACAATACATACCCTGTTACTTTGAGTCGAATTTTAAATATTTGTTCCTCGCATAAGACTGGTTATTTATGGATTAGAAGAAAAATAAAAATATAAAATTAAGTACCTGAAGGTAAAGCAAAATTTTGGTCTGTTTGGAATTCAGATTCTTGCTGTAGTACATTCTGCACATTTTTTGTCGCTTCAATATGTACCATCATAAATAAGACGGCACTTGAAACTGAAGAGGTAATGGACATAAGGGCGTCCTTACGTATTGCAGAGCATGCCATCAAATGTCGCTACTATTGTTCAATCGTGTATTGTTTTGAAGTTTTTTACGACTTGAGCGAAAACGCAGACCGCTGCGACGGTCCTGTATATTGTGGCTAAATTGAGTAAATAATTCGATTTTCGTTATGTTATATTTGATCATTTAAGATATCCAGTATTTTACATATTGAAGAGCGCCAGGTTTTCGGTGAGGGTCGATCTGAGAACTCTACGAGCGTGACATAATAATATGTATATTTTCCAAAAGAGGGTTTGGCCCTCGGTAAAAATAGTTCTGGTATATGGTCAAGGACTTAAATTACTTGGCCTATAAATTAACACGGACAAGCAAAAACCAAGTTAGAATTCGGTTGCTTTGAAAGCTCATCTAGGTGGGCTCTAAAATGGAAGAGGAAGTAGCCTCAGAAGTGTTAGTCTTCTACCCAAGATGTCTTTGAACATTCATTTTCCCGACCGTTGCCATGTTCTTAAATCTGTAATCAAAGCTATTCATGAGGCTGTCGTGCTGTATTCATATTGTGCTGTACATAAACAGACTGTAAAACGTTCTCCAATTTAAAGAAAGTTCGATAAGGTGCAACCGTATTCTTCCCTCGCCAATACAATATTCTGGACTACTTTCCCTAAATCAATGAGTTAAAGCAAAACTACTGAGGGACAAGTCCGCATAAAAAACTGTGGATGAAACCAAACCCCATCAAATTAGAAAACAAATTTTGTACGTTTGATTACAAACATAGATCACGAAGGAAACTGAAGGACTACTGCAATTACGCAGTCATCAACGAACTAGTGGATGACAGTGTTAATTTAGCAAACGCAGAATAGATGTTGAAGACTCTGGGGGGTGCAGAGGAACATAAACACTTCAGGTATGCAGCAGTTGTCCTATCGTGAACTAAGTGGGAGTGTATTAAACATTACCCTAGGCAAGGCTTACTGAACTACAGAACATTTATGTCTGTAAAAAAGCTTCAATTGTTCAATTTGTTTACTAAACTTTAGGCATTTGCGTTTGGAACTAAAAGGAAATTATTATAAAAATACAGTGCGTGAGGGTCCAGGACTTAGCTTTTAGAGTAACGCCTTGTTTACGTTTGTCGTAGTCCTTTCCCGTGTGATAAAAAAGACTTAGAAATCATCAAATAATTTCTGCAGCCATTAATTGGTGAATTAGTTGGTAATATAAAAAAATGTTTGTCCGCCACATGGCCACAGCTGGTGACTTTTACAGTAGAGGTCAACGCACTCAGTCTTTTTCAAACTTCAAGAATATATAAAAATTGCTGGCAAAATGAGATCCAAATTCAAAAATAAAACCATAAATAGAAATGTATTTTTAAACTAACTGACAAAAAATTATCCATTTTATTTAAAATTGCGTGTTATAAATTTCGTATCAATTTTCTCTTAAAAATTAGGCAAAGAAAAAAATCTGTTAGAAAAAAAATTCTCAATATATCTAAAACATAATGTATATGATAAAATATGAAATATATATGTTTATGTATGTCTGTTTGTCGATTTGTATTTTATAAAATTAACAATCGGTGTCGTACCAAGCAGCCAGATTGTTGTTGTCATTTGGTGGTGTCGGCATTGCGTCCAAATCGAAATTCAACTCTCCCGCTCCCATGTCGCCTACATCCATGTCCATCGAATATGGCGAAGTTGGTGCTCCGCCTGGCGGTGCACCGACCGGGCTACTAATCTCCAGACCTTGCATGGAATCTATTGGTAGAGTATCATATCCTGTTGTGGTAAAAAAAAATCGTTTCAAGTAGAAACGGGGGAAAAACAATTAGATGCGTTTTAAAATGCAAAAGAGGAAAATTAAACAATTTACAGAGATTCCAGTTACATATTTAACATTCAGAAGCTTCCATTCACATGTTGCACAAACCAGCCCGAAAGCACAATCGCCGAATAAGGATTAAAACGAAAAATTAATGTTTGTACCCCCTAGGCGATTGCCAGCCAACGAGATTCATTTCCTTAATGAATAGAGAGGAAGAGAGAGAGAGAGAGCCCTTGGCATTGCGGTGCTTTATGAAGTTATTTTTTGCAGTATGTTGAACTGTGGTGGTTCCTTATCCCGACAACGTAGTCCCGTCTCTCTACTTCTCTTTGGCGCGAACACGTGAACGAACTACTGAATGTTAAATGTGGGACGACCGGATCCTTATAAAAAAATACAAGGCATTAAAATTAAAGAAATATAAGTAAAATAAATATCTATGCAATTCAATATAACAAATTCCTTGAAACAGGAATTATTTAACCATTCACGAAAAACCATAAAAAATAAACATACGCATACATAAATATAGTTGATGAAAAGGAAAACGTTCTTGGTAGGTGGAAAACAAATTAAGTAAAGAAAACAGTCATGCAACATATACTTAACGGAGTCCAGACATCCTATACTGATTGCAAGAAACAATATTTTTATTTATATGAACGACAGATAGTTCCTTTACATATAACAAACCGCTTACCATCATTGGTAATTATGTGTGTAAGGATTTGATTAATGATCTTTGAAGTTCAGTTAATTAGTTTAACGTAGAAGCACTCCTAAATTTAATAATCATTACAAATATTCCCAGGCAGTCGGGGTATGGTTGAAAAACATATTCTGACCATCTCAGCAGCCTTTATTGAAACATGGAGTTGTGATTATTGTTATTGTATTGTGTTATTTTCTAAAATGACAAATCCAAACAGGGCCAATCCCGGTGGAACTAGTCAAAAAAAAATATACAATTGGGCGTATCTCGCAAAACAGAGTGCTCGTGAGAGTCATATATTTTCTCCGTACTGTGAGGCTTTGGTTAAGATGTGCCAGACTATTTTCTTACAGCCAGGGACATCTGACAAAATTGATTAGCACATATTAGTTTTCCGGTTATTCTTATTTTTCAGTAAATTCGCACTTTTTAACATAATATTTTAACTCACTCAGGTGATCATTTACTTATGAAATAAATATGTTCCACACACATTTAATAAACGACGGACACGTACATATAGCAAACGATTCTAAGGAAAAAAATTTGCTGGAGAATGTGAATGGGCAAAATACGGGTAAATACATTGGGAGAAGTTTATTTGTTCAATGTTTAAGGTGATTTTCAATGTTCTCTCTTTACAAGGTGTGACGATAGCATTGTTTCTAAGCGTATTTTAAGAATGAATCGCATCACAATGATATATCGATTCGTCTAATAGAGCATTCTGGTAAGGCATTAGCTGATACTGAACGTCGACTCACACCCTGAGGGGGTCTCAGATTCGATTCTGGACTGAGCATCCGTTTAACGGCACCATCTCATTCAAGTTCAGAGAGTATTAATTGTCTAAGAAAGGCTTCTCAAATCTCGTTGTTCGGAGTCGACAAAAAAACTGTAGGTCCTTTTACTTGTGGCAGAACAATATGACGTGCAACATGAATAGTTGCTGAAGAAGCTAGACTTTGGTCCTTTGAGCACTGTATTGCATCCAATCAATATTGTATGATACATATGTATGTATGAACAAACGCATCTATACGTTTCTGGCATATGAAAATCTATTTTTCCTAGTAAACAAAATTGACAAATTGGAATAATTTATTTTTCAAATTTATTAAATTACATAATACGAATATTTGTCATGATGAAATGGAAATCACAGCAAATCTGCAGTTCAGAGTAATTCTCTAACTAACTGTGTGTCTGTTTAGTGCAATATTGGAAAGTAAACAACTTACGCTGATATACAACAACTCCCTGAATAGCAATAGTGTCTAACTGGGGACTTGTTAATAATTATTTTAAGAATAAACACTTATGTGTAACAAATAAAATGGGTTGATTATTTTGTACATTGAACAAAACATCATGCGAGACCAAATATAATATAACAACACACTGATTCTACTTGAGCAAGGTAAAACATAATTCAAGCACACCAAACGTAAACCAAAATACGTATCGTACAACAAAATTAATCAAATAACAGAAAAAATAAAATATATAGATCGAATCAATGATTCCGTAAAGGATTCTCAGCAAATGTGTAAATCAAAGAAAAAAAAAACTGAAGGTCTAACTAAAAACTCAGAATGGAAATCTCTGATCTAAGCAAAACGAAAACGAACTCAAAACAATTTCTAACAGCATTGAAAAACAAAATTAAAAGAAACAATGTACAACATTCTTTTTTGAATTCAATTCAATTTTGTAATCACCTATTTAACGCCGTTTTGCTTTGCTTGCTCATTAGATTGTAATCGATTGCTTTGTCAAATTAAGAATTGGGGAAAATTGATGAAGATCATGTCTTTGGTGAGTACATACTGTTCATTGCAATTTTTTGTTTTGTTCCTTAAGTTGTATCCCTTAAGCTAAGATAAAATACTTATTTGTTTTTTTTTTTTTGGTTTCCTTTTTTATGATGAGCACATTATCTTTATCTTTAAGACAATAATATTTTCCTTTTATCTTCTACACGAAAGTAAATTTTTCATATATGTTCTTGTAATGTGTTTTTACGATTTTTTTCTTTCATTCATTTTTTGTTGTTTTTTTCTTTAATTTTTTTTTTAATTATAATTGTTTAATGTTACTAAAAAATTCGGTTTCGTTCTCTTTCTCTTTCTTTAATCAATTTGTCCAAGTCATTAGTCAGCTGAACAAACTTTGGAATTATGTTTTAGTGATGATATATGTTAGGCTGGCTTAGCTATATAAAAATAACGATAAAAAAATACAGAAAATCAAAAGAGAAAATCCCATGGAGAGACAGGAAAAAGAAGATAAAAGAAAACAAGTTTTTTTATTAGTCAATTCTATGGCTAGCGTAATTTGTATGTGGATGGAAAGAGAGAGAATTTTGTCTTTGTTTCTATACTCCTTTGTGATTATAGTAAACAAACATAAAATTCAGCTATAAAATGAGTTCGAGAGTGAGGTATCTACTATACTTCAAAAACGACTAGAAACTATTTTTCTAGCTTTGAACGAACAATGAGTGGGGTGGTCATTGATGATGATTCTGCGAGAGTAAAGCAAAAAAAAAGGAATTATATGAAAAAGAAAACATTTCACCTGCACTTGCTATGGATACATACATACGTTCTAATGTGTATGTGTGATTTTTTTTAACATTAACTAAAAGGAAACTATTTTTTTTGCTTTTTTTTAAATAACAACAAAATAATATAAATTCAAACGAAAAACAAAAATAAACTAGATGAATACAAATGAGAATGACAAATTCAACTTCTTTGAATAGCTGCAAATTTTCAAACTTGGAAGGGGGTTGGTTGGACTTTATTTCGTTACATACGGTGGTGGGGGAGCGGGTCGGTGTAAAAACCCTTTAATTGTGCTCTTGTGTGTTTGTTGTGTCTTGTGCTTATGTGTAATAAAATGCGGAAATTGGAATATTACGACAATCTCTTTTGAGGGCATATTTTTAGATCGTTTGTTGGCGTCAAGATTTTATTGACGATGTCGGAACAAATTTTTATTCAGTCGTTTACGTAAAGAAAGATGTCAACACATTAAAGTTGTGAATACGCGTGGTGCGTTAAGAGGGACTGAGGCAACGACGTCATTGAATTCAAACATAACATGGTGTTGTCGTTGGATGAGTTGATGAAAGAGGTTGCCTACTTAGGAACTTTATCTTTGCCGAGAAAAAGATTGTAGCGTTCACCGGATTTAAGTTCTTTTTCACAATTCGGCGTAAAATGTATATTTTTTATTTCTGCTGCTTATGGGGCAAGGTCGTTGGAAGGATATAATTATATATTCGCTGAAGATTATCTTTTGTTTTGTATACATGAAGCATGTTTTGACTGGTGACAGAAACCATAAGGCAAACAAGTTGAAGTCTTGTGTACAGAATTGAAAGGGACCCTTGTCTGCACGTTCTTTCTTCGACCAAACTGTTTATAGTTTCGTCGCATTTGGAAGCAAGGTTGAGCCAAATATTTTAGTTTGTTACTATTCTAAGGATGTATTTGCATCCCTAGTTGGGTTACCAGTTTTCTATGACCTTGCGCCACTAGACGAAGATGGATGAAAAGACCCCGCGTAAATATTCCAATTTCCCTCGACAACCTGTTAATAATTTACTTCAATTGAAATCTTCGAAGTCTACCCAAAAATTACGTGTGCGTATCATTTATTTTATACATGTGTGTTGTCGCTGTATTGAACACTAGTACGTATTCTTCATATGTTTATACCTGGGAGCAATTGACGGAAATTTATGTTTTGCATAGAACCAATTGGGTAGAGTTGTCGTCTGTAATTTGTGTAGAAGGTGAAAGTTTCCAATTTTCGTATAATTTGGAATAATTTTTGATTTTCGTTTCTTTTACTATTCAACCAGTCGATAACAATATTCATCGTAATTATTCATTGAATCGTCGCCAATTATAATTACAGGCTCTGTGGTGATGGTTGTAGTTTTCGGTGATTGTATTGTTTTGTTGAAATAAAACGAAAGGGAAGATTATATATTTAACAATTACGACATTCATTTAACTCAAGTCTAAGTTCACAAACTCCTACAAAACGTGACAGGAACATGAGGTGATCGTATAATGTGTGGGAAGTGGGACTTAAATGATAAACGTTCACGTCATGAGTTGACTGCATTTGACTTGTGTGTGCAGTAGTTTTTTTGTTTTTTAACTTTTCTTCTCTGGTGAACTTACGTTTGATATTTTTTTGTATCTAAAATTGCTTACATACGAATATGGGTTTTGGAATTTGTTTTCTTAAAACAGTGCATTACGTGTGTGGTTATTCTATATGTAAATATTCTTTTATGTGCATGGAGTATTAGTAAACATGTTAAAAATTTGGTTAGAAATTGTAGTTTTTTTTTTAGATTTTGTAGAACGGTTGTGTTTTGGTATAAATTTATATTGATTTTATAAACTTAATGATTTAAAATTCAAACTATGTGAGATGACATGCAACTCGTTTCTATTGTACGTACCTTGCTGAAATGCTCGACCTCCGTGTGAGCTGTGTACGCTCGGAGGGCCTTGCCCATACAAGCCCTCATATGCTTGTTCTGGTCCAAGCATATCCTATTTTATGTATTGTTTTAATTAGTCAGTGGTAGTGGTAGTATTCCCCATCAACAACAATAACGAATCAGTTAATTTTTTGTTTTTTTTTTTTTTTTGGATTTATCAGATTTTGTGTTGAAGTATTGTTTTTTTTGTGTGTGAAGGGAAAGCCAGATTCATACCAGTGCAGAGGGAAGTTTGATTTTGTGAGTGTTTTTTTTATTTAATCGTGGGCAAATTTTGTTTCCAACATAAATAAAATAAAAAGAAAAGAAAAAAAAAACATAATTAAAGAAAAAAGAAATAATAATTCAAAAGATACAAATATCAAGTGGAAAAACTAATGTTAATCTACTTCTTTGGCTGTGTCTAGCGGAAGATCTTATTTTAACCCTCATAGCTATTTTTTAAGACTGTCTTGGCAAATTGAGTTTATTGGTTTTAGGTCATACAGTGAAATAATTGGGAAGCATTAATTGAAGCTACGTAGAGGTAAATTCATAAGTGTAAAAAGAACGCATAAAACATAGCACCTACTAGACTATCGTTTTGCGTCAGGAACATTATATTGCTGACTGTGAACTAGGTCTACCCAGTCGTGGGCACAGAAACTGATGTGATTTTAGTTTGCACTAAAACTTCTCTGAAGTGAGGTATTTTCATGAGTTGTTGCAATATTTTTTCTTATACAACTGTTTCAGTTGAGTTTAAAGTCACAGTCGAACCACTATGTTTATATGTAATTTTTTTCTATTGAAAAAATAAATCTTCTTCAGTTAACTTCCATGGATTGGTAAATTAAATTTGTCCTAGTCAATTTCTGCCAATTGTAGACGTTTTTTGGTGTAATAGACACGAATGGACATTTCGTGTCTTCTGAATTTTTAGTTCTTTTTTGTGTGGTTGATAAAAGAGCTGCAACCGCTCAACACGTTTTAAAACTCGATTAAGAGTGTAATTTTAGAAGAAGCCCGTAGTAAGCACTTCGAAATACAAGACTCGTCTAATCATTATGCCGGTAACCATGATCAAGTAGAAGTTTCGCTGTGAATCTATTCATAATCAAACAATTGTTTATAGCCAGTTAAACGTAGTAATTATTTTATACGACTATCCTCACTTCAAAATATAATGCGAACGCTGCTGTTTTCTTACATTTATGAATTCACAAACAACTTCTGATGTTTCTGAATATAAACATTTTTCCGTCAATTTCAAAACTATCTACATAAGTAGTGTCGAATAAAAGATAAATGAAAAGAGCAGCTTCCTTTTTTTGTATCTTCATTTTAACATCGATACTCTTTTTTCCTACTTTTAAAACTACAATTGCCAAGATTAGGAAAAAAAAATTAAAAATTTGTGACCATTAACCAAAATCAAAACTCATGTGCTTTGCGGGATTAATCTTAGAAAACAAAAATGGCTGTCTACTGATACGACTGCGTCATTTTTAGTGCACTTATTCTTGGGAGTTATTTCTTGCTGCTGAACAAACAAAGAACCAAGATCATCATAGTGATGTCCGTGCATTACATTCAACTTCAACCGTTATCTATGTTTTCGTGTCTAAAAAGAAACGTGTTTTCTCCTGCTTGCGCCTTCCTCCTACTGGCTTATTTGCTTTAAAATTTAAGTCTTAACAAAATAGGATTTCAAGATAATTTCTATCTTTAGACAGAGCAGGAATTATGTTCTATTCAAACTATCTAGCAATAGCATAAAATAATCTACACGTCTGCTCTGTTCCTATGCACAATCGCTACGGGAAGACCGTACGTACCTGTAAATCCGGTCCCATTCCGAGATCGGCATTGCCCCATATATTGTTATCTTCCCTCAGTAGGGAATTTGTTAGTTCAATAGACAAACGCTTCTTGTAATCTTGCGGTTTATCTTCACTCATGCGGAAGAGCACGGCGGCGGCGTATGTTGCTACGCCTTCGTTCCTCGAATGCAAGAGATCAGTAAGCGGTCCAGTGGCGCCTTCTTGCTCGATTATCTCTGCTCCTTCCTTATCAGCTGCCAGCTCACAAAGAACTCCCGCGGCAACACGCTGCACAATAAAAGTCATTCATATTAGTTCCTACTCCAGTTTAAAGGTGAAACGTCTCTCCACTTACCTGAATGTTTTCGATTTCATTAAACAGTAAACGCACGAAGATCGGAATGACCGCCTGTTGGCGAATTAGTGCCCTGTTGTGTGATTCTCTGGCGAGAATGTGCAGCGCGCCGACAGTGCCCTCGACAATCTCCTCCATGCGCACACCGTCGGCATAAGCACTCGGCTGCTGTGAACCTGTGCTTGCAACAGACGAACGTTGCTGAAAAAAAAACAGATATCCATAATTCACAACCATGTTCCTATGAGCATTGAATTTGTTGGTACTCACTCTTTCAGTGTCTTGGAAAGCTCTCATCAGCAGCCTCACCAGATGATGTATGGCACCGTGCTCACGCAACGGGGCATGGTTTGCTGGGCAAAGTGCCAGATTACGAATCAATCCAATTACTGCCTTGATCAGGGGCCAGCGAGATGGTGGATGCAACAGCTTCACAATGACCGACAGCCCGTAGTTCAAGCGAACAGAGTTCTGTGCCAATTCAGAGTCCACGTGACGCGAAGTCAAGTGACGTAAAGCGCACACTGCGGGCTCAGTGATTTCCTCGCGATCACCTGCGTTGATGATTGTCCGAACGAGTGCATCGACCCCACCCACTTGACAGACTGTTGCCTTATTGCGTTGGTTGTTGCAGGTCAGATTTGAAAGAATGCCAGCTGCACAGGTGACCACGTTGACGTCTGTCGAGGCCAAGACTTGAACCAAACTGTGGAGGAGACTCTCTAGTCCTTCAACTTTGGTAGCGGCATCTGACAAGTTACGTAGTGTCCAGAGGCAGTTTTGCACTAACCGCTGTGATGCATTGCCCAGGTGCTGGGCCAGAGCCTGCATACCGCCGGCATCAACAATCGCCGGCTTGTTGCTTGAGCAAACTGATAGAACCTTTAAGACGCGCGATGTAGTCCAGAGTAGCTTCTCATAGTCGTATGAACGCATGATGCGAACCAGTTCGTTAGGTCCACCGGAAGCCAGAATGATCAACTTGCTCTCTTGATTGCCATAAGCCAGAATTTGCAAGCAATCAGTGACAATGGCTAAGAATTTCACATTGTTACGCTGCAACAAGGTCACCATTTTCTGGAGACCACCCGCCAAGCGCACGGCCATTTTTGAGCCGTCCTGGTGCAGAAGCAAATTGTGCAAAGTGGTAATGGCATAGAAGAGAACAGATTCAACCGGAGACGACAGCAATTTGACAAGTGCCGGAATGCCACCGCTCTTGAATATGGCTAACAGACCCTGGCGATGATGTGACAAATTGTGCAGGGTTCCGACTGCTCCCTTCGTGGTTTCCAAATCGTTGCTATTGGAAATGGCGCGCACGAGTGCGGCGACCATCTGTGGGCTATTCATAATGGCATGCCGTGACGCCTCCTTCTTTGAGAGCTGGTGCACCATCATTGCTGCCTGCGAGACGACAACCTGATCCTCGTCGTTCAGCAGCTTGATGAGCTCCGGTATTGCACGTGTGGCAAGCTCTGCATCGTCTTGGTAGTTGATTAGATTGACCACGGCATGTTTAAGCATTTGTGAAGGTTCAGATAAACGCTGCACAGCTGTGGGTTGTTGCGGATCGAACTGCGTTGATGGGATTTCGATTCCTTCCTCCAGTGTTTCCGGGAACATTGCGGCTCGCACGCGCTGAGAGCGTGTTTGACTCAGCTGCTGGTTCATGTCGTCAACCTGATCTTGGGTGAAGTTTTGAGGGAAGCCCTGGTCCAAGTCAAACATCAATGGATCTCCCTCCATCTCCTCGTCTTCCTTGCCGCTCAGAGATGGCACCTGGGTGACTGCACCCGAGTGGATGCCGGAGTCACCCAAGTACGAGTTCTGCTGCCACATAAGGGTCTGCTCCTTAGACGACACCATTGGTAGATCCGGTGGATTGTATTGATTATGCGGCACTGCAAGCACAAAAAACAGCAAGGATTTAAAATAATGTACAATGCAACATGGATTGTTGGCTGAACAGGTAGAAAAACATCACAGAAATACGAGAAACAATAAATCGATGAGAGGTAGCGGCAGAAATGGATTCTATTGCATGTGCCACTTGAGGATTACTCTACTGAAGAAGATTTCCATTAACGACCAAAGCTTTCGCCGCTATGCAGATGGAAGGAAGGTAAAATTGTGTGGGTTTTTTTCTTTCAGACGCATTACAATAATTACAGACCCATACTCTGAGTGTACTTCATGTGGATGCAACGCATTCTGCAAGTAATACAATTTTAGTTGCAATAACATCAAACCGCAAATGGGGATTTGTTTTTATGAGACATCTTTGCATTTGAAGAAGGATTGAGAGAGTGAGTTTTCTCTCTTATTTGAAATCCGACAAGGAAGCGATCCACAATTGCATAATTTCGCAGTAGGAAGGTTCTTAATCGAACTCTGACTTTGTGTGGGGAATGCAAAGGTTATGTGAAATCGAACGTATCTCATTGCGACTATTCAGAGCGTCATGTAAGGCTTGAATGAGTACCTATCTGACAGCCGTAAGAAGCGTTATCATCTTACATCAACCTTCCATCGAAGATAAGCGAGCTACGTGTGAGGTTCAACCACATAACAGACAACGAAACATCGCCAAATGATGCAGCATTTGCAGGGGCTTTCTGCTCAATTTGTGTTTCAAGGTTTGTTGGACGATTAGTTACATTTTATGAAGAATACCAGCAGAGGCATTTATGCTTGCATTAACATTTTGTCAGTCTGCTTTTATGGATTTAAAGTTGTGTTTGAGGATTTTCTAATTATACCCAAAGTACGAGGAACAATGGGTATTATATTTACTTGCAAGAACAGATTTATAGTTCGATATCACTGCCAATATTGATGTATACTGCATGCGAGGTCTGCGTAAATAAAGCTCCAGCAACAAAATTATACGTTACACAGGTATATTTGTGTAGTTACATGGGAAAAAACCAATAATCATCCAGGATGCGACAAAATTATTGCATGTAAGGAATCTGGAGATTTGTGAGGGAGTTTATAAACGCGTACAACTTCTCTGGTGTATACGTCGGCCCACAAGACAAGTACAAGAACCAATTTTTCATTGACGCGCGCAAATGGAAATGCATTTAATTGATTGAAACTAAGTCACAGCATAAACTGAGGAGAGAAAGTAGAAAAGATGTCGATGCACACAGGATGTGAATACTGTAATAAGGATCTGCATTACGTTTTATCCTTTTCCATACAATCTTCTGCTCTGCTCTCAATGGATACTGTTCCTTAATGACTGTCACTACTAGACTAATGCTCAACAGTTTTTCATTTTGATTCCCTTTAATAGTTTTTGGGACACCTTAGTAGACAACTTTCTTCAATAAAAAATAGACAACCAATTGAATACAATTGATGGAATGGACTCATAAAATGCGTTGTTTGAGGCTTAACAGATTGCTACTAGATGGAAGCATGTTACTATGCAGATAGGTTAAATTTAATGAATTTTTGACAATAAATCCAAATTCACGATCCTCAAAATTTTCAAGAATTCTTTAATATAAAGTACAGTCTTTTATATGGGGTGTCATCATTCTTCTTGGGATTTGATTTTCAATAAATTTTTTGACGTGACTCTTTGTCTATGTCATTTTTGTTCAGTATCGTTTGGCAAATCGTCTTAAAAAAATAACTCGCACCATAAATGCGTGATTGTTCGGCTGTCTTACAAAAATTATAGTAAAATATTATTCAGTGATGAAGACCATTTCCAGCTCAATGGACTCGTTAATATACAAAGTTGCCTCATTTGGTCTGAAGAGCAACCTGAAGAGTATCAAGAGCTACCATTACATCTATTGAAAACAACGGCATGTGTTTTATGGTCTGAGGAAATTACTGGTATTTCTTCAAAAATGAAGCAAATCAAAATGTTACCTTCAACTTTTCCAACCAAAATTAATATGACATCATGTCTAAAAAGTGAATGCCATGAATTGTTATTTTCACCAAAAAAAGTTGTGTATTATTTTACATTATGAATCGAACCATGAGATACGGTTTGAGATATATAAGTCTTGGGTATAATTTCAGAACATAAAGCAACAAAAAGTACTAAATTCAAATATTACATGCAACCCTTATGCTGCACAATATCCGGTGAAGAATGATCAACTCGATCTATAACCGATCGAAAACAACAACTCTTTGGTATTTTAAAACCAACTTATTCGCACTTAGCTCCAAACGCTTCTAAGAATATCCTACTATATTATTTGCATAAACCGAACAGTAACCGGTAAAGTATAATATTGTTACCGTTGCTGCTTCATGGTTTTTACATCATTTTAGAGTGACTTTCACGTGTACGGTCATAGATACACGAAAATATGTTTTCTTCTTCCAATAATACTTTCAGTTCTTCTAAAGTACAATATTCAAAACACCTTCTACCTCCTCGAGGCTGGCACTTTAATAACTCTTAAAGTTCATTCCACAATCAACTAATGAGAATTATAGTTAAAAATGGAAACAATGTGCTTTCGAAATTACCAATTGCACGCTGATTTAATTCGAATCGTTAGTAGATGCCGACAGCTAAGAAAGGGCGGCTGGGCTTCACATAGACCTATTGGTTCATAGTCTTAATAGTGGTGACAAACCACCCGTGCCCAATTTTAGGCAAAAAAAAATGTCAAAGTGATTCATTTAACAAGATCTAGCTATGCAATGTCATTACATTGAATCAAACAGGTACTATCACCCTCTCTCTACCAACCATATGGCCAGAGATGAGTGTCACATTTTCCAAAGAGCCTTTCAATGTGTCCGAAACACGAAAACGATACATAAAGAAAAATTTCATCCATTAAACAAATGCGTCTCTACGTGAAAATGCCAACAATGCGACAAACAAAAAGACCAATCAAATGTGAATTTGAAAGAGCGCAAAAATACCGCAAGCAATGCATTAAACAAAGTTCCCCAAAAGCACATAAGAACTCCTTTTATGTACCTTGCTCAGCATATAAATGGGAAATAAATGTACATAATGGCTATGAGAAATATTCATTCCACATCGGCTTATATGCACGGCTTTCCTACTTTTTTCTCTGTAAACACTGCGGAGCGCAACAGAAAGGCGCAACCGAAGGACTCAACTTACGTAAACTTTTTTTCCGCCAGCTCGACGTTCGCCCACCCATTTTTCAGTTTTTTTTTTTTTTTTGTGTGCAAATTTATGGAAAGCATGAACAAAAAAATCCTGTTGACAATCAAAATCCCTTTGACACATGCGACGACAGAATTAATGGGAAGCGGAAAAGTAGGTGGGGAATTTCGTCTTCTCGCCCTGCTTCGGGCTGGCGCTCTGCTAAAGCCCTCTCCCGCACACGCTGTGCACTTGCATAGCAAATAATGCACAAACACGACGGCTAGAGCGAAGACTGGGGGTGTTGTTAGGTACAAGAAAGAAAGAGAGAATTTGAAACGGCCGGAGCGAGAGGACGAAAGGCAGAAATGCAAAGGGAGAAAAAAACTGTGATGATGATGATGATGACGAAGACGACAAGGACTGTGACGAGACGCGACAGTGTTAGATGAATTAATTCAACCAAGTGCACGACTGCAGCAGTGTGGGCTACATACATAGCACTTAGGTTCTATTACAACACAGGCAGTTTAATTTTTTTCTCTAGGTTTTACTTTGTATTCAGTCGATGCTTGTACGAGTGTGCATGCTATCCTGCTGCTGATGCAAGTTTATTCAGCCAAAGGATTTTCTCCCCTGGATGTCCGTCCTTGCTGGCTGGCTGCTACACGTTCTCCCATTTTTTCTCATCCCAGAATGAGGAGCACATGATTGAAATAACACAGAGAAAAAAAAGTAGAAAATAAAGCGAAGAGAATAAAGCTTAATCTTTTATGGCGGGAATTTTTCACAAGTTGGCATAATTTTCGCCTTTTTTGTGTGTTAGAGAGCAAATAGATGGTAGATGCATACAGATGCAAGGCGACCGGAGCATGAGTTCTCGGCCTGCACAACGAGTGGAGAGTGTAATTGCTCAAGAGACCTAAATTTGTTTTTTTTTTTTTGCCTGTTTTTTTTTGCTGCTGACGAAGGATGGAAGTCGACTTCAACAGCAGCAGCAGCCGCAGCCTCGTGTCGAGTCCCTTAAAGCATTGATTGGGATGGAGAAAGGCTTGTGTTCTCTCCGATTTGCATATAATAAAGAAATGAAATCAATTAATTATGCAGCGATGAGGAAAAATCTCAATGACCTAACAAAGGGAATGCAAAACGCACAAACGGAATTAAGTGCTTGTTGTAGGCTATGCGAGCTGCTGTACCAGTTCAGGGATGTGTGCTGTTGCAGCATGCACTGATAGGGTGTTTATATGATTTTTTATAGGTACTTACTGGTTCGATTTTGGGGAGGCAAGTAACTCATGGTGATATAGGCGTTTCACACCACACCTGAAAATAAAACAAAAAAGAAAATGCATTAAGTAAGTCATAAAGTGGTGTGTTAATGGGAATTGTTCTTTGATTTGGAAGTAAAACGCTGATGAGAACTGCGGTGTGTCATTTTTCGGCTGTGAAGAATTGCAATTTGCCGAGGACCTTCCAAAGCTTTATAAGAAACAGACGCGAGCTAGCGAATCAAATCTTTACTATCCCTGATAGTAGTATTCGTAAATTTGTCTTTACCCCGACTCTATTGTTGATTCCTAGATACGATTTTTTGTGGGTCCAGAGACAACATAATAGAGGACGTCGAACAAATTGATATGTGCAACTGAACCCATCTGATAAAATGTCGTACCAGTCGGAGAGATCTGTTGAATGAGGTCGGGGTTTTAAGAGTTGCCCTTTAGAACATTTCTGACACATAGTCAAGATATTCTGAAAAGATTTCATTTATTTGGTATCAGGAAGGGCAACTATCTGGTAGGTGACTATGCTCAGAACGATGACTGGTATCTTCTGGAACCCGAAAGCATTAGCTATTGCCAGAACTAAACACTGTACATTTGGCAGATTTTTCGAAGGCTCACTAACTTAGTGGTTGAAAACTACTTCCAGTCTTTAAATTTGCCAGTAACTTTAGACTTTTGTGCATTCATTGTTAATAAATTTTCCTGTGGTTTGTTTTCTATTTGTGGTTGGGACCTATCCCAGCGCCTCAAAAGAGTGACTAGAGTTGATGAGCTTATAGAATTTATTAGCAAATCAGTTGTCACACATTACACAAATCACAAACTAACGCAACAAAAACCCTAAGTTATTCCAGAAAGTATATTTTTGCCGTAAGCAAAGTTATACGGCTTGTGTCAGCCTAAATAAGGAAATGTAAGAGAAAATCTTCCCAACCGGCATTACGTCAATTTGCCTTAAACACCTAAATCATCTTTACAGTTTTCGGCTTTGATTAGAAACAAAATTAATTTCCTGTGATGTTCATTTAAGTAATACAAGCTAAACTTGAGTATTTAACAAAATATAAGCTAGTGGCGTTCTTTTGTGGAAAGCGAATGCCTTGTAAACAATAACAAAACATATGTACATATGTATGAGCGTTGTAAAACTCCAAATCAAACAATTTTTTCCAACCAAAACCATTACTGGAAGACGAATCGATTTACAACGCTTCATTGTTGTAAGGCGACAATTCCCTCTTTCCCCTGCCAACTTTAGAAAACAAAATAATCCCAGATGAAGTGCAAAAAGAAAATCCAAAGAAATTTAATCCTACACACTGGAAAACAATGGCGCAGGTACCACAGGAAGAGTCCCATCATAAACACCTAAACCGTCGTCCATCCAGTGAACTCAAATTACAAAATTGTGCACACACATTGGCCTGTGTCTTCCCGGTCGTAAAAAGTAACCCACAACGAGAGGTTAGCATAATTTTTACATTAGTCACAGGTAAATTCTAAGAACAACCACCGATATGATATCCATCCAACCTGTGCAAGAGGGGAGAACATTCATCCATAATGTAGTCGAAACACGCATGTTAAATGGGAAAAAACTTCCTACAAAACGCACTCAATATGCATTTCCAAGACGATAGTGTTCCATACTGATACATAAAACTACTCGCAAGACATAATAAAGAGGTCAACAAGAGAAGCCCAACGCCATGACGAAACTTTAAAACCGAGAAAAAAAAACAAACATAAAAATACAGAAAACTACATGGACGACAAATTTACCGACAAATTTATTTTCGCTGTTCTTGTATTTACGAAATCCAATCCCGAATTCACAGCTAACTATTCTTTTATTTGGAAAATCTCGCACAAGATATTTTCACTCCATTTTATTTTCGAATAGAAATTCCAAAGGAAGACGACAAGAGAAAATGAAAAAGACGAACAGCAGAAAAAAATGAAATCCGTGTACGTACACCCGCAATTGTATGCAAGGTACGCCAGAGCTAGAGAGCCAGCCATTGCACTTGACACCACACCCCCAATTTGAAATTGATTTTCTGGCATAATTCGTTAAGAAATTCATATTATTCAATTCACTTACCGTTCAACGATAATTGATTAGTGTTTTTATGCACAATAGGATTAAATAAACGCACTTTTTGTTCACAAAAATTGATTTTCTGAAAAATCACAAAAAAAAACTCGAGACAATGGTGGACACAATTTCCCCACAACTGTTCACTACCAGATGAAAATTCACTTTGCTTGAACTTTACAAAAAATTTACACAACTTTCGGATGAACATACACAATGGATGAACATATTCAGCTTGGTGGCGGCCATTTTTGTTTTTGTTGAAATAAATTCAGCAATGAATTATGGGAATTTCTCTAAGTCAGGGATGTTTTACTCATTTATTCCTTTCACTTTGGGAATTTTACTTTCTATGCGAATTTTATAAAAATTTCGGGTTGAAAAATTGTATGAATGGTCCAGTTTGAGGAACGTGGCCACTCATTTTATCGACTAGATCAAGGATTGTTTTAAATTTTCTAATGAAAGTAGCAACACACAGAATATTCATCGAAAATATATCATATACGTAAGGCAATAGGGATTGAGGTTAGAAGTGTTTCCAAATGATAGTAGCATTTTAAATGGATTGATACAAAACTAACTTATGTATTTTCGATTAAAAAGATAAAGATTCTGGTAGCGATGAAAAGGCTTGCAACATTTGGAAGAACGCACGTTAGTGCGAAAAGGGCAATTTGAGATCTCTCCCTTCTACCCGATTGTGCCCTACGAAGCCGTAGTCCGGATAATCGAAGTTAGAATATATAAATATATTTTTTAATCGTATGCTCCTTAACTGTATGTTCACTGAAGATACATTTCTAAGTACAACTCGGATTCTTATGATGGACGCTGATGCAGTGTAACTTTGTCCAACACCCTCTGCTAAGTTCGATAAAGTTAATATCTGGTAATAGAGACGGTTATGTCCAAGGTAGAATTAAGCGTGACTGACTCTTATAATGGATAGTCGTCTGTAAAACAACCAATGTGAAAAAACGTCCAGAACTTGCGATAAGCTTCCTTATTCATACTTTCATTCAGCCCTTGCTGCCATCACAAATTTCAAGCTTGACTTAGACATAGAAGGTCTTAATTGGACTCTTATTTTGATAGAATCATTTTTTTATTATATATTACGATCGCTTAAAATTAAGTTTGTAAAGTTATGTCCGATACACCGAACAGATAAAAGGGAAAATCTTATTTGATAAGCCACTAAAAATATGCAAGTGTGAGTTTTCTATTTGGCAATGTAAGGCAGTCTTAAATGTTTTCTTAATTACGGGATTCAGAGCGTGTGCGTTCACGGCCCAGAAACTGCCTTAGGGCTGATCGATTGTTTGAATCACTATATAAATCATAGATATGCACAAATCCAAAGTAGCCAGCAATCGTAATGACAGCAAAGAACAAGAAGACCAATAGAAGCGCTCCCAAACATCCGAAGAGTAATACTGATGCAATTGTTAACAGGGTTCCTGCGAGACAAGTACGAATGAGATACGCTTTAAACAAACAGTACAAGACGACTTTACCTTCAAGTAGTAAGAATCCCGTAAATGTCATAGCCATAGTCGATAAACCAAAAGCTAAGAGTATAGAAAATGGTAGAAATACAACAACGATTCCAAGCATTGCAATCAATGCAGCAAATGGATGTTTAGCTGCAAGTCTTGCAATCCGATCAAACGCATCGTATCCACCCCAGTCGGTTAGCAGTTTATTTCCAGCTGTCTTGAACTGTCCCCCTAGAAAAATAAATCCAATAAAAGAGGTGAATAGACTACGTGAAAACTTACATATTCTATTGATGCTGTCAATAAACATTTGTGCTAGTTCTTCTCTGGTGTACTCGGTTTCGTTGTTCAAGCGATGTCTATTATCTCCCGCCGCGTTATTGGTCGCAATCTACAAACAAAAGTGAAATAAGCAATTTGGTCACGCATTAAACGCAACCTTTGAACTTACAACCATTGCGTAGATTTGATTTTCTATGCAATACTGATGAAAATTTCCCCCCAAAGAAGTTTCCAATTTGGACCGCAGAAAAAGCGCATGCGTTTCACTTAGTAAAAGGCAAAAGTTTGAGCCAAAATCCTGTTTATTGGCACAAAGTTTGCAGATTTACAATAAAGTACATTCACAGCAAAAAAGAAACAGTAACATGACAACTACCGCCGCTGATAAACAAAGGGCTGAATGTATGCGGTGATGCCAGATTACAACTTTTTTGCATGGACAACATGGAGTGGTTATTTTTTTTTATTAAAAACGGAAACTAGTTGACCGGAGAAACAGTGTTTATCACATAAGTTTTGTTTTTTAAATTGATGGCTCAGTAGTCTTAAATATAATCACGATGAAATATATAGTCGGAGTGACGTTGGAATATTTTTTTTAATTATGTCCTATAATCTGGATCTGGTGATTTGTGCGTATTGTAAGCACATCGTTAATTAAGCTGCTGATCAAAATCATTTGCCATGATCTATAAAAATGTTTCCTTTGCAATCTATTGGCAGTTTTATAAATCAAAGTAAGATTACCGCATAATATAACCTTTTAGGTTAGGTCGCATTTGCTAAAAACAAGTAAAACACGCACCAAAATTCTAAATTAAATTATACATAATGCAGTCTGAAACCTTAGGTAAAATCGTGACAGTTCATTCCACTATTCAATTTTGAACGAAATCTCGATAACATTCAACAATGACATCCATCAAGGTCGTTTATTAAACTCTGCACATCTCTATGAAGTGAGAATATTCTTCGAACACACCACCTTCAGCAGATAGAGGACAGATAACAGTTCAACACCCGGCGATTTACTCGCATTCATTTTTCCGCAAGTAAGTAGCAAAGTACTGCGCTTTCTCCCCGCCCATCAACACCCACTTATATCGCCTGATATTTTAACAAGAACTTGGAACAAAACATAATTAACATTTCATGTCAAATTAATTTCAAACCTTATCGCCCATTCAGTTCACACATTTATTAAAAAAGTAGAAAACAAAACAGGTTCTCTCACGCAACACTATTAGCATACATACGTGTCGAATCAGAAAATTTAAACTCGTCATTCTAATTAGTGTATTTTGCGTTTTCACTTTTTAATAGGCACATTTCAGGCAGATTCTGTACCTAATAATAAACGCACAATGTCCCTAAAGGAGGTGAGTTTAGAGTGGAAGAAAAATATTTTTCATCATTGCAAAGGTTTGTGTAGTGGTCTTACAAGCACTCCCTTTTATGTTTTAGCAATTTGACAAGTCCGCTGAGGATGTTAAAAACCTGAAGTCTACACCCTCAGACACTGATTTGCTTGAGCTGTATAGTCTTTTCAAACAAGGCACAGTCGGCGATTGCAACACAGGTACGTATTTGCAAAAAAAAAAAAAAAACAACGAAACAGCAATAAAAACACAGTGTTTGTTATCTTTGTGAATCATGAAGAGATAATTGCGTTATACTTCTATTTCTGTCGTGACTACAGCTAAACCCGGCTTCTTGGACTTTAAAGGCAAGGCCAAATGGGAGGCATGGAACAAGCTGAAGGGCAAGTCATCCGAAGATGCACAGAAGGAGTACGTTGAGAAAGTCAAGTCGCTAGTCGAATCGATTGGCCTTAAGGAGTAAAGAAAACATGCGCCGGGCAGCAATATAAAATCGCACATTTTCTAATCTTTGTAACATGAAGCACAAGCATTTAATCGAACAAGCAGGACTATTTTTCGGAGCGCATCTTTATTGCCTTCAACTTTGCTATACACTACAATATTGTTGTAATTTGCACAAACTCTTTTCCTAGATCTTTATATTTCATTTTTCTAAAATTTATACATTTACAATTATACATGTATTGTATGTTTGCTATATAAATAAGGTTGAATGTAATTAAATTTGACTTAAAAGTGGAATTCGAAAGCGCCCTAGAAAAGGGAGAAAATCTCGTTTGGTATTTTGGGTCTTTTGCTATTTATTCAACGGTGGCGGTGCTGTTCGCTGAGTGATATCGCATGTAGAATTCTCTTTGGAGTTCCCGTAAGTTCATTTCCAGTGTCGCAACTTCGTCGAAACGCATTGCACTGCGTGCCTGCTTTATGTAGCCTTTGATGATGTTGATTTGCTCCACCAGTGGGTCATTGCTTGCCACGCCAGATGTGCTCATTTGGTATGCACTCCAATTGTCTAGTGTACGAACGGCAGACTGAAAACATTATGAAATATTAGAATTCAAGAAAAACGGTGTAATTGATGTTTGTAGGTTAAAGATTGTTAGGTGAAATTGTAGTCAGAGGCTAGATGTGTAAACTTCACGTGTACCATGTATGTTTTATCGTATTTTACATTATCAAAACCAGGTAAGAAGCAATTAAATTTCTAGATTAGATACTTTATTGTGTCGTGAGTAGCGGTGACGATTTAAAGGTCATTTTGATGAGTTATCGCTTCGAACTTTGAATTGGGAAACATTTTTGGTAACACATTATTTAAGCTTGCGATAGTATATAACATACTGAAATAAGTCTCCTTTCCGATTTGTGATTTGCGATGTTTAACTAGTTGGGGGTTAAGCACTTTCAGCGACTTAAATATGCTTGATTATCGCAATACGAGTGTATAGTGATTGATTTTTTTCCACGTCTCTGAATCGTTTTGTTAAACGACAGGAACAGGAAGCGCTCTGCAGTGGCCGGCTCAGCCATGCTTATCTACTGGGTAATTAGTTTCTACATTACGTGGACGTCTTAGTCAAGCACTGGAATGTGAGACCTAAGTATTCATCCAGTTTAAACATAACTTTTGCAACACCAATGATTCCAAGCCAACACGAGTAAATGCATAAGGGCATTTCGAGGATTTTGAAAATCCCTAATATCTGTATCTAAAGTGACTTAAGATGACCACAATAAAGTTTTGAAAAAAGAACATAAATGAGATTTGCTCCTCATGTGCAATCACTCTATTTGGATTTGGTCCTCATGAGCAAGGAAAATGAAAATGATTTTGAATGAAACCATTTACCACATTAATCAATAACCTCAAACCTTAACCTTATGTGACTCTTACCCCTGAAACGTATGACTCAGTTCCCGACGCAACACTTCCGCTGTCAGCTAACTCATACTTCTCGTACGCCTCCAAAGCCAAACGTCGCTCGGTCTCGATTCTCTGCTCTGTTTCGATACGTTTCTTATCCTGGATTTTCTTTATCTCTTCCTCCACAGGCAACGATGGTATTGAAAGCATTCTTTCCTTTATCCACTGCACACAGGACATTCGCACCGATTTTTTCATCGCTTCCTCCCGACTCCCCTCCTGACATGGAAGCAATAAAATTTTTTTGCTCTTCACATCGATACTTTCAGCAGCTTGTCCGATTTTTCCACGCAACGCACTCGCATCAGCAATTGTGTATATGGAATCACCGCCATACAAACTGTCTATGATTTTCAAGTACATATCGATGTCGGGAAGAATATCCTTTTTCAACTGTTGAATCTCGTCGTAAACCACAACGATCGGTGGACGGCATGTTCTGCTCTCGTGCATTTCTTTGCGCGTCTCCAACAGACGCAGGCAATGATCGCATGTTCGAATACTATTTAAGCGTTCGTCTTTTGACTTTGGAATGGTGTCAGTGCGGGACATGGTTAAACTGGAAAGTTCCACTGAAATTGCTGCATTTTAGTAAAGTTCAAAGGAGGGAACTCTATACCTACAAGCATCATCTAAACCGAGGAATTTTGAACAATTATTGCACATAATGCTCCCACAGAGGCGACAGTGATGTTGTCGACGGGCGATGTGGAAGCTCTTTGCACAATTGGGGCAGAGTTTCACAGAACTGCCGTCCAGCCATGAAACTACCTAGATGAGAAGATTAGATTCATAGTAAGTGAATAGGCATTGAACATACATTTTGCTCATGTTGCTTCCTTAGCACAGGTTCGGCTGGCATATCTTTAAGCAGCTTATGTAGACGAATTATCAGCTTATTTGTTTCACTGGCGTATCGCTCTAATCTGGGGTTTCTACAATTTACCAAGATTAGATTTCGGATTACACTCTGTCTGGACAGATTTTATGTACCTGACTGTGTTGAAATAGGATGTATGCGAACGTTCCACTCCTATACTTTGCACCATGTAGTTGAATACATTTCCACGAGCTGTCGTATTAGTTATGCGAGCATCCCGATCTAAACTTTTTGCCAAGTCAATGGAATCGTCAAAGTTGAGCTTAATTTTACGCTTAGCTTTGCTAAAAATATCTTTGAAAATTGATTTCAGCGCATCTTGCTCTTCGGCATGCACTCGCTCTACATGATCAGTTAGGAACTCCAGGGATTTCAAATCCTCTCGGCATATTGGACAGAGAAATCCTTCTAATATTTCACCATTATCATCGTCAAATGGATTAGACATAATTGTGCAGTATGTCTAATTAGATTTTCTTTACCGAAGGACAAAGAAGGCGTGAGAGAAGAGAACTTTTAATTAGATAATTTTGGGATATCACTTCTTTTTGGCTAGATGAAAACAAGTCAAATGACAGCTGAGCATGATGTCAACAAAACACCTCTTTTGCGTAAAGAGGTCCGTTCGTGTAACCAAAAGCCGTACTCTATTAAATGAAAATCAGAAACCAAAAAGCAATTGGTCTCTGATGAAAATACACGTAAATACTGTTCGTGTACAGTAAAAAAAAGTTTCTTACAAAAGAAAACGTTCATTAGAAATATGAAGCTGGCTTAAAATTGTTTACTTTACCAATCTCTATTTTCGCAACTTTTACACATTTTCACAGCCTTTCATCCATGGATGAACAAGGAAGGAGATACACAGCTTCTTCGTCTCCCGCCCTTGGGGAAAATTTGACAGCGTTTTTTATAACATCTCCCCTTCTTGAACAGCTGATCGGAGAGCCAAATTCACAGACAGGGTTTCTCTCCGAAATGAGAATACGTGTGAGCTACTCAATCTGCCGATTACCTTCCCGCTCAAACTATTGGGGTGGGTTTTAATATGAAAAAAAGTCGTTAATTGTTGCCAATTTCATTTAATGTCATAGAATGCTGATTCCTGTGATAAATTCTGCGGAATGTGGAAACATAATTTTTTTTTGTCATCTTTTGTTGTTTTAAGACATTTTACACAGTTGAACTGATTAAAAATTTAAAGTGAATTTAAAATACCGGCAATATTTCTCACCACCAAAAAATTCAAGAACATGGCGGAGGGAGTGCGTGTTCAGAAGGTACACCAGTAACGCAGCAGTTGCACTTCAGGCATACTTTTAAGAAATGTTTTAACATATTATATGTGTGTAAATAATTTTGAACTATTAACATATCAATAGACCTTGTTGCTAAATTATAAATTAAAATTGCATACATAATTTTATACATACAATATTACAATGCTTCCCTTATAAAATGAATACAAAACGCTACTACAGACTTATGTTTAAAATGAAAAATTGTCATAAATCGCTCTATTACTTTAAGTATAAATATGTTATTTAATAATTGTGTTCGTCATACTGTAGATGTGATTAGAAAAATATTGAATTCCACTAAATTATTGATTTTATAAGAATCGATGTAGATAAGTCTTTTCGTTAGTTATAGCTTTAGACCAAGTCGAAATATTAATAAAAATAAAATAATAATATACAAAACAAGAACATGAAATTCCGAACATGCGTAAATATCTTTAATCGTACATTCATTTCTGTTTTCATAAGTCATGTGATATACAAATAAATATAAATTTTACATCGTTGTTTTAGGTTGTAATTAGTTACACATTGGCATTACTATATACATTTTAATAAATGTAATGTAGTGGTATAGAATCAAAAAGAGTAAGTTATTTTTTATAATTTATAGCCCATTATTAAAAAAGAGTGGAGGTGTGTTGTTTTTCTAAAGCTCATCAGAATCCTAACAGTAAAATACTGAATTCGCCTTTATTTCTGTAATTAAATAAGGTGCTAATAATAAAATTCTTCTTAGTAGTATATGTAATTCAAAATATCGGTAGAAACGAAAACCGCATAAAAAATACAAAATTCCTTCTTATGCTCAACTTTGAAATTGCAAATATGCATCCTTTCCTTTTTTGTACATATTTCACAAGCCATTGGATGCATAATATAATACTGAATATCTATTTAATAATAATTTAAAATCTTTATATATTAATTAATTAAGGTTTAGATGAGACTAATATCAAGGAAAATTTATTTGGTTACTTACGAACCTACTCCGAATAAAATCTCATAATGGTTGACGAATACAGGAAATACGTGGGCAATTTACGAATGTTTGACACTATTGTGGGCAAAAATTCAGGAAATGGTCGACATGTTGCAAATTTTGGAGGGGAAACGTAAACAAGTGTGGGTAACATGAAAAAATGTTCGATGGTTCGTAAATAACTTTCAGAAATAAACCTAAATCCACCACAATTCGTCAATAACTGTCAAACGTTTGTAGGATGTAGGGGAAATCAGCTGATCGATCAGCTGGGAAGCTGTGTATCTCCTTCTTCGTTCATCCATGCTTTCATCCCAACGTGAAATGACAGATTCCAGTAAGTGCTTGTACGCGAACAGACATATGAGCCACAAGACGTCAAGGCGGCGAAAGCTGTAGAGGTCTGTTTGTTTTATAAATTTCTTATTACTCTTGACATATCTTATGGGAGGTATAAATCTATCTGATAGACGATTTTAATATGTGTATCTGCATTCGGATGGTGTTTCGAACAGAATCTTTGGTTTCTGGTTTCGAATTAAATGCAAAGATATACTTAATTTAATGACAACGAAAATCGCTATTAAATCTATGCAAAGCATTCATTCAGTCGAATGCATACTTCGAGAAGGCCTGGAAAAGATCCACGCATTTGTTTTTCCTGATTTTTTTTCGGCAATCAGCTGTTTGTTGCACGACGTTCCGGCTGTCATTCTATTGTCACTCATCCCAGGTGTCTTAAAGTTGTTGGCTGGTTGCTACAAACGAGGTCTAAATAAAAAAGAAGTAGATAATAATGACAACGAAGCCAAATGTGATTTTTTCGGTAGACTCTATTTCACTTTCACCTGAATCTCAAAACTAATAAGCTCTTTACAGAATCCTGAAAAGATACCATTAGAAAAGTTATTCTTATGTGTGGATGAGGATGGTATAACAATAAAAGTTCCAGCATTGGTATGGTTCCTTTAAAAATCAACCCCCCACATCCCTCCACTTATTAGTAACGGTCTCTACGTCTTCTTTAGAACAAAAGATGGGCAACCAGAAAAGTATTCAACACGTATCTACCACTTGTCGGTTCTGGAGGCCTAATAAAAACAGGTGCCGACTTAGACGAGTGGTTCTATGAAAGTCGTTGGTTTCTCGATGATATGGTATTTCTACTTGGAGCAAAACAATATGAGTACAGTGTAAAGACCATTTCTCTTTCCCCGCAAATTGACATGATTTTCTTGCAGATTTTGGTCGTATATGATTTATCAGAAGGCGGCTATGGCATCCCTAATTTCATTCCTTAAAAACGCAACACCATGCTACTTGGATCTTAAGTCGCTCACCACAAATGAACAAGTTCTCTTCATGTACAACGACATTCTAGCCGCTGCCACTCGCATCGTCTGTCGCATCATTACCAATAAGGAGTCCGAAGAGGAGTGGATATCAAAGGACTATCTAGCGAATTTAATTTATTCGAATTTTCTCATATCGATACCGATGCTTTTTGATTTGATCATTGCTTTGAGCGAAAGCAATTTGAACATTCTCAGGAAAATCATAAAAACTGTGTTCCTCATTGAGCCAAAGTACAAAAACGATTTAACAACTGCCTTGCAAAACGTAAAGATCGCATTTAGCACAATTCAGCAAAGTGTGGAAAATGACATGCTTGAGTATAACGATAATCTAGAGACTCCCTACGATGATTTGGTGTTGTATATTCTTGATATTGCTTTCACCTTAAGTGTGCTTTTCGATGTGTTTCAAGACGCACGAGATATCGCTCATGAAATCAACTTGGGGCCTTGGTAAGTTGTATTCAACCAAAGCGTGGACACATTCATTAAAATTAGTCTGTCCTTAGCATTACCCAGTTTTATGACAACTGCATTCCATACATTTACAAAAGCATTTGCATCATCAATGGGTCAGCAAACTGTCTTAAGTGGCTTAATGAGGCGAGACTTCAGTTTCTGAAGGCGTTTCGCAGCATAGCGTACTTACACGTAGAGAATGTGCTGAAGAATATGTAATTTTGTCGCAAGTTCAATCTGTTGAAGGATAGATGCATTATTGGGTTTTGTTTTAGTGAAGAGAGCTTACTCGATGCTGAACAATTTGTGGGACTTATGACTGAATGCCTGGCAGACCGAATGTTTGTGATAGACTACCAGCGGGAGTATCCAATTGAATTGGATGTAGAAATCCTGAAGCAGGCCTGCAAAGATTTGTATCCTTTTTAAATAACAATTCAGGGCAATGGTTCATTTCTCTTAGTCCCTGAGTATCTTTTTTTTTCATATTCCAAACTTGTTATTTCCTTCACTAATTATGAAAACAGAGATGAATTCAAAATTGATTTCGTAGCGAAAGGTTACAAAGATGAAGCGGAGTCTGAAGCTTTGGGCATGATAGGCTGTATAGCAGATCTCGAGAAGTTAGACATTGAGGATAATGAACGTAAGGTTCCTTCTTATCATTTCTACAATTAATTTAAAATCATTATCTTCTTCCCACAAGCAGTTCCTTCAACATCAAGCCGAGCTCTACCACCACGACAGGAGCCAGAAGGAGCAGCATCTATAGACTACGACAATGATAAGCCGTCTACAAGTAAACGAGCTCCCGGTCTAACAACGACAGCCAATAACGCAACACCCACAGAACCCGGCGCTAGGAACTTTGACTTGGAAGTAAGAAGTGTCTTAGAAGTTTTACCACATCTTGGCGATGGATTTGTGCGGCGAGTCCTCAATCGATACGAGAACTCCGAGGAAGCAATAGCTGCCATTCTCGAGCAAAATCTTCCGCCAGACCTTATGAACTCAGACCAGAGTGAAGTGTATATTCCACCGGATCCCCAGGACACGCTATTTCAACAGACAGGCATTAAACGGTTTAATGTCTTTGATGGCGATAAGTACGATGTGATGACGCAAGATAACCCAGACTGTATTATAAAGGTTGAAAAAGGATTTCCAAATCAGCCAAAGAATCTGGGTGAGCTTCTTGATGACAAAAAAGAACTGAATGCTATTCGACATCGGTATCAAGAGTACACGCTGGTCGAAGAAGGCAATGAATATGATGATGAATATGATGACAGCTACGAGGCTCTGTTGGAAAGCGAGTCACGAATGGTTAAGTCTAAGGAACTAAAAGAGAATCTAACAGAGATAATCGACGTGGAGAGTGATGAAGCAGAATCATCGGATGACGACGCACCGGAAAATACAACTCAAGGCGCAGATAAGCGCTTGAATTTCTGCGAGAATCCAGAAGATGTTCGTGCACGCTATGAGGCCAGGAGGGCTGCGAAATTTGGAAATAGACAAGCGCAAGAACCGCCTAAACGAGATTTTGTGGGTGCACCCAAGGGTCAAGGTCAAGAAAAACAAGTGCTGATAAACCGTCACAAAAAAGATGTTCAAAAGTGGAGCAGAGCCAATCACAATCGAAAGGCAGGTGCCGCCTTTAAACGCAGCAAAGGTATGCTGTCCTGAAGTGATTCAAATTATTTCCAGTGTAATCTGATTACACTACTTGTAAGATGTGTTAAACAAATTTTTGCCAAGTGAAATTGTTTTATTTAATTATTTTATACTAAGTATCTAGATTGAATGAAAATAAATACACGAGATTAAGAAGGAATGAGTGATATTGGTGTTTTGGTTTTCATTTCGATGTGGGAGTGATTATCGACTGTACTGTCTGACATTTATTGTATGAAGTTAGAGATTCTATCTTAAATGCCAGCTCTGTTTTTAAGGAGTGTTAGCTTCAAATTTTAAATTAGTTCCGAGATCCATTTAATCTGAACCACGACGTCCTAGAATGTGACTAGTAAAGTGTCTAAGTATGCATCTCTTATGTGGGCTAGGACCTAGAACACATTGCGCCGGCCAAGCCATTACAACAAGACAACAAAGAATATTCTCGTTTTTAACGCCATTGATGAATGTAGAAAAATTGGCACAGTTGAAAAGCATAGCCATCAAGTGGGATCTCAGTGCCTTTTTTACTCAATCCGAGCTTAAACCGTTAAAAGTCATATAAACACGAATTTTAAGGTACTTGATAAATTTTTCAACCTCAAGATTGTAAATTACTTAATTTCTTCTTACAAGCTGTGCGGCGTACAGTTCAATACTGATTTGACGGCGAAATTTGAAAATCTTTTTCGTAGATAATTCTGGCTTTAATCAGGCTGCACTTGGTCAGCCTGCATCTTGGAGAGTTATGCCATCTCTGGTTGTGCTGTTGGGAGACCCAACCGTCGACGGAAGCTCTAACCAAGGAAGCAGGTAGTGCCAGGGTGAGTTCACGTCCAACGAATGCCTCTTTAGACCCTTGCCTGGCTAGTTCACCAGCAATCTCGTTTCCCGTGATCCCGTGATGTCCCAGGACCCAAACAAGTCTTAGCGAATTCAGTCTGCAGTTGCCAAAGGCAACACACTTACTTAGAATGCCATAATGGCCACATCTGTTTCATAGCAAGACGCCTAAGTACATTAATACTTTCTTCACGTAGGTGTCGAGAAACTGTGATATCCTTGAATTTACACAGCAGACGCAAGACCATGTTTTTCATACTTTCCGAAGTTCTTATTCTTAGTGCAAAAATATACCAAAACCGTTAAGCGCCAGAAATGACAAATTTGATTTTCAACCCATAATAGCACTTTTTCTCATCTTCTTCCCACAAGAAGGTAATCTCCAATGACCCAAAGCTTCCGCTTGAACTTCCGAACAGTGGTGCTAAGGCATTTTAACATTATTTTTAAGGCCTGAAATATTAACGTCTATTTGCAAATGAGTATTTGCATAAGAACACACTTGTAACATAAACATGTTTAATAATAATAATAATAACAATTTATTCGTTTACTTATCGTTTACTTATCGAAAAACAGCGTTAGCAGACTTTTTACCTTTAACGTCCCTTTGTAGTATTTATGCAAAAAGGAATGAAGAGGATTAAACAATGGTAGCGGAATAGCAATGGAATAACCAGTCACTAAATCGTGCTTTAGGCATATTAAGTATTTGAATCAGAATTTAAAAACATATTCGCTTACAAAATTTCGAGTAGTTGCTTGCAGAAGCAACTCTTTAAGATTTGGCCTAAGAAACAATTCAACAAAAGAATAATGCCGCTATCTTTAAAAAATAGCACGGTATTCGATATTCCAACACCACTAACATTTTTGAATAAAAAACACGTTAATTCTTTTAGTATAACATTCTCAAAACTACATATATTCAAAACAGCAATTCTGCAAATTAATTAAAATAAATTAATATGAAGCTTAAACTCGACGACTCTTCATCATCATCCTCATCATTATACTGGCGCATGAATGGCGAAAAAACAAGTTTACAAATATTAACCATTGACTTTGAATGCAATTCGTTAGACTTTAGATTTTAAATAATTTTTATTTACTTGAATTCATTAGCTTAGCGTAGCGGCACCCAGGCCAGGGCCTAACTTCTCAGAAACTACTCGTGTTGCGCGTACTACTATTTTATCACAAGCAGAGGAGACGTATAGTTAATTGTCGGCTTTTAATGGCGGGATTTTAGAAAATTTTTATTTGCAATTTGTACTCTTAGAGTGTTGTCAGCAACTCGAAAAAGGTGTTGCCGTGAGAAAATGCTAGGTGTCCCGTCCGGGAATCGAACCTAGACCTTCTGCGTAGGGGTCGTCGCACTTACCCACTACGCCATGGCGGCTTGAAATTTACGTTATTTGAAAAATAATCTTTTGACATTATAATTTAAATATGATTTCTGGGGTTTAATCTGGGGGTCCAATTTTTCCAACATTTGTGGCCGTTGTCGGCTATAACGCTTTCGAATGTTGTCCTCCAAGTGATCAATTGTTTCGGGCTTATCGGCGTAGACTACCGACTTTACATAGAAAATAGTTAAGCGGCGTTGCATTGCACGATCTTGGAAGCCAGTTCACTGGTGCGTAATGTGAAACCTTGCGCTATTTCCTTCTCCTGTTGCGCCGTCTTATTAAATCCACAGTCCCTGAACATCATGGTTCTTTAATTGATGAACGAAAAAGTTGGTAATCATGGCTCTACGAGCTTAGTGGTCACCATTGCCTATAACATTTTGGGCAGCATCGTTTTTGAAGAAGGACGGACCAATTATTCCACCAACCCATAAAGCACACCATTCAGTGAGCTTTTGGGTATCATCATCACCCCAAATGCGGTCGTTTTGTTTGTTGACGTATCCATTCAACCAAATGTGAGATTCATTGCCAAACAAAATTTACTTCTAAAAATTGAGATTAACGATAGTCTTTTTCAGGGTCAATAAACCGAATATGCGCCCTGGACGACTGTTATGATGATATACATTTACAGTTACAGTTGTCCAAAGCGTTTCAAACACCTGAAACTAACTTATAACTTATAGCAACACAATTCATTCATTTCAACACATTATGCACGAAGAAAAACCGAACAACGGTATTTTCAAGTATGAAATTTGGCTTCTCGAATTTACTTTTTGGATGTAGATTTTGGCCCAGTTTTCGTTGAGAATACTGCCATGTGCACTGTTTTCCTAGAAGTTGTGCGGCTCGCAGACACACAGACTTATCGACTTCTGACTTTCACACCTGCAAAATGCTTGCCAAAATTTATTTAAACAATCAAAATTGAAAATTGTACTGAACTTTTTCTTTTTTTTCATTTCCACATGTATTTTACTGAACTTGTTGTATGCTCGTTCATATTTACAATTTGACTCATCGGTTGTCAAGCAAATTGTATCCACAAATTTTGGTCTGTAAATATCCATTTTCTTTATTCGTCTACTCGATTCCACAATATTTCTTGCATTTGTGCAATCTTCGTTCGCGTATAGATAGTAGTTTGATTGCGAACTTAAGCTGAATTAGCAATGGTACGCCAGAAGGAAGACAATTCCATGCTTAAGCCCAACCTTGAAACCTAAGGTCTATTCTGGTGTTGCTAACTTCGTTCAGGCTTTGAGTGATACCATGGACACCAAAGTATAACCCTCTTCGTCCATTTTCGTTACACCTTGAAACTGAGTCTTCCCTTAAAGCAGAGATATGTTTCCATCTTCCCCTTTCTTTTTGGCAGCCGGCGAATGCCCCTTGAGATCGACTCCTAATTTTACAACGCGAAGGTGAAACTTGGAATTTAACCAAGGAACTTACTATTTTCACTGAGAAAACCAGTTAGTCAGACTCGAATGCAAAGGCTGGGCACTTCGCTGCGTTGAAAGTAGTTTCCACAATTAGACAAAAGACAAGCCACAATTAGATCTCCCTACTCGTGTGATGATGCACACAAGTGCTGGTGAGCATTTAACTGTATTTCTACAACGTGCCTGTGCAGCTTAGTGCGAGTGATTCATTAAAATCGTTCACCAAGAGATTGAATTCAATCGACGGTTTTGGGACGGCCGCTCTAAGCCGATCTCTATTGAACCACATTACCTAATTGTGTGCACAAAGTGATATGCACAACCTTCAACTTCATCGCAGTTAATCCAATCCCTGTGAAATCATATCTCACCCCACATGTCGTCTTCGCAGCAAAACCACCGCATCAAGTTTCTCGCCTGATCAACTAAACCGGCTTCTTAGGTTTTCACCATCAGTTGCTTTTCACTGGTGCTGATCGTCAGTTCGTAATGGATCGTTGGCTAGACAAAGTCGCAGTAGTCACAGGAGCAAGCTCTGGCATAGGCGAAGCTGTTGCCAGAGACCTGCATCGCGAGGGAATGGTGGTTGTTGCGTTGGCCCGTCGTGAGGATCGCTTGGAGGATATTCGAAATAGTCTCCCGATTGAGAAGCGCTCTAGATTCCACATCCTGCGATGTGACGTTTCCAATGAGGACCAGGTAAAAAGTGTGTTTTCCTTTGTGGACAACGAACTGGGCGGAGTCGATGTGCTAGTGAACAACGCCGGGGTAGTGAAGACCACCGAACTGGTGCAACCAGACAACACGGCTGAAATCAAGGAGACTCTGGATACAAACGTATTGGGGGTCGTCTTCTGCACCAGGGAGGCCTTCAATTCGATGAAGGCTCGCAACGTCGACGGACACGTGGTGATCATCAACAGCATTGCGGGACATCACACGCCGAACATCTTGGAGATGCCCTCATTGAATATCTATCCGGCTTCAAAGCATGCAATCACTTCGATGATCGAGACTTATCGTCAGGAGTTTATTCGTCATGGGACAAAAATCCGAATAACGGTAAAGAAAACTTAAATTTAAATGAGTGAAGTGTGTGAGAAAGATCTTCGCTTTTTAGGGAATAAGTCCAGGGGCGGTAGATACAGAGATTTTTCCAGATCATCTGATCGATACGTTGCGAGTTACGATACCCATGCTCAGTTCAGAGGATGTCTCTAGTGCGGTACTGTATGCGCTGGCAACACCACCCCATGTCCAGGTACGTGGAAAGAAAAGTTGATCGGTTGTGTGGGAAGTTGTTAATTTATTTGTTTTTCTTTGACAGATCCACGATATCACCTTGAAACCTGTCGGGGAAAAGTTTTGAAAGTGAAAATGCGAATTCCGTATTTCGTGCGTTGATTGGAACACTCTAGAATTTCTCTCCCATTGGTTTGATGATTATGTTGTGAACCTGAAAAGAAAAATTTGCTTAATAAAGACGAAAGTGAAGTTTTAGCTTGACCGATTCCAATTAATCTGTTGGAATAGCCAGGGATGTAACTAAGGGGCGCCGGGTGGTGAAGAAAGGAAGGTCATGCTGGATGGAGATGCGATTCGGCTGAGGTTCTTTGGACTCAGAAATTACATAAAACTTCACTTCTCATGTTCACCCAAAGAATTTGAATGAAGAGTCATGAATTTTAAATCCAAAATGAGTTCTCAAAACTTTGTCATTTTCAAACGCCATTGCCATGTTAAAAGAAAAGGATATCAAAGACGAGAGTGCTTATTGTTTCTTTTACTATTGATGTCAGGGTTGTCAGAGGAGGCTGAGAATTAAATGTAACACGCATTGCTATGCCATAAATATCTTGACTTCTGACTAGGAGCAACGTTGCGCCTGGAGAATATACAATTTAACCTGGAGGAACAGCGTAGTTGAGGGAGACCTCATTTCAGATGGAGCGCTTAACTGAAAAAGTGACCTGTAGTCAATTCTGGATGCGCTTAGCTTTGTGCCAATTGAAGAGCTTTGCAAACAGAGCCCCAGGTCCACCCCAAGCCAATGTTCGCGCAGAAGTGAAAGTTATGTACTCGAAGGACGTTGTACGAAAAAATAAATGTGTCACTTCAAAATTTGATAAAGACAAGCTGCTCTTCAGCAGCTGAGTTCAGTGATGAACAAAATGAAGTTTGTCGGCCTTTTTGACGGAACTTTCAATTTTCCTTGTTGTGGTACTTAGTAAGCTTAGCTTAGCTTAGCTTTTAGTCTCAGATTTCACAAAACTTACCTGAACATTTTGTGGCGTTGAGATGGCATACAGAACCGCATCAGCAACATCATCCGACTTCAGCATCGGTACACTCTGCCTCACCACAGCCTGAATTTCCGCCGGTAGAATATCGGTGTCCACAATTCCTGGACTTATGCTCTATGGAAAGAACTGAATTTAATCAAATCCTTAACTCAATCTCATCCAACTTACGGTTATGCGAACTTTTGATTTATTCCTGAGAAATTCCTGTCGATAGATCTCTGTCATTGCTCGTAGAGCGAACTTGGTTGCTGGATACACATTCAATGACGGCAAGTCTGGTCCCAAATTTGGTACCTGATGACCAGCCACGCTGTTCACTATGACTATGTGACCTTCCACGTCCCGATCCAGCATGGAATTGAATGCTTCCCGCGTGCAAAACACCACTCCCATCAGATTTGTGTCAATTGTCTTTCGAATCTCTGGGGTATTTTTGCGTTTGCTTAGCTGTGTGGTCTCAATGACGCCGGCGTTATTCACCAGAATGTCCACTTCTCCTAAGTTTTTCCGAGTCCAATCGAACGCCTTCATGACCTCATCCTCTTTGGTCAGATCACACTTAAGAGCGTGGAGGTGCTGCCGGCACTCTTGTGGCAGTTCTTCGGTTAGTTTCCGCACTCTCTCATCGCGACGTGCCAGGCCGACAACAACTAAGCCTGCCGCGGCTAAAGCTTTAGCACAGGCTGCTCCAATTCCAGCACTTGCACCAGTGACAATTGCGACTTTCCTCTGCCAGCGTTCCATGGCGAATGACGTGCACAGAAGCAGAGAGCTCTGACATGAAGCCAGGTGAAGCCCGACAGATTCAATGATCCAATTAGCATGCAAGCCGTGCGCTCATTCTCCCCTAATTGACAAGCAGCCCCTTAACAGAAGTGACAGCCCTGTATTCGGTTTCATTCTGTATTAGGCAATCGACATGGAAAGGTGGCAGAATAAAGTTGCTGTTGTCACTGGTGCCAGTGGAGGAATTGGGGCAGCTTGTGCCAAGGCGCTTGTCGGCGCGGGTTTAAGGGTTGTCGGCTTGGCGCGGCGGGAAAATAAGCTGAAGGAGGTGCGAGAGAGCTTGCCAAGCGATCTACAATCGCGGTTTATTCCGAGAAAGTGTGACGTCTCCAAAGAAGATCAAGTTATCGACACAATCGACTGGACCGAGAAGCAGTTGGGCGGCGCCAGTGTTCTGCTGAACAACGCTGGCATCACAAGGGAAACGGAACTGGTTGCGCCGGGTAACACGAACAAAATCCGCGAGGTTATCGACACGAATGTTATGGGCGTGCTCTGGTGCACCCGCGAAGTATTCAATCGAATTAAGGCACGTGGCGACGAGGGACACATTCTGATAATCAATAGTATCGCTGGTCATCAGGTTTTGAATTTCATCGATGTGCTGCCATCTTTTAACATCTATCCGTCTACGAAATTCGCCATAACCGCCATGACAGAGACGTACCGTCAGGAGTTTCAATTGCACAAAGCTAACGTGAAAATAACGGTAAATTTGCAAAACAGAATAATTTTATATTTTGATAAAATCTTGTGTGTTCGTTAGGGAATCTGCCCCGGAGCAGTGGATACAAATATATTTCCACAGGAAATACAGTTCTTTGTAAAGAACATGGCTAGGCTTAAGCCGGAGAATATTGCAGATGCCGTTTTGTATGCTTTAAGGACACCCCCTAATGTTCAGGTAGACTAAGATCGACTGCGACGTGTGTCAGTTTTCTTGAAATCATCATTTATTCTTTGTTAACTTTTTCAGATTCACGAGATAACCGTCAAACCAATGGGCGAATTCTTTTGAATGTACCGCTAGTTGTAAGGCATTTTATTTGAAAATAAATACTAGCAAGAAATCCTTATTTTGGCTTCTGATTGTTTTTCCAACTCTTAATTCTCGAATTGAAAATAATTTGTTTGCAAAAATTTGTTGTTGTTGCTCTTTATACTTTCTTAATGCATTTTCTGTGTAAGAAATACATACGATTTTCGTTTAATGGAATTTCGAGATGTCTGCAAATTGGTTCTTTTGGGGTTTTTCCATAAGTGTTGATAATTTGTTTCCTCTTCAATTACAACAACTACTAATTGAGCACAGAACTCTTATTTGTCTTCACTATCAATTGTTACGGGTTTTGTTCTAGAGCTACACACAGTGCTGGCACGCTAATTAGGTAAAACGAATGCAAAAGATATAAACTTAAGTAAGGGAGTTCAATTTTTACTTGTTTTGATATTAATACATGTTTAAGGTAATTAAAGTTTTTGCAAAATAACTGTAATAATAATAAAACAAACATAAAACAATACAAAAACACAAAATAGAAGTTTTCGAAACACTCCTAACTCTCGTGGAAATACCCAAAAATTCAAAAACAGAATAAAAATGGCGTAAAATTCGCAGCAATTCAGGTTAGCATACCTAGTACTTTGTTGGATACCCTTTTTCAGTGATTACGGCAGCACATCTTTTATTTAAGGAGGATGTTAGGCGTTCACACTCTTCCCTTGGTATTTTAAAACATTCTAATATGTTTTTCTTTTTGGAACATTTGACATATTAGTTTCCTCTTCTCCGCCGTTGAACTCTTTTCGCGTCCCATAACTATTTAATAATATGCCTGATCACTTCAATATAATGCCTTTGTAACTCACCACAATTATTGAATGAATGAAAAAATATTTTTAAAATAAATAGCAATTTTTTATTTGGGTGTGCTAATTAAAATGCCAATGTGAAAGGGGAGTTATTTTAAAAAATATTTCTTACAAGGCGAATTTCAGAATTTAAAACCTTCAAAATATTGTTAGAGGCTGTTAGAAATGTAGTATTTTTTAATATTACAAAAAATAATAATTTACAAATATGTTATATTAAGAAATAAGGCATATATTTATTCTTTTATGGGGGTGTGCTAATTAGTGTGCCAGCACTGTATATTGAGTAGCACTGAGCAGTTACAATAAGAAACAGTGATGTTAAAGAAATGATGTGTGACATGATGATATGTAATAATGATAAATGAACGCATTTCTTGTTACATTATTTTTCCAATAACACAAGCCTTGAAATTTTCGCAGAAACAATGCCTAGACCCTTTTGTGTATGCATCTCCCCTGTACAATCAGCGCCATTGGTCGCGCAATAAAGATTTTTAATTCGATATGGTTCCTCATATGAAAGAAATGCAACAAACGCACGACTTGCATAATTGGTGTTAGTTGCCCGATCTAAATGGTATTTCGAACATTGATTTTTAAAATAAAACAAAAGTTTATTGCGATTATGTTACTTGTATGTAATATGTGTTAGCATGAACTCATTTTGAATTTAACTTACTCAACAATTGCTTTGTAAATCTAATTGGCTGTTTCAACATAACGGAAACTATCTTATCACAATAATGCGAGTGGCTAAAATGTCTAGCTTGAGGGCCAGTCTTCCGAAAGCAATCTTTTTGGTTATGAGGTCTAGATTATTAGTATAAAAACAATTTTTATTTGTTTTAGGACACGTGCTGCCGAAAGTCAACGTATTTTGGTAGTAGTTCATGGTGAATATGCGCTAGCTGAACGAACGTACCACAAGTAGTTTGCACGATTTTAAAGTTGTGATTTTGGCTTGGAAGACGATGAATGTTCTGGGTAGCCAAAAAAGATGAAGAACTGGAAGCATTACTCTATGAAGATTGTTGCACCACAAGAAGAGCTCGAAGAATCCTTGGGTGTCACATAAGCAGCTATTTCAACACGTTTAAAAGAAGCTGGATGTATTCAAAAACATGAAAATTGATCTCCACATAAGCTCAAGCCGAGAGACGTCGAAAGGCGGTTTAACATGTTCGAAATGCTGATGGAGCGCCACAAAAGGAAATCATTTTTACTTCGGATTGTAACTGGTGATAAAAAATGGATCCATTACGACTAATCAAAGCACAAAAAATCATTAGAGAAATTTGGCCAACCAGCCAAATCAACGGCAAAGCCGAATCTCTGCTCTGTATTTGGTGGGATCAGAAAGATGTACTGTACTGCGAGCTGCTAAAACTGGATAAAACCATCAATAGACAACGCTGCCGAACACAACTAATCCTTTTAAAGAGAGCAGTCAACGAAAATGCCCGGAATATTATTTTCCATTATGACAGCTCTCAGCCCCACGTTGTTTTTTCGGCTAAAAACTATTCGGAAAACAGTGGATGCGAAGTTTAACCCCATCCGCCTTCAGACATTTGATTCGGTGGATGCAGAACGCCCTCACTGAAATACGGTTCACATCAGAGCTTTATTCATTGTTGGATTTCATACGATGCCAATTCTTTTGGTATGAGATCCACAAATCGCCAGAAAGAGGGGGAAAAGGCATAACAACAGATGTGCAATACCTTGAATAATACTATTGCACATATTTTTCTTTAATAAAAGTTCAAATTTTGAAAAAAAAACGCACGAATAAAGTTGTATACACAACAATCAAACGAAATAAAGTGTTTCGTTTCCAATACTGTGTTTCAATCTTCCGTTACAGAAATCTTGGATGTCAAATTCGGAAAAAAGTTGATACCACCCACTTACACAGTGTACCTAAAAATCTAAAAAATCTCTTATCTTACGTTTCCGTTCGGGATATTTTATCCTCCATAGTTTTGACTCTATTGCGTACACCTTCTTTGAGTGCACCTCGCATTTTTTCACGGCACCACCTCTCTCGAGTTGCTTACACTCAAAGAGTATCAATTATCTATGTAAAGCCGTTCGGAGTCGGCAAAAAACTGTAGGCCCTTTCTACTCTACTAAAGAGAACAGTAGCACGCACAACACGAGTAGTTGTTGTAGAAGCTAGACCCTGGTTCCTTGTGGGCTATGGTTCCTTTCGATTATTATTATTATTAGCGATTTATCATTGTTAAATTTAAAATAAAGCGGTTTTACTAAACTGAACTTAATTGAAGTATCTTTTCCTTATTATTATACATTCTGCAAAACTCGAGAAAGTGATCCTCACGAAAAACAATAAATTGTCATCCGTAGACTTCACTGTTCAAACCCAATTACAGACAATCTCCAATCTCGTTCCGTATGTGATAACATCTGACCACTAAACTAAATCATATATCCATCAAAAATATAATGTCCAATAATATTAAAAAGAGAAGAAAAAGACGTCCACTCACTCAAACCTGTTTGCAATTTAATCTATCCATCAAAGAGCTCACACTACACGACAGGTGGTGCAAACATAACACAACAGCACCGCGGAAGACACGACACAGTCGCAGACCTAAATATCATACATTAAAGCCCTCACCAGTGATACCTATTACACATCGTCCCCCAGCCGAGCTCACCGATTCGTTCCAATTTCAATTGCGCGCCCCCGAAGAATCACGCCAAGCGCATAAGCGTCATCGCTGTGCCGCGCTCGTAGGAAAGACCCAGTTCAGTACCCCGCCTCTAATGGGATTAGAGATGCTACCAGATGTGCCCAGCAATCCGCTTAGGTAAGCCGCACGGCAAAATGTTGTGTTTACCTCTCGAACCTGCGACTTCAAACCTGTTCGATGTTCAGTCATTTCCCCACACGCAACCGAGACATGCGATGCACAAGAAGTCAATCGTGTCTCCTACCAGATGGTGTGGTCTTGGACGCGGGCTTGTGGTATCTCAGAGCCAGTCTTACAAGACTCTCCAGGTTTCTGCGGTGAGACAGTTCAATTGGAACTTTGCTCGGCGGCGGACGTTTTCAGACATCTCTCTCTATCTGCGGCCTGCGTTTGGTGAAATGCGAAGAAAGGAAAACTCGACTCGAATCGAAAGTCAAGCTTCGCGTGTGTCTGTGTATGATTGTTTATACTTCTCGCAAAGTAGTCCGGCGGACCATTTCTCGTGTGACGACTCTGTAAACGGATTAATTGCAGAATAAAATCACTCGCTAAATACTTGCTGAACTGTGTCTCCTTGTCGACGATACCCGAGACAGTTTTGTAATTCGAACGCGACGGACAGACAATCAGCAGCTAAACCACGACGTTCATATCGGTCACACAGGGTGCTGCGTGCGTCTCCACTTCTGTGACGATCCCAGTCCACAAGAAATGAAAATTCGTAAAAATGTGTTACAAGAGTGAAATTTAAGCAGTTTTGTCGCGACCAAAAAAAAAATACAAATTCAAATCATTTAAAGTGGAACGACACAGCGCTAATATCGTGAGTTTTGTGTGTTTGTTTTGCTTTGTTATTTCCGACAACTCAGACCTTCGTTTGCTCTGGTTTTTCGGGCGAGCTGTCATCAGTTTGGATACGGAATTGTGTTGTGCAGCGAAATGTCGGATATTTACTACTGCAGCAGCAACAATAAGGTTGGTTTGCTTTTCTTTTTGCCTTTCTTTGTTTTTACTTTCTTTTGAGAGTTTTTTTGGGCTTTTGATTTTTCCGCTGTCGCGGCGGCGGGGGCCTGACACAATTAGTTGAGTCAATGGCTTCGGGGGGAAACTGCTTAAGTGAAAGAGAAGGTGATTCTGGGGTACATAATTATCTAGATAATAAATCGGAATGATTTCAAAGATGAAAATTACAAAACGTTTCTCACAGGAAATGGGCGTTTTGGGTGAGGAAAGATAAGAGGCTCTTGTTGCGGCCAGAGGTGATTAATTGAGGAGAAGAATTTTGGGAAAAGGCATTTAGGCTCAATTTGTGGATATTTGTTGACCATTAATTGCTGGTAAACTGTTTTTCTTACCGACATTTACTTTCACTTTGCAGCTTGAAGAAATTTGTCTTAAACGAGATAATCAATTAAATTCAGAGCAATTTGCATCTGTGTGCAAATATCACACATTCGCTGCTCGAATGAATCGAGTACGATTTTATTGTGGACATTGGAAAGGAAAGCGTTATCATTTTTTGGTAATTTTTTGTCGTTAAACAGATTTCACGATTCCCACTGGAACGTGTTCTGGAATTTATTGGTTTCATTAACGTTCAGAGATGATTCTTAGATAAGGCCTTGAGGTATAGCGCAAGTATTGCAGTCATGTTCAACTAGAAACAAATCTTATCAGCTGAAATTACAAGGTGACTCTCTTAGTGTAGAAGGTGAGTTCAGTAAGGCTCGGATTAGTTTCGGAGTGTACTGGCCGTATGTGTGATAAACTCGGCTTTGATTGGAGATAATCCATTACAGTCTATATTGCTTATTTGAAACAGATAAGTGTGGTGTCCCGTTGTATTCGCTTTATACCGCGTAAGAATGAAATAAATGAGAATTACGGAGCTGTTCAAAATAATAGGGAACGCCCCTGTGGACAGAGTAATTGAATACTAGTCTCACTCTCTCTTGTTGGCTTTTGTTCGTGGGAACGTTTTAGTCCTCGTACAGTCGTTTGTCTAGTAGAAACGTTTTTGAGTCCTTTTGCCTTAAGTTTTCGTAAACTTGGCTGGGTAAGGGGCAGAAGCGTAGCAGATCACTCAATAAGTCCCGGGACATAGGGGGCGGCACTAACAAAAATTATTCATTTAATATTAATTTTTTGTAAGTGGCGCCCCCTATATATCCCGGGATTCATTGAGTGGTGGACAAGCTTTGGTAACAAATTTAATTTTTTGTTTTCCTAAAGTTGTAGACAACAATTTTTACAGAAATTCTATTGGAAAACTTATTTTGTACAACATCTCCCTTTTCAATTAAGTCAAACGGAGCGAGTAAAGTTTTGAGGTGTAATAAATCAAAGTCTTACATTAAGTTTTGCCGTTTCGAAGTCGACAATAAACTGTGGGTACCTTCTTCCCGTGGGAGAATAATAGCGAAGGTAACTAAAATAGCTAGGCCCTGGTTATTGGAAGACTGTAGCTTCATCCAATTTTATTTATTTACAAATCCAGTTCCAGAAGTTCGTCACTGTTGTGCGTCTTTTGATGCGATAAGAAAGAAGACTCTCATAAAATACTAACCCAAAACTAAAAGTTACAAGGAAAAAAGGGCACGCAATATTTATCATTAGAAGACACAGCCCATAAGATTGTATAAGAATTGCATTTACAAAAGTTCAACAGCCTTTCTTGAAACTACACTCTTTTGTTTACTTCACGGTCTAAAGAACCTTTCTCTGTAAAGACTGATGATGATGAATTTTATTATCTCTAATTTATAGCTTCTGCAGCAAAAAGTGAAATATTTTATTGTTTTGGTCAGTTTCTTTAGATTCAAGATACGTATCACGCTCTTGCTAGTTTTTGATTTAACGCTTTATTTTATTATCATAGCATATATATCATTATGTACTGCTGTAAAAATTTACTTAACTTAGACTATAACCTTTTAATTCACTACCAATAGTTTGTTGCAATGATAAAATGATGGACATCATCTTCTTCTTCTTCATCTTGTGGCGCTACAGTCTGCGGTAGACCTGGGCCTCAACCAACATGCCTCTTAAGCCATCACGACCTTTCGCTAGCTGCCTTCAGTTGTGCACTCCAAGTTGGTTGAGGTCCTTCTTCACTTTTGCACCACCTTAGCCTAGGCCGTACTCTGTTGCGTTGTCCCAATGGCTCAGATTTGAAGACCTTTCGGGCCGGAGTAGTGGTGTCCATACGCTCTACATGGCCTAGTTATTTTAAGCGTTGTATCCGAAGACGCTTGACCAGGCGCATGTCGCTGTATAGCGCATAGAGTTCGTTATTAAATCTTCTCCTCCAGATGCCGTCAACGCTAACAGGATCGAACATCGCGCGCAAAACTCATGAACATAGCCAATGGATATTCACACAACGGAGGTAAATTAAAATAAACTTCAAATTCAATAAACAACACAACACCTCTGCGGCCTTCTTTTATTTGAATTTCGAATCATAGTGAGAATAAGTTCTTCCCCTTACTGCTTATTCAACTAGAATTTTGATTGTAATCGGAAATGGTCAACTTCACTGTCAATTTTTCCCCTAGTCCACTTATGAATTTCTAGGTATAAAACGAATTTGGGATAAAATGCACGTCATTTGTTAATCATAGGCTTATAATCGCGCCCAAAGTAAATGCTGTAATTAGTATGATCCGCGAAAAATCTACTAAAGTCTGTTCGCGTAACTTAAAAATTTATATTTTATGTTTATGTAGCGGAAGTACGCTACCAATTTCATAACAGTGCTCTCAAATCATGATATTCGTATGTACCAAATTTGGAAACTCAAATGTAGTAGCGCAGTTACGCGTTTCAGTTTTTCGAAAATACCGTTCTGAGGAACCAGAATTCCTTCAGGGTTGCATTCTTCAAATCGCTCTTTCGCCCACGCGTAATTTATCAAAGCGAAATCTCCAAAAAACAGTGAGTCAACTTTCGCAATTTCACCTGACCGCATTCATGGATATCGGTGATGTTTTCGACCGATCTGGCGTTGCTGGCTAAGAGGGTCTCTAAATTGATCGCCTATTTTGAAATGGGAACGAATTTTGCAACATTTACACGAACCTACACTAATTTTGATAATTTTGTCATTTGGACGTGCTCTTCAGCCGTGTAACATACCCAGCTGATTAATCATCAGAGATCGAATAATAAACACTACGATTTGACAGGTGTTGCCGAAAATAGATTACCGTTATATAATGTAAACATCGAGCGGCCCTTGTTACAAAATCCTACAGTTTCTGTTGTGTTGATGAAAGATATTACTTGCGTTGTAGTAAAAAGAAGAGTAAACATTTCAAAACTGGTTACCCTAAATATTTCCAATTCATTTTAACTCTTCTTTTCACTTTTTTTGTTTATCTCTCAAGGGCATTAAATGTCTCATGCCCTAGAACCTCTTCTCACTCACACTCATCGAACATCACAAAAATACAAAAAAAAAGAAAACCCTCACCTCAGATTAAGTGCAAAACGTTTACTTTCAACCTCACAGTTTATTTTCATGAATTGCCTGACAAATGAAACCAATGAACCCAGAAGTCGCTAGTGTTCGTTCGCTCACTTCATCCGCTTAAGCTTAAGCGAAAACCTAGGCACTGGCTTTGTGCAGGAAAATCAAGTTGACAATGAGTACCAGAGCCAGAGACAACTTTCATATGCGCGTACGTATCTGAATCTGTGTCTGGTTACGATGTTTCAAGGTCCTCGCTCAACTCAGAGTGTTGTGAATTTATTTACTATCGATCTCGTAGATGGAGTATGTTAGCAAGAGACACACAGCTTCTTGTGATTTTGCGATCGATTATGCAAAAAAAATGTTTTTTAAGTATCTAAATATTTATCCAACGGTATTCTGAATTCGTAGGGTGAGAGTGTGGAGAGGGTGAAAATTGCATATATTATGTAAATCGGAGTGAAACATGCGGTTATTCACTTCGTAGGCAGGGCAGATACATATGTGAAACAAGAACGTGCGTTCAAACAAGTTTAATCGTTGTGCTTTTTTTTCAAAGAAACTCGTTTTAAAATTGCAAAAATGTTGGTTGTTGATTCAATTTGTCAAATCAATTGAAACTAATATCACTTGCATTGCATTCCTTTCATTTTTTTCAACAGTTAAGTCAGGACTTTACTCATTGTACGCGTAAGATCTCAAATACTTATTAATAATTTTGAAATTTTACAAAATGTTAAAGTTGAAATATATTGAATATTGAATATTTCATTTGTTTCCCTTTCCGGACATGTGTACGAGTATAACTGTACTCACAAGAACTTGATCATTGACGATGCGGTTTATTTCAAAACAAGTATGACCTGTTTTTCTGACATCATTTTTATATTTTTAAAAGAAGCATTAAGAATTTGTTGTGTCAGGTTAGTTTGAGTAATATTGAACGACCATATGCATGGAAAAGAGATGGCTCAAAAATTCTAAGTTTGTGCAATACATGATTGAAGTAGTGAACATGCCGAGCCCTTCAAAGTTGTTGTACTTTGAAGTGGGAATGTGCTTCTTGATGCGATTTTCTAGCGACGCATCTTCTGTGTAGCCTGATTGATACTGATACACGGTGATTAGTCCATTTACTACCACAGCACCTACTTGGGTACAATAGATTTAACAACTTTCTGGCTTTACTCTCGCCTCTTAGTTTTTTTTATGAAATTTGATTTTTGTTTTGTTCGTTGACATGCGTAAAGTTTAAAAAATTAAAAGGGAATATATTATAATCCAATTAAGATTTTATTACATTTTTTTTTCAGTATTTCAGAAATTGGTGGACATTTTATAAATATTCGTTTAATCAATTTTGATCCTATTTTCAGGAAATAGTTAAAAAAAGTTTAAATTAATGTGCCTGTTGAAGAACCCTTAGCATGTGATTTTGGCCCTGACTGCGTTTCTTAACGATTTGTCTGGTACCAATAATTTTGAGGATAGAACGATAATCATGGTTAATTTTGATGCAATCAACAGGTCATTCTAGTGCTAGTGTTTTTTTTCTCGCATTTTCATGCCTTTACAACGTACCTTAAACTGTATGCTGGTGTTTTGCGTAAGCTATTTGTAAGCAATCAAATTAAAAATAAATTGTACGGCACTACAGATGAAGCAAGGCCAAGCTTCTTCTGTAAATACTTGCTCTGTGGGTGCTTTTGTCTTATCACAAGTAGACTGGACAGGATATTGAAAAAATCATCTGTCATCTGGTTATGGATTAAATACCAACCATTGACACTTAGTATTCCATTCGTCATTCCATAGACATCGACGGAAAATCCGTATGTTAAGCTAAGCATTAATCGTTTTGCTCAACCCTTCCTACTCATTCGTCGTCTCATCGACAAACACCGTTTTTACGTTTTCTAATTTCTCAGTAAATATCCCTTTTTTACGCAACACTTCGGAGCGGATATATGCCTCCAGCTTTCTCCAGGTGCACTCTTTGAAGTAGTTCAGGTTCGTGCCCACTTATGTGCTCTTTCTCCATGTCCAATTGAGACGAACACTGCTTAGAAAGGGACTTTATTGTCCATAAAGTTTACGAGTACATAACCTAGAAGAAGCTTGACTAGGTGCACCGCCTGTTGTTGGTCGTTGTTACATCTCTTCAAGACGCCACACATTGTGTGTAGAATTTTTATATCGAAAAGACTCTCGACATTAGAGATCTTCTTAAGCCGCTTTCTAAAGCGGCCATATCACATGAAAAAGGAGGAATGTTGTTGTGCAAAGGCTACCTATTCCTTCGAGAGAAGGCCCTTTTAATAAATTTGGAGCTCAAAGAAATGCCGATTGACATTAATTCCAGTTTTGATATTGTTATCTCTATTGGATGTGAATCCAAATTATACTTGACAGTTTTGCCTCCCACTACAAGGATCTGTCCTAGACAGGCCTTTTTTGGCCGACTTTCAAGTGAGTAAATTTGGTCTTTAATTGACCTCTGAGTTTGACACGATCTTCTTAAGAATGACATTTGACAGACGTTGGAATTTCTTAAACCTCTTTTGGCTTTTGAAACTCGTGATGAGTTGGTTTCAATTCACGACAAAGCACGAAGAATTTTCCATTGTTATCGTCATCATTTGGTAGGAGTGCCAAAAATAGACATGCCATTGTATTAAACCTTCGTACCGTTGTTGGTGCTGGGCTAACAATGTTGGGTCTTTGTTCTGTCTACTTTAAAATACTTCTAACATCGAGAGTCTCTAATCGGCCCAAGGAGGAAGTCACAATTTATGAAATGTTATCAATTCGATTCTTTGTCCAGATGATCAATTTTTGCTAACTAACTATAAAAGTTGCAACCAAACAAAGTCTGATTGTCGTTGGAATAACAGGCAAAAAATGATAAAAACTTTTGAATGCCTTAGCTACGAGTACCACCAAGCTCTCCGTACAGATTTAAGACAGTAAGTGAGAAATTGATGCACATATGCAATGAAACATAGATTTGAAAAAAAAAATCAAAGTCCTTGGTCCACTCATTCCGCATCCATAATGAAACAAGTTAAGCAAATATTCTCACGACTACGGTACATGCTTGTGTACACGCACACGCGACTTTCAATGAATACCCATGGCACTTGTACATCGTATCTTTCCCATCCACCTGCACCTGGAACAGGTTCCCCTCCATCCTTTCATTTCCAAAGTAAACACGAAGGCAATCTGACATACCATTACCAAGTTGGGCCGTATCAACTTCAACTTCAGCTTCAGCGTCAACATCCTCTTCAAAGTGTGACGCGGTTGACCGAAACTCTGTGTTTAATCTTTCTCCCGCGCGGTAAGTGGCGCAACCCCAACACGATACGCGACAAAGGCCCAAGACATCAGTTTCACTAGTTTACCCACAATAACTCATGCATCGAGTCGACGAACGGCCTTACTGCGATTCGCAAATTATCTCGCTGAAAGAACCACGAACTCTGGCGGCAGCCGAGTCACGGGTCCGCGTGCGGTGAGCTTTAACCGCAAATCAACAAAAATTGTCTAATGGCGCTGCATTCGCTGCAACAAGAGCGCGCAAAAATCCCCCACGAATCTGAGCCACAGTTGGGATTTAGCATTTGGAAGGTCTGTGGCATTTGGTGTTCGCAACAAGTTGCCGCGGTATTCGGTTACATAACGTGGCTGCCCCCTCTCTTCAATTTGTGGACAGAATTGCGGAGGGGCCAATTCTACAATTCACTGTTATCGCTTAAAACCGATCGGTGCAGGCATTTAAAGAGCAAAGAAGGAGCCAGCGAGTGAACGATAACAAACTGGTTGTCCAAGAACTGGGTGTTCCTTTCGCTTCCCCGATGTCTTGGGCTTCGCACGCTGATCTCCGTCGACCGGAATCGATTTCAGCAGGAGTAAAATGTGCCTGACTCTTGTCGCTGCAGACAGCTGTGCATGCATCTTGTCGTGGTGGTGGTGCTTCCTTTTGCTGATTCCTTCCGCTGATAAGGGACATGAACGTGTAGCCAAAGACATCTGCTGTTGCCCTGCAAGTTGAGATAAATTTATTCGTTGCGGTCTGCTGGAGGTCCTCCAGAAGTGAATTCATTACTCAATGGCACGGTGGACATGAGTATTTTGCTGCTGTGACTTTGAAACTTTTCGGCGTGGGCAGCCATCCATAAATATGAGATGCAGATCGTGAGTGTTCGAGGGAGGTGCGACTGAATGTTTTATTTAATTGATTTCTGGAATTCTGGATATTCGTCGGAAATGTCAGGTGAAGCTTGGGTCGATGACTCTATTTGGACGATATAAATGCCAAGAGCTCGAATCAGAAATTTCTTAAGTATACGCCCCTCCATTGACATTTATTTTAAGACAATTTCAATCCAAAATATTAACACCATAAAAATTACCTGCAATGCCTGACCTGGTCCGACGAGTAACTCCATTCACAGCAACTTAGTCACACGCTGGTTGGCCGCTTCTAGAAGCTTAGACAAATTATATTTCAGAACTAGCAATTTTCCCATTACATCATACGCAGCGTCAAGCACGACGCTACGCGCACAAAAAAAATGGTGCCACTCTTTGTTTAAACGCGTGGAAAACTGCGCCGAGTGGCGTGCTCATCACTTCACGGCACATACAATTGTGGGAGAAATTAACATTTCGGCGTTTGGCGTGTCTTCTCAAAACAGTGTGACGCCGCGGCCGCTGTCTCGAGGACGGTTGAATTAGGCATACGAAGAGAAAGAGAATTCCATAATATGAAGAACCACAAAAAAAGGAAAGTGGAATGTCGTTTTCCTAACCTCAATCTACGATAAAATATTCGAAACACGGCAGCAGCGGCAGTATGAATTTATCGATAATTAATGAAATTTGATGACCTCTGTGATTAATCTGTTCCAATTTAAACAGTTTCACCCGTCAACTCACGTTCCTGTGTAGGGCAGCGACAATTACGTCCAAATGAACAGTCCTAAATATGACATGCGCTTGGGGCGCGGTTGAAATGCGCACATTTATCATCCGTCCCGTATGACGTGACTGCTTAAAGTGTGCTGCGGCTGTAATGTGAACCAATTGACACTTGAATCTCTTCCTGGAATCGCTTTCCCCACGCTTTGTGATGCCCACATAAGGTTGAGGTTAGCTACTCAGACGTGTTGATGCACAGTATGGTCCGCAGACGTTTGACTTTAACTGATCATGTTTCCTATTCAACTGATGCCAGTTGCAGCTGCAAATTGTGGTCAGGACATGAAGACGGAACTGGTTGATCTGGTTGATGTGCTTTGATAACAATTGGCAAAATATTCATTCAATGTTTGATTGTGGTTTTCTGTGCAGCCTTAGTTCGTGAAGAGGAAGAATGTGTGGAACAACTGTGGATTGCAGGCTTGAATCAGTGGTCATCGAGGGACGATATTAATTGTTCGGATTTTGGTGGTTTTACGACTCTTTCACATTTGTGCATTGGTCGATGGATAAAGTGTGCTTACGAGATTAGGTTTGAATCATTTTCTTTTACAATCTTTCTTTTTATTTCTGGATTTTCAAGTTCCATTTCTTGCACATGAAGTGCAAACCATCATTACGTTCTGAGAAAGAGCAGAACTTATACCCATGCTAAGAATTAAAAACCCCTTACTTAAAGAAATAAAAACTGTAAAATTTAAAAAAACAACAAACTGGAAGGCCTCTTTTGAAAGGGGCTAAGAGCTTATCATTATATTGTTTACCTGTCAAGGAAAGGAATCAAATGCAAAATGTCTGAATTTGTGTGCGTCGAAATGGAATTTTTTTTCTACCGATCAAATTTGTAAATTCTTTAACAAAAATACCCTCAAAAAATATACCCTTCCACTGTGTTTATCGTATTGAGTTGTAAGTTCTAAAGAAAAGCACTTAAACTAGTTATAACAGTATCTATTGTTAAGAGCCTAACCAACTAACTTAATTATGCTGGCCCTCTTTTGTAATATATAGGGTTGGCAACTAAGTCATTTCTATTAGAAAGTGAAAAACAAGTTTTTCATGGAACGAAATAACTTCATTCTGTAATGTATAGCCCATTTTCAGCAATGACCCTTTGCCAACTTTCAGGCAGCATCGAAATTCTACGTTCATAAGAGTTCTGCTTTTTATTACCAAAAACCTGAACCAGGTACGATTTGACATCATCATCATTATTGAAACTTTAATCATTTAAGGCTTCAGCAGAACGAAATTTGGTAAACCAATTTAAACACTGTTGTTCTTTTAAAGCCTTGTCACCATAAACAGCACATACATTTTTGCGCTATGGATGCGCTTTTTTCTTTCTGGAAATAAAAAAGACAAACTTTGATGAAAATGTTCATTTCGATGTTCCATTCAACAGACGTCAAACAAAAGCTACACAACCGATCAAAAACATTTTGTTACAAATTAACGGATAAAGTAACAACTATCAAATAAGAAAATGTTTTTGACATTTCGATTACGTCAGCAAGCCTAAAAAAAATCAACTAAATCCATCTATGAGTGAAAGCCGAAAATACTTAGTTGTTCACCCAACCATTAAATGTTTTCAATTGTCTTTTGGCCTTTTCAAACTATGTTTTGTTACCTTTACTGTATTCTACATTGTTCAGTATGCAATTTGAAAAGTATTAAGTTAAGCTACTTTATAGCTTAACGGTTTGCATTGATTACCGCTAAAAAGAAATCAAATTAAGCTCTAATTCAACGACAAGAGAAATAAGACGTGATCGGAATTGAATTTGGAAATCTTTCAGTTGATGCGAAACAAACCCAACTTATCAGGAGGACGAATATTGAATAAGAACGAATGAATATCATAAAAACTTCTAGGTATAGATGAACAAATCTTACGGCTCGTAAAGTGATGCTATAAAACCTTAAGTGCGAACTGTACATTTACGATGCAGATCTAATGAATTGTTATTTGCAAATATGTTGTGTGCAGCTTAATGATATAAGACAATGAATGTAGGTCTGGAAATGCACTGAAAATATCAATAAGTTCTAAAATTATGAAAAAGTAATTGCTGGCACTTTGATGATTATTGATCTATTGTTGATTCTATCCAAATTCACATCAAGACTGAGGAATGATGAATCACATAAGTTTTAACAAAACTCGCGTAAATGTGAGTTCAAGGAATTATGTGCGCTTGTGTTTTTCAAATATTGTTTGACATTTCTACAGAGCACGTAGATCAAATTTAAACGTCGGTCGTCTTCGCATTGTCAGTGTGCGTTGTGAAATCTTACCACATTCCTTTAACCTTCACTTCTGGGTAATCCTTAAAATGAAAAAAGTACAGTCGCATAAGGGGCTTGAGTCGAAAAACACAAAGAATTGTCAAATTGGTCTTAATCAGCTCCTTGATGCAGTTCCAGATAGTAAGCCAGTCTTGTGTTGTGGTTTAATTAAGGCTCACATGTGTATTGAATTTTTTCTGGCAGAATTGACGCTCATAGAGAACGGCATCAGTTCGCTTTTCTGAAGCTTAGTTTATATATTGCTCAAGGCTGATTTTGTCGGAACAAATGAGTCAATTAGGAAACAAGTTATTATTGGAGGGAGAACAATCCACAAGTTGATCAATTGAAGTAGTGATAAAACTCGACAATATTTGGACTCTGCTTCCAACAAGACATAATGTCCAATGCCTCTAGTTCATAAGAAATTTGCCGCTTAAGCATCTCGCCGTGATATCGTTTTTCCTTCTTTTGTCACGCTGAGACAAAATAAATTTCCTATGTAATTTTTTTCTTGCTATTGTTCTAATCATATCTCTCTAAAAATTCTTATAAGATCTTAAAATAAGCAAGTTTTATAGATGTTCGACGTTCACGTGTCATATTTTTTGAAGACAATATTTTTCCTTTATGTCACAATTCTGCGTTAGAAGAATGCATTTTGATGCTTTTGAAATTCTTTTCCTGAAATGTGTTTCCCAGATATGTTTGGTGCATCAAAGTTTTTCTTATGCAACTTGGAAGACAACAAAGGAACATTATTACAAATTCTGTCATCATTTGGCAATCATACAATCAAATCAAGTGAAGTTCAAATATTCCATTACATAATTACGCTACTGATTCATCAGCACAAACACTCATCTCGCCGGAAACGCAATCCTTATACACCTCTCAAGCGTAGGCCAACAGCCGATGAGTGTTTACTAATTAACTATTCTAAGTCCCACAGCGGAGATGCAACTCTCGCCTCACCCACTTCAAATGCACTCTTTTATGGTCACAAGAAATCTTCTTTAAGCCACTCCATATTGAAAGACAGCTGCACACCTCTCCTGAGCGGATGTGCGTTGAAGTTTCAAAATGTCTTAATTTAGACATCTTACTGTCTGACTATGGAAATTGCGTTTCTGTGGCACCCTCATTACAGAAACACGATAAGGCGGATAGGCAAAATGAAACACAAACAACCACAACAACAAATTACAATTAGATGCCTGATGGATTGGCCTCGTGAAATTGCTTCAAAAATGTGATGAGAAACGGAAAGCAAACCAAATCGCGCTTTTGAGTGGTAATTTGAGATAAAGCGGAGATTGAATTATACATAATTTGATTTCATTTAGGCCGGGACCTCACTGTGATTAAGGGCAATCAGATGCAAATTGTTTTTTTTTTTTTGAGTCGAGGAAACTGAGTGACGGATCTCCTGTGGGAATTCGACGTGCGTTCGCGATGCGACTGCGACAGCTGTCACGTGGGGGGGGGGGCAATGGATTGCGACCATTTTCGAATAACAATCGCACTTTCGAGGTCACCCCACGTAGGTGTGGTGCAGTGGAATAGTAATTTGCCGAGCACCACTCACCGGGAGGTATGCGAAATTCTTTCATTCCCTCAGTCAGGCAGACGTGCAAAGTGAAAGTTCTGATCTGAAGTGCTGATCGCAGAGATTTGACAGTCCTTTGTCAGAATAAATATTCAAACTAGCTGTAGAGTGGCGAAAAAAAAGAGGAAGAAGACAGACACACACGATTCGGAGAAATTCCCGATGAAAGGTGTGCGCAAATGAGAAGAGAATGGAACCGCCAATTTTTTTTTTCAGTTCGATCGTTTGATTCAATAAACGTCACTCTGTATAGTTGTTTGTCGGTGTCGTGATTGAAATGAAAACACTTGAAGCGAGCGACTCATCTCTCTCTCTCTCTTGGTGGAATTTGTTTTTTGAACTAACGGTGGTGGCTCATCTATCAGTGTCAGATCCGGAAAGAAATAACCTTGCAAAATATGCGCCCTCATTATGGGAGCCATAAAAAATGGTATCAAGTCGTAATACCCACTAGGGATTATGCGTGGATCGCAAATAAAATATTCATCTGACACTATGTGGGTCACTAGATCCGATGTAACATAGTTTTGGTGGCGCGCAAAATGATAACATCGCAATAAACCAAAAAAATCAGAATCAAAAACTTGGTTAGTTGGGTTCACATAATGCCTTGTAAATAGAATGGCGTGGATTGGAATTTTTTAATGTCTGGGATTTAATTAGGTTTATTGATTTTTTTTATTGACACCATAAAATTTGAAGTCATTTTTGTGAGAAGACTTGTGAGAAGACGCCAAACTGAAATGAGAAACAACACATTTCACCCCTTTTGTCTCTGAAGACATTCTGGTACTATTGATGAAGTATTTAAATTCATCCACGTCCTGAATAAAATTCATTCAATTTGACACAAAAATGAAAAAGAATGCATCCAACTCAGCATAAACACATTTTTGGCACCGCGGAGTTTGACACTGTTGACAGTTCATTCAATGGGACGTGTAAATGGAAAAAATTCTGTCGAACTGTCAATTAAATAAATTGAATAAAATAGAGTTTGGACTGAAGCATAATTTAAATGATCGAAGTTGACATAAAATTAAATTCGTTCATTTGATTTTGAATGAAAATTGATTTATTTGTAATCATAAAGGGGATAAAAATTATATGATTGTGTAGGACTTTAACAAAAAAATAAATTTAACATGAAAATTAATTAAGTTCGCGTCTGCCAAGCTGTGCTAAAGGCCTTAGTCAACCCTTTAACCACTTCCAAAGATAGTCCAGGAATGCAAGTCTTTCCTTAATTCGATCGGCAGGCTGAGACTTGTCCCGGAACATCACGGGATCATGGGAAACGAGATTGCCGATGAACTAGCTAGGCCCGAACCCACATTGGGACTACTCGCTTCCTCGGTTAGAGTGTCTGTCGACGGTTGGGTCTCTCAACAGCACAACCAGAGATGGCATGACTCTCCAGGATGCAAATGGTCAAGTGAATGCTGACCAATTGCATGCTCTCGAACGTCAGCGAGAATTCCGGGGCTTTTCTGAAAATAGCACAGAAAATAGCACAGAAAACTTATCAGCGTACAAACGGGACATTTTAACTTCGCTTAGCACCTATTTCTGCTTGAGGTTAGTGATGGCACCCTATGCGATGCCTGTGGAGGAGGTGAAGACACTTCGGAGGACTTTCTCTGTCAATTTCCCATCTCGTATCAAGTAGCAGCTGTTTGACGCTGACGTGGTGGACATTGAAAACTTAAGCTCTTTAGCACAGAAGCGCCTACTGGTTTTTCTTCGGAAAACCATGACACTACAGAAAATGAAGGTTACTGACCAGCTTTTGAGTCTGGGCTTTCCAGTGCAGTGTATCCTAACCTCCAACAAAAAAAAGTCAATTTAATTTCAAATACTCCTGTTCGTATCCTCCCAAGCTATCACGTCTGATGCAGTACACTTGCGGCCATGTTTTTTTTTTGTTTAATTTTTAAAACCAGCTGCAGAGTCCTCCTCGTCATCAGTTGATGTTAATGGTTGGCCTGGCCGTGTTTCGTGTTCAATGGTTTCTCGAGCTGTCTTAAGCAATTTGTATCATTCATAAGATCTTGTTGGTAGTAGAGCTAGCTCACTAAAAGCCTTTATCCACAATTTTAACGCTTCGGCAACAGAAATTTTTCAATAGTTTTAGACACCAAAAAATCATATTTAGCTATTTTCAAAAAGACGCGCAGCTCAAACGCGCGTGACGACATGAAACTTGCCACAAACCCAAGTGACAGAAATGCCAACTTAAAAATAGAAACAAACCAATAACTGTCTTTACCCAAAACTCAGTGTGTTGTCATCGATGATTGTGAAAAGTGAAAAGGTAAAAAAACGATGTCAAACACCTGAATATTAGACGCGGTCATTTTGGAATTAAATGAAATGTCACAAGCCACTCAACCTAACGTAACTTTCCCTATGCCATCGGCTCTCAACTCAACTCAACCATGCTGATCCGTTTCGACAAGAAACCCAATAATTAGTTCTCCTAAACTGATTTGATTCATTAATTTCAAGTGATTTCACTCACCGAAAGCCGCAATCGCCGACGTTTCTGTTGTCAGCAGCAGCAGACGGAAAAGTTCACCTGCATCGCAGCAGGTTGAAATGCCATATGCCGCGCCGCGCCGCGCAGCCACCCTGAAGACATTTCATGTTTTCCCTTTTCGGAATGCCATTGAAAGGAGTAGGGAAAAAAAAACGTGGCACAGCACAAGATTGCACTGTATCTCTTCTGAACCGTATCATACGCAGGCGGCGCGGCTCGCAAGTGCAATACCGAATGAGAAAAGAAAGCTATACCTCGGGCTGCAACACTTAAAGTGATAATTTACCAACACAACACCCTGCACTTGGCTGCGGTCTGCAATTGCTTCCACAGGGCGCACAATCCGATCACATCTTTGAAATGAGACACAAACGGCTGGCTTGGTGAAAATGACGGTAATTTTCAGAATCTTATTGGCTGCGAGGCTGTGTCAATAAGCAATCAAGCCTACTAGAGAAATCTACTGAATAATTGGCCCTTTCGTGGAGAGAGAGATAATTCTACGAGAAAGTCAGCCGGCGAGTTGAACGAAAGTGCACCACGCAGCTTGTGAAGGTACGCCCGCTAATTGACTGCAGTACGTACGCCGTGGAGTACGGTATACGCTTACGACGAAGGCAAGCCATCTGAGAACTCAATCACCCCGAAGCGTTACGCTGCAATTCGTTTCGGATCGATTCTGTTGTTCGGTTAATTGTTCTAGATCTTGTCGAAACAAAACCATAATCAAGACCTCTTCGGGATGGGATGGTGGCTAGCGAACACCTCAAAAGTCAATCAGCGCAACCGCAACACAGAGCAATGTCCCACTTTCACGTTCTCTTTCAAAAGAATCGTGGAGAGCATCGGTATCACACGCAATCTCTGTGAAAATCTTTGCGCCGACAACGACGACGACGACGACGACGCGACTCCGTTGTGGATTATCTTCATTGGGAGTGTTCTGGCGTCTCCTCTTTCGGATGCTGCTTCATCTTGTTTGTTTTGCGTGTGTTCTTCTCAGTGGATTATGATAATGGTATTTGTGCAGCACCTTCAGAACGCTGACGCACGATGACGCCTGTGCCAATCGATGGTGATGAAGAGATATCGATGTTCGCAACTAATGATTATGATGATGACGGGTAGACCGCAGTGGCGGCGCGGCGCGCTGCGACAAGACGGATGTGCTGCTATTAAGCAGCAAAGAGAGGGAAATCATTTTGCCGAACTGATGGACCGTGGAGAAAGCTAAAATGATCCGAATTATGCTTTCGAGAACAAAGCATCGTACAGGGATGGCAATGAGCATACGTGTGTCTGTATAGCAGACATGCATAGTCGGCCTTTGAATTGTCTTTCGGGGAAGATCATTTTGTGAAGGCGTGTATCGATTCTTTGACGAAATTTTTGGCGGCAGCTGAGAACTAAATGAAGACACAGGGGATCAGGAAGGATCAGAAATCAGTCAACTCTGCTGCATCTATATTTCATTTGAAAGAAAATTCAATTCAATTGAAACAAGAAGCGAAAAATTGCCTTATTATTTTTAAGGTATATTTACGTCGTCATAAGTGAAATGACACATTTTTAAAATTATCGCCTTGGCCTCACTTGTAGTGCTTTAGGGGCTACATGGCTGTAGCTCTGGCTCATGTGGGGCTCACAGGTAATGGATGAATGACCTCAGGTTAGCTGTCAATACCCGACCAATAGCGGCAAAGGAGGAGGTCTTAGCTGAAAAGGCTGCAAGAACCCTAAGAGTTTCCTGCAACAAGACGAGTCCTTAAAGAAGTGCTCCCTGCCAAACACGTCTGCATGTATATTCACACGACTTATTTGACATGGAAGGAAATGTGCTTCTTTACGTTAATTGGCCCTGCTTACCTACGAGTAAGGATTAAAACTGTGACCAGTAAGCTTGTAATTATGGCATACTGGAAGACATCTTTTGGATTTAGAACCATCAGGGCTGATGTCAACAGTATTTAATTACCTAAGTAGATGGGGTGGTCGCCGTGGTGTAGTGGGTAAGTGCGTCGACCTACAGGCAGAAAGTCTAGGTACGATTCCCGGACGGAATTTTTTCACGGCACCACCTCTTTCGAGTTGCTGACAACACTCAAAGAGTATCAATTGTCTATGGAAAACTTCTTAAATCTCGCGGTTCGGAGATGACAAGAAACTGTAGGTCCCGTCCCGACTAGTGAGAGAACAGTAGCACGCACAACACGAGTGGTTGTTGTAGAAGCTAGTGCCACTCAATTATTATTAAGTAGATGGGAGTGAAGTCCTGTTGAAATGGGTAACACTCAAGTGCTGAAGGCATGCAGGCGTCAAAGCACGTTCAATGCTTCGTCGTCATTAAGTTGATGATGTCCGTCCTCCTGTTCTGCGTGCTAGTGTGTCCTGTCATTTACTGCTGCTCTCAACAGTGATGTCTCAGAAGATTTTTTTCGACAACGAGCAAAAGACTTCTTAAAAAAATATCAGAAATTCGTCAGAATGGTCGGAAAGATGGGAATGTGAGCTGAGTAAGGGTCTTACGAGTATATGATGTAGTCGACTTATTTCTCCAAAACTGCACGGCGCTCATTTTATTATTACATGTGGAAGAGAGGAATGCTGAGATTACCAAGACTTTGTCGGCGACCTGATACCTGCTACAAAACAGTCTTGAATTTCTCGCCTACGGATGCACAGCAGTTGAAACCCATTTAAAAGTCTAAGCAGATTGCAAGCTCTTGTGGACTGATTGGCAATCAGCAGAATAGTCACAGATATTTATAAACTACTTTGGGAAGAACACTCGGTGGTTGGGAAGACTGCCGGTGCTTGTCTTTTCGGGCTATCAGTTAGTTATTCAAAAACACTCTTATTGCGTCTGAGACCCATTCTTGGCGACAAGGCATACATGGTAACGAAAGATTGCTTGTTGTGCTTTGGTTGCCACAGTAAGCTAAGTGAATAGGAATTAAATTAGGGTTTAGAATAAAGTAAAGCCAAGTAAGCGCTTTGGCAAGAGATGAAATAATTTGGTGAAAAGTTGGGTCGGGCGTATTTTCCTACTAGATGATTTTATTTTCATACGAACAATATAATTTGGATACAGACAGGGTGCGCAAAGGGAATCACAGACGTTCATAACTGCGTTCAGCGTTATGAACACCAATGTGGCGTGGGACTAGATTGGTCTAATAGGTTGGGGACAAACTTCCAAAATCGAAGGCCCTAAAACCCCTAAATCCCGAAAAGCAACGATTCCGAAAAACAATATCTTAAAAAATGCCCGAAGATGCATTCGAGATACATAAATAGGCACTGTGTAGGCCATATCGGTGATTCGGCGATTTCGGAATCTTTGGCAATTCAAGATTTAGACGTTCCAGGTTCTTGATTTTTGCTATTTTAGGCACTTTGAAAATTAGAATTCGGGACTTTGTCCGCTTTCCTCACTTGATCTAGTTGATCTAGTCGAATCTACAGGATTCCTTAAAGACTTTAGCGCAACATTCGCTTATTTATCTAGTTTTGGTTGTGATCGTATCGGAAAATCCATCTTTTCAAATTAAATAAAATTAAATGCATAGCAGATAACTGCAAATTCTTGATCCCTAAGGCCTGCCATTGACATAATACAAATAAGGTACCTCGATTTCCTGCAGTTTCATTTATTCGATATCAACCAAAACGTTAATTTCAAACTTTTTCCCCAACATCCCACCAACTGTGGGACCACCAAGAGTGCCCTGTCAGCTTCCTCCATCATCATTTTGTCTGTAAAAACACACAAGCCATTCTTTTTTCAAATTATTACTCTCACCATTTGAGGCAGACCTCGTAGGGAGCAGTTTCACTTTCCATCAGCATGTTCTCCGCACAGCATGTATTCCAGCAGTATTCCTAAAGTTCATGCAATCAATCATCAGAACCCACAGACGAGTTCCACTCTCATCCTCTCCAATAACGCGAACAGCATTCAGTTTGACCTTTCCGGCAAAACATTCAAGCCATTCACCGCTGCAGCGTCTGATGGTGAAAATACCAAACGCGAGACCATTGTTACGAGAATAAATTATCATATTCTCAAGCCGGCGCAAGTATCTGTGCCTGTGCGACTCTCGCACACAGCAGACTGTATCTAAGGTCTCGCGAACTGGTTTTGCAGTAGAATCTCTTCCCTAGCAAGCACGACGTGTGCCTGGGCTTGTGTGTGTCATAAAAGAAACGTCAAGAAGATCAATAATCCGCCGAAGAAAAAGCACAAAAAAAATACAGAACAGAAACAAAACTTATTTTCTAATCGCATCTCTCGAAAACTTTTACCTCGGTCGGTCCCGATGTCAATCGTAAATCTTTGTTACTTTTACTTTTTCCGTTTGCGGTTGCGCAGTGGCGCGCTGGCAACGTTGGCAGTGACTCGCAGAATATCGCTTTTTTAGACTTTTTAATCGAAGAGTTCGTTCTTATTGAGGTCACAGTGTGTGAACATCTACAACGTACGCTTGTGACGCCTACGACACACACACACGTGCCCTGTTTGTGTTGCGAAGAGTTTGAGTCTGGCGATGCGAAAGTCAAGGAAATCCATTTGTTATGCAGTGTGACACGAAATATCGTTCGCACTGAGTCGGAGGTATTTTGACCATGTCATTGTTCTGCGGGATTATTTACAAGTGAATTCTGCAAAGGTCATGGACGACGACAACAACTACGGCAGCGGTAAGAGATGACGGTGGCGATTTAACGGAAAGAGAAACGAAAACAAATGAAGACAATCCGCGATGAATGCGGGGTCTTTTGTATCTACAAGATCTTAGATACCGTGAAGCTGGCTGTAACTGAGTCGTCAGATCCATTGTCAAAGCAATTAAGAGTAATTTTATAGGAGAAAGAAGCAGGCGACTGGCGCTTGTTTGTTGATTGAGAGATAATTTCGCACCGCAGACATAAATGGAGACATGATGTCCTTCGAGGAATTTGCCGACATATAAATATAAACAAAATGAATGGCCGCTGCAGCCTACCCACAACCGACCAGTATGTTTGGAGGGGGAGATCTTAGGCAGTGAAACGTGTCCAAAGGCACTGCCACTTAATTGGTGAGCCAACAAACACCCTGCAGTCAAAGCAGCACAACATCCACAGCACAGCATTCGAAACATTCACACAGCCAGTGTCTAACAAGAAGTTCCCAGGCAAGCTGCACGTAGCGCTCCAGCATAGCCTACACAAATCCCTGAAGCATTCTCTGCCTCTCTCCATGTACGTGCTTGTGTAAATTATATGCCTAACAGAGGTGATAGCACTCAGCAGTCACCTCCAATGCACGCTTGTTCATTTATATTCGTCAGCTCAAAGACCAGATTACAGCTGTTTGGCCCAGTTTTCGACGTTGAAGAGATTCTGAAAATCACTTTGCAACTAACGCAACCTCGTAGGGACACTGTGCAATTGAAATTCAGAGCGTTTTCACCCTCTCTCGTAACTTGTAACGGAAACTTTGTCGCACACCGTCTTCGATGGAATCTTGCTCGCTAGGCCATTATAATTCCAATCACAGCTCTAGTTCATTGCTTGCCGAGTGATCCGTGCGGCCTGTGTCTCTGGCTGTCGCTTGAAACTGTGATTACACACATATTTCGTTGATTTGCCGTTGTTTCGCCTGAAATCGGGCCCAAGGAACAATCTGTGCAATTCGCAGAAACAGCGCGACTAGATCTGCGGTGAGTGGAGCGTATGAACTACGAGTGCATTTACAGAGCTTACATAACCGGCGAAGTGGCATTTGGGCTTACGCTCGAGGGCGCCAATTTAACCAACGGGCAAGAAATTGCAGGCAAGATGTCGTGAGACGAATGCCTAATTAGTTTAAGAGACACGATGGTTGGAGTTGGATAAACCAGGAAATGGAGCACAATCGAACCTTTCTGAGCACTTCATGGACACGAAACTGCTTGACCGTGTGATTGATTGATCGGCAAGCTCACGAGCGGAGAATTTCGGTCAAAGTGCGGTGAAGGAAATCCAACCAACCACTACTGGGTTGTCTGAAAAGAAGAACCTTGGAATATGATCGTTCGTGTGCACCGCAGATCATAACTCTGCGTCACGAAAAATGTCCCAAATCTGGCTCTAGACGATGTAAAAGATCTGTTAGCACGGTCTCTGGTGTGGAAAATGAGGAAAATAACCTAACAGTTGTCTGCCTAGCCGAGTGGCAAAAAACAAAAGAGTTGATGTGCGAACTTGGCTTAACTATTTTGCTAATTGGTGTTAACAGTTTTTTGTTTCTTTTTTTATGCTTAATCGTTTACTGTAAGCTAAGCAAAAACAATTAGAGTTAGTGTGACTGTAGTTTTGCTGTGGCAGAGTGTATGAATAGGTGTTTTTGTTTTCGTATTGCACGGTAATTGTGAATGAAGGTGTTCATCGCTGCAATTAGTGAGTGGCATAAAAGTGTGACTGTTAAATTTAAGCGCCCATAATCGCTCGTTTTGCATTGGGTGGTTCAATTTTAAGAATTCAAAGCTTAAATTATGTGCTGAAATTAGACCATAGGAGCACAGGGTCAAATGATATTAATTGAGATGTGTTGTTTCTGGGAGATTGGCATTTGTATATTTTGTTAAGCATGCATATTTGTTTTCATATCGAGAAGCTCTATAATACCAAGCTTGTTTCAAAGGTGGCATTTTAACACATTACTCAATAATTCCCGATACAGACATATAGGGGGCGCCCCTAACAAAAAATCCATATTATTTTTAGGAAGTAAAAGCTTTGAAATGATACCTGTCAAACTTTTATGACAATCTTATTATTAAGTTACAAGTTACAGCGCTTCAAGTGCGCTACTTTTGTGATTTTCAGAATAAGTAAGTAAATAAGTAAAACGACACTCAAGGCGTTTCGCTACCGTAATTCCGAATGGAAAAAACAAACTCGCGTGTGTTGATTAGACGCTGCTTTTCGATGGGAAATAATACCGTACAAGCTCAGCAATGGCTTGTATTACAGGGACTCTGTTCCATCAAAAACATCTATTTGTCGGTGGTATGCTGACTTTGATCGTAGCCGTACAGACACCAACGATACTGAACGTTCAGAAAGCCCAATCGAGCTGGTTACACCTGAAAACGTCAAAGAAGTTCACAAAATTGTTTTGGAAAACCGCAAAGTGAAATTGCATGAGATAGCTTAAAGATATCAGAAGACAATGAGTACACTTTTTGCATGAACATTTGTTCATGAGGAATTTTTTTTTCGAAATGGATGCCGCGTTTGCACACAATGGACAAAAACAACAACGTCTCGATGATTCTGAGAGCTATCTCCTCAGAATAAACGGAACTTCTTGAATCGGTATGTCACAATGGATGAAACATGAATTCCCCACTGCACTCCAGAGCCAAATCGGTTGTCAGGGGAGTGGACAGCAGCCGGTGAACTACGCCCAAAGAGTTCAAAAACACAAAGGTCAGCTGGCAAGTTTATGGCATCCGTATTTTGGGATGCGCACGGAATTTTATTCATCGACCGTCTTGAGAAAAGTGAAAGGATCGGCAGCGAATACTTCACGGCATAATTGATGCATTCGAAGGAAGAAATTGCAAAAAAAACGGCCCCATTCGAAGAAGAAAAAAATTCTCTTCCATCAAGATAATGCCCCCTATCACAAGTCGTTGGCTATGATGGCCAAATCGGGCTTTGAATTACTCCCACACCCACAATATTCTTAAGATCTGACCCCCAGCGACTTCTTTCTTTTTTCAGTCCTCAGTGAGGAGGTGATTACCGAAATTGAAGCCTATTTTGAAGCCAAGGATAAATCGTTCTATAAAAAGGTATAGAAATGTTAAAGGGGCATTGGACTGTTTATATTACTCTGATCATCACTATTTAAGGCGATCACCAAAGTGGAAAAGAGGTTTTAATAACGGCCTTGAGAAAGATGTCACCGTTTACATAAGCTGACAAGAGTCTAAGTGTATGAACTGTCTATGAAAAGCTTTTCAAATTTCGTCGAACGGCAAAAGTTCGGTAAAAAGTAGCTAGATCTTGTAAGCTGTAGTGCCACCTTGTAAGATTTAGTTCCTTACTTAACTTAATTTGTTTAGAATAATACCTTATAGAAAAATTTAACGATAGCAACCAAATTTGCAAAGACCTTACAACCCTGTGTAAAACGAAAAAACTAAAATAATATTGACAGTATTGCATTAATTTATTTTTGCATAAGTCAATCATTTGTTGTAAGTAATTTATTTATTTTTACGCACATTATTTAAATCTTTACATACGTCACTACTAATGTTTCTGTTTACACGTCACAGGTCCTAGGTTCGTTTCCTGGACTGGAGATTTGGCAATTTTTTTGAGTTGCCGACAATGCTTCCGATTGTCTATAAAAAGCTTTCAAAATTTTGTTATTCTAGGTTGCCAATTAGTGGTCGCCGTTGCGTTCGAAGGTCGCAGTTTCGATTCTCCAATTTTTCACGGCACCACCTCTTTCGAGCTACTCCAATCCCGACGTTTAAAGTCAGCAAACAACTGTAGGTCCTCTCTTTTAATTTGAGGTTGAAGAAGCGTAAAAATGAATAATGCCTTCTAGTCGATAAAAAGGAACTATTGAAAGTCACTGGACAATGATGCGGAGTTGGACAGGGGAATACTCCACAGAAAAAAAAAATGTTTCTACCATCCCTGGCCATTCATCAAGCAAGCATAATTTATACTCGCCTCTATGAAAGAGCAACAACATTAACGAATAGAACCACGTTGTTTTTCTGTGCTTGGTTGGGAGATCCAGAGTCTAGCTGAAGATGGTAGACCAAGATCCCCGGTGGGCTGTAGTGCGACCCAATGAATATTAAGTCGGCAATTAACTAAAGGCCTCCTCTACTCGTAGAGTACACAGCATGAATATTAGCTGGAGAAGCTAGGTCCTTTACTCTTGTGGGCTGCTGCGCTATCCAATTTATGTATTTTATTGTTTTAATTTTTTTTTGTCTATCCATATTCCATGCACCATACAAGTTAAGGAATCCATCCCATCTATCAAAACTTAAACTAAGCTTAGAGCTATTGCGCTTTATGTAGGAAACCGATGTTCCAACCATCCAGAATGCAGGCTCATCAGTTTTATCCCGGCGCGTGTATCCGGTACGCTGTGGTCGATGGATGGAAAATGTTTGGTGGTCGTACGAATAGCGCGACGTAGCTTGATCCTCAATAAGCGTGTGAACAGGTTTGCATCTGAATAAATTTAGCCAGAAATTTTCATACAGACTGCTACCCTATATGGAGTTTAGGGCCATACGCGGTGTTAACTTACACTATTCCTATGAATTTTTATTTTCTATTTATTAACTTCAGCAATCACTTTTGGTTATATTAGATTAAGGTAGCCGCATAACCAAGGCTGCCAAAATCTATTGTTATCCCACATGACCGAAGGAGTGCCATTTACTCTTGATGTCTATGAAATATGTAATTATTTTTCAAACTACTACTGGCTTATCAAGTTTGACCCCAAGACATTTCTTGATCTTTCTTACGATGACATCAGCTCCTTCATCTAAGCTGTTTAAGAAGTAGTTTCCGTTCGAAGTGTTTGTCACTGTTCTAGAGATGGACAGGTGCCTTGGTTGTGAGTGATGTTCTGTCCTTCTCATCCTCGTCTTGTTTGTATGAGATAACCTTCTTATATGATTACCTACCAGACAGTGTCCAGCAAATATGTCTCTAATCGGGTCACTTTTGCCTAGTCTAATGATTTTGTACATGACAATTTACTTTTCATCGCATCATCTAAGGTATGAAATCTCTTTACTGGCTCTTCCCCATTCCCTATAATCTTTTATGTTATCTTTATCAATTGTATTTGTTCTGCAGTAGAAAGGAAATCCTTTCATATCCGCATATAAAAGAAATTATCCACGTTTATGGTACAACAAGTGATGATATGAAATGATCTGATGTGATCAGAGTTCAAGAAAGCCATTATTACGTCTAAGTCTTACAATAAACGACGGATTCTGATCTACATTCGTTTTCTATTCAGATAGTGTTTGAGATGATTGCTCGTTTACTGCTGGTTTGATTATCTAAAGATTATCTAGAAATAGTGACCATCTGGCCATGTCGCTGACTGTGTGCATTTATCTAGACAGTAAATGTTCGAATTTCACTCTCGTTTATTGCTAAATCCATTTGAATTGCTTTCGATTCAATGCCGACATTGATGACTCGTTGTTTTGAAGCACTCACGATGACATTAGCAATTTGCCACTACTTGACTGTGGTTAACGTGTTTCGCACGATTTGGTTAAGTAGGAACACTTAAGACATCACATGGCAACGGCTCACGCTCAAACTTTCTTTTGCCATCAAAGGTTTTGATGAGCTCGCCACTGTGAGAGTTTCAGTTTTCCTCACAGCTCGATGAATTTGTCACGAATGTCAAAGTTTGACATGGTGTTGGATGACTCTTTACAGGGTGCGCCGCAGCCACTTTCCAAATCACTGCATCGTCTCCTTAATGTCTCATGGTGCTCATGACATAATTTAATAGTGGGCATCTAATCCCATCAGTTGGGTGTTACTGTAGTAGATTATTGCAAAATTAAAGGGAACGAAAGACAGTACTGTAGGATTAGGTAAATTGCTTCTTTGCAAGTGAGACTCTAAGGACCTAGATGCTAGTAATTCAAAGCCAGGTGTAGAACAATTGCGTCGCCACTCCAATGTTCCTTTTAGAGTCGACGAGGAAGTTTGGCAAGTCGGTGAAATAGGTGCTTCTGAGTTCGTGCGGGTGGTTAAGAGTTAACAGTTGTTCAGGTTTCTGTTTCTGGGTGACACAAACGCCGTGCAGTTACAGAGCAGTTGTAAAATCGCCTACTCATCCATACAGCTTGAGCAACACTCATTCGAGGGAATACCTAGTCAACGAGTGTATGTCGTTAGCCATTCGATGAATGTACAAAATTGAAGACGCCTCACCAAAGACCGTGCTAGTTGCATGAAGACTGAGGTCCAGATCCATACCGGATTGTAGTGCTAGCCAAAGGAAGGTAAAGAAACAAGCAATCAAAGTGACCAAAGTGATCCTGCTGCTTTAAAGCAACTTCCTGTGAAGCCATTCTCAGCCACAAATCATTTTCAAGACGCCATCGTAGCGGCAAATTACTCGTGTCTCCTTGAAGAAAGTGCTCGTAGTCTGATTGCATTCGGTCGACCATTAAATCATCTCAATTTCAATCCCAAGAGCACTCCGAGTGCTCGCCGAGCAAGATCGAAGCACCCGTCGGCAGTCGTCGTGTCTGTTTGTTTTCACCTTCACTGCTCTTGTAACCAACAGAACGGGTATATCAGCTTCATTTCGTTCTAGATAAATCGCCAGCTCGCGAGCATCTAGTTTGCCAGCGGCGTTGTCAATGCTAACTGGTTGCAGGGGATTACCGCCCGTGATTGCCTGTTACAACTTTCGGCGCACGCTGCGGCCTATGCAAATGCACCGGGCCGGGATGCAATTCACCCACTTTCCATTTTCCCCGGACCAAGACCTTGACATTTGTGGACGGGCACTGCGACTCAGATTGTGACTGCGCCGGGTGCGGATACTGATCCGCGGGGAGCACAAGTAGGTTGCATCAAAGCTGCATCGTACACACTGGCCAGCACGAGTTTCGCCACCTTGTCGTTGAATTCGCTTTCACTGGCGCGATTTTTCTTCGTCGCTTTTCGTGTTGTTGGCAATTCATTGTGCCGACGACGTGGAAATTGCAGGTTAAATCCGAACGAATGCGGTAGCACGCTGTAGGTGAATTTATTTGTTGATGATGCGCTTGACATTGCCCCTCCGCCGCTTCATGGACGCCACTATCCGACGACCGACAATGGAGTGCAGTGCTTTATTGAGTTGTTGCTGGTTCAGCAGAGACAGAGGAGGGCGGTGGGGAGCGGATGCATGCTTGTGGCCAAGTGCAAGATTTCACTTTTTCGCCAAACAGCACGATGGGAAATGCAGGGAAAATTCGTGTTTTTTACTGACGAAGAGGGGAAAATCCATACGGCGGGAGACAGATGTGGACACGACCGTGGGATGTGACTGAGCGGCAGCAGCGCATCTGCACACGACTGGCGTGGATGGAAAGTTTAAATAAATTTGACGACAGATATTGGAATTTTCGTCATTTGCCATTGCGGATTAGAGGTGACACGGTGAAATGTCTGCTGAAAGTGGTGTGACTGGGGGAATCAATTTGACTGTTTTTGTCGCTTGGTTCTGATCGAAAGTTCGATTGCCCATGGGGAATGGTGCTTCCTTTCGGAGGCGATGGTGGCTGAGGAGGCCATTAGGAGATGTGGCGTTAAGGGAATTTCTTCTGTTTACTCTTTGATAAATGATGGAAGCCGATAGTGGGGTTCGAGGAGGATGCTGTTTTTTGTCTGACCGTGGGAGTTGAAATCTGTCAGGAGATTGGCTCTGCGATGTGGGCTTAGTTAGAAGAAAGTAAAAAGATGGTTTAAATTACACTTTACTTTCACATACAGTTGGGAACTTGTGTGAGTGTCAAATTCGTTCGTAAATTGAATGCAACAAACAATAAATGTTTTTCAAACAAAAACGTGTTCCACTTAAAAGAATGATAAAAACAGCATTGTTCAACGTGTGCTCCAGTTTTGGGCAATTTGTGAATATGGTTCTAGTAAAAATTTTCCCCTGTTTGCTGTGAACAATTCACAAAGAATTTTTAACATAAGTGATGCTTAGAAGGAGAAGCCAAGCCTGGTGAGTAAGCTACATGGGGTAGAACTTGCAATTGAACTTCTCATCTGTGGGCCTCCAATGTGTCGCGAACATACCCTTGTAACCCCTGAGCGTGGGTGCCTATCTAAATTTGCTTACATACCAATATCCTTTAACTTCAACGTGAACCACGCATACAGTCAATCCCGTCTAGTTTTGTAACATATTTAAAGTCTCTCTGAAATTCTTTTCATGATTCCTTTTCAACTGTTCAGCGTTGTATTTGTCTAGTGCGTCCCGCTGTTCCACCAGTCTGGGTTACTGGATTCCAATACATGACATATTTCGCAAAGAAGTTGTCTTCGCGCTAAAAGGTGTGTCTACTGCTACTTTCTCCTTTGATTTGTTATGTTTATAGGTTCTTGGCTAGATCTGAGACATAATTGCCTCTTATAGACATTGTTCGCCTTAATTGTCCATGCTTCATTTTTTGCACTCACAGTGTAGCACCAATTCCATATCGAACCAGAACAGTCGCAGCTTGTGTCGCAAGCAGTTCTTTAGTTCTGCTTATGCTTTGGTTTGCCCGCAGCATAGATCTTAAGCATTGCATTTCCAGACAGAATTCTCTTCAGTTTCTCTATTCCCTTTAAGTCAACCATAAACGTTCGAACTCTAAGCATTTAAATCACAAGCGCGTTGAAATTCAAACCGTTTGTATGTATCCGGCCTGCGACCCATGAAAGGTCAGAGCCTGAGCTCTAACAGACTTCCATTCTTGACGATCCCGGGAGCTCTGCTTCCAGTTGACAAGACCAAGCTCTCTAACGTCTGCAATCACTTGCGGTCTATACAGGATGGACGGCCTTCTTCTCCTTCTCGAACCCGCAGGTTGGGATTCGAAGACCCTCTTAGCTGGAGCGTTGTTGTCCATTCGCTCACTGTAGCCGACGTATTTCTGCCTTTCGAACTTCGTCCACATCTTGGAACAGCACATAGAGTTCTCGGTTGTGTCTCCTCCTCCATTCGCGTTCCTTACAGACTGCATCATATATTCGTCGCAAAATTTTTCTTTTAAAGAAACCAAGAATCTGCTTTGCCGTTCTGCTTATCATCCAGCATTCGGCTCCGTATAAGAGAAGGATAGCGTCTTGTAGAGCATTATCTTCGTCCTTCGAGTCAGGAGTTTAGAAAGTTTTGACAAACCGAAATAACACCGGTTGCCAAGGGTGATTCTTTTCCGAATCTCCACGAAGGCGTCGTTTGTGTAGTTCACGTTTGTCCCGAGGGAAACTCCCCCCAAAGTTGTAGCTGTCAATTGTCACTTTCCGATCGAGGTGTTGTTCGGCTCTTTGACGACAGCATATATTTTGTTCACTCTAAAACCAGCTAGTTTCGCCTGCTTCTACGGCGGCTTTCTGGGAACAGACGATAAGCAATTGCACTTATTTGTAGAGGAAGCGCCTTCCATGTTTACACCTACCCTCCGCACTATCCTCTCCAGTACAATATTGAAGACGTCACACGATAGCTCATCTCCGTGCCGAAACCCGGTGCAGGTTCGAAATGGTTCAGAGATTCTTGAACAAAACTGCACGGTGCATCGCGTTTGTGTTAGCGTTGTACGACACAACCGGATGAGTTTTTCCAAGATCCCGAATTCGACCAACAGGTAAAAAAGTTCTTTACACTGAATGCTGTCGTATGCGGCTTTAAAGTCGATAAAAAGGTGGTGTGTGTCGATTTGAAACTCACTGGTCTTATCCAGGATTTGCCTTAGTGTGAAAATTTGGTAGAATTGCCCGGCCGACACGCGCACTGGTACGTGCCGATTAGTGTGGTGCAAAACGACTTTAGACGTTCACACAGTACACTGAGTAGAATTTTGTATGCGACATTCAACAGTGAGATACCTCGATAGTTCGTGTGTGAGTTAGGATCGCCTGATTTTTGGATGGGACTTATAGAGCTAGTATTTCAATCGTCCTTCAAAATTCTACAGATCATATTGTGCATGCTGCAAACCAGAACGCAGCCACCAGTCTTGAAGACCTCTGATGGTAAGCCATAAGAACCTGCGGCTTTGTTGTTTATCAGCTTTTGAATTGCTAAGCTGACTTCTTTAAGACTGGGCGGGAGAACAACTTTATTGATTGGAGTTGGGGCTTCCTCGTCCTCTAATACTCTCTCCAGGTCATGCCCGCTTAGCAGCTTTTGTAAATGCTAGTTAATCACATCCACAATTTCCTGTGGATCAATAACTAAGTTACCCTTACAATTTCGAAGGGCTTGAGTGCCTTTCTGGAAGCTGGCTGCCAGGCTCTTGGTTTTTTTTTTTTTTAAAAGGCTATCTGGTGATGGATGTAATGGAGTTAATGTAACAGTCAGTGTAACAAATTTTTCAACACTCGCGCCTATGATGTCCGTGATTTTAAATTCCTTGAGAGTGTTCTCTCATTCAAGTTGTTACATGCTGTTACGAAATCCATGAAACCATTACAAGGATCAAATTTTGACGTTTCTTTCAGTAAGCTGCAGACATCAACTTTGCTAAACCTGTTGACATTGACAACTGCTGTAACATAAGAATTCAAAATTCGCTCAAGGCTCCCTTTATTGAAGGCTATTTCCACCAATTTGGACAGATTGCTTAAGACCACTTCACTTCACTGAAATGCAGCTCTAGAGCTCTTATCTGACCCATAAATCCACGCCGGCCTCATCGTTCGCATTGCTTCTCTCTCTCTCTCTGCATCCACTGACACGTCGATTATCAAACAAGATAGTCTTTTTGCGCTGCTTACAGTCGGTGTCATTGGGTCAAAATGAAATGAACTTCAAACGCAACTCACACAGGCCATAACGAACTCTGATATCTTCCGCCGACATCTCCCCTTCATCACCTACTTAACTGCGCCCATTAACAGCGTCATAAAAATAAACCTAAATGCCCACTGCCCAGGCTGTGCAAATCTTATTCGCCAGTGTTAATGACACTCGTCATGGGGAATTGTCACTTTGACATGTACCGTAAAATAGTTAGACTTCCCATAAGCAGCCGCCGCCACTGGGAAACCGGTTTTTGTTTTTTTTTCCACGTCTAAACAAGTCGCAAGCGCGAAAACGGATTTTGAAAGTTCAAATTAGGGTCGTGCTAGGTAAACCTACTTTTTCGCTTAGTCACCAGAGCCGCGCCGCCACCGCCACTGCGCTGTGCACAAACAGCGGCCAAGAGGAAGCCGTCGCGCTGATGATCATTACGCAAAAGGTCAGCAAACCCCATCGGGAGACATTACGCAAATGACCGGCCGACACCAGCTCTTCCTTGATGAGTGTGTGTTGAAATCTTCGCCGATAATCAATCCGCAATAAGCGTTCGACAAATTGTTGTACAATAGGCGGAAAAAAAGATCGAACGGTTGCAGTGAAAGTAACGCATCCCGTGTGGCACAACCTAACAGATTGCAGTAAATCGCGGCAAAAGCTTCCCATCAGGAAAGATGGTCTTTTTTGAGCGCACTCATAATTGCCTCCACCGATGGGGGGATGGGAATCGCAGCACTTTCCGTGACCGTCCATCACCTGAGCACAGCGTGAACTAGCCCTAAGCCCATGACGTGACATTGACAGGTGTCACGATTCATCCAAGCCACATCGCGTCGAAAGTAGGTCTCCCTTAAGCGGCACACAGTTTTATTGACAGATCATTGACATGTTCCCCAGAATTCGTATGCAATCTAGGCCATGCACATCGCGCTGGAGTGACGCCGTGTTTGCTCGCCTCTTACACGGCGGGAGTGGCTTTTGTATCGGTGTTTCGAATTCAATTAGCGATCTACACAGCCCGCGACGTGTAAACACAGCTAGGCGATCATCCACTTCTGTTGCCCAACTCAATCGCGGTCCGGTCTGAGGGCCTTGTGATGCTCATTATGAGCCCCGCGGCAATTGACATTCTGCTTGTTGAGATCTAATTTAATCGGTTCCAGCTAATGGCCGACTTCGAAGTGCAGGCGGGTTGGACTGAACAGACAGTTACTTACGCATACGGCACGCGCCGGTGAGGTGGCGAGTTCAGAGACCACTGACAAATAATACGTGTTCGAATTTTGGGAGTGGATGTCGCTGAATCATTCGGTCTGAATGGACGATGAAGTGTCAACGTCCTTGCGACATTGTCATTTTAATCGTATTCAATAGCGAATAGTTTGTGGTAGTGGTAGTCGGTAGTCGATGTCTTAAGTCCGCAACTGTTGGGAGGGAACGGTTGCGATTTAATTCTTTTCAGAGGGAGAACAATGACTCGGAAGTTCACTATTGTGAATGACTTTGCGTTGAGCGTGAAATATCGGGGTTGTGTTTAATGCTTAAAACTTTTAAACAAACATTTCTTTTGATTACCTTAACAAAAAAAAAACTATGGAGCCCATGATCAGGTGTCATTTTCAAACCATTCATGGCGTGGGAAATGACATTTTTTGTCTACAGGTATCTGAGTCTAGGTTAAAAAAGACAAGAGAGAATTTAAAATAATTTTCAAACAGGCTGACATGCCACAATGTTCTTCGTGACCTACCTTTTTGCTATTTTCTTCAAAGTCACAAATGAATTATCACGATCGTTTAAGTGGATGATCACGAAACCGTTCGGCAGTAACATTATGATCCAGAATAGGCACACAGTGAGAACGAGACGGAGTATGACATAAATTTTATGTTTGAATTTATGTCGAAGGTTCTTTAGCAGGAGGGGAAATAATTGAGAAACTGATTGTCTTTGGCAACGCAAGGCTTATGTGTAGAATTGAAATTAGTGCTGTACTTTTTTGAAAATAAGATACATATGACCAGCTTTTTGAAAGATGGCGAAAACTTTAACTTAATGGTTAAAAAAGTTTATTAATGAGTGTACAGTTTTGTCGATTATGAGACACACCAACGGCCAACGATTCAAAAAAACAATTGGGGTAGCGCAACAGACGGCGTTTTAGTTTACGATGGCGGACAGAAGTGGAGTCAGATGTTAGGCAATTTGCAACCGGAGTTGGCGAGTGACCGCGCGAATTAAGGAATAAGAATATCTGTTGAAGAGGAATGTCCGTGTAGGTAGGTTTGATCCCGTATTTTTTATTTCGGTTAATCTGCTTAAATGGTCAAACATATTTGTTGATTCCTTCAGTTCTTTGCAAAACTATGAAACTAGGGAAAATTCAAAAACTTAATTAATGCTTGTGCGTATAGCCTAGTAAGTAAAATTGTTCAATTAATATTTTATACTCTGCTAACTAACTAAGACCTAACAACACGCATAATTCCATTAGAGTAGGATTTGGACATTTTGAGTGTCAGAAGCATAACCAGTGTTCGTATGAAAACTCTCAAATCCTATATTATGCAAGTACGGAGGCCTATAAATGCAGAAAAAAAAGAATTGTTAGTATTGTCTCTGTTCCACTGACAATTTAAAGGGCGTCTGTAAGCTTCATAAATTTATTTTTGTTAAAAAGAAATCTCCACGTTTATAAATAATAAAAATAATAATAATAAGTAAGTGACACTACAGCCCACAAGGGCTGTAGGCCTAGCTTCTACAAAAACTACTCGTGTTGTGCGTGCTACTGTACTCTCATGAGTAGAAGGGATCTACAGTTTTTTTGCCAACTCCAAACGGCGAGATTTGAGAAGCTTTTTCATAGACAATGGATACTCTTTGAGTGTTGTCAGCAACTCGAAAGGGGTGGTGTTGTGAAAAATTCGAGGTGTCCCGTCCGGGAATCGAACCTAGACTTTCTGCGTGGCGGTCGACGCACTTACCATTAAGCCATGGCGACCACCATGTTTATAAATGTTTGATATAAACACACATAAACATTGACACGGTGAAAGAGCTTCAAAATTGTGAACAAGGTGGTTGATATTTTACGACCATCGGGGAAGAGCAGTAATACATACATACGAACAAACGCATAAAGTGTTCCGATTATGTGTACAGGAACTTTGTCAAACACGGGTCTCAACAAACATGCGTCTGCAGCCAACTGGCGCGACTTTTAACTGTCTTTAGTTGTGCAGAATAAGGTTGGGGTCCTTTTGCACTTGTGTGCTCCATCTCTAACGTTTGTTGTGAGTTTGACTGATTTTTACAGAGAAATAAGTGCAAACTTGATTTTTGGTCTTATTTCATTAAAAAAGTGCTAAAATGTGGCTTCCATGGCGTAGTGGGAAATTCCATTGACTCACACGCTAAATGCCCTTAGGTTCAGTTCTTAGACTAAGCACACTGTCTATGTGTTCTAAAATTTCACTATTCCAAATCGGCAATAAACTGCAGGTTACCACTAGTTGTGAGAGAGCTGTGTGGACTGTTACGTCCGTTTTTTTCAATAACACAAGAAAAAGTAGGACTTAACAGTAGACAGAGTATACAAACATTTAAAAAGTAGAATAAGATTCAGAGCATGAGAACATTGCCTTGATAATTGCATTGTTTTCTCATATCGAAATGAGAAAAAAACTAAAATTATAAATTTCTTAGAACAAAGCAAACTGAATTCAAATTAGAATACATATATTCAAGAAATCTTATAATAGGAATATTGATCAATTTTTAAGATTAACTTTAATTTAATTTAGTTAAAACGCGGAAGGTTTCCGACACTTAAGTCAATTTTAACGCACTAATTCCCTAAGCAAGGCTAATACGTGTCATCGAAGGACATCCTCTTCCTTCGAAGTCAAATGGAAAACATTGCCACCACCCAACTACTAATAGTTTCCTTATTGAACTTCCGGTGTTTTTTTGAAACCCACGATGTCCAACGGTGTGAAAAGAAATAACATAATTATTATTCTACAAAATATTAGTTAAAAAAAATCGTAATAATCGAATAATATTTTTAAATAATATACGGATGAAATTTGCCTCCGCTCTGGGTTTACCATTGTTTGCATGAAGACTGTGCATAGCTTACAAAGACCTCAAATTACATTACATTGTATACTACTTTTGACAGTGTCGACGTCGAAAATCGGGGTTCAAACGTGAGTTCATATGTCATTTTGCAGACGACCCACTTCTGCTTTACATAGTCTGTACACAATTCGAAAAACGGGCAAAGGCTATAAAACGAAAGATGGTATTCATTAAACTCCGCACCTAAGCGCAATTTTCAAAAACGAACTCAACCGACAAATCTCAATTTTGATCTCATTTGCTTGAGAAACTTTACCATTAAAAATTATTTCTTACCAAAATATTGATCATTTCCATTATTTCCAAATTACAAGACGACATAATCGTGGTGTATGACATTATCAGTAGATGCATATGTTTACAACATGTCATTGCATGTCAACACATTTTCCAGTTTTTAAAACAAATTCAGGTGCTCGTTCTCTGTACGTCTTTATCACTTTTACTTGACAACAGAGATAAGCAAGAAAATATAGAACTTGTTCTTCCCTTGCCCTTTGATTTCGCTTACAGCATTACACCCGTCTCCGTAAATGAATAAGGGATGTTGTGACAATTACTTTGTCAGCTTTGAGATGTTATAAATGATTGCTAAGGAATTTCGATTTTAATTAAAAAATTCACCGATTGACACATAGTGGGGTAATAAGAGACAGAAGATGATTGTCTCTCCTTGTCTGTTCATAAAATCATTCAAACAAAAACGAGAAATACCTGGGTAATAGACTCAAGTTGTGATCACCGTGGCGTAGTGGTTAAGTGCATCGGCTCACACGTCGGACGCTTAGATTCCGAACTGAACATCTTAAATTTTTCACCTCTTTTGAGTTGCTGACAACACGCAAAGAGTACAAATTGCCATTTCGAGGCGGCAAAAATCTGTAGTTTCCCTCATTCGCGAGAGAAAAGTACTCGCACAACAAGTGTAGTTGACGCAGTAATTGGGGCCATGTCCTTTGTGGGCTGTAGTGCCACTCATGTATAATAATTATTTTTAATAGACGAAGTTCTTTTCGTCTCTTTTTTGTCTTCCATTCATCTTAAACCATCTAATGTTAAAGTGATATTTCCATTTATTCGTGCAGCTTACTCTGCCATCGCAAAAACATGAATGTCTGAAGGAAAACATCATCATGAAACTCTGTATCTCCGAAACTTGCCCTTTCCTGGCTTTCACTAAGCGCCTTTTAAAAAAATTTTTGTTGTTAATTTGTATTCACACCCTTTCCATCTAACAAAGTGTGCAACATCAATCATCTCTAGCTATCGTAGAACCTTCAATTAATACCAAATCTGATCAAATCTCGATCATTAAACTTTTGGCGTCTGCCACACCCAGCTAGAATGTTTTGCTACTGTTTTCTCTGGAATTCACAATATTCAAAGAGAAAACACCAAAGTCCAATCAGCAACACATCACCAGTCCTCCCGAAACAACACCAAAGTGAAACTGTAAGCAGTTGAAGTGGCACGCCCTAACCACCGATATGACATCAACAAATTACTTTTTGAGCTTTACTGCCACTTGCCCACACCCAACCACCAAATAGCAAGCTTCTCCATATTTTAGTGTGTAGCTTCCATTTTGAAAAACTAGTTGCACATGTCATCAACCGGAATCTCCCCTGCAGACAATAAGAAACAATTGCACCATCTGCAGCACGCAGAGCAAACAATGAGTCGATTCCGCCATTTACACCCAAACTGGCAGCACTGGCTGCAACATCAGTGCGGCAATTTGCATTCATCATTCATCATCAGCTGCATCCCGTGCGGTAGAGGCTCACATCTGCGGGCAACTTTCTCAATCTGCTGCACGAACTTTTCTGCGAATTGGTTCGCAGGCTGCCGCCGATGCTCGTCTGCCGTTTGCCAATCATGAGAATCCGGGAGGCCTCCCAGCACCAAGCACACAAATAACGAATCGCTTCAAAGTTCATCCTCCCCCTCTAATTGCTGTTTACTGTTTATTTCGTTTCAGAAAAAATCTGACAAAATGCCATCTGAGAAGGGGACAAAAACCTCAAGTGCGATCGGTAACAACAACAACAACAGCAGCAGCAACAACAACAACAACGTCGTCAGTCAGAGAGATAACAATAACATCTGCGGGAAGCATTCAAATGGAAAGACAAATTGGAACACGAAGGTAAGTTCACGGCGACTGGGAACGTGGATTGTGTATGTGCAAGAGATGCGATCATTAGATAGATGAATTGATCTGAAGGGGATGTGCGGTGTGGCTGAGAATGTTATTCAGACGAGAGTGAGTGATCACTCACGGCCTCCACGGATACTTTCTCCTCCCATAATTTGGCTGCAGCTTAGGAGCGGTGTCATGTGATCTTGGAAGCTGATGGGAGTTTTGAAGTTAAGAGGACTGTCTCTTGAGTTGTGCGGATGGCATTTGTCCGTGACCCCAGAACAGTCATTGTCTTTTGTACGACGAAATAGAGTTTGGCTCGCATGGAATGGTTTTAGATTTGATGAGGTCTTTCTTGAAACGGGGTATTCGTTGTGCTCATGGGATGAGAATAGCTGAGAAAAACAGTGATAATTTGGGTCCTATTCATCTTTCGAGAGTTTGTAGAAGAAATGGGCGGGAATTTATGGAACGCATTGCTCGGTTCATTATCGCCTCCATTTCAAAAGCTCGAACAGAAGTTGAAACTATGTCCTTTCCTTGGGTTAGACTTCGAAGAAGTTGCACTCGTGGCAACAGATTCTCATTTCCAAGCTTAAGATCTTAATCGAGTTTGAGAAAAAATTGAATAGAATAGTGCACAGAAATGAAGATATTTCTTCTTCTTCGAGAGACGCTACATTCCGGGTGGACCTTTGCCTCAACCAACATACCTCTCCAGCTAGAACGTTCTCTCGACAACTGCCTCCAATTTCGCACCCTAAGTTGCTTGATGATCTTCTCCACTTGTGTGCGCCATCTCAGATGAGGTCTCATGCCGCTTTAAAGCCTACTCAAGACTTCATCGTTGAGTTACGGCAAACAGCGACAAAAGTTGTACGTAGGACTTTCCTCTTGAAAAGGAGTTCCTCGTTCGGTTTTAATAACGTCCAAGTTCCTCGAGGAGAACACAGAAACTTGTTAACAATATTCGCATATGACAACAACATTGACAAAAAGGAGTTAACGATCTGTCAGTGGGTCTAATTTGAACACCGAGAAGAAGTAAGATCAGATGGATCTTGCGGTCCAACTTCTTAGCAATTGCGTAGAACCAAACGATTTGTGTGTATCAACTTTTTAGTTCCAGTTTTACTGTATTAAACAGAAACACGGATAATGTTGGCTCTATAACTTAAGTGGTACGGTTTTTTTTCTAAATTTGTACTTTTGTTTAAAAAAACATGTACAATACTCAAAGTATTGTCCATCTGAAGCGGTGACTCGGGTGACATTCACAGATTCTGCGAGTTCTTCTTGTGTTTGGCAACAATCTTCATAGAGCAATGCTTCCGGGTCTTCATTTTCAACATTTTCTTTGCTACCCAGGACGTTCATCGTCTTCCAAGCCAAAATCACCACTTTTAAATCTCGCAAACCACTTTTAGCAAATTCACTCAGCTAGCGCATGTTTACCATAAGCTTCTACCAAAATATGATGACTTTCGGCAAAAGTTTTCTTCACATTAAAGTTATGAAGAAGAACTCCCCGCAAAAACACTTTTGCAACACAAAGTTTGACACATTTGAGTGAAAAAAAAATATTGTTGTTTACGTTTCAAATGAATGACATATACTGAAATGACGAACAATGACAGTAGCTTTCCAAAGCATGTTCCAATAGAAAAATAACAATGGAACAATACAAGTTACGCCAGCAAACCGTACGAATTATGTTATAATAATAATAATAATTGAGTGGCACTACAGCCCATAACGGACCAGGGCCTAGCTTCTACAACAACTACTCGTGTTGTGCATGCTATTGTTCTTCACGAGTAGAAGGGACCTACAGTTTTTTGCCGATTCCGAACGGCGAGATTTGAGAAGCTTTTCATAGACAATTGATACTCCTTGAGTGTTGTCAGCAACTCGAAAGAGGTAGTGCCATGAAAAAATGCTAGGTGGTCCGCCCGGGAATCGGACCTAGACCTTCTGCGTGTGGATCGATGCACTTACCCATTGCGCCACGGCGACCACGAATTATGTTATAGGCCCAATATAAAAATCAGAGCAAGGATGCTTCAAGAGGAAAATCTTTCGACTTATCTTCGGTGCTATGCATGTATAAAAAACCAGGGCCTAGCTTCCTCAAGAACTTCTCGTGTTCTGAGTTTAGAGGAGACCTACAAGTCCGAAACATTTAAATTACATCGTGGATTTAGCTCGCGAAGGCACCATTTTCAACTTTAAGTGCTAGGCGAGCATTGACTGTGGAAAACTGGAGTCGCTTATCCGAAGTCAGTGTTGAAATCAAGGCTCCCGTCAGATTAAAAGAAGAGATAACTTCTATATTCTGCTGAGACCACGATTTCACAAAATAACAAGAGAAAGGCTGAGACAGAAACACGAATTTTTGCGCTGAAATGAAAAAGCACCAAAAACAAAACCATTAGTCGTGTAGCGCTTTACCTCCTCTCTTCAGCATCCCTCGTCACGTTCGTTCAAAGTTCATGAACATGACTGAGACTAAGAACTACAGTATTCCGAAGTCCAGGAGCCCAAAATGCCTAAAATAGATAAGAGCCAAATTTTCAAAATACCCTAACACCCGGAACGCCAAAATCCGGAAATACCTCAGAATCACATGCAGCTCAAAATCTTAAAGAACAAATATCATAAAAGGTTCAGAAAAAGATTCAGTGAAAACCTACCCGAAATCCACAGCGATCGTAAACAGGGGCTGGCAGGGGGCGACACGCCCCTATACGAACTATAGTATTTTTGGAATTTCGGAATCGTTTGCCTTCCGAGTTTTTGTGTATTCAATGATCTAGGGCATTTCGGGATTTTGCCATTTTCAATATGTTCGGCATTTTAGAATGTTGGGTTTCGGGATTTTGTCATTAACCCGACTGGAGGGCTTAAACGAATTACACTCTATTCAACAAATGCTAGAATTGGACTCGAAGATTAGAAAAGAATTGTCAAAGCTGATGATTACATTTGTGTTTAAGTGGTTCACATCATGTGTTTTTGTTTCCCACAGCATGCGCCATACTCCTCTGCGAGGGCGAAAGGTTAACGATTTCTGCGAAATGTAAATGTAAAGGCCCTATAAAAATGAGGAAGACCCTCCCCTTTTATACACATTTAAATCCGACTTTTTGAAAAAATGTTCATCGCTTGTTTCCACAAGAGCAATTTTCCAGCAATTGCATAAATATGTATCATATCACAGCATCTCGTCATCAAGAGTCAACGTACCATCTATCTTGAGTCAAATTTCACAGCGCAGCATATGCAACACTGTGAGAAAGATAAGACATTGCACAACCCCAGGCGAGTCACAAAATTCAGATTCGTATCTTCTTCAGGGAATTACATCAAACCTATAACCTCAAAAGTTTTGCGCATAACACACTATGACGTTCAGGGGGAATGTCTCCGCATAATTAAAATCGTTTTGAAATACTTGTCTTCATTCTCTCGAGCTACTGCATGCCGTCTGCCTGGTGATGTTGAAACTGCTGAAAACTTGCTTTTCTTAATTGTCCCCAGCATCATCTCTCACTTGCACCACGCAGCGCATCACTCTTTTGAAATCATCATTTATAATCATGAGCCAAGCACGGCCCCCCTCTCGGTCTCTTAGATTGTATGGAATTCCACAAACATATCATAATTCTAGTTAACATACTTCAAGTGAAAAGAATAAAACCGAGACCTACTTCGGACAGTCGGAGGCGTCTATTGAGGTGGAAAAACGACCTCCGACGTGTCCGGTGGAGAAGAGACGCGTCGTGTACCCTAAACCAGGTAGACGACATCAATTACGTGCCGTGTTGACGACGAGAGTCAGTTGTCGTAGTTGATTGTCAGCGGTGACGTATTTTATTGTGTACACGGGTGTGTTCACAATACACATGCCGAAGTATGGTCACGTGCAGTGGCAACAGGGGCAACAGCGGTAACAGCGCTTTCTTTTGCAAGAGGTGATTGAAGGAATGAAAGAAGCAAAGATGTCTCCTTAGTGAAGATGTCCAGATTCTCACTTCTTTAGCACAATCTGGGTAAAGGCTGGAATCATGTTTATTGTCAAAAGTTATGACATCAAGTCCCCGTGTTAGTTTGAGAGAGGGAAAACATGTTTGCGTCAACGAGTACCGCAATATTTAGTTAATCAACTTTGAATGGTGCTCCAGCTCCTATCAAACTTTCTTTAAATTCACAAGCATCCTCACATCTTTCAGCGTGTAGTGTAAGCACTTCCTTATTATCCATTCGATTGTAGACCCATCCCACTCGAACGGGAATCAACTCCACTCGCCACCCTTAATCCACTGCCCACAGCGAAGCGCATCAAATCTCGCGCTGCCAATGAGGAACAAATGCACCCATTAACCGCACGCTACATTACCTTCCTTTCACAAAGCAATTTGAGGCCCGCTAACGAATAATTACTCGCCGCAAGATAGCGTCTAAGGCGCCGTTTAGCAAAGCGCGCAAAAAGAAGAAAAATAATTAAACCATTTCCAAGGCGAGCAAAAAAAAGATCCCGGCCTGTTCGTAGGCATACACGTAGCGTGTGTGTGGCTCTTAACAAGGCTGTTGGCCATGTAAATTATTGTTGTTTGGCGTGTTACTTGTGTGTGCTCCATTTTGGAAAAGACGGGGAAAAATCAATCACAGCGTGAGGAGGGGGCAGGCAGAGGGACAACAGAATTACATAAAATGCTTCCGACTTGATATCGATTCGAAGCCGACTGGTGCCGCCATCCTTAGTTGGCTCTCGCGTAGACCCCTCCAATTACCTCGGATGACTAGTCATGTTCCACAGCGAGCATAATCGATCAGCAGGCTTATAAAGCTTTTCCCAGCGCTGCGGAAATGAGTCTTTCGCTTCGCCCCCCGCCTCATCATGTCATCACCCTCTTGGAGCGTCTTGGAAATGATTTCGCGCTTTGGTGGGTAGAGGTCAATGTCTGTCATCGATGACGTACACGTCAAACTTGCTTTTTCCTCTGAACGAGTGCAAGCCAACGACGACCATGTGTCACATGTGACATTGAATGAAAGTTTTCGTGGACACTGCACAACGTGAGGCGTGAGTGGATCGTAAACAAAAACAGATTCGGATGGAATCCATTGGAGGAATGTTTTGAGCGGTACGGGCACAGTCATCGTAGCGATCGGAATGACATTTCGAATCGGATGATGGTGGCTTTTGGCATTTTCTCTTTGCCTGTGACGGTGTGTGGGCGCCACTGTACTGCACGGGGTAGTCGTGCATGAAAATCAATAAATGCGACTCCACCGCAGCAACTCGCGGTGATTAGGTGTGCTGATGATTGCAAGAGAGCGGGAATTTGTTGTTTTTATGTGGCAACCTGTGGTCTCAGACCATATTTCGCAATTTCAACTCTGAATTGTGGATCGAATTACATTTCGGAGTGGGACACGAAGACTTCAAATTACTGCTGTGTGTGGGGTTTGTCATACGAAGGCTGATGCTTCAATAAGAGGCTTTCGAGATGAACAAATTGTGTACTTTTCATGCATGCTTAAGCATTGTTGCAGTGATGAGTGCTCGGTGTGACATTGATCTGAGGAGTGTTTGGAGATAATCACATTCAATTCTTGAGTTTTGATTGATGTATTGGACTGGCGGAGTGGCGTCCATTTGATGTGAAGCCAGTGGCCGCAGACAGTCCTTTCGTTGACGGAAAGAAAGCAAATAAAATCTCAACTTTGTCTCACCCAAGCCTTCGCGTACACACTCTCTCTCTAGCTGGAGTGTCAAACTTCTTTTTACATCCGAACCATTACCGGTTTGCTCGTGTTATTATTTTCCAGAGAATTATGCACTTACGTTCATAGGGGGCAATTAAGCGTCTTTTCACTTTTACAAGTGGCACTCTCGTTGCCACACTTTCTCCGGCTAGTGCCGCCGTCATTGCCTAGGCCATGGTATGCAAATGCTGGCTGGGTGCTTGTGCGTGTATTTATGTGTGTGTGTGTGCGGATTCATTGACGAGAATCAATGCTTGAGCATTTCATAACCGACGAAACAGCTAGTCGATTATTAAGTTTGAAGAAACGATATAATTCACCCTGATTGAGTTACGAAATCCCGTCAAGTACAATGCCTCATGCCTTATGCGCATCCTCGATAGAAAGTCAAGTTATGTGTGGGTTAATTTTGCCGCAAAATTAATTTAAATAATTAACAAGTCTGCCGTTGATTTTCGGGTGGGCATACGCAGACAACCTTCGCAGCATAATCGCGGAGATGAATGTAATTATTCGAGAAGGCACTGCGGAACTGATCAGCATGCAGATGAGTTTTTAAAGTCTTGGAAAGTGTGTGTTACCGTTCGCGGATAACGCGTGATCTAAGTGCGAATTTACGCAATACGGTGCCGGTGATTTATGGCCTGTGAATAAGCGAAGGTTCATTGAATTAAGCACATCTTGGAATGCTTTCAGAGAAGAGGCGCCAGAGCATTGCATCATAAATCCATTGAAACGGTGGTGGTCGGGAATTTTTTTTGGGGAAACTGAACCCGATACTCAAACGGTTTGTGGTTCATATGCGCTAGCGTGACGGATAGGAAAGGGTTCGTTGAAATAGGTCAACTTAAAGGTCTATCCGAGAAACACTTGAGGCTCTCGGAAGTTATTTTGTTTTCGACGATGGCGTCAAGGCTAAAGACATTTTCGTTTTACACATGTGTTTTCACAACGTCAGCGCCTGTGTTCAAGTGTGTACCTATCAGTATTCTAATAAACTTCACCTTCTCACTCACTTCTCAAGTCCGTATTAAACTTTTTGTCCACTTCTAATATTTTCAAATCAAAACTTTATCTTAATTTCAATTCTTCTTCTTCTTCTTCTTCGTCTTGTGGCGCTACAGTCCGTGGTGGACCTGGGCCTCGACATCTTAATTTCAATTGCCAAGAGCATAATCAGTCACTGCAACAATTGTTTGACAGGCCCTTAGCGCCATCAAGCCACCACAACACATCACACCCAAGAGATGTTGTCCCACTTCAGCAGCGTTCTAACTGTAATCGCACCAGTCACCAAGTCGTAAATTAATCAAAATTCCCGTACGACAAGAACTGTGCTATCTGTTAAACCAACAAATACCCCTCGAGATTAGCTTGTTGTAATCGAATTAACATCAATCAAACATTGCTACCGCCAAACGCAGAAATGAATCACACGCACGAACATACATTTCCTTACGTAACACACCAGAAGACCGCGGGGGGGACATTGAACCCTAGTCGGCACGCAATTCTGATGTGAGTTTTTTTTCACATCGTCGCTCATTTTCAACCCTTGTCGACGAGTCGCACTCCATGTAAATACATTCCACCACCAAGGTCTGTCATTATTTTGCGGTGGTGTCTTCAGCATTCTTGGTCGGCCCCCCTCTCAGCGCTCCAGTGGCGCAATTGGTTAGCGCACGGTACTTATAATCAGTAGCTTGTGTGTGAGATATGCCGGGGTTGTGAGTTCGAGCCTCACCTGGAGCAGTTCGCTTTTTTTGCGCACTTGTTTTTTTTTTGTTGTTTGAGACCACAACTTCAGAGGCAGCATCTTCGCAATTGACACGAGTTCCATGCAGATGGTAATTAACAGGTGACTGCGAGGTCCATTTAATATTCGCAAACATGATGAGTGTTTTGGCGCAGTTTCACGCGAAAGCAAGACTTTCGAATGCTTTCTCTGCCCTTTTGCGGTTTCGATGGCCCGTTGTATGTTTAAGAACGTCTTAAGATGACCCATGGGTTGTTGTGTTGTGTGTGCACAGGCAGATTAATTATGTGAACTTTTTACGGCCCAATTACCAGCTGTGGCCGCAATGCAACGCGTCGACGACGCGCGGCGCGGCGTGCGTAAGTGTTCGAAGTGAAGCGAGAATAATAACCGAAGTGGACTGGTTTCTGTCTTGCTCTTGACGGTGCGCCGCTGAAGGTGGCAGCATGACGTAGTCGTTGTCAGCTGGATTAATTTCCTCACATTTCATGCGGATAAATGGCGCAAATGGTACTTTCAATTCATTGTGTGACGGTGGATGTGAATGTGTCGATAAGGTAGTTTCTGCATTGCTTCAGCGGTCACTTGTACTGTTCTGTGCCTCGTCAAAAGCGTTAGGTTTTGCTGTTGTTTTTCCTCATTTCAAGCAAAGCAACGCGGATCGAAGGAAAAGCTCAAGACACCGAAGAGGGGGTATTGTGGTCTGGAACGTGATCGATTCGCATGCAAATTGAAAGTCAGTGTTCCGTATTTGCACGCCCTGCGAGAAGGCATTCATGTTCTGCTCGAGGGGGGGCAGGGATTCTAAGCTGACGGGTCATGTCGATTTTGAGCTTATCTGGGCAGGCCGACGGTTGAATCCATGTTGAGTAAGCGCTGAGGTGCACTTTTGGGGCATGTTGCTCCCGTTAAGGGCCGTTGTGAGTTCACGTTAAGTTATGAAATGTCCGCACGTCTGAGTGGGCTTAATGAGCATTTACAGTCGAAGGGAAATCAGTTACTTAAGCATTTTCTCGGTAATTTGATTATAAAGTTACTGACACGCTCTTATGGGTGCAAATGAAATTGCTCACTGTGTGTAATTTTTGGGGCGACAGACAAAATCAGCTAAAAGTGGATCAAAAGGGTGCCGGATGAGGGAACATGATTTTAGAATTTTTTTTAGACGCTCTTTGAATGGGATTACTTTGGAAATGCAAAGATTTGGACAAAGTTGCTGATGAATAAGAGTACTTGGCGAAAGGGACAGCGTCCATTGTGTCTGTGACACTGTTAATAAAAATGCTGACGACAATGTAATAAACGACTGTTGTGTCGGGTTTTGCATTAAACAAAAAAAAACATTGTATTTGCATTGTTTTGAGTGCGATCAACAACGTACTCAACACAATGCAAATACAACGTTTTTTTTGTCTTTCTCGGCTCCGCTGTAAAAAGGGACAACAACATCAGTGCCGAAATCAAACGCAGAATCACTCTTGCCAATACCTGTTTCAAATCACTGTGCGACGGTGGATAGTTAGTTATAGAGCCCTCTTTCGAATGACTAAACTGGCTTTGTACAACAGCTTGATCATCCCAGTCCTTCTTCACGGCGCAGAAAATTGGACGCTACTTAAAGCGGATGAGGAAGCCCTTAGTCTTTTTAGGAGAAAAGTTCTGCTTGCGATTTTCCTGTTTGCGTTGATGGCGTCTGTAAGAGAAGATTTAATTACGAACTCTATAGGCTGTACGGCAGCATGCGTCTGGTCAAGCGTCTTCTTAAGGTCATGTAGACCGCTCCGGTCCGCAAAAGTCTTTGAATACGAGCCATTGGGACAACGGAACAGAGGGCGGTCTAGGTTGAGATGGCGCAAACAAGTGGAGAAGGACCTTAACCAACGTGGAGTGCGCAATTGGAGGCAGCTGACGAGAGATCGTGCTGACTGGAGAGGCATGTTGGTTGAGGCCGAAGTCCACCCCGGACTGTAGCGCCGGTAAAAAAGAAGAATTTGCATTGTGTTCAAATCAATATCAGCCATTTTCTAGTATATTGAGATGAAATAAATTTGAAATGTAAGCATATTTCATGGAGCACAGATTTCAAAGATCAAACGTTACTTGCACTCTTTCGTTAAGTTGTTTATAATTCCAAATTATTATGACGAAGCTTCATTTTCGAAAAATGGAAAATGAACATACGTCTCGCGATACGAAAGAGTTGATCATTGATGCCGAAAGGCAAAAACAAATATATTAATAGTTTAGCTTAGAGCGCCCGCATAGAGCCAGTAAGTAGTTATAAGATTTCGATTCTGTCGTGCCTAGGTTAAGCGTTTTATACCTAGTTTTAAGATACTATTAGATAAACAATAAAAAAATGCCTTTTAAACTAAACTAACGAAAGAGTTGATAATTGATTATTATAAAGAAAATTACAGATTTCATAAAGTCTTTTCAAAACTTTTTAACCTTGTAACATCATGTCAAAATAATGGTTTTCAGTATCGTGTTTCTAGAAGTGCCTACCTTCAAAAGCTATCACTGAACAACCCTAAGCGACTGCAAACCCGAAGAAATCAGCGGAAATTGGCGAAATTTGTAAAATTTGGAGGCAGTGCTGGATTTACTGAATGGAGACGGCTACAAGTTAGAATTCTCAATCTCCATCTCGTTAGAGAGCCTCATGCACCAACGATGCTGAACACTCTGGAAAGCCAATTGAAGTGGTTACACCTGAAAACGTCAAAAAAGTACACAAAATCGTTTTGGAAAACCGCAAAGTGAAATTGCGTGACACCAGCAGCTGACACCTTAGAGATATCAGAAGGCACTGTGTACACTATTTTGTATGAACATTTGTCCATGAGAAAGCTGTTTGCGAAATGGGTGCCGTTTTCGCTTACAATGGACCAAAGCAACAACGTATCGATGATTCTGAGAGCTCTTTGGAGCTGTTTCGTCACAATGGTTGAAGCATGGACACTCTAGAGTCAAATCGGAGTGGACAGCACCCGATGAACCACGCCCAAAGCGTCCAAAAACACAGGTTGGATGGTATACTTATTTTGAGAATTTTATTCATCGACTATCTTGAGAAAGGATCAACAGGGAATACTGCAAAAAAAACGGTCCCATATAAAGAAGAAAAAAAATTCTCTTCCACCGAACAATGAATCGTGCCACAAGACGTTGGCTATGATAGCAAAGTTGGGCATTGAATTACTCCCGCACCCACAATATTTTCCAGATCTGACCCCGAGCAACTTCTTCCTCTTTTCAGACCTCAAAAAGATCCCCGCTCGAATGAGGAGGTGATCGCCGAAACTGAAGCCTATTTTGAGGCCAAGGTTAAATTGTTATTTAAAAAAAATATCGAAATGTTAGAGCGGAAGTGGACTGATTGTATCACTCTTGAAGGAAACTATGTTGATGAATAAAGTCGAATTTTGTTTAGATATTGTGTTTTTATTGGATAATCCCGGGACTTATTAAGAGTCTTATGTCTTCCAAAACTATAGTGAGATAGTTTTGAAGTTTTGAAGAAAACGATCTTGTTTTTTTTCCAAAAGTGAAACACTTAATTTTAAGCTGTGAATAGCCGAAGTCATTTGACAAGTTTTCCTTTTTGTTGGATAATGGCGACAAATAGTCGCCGTGGCGTAGTGGTAAGTGCATCGACCGCCACGCTGAAAGTCTATATTCGATTTTCGGACGGGACAGCTCGCATTTTTACACGCCACCACCTCTTTCGAGTTGCTGACAACACTCAATCAGTATCAATTGTTTATGAAAAGCCGTTCGGAGTCGGCAAAAAACTGTAGGTCCCTTCTACTCGTGAGAGAGAACAATAGCACGCACAACACGAGTAGTTGTTGTAGAAGCTAGTTTTAAAGTTTTCAGTCTTAAACTGTGAGTTATTGCCAAACTAAGCCCAAGAAAGGCACTTCAGCTGAGGAAGTTTTTACTGTCTGTGACATTTCGTTGCTAAAGGTGCCAAGTGATCCAATTTCTCTTCTAACGCTTGTAAGACTTTGACATATATACGTTAGAGCTTGACATACACAGAAGATCACCTTTCCTTGTTTCAAGTCTGTAAAAAGCCAAAGCTTTTTTTGTACGGACACAACTTCTGGCGCCAGACGTTGTTGTGCTCCGCGGATACCAAATTTATATGAAGTCTCTTTTGGCATCATCAGATGGCTCTTATTGGTTATCTCCATTTGCCATTCGACCAATTTGATCAAACCGTTGTCCTTAGAAAAAAATGCATTCTCTGATCAGTCAGTCATCAGAGAGTCACCAACGGCAAAAGATCAGTCACTCAAAACTTCACACAGCAGTCTACTGTTCCAGATCCATTCATTAAGTCAGAGTTTCTTGGCACTCCTCTAAATTTCAGTTGTCAGTTGTCGATCAAAACATGTGCAACCATCGTCTTCACTGGGCTCCTCTACTTTTTAGTACACTCCTACAAACCAGCAAACGTCAAAGGAAACCAAGCAAATCCGAAAAAGATCAAAGTTATCTACCGTAGCCGCCCCGTGGCTGCACCTTACCGGCAAGTTGCATCCAAACAAAGCCCAAGCAACTTGTCGCGAACAATGGCAGTTGGTGCTGTTCCCAAAGTGCGCGTCACATCGGTCATGTGATAGATTGGAACTTACACAAGCGCATATCACATTCCATTCGGCGAGCGTTGAGTTACCAGAGAACCAGATTCATTTGTTCTCCCTCACTTTTGTCTGCCGTCACTGTTCTTTGGGCACTGGACGCGAGTGTACGCCAGCGGACGCCAGTGGTACCACAAGGTCAACGAGTGTTACACGATCAATGGAATCTCTTGAAGCAGTTTCGCTGTTGTGCTACAGTTCTAGTTTTCAAGAGTTTTCAATCCAGTTTCGCCGATGCTGTGTGACATTCAAATGAAATGCTGGGCACTGCGCGGAGTCTGTTCGTGACCTTGGCTTTTGAAAGTGAGTGTTGAGGAAAGCTCAGACCCTTGCCTTGAACAGGGTGGGTGGGGCAGACGTCTGTAATTGATTGATTGTCACTTCTAAAGCAATTGCCATGAGGCTGAGTGTGTCTCCTTACGTACGGAATGGGCTACAATTAGAAATTCGCGTCGTTAAGTGGCAGTAATAAGTTGGCTTAGTAATTTAGCCACGGTGGCGACAGAGATTCCCCGAGAGGTTAAGCAATTGGCTCTCTATGTCGAGGTCGCTGAGGAATGTGGACCTCATGCGGATGTAGACATCGACAGATCGTTTGTTGTTAGGAAGGCGTCCATCCAGTTTCAGCGAGCCTCTGGAGCTACTCTGCAGTTATACCACTCCCACTCCGTTCTGACGCTTCAGATTGATGCACCCCAAGAGCTATAATCAAAGCTGCTGGGGCGTCCGTTTTTCTAAGCCTTCAGCACGATTCCGCTTCAAGTATAGTAGAATTTATTTCTGTTGCAGGTGATACAGACGAACGCTACAACACACACAAATGGGCACGTCCCGCAGAAGGCATTCCGCAACACACGCTGCACTCGTCACCACAAACCGCATCAGCATCACAGTCACGGACGCAAATCAGAGTCAGTCCTCTCCACCGACTCGGACATCAGGTTCACGCGACGGAAAATCGGCGACAGTCAGAAGTGCGGTTGTGTGGTCATATCGGGATTTCTAGTCGCTCTCCTGGTGGCCGGAGCTTTTGTGTACATCGGCTGTAAGTGCTACTCCCAACATTCAGGCTCAAGCAACATGCTAACTCCGAATCTTTGCAGATACCTACTTCAGACCGGAACCTCTGCCGGACAGGACGTTCAGGGGCAGGTTCCGCGTGATGAACGACAAATGGTCGATGGACTTGGCGGACCAGACTTCGATGCGGTTTCAACATAAGTCGAGGGACTACAAGGAAAGGATCAATTTGCTGATGAGGCGATCGGATCTGAGGGAATCGTTCGAGGGAACCGAGATTTTGGCGCTTGACGGGTAAGCTCTTAGACACAACCGCCATCTTGTGCAGTGTCTCACGGCATTTTTTTTTCCAGAACTGACGACACCAACGACATCCTGGTGCACTTCAACGTTATTTTTGATCCATACATCGGCTTGGTTTCGACGGCCGATCTCCTGGCAATCTTCGCAGAGGAGATTACCGCCCAAGATCGTCGCTACTTCGCAAACATGACAGTTGATCCGGAGAGCTTGACGATAAAAGAGGTGACGGGATTGATCGACGAGCCAATCATGTCATCGTCTCCCCTGGGAAAGGAGGATGAGCTGCCGACCTCAACGACGACTACGCCACGCCCGCCCAGACGCTGCGAACCACTCAAGCTGAGCTACTGTCAGTCAATCGGCTACAACTACACCACGTACCCAAACTTGCTCGGTCACACGTCCTACGCACAGGTGGAGGCCGACGTGATCGCCTTCCGCGAGATGGTGGACGCGGAGTGTTTCCGAGAGGCTTTCGATTTTGTATGTCGCCTTCTGCAGCCGCCTTGTGTAACGCGGGGGCTCATGGAACCAGTGCCCGGGGTAATGTGTCGCGAGTACTGTCAGTTGTTCATGAAGGGCTGCGGCAACCGACTTCTGCACAGATTCAAGCAGTTCTTTGACTGCGAGTCCTTCCCAGAGTCGACTGGGATGCAGTCCTGCCACCACAAGCCACGATGCTCCGATGATCTGCAAAGCAACGCCCAGTCGCCACGGCTGTGCGACGGGATTGGTGACTGTCCTGACCTGTCCGATGAGAGATCTTGCTCGTTTTGCCCACCGAACGCTTTGTATTGCGGGCGTGGCAGGGCGTGCATATCAAAGAAGGCGCGATGCGACGGAAAGGCCGATTGCCCCGATGGATCTGATGAAAAGGATTGTCGTAAGTAGAAGTACAGACTTAAGACCCTGGCAGTGAACTGACGAAATTTTTCCCTTAGTTTCTATCGCTCCATTGGCGGCAGATTTGATCAAACCGGAGCCTCTGGTTCCCTTCCAGCCTAGGTTCCACTCCGAAGGATTTGCCGTATTCTCTGAGAAGGGAGTCGTGGGAAAACTTTGTGCCGAAGGCTTGGACGGATCGGAGAAGGACATTGTGAGGCAGACTGTGGCGGAGTCCCTCTGCAAGTCCCTTGGATACGAGTAAGTTGGTAGTTCTGTGTGCACTTGTTGGACTTTTCTGAGAAATGCTCTTTTCACCACCTAGGTCCGTTCGCTTCTTTGAAGTTCGCAACGACACAGAACGTCTGAAGGACTACGTGCGTGTCCTGGACCCCAACGCCCCGGAGATATCCTTCATACGAACTCCGTGCCAGAACAAGCGCGTCCTCTACGTCAGCTGCGGTGAGCTGCAGTGTGGGGTTCAGTCGGTTCTCTCACCCAAGCACACATCCCTACCAAAGATGTCATCGCCCGGAGACTGGCCTTGGCTTGTAGCCCTCTTCAGAGAGGACACCCATGTTTGTGATGGAACTTTGGTAAGCTGGCTGAACGTCGAAAACGTGTAAAATCTTATCAAATCCTTCATTTCAGGTCTCCCGAGACTGGGTACTCACGACTGAGTCCTGCTTCCAAGGACAACCGCGTGCAACGTGGATGGCCATCTTCGGATCTGTTCGACTTACTTCCAACTCACCGTGGACGCAGCGCCGTCGAGTAATCGGTCTCATAAAGAGCCCCGTGGAAGGGTCCACCGCGGCACTGATTCGCCTCGAAACCCCTGTCGTCTTCTCCGACTTCGTCAGACCGGTGTGCTTGCCTGATGAGTTGGATCGCAGACTTAGACCCGATTTTCGCCAACGATCCTATGCCCCACAGGCAGCGAAACTGGAGAACAGAACATACACCACCCGTGATGTGCCCGCCAAATCGCAGTTGGTTCCCCGCGAAACGCAACAATTCTTCGTGTCACCGTCTGTCAACGACCCAGCCGACAGCACTGACACCACGGACATGGACAGCGTGGAAGCGGCTGCATCAACAATGCCCAAAGCAGAAGCTCTCACTCAATTCGAATCGTACCCCTTACCTGAGAGTGCACCCCAAGTGCAGTATTATTCGCAAAAGGCTCGTTCGCTGGTTCCACAGCAGCTCCCAGCCAGCTATGTGCCAACAAAACGTCCCCTGGAACAGACGCCGTGGACGAATTGCAACACTTTGGGTTGGTCCCGGCAGAGGGATCACCTCCAGAGAGTGCAGCTGAAGATCGGAGACATGGCCGCCTGTGAGAATGTGTCCATTGCGACTGTCAACAGCATGTGCACAGAGGCAACATTCCAAAAACATGATTGCACGGTAAGTTTTGTTGATTTCTCTGACTGTGCGTTTTGTTCTTGTTGAGAAGGAAGAGGAGGTTTTTTTATGAATCCCATCGCATTGTATCTTTATTCTGAGAGAAGATGCTGACCACACCAACGGCTTGAGTAGGGAGCAAATAGTCTAGCAGATTTATACGATCGCCTGTCCTGTCAATCTGTGTCCAGTTGGGTACAAGAAATAGGTTTTGGTCTTTCTCCGCTAATGAGGAACTCTTTTGTTGCAATGTCAATTGAATAAGGAACCATAAAGATCGTAATGTTCTTCCTTAAAACTTCCATTCGATGAAACCGATGCAACTGACGCACGAAATCTGGACCAAGGGCTTCGTCAAGCGCGGAAATACATTCTTCTGCGTCATAAAGCAGGATGTGGTACTCCCCTACTATCCTCCAAGCCCTTTAAAGCGATTGCACTGGGACAATAACCAACCTCAGCACTCCAACTTCACGAAAAATGGAGACTTTCGTTATTTTTTGTACAAATTCGTACACACGATTTACTTGGTAGAATCTTCTTACATACAAATGTAAATAAAGTCATTTTGATAAATAATTTAAACAAATATACAGATATACAAAATAAATACATCTAGCTTAGATCTACTATCAGATTGATTATAACTACGCGGAAGATTAGGAAACAGACAGTTTGACATCGAAACACCTCACAGACGCAGAGATTTCCTTGTGCCAAGCTTCTTTTCTGTCCCCAAAGTATGTCTCAAGTTGAGGCGTTCAAATTTGGGTCTCTTCGAAGGCTCCTCTTCGGATCTCTGCATACCTGGAAACTCTCCAATGAAACAGTTCTGCCTCGTCACCCTGCCATATCCATACTCGTCGAACAACTTGCGTTTGTTGCTCACTTTCAACAGTGGCTTACGAGTGTCCTCCTTCAAACTTTTCATCAGTCCTCTGTAGTCTATGCGCGCGTGAAAGATAACCTGGGGCGTAGGAAACAGGACAAGGAAGTACTCCAGCGTTTCCCTTGTGAAAATGTACTTAAATTCGTTTGAGATTTGAAGGAAATTCTTGAACTCTGGTGGAATCCCAAGGTTTTCAATTACTGTAACGACAAAGGGGGAACATTAAAAGCTACACATGGAGAAATGTTTAGTTCACTTACCTTTGTCAATTATTTGCTCATATGTGGCTCCTGTTTCATAGGATATCATTTCCAACTGACCACCGTACATCACTTTCAACGATTGCTTGTGCGATTGACACATTTTTCTGTTCTTTTGTTGTTGAATTCGAAGTCAATTCTTGTTGCTTTTGAGGTCTTCTACTGCAGATTCTAGTTGCTACAGAGATCCTTAACAGTTCTTTTTCCCTTTCACTGCTGACGTCCTCAAGAAATTCACTGATGGTTCTTGCTATTCTTAATCAACTCCCTTTCACGTCCTCACCGACTCTTCAACACCAAATGAATGACAAACAGCTCACAACTCTGCTTTATATACTCAACCAAAGGACGAAGTCTCAATAACAACACTCATAAAACCGTATCCCTCGAGCGAGACGACAGCAACACCACGAATCTAATTGATCTAGTAATTTGTTTTTGTCTATCTACCCATCCCCTACAGCTCAGGTAGCAACTCAGTTCAGTTCCACTCCACTCTGCAGTCAAGTCTCGAATGAGCAGTGCCCATCAGTTGAACGGAATTCATAAACCCACTCATAGCCGGCACTCAAATGAAAGACGACGTTCATGAGTGAATTTCTCAACGGTCGGAGGGCGATACAATATCGTGTTCTGACATGTTTGCTGAACCCTCGATCTCTGTCGGTCGGAATCAGCTGTTTTTCTGTTGTTTTGTGGCTTGTGCCCGTTTGTCTGCGAATGTGTGGCGTGTGTGCATTGAGTTATGTTGTGTCGAGGGAAGTGATTCACACAACACGAGGCACTTGGCGCTAGAATAGGAGCGTGCATAACTTACCTGTGAACTTAAATGATGGGTCTAGGCAATAAACCGTTGAGGATGAGATGTAAACAAGCGGCAAGGGAGGATTTCACTAATCTGTGACGTCACATTGTCTGGGGTTTATCACGGCGTAGTTGGACATGATGATGCAGGCTTTTTTCGGAATTGTTATTTTATTGCCCAGACCTCTCTATCTGTGCATGGTGACAATCAAATTGTCTTTTAACGGTGGCGGGAATTGCTTTTTTTTTATTTTTTTATGGGACGAGAATGCGGGTTTGTTGTAAACAAGTTTGTTTACATCTTTAGAAATTGCATGTTTATTTACATATTTGAAGTACAGTTATTGCAAAATGGTTAAATTAATTTTTACGGACGTGCATGTGCCATTTTTCAGTCTCCTTGCATGTGCTCATAATTGGATCAGAGAAAAATGTGTCGGAATTGAAGCAATTAAACAATTTCTTTGATTAACGAAATCAATAGTTTCGGTTAGGTCTAGTTGGTGTGAGGAGCAGAGTTTATTAAGCCTAGTCAGTCCACGAGTGGAGCGTGATGCCTATGACCGCAATATTGTCATTTTCCTTGTCCTCTTGATGCCTATGAAATGCCTATCCTTCAAAATACTGGCCTAGAAAGTTTGTTTCCCTAAGGGATTGCTTGATCTTTTCTGCACTATTTCATCTGAACTGTTATTGCAGTGCTTTTCGATTGAAATCTTTGTAACTGTTGCAAGATGCGAGCAGGTTTCTCGTTGACGAAGAGCGATCTCCTCCTGATCTTTGTTTCGGCAAAACCTACAAAAGTCATTGTAGGAGATGTCCATTAGCCAATGTCCAGTATACCTGTAAGACAATGATCTTCACTTTTTCCTAATATGATGACGTGTTTTATTCGTGTTTTTTTTTTGCCATACCAGTTTTCGTACACCCCACATATCTGCATATTTCTTCTACGACTAGCATTTTTGAATGTTACTTTGAGTTATTTTGTTTAGGGGGGATTGGAGCCTCCTGGTAAGCTACCAGAGAAGAACCGCTATCTTTCTTGCCCGTTAATAAGCACTTTCAATGCCCAGCATAACGTAGGAGTACATCTCACTGCTATTTCCTTTAGAGATATAATGAGTTTGTCGATGGAGTTTCCAGGGCCTTTCTTTCGCTTTGTTGTCTACGCACATTTAGCACGTTAACCAACCATTTATCGGCTTGAACAGCAGCAGAAGTTGTTTTCTGTCTGAAAGACTGAAGTGGTTGCGAACGCGAAATACCAATGCGGATGGGCGAGAATTCTGAAGACGAACAATGCTACTGAGGCATACGAACTATCCGCAAAACTCTTTAAGGCAGCTGAAGGTGATCTGATTGGAAGGATGCGCCATCTCCTCTGTAAAACAAGGTTGGAGGAAAACATGATCGTTGAGTGGAATGATAGCCCTAGAACAAGAAGGCCCTAACAGCTGTGTCAACTTCCAAGGAATCCTTCCGGCCGTTCTGTTGTTCTTCTTCAACTGACTTTGTCATACTCTGTTTGTTTCCTGGAAACCTAGTTTGACATTCAACGCTTACTAGATCTACAGCGGGACTTACCAAATTTGGACAAGCAAGTAACCTGGAAAAAGGGAACACAAAAAGACGCTTTGGTTCATGTGGCCACAATGAGTAAACAAATAGGGGAATAAGCCGTTAGCAAAAGACGCTTTAGATAAATGTGTAGGTACATTCAGGAGGAAAAGGGCGACACTATTAGTACTTAGCATTGACGCGTTAAGAAACAGGTGGAAGAAGAATACAAAAAGACGTATAAACAAGTGGAGAAGGAATACGGAAAAACATAGAAACGAGAATACACTGCGTTGATGATGATGACAAATGAATTGAGGTTGCTAGGTGACCAGGCTTACCAGGACGTAACTCACGCTCAACACGAGGAGTTGTTGTACAAGCTATGTATGCCATGGCCCTTTGTGGGTTGTAGCGCCACTCTATTATTATTATTAAAACCAGTATAGATCCGAATTTCTTACCCAAGAAATGTGCCCCATTTTTTAGACATTTTTCGGATTTTTTTTCCATACTTTTAATTGGGCCTTTTCTCGAACTCTAACTGTATAGGGCGCCAAGGAAGCAACAATATCAGAGACAAAACCAATTTTGCGGTTATTTTTTTCAAGCATTTCAACTTGATGTTTCCACTCATGACAACCCACAGGCATTTAAGTTCAATGTGCGTTGGTACCTGCTCTGTCTCTTATCGGCTCCAACTTTAACCTGATTTCGATCGCTTAAGGGTTCTCAAAATACCCTCTGCACTTGCTCATTATAAACAAAAAAATTACATTCTAATGACAGAAAAATCTGTTGAAATTTCCTGTATTTTGGCATTTTATTGTGGGCTTAAAATGACGTATGAAGATTTTATTTTGGCACTACAGCCCACGTGGGACCAGGGCCTAGCTTCTACAACAACCACTCGTGTTGTGCGTTCTATTGTTTTCTCACGAGAAGAAGAGATCTACAGTTCTTTACTGACTGCTAACGGCAAGATTTGAGAAGGTTTCCATAGACAATTGATACTCTTTGAGTGTTGTCAGCAATTCGAAAGAGGTGGTGCCGCGAAAAAAATGAGGTGTCCCGTCCAGGAATCGAACCTAAACCTTCTGCGTGTGAGTCGACACACTTACCACTTACCCCACGGCGATCACCGCTATTTAGGTATCCTCAATTTAAGCTTTAAACATTGGTTTATTGCTATATTTTTAATCACTTACTCTTCATCTTTTATTTACCAAGAGCCTCATAGTAGCCCCTTCCACTATAATGCCCTACAGACGTATTCTTTTCCGTCAAAGGTTGCAAGAGATCATTGCCGAGCCTCTATGCAAACTATTGTTTTCCCACCGACCAAAGACCGGCTGAATAATGCCCTCATCACTGATAACAAGGTGAAATAAATTGGAGCTTCAAACGTTCCAAATTTATTCCAAATTTTTCTCTCTAAGAAGATGTATTTACAACTTTATTTTCAAAATCACTTTAACACGAAATTTTCTTCACAATTGCAGCAAGAAGAATTCTCTGGTGCTCCAGTGCAATGTATTATCCCGGGCACCAGCCAATGGGCTCTGGTTGGCATATCATCATGGAGGATAGCCTGCGGACCAACCGGTGTGGAACGGCCACGAATGTACGACAAAATAACATCGAACGCGGCATGGATTCGAGACACCATCAATTCGGGATAGTTTCCAGAAGCGGCAAAGCGAACGAAATCCCCTGTACATGTGTATTCTTGAGACAGCCAAATGTCTTACTAGTTGCTAGCATTTTTGAAAACGTGTGAATGTACGTGCGTGTGTGAGTGTGTATGCGATGTTAGAGCGTTAAGATTCTCCAGTGACTGAGATTCACTTTTTAACCGAAATTAAGTTATTAACCCCCGCGAACACGGAAGTCCATAGTTCTTTGTTTTTGCATCGATTTGAGAATGAATGTGCTGCCATTACTGTGTAATCCATTGCGTTAGGTAAGCGACCGCGAGAGCTTCAAGAACTTATTTATGCTCGAAATGTAAAGATTAATTTTAAATTTTGCTTTTATTGTTAGCAGTTAAGCTGAATCAGAGATACATGCAAATGTAATATATTTGGGTTAATTTTTTAAATGAATAAAAGTTGAAAAATATTTTTGTTTTTCATTTGTAGACAATTTTTCAGATTCAAGCCGCAACATGATAAAAATGCCAAGTGTCCCCGCTTGTACCTTGCTTCTTATACATCACCCTGTCCGCAATGGAGGATGGCTGTGACTTATAAAAGTCCCACAGTGTAGGCATAATTTTGAAGCCGGTGCTGTGGAATGTGGAATGCGAGATGAAATGGGATTTTGTTAATTTTCGGCAAGTGCTTACTAGGTTTCTGTCTGCGGGAGCTGATCTTCGCCGTCCTCATATGCCTTGAGGAGGGCAGCGTGGGCTTTCATAAGCTCTGTGTGATCAACGGGCTTTCCACACTCGCAGATTCTGCTTCGAATCTTTGCGAAAATTGGCTCCGACTCCCAACATTTGGCGATTTGCTCGGCACTCAGTTCAACTGCTTCTCCGAAAATTCGAACCTGAAACATTGAGCAAAAATTAGTGGCTCAATTGAAAAGCAGAAGGAAAGATACACAGATGCAAATTGTGTGTCATGAGAAGGAAATAAGGGAACAAAGAAATGACCGTCTTCTTAGGCCAATACCTTACGGCTGAAGCACAGACAAGATCTGTAAATACTTGTCAGCTCTCGAGCAGCTAAGAGTCATCCATTTTAAGGTATTTAGGTGAATTTGAGTTGAATTTTATCTGACGGCTGACGGTAACTTAGAAAGACAACAGCAGAGTTGTATCGTTGTTCCATAAGCTCCAAATTTTCTACATTCGACCATATTCACGATTGTTTTTTGAATTCCCAGACCTGTCCGACCTTTTTATCGTTTATCACGTAGAAGATTAAAATAACAAATTTGCTGTTAGACCTTCCAATTTTTTCTCGCGTATCGCGCAAACATTTAGGTCCACTATTCGGCGCACTTATCGAAGTACCCCAAACCGATTTTTGTCATATATTTATCTCAGGCAAATCCTAGATTAAGAAATTGTGCTACTATGCCGCCCATTTTTTTTATGCGATAGTTTCGAGTTCGTGGAAAACGATGAGGCACAGGGGAGAGTCGACAAGTCATGTCAAAACCTGAATCTAGACACATCAGGTGAAACAGATCCACGGGAAGGTGTCTTCGAAATCCAGCAATCCAGTCTTTATGTTCGAGAAGGAGAGATCAAGTTCCGCGGAAAAGTTTGGCTTTGACTAAAAGCAATAAAGTTTAAGTTTTAAGTTTATTGCCATAAACGGGACACTGTAGGTCCGTTGAAGTAACCAAAACAATCCGTGTGAATAGCAAATCTGTCTGAATCTTGTTCGAGTGTACTTTAAAATAACAACTTCTCGCAAAAGTGAGGACTCTTGAGAGAGTCATTAGTTATTTCAAGCAAAAGTTTGAACAGTATTTTTCTCACCATTCTCTGGCAATCTTTGATAACTGTGATAGCTGCTGTCTTGTTCTTCTACTTCTACGCTATTTTGAAAATGTTTGACAATATTTCTTCCTCACTCCCTAAAATGAGGAAACCAGTCTGTTCTTATATGCGAACAGATCTTGTGATTCCTACGAATGTTATCATATTAGGAATAAACACACAAGTCAGAACATTCATTCATTTGTAAAAAACGTAATGAATTCCCCCTCGTAATCACTTCCAACGCTGTCAGCTCTTAAGATAAAGCAAATCTGCAAATCTGTTCAGCTACATTTTGCAGCCAGCTCAACTCTACCAGATTGTGCTCTGTCTCCGCCTGTACTTGAGAGCCTAAATTTCTGCATGGGACAAATCCATTTTCGAACTAGGACAGTTGCAAGACTAGTTAAAGAACTAAACGTGTACAAGTCCGCTGGCCCGGATGGTATAGCCCTAATTCTTCTGAAGAGGTGTTCTTCTACGCTGGCAAAACCACTGCCTAACATCTGTCCTTTTCTTTAGGGCTCTTCCCGAACTATCATTACCCGCCTCCTACCGACCCATTGCACTTACGTCCCTATTTTCCAATTTCATGGAAACACTCATAAACCGTCAATTTCATGAAACCCGGAAGCTTCTCAATAACCGGTACTACGGCTTTCGCAGCAACTAGTCCACTGGTGATTGGATATAATTTTTCTCACCGAAAAATTAAACCAATCTTTGCACAATGTAGGAGAACGCAAGATTGTTGCACTGAATATTTGAAAGGCATTTGAAAGAGTCTGGCATCAGGCTCTTTTGTCGAAAATGCGTGCTTATGGTGTCGATGATTCTATTCTTCAATGAATTAGAAATAACCTTTTTAACCATTCAATATAAGTCGATTGGATGGGTTCAAGTCTGATATTCTTCTTCTTCTTCGGATGGCGCTACAGTCCGGGGTGGACCTGGGCCTCAACCAACATGCCTCTCCAGCTAGCACGATCTCTTGCCAGCTGCTTCCAGTTGCGCACTCCAAGTTGGTTGAGGTCCTTTTCCACTTGTGTGCGCCATCTCAATCTAGGACGTCCTCTGTTGCGTTGTCCCTGTGGTTCGGATTCGAAGACTCTTCGGGCCGGAGCAGTGCTGTCCATCCGCTCTACATGGCCTAGCCACCTTAAGCGTTGTATCCGTAGACGCTTGACTAGGTTCATGCCGCCGTACAGCCCATACAGTTCGTGGTTGAATCTTCTCCTCCAGATGCCATTAAGATTGCCTCTTAAGCCCAAAGAAACAGCGATTGGCAAGAGTGATTCTGCGCTTGATTTCGGTACTGATGTTGTTGTCCCTATTCACCGCGGAGCCGAGGTAGACGAAGTCCTTAACTACCTCGAAACGTCTGCTGCCCATAGTGACGCTCTGTCCGAGACGTTGATGTTCTGCGTCCTTCTTTGATGACAGCATATACTTTGTTTTGTCCTCGTTTACCACCAGTCCCACTTTAGCCGCTTCCGCTTCGATGCTAGCAAACGCCTCATTGACGGCTCGCTGAGTTCGGCCGATCACGTCAATGTCATCCGCATAAGCTAGCAGTTGAACGGACTTGTGGAAGATCGTGCCTCTGGTGTTGACGTGTGAGTTACGCACGATCCCCTCAAGAATGATGTTAAAGAAGTCGCATGACAGCGCGTCGCCTTGTCTAAATCCTTTTTTGACATCGAAGGTCTCGGTGAGTTCGCTACCGACCTTGACGGAGCAGCGAGAGTTCTCCATCGTCATCCTGCACAATCTGACGAGTTTGGTAGGGATGCCAAAACTAGCCATGGCACTGTATAGCTCGTCTCTATGCACACTGTCATATGCGGCCTTTAAATTGACAAATAGATGGTGGGTGTCGATTTGTACTTCTTGGAACTTCTCCAGGATTTGCCGCAGTGGGAAGATCTGGTCGATTGTGGACTTCCCTGGCCTGAAACCACACTGATAAGGACCTATCAGGTTGTTGACGAACGGTTTTAGGCGCTCACACAATACGGTAGAGAAAATCTTATAGGCGATGTTAAGGAGACTGATCCCTCGGTAGTTGGCGCAGTCGAAGGGGTCTCCTTTCTTGTGGACCGGGCCTACGATGCTGAGATTCCACTCGGCGGGCATGCTTTCCTCCGACCATATCTCACAGATGAGCTGGTGCATGCACCCAACCAGCTCATCCCCAGCCGCTTTGAATAGCTCTCCGGATAGTCCGTCCGCGCCAGCAGCTTTGTTCGACTTCAGTCTCGATATTGCTATCTTGACCTCGTCGAGGTCGGGGGGACGGAATTCTTGTCCATCGTCGTCCAAATTGAGTGGAACATTCTGCCTAACAGCGGGATTTGTGTCGTCATCTACGTTTAGGAGTCTGCAGAAATGATCCTTCCAGATTTTCAGCACCGACTGCAACTCTACCACCAGTTGTCCATTTTGGTCCCGGCAGGCTTCAGTCCGAGGCTTGTAACCGCCAGATAACTGTTTTACCTTGCGGTAAAAATTTCGGACTTCATTCCTGCCATAACACCTCTCCATTTCCTCGACCGCGCGCTTCTCGTGCTCTTTCTTTTTTCTTCTGAGAAGCCGGTTCTCTTCCCTTCTTCTCTGTTTGTAGAGCTCACAAACAGCTCTCGTCGTTCGATGCAGCGTTGCCTTGTAAGCTTCCTGTTTGGCTGCATGCGCCTGCCTGCACTCGTCGTCAAACCATGGGTTCCTCTTAGGTGGTGGCTTGAAACCCAGCACATCAGTGGCGGCTTCTTTGATGGCTTCTTGACAACGTTTCCATTTGTCTTCTATTGTTTGTGCAGGCAGCGTCGAACTTTGAGACAGTTTCAGGGAGAATCGATCGGTAAAGGCTCTAGTGATCGGCTGCGATTGTAGCTTTCCGACGTCAAACCGTTTTGGCCTGTCTCGACTCCGTTGCTCCCTCGATATCCGGGTTCTTACCTTGGCTACAACAAGGAAATGATCCGAGTCGATGTTTGCACCTCGGAAGGTTCGGACATCGAGAATACTGGAGGAGTGTCTGACGTCGATCGCAACATGATCAATCTGGTTGACGGTTGATTGATCAGGTGATCGCCAGGTCCCTTTATGAATGTTGAGGTGTGGGAACCGCGTGCTGGCCACAGAGAGATTTCGCCCCGAGGCGAAGTCAACTAGCCTGAGTCCGTTTCCGGAGGTGTTGGCGTGCAGGCTGTGTCTTCCGATGACTTTAGCAAAGACTTCTTCTCTTCCCAGCTGAGCGTTGAAATCTCCTAGAACGATCTTGGTGTCGTAGCTGGGACAACGATCGTATGTCCTTTCTAAGAGATGATAGAAGTCTTCTTTACTGCTGTCATCTTTTTCCTCTGACGGGGCGTGGGCGCATATGAGGCTTATATTCCCGAATTTAGCCTTGATGCGGATTGTTATGAGGCGTTCGCTTACATGTTGGAAGCTTAAGACTTTTTGCTTAAGTCTGCCTTGAACAACAAAACCGCATCCAAATAAGCGTTTCCCTCTCTCCCTGTAGCAGTCGCCGTGGTATATGTCGCAGTTTCTCACTCTTCTCTTGCCCGGCCCATCCCACCGCATTTCCTGGATTGCGGTAATGTCTGCTTTATAGCAGTCCAGGGCCTCCGCAAGTTCATCGGCTGCACGTGGTCTGTTTATGGATCTCACATTCCACGTGCAGATCCGTAAATCATTGTCCTTTGTTCGTTTGCGGGGGTCGTCAACAGTGTATCCATCCGTATCCGAGGCATTCGGTTGGTTCGTAACTGGGAATTTTTGAAAGTGGCCGAGCAGTTACCCCGACGCACACCCCCAACCTGGAGGACCGGACCCTTTTTTTATACCTCTTGGGCGGAGGTCGCACTTATAGGTTTAGCAAGTTGAGTTCGGATGAACAACAACCAGTATCCGGTGGCTACCGACGTGGAGGTACTATAAGCACAGTTGATGTGTGGGAAACAGTTACAACAGCTGGGCATCGCCAGGTTGATACCAATCAGTGCCTTCCCTGTTCCCACAACACCCAGCCACCAAAAGTCTGATATTCACCATATTATTATCCCCAGGGCTCCGTTTTGTCTCCGACACTCTTCCACATTTTTATAAATCCTCTCCTGTCTGTCATTCCTAATCCAATCCACTCCTTCGCTGATGACAGTACACACCACTTTTCATATTCGTTGCTTGGCTCTCGACCCTCCTCTTCGGTCAGATTTGGAATGGCAGCGTATGTTAAGGTCATTCAATTCTGATCTTGACAGTATAATTGATTGGGGTAAAAAGAATAGAGTTGAATTAAGGCAACCCAGTACTGTCACTAAAGCGTTCCCAAAATAACCAGCCATTATCAATGATTGACTCCAGCGTTGCTGAAACCGAACGACTTTCCATCCTCCGTATGTGTATCAACTCCACACTTAGTTGGAACGATCACATATCGCCAAAAATGCAGTGAAATGTCCAGGTTTCTTAAAGTGATACAGGAAATATCTCACCTCTTTTGTTCCTAAGACCTCTCTGCAAATTATTGGTAAAAAATCAAACAACTCTCTTTATCGCAATTATAACAAAAACTGCTCTAATGAGTAAGCGAATATGGAATATGGAATGCTCTTTCCACCGCAACTTTTTCCCTTCATTACAATCCACAGGCATTTAGAATGAATGTGCACCGATACCTCCATTCCCTCTCTTCCTCTATACCTGCGGCCCGTGCTGTGACTTAAGTCCGGTTACTTCAGGGTTAAATATTGTTAAATATTGCTCTGTCTGTTGCAAACATTAAATCGAAATCAAATGTAGATGAACTCTTGTGACATGCTGTTAGTTTAGGCAGAATATGGCTTGTTGCAAATAAGATTATGCATTGTGACAAACTACAGTCTGATCCTGATAAAATTATCCAAACGCACACTTCCTATTGCGATTATTTGGCAGTTAACTCAAATTACTGACATTCATTTCATTCATTTTTATTTCTCGTGAAAAAGGAAGCAACTCATTTACAAGCGATACAAATTTGCAAACGGAACACTTTTAAACGATGTCTTGATGACGAAATAATTGTGAGGCACATTGCCAGCAAGAACAAAGAAGGTACACAAAAGTAAAATTGTGTCAAATTTCGGACTACATTTTGAGGGCAATGTGCTTCGGAATACCTATTTATGCGAACGTTGTACAAAAACAATACTCGTATATATGTATGGATATGTATGTTTATTTATGCATACATATATTTCATATTTGCGGAACTGTTGGTCGGATATAATTTTAATGAATCCGCCAAAACAAAAATAAAGTGGCCAGCAAACTTCTGAAGTGAAGGAAAGTGATCGCAAGACTAGATAAATAAACATGAAATGTTATTACAGTGGTTACAAAATCTATGCTACAATGAGAACCGCGATTGACTGCGTTGGAGCCAACACAAAAATTTGACATTTGGCGTCTGCAGCTGAATACTTAATGAGTGAACAGCCTTCAAAAACGAACATTTTGGATTTATTTCTCACCAAAGTCTCCCTCGAACTCGATACCCTTGACCCAGTGATACTTTCACTTCGTCAAACCGTTTGAAAAATACTTTTTTAGGGACTTTACAAAGCTGGCCATTCTTGCGCGGAGATAACTTTCGCATTTGTGTACCTGTAACTATTCTTTGAATTTAGAAACAAAAGAAGTACCACGAGGAAAAATTTGGAGAATATGTTACGTAGCATAATTTGATAAATTTGATAAATTCGACCGGAACAGCGAAGGTGTGAGCTGGTGAGTTGGTATGCTGGGCACTCTTTCCGGACAGTTTGTGTTTCTGTGGAGCGCCGCATGTTGCTGACGATACTCAAAGATTACTAATTTTCAATAAAAAGCGAAGCTTGGTAGAAAGGTGTTCTGGAGGGAAAGGATAACGAAGAGCTGCTGCGTAGAGCTACATAGAGTCACATCGGAACAGAGATACATCATCGAAATTAGATCTGGATAGGTTACACCCAGGGTAAACTTGATGATGGGCCTTACTGGGACACCGGAGCGACTGAGCTGTCGGGATCGAAATTGTTTTCTAAAGCCTTTACGTTGACAACGTCTTCGTCTTGCTTACGATCCCACCGTAAAGTAGTGTGAAGGTCCCACGTTAAGATCCTGATTTTCTCACAATACCACCTCACTCGAGTAGCCTACGTCTTATTGTCAACTTCTCAAACTTGCCGCACAGATTCAGAAATAAACTTTGAGTCCCCTCTTCTCGCAAGAGAACAATAACGATACGAGTAAGTGCTGAAGAAGCCAGTCCCTGTCCTTGTGGTCTGCAGTGCCACTTTATTTACAAATCAAATTTGCACGGTTTCAGAAAACTACTTGTCTGCACTGTGTTCAAACAAAGAACTATTGGCCCTGTACTGTATTTAACTCGATCACAAAAATGTTTCTTCCATAAGCGTGGTGAATAGCTGAAGAGTGAAATATGCACAACATAGTAAAAGAACGTAATCCACACAGTATTTTCCTCAGTGGGCTATTAAAGTGGAGTGCATTCCTATCTCCAAAAATTGGTAAACTTTAACCTGATACGAGCGGTCGTGTAATGGCGCCATTACGCCAAATACACAGATACAGTTGCAGCGGAGACACCGTAACTCTGTCCACAAAACAACGTTGGAACCGTCTTGAATGTTGACACTCAGGAGTTAAATTAAAGCAGTAGCCACTTAAAAGCTAAATAATTACGTCCAAATTGAGCAAAATGTTGCACACATTTGTTGTTCCATGAAAAAAGACAATTAATGTGCATTTCATTAAGTTTTACTTTCGAAACCAAAAATTAAATGACCCGATTTCTTGAAAACGAAGTATACATAGGTCAGAATATGGTCAAATTTTAAAGTGTAACTTCTGAGTTTTCGATCACCTATAAATTACTACTATACATTGTTACGATTTATAATAATCATAATAGGATAAAAGAAAAATGTACCTGCCAAAAAGCTGACTCATTTTCCAATTGAAGTTTCCCGAGCAAAAAAGTGACAGAAACTTTCGGATTCTCCTTGATGTTCGAATACTTTCGGCTGTTTCTTTCGGTGATGAACGTAAGATGCCCCTCCGTGACACCGCGGTATTCGACGGTTCGATTTAAAACTCCATATTCACTGCAAAGTTAAGTTTTCCCATTGTATGTTAGAACCGTTTTTCAGAGATGCGTTTGAAGATTACCTATCCACAGTTGCAATATTCATTGGCAAGAAACCGGCAGTGGTCCCCTTTAGAAGCTGCAAGAAAAACTGCATTGGATCGCTTGGTGGATTGCTGATGACACATAAATTTGATAACGGCTGAAAGGAAATGGTAGAAGTGTCGTTTGACATTCAACTTAAATTTGTAAATGCATGAATTATGTGTGCATGGAAATTACCTCCATCGTGATGAGTTTTGGGAGAGAATGTACACTTGTCAGGGATTCAAAAATCACCGAGCCAGTGAAACTAACATGTAAATTGAACGTGCAATAGACAAGGGCTTTTTTGTTACTTATTCTAACTCAACTGAATATTCTGTTTAAACTTTCAAAACTCGATTTAAAAAAAACCACCCGTTAGGAAATGTTAGCTTGAAAGAAGAACTACTTTGTCGCCTTAACGTTTAGAGTGCAAAAATATCATTAAAATTCAAATTCGTCTTTACGGAACCTTGTTTTGGAAATTTATATCTTTAAAACCGCGATTGTGCGGTGAGTATTCTTATCACGGCAGATAGCAATTTTTCAGTTTGACGGTTCCAACTGTTGTTCACTTGAATGGACTCATCGGTCGTGGAGTAGTCGTTTGTCTTGCGACGTTTCATGCAAGCGATAAGTCTCGGCAACTGCGCTCTTCTGTGGGCTTTCTTTTTGTCGCCAAATTCAATTGTGTTTCTGAGTATCTATCAAAGAAGAAACAAAGGCTGTGGCAGTGTGCAGAATATATTTGTTTTCACTTAAAATGCAATTTCGAATACCTTATCACTTCAAGGCGTCTGTCAGTTGAGTGTGGGGATTGACTCATCACATGCATCGCACGCAAGTAATATTTGAAGTAAACATAATCTGCTTGGTTCTAAGTTCGGATTATATTTTCGGTACGATTTCCAATCTTTAAACATCAGTTATTTTCAGTCGACGACCGACAATCGTTTTAAACCCACCATTTCGGGATTTCGTTTCGGTGGAAACAAAGTATTTAGTTACTTTTGCAACAACTTGGATTACTTGTTTATCATTAGAGACCTTAAATATAAAATAAAAGGAGTTGGAGTTGATGCTGGGGTGTTTACTTGAGGGAGGTTCAAGAGCAGTAAAACCATTGCAAGACTCGTCGGGTTCCGAAATGAGATTGTCTTCATGTTCATTTAGACTTATTCCAAAGTTTGATTTTAGGAGGCGAAGTTTTCTTGGAAATATAACCGAGGTCGATGTCAAATTCGAATACGCTTTGTTTGTTCGACTGAATATATCAGCTGATGAGTTAAGTGTAGCAGAAATTGTCATCTCAATCTACCACCTGAAAATTCAAAAAGAGCCTGCAGCTTAATGATATGTATGTGTCAGAGAGAGAGAAAGAGAGATAGAGAGAGAGAGAGGAGGATATATAAAAGAAGGAGAGTAAATCAAGCAAAGTATTCCTCGAATGCGATAGTTGCTGCGTTTCCCGGCTAACTTTGAGGTAAAAAGCTACGTTGCGTAAAAGGAATTAACATTGAATTTACGAAATTTATGAATATTAAGTATTTAAATTTCGAAAAGTATGTGTATGTTTTTTATGTATATTTTGACAAAATGTGAATTGGCATCACAGAGAACTAAAATTTGGCTAGGCTGTTAATAGTTCTGTTCCAATACATCTGTGCAGAGAAATTCGTAGTTGATTAGTGGCGAAACGAAACGTTAAAACAATTTTGTATTGTCAATACGTAGTTAAAGAGCTATGTTTTGGAAGATCGGGAAAAGGATAGGCAATTTTATTGGTGGCTAGAGCCACATATGGTGGCCCAGCTGCCGTCAGCTGAAACAGAAATTGGTCCCCCTACGGACAACTTACATATAGTATAAGTTAGATTAAGATTAAGTAAGTGTAGTATATATATATATATCTATAAAAAAAAAAAAAAAAAAAAGTTAGGTTAAGTTTGTTTAGTTAGGTTAGATAATAATAATTTAAAAATAATTTTATTATATTGCTAAGTTTTTCCAGAACATTTTCTTAGTATTAAGTATCACATAATTTAGTTCTTTACTTGAACATACCTACAAAAACTGAAAGGCTGAAAGGCAATTATAACAAATTCATAGATTAACTTAGAGTGCTCGCATGGAGCCAGTAAGATAGTTTTAATTAAAATAAAAGTTATTATAGCTAGTTTAAGTATTTTATATCTAGATTTAATGCAAATTAAACTCAAAATAAAAAAATACATTTAAAAAAAAAAATAAAAAAAAGTATGTTTTGAAATTATTTCGTTATTTTAAAAAACGAATTTTTGAAGACATGATTGTATGATTTGTTATTAAGTGAATCGGATAATGACGAATAGCCAATGATTGTTGAAAAAATATACAAAAATGAGCGGAATTGAATTGTTAATTATGTGGAAAATGTTCCACGACACTCCGACTTGGAGTTTAAATCTCATTTCCGCAACAGCAAGTCTCTATTTGATTGCTTATCTACGAGGTTTGCAATTAAGCTTTGTGAAGATAAGAGGTGTAGTGCTCGAAAATAGACAGCTATGTTTTTATGGTTTGGTCTGGGCACGAATCATGTAGCTTCAAGGACTTGTCGACGATGCTTTGACTTTCCATTTCATCAGTATCGCACATTTTAAGCCGATACTCAATGTTCCCGAGTTGTCAGAGCGAAACATGACCTGATGAAGAAGAAATTAAACGTTCCGCCGGTTATTTATTTATTTCATTCTCATATTTACATTTTAAAACTTTCAAAAGTTCAATCAAAATAAACCTTTAATATTCCTTTGTTTTAAATGCTAACAGAATCTAGAGGTTTTCTTTTTATTTTCAATTTGACAGTCATCTGCTGCCAACAGATTTTTTTCGACAGAAAGTCGTAGGGAGGGGACACATTTCACTCTCTCATGACTCCTCTCTTCTACAGAAAAATCAGCAAATGAAACGCCTTTTAACCGTTTTTCGGTGAATTTCGGTGGCATTCGCTGCATTTCAGAGCAATTGGAACAGACCTAGTGTAATTAATTTTATCTCTGTAATTTACACATTTAGAAGTTAAAACACTTAATCTTCTACAAATTTGTGTCCTTTAGTTGAGTGCACAAACTTCTACACCTTGGTGCTAGGGGCACCTTATGGGCTACTTCAGACCGAAGCCAAGAGGTATATAAACCAGTCTTTATCAGTTTTTCTCCATTGGAAGTGAGTAAAATGTACCTTAAAAATGTGTGGCAATTTCCGCATACTCCTCAATTAATCCTGCCCTGAAATAAAGGTGCACAACACAAATAATAGAGTTATACAATTTTCTTCGCACGTTAAAAAAGGAACTTCAAATTTTCCCAATAGGGAATTGACAACTTCGAATTCAATTCAATTTGAAAGTTCAAAGTTTCGTTATCCAAGAAAAATCGCCAGAGCTCGGCGCTTGATTTCTGGGTCTGACAGTTGAAGCAAATGGCGTTATCTACAAATTGTCGACTTAGGAATACTCTAATGTTCAGCAAGTAACTCCAATAGTTCCTTAGTCTCCTCCTTGAATCAATGTGAGCGTTTTTAAAGATAGTCTTTGGTTGAGCAATCGGTCTCTGTTTACAGGGTTAAATAAAAAGTCTTATATCTATATCCTTTAAAGTCGTAAATAATTGCCTTCCAAGAACATTTTATTGAAAAAATTTAACAAAGTAGTTTTTAAGCTGCAACATGACAAATATTCCAAATATCTTCATTTGTTCCTTGTTTCTTGTACATCACTCTGTCCGCAATGGATGAAGGTTCACACTTGTAAAAGTCCCAAACGGTTGGAATCACTTTAAAGCCGGTACTGAGGAGTAAAACACATAAAACAACAATATGTTACTTGTGCAACATCACTTACTATGTTTCTGTCTGCGCGAGTTGGTCATCTCCGTCTTGGTACGCCTTGAGGAGATTTGCGTGCGCTTTACTCAGCTCCGCGTGATCAATTGGTTTTCCGCACTCATTTATTCTACTCCGAATCTTTGCGAAAATTGGCTCCGACTCCCAGTGTATACTGAGCTCGTCTGAATTCAGTTCAAATGCTTCACCAAAAATTCGAACCTGCAGAAGGATGTGTTTTTGTGAGTATTTTTTTTGTATTAAATTTATGGCTTGAAACAGAAACCAGTCTTTAAGGGGATGGAAAACTTCAACCATGATTGCCCTGATTGCCCTTTGTCTATCAATTTTTGGCAAATATGAACAAATTTAGGAGAACCATATCGGTTCATTCTATATGGAATCAATGGCCAAGAGACGCACAGCAGTGCGTTAGCCTCTGTACCCGTCACAAACAAAGTTAAACAACCTTAGAAGTTTGCCTCTTTACAGAAAACATGATACATGGACGCAAGGTATAATATATTAAATTCAGCGAACGGAGATGTTATTCCTCGCTCTGATGTCACGCTGTAGAACTTTTGTCACTATTTGTTGATGGATAAATTACATGTTATTTCTTACCGCTTTCAGGCGTGTTTTTTGCGCCTTGAAAGCCGGTCGAGGTAACAACTAAATTTCTCCTTCGGTCAAACATATCTTGTCTCCTTGTATCAATCATCAAATTATTGCGTTATGTGGCAGCTTGTAGCATTTGTGGTGACAGATTAAAATAGAGGAACGAACTTAGAGTTTTGCAAAGCTGGTTAAGAAATGATTTTTAAATGACTACTGGAGCAAAACCGTTTGGTAAGTATTATGATCTTATTCTCTAGGAAATAAATGAATAGATACATTTTTAAATGTAATCTCCGTTTTTTGTTCATTTATTTTACTTAATTTAACTATAAATTAATTTTTAGTTCTGATTATTTGAAGTGGCTTGACATGTTATTAGAATGAACGATCAAATGTCAGTAAAGTTTCTTCACAGTGATAACGGGAGTGGGATTAAAACACTAAAGGAAAGCCCCTTAGATTTAAGTTTTAAATTAACAATAATATTACCTGCCATATAGATGGGTTATCTGTTAAGTACAGCTTTCCAAAGAAGAATGTGACTGAAACTTTTCGATTTTCTTGAATATTCATATACTTCCGGCTGTTCTTTTCTGTTATAAAAGTGACGTGATTGTCAGTCAGTCCGCGATAGTTAACGGTGCGATTTAAGACGCCAAATTCACTTAAATAAAGAAGATATGGTATAAAGTAAATTAAAAAAAAGTAAAACAAACATTTTTACTTTCAAAGTCGAATTTTGTTTTTGCATGGTATACATAAAACAACATTGGAATATCATATACGAGTATTTATGGCGTTAAATTGTGTTCTATTTTTTTGGTTTGTTTGTGTACTCTATTATTCCTTTTTAAAGGAATGGATGTTAATTAGAAAACAAAAACACTAGATAAAACACACTGATAGTCATCTTTAACAGTGTTGAATTTTATACAGCTTAAAATAGTTAAGTGACGAAATTGCTTCCTTCTTTACAGCCCTTTTTTGTGACAAACTACAAGAACCCACACTCTCTCTCTCTCTCTCTTCTTCGAGAACTTCGCGAACAGTTTTTTATGTTTTTGCAATATCAACACGAAAAATTGGCATTTTAGGAAAAAAACTGTAATTCGAACAGATTTAATAAAATCACAAATCGCAATGTAGTGTTACCGCGATCGTCCTCTGTCATCCTTTGGTATGCGACCCTTGACTTTTTCCGTTTTCAAGATCAAAATAACGGAACAAAACTCGCGCGTTCAAGGATTTTTATACATAACTTAACATATCGTTTAACAGCAAAATGTTGCTACTGTTATTCGCATAAAATACTAATTGCTCACATCAATAGTCAAACTAGCTCATGCCCGACTGAGTAGAGTCTAGCCTTACTAGATAAACGCGCGATCGTTGCGATTTGAGTATGAATAATAATAATTGAGTGGAACTACAGCTCAGGACAAGGTCATAGCTTCTACAACAACTACTAGTGTTATGCATGCTACTGTTCTCTCACTGCAACTCGAAAGAGGTGCGTGAAAAAATGTCAGGTGTCCCGTCCGGGAATTGAACTTAAACTTTCTGCGTGGCGATCGACGCACTTACCACAACGCCACCTCGACCATTTGGGTATAAGGCGTTCTTAAAAACTGTCCAGCACGCCTTATATTCCTTATACTGATATTTATACAGACGGAGTTGTCATTTCTTGTTTTCATTGGCCAGTAGGCTTTCTTAAATCTAACTCTGCATATCATATGTTTTTTAATGTTATTCCTGCTAGATAGTTAAACGTGCTTATTGTACAATTACCTGTCAACTGTGGCAACATTCATTGTCAACGACTGATTCACAAGCTCCAGTGCCGCAAGGAGCTGCGAGAATAGCACCACTGGATCCGATGGGGGATGACTTATCACAGACAAACTTGATAGTACCTACAAAGATGGACATTACAGTTTTTTGAGTTTTAACCATGTGTTCAGCTTTCACCTCTAACGACATGGAACTTTTTGCTTTCTCTGCTGTTTTGAAATTGTTTTAAGGACGTTTCAATGAAATCGGCGAATTTCGAGAGTGGATCGTTATTATATCTGTTTCATTTTTGTTGTTTGTGTTTTATTGCATGAATTTCACTTAGACGACGAATGTAGAGGAGGTGGTAACCTTAGTCAACCCTGAGTTCAGAATCAAAGGACAGGGAATTAACTGCAACAGATTTTTATTGAGGTCATCAAATCTCAGCACCAGGTAACTGTCAACAATGTTATGAGGAAGAAATTCATATTTTTAGAGATGAACACACTTAATTCAATTACAAACTAATTAAATTTACGATTGTGCAATGAATTCTTGGACACTTTGGAAAATCCCTGTGTCCCAATTTTCAAATACTCCTGCCCCACAAAAAGCAGATATCACCCCACTTGATGATCCAATTCACTTGAATGGCAAATTTTCAAAAACTTTTCAAATCTATTTTAATCCACTGACTTCAAATGCCGGCAAAAAGAAATGAACAAGAAATCGAAAAAAGGGAAAAAAATCAAATCTCTCGTCTAGATGTCAGCACTAACCCCGTCAACTGTCAAATACATTTCTGGGTTGACATTTGTTTGACAGTTGGCGGTTGTGGCTGCAAAAAGCGGACTTCGTTTGGGAAAGTGCAGAGAAATTGAATTTTCCAAACGAAATTCTCGAGCAATCGCAATCATTTTCGAATCATGTAATCGCGCAAATCTACGTACTAATTCTGTGACACAACGGTAAAGGAAGAAAACAACAAATCTCACCTAAACTACCAGCCACAGCATGACTTCGATTCTGGACATGAGAACGCCAAGTGCTCCGAGCACCTTTGACTATTGGTCACAGGAGATTAGCAATTTCTTCGGGCCCCTCAAGTACTTACTGAACAACGCTCGCTTTGAAGTACTCCTGAAGGATGTGAACGTTAACTATCTACTCAATACGGTCTTTTGGATATTTATTATGTTCTCAATTGGTTTCTGGGGCTTCTATCACATGTTTGACGTAAGTTTTTCATCGATGCGCAGCAGTGTACCCCGTGGAAGTTTTGGTTTTTATTTATTTTCCCTTATTTTTTTGTTTTTGTTGGTTTTGCCGTGGCGGTAGCATATGCATGTGCGTGTCGTTTGCTTGTATGGCTCTAGTTTATGTCAGAAATCAGCTGTTTGTGTCTTATCAGTGGAGTGTTTTGTGTTGTTAAGGTGTGACGTAGAGAGGGCGGGACGGTCGTTAGATATCAACCGGAAACTGTTATTTTTTATTCTCTTTTCAGTATTTCTTCAAATCACCAAATATTAAATTTTACAAACGCAGACAGTTTGCACGGTCTCTCTGGAACATCGCTTTTTACGCAGCATCGACAGTGTTTCTCTATTTCTACAACGAGTACATGATCTCGCCGCAACTGGTCAAGAATGCCGGTCGCCTCTTTCCCACCTATGAGAACATAATTTTCTACAAGTCGCAATCCTGTGAGAAGTTCCAACTGTATTCTCTCTTCATCATTACCTTTTTTCTCCACGGCGCTATGCTGGACGCCCGTGAGAGTGACTTTTCAGAGGCTGCTTCAAAGACCTTGTACGCATCGGCTCTTGTTGCCATCATTGGTTACAAGTTAGTACCCTTACATTCCCAGTTACAGACAGATGAATAATGTTTGCTTTGCTTTCAGGTTCGAGAATTACTTTGTTGGTTTGAATTTGAATTTGGGCGTCTACAGCGTCATCACTGAGTGTTTGTTCCTCCTGGCTTTACAAAGTTCCCAACGTAACCGCTTGGTTTACCAGGTTTTCCTTGGACTACGAATTGCTTCTTGGTAAGGACACAGCTTTGCACTATCCGCTTGACCATTCACCTGATGGGAATTGCTTTCATTTGCAGGTCTCATGTATTCATTAGTTTGCTTCCTTTCAAGTACCTTGTTCCAACTCTGTTTGCTAAGAATTTCAAACCACTCCTGAACATCGTCATATGGCTTTGGTACGGCCTCTCCATATGGAATTCACCAGTATTGCAGTATTTCTATCACCAAATCTACCATAATTCTCCCATTGACTGCTCTGGCGAGGGCTCTGCTGCAAAGTAATATAACCTCAAATTGACTATCTCTCCATGCATTTGCTTAATACACCCCTTTCTTACACAGATGCATTCTACTCAAGGATTCAAATGAGCACCGTCACTTTAAGGCTCTTAAAAAGGCCTACTACGAGGTGAAATTGGCTCACGAGAAGCTGACTGCTTCCGCAACAGCTTCATCCGGCACGGAGAGTTCATCGGCAAAAACCTTTCAAGCAATCAAATGTAAGACACCTCCTACACCCCAATTCCGTTACCTTTCCCTAAACTCATCCTTCCTTTGCAGGTATTATGACGCTCAAGCGTAAATTGAAACGCATTCGTGAGGGACGTGGAGAAACTTCCTACGACGCCGATGACCTGACTCCCGATTCACCAATCGAGTCCGAGTAAATTACAAACCCCGGGCTGTTTGACTTAAAGAAATCTCTTCTCCATCGAATTGATAAACCAAAAAGAAACTGAAAAGAAAAACGCGGACAACAAAACGATTACGAATGTGATATCGAAGAAGGAGACGGTTTTTGTGTACACCTTTAATTTAGTTTGCTTCCCACTTAAGACTTGCTGGGGCGGAGACGTCTCAGCACTGATTCCGAAATACCAGTTAGTAGAGTTAGTTTGTGTAGTCCTTATTTATTTTTACACTCATACTCTAGCAGCATAAAAGACACATTTGTTTTGATGACCTAGACTGTACTCTCCTTAATGATTTTATTTTTGTGTGTTCCTGAAATGTTTTATTTTTCCTCTATTTATTGTGTTAACATGCACATAGCTATGAATATAAATAAATTTACAATTGCAAAATATTATTGTTGAAAAGTTAATGGAAGAAGAGATGGTTTTTATCAAATTGTTTGTGGGAAATCTGTAATTCAATTGGCGTTCCCTGAAAGTAAGTTTTGTTCAAATGGTGCTGTGTAACCACCATAAGCCAGACTGATTTCATTGAAGCCGACGAGAGAGACTTCTTTTGAAGTCCGATGCCCAAACTCCCCTCCTTGTCAAATTAAAAACCAGAATCTCGAGAGAACAACCGAGTCGAGGTAGAAGTATAAGCATTGACGTAGACATGACAAGAAATCGTTTAGAACTTTACCAACCGAATCTCCCAAAAACTCCCTGAAAACGCGAAATCGTCTAAACTAACAAATGAAGAAAAATGGTAACTAGTCTACGGCAGATCATTTCTGCGGACTCTTCAACGGCGATGACGACCCAAATCCCGCTGTTAGGCAGAATGTTTCACTCAATTTGGACGATGATAGACAAGAATTCCGTCCTCCCGACTTAGACGTGGTCAAGATAGCAATATCGAGACTAAAGTCCGCTGGTACGGACGGACTGTCCGCAGAACTGTTTAAAGCAGCAGCTCATCTGCAAGATATGGTCGGAGGGAAGCATGCCTGATGAGTTGAATCTTAGCGTCGCTTGTCTGGTCCGCAAGAAAGGAGAGCCCTTCGATAACTAAAGAGGAATCAGTCTCCTTAACATCGGGTTCAAGATCCTCCCTGCGGTATTCTGCGAACGCATGTAAGCTTTCGCGAACAACCTAATAGGTTGTGTTTTCAGGCCGAGGAAGTCCATGATAGATCTTCACTTTACGGCAGATTCTGTAAAAGACCCAAAAAATACGCATTTGAAGGCCCCTTATGACCGCGTGCAAAGAGACGAGCTACACATTGCTATGTCTAGTTTCGGCATTCTTACCAAACTCGTCAGATTGTGTAGGTTGATGATGGAGAACTGCTCCATCAACATTGAACTCACTGAGACCTTCAATGTCAAAAAAAGTTTTAGACATGTGACTTCTTTAACATAATTTCTGAGAAGATCGTGCTTAACTTCCAACGTTAACGTTTCAGACAGAGCGTCACGCTAGGCAGCAGAAACTTTGAGGTTGCCAAGAACTTAGTCCACCTCGGTAAATAAGGACAACCATACCAGTACCGAAATCAAACGCAGAATCACTCTTGCCAATCGTTGTTTCTTTGGGCTCAAGAGGCAATTGCGTAATAAACCCGCCCTTGAAGGACTAAACTTGCTTTATATAGCACCTTGATAATCCCTACTCTGTGTCGCAGAAACCAGGACGTTACTAATGGCGGATGAGGGAGCTCTTAGCATTTTCGAGAGGGAGTTTTGATTTTTGGTACCGTTTGCGTTGATGGCATCTGGAGGAGACGATTTAACGACGATTTACAGCGATATGCGCCTAGTCAATCGTCTTCGGATACAACGCTTAAGATGGCTAGCGTAGGGACACCACTACTCTGACCCGGAAAGGCTTCGGATCTGAGCCATTGGGACAACGCAACGGAGGACGGTCTAGGCTAAGGTGGTGCACCCAAGTCTCGAAGGACCTTAACCAACTTGGATTGCGCAGCTGGAGACAGCTAGCGAATGATCGTGCTTGCTGGAAAGGAATGTTGGTTGAGGCTCAGGTCCACCCCGGACTGTAGTGTCACAACAAGACGAAGAAGAGTCTAAGAAATACATGTGAGAAGAACTAATATTTTAGACGTGAACTGTGGCCAGTATGTAATGTCGGCGGTGAGCAGTTCACTATCTGCTCAATGCCCTCAATAGCATCAAATACGCCCGGTCTACACGAATGATGCAGTCGTGCTGTTTGTCCAATCCCGCAGATGTGAGTTCAACAATACTGGCAGCTCTAGAATTGATCGACAACTGTAGTACTAGAAATAGGATTTCAGTTGATTTTTTTTAAAAACGAGGTGCTTTTTTATTTCGAGAGGTTTTGACTGCCCGTATTTAACTAGTACTGAAATGCGTCATCATATGGAAATGTCTCTGGACCCCATTTAATCATCAGTCAAATTTCTGGTTATATGAGGAAATTTTTGGCAAAGTCTATTAACAACAGTATTCGTTTGGAACCTCCTTTATCCTATGCTTCGGTCGTTTGGTGGAACAATCTTTCGAAGTTTGTCACAGCTGTTTTAACTAAGTTAGAGCCCACCTGAGCATGACTGACTCCGCTCTTTAGGCAGTCCTAAATCAATGTCATGGGTTGCACTCCAAAGGAGAGCTTGATTGAAAAGAAGTGGCTTGGGGTTCAAGACACAATTGAGCTTTGATGGCCATGCGCACCACATTTCCTTAGACTCTGGTTTCGCGTTGCGACGCATATGTGAGATAAGAGCCAGGAATTTTTTTTTTATGGATGGCTCCAAGATCAATAAAGAGTCGAGTGCTAGTGGTTGATGTAGGACAAAAAAATCTCCTCGTTAAGCATGTTGTGTTCAGGTTAAAGGCCCCGGCACTGACCTCCAAAAATTTCTGATGATTGGATAAGGAGGAGGTGCAAGTTCTTGAAGTTGGATCTTGCACAAAGCCCTGTTGCAGGGGGATGCTGCGCGCGTGGAATAATAATAAGAATTGAGTGGCACTATATCCCACAAGGGACCAGTGCGTGCTTCTGTTCACTCACGAGTAGGAGGTACCTACAGTTTGTTGCCGACTCCGAACGGCGATATTTAAGAAACTTTTCATAGACAATTGATATTCTGTGAGTGTTGTCAGAAACTCGAAAGAGGTGATGCCGTGAAAAAATGCAATGTGTCCCGTCCGGGAATCGAACCTAGTCTTTCTGCGTGACGGTCGACGCACTTACCCACTACGCCACGGCGGTCAAGAATGTGGAATATTGTGGATAATTTAAACCGGAATTTTATCCACTGAAGAATTTTTTATAAATTAGGATAATTAACAAATGCGAAAACTCGGAACTATATTACGTAAGACTGGCGTGTCCACCCGGACAAGCCACTTTAATTTGGAATTCTAGTGTATTTCCGTTATGTCTCCCTGTTTCTTTTCACAAATTCTTAAGACCGTTGAAGCACACTGGTGCATTAAATAACGGCACATTCTTTTTGATTCTCAAGTGATTTAATAAATTAAAATAAAGGAAGACATTTCTTATTCCTTCAGTTTTATGATTATTTCATGAACTTACCTAAATCTTTCGAAACTGTTTCCTCGAACAACATGCTGAAAAATAACGGTGAATTCTCAATTTTTTAAGAATGATTTAAATTAACCAAATTAAACGAGTTTTTTTTTTCTTAAAATCATCAGTGAAACATTTTTTTTATTTATTTCCTTGTTTTAACTTATTTAAATAATCCATTGTGGTATTTCCTGTTTTGTTTCTGTATCTGTTTTCTTAGTTTCAAATTGTTACATGTTTCATTTTGCTCTAATTTCAACTTGCCCATCTTAACTCTTACATACATTTTATCGGTTTTCGTTTGAAACTTAGTTTACAGTTTTTTTTTGCATTAATTTTTTTTTACATACATAGGTACTTACAACAATTGTTCGTTAAATATACTGTGAGTTGAGTGTATATATATATTCCTTATTTTACTGTCTTATAAAAAAAAGAACAAAATTATTATTTTTTTTTTGGTTTTTAAAATTTTATTTAATCTTTAACTTCAACGAAACCACAATTCAAGTAAAATGTAAAAGTGAAGAGTGTTTTTTTTCTCATCTTGTTGCTGTCCCCTTAATTTATTTCTTTTTCAATGGCTTATTAGATCTAGATTCAAAATTCATAATTTAACTACATTTAATGCGTTTTAAATGTTTTCCTTTTCGAAATAAAAACAAAACAAATTCTTCTTCGTCAAATTGTTAGGAGCTAGTGATATATATTTATTTTCTTTTTTCTTTTCATTTATATCTAATTTCTTCTATATAATATATACGCCTACATATTGTGAGAACAATGGTTTTTTTTTGTTTCTTGATTTTTCTTCATAATTTTATTTGTTATTCGACTGGTCCATTCCAGGGTGAAACTAATCGAGGATCGAAGAATAGGAATAAATCAGGATTGGGAAAATAATGAAATAACGGTCTACTCTAGGTAACAATTTCGAAGAAGAAGAAGAAGTAGAAGAAGGGTATGCAAATCTCTTAAATTTTCAACATTGTTTTATAGATTCTTTTCTTTTTCTTGCAAATTTTCATTTTGTTTAACATGAATATAAATATTTTTGGTTTTCTCATAAAATTCTTGGTCAATTCGATTAACCACTCTATCACATAAGATTCCGTTGTGTTTTTTTTGTTTTGTTTATCAAGTTTCCATTCTTCTAGGTGATTTATTTATTCTTCGTAAGTAGACAAATGGTTTAGGTTTCATTATTGGAAAATAACGAGAAATTTCATGTTGGAAGAGTGAATGTAAAAAATAAAAAAAGACCTTGTCTTAGTTAGTAAAGTACAAGTGAAATACAAAAAGATTAGAAAACTTATTCAATTAGGTTCAAGTATTCTTAAGATTTCGTTTCGTTTTGTTCATAAGAGAAAACCTGGAAAAAGTTTTGGTTTTAATTTTAATGTTAAAAATTTTGTTTTTTTATTAATTCATTTTTATTTTTGGTTTCGAAGAAAGATAGATCATTTTTGTTTAGTTTTTGCTTGTCTAAGAATGTAAAACCTGTTGCGGTTCGCCTAAGATTAGAAAATTTAGAAATCATTGCTTTATTTTCTTGAATTTTTCTTTTTCATTTTATACACAGTTTTACTATAAGTAGACTTCGAGTATTGAAAGTGATTGAAGGGGTTCAGAATGGGTATTGCATGTTTTCCATGAATGACGGGTTCAAAGGGTTTGAAATTTGTGCGTTTTTTAACAATTTTATACGTCGGAGGAGAATATTAACAAATCTAACACGAAGGGACGGAGGGGATGTATGAGTAGCAAAAGGGTGATGTGAACATCTTTACGAATTTGTGTATTTTGCTTCGTCAAGCAACTGAATTGTATTATCATCGTTGTGGCATTCCTGGATCTTGAGCTTTTGGTAGTAAATCCAATATTTACGAGTATAATGACAACCTGCCTGGCAACCAATCCAAGACATCACTCATTAACTCCCTTGACATATAGGGGGCAACACTAACAAAAAGTCCATATTATTAGGAAGTAAAAACATTCAAATGATACCTGTCAAATTTTCGTGAAAATTTGATTATTAGGCTACAAGTTACAGTCCTTCAAGTGACGCTACTTTTGTGATTTTCAGATCGATGGAAAAAGCAGAATCTCGTGTGTTGATTAAACACTGGAAAGTTTTACAGGGAGTCTGCTCCATCAAAAACAACTATTTGTCGGTGGTATGCTGACTTTAAACGTGGCCGTACAGACACCAACGATGCTGAACGCTATGGAAGGCCAATTGAGGTCGTTACACCTAAGAACGTCAAAAAAGTAGACAAAATGGTTTTGGAAAACCGCAAAGTAAAATTGTTTGAGAAAGCTATACTTTAGAGATATGAGAAGGCAGTGTGTTCACTCTTTGGCATGAACATTTGTACATGAGGAAGCTGTTTTTACAATGGACCAAACACAACAACGTATCGATTATTCTGAGAGCTGTTTGGAGCTGTTTTGCCAAAATGTCACATTAGATGAAACATGGTTCCACCACTACACTCCAAAGTCAAATCGGTAGTTAGGGGAGTGGACACCAGCCGGTGAACCACGTCCAAAGCGTCCCAAAACACACAAATCTGCTGAAAAGGTTATGACATCCAGATTTTGGGATGCGCACGTCTCGATTACCTTGCGAAAGGCAAAAGGAGCAACGGCGAATACTACATGGCTTGACTGATGTGTTACTTTTTGCTATAGTCCATTTTGGAGTACCATTTATTGCTTCTCTAGCATTAGTTTGATGATGTTTTTTTGAGGTGGTGCCACTTTATTACGAGCAGTTTGGAGAAAACAAATGAGTTGAAAACGACATTGCAGATAATTTTGAAAGTTTGAGGCCCTTTATAAAACACATATAACGTCTGCTCGATCCTCTAATGCAAGTTTATTTTTACGCGAAAATTTCACAATTGCTCATGGAAGAATTAAGTAATTCCGTAGACTTTTTCTAATTACCTTCTGCTTCTTAATATCTCTGGCAAATTTTGCATGATTTCCATTGCTTTGAATACGGTAACGGGTGATTCATTGTGAGGTTTCAAATAAAACAATTTAAAATAAGACATAAATATGAAAGCGAACTTAAAATGTTTATTATCTGTTAAAACAGAAACTCATGGCACTTATTTTTTGATAATGATATTCTGTAAGTGGACCACCACGACTACGACTAAGGTGGTCCATTCGGAAGGTCTAATTTTGGTCGATTCGTTCGACCAAACGACTTGGTATCTCGCAGATTGAATATGTAATCTCAGCTTTCAAAGCGTTATTTATATCTGGCTTATTCCTGAAGACCTGAGATTTACATGTGAGCAGAGCTAATTTTTCAAAGGCGTGATATCGTAGCAAAACGTTACATTAAGTGCTCACCAAAAATGATTGTTTAGTATGTTCATTGCATCAGGCACTCTATGGCCCGTAGTGACGTCTTGTTGAAACCAGAGCTTATAGAGACTGTGTGCTTGAATTACAGCATATATGTAGTTCGGTAATAAGCTTCTGCGAACGACGACGACTCGATTTGTTACGGTCTTCGCGTTCACTTTCAATAACAGCTGCCTTAGACTCATCACTACGTGCTGCAGTAGTTTAGTCGGTCGAGCATTATCCAGTTATATCGTAAGTTCCTCGAATCGTACGAAAAACATTTCTCACAGAACGCTTAACAATTTTGAGACGCTGTTGTTGTGTAAATCATTCCACAATTAATTGCCAAATGTTACTGCCTAAAAATGACAAATCCGATGGATAGGAGTCCTGTATGGTCTTAAAAAAAAGGATATTGAAAAATTACCTCACAATGAATCACCCGATTTTGAACCCTATGTGCGAATTCGTTAAATATTCGTTAACCTAAAAGGATGATATCTTCGTTGTTCAAATCACCTACCATTCGAAAGGTTTCTCATACCCTAATCGAAACATACTCAGGTAGAAAACACAGCTACAATTTCTGATCATGTTTTCGGATATGGACCATAGAATGGAAACATTTTACTTGAAGCATTGCAGTTGAGTCCAGCAAAGATCTTTTTGAACTCTTCAGCAATCGATTAAGAGAGAAAAAAGAACATTTGAACACTTTGAACACTATATTTCATCCATGTAAATACAAGTATAGCTGATACTGCAGGCATTGTACATATCCAAAAGCAGACATTTTTTGTTTCTCTTCTCTTCTCTCGCAAGTTATTTTCAACAATAAATATCAAAATTTAAAATTATGCATCACACAAGAAGTGAACAAATTCTAGAAAACGTTGCCAAAAATAAGGCGACTGGGGTACTTGTTATTAGTCGACAGTCGATTGTCAAGCGCTTATGACAGCTATCAATTTCTTCACAACTCTCAAAGATGTTTCTCGCGCTTTGACGTACGCTTTACGTTTTTATTTAAGTTAGTGTTTGTGCATTAGATAATGCTTTTAATTATTTTTGCTTTCTGATACGAAGTAAATGTACACTACTCTGAAGCCGAAAGACTAGTCCTTTCTTCTGTTTTCTTGTCTTTTAGTCTTGGGCAACCTTTGCATGTTTAATTCATTTTACATTTTTTATGTGATCCTTTACAGGACGTAAGCCATGATTACATTTCGAGGCAAACGTCATAAACTCGTCATAAAATCTTTTTGCTAAACATCACCTTTAATTCTTTAACACCTCAGCAAAATGTTTCAACGTTTCTCCTGAATCCCTGTCAATCAAACACATTTCCCCCCGTTTTGGTGGAACCCTTAGCACGCATCAGACAATCAGAGGACACCGCTGCAAAGGATACAAGATCCATTAATGTCATATTAATAACCGGCTAGTTTTGCAATAATTTCCCACCGCGATATGATCGTCAGTGCATTGTGGACGCCTGAATTCCTAATTACAGCTCACCGAGCCGGCCACATCCATCCAGGGCGACCGCACTAGTCCTGCATCCCGCATTCGCTTGGCCGCTCAATCGTCACCGCCACCGCAGTGTTCCCTTCCCCCCACCATCATTCATTTTGCGAAATAATTAATTTCGCCATCGCATGCACACAGTATAGCACTCTCGCGCCAGCAACAAAAACTATAGATCATAACTAAAACAACAACCGACCGGGCGCCTACCTCATCCGCTTCTAATAGCTTAGCTCTCTTGACACAAAACCCAACAATTTATGGGAAAGGACGACAATGTGCACGAGAACGCCAGGCACGCTGATGATGACCATGATGATGTTGTCCTTTGACCGTCCTGCACAGACCCACAGTGAACCGGACTGCCGCCCGCCCTCCGCTGCGGTCTGATGCTGAGGTTGACATCGGGACTTCGGTGCGATGGATTTGCCCAGATTATGATGTGAACGGGCACCGAATTCAAGTGAATCCATGACTGGCAGGGGTTAGCCGAGTTTTTTGACAGTTTTGTTTCTTTTTTGTTTAGTTTTCCACAGGACAGCCAGCATAGTCCCGCCATAACCGCCAGCCACTGTCGCTTGACCAGAAGTAAGTTTTCGAATTTGATTCGGAATCGGTTTGCGAAGGATTCCGCTGGGCGAACCGTCGACCATTAGTCAACTCTGTCCTGGGTCACAGGCCGATCTGGCTCTGTAATTGAAAATAAAACCCATGTACGGATTAATTTGTATAACATTGCGGAACCGGCGGCTGACCGCAGGATATTAGAAAACGTTTTGCCATTGTTGGCTGGGAAATTTTGTGGCAACTGATGAGGCAGTCGGGCCGTGCTGGTTAAGCGGCAATTAAAATTTGAATTGTAACTCGCTCGCTTTGATGGACATTTAATTGAATCAGTGCCCGTGGGTGAAATGTAATGAGCGTAATTGGGGGAATTAATTGTGACCTAATGGCTGCACAGGAGCTGTCAAACGACATCAAGTTGATTTATTGAATTTTGTCATTGTGAATTGTTTGTAGGGGGGTTGGTTGTTTGAAAAGTGTTTTTTGATTCAATCATTTCCTGGTAATTCAATTTTAGTTGGTTGATGGTAATTAAGTATTTAAATAGCTTGGAACTATTAGGTTAATTCGATACAAGGGGCATGTTGCTTGTCAGGCTAACATAACGTAAGCGAATCTTGTGAAGAAGATTGGAAGTCTAAAAAACTGCGAGGTAACCTGCTCCCTGGTGTTGTAAACGTGTGGAACGAAGGACCTGCTTGCTAACAAACCCAATCAAAAGCTGTAGTTTGAGCCAGTGAAGCCGTTGACTTGAACAGATGTGCCGACTTTCTTCGGGCTCACCTTTGAATTTCCGCTTGCTTGGTGAACCAAAATGCGCACTGTAGACAAAAAGTTCCTAAAGGATGAGGACTCAAGAACTTTGTTTTTTTCCACATTGAGTTCATCAGATGTTTGCTCCACACAAGCTGACACTTTGGCTTCGATGCCTAGACGGGTAAATTTACACAAATGGTGGGAAAATTCTAATTCGGCTTAAGGGAGAGTTTCAAAACATAGATAGAAGCGCTAAGCCACAACTAAAACACGTGGAATTTCTTAGCACAGGAGGTCAATCTTAACGAGAAGCGTACTAAACCAGGAGACCAGATGAGGCTTCCCTGAAAGGACGCAACTGTTTAGAGAAGTTTTATCTCAGATGGATCAGCCGACGTGCAGAAGTGTAGCTTAGGTAGGCACTTAAGTTCATGTGCAACTTCAGTGCGAGTTACCCAAACGATGGTTGCTCAGAAGGCTTGAAAATCAAATGCAAGGTCAAACGAATTTGCTTCTAAAGCAAAACTTGCAATCTGTCTTAACTCAAGAACGAGGATATCGATCCTTCAGCAACCACTAGTGTTGCCTTTGAATTTCCCATTCACAAGAGGAGGTACCTACAGTTTGATGAACATTCTGAATGGAAAGGTTGACAAGTCATATCTAGCATAAGGTTTCTTTAAATGAGAAGGAAACACTCAAAACTATAGCCTACTGATCCATCCCAAGGAGCAGGAGAATCAAGGAACAAGAATTTCAGATTTCATCGATCAAGTTATAGTCATAGTGAACGGAGTAAAGTTTGAATTCAAAAAAAGTTCCAACTTTTGCCAAGAAAACTTACAAAGATGGAATTTTGAACGAAATGAATATTAGGATTATTTAAAGTGTATTCAAGGGATCAGCCTTCTTAACATCGGATACAAGATCCTCTCTTCCTTTTTGTGTCAACGTCTTAAACCGTTTGTAAACAAATTGAAGGTCCCTACCACTGTAGTTTCAGGCCAAGAAGTTCACGATAGACCAGATCTACACTTCACGGCAGTTCCTCTAAAAGACCCAAGAAGTGCCAATCGCCACGCATCACCAATTCGTCGATTTCAAGGCCGCATATGACAGCGTGCATAGAGACGAGCTATGCAGTCCATTGTCTAGTTTTGCCACTCCTACCAAACTCGTCAGATTGTGTAGGATGACGATGGAGAACTCTCGCTGCTCCATTATGGTCAAGAACGAACTCACCGAAACCTTAAATGTCAAAAAGAGTTTTAGACAGGCGACGTACTGTCTGACTTCCTTAACATAATTCTTGAGAAGATCGTGCGTAACTTACAAGTCAACATCATGACGCCGACGACATTGACGTGATTGAAAGAACAAAGCGAGCCATCAATGAGTTTGCGGGCATTGAAGCGGAATCGGCTAAAAGTGGGTGGTGGTTAATGAGGGCAAAACGAAGTACTGTCCTCAAGGAAGGACACACAATATCGGCGTCTCGGACAGAGCATCAGAGTAGGTAGCAGATCCCTTTGGGTAGTCAAGAATTTTGTCTACCTCGGCTCCGCGGTAAATAGGAACAACAACATCCTAAAGAAAAAATAGAGTAACAAAGCCCTCCCTCAAAGCTTGATCATCTCAGTCCTACTCTATGGCGCGGGAACCAAGACGTTACTAAAAGCCGATGAGGAGTCTTTTCGAGTGAAAAGTTTTGCGTGAGATTTTCGGTTCTGTTTGCGTTGACTCTGGAGGGAAAGTTGTAACGACGAACTCTATGGGCTGTACAGCGACAGCCGTCAAGCGTCTTCGGAAACAATGCTTAAGATAGTCAGGCCATGTAGAGCGTATAGACACCTCTGCTCTGGCCCGAAAAGTCTTCAAATCTGAGCCATTGGGACAACGCAACAGAGGACGGCCTAGGCTAAGGTGGCGCACAGAAATAAAGAAGGACCTCAACCAACTTGGAGTGCGCAACTGGAGCCAGCTAGCGAAAGATTGTGCTCGCTGGAGAGGCATGTTGTTGGGGGAGACCTTTATTGTCAGAAGAACTTAATCATGTAGAGCTGAATAATACAGCAGAAAGTCTGCGATTTCACATCTTTTGAGTTGCAATGAAGCAACAAAAACTCATTTGGCCGTTTCGCGTCAGAATTAGAAAACTCTCCTCGTTAATGGCTAATAATTCATAAGCCACAAATAATTGTTAAGTAAGATACGCCTTGATTTTTTGCGGACAACTTCTATTTGTTATCGTTCAGTCCACTCTGGGTTCATGAACTGTTTCGAATAGAGAGTACAACAGCAGCAACCTCATTTGCCGACAATACTCTAACACATAGGGATACCCAATACTGCAGCGGTTACGCAAATTTATTAAAACATTCGAATACAAATACCAGGAGCCTCGAGATATCCATATTCATTCCTATCCACAGGCAAACATGCTTTTAGTGGGAACTGAAGGTGCCATCTTCCCCCATGGTGCTTTGTCAACCATATTCATGCTCACGCCCACATGGAACACCATTTCAATTCCGGAATTGAAAATTTCATAATGGGAAACACATTTAATCAACTCACAGAATATACATGCATAAATAATGAAATCCATTAAGAGAGGCTTCAGTTCATAGACCGGAAACACAAAGCACAACTTTCGCTATTTACATCACTGTGCCACTTCACTTTGGAGTGGTGCTTTTCATTTTAAACAGAACCTGATCTCCGCCAGATGACCTTTCCATTTAAAAGTTCCCCTCTCCTACTGACCGAGCATAGACAGAAAAAAAACCGCCTTCCCCCAGATCTACAAAACGAGACAAAATACAATTCACAATTCAACTACAACAAAATACCGTTAGGTACTGGTAGACATTATAATGTCTGCACTCATTAAACGTCTGAACGATAATGGGGATATGACGGTAGTCATTAACATCACCCTCCAGGCTCGCATCGCATTAGCATTTCCTTCTGCCGCTTCCATCTCTCGTCAGGGGATACCATCATCATCCCCCCCCATCACCATCACCATCATCCGGCAGCATCATCACCGCACTGAATAGGTCTGCGCTCGTCGTTCGCCGTCTGATGGTTAGGCATTGTAAGAGCCAAACCGATACAGTTCATGGTTTCGCAATATGGAAATCGACCTAAATGCCGCGAGACGCGACGTCCATTGCTGTTAGTCTCGCACTTTGTATTTTGAAAAGGATAACCCGAGGCTCCCGGCAACAGGGATTAAGAGGTCACATTACCCCGGCTGTTATCTCGCACGAAGGCACAACAAAAAAAAAAATTAATGCCGAGAAAGGTGGAAAACTGAATGAAAAAGTGATGAGGAAAATCCATAAGCGGCAAATTAGTTTTTTTCCCGCGTGCGTTTTGATGGCCTCTGGAACGGACAGCTAAAGTGAAAACGCTTAGAGTGAGTCCTTTCGATTGAGTTTACAATATTTAAATCACAACAAGGTGGAGAGGCATCGGTTTCTCATTAATGGCGCCCGATGAGAGGCTGTTTAATGATGTAAACGTGGGGGTGGCGATCGGCATGAGGCGATTTATGGATTAAGAATGGCGGGAATGAAGGAGAAACCAAAACAATTTATAGCGGTGGCTGGAGTGGGTGACGTGTGCGGTGCCTAGATGAGCGTCACAGTGGACTGAGGAATGGAAAATTTATTTCACTTAAGGGCATATCTGCTTGATGGCGATTTTAAATCGTTTATCCTTAACGAATTTTCTCCGTGGATTGATGGAGAATTTTTTAAAACTGTTTGATACATCAGAATGTTCTGTTGTACTTAATTTATGCTGTTGTTGACAAACAGTGATGCCAAAAAGAATGAAGAAACCAAAAGTGGTTTGTTTTGATCAAATTAAAAGGTGCATTTGAGCTTATTGCAACTATGTGAACTTGCACATTTTTGTTTTAAGGCTTAAAAAATGCATTCCCATCGATGAAAGAAAAGTGTTAATTTGGCAACATTCTTAACCACAATAGGGTTATGTTAACATCCCATCGCTTTCCCCCAGTTTGCATTCCCATAAATTGTCTTCAGAGCCCTATTTGCCAATTTATTACATGACGCAAAAATTAAAGTTTGACAACCGATGTAAAAATGTCAGTTTTTAATTTAAAATGCCTTTTTATTATTTATTTACAAAAAGCGGAGTTTGGGGAAATTCTAAAATGTCATACGTCAGTTCTGTAGAACTTTTCAATTCCTAAGTACGGTGTACCAGTGCTACCAAATTTTGTTAAAAATAAAAATTGCCTCTTTCTGTCAAAATTCAAAACAATCAAACCATGTTCCCAATATCCTTCAAATTACATCCTTTCTTAAGACTTTTCAAATAATGACAACATCCTTAAAAACACAAACACCTCGTTTATAAACCATAACTTGGCAGCATTTTAAGTCACATTCTGCCCGCTAAATTGTCTACCTTGCTCACCCTCTTTTCGTCTCCATTTTTTGATCGGTTCGGTGGTTTTTCAATGAAAATATTGGATGTTATGAATTTGTTTGGTAAACTTAATAGGGTTCAGGAGATTTGGTGTTACCGTCAGGTTCCAAAATATTCATAGAATTTATATGAAAACTAAGAATACAATTCAAAATTTAAAGAGGGAAATAAGAAAAGCAAAGATTCGCCATACCTTCACCATTTTTGTTTACAATGAAGCAGGAAATCTAGTTGCAGTAGTGCCAAATTTGTAATAACTTAAGCCAAAGATGACATCTCACTCTGCTAAACAATGCAATGTTTACCGTTTTTTAAGCTCCAACGATTTAATTTTGAATGATTTTTGATTGTTCGCGACGTTCAACATTACATCTCAAATGTAAGCAACACATTTTTAATATTTTTCTGGTTAAACTAAATTTGAGCTTTCGCGCTCTCTCTATCTTTTCCTCACTGTCTGGCTGTCACGGCGATTAATGGATTTTCTTGATTTCGAAAATTTATCAAGCTTGATACATTCGTTGGCGGTAACTGATCCCAGTCGGCATCGGCGCACAAACAAAGCCCACTTTCAAAATTCCCCCCTTATAATGAACTGTCACATTGGGGCAGTCCCTGAAGAGTCATACAATGTCGATAAACATTCCTAGATAGTGGAGTTGCCTTGCATTCATGTCCTTTCGGAGGGTTTTGTTCATTTTTCAGTGATGTCCTTCGAAAAATCCCCTCATCGACACACGACTTGGTTAGAGCGGAGCAAGAAACAAATGTATTCAATACAGTAACGGCCACAATAAGGATCATTTATCAAAGAAGACACACAACAAAACGAAAAGAACAGGAAAACAAAAATCTCGTAAGCCAAAGACAAATAAAAAATGAACTTGGTAAATAGAGAAAGGGAAGCAGAGTGAGGGAGTTGCGAGAGGTTACTCCGTTTGATCCTTTTGTCCTGATGCACAGCACACAATGAAAAGAAGAACTTTAGACAACGTCGACCACGGCGACAACGACGAGGGTAATGATGACGATGACGACGATGTGGATGAGGATGAGCATGAGGATGAGGATGATGATGACGATGATTTTTCTTCATCATACATCAGGTCAAGTCGTTCGGTTTGAGCTGTGGCATGGGATAGTTTTGGCTTATACAGCAGCAGTGTGGGGTGGCGGTGGTGGCCCTGGGCGGATGATTGTGGCTTGCAAGTGCTTTTCTGCCTTTTGTGTGAATCTGTGGCAACCAATCTGGCTGATGTCCTCTGCCATCTGCGTGGCCGTCCTTTGAGCTGAAAAATAACTAAAATAAATTGAATGGATGAGTTTAGGAGGTCAGCGATTCCGAGACTGGGAAAAGGTAGCAAACCCGTTTGCTCGTCCTTTCAGTGGAAAACAGCAATCGGAGGAATGAAAGGAGCTAAGATCTAAAGCTACAACGACACAGAAGTTAAGTACACATCCGTTGAATTCTCCTTCCAAATGCTGAGTGGCTTACAACTAGTTAATTATTTAACACTATGCTACTCATGTACAATTTCTATGAATTTTATGCGGCGTTGTGAGTTGGTGTAAATGGTGCTGATGGATGCGGAGGTGTGTGTGTGAGGTGGCTACGTACATAAATGTTTGTTTTGTGCTTTCTGAGGTGTTTGATCGGTTTTGTAACTGAGATAAGTTTTTCTGTTATTCTTTAATGAAATTTGGGGTGGATTAGAAGCTAGAGGGAATGTTTGGAAGATTCTTATGTCTGCCAAATACGTCGATTTGCCCACATTTAGGATATGCACAACTGTGTCAGAAAACATAAGACATGAGAATTGCATTTTAATGTGGCAAACTTGTTGGTTGGTCTGTCTGGGAAAGAGGACTCAACGCAGAGCTGATACAAATTTAAGAGGGCTAGGTCAAGTGGCTGGGTGATGTGGGAACAGGGTAGGCACTGATTGGTATCAACCTGGCGATGCCCAGCTGTTGTAACTGTCTCCCACACATCAACTGTGCTTATAGTACCTCCGCGTCGGTAGCCACCGGATACTGGTTGTTGTTCATCCGAACTCAACTTGCTAAACCTATAAGTGCGACCTCCGCCCAAGAGGTATAAAAAAAGGGCCCGGTCCTCCAGGTTGGGGGTGTGCGTCGGGGTAACTGCCCGGCCACAGTAAAAACAACAAGTTACGAACCGACCGAATGCCTCGGATACGGATGGATACACTGTTGACGACCCCCGCAAACGAACAAAGGACAATGATTTACGGATCTGCACGTGGAATGTGAGGTCCCTAAACAGACCACGTGCAGCCGATGAACTTGCGGAGGCCCTGGACTGCTATAAAGCAGACATTACCGCAATCCAGGAAATGCGGCGGGATGGGCCGGGCAAGAGAAGAGTGAGAAACTGCGACATTTACCACGGCGACTGCTACAGGGAGAGAGGGAAACGCTTATTTGGATGCGGTTTTGTTGTTCGAGGCAGACTTAGGCAAAAAGTCTTAAGCTTCCAATACATAAGCGAACGCCTCATAACAATCCGCATCAAGGCTAAATTCGGAAATATAAGCCTCATATGCGCCCACGCCCCGACAGAGGAAAAAGATGACAGCAGTAAAGAAGACTTCTATCACCTCCTAGAAAGGACTTACGATCGTTGCCCCAGCTACGACACCAAGATCGTTCTAGGAGATTTCAACGCTCAGCTGGGAAGAGAAGAAGTCTTTGCTAAAGTCATCGGAAGACACAGCCTGCACGCCAACACCTCCGGAAACGGACTCAGGCTAGTTGACTTCGCCTCGGGGCGAAATCTCTCTGTGGCCAGCACGCGGTTCCCACACCTCAACATTCATAAAGGGACCTGGCGATCACCTGATCAATCAACCGTCAACCAGATTGATCATGTTGCGATCGACGTCAGACACTCCTCCAGTATTCTCGATGTCCGAACCTTCCGAGGTGCAAACATCGACTCGGATCATTTCCTTGTTGTAGCCAAGGTAAGAACCCGGATATCGAGAGAGCAACGGAGTCGAGACAGGCCAAAACGGTTTGACGTCGGAAAGCTACAATCGCAGCCGATCGCTAGAGCCTTCACCGATCGATTCTCCCTGAAACTGTCTCAAAGTTCGACGCTGCCTGCACAAACAATAGAAGACAAATGGAAACGTTGTCAAGAAGCCATCAAAGAGGCCGCCACTGATGTGCTGGGTTTCAAGCCACCACCTAAGAGGAACCCATGGTTTGACGACGAGTGCAGGCAGGCGCATGCAGCCAAACAGGAAGCTTACAAGGCAACGCTGCATCGAACGACGAGAGCTGTTTGTGAGCTCTACAAACAGAGAAGAAGGGAAGAGAACCGGCTTCTCAGAAGAAAAAAGAAAGAGCACGAGAAGCGCGCGGTCGAGGAAATGGAGAGGTGCTATGGCAGGAATGACGTCCGAAATTTTTACCGCAAGATAAAACAGTTATCTGGCGGTTACAAACCTCGGACTGAAGCCTGCCGGGACCAAAATGGACAACTGGTGGTAGAGTCGCAGTCGGTGCTGAGAATTTGGAAGGATCATTTCTGCAGACTCCTAAACGGCGATGACGACACAAATCCCGCTGTTAGGCAGAATGTTCCACTCAATTTGGACGACGATGGACAAGAATTCCGTCCCCCCGACCTCGACGAGGTCAAGATAGCAATATCGAGACTGAAGTCGAACAAAGCTGCTGGCGCGGACGGACTGTCCGCAGAGCTGTTCAAAGCGGCTGGGGATGAGCTGGTTGGGTGCATGCACCAGCTCATCTGTGAGATATGGTCGGAGGAGAGCATGCCCGACGAGTGGAATCTCAGCATCGTATGCCCGGTCCACAAGAAAGGAGACCCCTTCGACTGCGCCAACTATCGAGGGATCAGTCTCCTTAATATCGCGTATAAGATTCTCTCTGCCGTATTGTGTGAGCGCCTGAAACCGTTCGTCAACAACCTGATTGGTCCTTATCAGTGTGGTTTCAGGCCAGGGAAGTCCACAATTGACCAGATCTTCACACTGCGGCAAATTTTGGAGAAGTCCCAAAAAGTACAAATCGACACCCACCATCTATTTGTCGATTTCAAGGCCGCATATGACAGTGTGCATAGAGACGAGCTATACAGTGCCATGGCTAGTTTTGACATCCCTACCAAACTCGTCAGATTGTGTGGGATGACGATGGAGAACTCTCGCTGCTCCGTCAAGGTCGGTAGCGAACTCACCGAGACCTTCGATGTCAAAAAAGGATTTAGACAAGGCGACGCGCTGTCATGCGACTTCTTTAACATCATTCTTGAGGGGATCGTGCGTAACTCACACGTCAACACCAGAGGCACGATCTTCCACAAGTCCGTTCAACTGCTAGCTTATGCGGATGACATTGACGTGATCGGCCGAACTCAGCGAGCCGTCAATGAGGCGTTTGCTAGCATCGAAGCGGAAGCGGCTAAAGTGGGACTGGTGGTAAACGAGGGCAAAACAAAGTATATGCTGTCATCAAAGAAGGACGCAGAACATCGACGTCTCGGACAGAGCGTCACTATGGACAGCACACGTTTCGAGGTAGTGAAGGACTTCGTCTATCTCGGCTCCGCGGTGAATAGGGACAATAACATCAGTACCGAAATCAAGCGCAGAATCACTCTTGCCAATCGCTGTTTCTTTGGGCTTAAGAGGCAATTGAGTAATAAAGCCCTCTCCCGAACGACCAAAGTAACTTTGTACAACACCTTGATCATCCCTGTCCTGCTTTACGGCGCAGAAACCTGGACGTTACTAAAAGCGGATGAAGAAGCCCTTGGTCTATTCGAGAGAAAAGTTCTGCGTGCGATTTTTGGTCCTGTTTGCGTTGATGGCATCTGGAGGAGAAGATTCAACCACGAACTGTATGGGCTGTACGGCGGCATGAACCTAGTCAAGCGTCTACGGATACAACGCTTAAGGTGGCTAGGCCATGTAGAGCGGATGGACAGCACTGCTCCGGCCCGAAGAGTCTTCGAATCCGAACCACAGGGACAACGCAACAGAGGACGTCCTAGATTGAGATGGCGCACACAAGTGGAAAAGGACCTCAACCAACTTGGAGTGCGCAACTGAGATCGTGCTAGCTGGAGAGGCATGTTGGTTGAGGCCCAGGTCCACCCCGGACTGTAGCGCCATCCGAAGAAGAAGAAGAAGGTCAAGTGGATCGGGAAAAAATGTTGTGTCTTTTTTGACAGCTGTCAGACAGATGGTATTGCATAAGTCAATGACAGTGTGTGACCCAGATCGTATGATAGTCGATAGAAATGTTTTCTGATGATGTATTGCTATATATCAGGTTTACTGAAAAACAAATGGGCATGAAAAACAAAATGAAAACATCCCTTTGGCAGATGCAACATACTAAGTCAAACAATAGTGCAAATGGTAAGGATTACAAGCAAAGAAACCTTGTCTAATTTAGACTAGTGCTGATCAATTTATTGCATTTATTGCTCTGTGGGAAGTCAGAACAAACCTTTTTGTCATTGATGTTATTTCGTTTGTCCTTACTTTTGACAGCTGGCGAACGTTTCTGGAAACAATGTAGGTTGATTTTGACCGAAACGAATAAGAAAACTGGATAGTTTTAGTAAATTTGGTTGTAATGAAAGGCAAGGCCAGAGAGCTGTCAAGTATGTCTCATTTTCGAATAAGTATATTGTTGTTTTTTATAAATATAATTAAAGCCTAATGCGCACAATATCAACTTTTGGAATGTTTGGACTGTCAACTCAAATTAAAATACAGTCAAACAGGCTGAAGACCGAAAAGTACGATAGGTATTATATAATATCCTTCCAATTATCGTTGATAATTCATAGTGAAAGAATGTTTTTCGTATAGGTACCACTCTTGGACTTCAAAAACACTCTGGATGACAGTGCAAATGTTTTGTTTTTTGTTGGCTAAAATACTCGGGCCAAGCATAATGGATTCGGAAATGTTAATTTGGCAGCATCGCGTAATGACATTGCACAAAATAAATTATTTTCCAATTCACGGAAATTATTTAAGTTATGTGCTTTGGCATGGTTATACGAACAATTGCTTTATGACGCCATAAAGAGCAAGCCTCTAGGACGAATTTTCATTTTTTCAATCACAAATTTGCAAGTGACCACCACCAACGCCATAACAAAAACCACACAAATGTTGACATCTGTCAATCCTGTCATCTTCTCAGCAACAAAAAACGTTTCTCAGTTACATCGATCGTTATAATTTCCTTAAACCTAATGAAGATGAGTGTGTATATGTGTGTGGTTAATTATTTAATGATCTCACCTAGTAGAAGAACCTGTCTCCTGTCAAAATTCGTATTAAAATTTAAACTTAATCGCTACAACATCCACCATTTTGCATGCGCGTATGAGGGTGTCTCACCAACTCAATATACTCATTTATGTATTTCACTTATCTAAACATTAGTTGCTTTGTATATTTTACAATAAATTCAATTATTTTCATCTTATACTTGTTTCAAATGTTCACTTAAAAATACTAACTGCATTTCAGCGTCTCTGTCTAGTCTCGTAACAAAAATCTATAATTATACGGTTTTTCATACACGTTTTACAAATACATACATAAGTATTTTACTAAGATTTATCATGTGTGTGTGTGTTGGGGGGGAGGGGGATGTGTGGGTACATATTGTTGGGATGTCAAATTGTCTCCTCTTTTATGAGGAATTTTCTATTCCGATAGTGGACTGCGTCAACTGACATTCAAACTGACATTGACAGGTCACTTGTCATGGGTTTACATGAGTGAGTGGGTGAAAACATGTTCCGGAAATTGATATAAATTTGACAGCATGTAATTACGTATGTGTACGATGCATTCAACGGCAAATTGATTGCAACAACATAACGTCAATGTGACAATCAAAGTGTCAGCGTAGAGTAAATATGCTCTTGACGTTGTTTGTTTTAATGGAATGTGTGGTTTAAACGATTGAACGTTTGAGATATTTAGGAATACAGTGTTGTCGCAAGATTAAGATGCTTTGCGTTTGAGGTGCATGCTCTGTTATATTAACAAAGCGTCAAGATGTGTTTTTATTTTTTTCATATAATTCATACAATTGGGAAAACAAATGAGATATCAAACAGCTAGAAGAATTTGTCTGAACCCAATGTTTCCCGAAGAAATATTTTCTTTCCAATTTCGGTCAAAGTTACGACATATGTAAGACAAACATGTTGGAATGAAACTTGTTTGGAAGGATTTTGGGTTAACAAATGATTTTCTAACTTAAGTCCTGTGAGCCTCCGTTTGAAGATTAGGTGCATATTTCTGATCAAAATATGTGTATGGAGGTGCTTTACGGGCTCTTCTAAAGGAAATTTAGAGCACATGGCACTTTAAGTGTTTCTATAACGAAATTTGGATCAGATGCCAATTTTTGGCCACAATCAAATTTTGGATATGCGTTCATAATCATGAGAGAGAAATGTGGCCATCACTTATATTTGGGATCAACGTTTGCATTGGAGACGCTAAACGTCATTGCATTAACATATGTATGCATAAAGAAATCAATGAATTCAGGTCATGATAAAGTCTTGAAATTCAAATTTGGATTGAAGGCACTGAACCTACTCTGAAAAGGAAATTTGGATCAGACGTCAAAGATGGACCAAAATATATGTTTTCTTAGTGTTGCAGACGCTTGAGGTAAGACAATTTAGATCAGACAACTAAATCTGGACTGGCATCCATGTTTTGGATCAAAATTTTGTTTCTGAGATGTTAATCTTGTTTTTTGCTTAGGAAAATTTTACCAGCTGTCAAGTTCTGACCATGATCCATGCTTAGGATTATCATTTGTGTTGAGCAAGCAAAGCAAATTCTTGTAAAGGAAATTTGTGTCAAATATTTAGGTCTGACGTCGAATTCTTGCCAAGAAACCAGTTTTAGATCCAACAACAAATGTCCACAAATTTGGTATTGGATACTCTTAACATGCTTTTTTACTGACCATTGTGCCACCACTTAAAGATGAGGTCAATAAGAATTGCATCCAAACACCATTTTAGGCTAATGAAAAGGTTTACCAGGTTGTGTGAGGCAAAAATAGTTTGTCGAAGTATTTGTATATGATGCCTACTAGCGCCGAACAGGTGAACGATTTTTGGTTCTTTTTCGGTAGAAACTTCTGCTTAAAACCATTTGAGGTGACGTCGTGTAATGCCATGCTCACCAATCATATAGTGCCCAGTGGTTATAACCACAATCGGATTTATGTTCGATACTCTGGCCTGCAGTGGCTGCTTAGAGCGTTTCAAATCAAAGAAAGTTTGGGTGGCTTGGTAGCTTTGGAGTTTCCCCCAATATCTTCCGCACCTGGCAAAAATTTAAATGCTCGGCCATCTCATTCGTGCAAACAGCACGAATTAAGTTAAAAACCCAATATTTTTTTGACAACCTGGGCATTGGTAGGTCTATGTATCCTGGGATGTGTCTCGAGTCTGTTTAAGGCAGGAATATGCACTCTTCACTAATTTAATGTTTATAGGCATATTCACCCTAGTACCGAAATCAAACGCAGAATCACTCTTGCCAATCGCTCATTTTTTGGGCTCAAGAGGTAATTGTGTAATAGAGCCGTTTCTCGAAGGACTAAACTGGCTTTGTTCCACAGCTTGATCATCCCAGTTCAACTTTACGGCACAGATACTTGGACGCTACTAAAAGCGGATAAGGGAGCCCTTAGTCTCTTTGAGAGAAAAGTTCTCCTTGCGATTTTCCTGTTTGCGTTGATGCCGTCTATACGAGAAGTTTTAACGACGAACTCTATAGGCTGTACGGCGGTATGCGCCTGGTCAAACGTTTTCGGATAAATCGCTTAAGATGGCTAGGCCATGTAGAGCGTGGGCTCTAGCCCGAAAAGTCTTTAAATCTGAGCCATTGGACAACACAACAAAGGACGGCCTAGGCTAAGGTGACCCACACAAGTGGAGAAGAACCTCAACCCACTGGGCGTACACAACTGCCGGCTGAAGAGGCACATTCGTTGAGGCCCAGGTCCACCCCGAACTGTAGCACCACAAGAAGAATAAGCCATGTTCACGTGCTACACGAGATCCGCTCTAACTAGGCACAAACTTTAATTTACGCTTCCCTTTGAAGAGTTAAGTCTTCGGATCCGGAAAGATGGCGGATATGAAATTCATAAAAAAAAAATTAACAAGCAACTCAATTCGAGATCATGTCACCCAATCGAATGTCAAAAAGTCAACTTGACAGTTGTGAGTGACTTACGAGTTTCCAACTCGAACAGTCCTCCATCGGAATGAAAAATTCAATTCAACTCAAAACAACTTAAACTTTTTTTCCGTATTTTTGTCTGTCAAGCGAATTGGTTTCCTATTTTCAAAATTAATGAGCAATTCTGTCTAACATCATGTCGTCAGCGTCGCTCACCGTTATCTTATAGTTTTGTTTGAGTATAAATATAAATGTTTAGTAAAATCTTCTTATCATCGTGTTCGTGGTTGCTTGCTCGTTACAGTTAAACAAATTCTCTTTAAATATATATTTCTTGGTTTTTTGTTTTAATTTATTAACTATTTACCTTTATTTGTTTTTTTTTTTTTGGTTTTGCTTTTGTTTGTTGTTGATCAGTTGTTGGTGATGGTTTTTAAATTTATAACACAGTTTTGGCAATGTTCGGTTTAGCTGTTGTCGATGCGATTTCCGATAATTTTATATCGATTGGTACCCGAGTGTCGTAGAGGGTGGGCGCTTGCAGTATAATCCCAGCTGTTCCGACAACCACAGCGATGGTGAATATCCATAAGAATAGCCTGTCCAACACCATTGCGACGTACTTCCAATCCTCTTTCACCTAGAAGACACGACAAGAAAAAACGAGAATGTTCACAAATGAGACAATGATGCGAGAAGGGATACGAAAAGGCTGCAGAAATAGGGAAAGACAACGAGTGACGACGACGATATGGGCGCGCTATTGTCAGGACGAAATTGGGAAACGTATTGCCTTGATTATCATACTCCCCAGAGTTTTTCTTTGCGCTCGTCGACGTCGTCCTTGCAAAGATTCAGGCGGATATTGGTGCCTGAAGTGGTTGATGACTGGTGGGTGGCATTGACAGATGACACGAGAAATCGACGGACGACGGGGGATAAATCATCTCGCAGCATAGCGAGATTTGTAACATTCGGAAACATCTGCTTACAATTTTATGAGTCGCTATATGAAAATCGTCGCTCGTACGTAAACCCATCAGCATGCTTATAGCCAAGAACTACTCCGGGCGGGACTGGTGGCAATGAGTCGTGGGTTACGATACGAGTTGCTTACCCCAGCGCCTCCCCTCCCCCCAGCTGGTGCGTCCCACATATGTCTGTGTTCATGAATGAGGTTAAGGATAATGTTTTGTTAGCATCTGGTGTCGTGTTGTGTAACTCAGCCCGGCGCAGAGGAGTGAGTGGCAACATGAAGAAGAATGGGCTAATTAACTCAAGCCTTCACCGCCTGTTTCGTGGCACTTCTTTTTCCATGCACAAATCATGAAGGTACTTGCCGAATGAAAATGGTATCAGTGAGGGGAGTGTCACTCCCGTGACATTCAATTTGTCAATCGAAGAAGTTATTTTCGCAAGGCGTAGTCGCGTGTGACTTGTTTTCCAAGTCGCACACATGTGCCCTATCTGCGTGTATTTTTAGCAGCGCTGAGGTGTGATGATTGCCATTGAATGTGACGGTTGGCATTTGAGAGGAGGTGGTGGGTGCGATCTCGGGGAATGTTTATTGAAGCAGACTTCTGTCAAAGCGGTGCTGTTCCATCGCACTGGGTGACTGCTTATAAGTAGATTAGTGCCAACGTGAGAAGCACTTGAACAGTTGTGATGTGTTTATGCCTCATTTGTTTGCTGCCGCTGTCGCAACAGTGCTAAACTGTCAAATTGAGATTTTATCGCATAGTGTCACCTTCATCTATGGCGGAATAGGGCGGGGTGCTTCACTCCTTTAAGGATACGTTGTTTCTATTTGGGACTTAAAGCATTTTGTGCTCCGATAAGTAGCTTATGAATTGAAATTGAATGGGAATGTGAGAGATAGTCTACGATGGTGGATTTCTGAGGGGAGTCACTGAACTGTCAATAAAATGCCCGAAAATTGTTGAACGAATTGGGGTGGAAAGACCAAGAATTGCTTTTTGAATGCATTTTCTGTCCCATGATCAACATCGTGTATGCGCATGACAGCGTTAAAACGTAATTGTTTGCAATCGATTTCAATATGTCGTCAATATTGTACTAAATTTTGAGGTGGTCCAAAATCTGATCAGACCATAGAAAAGGGATTTGTTACAAAAACCTTAAGGTATAAGTTTTTAATTTTCCAAAGTAGCTGTCTAATCTGTAAGCCATTTCAATCTATACCCTCAATTCAGGTCGAAATGGACGTTTTGGATCAAAATTTGAAATAAACAAATTGCTATTGTACGTCAAATTCTGAACAAAAATTATATTTTGGATCGAAATCTGTGTTGAAAGCGACCCACTCGCCTTTAACAGAAAATTTGGAACACAGGTCAAAATCTGACCACAATTAGGATACCTAACAAAATTTGTAATGGGGCGTTTAAGGTGTTCTTATGAAAAAATTGGCATCAAATGTCAAATTCTGATCAAATTTTGTATTGGAGTAGATTTTCATACTCCTAGATTGCAATAGGTTTTCGTACCCTTATAAGGCAATTTAGGTCTGACTTTGACACATCATCACATCCCTCCAGACGTAACTCCAGCGCGCACTCGATAGATTTGTGGCCCTTTGTGCCGATGCTGGAATGAAGGTGAACGGGGACAAGTCCGAAGTAATGGTCCTTTTCCGAACGCCTGTACAATGCACTCTACATGTCAGTGGAGCCCTATTGAAACTGTTGGAGAGGTTTAAGTATCTCGGGTGATGGGGAGGAGCAACATTGAGCTTTCTTGTAGAATTGTCCGGGTTGGATCAGTTTTAAAGCAACTTGGCAGATCAGTAATGAGGAAGGCTGAGCTTGGTGTTAAAGCCAAGTTATCGGCTTTTAATTCACTGTTTGTTCCAACTCTCACCTATGGTCCTAAAATTTGGGCAACGACTGAAAGAATAAAATCGCGAATACAGGCTGCCGAGAGGAAATTTCTCTGTGTCGTTGTAGGAGTGACTCGCCGGAATCGGCTGAGAAACGCGACGATTTGGGAGAAACTCAATATTGAGCAGCTACTTCTTCGGACGGAAAGGGCTTTATTTCGTTGGTTCGACTTTCGAGACGTGCCTTAGAAGCGACCGCTCGGTACACCCAAGGCGAGGTGGTTGGATCTAGTCCATAAACTCGCCTGGTTTCGATTTTCGTCGATTTTCGAGTGAGAAAAACTGAAGGCGTTTGAATCCAACGTCTAAATTCTGATTGTGATCTATTGTACATTTTGGATTAAAAACACTTGTTGGGGACTATTGTAAGAAATTTGGATCGGCTGTCAAAATCTGACCATGATCCATGTTGAGGATCAAAATTAAGTCATTCCCCAATAAGATAGATATATTCAAAAATAATGTTAGACATCGATTTTAGTTAAAAATTTGAGTTGGTGTTCGTCAGAATTTTGGACCAAAATTTGTTAGAGTCATATATTCGTGCTGAAATTTGTTTAAACTTCAAAGCTGCGTAGAATTTTGTATCTTGGTTCTTAACTGACAATTGATGAGCAGTGTGCCAAATTTATAATCTTAAAAAATGTTTCGATTTCTTGGTGCCTGAATTTCATCCTCAATGGAGAAAAATCTGTGGCGTCGGAAAAACAGAAATGGCGCCCAACGTTAGACTGAAAAACTAAGATAGCTTCAGAGATGGTTACGCGCGTCTTTACGGACAACTTGAATATGAGAAAAATACCAAAGAACGGTCAAAATAGAAAACAATGTTCAGAAATTGTCAAAATTTGTAAAAAAAAAATTCGAAAAACTCACCCTTGTGCTCTCCTCCTCTTTGCGCGTCTGATCAGCAATGTATGTGACCCCATCCATCGCCTTGTGCAGTTCGGGGCAGGTATGCCATCGATGACGCACCGTAGTACACGATCTGCCCGAGGAACAACAGGGTGCCTGATTTTGATGCGGCTGCGGCTGCTGATGGAGGCCACTGCTGCTGCTCGCAGCAGCCGTCCCCGCCGATGAGCCGTACTGCTGCGGCTGCTGTTGTTGATGATGTGTCGATTGATATTGAGCCTGAATGCTGCAACATGACTCCGCCAGAGTGGATGCAGTGGCCACGGAATTCACCGTCGTGGTGGACTTTATCACATTGGGATTCCCTAATAGATCGCAGGTTGTCGTTGACTGATGGCACTGATGGGAGTGCAGGGGCGCCGGCGAGAATGTCGCCGACGATGTCGACTGCTGGCGATAGAGGTGATGATGCTGCTGCGGTTGCTGCTGCTGGTGATGGTGCAGGGTTGAGGTGGAGGCCGACTGATGGGGATTGTAGCTGCCCATGCCATTCGTCTGGCATGAGGTCGATGTCATTTGACGAAAGCGAGACGGTGTTAGGGGATGATCGAGCAGACTGCCCCCGGTCTGCTGGTACTGGCTGTGGTGATGGCCGTCGATTAGGGATGAAGTTGTCGATGTCTGCTGATTGACAGTCGATATTGTCGATGGATATGGCAGCGCTGTCATGTCGTCCATCAGATTGAAACTTTGTACTCTGTGCTGGAGATGAGGCGAAGTGCTCCGCGACGTTGTCTTTGGACTGTGATGGAGCCTGTTACGGTTGGAATTTGACATGAGATTGCAGTCAGTCTGTCCAGAGCCGGATTGTTACTTACTTTGACAAGGCAACTGGTGGCGGCAGCGGTGGTATTTGATCCCTCAATTCCAGTCCATTGCATGTCCGGACCATTAGACGTCGCGATGATTGTCTGCAAAGAGAGCAAGAGAGAAGGGGAGAGACACGGAGATGAAGTCAATCAATATCGAGTGACTGTCAGGACTCATTAAACTTACATCATCTCACTGATTGGATAGAGTGGTCGCCGCATCACCAGTATCCGTGGCAACTGATTTATGAACACAGTTCGAACCCATGGGGCCATTGTATGAGTTTGTGGCGAGCGAAAGTGTACATTCAGCACGACTACTGTAACGCATATACTGCTCGTCGTGTCGGCATTGTGGCCACATCATCGCAGGACATCGAGAGAGCGAGAGAAAACGGGAAAATAAAATAATAAAGAGGGGAATAAATAAATTAGTAGATTGCCTTCTGGAACAATGTACCGCTAACTTCATTTATTGGCAGTTTCGCTTATTTACTGCTCCGCCGATAGGCCAACTGTGCGGACGGTGGCAAGGCTAACGCGTTCATTCTCATATCCGTGGACAAGGGATTTTAATCGAATTGACTTTTGCTATGGATGTGTGTGAGACTGTGTGCTCGTTGATTTGGCAGGGTCTGCAATTGAGTTAGTTATGGGTTTGGGGGGGATGCAGATAATCGAGCATACGGTATGGGGAATGGGCTTCGTCCTTGGACGTCCCTGTCTAATTTGTTGTTCTTGAGGGCTCTTTTATTTGAGATACTGTGACAGATTGCGTGACCGCATGCAGTTGGTGTCCGAGATGGTGGTGTGGAGTGAAACCGAGTCGAAACTCTTTAGTGTGGTTGATGTTGTGTGTGGTCAGCCGGTTGGTGAGAATGGACTGTCCACATTGAATGTGGCGTGTGAGTAGAGTGGGGGGGGCGAGTGAAAAGTGGTTTCACTTGGGTTTTCATTTTGTGATGTGTGGGTAATGAAACTTGTGTGCTTGACGAAATGTGAGTATTTAAAGCAAATTGGAGGAACATTTGCATGTGTTCTTTAAAAGACGAAATTGGGATGTGTTCGTATAGTAAAGCATCTTAAAAAGAAACTAGTTCGGCTGTCATATGCTTTTTTAAAAAAAAATTTGACAAGATTTAGACCTATTAAATTAAGAAAGCCGTAAATAGGAGGTGTTCGTTATGTAGATTGTATTCAAAAAAATATCTCCTTGTTGGCGGCTAAAATGCATCTGGTGGTCAATGAGGGCAAAATGAAGTAATTGCTGCCATCTAAGAAGGACGGACAACATTGAAGTCTCGGACAGAGCGTCACACTAGGCAGAAGAGATTTCAAGGTAGTCAAGATCTTCGTCTACCTCGGCTCCACGGAAAGTAGGGACAACAGCACCAGTACCGAAATCAAACGCAGAATCTTAATTGCCAATCGCTGTTTCTTTGGGCTCAAGACGCAATTCTGACATAAAGCGCTCTCTTGAAGGACTAAGCTTGCTTTATAACTGTTTGCATTGATGACAACTGGAGGAGAAGATTTAGCGACGAACTATACGGGCTGGTGAAGTATCTTCGGTGTCAATGCTTAAGATGGCTAGGCTATGTAGAGCGTATAGACACTAGTGCTCCGGCCCAAACGGAACTGGAGGTAGCCAGCGAAGGATCGTGCTGGCTGAGAGGCATATTGGTTGAGGCCCAGGTCCACCCAGTCCACCCCGGACTGTGTCGTCACAAGAAGTAGAAGAACTTACGTTATAGTACACCAATATTTTCAGAAAATGTTTTTCCCTTCCAACATTTTTGGTTGGTGATCAAATCATCAGATTCTCTTAAAAAATTTTAGCGAAGCGTTCTCTATGAACAGTGATTGCATGGCAACATCGTTCTTAAAATATAAGGTCTAACGGAAATCAACGGGTAAAAGTAACTCTTTGGAGACAAATTTGATCTCATGGGATGAATTAAACTCTTTTGGGTTTTAAGATAATGTGGTCTCAAATTTGACAATTTTCTTTGTTTTAAAAACCGTTCACTCCAAGGTCCGATAAGTGAGAAACTAACATTCAAAGCCAGCTAAGCAAGCGTTCCATCCATAATAGAGAAGCGCCAATTTGACGATTGCTCAATAAAACAGTCGAAAGATGCAAGCAGCCAATGCGACAATATGGCTGCTTTCAACTTTAAACATTTGGAAATACTTAATGGGGGACCGTTGAGATTGATAGAAAGAAGCGAACAACCAGCTCAAAAGTTGATATTCATCAAAAGAAAGTTATGTTAACAGTTTGGTGAATATACAAAGGAATTGTCTGCTTTGAACTTTTACCACCTAACCGCACGATCAATTCAGCTTAACAGAATTGAACAGTGTAGTTGAAGAAAACCGTGCCGAATTGACAAATCGAAAAGGTGTGGCCACACATATCTTTGGTCAGTCGGCAAAAATTATTGGAGCTTGGTTGGGATGTTTTACCACATCCCCCATATAGCCCTGACCTTGCACCATCTGATTACTTTCGAACTTTGTATGGTAAAAATGTCAATAAGGATGATGATATCAAATCGTACTTGGCTCAGTTTTTTTGCTGATAAAAACCAGAAGTTTTATGAACGTGGCAATATGGTGCTGCCTGAAAGATGGCAAAAGCTCATTGCTCTAAATGGGCAACACCTAACAGAAAGAAGTTATGTTATTTCGGGCCATGAAGAAATTTTCTTTTATTTTCTAAAAAAAACAATTACTTTGATGTCAAGCTTATAGTAATTTGTTGGTACATGGTCCGGCATCTTCCAAAGCGAATCGACAGCTCATTTACGTTACCCTCCATTTTTTTAATATTTACTTCATGAATTGAAATTAGAATGATAGTTTAAAAAACATGTGAGAAAGGACAACATATAACACATCACTCAATAAGTTCCGGGACCAATAGAAACAAATTTTCTAGACAAAATTCGACTTTATTGATGAACATAGTTTTCTTCAAGAGCGATACAATTAGCTCAACGCCGTCCCAGCGTTTCGATACCTTTTTTATAGAACGATTTATCTTTGGCCTCAAAATAGGGACAGTTGATCATGATTCCCTCCTCATTGTGAGCATCTTTTTGAGGTCTGAAAAGAGGCAGAAATTGCTGGGGGCCAGATCTGGAGAATACGGTGGGTGCAGAAGCAGTTCAAACCTCATTTCGTGCAATTTGGCCATTATTGCCAACGACTTGTGAAACGGTACATTGTCTTGCGGAAGAGAATTTTTTCTTCTACATTTTTTGCAATTTCTTCCTTCAAATGATTTATTAAAGCCGTGTTTTGGCTTCCTTAAGTTAGTCGATGAATAAAATTTCGTGCGCATCCCAAAATACGGATGCCATAACCTTGCCAGCCGACCTTTGTGTTCTTGGACACGTCCACTTCGCTGACTGTTAATTTGACTCCGGAGTGTAGACGGGTGGACCCATGTTTCATCCATTGTGACATACCGATTCAAAAAGTCCTGTTTATTCTGGCGAAACAACTCCAAACAGCTTCCAAAATCATCGAAACGTTGTTGTCTTTGGTCCTTTGTGAGCAGACGCAACACCTATTTGGAAAACAGCTTTCTCATAAACAAATGTTCGTGTAAAACAGTATACACACTGCCTTCTGATATCTTTAAGGTGTCAGCTATCTCGCACAATTTCACTTTGTAGTTTTCCAAAGCGATTTTGTGTACTCTTTTGACGTTTTAAAGTGTAACCACCTCAATTGAGCTTCCAGAGCGGTCAGCATCGTTGGTATCTGTACGGCCACATTTAAAGTTAGCAAACCACCGACAAATAGTTGTTTTTGATGGAGCAGAGTCCCTGTAACACGTTCCAAGCCATTGCTGAGCTTGCGCGGTAATTTGTTTTCCACCAAAAAGCAGAGTTTATTGTTCATTGTTTTAAAAATCGCAAAAGTAGTGTCACTTGAAGCACTGTATGGACTTATTGAGTGCTTTGTTATATTGTACAAAAGCGCTATTTCAAAAACTATCCCTCTGTTGCATGTAATACAATTTTTAATTCTTCGAGTATGAGACACTCTTCGGAGAGATACGGAAAACGTTATTCTGACAAAATAGACTGGGCCTTAACCAGCAGGCCTCTCCATCCAAGCCCCTCCAGCCAAGCTCTCGCCTCCAGTTGCACACAACAAGTTGGTTGGGGTCCTTCTCCACTTCTTCACGTCTTTACGTTCAAGAGCGTCCTGCTACGGACCAATGACCAATGAAAGAGAATGCTGGTGATAAAAAAAAACGCAGAGACTTTTCGACCACCTAAAATGACAAGGGATCCCAAAATTGCTTGTGTAAAAAATCAACGGCGTCACACAACTCCATGTTACCATTGGCCACCATCTTTGAAACATGTCATAAAAATATCTGAGAAATTTCATGGAAGCATCTGACCCAGGAGAGTAAGTCGACAAGCAATTCAATTGAAATTGGAATGCCAGCGATCCATCCGCCACCGCCTGGCCAAGTGAATTATGAAGTAATAAACATCTTATCAACGGAAAGCCATCATAAAAACAGAAAATTCCTTAATTACAACATCTAGCCATTCCGGAGGACACAAGGAATTCCGCCTGTCATCCTGAATTTTACAGAGCCACAGGAGCTCCACCGCATCCACTGGCAGCGGACATAGTTGAAGCAACCAAGCGTGCCGAGGTGACGGTGCGGTAACCACCACGACACCATTTCTCGCACACATCATTATACAGCAGCCGCACAAGGGCATTACTTCCGTCTTGGGGTGATGAGATGGGCTGCCACGGGGCGACAACCTACACACACAGAGAGAGGCGCTCAATTATGGGACGTAAGTGTATTTAATGAAAATATTTAACGATGAAATTCGGAGGCGTTAAGCTCCTGTCGGCGATGCCATAAGCGATGCCATAGACTCTGGCTGGATGATGATGTTTAGTCGCGTCTCGGCGAAGGATCATGTCGCTGCACAAGTGGTGGGTGTGGAGGGTTTTTCTTTTGCGGTTAATTAGGACGCAATTCACATGTCGCTGGGGCGATGGGAAAGTTCATGAATTGAGTTGCAAGGTTGCCAACGAGGCCTACTTTCTGCATCAGCAAGGATGTGTGCTCGGCGGGAGAGGATTCGGTCCTAACGCACATCTAATGTGTGTACTGAATGAATTTAACATTGAATGACGGAGCAATTAACACAGCTGAGCGGTGTGCGAAAGCGAAGGAACCCTGTTGAGTGCAGGGCGGTTGCGATGAATGAAAACTTTACGCAGGCAAAACGTTGGAAAACGTCTCGTCAAATCCCGGAAGACGCCAAGGACCTCATTTCATTCACCAAATATAATCCAGTTACACATTCATCGAAACAAGTCCGCATTGAAAATTAACAAACTCAAGCCTCAAAAGGTTCCCCAGGTCCCCAGACAATAACCCGGCGAACCTAATTAAGTATTCCTCCGCTCGCCGGCAGGCGGTGGACTCGCAACTTCCGGTCATGTCGTAATTAAACTGCTCACATAATCTGGGGTTGCAGGCCCGCCGGTGGACTAGTGTACACCCAGAGCGAAGCAATAAAATATCCATAAAACCCCCGAAGTCCTGTTTCCAGTCTTATGCTCGGGACATTGAAAACCTGAACTTTAGCATAAAATCCCATTTAATTCCCGAACAAAAACCGAACATAGAAAAAAAAACCTACGGTTCGTGGGGGGTTGGCGAAGGAATGTGGCTACCACCAACGCGGCGGGACAACAATGAACCCTCCGCCGGCGAGGGTACCGCAAAAATACCGAACATTCCATGCCGGTGGTGCTTTTGAACATCCAGTGGATGTGTAATTGCTCAGTGACTTATGGGAAGGTCAAACCAAATTGTTACTTACCTGAATGTATCGAGAATCATTGTAAATAGTACGAATTTTCCTAATAACGGAACAACTAATGATGTTGGGGGTATAATTTCCGCCAATAGCAAGAAGAACACAGTCAGCGAGAGCAGGATAGATATGCTTAACGATACCTGTAAGAAGAGAGATGGAAAATGCACGTGAGAGTGGTAACTTTTCGAAAGGGAAGAATGAGTTTTTTGGCAAGGGATCTGGAGCGATGGGGGGGGGGGGTGGATTTGGGTATTGTTTAAGCAGACAAAATGTAATCTCAGAGTATATGATAATCGGTGTTCCCACTTTGATAAGTTTCTGAGAAGGGAATACTTACGGCGATTGTTTACGAGCTTTGTGTTAAAGCTTACAAACGTGACTTGGTTGTTATTATGTGCGGTGTGGCTTTAGGAGGGTGTTGGTGGAGAACTACAAGAGGATCTACAAGAAGTTGAGTTCAAAATAATTTAATAGAATCAGATCTGTCATGTAATAGTAAGGGACACAAGGGACCAGGGCCTAGCGTCTTCAGCAACTACTCCTGTTGTGCGTGCTACTGTTCTCTCACGAGAAGAAGAGACCAAGATTTTTTTGTCGACTCCGAACGTCAGGATTGGAGAAGCTCTTCATAGACAATGCGTTGTCAGCAATTTGAAAGAGTTGGTGCCGTGAAAAATTCGAGGTGTTCAGTCTGGGAATCGAACCTGAACCTTCGGTATGTGAGTTGAAGCACTTACCCACTACGCCAAGGAGGCCACCATCTGTCTATATTTAACATTAGGCTAAAATATTCCTTTACGTATTACATTTAGGAAGTGTTTAAAAATTGTTTTTATCCCACCAAATAAATGAAAGAAACAAAAGCTGCTTTCGCTCAGAATCGATATCAAACTGCAGGTCTCCTCCATGTGCGAGAAAATAGAGACACAATCAATATGTGTTGTCGCTGAAGATACACGCTCTGTGGACCGTGTCGCCAATATCGATTAAAAATCTGGCTGTGAATCCTGTCTCTCCAGCGTATGAACTCGACCTTAGACTCATCTGAGGGTCGACGAAGTGTAGGCATCTGGACGTAGTGTCCAGCCCTATTCAATTTGTCCCACATGGTAGTGAACGCGTTTACTTTCTTCTATGTGAGGTGTTAATAATAATAATAATTGAGTGGCACTACAGCCCATAACGGACCAGGGCCTAGCTTCTACAACAACTACTCGTGTTGTGCATGCTATTGTTCTTCACGAGTAGAAGGGACCTACAGTTTTTTGCCGATTCCGAACGGCGAGATTTGAGAAGCTTTCCATAGACAATTAATACTCTTTGAGTGTTGTCAGCAACTCGAAAGAGGTGGTGCCGTGAAAAAATGCTAGGTGTCCCGTCCGGGAATCGAACCCAGACTTTTCTGCGCCGCAGTCGATGCACTTACCACTGCGCTACGGCGACCAGTGAGGTGTTGGCTTTTTAAAATTATGCAGGAAATATCTTACACCTCCCATTAACTGCAGTATATTTTCAAGAGCGTCATCAACTTACATCCCGGATTTCAATTTCTGAAATACTTATCTCTTAAGTTGCTAATAAACACTCAGAAAGAAGACCAATTGTCTGCAACAATCTTTCTCCTTATCAATGTCAATGAATGGCAACAATGTCATGCACAACACAAATTGTTGCTAAAAAATCCAGTCCCTGATCCTTTTTGGACTGCAGAGCTATGCATCTCGTTTTTTGTTGGAGGTTGAGAAATACTGGACTGAAGAGCACAGACTTGAAAACTGGTCCATTGTGCTATCAAGCAGCAATCTTCATTTAATCTAATTTCTTAATCCTCCGAAGGAAAACCAGCAAGCGCTTCTGTGATAGAGAGACAAGGTTGGTAGCTCTCACAACGTCATCGCGAAACAGCAGCCACCTGATCCAGGCCAAGACAGGACATTGACAGAGAAAAGTGCTCTGAAGTGTCTTCACCTTCTCCACCAGCGTCGCATAGGGTGCCATCACTAAGCCCGAGAATGTTTAAGTGATTAGCGATGGTTTGTACACCAACAAGTAGTCTGCAGTTTTTTCTATCTAGAGATAACAGAAAAGCCGCGGATTTCTGGCTGACGTTTGGGAGCATGCACTTTGTGAGCCTGCATCCTGAAGACTCATGCCATTTCTGATTGTTATGTCGGGATACCCAATCGAAGAAAGCCTTAGCCAAGGACGCGGGTTATTCCAAGGCGGGTACGGGCTCTACGAATGCCGCTTTTGATCCTTTCCTAGCTAGTTCATCGGCAATCTCGTTTTCCACGATTTCGTGATATCACTGGACCCAGGCAAGTCGAATTTAGTCTGACGACCAAATGAAGGAAAAACATGAATCCCGTACATATTCCAGGTGATGAGACTGGATTTATTATTCATTTGATTCAAAATCACATCCGTAGCACTATATACGGAATGACTGGTGGAACTATAGTCCAGTTGGTTGTAGAATGGCTGCTTCCAGACAGAGGATTTTAGGGAACTAGACTGGTATTAACAGCTTGACCAGAGGCTTGTTCTGGTACCAGAGGAGGTCAGGAGCCCCTGGAACTTCGGTTTCAGCCTGACCCCCCTTGTGGAAGTATCGTGGTAGCTGTGGTTTTAATACTCATACCGCGGGCAGAGCCGTGTTTAGTGTACCGTGCTGACTGGTCCGAATCAAATTGTTGAACCTACTGAATTAGGCCAGGCGGTTAGGGGACATTCCCGGCTCAGTGTGGAATTGCAGTCTCAAACGGTGCCGATCCATAGAGCGGCAGAGCTTTAGAAAGGCCTAGCTCCATACCAAGGGGGGTTGCTGTCCCTAAATCATGATCTCATTTGGAACTTGGGCAACTAAGGTGCCTAGTCTTGCGTTATTTACGACTCTTGGAAAAATGGACCCCGTGATATAAGCCGGAACGCAGGTGATCACGTAAAACCAAGTCCCACATTCTGTACATACAAACTGGAGGCAAAATTGTAGATGATATGAGTTCCCAACATTTGGACTACTAATGAACAGATCAAATTAGAAAATAAAAGGAATCAATAAACGTTCCAATTTAGGGAAATGTCTCTCCGTAAAAATTAGTCATAATAATCATATCTCTGGCCCTTGCTAACTGCTAAACTCAACTGCCATTTGAACTGGCACAGCATTAGTTCAATATCTGCCATTTACGGCACTCAATCACTTAACAACTAAGCAATGCGTTTAAATTAGTACAAACTGGTAAATCAATCGCGCATTGCGCCATGGTCCTCATAATCGACCGACTACGAATGCGATGGGTAAAATTGTAGAGAAATGTGAAGAAAGTGAAAGCGCTACGACCTCAGTAAGGCCCTGTGCATCATCATAATGCACAGTCAGTCGAAAATATTGCTGCTGAAACTACGGCGCTGGCAGCATTTGTGGTACATTTCACTATGGTCTATGCTTTTAGATTTGCATCTCCAGCCCTAGATAGTTCAATATACGCAGCAATTAAAGCCTGCTGACTTTTCAAATGCCGTAAATATGCTTCCTGGGTGTGTCCTTTTCAAAAAACGTTTTCTAACGCACATTTCTTATTCGGTGCGCATGTTAAAAAAATCAAAACTACGCATATGGGGCTCGGAAGATCCAAAATTGAGAAAAGAGGTGTCATTACCAATATCTTTCGATTAACACCTTCAGACTTTTCTTGTGTGGGACAGCGTAAAAATTGCCTCAAACGAATCACATGCTGATGCTGATATTGTTTTCCACTTCTTATGGCAAAGTCCACGTATTGTAATGAATTAAAATTTTTACCAAAGTGTATCGCCGTGTTTCTCTGATTATGCTTTACTTTCGAAACCAAAGAATGAATGATGGGTACTTTCAATACAAAATATATTGGCTCTCTGTCCGCAGTAGCTTTGCCATTATTGAGGTAAGCGCTTCGTTTTTTCGTTTCAAAAATTTTGTCCAGCTTTTCATCAAAGAAGAACAAACAATGCTGCTCATCATTTTGTGCTGCTACCCACTCATTTAGATTGAAGCAACCCAACGATAGAGCATTCAAATTACCGGTACTGGCAACCTAATCAGCAACTCACTTTGTAAACATTTCGCGCTACCCTTCCGAAACAGACAATCGAAAAGGGCAACCTTTAGTTACCTCTGACCTTAATCACTGATACAGCGGCGGCAAACAAGTCGTCGTTTACTTTATCCCTTTCCCGTCTGCATTTGGTCTCAATTCAGGGAAAACAGGTGAACGTTGTCCGATGCCCACACAGGCATGAATTTCGTTTCGACAGAAGAACATTCGTTATTGAGACGACAGCGAAGTGACATGTCATCCACTCCGCAGCCGCTCTTCAGGTGTTCTTCGCTAAATTGATTCGAATCCGTCTGTTTTGCAAAATTCGTTTGAAATGCAATCTATCTGAGTTCGGCAGGGAGTGTGTCCTGCCCCCAAGGAGTTCTCTTCTCCGCGTTTGTTTCCCCCCGGGGTTCGCATGAAATCACAATCTTGCTTCTGATTTTTTTGCTCGTTACGAAAGCAATAAATCCAACTGCAACCACCCACTTATATGGCAGCGTGAGCGGATGTGCCGCCATTGCCGCGGCCCCCGCCACTGTGGTGTGGATGAAATATTTAATCGATTTTTGATGCGCAAAGTCATAGGAAGTTCGCTGCGAGATAAGAACGCCACCGCATCCGTCAAGGAGGGGAGCGGAGTCGTTGTTTGATGCATCCCGGCTCGGTACGAGGTTATGCTGAGTAAATTATGTGCCGCCCTGTCACCGTCACCGCCGCCGGTGGATTGTATATCATTCCGCCCGCTGGCGCGGGATTTGTGCATATTCTCGAAAATAATGATGGTCTCGAGGCGCGTGGGAGTAACCGTCACCGCGACCGTGATGATGATGATGATGATGACGATGATGAACCATTTCACAGCTAGGATCCTTCGCCGAGTTTGAGTTAATTGCGACGAGGATAGCTCGAGGTCAAAAGGATACGCGGACTCCCCTAACCCCGCGAGCTAGACTGCCTGGCAATTTGCATTTATGATGACTTTTATGGTCCTCTCCGTGTTCGATGCACATTACGGTTTGGTGGGAGGGGGTTGCGGTGGAAATCGATATTAAAACGCTGCAAATATAAATTTTTTCATTAAAAATTCATCACGCTGCGTGCACACGGACGACGCACGACCGACGAGCGAGTGAAGTAAAATTAGACATTTCAAATTGAAATAGGATGTGGCAGTATGGCGCGTCGTGTGGCATGCCATCGCATAAGTGCACACTCGAATAGAAAATCCATTAACTAAAAATTCACGCGATAAAGTGGGAACACCGATTCGATCAAACTCACCAACGCAAACTTACCTTCTCTCCACTATCCGATGGTAGGTAAAAAACTAAAATCGTTAAAAAACTAATCCCCATACAGGGGATGATTAGGTTGACAGTGTAAAATAATGTCTTACGTCTCATTGTTATATTAAAGGTTATATCTAAATATGGTTCATCGCAGCACGTGTAGAACTTTTCATTTCTGCAACGAAAGAGAGTGGGAAGAAAAAATTATTAGGGTGTGGGTGTGTTTCATTTGACATTTAAAGAGTTTTTTTTTTGATTGAAGGCCTGTCGTTCCCCTGCTTCTTAATTATTTACAGTCTGAGGTGTCACGAGTTAATTTGACAGCGAATTACTTATGCCCATGCCGCTGTGTGCGATATGCAAGTGTCAAGTGACAAGCGGTGAGCGGAGGAGATTAGGAGAGGATGATGATGATGATGGTGGGAGATGGGGGTGGGTTGGAGTTTGACGGTTCCATGGGAGAAATTAGTTTCATTTGATAGGAATTTGGAGCGTTTAATGGTGGTTTGGGGGGGGGGGGGGGGGTCCAATTAGGATTTCTCCCCAGTGGCCTGGATCTGAATGCAGTCAAATGAATGACAAGGTGAGTGATGGTGATAATTGCTTAAGTCGGTGGATGATGTACTAATGAAAACCTGGTTTAGCTGTCGGTTGTAGATTGTGTCGGAAATATCATTAGAGGCTATCGAGCGCAACATAATTTGGGTATATTCAGAGGAGTAGGAAGAGTTTTTTTTATCAAGGAGATGGAGAGGTGGAAGGGTTCCTTGGCATATCAATAAATTAGGATACAGTGGTTGAGGTTAAATGTGATTTTGGTCACGGCCTAGCTTCTACAAGAACTACTCGCGTTGTGCGTGCTACTGTAGAAGGGACCTACAGTTTTTTGCCGACTCCGAACGTCGAGACTTGAGAATTTTTTCATAGGCAATTGACTCTTTTAGTGTTGTCCGCAACTCGAATTAGGTTGTGCTATGAAGAAATGCGACGTGTCCCGTTCGGGAATCGAACCCAGACTTTTTGCGTGTCGGTCGACGCACTTACCACTACGCCACGGCGACCGCGCTATAGCCACAGAAACATTTGTTGAAATAGATAGGCAGAACAATTCAGTTAAAATAATAAAGTGCAGGATAAGAAGGATAGGATAAGGAGAGGATAAGAAAAACCTTTTAACTCTGTTTAACTGCGTCAATGATAAATATGAATGCACTCCTCAGACTCTAATGGCAGCGATTTACAACAGCATACGATTCCATCACTTGTTGTTGCAACATAATTGGACCACTTCTGTTTGCCAAAGCGCCCATTTGGTCAATTTGGCATGTTGATTTGCTTGCGACCTTCGCCTTCTCTGGTTGGAGGAATAAAAAGTGGAAAGCAAATTTTTCCGGTATGTTTTGGAGTCAACATCAATCCACTGCCCAGATCTTTTCCAGTTGCCATATAAGTTCACTTTTTATCGTATGTGATTATACGGCGACTTGAAGCCAGCTATACACAGGTTTCTAAGAGTCATAGTTTCTGGACACTCTTCAATTCATCGTGAACCCATCGAATTGACTCATTATTAATTTTGCCATTTTGGGTCTGCCTCCACCGTTTCTCGTCGTCAACTAACATTTCTAATTTTCTACGCGATTTGTTTTTGATGTGTGGATCTTTTGAACGCAAGCATTGTGGTTCTCAAATGTATCACTTGTATTCTTGGCTACTAGAAAGAGTTTATTACCCAATTACAACGATTATGAGTTTGAAACGTTAACAGCATGGTGTGAGAAGGAAAAAATAAATCCACTTGTAACAGACCCTAAAAGCCGCATTTAAAGTCCTAAAATATTCTAACAAGCTAATTGAAAAATTGAACATTTCACATAGTACAACATAAGAGAGAGCCATTCACATCGTAGTTTCAAGTTGGTAACGCTCGTGCTGGACATCTGCCAAACTCATCGTTCATTTGAAAAGTCGCAATTTTTGGTGAATGTTTGCCAATTATATTTTATTAGATCGAATACAACAACACGTGTAAATGATTGAAACTTACTGTAAAAATACGATAAATTATAAATTGGGATTGGTTGGTATCCTTAAGTGACCAAAATTAAGTCCCATCATGGGCCGAAGGTATAGAGAAAGGGAGGGGAAGGAGGTATCGATGTACATTCGTTTTAAATGCTTTGGGATTGTAATGAGAGGGAAAAGTTGAGCTGGGAAGAGCATTCCATATTCGTGATGAACGAATCTCTAAACTCAACTGTACGTCCGAAGGCGGCGAACGGATTGACATTCCTAGCGAAGCGAGTATTGCGGGGAAATTCTTGAAGGGGAGGAATGCAACTGGCTAACTCGTTAGAGCATTTTTTTTAAAGAAAAATAGCGATAAAAGATGAGAAAGACGCAACATTTCGTCGATTTTCTAGCGAGTCGGTTGGCTTCGTAGCAGAATTCTATCTAGTAGGTGAAGGGAGGTCTTAAGAGCTCCAGACCAGATAGGCGCGTTACACTCAAGTACGCCTTATATATCGTTGCCAGATCAGAAGGGGTGAAAAATTTCCCGCATCGCATTCAACAGAAACCTAGACATTTCGCTGCAATTTGGCAATCTCGAATATGTGATAGTTCCAGCTACAAGTAAGTGGTTTCCATAGCGATAAAATTGTGAAAAAATTTTAAGGAAATGGAAACGTTACTAGTTTCTTTAAAGCCTATGTATCATCGCCATGCACGGTCAGTTAAAAATATTGCTGCATTTAGTGATCGCCGTGGCGTTGTGAGTAACTGCGTTGACTCATACGCCAAGGTTCCAGGATCCATTCCACGACGGAACACCTCGCATTTTGTCAGGGCACCACTTGTTTCGAATTGCTGACAAGACTCGAAGATCACTAATTGTCCATGAAAAAGCTCCTCAAATCTCGCCCGTAATCGGCAAAAAAATGTAGGTCCGCTCTAATCGTTGTAGAAGAGAAAGCACGTACAACTCGTGTAGTCGTAGTAGGAGCTAGGACGTGGTCCCTTGTAGGCTGTAGCGCCAGTCAAATCTTTTTAAGTGAAATTGCTGCTGACGATCCGAATTTATCGATTTTCTGGTATTTCAAGGAATTGAACGTGTCGTACACCTCACGTTTGGGTATTTTTCTTCTCCGCCTTTTTAAAGTTTGACCTACTACCTCTACTAAAGCCTGCTTACTACTCACAATCCTGCAGATACTCTTCTTTGGTGTTGGAATAACAGACAGAACAAAATATTCTTCAGCGATGAGGCACACTTCTATCTCGCTGGGTATGCCAACAAACAAAATTTCCCCATATCGGGGTCAGTGATTCTACGAGTGATCGAAGCATTGCATCCATTCAAAGAGACTATTTGGTGAGCTCTATGGTCGAAAGGTTTCATTGGTTTGTATTTCTTCGACGGTTACAGTCCATTCGGAGCAAAATGGTCAAATGGTGACTGATTTTGTTTTGGTCGGCGACTGAAAATTGGGACTTGGACGATATGCGGTTTCAACAAAACGAGGAAACTAGCCGCACAATACGACCAATTATGATTTTTCTCGTTTTGCGGCGTCAATTGGCCATCAAGAGCACTACTGTAAAAAGCCTTACATTCCCGAACTGTTGATGCATTTTTATCCATAATTTTTCAAGTTATGACCGTGGTACCGCCCAAAATGTGGGAAGAAATGGATCCCATGCTGCGAAGCAACCATTTGAATGATGCTGCTTTTTCAAACTTAATGGAAAAGTCTAACCTTTATGAGGAATTTAAATCTTCATCAAGAATGTGTCGCTGTGTGTGTTATATTAAGTCTTACTTTCGAATTCGTCAAATGAATAATTTTAAATAATACGAAATTGGGTTGGCTTAGAATCTTGAAGTGTTTTAAGATGCTGTCGGTAGAAGGTGCGTTCTCTCATATGTAAGCAACTTCCACTATTAACTCCCTTCGGTTGAACCTATGGTAAGCATTGAAGATGATGAGATGATGAGAACAAACTACAAAATAATACTCGAACCACGGTCATTACTCATCGAAGGGGGAAGGTCTGTACTTCAATAAATGATGACTGGATGTGTGTTCTTTTGAATAGAAGTCGACTTGTAGTCTAATTCCTTCGAGTGTAATTCAGTCTCTGTAGGACCGATATGGAACATGAAAAGTTCCCACTTCTCAGAGGCAAGGTGATACTTTGAAGATTTTAATTGCTTTTGGGATCAAGGCCCTAGCCCTCTTTCTTTAAGGGCAAGATGAAATTGGAACACTTTTGAACCGAAGACCTTTGATGTAAGGTTTCGCTACCCAATCATTGACCATAGTCTTCTCCTTCTGTGAACAATTTTAAAATTTAAAGTGAATGTTGATGAGGTCAGAAAAAAAAATAAGTTCGAACGTGAGACCCTTTCCACATCTACCTTTCTCCGTAAGATCTATTCCAAGACTTATACCTTCGAAAGTTCCCAACCCTTGGATGTTAACAGACAAGACGAACATTTCGGGAGAAAATTTACCTACAACACCAAGTCGGTTCATTTTCATCCAATTTCTCCTGCTGCTCAATTTCCTTTCAATCGAAAAAAGGATCTCCGTAGAAAAATTCTGTTTTTTTATGGATTTCGTCCTTGTCCCATAATTCAATGAAACTCCGAGACGAAGTATTTCTTTCGAAACCCAAGCATGTAGCACAAATTCAGGCGGAGCGTAACCGATTCATTTCACCATCTCACGGCTCGTCGGCTCCCTCTTTGTCGGCCCCCTTCTGTCGCCAGGCTAATTGAATATCACCTAAGTCCGTCTTAAGCCTCCATGGCACTTCATTTCTATTGCGACCCGGACGCCCCCTCCCCTCCCTCACAACCATCAGGGACTGTCACAATTTTTGACAAGAATCATAAATACCACCTAATTCTGAGAAGCAAGGAGCAGCGGCAACGAAGCGAAATGAGACGAAAACGAAGACAAGAAAAGAGAGAGAGAGAAAAAAATACTAGCACCAGCATAGAGTACATCACTCAAGGAGGAGATATAAAATTACACCAAACGAAATTGAGAATCGTGACCAGCAAGAGCAAGTCTGGTGCCCCCGAATGTGATGTGGGGGGCAAATTGTGCCTCGTCAGGAGTGCAGTGCTCGTGTCACGGTAATACCGTCACGCGTACACGAGCACCGAGGTGAAAGTTAACCAAAAGCAGTCTGCTCTCTCGGAAAATCCTTACCTCAAATGTCCCGAATAAAAGCCGAGTGGAAGGTTATTGTTTCCTAATAACTTACGGCATCAACTCCCCGGGGGGAGAGTGAATGCGGAATTTGACTTTCGTCACGCCGCCATCACCGCTGTGACCTCTGAAGTGTGCGGGACTTGGGCTCGCTGAAGTGTGCGGGATCGAACTATGACAGAGAGTACCTGCAGACTGGGAGAATTCTTGAAAGTTTGCCGTTTAGAAACGCGGGTGTGGCCGTGGGAAGTGCTTGAAAGTTCCTTCATTTAAAGTTTTGTCCCTTACAACAATCCGCCCAACCCATGGCACACAACTTGCCGTAATTTCATTTTCAAACTACGTTCAAATGGTCCTTGAAAGGAGATGAATTTTACACAAGTGGCATTCCATTCAGGATGGCATTTACGGTGAGGAATGCAACCGCTATTGTGAACGTCATGGCTTGTGGAGGAGCAGACATCGGCTTAACAGCTTTAAGAAAGTCCTCCACAGGGAGTCGAGGGGATCGGAGAATTTGAAACAATCCTTGTTTATGACAAGCAAGCATTTCCATTTGTCTACTTTTTTTCATGCTTCACTCAAATCTGGGCTTATCTCCGGTGCCCAGCCACTGGAATAAGTTGCTGCTGCAATATTGATCCAGCACTCAGGCAACACGCATTCAAATTTCATTGAATCTGGGGGAATAGAGCGTGTCTCCCTGCGAGGACGACCTGCTTCTCGAACGGTTGGTTCGGGTGGAGTCTAAAGCGAGGTGCACTCAAAGTGCTCCTTGCCGCCTTTTGAAAATCGAATTTGAAATCTTTCGAGGTGCTCGTGAAATATAAATTCTGTTGTTGCACCGCCGAGTGAGCAGAGCTCTCCTGTTCCTCTGCATAATTCAGGACCGTAGCAGATGTTTCGATTTGCGCAACAGAATGGCTACCTCTTGGATTGAGGTGTGCCGGAGGGGGGATTATCTTTGTGGATCTTGCACCTTCCTCGCCGGAAATTGCTTCTCGCAAAAAGATTCGATTATCCGGGATGACCGCCACGCGCTCCAGTGCTTTACCTTGACACGTGTAAACTATCTTCTTAACTGTGCTTTGAAAGTGTGGGGGAGGGGGAGAAAGTTTCGCACATTTCCCGCATACAATTGAACTTTTCTAATCAATTTCACAAGATTATCCCAATACGCCAGTTGTTCGGGGCTGTGCCCCGGTTCCGAAGAAGGGTGCCGTCTTCGTGCCAGGCCCAGCATGTGTCCTTCACTTCGGCGAAGCTAGAGCTGCCCACACGTCTTAAATAATCCATCAACCGAGCGGCCAGGCCAGCAACTTAAGCAGGGAACAAAAAGAATCCCCGATGCTAGGCAATGAATTTCAATTTATATTCAGTCATCATGAACTTTTAGGGTTGGGTGCTGGAGGTGGGACCCCAAAAAAAGGACTGAATCACCATCAAGCCTTAATGATTGTAATCGACCTCCCCTGGGCGGAAATGAACGGCCCCCACTCACCCGCCACTCCTGCATAACTAGTCCGAGAAATAGATCGCCAGCCCTTGTGTGTGGGGCGTCGTCATCAGCATCATCCCCATCGCCAGGTGAAGTGAGGCGAGGAAGTCTATGCATAAAGGCCGTTGCCACATGAGAAGGACTTGATGGAGGTGTGTGTACTGGAAAAGAAATTCAAGATAGTTGTTCGCCTCCTCACTGAGAATGGGAATGCGTTTAAATTCGTTGGAGAGTCACGCCAGTGGCGTGGAGTGATGGACGACGGGAAAAAAGGATAATTGGGTGATAAGGAAGTTTACTCCTTGAAATGCATTAATTTGAAGGGGCAGGGGGATTGATGGTTGACAATTTGATGAGTCATTGCCGGTTATCTGAAGGGAAATTTTGTGTACTCTGGTGGATCCTTTTCGACGGGTGAGAGTTGATTTCTATGAATTTGGAATGAGCAGGTGCTGTTGATTGTCTGCAGTTAATTTTGGGACGCTTTCACCGACACTGACTGACTTTTGACTTTTTGAAGGACTCTTCGCAGGGAATCCTTCTCGGAAATGATTAATTGAAAGGCTTTTGTGGACGTGAACCTTTTGCGGTCAAGTCATTTTAGAGCATCCCCTGAGGACGGGGTGTCAGATATTCTCTCTTTTGATCAGTGTTTGTGATGGATGAGTTTACAATTTTCGAATACTGTGAAAATTCTTATGAAACTGTCTGTAAATTACTTTCTCCGAGACGACGGTTACGTGGCGTTTTTTTTGGCTTTTACTTTTGCTACAAGAAAAAAAAAAACATCTTAAGCGGCTTTATGGGAGACTACAGTCTGGGGTGGGTCTGGGCCTCAATCAACAGCTTCTCCTGCTGTTTAGGTCTTAGCCAGCTTCCACATCTCAAGCGGCTTTCCTTGAATTCTACTTCTCCTTCAATCAACAGCCTCTTCAGCTGTTTAGATCTTAGCCAGCTTCTACGTTGGCTTAGGTCCTTCTCCTCTTGTGTGCGCAATCGGGTCCGTTCTCTGTTTATCTGACCCGCTGGCTCGGAGCTAAATACATTTTGGGCTCGAGCACTTTACATAGTATAGCCATCTCCCGCGTTGAGTCCATAGACGGTTGGATAGGCTCTTGTCGCTGCCCAGCCCCTACAGTTCGTGGTTGAATGTTCTTCTCCAAAAACCATCAACTCAAACAGGGTCCAAGACTGAACGCAGATCTGGACAATGGTGAACTCACCCTTTCTGATCACTTCAGTGACACTGTTCCTTAATTTACAGGAGCTTTTAAAAGCATCCAAACCGAGGCATGGTAAGGCTGCTAGGACTCTTGATGGAATATCCCACTCGATTTAATTTATTCAGCAGCTGCTTGTAAGCAGATTAATACTGTCTGAAGAGTCCAGAAGGAATTTGGGCATGCTTTGGAGACAATGCACAAGGATGTTTCTATTGAATCACCTTTTTGGAACATAGTGGTCAAGAGAGTGCTTCTGATGTTAGGGAAGGCTGCAGACTATGGTGCTATTGAGAATGAGTTAGTTTCTAGTTTGCCAGTCGCTAACTTCAAGCCTTGGCCAACTCCCCTAGCCTCTGGTGTAGGTGAAGCCTTTCATGAAAAGGAGAAAACATGAAATCCCCACTAAGTGAGCACCAGGACCCTCAGTTGACTTACTTTGTCGCTCGTACCTATAACGCAGGAGGTAGTCCTAGACAGCCATGTGTAATGACTAAGGTCACCGACTACAATTCGGAAAGTTCATAGTTTCATGGTTTGGACACGACGACATCTGCAGTCACAGCTCCACCTCGTTTAATGATTGAGTTTTCCACGTTTTCCAGGCTAAGACCTTGAGGTAACCTCTTCTGTGTTAAATATCCGCACTTTCAATCTGATGCTAAAAATTGTCACGGCCTTCCTTGAGCAATTTCTAGGGACTATAAATCGTGTACCAACAAAACATTCATTGACACAAAATCCGAGTCCACGTTCAACCCATGTCCTCCCCAGATCGTCTGCCAAGCCAATGGGCGACGAGGACGCATCTTAAACGCCCTTGACCCGACGAGCCATTACAAATCATTAACCCTTTCCATTCACCTTTACGACCGCCGTCTTCCCTCGAAGAAGTCCTTAAAGACTCCTTTTGTACCTGACTTCGGATCACTCGACAGGATTTAGTAATCATCAAAATTCGCTTTCCGACTGGTGATTTCATCTCGCCGGGATCACGAGGGAAGAGACGCAGATTGATGAGTCCTCGGAGACACCTGACGTATCGTCCACCGAGGAATACCCGTCCGTTCACCGTTTTCGGAGAGCATCTCTCTCCTACACCCGGCACAGCTCCTTGTCACCCTATAACATCAAAGTCAGAGGCCTAATTTAAAATTAATGCCACACTCGCCCGCCTGAGTTGCGTCAAGGCAAATTCCTCGACGAATTCTTATTTGCCAGCAACAAACACATCCTTGTGCAGACACACAGACACACACACACATACAGGCGGACGCCTCGAACTCGACAAGAGGCCCTCCAGCAGGAACCGTGGGCTCATCAAACAGACATTCATTGGAGTAAAAATGTTTACGACCTCATTAGGGGGCGAGCACAAAGCTTTTGTCCGACGCGTTACGGCCAATTATGCCGGTTGTCAATCAGCCTTCAAAAAATTTTTTGACACAACGACGACAGTTCGGGGCGAAATGGCAAATTGTTACTCGTCCCCATTGTCCTCTCCGTTCAGCTCTCATACTCCGTGACTTGTCCGCAAGGCCTATGAGCCTGTGCCGATATCGGAGCGATGACGGTGACAAGGACACAACGAGGACACAAGGAAACGGCGATGTTATCGATGGGAAGACGTGCGGCGCGGCGGCATCGTGGCGGCGCGGCGTGGGGGAGCGTTTTAAAATCATGAGTGCATGAAATTATCCTTTTGTGGCGGGCAGGGGGTGGTTGCGCCGTCGAAGATTACACTAGTGAAATAATTTCGCCACGATTGTGATTTATTGCTTTTGACCTACCGTTCAAGGATATGACAGGCTCCGCGATGGTTGACGGCGAGTGGTGTCAACCGCAAGAGAGCGGCGCGCAGCATCGCCGGCGGCAGGGCCCAGCCCATCGAGGGGCTGATGAATGAGGAAAGAAAAGTGAGCGAAGAAGCAGCCAGGAAATGATGTCACCCGGAGTGTGATAGATGGAAAGTGTGCGGAATCGAATCTGATGAAACATGACAAGGGCGGAATTTCTGATCACGTGGCAGGTGGCGTGGAAAATTCCGAAAGGCCGAGCGGATGTCAAAGGGGTTACTGGGGATTTGGCATGTTGGCCGCCTCGTATGGAGTGTCGGTGAGTGATGATTCGCATGTTGAAGGCTGTTACTTGAAGGCACTCACTTTGAGCCAGCGAGTGGGTGGTGATGTGTCAAAGGGGATATGGATGTGCGTCCATGAAGGAGATGCTATCGCGGCTGTCGTTTTAGGGATGCTCACGAGTTGCAGGGTTTGAAGGATTTCTTGAAGTAGGTGCGACGGAATGAGTTGTGGGCTTTATTCTGCGGCCTTGCCTTGTGCCCTTGTTCACTTTGGACGGCTGGAGTGTGTCGAACGTCGTATGTGTGTGTTTGTGTGCTGTTGAAGAGGGGCAGGGATTTGAAAATTTGATAACTTCTAAGATAATGGATGTCGGAGGCTGTTCAAAGTGAAGGGGAGAGAATGGGAGATAAAATATTCAAATGAGGATAGGTGGGGATATTTTGTGCGACTGGCCATTGAATCTAAAAATAAGAAGGGGACGGAAAGACGGAAGCGAAAATTGGCAAGCGAGTCAAACGAGAAGGCCCGGAATCCTTTAATGCATCATGATCAAGAAGAATGAGAAGACTGATTACGTAAAGTGGACAAGAAACAAAAGTGACAAAAAATTACTTAAATCTTCAGGAGACATCAGTTGTTGTGCGTCATCTAGGTTTTTGAAAAAAAACGTTTTGTGTTTGGAGATGAGTGTATAGACACATATCCACAATAAAGTGGAGAAGCGGTGGCGAGAAGCAAGCAAGTATTACGGGGCGTATGTGGAACATTTCAGTTGTCGATTCTTTGCCGCGGAGGAATACGGGGCGTATGTGGAACATTTTTAATTTTTACTCTTCGACGCTCCCATGCAAGTCGAAGCATATGATAATTGAGCGGCACTACAGCCCGCAAGGCACCAGGGCCTAGCTACTACAACAACTACTCGTGTTGTGCGTGATATTGTTCTCTCACTAGTAGAAGGTACCTACAGTTTTTTGCCGACTCCGAACGGCGAGATTCGACAACTTTTCACAGGCAGTTAGTACTCCTTGAGCGTTGTCAGCAGCCCATAAGTGGTGCTGTAAAAAAAAATTCAAGGTGTACCCTCCAGGAATCAAACCTAGGCCTTCGGCTGTGTGTCCACGCACTTACACTCTACGCCACTGCGACCACATGGGGACATAGTGCCTCCTTCAAAACTGCCGTAAAGTAAAGATTTGGTCTATATTGGACTTGCTTGGCCTGAAATCACACTGATAAGGACCTGTCAGGTTGTGGTCGAGCGTTTCAGCCGTTCACACAATACGAGAGAGACAAGTTTGTACACCATGTTAAGGAGACTGATCCCTTGATAGTTGGCGCAGTCGAAGGGGTCTCCTTTCTTGTGGACCGGGCCGACGACGCTGAGATTCCACTCATCGGGTATGCTTTCCTCCGACCATATCTTACAGATGAGCTGGTGCATGCGCCCAACGAGGTCATCTCCAGCTGCGTTAAACAATTCTGCTGACAGTCCGTTCGCTTCAGCAGCTTTATTCGACTTCATTCTCGATGTTTTTATTATGACCGCGTCGAAGTTGGGGAGTTTGAAATCTTGTCTTTAATTGTCCACATGGGTGGAACATTCTGCTAAATGGCGGGAGTTGGGCTGTCACTGCCGCAGAAACTTGTGTCCTGGCATGTTTCGGCCCAAACCCTGTATCCACCTTTCGGTAGAACTTTCGGACTCCATTCCTGTCATAGCAGCTTTCCGTCTTTTCCACTGGGTGCTGGTCATGCCCTTCTTTTTTTGTTCTGAGAAGCCTGTTCTCTGTTCGTGAAGCTCTTGGACAGCTTTCGTTATTCGATGCAGCCTTACCTTCTGGGCCTCCTGCTAAGCTGCATGCAACACAGAGTTCTAAATAAATCTAAAAAACACTCGTCACAAGAAGAGTAAAAGAGTTGATGTCTTATCCTCGTGTCCATCCCATACTGTCGAAAACCGCTGTAATATTACAAAATACACAAAAATCCCACCCAAGAGCCCAGAAGAAAGGCAACAAGAAAAGGAAGAAAAAAAAATGTTCTTAGGACTTACCTTACAGCAGGAACTTCCAGAATATCCCATTCAACTGATGTGTAGAATTCTGATAAATCAACACCGACTTCAACTATATTTGTACCATTAAGTTCATCGATATGCCTCAGGTCCACCTACACGATCCGCCGCAAGTCCCCAGCGTCACGTTGCACAGAGAGCATAGAAAAAAGACGAGAGACACAGAGAGAAAGCAAAAAAAAAAACGAAAAAAAAGAAATTATATAAAAGAGCACGTAATAAAGCTAAGCACTTTGAAAAGGACATTTCGCACACATACACACGCGCGGGCATACACACACATCTGTCGGTGGGATAACGACTGAAAATCAATCGTCCGTTTGAAAAGCACAGCACATGGGGCGCCATCTCGGGGAGACGACAAGAGAACGCAGAAAAAAAAAGGAGCGGAGAAAACCCGAAGAAAATCCCACGACAAGAGAATTGGAAATTGAGAGCACACACCCACGTGCCCGCACAGCCCGCACAGCCCACACCGCCCACACATGGGCTGACACGGAGGAAAGACAACGAACAGACGATGGGCTAACTGATTGCGGCTCGTTCACCCTGAATTCAGGCCTCTCGCCCACCCCCGGGGCTTTTGTCAATACTGGCGACTAGGGTCCGGGGAGGGAACACAAAAAAAAACAATTCGCATTCAAATCGAGGCGAAACGAGACAGGATATTGATCCTGTATTGGATTTTTCTCTTCGAGACAAATTGCTGATAGGATATCGAATCCAGTGTCCAGGATCCACCGACTGTTCCCGGATCCATTTGCCCGGATATCTACACACCTTGACAGATGTGCAAATCAGGACGACTAGAGCAGTTGCTGAAATTAAGGATTCCAGTGAACGTACCCCCGCTCTGTGCCCTACATCCATCCGACGACGCAGAACGGCTGCCAAAGGCGAAGGCGGAGCGGGAGAGTATATTCCGTTCGACTGATTCTTGGCATGGAACTCTGCATAATGGCAACGGATGAGCGCAGTTGTCCTAGCCGGGTGCAGAGAGCGCTGGAAATTCGCAAAACATTTCCGTTTATTTATTATACTTGGCATCGATACGAAGGTGAACGGTGCAGAATACTTTCTTTCACTTGGCTCCCCTGTGCCGGTACCGGTGTGTCTCGTCCTGGCGTCCTGGGAGCAGCTGGAGTTTGAATTGTAATTTGAAACGTGTCTTCCTGGCAATTTGTGATAAATTAGTGTGTATACAAAATCTGGACAAGTTTCAGCGGTGCCCTGGAACGCGTCCGGTGCTGCACTGTTGGCTGGTGGACACGTCCAGGCGACGGGTGGCGTGTGGGCTGCTGCTGGTGTGGTTTGCTAATGAGATCGAGACACGAATTCACGACCTTCTGTTTGTTTTTTTCTTGCTGTTAAAATTTTGATTGTTTTTTTGTGGGATGTCTGGAAATGAAGGTTTGGAAATAATGAGCGGAGACGTGTGCTTTTGGAGTCACCTTCTGGCCAAATTTCACGCAGGCGGTGAAATACAATTCTGAGCTCCTCATGATGCTTTACCAAAGCTGCGATGAGAAATTGATTTTGGAGGAGAGCAGTTGAGATATAATTGCGATGACTGGGGGGATTCTGATAATTGAAGAACATTTATTTTGTTAGGGCATTAGTAAGTAGGCTGACGCTGATGGTGAGTAGAGAGAGTAGAGAAAAGTGTAAGGTTACCCTCCAAAAAGTGGTTAGGATCCCCAGTTAAATGGAAACTTCTGACGACTACTATTTAAAAGATAATTTAAGCACTTTTTGACTGCGACCCCTTGTCTGCAACTCGACAGAAGTGAAGTTTAAGACAAAGGTATAGCGGGACCGATATCAAGAGTGTATTTAATTGATCCTGATCCACTTAATCCACTTGATCCTGTTCAGAGACCTAGAATAAAAATACAAAGTCTGGGTTTACAATGAACGGACAAACATGTTTCAGCTGAGAGGGGTTTCCCAACCGCTCGCGCTCTTTAATTAATCAGAAAATACATGATTCTCGGGATTTCTCGTCTTCTATGCCGAAATTTACCGGGATTCTGGTCCTTATCTAGTCAAAGCATAAGTGGAGAGGTTTTGTTATTGCGGAGGAAAGATTTCGGCACTCAAAGCAGTGTGGCTGAGACAATCATGGATGAAAAAACTGCAATATCTCAGATTTGGACACTTAAGAGGTCGCAGTTGTAGATGGAAGACAGCTCAGTCCTCGTGAAAACAGCGTGCCCGGGACAACCGCGATTGAAAGACTACTATATCTGAAGTTGAACCTCTTGATGGGTCGCAGTCCGGCGCCGATCTCGAGGATGGAAGACAGTTGATTCTTTGTGACTGGAAGTAGCCCACGACGATTATGGATGAAAGGAGCTGAAGAAGTAGTCGACCTTAAATTGCCTAAGTCAAGGAAATTATAGTCCCTTGATTTATTGAGTGAGTAACATTTCACAAGTGACTAGAGCGTCTTATATGGCTTTTCATGCTGCACGTGAGTGGAGAGGACCTACAATTTGAGGTCGATAACGAATGGAAAAATTAAGAAATCATTGTTCATAGAAAATAAATCTTTGTCTTCACTTCAATTCCAAATAACATCATCACAGTGGCTTGGATGTAAATAATAATTGAGTGTCACTACAGCCCACAAAAGACCATGGCCTAGCTTCTACAAAAATTACTCGTGTTGTGCGTGCTACTGTTCTCTCACGAGTAGAAGAGACCTACAGTTTTTCGCCGACTCCGAACGGCGAGATTTGAGAAGCTTTTCATAGACAATTGATATTCCTTGAGTGTTGTCAGCAACCCGAAAGAGGTTGTGCCGGAAAAAAATTCGAAGTGTGCCATCCGGGAATCGATTCTAGACCTTCTGCGTGTGGGTCGGTGTACTTACCCAGTGCGCCAATGAGAAATAATTGCAACACTGTCGTAAAAGGGGTAACAGGAGTCAAAAAAAAAAAAAAAAAACAGACATCTTCTTTGCGCATCGCAAAAGTGCACGATTTTCGTTACTATGGGCCCAAAAACCTTTCGAAATAAAGGCGATACGCGCCACTGCATCAAATGTCGAGCATCCAGCAGCATCAATGCTTCTGGCTGATATACACTCCAAGATCGACAATTATGCTTATTTACGTACCCACTGAGCCAAAAATGAAGTGAGCATAAAATGGAAGAAGCGCGCGACGAACTTTCTTAACAGAGCACTTCAATAATTTGCAAGCGTTATTCGTTGGTAAGACGTTTCATGGTTAAATTATAGACCAAACTGAAGATGTTCCACTCAATTTGGACGACGATGGACAAGAATTCCGTCCCCCCGACTTAGACGAGGTCAAGGTAGCAATTTCGAGACTGAAGTCGAACAAAGCTGCTGGCGCGGACGGACTATCCGCAGAGCTTTTCAAAGCGGCTGGGGATGAGCTGGTTGGGTGCATGCACTAGCTCATCTGTGAGATATGGTCGGAGGAAAGACATGCCCGCCGAGTGCAATCTCGGCATCGTATGCCCGGTCCACAAGAAAGGAGACCCCTTCGACTGCGCCAACTACCGAGGGATCAGTCTCCTTAACATCGCCTATAAGATTTTCTCTGCCGTATTGTGTGAGCGCCTAAAACCGTTCGTCAACAACCTGATAGGTCCTTATCAGTGTGGTTTCAGGCCAGGGAAGTCCACAATTGACCAGATCTTCACACTGCGGCAAATTTTGGAGAAGTCCCAAGAAGTACAAATCGACACCCACCATCTATTTGTCGATTTAAAGGCCGCGTATGACAGTGTGCATAGAGACGAGCTATACAGTGCCATGTCTAGTTTTGGCATCCCTACCAAACTCGTCAGATTGGGTAGGATGACGATGGAGAACTCTTGCTGCTCCGTCAAGGTCGGTAGCGAACTCACCGAGACCTGCGATGCCCAAAAAGGATTTAGACAAGGCGACGCGCTGTCATGCGACTTCTTTAACATCATTCTTGAGGGGATCTTGCGTAACTCACACGTCAACATCAGAGACACGATCTTCCACAAGTCCGTTCAATTGCTTGCTTATGCGGATGACATTGACGTGATCGGCAGAACTCAGCGAGCCGTCAATGAGGCGTTTGCTATCATCGAAGCGGAAGCGGCTAAAGTGGGACTGGTGGTAAACGAGGGCAAAACAAAGTATATGCTGTCATCAAAGAATGACGCAGAACATCGACGTCTCGGACAGAGCGTCACTATGGGCATCTGGAGGAGAACATTCAACCACGAACTGTATGAGCTGTACGGAGGCATGAGCCTAGTCAAGCGTCTACGGACACAACGCTTAAGGTGGCTAGGCCATGTAGAGCGGATGGACAGCACTGCTCCGGCCCGAAGAGTCTTCGAATCTGAACCACAGGGACAACGCAACAGAGGACGTCCTAGACTGAGATGGCGCACACAAGTGGAAAAGGACCTCAACCAACTTGGAGTGCGCAATTGGAAGCAGCTGGCAAAAGATCGTGCTAGCTGGAGAGGCATGCTGGTTGAGGCACAGGTCCACCCCGGACTGTAGCGCCATCTGAAGAAGAAGAAGAAACTGAAGATGTTTGACAGTGAAACAAAACATGAAACGTGTGTCAGCTGTTTAAACCAGTGGTACCAAAAGGATAATAACTAACAAATCACCCCTTACAACTTTTTACACTGCGGGCTAGGAACTTGGTTTACTGATGAAAGGATCCATTTCATTGGGTCACTAAGGGCATTCAAAGATAAATCAAAGATAGTGCCTTTGGCGAAGACTTGTTGTGTGTATTCCAGTTGTGTTTTAATCCGAGATACAGTCCACTGTTACGTTAGATCTAATCTCGTTCAATCTATTGGGGTGGCCCGACTTCAAATCTATTCACTTAAGAAATTACTGTCCACAACGAGTCATGTGCCATTTCATTCAAAACAGTGTCAGTTCCCAAAAAGTCATCATATCTGCCTAAAGCGCCCTATAGTCTAGGAATTCCGCCCATCTGCCACTGCCCACACCCTCCCCAATACTGGAAACCACAAAATTTTTACGCATAGCATTGTTCAAAGTGGATAGAAATATGAACATCTCCAAAGCCACCAATTTCTCGCTCTGGTGTTGACGTCCTGTTTCTGTGATAAGTTCCATTAAACCAGCATTTCATACAAAACATTGTCCATTCAAAGCCACGTCTGGAAATTCACTCCCATTCACATTCCCACCAGCACACCAGTTTTCAGCACTCAAACTGACTTTCCTTAAAGCCAAATCCATTATTCAATGAATAGCCAATCAGTTGACAGCCATTTTGAAGCTCATTTGGAGGCTGTTGCTTCGCCAATCCGCCACGTAAATTGCCCCCACCCCCATCCGCTGCCTGTCTCAAGGCCAATAATAAAGTATTCAATTTCAAGCGAACTCATTCATCAATTCAAATCAATTGCTGAATCCTCTGCTTGACTGTTTTTTTTCCCTGCCCGGTCCGAACCAACCCCCAATTGATTTGCGCAATCAATGACTACACAAATCCCATTTCATCCCCCGAGGATTCGAAATCAATCTTTAATTGCATTCATCAAAATCATTGGCCGCCCTTATCGGCGCTGGCACCGCACAGCACAGCCGACGGTAATAATCGAGCCTTACTTGCGATTTGTTTATCCTTCCTCCTGTGCGGGTCGTCCTTCTTCCATTCTTCTCTCGCACAATGAATCGGGAGAAACTCAAATGCAGACATATCCTCATCGCTCGCTTGATCCGCTGAGGCGCAAAAAAATTACATTTTCCACTCGAGATGTATCAAAGTGGGACGGTGTGAGGGGGAGGGGGAGGAGGAGAGTTCAAAGAACACACACAATTCCATTAATAACCTATCGCTTGGCCCAATCCCCGGGCCTCGTTTGTCTGCCTAAACGGAATGAAAATTTACACTACGCTTCAGAACGCTTCCACGCACACACCAACACACACTTCCAACAGTAGGATGACGAAGGACTCATACAGGAGTAGGTACAAGGAGAAGATGAGTGAACAATTGGTTAACAAATCTCTTGGCAAGCAGTTCACTTAGGGAACATGTTTTTCTTGTTTTCCTTCCAAAAGCGTGTATCCTTGAGCACGATCCCTGCCCTCCCGGGTAGAAGAAGACTACAAAGGATGCGATGGAATTGCCATAAATCGATTCAAGGGTCCACCACAATTTTCCCCCGTCCATTCGACCCTTGGATGTGACATTCCATGTTTGTTCCCGTTCACGTGTTTTCTTTCATTTATAGTTTCCTAACCGCTCGCCGTTTAACCGCATATCCTTGGCGTCTATACGGTCTTACCAAAAAGCAAATTGTTGTTTATTTTCGCTCAACTCTTGTTGATGCTGTTGTTGTTGTTGTCGTCTCCGAGGGGGCTATCCTAGGTGGTCCTTGCAACACGGCGAGTTTTCCTCATAACAATATCAAAAATGGCGCCATAAGTCCATCTCTCTCTCTCCCTGGGTTGGTTCCCCTTCCCTCCACGTCCTTAGTAAGTAAGTTACGTCTTCATGCAGAACGCATATTTTTTATTATCCTTTCAACGTGTCCCCCAACCCAACCCACACTCCAGCAGGGGGGTTCCCTTTTGTTTTTGCTCCTTTGTACTTTCACTTTTTTGCTTCTTTTTTGTCTGTCTTTGAAATAAATAACTGAAATGAGTTGATTTGCGAGGTGCGTGTGTTCTCGTGAACTCTCTGACGAAGCAATTCACTGACACAGACATCTACCGCGCGTTTGATATTTCGCCAGAAAGACGCGAGTCCCTCCTGTGTGTTGGCTGTGCTCCCTTTGTTGTGCTGCCTCGTGCTCAGCGCTGGAATTTTAGGGTGGAAATCCTTGGAAGGATGCAAGAAATTGGATGAAATATACTCGCACGTGGGGGACTCGGGAAGGATGTTTGTGTGACGTTTGGATGGATGTCCTTATTACCGCGTCAACGTGTATGTTGATGAACTCATTTGAACGTATAAATTATTCGACATTTTGTATTCGGTTTACATGTGGCTGTAGTCTCGTTTAGCGGATGTGGTCGTTTGACACTGATGAACCGATCTGATGCGGAATTCAAGGACAACAACGTATGTACACGGGATTTCAAGGAGCTTCTCAACGAATCTTCCCTCTAGACATCACTTGAAGATTTGGTTTTAGTTTAGAAGTTCTTCTGGGAATGGCCTTGATATTTCCTAAATTTTTTGATGTTATTCATTTTCTAGACCGAGACTACACTCGTGGCAGAAACACGGTTGGGGAGACCTTGTGGAAAAGTTGGCATGTGCCTGACGGAATGTTAGACGTAGCACGGACACCTATCCTTAAGGAGAAAACTCCAATTTCTAAACTACACGTGATCTAAATTCGTGCTTCGCAACCCATGGTCACATCGAATCAAAGTAGACAACAGCTAGTTCAATCAATATTTTCACCACCTGCTTACATCGTCATCGGGAAACACAGCCTGCACGACACGACCTTCGGAAACGGACTCAGGCTGCTGGACTTCGCCGCGGAGCGGAACTTCTCTGTGAGCAGTACGCGGTTCCCACATCGCAACATCCATAAAGGAACCTGGCGATCTCCTGATCAATCAACCCTCAACCAGATTGATCACGTTGCGATCGACGTCAGACACTCCTCCAACATTCTCGATGTCCGAACATTCCGAGGCGCTAACATCGACTCGGATCATCACCTTGTTGTAGCCAAGGTAAGAACCCGGATATCAAGAGAACAACGGAGTCGAGATAGGCCAAAACGGTTTGACGACGGAAAGCTACAATCGCAACAGATCGCTGTGATCTTTGCCGGCCGAGTCTCTCTGAAACTCTCCCAAAGTTTGACGCTGCCTGCACTGACAATAGAAGAAGAATGGAAACGTTGTCAAAAAGCCATCAAAGAAGCTGCCACTGATGTGCTGGGTTTCACGCCACCACCTAGAAGGAACCCACGATGCAACGCTGCATCGGACAACGAGAGCTGTATGGGAGCTCAACGAACAGAAAAGAAGGGAAGAGAACCGGCTTCTCAGAAGGAGAAGGCGAGAGCATGAGAAGCGCGCGGTCGGAAAGATGGAGAAGTGTTATGTCAAGAATGAGGTTCGAGAGATTTACCGAAAGTTCAAACAGCTATCCGGTGCATATAGGGTTCGGACCGAAGGCTGCCGGGACCAAAACGCAGACCTAGTAGTAGAGCCGCAATTGATGCTGAGAATCTGGAAAGATCATTACTGCAAACTTTTAAATGGCGATGACGGCCCAAATCTCGTTGTTAGGCAGAATGCTCCTCTCAATTTGGACGATGATAGGCAAGAATTCTGATAGGTCCTTATCAGTGTGGTTTTTGGCCAGGAAAGTCCACCATCGACATCTTCACACTACGGCAGATCCTGAACAAGACCCAAGAAATGCAAATCGACACACACCACCTGTTCGTCGATTTCAAGGCCGCGTATGACAGCGTGCCTAGAGACGAGCTATACAGTGCCATGTCTAGTTTTGACATTCCTACCAAACTCGTCAGATTGTGTAGGATATCGATGGAGAACTCTCGCTGCTCCGTCAAGGTCGGGAACGAACTCACCGAGACCTTCAATGTCAAAAAAGGTTTTAGACAAGGCGCCGCGCTGTCATGCGACTTCTTTAACATCATTCTTGAGGGGATCGTGCATAACTCACAGGTCAACACCAGAGGCACGATCTTCCAAAAGTCAGCTCAATTGCTAGCTTACGCCGACAACATTGACGTGATTGGTCGAAGATTGTGATTGGAAGCGGCAAAAATCGGTCTGGTGGTAAATGAGGGCAAAACGAAGTACATGCTGTCATCAAGGAAGGACACACAACATCGGCGTCTCGAACAGAGCGTCACACAAGGCAGCATAAACTTCGAGGTAGACAAGGACTTCGTCTACCTCGGCTCCGCAGTAAACAGGGACAATAACACCAGTACCGAAATCAAACGCAGAATCTCAATTGCCAATCGCTGTTTCTTTGGGCTCAAGAGGCAATTGAGTAATAAAGCCCTCTCTCGAAAGACTAAGCTTGCTTTATATAACACCTTGATCATCCCAGTCCTACTTTATGGCGCGGAAACTTGGACATTACTAAAAGCGGATGAGGAAGGTTTTGGTCTCTTCGAGAGAAAAGTTTTGCGTGCGATTTGTGGTCCTGTTTGCGTTGATAGCATCTGGAGAAGAATATTCAACGACGAACCTTACAGGCTGTACAGCGACATGAGCCTGGTCAAGCGTCTACGGATACAACGCTTAAGATGGCTAGGCCATGTAGAGCATATGGACACCACTGCGCCGACCCGAAAAGTCTTCGAATCTGAGCCATTGGGACAACGTAACAGAGGACGGCCTAGGCGTAGGTGGCGCACACAAGTCGAGAAGAACCTCAACCAACTTGGAGTGCGCAACTGGCGGCAGCTGGCGAAAGATCGTGCTGGCTGGAGAGGCATGTTGGTTGAGGCCCAGGTCCACCCCGGAGCCACTAGAAGAAGAAGAAGCTTACAGTACCTCCAAGGTTGGCGCACCCTGTACCGTACTCGTATAAGGTGGCAGTCGTCGCCTTGCCGCCATGCCACTCTTCAAAAGCGTCATAAAGACATAATGGCCCAATGTTACTTTCAAGTTATTGCACTGTTGCGATTAAGCAACACTGGCGGAGGCATGAGTTAAACGATGGATGAGGTATTGGGGGCATGGTGCCCCCTCGCTTGACCAATGATATTATTTAGAGCATGCATTAAATAAAAGTAGGTTGTTACAGTGTTTCACCAGTGAAGACGAATGTATTCAAAAAAGAAGCGACTAATTCAACAAAGCTATGATTAGCTTTGTTCGAAAATTAAGTGCCAAGAAAAGGGGGCATACACAGAGATGACAGTCGTTTCTTTACCATTCCTTTTCAGACATCTTGCAGCCTCTCCTATAAGCTTTGTCATCACATAAGTTGAACTGGAGGTTCCCCTTGAATGTGGCCTCGAAAACAGAGGGTCCCATAGAAGAAGACCACAAAGGGTTTTACTACTACATTTCCTTTAGACACCTTCATTGGTCACTTTCGTGTGTTTGAAGAGCAACCGATGAAAGGGCTGTAAATCCTTTCAGTTTCTATTGTGTGGGCGGTAAAACAGTCTACGAACTTGAGAGACTCTTCAGTTTTACGACTCAGTCCCCAATCAATATTGTGGCCCACCGACGGCACTGAAATGCAATTTTCTTAATGAATCGTGCATAAAGTCGTCCATAAAACACGTCAGATTATGAACAACCCGCTACATAATGAAAAGAATTGCTCAAGTTCGCCCAAAGTGCCATCCCAACCCGGGTTTGACATGACCCCACTTCGCGTGTTGGGTGTACCTTCATAGATCCCCAACATCGGCACTAACTGACCGAAAGCGGATACCCAAACGGATTGACCTGCAAAAAAAACTTTTCACTGGCCCGGGGGCGGAGTGGGGAATTCCTAGAAATTCACACCCTCAAAGCAATTCACGGAATCCAATCGGAAAATTGTTTTCGATAAAGGGAAACCGTTCACCCTTTCGCTCGACCCCGAGGCAGGACGTAGGGCAGAGAACAGAAATTATCCCTCAATCATCTCCTTAATCAGTTTACAGAGGGACCAACGGCAACTGCATGCTCCTTGGCTCCTCTCCTTAAGCAGACTCCTAATCCCCGGCACTCAAGTGTGTGTGTGTGTGCTGTGAACATCACACTAGAGTTGAATGGGGGGGAGGAAGCTATTTGCAGAACGTGTTTTCCCCGCCCCAGGGATATTCTTTTCCGTGTGCACGCCTGCTTCCTTTGTTACCGGAAACCGTCCGACGAGCAGCGCTCCCCACGTCTAGTTAACGCATTCCTGTGAGAAACAATTTCCGCCCTGTCAGTCTCAGATTGCGCTGCGGACCGGGGTGACGCTTGAAAAGGGTTGATTTTCCTTCACCGACAATGTGGATGCCTACACGTGCGCGGAGGTGGACTGTTGACTGTGACTCACCTGAAATCCATCATACGTCCAGCTTCCAAACTTCATTACACACGTCTGCTCGTCGAAGGGGAAGTACTCGACGTCGATCTCGCACGAGCTCTTGTAGATCGCCGGTGGACGCCAGTCCACCCGGCCCGTGTAGTTCAGAGTGGCCTTCGTGGCCAGTGTGACCTCGAAGTTTCCATCGGCACTGTAATGAAAAGAAGGAGGAGGAGGAGGTCGAGGTGGAGGAAAGACATTCAAAATCCTCACTTACTTGTTGTACAAGACAATGTCCGGTCGCCAGATGTGATCCGAGGGAACGTGAAGCATCTCGACTCCGCCATACTCCTTGGGTTCCCATTTCAGCTTGTAGTCGTACCAGGACTGCTCCACCCACAGGTTGGTTGTCATTATTTGATTCTTCAGATTGACATCAATCAGTTGCGACAGCTTCAGTTTGATGCGAACTGTCAGCGCGTCTGTCACATTGACAACGGGACGTACTAGTTTATTGTAGTTGCTTAGGAGGTCGTCGTAGAGGCGCTTAGCATCTGGATTCGCTGTGCTGCCTGCAAGCATACAAGAAGAACAAAAATCCACAAATTTGTGTTGAGTGGAGTATAAACAAGGACATCCGACAAAGGATAACGATGCCGCTCCTCGAACAGAGCGAATGGTAAACAAATTCGTTCGTTTGTTATGGGATTTCGCAGCTGAGTGATCTAGTACAATCGAGAATTCCAAGAAACGGAGCGGATGCACACACGTATCCTGTGTGCGATGGACCGAAAGGGGGCTGCATACTCAATTCGCTTGCGGTGCCACACCAAGCAGCCGCATGAACGATACAAGTGACCCGCCCGCTCCGTCGTCCGAAAGGACTTGTATCAATATCAATAAAGGATGTGTGCTGTTTTACTTGTGCGCAAGGGCGGAGCGGCAAAGAGGACAATGTTTTTGATAGTTTTTAGTGAAATTAGATCGTTTCGTCCACAGACGATGGGATGCAGACGTCCCGCAGGACGACGAGCTGAAGGACGTTGGGATAACAGCACGAAAAGTTTCCCTCTAATATGTTTACACGCTGCAAACTATGCAAATACGATGAAGCCCATGCAGCGGTGGTAGCGGACGTGGGACCCAGTTGCCGGAAGATGTTTCGTCGCGCAGCGCCTCCACGAGAAGGAGAAACTTTTCGGTTCGTGCTGCTGTTTGCTGAAAGGCATCTTATCGGGCCGGGAAGGGACTTAATCAATTTGTTGTGCTGCCTCGGAAAAGTTTCCCCAAAATGATGCGGGACTCAAAAGTTCCCGTTCAAGTGTCAGTTTTGAATGCATTTGCCAATCGGAGGTGTTGAGGGAAGTTCTGCCAAAGTTTACCCAAGATGCGGAGACTGGATGATGTGTGCGGTTGACGGTTGATAACTGATCCAATGAGTGTTGGTATGTGCAGATATGGCAATTAATGACGATGGTGGAGGAAATTTTAGAAGTTTCTATGTGAGGAGGATGTTGGAAAGCCTTCGAAATTAATCAGAAAATAGTATTATGAATGTTGATAGGACCGGTATGGAAGGAATAAGTGTTAAGATTGACAGGAGTCTGCTTAGGATTTGCCAGATAATTTTTACGGTTTCTGAGGTAAGCTGAAGTTTTCTTTTTGTACTCCCGACTTTGAATTTAACAAGGGCAAGAGGGTAACTGAAGTTCTTTTCCCTTTATCACTCCCCTTGAGGGCATAGGACTTCTGCTTGGTATTTCTATCCTACTCGGTTGTTTGCAAGGGCGGTCCATATATACTCAACGATGTGAGACGTCTGCATAGATGGGGCGTGAAGTAGGAGATATAATGACGAACTATACGGGCGAAATCGACTTAGCCAGAAGAGTGAAAATCCAACGATTGAGAAACCAATGCTCCGGGCCGAAAAGTCTTCGATTCCATCCTCGAATCCACGGCGCAGTAGAGGAGAACCCCGACTCAGGTGGCACAAGTGGAAAGGGACCTAAACGTGCGTGCGAAACTGGAGACAACTAGCTAAAGATCGAGCTGGTTGGAAACGCTTATTGGTTGAGGCCCAGGTCCATCCCGGACTGGAGCGCCACCTTACGAGTATGTAAGTAAATTAATTGTGAGACACATCTTAAGGTCAAGTTTTTTTTGTGGAATTTCGTTATTTTAGTGTTCGAAAAATTCCACCATGGAGAGGTGCATTGCAGCGCTTTATGATTTTTGAACACTTTTAGAAAATTGACTTTTCACGTTTTCATTCCGTTTGGTTAGCATAATCGATCAATTGTGTCCACAAACGTTAGAATTGTGCGCAAATTTCAGCAAATCAAATCTGAAGGAAATGCTTAAACACCTTTGTATGCTCGCCCAGTTCGGAATCATTGCTCTCGTGCGCGAGAGAGAGAGTGGTCAACCTCAACTCTGCGTCGTGTCGTAACAGTTGAAATAGAAGCAGAGCACCACTGAATAAGGATTCGAATTAACACACCTCTGTATAAGGTTCAATGGACTCAAGGGCTGACTGTTTCAAGCCTCGTCAATATGCGGAATGGTTGGTTAAACAAACAGAAGCAAATGGTTACTTTACAAAGAAAATTGTCTTCAGGGACTTGCCACATTTTCCCCTCGGTGGATTCGTTAGCAGAATTGCCCCATTCGGGCAAATAAGAGAAAATAAGGTCGGTCAAACAGTTAACGTGAATAATGTTCATTATGGCGCGATGAGAATTTACTTCTTATGGAGAAAAATTGAGTATATGGACATGGAACATGTGCTTCCGATAGGATTGTGTCACACAGTCAACGAAACAATGATTCTTATCCGTGAAAAAATCAATGGTCGTGTTATCTCAAGTCATGACGATGATAAGTGGCCGCCACTGTCATGTGATTTGACATCTTTGGACTTCCTCCCTTGGGTTATTTGAAAGAAAAATATTCATCAAGAAGTCAAGAACAATTCAAGAGCTAAACGATGAGATAATTCAGCATATTAACCGTCGCAATTATGTCTCAGGGTCATTGAAAATATGGATAGAGATATGCTTCGGAAGCTATGGTGAGCATTTAGCCTTTATTTTGATCGATACAAAGACCCTTCAATCAATTAAAAATAGATATAAAAATTATTCCCTCGAATTTATTTCCTTTATTTATAACAGTCATCGTGCGTTTCCTATTCAAATAGAGGTTACAAGCTCTTAGTTGCAAAAGTATCGATCGTCTCTAGGTATTCTTGGGGTGAGCTCTGTGAGCTCTGGACCTCTTGTCATGATAACTTTATTCTAAATGCGATTCTTGCAATTCTGTCGAATTTCTGTCAATGGTATGTCCGATCCATTTCAATTAGCTTTTTTCAATCTGTGTTACGATCCTGCTGGCGGGTAGTTAATCTGCTTTCACAATAAGGCATCAAAAACAAGTTAAATTTAGCAGTTAGGATTAGTGGCCAAGTCCATATTTTCTTTTATACAGCAATGAAGCGAAATATTCAAATTCAAGTGGAACACTTACGATAAAAAAACATTGAGAACTTCAGATCAATATTACAGAAGCTGATACTTGCTTAGGGCTTCCTCTACGACATCATAATTAAACCCAAGTCTCAAAGAATATCCTAATCAAGTCCTACGTGAGGTGTGAAATGCTAAAAGTCTTGGTCTCAAGATGATCGTACAAAAGTTACAAGAAGCACGATCTTCCAAAGGTCATCTCAGTTCCTAGCGAATGCGGCCGAAAAATATCTATCGATTTCAGCATGAGAGTCGAAGTTCTTAACCAAAAAGCCGCAGGGGCGATAAGTGGGGTTAACTATGATACGAGCCTTGCTAGTGCTGGAGGCCTTATACTGTGTTACAGCATAGCTTAGGACAGGATACACAGAATCGTAGATATGGTTGGTATCAACTACAGGCATTTTCTGACTTGAAGGCCATTAATCCCATCAATCGCAAATACTCGAGAGTGAAAAAAACAGAATTATTTTGCCGTGTAGTGATTTCTTCATTTCGGGATTTTAAATAGGATTTTGAATAGGCATCAAAAGTGTCCAGCATGGCTTAGTGAGCAAGTGAATCAAGGTTTGTTTTCGTATGTTAACTTTCATTTCCACCACTTTTGGGGTTTTGACAACACATTGAGAATATTAAGTGTCCAAGAAAGGCTTCTCAAACTCGCCCGTCGATGTCGGCATTAAACTGTGGATCTCCTCCACTAGTGCTAGTAGTTTTTCACAGCACGAGTGGTCGTTAAAATAAATTCTTGGATCCTAAGGACTGCAGCGCAGCCCATTTTTGACATTAATCAAAAGCTAAGGGTGGTATTTTTCAGCCTTTTTGTTTAAGTGTATGCGAGACAGAACTGATATGGTGAGCAGCATAATTTCTAAAGTCGACATTGGTCGTCGGGCATTTCATGGTTTCACATGAAATGAAAAAATCCCCCCATCCGCAAGGAGAACCCCGCTTCCTTGCGGAAAGCAGTGAATCTCAAGAAATCATTTCAATCCGCATTCCCATTGCCCTCGAGCGTGCAATTTATGATGAAATTCCCTCTAAAGGTGGAACGGTGGGATGGGGTGCGAATCTGAATGCAATGTACTTGCTCGCTTTGAGCAGAGGGGGAGGCGGACGGAAACTAGAGGCGAAATGCGGAGGTTTCTTTCGCTTTTCCCAGCGAAGACGATTGTGAAAGCGTTTGTCTAAACTGACTGTCACTCGACATGTAATAAAGTTTAAACGATACTCTTGCACTTCCGTATTTCTTTTTATATCCTTCTCGTGATCTCAGGCGCTGCCTACACTTCCCTTGTGTCGGGCTGTGTATGTGTGTGTGTGTGTGTTTTTTATTGTGATTGCCTTAAGACTATTCCGTGTGCGGTGGGGCGGAGCGGAGGTCGAGTATAAGCCAAGTGAAGATGCGATTCGTTTCCTGGTGACATCAGCAAATGGAAATGCATCCTTCGGGGCAAGGATTTCAGTGCACAATGCAGTGGGAAGGTGTATGCAAGTAGCTTGCATTCGTTTTTTTTTTCCGTTTTTTTTTGTGGTTGTCATGGTGGTACGCCGCCCCGCCACTGTGGCACAAGGTTAAGTGGAGATGTAAGTTGTAACCTTAACATTGTATGCACTTGCACAGTACGCTCTGTTCCCTCTGCACAGAGGATAATAATATCCTTGTCCCCTTAAGGCATCCGCAGTAAGCTGCTGAATTGTGATGGAATCAGACAGGCGATAGACTGAATGAAAGGAAGGAAATTGCAGAATTGCCAGAAAGAAAGCGGAGAGTCTATAAACAAAATGGAGCAACCAGTGCCCGTGGCTGCTGGCTGGAGCTCTCTTGTTGGACGTTTAGTCCTGACAACCAAGTTGATAGGATTGCCTTCGATTGAGAAGATCAAAATAGGACCACCCCGGGGTTTTCCCACCCACCCATACACACAGTCATTGGTGGACTAAAATTTATAGAAATTTATTCTTTATCACAAAGGCTTTGCGCAACCCCTTGTTTAGAGATGGAAAAATGGGTCACCATACTGGCCCGCGCGCACAGTGTACGAGGACAACAATGAACACGTACGCCGGTCGCATGGAGCTTTCAATTTCGTGAACATTGGCTTATCCTTCTCCGCCATCAAACAAAACGAACGCCATTATATTCATCATTCAGCGACGACCCTCGGGCTCATGTCCTCTGGAGGGCCAACAAAGGACCTTGTTGCCCGAGATATGAATTCCGTCAACTGAGTTCGTATATCCTTTTTCAATCTCCTCTTCCGAGGAATAAAAAAAAACACGTTTAGGCACTTCGCACACGCTTGCATACATATTCTTCGCTTCGCATCTGTGCTCAACAGGATGGTCCGTGGACGCCCCCTCCACACCCTCTCAGTTGCGAATAAATCAACGGGACGGGTGGGGCAAGAAGTGAATATAGGCTCAACAGTGGCTTTCCTTTTACAACTCATTTCTAGGGTATCCTTGAGCGGAGATATCCAATAAAATGCCAACTATTCACACGCAATAAAAACTTCAATTAAACGAACACACACGTGGCGCGCACACAAAGGCACAGCGGCAGCTGTTACATCATCAGGGAATCCTTTTGCTTGGGGCTTAAGTCCGCACTGCTTCGCAGGCAGTGCCTCGCATGACAGGGCATCAATTTTGTATTATTCGCATTAACGGCCAAGCCGGCCGAAAGGACGAAAGAATTGATGAATGACTTGCCGATGTGAATATGTCAATAGGGCGAGATGTGAATTAAGTATTCAGGGGCGATTGCAAATGACCCCCTCCCCTCCCCCCCCCCCCCCATCGCACAGCCATTTGTCTGTCAATCGGTCGTGTGTCAAAATGTTAAAGAGTTGAGCATAGCCCACCCACGCACACGCCCACGCGTTGAATAACTTTTACGACTTTAATCCCCATGAACCATGTCCCCTCTTCATTGTCGGTTGGGGAGGGGGTCACCGACCCGAGGACATTACGTCTATAAGAAACCAATTCAGCGCCGCCTGCATCGACACTACGACAACCGGAAATCCACTTTACACCGTCCTTCGGCATCCGCTCAGCTGGCAATAAGGGCGCTCTGGTGTCAGCAGGCGAATGAGGAGTCTCAAGGAGGACGATTGCAATGCAATAATCGTCTGGAAATTGAAATTACAAGATCAATGCACGAGGGGGACATGTCCCGCATAAGGAGCGACAAATTGAGTCTGACTGAAGAGCTGTATAAGCAAAAGGGGCGAATGCGCTCGGGCGTGTGAAGTGCTAGTTACATGCTTCTTTGGAACGTGAGTCTTGTGTTCGGTCACACGTCCGATGCGATGAATGGGAACGTATGAAGGACGACTGCTCTCGGGGAGGGGTGTTGCAAAAGTTGAAAAATCGGACAGACCTTTCATAACAAATCGCTGCTTGACGCTGTCGATTGGGAGCAAAAAAAAAAAAGGTTTCTCGTCGCAATTTCCCGTCTAATCGGCTCAGTCGCTTCAGTCGGCAAGACATGGGGTTATTGACGTGGAAACATACTTCTCACGTCAGTCTGAGTGGACATGAGCCAAATGAAGTGGAACAGGCGCTGCAGAGGAGGTTTCTAAGAAATGCTGGGCATTTCAATGTTATTCCTTCAGTTCATTGCTCTGTGATACACTGTGACGTCTGCTTTCTAGTCTCTGGAGTGCTTAGAGGAATGGGAATGTGAACGAAATCAAGATAGAGGAGCTGAAGAGACTTTGGAAGAGAATAGAGTCAGCTGATGAGCAAAATAAATTTTTAGGTATCTGCGTGAAATGAATTCCTGACATTGTCCTGGAAAAGGCGTTCGGGTGGAAAGCAGTTTCACATGTTCTAGTTTGCAAAAGTTAAGACTTTGAGTGCTGACATGAATATTTCTAGACATGACATTGTTTTGACTGTCAGAAGTGTTTTAAGAACAGCGTGGACCATCTATTACTTTATTTTGACCTTGACAATTGCTTCTCGCTCCAAATTTCGACAGGAAGACAGTCTGTGGATCGAGAAGAGTGGTTTTGCCCTTAGCCTCTATTGGGGAGTGTGTGGCGTGCAGCCCCAAAATATGGGCATGGTGTTCCCCCTCGCCTGCTTTACGTAAGTTTGTCGAAATAAATTGGTGTGCTAGTGGACAACACCCATGATTGCCGTCATCTTACTATGCGCACAGATGAGAAGAAAATCCACTTGCTCAACATTTGACGCACTAGCCCGTGGAGAATTTTGCACAAAGATTTTGGATTTTTAGCTTACAAACTTCAATTCCCTGAATTCCGCGGTTGAAGAGACGGGACCATCTACCACGTTTTCACTTTACAGTGTGGGCGGAAGAGCAGCTTGAATTGGACAGCCTTTGCGAGAAAAGTCAACTTTTCTAACAAACTGTCGTCTCATCATACAACACTGCATTACCTAGACTCGGAAGACTGGCACGCTATTGTCGAGAAACTGAAGCTTAGATTGTGGAGAGGCGGCATCATTGGTAAAGTTTTCTTTGAAAATGAGGTTGGAATCAACGGTGGATATTATAAAGCCATGTCTGACTGACTAACCTTAACATATAGAAATTAAAAAAATGGACTTGGACGTCCTCTGGTCCATGAACGATAGCGCGCCTTGCCACACAACCCATGCCTCGATTGACCGCTTAGGTCCCAAATTGTGTCATCAGTCGTTTTGACAAATTTAATTGGACGATTGTGATTTGACCCCTTTAGACTATTCTGTGTGGAGGAAGGACAGATATTATGCCAACAATCCAAAAATGATCAATGGTGAGCTGTAGCTTGTAGTCCGAAACCATCAAGAAGATATTTGAGTGTTGAGGTTTAAAAATTGCGCAACTGCAAAGCCAGCCGAGGAATTTAACACAGGCAGTGTTTCATAATTAGTCGAAATACCATAAGACGTTGAAAAATATAATTTTGCCAAAAAAGAAAATTTATATTTGGCCTACACTGTAGACGTGGACTACCATCAATTTAAGCATTCCACTGATCAAGTCTAGGGTTCTTCAACTTGGCTCAGTCCACAGAACCTGGAGTTCATTGTTTTTTGAATTAGTTTCTTCTTCTAGTTCATTTAAATCAATGTAGTTTTACGCACTGCTCAGAAGATTTGGCCTGTAGGGTTTTTTGACAGGTGTTATGGTGACATAAGTGATCGAAAATTTCTCCCATTGCAAAAAACAACAGGTGTGCTTGTGTTGAAAAGGTAACAAAGGTCCGTATTTCTAAGACTGGACGGTTAGTAACAGCCAATTCGGGAGGATATAGTCGAATGATAACCGATTTTGGCCGACGATTGACCAGCTGGATTCAAGAGAACGAGGCAACAGGCCACATAAGACCACACATTATGGCGAAATTGCTTGAGAATTTTCCTGGCCGCACAATTTCACTTTGTGGTGATATCAATCAGGCACCAAAATCATGCTATTTAACCCAGAAAGATTGTTTTCATTGGGCTATGCAACAGGATAATTAAAAGCGAATAATCCGTGATTTTCAGATTCATTAAAGAACAACATTTCTCAAGTTGTGGCTGAGATACTGTCCGAAATATGCAAAAAAATGGCCAAATATCACCTCATGTTTTCTAAAAAGGTTATTGTAACAAGTTGTTTTCAATATAAAATGGCAACGTCTAGTCATTATATGGGATAATAATTTTTATTAAAAATGTGTGTTTGTATGCATTTTATTAAACTTTACTTTCGATACCGACAAATGAATAACTTGTCGAATATTGAATGTTTGAAAAATATTTTATTCTTATTGTTGCGTGGTAACTATAAAGTATTAATTAATTTGTAAATTGGCGTACACGAATATTTAAATGCCTTGTAATAAGTGTCGTTAACAGATGCTAAACGAAACCATGTGTGCGCGAGTATGCACATGCTAAGTTTATGTATTTTAATTTCAAAATACATAGCAAGAAATGAACTCATGACATGGGTGGGCAGAGATGAGAGAGAGAGAGAGAGATTTCTACCCATTCACCAGAAAGGGGTTGATGCTCCTTGATGTTGTCATCATTCATTTGATATACGCTTCACTAGTGAAATTTGTTGATACACCATAGCAAAAGTAATTGTTGCCGAAAATATAAGCAGTGGACACAAAATGGCCAAAATAAGAGCTCTCTTTGGTATCTGAATGAAGACGTCGCTATCATCCACGTCCTCCTTCTCCGTTGCTACCATCCAAATCGCCTTGGGATACTAATTAACTTCTTGTTGCCAGAGATCAGCAGAACACTATAGGTTTGGTGCCAATAGCACTTGCAGTTGTTGAGTAAAAGAGTTCACGCATTTAAAATCTTGTCTGTATTGATTACAATTGGGAGCGAAGTCCTTAGCGACAGCTCGAGGTGTTTATCTTCTTGCTAAAGTTGCTCTTGTTGTTGCTGAATATCCTCCTGCTTCGTCTTCATTTGCTTTGCAAATACTTTGAATAGGGAGTAAACGGGGACACTAACATCAATATCGAAGCTATGCGCAGAATTGGTTGTGATTTCGTGGTCATGTGGTCATAGCTGTTTTTTTGCGCTCGAGAGATTGAGCTCAAAGACTTTCCTCAAACGATCTCTAATCAGTTTTTTTCAGGATGTGAAGGATTTTGAAAGTGAGGAGTGACGAAATTCTTTTTTCCAAGAGCTTTGCCTGCAGTTGTTTATGTACTGAGGGTGTCTTCAGAAAAAAGACTCAACAGTAAACTGTCGTCGGACAGGACATCTAGAGTGTTAAGAACGCATGGACAGCGCAGCACTGGTCAGAAGAGTTCCCAAATCTTTGCCATTGCAACAACGTAGTAGAAGATGTCCCTTTTGCAACCACGAACATATGTATGTACGTGGAGATAGACTTCAACATGCTGTTGTCAACTGCGGACAGAGATCTTGTCAGATTGAGAGGCGTATTGATTGAGACATAGAACGACTCCAAACTGTACAACTACAGATGACCAAATACTCTTGTGCATTTTGACATTCCAACAGGTTTGTTAAGGTCAGGCAAGCTTCTCCTCTTGTAGGCACAAAGGCTTCTAAGTCAGAGGTCTACGTTCGAACCCTAAACTCGATTCCCCATTATACTCCCCATGACTTCACTTCTCTCAAGCGGCTGACAACGATCTGGTTGTATGTAGAATTCTGCACCGAGGGAGGGGGTGCAAGAGGTAACGTCGAAATTTGGCTGTCCTGTCTGACTTTTCGGTACTTTGCAATTGTCCATGTCGGGATTTTGCTTTCAACTCAATCTAGACGTTCATTGGGTTGTCTCTGTTAGTGGCCTCTCACTGTTAGTGAACATCAGTGTTAGTCATCCGCTGTGATGCTGCGTAAAACAAGCTTCAAACCTTATAATGCACCTACGTAGACCATCGTAGTTGCTATCACCTTGCGTGTAGTCGGATCAGGATCAGTCTTAGTTGCACAGAGGGGCTTTTTTAGGTTGCATTGGGGGCGAAACCTTATGTTGTGGAAACTCAATGTCCCTAATCGTGACAGGCTTAAGGAGAAATTGAAAACCTTTGCTACACATCTGGTTATAGCGAATGATATCCTCCTTTATATGCCATCCTTCTCTAGAGCATTGAAACGAAAGGAAGTTTATATTGAACTATAGGGCTATCCCCAGACAATCACTAAATCTAACATTTCTCTCCAAAATTGGCTTCGATTCTAGTTTCACGTCGATCCTTCCAGTTGCAGGTTCCCTTGTCTTCTCTCTGTCAACATTCATTCAATTGAACCAATGAAAGAACTCTCATCTCCTCCTTGTTCGTTGTTCTCAGCCATGAAAAATCACAAAAGCCATACAAACGCAAGTGCAAAGGAAAAGACAACAAATCACCTCTCCTGGACATTCACATAAGCCTGACAGCCAGCAATGGTGGACAATGCAGAGAACTTCCCACGCCCTTGGTTCTGAAATTTATTGCATTCGCAACTAGGGTACACACCCGCCCATCTGGCGGGCGAAAGTTCATGAAATATTCAACGCAGTCGCCCCAGCGCAGAAAGTAACTTTCACACAGGATTTCCAGCGATTTCCCGTGCTCCGGACCACCAACGGCAACGGCTTTCCAGCCGACACGGTTATGATCCAAAGCTTCTTATCTCCAGAGCTCAGGGCATAAAAGGTGAGAATTAAAGTAACTTTCTGGGCAAACCCAGTTAACACCTCTGGCGAGCCCCCATTCCCATTCGCCGTCAAGCCCAAAAGTCCATTAGAAACTTTAAAGCCCAGCCGAGAATGGTCTGTGCGGTTGGATGGTCGGAGGAATGAAGAAATATGCAAACAAGAGGAGCCAAGCCATCGCCCTCTCCACCCCTGGTGGAGGCTAATTTCGTCCCGACGCTGATGGCCGGACTAATGCTGCTGCGGCGGCCGCCGTGGGGGCAGGTTGCCATCAAACAATGAACAGTCAATGGCCTTTAACTACAATCCACCGCAAGACGACGCCGACTTGGACGTGGCATTGGATGAGGAGGATGGGCGTGGGGATCAGGCCCGAATATGCTAATGGGCAGTGCTGCGGTCAGGATGGAAGCAACAACTTTATATCCTCCGTCGGAATGAGCGGCAGGATTATGCCATTGCTGCCCCGACTTCAATGGGAATTTCTTATTTTTCCCAAGTCCACCCTGGGGGATTAGTTCTCCCAGAATTCAGCTTCATTTGCATTCGTTTGTGTGCGCTGGCCGGGCGAACGGGGTGAACGTTGGGGAACATCAAGCGCCACAGAGTAAACATCTGAGGAACGACAAAAGTCAACAAATTGACAGGGAGCGTGTTATTAACTCTCATCACACAGCATCGCCGACAAGCACCAGTATGGCTGGGGTGGTCGGGATGGGTGAGCGATAACACTTTTGTTAACATGTCATCCGGAGTGGTGCGGCACATGTACCCCCGCCGGGGACGGAGGGCGAGCGGAAACTTGAGCAAGTTACTCAATATCACACGAATGAGTTCGGAAAAGTTCAATGGCGACACGAAATGGATATATGATCGGTCTTGTGATGGCAATGGAGGGGGGGGGGGGGGGGGGGACGGGGGGCAAGGAAACACTGCTTATTTAATGTCCTGCTGTCAGCTTGTTGGTGAAAGTTGTTTGATCCTAGCTCGTTTTTCGTTTTCAATGCCTTTTTTCCCTTTTTTCTTAGATTTCACTTTGAAGTTGAAGGGCGCGCACACGCCGTGTCCCTGTTTCGTTTCACACACGACGGGGTGGGGCGGAGGGGCAATGATGTCAAAGTGTCAGGAAAAGATAACGCCGAACAGTCAGTGTCAGAAGTTGCGAAAGTAAATCGCGAAGGGAGTGGCCCCGAAAAGTGAGGTGCCGGCTGAAGGAAGAAACCTGAATTGAAGGGCCCCGCTAAGGGGTGGATGTCTGTTATGAATGCTGAGGATAATGAGGTTGGTCTATAGCAGAGGTGAAGTGAATGATGGACGGATTGGATGAGCGGGCGTGTGGAGGCTGATGGAGGGGATGACAGAAAACTGGCATCAAATGCCGAGGAAAAGTGACAGGAATATGAATGAGGTGATGAAGAGTGTCTGTGTGTGTGTTTTTTTTTGTTGTCTCCTTTGTATGAAAGAGGTGCTTAGAAGCCAGATTTTTGATGAGATTTGAACTTGAGTGGCCATTGTCATTTGAAGGAAGGTGAATGTAGGACGGATATATTTTTGCCACAAGCTCCGTGCACTTGAGACTGAAAATTGCTGCCAACTACGGGGGGCTGTGTTTCCTATAAGAATGAGGGGGGGGGCAGCTTTGTAGGATAATACTAAAGAAATCGCTGTGACAATGCCATCCTGGACCATGGATTGAAAAAGAATGAAGGTGACAGAGCACTGCAAACGTTTTCAAAGTGGAGGAAGGTTATGGATTCTAAAGGACATCCGGCGGCATTTTCAAAGTTGCAAAGACAGGGCGTAACGCAACTTTCGACTGTTTGTGTTTTCCACACAATCAATAACTTTTATTGGGAACATACACAGATGGTAGAGAATCTTATAAGTACCCTTGCGCTGCCACATCTGAAATATTAGGAGATGCCTTGACCGATGTAGATTGATGAGGCAAGTTCCGTGAGCTTGCTTCGTTTCAACACGGGATATCATTTAAATTTTGGTAATCTAACATCGACTCATATCATCACCTTGTTGTAGTCAAGGTAAGAACCCGGATATCGAGAGTCGAGATAGGTCAAAACGGTTTGACGTCGGAAAGTTACAATCACAACAGGTCGCTGGGATCTTTGTTGACCGAGTCTCCCTGAAACTCTCCCAAAGTTCGACGCTGCCTGCACTGACAATAGAAGAAGAATGGAAACGTTGTCAAAAAGCCACCGAAGAAGCTGTCACTGATGTGCTGGGTTTCACGCCACCACCCAGAAGAAACCCATGGTTTGAGGACGAGTATGGGCAGGCACATGCAGCTAAACAGGAGGCCTACCAGGCAACGCTGCGTCGGAGAACGAGAGATATTCGTGTGCTCTACGAACAGAGAAAGAAGGGCAGAGAACCGGCTTTTTAGAAGGAAAAAGAGAGAGCATGAGAAGCGCGCGGTCGAAGAGATGGAGAGGTGTTATGGCAGGAATGAGGTTCGAAATATTTACCGAAAGTTGAAACAGCTATCCGGTTGATACAGGGTTCGGACCGAAGGCTGCCGGGACCAAAACGGAGACCTAGTAGTAGAGCCGCAATCGATGCTGAGAATCTGGAAAGTTCATTTCTGCAGACTTTCAAACGGCGATGACGGCCCAAATCCCGCTGTTAGGCAGAATGTTCCACTCAATTTGGACGATGATAGGCAAGAATTCCGTCAACCCGACTTAGACGAGGTCAAGATAGCAATATCGGGACTGAAGTCGAATAAAGCTGCTGGAGCAGATGGACTGTCCGCAGTACTGTATAAAGCAGCTGGAGATGACCTGGTTGGGCGCATGCACCAGCTCATCTGTAAGATATGGTCGGAGGAAAGCATGCCCAATGAGTGGAATCCCAGCGTCGTCTGTCTGGTCTACAAGAAAGGAGACCTGTTCGACTGTGCCAACTATCGAGGGATTAGTCTCCTTAATATCGCGTACAAGATCCTCTCTGCCGTATTGTGTGAACGCCTGAAACCGTTCGTCATCAACCTGATGGGTCCTTATCAGTGTGGTTTCGGGCCAGGAAAGTCCACCATCGACTAAATCTTCACACTACGGCAGATCCTGGAAAAGACCCAAGAATTACAAATCGACACTCACCACCTATTCGTCGATCTCAAGCCCGCATATGACAGTGTGCCGAGCTGTACAGTGCCATGTCTAGTTTTGGCATTCCTACAAAACTCGTCAGATTGTGGAGGTTGACGATGAAGAACTCTCGCTGCTCCGTCAAGTTCGGCGACGAACTCACCAAGACCTTCAATGTGAAAAAAGGTTTTAGAGAAGCCGACGCACTGTCATATGACTTCTTCAACATTATTCTTGAGAAGATCGTGCGTAAATTTCAAGTCAACACCAGAGGCACGATTTTCCAAAAGTCCGTTAAACTGCTAGCTTATGCCGACGACATTGACGTGATAGGACGAACACAATATGCTGTCAAATAGGCGTTTGCTGACAACAGAGGACGGCCTAGGCTAAGGTGGTTTCATATTTGCCGCAGAGGTTTGGCCAGCATTTGATGCCATCGAGAAGGTGTGGTCTAGGTGTGACACAAGGATCATGTGGGCCAACTCGATGTCGAATTGCAGAAAATACCGACCCATGTGACGAGGAAATTGTCATACTTCCTCCATGGTCACTGGTACTGGCACACAACTACGCCACAAATTGTTTAAAAATACTTATCGGGCCTCGAGCTGGCCTCACGAACCATACGGTCTTTGGGTCGCACTCTCCCTCAGCCCCTTCAGTTCATAGGAACATTATGATTCTCTTTAAAATCGACGGTATCTCAAACCACAACAGTCTGTCGATCAAATGAACGTTAAGTTAATACAACGCCTATGAACCCAGCCTCTACCTCATTTCATTGGCTAGATTTTATCGAACAACAACAACTCATAGCACTCGATTGACAAAAGTCAAAAGTACTAAATGTTCCCATGACCACATAAAATCTGGTTCAGTGTCTTAATAACCAAAACATGTCCCGAATCTGTGAAACATCTGAAGGGACTTTACAGCGAACGCTTCAAATTCTCATGGAAACGGCATGACCTTGTTTTGCCCTCCTCCCCCCATGTCTCGTTGCATTTTAGGGCAATCCCGAATAGAGAACATCAAGTAGAGGAGTCCCCTTCATAAAAAGCCATCAAATAGCGTTATCCTTCCAATGAGCAGGAACATGTTTCCTGTTGTCGGAGCAGCTAGCCAGCCAGAAAGCAGTTCAACCCGAAACCCCCCTTCCCCCACCAACGCCATTGCAGCTTTTTGCTTCTGGGCAGTCATTAAAAACTTTCCCAAATAACCTTCAGATGCTCCCCCATCTCTCGTAAGCTGGCACTTAATTGTGTCCCGTTCCCGCCCATATACCACTCAGCGCTCACAAACAAGACTCGACCTCGTTCGCATCGCCAACGCCATTGCCAACGCCATAGCCATCGCCACTGCCGCAGCCAGATACAACACACCGGTAACATTTTACGATAAGACAATCATAAAATTAATTATCCTGAAATAAAGTTATATTCGCACGAGCGAGCTGCATACACACAACGATCTGTCATCGCTCCGCAAGGACTCACGGCGCGGTCATAAATTGTGCAGAAATTTGCACTTCCCTCCTTTCGGCCGCAGCCGCCGTCGAGGAGGGACATTCGCACATTTTTACGCACCAGATGTGGCAATAACTTCAAGGATACACTCGCGCGTCCTCCTGGTCTAAGCAATAACACGCCCCGAATTAAAATTCCTTCAGGAGTCCACACCAGGGGCGCTGTGCACCCCCCCCCCCCCCACGGGCGCGGCGGTCGGCTGGGTGACGACTTCGGTAAGCCTGGCAATTGTTGAATTTTCATGTCCTGCGGTGGCACACCCCACCCCGTGGCATATGTCACCTGGAACGCGATGGAGGCCCAAGGAGGACGTCGTTGTGAGAGATTATTCTTTAGGAGCGGATAATAACTCGTGCTCTCCACCCCAGTCGCGGAGGAGTCTCTAAGCGGATTACAAGTCTTCGGTTCAATTTCCTTGGGCCACTTTTCGTGGGACCACTGACAGAGGGGGGAAGGGGGGGGGGGGGCTGGGTTTGGGATCGGGAGGACACGTGGCAGTGAACGTGGACTTTAAATTAACAAACCGATAAATAAATTTGCGTCACGTTAGCTGCCGCAGCTCGTAGTACGTAATACGACGCCGGTCGAGGTGCCCTCCCATTTGAAGGCGCAGAGCCGTTGTCGGATGGCTGCTGGATGGGGGCTGAAAGTGGTTTTGTGGAAGTGTAAGAATTTGGCTGTGTGGGTGGTGTGGTGGAAGTGTGAAAGTTATGTGACACACATTCCCATAAAATGTGCAGAGCATCCTTGAGGTAACTTGTTTGGGGATCTGGTGAGAGAGAGAGAGAGAGAGAGACATTTATGCCGGGGAACGGAGTAAATCTTTCCCACCGTCCGTGGAGATAAAGAATGATTGGGGTGAGGGGGCAACTGTGGAGGAGGTTAATTAAGCCAATATTGTCCATGATTGGTAGAGTGGGGGATCGGAGAGGGGGGGTGGACGGAGGGAGGACCTCTGAGAGATAAGAGCTCGTTGAGCCAGTGTTCTAATTGATTGTGTGGATGAGGCCCGAGTGTTATGCTGCTCCGGGGTGGTGGTGGTGGTGGTGCAGATGGGCTGGCCACAACGGTGGTGTTCTTGGTTTTCTTGGAAGTCCCCGGGCCACTCCAGAGCTGGTAGAGCTGGCATTCTACGGTCGACTGAGAATGAATTCCTGTCTCTGCTGGAATGTGTGGCGTGTAAAGTTAAGACCGGGGTGGTGTAGAGATTGGCAACCGGGAGTTAAAGGCCACATCTCGATCGAATTTGAATGAATTTGTCATTTGAGTTATATTTGACTCACGTTTGGTCAGGTGGACTTGGAATGCAGTATGACACTTGTGCTAAATGCTCTCTTATTGAGATTTGTAAATGGAGTTGGACAATATTTGAGGTGTCTTGTGGCAAGAAACAGGGCGCAGGAGCTTATGTGATAAGGTTGGTGGTTTTGTACAGAAATGACTAAGAAATCGACAATTACAATTACAGCGATAAGCGTGCACCAATTTGCGTCCTTTTTGGCATATTCAAAAGGAAACGAATTTAAGGCTTTTCTTAGAAGATTTTCCTTTAAAACTCGCAGGAGTTCTTTCGCTCCTTCCACACCTTTCACACCTTCCACACAAAACCAAATGTTCCCTTCTTTTCTTAGTCCTAAGTCGCATCCTTTTTCAATAACTTGCTTAATTATCCGCACAGGAAAAATTGCCGGACGACAGGTTTGATGGCAATCGTTGGGTAGTTGATCTCAGACGTGTCGCAAAGAAAATTTTGAGCCATTGCATGAATTACTTCAAACATCTCCCCAATTTTGTTGACCCGAAAAATGAGTAGTCTGCCTGAAGACAGAGTGCAACCAGCTATGTCGTTCTTTAAAATAGGCCCGTTAAGCGGCCCATTTTACAGCACTTTGAAAAAACGAGGACAACGGATCGTGAAGGCATGCATTGCAGTTTTCGTGCGCTTCGTAACCAAGGCTACACATTTTTAGGACTGACAAGGCAGGGTTTCATTGCGGCGCTAAGAAGATTTAGTGCTCGATGAGGCATTTGTCTTTTCTGACAATGGCACAAATTAAGTAGATGCAAGCAATTTTTTACTGGAGTTCAAGGAAAAGTTTTTTTTTTCAAAAGCGGTGACAAGGGGACAATTCAGGGAAACCCTTTCAAGGAAAACATCTATTCAACACTTTGCAGAATAATTCTCTTAGAGGTCGTGAAACTACGAAAGTCTACCAATGATCCAAAATTTCCTTCAGCCATTCAAAAGGTTTCTGGCCACTTCGGAGATATACTCTTGTGAGAAGCACTCCTTAAGAGTGATTCATTGCGAGGTCCGATTTAAAATGGAAAATAAAACGAATAAATTTGAAAGTGAACTTAACATTTTTACTCTCGGTTAAGGGAACATTTCATGGCATTTACTTTTTCAAAATGATTCCCTGTAAATATTGATCTCGACTACGTCTGAGGTGATTCTTTTGGAAGGTCCAATTTTGGGCGACTCGTTGGAGCAAGGCGACTCAATCTCACGCATATGAGAAGTGTTGGCTTCAAAAGCACCAATAGGTGCCGAATTCTTCCTAAAATTTTGAGCATTTACTTATCTTTAGAGAAAAAAGTCCAAAGGTGTGATTTTGCGCGATCTAGGCGGTCAGCTAGATTATCTACCCACGAGAAAGACTCAATTGTTTTAAGCGCTTTATGCCTCGTAGTGCCGTTTTGTTGAAACCAGAGCTAACTGAAACCCTGTGCTAGAATTTCAAAAAGCACACAGTTTGTTAATCGCGAAGATATTGAATACTTCGAGGAAGAATCCATTAATCGTAGTCTTCGCGTACACTTTTAGCCACAGCTGCTATAGTCTCCTAACTACGTGCTGGATGTGAGTTGTCGATTTCATGGTCGATGGTCGATTACTAGTAACTAATTACTAGATTACTAGTAACTAGATTACTAGTAACTAATGTAAACTGAGAATCAAACTTGCAAATCGTATTTGAAAAAGCGGTTTCAGTAAGCCGATTATGGGCACCATAAGATTCTCAAATCGCACGGAAAAGCATTTCCGACAGAACGCTGATTTTTGTGCTACAGCTGAAAAGTTTGGAGACTCTGTTGTGGTTGTCCATGAGGATTTGCCAAACGAAGCTTAAGAAAAATCACAAGGCACTTCGATAGGAGCCACACGTGATCTGTCAAAGGAAGTCTTTTGAAAATCAAATCTTATGATGAATGAACTTTGCGATTCTTAGAAAACTGCATCGCTATCGAAAACGTAATATTGTCTCCAGTACCTTGGTTTAGTAAGTAAGTGTGTAGGTTTTTGTGCATTATACGAACACATCCAATTAGACGTTGCATCTTTTGTACTTCTGGCAGCTTCTTTTCTCTGTCCTTGGTGTGAGTGCGAAGTGAATATTTATTTCTTCTTTCAAACTTCAAAGTTAGTGGGCGTTTAACTGCAACGGAGATAAATTCACTGGTATTGAGGTACTTGACAAGACAATTAATTTTCCTTTTATCTCAACAGTTGAGCAATACACATTTCTGAAGACCAGTGAACGATATTAAAATACGTTTGAGGAGTTTTTGTCTTTTTCCGTAAGGTAATTTCTGCGTTGCGATATTTGGTCCTGTGGAGGATGAGACCCAATGGCGGATAAGACTCAATGACAAACTGTATCCGATGTAAGGTGACATGCATTAAGTTAAGCCTGATACAATGCTTAGAATGGCTAATTCACTGAAAGAGCTCGAACAATACTGAGCTGAACCGAAATAATGCTTGATCCTGGTTTCAGTCAATGCCCGGAAGGACGTCGTCGATTGAGGTGGCGAAACCTTGTTCAGAAGGGTGTCAACAAATTTCAAGTGCAGAGCTAAAGAGAAAACTGGTGAAAAGCTATTTTAACTGAAGGGGTATACTGATTTGAAATCAGATCCACTTTGGAATGTTGCAACTTGTGCTTCGAAAAATGACAAAAAAGTCATCATCATCATTCTTAGTGACTTCCGTGTTCCACTTAAAGGATAGCGAGGCACTGCACCCACGAGGGGCATTCAGGCCGCTCGATCCTCGCCCATCGACTTAAGGAGCTATACCTAAGCGCAAACAGGTAAGTTTGTAAGCATCAAGGGCACCTCGCCCTAAACCTGTCAAGCGGTGGTCTACTTGATTGAATTGCATCTTAGGCACGCTTTGGAAGTTGTGATGAAGGGAACATCTCCAGCACGTGGACAAACCATTGAAGTCTAGCCCGAAGAAGAAGCTGCTCAGCATTGAGTTCCCCAAGCACTGTCGCGTTTTTTAACCTACCCCGGCGCGTAACTTCCGCAACAGAACGGACAAATCTTATATGGGCAGCTTGTATGTTGTGCCGAAATATGGATACAGTCCCGGTGGAGGCGATCTGTCGTCTGTCAATCTGTCGCCATTATGGCTCTATGGCTACAGCGTTAAGCCACTAGCCCGCTTCACGTGGTCCGAGTCGTGTAGGCTTTGGATAACTCTGTACCCATTGTTGACATAACCACACTTGACTTAAAATCGATTGAACGACAGATTTGACAAAGCTGACTAAGAGGCGGGGTCTCTATGACGTTCCGAAAGAATCTTTGATGTACCAAAAAATTTGCAAAATCTGGGCGCTAAGTCGGAATTAAGAAAAAAAATCTCCCTTCAATCGAGACAACAGAGTGCCAGACAAAAAGACGGGCAGCTTTGTAAAATGCACTACCGGCGGGATATCATTACTTAGCCTGCCATCTACTGAATTATGAGAGTAGCAAAAGCTGTCATAGCTATCTGCTCACACTCCATCAAACATATATCTCATTTCAATCACAATGCCAGTAGAGCGATGACATGGGGCATCTAACAAAGCATTCCGCGAATCCCTCCCTCCCACCAATTCATTGCCTGGCCTAATGGGATTTCAGTGGCAAATCCCCGCTCGACAAATCACCAGCCACGTGTAATCAATTATGACCGACAATCCCATCTTTTGGGGGGTCGACCCAGTTGGAGGTCGGGCGCTTGGGCCTAAATCGGAGCAATCAATTATTGCTCTCGGATGCACCGTATTTGTACGCCAAGTAATTACAGACAGTTCCAGCATCGATTCCTCGGTTGGACGAGAGGAGGGGTGGGCCGGCCACCGCCTCAAATTAATCTGTTCGACATTGATGCGAACACATCAGCTCGGTTAACTTGGCGTCATAACCATTCTGCACAGCTAATCGCCACCGGACATCACCCGGATTGTCTTTGCACACAAGGCGGGCGAGCAATTAGAATCTGCTGTGGGCAGCTGAATTCAATTCTGGAACTCTTTCGTTTCGTTTCGTTTCGTTTGATGGCCGTCGTTAGGAGATCAAACGGCCATGCGAGCCCGATTCGTTTCATTCATTCGGCCCTGGGTGGAGTCTGGACCATGTGCCTGGGTCAACTTATCTTTCCATCTGACCGGCGGCCCATTACTACTCTGAATGGCAGCACGCATGGGGACACATCGCCCCCGCAGCGGGGTCGAAGGTGTAAGGCAATGTTCGCATAAATCAAAACTATTCCCCCCATGGGAGGCGGGGACTCCCACCGAAAAGGTGAAAGGAGAAGTCTGTTCCGAGGGATATCGGCCTCCTTTGTCCATCATCCGCTGTCCCCGCCCCGAGACCGAGGCGATAAGAAATTTGTTCGCACAAACTTTTATCGGAATCGCAGAGGAAAGGAAATATTTCACGTATGAATGGACAAAAAGGTTGCCCAGCCCCAAGGATGTTCCAAATGGAAATGAAAACGTATTCGTGTTTCAGGGGTGGTGGGGGGCAGTGTCCATGTTCCATGCGATGGCATTGTTTATTGGACGCAGCCCAGGCACGGGCCATTCATCAGAAAATTCCTGCAGATTATTTTATCATATTATAACATCTTTATTAGGATTTTGCAGGGATACGGCACGCTGTGCGGAGCCGGTGGGCGGGGGCAGTTATCTTCGATTGGATTAGGGGGCGCCCAGCAGCAGATGATGAAGTGGTCGGGCGAAGACTGATGGCAATAAATGAATTTTATTATGCCAACGCCTTGATCTTTATTTAGTTTTCAGGAATCGTCTCCGTCTTCGTCGGTGTCGCCGTTGTGTGTACATGTCGTTTGTCGTGCGGTGGTGGTCATCGGAGGGGGTGGACTTATTAATGAACTTGTTATGGGACATCTCTGGAGCTCGGTCAGGGGTGGCGAGGGAGCGGTCGGATTAATTTGGAGCGAGGCGGGCAGCAGAGGGATTTATTGTGTGTGAGTTGTGCTTGGAATAAAGTTGATCTTGTTTCTGGCAGTGCGGTGGTGTAGTTCTGAAGAATGTGTGTGGGAGCGTATCTGAAGGAGAAAAAGTCTCTCCTGCGAGGGGTAAGGATGAGCACAATTTGGATGTAAAGAAAAGTTATTGATGTGTGAGGAAAGTGAGGAAACTATGTCTTAAGGATTTATCGCTACAAATTCACTTGTGGGCGTCAGGAGGTGATTGGGAGCCGCAGGGTGAGGCACATGGACAAGAGGAAAAATGTGTAAATTGTGAATTGATGTTCGTCACAAGATGAAATTGGAAAGTCACACATCACATGTGAGAAGTTGTTGGGACTTAAATCGAATTTCAGGGATCACTCTGTAGGTCACGCGATGGGTGGTGGAGGGGGAACAAATTTGGGCCTAAATCGAATTTCCGAAGAGGGTGGTCAAAGGATAGGTTGCCCTTAAGATACTGAATTGAATTTTAAGAAAACAATTCTCTTGCAATTTTTGAAGTACGTAACGTGGTGTCTTGTGGTTGCCGTGGCGTAGTGGCTAAGTGCGTCGACCGATACACGGAAGGTCTAGGTTCGATTCCCGAACGGAACACTTAGCATTTTTCACGGCACCACCTCTTTCGAGTTGCTGACAACACTCAAAGGGTATCAATTGTCAATGAAAAGCTTCTCAAATCTGGCCGCTTGGAGTCGAAAAAAACTGTAGGTCCTTTCTATTCGCTGGAGAACAGTAGCACGCACAGCAGGAGTATTTTTTGTAGAAGCTAGGCCCTGGTCCCTACTGGGCTGTAGTGCCACAGTAGAGTGAACGAGGGTAAAACAAAGTACATGCTGTCGACAAAGAATCGATTCGTAGAACAACACATCGGTCGGAATGTGACAATCGACACTCTGAGGTAGTTAAGGAGTTTGTCTACCTCGGGGCAAACGTGAACTCCACAAACGACAGCTTAGTGCAGATTCGTTATAGAATCACTCTTGGCAATTGGTGTTATTTCGGTTTGCCAAAACAGCTAGGGTCGAAACTCCTGACTCGAAGGATAATGCTCTATAAGACGCTAATCCTACCCGTACTCTTATATAGGGCCGAGTAATAAATGACCAGCAGAGCAGATTCTTGGTTCCATTGAAAGAAAAACTCTGCGACCAATACATGGTCCTGTCTGCCGGGAAGGCAAACGGACATAAAGACACAAGCGCTAACTCCATGTGCTGTACCGAGAAATAGATGCAGTTCGAAAGGAAAAAATCCGTCGAATACAGTACCACATCGAGCGAATGGGCAACAACGCTCCAGCTAAGAGGGTCTCCGAATCACAGCCTCCGGGTTCGAGAAGGAGAGGAAGGCCGAACCTTCGGTATAGAGACCAAGTGATTATGAAGTCGACACCCTTCCCCCATTCGTCGATTTTAAGGTCGCATATGACAGTGTACATAGAGGCGAGAAATTCGGTAACAAGATTTTTTGATGGAGAAGATTCGACTATATGCTATACAGCGGTGGTGCACTGAGGTTCAACGTCTTCGAATAAAAAACCTAACATTGTCAAGTCGCAGTAGTGTCTTCAAATTTGATCAGAGGATGCACTCCTTTAAAAAGGGACACACAAGTGAAAAAAGACCAAAACCAACCTGGTGTGTACAACTCGGACAGGCGGCGTCAAGCCGTGCCAGCTGGGGAAGTATGTTTCTAAGGATACAGGTCCACCCCAAACTATACCAACCAACAAAGAGAAGAAGACGAAACTGAGAGAGTGCCAAAGTGGACAAGAGCAAAAGAGTTATCTTGTATTATCGATGCTAGACCATAAACATTTTTGATAACCCGAAACAGATTGTAGGAAGATAGTTTAAAAGCTTGGAGCCATATAGCCCCGACCTTCACCTTTGGATCGCTATTTGCTGCGATCTCTGCAAGGCTCACTAGATGGTGAAAAATTAACCGACCGCATAGCCGTCACTTGGCCAAGTTTTTCGCTGAACTTCGCACAGAAGTTCTATACTGATCGTATTATGAAGCTTCCTAGTAAAAGGCAGAAGATCATAACCAATTATGGCTTGTATAACCAGGATTGAAATTCATTTCGTTTTCAAAACCTGCCTTTATCAAACACAAGTTAAACGCTTCCTTGTGGTCTAAGTATATGTAATGAAGTTCTTAAAAAAATCATGAGTCATCTGTGAAGGGTTTTTGCTGAGATACTGAGGCGTATGTGGAATGATTTTCTAAAATTTTATTATTCTTAAAGTACATTCCTTCCTCATTCCTTCTAAGACTAAATCTGTCTTTCATTGTTCTTTTTCAAAGTAGATCTCTACTGCTCCAGTATTCTGTTTGAAACTAAAGGGTGGTCCAGCCATATTGCACGACGTTGACGTCAAGTTTTTTTTTGGCCAACTTAGTTTCACATTTCTTTGTTTCAGTATTTGACAATTTTAACCATGAAGAGGTCCACAATTGGGCAAATGAGAATTCATTAGCGATCGGTGAAAAGACAATGCATCCACAAAGATTGACTGTTTGGTGCGGTTCATGGCTTCGCGTGCTCATCAGGCCGCAATTCTTTGAAAATGTAATAGGCCAAGCAGTCACCCAGAATGATGTTCGTTATCGCGAGAAGGGAAAGGACTTCTCGCGGCCAGAAATTGAGGATATGGAACAGGACGATATGTGCTTCCAACACAGCTATTTTTTTTCGCGCGAAAGTCAATGGCCGTATTATCTCACGCGATGGCGATGTTGATTGGCCGCCACGGTCATGTGATTTGGCACCTTTGGACTTCTGTTTTTGTCAAAAAGTCAAGAATAATTCAAGATCTAAAGAACGATATGATTCAGCACACTAACGACATTGAACTTCAACTATGTCTCAGAGTCATAGTCAACATATGAACCATCGGACAGAGGTATGCCACCGAAGCACCATGACAAGCATATGGCCAATATTTTGCTTCACACATAATTGGCATACATTCATCAATGAATATGTATACAAATTCTTAAGATATTTGTCTGAAACTTTTTTGTCTTATTCACAACTATCATCGTGCGATTGCGTTGGATCACCCTTTAAATAACAGAAGATAACAGCCGTGACCACCATCGCTGAACGATGGATTCACTTACAACTTAGTGTCCAGTGTCCGTTAAGCCGCTTATCATCCATTACTCTTGGAAGAATTTTTTTTTTTTTTTTGGACGAAATCCATTCTGGTAATATTCCCCTTTTGGTTGGTTGTCCCCTGATGAACGCTGATGTAGGGCAGTTGCAGACCAAGTGTGTAAGGTTCTCCTCTTCTTTTTCGTCCAAGGATTTGCTACAGAAGTCATTGTATGGTGATTCCAGCCGTGCGGCATGTCTACCCATTGCGAAATGTACGCTAGTGCCTCCTACTCGATTACTAAGGCTTTTCTCCCTGAGAAATGAAGATGATCGTGGTCCTGCGTCAGTCTATTTTTGGCCATGTCTTGCATGTAGACAAGTAATAAGATATTTTTTATTTCTCACAAGCACTGCTTATCGCTAGCTCTGAGAACGCTGCTCTAAGAGCTTTGATTGGAAGGAGGATGTTGTCACATCTGCTTCACAGTTGCCTTGTTTAATTCTATGTTCAGGAACCAAGTACACCATTAGACGGACACGGGAGACCTTACCAAACTTGATCTTAAAGATGATGTTTCGAGTGCCTGAACAGCCTCTTGAGTATTTCGCCACAAGAAAAAGAAGTAGAGGCTGACACTTAAGCAACAAATTGTTGCTCAATTGGGCCCAAAACAAGATTGCCGTTGATCTCAATTTTTACAAGCGAATTTAGTTTGACGATGAAGCTCGTTTTTGGTTGAAATGATTCATCAATAAACAAAACTGCCGTATTCGGAGAAAGGAGAGTCCTCAAGTGTATGTTGAGATGGAATAATTAGTCTGTAATACTTAAAAGACGACGGCCCCGAAAGTTACAGTCAAAACTGACCGCTATGGAGCTAGGATTACTGACAGCAGTGACTGGACAGGAGCTGTAGTCTTAACAAGATAGCACAAAATGTCACAGAGATTGATGGATTTTTTGAAGGAAACGTTTGGTAACAGTATAGGTTCACGGTTTAGATCCCTGAATTGGGCTCCAAGATCATGTGATTAAGCGCTGTTTGAATATTTTCTGTGGGGATATGTGAAGTCGCTGCTCTAAGACCGAAATGATGGATCTCCTGAAGGACAGCCACATTATTTCCGATATGCGACCACAAATGTTGGACCTCTACATTAAACTACGTCTAAACCAGCCTTTGCTGTCATACAGTTTACTCGGTCCACTAAGTGCCTTGCGTGAACAAAAGTTATGGTCCTGAATTCGTGTTTTTACTTCGTCAATATTTTGAGACGAAAGGCAATGACAGTTCCAAGGGATATCGGCCCCTTTGTTCATTATCCGCAGTTTAGTCATTATTCTGCGATGAAAATAAAAAAGCTAATTCATTGACACGTTCCTTGCACTTGCCAAATGTCCACAAAAATTGCTCTCTGGATGGCCACTACAACAAATTTTGCATTCCCTAGACGAGCCACTTCACCTCCTCCCTTCGATTGCTCTGTGAAGGGCTAAGACCGTGCTCTAACCCTTCTTATTGAAAACCCAGCAAAGTGCAGAGTGGATTCTTGGGATGGACGAGAAATTGGTTCTAGGAAATGGATAAGAACCCGAACTCAACCAGCTGGACCGATATTTGAAAGTCAACGGAAATAAGCGAATGGACAGTAACAGCTGAGCTAATAAGGCAAACAGGCTTCTGAAGGAAAGGAAGGCCGACCAAGTCATCGTGGACGCAAGACAACCTGGAGTCTATGGGATTTTCAAAGATTAAAAGTCTTGGCTTAGGGTTCCATTCTCAATGAGCCCCTGGTTTGAGTAACTAAGCACGCAGGGCTGACCAAAATCCGATTTCCGAAAAAATCCGAAATATACCTTAGGGAGAATTTCATTCATAATCCTAACCCAAGCCTAGCCCCCCTTATTTCCTCTATTTCGAAGTCCGACGAGTGGGATTTTAAAGTACACAGGTGACGGCAAGTGGTTCTTTCCTCCTCCAACACCAAACATCTCACCTAACATCCAAGAAAACATGTCACAAGCGGTCAATCGTTGAGAAATAATTGCAAAATGTTCATTCTAGTGCCCCTCCTTCATCATCACCCTTCAACACTTCACGTCGCCACGGAATTGCAAAGCACGGACGCCGTCTACATCCGTCCGCTCAAAGTCATTTTAAAGACAAATCCTACAAACGAGAGAGAGAGAGAGAGAGAGAAAAAAATCAAGGCAAACATAAACCCTAAAGCAATTTACCGCCGAGGATATTTATCAACCTCCCGCACCCAATTTATATTTCTCTCTCTACACCCTCGCTCTCGCCCACTCAAAGGAAGCAGTGAGTACCATATCCTGGCTCTTCACAAATTGCTCCGCACTTTCGAAAAACAATGCCACAACACAACAGACCCTCAAAGAGTGCGCACATAAAAACCGCCTATTCATCTGCCCCACCCCCTCCCCCCCCACGCCGCGCGTTTCCCCCTTTCTAATGAACACGAGAGGTAGCCGAACAATACTTCGTTCAAACAGCGCAAAAAGGAGGCAAGAAAAAAAAACACATGAAGAGGAACAAACTGAAATCGTTTTGATCCTTTTGTGTTAAACTAATCGTAAGAAACGCCACAACCGCAGGATAATAGAACCGAAACCGCCGCGAAATTGAATGAGCAAAAAATGAAGCGGCCGCTGTGTGACGTCGTGGGTGGATGGGGGGGAGTGGAAGAACCCTCCAAATGCCAGCAGACACCTTCTTTTTAAAGTTATCTGAAAATTTATGAAGATTTCCCGTGATTTTGTTCCCCATCCCTAGCAGACTGACAGACGAACTCATACACGCGCGCATAATTTGTTTCCCCCTCCTCGTCCTTGGGATGCTTCTCATTTTTATCACAATCCTCGTGGTACTGTGGGGAAAACTCAACAAAAAAAACGGAAAAAGAAAACTTTGACTTGTTACAGGGCATGTGTGTGGGTTGTCGTCGTCGCCGTGTATCTCCTTTAACCAGCGGAAGTTTCATACATCCAACAACAAAACCAGCCACTCTCGTTCTTGTTTCCGCTCCAACTTCGTTTGTATTTTCTGTTCGCCTCTAAGGGTCGGGGATTTATTTAATGTATGACCGACAAGTCGGCTGAATGCACATTTACGTCTGAAGTTGCCACAATAGTGGCCAGAGGGTACCTAGCCACGCCAACACTCCCACAGCTGAGTGGAGCGAAGGCCCGGCACACAACAACTCCGATAAAAGTCTATGAAATTATTTAAGAATAATGTGTCAGCGGGTGGGAGGCTGCCGCAGCGTAGGCGATGATCCTCGGTCGTGTGTGGGGATTCAGTTCGGCTTGTTCAATTTAATAAGACCGAGGCAGGAGGCTGCAAGCCTTTGGGACGTGTTTGCAATGACCATTCGGGCGGTCTTCGTTGGTGTGTCTTTTTTCTTTCTCTTCTTTGCCGCCAACGACGTGATGAAAGCGCTCTCGAGTGGGGACTTGTGTCAGTGTGTGATGCAGAGAGAGAGAGCTTCGCCCATCTGGGGCAGTCGGATGAAACGTTATTGACACTTATGAGGACTGGTGACGAATTGTGTTGATGGAAGCACTTTAACGAGATGAGGTTGAATGAGTTTGTCGTGGTGAAATGTTTTTCTGCGACCGTGCAATTTTTCTTTCCGTCGATAGCTCTTTCTTCAGGGAGTGACTTTGAAGGTGGCATTCTTCTGTAAAGCCCTTTATTTCATTCGTCATATAAGTGAATTATTTGGCGCGCGAAGATATGAGTTTAAAAATTTCTCTGAGGATGAGATTTTATAAAAGTGCTGGAAAAAAATTGAGGAGCAGGGTTGAAGGAGGGTTTTATGAAACAGAAACAAGAACTTTTGGCCACCTACCAGATTTTGGATTTATGTGGTTTCGAATAAAATTCAAGAACTTACGTCAAAATTTAACCGATTTGGTGACATTTCAGCAAAAAAAGATCAGGTTGCATCTTGGGGACTGACTCATATAAGTAACACTAGGGAGTAATGCTGTGGTCGCAGTGGCGTAGTGGACCACCACGCAAAAAGTCTGAGTTCAATTACGTGACGGGACACCTCGAATTTTTTCACGGAACCACCTCTTTCGAGTTGCTGACAACTTCTCATATCCCGCCGTTTGGAGTCGGAGTCTGTTACATATGTATGCATAACTAAGTTCTAATTAACTAACTTAACTATATTAAACTAACCTACATTATCCTATTGAATTTAACTATATTATCTACTGTAACTTACCTTGCGTATTGTGAATTAATATGAAGTTGTGAAAAATGTCACTGTAATAAAACATAGTAGGCATTCGGCTAGTAGCAGGCATTGAAGTCAACGTCGTTTCTCTTCTCTCTGATATATTACAAAATACATTGATACAATTATTAATACAGATATTTAATAGTGGCGACGAGGATTCAAGATTAAGGAAAATCTTAAACATAAAATGACGGATACTGCGCAACTAATTCAAGCACTTACAACTGCCCTGCAGAATATACAAGCAACATCCAGCACACCTAACCTACAATTTGATCACTTCAACGAGCATGAAGAATCATTTCCCAACTACATCAAAAGACTAGAAAATTTCTTGTCTCTGAAAAACATTACTGATTCCACCAAAAAGCGGCGAGTATTAATTAATTGTATTGGAGCTAAGTACTACCAGCTTTTATCTAACCTCACAGCACCAGATGACCCAGATACGAAAACATACGACGAATTAATTACGCTTCTTAGTAATCATCTCAGTCCCAGACCAAATGAAATTACAGAACAGCATAAATTTTTATTGAGATTACAGCACGAAGGCGAACCGGTGGCTCAATATTTAGCAGAATTGAAAAACTTAAGTGCCCATTGCAATTTCAAATGTAATGCATGTCAAAAGTCAACACTGGATACGCACTTACGTTCGCAGTTCATTCGAGGGTTAAGGGACTCAGACATTAAAGAGAGACTGCTACGAGAAAGTAACATGCCATTGGAGAAAACAATTGAATACGCTCTCGCGATGGAAGCATCAAAGTCAGAAAGTCGATCAATGCAAATAGTACACCAAATACAGACAAAAGGGTCAGGTCGGACAAGCAAATTCGAGAAAACTATGCACAATCAAAAAGCGAGCAATTCGCATCCAAAAGATGGTAAAATCGTATGCTATAGATGCGGGAAGAACAACCATAAAGCAAATAAATGTAGAGCATCTAACCTCTTTTGCAAAAAGTGTCGTAGTAATGGTCATGTGGCATCAGTTTGCATTAAATCACAATCACGTGTGAAAGAAACTAATATACACGTTGTGGAAGCAAATGATAGCCCATATGAACTGAATGCACTGACTACAGTACATGCGGTAGGGTTGCACCAAAATACAAAACGAACAAATGATAAATACTACATTACACTGAAAATAAACGGCAAAGCTTTCGACATGGAATTCGATACTGGGGCAGCAATATCAGTAATGAGCTATAAAACATTTGTGTCTCACTGGCCGAAGGCGAAAATATTACCTACAAACATACTACTAAAAACTTACACTCATGATATCTTTCCAGCTGCAGGAAAATCAAAAGTATTAGTGGAGTATAAGAAGAGGAAAATCACATGTAATATATACTTGGTAAAAGGAGAATTTGACACACTATTAGGCCGAGAATGGGTGAACGCATTAGGATTACTACGGATTAATGAGCTAAATACATTTACGGAAAAAGGCATAAACCATTTCAAGCAGCTTTTATACGAGCAATACGAGGATGTCTTTGAAGCAAAAATCGGAACCGTGCCAAATGTGAAGGGAGTTTTAAAATTACGCGAAGGGACTACGCCCATCTTCGTAAAACCCAGGCCAACACCATACGCAATCAGACCTTTAATAGAAGATGAGATCGCAAGACTAGAAAGGAATGGTATTCTTGAGAAGGTCGAACACTCAGATTGGGGTACACCTATTGTTCCAGTCATTAAGAAAGACAAATCCATACGCCTATGTGCGGACTATAAGGTAACGTTAAACAAGTGCATAGTTAACGATAAGTACCCCATTCCGAAAATTGATGAACTGTATCAGAAACTTAAATATGGAAAATATTATTGTACTTTCGACATTTATAAAGCGTATTTACACTTAAGCATGTCCGAGGAAAGTACACTACTACAGACAATTAGCACTACGAAGGGCCTGTACAAGGTAAATAAACTCATGTTTGGTGTCAAGACAGCACCGAATATCTGGCAGAGATTCATGGACGAATACATAATCAATGACTTGGAAGGCACGGCTTGCTTCTTCGATGACATCATAGTAATGGGTAGAACTATCGATGAAGCGTATCATAGATGTAATCTCCTACTAAATAAATTGCGTAAATACAATTTACATCTGAACAAATCCAAGAGCAAGTTGTTCGAAAGTAGTGTCAACTATCTTGGACACAAAATAAGCAAGGATGGATTGCACAAAACGCAAGAGAAAATTGATGCAATATCTAGAATCAAATCACCTACGGATTTATCCCAATTACGCCACTTTGTGGGTATGGTTAATTATTACCATAAATTCATTCCGGACTTATCCACGAAGCTTCATCCACTCTACAAACTTTTAAGAAAGGAACAAAGATTTGTTTGGACACCTGAATGCCAACAATCCTTTGAGAACCTAAAAAAAGAGATTATGAGTGAAAACGTGTTGGTGCCATTTGATGAAAGTCTTCCTTTAATACTAGCTACAGACGCTTCACCAGTAGGACTCTCAGCAGTACTTTCTCATGCGACTCCAAACGGGGAAAGACCTATAGCTTTTGCTTCGAGAAGCCTAAGCAAGGCCGAAAGCAACTACAGTCAGTTGGATAAAGAAGCTACTGCGATTTATTGGGGACTTCATAAATTTTTCAACTACTGCTATGGAAGGGAATTCATACTCATTACGGACAATAAACCTCTAGTTTCAATATTTAATCCAGAAAAGAACTTACCTTTGCTTACAGCTCAAAGGATATTACACTATGCTCAGTTTTTAAGCGGATTTAACTACAGAATTAAATACAGAAACACAAAGGAACATATTAACGTTGATTTTCTTTCCAGAAATCCTTCTGAGATACAGGGAGATGTCGCTGTGGATACATTTCAAGTTAACCACCTCTGGGATGAATACTTACCAGTAACAAATAAGGACATATGTAGGGAAATGAAAAGGGACAAAGAGCTTACTAATTTGCGGCTTCAACTACAATCTGGCGGACATTTATATAATTCTCCATATAAAGGCATGGAAGGTGAACTAATGCTCCATGATGGTTGCATCTACCGAGGAACAAGGATTATAATACCGTCAGCACTACGTTCGAAAGTTCTGAAGGAACTACATTCTGCGCATGTTGGAATAGTCAAAATGAAAGCCTTAGCAAGAAGCCACTGCTATTGGCCTAGGATTGATCAGGACATTGAAGAACTAGCAAAGGGATGTCGTGACTGTGCAAAAGTTCAAAATGAGCCGATAAAAATTGAGATCCATCCGTGGGAGGTACCACTTTTCCCTTGGCAGCGGTTACATATCGACTTCGCGGGACCTTTTATGGAATTTTACTTCTTAGTGATTGTTGATGCGAAAACAAAGTGGCCGGAAATATTTCCAATGAAGCGAATTACCAGTTTTCATACAATTCGCGCCTTGAGAGAGACATTTGCTAGATTTGGTATTCCTAAGACTATTGTCTCGGATAATGGAACCAATTTTACATCCATTGAATTCAAGAACTTTTTAAAATCAAATGACATAGTGCATAAACGAACGTCACCAGCGCACCCATCGACAAACGGGCAAGCTGAGCGATTTGTTCAAATCTTAAAGAACGGACTAAGATCATCGGAAAATGATGCAGGTGATCTTCATTCAAAATTACATCGTTTACTTCTCCAGTATAGGAAGACTCCTTCTACAACTACTGGGAAAAGTCCATTTGAGATGATGCTCAAATTTAATTTACGAACCAGATTAGACTTACTTAAACCTTCACACACAGAGATGACGGAAAATCCCGCATGCAAGCGCAGCTTTAAAATCGGAGACCTGGTGCAAGTGCGATACTACCAAAACAAGGAATGTAAATGGAAGTTTGGCAAAGTGACTCAACGCGATGGTCATTTACACTACTTGGTGGACGTTGATGGTATTTCATGCCGAAGACATATTGATCAAATGAGGGCTACGCTTGTTGAAGGTAATGTTGCTGATTATGTAAAATTTCAACCTTTAGATGATTTTCGGACAACGGCAAGCAATCCTCATGATGGCGGAAGGGAAGAAAAACAGGCTAGTAGTTCCGAAAATGAAACCAAGAAAGAAGAAGAGGTAGTTCCAGACGTTATCGATACATCATCTAACACTGGCGGAATGAACGAGCCAACAAACTTAACAGAAACTAACATCGAAAAAGAACCACCAGGATATACCAAATTAAGACGGTCAAATAGAATACGTAAAACAGTAGATCGCTATAAACCTTTTTAAAGCTAGTGGTGGAGACTGTTACATATGTATGCATAACTAAGTTCTAATTAACTAACTTAACTATATTAAACTAACCTACATTATCCTATTGAATTTAACTATATTATCTACTGTAACTTACCTTGCGTATTGTGAATTAATATGAAGTTGTGAAAAATGTCACTGTAATAAAACATAGTAGGCATTCGGCTAGTAGCAGGCATTGAAGTCAACGTCGTTTCTCTTCTCTCTGATATATTACAAAATACATTGATACAATTATTAATACAGATATTTAATAGAGTCTCTTCTACTTGCAAGAGAATAGTAGCACGCACAACATCGAGTAGTTGTTGTAAAAGCTAGGTCCTGATTCCTTGTGGTGCCACTCAATTATTAGTAAATAATGCTTATTATTTAAATTTATCGATTTCCTGGTGTTCGAAACAACTCAATGTGCCGTACACCTTATTATGGTGTATTTTCCACTTGGATTTTTATCTCCATACATATGAATTTTAACAATTTTTGAAGCCTGCTGATCATTCACAACCCCGTAAATACGCTTTTTGGGTGTTGGAACAGCATACAATAATAAGCACCGATTTTTTGAAAAATCCTAAAACGTTTTCTTGCCAGTTTCTCCAATGGCGCTCTCCAAGTTGGTTGCGGTTCTTCTCCACTTTGGTGCATCATCTCAACCTAGGCTGTCCTCTGTTGCGTTGTCCCAATGGCTCGGATTCGAAGACTTTTCGGGCTGAAGCAGTGGTGTTCATACGCTGTACATGGACTAGACATTTTAAGCGTTTGATTCGAAGATGCTTGACTTAGCGCATGGCGGCGTACAGCCTATAAACTTCGTCGTTGAATCTTCTCCTCCATCAACGCAAACAGGACCGAAAATCGCACGCAAAACTTTTCTCTCGAAGAGACTAAGAACTTCTTCATCTGCTTGTAGTAGCTTCCAAGTTTTTGTGCCGTCAAGGAAAACTAGGATAAACAAGCTATTGTACAAAGCCAGTTTAAGCCTTCGAGGGTTCCTCTAGAGCAAAAGAAGCAGCGATTGGCAAGAGTGATTCTGTGTTTGATTTCAGGACTGATGTTGTTATCCCTTTTTACCGCGAAGCCAAGGTAGACGAAGTCCTTGACTACCTCGAAGTTTCTATTGCCTAGTGTAATGCCAAGTGTCGATGTTGTGCGTTCTTTCTTGATGACAGCATGTACTTCGCTTTGCCCTTATTAACCACCAGACCCATTTAAGCAGCTTTCGCTTCAATCCTTTAGCTATGAGGCACATTTCTCAGTCGGTGGGTACATAACAAACAAAATTACCACTTATAAGGCTCAGGCACGAGAGCTGTCCGGAGTTGTCCGTTCCATCCAGACAAAGTGACTGTTTGCTGCGCTCTATGGTCGAAAGGTGTCATTGGTCCGTATTTCTTCGATTATGCCCATGGGTGGACACTTACGGTCAATTCGGAGCGACATAGTCGAATGACAAATGATTTTTTTTCGGCTAGGCGATTAAAGAGTATGACTTGGTTCTATTGGTTTTTTAACTTAAATTGTGTGATTTGCTGAGTGATAGCGTAACTTGGAACATTCGTTGGGAAGCTACTGTCAGTTTACGTTATTTAGTCATCAGTTTATGTCATTCATTTGAAGCGTAAACAACAACTTCATATTTCCATTTAAATATATCGAACTATCGAGTTTTTGTGAGGAGTTCTTCTTCGTTACTTTAATATGAAGAAAACTGCTGCAGAAGGTCATCTTATTTTGGTGGCAGTTTATAGTGTACATGCGCTAGCTGAGCAAATGTGCCAAAAGTGGTTTGCACAATTTAAAATGTGGTGATTTTGGCTTAGGAGACGATAGGTCTCTTGGCTATCCAAAAGAGTTCGAAAATGAAGAACTGGAAGCATTACTCTATGAAGCTTGTTGCCAATGTAATTAAAAACCAACAGACTCGCATGCTACGAATCTTCTCGTAGCAGCCAGCTAAAATGAATGTTCCCTGTTTAATGGCAATGTGTAGGCTTTATAAGAAATTAAAATATGCATCCAAAGTATATCTCTGTGTGAATTTAAATAAGCCCTACTTTCGAAAACGAAAAATGAACACCCTTGAATATCCTTCTTGTGTTTATGGATATTCCCTTCATCCAGGCTGATTCTTAAGAGGGCATTATTAAATCCTGCTTTCCTTCCACATAAGGAAATAATTTTTTCCTTTTTTCAGATGAAAATCTGTGAAAGACAGCGTTCAGTAGATACCATTATAGCAGACTATGAACATGTCAACACTCTGCTCCTACGTTAGTTGGAAATTCAAGCCCTCGCTTTCAGGCAGAAAACTCTCTCCCATAGGTGAGCCTCCATTTGACTCTTAAAATAGAACCCCTTCTCCATCCCAGATGCCACCTTGCTCAAGAAAACATAAAAATCACCGATTTCCTCTCATAAAGGACTCGTCAACACAAATTATATCTGTTTCCCCCGTCCCCGCGCATTGTGGGCGCAGACACAAGGCGAAATTTCTGGTCAACTTTAGTTCATCCCTCGGGCAGGAAGAGGAACGCCCACTCCTACTGTTGTCCAAAAATTTGACATCATTTTCAATTAGTCACAAAAAAAGAGCAAACCAGTTGCCAACAAGAGCAACCTCCTCCTCCCTCACCATCGGCCCGCATAAGCCTCACAGACAAATCATCTCTCTTGCGTTTGATGAGTCCCCGTCACCCCAATTAATCTGTGTTCCTTCTGTGCTCTGTGCTTAAGCCCACCGCCCTGACGGATATCGTTGACAAAGACTGTGTGACATGTGAAAAAGCACTCAACAAATTGGCCCCCAACCCCTGTGCGACCGTTGTCATTGCTCCCATCGTCGGCCGGAAAACAAGGGGCGCGCTACATCATCTCAGGCCGAATCAATCACCGGAAAATACCCCTCATCCGCTGATCACTTGCGACTGCCCCGCGCCCAGGCCCGCTGAAATGTCAAACTGAAAGGAGACGGACAAAAGGCGCACACAGCTGACGGATACTTACTCGATATGAATGATAGCACAAGAATTACGTCTATCGCCACTTGAAACCACTTCATCTCATTTCCCTCTGAACTATTGAAAGTCCTCTGGCAAGCTTCGAAGGATGGGTGTGACCCAATGATGCTGTAACAACTGCTGTCCGAACAAGGACCCAGGCCAAGACCAAGACCAAGACCAAGACCACCGCCCACCGAGTAGTTCGCCTCCGTCGCGCTAGCTCGCTTCGAATCCAATTTGATTGATTTGCTTATCTTATTGCCGATGGAATGGTGTTCGCAGTAGTCCGCGGCCCCCGAAGAAGTCCTTCTCCCCGGGAGAGGATGCTCCACAAGCGAGAACCGACTGTTTGTCTGCCTGCTGAAGTGGGTGCTTTGTGTGTGTGTTTATCGACAGCGTCAGCTTGTCTATCTAGTCACTTGCTGCTCTCGGAGAGCGAGAGGGTGTCCTTTTTAAGCTCAACGGATCGTTATCTGCGGCAAGAGATGTCCACGTGTCCACGGTTTCTTGGGGCGTTAGTCATTCGCTGGTTTGGCAGCCGACTTGCGTTCATTTGGTGGCCTTGGACTGGGCGTCTCACGATGGCACATGTCCCGTTTGAGGTGCACAGGAGTCTGAAAAGAGAACACAGATGCATGTGAGATTACTTCTTGTACGCAATGCAGGATGTTTCATTTGACCCTCCTGCCAGAAGTGTCCGCTTTTTGTGTGGACTTTGGCCGGAGGACTCATTGTGTGTGAGTGAGTTTCAAGTGTGTGTACGTGTGTGTGTGTGTGTCAAGGATGTGAATAACTTCTGGAAAGCGGCCAAGGGAATTGAAAAGCGAAGCGAAGAGAAGAGGAGCGTTGCGGTTTCTTTGTGCTCCGGTTGCGTAGTTTCAGTTCGAATTGAAATGAAGTCCAGCCCAGCCAGTCAGTCGCACACTGCGGCGAGGCAAAAGTGCTGGCAGGACACTAAATGGAAAATCTTCTGAATGTCACCCCATCGCTGGTGGGGAGGAGGGGTATGGGATGTGATTCTGTTTGTTAGTGCGTTTTGTGCGGTTGTGGTCAGTGAGGGGAGGGGTGGAGGGCGAAAGGCATTGGTGAAGTTTTTCGCTAGAAGTTGTCCTTTACAGTTTGGAGTGGTAAATTTGGAGGTTGAAGTGGAGTAAATTTTTTTTGCTAAAAGAAGTGAGAAAGTTGGTAGCAATTCGAGCAATTCTCTAAAACATTAGCTGCAGAGGGAGCTGTGCGCAAAAGAAAGTTTAAAATGTAACTAAATCGAACGAGGGATTTTTGAGTACAAGGGAAATTTTTGAGTAAAAGGTCAGTTTCATTTAGAAATTGACTTCGGGCATCACTACTTATTTAATAGATAAGGAATTTTTTTCCTGGTTTATCCAAGATACAAAAAAAGGTCCGTCATCACAGAAGACAGAATGGGGAGAAGACAGCTTTAAGTCTTCCTTTCAAGAAGAACCACGATGTCGCTGTATAACACCTTGACAGCCCTACTTAAAGACCTCTTCGTTCTAAGGATAGGTGAAGTGGTTGCTTGATCGAGGTGCTGAAGCTCACATAGCCCCCGAGAGAGGTGATTATGAGGACACATGATTGAAGGATTCTTGTTTTCCTGGTCCTCTTGGTGTCCATGGGCGAATATATTTATCACTTTAAATCGTATTGCCTTAGCCTGTTGGTTTCCCTAAGGAATTTCTCGATCTTTCCTAAGCAGGCATCAACTACTTCATCCGGGCTATTTTGGATTATAGCGCTTTAATTGGACGAGGGGATTCCTAAGTGTAATGAAGTACTATTTGCTCCTCTTACCCGGCTACACCTGCAGAAGTTTTGGCATGGAATAGGCATCCCTACCCTTACCCATTTTTCAGTACTCAGAAATTACGCCTACGATAACACGATCGCCTAGTCTGATGAGATCGCTTGTCCGTGAAAGTGGGTTTTTTCGCCTTAACTGTCTTCATGACAGTTTCCAACAGCAGTTATTCCATTCGATAGCATCTTGAAGTAACTTCAGTTTTGCTACTCGAAGGGCACTTCTTACGGTGTGGACTCATTTTGGATATTTCCAGTCTTTGTTGACTAGTTGACAGTCTAGGTTGACAACTCTTTCGATGCCCAGGATACCTTTGTATCCATAAACACAGTTAAAGTTAGGATTGTATGTTGTTGCTCTTTCCTTAAGAGATGGCCTTTTAAGTTGAACCATTTGATGTTTCGTTTATAGCGTTTTCATGGCCTTAGTGTCCACTGGGGTGTCTTCATGTCACACAATAAATCGACTATCCATTAGCTCTGTTGGCGTAATGGGATCAGCCTCATAAGTAGCCAAAATTTCCGCCTGGAAAAGACTAACTTGGGTGGGAAGGCGGAGTGAAAATGATATATTGGAGCAAGTGGCAAACATTTCTAGAACCGAAGCCTCCTTTGTTTTTGAGACATCGGCTGTAATTTTTAGAGTAGCAGGATTTCTAACTTAATCCTAGATCCCACAGTTTTGTGTCTGGAATTCAGGTTTTGTAGCTTAGTTCAAAGTCCTCACAGAGAATACTGCAACTTTGCCTTTTGACGAATATCGCTGTGTCCAGATTTGAAGTCACTTCACTAGCGACTGCTCTTTCTTAACCTTAAAACTGCTTAAATGGCTTTCATCCTTCCTTATCGATGGGTAGAAGATGTACTCGCAACAGAGCATCCCCTGCGGCCGAAGAGGTGGAACTTTACTTGTTCTCGAGCGGACGAAAAGATTACGGAAGTCGAACAGAATCACGAAACTCAAAATCTCGGCTCCACAAAGTTCTAAACAGATTCCGCTTGACATGGGGAAAGTTTTCATTTGCTTAATTTCGCATCCGTGTACGCCGTGGTATAGTGGCGTACACGACCCTCACGTCGAAGATCTAGCTCAGACTCCCGGTCGGAACAATTCGCATTTTTTCACGGCACCACCTCTTTCGAGATGCTGACAATACTCCAAGAGTATCAATTGTATTTGAAAAGCCTCTCATATCTTGTCGTTTCTAATTGCCAACAAATTTTAGAGAACAGTTGGATGCAAAACACGAGTAGTTGTCGTAGAAGCTCGGCCTTGGTGCCTTGTGGGTTGTAGTCCCACTCAATTATTATTCATTTCGCAATCCAAATGCAACAGTGATCCCAAAATGCACCCTCGATCTATACATTTTTCGAATTTTGTCTGAGAATTTTTGATTTTGACTACTTCTGACTGGAATCCAAAAATTTTTTGTTCTTCGAATTATATTCGTTCTTGCCTGAGTTGATTGAGTTTCAAGACGAAGATGGAAAGACAAATTCTACAAGCTGTGCAGTGAACGTGAAGGTCGTCAAAGACTTTAATTTCGGAAGATAGACCATGGAAGAGCATTGTCTCCAAGAGACTTCAATTGTAGTCTCGAGTGATAACACAGATGAAGAATTCCTCGCTTCCAGTGGAGTGCTCAAGAATGTGGAAGTTAGTGCGTTGGAGTTAAATAAGTTTAAGGTCTAAGCCAAACTGTAGCACTTAACATTTGAAAAAGCGATTTCTAAGTGGATGGTTTCCTGTGAAGTATCGAAATCGTGAGAAAAGTAAAGGAAGGTTCATCGTGAGGGTCGCTTTTTAATGTCATATAAAACCCATAGATTTGAAAACGAACTTAAAATTCTTATTATCGGTTAAAAAGACAATTCATGGCATGTACTTTCTGAAATTGATATCGTGTTAAAGTTGGCCAAGACAACGTCTGAGGTAGTTCATTAGAAAGGTCCAGTTTTAGTAATGTGGAATTCGTAAGCTTCAGTCGTAGGTGGCTTATTTTTGAAGACCTAAGACTTCACATATCACTAGAAAAAAAGGCCGAGAGTTTGATATCGCAGCATCTACGTGGCGAACTTACCGTAGCAAAACGTGAAATTTAGTGCTCACCAAAATGATTTCTTAACAAATCCACTGTATTACGGACTGTATGGCTTGTAACGCCGTCTGTTGGAACCAGACCTCCCCGAGGTCATGTGATTGAAGCACATGTTCCAACCCAATTGCTGAATGACGGCGAATCGATTTGTCATGGTCATTGTTTACATTCCCAGCTACAGCTGCTATAGTCTCTTTAAGAAGTTAGAGATTTGGTTTTATGGGTCAAATATCTTCCACTAATGCAAACTGGAGACTGAACTGAAATTTGCGGATAATATCGGAAAAGGTGACTTCAGTAGGTCGTTCCAGGAATCGCTTGAAAAACATATTTTACAGAACGCAAATTTTGGTAATATAGCTACTTAATTTGGAAACGTTTTCATGTTGTAAATTTTTCCATGATCACTTGCCAAACAATACTAAAAAAAATTGCAAAGCAGTTCGATAGGAGTTACGCATGATCTGCTGACAAAAGCCTATTGAATACTTCATGATGAATCAGCTAGTTTTATAAGAATTTCAATAAAAGCATAATCCCCTCACTTTCGCAAACATTTCTGTGAAGTTTACAACTATCCACACTGTTGTGAAACCCCTTATCATCGTCAGTCACAAAAGGATGCAAAAAGCGTTTTAGACATGAAATATGGCATATGGGCAGAAAAAATGCAACAGACTACAGCTACTAATGAAATCGAAGCTCTTGACTTTAGTAGAAGAGTTTCCGAATATTAACCGGTGGGACTACGCTATAGAAGGGGCCCACTGACGCCATGACGCACACACCTTGAACTTGGCGTTCGAAATTGGAGGCTGCTGTCTTAAGTTCGTGCCAGCTGAAGAGGCATGTTCGCTCAGGCATTAGCCACACCAGACTGTACATTCAAGAAAACTCAAAAAAAGCAGACATGGGATTTGGTTTTATGTGATCTCTTTCCGTTATGGCTTATATCACGAAGTCAACTTTCTCAAGAGGCGTAGATAATGCAAGACAAGGCAACTTAGTTACCCAAGTACCAATTAAGGTCGTGCTTGAAGGACAATTACCCCACCTTGGTTTTGGGCAAGGCCTTTCTAAAACATCTGCCGATCTATAGGTCGCAGCACCCGATTGAGAATGCAACTCCAAACTGAGCTGGGAAAGTCCCCTAACCGCCAGTAGAACGAACAACCTGCTTCAGACCAGTCAGCACAGTAAACTAACCTCGACTCTGGCCATAGCCACCCCGATACTCCCACAAGGGGGCCTACCGTTCTGTCAGTCTGAAACCGAAGTTCCAGGGGCTTCTGAACTTCAGTGGCGCCAGACTATATGATTTGAAAAGGACAATCCGGTCTCTTTTCGGTGACTGTCATACTGTGTAGAATATAAAACGGATCTCCTTTGGCAGAAGTAAAAAATTTAAGAAACAACAAATCCTTAATCCCACAGTGCATTCCCAAAATTTAATCCCATTTCAGGCAATTTCCTCGCAGCCGTCCGTCGGCTTGGCCGCATTGGAGGGATTTAATTTTCGGTTCATTCATCGCTTCTACACGACCGCACGCACTGTTCGACGACAATCCACCATGCCCCGGTATCATCAATCGTCCCATCTATCCCCCAGTCACGATGTCGATTCCATAATTATCCTTGATTGACATTTATGAGTTCACTGAATCCCAAGATTCCCATCATTTCGTAAGAAAATCCCCCCAAATCCTTCGCTGGGACGTTATAAAACCAAAGAGAGAGAGAGCGAGAGACACATAATCTAAGCTCCCGCGGGTGGCAAACGCAATCCTCCTGCCGTGGAGGTCAGGCGTGCCACAACCATAAATCCAAGAGGCGGGAGAGTGTAATTAAAATTGTTTGCTTCAGCTATGAAATTGCCATTAGCTTCCGCGCTATCTCGCGCAGTTATCGCTGTTTTCACAGGACCTCCACTCGGCTGTACCAGGACGCACAAAAGGAGTGCAGAGGAATTGCCAAATGATGAAATGATAACGATTATCGATGACGGAAGGACGGTTCATTCCCCTCTCCCAACCAGACAGACATTGATCCTCTGCATCGCTTCACTCCACTGCTCGCAAAAGGCGACTCTAATAGGATCCGCCCTCGCCACCCTCGCCCTCCCCCCATCACACAATCGTCGCCGTCTTACATTTTTTATTTAGCATTTAGATGAATCTTGGCTTGTGATGGTGCGTGGAGTGGCGGCGCGGTGGAGAATCGATAACAACGTGAGCTTTTGGCACCCCGCATGGATGACCGTCCTGTGAGGCGTTGTAGGCGCGGCTCGGCACCGGTAGTAATCTTCAGAATTTTATGGCTCTGATAGCCACCATGACGACCATGATGGGACTTGCGATAATGCTGATGATAATGGTGATTTCAGAAAAGGTTAACCGACGTGGAAGCAGCGGGCGGGAGCGATGAGGCGATTGGGAGCAGTGCGATTCCGCAGGATAATTGCCTTTGACTTGTTCTAAGCCAACAGAATGGAAGGATGATCTGGCAGAGAGCGACTTTTTGTTGGTAGGTAGGCGAAAGGGAAAAAAAGCGAAATTTTTAATTAAAACGTCGACAACAGGCTTTGACAGGAAGCGGGACGAAATAATCTGTTTTATGGATGCCAAGCTGTGTTCCTGGGATGCATGCGATGAGAAGGGGCGGTGGGCTCTGTGCTCAATTCATTAGACAGGGATTGCGGATTTGACTGCGGAACTGTGAGGTAGGGAGGGGTTGGTGGTTGATGTGTTTTGGGTTGAATGCAAATTTTTGATAAGTTGTGGCAGAATTGTTGAAAAAAAAAGTAGAAGAGATTGAGCAGAGTAGAATAGGTGACTGCGTCTGTAGTGCTGATGGATGAGCTGAGGGGGGAAACTATCACAGAGATTTGAGTGCCATGTGTTCGGAAGGGATGTCTATCGAAGTGCGATGTTCTCAACGCGGCCTCTTCACGAGAGAACGGAGGTGTTCCACAGGATCTTACTTCTGAGTATGCTCACAAGGTATTTGTACGCCTTTGATCCACTAGGATAATGTAGAGAGTAAGGCCGATGACGATGGAGAAGGGCAAAAATGACCGGACTAAAATGAAGCTTATTTACTTGGACATGGAGTGAAGGCCACGCAGTGGAGAGCTTACGCTAGTTACGACATAACTTGGCCTATAAGGACCCCTGTGCTGACACACCAGTCTTTAAATTGTGAAACCTTGAGACAAACCGATTGGGGCTGTTCCGTAAATTAAAAGTATGGGTTGGCAAGTGCCTTGAAAGTCCAGGAGCCTTAGGGTTGCCTAAAATTGAAATTATTTGTCATGCCTTCGGGATAATTTTGTTTAGTAGGAGTGACGGACTGAATAGAGGGTCAGTTCTACTTATGTAGGTCAAGGGTAGGTAGACAAGATAGGCCGTTTGTAGTACCACTTGGATCCGAGATCCTTTTCTCAACAGTTGATAAAGCTACTGACCTATTCAAGCCATAGAAGAATTATGGCCTGAACTAAATTCGTATTCTGCTAGAGAGGACTACGTAGTGAGAGAGAAGATGAGAAAAGCTTCCGAGTCTCTGCAGCTACGTTAGATGTCGTTGTGGGGAAGATCTTATCTAATCTGCTGGCATGTGTGTCCATGAAAGTGTTCGGTTATGACCCCAGCAAGTATTTTTTAAACGCCAATCTACAAAATCGGATTAAGCTCAGTGAGCGCTTCAAATTTAGTTTGGGCCAAACAATTCCGACAATAAGGACAGTTGCGCCTCATCGCCTCATTTAGTTTTGAGGACCATTTTCGATTTGAGTTTTCTATCGTGTCCAGGTGGAGACATACGCTTGTTAAAGCGTATGTTGTGTCAAGAAGATCACCTCGGGGAGTGATTGGGAAGCTAGTGCCCCTTTTGGCGAAAGCATTGCCTTACAGTTGAATGTCGCAGTGTCCTGGTAGATGAGGTTGATGTTGTAGTACATGACCATATCGTTAAGAGACTGACGGCACAATAGTGACGTTTTGAAATTAAAAGCGACGAGAAATGTGATTGCGAATTAGCCGTCGGAAAATATGATAATGACTCTTTTGGATATCAAGTTGTCCTTTAGCCGGGGGAGACCCTCTTTGATTGTCTTACATATATAATGTCAGAAGGATTTTCTGGTCGAATCGTATCGCGAATGAAATACTATTCGAGGACCCATAGGCACCACTTAAAACGTCTAAAGTGACAGTGGGTTTGGTTATAGTCCCAGGATAATGGCAGCCTCATGCGATGCAGTACAGTCCACTCACAAAAGATGAAGAATAGTCTAGAAGGAGAGGGAGGAGATGGAGAGAATTGAGACACATTCACTATGAAAGTTTACATGATAGGGCGTAGGAATAAAACATGCCCATTTCCACTCAACTGTTAAAGGACTCACTGAAAAACTCATGTTAAACTTTGAAAGAATTGTTTGGAGAACGACTCTAAAATAAACAGCTTGTTGTGCATTGAATTGATTATTACCGTACCACGGTTCACTGGTTTTGCAGTGCGTCGTTTGGGAAACGAAGGTTCTACTTAGAACGAAAAGCAAGAAAAGGATAAAAATAAAACGGGTTGCTTTGTCGTTTTTTTAAGTTTACAAGGAAAAAATGTACAAGTCACACCACAATTTTACCAATGAGCCTGGGGATAAATTAGATTGATAACGAATTGATTTAGTCAAAAGCTGGATTCGCAATAGAACAGTGTAATACTACACCAATGTACCTGAAACTAGAAACCACACAAAAATAAAATTCATTGCAGCTGGCTCTGGAGACAACCAGTCGTGAGGCCGAATGATTGGTATGGAAGAAAAACCCAACGACAGTCATAAATAGATAAAGTGGGTGGAATTGCAGCCCACAAGAATCTAAGCTCTAACTTCTTCACCCACTATTCGTTTGTGCGTGCTATTGCTGTACCACAAGTAGAGGGAACCTAAGTTCGACTGAGTATGTCAATATTTAAAAAGCTTTTCATAAAAATTTGCAAACATTAAAAAGAGGTCATCAACTCAAAAGAGATTGCGCTGTCCTGTCAAGTAACATCAAAAGTAAATCGACTTTTAAGATAAAACAGTGATGTGATATAGAGACAATGTAACCTAACAGTATGGTTTCAACGGAAAATGGCTTTTATAGAAATAGATAACAACATGCTCAGCTTGTTTTGAGTTAATCCATCACAAAAATGAAAACCACAGTACCTATCTATCTATAGGATAAATAATAAAATTCGTCCATTGTTAAAATATGGCGCCACCTGCAAGTTGTGGCTAATCTTAGAAGCGATTACCCACTTCATTGGAAAAATGTGACATTTGTCGGCAATAATTAGTTTGCATTGTCGGCTGGTTGACACAAAAACATTGTTTTTTGCCTCTTCAATTTTTTCGAAAATGTTGTAATTTATCTTAATTAAACAGCATTTGTGGGAAGTTTTGATTTTCTTTGTTTAAGTGGTTCCTCCACTCGGTTGAATCCCATCGAATGATTGTAGAAGTTTGTCTTTCATGAGAGAGAACAGTAGAGCATATTGCATATGATGGTGAACAAAGTTTTGAGGAGTTCAAAACTACAATGGGCGTTAAAAAAGGCTGTATTTTAAGCACTTTCCTTTTTTATATTTTAAATCATATCACATAACAGATGATGTAAGAGGTGGAACTCAACTCTCTGGTGTACAAATATCCTAGCTTTGGTGTATGTGGATGATATCGTCTTTATAAGTGACTCGATCCAAGACATGCAGTTGATGATAAAAAGACTTTGTGCATGATGTAAGTGCTAGACCTCACCATTAAACTTGAGAAATCCAAAAAAATGATGGTATTCAGAAATGCAGCCGGATACTACTTTCACTTGGAAAAGTGATTACTCGTTGGCAAAGAAATTGAGATAGTTTCCAAATAGAAGCACCTACGCAACTTGATATCATCATCCTTCAGTTTAAAAGATCATTTTGATGAAAATTTATCAGAGGCTAAAAGAGCTAATTGTGTGATGTGGAAATCTGGGGATATAAGGCCTATGATGCGGTGGAAAAACTGCTACGATATTTCTTAAAGAGGATTTTACGGTTACCAAGAAATACCCCAAACTATATACTGCACATCGAAACTGGGTCGCCTCCCTTAGTCTTGTATACTCTGAAGTCACATTTAGGCTGTATTTTAAAAAACATAGTATTAAACATATAATAAGAACAAATGGAAATATGTACGAAGAATGGCAGAGTATGGCTGCAGAAAACGGAAGAGTTCTGACTATTCAAACGAACGAATCCCATCTTCTAAAAGAACAATTTAACAAAATTTTAGGGAAGGTTAGTGGAAATACTTATGAAGAAGCAGAATCATTTCCATACGGGAACTTTTATAGAAAACTTAATCACTTCCTAAACGAAAAATCCTTTTTTTTAAGCGTCGAAGACTAAGAGCGTCTTGCCTAGCCCAACATATTTGAAGATGAGAAATTGGAGACTTTACTGGATCAAGATTTGTGCCAAATGCAAAGTGAACTCAAAGAATCGTTGGAAGTGATTTAGCAAACAACTTTAGTTTGGTTAAGGAAATTTGGATCTATTCAAAACAAGGAAATTGGGTACCGTACGGTTCGAAACTGAAAGATGTTGAGGGATGATTTTTCACCGCGGAACTGCTTCTTGAATGACATCAAAGGAAACGATTTCTTTAACGGATCGTGACTGAAGATGATAAGTACAATAACCCATAGAAGAAATAAGATACTATGTAAAGCCTGATGAACCCTTGAGCATCCACGGCTCAAGGGTCATGCTCTGTATACGGTGGGACCTGACGTGCTCGGTGTACAACAAGCAGCTAAAATCAGGCGAAACTATTGATGGGACTACAAATAATGCCTTACTACGAACAGTGTGTGAAAGACGGCCAGAAAAGGCCGAAAGGCATGACAAGGTGATTTTGAAACATGGTGACGCTCGGCCGAAAGTGGCTTTAGTTGTCGAAAACTACCAGAAAATGCTGAAAGGGAGGTCTTATCCTACCCAAAGTCTTCCCCAAATCTTGCTCATTCCAGATACTGGCGTTTCCGACGGATGTAAAATGATTATTTGAAGGTCATCGGTTTGCGTCCTTTGAAGAAATCGAAGAACGGCTTAATTAAAAATTTTTTGAACACAAACGCAACGCCTTTGTCAGCGCAAAGAATCTAGCTGATATTTGGTTTTGGAGTTTCCTGAACGGATGAATCAATGTGGTTAACACTAAGGTTAAGGATCACTTATAATCTGAAACAGAATGTAGACTTCATGTCTTCCAATTCAAAATAAGCACAAGAATGACACATTCCAAAAATGTTCTACTTCCACCTAAGCCATCGACTGTGCTCCATGGAACTTGAGATTATCCGCATTCATCCTTCCTAAGGATGCATACATTCCATTTTAAGCTGTAATCGAATCAGTTCCATTTAATGCAGAAATAAAAGCATACGATTGACTAAAGACAGGTTTAGGAATGAAGACAACATCCATCTTTATGAATTGAGAAAACAAATTAAGTCAATCAGTGAGATCAAATGGGACTTAGGACTTCAGGTGAAGCGCCCTGTCGTTGACAGAGGATTCTCAATCTTTGATGCCATCACATCATATTTAGGAAACTCAATTTCCTGTCTCCACATCCACAGTCAGAAACCCCCCTCCCCCGCCCTTCACTTACACACGTAATCCATTCGATCATAGGAACTTCAAAACAGGTCCCCGCTTGAGGTTTATACTTTTGATTTCACAGAGAGATACCGCCCTCGCCTCATTTAGTCTTGAGCCAATCTCTTGAATAAAAGATACATTTTCTTTTATTATTCAAAGAAATATTTCGCTGTAAACGTTAACCACTTAGAGCGTAAAACAAGAGCTGGAGTCGTGCCCCGGAGAGCATCCAAATTAGTTCATTCAATCTGACTAACGACAAATCCAATTTGCGCTCAATTTACCTTCAGACAATTCACAAACAACAGCCACGGCAACGAGAACAACAAAAAAACAAAAAAAAAACATCGCAGACGAGTTGGGTGTAGTGTCAGGGGTGGACGGCGAGGGGGAGGTGGGAAGAAGCGAGCCGCAGGCAGTGCCATCCGAAGACCCACGTGTGTCCGGAAATCACAGCAACCACCCACAGGGCTAAGGATTTCTGTCATGTTATCAAATATGTTTGGAAATCCTGTTCGCCCGGAATGAAAAGCAAACAAAGCAGCGACGGCGGCGGCAGCGGTCCAGAATGAAATAAATTATTCGCCGTAAAAACATCAAGCACATAAAGCGAGGGTGTGCGTCGTTGTCGACGGCAGGGGAACTAAATTCAAATGAGTTGTGTGTCCTTTGTAAACATGGCAGAGCGCAACACAGGGTGCGGTGGGGGGAGGAGGAGGAGGGGTGGAACAAAAATGCAAACATCTCAACCGCAGGACACACCGGAGTGTCATTCCGTTCGTCTTGCGCGTTTCGCGAGTGATTTCAGAATTCATAACCGCCACCCCGTGTAACGGTTATGGTCAAGAAAATTTATGCGCAATCGTTGGTTGGGATGGTGTGGAGTGGTGATGTCCTTGCCGGAGGCGAGCCTTTGGGAATGGACGGGGAATGACAGGTCTCCGGCAACTATAAAGGACGACCATCATCGGTTTGTAATTCGAGATGGAACGAGCCAGATATCTCGTTGATGTCTTGTTTTTCCTTTCTCCTGATGCTCGTTCCCCATCCTGGGTAGCTTGTCCTTCGTCCCTCAACGCCACCCTCTCCACCACCCAGTCAATCCCTCTGAAGGATCAAGTGATATGCCTGGGACCAGTGAAAGATGAAGAAAGTTACTTTCTACGAAGGGCGACTGAATCGCTCGTCCCCCCTCCACACCTGCCACTCTGTCACTGTTTCGAGATGGACGCTCGTTTCACTTTGTAAAAGTTTATTTCTTCTTGGCTCCTCGGTTCGGTGTTGATTCTCGTTCGCACACACAAATTAGACGGCGGCCCGTGTCGTCCTCGTCGTCGTCGGGGGGTGTTTACGTCGTTGGATAGCGATTAAGTTCCACAAATGTGTAATTGGCTGCCGGGAAGTTAAGTACATAGTTTGTCGTGATGGGATTACGTGAGGGAAACAAAGTTAATTGACAGCCAAAGCTGTTTTATTACAGTTTTCCTTATTGATCCTGTGCGAAGGTGGCCGTGGGCGACAAGTTATATTGAGTTTCTTCTTTAATCGCTAATGGATTTCGAATTGCGGAAATTTTTTGTGTGACTGGGGAGGTTTTTTTCTTCATGTGTGCGCCTAAAAGTATGCCGCATAAATTTGTGGTTTTGCCTTTTGATCGGATTTTTGGTCAATTTTCGATAGATTTTCTGACAGATGTTTGATCCTGGTCTCAAATTCCATTCCCAGTTAGAGATTGTCCCTTCCTAGAGATGAATTTCGATTGCGGTCCCAGTATTCCTTCCCCCCACTTGGGTTCCCTGTCATTCTGACCACAATTCGGCCGCCGCAGATCGCAAATGAATCCATTTCCGTTCCAATTTCAGACACTTAATTTAAACTCCGTCACAGAGCCCAGCCACAATCGCTGATACCATATAGTCCCCTCATCTGTCCACAAATGTGAAATTCAATGACTTCCTTCCTCCGCCCGCCCTGGCAACCACCCATCACCCCATACCGACCACAGCAAGGATGTCTCCGATCTCGGTACTCAACAATTGCAATTAACACAGTATAAATCCTCATTTAAAAGGACATTCGTAATCCCTTTTGTTACTTGCTGCAGCAGCTCCTTGCTCCATCCTCAAAATTCACTCCTCGCCAATATCTCTTAATTAAAAGCATCTTCCCTCTCCCCGTTTGCCTCTCGGGATATAAACAATAAATAAACCCAAGATGGATCCTGTGTGTTCCTCCCCGTTCATTGCACAGAAGCGTGTCGCGACATCGTGTACCATTGTAGCTTCACTCGCGGTCCGCCTGGCCCTGATTGCATCCGCACTCCAGTTGTCGCCCTCTCGTTGGTCCGCACACGCATCCGCAATGCTTGCTCAGCATCATCATCATAAGCAGCAGCAGCAGCAGCAGGATGCCATTGTCCTTAAAGACAATGCTGCAGTGGTGGGCGCGCCTTTCTTTTCACCACAACCAACTCCCGGCGGCCTGTTTGGGTTTTTAATTAGGTCATCGCCGCGCTCTCAGAGGGTTGAGCGGGCTATAATTCAATTAAGCGATACTATCAAAGCGGATATACACACATCGGAGACATCCGAGACAAGAATTTGAAACGCCCTGAAGCGCTGTAAGGCGTTGGGAACCGCTTAATGACCCGTCCCGACACCTTGGGCGCGTCCTGAGCGGTTCCATTGTTCGGTCTGTGGCTCCGGTGATCAGCGGTGGAGAGGCAGTGCACAAGGATGCGATTAGGGTTATTAATTGCGACCGCCATACATGCATTCGGGTATTAGTGCGGCTTTGTTTGCATTTGAAATTCGAAATGGGACGTGCACACACATAATGAGCGTAGCCTGGCCAAATTGAAGCCGCTGGAGATATCATAACTCGGTTTGGCTTCAGCGTGCAGGGGGAGGTGGGACACCAAATCGACCGCCAGCGGCCACCGAGTGACATCGTTCGCCCAGTGGACATACAGATAATCGATTGCGCTACGAGGTGATCCGTGGCAAAGGGGATTTGATTTAATTAGCAAGGATGTCAGTCGGGTTGGCGCTGAGATAAGCGACTTGTGTTGTCGACCTTGTTGAGGGCGACGGGCGTTCGAATTGATTCGAGGGAGTTCTGAAGGCAGTGTCCTTGGGACTCAGCACTGAACAAGAGCACATCAATATAGTAGCAGGATGAGAGGCGTGGGAGGTGCTGGGCCAATGGTGAGACATTCGAAAATCGAGCAAAAATCAACTTTTTCAATTCTCACATATTTTCTTCTTTATTTACATAAAACTAATTTTATCAGAGCGTCCTTACATATTATCCTAGAAAAATTAACAAACTCGTCCTTACGTTACCAAGTACTGGATCCCGAAATCATTTTCACACAACTTCTTCACATTTGTATCGATTTTTGTGTACAGTCCGTCAGATGATTTATTTGAATTGATTTCGTCGTCTGACAACAGGACTTCCGCGTGGACAGCCCCATCAAGAAAGGCCAGCTCTAGGTCCACATCCACAAGTATCACAAAATCGGCATCAATGATCGTCTCACAACTGATATATTCAAGAGCCTCGCTTTCTTCGTCTGGACGGAAGATCTCTTCAATGTCGTCATCGGCTGGAGTAGGTCCTTCAGAGTCAAACAACTCATCCGGGAGGGTTTCTGTGTACAAATCCTTACAACTTCCAGCTGGTTCAAAAGGAAAAGGTTTTGTGATCTTGTGTCCCCATATGTGAAGATTTTCAAATCCCAACAAATCTGCAGGCGTACTGAAGCTGTCTTCGTCCAAGCTGTCCACATGTTCCTGGTCCTCTTCACACAAAAATATACGCTCAAAGGATTTTAAGCCCCAAAAGCACCCATCCATATCCCAGTCGTCGAGGTCCTCGTTCTCCTCAGAAATCCAACATGTGGGTGCACTGTCACAAGTTGTTTCATCGAACTTCCAACGAACGTAATCCTCAAATAAAACACCATCCTTGGCGGTCTTCGTCTCATCAAAATCGAAATTCGAAGGAATGTCGAATGTGCAAACTGTGCAGCCATCATGACTGAGATGATCTCCAAGACAAGCGATGCATTCAGGGAAGTGGATGTCGTGCAACGGGTTGAATTCCTCATCGTAGTCGACATCATCCACATCTTCACTCTGATCGTCACACCAAACAACTTCTGAGAAGAGTCCGCCACTGTCTTCGCCGGCGCAATCGTTGATCTCACTGAAGTTCAGTTCCATTACTTCGGAAAATCTTCCACAGAGCATGGCTTCAAAACTAGACCGACACCACTCCAAGTCATACCGACCTGAGGCGATGGAATGGGGTCCCAAGTATGTGACAACCTCGTCTCCCATTCGTCCGATCCTCGCAGTATACTGGATCCCACTTCCACCTTCCACTGCGAACACTCCCCATTTGATGGAAGCTCCACACGTGTCGGTATCTCGCAGAAACCAGAACAGCCCGAGGTCTTCGGAGCACAGCAGGAAGGCGCTCTCCAGGATGTCTCTTAGCTGGAACAGGAATGCACTGCTCTGGGTGGAGTGTTTGACGAGCGAACTGTGATGGGTGACGCAGTGGGCAGACAGTTCACGAACCTCTCCGATCCAGGAACAGCAGGAAAAGCGGCAAATGGTGGTCTCCATTTCTCAGTTGAATTATTTTTGGCACTTTCTGTGATGAAATTTTGCACAAGACTGATGATCCTGCGGCGAGGGGGTAGTACTTATATGGCATGTGGTGCTACCTGTGAGGCGGGTGTAAACCAATTGCCACTCAAACCCTTTGATAGGTAGGCAGGCGCTAATTACTTGTTTGTTTGGTTTGATGTTTTACAACCGCAACAATCATCTGTTTAATTGTTTATGGACATCCTTAATTACCGGCGGGCGGAATGATGACAAATTTACGGTCAGTTGTGTTCGCCTTCGAATGCAGTGGGAAATTGAAGGTTAAGTTGCTACATGGAAAAACAGTTTCAACAGTTAGTTGAAATGGAAACTTATATTCGTACAAGGATATTTAAAGAAACTTTACATAAGGTTGACGCTCTCAAGACTGCAACATTAAAAAGATTTTTTCTGTACGCAAAATTGAAACCTGGCGTCACACATGGAAATGATGAAATTCTATCACGAGTTAGTGAGGTACAGTGTAGTTTGACGGAGATGACATCCTTGGCAAAACAGTCTTCAGTGAGAGTGGCTTCCAGATCTGTAAGTCGATAAATTGTGGACAAAGATCAGGGAGTTTAAAACTGACGCACCAAACGGTTCGTAGTAAAGGAGCAGGATCAACTCAAAACCTATAAGCCTCATTCCCGAAGCTCATTGTTCGGTTATGTTCCAGGACAAAATTTCTGACATTGTGGAGGCAGCATCAGACAAGTTTTGAGTTTTGTACGGACGCCGGGCTAGCAAAGAGTTGACAAATTTAAGACACCAATTATGGCCCATAGACGCACTTTCCCTAAGCTGGCGATACAGAGAGAGCCTTTAACTTTGAGCTGCGGTCAAATAGCTTCAGTTGTCAGATAGGTGGAGCTGTCTGACCAATTTTCTCGTCGCTCAATGTGTATGCTTTTGAAAGATGTGTGACCAAGCGCAGGGAATGAAGATTAAGGATTTGGTATCCCACCGGGCAAGATTTCATTATGTCTTGGCACGCATGCCAGGCGAATATTTAAGTGCTTGGCGATCTCCCTAAGAGAAGGAGGTGACACTTGAGGAAGGCTATGGAAGGCAGAATCACTCTTGCTTCTTTGGGCTCAAGAGACAATTGAGTAATAGAACCTCCTCTCGAACGACTGAACTGGTTTTGAACAACAGCTTGGTCAACCCAGTTGTTCTATACGGCGCAGAAACATGGACGCTACTAAAAGCGGATGAGGAAGCCCTTAGCCTTTCCGAGAGAAAAGTTTTGCAAGCGGTTGTTGGTCCTGTCTGCGTTGATGGCGTATGGAGGGAAGATTTAACGACGAACTCTATGGGCTGTACAGCTTCAAGCGCCTAGTCATGCGTCTTCGGATACAACGCTTAAGATAGCTAGGCCATGTAGAGCGTATGGACACTACTGCTCCGGCCCGAAAAGTCTTCGAATCTGAACCACTGGGACAACGCATTGAAGGACGGCCTAATCTTAGGTGGCGCACACAAGTGAAGAAGGACCTAAACCAACTTGGATTGCGCAACTGGCGGAAGATCGTGCTGGCTGGAGAGGCATGTTGGTTGAGGCCCAGATCCACCCCGGACTGTAGCGCAAGGAGAGGAAGAAGAAGGAAGAGGAGGAAAAGGAAGAGGCCCAATACGCGCTGGCTAACCTTTGCACCTAATTGAGCAGCTTCGAGTAAGTACTTTGATTAAGAGCTCTCCGCCAGAAGGCGTAACATCGAATGAACTACTTCAGTGAAAAGCCAGGGTATCCAATGTATCAAGCTGTAGGGCTGTAGTGTCCATTTGCATCCAATCGCAATCGACAGGAAATGATATCAGCCAACACATTTTTTATACTTCGAGCAAGGAGAATTGAGGAGCACGTTGGTTGGAAAAATTATCCACCTCAGGGCATTCTACGGAACTCAGTTCTTCTCCACGTTAGGCTTCAAATAATCCCTGACTGCTGCCAGTCCTTCCCAGGATGAAAGAATATTCCACACTGGCGCAAATTCCGCACAATTTCCAATGCAAATTAATGGGACCGTATTCTTATTCATGAAAATTCCCGGAATTTGGCTGGAATAAAGTTGAAAAATTTTGCATCTTAATTGCCTCAATGCGAGGGTGGGGCTACCTAAGAATAATTACTAGTACTGTGGCAAAGATCAGACTCAGTTTATTTGCCAGTGCATTCAAACAGCCAACACACGCTCGTCGCGTGTTTATCTTCCGCCTACATAATGTCATTCCAATGGACTCTGATTTCGAGTTCAGCACCCTCATGAATTTTGAGAATTTTGTTCGAAAATTATGATTCATACGCCGCCGACGCCCACTCCTAATCTGTCACACTTCAGCTGGTAAACAGCACCGCCCAACCGCCCATCTCGAGAGTGTTTACTTTCATTGAACCCTCATCGGCGGAGGGGTAGCTAAAAATAAATCCCATCAAGTCGTAAAACCCCTCCCAAGCATCGTCCTTAAATACATCGGAAGTTCTTAATTCGCGTCGAGCGTCTCTGCAGAGGACGATGGCGGTGAGGGGGAATAAGGATAATAATTCACCTAATGACCCCAAGTACCCCGGCACCGTTAACGGCGGGTATTTCGTAAATTATCCATAAAAAGGGAGACGTTTCCCAAAATTAAAGGCAAACAGTCGTCAAAGCTGTTTACACGGTCTCTTATTGCTGTGTGCACACGGACTAAGTGGCTTGAGGCGTGACGACATATTCGACACGTCTAATGACAGTCGCCGTGTTTTGGCTGGCTGCTGTGTCAAAGCTTATCGTTGTCGCGGGATGTGTGGGAGAGAAATGAATTTTCACCAGAGGCTAATGCTCACTCACACTCGCTCAACTCTGACGGGCATCCGAGTGACATTACGCAACGCAGGCATTGCCACGGATGCAGGAAAGAAGGATCTGCGAGATACAAGGGCGCTTCCGTATGACATGCAGGAGCTCCAAGATGCGAGTGCTGATGTAATCAAATTCTCGTTGCTCGCATTCAACCCGTAAATCGATGACGATGATGAATTTCCCAGATACCAGACAGTTGGCGGTTTGATTTTTCCTCGATACACTGCCGTGGCGGATAGCAGGGAGGCGGGAATAATTTCGATGATGATGACAAGAGGGGGATTATGAGGCGGGCGTTTGTGATGCAAACAAGGAGAACACGTGTCCAAGGGGAGGGGAGGGGATGTTGCACGAGATAGGAACGGATAGTATGGCAGCAAGCTAAAGTTGTTAGCGGTTTGATGGTCGTTAGTCATCGAGACCGATTGCAAGAGGAGCGATCTGAATATGACCGGTTAATGGATGTCATCAGAGGGGGTGAGACGAGAGAATGACGTATTGATGAGGCATCTCTGATGAGGGGAGTTTTCTGTATGCAGTCGACGGGATATCCTCTGCTCATTAGAGTGACAAGGTTCTACAGGGTGCTCACATCTTTGGCCATTAAAATTTTATCTACAGAAGCAAACGAGCAACGGGGACTCTTGCCGGGAGAGAGATAGGATTTTTCTTAATGAGAGAGAATGACATCAGTCTAGAATATTTATCAGACCAAAAGAAAAAAAAACAGACAGACAACATCCGTTTAGCGAAGGCCTCAGCCTGTGGAATGAGAGAGAATGACGTTTTAGAAAGCCTTTGCCTGCGCTCTTACCAGTTTTTTACTAGTCAATGGCGAGGGAAAGGACAGATGTTGAAAATCGCTTTCCAAACTTTTTCTGGCGGATGCAGTACGTTTTTTGATCAAATTCCCTTTAAGGACAAGCAAAGTGGCAACTACAGTGTTTCTCGAGGGGGAGACCAAAATTCAAATTCCGAAGGCCAACTACAAATTTCTGACTTTTGAATTTTTTGACTTTTAAATCTTTAAGAGGCAAAAATTCGGAAGAGTCATAAATAAGAAAATTCGGAAATTTCGAAGTGACCAAAAACCCGAAATCTCTAATAGGTTTTTGGTCACATCAAAATTGCCGAAATATCTAAAAGTTTTTTGGTCACTTCAAAATTTTCGAAATTCCTTATTTATGACTCTTCAGAATTTTGTCCTGTTTTCATTTAGACCTTTCGGGACTTAGAACTTCTGCAAATTGGGCATTTGAGTCCTTCAAAGTTGCAGGCATTTCGGTTTTTTTGGTCCTTTTCAATTCTAGGTGTAGGATTTTTGGTCTTTATGAACTTTCAACTTTTCGGAATCTTTGACTTCCGAGTTTTCATCATAGAGATTTTTGACTTTTCGACATCTTGTGTTGTTGTGATTCATTTCTGACTTCTATCTCTTAGAATTTTTAACTTTTCGGCGGAATTTTTGACTCCCGGAATTTTAGTCTTGGTGACCTCATTCTAGGGCTTTTGGAATTTTTTGCTCTTTTGAATTTTAGAGATTCGATACGAGAATTTATTCTTTCGGACATCTTGCAAGATGGAATTTTCAAAAGTGGATTCTAGTTGGATTTTGAAATTTATAGAATTTAGACACCAAACCGTTTGATATTTCAGACGTTAACACATTTTTCAATTACGTGGCTTTTGTGATTTTGATCCTCTCCCTCCCCCCCTCTCCGACTCCCACCCCTCTCTCTTTCTTCTCTTTCCCCTCTCTCTCTCTCTCTGATTTCCCTCAAAAAGTAATGACAACTAGACATTGAATGCAGTTCTCGACGATTGTTGTGTCACTTGTTTCACTTGTTTTTACTGACTTCTCAAGAAAGCCCCAACTCTTGTCACCCGAAATGTCAATAAAATAAATTTAATGTGTAGTTCCAAGCAAACGCGCACCTATTGGCGCCACCTGTGTCCACTTTCCTCAAATCACCGCCATGGCTCTGTCGGAATTTCCTATTCCGTTCCAACTTCCCATAGTTCACATCGTCAACATCCCCTATCCGAGGGGAACTGCCTACGCAGTCGGTTAAGCCAACACAACTGAGCCAAGTAGGAATCTCATTAAGTCACCTCAATTGCCAGTTTCAATGAAAAATGCATCTCCCAGGCCTAATCATTGCACTAATGATGTGTTGGCAAGACTTTCGCCACAATCAAGCCAACTAACGGCAATTCCAAGCCCACCGCCATCCCATGTGATTCCTTGACAGTGTTAGCTGGTGTGGTGCCTCTGTGCGGGTTGCGGGGGCAAAGACTCTCAGCGGTGGGTGTTCAAAACGGAGTTCAGCTGCAGATTGTCATATTCCGTCTTTGTTTCTGTCTGCTGTGTGCTTGTGTTTGTGTTTTTCTTATTTTGGCAAGAAGCACGCGATAGCGGGTGCCAATGGAGTGCTTCGCGATGGCAACTTGTGAAAATGACTGCAACAACGACCCACATTGAGAGTACAATTAAACGGCTACAATGGGAATTGCAAGAGCTGCAGGAGTTTTACCGAAACAACAACAACAGCAGCAACGACAACAAGAGCAGAAGTGGCAGCACGGTGGTAACCAGGCAGCAGCCACCACCACCAGCGGTGGCACCACCAGCACCGACAGCAGGGTAAACAGCGAGAGAGCTCTTAGCAGGCAAGTATTATCCTTGCAGGCGAATACAAAACCCAACATTCGTACAAGTCGTTTGCAGTGGCAAGCAATGTACACACAAATAAACAAGTAATCTTAGTCGTGTTCTCCCCCGGCGGCAATCGTTGACTCAACATCCCTGCCGCACTGCATGCAGCTGCAGCTGCAGGGTGGCATTGGGACGGCCCTGCCGATAGCGGATGTTGGAACTCAGTATAGATCACGTTAGAGACAACCTAATGGCTGTTGTTAAGGGGGGGCGTGGGATGTCTGACGGCGGCACCTCGACAAGAAAACGCAGAAGAATTGACTATTGTTTGATCAAGCTGCAAAAGTTGACTCGATCTCCGGCGCTGGACGCTGTCGCAGACCACCATCACCAGTTCAAAGAGCCAACAATGGGATTTACGTTGATTGCTCACAAACTATCGCAGCATCACGTCCACGCTGTGCACTCAAATGGGTACTTGTTGGCTGAGACCCACCCCGCACCCTGAATGCACTCGCCGCCAGTGGCCATAACACAAAGGTGAAGCAGAAGTTTAAATAATTTATTTAGTGGAAAATTATTCCGAAACGTGACTGCCCGCACGACGAGGGACGCAGGACTATTTGCCTTCCGGTCAACACCGAAAGCCATCCACAATAAACGAGGCCCCAAAGCTCTTAAATTAAATATTTTCCAGTTTTTTTTTCACCTTTTCTCTGCTCCGTCTGTTTGTTCCTTCGTGGGGAGGGGTGGTGCAAGGGGTGGGTGGGATGTGGCAGTGGGGACCACTCGCTTTGAATGCATCCTCTTGTATCTGCAAAATGCCAGTCATGCGTTAAAGAGGATATAAGTGATATGAATGGCACAGCGTTTGATGGTAAATGGATCCTTTTGTGCGATGAATTGTGGGTGTTGGGTCGGTGGGCTTGGTGGTGGCGTCAGCAATAAAATTTTTGCAAATCTGTGCCGGCTGCTATCGATACTCCCGGAAGAACGTCACGGTCGCGATAATGCAACCACGACCTCACCGCCATGGAGCCACTTACGATGAGGTGGCAACGCAATTAAATCGATGTGGTAGGTGTGAGTGCCGAGAGGCATGCTAAAGAGGTCATTAAAGCATGCACGCAGGCTTGAGTGTAAAGGGAGAATGCATTGATTTGAGGATGCTTGGGGGGGTTTCATGTGATGGCTTGATGGGGCTTGGGTAAATAAGCAGGATTCATTAAAAATGTTTGAAAAGAAGCAACCCTGGTCAAAGCTTTGGAAAGTAAATCAAAAGTAGAACCGAATCAATTTAGTGACGCTCACGCACAAGCCTAGTGGCCAACAAATCACAGGCTCTCGGATACCGAAAGTGCGTCATCAAATTCATTTCCTCTACTGTGCACCAGAGACTTAAAACTCAGACGTCTTGATAAACTGCGAACCTTTCACACTTTTCAACGGTCCCGTCTAGCGATTTTTCATCCCATTAGCGACTCAACTTTCAATTTCCCACTGCATTCGAAGGCGAACACAACTGACCGTAAATTCATCATTATTCCACCAGTCGGTAATTAAGGATGTCCATAAACAATTAAACGAATGATTGTTGCGGTTGTAAAACATTAATGCAAACAAACAAGTAGTTAGCGCCTGCCTGCCTATCAAAGGGTTTAAGTGGCAATTGGTTTACACCCGCCTCACAGGTAGCACCACTTGCCGTATAAGAACTACCCCCTCGCCGCAGGATCATCAGTCTTGTGCAAAATTCCATCACAGAGTGTTCAATCTAGAGGATAATTCAACAAAGAAATGGAGACCACCATTTGCCGCTTTTCCTGCTGTTCCTGGATCGGAGAGGTTCGTGATCTGTCTGCCCACTGCGTCACCCATCACAGTCCGCTCGTCAAGCACTCCAATAAAAGCAGTGCATTCCTGTTCCAGCTAAGAGACATCCTGGAGAGCGCCTTCCTGCTGTGCTCCGAAGACCTCGGGCTGTTCTGGTTTCTGCGAGATACCGACACGTGTGGAGCTTCCATCAAATGGGGAGTGTTTGCAGTGGAAGGTGGAAATGGGATCCAGTACACTGCGAGGATCGGACGAATGGGAGACGAGGTTGTCACATACTTGGGACCCCATTCCATTGCCTCAGGTCGGTATGACTTGGAGTGGTGTCGGTCTAGTTTTGAAGCCATGCTCTGTGGAAGATTTTCCGAAGTAATGGAACTGAACTTCAGTGAGATCAACGATTGCGCCGGCGAAGGCTGTGGCGGACTCTTCTCAGAAATTGTTTGGTGTGACGATCACAGTGAAGATGTTGATGATGTTGACTGCGAAGAGGAATTCAACCCGTTGCACGACATCCACTTCCCTGAATGCATCGCTTGCCTTGGAGATCACCTCAGTCATGATGGCTGCGCAGTTTGCACAGCCGACATTCCTTCAAACTTCGTTTTTGATGAGGCGAAGACCGCTAAGGATGGTGTTCTATTTGAGGATTACGTTCGTTGGAAGTTCGATGAGACAACTTGTGACAGTGCACCCACATGTTGGATTTCTGAGGAGAACGAGGACATGGATGGGTTCTTCCGGGGCTTAAAATCCTTTGAGCGTATATTTTTGTGTGAAGAGGATCAGGAACCTGTGGACTGCTTGGATGAAGACAGCTTCAGTACGCCTTCAGATTTGTTGGGATTTGAAGATCTTCACATATGGGGACACAAGATCACAAAACCTTTACCTTTTGAACCAGCTGGAGGTTGGGAGGATTTCTGCACAGAAACCCTCCCGGATGAGTTGTTTGACTCTGAGGGACCTGCTCCAGCCGATGACGACATCGAAGAGATCTTCCGTCCAGACGAAGAAAGTGAGGCTCTTGAATATATCAGTTGTGAGACGATCATTGATGCCGATTTTGTGATACTTGTGGATGTGGACCTAGAGCTGGCCTTTCTTGATGGGGCTGTCCACGCTGAAGTCCTGTTGTCAGACGACGAAATCAATAGTTCGTCTGATGCACTGTACACAGAAATTGATACAAACGTGAAGAAGTTGTGTGAAAATAATTTCGAAAATCAGTACCTAGTAGTGTAAGGATGATTTTGTAAATTTTTCTGAGATCTAGGATGTACATATGAGGACGCTTTAAGAGAATTTGATTTATTTTATTGAAATAAATAAGTATAGTAAGGATATGCTTGCGTTCTAAATTTCCATTGAATTTGAAGGGGGTATTTTTGGGGTTGCTTTGGGTTATGTGGTCGTTCTCTACGGTCGTTTGCGGCGTGACTTCCGGCGAATTTTTAATGAAACTTGACTAGACTCCTTCAAATCAGACTTCACCGGAATTTGTGAGCTCCAATCTTGTGCAAAACATTTTTTGAAATCATCTTCTGGGATGCATGTCTCTCTTCAATGAAGAAAAGTCGGTCGAGTAAGGGAAATTGTGCACATTGGTTCACATATTGTCGTTCAAAACTGTTGATCAGTATTGAAGGCATGAGTCTTAACCGGAAATTTTCTAACTTTGTCAAGTGAGGTGGCAGTTTGCAGAGGTTTACACATAAGCTGTCAATCGCGCAAAAACCTCTGGCCGATTGGAAGCCTTTGATGATGATGATTTAACTTTGGCCTGTAAAGCGACATGCGCCTGGTCAAACGTCTTCGGATACAACGCTTAAGATGGCTAGGCCATGTAGATCGTGTGGACACCTCTGCTCCGGCCTGAAAAGTCTTCGCATCAGAGCAATTGGGACAACGCAACAGAGGACGATTTATGCTAAGGTGGCGCACATAAGTGGAGAAGGACCTCAACCAACTTGGAGTGCGCAGCTGGAGGCTTCGTCATCGTAACGTCAATCGTAACTTCAATCAAAGGAGAAGAAGGAGCTGCACAATGATCAATTTCTTCTTTTTCTTGTGGCGTTACAGTTTGGGGTGGACCAGGGCCTCATCTTAACCAGCTGCCGCCAGTTTCGCACTCCAAGTTGGTTGAGGTCCTTCTCCACTTGTGTGCGCCACCGTCCTCTGTTGCGTTGTCCCTATGGCTCAGATTCGAAGACTTTTCAAGAAGACAAGAAGACAGTGGTGTCCATACGCTCAACATGGCTTAGCCCACCTCTATTCAACAAATCCCATTGTACTGCAATCCATTTGATCGATTTTAAGGTTTTATTTTCCGCCAAAAAATTCGTTCATTTCAATTTTCAGTCTAATTCAACAAACCACCGCTGCCGTGCCCTTTGGGAGACAAACCCTAAAAGTGAATGAATTTCATGTTTATAAACCCCCGCTTCACACCGACGTCCGCTGCAATCGGAAATAATTGAAACCATTCCATCGGCCGGGCGGATAGTGATTTGATTGCAACTGCCGACCACATCCGATCAATTGAATTCTGTCAACCCGTGTTTTGCTCTGACAAACAAAGTCACCGCTCAGGCGATGACAAACCGCACTCAATCGAAATTATTTTCAAGAGAGCGCCCAAAATATCGTGCGGCCTGTGCATGCGAATCGTTTAGGCTAATTACTCCCACAAGCCTGTTAGTTTATGCTGACCCTCATGTATGGGGGCAGATGGTCTTTCTGGACTGTATGCTGTACTGCTCCTTCATCTCATTTGTTTGAGTAATAAGGACAACGACGACGAAGCGGCACTGTGTCAAGGTGTCTCCCTATTCCTTCTTAATTGGCTTCCACCCCATGCACGGGGGCGTGAATGTAAATTTCTGATTTCAATTAAGCGGAACGTTTTCTTTTTATCGCCACTGTTGACCCACATTCCGAGGGGATCGGCGACTACGATGTGTGTGTGTGCTTTGTGGTGTAGCGAGCCATAACCGTTGGGGTTGATGTGAAGACGACAGATTTACGAGTGCCCATCAAAATTAATAAATCGGCGGCAGAGATGGAATGATTGCGAAATGGCTTCCAGGCAGGTGACCCAAATTGTGGTGATGGTGGGTGGGCCCGATGCACAATCTGGAGCGTCCCCACTTTCATCCAATTCATTTCAATCAGACTGAAGAGGACGCTAATTGTGAAGCCATTGAAGATTAATGAGCGCGGCATGGAGTAGGGGATTGAAATGATGTCTGAAAGCAGACACTTTCAACAGAAGTCTGAAAATCAAGACAATTATCATATGTTCGTAGAGGGGCACTAATGGCCACTAGGGGCTACGGTCTAGCTTCTGCATCACCTACTCGTGTTGAGCTATAGATTTCTGCCGACTCCGTACGGCGAGATTTGAGAACCTTTTCAAAGACAGTCAGTTCTCTTCGAGTGTTGTCTGCAAAACGAAAGAGGTTGTGCCGCGAATTGGCCCGTCCGGGAATCAAACCTTGACCTTCTGGGTGTGGGACGCCACGACGACTCTAGTGGATGATACTGCCTCGGTTAAGCTACATCCAGCATATTGAAGAGACTCCAGCAGCTGCAGCTGGGAGTCTAAGTGACGTCTATTCCATTCGTCATTGTTCTCAACACCTTGACCATGTTAGGAGACTATATATGTTCTTCCAAGATCTTAGACGCATGACATTGTTGAGCTCTGGTTTCAACAAGACGGCGTTGGAAGCCAAATAGCGCATGAATCAATGGACTTGTTGAGAAATCATTTTGACGGGCACTTAATTTCATGTTGTGGCCAAATTTGAACAAAAACCAATTCGGCTCCTAGGTCGTGCGACATCACACTTGTGGATTATTTTCTCTGGAGATATGTAAAGTCTCAGGGCTTCAGAAATAAGCTGCGATTGATGCTTTGGAAGCCAACATTGCTCAGGTTATTCATGAGATTGCAGTCTCTATGATCAAAGTCGCCCAAAATTGAACCTTGAGAAAGAACCACATCAGACGAAGCCGTGGCTTACATTTTGAAAATCTGAATGCCTTAAATTGATCTCTTCACTGTGTGGACAAATTTTAACATAATTTTAAAATTGATGTGCCTTATTTAAGATTATAAATCAAACCTCATGATGAATTACCCTTCATATGCTGTCATCAAGGCAGGACACCCAATATCGATGGCTCGGACAAAGTGTCGCGATAGGAAGCAAAAACTTTGAGGCAGTCAAGGTCTAAGCCTACCTCAGCTCCGCAGTAAATAAGGAAAACGACATAGGTACGAAAAACAAACGTAGAATCACTCTGACAAATCAATTCCTCTTTGACCTTTAGATGACATTGAGTAAAGAAGCCCTCTCTCGAAAGACCAATGCTGGCCTTGTATAAATCTAGTTGATCCCTGTGACAACACCATCAGTACCGAAATCAAACGCAGAATCACTTTTGCCAATCGCTAGTTCTTTGAGCTGAAGAGGCAATCAGGAAATAGAGCCCTCTCTCGAAGGACTAAGCTTGCTTTATATAAAACCTCGATCATCCCAGTCCTTTTCTATGGCACGGAAACCTGGACGTTACTAAAAGTGGATGAGGATTGCGTGCGATTTTTGTCCTTTTTGCGTTGATGGCATCTGGACGACGAACTCTATGGACTGTACAGTAACATGCGCCTAGTCAAGCGTCTTCGGATGCAACGCTTAAGATAGCTAGGCCATGGAGAGCGTATGGACACCACAGCACCTGCCCGAAAAGTCTCACAATCTGAGCCATTGGGACAACGCAACAGAATACGGCTCAGACTAAGATGGGCCACACAAGTGGAGAAGGACCTAAACCAACTTGGAGTGCGCAACTCACGGCAGCTGGGGAAAGATGAGGCCCTGGTCCACCCCGGCCTGTAACGCCACAAGAAAAAGAAGAAATTTATCTCTGTGCAGCTCCTTCTTGTTCTTTGATTGACGTTACGGCGACATGCGCTTCAACCAACATACCAGCTTCAACCAACTCTCCAGCCAGGACGATCTTTTGGCAGCTGCTTCCAATTGGGCACACCAAATTGATTGAGGTCATTCTGCACTTGCGTGCGCCATTTCGTGCAAGGGCGACATCAACTGCGTGTGACTCAGAATCTTGGTTGTTATAAAAAGCAGACGCAGAAGTCCTCCTTTTGGCTTTTTAATAGAGAATGTTCTGCGAGCGATTTTTGGTCCTTTTTGCGTTTATGGCATGGGAAAGAGAAGAACAAAGGCAGAGAAGAGGCCTGTGCCAGTAAAGCCTCTTAGGGTGGAGCTCTTAAGAAGGCTGTGTCGTAGCATGTCCTGGTCATGGTGGAAATTGATAACTGTACTCAATGCATCACTAAGGACGAATAGACAGTACAGCACAAGCCAGAATAGTTTGGATTGGGATAGAATTGGGACAACACAACAGAGGATGTCGTTGCTGAAAATGGCGAAAAGTGTCAGCTGGTGAGACATGTTGCTTGATACATTCCCATCTGTTGAGTTAAACTACAACTCTTCCATGTACGAGTATTTTACCGTCAAAGATCAAGGAATTTGTGCTGGTCACTTTAAGACTTGAGATTTTTTCAAAGATTTGACTAAATATGGGCCGCCTGCCCTTCATATGCTGCCGTGACATAGTGGTTAAGTGCCCCGTCGTGGCATAGTCGTAAATTACCTCGACTCACACGCTGAATGTTCCAAGCCAACGATTGAAAATTGGATCATGTGTTTGGAGATTTTGTTTCTCTTGGGTCTAAGTTCTGGGTTTCAGTTTGCGTAGACACAACATTTTCGACTCTGTCAGAGACGTATGGCTTCTCTTGCAATGTTGACTTCATGGGTTGGTACACTGGTAACCGCCTATTTTGTGCACCTCACCATCCATCCCTCCCACCCCCAAAGACCCGCATGCATCATTGATTTTCTGTGAAATTCAAGCAACATGAATCACTGACTCTTCTACCGATTCTCATGGAAAACGCGGGCGGATTCTTTCCAACTTCGCAGTAAATCCCTTTTGCATTGCTTTTTCCCTTCTCTCCATCGCACGGTCAGAGACTTTTTCTCGACTGTCACGCCTACTACCGTCTTGGCACATTTTCAATAACTGCAAACACGCATTTGCAGATGGCTCCTTTGCATTCCCTACCTTTTGCCATGCTAAGCAGGATGCTCCAGTTCCCAAACTATCTCAGTCTCCTACGTGGTTTCAATACATTCGCCCCACCTCCTCCCTGAACCCTGCTGACTGTTGTTTCTGTCTGCCTGGTGGAGCATCGGGCCGCACGGTGCTTCTTTCAAGGAAAGCCTTCGGTGTGAATTTTCATCGAACTGTGTCTGGTCAATGGCGGGGCGTTGGTTAGGAATACACACTCACATACCACACGTGCACTCACCCACACACACACCCACACCCACAAGTGAATAAATAACTCAAGGAGAGATTGAAAAATAATTTTAAGGTGTTTCCTGTGCTCGGAAGAGAAAAAGGAAAAAAAGAAACCAACCCGTTGTCGACGACGCAGATTGTTTGAAAGTTTTTGTGTAAACAATTTTTCCTCCGTATCCTGCCCACCCGAAGAACCACCAGCAAATGTGGAAAAGAGGAAAAAAAACGCCGTGTACCCACTTGGTGGCGGTGGAGGAGCTTGTTTGTTGTGCCAACGGTTGTTCTCTGATTTAGGGCCGTTGCTTTTGAATTTCTTCGTCTTTTTTTTTTGTGGGTGTCGGGTTCGCTTTTTCTTCATTTTCTTGTGTCTGAATTATGTGTCAGCAGTGCAGTTATGAGAGGGAGGAGATATGCAGGCGGTGGATGGCCTCACATGCTGCGGCAGCAAGATCTTTACGCTCACAGGACAACCAAGGGTAGGGTATGGGACTAAACTGAGCTAACTTGCAATTTATTTGAATACTTAAAGTTTGCTTGCACACCTGAATTTGTGTTGCGTGAAATTAAATTTAAGGATTTTTGGTGTCCTTTATGTCGGGAGTGTTGGAAAAAATACTCTTCAAGTTTGAGAGGCTGTGGGTACAGAGAATGGGCGGGACTTTGCTAGACAAAGGATTTTGAACAAAATTGAAGAGAATTCTAATAAATATATATCATGAGAGTCAAAAATCGCATGGGAGAAAAAATTGCATGAGACTAAAAAATCGCATGAGATATAAAAAAAATTTCTTTGCAATTTAATTTCCCTGCCTTCAGAAAGACGCAATGAAACAGTAGCCACTTACATCATCAAGGTACTCCAACCCCCCACGCCACCAGTCACAGTACCAATCTGCATGTTGTATGCAGATGACATTTAAACGGAACGTCATAAGCGCCAAATAGGTTACGATTTGCTGAGTCAATGGTGTGGAATACTTTGTCTTTATGGCGAAGCATCAGCATCCACACGTACGGCCACCGCAAGCAGCTTGGATTTTATGTGCCGACATAAACCATGAAAATTTGCCATATTCCAACTCAATTGAAATTCATAATCCCATTTCCTGGATATAAACCCACCAGCACATGCTACTCCACCCACCACTTTATATCATTTATTTACTGTGTGTGGTCTCCCCCCTGGACAGAGGAGGACACGGCGCAGGGGACGGATTGCCTTTCTTAAGTGTGCACGGCGGATAATGCGAATGGGAGCGATAATGTCCTGACCTTCTGATGCGTCACGTTTCTCCGATTCGCAAACAAATTTCGTCCTCGGAGAGGGTTCCACTTCATTCTCTGCCTTGCTGGCCACATTTTCCCATGACTTCTCGCACTTTTTTTCAAGTTGAGCCGTGTCCTCCCGCTCTGGTTCGTCCTTGGCAGCGCATTTACCCAGTCCTGCAGTCCTTTAAGTGTAATAATTCATGGAGCCAATCAAAACTCCATTAACTGCTCCCTCTTCGCCATCCGCCACAGACGAGTGAGACAGGGGAAGGCAGAAGTAAGAACGATCCGTGGATTGCACAAACATAGAGACGAACTAGAAAAGACGACAGATGGGGTCCTTAAGGCAGTCTGTCGCAAATCAAACGGCAAACGCATTCAAGGATCTCTGAATTATTAAACGAGGACGACATCACAAACGCACACTGATCTCTCTGCGAGGAGAACATGCGAATTGGCTCCACTACACTTCCGCTAATGTCCCACATCGTATCGTGAGAAGTGTGGGTGCGGTGGATGGGGTGGCACAGCTTTCAAGGATTCTTCTTCGTTTTCCCGTTTATTAAAAACACAATTTCAATTACTTTTCAATTGATACGTTTCCCTTCCCGCCTTCTTTCGCCTTTTCATTGTGTCGCCACGCAGCACAAACGACTCCGCACAAAGGACATGCTGGCGGTTTGAGAATGAAATAACAATTGCCAACTTGGGCGGTGTGGAAAGGATATCCATTCTGCGGATTGCAGTTAGAATGCCATTATCAGTCGTTTCACCATCGTGTCGTGTCCGTGGCGCGTTACAAGCACCATTCCTCCTCTCTGCCTTGATAATGACGATGACGGTGACGATGACGACGACGATTCTCATCATCTGGCATTGTCTATCGCAGGGATTAATTCAATTCAGTTTATTTTCATTTAATTTTCCCAACTGTCGACGACGACGACGACGATGACGACGATACCACTGCCGAAGAGAAGGAAGACCAGCTTGAGGATGAGCTTGCGGATGAAGACCTGGCAATGATGGCGGTGATGATGGTGGCTGCAGCAGTGGTGGCGGTGGTGTGGCAGATCCTTTGACGGAAGTTAGAAATTCAACTCGGCTCCCTATGAGATATTTACTCCAAAAAGAAAGTTATCCTTTTCAGTTTCACTTTGCCGAGGCAACAAGCGTTGAGGAGCGCCGGCAGGGCCGAGGGTGCCAGTCTTGGGTTCGCATGGATTTGACTTGTGTGCTCGCTGTACAATGGGGATGTTTAAATGAATTTCATAATCTCGTTGAGTTTTGTTCTTCGTTTCCTTTTTTTTTTTTTTTTGATTTCATTTTGCATCCTCCCTCCCCCACTTCCACCCACCACCCAGCAGCACACCTCGCCCGGGCTTTTCGGGTGTGGCGTGGACGACGAGCTTATCGCTTCCCATTGTTGGGAATGTATCTCTTTTTCGGAAGGTTTTCCATTTCAACTGTAAAAGGATAAACTTTTTGATGGGCGTGAGAGTGACAGTGATAGAGGGGGAGGATGAAAACATTTTGAAAGTGCCGAACGCAGGCGGGCGCAAAAACGAAACGAGAGGGAAAAAAAGTTCATCTTCGTAACTAATTAGTTTTCCATCCTCCCTGCACAGAGCTGCGGGATGGGATGTCACTGTGGGCAGAGAGTCATTTTGATAGTTTCAGTTGCCATCCAACTCCACCCCCCCCCCCCCCCCCCATCCAACACTCTTGAGTTTTAATCTCTGCAAGTTTCGCATTAGAAGTGGTGGGCTTGAGTGCAGTGCGACTCTCTTTTTTATTTGAGAGGAAAATGCTGAAATGAATTTGGTGCGATGCGGGCTGTCATGTGTCGCAGAGAACTAGGGGAAAAAAATCCGTCTCTGAGTAATGTGAAAGGGGATTCCTTGGAAGCCAGTAACGTATTAATTTTCTGTCACATGCAGGGCCTTTTGCGGATAGAGAAGTCAGACAGTTGTGGGGTTCCATAAGAGGGAGTGTTCTGGCCTCTTCTTTACAAAAGTTGAAATCTTTATTAGTGGAAGTGGCGGTACGCGGATTTGCGCTGAATTTGCTTGAACTGGTTTAATCGGCTTACAGTAGAATATGTCTCCTTTGTGGAGCAATGAAATTTCTTCTTCGGCATTTTTCCTTGCTGCCTAACAGAAGACAAGGCACTTTGTGAAATCTCTCCGTCTTCTCCTTAGATTCGTCTTTGCCTTGTGGAGAAGTGGAGAAACTTGTTGTTTTGGTCTTTCTTGTAACAGAGAGCACTTCGTTATCCTTCATAATCCTATCTCCTGCTATCCTTCTATCACTATCACTGCCAAAGCTAAGACAAACAAAATTTCATTTGAAATAGACCAACGGAATGTACGTCTGCTCCATAAAGCCTACTCCTGAGCGATCCTGTCTTATAGTTTTCTTTGGTTTTTAGAAACTTTTATGATAAGTTGATGAATGTGGCGGACAACTCATAGCACTCGGCGGGAGACAAACGGCTCTAACACGTCGCTACCACTCCTCATCCACATCTTTCACTATTTTTTATGAACAATAGGCGACGTCAAAGCGATTTTACGTTTGATGTTAAGTATGAAGGAATAAAGACGAAATCGTTTCCTTGAGGAAAGGGAATTGTTATTAAGTCACTAGCACTTGGTACTCCTGAATGTCTTCACGTTGTTTCACTTTTTGGGACCATGGTGTGACCAAGTACACGCGAAGATTTATAAAATGAAGCAAATCCTTGTCTGAAGCGACAATAAATTTTGAGGACAATGTTGTCTCCAATTTTTCAAGACTCGGTATTCTTGTGTCAAAAAATATAAATCAGTTTTTTGAATTGGCGCTTTATTTAATTTAAATAATAATCATAAGGGAGCAGCTTTAAAAAAAAACATTCGTGCATGTTTTGCTCTTGTTTGTGGAGGGAAACTCCAGGTAAATGGCTACTCAGAGCAATGACTTTGAAAAGCAATTTATGTGCCGCTTGTCTCCTTAAGTCATACTAGACACGCGGCAGAAATGGGACTGTACCAAATCAGATATGAACAAAAGTCCAGTTTGGAATTTGAACCTAGACATTCCAAGAATGAGTCAATGCACTTAACTCAAAAGCCGTGTCTGACGCATTATTAGGCAGAAGTAAGACCTCATACACATTTCAAGCTCTAGCCTCTTAAGTCCACGGAGTCGAGGTAAGTAGATGTCCACTCACGTCAATGTTGTCGGCGTAAGCTAGCAGTTGAACGGACTTTTGGAAGATCGTACCTCTGGTGTTGTCTTGTGAGTTGCGCGCGATCTTCTCAAGGACGATGTTAAAGAAGTCACATGACAGTGCGTCGCCTTGTCTAAAACCTTTTTTGACATTGAAGGTCTTGGTGAGTTCATTACAGACCTTGATGGAGCAGCGAGAGATCTCCATCGCCATCCTACACAATCTGACGAGATTGGTCAGAATGCCAAAAGTAGACATGGCACTGTATAGCTCTCTATGCACGCTGTCATACGCGGCCTTGAAATCGACGAATAGATGGTGAGTGTCGATTTGTACTTCTTGGGACTTCTCCAGGATTTGCCGCAGTGTGAAGATCTGGTTGATTGTGGACTTCCCTGGCCTGAAACCACAGTGATAAGGACCCATCAGGTTGATGACGAACGGTTTCAGGCGTTCACACAATACGGCAGAGAGGATCTTGTATGCGATATTAAGGAGACTAATCCCTCGATAATTGGTTCAGTCGAACAGGTCTCCTTTCTTGTAGACCGGACAGACAACGCTGAGATTCCACTCATCGGGGATGCTTTCCACCGACGATGTCTTACAGATGAGCTAGTGCAGGTGTCCAACCAGGACATCTCCAGCTGCCTTAAACAGATCTGCGGACAGTTCACCCGCTCCAGCAGCTTTATTCGACGTCAGTATCGATATTGCTATCTTGACTTTGTCTAAGTCTGAGGGACGGAATTCTTGCCTATCAGCGGGATTAGGGCAGTCATCGCCGTATAAAAGTCTGCAGAAATGATCTTTCCAGACTCTCAGCATCGATTGCGACTCTACTACTCGGTCTCCGCTTTGGTCCCGGCAGCCTTCGTTCCGAACCCTATATCCACCGGATAGCTATTTCACCTTTCGTTAAATATTTCGAACCTCATTCCTGCCCATCTCTTCGACCGCGCACTTCTCATACTCTCTCTTTTTCCTTTTGAGAAACCGGTTCTCTTCCCTTCTTTTCTGTTCGTAGAGCTCACGAACAGCTCTCGCAGTGCGATGCAGCGTTGTCGTGTAGTGCTCCTAATTAGCTGCATGTGACTGCCTGCACTCGTCGTCAAACCATGTTACCATAAGTACAACATTTAGTACTGTTCACATTCTCAAATGATTCACCAGTGCTTCTAGGGCCACTAAGGAATAAATTGGGACAGAAAATGCTTGACTTCTGACAAAATTTTCAATCTAAACATTTCCAACCACACGATATTTACGCTCCGATTGCTATTGGAATATGGATACCAAAAATCGAAGGCTGGTCATGTAAGGAAATTCAAAAGTTTGCTGTGCTCGAACCTCACTTTCAAACGAAGGACCCGTCATTCTGAAAGAGGTGAGCAATGACAAACGAGACTTTCACTGATTTCATGTTTTCTTGTCTCGGTCACTTGTTAACCGAGCTTCAGCCTTATTTCAACAGATCTATCGATTGATACATATATGATACTTTGAAAATGGATTAAATTTATAGAGCCATTCACTTTTTGAATTTGAAAGTAAAGCTTAAGAGAACACACAAACCGTTACATTTTTGATGAACATTTTAATTCCTTATAATGATTGGACCTTGCCAATCTTGGGAAGACCTTTATCAGTTTGTTCTCCTCAGAAAATTTTTAACTCCTTGTACATTTCGAGCGGTTTTACGGCCATAACTTGAGTCATGTTGGATTTTATTGCATACGGACCTAACATGATGGATTGTATTGCATACAGAGTTAAAAAATCGCTCGGGACAAAAATTATTCATTTAATACAAATTTGTTTGTAAGTGGCGCCCCCTATATGTCCCAGGACTTATTGTGTGAGCACGGTCTCTTGCGTAGCCCCACAGAAAAATATCTAACGCTTTCCAATCGCAGGGCGCCAATTGACGTCGCTAAAATTTAATTTCACGTGACCAGGAAACTTCTCTCGCAATGGTAGAGTTGTGTGGTCTGTTACCCCGTCTTGTTAGAAACAGAAATTTTCCAAAATATTCATCCGACAGCCGGGTTAGGTGGGTGTTGTACGACATGTTCTACGTACGCCGCGAAATCGATAAATGCCGACCATCAGCCACAGCAGTCAGTCATATTTTCGACTGAGCGTGCAATACAACAAGCACAGGCCTTACGACATCCGTAGCAAGTCAGCACAATTTTACCAATCGCCTGCGTAGTTGGCTCGCAGTTCGTGAAAAGTGGGTACGTTTGAATCACCATACTTGTACTCATATTAAAAATTTCCACGCGCCGATTGAATCTTACGCGACCCTTTATCATATTTGGCAAACATTCGACTAGATTTGTGACACCTCAAATGGAAGCTGATCAAAGCAGGTGGCAAATGCCAACGCTACCAACTTAAAACTGCAGAATGAATGACCCTATTAAATTTTTTCTTACTTCGTGTATTTTGGGTCTATTCCCAATTATGCCGAAATATTGAATATTTACGTACGAATGCATGTCCATCAGAAATTGTTAAGAAAAGAAAAAATCAGAAGATATGAAGATTTTGACAGACTTGAAAGATGGACTGATACTTGCACCTACAGCGAACACACCTAAAATGTAAGTGTTTACCTCTCTGGACACGAACCTTTAAAAAAAGAATCCGAGTTACACAGTATGTGACGAGGTTGCTTAGAAAGTTCCTCAGAAAACGAGGCCTGGATGATTTCTAATTTTATTTTTTGGGAAACCGATTGAATAAGTCTTCCAATAAGTGAGTTATCCACTTACATGAGTAGGAAGTTCTCTAAAAAGTAACTTACAGAGATAAGGTTGTAGAGATAGTTTTCCTTTAACATCATTCTTCTGTTCAAGTCTTGCAAACTTATCCTCAGCTGATACAACCGCTCGTTAGTTATATAATTCCCTCATGAATGGGGCATTTCGAATATCTCTTCTTGACATTTATGCCTTTCAATGATCATGTCTCAAAAGTTATCCGATCGTGATTGAAATCTAGAGACATTCAATTCCCTCAATGATGCACAAATCAAATGCGGGACAACATTGTGATGAGTGGCGAGCGTTTCTTCATTCGCGTGATGCACGGAAATTCGGCAAACTTGACAATTTTTCCCTTCAATTTGTGAACTGTGCTCAAAATTTCGCATGCACAACACTCTTCACCTTATCTCTGACCGAAGTTCTCCCCCAGCACATCGCATTGAATTTGAATTCCCGTCTTTTTCGCAATTGTTTGCGGTTCCGCAGTCGTTCGCTGTGCGAAATTTTCGTCCGGAAATTCCGAAACACAGTATTTGTATCCAGTTTGTAGTTTCCCCCGCCGCCGCCACCGCCTCCAACTGGCAAATGGCAACAGAAATTTTGTTCAAGTTATTCTTCGACAAAATTAAACACAAAACTTCTGTCAAAAATGTTGTTCCCTCTCCTGGTTGTTTGCCGTTCGCTGTTCCGGGATATTTTTGCTGCGCACCACCCTACGCCTCCCGCGCCCGCCACAGCAGAAGAAAGCAAATGAACGAACGAGGAAACTTTTCAAATAACAGTTTTCTTGGGAAGGTTGTTTAAATTTGCCAACCTTGGCCGGTCCACGAGTCCCCACCATCGCCCGTCACCTCACCAGTGAGTGTACTTACCTCCGATTGCCGCACATGCATCGATAATTCGAGCACCGTCCTCGTCGTCAGTTCGGTTTGCTCGTCCTCCCTCCTGACGGGGAGTTCTTGTCCAAGAAGTTCAATTTTATTTCCTGGAAACCTTTTGTACTTGTCCGGCCACTGACAGGTCTTGTTGTAGTACACGCATGTGTGTGGGCGGGTGGGTATCACCTACAACCGCAAGTTTTGCGGTCCTTGTAGTCCTGGAGGAGTATAGGTTGGATAAGTTGGGGTATCTGATGTCGGTTACTCGGAGGTGCATCTGATACCTTGAACGTTCTCGTAGATCGGTTATCTTAGCGTCTCGGTTGGCTGGATGATTTTTCATTAAAGTTTTGTTCATTTGATGCTCTCACAGAAAATCGTTTAGCGCAGCGCCCCGCAGCGAAGTGGATTCTTTGCGATGGCATACATATTTATGAGAGCTGTGGGCGTGTCTTAAGGGGAAAAATAATAGGGCCCCTCTCTGCTGGGAATGTACCTCCTGAATGGATTTACAAATTTCATTTTTTTTTGCGGAAATGAAAAATTCCACAGAAGAGATGGGGTAGTCCACGTTCAATTGAGGTTACGGTGGGAGATGAGACGACACGAGAAACGAGGAATACCTCATGCTTTTGACTAGTGGTTAACAAAAACTCTGAAGCTCTCTGGACTTATATAGAAGGCATGTCAGGGTGATGAGGAGCGCATCAAGCATATAAAAAGTGTAAGACATGTTTGGCACCCACGACAATGTGTCCATTAGCTTAAGACTTATCTGGAATCTACATAAACTTCTGCCAAGAAGCGGAGTAGCAAAAGCCTTCTGCCCAATGATCCCTGACAGAGTGTCAGTACTGCCAATGGAATGTAGAACTATGGACATTGGGGCGTATGTGGAACATTTTTGATTTAATTTGGTTTTACGGGGCGTATAGGTAATATTTCTTTGTTTCAGGAATTCTTTATTTGCTTGATCGTGAAGCTTATGTCAGTGCCCCCTTTCTAGTTTCCGAATTTCCAGTTTCACCCTCCCTCTCCCCCTTTATAAATTCGCCGTGTGTTGTGCTTGATTCCGATCACTTAGGAGCATTCGCAATTCCTTTGTCATGACTCACTTACAAGAACGAAATGAACGTCCATCTTTCCTTGCTATAGACTAAGACTAAGTTCATCAGGACAGGACAGACGTATGCTGGGCATTTTACCCAATTGCTCATTAAACCAAAGAATGCAAAGATTCCAAAGAGAAACACAGCGCTTCAGGGAAGTCTGACAAGCTGCATTGTCCTTGTGACATCCTAGCCAAGGTTCCGAGGTTATGCACCTCTCTTTGGTAGTAACATTAATCTCGTTCGGGAGTGAAGTCCTCCTTAACTTTGGGCGAGCAAATCAAAATTTAGTCAGCGAGCCCCACTTGCCTATAACTCACAGGCCTGACAAACAGGGGGTGCCACTTACAAAAAAATTCATATTATTTTTAGAAAGTACAAATATTTCAATCATGCATGTGAAATGGTCATGACAGTCTGATTATTGGCTCACAAGTTACAGTGCTTCGAGTGACGCTGCTTTTGCGATTTTTAAAACACTGGATAAAAACAGAATTTCGTGTGTTTGCTAAACACCGCGTATTGATGGGAAAAAATAACGTACAAGCTCAGCAATGGCTTGAAAAGTGATGAAGGGGAATCTGCTTAATCAAAAACAACTATTTGTCGGTGGTATGCTGACTTTAAACGTGGCCACACAGACACCAATGAAGATGAATGCTCTGAAACGCCAATTGAGGTTTCACCTGAAAACGGCAAAAAAGTACACAAAGTCGTTTTGGAAAACCCGCAAAGTGCATTTACTTTTCTGTCGGTTGGAAGTAAAACAGAACATGTTCAGTAATAGAAGGCAAATAAAATTTGACTAATTTTATGGGTAAACATACAGACTTAGCAAAAGGCATTTTAAAAACAGCTTAAGGCAGAATGAATAGTCAACTGCTTTGGGGAAAACGTACAGATTCTTTTAAAATACAGGGTCTGGATGATGAAGACGAAGATGAAGAAGCCTGTTTGCGTTCATGGTTTGTCGAGAAGAACATTCAACCACAAACGGCGTGTACAGACCAACGCCTAAGATAGCTAGACAATGTATAGCGCATGGAAAACACTGTTCTAGGCCGGAGAGTCTACTCCAAGCTAGTGGGACAATGCAAAAGAGGACGCCCGTAGATCCGTTGCCGCATACATGTGGAGAAGGACCTCAACCAACTTGGCATGGGCAATTGGATGCTGCTGGCTAAAGATAGTGCCAGCTAAGAAAAGTTGCTGGCTTGGACCCGGGTCCGCCTCGGACTTTAGCGCCGTTTGAAGAGGAAGAAGATGGCAGAGACCTTAAAGATATCAGAAGGCAGTGTGTACACTATTTTGCATGATCATTTGTCCATAAGAAAACTATTTTCAAAATGGCTGCCGCGTTTGCATACTATGGACCAAAACGATCAAGGTATCGATGATTTAGAAGGCTGTTTGGAGCTGCTTCGCCAATATCAACAGGACTTTTTGCGTCGTTATGTCACAATTGATGAAACATGGATTCACCTTTAGACTCCAGAGTCAAATCGGCAATCAGCGGAATGGACAGCAGCCAATGAACCACGCCCAAAGCGTTCAAAAACACAAAGGTTGCCTGGGAAGTTTATGGCATCCGTATTTTTGGATGCGCATGGAATTTTGTTCATCTTGAAAAGGGAAAATTACAGCCAATACATGGCATTGTACATCTGAAGGAGGAAATTGCAAGAAAACGAAATAATTCTTTTCCACGAAGACAACGCACCGTGACACAAGTTTTTGGCTACGATGGTCAAATTTTACGAATTGGGCTTTGAATTGATTCCGGAGCCACTGTATTCTCCAGATCCAGCCCCCAGCTATTTCTACTACTTTTCAGACATCAAAGCGATGCTCGCCGGAAAGAAATATGACCCGAATGAGGAGGTTTTACAGAAATTGAGGCCAAAGATAAATCTATAAAAAAGGTATCGGAACCAAGAGCGACGTTCGACTGATTGTATCATTCTTGAGGGAAACTATGTTGATGATAGAAGTCGAATGTTTTTTTATTGATTACTCCCGGGCTTTACTGAGTGATGTGTACAACCAAGCCCCACACCTAGTCCATCTTAACCGCTTTCCATGCCTTGTCAGGTTAGGGAAAGTCATCCATCTACCTGGCGTCATACCAAGCCACTGCCACTGCCTGATGGCCATACAAGCTTCCATATTCAGTATCCGTCACAATGACTTTTACTTACATTAGTTGCAAAGACGACGAGGAGGATGTATCTGTAAAATCTCAATCTCCTCTATGACTGCCAAGGTAGAAAGAATGGCCTACAGAAATACTTTTTGGACAACCTTGGTAAACACAGCCACATAAGCTTAGGATAGCTTGACAGCTGCATAGCTATTTAAAAATTATTTTAAAGGGCACCGGCGAACTATCCTTGTGGCGTCACAAAGGACCCAATGCCGGCCTAAGTGTCGCTGTCTCACTGTTAACCAGCCGCTCTAACCTAACCTTTCCTGCAGTTTCAGATATACACCCACAGGCAACATAAAGCAGAGCAAGCCTCCCTCGCATTGGGGTCTAGTCACTATTGTTGTGTTCAAAACTGAAGTATTCGTTTTGCGAAGCATCCGTTTTGTTTTTATGCGACTCTCTCGAGACTTCCTCTTCCGACTTTGACAATTTAATCAACGGCAACACTGGTGAAGTGACGACACTGAAAAATCTCCTTAACTCTTCCTGTCGGCCTTCAACTATGAGAGATGACAACTTTCTGTACGAAGGAGGAATGAAAAGAAGAGGACTTTGACCACCCACACATCAGATCATTTGCAAGTACTTTGGCATGACCTTCAACAGGACTCCCAAATCCCTCCACAAATATCCCTTAAGCTCTCCACGAAAGCAAATGCATATCCAACATCAAACTATCTTAGACAGATTGTCCGAGAAGTCCCCGAGAGCCATCCCCTTGAGACCGTCCATCTGGCACTCATCGGTGACATGAAATAAAGTTTTCAAATTTTTTCCTTCAAAGTATGTCCTGTTGACATGTCAAATCCACTCACATGGAATAAATATTCCTCCGTCCGGCTTTCGTGAGCCACTCGAGTGCACGGGCATCTAAGACTTCTCGCAGAAACGCCATTCATTTGAAAGCGACTCGAAGCAAAGCGAGACGGTGGCCACAATGCTAAAGTGCTCCTTTCAGTTCAACTGAACCGTAACCGATACATTCCGCCACACCTTCCCAGCACCGGCCGGGGATATTTGCTCTTCATCTCCAGTCAAGCGCTGTGCGAGTGAAGCTACCCAGACCACGGATCACCACCGAAGCCTGTCCAGCTTCACAGTTTTTCACCGACACTCTGCGGCGGCAGCAATGGTGGTGGTGGTGGTGGTGGTGCGATTCAAATGTGAAATGGAGTTTTTCTCTCAGTTTTCTGTGCGCTTTTTGATGTGCGGACTTGGGAGTGCGAAGGTGGAGTTGGTGGCGAGTTAACGCTTATTTTGGATTGCCCGTGGTTGCACTTCACTACAAGTGAAAAGCACTGCAGATAGATTGAGACAGCCGCATGCCACTCCACGGCGCAGCTAGACATTTCGTGGGAATCGCTTGAAGTGAGACTTGATGTAATTGGATTTGAGTTTGAGCACTAAAATTCATGACCTGCCCTTGCTTGACGGCTGCAGTTTTAGACAAGCGGATGGTGCTCAACGTCACGGTCGTAGAGTGTGTGGGTCCTAGGAGTGGGAGAGAGTTGTGTTGGATGCTTGTTGGATTGAGCCATGAACTTTTTCCAAGTAAGATATTCTTCAATTTGAAGCTTTATTTCAGACTTCCGTACTGCAGGTTCCTTCATGCCATTTGTCTTCGAAGTATTTCCCCAGCAACCCTGTGCCTGACGCGTATGGGTCAGAAAATGTGTTTCCATACCTCTCCAGTCAACATTTTCGGTGCTCGTTGCCTTTTGATACACATGCCATACATTTTTCAGTTGCATAGTTTTAGGATCATGTTCTTATTATGTTCAGGCTCTTATTATGCGGCCCACTTCTTCAAAAGCAACGAATGTGACAAAGACGTCTCGCATTACATGTCCCTTTCACTTCTAAGAAATATCCTTTGTCCTTATAGTAATTCCTGCTCCAGTCATCAGCCCACTTCCCCTAGTCCCCCTCCAATGGCATACCACAAAAAACCTTTCTGAAATATTCAACTACGTCAAGGGCACTTCTTGCTGCAGAGACACACACTTGTCACATCTGGGACACAAATCACAAGTCATCCTGTGCCAGGAGAAGATGCCCATCGAAATCCGAGAGGATAACGAGTTAGTTGAGCACTCAGACGCCCAGCTTCAGCAGCACCGACTGACGGCGCAGCGAAGGAGAGAGACGCACAAAAATGAACCGACTTCATGTATGTAAGTAGATTCTAATTGAAACCGACGAAGCTCCTTATCTCGATGCACTTCCATTTCGTATAAGAACGGCGGGATGACTTGTCCTTGTCATCTGTCGGTTGCCTGTTGTGCCATGTGTCATGTCATACCAAAGGCAGAACTGAATACAATCTCATTTCGTATGGGGCTTAGATGAGGAGCAGGGCGGAAGGACCAAAACAAACACACACACACATTCATTTTAAAATCCTTTGTCTTAATCTTAAGTACTCGTGTGTGTGTGTCTGTGTGTTTGCAGTTCCTAATTAAAGCTGCTATGACGGACAAGGAGGACACCGCTGTGCACCGACGAGATGCAGGAAAGACTGGCTCTGGCTCCGAAGATTAATTATCCTCGTTCTTTGGGATTTGTTAAGTTTTAAATTATTTACTCCTCCGCATGCGATACAAGGCATGTCTAGCTAATGAAGAGCGCGCTAGCTACGTTAAACGTTTCAAGGATGATGCCGCAACAATGGTCCTTGAGTGAGGTGCTCCATCATCAAAAAAAAAAAAAAAAACAACACAAAGGAAGCGGAGGAGGGAATATCCATCGGTGTATGGTTCCGTTTTATTTCGGGATGCCATAATAAGGACATTCACGAAGAAACACAAGAAAAAATTGAACCAACGCTAAGGAAAGCAAACGAACCCCATAAAGATGCGGAGATGGAGTGCGCGTGCGTATGTGTGTGTGTGTATGGGGCAATTTAGAGCAGTTTTCCCCCAAAAGGAGCAAAAAAAAAAAAACGTTTTCATCCACCGGTCTCCTTATTTCCAAGCACACGCACACAAAACAATAAAGTGGTTCCATAGCTCACCCACTCCCCCACTCTCCTGCTAATGGCGGCAAACATTCGGATTCTCGTATCTATCGAGGACGAGCAGGGGGTGGGTGGTGTTTCTTTGCGAACATCCTCGGGGCGATATCCGTTAAAAAGCGTGTAGTGTCTAACAAGGATATTCAAGAGGAGCCAAACGAGTGCCGAAGCCACCAAAATGGAACAACGAGCCTTCTCGCTCCTTTATCTCTTCAGGGGTTTTTGGTTTTTTTTTCTCAGCTGTTTATCCTCTCTCTGTCTCACTCTCCCCTACACTTCCTCGTCAATTTGTCGCATGCTTTGCATTTGATTTAGTCGCAATAAATTGTCGAATAAGAGCTTTCATGTTTTGCTAGACGCACGCAAAGGATGGTAGCGATAGGATGAAGAAAAAAAAATCTCCAGAAACGAGGACACTTTGAGGAGCGCTTCCTAGTTGGGATCCCCTAACTCGATCTGTGTGTGCGGCTCGAGGTCCTTTCCATGTCGCGTTGAAACACATTTTTATTTACACGATTTGACAGATGTTTAACGAAGGGGTAAGAACTTTTAGCTGATTTAATTCAATTCCCCGTTCTGGCTTCCGCCGTCGTGCCGCTCCACTCGCTGGGGCCCGGGCTCGCCTGGACGCTGCCTTCGTTTTGTGGCATTTCGTTGATGGTTATATTTGTTTGTGTGACACAGTGACACGTGTTACTTGGATCTCTTGTTGTTTTTCGTTTTTCTCGTCCTCTCGGGAAATGAGTTGGGAGGAGTCGCAAGTCGTTTTGGCAGTGAGATGACATCGTTCCATCATCATCGCAGACAAGAGGGAGTTGTTGGCAGTCGTCTGAGGGAGGGTGGAGAGAAGATTTGATGCCTGAGCTTTGAATGCTTTCTATGCCTGTGTTGACCACAGACAGGCAGAAGCTCTAATTCGATGAAGAACGTCATGAATGATTGAAAACTTTATTTTTTAGGCGAAACCGATTTTTTCGATTTTTGATGTTGAGAGTGGAGATGAAATTTGGGTCGAAGCCATGAATGACTTGCGTGGGCAAAATAAAAAAAAAAAACTCTCTCTTTAGTTGCTGTAGTTGTCGAATGTGCACCCAGGACTATCTGTAAAATCGAAATCTTCTTCTTCTAATTCTTCTTCTTCTTCTTCTTGTAGCGCTACAGTCCAGAGTGAACCTGGGCCTCAACCAACATACCTCTGCAGCTAACACGATCCTCCGCTAGCTGCCTGCAGTTGCGGACTATAGATGGTTGAGGTCCTTCTCCACTTGTGTGAGCCACCTTAGCCTAGGGCGTTCTCTGTTGCGTCGTCCCAATAGCTCAGACTTTTTCCAAATACGTCGCAAGAATCTGGGTAGTCGGACCGTTGTATTCAGCCACGGTTAAGGAAAGCATCAGCTTCATCTTTTACCCTGCGATTTGAAGCTCAATTCACCAGCCAACAAAGAAGAGTTTTGACATTGGACGCCTGGGAGATTGCCAGAGGTATTATATAAGTGAGAAACTCTCTCGTATGCCTTTGCCAAGCACTAACGCAGCGAACTGTGGCTGCATTGTTGCGCAGAGAGCGCCTTAGATGAACAGGAATCTCCTGGCATAATAGCGAAAAAAGAAATATTTTCTTTAAAAACAAAAATAAAAGTTACGTTGTCATCAATACAGACCGCTGTCAAGGCAAGGTAGGTATTTTTTGCGGTCGAAAATTGATAATTGGAAATTGAACACCCTGTGGCCTACACATCAAGAGTCTACAATGAAGGGGAGGGTACTCGTAATGAGTGTCATTTTGTCTGAAACCAAGATCCTAAGCATAATCAGTTCAGCTGTTGACTAGTGGCCGCCATGGTGAAATGGGTGGATTGCCTTGACTCAGACACCGAAGGACCTGATACTTGGACTGTTTGTCTCTCCAAATGGTCCAAGTTACCGACATCACTCGAACGGAACTAATTGTCAATGACAAGCTTCACAAATCTCACCATTGAAAATCGGCAAATAACCCACTCTACTCGTGAAAGAACATAAGTACGCACACTAATTGCTGAAGAAGTTAGGTCCTGGACATTAGTGCCACTGAGTTAGACGAGCTGATAGTTTGATGTGGCCTGAAGCTAGAAAATGGTTTCAGCTAAAAGTACCCATTAACTACCGTCTTGTACGTCGGTGAGCTTCACGTGCGTCCAGAGTAACTGCTCATTCACTTGTTCAACTTGTCATGGTAAAAGGTAAGGTCTACAACCAGATTGACTAGATAGAGCACGTGAACAATAATGCTCCGGCTTAAAGGAACTTCGAATCCTGGCAATTGGAGCGATACAACAGATCGCGTGACAATTGATCGCTTCAACCAATTTCAAAGCAGAAAGAACCAATTTCAAAGAGAAAGCGTTTCAGCTCAGGAGGTACATATGTCGGTTGTTCAGAGCGACCGTACCAGCTTGAGAGGCACAAAAATGTATTCCTTAGAAGAGTGCCAATAAAACCACCAATCCGGTCACCACTTACACAAGCAGTTATAAGAATTTCATCGTCCGCTCCAGCAGCTTTGTTCGACTTCAGTTTCGATATTGCTATCATGACCTCGTCTAAGTTTGGGGGACGAAATTCTTGCCTATTATCATCCAAATTGAAAGGAACATTCTGCCTAAAAGCGGGATTTGGGACGTCATCGCCGTTTTAAAGTTTGCTGAAATGATTTTTCCAGATCGATCGCGACTCTACTACTAGGTCTCCGTTTTGGTCCCGGAAGATCCACCGGATAGCTGTTTCACCTTTCAGTAAAACTATCGGACTTCATTCTTGCAACAGCAGTTCTCCATCTCTTCGAACGCGCGTCTCTCATGCTCTCTGTTTTTTCTTCTGAGAAGCCGGTTCTCTTTCCTTCTTTTCTGTTCTTAGAGCTTATGAATATAGTGTTGCCTTCTAGGCCTCCTGCTTACCTGCATGTGCCATCCTGCACTCTTGGTGAATCCATCGGTTTATTCTGAGTGGTGACAGTGCTGACCTTAGAGAGAACAAATTGAGTTATCCCTTTGGATACAGTTACAATGGGATTTGCTTACGTATTCGGCATGCATGCTCAATAAAAAGAATAATTGGTTGAAAGGCTTTTAAGTGCATATGTAAATGTGCGATTGCTTCTCCATTGATTTAAAAAGGATACATTTTGCCCCAAACTTAAACTAAGGTCAGCAGCCTTAGCCATTGACCTCATCTCCAGCAGATTGCTCTGACTCAACCACCATCGACATATGTCGACTTGACCGAACATTGCTCCAGTTCCTTGCTCTTCCCAAAACTGTGGCAACATTTCAGAAAAAAAAATCTCGCATCCGTTGCCAACAACCTCCAAAGGGCCACTATCCACCCGGCAGCTCCTTTAAATTGTTCTTGCCCCGCAGTGCTCGGGTGTTTCACTTTTAATTACACAGAACGGTCGGTCCTTCGCATAGACCCACTCACTTTTCCTTTCCACCTCGACGAACTCATAAAACTCCTCCGAATCAATACCGCCGCCTTCGCCTCCACCATCGCAGCCGCCGTCGACTAATGAGTTCCGACTTGAGAGACACAAAAAATGCACAAAAATGCACAAGACACCACAGAATTTGTGCATTTTTGCTCCCATAAATCCAATTAAAGATCGGACAGGTTTTCGACCGCAAGTTGACTGTTCTGTTGGGAAAGGTGACTGACATTGGACACAGCAGGCTTGGCAGGGGGACCAGGAGCAGGGAGGTGGAATAAATTCATTCAACGACGAGTCTCAGAATGACGACGGTTGCGATTTTAGGGTTTCATTTCATTGTCTCACCCCTCCACTGATGGTGTGTATATGAAGAGCAGTCCAAACGACCCCGATGCACTCCGCCAACTTGAGGAATTGGATTTGATTTGCATCCGTGCCACAGAGACAACACACACTTACCCTGAGGTGAAACGTTTAATTTGTCCGTCCTTCGCCGGAGGCCTGGCAGACGAGCAAGAGGCTTGATCCTCATCATTGTCGTCGTCATTTCACAACACCAGCGACGGCTTACGGACGTCCGGAGTTATTAAATTTCCCATCGACTGGATCCCGATGCAAGGTGGGGTTGATGCAAATGAGAGAAATCAGGGTGCTCTCCGGGGTTCCGTTTCGTGTGAACAGCAGACCCCGCTGGCGCATGTTGGCGGTGAGAGAGCGGCGGGAAAGGGTCAAATGGAATTATCCTTGTCCGGAATGGAATTCCGGGTATTATGCCGTGTCACATATCCCATTATCCTCGATGTAAGGCTCGGAATGACTTCAAATTGAATGTTTGACATGTGCTATTGTGTGTGAGAGGGAGGGGTGGGGGGTGAGTCGTTCGTCATAAAGGACACAAGCGAATTGTTGCTGCAAGGCACAGAGATGGTGACGATGAGATGTGGTATGATGATGTGGAGGAATAGTGAATGGGTTGGCCTAGGAATTTTTGGACTAGGTGCCGATGAGTATGGAGTTTCCTGGTTTGGGGGTGCCATTCGAAGTCTGTTTCAATGAGAGTGAGGTTAGGTGCGGCACTTATAGTGACGACAAAGAGATCGGCATTTGATAGGTCTTTTAAGACTGAAGACTGCGACACAATGGCTGTCATTGTACTGCAGCGTCACAAAGCTTAACATTGTTTTGCGCCCGCTGATTTGTTTGAACGGCAGAGTGGCACTTATTTGACTTCTTATGGTGTGGTAAGGCCCTTTGCCGGCAAATTAATTCGCGTTTACAACTCTGTAACGAAAGAGTTTTCCACATCGCTAACCACAGCCAAGCCAAGTAAAGCGTTTAGACACCAAAAATCTGGACACAAATAGTCCAAGGCGATGGAACAAGAAATCTCAATTAGGCATTAGTTCGAATTTTGAGATGACAGACAAAAAAATTATTAAGCCGCATCAAACTTCAACACAAGTCTTCCCGGGTCGTTAGATGGATACATCGAAGCTGAAGAAGGCCACTGACTTCGTCCTAAGTGGAAAGTTTCCTGTAGATGATCGTCTGTATACCTACCGTCTGAGGGGAGTGAGGAATTCTTTGACAGCCGTTTCTCAGAAAGAAGGGAACCATGTATTTAAAAAAGAAAGTTTTGAGGGAGTTGATTGTACCCAAAATGAAATCTTTTGATGAGACACGCTTCTTGGCCTCAGCGGGTATAGGCAGCAGTCAAGGAACGCAACGTTGTCTCTTGTTCTTTTCAACTCATAAGTGACACAGCCCCGATGTTAAAGAGTAGAAGGACGAATTTCTCATGATTGCTTGTCAAAGTTTATCGGAAGTGGTGGTTTTTATTCGCTTTCTTATTGCTAAAGTCGCGCTATAGTCGGAAGAGGATTAAGGAGTCAACTTATATGTCTCTTCAGATAACTCCTTCTCTCTGTTTCTAGAATTCATGGTGGAAAACCAACATACCGTCTCAGAAGGATCAGTTTCTTAGCAGTTTTCTGACAGCCCTTTTTTAACTCGTGTGCGACATCTCGATCTGTTGCGTCTATCCAATGACTTGTATTCGACGGGATTTGTTAACTTTTCCTAGAAAACTTGTATGCCATATAATAACTGAATCATTATGACCATTATCCATGTGGTCTCTATGATTAAGACGTTTGTAGGTGCTTGGCTAGGCGCATGTCAGCCAATCTTGATATTTTATATTCCTGCAGCCTCTGATGAAAGTTCTGCTACCCAGCTCTAAGCGCGCCATGCTATGTTAGAATTCACGTAAGGCGTATCTTCGTTTTCACCGAGACCTTCAATATCAAAAAAAGTTTCAGACAAGGCGACGCACTGTCATGTGACTTTTTTAACATCATCCTTGATCGTGCGTAACTCACAGGTCAACACCGGAGGCACGATCTTCCAAAAGACAGCTCAATTGCTAGCTTACGCCGACGACATTGACGTGATTGGTCGAACACAGCGAGCCGTCAATGATGCGTTTGCTGGCATTGAAGCGGAAGCGGCTAAAATGGGTCTGGTGGTAAATGAGGGCAAAACGAAGTACATGCTGTCATCAAGGAAGGACACACAACATCGGCGTCTCGTCTCGGCGTAGGACTTCGTCTACCTCGGCTCCGCAGTAAACAGGGACAATAACACCAGTACCGAAATCAAACGCAGAATCACTCTTGCCAATCGCTGTTTCTTTGGGCTCAAGAGGCAATCGAGTAATAAAGCCCTCTCTCGAAGGACTAAGCTTGCTTTATATAACACCTTAATCATCCCAGTCCACCTTTATGGCGCGGAAACTTGGACACTACTAAAAGCGGATGAGGATGCCCTTGGTCTCTTCGAGGGAAAAGTTCTGTTTGGTCCTGTTTGCGTTGATGGCATCTGGAGGAGAAGATTCAACCACAAACTGTATGGGCTGTACAGCGGCATGAGCCTAGTCAAGCGTCTCCGGATACAACGCTTAAGATGGCTAGGCATGTAGAGCGTATGGACACCACTGCTCCGGCCCGAAAAGTCTTCGAATCTGAGCCATTAGGACAACGCAACAGAGGACGGCCCAGAATAAGGTGGCGCACACAAGTGGAGAATGACCTCAACCAACTTGGAGTGCGCAAATGGCGGCAGCTGGCGAAAGATCGTCCTGCCTGGAGAGGCATGTTGGTTGAGGCCCAGGTCCACCCCGGACTGTAGCGCCACAAGAAGAAGAAGAAGAAGAATCTTCGTTTTAGGGACATTTTTTTTCTTTGCTGTGTTCGCACTATCACTCTCCCAAACCTCTCTGAATAGTTATACAAGAAAATGCAAGGTTACCCTGTTAAATGTCAGTGGCCCTATGTGTAGCAGGTGCACTCTGTTCCTAGGAACTATTTTCTTGTTGGATTCGTCTCGATCTTAATATTTCGTTGCTCGACGTATAATCGTACGTCCATCCCACAGTATTTCTAGGGTATCCCTTTGGCATCCTATCTTTGCTATCTAGCTATCTTTGTCAACAGTACATAACCCTAAGGGGGACAATATCATAACCCTTTCGACATCCTATTCCAGCTTCGCTTGCACCGTTTTCTCTCCTCTTAGATTTGTGATCCTGCATCCAAATGTTAGAACGCCTGTTCAAGTTCCTTATTTGCGTTATTGGAAGAGTTGATTGTAGAAGTCGTCAAAGGTATCTTTTGGCCTTTGTGGCCCCTTTTTTAAATGCCAAAGTATCGTATGGTTTCTTTGTGTGCCGTATATGAAGAGTTTTCCATTACCACTGCTTTGTAGGATGCCAGTACGTAGGATGTATTTGCCATTACCATTCGAAATGTGTTAACCGTTACTGTGCTGCCAACATATTTGTCCATTTTACACCCTCGTACCGCGTAGAGCAGTCGCCTTTTTATTCTGGGAAGACTGCGTTTACTTGGAAGACAACAACGCAAAACCGTCAGTAGTACACAAACCACGAGCAACAGCAGCGACTGCAAATGCAAGCCGGTGGGACATAAATTTCCTTCCAAGCAATACTCCGAAAAATCCTCGCACATTTTCGTGCACAGCCAATTCCTCTTACTCCTGTCTTTGAAGTTCCCCAACCTAGGTTTCCAGTATGTGGTCACTTACAAAACTGTTGCCTGTTTCTTTACACATTCGGACTGATTCATTCCGTCCTGAAAATACCTTAAGACCAATTACTTGAACACACAATAATCTTCTCGCATCGAAAACTTATTTTAAAACTCCACAAGTGGGCAACTTTCACCGACTACGTCAATACGGAAACCTACGATAGAGACGTGCATCCAACAGCCAATTCTATTGCAGGACCAAAGATACGCTTAAAAGTAAACGTCATCTCATCAGTCAAGGCAAACAGAGAATTCCACAGGATCCTTGCAGGCGAAAAATAATTTTGTCAGCGCCAATGTTCACAAAGTACATGGACCGTTTCTGACCCTTCTTGGCCCTTTCTTAGCAACTATGTTACTGTTCTCCAACTAGTAGCTGGGTCGCCCAGTTTGCGACGGTGTCTGAAAGGCGACACTTAAGGAGCTTTTCATAAGCCTTGAGTATTCCACGAACGAGGAAAATGTGAGATCAACGAAAATTTAGTCTAGAAATTAAATTTTCACCTCAGCCAAGACTGAGAGATTGTCAATGTCAAAAGTCTTGGAACATCACCATCGATCCGCCACAGAGCCATTTTGGTTCGCCTTAAATTCAAATGTGGACTTACGTGCTGATTTGTGTTCACCCAAAGTGTCAGACACAATAGCGTGACACACCCTGTAGATACACAGCATCTTAGGGAATTAAAACAATAAAATGGAATCATAAAGGTTCCCAAATTTGACTCCGACATTACTCTCTAAAGTCCACTCCTTCTGTCAGCCACAGATCAAAAATTGTTTTCTGTTATTTGGTCCTTCGAGCCGAATGTTAGAAACCTCAAAAAACCCTTCAATACGACCTCATACCATGCGAATTCTCTCAAAATTCCTCCAAGCCCATTGTGTCTTCGTATTAAAGGCAATCGCTTGGAACACGAATTCCATTTACACGCAGCTTTCACACAATCCAAAGTAAACTATTCATCAAGACGACCCCCTCCCCAACTAATTGCGCCTAATTTCCGCCAACATCTTCAAGTCAGAAGACTACCCGTCACTCTCGGGAGCTAAGAAATCACTCCGGAAATAGTTAGCGGCCATCACACGCAGCCCTGAACGACGACGACGACCCCCCACATGAGCCATTTCAAAAGAAAACACTTAACGCCATCGTCCTCTCCTCACCACCGCATCTTTCGTTTCCAGGACTCATCCTTTTAACGGTGTTTGCTATCTGTCACGCGCAAACTTGCGTCCCGCGCGCACGTGCGCTTTCATAAAACTCAAATCAATCTTCTTCCCGTTCACTCCATTTTGCATTGAACGCAATTTATCTTTTCGATTAAAAAAACAACAACACAGAAGCTCCAACGGAAGTCAGCACCTCCAGCACCCGGCCTCCGGTGGCCCTCCCCGGAATACAAGGGAAACCAATGAAAGCCATTACGAAAATTGTTTCGTCATTTGGGACTAATTCAATTTCGTTGGAATGGAAAATTGACGTTTTCGAAAACTCACACAAGTTGCCTCGGTCCTTGAGGTGCTCTCGAGAATCACGTTTTTAAAATCTTTTCCTCACACAATGATGTATCCTTTTGTGGTTCACCGCAAACACACTCCCACACACTCACACTCACTCAGATGTCGGAACATCGGTAACCACTTAGTGCGTTGGGAGAGAGACTGCGGTGCCCCCCTTCCCATGAATTGGTGGATGTCCTTTCAGGATCTTTTGTAAATTGCTGATAGTCGTTTGCGGTGGCTGAAGATAGGAGGAGGAGTCTTGAGTTGATATATGAGTGCATCTTGGCGGGTTTCCCTTACAATCGTGGCGCACGACGCGCGACCTCCAAAAAAAATTCGACGGCAACCTATTTCGTGTCTGCTTTTAGGCGTACACCATCGACGTGCGCTTGACATGTTGCGTTGCATGCAAATGATTGATGTCAACTGAGTTATGAGACGGAATGATGGATGCTTTAAGGACACGCTAATGGCCCTCGAGAGGGTATCATTAAAATTTCGAATGTGAGCGTCTACGGCCAATGAATGTTTGCGACAGATGTGTGTGCGCTATTAATATGACACATGTGCGAGGGTGGAGGGGATCTGGACGGGGTGCGTGAATGGAGCAGGTTATGCGACCTCTATTAAGTGGAGATTTTAATCCATCATTTTGGGACTTCATTGAAAGCACAAAACCCTCGACAATGAGGTGTGAAGCGAGTCATGGTCGTGACAGTGACTACCTTGATTAGAGCTTGACATTTCGGGTCAGATTTGAAAAGGGGGAAGTGTGTGGTGTACAAAGGAAAGGAGGGAATTCGTCTGAAAGGAAAAAAGTTTCTGGAGGCAGGGCATATTTAATGTATACACTGACGGACAAAAGTATTCGTAACTGAAGATAAATAATCTAGTACTCAATACTAAGTAGTTTGTTTGAAATTTACAAATTTGTTGGTACCAGCACCCATTCTGACCATCTGACGAGATGGTGATGGGATGATGCGATAGACAACTTTTTAAGAAAACTACAAGAATTGTTCATTTGGTCCTTTGAGCCGCATTCTTCTGAATCTTGTGTCTAAGACATTCCAGGATACAATGAATTAACACATCAATCAATAAGTCCTGGGACTAATTAATAAAAACAGATTTTCTAGACGAAATTCGACTGATACAATCAGTCCACATCGCTCAGACCACACTATATTCTTGAATCTTGGTTTACACATCCATTTAAAGCGACGTACGTTTTCCAATTGGCTTTTGGAGAAGATGGGCCAGAATGATAGAGTTCATCGTGAGATCGTCTTTAGGGGCTGAGCTCATTTTTGGCTTAATAGGTTGGCCAATAAATTAGATATGCGTCATTGGTCGGGTGAAAATCCACAGGTGCTTCATGAATCACCACTACGGTACGTAGTTACTTACCGTAGATTTTGGGCCATATTTCTTCGATCGTCACGTTACTGTGAATTGTCAAAGTTACCGCGCCATGATTTCTGAATTGTAAGATATGGGCTTGGACAACATGTGCTTTGCATGGGGCTTGCACAAGTTACAATCGATTTATTGAAGATTAAATATGGTGAGCGTGTGATGTCTAGAAATGGGTCATTCAAATGGTCTTGTTCGTGGGATTTAACGACGCCGCTGACTATTGTCTGTGAGACTGCGTGACGTCATTGGTTTATGTCAACATGCCGACGACGCTGCTGCTTCCAGGTCAGATGCGTCATTGAACGTGATATAGCGGCCGTTTCAGTCGGAACGTGTGGCCGAGTCGTTGAAAATTAGATCAAACGAATCGACCGTTGAAGAGGTGCCCGCTGTTTCGATTGTACTTCAAGCCGCTGATGATGCAACTGGATTTACGAATTACTTGATTCAAAATCACATCCGTACCACTATTATCGATAGAGCCAAGGTCCATTTAGTGGCGGCTACTTGACTAAGGTTTTAAGGGACCCTGACTGGTAGTGACGGCTTGACCAATGGCTACATTCTGGTGCCACTGAAGGTCAATAGCCCCTGGAATTTCGGTTTGAGCCTGATCGTAGGCCCCCTTGTGGGAGTATCGTGGTGTCTGTGGTTAAAAACCCATACTACGGGCAGAGCCGGGGTTAATGTATCGTGCTGACTGGTCTGAATCAGATTGTTCACCCTACTGATTTAAGCCAGGAGGTTAGGAGACTTTCCCGGCTCAGTGCCGAGTTGCATTCTCAACTGGGTGCTGCGACCCATAGAGCGGGAGCGGTTTTAGTAAGGCCTCGCTCCATACCAAGGTGGGGTAATTGTCCCTCAAGCATGATATCATTTAGTCCTTGGGTAACCAATTCGCCTAGGCTTGCGTTATCTACGACTCTTGGGAAAATGGACCCTGTGATATAAGCCGGTAGCCAGGTGATCACGTAAAACCAAATCCCACATCTGTTCTTCAAGCTGCGGCCACCTTTACAGCGGTCAATTATTTAGACCAAATTTTCAGTGTTTCATTAAAGAGAAAAGTTGTCAAGTCTTAATTAGAAAACCCGACATAAAAGTCGTCCATCGTGGCTTGATTTTTTGACGTCAAAAAGGTGTTTTAAGGCAGCTACGACTTTCGCTAGCTTTCGGCACAAACGTTCGCCGCAAAAAGAGGCGCCAAGCGAAGAACGATAATGCCTCGGAGAAACATTAAGAGAGTGCGGTGGGGAGGAATTTCGAATCCAAACTTCTGCATCTTTACGTGTGAGGTGTGACGTCTGGTATTGTCATTCAGCAGGATCGGGCCATGACGTTTGATGTACTTGCAGTACCGACCGACCCTCAAAATAGTACACATCATAACACATCATTCCATTAGCTCCGTCACTGAAACATAGAGGGCGCTAATAACAAAAAATCCAAAATATTTTTAGGGAGTACAAACATTCAAACAATACCTGTCAAATTCTCATGATAAGGTAGGTTGCTTCAAGTGACGCTACTTTTGCGATTTTTAAAACAATGAAAAAATAACAGAATTTAGTGTGTTGATTAAACACTGCTTCTTGATGGGAAAAAATTCCGCGAAAGCTCTCCGCAATGGGTTAGAAAAGTGTTACAGGGACTGTGATTTGATCGAACAAAATCAAATAAAGGATGATTTTTTAAAAGCTATAGAAAAGTTAAGAAAAACACATAAAATTCAGATAAAGCGCATGAAATCTTTATTTTAATCGATAGTACGGTCCATATAACTTAATGTTTGAAAATTATTTTATGCAAATGTTAACCCTGACCGCGCCTCAAATCCGCTTAGTCCAATTTTGGCATACTTTCCAACATTTCGGCCGCCATCTCACCATTCACAGTTACGTTACGATTCGCATCATCTTTAAAGAAGTACGATTCAATGATGCCACCAGCCCATAAACCGCACCAAACTGTGACTTTTTCTGAATGCATTGGTACCTATTGCAATGCTTCTGGCTTATATTCACTCCAAAATAGACAATCGTGCTTATTTACGTACCCATTGAGCCAAAAATTAACTGACCATAAAATGGAAGAAGCGCGCGATGAACTTTCTTAACAGAGCACGCATTTTGATAATAAAATTCAATAATTTGAAAGCGTTGTTCGTTTGTAAGACAATCCATGGTTAAATTATAGACCAAACTGAGATGTTTGACAGCGAAACAAAAGACGAAACGTACGTCAGCTGTACAGACACCAATGATGCTGACCGCTCTGGAAGCCCAATAGGGGGCGCTACTAACAAAAAATCCATATTATTTTTAGGAAGCACAAACATTCAAACAATACCTGTCAAATTCTCATGATGATAAAGTAGGTTGCTTAAAGTGACGCTACTTTTTCGATTTTTAAAACAATGGAAAAAAGCAGAATTTACTGTGTTGATTCTGTTAACACTGCTTCCTGATGGGAAAAAACACCGCGAAAGCTCTTACAGGGACTGTGATTTGATCGAACAAATACAACTAAAGGGTGTTTTTTAAAAGCTATAGAAAAGTTAAAAAAAAAAACACATAAAATTTAGATAAAGTGCATGAAATCTTTATTTTAATCGATAGTACGGTCCATATAACTTAATGTTTGAATATTATTTTATGCAAATGTTGACCTTGACCGCGCCTCAAATCCGCTTAGTCCAAAATTGGCATACTTTCCAACATTTCGGCCGCCATCTCACCATTCACAGTTACGTTACGATTCGCATCATCTTTAAAGAAGTACGGTCCAATGATGCCACCAGCCCATAAACCGCACCAAACTGTGACTTTTTCTGAATGCATTGGTACCTTTTGCAATGCTTCTGGCTTATATTCACTCCAAAATAGACAATCGTGCTTATTTACGTACCCATTGAGCCAAAAATTAACTGACCATAAAATGGAAGAAGCGCGCGATGAACTTTCTTAACAGAGCACGCATTTTGATAATAAAATTCAATAATTTGAAAGCGTTGTTCGTTTGTAAGACAATCCATGGTTAAATTATAGACCAAACTGAGATGTTTGACAGCGAAACAAAAGACGAAACGTACGTCAGCTGTACAGACACCAATGATGCTGACCGCTCTGGAAGCCCAATTTAGGTGAATACATTTGAAAACGTCAAAAAAGTATACAGCCGTTTTGGAAAACCGCAAAATGGCATTGCGTGACATAGATCACAGCTTAAAGAGAGTCTTCACTATTTTTCATGAACATGAGAAATGAGTCCATGAGAAAGATGTTTTTGAAATGGGTGCCGCGTTTGCACTTAATGGACCAAATACAACAACGTATCGATGATTTCGAGAGTTGTTTGGCGCTGTTTCACCAGAATGAAAAGCACATTTTGGATAGGTATGTCACAATGGATGAAACATGGATCCAGAGTGTGAAGTGGAGTTAGAGTGGACAGCAGGCGGTGAACCACGTTCAAAGCGCTCAAAAACGCAAAAGTCGGCTGGCAGGGTTATGGCATCCGTTCGGAGTTTTATTCATCTTGAGAACGGCAAAACGATCAACAATGAATACTACATGGCATTAATGGTGCAATTGAAGGAAGGAATTGCAAAAGAAACGGTCCCACATAAAGGGTCACAAGTCGTTGACTACCATGGCGAAACTGCACGAATTCGGCTTTGAATTGTCTCCGCATCCACCGTATTCTCCAGATCTGGCCCGAGCGACTTTTGGCTCTTTTCAGACCTCAATAAGATGCTCACAGGAAAAAAAAGGTTGGGACGTCATTTTAAATCCGAAGTCCCAAAATCAGCAATGTTATAGTAATAGGCGAACGGGTAGAACAGATTCTTAGGTCTTCTGTGGAAAGTTCTGTAACGGATATAAAGTCTTCAGGGTCAAGAAGAAGACAACGTAGTCAACACTTTATGAAGAGTATAAGACGGAGCACTGTAACAAATACCATACCTTCATAAAATAATGCCTTACGAGTAAATAATGACTTTAAGGAGATTTTCCATCGCTCCATTGCCGCATCGACTACACACAACCCCTTAGTTTCCCATCACCTGCACGCATGCTTTGAATGCAAATCCTCTGGAATGCAAGTCCCTTTCATTATTCTTATCGCGCACATTCAAAACAATGACTCTAGTCCTTCTCCAGTCCTGGCTAGCGCAATATCATCACCAATGTCATTCACCTCGACTGCTACATACCTCCGTTTGCTGTGCCCATCGCGTGACTAGCTGCCGAGGCATTTCCTCCTATACCCTGAGTGCAATGTCCACAAAAAAAAAAAGAAACGCCGCAGCACCACATCACGGCATCCCCAACCAGTGACTCAAGTGCAGTGCTTCGGAATCGGCTAACGAACGTCAACGACCGACAAACGTCAGGAAATCGCCATTTCGCACGCAAAATTCTCAATCTGTCGTCCGTCCCTTCTGTGCCCGTGGCAGTGCCTTTGCCAACGCAGTGGAGAAAAACTAATTAGGGCAGCGTATGCAGATCCTGGCAGAGCTCTCGCCTCGACACGAACACACAAGGACTTAGCGGCGATGATTGGCTGAACCGTTGAAGGGTATTAAATTTGATTGCTTGCGGCTGCGGTTGCGGTTGCAACGGCGGGGCGGCGTCGGTGGTGCGGCAGGCGGCGCTGGTTGGGTGGCGGTACACAAAAAGCGGATAGGTGTCGAGGCATGCTGTCGAGTTGACACAGTGTCCGCTAGACGGGATTTCACACGCTTATATGCGCATTGACTCGGATTACTGCTGAGTTTGCACGTGGACTTGTGACAATGTTTAACGAGTGTGTGTGAGGGGGGCGCCGACAGCTACGGCGGAATGCTTGTTTTGATTGTGAAAGCTTTTCAGGGACTGACAGGTAAATGATGATTCCCACCGTCAGCTTTATCGGCACTCACAAGTAAATGTGTGCGTTCAAATGTGATTACCCCAACTGGCGCCATAATGCATTTCAAATGGCGCACGGCGGTGCGATGTACTGCTGGCATGCAACGGCTGCATACTGGCTTCCGCCCATCGTGGCGTGCGATGCAGCATATCCCGTGCGACACGTATCACGCGTTCAATTAGCGACACAGGAGCTTATTAGCAACAATTACTGGAAAAGCCAATTTGTGAATTTTTGCAAGTAATTCGATTGCGGTCACGCATGGTGTCATGAAAAAGTCCTGAAGCTAGGCTTTGCGTTTTTTTTTTGCGATCACTCAAAGCCATGAGAGACGGCTTAATTTTCTAATGAGCATCAGCTGTTATGAGCTTTCGTCTACCAGGTTTGTGTCGAAGTTCAATGAATAGTTGGGAGGCGAGGGAAATTTTTGAAAAGCTTGAGGAACTCACAAGCCTACCCTACCCAGCACATTTTGCGATATTCTCCTCTTCAAAAATTCTGATCCGAAATTTCGACTTTCGCGTTATAGTCCCCCTCCCCAAGCCAGACATTTGAGTTGAAGGACGAGGTTTCTTGGCGCCACGACAGCCTGCTTTACACACCTCGAGAAAGCGTATTTTTCCGACGGACCGACGGGTAAAAGTAGTTGAAACATCCCCGGATCCTAATTTCCAAATTGACAGTTTTTCTTTCATTGTCTCAATACTCAGCTCAAATACCTTCGACTTAGACCTACATTTTGACAACCTGCCCCTATCCTTCGTAACTTAACTGACGTGCGAAAAACCAACCAAAGCAGGCAACAAAACAACGTCTCCTTGACTCAATAAACTGGGATCATAACCCAGATGCATCTGCCCTGATCCCAGGAATCTCACAAGCTGCACAGTTTCACTTCTTTCTGAGCTCCCCATTCCCGCTCACCGCTTAGAACGAATCTTCAGAAGCGGTCCTTGAAAGTGTCTTAAGTAGTTTTACGCATTTTTCACTTCGCAACGAGGTAACTTTCGAGAGTGCAACACAAAAACAAAAAAAAAAAACAAATCCCACTTCACTTCAGAGCCATCCCCAGGACACACAAGAAACTGCACACACACACATGTGCATGTGCCCGCCCACCACCCCAATGGCCCGGTTGATGGAAAAATACAAAACAAACACTCAAATCCTTTACATCCCATAAAATCTGACTGCAAAGTTGCCGGGGCAGCCGGTGGGGCTGTCCTGTACGGCACAGGACACAGAGAGCCAAGGAAACAAGAAATTACATCATCACAGTCAATTTCAATTACCATGCAAGTTTGTGTTCCTGAGGATTCAGGAATCCGTTCGAGAATTCCCCGGCCCCGCACACATATGCACACGGCGCCTGTGTGCGGCAGCATAGAAATCCTTTGTTCGTCACACCCTCTGCGCATCCTTTCTGTATCATTTTGACTGTGCTCCCTCATGCGGCACGAGCACAACAATAATGCCTGCAAACAATACGGAGGGCGGCATCCTGCGTCCACATACCTTACCACTTGAGGTGAACCACTCGAGGGCAGCTTCGTTCTCCGCCTTGGACACTCGGTGTGAGGTCGGTTGTCATTTCACTTGAGAAACTGTTCCAATGGATCACTGCAACGGACCTGGGGCTCGGAGAACGTTTTCGCAATCGAATTGGCACCCGAGGAGTTTGTCTTGAGCTGAGTGCCGCTCCCCGGTTTTCTTTTGCCGATGCGATCATCCGACGACGGGCTGGATTATGACACCCTCAAGTTCCCCATCAGGGGAATCCTTTGTCGGCTCCCCTTCGGTGCCGGATGGGCGGGTGAAAACCGAGTCGGGCTGGAAGGGGCTTGCGGTTAATTTATCGACGGGAGGATGCGCTGTTTTTGCGTAATCCCATGATGAATATGTCGGCGGAAATACGAGTAAGATGCGTAGCAAGATGGGAAATGCTGAAATTTATCTCCCCGGCATGTGTGTGGGTTTCATCATCCGGTGGGGAGCGCGTGATGTGTGTGTGTGTGTGTTTGCATGCGGCTCAGACAATGGAAGGCGATTAAATGCATTATTTCCACAAGAAAATCCTGGGATTTGCGGAAACACATAATGTCTTTGTTTTTGTTCTTTTTTTGTTTTTTTGCTCCATTAGATGTGGCAAACAGGATTAGGGCAGAGGTTCTCCCACACGTTGCCGACTGATGAGTTTAAAGGCACTTCAGGGGGAGGGACGTGCTCAAGCAGTCAGAGATCCTGGCACGAGGAGGAGATCATTTCATTGCCATGGAGAGGTGTTTTCGTGAACTATTTACTGGGTTGGGGATTTTATTGGCAGTGGTGGGAGATCGGAAGTCGCAGGTTAATCGTTTACAGGGGGACTTCCTTTTCATTTCAAGAAGATTGATTTGTCAAACAAGGTCCTAGTTAACTTAGACATGGGGTTGAAGAGAAACGACAATTATGCAATATTGGGAAATCCTTAATTTTTGAGAATCTGATATAACAACAAATTTGTCAATTTTCATTTCCCAAGGCAGTTAGTTCTATGCATACGATTATGATTAGCGGCACCTTAAACTTCGAGGAGGTGGCTAGAAGATTTGTCTATCTAGGATTGGAAGCAAGCTCCGCGCTCTTGGCACTCGGCACTCGATGACATCTGGGTTTATCAAAACAGCTGGTCACAACTCCTAACCCAGAGGATCTGTCCTCTTCAAGACGCATACCCTTCAGACAAAATCTGGATAATAAGTGGCACATTAGAGCGGACTCTTGGTACCTTAGAAAGGAAGATTTTGTGTCGAAAATATGGTCCTGTCAGCGAGGAAGATCAATGAAGAAGAAGGTAAAACCACGAGCTCTGCAACTGTGAGAAGATGTGTAAGCGGTTTGGAAGGCAAATACTGGGCCAAATCCAGTGAATGGACAAACAATGCTCCAGCTTGAAGGATTTTCCAATCCCGACCTCCATCTTTAAAAAGGCGTGGGAGGCCACACCACTGGTATTAGAACAAAGTGATCGTGAACGTAAGGGAACTTAGTCTTGACAACAGGAAATAAAGTGCCCGCGACCGTCTAGAATCGCTGGTCTTAAAACGATGTGACAGTCAATTCGAAAATAGTTAGTTCTGAGAAGACAGTCGAAGAGTAATTCAAATTGTCATTCATTTTTAACTGAGTCTAGAAGTGAAGCTTCCCTGCCCAACGTCGCTTACAAGATCCTATCCAGCGTACTGTGTGAACGTCTAAAGCCATTTTGCACCGCACTAGTCGGCACGTACCAGTGCGGCTTCCGGCCCGGCAAATCAACTATAGACCAAATCTTCACAATGAGGCAAATCCTGGAGAAGACCAGCGAGTTTCAAATCGATACGCACCATCTGTTTATCGATTTTAAAGCCGCATACGACAGCATTCATCGCAACGAACTTTTCGAGGCGATGGCCGAATTCGGGATCCCGGGAAAATTGATCTGGTTATGTCGCACCACACTAAAAAATACGCGATGCACCGTCCAGTTCGGCTCGAGGACATCTGAGCCGTTTGAAACCTGCACCGGATTTCGGCAAGGAGATGCGCTGTCGTGTGACTTCTTCAATTTGGTACTGGAGAAGATAGTGCGGCGGGCCAAGGTAAACACGGAAGGCACTACCTTCTACAAAACAGTCCAGCTGTTGGGATATGCGGACGACATCGCTATCGTCGCGCGTTCTCAACGTGCCGTAGCGAAGGCTTTTGCGGCAATTGAAGAAGAGGCGAAACGAGCTGGCCTTAAGATCAACGAGGGGAAAACAAAGTATTTGCTGTCGACTAAAAAACGTTCCGTCACACAACACCTAGGACAAAATCTATGTATAGACAATTATAGTTTTGAGGTAGTAAAGGAGTTTGTATACCTCGGGGCAAACGTTAACTCCACAAATGACATCACAGTGGAGATCCGACGTAGAACCACCCTTGGCAACCGATGCTACTTCGGTTTGTCGAAACAACTGGCGTCAAAACTCCTGACTCGAAGGACCAAAGTCTTGCTCTACAAGACCCTTATACTGCCAGTCCTGCTTTATGGAGCTGAAAGCTGGACGATAGGCAAGTCTGCCGAGCAGATTCTTGGTGCCTTCGAAAGAAAAATTCTACGTCGGATATATGGTCCCGTCTGCGAGGAAGGTGAATGGAGGAGAAGACATAACCGCGAACTCTACGAGCTGTACCAGGATGTGGATGTAGTACGGAAGGCAAAAATCCGTCGACTACACTGGCTCGGCCACATCGAACGCATGGACAGCAACGCTCCGTCGAAGAGGGTCTTCGAATCTGAGTTTGAGGGTTCGAGAAGAAGAGGACGACCGAATCTCCGGTATAGATACCAAGTCATCGCGGATGTAAGACAGCTTGGCCTTGATGACTGGAAGCAGTGTGCCCAGGACCGTCAGCGATGGAAGGCAGCAATTGCTCAGGCTCTAACCCTTCATGGGTCGCCGGCCTGATAAGTAAGTAAGTAAGAAGTGAAGCTATTTGCCCACGGTTGTTGGCAAAAAAATGTCCAATGGTCCTTTTGTCGAAAGGGATGAAGAGGACAGGACAAATTTTTACTACAACTTAACAGAATCGAGTGTACTTTCATGCCATTGTTAAAAGCAGTCAATTTCAGGAATCTGACCGGAGATCCTTGGTGCGTGAATCGATACATTACACCGAAGCGGCCACAGACATGCTTTGTTAAAATAACAGGCAATGTTTGTCGTATTCCCAGGTACCACCAAGAGTCGTCGCTTCCCACGTAAACATTGCATTATTTAACGCCATTGTTCGTGGCAACAAGATCCCGAAAGAACGATTTCAGACGAGGAAGAGGATATGCTGCCCTTGCGGTAGCTGTAGGACTTGTGGTGCGCGTTGAATGCGGATAATGTAAATTTCCGTTGAATTAGTTTGTCGCAGAATGGGATTCCGTCCATATCCCGTGTCTCAGCTGTCTATTGAGGCCCCATTTCAGTCTACAAGAAGCAGATAATAATAATAACTGAGGGGCACTACAGCCCACAAGGGACCAGAGCCTAGCTTCTACAACAACTACTCGTGTTGTGCGTGCTACTGTTCTGTTCACGAGTAGAGTAGAAGGGACCTACAGAGTAGAAGGGACCTACAGAGTAGAAGGGACCTACAGTTTTTTGGGAAAAGATTTGAGAAGCTTGATTGTCTTATTGTCTATCAGTAACCTTTGAGTGTTGTCAGCAACTCGAAGAGGCGGTGCCGTGAAAAAATGCGAGATGTCCCGTCCGAGAATCGAACCTAGACTTTCTGTGTGGCTGTCGACGCACTTACAACTTCACCATGCCAACCAAGAAGAAAATATACACCAAAAATCGAAGGAGACTAACTGACTTAGACGGCAGCACTGACACCCTTTACATATGACCAAACTTCCAACAAAGTCATTAGGAAGACGTGCCTCTTCTGTCTTTCCCATTGCCCACTCAAATCAAACTTCAAATCACCACCAACAAATGCATCACATCACCATTTCCACATCTCCTCACGTGTGACCCCTTAATTAAGGTCAAAAATGAGCAATTTATTCAAATTGCTATGAAATTGAAAAACGAACGATTCGCATTTCGGACAACAATCCACACTTGTGCACTCGACGATACTGCGATTAACATGCGAAATACCCACACGTCCTGGTGTGTTTCATGATCCGGATTTACACAATCCCATTGGGGGATGCTGGGTTGGTGGGAGGGGGGGCGATGCCACACGGGTGGTAATGCCGAGCCGATGGGAGGCCTCATCTAATTTTATCGCTACCAATCCAATTGATTTATCGTTTTGAACTCATTTAAAGGCTTCCTCATGCCAGTGCGAAATGGGAGGTCTTTAAGCTTCAATTTAGGCGAGGGGAGGGAGGGGGTGACGAATGGAATTTGTGGGTGCGGTGGGAAGCGAAAGGGATTTTTCGTCCATAAAACAGAATGGAAACAAAAGACTCAAATCAGGGAAAAATCAAAAAACGCAACTTTAGCTCTTGCAAATGTAACAGAGGACAACTTCGTCTAAGATAGAGCACACAAGGACCTCAACTACCTTCATGCATGCACCTGAGGATAGTTAGGGAGATATCGTGGCACCTGAAGAAGGATAAGGACCTCAAACGACTAGCTGTGGTGAACTTAGAACAGCTCGTGAGTCAGGCAGTCTAGTCCGAGAGGAAAGATGTACCAAGCTCAGGTCGAAGAAGAAGAAAAACAAGTGGCAGTTAAGGGTATCACAGAAGGAAGCATTTTTGTAAAATATGTTATTTGAGTTGTTGAAAACGAGGACGAGGGTGTAGCTCTTCCCCTACATAAGAACTTGTAACTATACTTTAGTCTGAAAATTTCTCGTTCTCATTGGTAGACTGGAATGGAGAGTTCGTCAAGCCACGCAGCTGAATAAGCCTAGCTGGCATAAGGTAGTGCCCTGCAATGGTCCTTGGTGAGTTGAAATCAAAAGAAAAGACAAGCTTACTGCCTTGCCAACTGCCTGTGGGCTACAGTGCGACTCTACTATTAACTGCCTTGACACAGTCGGTAAATGAGTCCCCACTGGTGGGTCATCTAATGTTTCTACAAATAGTAATTTGTTTTAGACACTGCCAGCCAACAATCACTTGCAGTGGCAATCAGCCACACCCCCGCGGAAGGTAATTAATAGCTTTGACCGTGAAAAGTGTTGGTAAGTATTGAAAACGTGTTTCCAAAGTGACTACTGCGCCATCCCTTGGGGTTGGATTCGAGGACTTTTCGGGCCGGAACATTGATTTTCATCCGCTCTACATGACCTAGCCATTTCAATCGGTGGATCTTCACTCTCCTGGTTCGATGTTGCTGAACAGCCCGTATAGTTCGTCATTATATCTCCTCCTCCCCTCACCATCTATGCACATGGGATCGAAAATCACACGAAGAATGTTCCTCTCGAAGCAACCTAGAGCAGCTTCATCCGCTTTTGACAAAGTAAATTCCTCCGCACCATATAGCAGGACTGGTACGGTTAAGGTTTTGTAAGGCGTTACCTTGGTTCTTCGAGAGAGGGCTTTGTTTGACAATTGCTTTCTTAGACCAAAGAAGCAGCGATTGGCAAGAGAAAGAGACACCCAATCTATATTGGGTGTCAGTCCAAATACAACCAGAACCCAGATTCTTCAGGAACTTTTTATGTCTGGCTGTTTCCCTCGAGACAGAACTCTGGCAGAAGCAGCAATAGTGAATACTACAGGACCTGGATCACAAGTCTTCATGGATTTCGGAATCCAGTCACTTTTGTATGAACTTATCATGGCTAGGTAAGTTTACGAAAAAAATACACACTGGCCACAGCAATGGACTGATAGAAGCAAATAAGGTCCTCTGCACAACGACCGCTCTCGTTTTTAGGGGGGCAAGTAGAACGTGGAAAGAATCTCTCTCTTCATCTATCATACCGCTCTATGTGACGGAAAATCTACCCGCGTACTTACTTCGCCAAAAATTTGGATAAACCAATCAAGTGCACTTTCTCTTATGAATGTTTTAAAATGTCGCCTCAAAGCAGGCCAAGAGCGATGAGTGCGAGAAGTGCTGTCGTCTGTACTTGCCAAAGTATCGTTCAAGCAAGGTTTAATGAGGTGGTCGCCGTGTCATAATGGTTAGTGCGTCGACCGCAGCGCAGAAAGTTTGGGTTCGATTCCCGAACGGGGCACCTCGCATTTTTCACGGCACCACCTCTTTCAAGTTACTACCAACTCTCAAAGAGTATTAATTGTCTATGAAAAGCTTCTCAAATTTGGCCGTTCGGAATCGGCAAAAAATTGTAGGGTCCCTTCTACTCGTGAGAGAACAGTAGCACACACAACACGAGTAGTTGTTGCAGAAGCTAGGCTTTGGTCCGTTATGGGCTGTAGTACCACTCAATTATTATTATTAAGGTTTAATGAGATTTTTAACCACACTGTGCAGGTAACTAACAACGCATGTCACGTTGTCATCCCAAAAATGTGGTTCCATTCTTCGAGACGCCAGCGTTGCGTGAAGAGAAATCTCGCAACCTTGTCGTTTGCCTGAGAAATTTCCTCGTCGAGGCTTTGTCTAACCCCCTGTTAGTCAGGCATCAACTTGCAATGATTTTTGTTTAAAAGAAATTGGGTTTTTGATCTACGTGACATTACAATGAGTCTACGCCACTCGTCACTCCTACTTGCCTACCAAACCACCTAAAACCTTGACATGTCATTTTTTGGCAAACACGTCCTGTGTGCGATATCATTTTTTTTTGCGTTGAATGCATTTGGAGGAAAATAGTCCAAGGTCCTTCAATGGCATGAATCTAGGTAAACATCCATGACTGAGATAGAACGCTGTGTGGAAGGGCTGGAGGAAATAATTCCGAATCAACAAAAAATTTAATTTAGATAGGAAATGGTTAGAAGACAAATCATGCGGCCATGCGGTGAGGCACATTTTGTTTGGAGGTTGGGATACACTGCACTGGAGCGCTCAGACTCAAGAAGTGGTCAATTGTACTACCAGGCAGTCCCCTTCATTCAGGCGCTGAGCTTAAGAGCTAACAGCTTAAGTTTTCAGCTCCCACCACGTCAGCACCAAACAGCCTCCATCTGATACAAGCAAAGGCGGGACATTAATAGAGAAAGTGCTCTGAAGGGTGTTCACCTTCCCCACAGACATCACAAAAAATACCATCACTAAGCCCAAGCAGACTTAGGTGCTCAGCGAAGGTGGAATGTCCGGATTGTACACGGAGTCATGCCATCTCTGGTTGTGCTGTTGGGAGACCGAACTGTTGACGGATGCTCTAACCAAGGAAGCAAGTAGTCCCAAGGTGTGATTGGGCCCCACGAATGCCCGAACCCACCTTGGTTCGTGATAAGAAAGGAGGTAAACAACTGTGACCCACAAAGGAAGCTTAAGAAATTACCTAGAAGCGTGTTCTATGGTTGCTCTGATTACTGAAGGAAAGTGTTCAGAAACGCTTGTTTCTGGGTCCTTCTAATTTTAAGGACGGTTCCGACCCATCAAACAAAGCTAAGGACCCGGAGATAAATTTACGTTTAATCTCTTTAGGTTTTGTATTTAAGGCTTTAGACAGGATTCGGGTCAGAAGTGGGCCAAATTTCCCTTTATGTCAGATATGAGTTCCGTTCATCTTCCAATCAAATGGATTTTGACGGCGTATAGTTTGAGTTTATATACAATTCATGACTTTAACGCCTGAGGTCCTCGAACAGTTTGAGGAACGCAACTCCTGGAAACTCCTGAGATGTCGGGCCATCTGTTGAGAATTCTTGCCAACTGCCAAAAGAATACCCAAGACCAAGCTGAAAACCGAAACTGTGTGCTGACTCAATTTGTTTTTTAAGTGGTCCAAATATTCCTCAGATTATTGGGAAGTTTCGTTTTACTTGTCGGGACTTCAAAAGTTTACGTGGACGAGCCTCAGCTTAACCGAGGAAGCCTCAATGCACTGAAAGGTCGACTACATATACTGGACGGAGCTTCTTTTTTGGCAAGGGACCAGAGCATACCATCATTCATAAGCACACTCGTGCGTTCCCCCACCAGTGGAGGGGACCAACAGTTCAATTCCCACTTCAAGCACCGAGAAGTAGGAAGTTCTTCACACACTCCGTTTATGTTGTTAGTAATTCAAAAGGGGTGTAGCAATGAATAAACTAGTGATGATGACTCCAGTCCAAGTATATAATACCCCACGTGTGGTCTCCTTCCAGCCTCCAGTGACAACAGTAGCAAAAAAAAATCAAAACACACATCTCTGCCAGATTACCGCCTGGTGTCAACAGCACTCACACACAACATAAGCTTAAGCAAACAGCTATCGACTTACCTGTTAACCGAAATCAAAACACGATCGTATCCTTCATATCCCTGCGGGCTGCGCCAGAACCAGAGTACCTTCACACCAATTTCATTTCACTTCAATTCAATTTGAATTTCCACCGTATCCGGGCCGAACGACGAAAGAAAAAAAATCACATCCACAAAAATCAACAAATAAACTTATGGAATGACAGGCCGAAACACACAAGCGCACAGCGGAAAGGGGGAAAAAAACTGAACCCGTAAGCACAGACTATCCTTTTGCGAGGGAAAACAAGTTGCACCAGAGGCGAATTTAAAATTCTCTTTACATGCCCCACCGTCACCGGGACACTAATGGCACCGGGTTCGGCGCGCTGTGAAACTCTTGTGCGCGCTTCTACGACACTATCGCCACCGCATTCATTGTGCATACATTATCTCGCAAAAAGGATAATTAGATGCAAATATTTAACCCAACTTTCACGCACACACGGGTGGCGGCACGGACACGGACCTGGGGAACGACGACGGTGCACGACAGGCGTCCAGCGCAATCCCAGCACACATGAATATATCCGATGCAGAGTTAAAGGGTGCTGGGGGGAGGGAGTTTTTCTTCTTTTTTGTTGTTGCTTTTCCAGAAAGGATCAAACTTCCAACACACGCACACACGTGATCCTTCCTCGTTTTTCTTTTTTGCGAAGTTCCTTAAATTGCTTTAAAGTTTTGGGCAAGTTAATTTCATTTGTCACTGAGTGAGGTCTGAGGGGGTCATGTCAAGAGGGGCGGGAGTCGAATAAAGAACTAAAAGGATTACTTCAACGCATAAAGGACATCAGTCCCCCCATTAGAACTCAAATGAACGATGCAAGGAGGTTCGTAAATTTTTATCCAGCAAACATGTAAGAACCCTTAACACGCAGGTGTGTGTGTGTGTGGGTGTGACGGGGAGCACCGACAAGAACCGACCAACGGGACTCCACACCACCACCGCCACAAAGAGTCGATGGGTATCAGTAGTCGACGAATGCCTTCGTGTATCCTTTCACTGGATGTAGCACGCGTCCTGACTGTAATTGAACGGAATTTTTTTTTTTTTTATAGCTGCTCCTCACACATACAACGAACACCACCCCGCCCGCAACCGAAATTTCACTCTCATTCGACACGAGTGTCTCCTGGCGTCTGTGACGACTGTCGCGGTCGTCGACGCAGCACACTCACGTTCTGTTTCGATTCGATTCGGAGTATCGATGAATCCCGTCCAGGGCGCACACACACACACACAGGTCCTACGGCGTGTGCTGCGTGCTGCGTGCTGATCACAAGAGGAGGATATTTCTCTTTAACTAAATAGCCACGAAAATTGGCATCCTTAAAGCCGAGTGCTGGTTGATAATTTTCTCCTTTATATCGGCCTCGCTGGTAGTCGTTGCCGTCGTCCTTGGTGCGGTGGTGAGCGTGTGTTTGGCTTATTTTTGTAACGCCTTGACTGTTTTTGTGCCGCTATCCTATCCGCACAGTGTCCCACAATCCAAATTGGTGTCAACTTCGCAAGATGTCATCTTACATAAGCTTGTGTGGTGTGCTATGTGTGTACGCGGAGAGGAGGAGGAGGGCGGTTGCTTTATTATTTTCTCGCACAAGGATACACTGCTCCTCGGTAGTCTGGTGTCCCTGTGTCGTGCGCTTAAACACGTTTTCGCTTCAGTTTTGCAAAGAAGTCCGGATTTTCGAAAACACTCCTGGTGATTCCTGATTATCCTTCGGCAGACAGAGAGAGGGATTCTACGAAGAGGGATTTACCGTTTTTTTTCTAATTTGGGGACACTTCACTGAAGAAGAAGAACGGACCAAAGAACAAACCGACACGGCGAGAGGACAATTCGTGCGCCTTAAAGTGTGTCCTGTTACGTACTAATGGTGAAAGGACTTCGCCAAACAGGACCTGCATCACGAAAAGGATGTTTGGATGGAAATTTCGTTTCATTCTCGCGAGAGCAATCATCATCAGGAGCAGCACAAGCAGCAGCAGCAGCGTGCTGGAGAGGGTTGCCTTTCAAGGATATTTAATTTCCCTCGCTCTCTTTCTCTCTCGCGCAAACGAATTCTCTGCCACCAAGGGCTCTCTTGCCGTCGAAGAGAGGAAAGCTCTGTTTTGGTCTCTTAGGCCAGCTTTTCTCTAGGTCTCTAGGTCACAAGGACTTCGGCATGCTGTGGTGACACATTTATTCGAAAAGGATGCGTGTTGTGGTTTCACTTGAGCTGAAAAAAAGCGAAAAAGGATCCAGCCCATTGAGAGAGTGTCTCCCAATCCCACTGCTGAATGAGAAGAGAGTCGACGAAAGACTGTGTGTGAGTGCGCGCAAGACGCGTTGTTTCCGCTCAAAAGGGAAATTCTGCGTTTTGCCACGAATTTTCCACGTTCGTGCGACTGCTGCTGGGCAGACGTGTGTTGGGTTAGGTCCCCATTTGCAAGTTTGTTGCGATTTACTATCGCTGCTCAGTCTTAAATTGGCTGGAAGGCTCCCTTTGTTTTGCTGCTCGTTCTCGTTACTATCGCGCGCGTATGTTTTATTACATGCGCTCACCACACGCCACCATCAACACCACCCACTCCAACGCCAGCCTGCCCATCAGACCCATGAACCTCACACCCGACTCACTCCCAACGCCAGCAATAGGAGCAGTCACAGGAACAGAAGCAGCACAGCACCAACAGCAGCAGAAGCGACACACAAGGATAAAGTCAAACAATAGTGGCTGACCTTATTTTTGGTTTCAGCCAACAGGAGCATGGCGATATGCTCGCACGGTTGGCTTGCCCATAAATGATGGTATTATTCATTTCGGATGCCAGCGCTACTGTGTGTGCTGGCGTGCTGAGTTCGTGATTTGGTTTGCCGCGGCGTTGGGGGAGGGGGGAGTGCTTGCAGCAGTCGGGAGCTATTTGAAGGCTGGTATATTAAAAAGTTGAAATTGAGGAAGTATTCCGAAGGCTTTTGGGGAGGAAGTTGGCGTGTAGCGTTTGCATCAAGTGCTGGCGTGCTCGAGGGCTAACACCGGAAAGTTATTAAAACAGACATGAATTGTAATTATGGTCTAATGAGGTTCATCAGTAAGCCGAGAGGCTTCTCGGCAATGTGAAAACATTCTGTTCTCGGGGTGCGGTTAAAAAAGGATATTCATCACAGGGCTCGCATCAGTTTATAAGCTTCGTGCGTAGGTCAAGTGCGAGTGCGATTCAGGGGCATGTTCAAAATGTGGATACAACAGCCTCATTTGGTTCTGGATGCACTCCTACTTTTGGTCTCGGAAATTAATTGATAGATGGGCTAGAGGATGAGGCTGGGCTTTTTCTAAATCGTTTCAGGGCTACTAATGGCATCGCATGAGGACCTTTTTCTTTTGAGAGCAGTTGGCCATGGTCACCTCAACGGGCTACACCTGGTTTAATGAAGGGAGTGATCTTCTTTACGATCTCAGAGGGGGAATGCAAATAGATGATTCCCTTGTGGAGTCTCACCTGGCAGCGATTTTGAAACCTTACTGCAAGGTGTCTTCAATTGGTGACATGGAAAACTTTGTTGAAAGCCTTTTATACAGAATTCCTGCTTCTTGCACATCATGACCGCGACATTCTCCGATGAGTGATGCGGAGTTAGTCTTTTCGAGGGAAAAGTTTTGAGTGCGATTTTGGTCCTGTCTGGGTTGTTGGCATCTGGAGGAGAAAATTCAAGGACGAACTCTATAGGCTGTTTGGCGGCATGTGTCTTGTCAAGCGTCTTCGGATACAACGCTTAAAATGGATAGGTCATGTAGAGCTTGTGAACACCACTGCTCCGGCCTGAAAAGTCCTTAAATCCAAGTCATTGGAACAACGCAGCAGAGGATGGCCTAGGTTGTGATGGCGCACACAAGTGGAGAAGGACCTCAAATGGAGGCAACTGGCGAAAGTCGTTCTAGATGGAGGCTTGTAAAAAAGTCAGAAGAAGTCGGTATATGCGAAAATGGAGAACTAATGCAAAATTATTTTGAGGTTTTACGATATCTCTGAGAAAAGCAGCTTTATTTTTGGAATCTGGCCCAGTTCAGAGTTCGATTCAAAGAGACAAAATTGGGCAGCGCCCAAAAGTCAGAAATGAAATTAGAATCCAGCCGCGAAAACAGATGAGTTTTGTGTATACATTCCAAGGACTTCTAGTCTGATTAGTACTTCTTCAAAGTCTTGCAATTTTCACATTTAGTAATTTGAAACTTTGTACACACATGAATTGGTTATAAAAAAAATGTGAAAACGCAACCATCTATGTGCAAGAAGAACTATTTTTTTGATGAAAGTGTAACTTACGTTAGATTAGGTGGTATAATTTCCACCGCGATTTTTTATCCCCATTTCGGGTCCATTCCGCTGCCACTGGAACCATTTTGTTTTTCGAACGGACACCCATGTTGATTTCACATTCTCTCTATGGAGGGCAGTTCACGTCTGTTGCAAAGTAGACGTAAGGGGTTTCACCCTTGTACCTGGTACAGAAGTAGTTTTCTTAGTCTTTCTGCACGCCTTCCCATGTGTCCTTTGTCCCGCAGTGTCCTATGAAGACCCCAAGACTGTAGGTCCAAGGTCACTTAGGATTTTCCTATCTAGACTGCGGATGACTGGGGTTCTTTGTAGGTCCATGTTTGACCACCAATGTCTTAAGGTCCTTCTAGCTTTCACCGGTGCCGCCGACCGCCAGCTCTGATTGATCTTGGGTTTTGAGTTTCTATTTGTATCCGAATGGATTCAACCGTGGGTCTTATGATTATTGTTTCATCTGACTCTCCAAATTTTGTGACTGGATCTTAATTAGTGTCAACCGACTCTGTGATGGATCCGAAGAGGGTTTGATGCGATGGCGGTTACCAGACCCAGGTGTTGAGGGAAAACAAATGGTAGTGATAGCCGTACCATAGGCAATATTCTGGTGTCGCTGGTGGGTGATCAGGAGCCTCTGAAACTTGTTCTAGCCTGAAAGTGCAGTAATCCCCTTATGGTAGTGTTGTGGTGGCTGTGGTTTGGAATCCAATTTCGCGGGCAGAGCTGATGTAAGTGCACTGCGCTGAGTGGTCTGAATGGTGCACCCTATTGAGTCAGGCAAGGCAGATAAGGAACTTTCCCAGCTAAGTGTAGGGTTGTATTCTCAACCGGGTGCCAAGATCTAGAGAGCGGCAGAGGTAAGGCAAGCAACAAGCTTTCAAAACGAACAAATGGCACAACGCCATGTGATTATGACTGGTTCCCGTATTCAAACTCTGGACAAGTTCTTGGATATCTGAAAATTGCTCCTCCCTCCTCTTTACATTTTCTATCACTCTTAATCGAATCAGTTAAATAACTGGTGAAAAACTATCTCCAGCGCAGAGTCACCGCAAGTACACCTCGTTTAGTCCGAAGTTCCACTCACATCCGATGCGAGGACCAAGTTTTTAATTGTTCCCAAAATCAGGTAGCAATCACCGAACTTCCGAGTTCATCAGTCGGCCAGTGTATGTACTGCGCACTCAATATCCAGGTCAGTCATTCATTTTGCTAAGCAAACACATGTGTGTCGGATTGATGTTTTGTATAATTGGCGCGCGCTAAAGCGATTGCTTAGTATCCTACAGTGACCGGAATTAAGTCGCAGCACGGGCCGAAGGTAGAGAACGATTGTCCCTCAAACAAGAACTCAGTTTGGTACTTACGTAACTATGGCGTCTGGTCTTGCGTTATCTACAGCTCTTGGAAAAATGAATCTCGTGGTATAAGCTGTCAAGGCAGGTGATCAGGTTAATTTAAATCGCACATCTGTTCCATCTGGCTAACTTGTTTTCTTTGCAGGTTCCTGGAATATCTATTTTACAGTAACTTAGCACACAGTTACGAGAGTCTTAGCAACGACAGAGTCTTATCAATTTTGATCTTAAAAAATTATGATTCAAGTGCAATAACTGCTGCTTGACTGTCAGTGTGAATGATAATGCTCTCGTTCAATGTCGTCCTCATCAATATCTCTTTAGACGGAAGATGCTACAGTAATCTGAAAGATATTATGAGTATATACCCGCTGCCACTCAATTACCGGCTTTAGATCCACCTGTTCTATACCCAGTTCGTCTCCTATAATTGGTTTAATATTTGAGATCAAGGTCTAAGATCGATCGTTCAGCAGTCTATAAGTCTTCAGTTAATAGCAAGAGTGCTTTGAGTCACAGCGATAATTTTGCTGTGAGCTCTGAGATGTAATATAGATTCAAGCAGTGCGGTTGGTACTGTGCTCATCTTGCCTGTAATTGATCCATTAAGCGCAGTTTGTCATCTTTTTGGCTATATCCAGCGCCAGCCAGCACACCACAACTCAGTATAGTATTATAGTACGCATCTCATAATCTTTTTGTACGAAGCGTGTTCTGAATCAGTGTCAGTATTAATGGTGTCACATTTGGTACCTGTTCATACGAAGTAACGTTGTTGATCGCGCTCAGCAAGGCAAGCTGCCAACACTTTTCTCGCTAGTTCACATGATGAACCAATGTATGCATCGAACCCCTCTGCCCGAAGGCTAAATAATGGGCCTGGCCTACCAGTGTGTGGGTTCTGCGTGAGGTTAACTTCCTCACCACCAGAGAAGGACCACCCAGGTCCACCACGGACTGTAGCGTAACAAGAAGAAGAAGAAGAGGTTTTATGTATAGAACCATTTAATGATGCTTAACGAATGACGTGCTGTGCAACAGAATTTTTTTGCAATTCTTCCTTTCGAGAAAAATCTTGTACCAAGCAAATGTAGGAGCCATTTTGGCTCACGTTGTTAAGGTTTCGTTTGTGGTGTTAACACTCGCCTTATGTTGATGGAATCAGTGGTTCACGCTACAATGACACATTCGGACAAACGGAGTCGCTGTATGACAAGACTTGACTTCTTTTCGGAATTTCAGCAAAAAGAGTCCAGCACTATCTGCCAGATCTTCAATAAATAAAGCATCTTTCATCGACTTGAACAGCCGAGTTGAGCTGACCTGAGCTTTCCTACAGCACTTACTTGAGTCTTCTGTGGTATCATTACGCCAAGAACGTAGACTTGCATGCCACCACAGCCGTATAAAACCCACTACACCCACCAGTGCCTTGTCTTTCTTTCTCCCGAAATCTTTCACTCATCACTAACTCTTCTCAAAGTCTACTGCTCGCTAATATGTCCTTTTATGAAAACGCAAAATTTGACAAATCCCCAGCTTAGGGGAGTCCCAATCAAATCAAACCTAGAATGACATAATCTCCTCTATCGCCACGGCGACGGCTGTGGCTGGGCGAGGGTATCCCGATTCCAAGGACACGCTCAAAGGATTGCAGAGAAAACATCCTTTTTCTCGCTTCTAACAATTTCCATTTTCATTTCCAACCCCACCCCACCCCTTCTGCCTGCCACTCCCTTTATTGAAAGGAAACAAAACCGAACTGAATCTCCTGCAAGGACGTCCACCCCCACCCAACCCCTTTACCTGATGTTAATCACGCAAAAGGGATAACACCGGATGTGGCCTTCGCCTCAATGCTGAAAAGCGGATACACAAAGCGCCTGGGAGAGCGGTGCAGAACGGGCAAAGGAAACATGAAAGTGTTTCATGGCATGGAAATGTCCCAATTAATCGAAATCAATCCCATTCCGACCGGCATCGGCAAATGGACTCGAGCCGCATGGGATCGGATCGGCACTGGTATCGGCTCTGTTTGTTACTGTCATTAAAATCAGTTAACTTGTGGGGGTGTGTGTGCTTATCTTGTTTGTCCTTTGTACCTGCACTGGCCATTGTACGGAAAAGTTCCAAGAACGAACAACAAAGCCTGCTCCCGTCACACTGACTGCTGTGATGGATATGAATTAGGTGGACGGGGGGCGGGTCTATGTGCAATCGATATCATCTATACCAGGCCGATGAAAGGCTGAAAGTTAATTACATTGTGTTCCGGGCCATATCGCAATGGGTTAATTAATTTCGATAAGATCCGCCGTTATGAGCGGATTAGCGCTGGGCCCGGCGACTGTCACGTTTTCTAGTTGGCACGCGGCAGATCATGGCAACTGGAAAAACGACACGTTTTCCGATAAGGGAACGATGTGTTTATCGTTTGATGTTCGGTGGCGTTGATGTGACAGTCGGGTGTGAAGACAGGAAATAGTTTCGTGTCAGTGGCGGTTTGATTGACATCCGATAATGAGTCATTGGCCGTGTCAAATGGATTGGGTGGTGTTTTGGGGAAGCTTTTAGAAACTGATTTTTAATTACGGAGGCTTTGAGAGTATAGAACTTGAAAGTGGCCAGCTAGAAGAGTGGGGAATTAGAGTGACATTCTCTTCAATGAAGCAGCTGTTGCTTTCGTAAATTTTAAAGGCTTATTACATTTGAAATGGTCCTTGCATAAGTCACGTTTTTGAATTCGCCACGGTTCTTTTGTGAGAGCTTGGTCAAATTCTTGAACCTTTGGTTTACCAGTGCGTGTTGAGTGGAGAATTTGTAAAGTCGCAGTCGATACCGAGAATGGGGATGGGAGTCTAAAATATTACTTCAGACACACTGTAGCACTCACTGTATGAGGATAAGTCAATTGAGAACTCCCTCAGCTGCAATGGCGCACACAATGGGAGGCAACGAAATTTAATTCAAATTCGAGACACAATTGGTCGACGAACCGATGTACGAAAAAGATTACATGTCATAACGAAACCATACACCAGCAACTGAGTCTCACGTAAGGCAATCAACAAACTTTTAAATCAAATACATGGCACAATGCCAATTCCTACACGATAACCAATCATAATCAAATATTCAAACTCTGGACAAGGTCATGGAAACCTAGGAACCCCCCCCCCCCCCTTTACATTATCCATCACTCTCAATGCAAGCAGTTAAATAACTTGCGAAACACCATCTCCACCGCAGAGTCACCGCAAGGACACCTCGTTCAGCCGCAAGTTCCACTCAGATCCGATGCGAGGACCAAGTTTTTAATTGTTCCCAAAATCAGGTAGCAATCACCGAACTTCCGAGTTCATCAGTCGGCCAGTGTCTGTGCTGCGCACACAATATCCAGGTCAGTCATTCATTTCGCAGAGCAAACACAAGTGTGTCGACGTTTAACTTCTCCCCATTTTTGAAGTGAGCACACGGTACACACGACGACGTCACATCATCTCACTTAACGAAATGATACACCCACCAGCGCTCAGCTCGTCCCCGCACAAGGAAACGTAAATTGCTTTCAAATGTCAATATCAAACTGAAGAAGCAAAGGAAGACAACGGCAACGAGGCACGGCGAGGGGGAAGAGATCACGGGATGTGGGCTAGGGGATCCCCTCACATAATTCTCGTTTCAGTTAAATAGGGTCATGGATGTCTTCTTGCTTTTACTTGTTCTAATTACGAATGCCATTCCGCCCACAGTGTGTATCCTCCTCGTTCCGTCGCTGCATCCTAACCCAGCGGCCTACGGAGAGACGCTTTTATGTGTCAGGGCAGCGGTGAGTGAAGGAGAGATGATGGAGTGGCGGCGGCAACACCAACCCCGTTCCGTGTAAATGGATGAAGAAACTTCTATGTCGGGGCACTTTGGGCGCAAAGGATACGGATACGGATACGACGACGACAACAGTCAACCGAGTGGTGGAGGGGGGACCAAGTGAAGTGGGTGTCGGTGTCAGTGAATGGCGGCATCCTAAATGTGATAAAATATCCTGGCGAAGTGGTGGGCTGAAGGGCGAGAGATGACAAATGGCTTGTTTTTCCTTATGACAAATATTTGCGCGCTGAATTTGAAATTAGTGCTCGAGTTTGTTCTTTTCGATGTTTTTACCTTGAACGAGTAAAGGGGGCTGGAAGTGGATGCGGCGATAGGGATCATGTTGCCACAGAGAGCGGTGGAACGAGGACAGAAAGTGAAATCGAAGCGCAGCCATTTAAAGGTCACACCATCCCCTTTCCAGCTGCCATCGAACCACAATCATTTACTATCCTCCCACCGTCCCCATTTTCAAACTGCAAATCACAACACAGCAGACAGACAGTATCACTGTCCATCTCCACTCCCACAGGATACCAGCAATCTGAAAACAAACGACCGGTTTCAATGACAAAAGCGAAATCGAATTCAAATTTCGCATGAAATATGCATGACGAGTCCTTCGGGACGAACGACTGCCCGCCCCAAGTCACGTCCATAAATCCATCGGACGATACGAAACGAAGCCGGAAATGAATAACGTTTGCGCCAACAATTAACGTCCTCGCATAACTCAATTACAATGTCCGGCCGAGTGGGGAGGAGCAGCCGCGCGCGTCACAAAAGCAACTTTCCACCCCACCCCCCACCATCCACCAGTCATGTGAACTTATTCACAACTCAATCCGCCGGGATATTGATTCTTAATAAACGTTTCGCGCTTTTTCAATCATTAGCCATGGCTTTGGCTGGCGCAGAACGTTTCATCGTTCGCGTTAACCGCTTCGCTGGAGCAACAGCAACAGCGGCAGCGGCAGCATCTAGCGTCGGCAATATCTCTGTTTATGCCTTTTACACTTCACGAAATCGCCCACATCGGGCGGGCGGGCGATGACGACTACCACGCCGACGACGATGAGAACGGCAATGCAGTGCGAGCTGAAAATTCATATTTTACGATCGCTTTACGATTTATCGAAGTTTTGTGTCAGTGTCAGTTATGCGCCATCAAACGGAAGACGTGACGGATTGACAAGGTCATCAATATGTGGCGCGACATAGGGGCTGGAGGCAGGCGCACATACAGGAAGTGTGTTTGCTCCTTGGATACCTTTAAAGTTTCCGCTCATAAAATCGTATCTGCTTGTGTCTCTGCGTTCCGTTTCGTGAGGGTGGGGGAGGGGGGGTCTTTTACGAGGCCATAAAAGATGGATATTTGAATCGGTAGATACTGCTTCAAGAGGCTGTTAATAAAGTTGTATGATATTTTGTCTGTGCTGTGGCCGGGGGAGGCTTTTTTACGCTTTTAATGAAATGCTCGTGAATGTTGCTCTGTTCGGTGGTGGGACACATTTGTTCGTGATGATGTTCAAATTGTGGTACGTCCTCGTTCGTACTGTTTAGTATACATACGGTTAGACAGCAGTTAGAAAAAAAATCCTCCGACGCACCGATGCTTCACTTCTTCTTATTCTCTTATACTCTTATGGACTCGATGTTTCGTCTATCTTGAATCTCTGGCAAACTAGTATTGTACGAGACTGGTTAGCTGTCTGCAAGACTGGCGGAAGGATTCATACTTGTCGCATCATTTGACGTGAGACAGCTGGTAAAGAAATTCCGAAATATTCCAAATTTCGAAAAGTCATCTCGGGGTGGTTTGTTTCTCCTGCTGTAGTGTCTCCTTTTAGCTCAATGCAGGAAGCAGGGTAACGCAAATTTCTACTAGAGCAATTTTTTCCTCAGGGGGCATGAGTCTGCCCACATGAGGTAACGCTGTTGATCTCGCTCAACATGGCGAGCTGTGGACGGGTCAACTTGGCATACAGCCTCCTCGCGGCACCCCTTGGAAAGCCATCACACGCCATCACGTCTGTTTCTGGGCTAAATAATGGGCCTGGCCACCAGTCTTGCGTGAGGTTAACTCCTTCACCATGTTAAACAAGTTCGGAGACAGCAGCATGCCTCAGATATGGACATGTCTAATGTTAACGTCCCCAGCAGATGACTAAAGGATAACGATTTTCGGTTTTGCAAGTGGAATGTGAGGTCCCTTAACAGACCACGTGCAGCTGAACAACTTGCGGAGGCCCTGCACTGCTACCAAGCAAACATCACCGCCATCCAGGAAGTGCGCTGGTATAATAATTGAGTGGCACTACAGCCCATAACGGACCAGGGCCTAGCTTCTATAACAACTACTCGAGTTGTGCATGTTACTGTTCTTCACGAGTAAAAGGGACCTACAGTTTTTTACCGATTCCGATCGGCGAGATTTGAGAAGCTTTCCATAGACAATTAATACTCTTTGAGTGTTGTCAGCAACTCGAAAGAGGTGGTGCCGTGAAAAAATGCTAGGTGTCCCGTCCGGGAATCGAACCCGGACTTTCTGCGCCGCGGTCGATGCACTTACCACAACGCCACGGCGACCAGTGCGCTGGTATGGGCTCAGCGAAAAAACGATGAAAAACTGCGACATCTACTACAGCGATTGCTACAGGGAGAGAAGGCGTATTCGGATGCGGACTTGATGTTCGAGGTAGACGAAGTCAAAAAGTTTTAAGCTACGATCCCGTGAGCGAACGCCTCATGACAATCATGACATCAGCCTGATTTGCGCTCACGCCGCGACAGAGGAGAAGGATGACAACATCAAGGATGGGTTCTATGATCTGCTAGAAAGGACATACGATCGATGCCCCAGTTATGACACCAAGATCGTTCTAGGAGATTTCAACGCTCAGCTGGGAAGAGAAGAAGTCTTTGCTGGCGTCATCGGAAAACACAGACTGCACGACACCCCCTCCGGAAACGGACTCAGGCTGTTGGACTTTGCTGCGGGGAGGAACCTCTCTGTGAGTAGTATGCGGCTCAAAATATATTTCAAACGTGTTGAAGAAATTTAAGTATCACTAAGAAAAGTCCAGCCGATGAGCTCGCGGACACCCTAGACTGCAGGAATCCAATAAATGCGATGGAATAGCCCGGATAAGAGAAGAATGAGAAACTCCGACTGCGACTCACCGATTGCTACACTGAGGGAGGACAGCGCTTTTTTGGATGTGAAATTGCTGTTCAAGGCTTCGAGTATTTAAGCACTCCCCAAGACCGCAACATTCATAAGGCGACCTTGCGGTCGTCTGATCAGTCAGCCGTCAGGCAGAGTAAGCACATTGCGAACGACGTCAAACACTCCTCCAGCAATCTTGACAGCCGAGGAGACAACACCTCCTTCGATCATTTCCCTGTTGGAGCCAAGCTTAGGATAAGAAAAAAATGGACTTGAGACAGGACACTATGGTTTGACGCATTCGAAATCGACCACTAGAACCTTTGTCAACCGAGTCTCCCTCAAAGTTTCGCCATGCTCCCAAACATCAGGAATGAAAACGTTGTCGAGAAGCCATCAAAGAAGTGTGACGGATTTTAGGACTCCACCAGGAAAAACCAATGGTTTTGTAGAGAAGTGCAGCGAGGCAGGTAAGAACAGAAGAGAAGGGAAGAACACAGACTTCTAAGAAAGAAAAGCGATGTAGGGGTGTTACAACAGGAACAAAGTCCGAACGTTTTAGCAAAAGTTAAGTTACAGTTATTCGCAGAATAAAGAACTCGAACCAAAGACTTGAATGAAAACTTGATGAAAACGGAAAACGAGCTGGAAGTAAAACATCCATCTCCCTGACTTAGATGAGGACAGGATAGTGATGTCTAGACTGAAGTCGAACAAAGCTGCTCGAGCAAATGAATTGTCCTCGAAACTGTTCAAAGCGGCTGAAGATGATCTCTGCATTGTCTGTCTACAAGAAGGGTGACTGACCGAAGCCTCGCAAACATCGCATACAAGATCCTCTCTGCGTATTTTGTTAATATTCCAAACCATTTGTAAGCAACCTTATCAGTGTGGTTTCAAGCGAGGGACTCCATAATAAACCAGATCTTCATTTTTCGGTAGACCCATGAAGCAGAGCTCTCGCTCCCCGAAACCTTGAATGTCTAAAAAAGCATATGGACAAGGCGACTTCGTCAACATCACTCGGGAGGAGATCTTGCGTAGCTTATAATACAACACCAGGGGCACGATCATCCAGAAGTCTGTTCGGACGACCTTGCGGTGAATGATAACTTAGTAGAATAAAATTCCGCCATCACGGAAGAATGCACAGCATCGGCGTCTCGTCATAATAGGCAGCAGAAACTTTTGTGTTGTCAAAATTTATTTTATTTGTTTGTAACCAGGGACAAGAGAGAACAAGTACAGAAATATTCTTACTAGCTAGCCCTCGACACACCTAGCTGAACACTTGTAGAACACTTTGATCGTTCCCATCCTTCCCAATGGACTCTATTGAAATTGAATGACAAGTTGTTGGTTGTTTGCGTTGGTGGTGTCTGGATTAGAGGACTCAACCACGAACTGTGTAGACTGAATAGCGGCATACACCTTGATAAGTGTCTACGGTTGCTATACTAGGGATGGAAAGACAATGTAAAGCGCATAGCTAAAAGAGTCTTCAAATCCAAGCTATAGCGACGAAGCAACTGACACCAGCAACAGACCAAGCACACAACTCCTAGCTTTGAAGGCGTTCAACAACACTTAAAAGTCCCTTTCCGATATTTCCAACTATTCGTGGACCTTTTCTTTACAACAATCCTGGAAGAATACACTCTGAACTAAGGATTTGCAGTTGTCGTCACCGATTGTATAAACCAGACCCTTCGAACCACCATCCTCCTAGGAGAATATTCTCAGGAAAATATTTAATCAACTTTTTTTTCTTTTCAAACCTACATTTGAAAAAAAACGAACTCTACCTCAAATTTGTTGTTCGCAAAGCTTATTCCCCGAGGTTGCCTTCAGCCCAATTCATCATGAGTCTCCAATGCGTTAAGCTCTTACTACAAGTCAACTGAAGCATCAAGAGGGAACATAAGTCCCACAGCAGCCCGCCACACATTCGCCCACCCCATGCCACAGAGGCAGAGAGCAGAAAAAAGCCAATAACGGCACAGCAGCACTCCCTTAAACCGAGGAACATCCGCAATTTCATACATCTGCTGCAATTCATTTCGCTCGACTGCGCCCTTTGAAGAGGCGATACGCTGGATCTGCCACTTGCAATTAATATTTTAAGCCACAACTGCAGCACCCTCCCTGCCCCTGCTCGCACGCCACATGTGCGGGCGGGTGGCGTGCGACCACCCCACCCCCAGGCAAGTAAAGGATAAACTTTCTAATATATCCTTCCTTCCATCGAAAGCTGAGATGTGTCATTCCGTTGAAGCGAACGGGAAAAAAGCGAAAAAAACCTCGCACAGCGCAGAACATAAATAACAAAAAAATAAGAAAAACTTTCGCATTATCTGGAAATGTATTTTTTTGCCCTCCCCTCACTTCAGACCCGGCGGGCGGTGAATCCTTGTTTGTGCGCTGGCCGTGTCGATGGCGGAATCCTTTCAGCTGAAATAAAAATGGAAAAACTTTACACTTGGGATTGTGTTTAACTTTATTTAATGTGATGACTTTTGCCATGTTTAGTCCTGGTGATCATTCTCAAAATTCCCAATTCCTTCGGCTCCCCGCCAGCCCTTCCGCCCGTCGGCATCCTCGTCCATCTCTGTCTGTTTGCTGATGGTCTTCGGATTGAGTATCGATTTTTATTCGATATTGCATCGCGAAGACGGCAGGGAATGGGAAATGTCAGAGTTTGGCAGTTTTCCAATTTAATTAACCTGGGCCGGAGAAGAAACCGAAGTCGGGACCTTAAGGGGCGACGGAGAAGTTAACACGGCAGATGCTGGGCCTCGTTGGAGGTGAGTGAATCCGTTGCAAGGGATTTGTCTTCCGTTGGCGTAATGGAAAGCAATTACAAGGAGATTTTGAACGCGTTGGCGGACGGGGGAAAATATGATATGTGCTGTCACTGAAGACGTAGACAGTTAGTTGGTATTGGGTGGAAATAAACAACGCTTCGGCATGGGTTCCAGGGTTCAATATCGATCACATCAATCCTTACTTCCGAGGCGTAGGCGACGTGTGGAGGTAGCTGAGATTCCAAGGACTCTTAGTTGTTCCGAAGTTATGGAGCGATGGCAGACGTCCGATGACCCATATTTGAGTCTGATTCCTCTAGTCGTTGCTCATACCTACTGATGAGCTTGGAGGAGGCTTAGGAAATGAATTGGTTGCACTTCTTTTGAACTTTTTTTCTTGAAATCTTATTTCGCGGCTGGATCACATCTTAGAGACACTATGTATGCGTTATACCGCGGGATTGCCTTTAGTCTAATCTTAATCTCTTGTGTCAAATTTTTCTTTTAACTCTTATGGCTAAACATTTATTAGGTTCTTCTTTTACTGGCGCTACAAGTCCGGGCCTTAAGCAAATTGCCTCATGAGTTATCGCGGTCTCTCGCCAGCGACCTCTACCAACTTTGTCCGTTACCACTTCAGGGCGCCAGCCTTGTAAAGGACGTCCTCTGTTGCTATGTCCTAATGTACCAATAGCTTGAACTTGAAGACTCTTCGAGATAGAACTGTGTGGCCCATCCGATCTGCATGGTGTAGCCGTCTGGAGTGTTGTACTCGTAGTACACATGCTGCCGTTCAGTTTATAGAGCTCGTCGTTGAACCTTCCCCTCGAAGTGCTGGAACCAGGACGCGGAACAAAGTTTCTAAGCCATAAATTAGAATTCGAATGATCAAGTTGCTTGAGGAAGCCTACCTCGTCTTTCGAGAGAAGGCTTTTCAACTCAATTACACCTTAAGCCCCAACAATTAACTGATCGCCGGAGTAATTCGACGCTTAATGGTGGCTCTGATGTTCTGTATATTTATTGTGAATTCGAGGTAGACGATGTCCTTGACAACCTTAAGCTTTTTGCTGCCAATTGTCGCCGATACTTTGTGCCTTTCCTTGATGCCGTAATTCGTTGATTTATCGTCGTTTATCGCCACCACCACCAGAAAAAGCGACCAATTTTCGCAGCTTTTGTTTCAGTTCTAGGAAGGGTCTGTTTTACTGCTCTCTGTACTCGTCCAATCACGCCAATATCATCTGCGTTAGTTAGACGTTGAATGAACTTTTGGATGGGCCATTCCTAGTGTTGACTCGCGGGTTTTGTACGATCTTCTCAGAATGACGCGCCGCAGTGTCTAAAATTTTCTATTGAAGGACTCGGTAGGTTCGTTACCAAGGGAGCAGATCCAGACTCCAATCAGCCATCCATCTAGCCAGCCAGCCAACCAGCCATCCAGCCAGCCAGCCATGCAACCAGGCAGCTAGACAACCACACAGCCAGCCAGCCAGCCAGCCAGCCAGCCAACCAGCTAACCAACCAACCAGCCAACCAGCCAGCCAGCCAGCAAACCAGCCAGCCAACCAGCTGGCCATCCAGCCAGCCAGTCACCCAGCCAGACAGCCAGCCATCTAGCCATCCATCCACCGAGCCAGCCAGCTAGCCAACCAACCAGCTGAGCAGCCATCTAGCGATTCAGCCAGGTAGCCAGCCATTCACTCAGTCAATCAGCCTGCTAGCCAGCCAGCTAGCCAGCCATGCAACCAGGCAGCTACTCAGGCATGCAGACAGCCATGCATCCAAGCAGCCAACCAGCCAACAAACCAACCAAACAATCACTCAGTCAGTCAGCCTGCTAACCGGCCTTGTAATCAGCCAGCTAGCCAGCCAGTTAATCAGTCAGCCAGCCAGCCAGCCAACAAGCCAACCAACCAGCCAGTCACTCAGTCAGTCAGCCTGCTAACCGGCCATGCAACCAGCCAGCTAGTCAGCCATGCAGACAGCCATCCATCCAGCCAGCCAGCCAGCCATGCAACCAGGCAGCTAGACTTCATTAGAATACGAGTTAAAATGGTTTGTGCCAAAGTGTGGTGTATTGTGTTGTAAGATCTCCAATCCTATGTGTTAGAGAACAGCTCGACCAGAGCTTTTAGTCTGATACTAAGATGAGTCAGGGACTCTAAGACACAGCTTGAGTGTGACTATAAATTTGCCCCCCTATCTATCGTAGTAGCTATTCTGTAAGCCCTTATAACAAGGAGAGCTGCAGGTCTAAATGCTTATGAGCAGATGCGTTGATTCACCGAACAGAAAATGGAGTAGAAAGGAGAAGTGAGTGTAGAATCTCATTTGGTGCCCTGCAGTACACTCAAGGCATTCGTCGGCGTTTCCCGGTCTCTTCGTATTTGGGCCCAGTGAAAATAAGCCTTAACTTCAGGCGATCACGTTAATCCGACATACACCTGCCCCTATAAACCGTGGAGCTAAAGTAAGCAAAGTCCTTGACTACCTCAAAGTTATCGCTGTCCATTCTGCCACTTTTTCCCAGTCATCAGAGTCGTATGTCATTTCTACATGACAGCATATTCAAGACTCCCCATCCGACATCAATTCAACGAAGCACCGTCTCGTTCAGTCTCTTACCAGATTACGACAAGACTTAAGGATAAAGAACTAGACAGATAGCTCAAGCTACACCATCTGCGACAGATTACAATCAGTGAATGAAATGAAGGCATTAAGTTTATTAATCTGCCGCCTTCCTCGATGCCTTCAACCCGATGATTACTTCGCCCCCACTTCGTGACCCTTTCAGCAGCGCACCTAATGCCCTGGCATCGCACCATCAACCCCTCCCAAAGCATGTCGTTCATTCAATCTCAAGACGACTAGCGACGGGGTAACCACTCAAGTTCCGCTCATTCAAGTCTAAATCCGTCCAATTGCACTGCGTTTAGTTGCGGAAAGCGAAGCTTTTAAAGCGAACGAGGCTAAGCATTGATGGCTCTTTAAGGACCATCGTTAGTTCCGTCGGTGGTGGAGAGTGGGGGGGAGGGGACGACACAACTAGATGTCAATCTCCTTCGCCAATGGAGGGGGAGCAATAAAAAATTGAAATACCCCGAGCTGGAGAGAGTGCACATCAAAAGGGCGCGACACTGAGACGCACAAGGAGCAGGCATCGTTGGAGGAGTGCTCGTTTCACGGCGCGTCGTAAAAAATTTAAACACGACATCATCCGGGCCAATGGCGCTGTGGCCACCACTTGGATTCGGCGTTTAATTGCCCAGATTACACTCACCGGGCGGATTGTCTGCGCCCCAAAATTGTTGTTTCCCGCTCCTTGCTGACACCGGGGGGTGAGTCAAACAACTGAAATGGCGTCACAAAAAGTTGACTGCGGGTGCCCGCACTTTTCCTTGATCCGCACAAGCGATATGATTGGGGCCAAAGTTCAACAGCCCGCCGGCCCTCCCCTCCCCCCCTACCAGACCACGATTCGACCCGGAAACTGCAACCGATTAAACAATCCGCGGCGGCTGGAAATGCGCACATAGTCGCGAGGATTAGAGTTAATTGCATTAAGCCTCCCAAACGCAAACACAAATTGCGAGTCCCACTCGTTGCTGTCGATGTCGATGGTGCCCCCTCCCATCGGGTGACACAGCGGCGAGGGTGCGGTGTGCACTGACATCGCACTGCAATGAAATGGGGCAAAAGAGGAATGCAAAAAAAAAAAACCAACGCCCTGCTGCCACAACGAGAAAACTTCACGCCAAATCAGTTAACTGTTGCATGCAATGTGAAGGAGAACAGTGCATTTTCAAACACTTGGGTGTGTTGTGCCTGTGGTGCGCGGTCTCCGGTCTCGTGTCCTTTTGCCAGTCGGCCCACCCATTAGCGACGGTGGTTCGGGGTGGATTGCGCGCATCGTGTCGGGATGGCTTTTGTGTGTACTTAGCTGTGAGACCCCGAGAATGGAGCGCTTGTCGTGAATAAACACAAGAGCGGGGGTAATGAGCGGGGAGAGAAAGTCACACAAAACGTGAATAATTAAATTAATTTTCAGTTTCCGTTGCAATAGTTGTGGAGCGGGTGACCATGGGCGTGGGGATGCGAATAATAGGTTTGTCACTTTCGTGCTCAACTCGCTGACGATGTGCCGTCAGTTGACGGGCGTAAATATGTGATAAGTAAGCAAATTTTGAAATGAAAGGGAACCATTTTGGGAGATGAATTTTTGAAATGTAAGCACTTCGCTGTTTGGCTAGAGGCATTCATTTTGTTCATACGTCTCCACATGAAAGGATAACAGTGGGGGAAGAGTGAGGTTTTTTTTTCAAAGTACAGTTTGTATGATTTACGAAAGGACCCAACTGATAACCTCTTCTTCTGGCTGAAGATATTTATAGGAGAATTTAATTTTTTTACATGTGGCTTTGCAACGTCTTTTTTGGACACCTGCAATGTTGCATCCTGATCATATCCGTCTATTTAAGAAATAGCGCACAATTCTGAAATGAAATGGTTCAAGTAGTACATTTTTAAGAATTTTAAGGTTTCGTTTCGATATTCATATAATTTTGATACATCCGTATGCATGTCCGTCTTTCTATCGCACTAAACGGTTACCGCCAAACAACTTTAGGTGCAATTTGACCAATATTTGATACACAAACATCGTGATGTGACTTTTTTGCAATGTTCTCATTTTCATCTCAAAAAATTATTGCGTTCTGATGATGATTTCTATGATGTTTAAAAATGTTCTTGTTAATCGATTCCACTGTAACTTTCGTTCGAATTTTTTGCAGTGGCCACCCTATCTTCAGACTTGTGAAGTGATGTTGACTGATTTATCGTAAACCCCTCAATGAAGGTTTGTGCATGAATTTTGGGGGGTCTCCGTTTCCCTAAAGCAGCTATACAAAAATTTGATGATTTATTCCTTTTTCGAATGTTTTGACCTCCCAAGGGAAAACCAGTGAGGACAAGGAGCGTAAATCATCAGTCCTCATGGCGTGAGACGTCAGTACCAAAAATCTGCCGAGCCGGTTCAGTGTCACATATCCTCCGTCAGTGTCCCTCCATCACTGTTATCTCCACGGGCGGCCCCCATCATGTGTAATGGGAACAGAAAAATTCGGATTACAGGTAGAAAAAAAAAAGAAAATTTGGGGAAATGAAGAAAATGCGATTGCACACGATATTAGTTACAATCTTCAGAAACGCCCGCTTCTAGAAAAATGTCTGTCATGCTAGCGGGAATCTGGTACTACGAGACAGGCAGCAAGTGTTTGGCTTGTGCATCCATCTTTACTGGATAGGAAAGAATTAGGAGGCCTTAAATTTGAGAAGGAAAATAGGGTGAAATAGGCCTTATCTGTAGCACACCTAGATATGTAGGTGTTTGGCGAAGTGCAATGGTCATTTTGTACTCTGATTAGTCGCCAGCAGTCTTTTCTGTTAAGAGCTAAAAAACGCCGGGAATTACTTACGGACGTTTGCGAGAACAAGCTAGTGTTGTCATGCCATCTACAGTTCTGCTCTCGAGATGCCAAACCATCGTTTGAAACCTTAACAAAGGACACATGTTGACCTAATGCGGTTTAAGTCCCCTGACTTTGCCCTCCGATTCTTATCTGAGAAGCTTAAAGGCGATCTTTTTTTGTGACTAAGTTGCGATCCATGATGCGAAAAAGTCTAGTTAATGAAAATGTATTGAAATTGTACTCTGAATTCGCCCCTATCTGCGATTCCGCGTAAATGGAATGCCAAATTGTGCGAATTTTGTACTTCACCGCTGATATGAATTTTTCACTGTAGCCATTAACTCAAATCGAATGCCAGTAGAGGCATGAACATTCATTTCGACGCCAAAATGCATAGTGCAGACTTAGCGAATAGTGGCTTAGGATTTATTCTACTTGAAGGACTTGATGTGTGTACGGTTAAAGTGCAAGGAAATGTTTCGCGTGGTGGATAAGAATATTTGGGATTAGACGCACGCGGCAATAGGATTGAACTCTGGGATTCATAGTGTTTGTATACTTGAGCAACAGGACCTTTGACTATCCTTGACATTAATATATTAAAGATGAACACCTTTTTCATTATTCACCAAGATAACCCTAGTATTCAGGGTGAGCTTGGGCCTCGAACAACAAGCGTCTCCAACAAGCTAGCTTTTGCTAGCTGCCTCTAGTTTGACACGTATAGTTGCGAGCATCACCTGAGCCGTGGTATTCCTCCACTGCGCCGTGCTCGGAATTGGATTCGAAGACTTTCTGGGACGGAGCGTTGGTGTTCTTTTGCTCTATATGAAAAGGTCAAATCAATTGCTGTACCTTTAGTCATATGTCTTATATCCTTTTTCTTAATTTGTATATTGGTACATATTTAGCTATTATTCAAAAGGAAAGTAATAAGAAACCATGTTCGTGTGAGAATAACGCGCACTTGACCGTTTTGTTTTAACCACCATTAGCCAACAAACAGTACCTAAAGCTGATTCCTTATGATACCTCAGAGCTACCAGCGCTGTTTCATGAAAGATTAAGACCATTTCCAAATTCTCACAAGTACACAAGTACAGCGTAAATATTTGATGCGGAAATTTTCAAATATTTGATGTGACTTTACATATATGATTGACCACAAACAAGTGAACGTCTTTTTTTGTTTTAAAAATTCGTAGGGGGTCGTTGGTCTCAAACAACAAGCATCTCCTTCTCAACTTGTGTACGCCATCGTGATCGTGGGCAACCTCTTTTTCGGTGTCCCACTGGCTTGAAGTCGAAAAGAATAAACGTCAGCCTCTGCTAGAAAATCGGAAATAATAAAAATATAATAATTGGGTCTAACTTCTACAACAACTACTAGTGTTGTGCGTGCTACTGTTCTTTCACGAGTAGAGGGGGCCTACAGTTTTTTGCCAACTACGAACGGCGAGATTTGAGAAGCTTTTCATTGACTCTTTGAGTGTTACCGGTAACTCGAAAGAGTGCTAGGTGTCCCGTCCGGGAATCGAACATACATGGCGGTCGACACACTTACCACTACGCAACGGCGGCCACATGTCGAATTTAAAAACCTGCCTTTTTTTGGGCTCAAGGCCAAAATCCAAATATTTCCGAAGTTCCAAAAAATATCAAAATTCCAGAAATTGTTACGGGTATGGACATGCTACTCACTGTTCCCTTGAAGTGCGGACTGAAAAGCGCTTTTGAATATAATGAATCGAATCTTGTGTAGACAGCCACACACTAAACATAAAGCTCCTGCCGCATTCGTTGGACATACCCTTACGACTTCGCGTTCATCTCACGTATTTGCAGTTGGCCAAAGTTAGCTCCATGCCAATTTCACGTAGCATCGTTTAAGCATCATTCGTTGACATTCTTCAGACCTTGGCCAACTTCAGAGAATCAGTTTTGTTTGCCCTGAAACTGAAGCCGATGAGCGGCAGACACTGATACACAGAGATTTAGATATGCTCACCTCGAAATTTGTTGCCGAAGTTTTTAAGGTCACTGCACCAGAAGGTAACTTCTGAGCCACTCAACAAATCTCATCCACCACAGCGCCTGGCTTAAGCGATTATCCCTTTGCACATCCCCGCAGATTCACCCGCATAACAAGAGTTCACAGTTAAGTTCGATAATTTAAGGCGTCACCACTGACAGGACTTACCGCAGAAAACTCCAAAGTTTACCCAAAACATCACCCACCACGCCGAATGCTGCGCCTGAGCCCACATGTTGTTCCATTGTCGCCAGGACGATAGGACTGAGTTATCTGATGGCAAAAGTTGCGAAAAGTTTCCCACGAGTTACAACAATTTGATGCGAGTGTAGGCCGCAGTACATTCAACACTTGTCAGCCCCCGTCTACTTTACTATCGTGATGGCATCCTGCCACCAGAATTCGGGTCGTTTTTCTGTTGGTCCTGTAATTATTTCAAGCATTCGCGGGTTATCCTTGTGCCTTGAGTTAATTACTTACATATCCTCGGGATGAATATGGTGGTGCTGTGTGTGGTGGAGCGCGAAAACTTTTCCGAGGAATGTCCCCCGATGTGCTCCAGCGAACCAGCGAACTGTTGATTTGGGCGAAAAGTTGGGTCGCACGGAAACGATCTAAAGCCCCACATGTTACATCATGGACTTGTTGTTTGGAGCTTTTGGAAGACAACACTCAACACACCCTCCTTCCATCGACCAACACTTCACAGCTTTTTAAAGCAGCAGTTCCCTGACCTAAATTCGTCCCCGAAATGAATGAATTCTCCACAGCCTGCTACACTCACGCAGAGTCCTCTGCATCAGAATAATCCGCACACATCCCTTAAGAACTTGTTGCAGCAGAAACGACGTCACAGTCCCACTTCATGTACTTCGTTCCAATCAAATGACACGCTCCATCAGCCACGAATCAGTGCCAACAATCCGGCCACCCAACATGGCCGTAGTTACTTATCGGCAGCGAACGCAGTCGCTGCCAGCCGTGGAGCTCTAAGTCTGCAGCCGAAGTTAATTGGCGACGTTGAAACGTCATCGCAATAACCATCATCGTTCGCTTAACGGTTATTAAATCGGGAAAAAAAATCATTTGACACATCATTGACGCGATTTCATGCACACGACTGAACCCGCTATCCGCGGCGAAAAGAGGAAAGTGGAAATTGAAGACAGACGCGAGGGAATGGAGGCAACTGCACTGGCTTGGGGTACGGACGAATAAGCGATGGTTTGCCTCATTTAACGCCTCCTCATCCTCATCCTCATCCTCATCCTCATCCTTATCCTCATCCTCATCCTCATCCTCATCCTCATCCTCATCCTCGTCCTCATCCTCATCCTCATCCTCATCCTCGTCCTCATCCTCATCCTCATCCTCATCCTCATCCTCATCCTCATCCTCATCCTCATCCTCATCCTCATCCTCATCCTCATCCTCATCCTCATCCTCATCCTCATCCTCATCCTCATCCTCATCCTCATCCTCATCCTCATCCTCATCCTCATCCTCATCCTCATCCTCATCCTCATCCTCATCCTCATCCTCATCCTCATCCTCATCCTCATCCTCATCCTCATCCTCATCCTCATCCTCATCCTCATCCTCATCCTCATCCTCATCCTCATCCTCATCCTCATCCTCATCCTCATCCGGAGAAAATCTTGACGACCTCCCGACCTCCATTTACCCCAAGGGCGCAATTCAATCTTAAGCCATTTTCAATCTCCACATCCCACTCCTTTCCAGTCACACACCCCCTTCAGCTGCCTCGTCAAATACGACCCGCATACAACACACTTAACGAGTTCACCTCTGACCCCTGCATCTCGTCGTCCACGCCCTCCTCCCAGTCACCAGCTGCAAACGCAAGCGTTCGCCCGCCAAGTCCCTTACTTTGTTATACTGCGCCTATTGAATGTATTCCGTTTTATCGCCCATATCCTTATTGCTAAGGGTCTTATCGCATACTCGGGGTTTTAAGCGTATTAGGGCCGCGTGCCTACACCCTCGTCTGTGTCTGCCCAGACCCTCTTCCTGGCGGGCGTGTCATACAAATTGATTTACGTGCACCCTGCCATTGCTGGCAAAAAACTCAACCTCCCCCGCGCACCACCCCCCCACACGCAGAGTTTGGACCGACGAGATGGGGAATCTCCAATGGGATGCGGCCGACGAAGGGTGGGGGATATTTGTTTGGTTTCAATGTCCTTCGATGCGAAATGAAATTTACGCGCGCCCATGTGACATGTCCCTGCAGTAGTAAATCCAGTCAACGGAGCGCCCGGCCACGGTCGCGCAGCAGCGACCCGGCTGGTGGCGCGTAGAGCAGCAGCGAGTAAATATATTCATGAGGATGGCCGCGCGGTGTGAGATACGATTTCATGGCCATTGACCGTCTGGGATTGTGTGGTTGACAGGCAATCACAGCGGAAATTGCGAGAGGAAAAAGAATAAAGTGAAATCACTCAAAAAGGATTCGGATGGTGGGGCGGGTGGTGTGTGAGGGCTGCAGGCATTTTGAGCTTATGAGCTTCTGCAAAGTGAATGGGTGGCCGTAGAGATGATCGTTAAATTTTTAACTGAAGGAAATCCTTAAGTTTTGGGGGGTTTCACGGAAGAGGAAAATGTTGGGGTGGTTGAATGGATGGTTGGGGGGCGCAGATTGAAGGACCTTAAGACGCAGATGTGGTAACATTTAACTGTCTGAATGATTGTGGACTTGTATCCTTTTAGTTAAAACTTCGCCAATTGGCGACTATTTACGAACACAATTTCGCTGTAAACAAAAGTACACACAACTTCACGACCTGTGCCATTCAGGAAATCTGAAACACAGGTCCAACTTATCCTTGGATCCAAAATTGTATGGTAAATATAGACGTCCGAAAATTGCCGTACATCACTTTCTAAATGTGTTTGCAGCATCCCACAGGCTACTCTCTTTAAGGATCTGAAGTCACGTGCAGGTATGGCGAAAACCAAAATCTGAAAAGTCGGAAAATATGAATGCCCGAAATTCAGAACAATAAAACTCATGAATCAGAATCTGGGAAACCGAAAAACAACTTCCAAAGAAGCTCAAGCACCAAAATATTCCCAAAATTTCGAAACAAAAAATTGTTGTATGTCGAAAATTTCGAATGTCAAAAATATACCTTACCGCTTGACCTTAGAGTCCTTAGAGAGTGGCACATAGACCTTAAACACCGAAAACAGCGTAATCTACCAAGAGTCAAAAATGTCAAAGGCCAGAATTCGGATGGACACAATATCTCAAGCGACCAAAGTCGGAAGGAAAAATCCTATATAAAGAAGCTTCTGCTTCTTTCTTTAACGTTAAAGCCTAAATTTGAAAAAAAAAAACACAAAATTAAAGGATTATATTTCGAGACCCAAATCAAAACCATGAACTTCGAAGTTCCAAAATGCTTAGAGTCCCAAATGCACCACACCGTAAGTTCCTAAATGTTAAATTTCTGGAATGCCAGAAAGCCTGACAAATTTCGAGCTCAGAGAATTGAAAAAGTTCCAATGTTGAAAGACTTTAATATGCGAAGCTTAAAAGATCCCAGAATCCAAAATGTCAACAGCCCGAAATCTCAATCAACTAAAATAACAAAACCCACAACACCTAAACAGTAGAAAATCAAAATGTCGAAAGGTCTAAAATCTCTAAAATGTGAAGGCCTAAAATAGTGAAGATCCCAAAATAATGAAGATCCCAAAATATTAAAGATCACAAAATGTCAAAAGCCTTAAACGGCAAAAACTCGAAATGCCTACAGACCGAAAGTTCAAGGACTAACCGCTTAAAGATTATCCAAAATTTGACAAACCCTCTTTTTAGTTCCGAACAATGGAGCTCCTGTGATGGAAATTCTAAATTCAGATTGTTGTGGGTCCCTAAATTTCTTTGAAATGCTCAAGACTTTGCTTCATTTCACAAATTTTGAACAACACTGAACTGAACTGTCAGCTCATTACAGTCTAATCCAATCCAATGTTGTCTCGAAATTGCCTAAAATTGACGGAGCATCTTACAACGAGTGTAAGACGAGGTTCCAATCGGCTGCTCCTGGTATGCCTAGACCTATGCTTAGGTTCGGGCCAACTACAGTGAAAATTGACCCAATTGGTCTTCGAGTCCAAAACAGTGCCACAACGTAATAAAGGATGACCATGGTCCGATGGCACACACATGTAGAGAAAAAGCTCAATCGACTTGGAGTGCTAAATTGGAGGCAACTGGTTAAAGATCGTGCCAGCTGGAGAGGCTTGTTAGTTGAGGTATAGGTCCATCTCGGGCATATTAAGAAGAAGAAGAAGTAACCACGTTCATAGCGCTATTCCTGTCCAAAACCGCAGTAAATCCGGTGTCCTGTCGACAATTCTGGACACAATTGCGGCGAAGCTTGCGGCTGCAACAACGCAGATAACAGCACAATGGCTATGCCGTAAGTAATCACCCATCCCTCCCCATCACTCTTCAACGAAATAACACCTTACATTAATGTCTTCATTAGCAACAATGTCCTTCTCCACACACACACACACGCACCCACAACACGTTTGATGTCCCACAAAACTACTCGCCCGTCGGGGATGTCTTCACGTCCCATTACTCACAGCGCCATATGCTGCCGCTTAGGTGTACACAACTATTTACCGTCTTCACCCGTTTGTTCGTCACCTCTTCCCATCCACCCCTTCATCACATAAATCCTCTTCCCGTTCCGTGTGCTGTTCATAAAAGCCGACACCAAGTGTCCACTTGGTCGTAAACTACACGTTGTCCGCAACTCCTTTGCGGCAGTTCATAAACGAATTACCACTCAGATAAGAGTGTATTTATGACCAGCCGTCTCAGTGCGGTATGTCACAGGGCGGCGAGCGTGTGCGCGAGAGACTGAGACCGAAAGCGGAGCGTGTGCAAAGGTACCTCTACCAAGACGAACAATAAACACTCGCGATAAGAAATTTATTCAAGGACCACTCAGCAGCACAGCTGGTGCCTACAAAACTCACCGGCGACAAAACTGAAGACGAACAGCGAAACGGGGTGAGTGCAGACGGCGGACGAGGACGAACCACAAGGATGCTTCAACTCAAGAAATATTATTGTTCGTCCTGCTTAGTTCCGTCTTTTCTACCCGGCTCTAATGCCGAGGAAAAGATGCTGCCTTCCTAACAAATGGGAATCCTTAACAAGTTTCAGCCCGTCCTCCTCCAGCCACCCCCACACCGACGGAAGTTACACAACCTGTACTCCTAGTACTGGCTTTGTAAGCGACAACGACGACGGTGGAAGAGGACGGATGGCCAACAGGAGATCGCTGACAATGATGGAAGGAATCGACGGATTCCAAGTTGCACGTCCTGCATAAACGTTCCCCGGGGCTGTCGGATCACCTTTTCCCCGGCACAGCCACTGACATCCGCCCACTTAGCACACATGAATATTATTTTGTTGTCCTGCGAACGTTATGCTTGCCTAAAGCCGGGTGCGTCCGTCCTTGATCGTCCTTCGTATTGGCGTCGTTATTTTTATTCATCCCCCTCCCTTCCACTCCCCCCTTTCCACCGAGTCATTGTCATTATGCACGTATACATTATTAATGGGCCAGTCTCCTTGGCTCCTGAGTTGCGAAGGTTCGCTGAGCGTGGCGGCATGTGTGGGCTTTTAAAGGTCGGTGTCGGTATCGAAGGTAATCCGTAAAGAATTGTTCCTGCAATTGTGTTGTGAATATTCTTGGGAGGAATTTTCTCTGCAACACAATAGTCCTTTTCAGGGAAATTTGTTTTCTTTCTCTGTTTTCTGGGGAAATGAATGGCAAATGAAACAAAGGTTTCGCGATTGTTATAATAAGTCAGCTTCAAGACCTGTCTGTTTCCATAGTCACGACAAGGAGCTGGAGTCTTACTTTTCAAGGAAACCTGAGGCAGTCAACAAGTTGGTTCTCCGTTGTCCATCATCTTCAATATCCTACTATCTGCTACTGGTAGCTCTGAGGGAGAGGGAAGGAACTACGTCGCTCGTGTTATCAGGTCCAAGAATCAATTCGCAAAAATTAAGGGAGTACATTATTTGATTTCAGGAATGAAATATCCATTAGCATGGCTCTCTGGTCGCTGTGGCGACAAAGGTCCAGGTTCGTTTTGGGGACTGAACACCTCGGGTTCTTCTTACAGCACCACCTCTTTTGAGTTGTCTTTGAAAAGCCTCTCAAATCTCGACGTTCGGAGTCGGCAAAATTGGTAGGTTCCTTCTATTCGTGAGAAAACAAGAGCACGCACAGAACGTCTACTTGCTGAAGAAGCTAGGATCTGGTCCCTTCTGGGTGGCAGTGTCACTCAATTATTATTATTATCATGGCCCTGCTACGCCCCCCGTTGACCGAATTCTTTTCGATAATCCAACGAAATCTTCTTCTTCTTCTTGTGGCGCTACAGTCAGGGGTGTACTTGGGCCTCAACAAACATGCCTCTCCAGCTATCGCAATCCTTCGCCAGCTGCCGCCAGTTGCGCACTCCAAGTTGACTGAGGTCCTTCTCTACTTCTGTGCGCCACCTGAGACTAGGCCGTCTTTTGTTGCGTTATCCCAATGGCTCGGATTCGAAGACTTTTCGAGCAGGAGCAGTGGTGTCCATACGTCATTGCTGTGATCTTCCAATCACGTCAAACAACGTCAGCTAGCAATTGAACTGACTTTTGGAAAATCGTGCCTCTGGTGTTGACTTGTGAGTTACGCACGATCTTCTCAAGGATGATGTTAAAGAAGTCATTAGACAGTGCATCGCCTTGTCTAAAATCTTTTTTGACATTGAAGGCCCCGGTGAGTTCATTCCCAAACTTGACGGAGCAGCGTGAGTTCTCCATCGCCATCCTACACAATCTGATGAGTTTGGTAGGAATGCCAAAACTAGACGTGCTCGCCCTTGTGCACACTGTCATATGCGGTCGTAATCGACAAATAGGTGGTCAGTGTCGGTTTGCACTTCTTGGGTTTTTTCCAGGATCTGCAGTAGTGTGAAGATTTGGTCGATGGTGGTGGTGGACTTCCCTGGCCTGAAACCACACTAATAAGAACCAATCAGATTGTTGACAAACGGTTTCAGGCGTTCACAAAATATGGCAGAGAGGATCTTGTGCGCGACGCAACCCCTTGATAGTTGGCGTAGTAAAAGGGGTCTCCTTTCTTGCGGACCGGACAGACGAGTCTGAGATTCTTGTGGACCGGACAAACGACGCTGAGATTCCACTCATCGGGCATGCTTTCCTCCGACCATATCTTACAGATGAGCTGGTACATGTGTCCCACCAGGTCATCTCCAGTTGCTTTAAACAGTTCTGCAGACAGTCCATCCGCTCCAGCAGCTTTGTTCGACTTCAGTCTCGATATTGTTATCTTGACCTCGTCTAAGTTGAGGGGACAGAATTCTTGCCTATCATTGACGGATTTGAACCGTCATCGCCGTTTAAAAGTCTGCAGAAATGATCTTTCCAAATTCTCAGCATCGATTGCGACTCTACTACAAGGTTTCCATTTGGTCCCGGCAGGTTTCGGTCCGAACCCTATATCCACCGGAAAGCTCTTTCATCTTTCGGTAAAACTTTTGAACTTCATTCCTGCCATAACACCTCTCCATCTCTTCTACCGCGCGCTTCTCATGCTCTCTCCTTTTCCTTCTGAGAAGCCGGTTCTCTTCCCTTCTTTTCTGTTCGTAGAGCTCAGCTCTCGTTGTTCGATGAAGCGTTGCCTTGTAGGCCTCTTGTTTAGCTGCATGCGCCTGCCTGCACTCATCGTCAAACCAGGGGTTATTTCTAGGTGGTGGCGTGAAACTCAGCGGCAACTTCTCAGCTTCTTTGATGGCTTCTTAACAACGTTTCCATTCTTCTTCTTTCGTCAGTGCAGGCAGCGTCGAACTTTCGGAGAGTTTCAGGAAATGGTCCGAATTGATGTTGACGCCTCGGAATGCTCGGACAATGTTCGAGAATGTTGGAGGAATGTCTGTCTTCGATCGCAACATGATCAATCTGAATGAAATCACCATTCCACAATCCGCATCAAATGGTCACTCTTTCTAAATTTATTAACTACTCGACAATGAAGGATCTGGTTTTCCCAGCAACGGCGGGTTGTGTTCAGGACCTTAATTTCACACTTCTGTTTCCATCCACCACATCCTCATCTGTGCACAGCGTACGGCAAAAGGGGGTCATAATATGGACAAGTTTGTAAACAGCGCTCACAGTGGGTGCTTCATTTTGACAAAAACTTGTTTTCAAAAAGTACAACGACTAGGCTACACAGCGTTTTGCTTTGGAAACGAGTTTTCCATATTTACTATGTTTTAGTATTTTAATTTTTTTGGAAGCGTGATACTTTAAAGGGGAGGAGAGACGTCTGCATTCCTCACTTTGACTCACCCTCATTTCGTGGCTTGAAGCTAAACCGCATAAAGCGGGTATGTTGAAAATTTAGTATTTAGGAATGAATCACGAGGACATCTATGCCCTGGCAGCGGTCCAGCTTCATATAGCCCACTTCGGCAGTCAGACACCTAGCTCTACCTCTACGTAGCATCGGTTTGATGAACAATCCTTAGAAAGGCTGGCAACACATTTGAGAATTTATCTTCCCTTACATCAGCGATGCTCTAAGAAATGTCTCCAGTGCTGTTTTGAATGCATTTCCCCACCTCGTAGTTTTTGACTTAGAGGTGAAGAACGCTACGATCAGATTTGAATCAAGAGTTCTGTTGACCTACTGTACCTCAGTTTGCTCTGTCACTCTCAATCACCACCCCTGCCACCTAACCTCATCTTAAAGAAGAACCTCTCTACCAACATTTCGGGTAAGTCCAAGATTTCTTATATGTCCAAAACCCTTAAATTACCAAAAGGCCCGAAAAGCCAAAATTCCGAAATTTGTCAAAATATTTGGAACTTTACATTATCCGAATTCGTAAGCGGCTCTAAATTCTTTAGCAGACCCTAACAGGGGTCTGTAAAGGGCATCATGTCCCTGAACTACTTTTTTCTAGAGTTTTCGTTTCTGGTTTCGAATTTCGGCTCTTTACGATTTTGGGGCCTCGAAATTGTTTTTTTGGCCTCCTTCTCCAGCAGTAAACGCCACCGGTCTTGCTAGGAAGCTTGTTTTCGGCCGCTGGGTGATCCCGTCAAACATGAACATAGAAGTAATCAGTTGGACAAGAATTTCTTTTCGAATTAAAAGAAAAATATTCACCCTCGCTGAGGACGTCATTTCTGGGAAACGAATAATAAAAATTACATTTGGAAAAAAAGCGCCATTTCTAGGAAGCAACAGACTTTTGCCCACGTTTCTTTCCAAGTTGCAACACATGGTCCAATGTCATCTCTCTAAATTTGTTGTTGTTGAAACATTCACTTTTAACTGTTTCCGCTAGTCACCCAAACAGATATTTTTCGCCAAAACTCATCCTTAAATTTCCCGCAACCAAAAATCGTATGAGTTCTCTAAAAAATTCACCGTCCACCCATGACACCGCTCAAGGTATGTGACATTATCCAAATCACGTATGCGCTGCTTTCCTGAAATTTGACACCTCTGCTCGCACAAGAAGAACCACAATTTCCGCTAAAAGTTTCCCCCAGTCCTCCGATTGTTTCGTTTTGTTTTTCCCCTCGTACTTGAGGCCACATCAGCAACGTCCTTATCCTTGCGAGGAAGAGCACACACTTTCAGAATTTATTTCAACCACTCTCCCACTTCATCCGGACAAGGATATCAAATTACCCAAGGATAGTGTGTAATAAATAAATTTGTGTACCCACCTACATGCGAAGCAAACTTTTCTGCCTGCAGAGATCCCTTCGCCGTCGCCTTCTCCTTCTTCTTCTCCTTCTCCTCCACTGCTCCGCCCTTGTCTCAGGTGCTCGCATCAATTTGATTTTCTTGCCGGGCCCTGAAAACCACGCGGACAGTGGTTGCCTCCTTAAAACCGTGGAAGCACTCCGCCATCACTCATTTCGGGCGGTCACGCCGACGAGGGAAAAAAACGCAAAGAAACCCTTAACAACCCTTTCCATTAGTCTAAGGAGTAAACTTTGAATTTTTCATTTCCCCGGCACTGTAGTCGGTGGGGGGAAGACTCCACATCTGTCTGGAATTCATCTCACGAACTTCGGCCGCGTGAGGGGGGTCGTGGCTTTGCTTGCAAATACCATCCCCAACATCGTTAAGAGAGAGTCCTTCTCCGACGGCGAGTTTTCTTGTTTTTATTTATCGCAGGGCGACGTGAATGCTCCGCACGGCTGCACAGTGCAACTGCCGCGCGGCTCACCGCCCCCATGAAGAGGCGCATCCACTTTGGAGACTAATCCTGTCGGTCGGAGCGACGTGATGCACGACGACAGACGGACGTGCAATTAGGGGCGGTGGAAATCTCGAAGATGTCAGTGAGTCGGATTGACACCTACATTTGCTGGCTAATCTCTGGCGGTGGTGCGGATAGTCGGCGATGTGATGCGTTCATTATCGAAAGGCCAATTGATTTGCGTCAATTAGCTGTGCAAAGTTTTCATCGTAGATTAGCCGCAGTGAGGTGGCGGTGGCGGTGGCTGTGGAGTCGAGGGAGTGACGTTGAAGTTATTGATGGGAAGTTAATCCCTCTGACAGGCAGTGCGGGTAAGATTGATGAGGCTTGCGCCATCGATTGAGCCGTCAAATTACTGCCTTATGGTCGATGTAAACTAGGCGAACTGGGGTGTTGGCGAGTTCGAGGACTTGGGTGGAGACTTCGAGGGGTTCAAAATTAATTTCAAGTTGTACCCCGGTATATCATCATCCAGTGACAGTTTCTCTTCGGGCGCCACTTGTCGGAACTACCGACGTAAACTCAGTCTTGCGACTTTTTCATTGAAAATCAAAGGAGACCGATTATGATCCGCTCATTTACGAAAATTCTACAAATATTTTCAAATTTTTGTCTTGAAGCCTACAACATTAATTTAAACACAAAAAATGACTTCACAGGGCTTGAATAAAGTCCTTCGCGGAAATCTAAATTTAAAGGTGAGCCATCTTCTCAGTTCTTTGCCTATGTCTCACACCGCTCCACTGCAGCCCTTAATCCTGTCAAAGAACCCGTCGGATATTGTGAATGGCTACGTTCAGCGGTTCTACCAGCAGCTTCCAGAAAATCTTAAGCGAGGTTTGTGCTCTACGTGGGCGATGTAAAATTCTGACTGCCCCCTCTTCTTTTTTTAGAACTGATGAAGCCGCGAGCAGCCGAGTCACAGCATGAAAACTGGAGCATGTTGAAAAATCTTCGCATTTCTTCGACGCCCGCCTTTGTGGAGAATACAAAAATCAATTCTCGCCCCCAGGCCATGAAGGCATCGGCTTTGGGAGCCACATCTGCCAGGAACAAACTTCTCAAGAGTCCAAATTTCAAAATCTACAATAATCGTAAATACACATCGAGTGCAACCAGCTCCAGCGTGAGTGTCCATCGCAACAACTACGGAGACCGTCGCAAGAGGTTTACACGAGCCTTTGGAACTACGGCTCGTTCCTCAGTCGTTCCAACGCCAGTTCCTCAAAAATCGTCGCCTCAGAGAACACCCCTTCGACACTACACTGCCAGCGTTCTTTCAAAGTCTCCACGAGCCCCAACTGAGATCTGCAAGGACCTAATGCCGGTGAATAGGCAGCTGAAGAAACAGATTCGCTTGAACAAGTCGAAGCCCCTCTCTGAGACCCTTGAGTTGCCGAAGAAGGCAGCTGTGGACTTGTCCTTCTACGGCTGGGATCATCCGTCTCCGGAGTATCTGAAGAAGTTGGTTCCAACAATTTCGTTCCGCAAGCCGCCGGCAATAAGGGTCGAGAGGGGACTGCTGAATTTGATGGACTTCAAGAAGATGCCTTTCAGTGCCAAGTCGAATGGCAAGAGTTCTGCGGCCAAAAATCGAAGCGATTGTGAGTCGTTGGATAAGGGATTTGGGGCTCAGTCGACAAAGACACCATTTGGACGTATGAAAAAGAGAGAGAATTCTAATCGCTCCAATTTTGTTCGCTCCCCACGCACTCCTAACGCTGCGCTGGTTCAGGGTGCTATACTTGGCCGCGAAATGGAAACTTCTCGTGTTTCTCGGAAACACTGAGACCTGTATGTCGAAATAAATTGTTTTGTAAAGAGATGGTAGCTGTGGATACTCTCTACAGAATTGAGAAACCGTTGTTTTTTTGCTTTTGTTTGAAGTGATATCTCTTTTTCGTCTTGTACAGTTTTTGTAACTCGATCTAGGATTCAGCTATGCTATTAGATAACAGAAGTTATCACGTCTAGTATGTAGTAGTAGTAGTGAAGGTACGGATAGTACCAAGCATGTTGTTGCAGTGGCGGAAAAAGTGTCTAACTTAAACTACGGCCACTTTTGGAAGGACATCAACGTCACCACATTTTGTTATTAGGACTCCATTCAATTTGAAATTGTGCTAACTATCATTTTCTGTATCCACCGCATATCTTTCGGATTTGAACGAACGCCCGCAACCCATGATAGGGAGTGACCACTACTGAGATGCCATCAAGGTCAATTTATCCTTTTTCTTTCTTTCGAGTCCTTTCAGGTGGGGAAACTGTCAAACAAGACTAGAAACTTCTTCTCCTATAATTTTTGTTTTCATAAGAAGATCAAATCCATAAATGTACGTGGTTAGTCATTTTGTAGTTTCAAGTTGGTGGCGCTAGCATTTGACACTTACGAAAGGCAACTGTCATTTGAAGTGTCACAGAGTATGTCAAATTTAGCCATGGATCGAACATCAGTCGAACAAAGAGTTAAATTCATGAAAACTTAATTCAAACCGACAATTGAAACGTAACCACTTTTCGCACGCAGTAAATATGATCATCAGAATCGACTGACTACACAAGCAATCGGTAAAAGAAAGAAATGTGAAAAATGGAAAAGCGCCACCGATGCGTACGATCTGTGCATCGTTGTAATGCAAGGTCAGTCGAAAATATTACTGCTGTGAGTGCAAGTGGCTTCAATGGGTCTGGTGATAAGTGAAGCAAAATTAAGTACTTGCTGTCATCAAGGAAGATACCACTAGGAAGGAGGTGCTTCGAAGACTTTGACTACCTCGGCTCCTAATAAATAACAACAACAATCCAACGCAGAATTACTCTTGCCAAAATACTTGAGAAAGAGAGCCCTCTCTGGAATAATTAAGATGGCCTTGTGTAATAGCTTGATCACACCAGTCTTCTTTTACGTTGCGGAAACTTGACGTTACAAAAAGCGCCTGAGAAAGTCCTCAGACATTCCCAGAGAAAAGTTCTGCTTTCGATTTTTGTTCCTCTTTCCGTCTGTAGGAAAAGATTCAACGACGGCTGTACGGCTGGATGCGTCTGTTCAAGCTTGTCTTTGGATCCAACGCTTAAGATGTCGAGACCAAGAAGAGCGTGTGAACACCATTGCTCCAGTCTGAAAAGTCTTCAAATCCAAGCCATTGAGACAACGCAACAGAGGACGGCCTAGGTTGAGATGGCGCACACAAGTGGAGAAGGACCTCAACCAACTTGGAGTCATGGATACAGCTGGTGAGAGATCGTGCTGGCTGGAGGGTCATGTTGTTTGAGGCCCAGGTACACCCTGGACTGTGGAGCCATTAAAAGAAGACAAAGAAGTGCAAGAGCTGCCGATGATTCGAATTTATCGATTTCTCAGAGCTTGCAACAATTAAACGTGTCATACAAGGCGTGTATGGCGTATTTAGCACATCTTCATCCTTTTAAGTTCCACACATGCAACAATTTAGACCCTCAAATACCAGTTGTCGAAAAATATTTTCTTCACTGAGGAGGCACATATCTCCAACGGTGGGTGCATGAACAAACAAACTCGAAGAACAGTTCATGACTTCAAAAAATCATGATTGATGAGATGTCCTTGCTTTTAGACGAAGTGACCGTTTGGTGTGCTCTGTTGTCAAAAAGTATCACTGAACTTTGTTTATTCGAAGACTCCAGAATGAGGAACAGTTTAATTTTCATTTCAAGTAGAATGTTGAAAAAGCGGTGCTGATCGGCGGATGCAGCGTTATTAAATTTAGAAAGGGAGGAAAGGCTATCAGTTCGAATTATGTGCAGAGAACAAGCGAACGGTGTAAACTTTGAGCTAATAATTATAAAACCTGAGTCGAACTACAGCCCAAAAAGAAACCAGGATCTACGTTCTTCAGCAACTACACGTGTTGTGCCTACTGTAGTTCCCTCACAGGTAGAGAGGACCTGCTGCTTTTTGCCAACTCCAAACGGTTGCCGTGGCGTTGTGGTATGTTCGTCGACCCACATGCGAAAGGTTTAGGTTCGATTCCCTGACGGGACACCGAGTATTTTCCACGGCACGACCTCTTTCGAGTTACAGGCAACACTAAGAGAGTGCTATTTGTCTTTGAAAGCGTCTCTCTCGGAATCGGACAAAATAATAAAAAATATTTTGGCATTTTGAAAAGTTGGTGTTCGAGTCATTCAACTTCAACATTGACTGTTTGGTGTGCTTTATCGGTTGGTGGAATAATTCGTTTGGACTTCTTTCAAACCGATTACAGTCAATGGAAATCGCTATAGACTGACTTTTTCGTTCATCAGTTAGACTGCCATGGTGTGCAGAATTTGGGGTTTCAGGAATACAGCCACAATATACAACGCAGCCCGTGCCACAATTGGTTTAAAGAAGCAAATGGTTGGTTATCGTATAGTTGAATGTTACGGACTCGTGAATTGGCTTTCAAACTCGTGCGATTTAACGCCGCTTATCAATTTTCTGTGGGGATATATAAAGTCGCTAATATACGCCGATAAGATCGAAATGATTGATCACTTGAAGAACAACCCTTTGCGTGCGATTTTTGGTCCCGTTTACGTTGATGGCATCTGGAGAAGAAAATTTAACAACGACCTCTATGGGCTGTACAGCGACATGCGCCTAGTCAAGCGTCTTCGGATACAACGCTCAAGATGTCTAGGCCATGTAGAGCAAATGGACACCACTGCTCCGGCCCGTAAAGTCTTCGAATCTGAGCCATTCGGACAACGCAACAGAGGACGGCCCAGGCTAAGGTGGCCCACACAAGTGAAAAAGGACCTCAACCAACTTGGAGTGTGCGGCAGCTAGCGAGAGATCATGCTGCCTGGAGACGTATGTTTGTTGTGGCCCAGGTCCACCCCGGACTGTAGAACCACAAGAAAAAGAATATTATACTATGTCCGAGTCAGCCGTAGCGCTCATGAAGAAGCTTCAGGGTCCTCTACCTCTATTGTGAGAAAGGGGCTTGTTCCGTGTAGGAAATCATAGCTTGTAGGATATCTTAACTCCATTATATTTAACAGCCCTTAGTGATGCCAAACTTTCTAAATCAGACTGAAATGGTTAAGACCTGCCCTCTCTCAAGTGGCTAGTGGGTCTATTGAAAGGGAGTTATGCACATTTGGCCCTTAATGAAAGAATTTTGATAAAGTGAGGCAAGAGAAGAACCTCAACGTTGACACAACAAGTTCTCATAGACCTACCTCACAGAGGTCATTCGAAACCTTGTGCTACATCAAAGACCGAATAAAGTCTTACATTAGGACGAATTTATTTCCATTCCTCTGTTCAAACTAAATTCCACAAACAGACACAATCCACTTCAACCGAATGCCACACCAACGTCCATATCGAACCGCAACATCTATCCCCTCCCCAGTGGGAGAATGGAGACTTTCCTTCAATCACTGCGACCGACACCCATCCCAAGTAACACGATCACTTGTCGTTTCCCAAAAGCGCTTCATTTCATCGAAAACCATCTTTCGTGGTGGTTTTCCAAGCTCGTTCGTACAAAGTTATTTGTGTTTTGAACGTCACACGATCCAATGACTGGGCAAGTGTTTTGATTTCGATTTTATGTCACGACACGCAGTCAAATAAACAATTCCTCAGACAATCGAGTTCGCTGGTGTGTGCGTGTGGCGTCAACTTTCAGATTTTTTTTCACACTGAAACTTGATCATTTGACTTGGTAGAGTTCGTTCGTCGCACTCCAAGAAGCGTCTGGATTTTGTTTGCTGATCAGTCAAAAGTTGTTTGTTTGCCTTGCGTTTGTTCGCCAGTGGTTCCTTTGCTTGTAATGCCCCGTCATTCCTGCAAGTATTCTAGTGTCTAACTTTCTTTCTTTCTCCACAGAACTATGGACACACCGTCAACCACTGAATCCACGCCGAAGGACTCGTCTCCTTCCACCAGCCGTCGTTCGAAGCGTCGTCGAGCATCCACTTGCGGTGCTGATTTAAACGTGAGCTTCTCAAAAGTCAAAGTTTCGGAATCCAGTCGGGTTCTAAGATCTCGATCGAAATGCAGTACCGCTTCATTATGGGAGATTTCAAGTTATGCCATTTCAAAGGATCACTCGTACAGCAAGGCCAGCAAACGATCCTCAGAAGCTGCCGCGTCAACAAATTCATCTCCAGCTACACTTCGTCTGGAGGTCTACATCGATCTGACAGCGAATGAAGAGAACTCGGGTAACGAAGGTTCGCATGACGCTGGCAACACGGGCCAAGGCTGCAACACCATCGAAATCATTGACTTTGATGACCTTGAGTTGAGCAACTCGTGCTACAGGGAACACTCAAACGATGTCCCGGTAGGCCGCAGAAATCAAACTGACGACAATGTCGCTCCGGGAAAGTTGGACATTGACCAGAGCCAGTACTTCGCCGACGACTGGAAACACAAATACAACTTCAATGAGGAGCCTTATCCCAGTTCGTCGTCCCCGGAACAGCCAGGCTGCATGTTGGAGACAACCATCGACGTCATCAACGCCATCGATCACCTAAACTTTGAAAACGAGGAGACCTCGACGTTGCCGGTCTATTTGGACTTGGATGAGAACCACACAGCACAGTCCAGTCCTCCGCAGAGATTCAGGACAACCGAGGAACTATTTAGTGCGTGTTCAATGAACTTCTCCTCTGGCGGATGCTTTCAACGGCTCGCAACGCCTCCCATGATGCCCATGGCCTCTGAACGCATCCAAGAGAGTTCAATTCCGATAGGGGCGCATCAATGTCCATGGTCCACGGAAGTCATTCCAGATCAAGAATTACAGCCAATCAACACTTCCTTTTCAACATCCGGAGGCTCCGTCGAGAGAATTCTTTCGCCAGTCATACCACGGCAGCCATCCGTCCAAAGAATCACCGACATCACACCGAAGCCTGTGGAGAAGTGGGACAACCAGCTGCCCGGAGTCACACCCTTTGACGTGGAGCCTGAATGTCGAATACACTTGGTCGAGACACCTCCATCGTTTTCCCAACCCGAGGTATCCACGCATCGATCAGATAAAGGAGGCGAGAGGCAACAGTTCCCACTTGACTTCAATATCGGCCGTCTCAAGCCAAGACGAATTCGAAGGACTCGAGCTCAGATGGAAATGGCACAGCACCGCGCCAAATCAAATCAACGACGCACCTCGGATGGGAATTTCTCCCTGGAGTACCACAGGGTTCACAACTGCGTCCGATTTCCATGCCATTTCTGTCCACCCGCCAGCGTGCAGCAGCAGAGGTATTCCGAGAGCTATTCTCTGAACGAGACAAACATCTTAGGAGTGGGTTGCAGTGGAACTCATTGGTCGGAACCTAGCTTCTCGCATGGCGTTGGAGAGTTTCCAAGTTTTGAACCGTTTTGGACGATGCCCACTTCGGGGGGTTTTCACATCACTCCTCCTGCGGAGAACATGGATGCGACACGATCACCCTTCGTGTGGAATCAGCAAGTTCACTCCGTTCAGATGCGGGCAGGGTTCGGTAGTTTACAGCAGCCACCTGTGGTCAACTCGGCGCGGTCATGGGAGCTTGGAATGTGGACCCCGAACTTGAACGATGTCTCAAACGCTGCCCCAATCATGTCTAGAGACTTCTACTAGGAAGAGAGATTTAAATAGAAGTTATTTGTTGTGTCGTTTGGTTGTTTTCTATTTTTTTTTTGCGTTTTTTTGTGGAAAATCATACTGAGAGAAGTTATGTGAGTGGGTTTTTGGGGCAGTTCAGATTGAAGACGGTTCCACCTAGACTCTAGACCACCGTCCCGGACCTAGCGACATCATTTGTAAGTTTTGAGTAGAAACAGAGTTCATAAAGCCAGATGACATGGATTTCATCATCAGTGGACTGCAAGGTTCCCTCCTCCACCCCTCACTGCACAAAAATCATATTTTCAATTTGACATTCCAACCCCGCCCCACAGCCCACCAATTACACGCGCCAGATGGTTGCGGTTTCTTGTTAAACACGAAGCCTTCTGCCATTTGAGCCGCAGACAACAGGGATTTCGGTTTAATAAATCTTCTCTTGCTCGCCGAGCGATGAGGATGTTAGGCTGGCAGTTTTTTTTCGCCCGGCTCATCCTTCGGTTTCCGACAGATTTTACATTCCCACCACCACCCTCACTCTAACGGTTTTTTGGCAAATAAGAATCTTAATCTGCGACATTTGGAGACGTAATTATGCCGGCGAAATTGAATTTTGTGAAAATTTAAATTTCACTCCACGGATAGAAGCCATTAAGGATACCCCACCGGCAAGACCAGACAACAAGCCTTCGCGCACAGCAACAAGATGCTGGTTTTGGATGGGCGTGGGGGGTGTTGGCGAGTTGATGGGAAATGGGGGGACGCCATGTAACATCGTCAATTAAAAGTTGTCCGAACAAAGAATTTGATTATGATAATGAAAAACATTTTTGGGGATTAACAGGACAGCCGGCCGCCACCATCACCGCCGCCATCAATGAATTCATGGCGGCTGCTTGGGAACTACGGACTGAGGGTTGGATTCGCAGAAATCATCGCAGTTCTTGAATTTAAATGAAAAAATTCCTTCGCCGGGGTGGAGATTAATGGTCAGGAGTGACGCCAAGGATTGTTTGGAGTGAGTTTGAGGTTGAAATGATGACAGGCGGAAGGAACTTAGATGATGGAAGAAGCCCTGGAGATCTTCACTTTTCTCCACAATGCACAGATGTAATTGTGGTATGAACCTTTGTCAACAAAGATCAGAGTCTTGAGAAGCTACCAAACACAACTTGCATTCCTTACAGCATGGCTGGGATCTATTCTTTTCTTGATCAAAACTGTCGCCTTAGTTTTCTGACTTATTCTGGCCATTCTTGGACGCGATCTCAATCAAATTTCGTACCCAACACTCCGGTCCCCAACGCTTCGGACCTTCCGAATGCTCAAGGGAAAGTTTGACCTCACTCTAGTATTCCTCGCCAACGTATCAAGGCCTAAGTCAATGACGTTTCACATGACATAAGGAAGCGCCGGGTTCTCATGACACTGGGCGCTCAATTGACACCGCTACCTCATTTTGGCACAGAGCTTGGAACCACTGAAGAGAATTTGGAACTCAACAACAATTTGATGCGAAAACAAGTTTCTGTTTGATCGCGTATCGTCAGTCTCGTAGGAGATTAAGGAATCTCACTTAAGTCTCAGTTTTGATCATGTCATCAGCTGTCGTCTTGCTTTCATTTTCCAACCAATGATCCGTATCCTGCTGTTTGACAAATTTGATCAAAAATTCCAAACATTTGTACACAGCTCTCTGAAGTCTGCACAATTCCACTGAGATCTCATTTCAGAATCCTTCTGTTTATGCGACCGTCGCTACGCTTGGTTTTAGTTTGTCGGCCCAACCACATCTAGTTGAAGACTTTCTGATTGACTGTTTGGGCTCAGAAGCTTATGAAGCTCTCCCCAACTCTTGTTTGGATACTAATTTCTTTTTTGTTGCCACAATCTTAAGCGTCTTGTGTGAATCTTACTTTCTGTCGCCAACCCGGTTACGCCTTTTCAGACCACTGGATATGCGTCACAAGCATCAAGTCTCTCATTTAGCTTCGGGAAAGTGGATTCGATTAAAGGATAGGCTGGCTAAGAAAATTTTTTAATTCCAGGCTGATGGAGGTCCGTCCAAATGTCCGACAATCCTTGCTTCTAGCTGAGGATCTCATCTTACTAACAATCCCAGAATGAGCAACAGATCCTTTGTCTATAGGATCAGATGATATTCATCTCATTTGTCAATTTCTCTCTCTCTCTCTCTCTCTCTCTCTCTCTCTCTCTCTCTCTCTCTCTCTCCGTCTGTCTTGCATTGGGATGGATCAAAGATCTTCTCTTGAACTCCTCATGAAAGCCCCAAGAGGACCCAGTTCGGAGTGACTTCGTTTTGCCATTGAACGAGAATCGGGTCAAATTGATTAAACGCTGTTCAGATCAGGTTCCCTTAAACGAATTCCTTTCCTTCTTCTTTCGCTAGCTGCCTCCAGTTGCGCTCTCCAAATTGGTTGAGGTCCTACTCCACTTGTGTGCGCCACCTTAGTCGAGGCCGTCCTCTATTGCGTTGTCAAAGCGGCTCATATTCGAAGACTTTTCGGGTCGGAACTCTCTACATGGCCTAGCCAGGATTCCTTTCCTAACCGAAGTGTATTTGTGTCCTTGCCAAGAGTCATTCGTCCTCCTCCTGCTCCTCCTCACCTCCACGAAGGTCCACTCGGTTGCCGCGCAATCCCTCTTATCGCAGATTTGATTTGTTTTCCCACCATTTCCCCCCGAGATTTATCACCCACCCCCCACACAGTGTTCTTCACGCGACTCAACATCAAAAACAGTGCAACGATGCGAAACAAATTCCATTACTTGTTCTCTCACCCGGACAGTGACTGGCCAGGGGCGGGTTGGGTTCTGTCATGTACATGACACTCCGACCTCATCTCCCCCCCTCCCATCTGGCCAACCCCATTTTGAAGGTGACGACATAGAATCTCTCTCACGCTTGGCTTCAGTTTCGATCTTTGAATGTTCCTCACAAAGAGTGCGCACCAAGTGGCAGGGGGGCGAGAGGAAGGGAGAGAATTTTTGCATCAACCACCAGCTGTACCGCCTTGTCATTGGTGTTCCTCCTCCCAAAAAAAAACACAAACAGCGCCATACATCGGAATGCTCTTACCCCGGCCATGTGTGCGGCATGCACCCGGATCTAGGCCACTGAATGCATCATTTCCAAATGTGACCGAGCCCCATTGATGGTGCTCCGCCGTGAGTGTGTGAGTGGGTGGGCTGCAGCAACAACAAAACCCAGAAAAATAGGCAAAGAAGAGCCCAAGTCATGTCATCGTGTAGGCCATGGACATCGGCGCACTTGCACACAGCTCTCGTTCAAAGTTTATTTTGCTCTGCACTGGGAGGAGCAGCTAGGCGAGAAATAAGAAGAAGTGACAACATGAAATGAGCGGGTGAAGGACACACTTGACGACCGGGCAAATGGGTGCGGGACGATGGTCGAGGTGTCGTGTCTTGTTTATTGAGAGTTTTTTTTGTTCCAAAAAATGTTTACATTCACAATGGTGGACGGCGGATGGTTGGAGTTGTGTTTTGATTTCACTTTCTTCTTCTTTCCTTTCGTTCCCATTGTGATGGTGTTTGTTCTCATGTTTCCTTCGATTTCGCTTCACTAAGTGCACAGTTAGCGACAAGATAACTGAAAGATGGATGGTTCCCAATAAAACAAGCTTGACAGGGAAGTGCTGTCAGCGAAGGCTTCGGCCGAGAAGCTGGATATTTGCATTTTCAGTGAAGCTACGTCTATGTTGCAGGGATTTTTTTCCACCCATCTATTCAATATCGATGTCGAAACAAAGTTAGAGCGACCATAGAGAAACTTAACAAGTTGATCAATGGTCCGAGTGAAAAAAAGGTCTAAAATAACCTCACTAAGCTTGAGGCAAGCGTCGGGGGCAAAATTGTAGAAGTGGAAAACACTTCTTTAGCGTCCGCTAAAGGGAAAGTCTTTGAAACTTTCTTGGGTCAATGTTGAAAACAAACATCATGTGCGTTGTCAGTGTCATGCGGACACGCCATTTTTCACGTTAAACCCTCCAAAATTCAACCCGCTCTGACGTTTGTGCGTCAAACGATTCCTCCACCATCTCAAATCTGCCACAAATCGCCGCATAATGTCCTGCAGATGGTCTGTCCTCACTGAAAGTGACAACAACCTGCTTGAGACTGTCAGTGCCTCAGCAAATCTAACGCCCGCCAGTCCATTCCATCGACTTCAAGCCATTGCACTCGTGCACCATTTCTATTCCATTACCAGTGAAATTTGTTTTTTCGGCAGTCAAACAGAAGTCCTTTCGAAAAGCAATCTCCTGCTGGGGCTTCAGTTTTATCCTCTTCTGGCTTGCTGTCGTCTTCTCACACCTCCGCCCTTCTCACAGGGCAAACAAATAGCTAGTACCTCGCACAAGCACCCCCCCAGACGCACTGCTTGTTCTTCGCGCAAAGAGAATTTCCAATCAAAAGCCTTCCCAAAAAATGGGTTTATTCAACGCAGTTCCTCCTCCTTTTCTCTCCCCCCCCCCCCTCGTCTAACAACCCACTCAGTGGCGCTTTGTCACCACAATAGGACCTACCCCGTACAGGCTAGAACAATTTTTTCCATGTCAACGCCCCAACAAAATGCCGGGAGCCACTTTCCTTCCTTCCTCCCTCCCTCCCCCCCACCACCCCCTCACTTCGACACACTCATGATGCCACAATGGATATTCAGATTCCAAATCAACATACATACACATACATACACGTGAAGTCTCGCCCAGGGTTAGATTAAAGCGCCATGATTACTAAGCAGCCTTGCCAATTCTATTCCACCAAACGAGGCACGAACCAAAGCCAACAAAACACATTCAAAGATAAACAACAACAAAAAAAGAATCAAGAGCAAGAGAATGGCTTGACGGTGAGGGGAGGAGTGAACAAAAATTAATTCTATGCGCTCCTCCACTATCTGGGTTAAGGTTACACGGCAGCGCCTCCCACACACTCACACACAATCGCACTTTTGCGCGCTCAAGTGGCACACACACATGATGATAATCACCTTCCAAATGCCACTCCCCCCCCCCACCCAACCATCCCCTTTCGGTAGGATGTCAGAGATTTAAGCGAAAAGAGCAGCGATTCACCGACAAGTCTTTCTCCTTTAAAAACAACGACATCGGCAACAAAAGCGACAAAGAAGCGCACACAGAGAACGAGCAAGAGAGAGAGAGGGTGAATGGGTTGGCAAAAGGCGCCTGTCTGTGCGACTGATGGAAACTTGAGGACGAAGCATTTTCACACGTCCCCCATTCCCCCCTCACCCGCTATTTTGTGCGTTGAATAACATTTCTGCAGTTAAGAGTGCTTCAGAAGGAAACAAAGGTGACTGCGGCACTTTGGGAGTGCGACAGGCGGCGGTGGACTTGTTGATCCGGCTCAAAGGACCAAAATAATGAGGGACATTCATTTTGAAAAAGAAAGTGTTGGTCCTCTTCGCTGGAGAAGGACGCAAAGGGGTGGCTTTCTAATTCTAAATGCAACATAAAGTGCCTCACCCGAGCGAGGATCACTGATTTTAAAAAAACAAATTCAAACACTCCACGTCAGCATTTCGCATCAACATTTATTCTAGACACATTCCATTCCCCTTCTTTATCACATCTGTTCCAAAAACGCTCAGTTTCAGTTTCACGTTGCTGTCGCCTTTGGCACTCGTGGCTTCTTGAAGCAGCCGTACCTCCTTCTGCTCTGCTGCTGCTTACGACTTGCTGTCTGCTGCTTCTGGGCCTCCTCCGCCGACAGCATACTGTCGTGCACACCATCCAGTAAGGCGACGTAGTCAACATCGATCTCGAATGCGATCTGTGGAGCGGGGAAGAGGGTGAGGTAGTACTCGAAGGTGATCTTGTCGAAAGTGTAGCGGTTTTGGAAGGAGATCTGAATGTATCTGCCGTATTCCAGAGGGATACCGAATCGTGTGAGGGCTAGAGAGGAGCTCGGATTTGAACTTGGTTAAGGGGAGCGCGTCTTTTGAACTTACCAGATTTGATGATGTCCTCATATGTAGCTCCTGGGGTGTAGCTGATCTTGGCCGAAGATTTGTTGTAAATCAGTTCAACTTCGCACATCTGAGAACTTGATGTATCCTCCATGCTTAGGGAACTTGTTCACGACTGACGAGGGTCTACAGTAATGTGGAGAGTTGAGGAACAATTTGCTATTGTTACCCACACCCATCCCTTGCGTGCAATACCTCATCTACCTGCGTCTTCTTGAGAAGTGAAGTAATTAGCGGTTGAACAGAGATAGATATTGTGTTATAATGAAACAAAGGAGATCGTTTACACATTAGCTCTAGACTGTTAGAGGCGTTCGGTATCGATGAGAACCACTTAAGAGAGGAAGTAGCGTAAATTCTCTTTTTACTTACGGATGTAATGAACGTAACATTTGATGCAAAATGTGAGGGAATGCAAAGATACTACTTGAGAGCAAAAGAGAATGCAACCTGTCAGCTTTCAGGATAATTTAGACGTTTCCCAGAAGAGTGTTGATGAATTATCTCGAGTATTATTCGCCTCAAACAGACCCTTAGAAGGATAAGATGTCAGCCTAAACAGCCTACATTGTGATTAAGTTGGGAAAGTGCGAATCACAGTCCAACACAAAAAGGTTTCATTGCCAATTTGATACAAGCAAACCAAGTAAAAGGCTTATTTAACGCGAGGTTTGATTTTCAAAGGGCTCTTTTGGAGTCAGATCATACCTGACTCGAATCAATCTGCTTCATCATATTCAATTTCATTTGGCAAGTCTTCATGGAAAAACTCAAATGGCGAGACAGCGACCCTAAGTCTGTTCTCCTGTCAAAATAGATTTTCATGCAATTCGAAAAACCTACGATGCGCACAAACGACCTTTTTTGTTGGTCTCTCGGAGGCATACCAGCAGGCGCTTCTGTCATAGAGAGCCCAAGTTTCGAACTCCAAACACATCAGCACCGAACAGCCGCCACCTAATCCGAGCTAATGTGGGGTATTCACAAAGGAACTGTCATGCAAAATTTTCCTCTTCTCTTAAGCATGGTAGAGGGTTTTATCACTAATCCCAAGCACACTTAAGTGGTTAGCGAAGAAGAAGGATTTCTTGCAGACGCTTGGGAGCATGCGCTTGGTTAGCCTGCATCCTGGAGTGTCATGCCATCTTTAGTTATGCTGTCGAGAGACCCAACTATCGATGGAGGCCCCGACCAATTCAGGGGCCAATCACAAGGTGGGTTCTGGTGGTGAAAGTTTTGCGGCTACAGTTCGCAAATTGCGATCAATTTGCTCCAAAAGAGTCAACGGTAAAGCGATTAATGGAAAAATTTGCTGAAACTGGGTCTGTAACTGATGTAAAGACAACAACGCGCCTTCGACCAGGCCGATCGACCGAAAATATAGCAGCAGTGCGTGATGATGTTGCTCAAAATTCATCCACCTCAATTCGACACCGAGCTCAGCAAATTGGTGTTTTCGGCTAGAGGAATCATTGGACCTTTTTTTTATGAAAATGAGTCAGGTCAAGCGCAAACAGTCAATGGTGTTCGGTATCGTGAAATGATAACCATTTTTTTCGCGCCTAGAATTGAAGAAAGAGAAACAATTCAATTGCTGCATCAGTCATTTCCCGGTCGTGTTCGTTCGTGTTTTGGAGATCAGAATTGGCTGCCTAAATCGTGCGATTTAACACCATTGGACTTTTTTCTTTGCGGTTTTTGAAGTCGATGGTTTATGCGAATAAGCCGACGACGCCTCAAGCCTTAAAAGAGGAAATTGGACGCTGCATTAATGAAATACCGCAACATTTATGCAAAACGGTCATTGAGAATTTCATTAAAAGATTGCGTATGTGCCAGCAAAGCCACGACAGCCATCAGGCCGCTGTGTTATTCCAAACATAACCTCATCCTGTCTACTTTACTGTATAATAAAGAATTCAGGATTTTTTTTAAATATCTGCATTTTATTTAAAATTTAAATCTTGCGTTCTTGTTGGGACACCCTTTATATTGCCCCATTTAGAAGGTTTCCAGCTCAGGTGTTCTCTCGCAAATTTGATTCGTTTTAGTAGGATGATTTTTGACAAGAGCGGTACTTTTCGGGGCTTTTGGCAGGAAAATTGTTCTTTACCAGACTTCTTCTTTTTGTTAATGTCGCCACGGGTAAATTTAGCTCATCTTTTATTTCCCTAGCGTTCGATCATATTATTTGATAAGTGACAAAGTCGAACATTGTGCTTTTATTTTGCACAGTGCTGTACGTCTATTAACAAGCCTTTGCCAGAAGGATTGTTTGTCGACTGCCTTCAGTCTGCAAACTGATATACTTGAGGTAATTTTTCCATTTGCGTGAGCCCTGGGAATCGGGAACAGCGTATATTCCCACTGACCTGAATTTGAAAAATCTTTGGGCCGAAGTGGACGCACAATTGTCCACTAACACCTAGCGGGAATTAAAAGTTCTTCTTAAACTGCTACTGCAACAACCCTATCTAGACGGATCTGTTTAAAAAGTTCCTTGATCAGATCCAAGTATATCTATGAACTACGTTTTCAATGAGCTCACTTATTAATACGATCTTCTTATCCATCGAAGCGGTTACTTAAAATGCTGCATCAATGAAGACTCAACCTTCCCCTAAGACTTAAGAAGCTACCTTCTTTGGCATAAAGTCCCTGTCAGTCGATTCAATAGAAAAACCTCTGAACACCCAACTTAGCAACAGATGTTTCTAACCATTTTTAAAATATTTGAGCCTCCCATACACATTTGTGTCGCCATAAAATTCCCGGCCCGACCTTTCCGGGCCAGAATACTAAATCTGCCAAATGCCCAACCTGTTGACAGATCATTCATCCTACATACGGTTGTTCTCGTTATTCAAATTACGCCCACCAACCTCGTCACTCCCAAGCAAAAGGATATCTCCGCCATCCCCGACTTCGGAAGCATCATAAACCATTCAACGGTATTTACTTGTCGAAACATCTTAATAGCTTCATAAGTCACTCGCAAGAGATTACACTGAAATGAATCCTTGCCCCCTCCCCACCCGTCCTTCCACTCGACCGAGTTAACAGCGACGAGATCATTCAGCAATTTACCTTATCCACCGCTGAGGACACGCCCACACATGGGGGAGTGGTGGATGCCCTGCGAAAAATTAACCAGATAATGTGTTTTGAAATATTTCCCCTGCTCCCATGCTATACGTGACATATCATACACGGCAGCAAATTCATATCACCCACATCGTCATCATATTTGCTGCACAGGACCTACAAAAAAACACACACATGCATACAGGAATGATTGTCATTCGAGGACAACAACGCGACACAAGAACGAGTACGAGACAGAGCAGTCTCGTCCACGGATGTAAGTTATGTGCGAGTGTGAGGAAGGAAAACAAGTTATCACATACTCCAATGCATTCATTAGATATTTCTCTCTCTCCGTTCGTCCTCATTGCCGCCGTCTCGTGGCGCCCCCGTCCTTTACGAGCCCCAAACCGCAAATATTCTCAGCTCATCCACTCTTCGGCGAGGTAATGAAGGACACCCTTCGGAACGACAAAAGGAAAGCGAGAGCAAAAAAAAAACCCAAGAACAAGTTCTTCGTCTTCTCCGAGAGGAAGGCAGCAGCAGAAAAAAAGGAAGATAAGAAAAAGCAGGACCATCAGAGAGTCCTGGGTACGGAATGAAATATGTGAGCACATTTCCGGATAAACTGCAGCAACACACGTACACAAGGAAGAAAAATACCGTAAAGAGGATGATTGCGGGTGGACGGGCGACGCGACGGCTTGAACACAAAAAATGCGAAAAATAAAACTCAAAACGCTCCAGAACAGAAGTTCGTCTTATCCCTTTTTAGAGCGAACTTGATTCTTAATCTCCTTCCACAGCCGCAGTTCGTCCTGACGACAGGACGCTAGCGAGAGCGAAAGCGATGCAGAGGCGAGGATCTCTGGTGAGGCGGTGGCGAAGGCGGAGACGACGGCGGCGCGGTACGCTCAAAGGAGGACAACTTTGGACAATGACAAATTGCGGAACGTTTTTCACTTTTACTTCACACACACCCACACACACACGCATACACGTTCGCCGCCGTCGGCACAGTGCCAACCGAAGAGGACAGCGAGAGCGGCAGACAGAACCCCCACTACCATCAAATTGAGGTTATCTTTCGTCCCTTTTACCAAGTGGCGGGCGGATGATGAAGAATTCTCCACTTCTTTCTCTCCACTTTTCACTGCCAGAAATTATATACGAGTAGATGTCCTCCGTAGGGTCCTTACCCAAGTCACTTGTACTTTGCGCGAAAAATTTCTTCCCTGTCCTTCGCTGGTCCCACTCGCAGCGGTGATGAGTGTGCGGATGTGTGTGTGGTGACGGTGGCGATGATATCAAGGTCTCCTCTAAATTATAGACTTTTTCCTGCCACCGAGACACGATGGTGTTTATTTTACCGAGAACGAGAGACATTCGGTTTCCTTGCGGGGTCGTTTGCTCCCCACGTCTATCATGGCGGTGGTGGTGGCGGCATAACAAAAAAAAAATACGAAAGGAGACCGAAAACACAAGCAGGATATTACGAAAAATTGTATTTCACACTCGCCACACCAATTTACCGCCGCACCGCGTCGAAGTGTGTCCTTGAAACGATGAGAGGTTTGTGTTTATCTTTCGTTCATTCGTCCCCATCTTTATGATGGCGCTGGTGACTCCTGGGTCCAGCCGCCACTGAGACTTAATCACTTCAACGGCATCCATCTGTTTTGTAGGTGAAGCCGTGGAAAGGCTGAGGCGAACAGAAATCAAAATAGCCAGCGAAATAAGGATACAATTAAAAGCTCTTAATGTCCCCTGTCAGGACATGATGGCAGCCGGCAGTATAATGTATGTGTATTCTTCGCATCCTCTTCCCGTTGTCACATCGCCTTTGTCAGGCGGGTTTTTGTGTGTGCTGACAAATTATTATGGCCACCAAAGAGTTAACGGCTGACATGGGGCGTCGTCGTCACTGTCGTTATTGAAAGGATTTTGTGTCCTTGTTGATCATTATGTTGAGTTTCAGAATTTGTTTTTTTTTCTGCTGTTCTGCGTCCTTGATGGGAGCGAGGTGGAATGGAATTTATGGAGAATCCCTGTCAGAAGGTCATTGTTGATTTGTTTTCGATGCTTTTCCCTTTTCCGGCGACGACTTTAATGACAGAACACTTTCGTAATTGACGACTGTTCGATCGCCGCGTTGCATTGTTCGGCGCAACGGCGAGTCGCAGATTATCGAAGGACGCGTTTGAGAACTACGCGAGAGGATTTCGATGACAGAAAATTTAAATCAGCCGAAATGCCGAGGAAAAGTAAATATTGTTGAAGGACGAAGGAGACCAGTGCCAAATGGACGATGCAATCTGGGTTTCAGCAGTGCTTCTCAGAATACCCACCTACAAAGGCACACAAATTTTCCGAGCGCTTCACTCAATTCGTAACCACTCGTCAGTGCTGGCAATTATGCTCTTACACACGCCCGATTGACCATCAAATTAAATCAATGCAAAACCCAATTACCCGTGCAGCCCTTCAGCCAGCCAAGCGATGACGCCAACTAAGTGCATTGGTCGACCACAAACACCAAACCTCATCTCATCGTCGTTGGCAGCACAGCCAGCACTCACTCTCGCCGAGACGGAAGCGCACACAATCCTTGAATTCGAATATCATAGAAATTCCTCTCATGAATTATTACCACATTGAAATGTGATGTTATAATACACACTTGCGGCGTGATGGTGAAAGCGTGTGGTGGGAGGGCATCTACGCGGTATCAGCTTAGTCTCTCATTGTTAGAAATTTGCCTTAAATATCAGACAATTACTTTAGTCAAAGTTTTGAGGATGAAAGTTTTTGAAAGTCTCCCTCTTCTCCAACTCATCCGAGAACTTTTTGCCGGCGTTTTAGATGACATTGCCACTGCGTTCATCCCATCTAAAAGTCTTAGAGGAATTAATTCCCCCTCTCGCGCAGGAAGCTCTTCGCAATTCAGTTTCTACCCCACCGCCCCTCTCTCGCAGTCTTATTTAGCAATTGTCTTTGGAATGAAATGCGAGAAAGGGATGTTCAGTGATGAGACCAAAATTATTTTGATTTTTTTCTCGTCTTTAACCATCTATTAGTTCACCATCGTGTGTGTGGGTGTGTTCCGGACTCTAATTTAATCGATCATTTCTTTAATGTAAAGTAATATATTTCATTCTATGTTTTTTCTATGTTTTTTTCTATGTTTTTTTTTCTTCGTTCTATTTCGTTGATTTCAAGGTACATTTCAATTGAACAACTGTTGTTCCGATTATTCATCGAAATTAATTGATTTCAACAAGAGAACACAAAGTCGACCAGGAGTCCGACTAAAAACCACTCACCACGAATGGAGCAGACCGGAATCCAGACAAGTTCCAAGTTAATTAATATTATTTAAGAAGTCCTTAATTGAGTTAGCTTGCGGTGAATTTTTGTTCCTCCCCCCTTCCTGCCCTTGAATGCGCCTTAAATGGACTTCATTGGAGATTTTTTCTGTTCGCGAGTTTCTTTCAAATCGATTTTCATTTAATCTGAAATCAATTAGACGGACAAGTGGGTTGGGTGGGAGAGGGCTGGTCACGGCTATTAATTACGCGATAAACTTTTATTTGACTTTTTTCTCGCTTGGGATACATGAAGTGATATGGCTATAAGTGATTAATTGGCGGTGAATGAGTGAATGGATTTTTGTTTTACCTTGGGATCTGATGGATAATCCTTTCAATGATAATTATCCATGTGCGATTTGTGCACATGTTTTGGTGAGATTCTGTATCGGCGTGGATGCGGAAGAGGGCCAATGCATTGAACTTATCAAATGTCATGTTTTTATTAACCTTCAGGATAAGTTCCCTGTTTTCTGAAATTAAGGAGTCTTCGACTGCTGAAAGGACTTCTAGGCGCACTTAAATCGACGTCAATTTTCACATCTATTTGCAGTTGCACTCACGAATATTAAAGAGGACATGTTTTGGTGGACAAAGACTTATATTTTTCGTACTTTTTACCGGTCAGAATTTCGAATTTTTGAATTCTATGTTTTTTATTATATTTTCTACCCTTTTCGGCGAGATTTTAAACTTACCCAGGATTCCCTAAGATTTAGCATTCTCCAACGCTCTACATCAACAGAAGTTAAATTCAATTTCTGAATACCCTTTGCTGCAGTTTAAACTGTGAAGTGCCCCTGTACTCTAACCACTGTCTTAAGTTGAGTTGTTTTCCTGATCAATCTTCAGTCTTTCTGATGATTTTGAAAAGAAATACGACCTGGTTGGCGTAAACAGACTTATCTGTTCCGTTCTAGAGGATCAATTTTTTAATTTTCAAATTCTATGTTTTTCGCTTCGACAGGAAGACAGGAAACTTTCCCCATGCCATTGTCATTTAATTGGAAATTCCATGACATTCACGAATCTCTAACCCTGCCCCTCAACAGAAGAGCATTCTCCTGGACACCTCATTCTGCAGTCTAAGTTGACAAAGCTCTCGAACTCCAACCTCTGTCACGTTTAATTTTTCTGTCCCCTCCGCCCTTCAGTCGTCCGAAGCTTCTTAACCATCGCCGAAGGAAGTGTAAGAAGCAGAACCATGATCATTATTAACGACCTCGCCTCTCCTCCTCCGATTGTCCGTCCCAATCCCAACTCATCCCCGTCCACCGCACTCATGTCTGGCGGTGTATCCATAGTCGTCGTCAGAAGGTTATGCTGAACATCGGCACACCCGCCGCATGTCCTCGATTTTTGTTGGTTTCGCCTCTCAATGTCACATGTCAGGCTGCACAACGACGACAGCAACAATCACATTTCATTCTTCAAAGTGGGCTCTGGTGGGGGGGAGGTGCCGTTGGACTGAATGCCATAGAGCGAAAGGGGTTACAGGGGACAACAGGATAATTGTGTCAAACTGTCGCACTAATTACACAAGAACTGCCATTTGTTCGTCAGTTTTAATTTCACTCCACATCCTCGACAAGGATACAAATTGCAACTGCCAGGTTCGCGATGGGAAGGGGATGTGACAGACGGAGGCAGGAAATTTTTCGGTTGCAATTAACGGCAACTCATTTTCATTTCACGTCAGGCTGAGTGGCAGCCGAATGTCACCTCCCTGTGAGATAATCCCGCAGATCTAGGGGATGCTCGCACGGGCAACAACGACTTCCATGTCGTCCTTCAATGGAAACCACTTATCTGCGCCTCAAGATCGTGGTGGCGTATTAGAATTCGCTTCTTGTGTGCAACTTAATTACCGAAGGACCACAAGGCACCCGGAGCGCACAATGAGTGTGCACAGTGTGCACAGAAAACTTCGCGCAGGTTGAGTGCTCAGCAAGCAAGTCGACTGGGCAGTAAGTGGAATTCGGTTAACTTTCCGAAGAATGAATCTGGGTCAGATAGTTTTGCCAGCAATTACATTTGAATGTGCGGTGTGCAGTCGTTTGATGGTGGATTTATGGTGTAACCTTGAAGCCAGGCAAAAGTTTGAGATTGCGGGCCAAAAAGTTGAACGGAACTGACAAGTGCTGGCGATTAAGTCCGACGCACGACGATGTTGGGCGGGAAGGTGAAATTGCCCGAGAGTTGAACTGACAAATGTTTCTTTTGTGGAGTGTGGTGGGTGGGGAGGGTGGGATAGGCAGAAAGTTGTTCTTGACATTTCAGTAGCATGTGGGGGTGGTTGTGAATTTGTCTGCGGTCAAGTCTGGCTAGGCAAAGTGATTGTCTCAGGTCAGTTTGGAATTGAAAGACAAGGGTGAGCAGCTTGGGAGATGACAAAGTTTCACAAAGCAACTTCGAGATGTACTGGCTAAGGGGAGGCAGTGATAAGTGAGATTTACTTTTTGTTACAGAATGGGACATGGGGATCAGTAAAAGAGAGATTTTAGATTGAGATTGAATGCCTTGCGGAGTTGTGCCTAATTGTCGTGTGTGAGGCGGATTATCCTGACACTTTAATTTCTCTTCGATTGCATCAATTTTTGTTAATTTTTCACAGCAATTTCGGGGGAATTTGTTGCAGGTTTTGTAGAAGCACAGACAATTAATATACAGATGTCGCACCTTGAATAAAATACTGGTTCACGTTTTGAAAAAAGAGCCAGTCAACAAGGAGAACCTACCCTAACAACTTTTTTTGAAGACTGTAATACTCTTGATAGGTATGATTTTGTTTGAACGGTTTGGCGCGGATATTCCTTAAGTGGGAGGAGCAAACTAAAAATATTTGTGAGTGCGGGGGGTCTGCAGTTCGAACACATAAAAGACCCCGAAAGTTGCGTTAGAAACACGTATCTTTTATTTTAATCATAGGATGGACTTCTTCTTCTTTTTCTTGTGGCGCCACAGTCCGGGGTAGACCTGGGCCTCAACCAACATGCCTCTCCAGGCAGCACGATCTCTCGCCAGCTGCCGCCAGTTGAGCAGTCCAAGGTCCTTCTCCACTTATGTGCGAAACCTTATCTCTGAAAGACTTCCTCATCCGCTTTCAGCAACGTCCAGGTTTTCGCGCCATAAAATTGGACTGGGATGATCAAGCAAGTGTAGGAAGCCAGTTTAGACCTTCGAGAGGGGGCTGTATTACTAAACTGCCTCTTGAACCCAAAGAAACAGCGATTGGCAAGAGTGTTTCTTAGTTTCTATTTACCGCGGAGCAGAGGTAGACGAAGACCTTGACTACCTCGAAGTTTTTGCTGCCTAGTGTGACGCGCTAGCCAAGACGTCGATGTTGTGCGTCCTTCCTTGATGACAGCATGTACTTCGTTTTGCCCTCATTAACCTCTAGACCCATTTTAGCCGCTTCTGCTTCAATGCCAGCGAACGCCTCATTGACAGCTCGCTGTGTTCATCCAATCACGTCACTGTCGTCGGCATAAGCTAGCAATTGGACTGACTTTTGGAAGATCGAGCCTCTGGTGTTGACTTGTGAGTTACGCACGATCTTCTCAAGGATGAGGTTAAATAAGTCACATGACAGTGCTTCGCCTTCTCTAAAACCTTTTTTGGCATTGAAGGTCTCGGTGAGTTCGTTCCCGACCTTGACGGAGCAGCGAGAGTTTTCCATCGTCATCCTACACAATCTGACGAGTTTGGTAGGAATGTCAAAACTAGACATGGCACTGTATAGCTCGTCTCTATGCACACTGTTGGCGGCCTTAATCGCATGTCGACTTGCACTTTTTCGGTCTTTTCCAGGATCTGCCGTAGTGTGAAGATTTGGTCGATGGTACATTTCCCTGGCTTGAAACCACACTGATAAGGACCTATGAGGTTATTGACGAACGGTTTCAAGCGTTCACACAATACGGCAGAGAGGATCATGTACACGATGTTAAGGAGAATAATCCCTCGATAGTTGGCGCATTCGAAGGAGTCTCCTTTCTTGTGGACCGGACACACGACCTTGAGATTCCACTCATAGGGCATGCTTTCCTCCAACCATATCTTACAGATGACTTGGTGCATGCGTTCAACTAGGTCATTTCCAGCTGCTTTAAACAGTTCTGCGGACAGTCCTAGTGCCTAACAGCGAGATTTTGGCCATTGAAGCCGTTGAAGCGACTCTACTTCTAGGTCTTCGTTTTGGTCCCGGTGGTTCTCGTTCTGAACCCTATATACACCGGATAGTTGTTTCACCAGGTGGTGATTTAGAAACGTCACGAGCAATTAAGCGCAAAAAAATAAAAGAAACAAAGGTCTAGACAACGATCCAAAATCAGTAACTGAGTACAAAATCCTATACTGGAACAGTAATTTGACATGGTTGTGTTTGCATTGATTAATTTCCACAGTAAAAGTCCTACTTTTTAAGTTTCATATGTCAGTCTCTTCTATGGCGATGAGACATCTGTATATGATGTCTGTGGTCGAAGATGGTCCAACGAAAACATCGCCACGGCGTGAGATAACACAGTCATTGTATTCCTCGCTCAAAAGAGTCCTTGTTTCGTTGGCTATGTGGCAAGTGGCACCATCTTGCTCTTATCGTTCAGGTATATTTCATCCATTTCTGGACCCAAAAAGTCAGTTTTAATTTCGCGATAGCGAACACCATTCACAGCAACTGCTTGAGGAACCCCATTTTCAAAGAAGTGCGGCCCGATGACGCCGACAGCCCATAAACGATACCAAACAGTCTGTCGTTCAGAATTTGTTAGTTTATTAATTAAAGATCAAAGAGAAATGTGACCACACTTGTCCAAATCTATGTGTCAAGAGAGAGATAATCAGTCGCAGCTTCAATATTAGCTTCCATCCATTGACAGCTTGATGTTTCTTACAAGATGTCGCTAGTGTCATTAAGGATAAGCCTGGACAGTTGTGCCAAATCTCGTCCACAGTCGATGCATCGGATGCTTATTTGCCCAATTAATGCAATTGCGCCTGTTAACGGATCCACTGAGGTGAAGAATCCCAAGAAACAAATAATATTATTACTCTCACCAAAATGCAGACGGATAAAAACGACAACAAAGATGGAAAAGAAAGTAAAAGAACGAGGGTACCACCAAAGAAGACGCAAGGTAGCTCACAGAACTTAGCTATCGCCTACCTTAAGCCCAATAACTGTCTAGTCATATATTATCTTAAGTCTACCCAGTACTAGTCCTATACTCTTCCAGCGTCCATGAAAAGCCCAAAGATGGCATTTATCGCCAGTCCACCTCTCAAGCTCATACACCTAAACCAAGTTGGAGAAAGATGTCCCCCTTGGTGGAGACATTCGAAATCGCCCAACACCCCATCCCGTTGATTGCCTTCCTTTACACTTCACACTCATATCGGCAACTAGGACTTATTTCATTAAATGGAACGCGTCACTTCCAATCTTCAGTTGCCGACACTTGCATGAATGTTTCCAACAAAAGAGATTCCACCATCCACCAAAAAAAAACACCACCCACATATCGATGTTAAAAATTTCCCCATCACCCTCCAATTTTCAACTCACAGCCAACCATGTGTGAAATCCAATTAAATTTCCACCCACACACGGAAAAAAACGGCAGAATTCAATAACTCAATCCATTCGAGTCCTTTGGCTATTTAAGGATCCTCCACCGCGCACAACACCTGTCCACGAACAAATGCGGTATCCCTCGGCAATAGGATTTCGCGAATTAATCACCGCAGCGCGGGTCGCCCTGTCTGCTTGAATAAATAATCATAAATCAATGCAATTCCCGGCACACCTCTGCCCATCAAATAATACGGCAGACAAGCCCGCCGCAGAAGATGCTGCGAGCAACAAAACGCCACGTATGGGTGTGCTTTTTTGTTTTTAATTAATTCCGAACCAATGACGCCTCCACCAGCATCAGTTCCGCTCCAACGCTGTCCCGCAGGATAATGTATTCTGCTTGGCAAAATATTTTCCCATCGCGGCATGTTGCGCAGCATAATCTCACGTTACCAATAACGGGAATACCTTGACTTGCAAAGGCCTCCACCATGGGAACGGGGGGTCGGTTGTCCTCCACCGTGAATAAGGAATTCATTTCTGCAAACCTCCACGATTTTAGCAGCAGCCAGCGAATGCTTATTGACTGCCGCTCATCTCGCTCAGCTCGTCAGGATGAGAGGCCAACCCCGTCGAAGGATTCGATTCAAGGCACGATTATTAATATTTTTCGCTTCGCCTACCCAAACGGCGATGTCATGCGATGGCTTCGAATGGGCGGAGGCGGTGCGCGGGGCTCATATGAAATTCATCTGGGATTAGTGGTGGTGGTGGGATACATTTTCCCATTTAACGGTTCATTTAATAAAATTCATTGTTACTCGGCGGTGGTCCCAAGGAAGGCATTTCTTCTGCATCTCTATGACTGATTCAAGTCAAGAGCGCTGGTGGATGAGAGGCTGGTTTGGCTTGATGACATTTGATCCGCGCTCAAAGGGCGAAGGACGTCTATTGTCAGCACAGGGAGGGTGGAAAAGGGAGCTTTTGTGCTTAAGTAGGAACTTGGGAAATTTGTGAGGCCCTCACTCGAAAGGCGAAGGACGCATCTGAAATAGAGGTGGATGAAGTGGAAAATTTTCCAGATGAGCAAGTGACTTGTGAAGCAGCAGAGGGTGTGAGTGAGGCTGCCTCTTCGTCATTCAACACCTTCTGCTGATTGAATGGGAAAATTTTCAAGAGCTCTTGCCACACAATCAATCAGTGGTCGAAATCTGTGTCCCACGAGGGAGAGGAACTTAATTACGACAACCTCAAGGGCCGCAGGACCTTTTCCAAAATCTCGAAAGTAAACTGCGATAACCATGTCTGTGTCAATGGTCAGTAACAGACTGCTCCACTTATCTGCTTCTCGAGGGAAGAAAAATCCGGAAGACAACCCCCATCCATCTCCAAAGAGAGGGAGAGCGCTCACCCTCATCCCCTTCAGAGGCAATATATCACAAAAAAAGGCGAAACTTGAAAAGATTCTCCATTTATCTTCAACTACCGCCACGTCGAGGCCGACAAAAAGCCAACTAACTCATCTCACATCCGCCATGGCCGCAAAAAAATAAGAGAGGGTGTGCGCACGCAGCGGAGGGGATGCCCAGCAAAACTACCCTCGAACGGGGAAAGAATGAATATTAATCGTCATTCAACCCTAATAGGTTAATTATGTTAAAAGATTTTTTCCCTTAATTGCCTACAAGCTGGCCGGGTCTTCAGCGCCCCACTCTTCGGTCTGGAATTAATCCTCAAGTCAACCTAATGAATGACACTGGGTAGGGAATTGCCAGCCAATTGCGATGACACGGACAAATGGCGTGAGTTGTTGTCGTCGCATTGGTGGGGAGTTGGTTGGTTTTGAGATTAATCTCAGGGCAGATGTGGAAAGTTGAGATTGCATCACGCTGCCGTTGTTTTTGGGAGGGAAAAGTTGTCCCACGACAGTAAGTTGAAGAGGCTACTAAAAAATGCATCTACTTCTTTTGAAGTTTTTTTAGTGTGTGGGGGATGGAGGCGATTCTGTGGCCAGCGATCAGGCTGAGTTTGGGATGAAAAAGATTAAAGGAGTGACAAAGGCATGACCAAAAGAGAATGCAGCTGATACGTTACGAGTAGAGAGCCAGTGCCGCGACTCACATGCCAAAAGAACTAGATTCAATTCCTGGACTGAACACGTCATGTTTGTGACATCTTTCAAGTTGCTGTAGCCTCTCAAATAGTTCTGTAAACTGAAGGTCCTCTTGACTCATGAGGATACGAGAACACAACACGATGGTTGATTGAATGAGTGAGGCCCTGTTCGGGTGCCTTGTGGGTTGTAGTGCCACTCAATTTTTGTATTTATACGTTATATAGTTTTCAAACAATTTCTATTTCTATTCTGAGATATGATAGAAACTGTGCCAATCCTATTTTTGAGTTTGGTTTGGCTCATCGAGTCTAAAAAGCTACTTGAGCGAATTTTCTTATATTTAATGAGAATGTGTTAAAGGTGCGTGCACAACACGGAAATGATTTCCAATGATCGAATTTGGTGATTTTGCCGTCGGCGAACCATTCCGCAGTGAATGACATCTTGAGCTACACATACCGTCTCTATATAAGAACTGGAGGATATACAACGGTCAACAATGAGTTCCCACCTAAACCGCGAGACAGAGACGAAATCATATTTCTTTACTGACAGAACCTACATTAAACACATTTTCAATGTCGCGCTCGAAGAGCTTCAATTGGAGATCCTGCAGCATTCGCAGTATTCTACAGACCTTCCAAACACATATCATCGGTCCTCGCTTAAAAAATATGCAGTCAGCAATTTAAAGTCACTGTGAGGTAGTGGCAAAGAACATCGGCTCATACGCCGATGGTACTGGGTTGGATTCCCGGACTAAACACCTCGAATTTTTCACGGAGCTACTTCTATCGAGTTATCGACAACACTTAAGGAGTACTAAGTGTCAAAGGAAAGACGCTCAAATTTTGCCGTTCGGAGTCGGGAGCAAACTGTGTGTCCCTACTCGCGGGAGAACAATAGCACGCACAACGCGAGTAGTTACAGAAGAAGTTTTCCATTTGGTCCCTTGTGGTCCCTAGTGCCACTCAATGAATATTTTCCAATCTCAACGGTATTGACAAATTGACCTAGACGTGGGAGCCCTAACCAACAACAAATTCCAATTTACTGCCCAACCCAACAGCTTGGTGAAGACATCAATAATGTCAACATTGTCTGCATATACACCAACTAAGCAGATGATTTGTGGAAACTAGCGTCTTAAGTGCTTACCCCTACCCTGCGTACAATCGCCTTCACTGTAAACTTAATGAAGTCAATGAAAACGCACCTCCGCCCCACTCTTGTGTTATCATCCGTAACGGGGCACAGTGGAATCTGTTTTCCCGGGATCCGAAACTTGGCCATTGCCTTGTAGAACTCAAGCCGATGGTGACTGTCACATGCGGTCTTTTTGAGAGAAAAGTTTTGCGTGCGATTTTTGGTTCTATTTGTGTTGATAGCACTTGGAGGAGAAGATTCAACGACGAACTTTTTAGGCTGGACGGCGGAATGCGCCTGGTCAATCGTCTTCGGACTTTGGCAATGTAGAGCGTGCGGACACCACTGCTCCGGCCCGAAAAGTCTTCGAATCCGAGTCATTAGAACAACGCAACAGAGGCCTAGGCTCAGATGGCGCACACAAGTCGAGTAGGATCTTAACCAACTTGGAGTGTGTAATTGGAGGCAGCTGGCAAGGGATCGTAATAACTGGAGAGGTATGTTGGTTGAGGCCCAGCCCGGGTTGTAGCGCCATGGAAAGGAGAAAGAAGATGAAAAGATCAGACAAGTCAATCTGACAAGTCGATCTGTTTTTTGTGTTAAAAAATGCATCACTCAAGGTATTGTCCATCGAAAGCGAATACATTTTTTCGTATCCCCTCTCTAAAAAATGAGTCCTCTTTGGCGTGAATACAATCACTGAGCCATTCTTCCATTACTTCAATGGCCTCGAACGAGGGACGCCCAAAATCATTTTGCATCCATCGACGTTCGATATAAGCAAGGTCTGGAGAATCCGGCGGGCGGGGTACGACCTTCCATTTCAGCGTTGCACGTAGTTCTTGACCGCTACAGCCACGTGGGCCGAGCGTTATCATTTTGAAAAATCACCTTGTCATGCCTTGGGGTCGTTTCTGATCGTTTTTTGAGCAACGTACGGCTCAAGTGAAGTTGTATTCGAAAACGCTTCCCATCAATATTTTCGCAGCACACAGTACACTTCACCCATCTGATTCCACAATTCCGTCGATGAAGATGATGATGGAACGAGTTCACGTAGCATCCCATAGAATTTTTCCTTCTTGGGGTTATTGTAGCATCTCCACTTTTCACCTCCAGTCACGATTCGGTGCTAAAATGCTTTCCTTTGACGTCCTTACAAGTTGAAAAATTGTCTTTCAACTTTTCTAGGTTTCAACTCATACGGCAATCAATTCTCTTACTTTAAAAAAATCCAAATCTTGTAACCGAAAGGAAATTGTTTGATGAGCCACTCCTAATGATTTAGCAAGTTAACTTTATGTTTAGAACGGTTGTTGATCTAGTAAAGCCTCAAATTTCTATTTGCAAGCTTTTTGGGCTGGCAAAGATGCTCTTTCCGTGGCCGCTAAAATCACCATTCTTGGAGCCCCGAAACCAATCGGTACATGATTTATTGCTCGGAGCAGATTCGATAAATTTTCGATGTGCTTCAGCGGTACTTGGTTCAAAACTTCTCCCAAATGCCTTTTGTTTAAGACAAATTCCAACATTTTCGCAGAGGCAAAAAAATAATGTTGTTGTCTGTAACAGACGCTGATGCACACTAACTACTGCTGATAATTGACACACCATTCCAATGAAGTGGGTAATCGCTTCCAAGATCAGTCACAACTTACAAGTGGCGCCATCTTTTGAAAATGGGCCACCAATGGTTTGTAGCAGAAGGATATCTTTTGGTGGCTAGGGGGGCTCTAACTAATGAATATTCGCAGCTGGCACAGTTTCTCAGAGTTTTTCTTTTGGTGCGCACAGATAGCTTGTTGGTGTCCTTCTCATCTTTTGTATGTCAAGGAAAAATTATCATTATTTCGTATGGTCAGATCAGATGAGGTGATGTCCCTCCCTAAAGGTAGGAAACAATTTCAGTAAGAATTTATCCAGGCACCACGAAAGTGTCCAGGCACTATGAGTTTGTCCAGACACCGCGAAGCCATGGAGTCCACAACTTCCTTTACAGAATCTTTCTAAATTCACCTCACACATTCCGAAGTTGTTGGCACACAAACTGCTACCAAACCTCTTACATTGGACAGTATTCCAAAAATGATCACACTCCTAAATCTTTCACTTTGAATAAGTACATTTTGCAATCTGTGAAGCGAAACAAACTTCCATCAAGAGATCTAAATGACTACAAAGGTTAACTCGAATAAATAACCCACTCAGTCAGTTATAAAGGATTCACACACTCTCCAGCCACTTAAGGTTCACAGGATAATTCAATCGGAATCCATTCAGATTCGAGTGCGGAGTATGAATCCTTAATTCCTGCCCCACTCACTCTCATTAGTCTTGCACGGACGGCGCCAGGTAAAAACTGGTCAAATGCCCTTGCAAGCATCCAGATTATGCAAAGTAATCCTAGTCGTTCCCCATCCTGAAATAAATGGGCTCTCGCCTGAAATCCCTGAGGCCGGAGTCCGGATAGCCAACGGCCATCAGAGCATCAGACTTACGCCTTTCGCCTTCGCTATGCAGTGATTCGTCCTGTCACATGATCCTCTGCATAAATGGTGAACGAATTGAAAGTGTCCCCGTACCATAGGACACTCTCACCCCGGCACACACACACGCGCTCCTCAATCTGGTGAAAAATTGGTTGTGTGCGAGGCAGGCCGTTTTGTAGGTCACATCGAGTGTCCTGAAAGGATTTCCTAATTTCCGAAAAACTGACACACGGGAAAAAAAAAAGCTGCGAACAAGGAGGCGCTGTGACGATGGCGGCACGGTGCTGTATCCTCTCTGATGAACGTGATTAATTTTTTAACCTCAATGTTTTTGTGTGCGCCCCCTCCAAGCCCGGCGGCACCCGCACGCTGCTGCATGCGCTTGGCACGTGACAAGGACGAGTAGGGGCACACACACACACACACCGCATGCTGGGGGGATGTGCGATCTCTATTCATTTCGCATTCCATAGTGAAACGATAAGTACCCATAGATGCCTGCGAAAGGATGCGCGCGGAAAGTGAGCATTTTATTATTCCGCTCAGGGAGAGAACATCCCTGAGTACCCGCCACCCAGTGTGCTGCACCCTACAAACGGTAAGAGGCTTCATGGACTTTTATTAGTTTTGTTTTTTGTGTGTTTGTCCTTTTTTGTGCCGTTTTTTTTTTTTTTTTTGTTAGTTGACAATGCTCGCATGGGATGGCAGAGTGCTGGGATGGTAGCTGCTGGTGAAGTGTCGCCTTTTTTCACAGATTTCCGCTCCGGTCGGAGGCAGGATGACACACATTCGGTGTTAACTATGCCCATGTGCGGGACTGAGTGCGAGGCACTTTCGTGTGCCGATTGCATGACGGCGACGTTTACGGTCCTTGTCAGGTTGTCAGTAAATAAAAGTTTCTTGCTGCAGTGAGTGTGCCATCATGTGACACATTTTCAGAGCAGCACGTCAATGTGATGATGAGGTTGACTGTGGCGCACTCCTTGTCGTGTCCTTCTTGCTGCTGGGGCAAGGTGTCCTATGCAGACTGCTGACACAGGTGCGAGGAGGTCGATTTTTTGTGACTCTTGGTGGTGCAAGAATACGGGGAAAATCGATGGCGAAAACGTGTTTTAATTCTTTTTGGTGATGCTTCTTGGGAAGTTTCATGTTCTTCTGGTCATTTTGCGCAACTGTACAATGTGATCTACTGGACGATTCATGGCAAAACGCAGAACTGAAGGTTTCATAAAGGGCTACGATAAAAAAAAATATCGCGATTCAACTGGAGGTTACAGTTTCAAGTGAAAATTGTAAAAGTTTCCGGGAACTTTGCAATCAAATTGTTGAACACTGAAATACAGGCCTTATGCATATATTAAACTCTAATAAGATCAACCTTGCCTTAGGTTACATTCAAACACTTTCCTTCGCAATCCTTTTCATCCCCCTCCCCAGAGACAGGTCCCCCATTCAAACACCGCTCACATTCCCTATCACCAAGGCCACGACCACTACCTCTGGGAATACGATATTTTTTCCCTAAGGAGCACAGGTCTCCCCCCTCTTGACCCAGCTATGCTCCACAAGTCTCTGAAAGTACTCTTAAATTGATTTAGGTTTCGCTTTTCAACGCAAGACAAAAAATAACCGTCCATCGCTTATCCCTTAAATGTCGTGTTATTACTTCGCGCTCAGCAGATGCTGGTTCCCTTTTCATGGCCTGCGGTCATCCCCGGACTGGCAGAGTTTCTGCAAAAAAAAAAACACAAACAACACAGAAGTCCTTCCTTTATATTTTTTCCCGATTTCTGTATTTCTGTTTTTTTTTTCTTGCTGTTGCAATTTTTTTGTTTGCTTTGTCGTCAAAATTGCAACCGGAACTCACAAAATAAAAGGACACACGAAAGAACCGTTAGCACACTGACTATCACAGTTGGTGACCGGTGAAAGTTTTCCTCTCTTGCGACCGGATTCGAACAATGTTATTATTGTTACACGGACACACGAGGTACAGTGGGGCAAATGGGCGAACATTTTGGACAAAAAATTAAGTTTCTGGAAATGTGCCTCGACCTCCTCCGAAGTTGTTCTCATTTGCCGTGCTTTCTTTTAAGCTCGTGTATTCTGCGTCACTGGTCCTTGAACTGCTGCGCATCGGGCCATCCTGAGTAAGCGAATTCCATTTCTAATTCTATTGCATCGGCTTGTTAGCTAAGAACCTGTCAGAAGGAACGTGACCAATCTACTGTGCCTACAGGTTCATGGCCCGTTCCTTGATAAAGTGATTCATCAGTGATAATGTTTGGCCAGAAAACGTAGATGTAGCGAAGGTAAATTTTTTGTGGATGCGCACAAGGATGTGGTAATCTTCAGAAGATATCAACTGCCCGAGCTGCCAGAATGCACGATTCGTATCCCGCGATAATAGATTACGGGGAAAGGCCTCCCCTCCTCCACACCCTGCACAGTTCAACCACTCGCCCCGCGGAACTGCCGACAAACTCTTGCAGCTTCGCCAAGATAGCACTGGTCACCCTCTAGGTACCATGTCAAGCAGGGACATAACATTGGAAGGTTTCGCCTTGGATAGCATCCCAAACGCAGATTTTACTCTGCCTACTCCGTTGGATATATCCAGTTCGGTTCCACCATCGCTAAGGACAATACTCTTTCAGTATTGAAAACAGTTTTTTTCTCTCCAAAATTGCTTCCGTGTTCCACTGTAGCCCTCTCAGTTGAGGTTCCTCTGAATTACATTCATTCGCTCGCATTGTCTGAAAGTAAGTTTCTCCTGCTTTACAACGGAACAAGAGTCCCGGTGTTGTATTGGTTGGTAGGTGAAATTTTAATTGCGGAAAGCATCCTGGACCCGATTGCATGGGCACCGTCGCCAATGAAACTCTGCTCGATGTGCACCACTTTTGAAATTTTTAATGAGCCAGCAGTTATTTTCGACTACACGCTTACAATCTCACACACACACACACCACACAGCTGAGAGAGCCGCACATATGCATGACACACACGAATCCTTGTGCTTGTTGCGGACACGGGACGAACGACAGACCGGAGGAAGCCGAACCCAATTGGGAGAAAAGTTAAAAAGTTGTAATTGATGCGGCGGCTGATTAAGCGGCTGCAAAGTTGAAATGTTTTACAGCGACACAGGGTTCGGAGCGAATTTTTAATTGACCAACTGAGCAGGACGAGGCCGCAACCGGATGTTGGGCGATGGGAAGTTAATTGTTGACAAAAAAAAAAACTGAAAAAGAAAACAATAATGAACGAACGAGCGCGATGTTGTGAGAATTGTGATGGGCATTGTGAGGCGTTTATTGCAGACAATAAAGGGTTTTAATCTGTCTTTTCAACTAAAGATTGCAGCTGCGGGGGATGAGCTCTGAGATTGAGAACTGTCTGACAAAAATGAGTGTTAAGGGATTATCGGAACTTAACAGGTTTTTTTTTGAAGGAACGCTTGTATATCGGAGGAGAAGGGAAAGTGTACCACCACATTGTGTTGCTTTGTTTGACATTCCGGGTACTAATCAAATGTAGAAGTCACGATCGTTTCTTCTTAGGTTAAGCAATCGTCGCTCCTTCACCCCTATCTGATGGAAGTCGCAGTTTGTCGCAAAATTTTACACTTTCGTCAAGGACCCTTCAATACGGATTCAATGCATTCTTTAGTGTCATATGTTCAAGACAAAACAGCAACAGAGTGGGCTAATAACATCTGTTTTCCACTCAAAATCTGAACAGAAAGTCAGCACAATACCTCCGCGGAATAAAGTGGGTCCCTTAAGGCTTAAACAACGTCTGAAAATATTAGAATTTTCTGATTAAAGTTAGCGAACCAAATCTAGTAGCACAGATGATGCAAGACTGTTCTTCTTCTTCTTCTTCTTCTTCTTCTTCTTGTTCTTATTTTTCTTCTTGCAGCGCTACAGTCCGGGGTGGACCTGGGTCTTAACCAACATACCTCCCCAGGCAGATGTGGGACTCGGTTTAACGTGATCACCTGCCTTAACAGCTTATATCAAGGGGACCATTTTCCCAAGGATCGCAAATAAAGCAAGCCGCTCTATGGGTCGCAGCACCATGTTGAGAATGCAAATGACCCGGGAAAGTCCTCTAACCGCCTGGCCTGAATCTGTAGAGTAAACAACCTGATTCAAACCAGTCAGCATAGTACACTAACCACGGCTTTGCCCGCGATATGGGTATTAAACCACAGTCTCCAGGATACTCCCATAAGGGGGCCTACCGCACTGTCAGGCTGAAACCGAAGTTCCAGGGGCTCCTGACCTCCCGTGGCAACAGAATACGATACGATAGATACGTATAGCCTCTGGTTCAGCTGTCACTTCCAGTCAGGTTCCCTTAAAACCTTGGTCTGGGAGCCGCCATCGCTCCCCTAAATGGTCTTTGGCTCCATCAGTGATTCCGTATACACTAGCCTCTCCAGGCACCAGTTGCGCACTCTAAGTGTTCATACGGTCTTCATGGCCTAGCCATCTTAAGCGTTGTATTAGAAGACGCTTGACTACGTGCATGTCGCTATACAGCCTATGATCTTCGTCGTTGAATCCTCTCATCCAGATGCCATCAACGCAAACAGAACCAAAAATCGCACGCAAAACTTTTCTCTCGAAAAGAGTCAGTTCTTCCTCATCCGCTTTTAGTAGCGTCCAGATTTCCGCTCCATAAAATGGGACTATATGATCAAGCTGTTCTACAAAGCCAGCTTAATCCTTCGAGAGAGGGCTCAATTGCCTCTTGAGCCCAAAGAAACAGGGATTGGCAAGAGTGATTATTGTCCCTGTTTAGCCTAGAGCTGAGGTAGACGAAGTCCTTGACTACCTCAAAGTTTCTGCTGCTTAATATGACGCTCTGTCCGAGACATCGATTATGTATCCTTCGTCGATGACAGCATGTACTTATTTTTACCTTTATTCACCCCCAAACCCATTTTAGTCGCTTCCATTTCAATGCCAGCAAACGCCTCCTTGACGTCTCGCTGCGTTTGCCCAATCACATCAAAGTCATCGGCGTAAGCTAGCAATTGAACTGACTTTTGGGAGATCGTGCCTCTGGTGTACACTTGTGAGTTACGCACGAACTTCTCAAAAAACCTTTTTTGGCATTGAAGGTCTTGGTGAGATCGTTACCGACCTTGACGGAACAGCGAGAGTTCTCCATCGTCATCCTACACAATCTAAAGAGTTCCGTAGGAATGCCAAAACTAGACACGGCACTGTATAGCTCGTCTCTACGCACATTGTCATATGCGGCCATGAAATCAAGGAAAATGGGGTGAGGGTCGATTTGCACTTCTTGGGTATTTTCCATAAGGTGAAGATATTGTCTATCCCGGACTTCCCATGACTGCATGATATTTAATTCTAGTCACGATTTCACCAGCTCTAAATTTGACTTAAGAGCCTGAAGAGAAAAGTGCGCAAAGATGTCGGAGTCTTCGGCTACAAGGTCTATGTGGTCCATCCGTTGAAGGTTGAAGGCGTTATCAATTTGCTGATTCGGCCTTAGAGCAGCTTATATTGGGCAACTGCTTATTTTGGACGAAAAATTTTTTGACGAGACATATTTTCATTTCGACGACTAGGTTAACAAATATTTGGACTAGCATTTTGACTCTGAAAGTTCACACGTTATTGCCAAGAGGGCAATGCATCCTCCGAGAGTGACAGGATGGTTCGGATTGCGAGTTGTTGTGGCATCATTGAACAATTTTCCCTCAAAAATGAGGCTGGGAACAACGTTTCGCTCAACGGGGGGACCACTTCCTTGTTTTACTGAAATTAATGGCATGGACTTGAGCGACCTCCAACATGTGCAGGATGGCATGCCCTCTACGCAGCCCATGCACAATCGGTCTTCTGGCCACAAAATTCCTAAACTGCGCTGTTCATTATTTGAGAGAAAAAAAAACGTGCATTTATGAAAAAACGCGTGAAACCGAACCCGTAGTCGCCATGGCTTAGTGGATAAGTGCGTCAACTCATACCCCGCAGGTCCAAGGTTCGATTCCCAGAATCCACATCTCCCATATCTCACAGCACCGCCTCAAGTTGGTGACACCAGTCAAGAGTGATAAATGTCTATAAAAATGCTCTCAAATCTTGCCGTTCGAAGTCGAAAAAAAACTTTAAGTCAGCTCCTTCCGTGAGGGTATAAAGCATGCCCAACACAAATAGTTGCGGAAGATAACCATTTTTTGTTTTGAAGGATGGACTGAAGGGAAAAATATATCCTCATTTCGGCGAGATTATGGATTTTATACCGCGCTTCACAATCTCATCAGACGCGCAATGCAGCTGGCTGTCACTGTGTGCCGACATCGTTGCCACGGGAATGCTTAAGTACTTGGCCATCTCATTAAATCACAAACGGCCCTTGATGGAGGTTTTTTGAGTGGAAATTGTGGCCTCCAAAGGATCTGATTGCAGTCTGGCTATCTTAAAAAGTGATTATATTCTTTTTAGATATTACACATCACTCAATAAGTCCCGGGACATATGGGGGTGCCACTAATGTAAAATTAATAATTTTTATAAGTGGCGCCCCCTATATATCCCAGGACTTGTCGAGTGATCTGTTAACATTGCGCCTAGCTATGACAGTGCCTCATAATCTTTGTCTAGAAAACGCTACAGTACAGAGAGGTGAAGGTTTCTGGGGGAGTCGCCAGCTCCGACCCCATCGTCCGTCCGTAAATATACAGTGACGTCTGTTCAGAGTCCGACCTTTTCGACATGCTGGTTGAGAATTGTTTCTGAAGCTCACTTGAGAAACCAGCAAGCTGGGTTATACCAAAGTTTGCAATGAAAATTGAATGGCGTTACGGTCCGCGATGGACAATAGTCTTAGCATCATCGGCAACTGCACGTGTCTTGCTTTTGCTCTCTCAAAATACAGTGAACCTACAGCTTACTGACAACTCCAAGCAGTTGAAACCGAGATGATATTTCATCGGCAATCGTACAGCGTTGTCATTAGAAACCACTGGGGCTGACAATGCCATAAGAAAAACCACCATTACACCCGATTGCCCAGAATGTACTCTAAAGCTGTAAAGGACAAAGACCCATGGCCAGGAGAAACGTGAGTAAAGTTTTGTTGAAATTAAAAAACACCCATTGTGTACCGAAAAACACCGCCGTAGGCATTGATTCCTAAACAGCATTGAAAGCCAACAACCGCGGCTCTCTAAACTTGGAGAGAGCTTGAAATATCCGCTATTAGCGCAGTGCCCTAAATTGAAACGCACCCCACCCACGAACACACCCCGCTTATGAACAGAACAGAAGAAGAAGCCCCGTTGCCCCACTTACATTCATAATTGCAGCATTCATTTGGCCAAGCACCGTCCCCCTCCACCACTGAATGGACTCAAAGTTGAAAGCATTTAGTCAAGGTTAGCACAAAGTATCCCACACACTGGTGTTTGTGATTGAATCCCCCCCTCGGATTGAATGCGTGGTGCGCATGCAGGTTGCGGGTTGAAAACACTCTCGTCGAGCAATTGAAGCCCAGACAGAGCCTCATTTGAATTGCGGGGCACCCGTCATCACATCTGGCTGAGAAGTCAATTGCGCCGTCAAAGGACTGCAGGTGGAAGCAGGAGTAGCGTGCGGCCTTGTTGTCGTGCTACAGGTGAAAAACTGTATTCACAGTTGGAGGGGCGATAAAAAGATACTTTTGAACGAACCAGCCTACACAGGGAGCGAGAGAGAGAGAGAGGGAGTACGTGGGGTGTGAGGGGAAAAGAGGCACTTGGAGAGATCCCCAGGCCACGGCATGGAAGCCGTCCATGGATTTGCGTGAGATACACTTGAGGAGTTATAAGTTAAGTGGCGATAGCCGGCAGGGATTCCGGCCTTCTTTCATCCACCTGACACGGCCTGATGAATGAACTCGTGTGCACTTGTGTCTGACAGCACAGTGGGGACGGAAAGGATGTGCAGGAACAAATTGGAAAAAGTGCTTCCAGCTCTACGCTCCACATGGGTGGGCCTTTTCTCACTTGTTCGGCATCTGCTCCTGTGGATGAGCATTGTTTGGCGGGAATTGGAAGCAGAGGAGACCCCTGCAAGTCGATAAGTCTTACATGCGATGTTCAGATGTGTCAGGAATCATGACACTCGGTCGTATGCGTAACATTTCCCTGACCGCATGAAGTCGATGTTCGAATATTTCCCCACGTGACTGTCTGAAACAGCCGACTGAGGCATGCAGCGCCACCCCCATATCCACTCAAGCTAAGCAGGTAATCATACAATGGCACCAGTCAAACTGACTTATAACTTATTCATCGCACATTCGAGGATCAGCAGTGAGTGGGCGGCTGAGCGATTGACACGATGCCGCCGGGCACAGGCAGCCGCCCACCCCTGTCAAGCATGCAGTCCATACATAAGTGCTGCACGCCATGGTCCTTGTGCCTGAAGTGCTCTCTAAGTAGGTTAGATCCCTCCTGTGAGGGCCACGCCACGCCACCGTACCGCTCCGCTGAAAGCCATTCATGAATACAAGCGAAGAGAAAAAAGTGGAACTTAAGTGATGAACGAAACACTGAATGGCAGTGGGAAGGCATGAATGGCAGTGAACGATGCAGACGATGGGTGGGCCACGACGGAGGAGGGGTTTTTGTGCAGATTTAGAAGGGAAAGTGAAATGCCCACAGGAATTGTAGTGGGTTAGCTTCGGGAAAGTCAAACGTAGGAGTTTCGATGGACGGATGAATAAATTGAAACTGTAACGGTGCCGGAGAGTCCTTGCTGTCTTTGAAAAGCACGCGATGGGAGTGGATTTGCGAAGAGTCGAGGAATACGAGGTAGAGCTTGTCTTAAGTGTTTCCATGAGGCGGGCAATGAGGTGGGCAATTTGAACTGCACATTTGAGTTTTACCTGAAGGAAGAGGCGATGAAATGCAAACAAAGTGGTCAGTTCTGTGGTTGGCTTTCAAGAAAAGGTAAATATTAAGCATCAATTGCGAGTAGGGTAAGGACAAGAAAGGAGATTGTTTTGAGGGCTAGAATCTTATTCAGCTTTAAAAATTTTCAAAAAATTTGGTTTTTAATGTGAAACTTAATTTTGTTAATGGAAATTTACGGTTTCAAATGTGCTGAATTGTAATTTGTAACTGAAAGATACATTTTTTAATAATCAGGAAAGTGAAAACGCTTTTTATCTGCCAATGATATTTGGAATATGAACCAGAAATCATATTCAGCTCTTTAAATTGTGAATATTTCTGATTTTTCAAGTGGACTTTTGTCTTGTGCCTGGAAATAAGGAATTTTTGCTGAGCTGAATCGTGTTTCATGGCTGAAAGTCTTCTTATTTCGTGAATGAAGCATTCAAAGCAAACAGATGTCTAGCTTTAATTTTAAAATACTGGTAGTTTTAATTCAGCGTCTAAAAAATTCAATATGTTTGTTATTTTAACATCAAATTGGACTCTGTTAGTTGTAATTCAGGACACCAAATGCGCTGAATTGAAATTTTACTCACCCATCGTTCCTCGAAAATGAATCAGAAATCAAATTCAGCAATTTATGTTGCGAAATTTTTTCATCTTTGAAGTGAAGTAAGGTTTTGTTGAGAATATGAGAAATTTCAGCTGAGCTGAATCATGCGACAAAGCGGAAAGAGAACTTGTATCCATATTTCATGAAGAAAGCATTTATAACAGATAGCTGACTACTATCGATTTCAAATTATTTTAATGTTTTGCGAATGGTATCGGAAAAAGTGGTGTCAGAAGCGTTCTCCTAGAACGCTGACTTTCGTAATCCAGCTGAACAAGTTAGAGACGTTGTTGTGGTCTGAGTCTTGATGATAACTTGTCAAATGATGCTGAGTAAAAATGACAAAGCAGTTTTATAGGAGAAGCGCGTGACCTGTTAAAAATGACAATTGAAAATCAAACCTCTTGATGAATCTTTCCATATAAGTGAAAGAAAGAAGAAGTACTAGACGTTCTTCTCTAGACCGTCTTGGAAAGGAAATCGCAGTCCGTGTGGTAATCAGACTCAATTCCGATGGACTATGGGCCGATCTGGGTTACGGTAGTTCTGGTATCCTAAGACAATTCAACTTCCTCCCACAAGACACAGATCTCGCCCTTTCTCAACTCATTTTTGAGAATTAACTCTCAAACAGCTGCGTGGATGATGCACTCCGTGTATTCACGGATGGGTCTAAGATAAACGGGGTACTGGAGCCAACTCCAGATACCTAAGTTTTAGTCACAGTTGCTCAATGTCGGACCAAGAATTGTTGCCCCTTGACAACCAGCCGCTCTAACTTCTGACTACGTCCCTAAAGGCCACAAACCTCTAATTCAGCTAGCTGAATATCACATCCATCATATACTCTCAACGTAAACAAAGACAAAATTTATAAAAATAATTCCAAAGAATGTGCTGAATGCCAAACCATTCATTTCTTCGCTGAATCCATAAGCCCCTTAGGCCACTCCCAAAATCATTTTCACCGAATTCTGTAATGACTCTCCACTACACTGCGGAATCCGTCGTTTTTCCTACTGCACGTGCCCTCCTGGTACCATCCTCGAACACATGAATTGACCCCATTCAACGCTGTCGAAATTCAGCTACTGCTCGAGGACCTCTTCAACCTGAAGGCAATCGCTTCCCCCTCCCACTCAACAATCCAGTCGCGCAATACCTTATTAGAATCCAACTCTCATCGCCCCAAATACATATGTAACCCAACAAAATCAACTTATCCTTAAGTGGCCGAGATTTCCACTGAAGGAGCACTGCACTCGCCCCCATACGAGCAGCGCAACGCATATTAATTTATCGTATCCCGGCTCCGTACTCGCCCGGCTCTGGGATTTTTTCAGGGCCATCCTTCATTAATAGTTAATTGCAACATCTATGGCATCCATGCAGCGGAATTGGGTGCAAACTGCTGGGTGTGTTGAAAGCCATGTCCTGCTCGTCCCTGGGCGTTCGCCGCCATCTCTCTACACCGCCACGCCGAAGACACAGATACTTCTCCGTGTCGTGCACACCGCAGGACCGAATAAATTAGCCATGGGTCTCCTCGTCGGCTCCTTTCCGTCCTGGCGGTGCTTCGCCTCTCCAGGAGAGCGCTCTGATTTTCGCATCCTTTTTCGATTCCTCCGCTCACTGCGGATGTGAACGATTGTGCGCACGTGTGTGTATGCAAGTCGTTGGGTTTTGTTATTTGCCTTGTGCATTATTTATCGTTCGTACCCTCGCTGCTGTAAGGAATAACAAAGAGAAGTCGAGCCGGGCAGGCACCCGGGCGCTGGTGCTGGCACACAGCAATCCCGCACACTTAGGAAAATTTCGGTAATCATCAGTTAATAGTTTATTTCGGTTCGAGATGCTCATCTTGTGAGGACGGGCCGTGTGGATGCACCCCCTGGGGAGCAGGCACCAGGAGGAGGGTGGCCATATTCCTGTCACGAAGTACATTCAAAGGATTAATTAAAAATGAATTTATTTACGATGGGAAGGAAGAGCTTGGCGGCGGCGGCGGCGGCGGTGGGCTCGATCCATTTTAGTGATGTGCGGAGGAAGGATGTGGCGGTCTCTTGGTCGGGCATGGGATTCGATTGTGGTCGTGTGCGACGATGGGGATTTCTCGTGTCCTGTGTGCGGGAGGTGGGTGGGGGGGGGGGGGATCAGTGTGAAGGGAAGAATTAATGTGGTCTTGATGTCTGGCTTAACAATCGATAGAACTTTGTCGATTTAGTGGGAGCGCAGCGCAGGTGGAAGGAAGGACTTGATATTGAAATAAATGGCTTCCCAAGAACGCTTGGCTGTAAAGAGCGTTGTTCTTTGGAGTGGAGTTTTTGAGTGTATCTGTGTTTAGGATATGACCGGAGGATTCAATTCTGTTTTGAATTTGTAGACGTCACTTTCTTGGTTGGGAAGCTTTGCAGGGTCTGGTCGACTTGAAATGTGTTGGTTGTTGGTTGTGTATAAAAAAAACTCGTTACTTTGGGTGGATTTGCAAGCAAATTCAAGGGGTTGGATTGATTGGATTGTGGTCGCCGTAGCGTACTGTGGCGTTGACCGCCACACAGAAAGTCTAGATTCGATTCCCGGACCGGACACCATCACCTCTTTCGCGTTGCTGACATCACTCAAAGAGTATCAATTGTCTTTAAAAAGCTTCTCAAATCTCGCCTTTCAGAGTCAGTAAGACACTGCAACATTAGCATGCACAACACGAGAAATTGTTCTAGAAGCTAGGCCCTGGTCCCTTGTTGAGAGTAGTGCCGCTAAATAATTATTATTATTGATTGGCAACTTTTGGAGGACGGAGTGATTTTCGTTCCCAACACTCGATGGCGCCCTATTTGAAAGTGGCTTGCTTTCAATTGTCAACCTGTTGGTCTGCCTTGCTTTGTACAAAACTTTGGTCAAGTCCTTGGATCAGTTAAGGCCGGCATGGAGGGCACTAACTCGAACATCGAAGACCTGAATTCGATTACTAACCTGAACTTTCAAAAAATGTCTTAAACGCTTCAGTTTCTCCTTAGTCAAGCCATATTTTTTCCGGCGACCATCTTTTTGAGGTCTGGAAAGAGGTAGAAGTCGCTGGAGGCCTGATCTGGAGAATACGGTGCGTGCAGAAGCAACTCAAAGCCCAATTCGTGCGCCTTGGCCATGGTTGCCAACGACTTGTGACGCGGTGCTTTGTCTTGGTGGAAGAGAATTGTTTCCTCCTTCATGTGGGACCGTATTTTTGCAATTTCTTCCTTCAAATGCACCAATAATGCCTCGTAGTATTCGCTGTTTACCCTTTTGCCCTTCTCAAGATAGTCAATGAATAAAACCGACCTTTGTGTTTTTAGACGCTTTGGGCGTGGACTCCCGGTTTTATTCAGAAGTATAGTGGTGGATCCCTATTTCATCCATTGTGACATACCGACGTACAAGGTCTTGTTTGTTCTAGCGGAACATCTCCAAACAGCTCTCGAAATCACCGATACCTTGGCCGTTTTGGTCCATTGTAAGCAAACGCGGCATCCATTTCGAAAACAGTTTTCTCATGGACAAATGTTCATGCAAAATAAAATACACACCGCTTTCTGATATCTATTAGGTGTCAGCTATCTCACGCAATCTCACTTTGCGGTTTTCCAAAACGATTTTGTGTACTTTTGGCCTTCCAGAGCGTTCAGCATCGTTGGTGTCTGTACAGCCACGTTTACAGTCACCCTACCACGAACGATTTAGCAGAGTCTCTGTAACACTTTTCAAGCCATTGCTGAGCTTGCATCGTATTTTCTCCCATCACAAAGCAAAGTTTAATCAGCATACGAAATTTGTTTTAAGAATCGCAAAAGTAGAGTCTTTTGAAGGACTGTAACTTCTAACCAAATCAGATTGGAATGAAAATTTGAGAGATATCGTCTGCATGTTTGTACTTCCTAGAAATAACGTTTTTTCCTTTTGTAAGTGGCGCCCCCTATATGTCAGCCCCGAGACTCATTGAGTGATGTGTTCACATTTTACGATAAATGAATTCTTTTAAAAAATACTAATGCAGGGTGAGTGTAATTTTTAATTCCCGAAATGTTAATAAAGTGTGATTTTTTAATAGCAATAGGAAATTTTTTTAAAAAAAAAACACATACAATTCAGAAAATGCATGAAATCTTTATTTGAATCGATAGTACGGTCGATATAATTTAATGTTTGAAGATTATTTCATGCAAAGTTGATCTTGATTGCGAGTAAATGGTTCATCCGCTTAGTCCAATTTTGGCATACTCTTTCCAACATTTCGGCCGGTATCTCACGAATAAATGCTTCAATAGTGTCTTCCAATGCGTCAATTAAAGCGGGCTTATCTGTATAGACATGAGTCCCACAAAAAATAGTCTAAACGTGTTACATCGCACGATCCAGGTGGCCAATTGACCGGTACCGAACGTAAAGTAAAATGCTCCCCGAACTCGCCTCTCAATAAGTCCAGTGTTGCGCGTGCTGTGTGACATGTGGCACCGTCATATTGAAACAACATTTCATGCAAGTCAAGCTCTTGCATTTTGGGTAAACAAAAGTTGGATATCATCTCACGGTAGCGCTCACCATACACAGTTACGTTACGATTCGCAACAGCTTTGAACAAGTACGGTCCAATGATGCCACCAGCCCGTAAACCACACCAAACTGTGACTTTTTCTAGATGCATTGGTAGCCCTTGCAATGCTTCTGGCTGACATTCACTCCAAAATCGACAATTCTGCTTATTTACGTACCCATTGAGCCAAAAATGAACTGACCATAAAATGGAAGAAGCGCGCAATGAACACTCTTAACAGAGCACGCATTTTGATAATAAAATTCAATAACTTGCAAGCGTTGTTCGTTTATAAGACGATTCATGGTTAAATTATAGACCAAACTGAAGATGTTTGACAGTGAAACAAAACACGAAACGTGCGTCAGCTGCTTAAGTCAGTGTTGCCAAGAAGATAATTACGAAAAAATCACCCTTTAATACTTAAGAATTCAATTTAAGAAAACATGCATTTTAACTCATAGGTTTAAAGCAGTTAACAGTGTACACGGCGAACATATCCAATGGAAAGTATGCAGGTTAGGGGGAAAACTCAATTGATCGAAAGACTTCACTTAAAGAAGCAGAGAAGCTCGGAAAAAAAAGAGGATATGGTGATTTTCCAGTCCAGAACGCATTTCTCTGTGGGTCCCTAGTAGATTTTAAGTTTAAAATTAAGAAATTTAAGTTTTTTTCCAAGCAACTTCAATGATTTGATCATTAGAAATTTTACCGACTTGGCTCGTTCCACTGCAGCATCGCCCTTTTTACATTTCTCTAAGTCAGCCATCATGACCGACGAATCGTAAAATCTCCTCAAACCATCACAGACATATGTCACATCAATCACAACGCCACCGCCTTCAGTGTTGTCATCAAAAATGCGTCACACTCTCTCCCCGTAGACAACAGGCAATTACCGCAGATAGCACTTAAAACTTTTAACGGCGTCGAAGCGAGAACAGCCTTAGTGCATTACAATCGATCCTCCGCTCCGAATCGGAGAGCGGTCTCCCGAGGACCGGGATTGATGCCACAAGTGAAATCCTTTTAATACGCTCCGAACAAGTATTGAAAATTAAAATATTAACTCCCACAACAAGCGCACATCGAGCGTCGAGAGTGTAAGTGGAAAATCCTATTATCCCCTGGGAAAGCGGTTGGGAGGTGTGGGTAGAGGTGGGGAATCGTTCACTCTTAAGATATTTTGATAAATATCTTTGGTCGTCTGTTCCCTCTCGCCAATGAGGGAGGACTTTGTGGAGCGGAGCTGAGCACTGGGCTGAGGAAGAGCGATTATTTATTAAGGAACTCCATGTTCGGTGGTCACGGCTGCCTTGGCTTTGTCTCGTTGTTCTTCATTTTACAGTTATGCTCATTTGTCTGCCTGGAAGAAGTTGAGTACACGGAAAAGAGCAGCGGCTAAGCCACAAAGAAGTGGCGGGGGAACTGCTCTGTCCCCGGCTCTAGGTGTGGTGAGGGTTCTACTGTGAAAATTATGAATTTTGCAGCGAAAAGTTTGTCGTTGTATTTGGTTTTCAATTAATCACTTTGAGGCGTAACTTTAGAATGTCCTTGGTGATGGGTGGCGGCTGAATCGAATTATCAAAAGGACTTGGGAGACATTCAGATTAGGAGTGGGGTGGAGTACGCGGCAGGTAAAGGTGATTATGAGCAAAAAGTGTTGTGTCGAAAAGTGCTTTTGGCTTCTTGTAAGCTCTTCTAAGGATATTTTCTCTGGCCTTGGGGCAGAATTGGAGATGTTGGCTTTAGTTGTGTCCGGTCGTTTGTCTGGGATTGCAACTTGATTGAAAACCGGGTAAAAGGATGGGGGAATGGTTGAGATTAAGGTTATTGTTTTCGCTGCAAAAATATGCCCCCAGGATAAGGAGGTATCGAAATATTTCCTGATGTAGGTCTTAACTGCAAGAAGGGAAATTCTGTTTGTTGGCTCAAGCATTTCAACTTGCTGGGTAATTCGTTCGGCTTTAAATTGCAACATAAAAATGATGGACTAGAGCCGGGGCTTGCCAGATGTGCCTTAGGTTTGGCCTCTTCGAGATTTTTATTTATTCGTAGTTCTGAAATTTTTGACTTTTTTGGATTTATGGATTTGCCTATGTTCTGGGCCTTTTTAAGACTGTTTTTATTTTGTTCGATCTTTTGGTCAGTTTGGCATTTTCGACTTTTCATCTTTTGTTTTTCTCAGATCTGAGAAGTTCTATAATTCCGCGGCTTATGAGACTAAGGCTTTTTATGATTTGCTGGAATTGTAATGTTCCTTGTAGGACTTTGGCATTTTTGAAATCAGAAATTAGACTTTCAGGTCTTCCTGAAAAATTTTGGACGTTTTTCGTTTTTGAAGCCCTTTGATTTTGTATCAAGATCTTTTTTGGCTTATAGGGCTTGGGAGTTTTTCTACAGTTTAAAATTGTAACTTCTTAAATCTAAACTGTTCGTGACTTTTAATTTATTGGAATTTTGGGCTTTTTGTAATTTGAGACGTTTTGAAATTTTGCTTGTTTTAGATCTAGTGATTTACGGAGTTTTGATTTTTTTTTCGAGATTTTGGTACTTCAACGATTTTCATTTCGAATTTTCTGATTTTTATGTTGCAACATTTTAGGCCTTGGGAAACCTTGTAAATATTCTGCCTTTCTGGCAGAATTTAAGCCCATTTAGGGTCTTTGCTTCTAAAATGCTTTTTGATTTCGATTAACTTTTTGAATTCTGATTTTGGCTTAATTGTTTTTCTGGGATTATCGAATGTTTCAAAACGTTGATCTTCGAGTTTCGATCTTCTTAGAATTTTATTCCTTGTTGGGGACATTGAGTAATCTTTAAGTTTTTTGGAGCTCATTACAGAATTTGAGCCCTTCGGTTTATCGTTCGTTTCCGGGCCATTTTTTTTTTTCTATTTTAAAATGTTTGACTTTCAGTAATCTTCAATTTTTCGAGTTTTTAATTAATTGAGTGGCACTACAGCCCACAGGAGACCAGAGCCGAACTTCTACAACAACTACTCGAGTTGTGCTACTATTTTCTCACGAGTTTTTAGGCACTTTCAAATTTGTGTCTATTGGCATTCCAAGCCCTTCCTACTGTAAACCTTTGGGTTTTGAAGATTTCGTGTCCTTTTGTTTTTTTGTATATTAAAATATTTGATTTTTTGTTTTTGAAATAATTCAATTTTAGAACTTTAGCTTTTTTCAGTTTCATTGTTGCAGTTGCAATTGGTTGCTCGTTTTGGCGCTTTAGGACCAAGAAGTTAAAAAATCATAAATATGGAGCCCCTTAAGGTCTAAAGGATGTGAAGTTTAGATTTGTACTTCCCGCTCACTATGGTTGAGAGCGGCATGGTGACTGACAGAAAACGAAAATTGTTGCTCCCAAAACCTAAGTCAGAGTCACAGAGTAGACCTCAAGAATCTACTTGATGCGAGACATCTTTTTAATCCGCAGGAGGAACAGTGTAGAAGCAGGATGTGTTCTAGTTCCTCCCTTCTATAAACTGAAATCCATTTCATTTGGAACAACTTTCTTTTCCGCTTAAAATCGTCCGTTTGAAGAAATAAAAGGAGATACTCACACCTCTGAAGCCATAATTTATTTGGACTGTTCACCCCATGTGTCTAAGGTCGATAAGCGCCCATACTCTTTATTCCTCTAACATTTAACTTAATCAATGTATCAAATCAATTACAATCTCCTGTGTCACTCTCCGGCTCTGTTCACACCCAACCACTCGGCTCTGAAACAAATTCAATTGCCCCTCAAAGTGAGGAGGTCAGCAGCCACCCATCAACTCCCATTTAACCACAGTCTACGGCTACCTAAGTAACAACCTCAAAAGAAAAGTCACCGTCACCGTTACCGTCCCCGCCCCAGGTGAGCCACAAGGAATTAACCCACTTTGCGGAAGCTGAAGTATCAGCAGACTCCTTGAGTCCGGAGTCTGTACATTTTTGAAATTTAATTGCTACCCAAGGAGCAAAAGGAAATGACAAATGACCACTGAGCTATCACCAGCTGGGTGGTCACTTCCGGTGAGCTAACAGCGATGACAACGGCGTTGAAGGCACAGTGCGGTGGGGTCTACTTAAAAAATTAAATTTGCAGGATGTCGTGCCTGGTGGTGGGTATCGTGCTTCCTTGTCTTACCTGACGGTTGACAAAAGTCAGAATGCCATGGGGAAAGACGGGACGCATTCTAAGAAATTAATTTGACCAAATGGACTTCCGCCCCCTGTCGGTCCGTGGGGGGTGGTGGTCCGCCGAGGGGGCTTACTGAAGAGCAGACTGCACATTGGCTGCAGCGGCAAATTTTTCTTTTCTTTTTATTTCCTTCGCTTCAGGAGGAGGTGGCGGGTGCCACCGGAATCGGTCAACTGGGAGAAAGGGAGGAGGGTTTCGGAATAATTCATGGACTCTTAGAGGGCACTAAGCCGCACCAAGATGTTTCCTGTCCTTCGCTTTCTACGTCTTCTTCGTCGTCGTCGCCAACCACGGGCCGGACCCAATTTCCAAATGAACTCCTCAGGCTGCCTCTTAACGGTGCACAGCCCGTCTCCGCCCACGCAAAGATGGGGACCTGAAAGAGAAATTAATGTCGATTGTAGAAGGATTTAAATAATTAAGGAAAGAATTGTTGTCCTTCCCCAACTTCGTTGTTGTTGTTGTTGTTGTTGTTGAGTTAAAACTTTTCAAAGGAAATTCACACGCTCCACGGGCTGAGATGTCCTTTGAACAGACGAAGTCTCCAACATCCGCTTTGAATAATCGGTTTAGAAACTCGGTTTAAAGTTATGGCAAGGCATGCCCCTTTCCGCCGCTGCGTGTCCTTGAATTTAATTGAGATGGCGGATGCCGGTGCCGGCGGTAAAGGTTTGGGAAAGGGTGCTCTTTGCATGGGTCCTTCGTAATCCAGACAAATATTGTGAGCAGATGCTTTCAAGTGAATGAAAGGAGCCATGAAAACACTTCTGATGAAGTGACAAAGTTATCGAGTTGGAATTGAATTTTTACCAGAGCCGAGGGAGGGGGAGGGTGCACGTTAATCCAGCGGGAAGCGCCGAGTTGCAGATCTTTGCAAGTTTGCGCTAACAAGGTAGAAATTGTTTCGTTTAAAGGAACAAACGTCCGAAAGGGTTCCCAATGCCGCCAATCACACCGTTTCTCAATTTTCGAAAACCCCAAATTTATGTGTTACCAACTGACACCCTCTCCCGCTGAATACGTGTAATCATCAACACCACAGCTGTGACACCACCTTACCATCAGCGTCTCGTGAGGACACGCTTCTCGATCTCACCTCATCAGTCATGCTTGACTGTGCCGCTTCACCTCAAATCAAATTAGTCACATTCACTCGATTGCCGGCTCTTTGATGCTAATCCATCATCAAGGATATCACCACAAGGCAACGCCATTTGCACACCACACAAAATTTAATTACGACACCAAAGCCAAACAATAACCACCTCAGCGCTGCGTGCCTGGGCCCAAAGTAATAACGCGCTGCAAAGAGACAACACCCGCCGACGACGACAGTGTCCCGGCGGCAAACACCCAGGCCGCAATCACGCGCGTCGCCTTCAACTGAGTTTGCTTCAATTAGCCGCGTTTAATTACTTCCCGTGCCTCATCCCCGTGCGGAACGAGTGTGTCGTGCGCTGGTGTGACCCGCAAGACATCCGCCTTGTCGCTTTGATGTGATAATCAATGTGGGCGGTGAAGTCACTCATCACTCGTGGCGTTTTCAAAAGAAGCGAGACATGCCAATGATGCCAATGCTCGTGAGGAATCCCTGTGCGGTGATGTCCTTTCGCAAACCATTCTGCACACGCCATTTTCGTCGTCATTCCTGAACAGTGCATCTGGACATCACCCCGTCACCCGCCGTCCGGATCGCAGCGGAGGAATACCGAATTCGATGCAGAGGGGTTGTGGCAAGTGCTTTTTTTTCGGTGAATAAAATATGCGAGCAAAGGATTTCAGTTCGCCACCGTGCAACGGAAACGTTTGTGTGTGAAAATGGCAAATTGAATTCCTTCGAGGGGATCAAAAGAATTTTCTGTGTGTGTGTGTGTGAGAGAGCTCACTTCAATTGGTATGATGCACTTACACAAATTACACGTCTGCTGTGCGACGCGACGTGTGGATGTGTGCGCATATTGAAAGGAAATGTGTGGAAATAACGCAAAGGACATTTACTTTTTGCGCGGGGAAGCATGTGTTTGGGGTCTCGAATTCCTCTAGAGGGGTGATGGCGGCAGGGAAGTGCAAAAAGTGTTTCAAGACGAGCTCTTAGACCAAATTGCCCTTCCGTTGTGTATGAGTATGGTATTGGAGGATTCGATTTTTTTTTTGTTATCCTTCGGCGAATGAGTGCATCGAGGGGCGGTTTTTTATGGTGAAAGGTATTCGCATCGATGAAATGCAAGTTGGGAGAAATCAGTGCTTGGAAGGTAGAGTTTTGAAAGGAGCTCGATCGGAATGTTGTTGACACGGTTTTCGTTTAGGGGACGTTTGAATTAATTTTGTATTCAGTTCGGTGAAAGTTGAGTAGGGGACACGAGCGGAACCTTCGCAATCAACAACAGACATGACAATTTGGTTGGAGTTTCTGAATAATTTTCCCCCTATCCATATTCATTTCAAGGATGAGAGAAAATTTGGTCGTCCCTTTAAGGGTTATTTTCAAAACTCTTCTAAATGTACCTTTTAAATATTTTATGGTACACAACAAATTTTTGTGTGACTCAGGAAATTACCCAATATTACAACCGCTCAAAAAAACATGACAACAAGAACAATCACAAAACAGAATACTCACTCAAACCTCAAATAATTTGCGGGTCTGTGAAACTTCATGATTTCGGCTTTGCGGGGGTTTTGGATTTTGGGCCTAGCGAAATTTTGAATTTTTGAGCTTTTTGCAGGAATCCCAATCCTTGGAATGTCAACAGTCAATTTTATATACAACCTCTTTGCTTCACTCCCCGATAGGTCTGTAGTTAACACATAACATAATAAGTTCCGCGACTGGCATATTGGGGATACCACTAACTCCTTATTTTTAGGAAGTACAAACATTCAAATGATATCTGACAAATTCTCATGATAATCTGATTATTAGATAACAAGTTACACTGCTTCAGGTGACGCTACTTTTGTGATTTTTAAACTAATGGAAAAGACAGAATTTTGTATGTTGATTAAACTTTGCTTTGTGATGGGAAAAAATACCATGCAAGTTCAACAATGGCTTAAGAAGTATTACAGGGACTCTGCTCCATCAAAAACAACTATTAGTCGGTGATATGCTGCCTTTGAACTTGGCTGTACAGACACCAATGACGCTGAAGGCCTTGGAAGCCCATTTGAGGTGGTTACACCTGAAAACGTGAAATAAGTACAAAAAATCGTTTGGAAAACCGCAAAGTGAAATTGCACGAGATAACTAACACCTCAAAGATGTCAGAAAGCGATGTGTATACTATTTGGCATGAGCATTTGTCCATGAGAAAGCTGTTTTCGAAATGGGTGCCGCGTTTGCTCACAATGGACCAAACCGATCAAGGTATCGATGGTTCTGAGAGCTGTTTGGAGCTGCTTCGCCAGTATGTCACAATGAAATGGAAAATGGATCCACCACTATACTCCGGAATCAAATCGGCAGTCAGCGGATTGGACATCAGCCGATGAACCACGACCAAAGCGTCCAAAAACACAAAGGTCGGCTGGCGAAGTGATGGCACCCATATTTTGGGATGCACACGTCAAAAGCGAAACACTAAATGGCATTATTGGTGCATTTGAAGGAAGAAATTACATAAATGATGTCCAATGTGAAGAAGAAAAAAATCCCTTCTACCAAGCCAATGCAACTTCTCACAAGTCGTTGGCTACCATAGCCAAATTGCACGAATAGGGCTTTGAATAGCTTCCGCACCCACCGTATTTTCCAGATCTGGTCCCTAGCGAGGGGCGGAATGAAGGGGTGATCGCCAAAACTGAAGCCTGTTTTAAGGCCAAGGAAAAATCATTTTTTAAAAAGGTATCGAAATGTTAGAGCGGCCTTGTACTGATTGAATCACACTTGAAGGAAACAGTGCTGGTAAATAAAGTTGAATTTCGTCTAGAAAATGTGTTTTTAATGGCTAGTCTCGGGTGATGTGTATATAATCAGTGCAGCTTCACTTAAGGCAACAATGCTCTCCACTAATCGCCTTCCGACATCAGAAACGTTTCAACTCTCTTCAAATTTTAACAATATTATTAATTGCTTGCTTAGTCGATCGATTAATGCGACCATAATCATCGGATAATGTACGAAAGCACCACTTTTGTAGTAAGTTTTCATAACATTTCGAAAGTTAGTCGAAAATTCTCATAATCGGCAAAAATTCAGTTACTACTGTGACACTTTAAATGACAGCTCATTTTAGTTGGTGTCGAATGTCAACACTCCTTCAAGACTTACGACGAAAAATATAGCGAAAAATAAAATGGCAACGATCTGGTGAGTTCACGTTTTTAATAAGAAGAACACCCTGTACATTTTCTGTTCCTTTTATGGTTTCTCTCAAAATTAAAACAAAAACCGTTGAAGCTACAGTTTTGAAGACTTTGTGGGACAATCGCATGTCAGGATCGCCAAAGATGAAAACAGCGACCTAATACAGTCTTGTCACCAAGTATGATAACACTTTTGTAATTTTTGGATTACACTACCAACTTGAAACCACTTCACGCTCTGCTATAATTGACCTTACCTTGCAAATACCCACATGAGAAAGAGTTTATAAAGAACATTGAAGGTAACACCAACTGAATTGCCATTTGGTATTACGTTGAACCCTCCTCGCACCTCTTATACAATGGGTCTACACTAGATGACGAACAATTCAGAAATTTGTTAAATATTGGTGTTCCCGACTTACATAGACTAAACTTTGACTATTTTTTTTTTAATATTTACACCATAAAAGTTTAAATTCAATAATTTCATAAGACATGTATTCATCCAAAATAAATATAATGCCTTCTTTATAAAGTTAAATCTTTTTAAAGTTGTCGAAGAGCCAAAATGACTCGTCTTAATTAGGCAAATCTCCAAATTATTCTAGACATATTTTCCTTTAAGGATTTTTTAATTAACACGCTAGACAAAATACGATATAGAAGCGAAACGAACTTGCGAACGATGCAGAATGGTTTTCATAAAAGAACTGGTATAAAAAATATATGGCGCTCTTCTGGTATAAAGCTATAACAATTCTTTTTAGAAATTTTTGTTGCATTTGTATAATATAACAATTTTCATACAATAGTTTAAGTATAAGGACCAAAAGCTTGCATTGTTAGTATGATCCAACAATTCGATTCTGGTTAATAAAGTCAAAATTATAAGAGTCAGAATGTCCAAAACAATTTTCGTTGAAGGGACTCATCGAACACAATATCTTGTGTGTAGGAGCCGCGTCATAGAAACATAGAACAAACAGTCCGACTGATTATGGTGACTTTATATCCCAGAGAAATGTCACATCACTTACATTCTGACAGCTAAAGGCTTTCAGAATAATCCCCCAGTCAAGTTAACGGCCAAGAGGAAAGAATTCCGCAGTAATGGCAACCCTTTCTTATGAGAGGTGTTAATTTTACCGTGTTGAGTATATAATATATCATTTTTTTCAGATTTTTAGGAGCATCGGTGTTATAACTGATGGAGGCACAACTGCCCCAATTTGGGAGTTTATTGTAATATCTGTGTGCAGTACATTGTACGTTGTTGAAATTTAGCCTCAAAGTGAAAAGAACTGGGGTAATACGAAATTTGCTGTTTTCGACCCGACGTTACGTTCATTTATCCCTGAGTTCAAGATGTTCGCGCACATTCAGCGAAATTCAGCTGAAACGCAGCTAACTTAACGATTTCACGATACGCACAGTACACCCAATGCCGTGGTTTTCAGGGCTCTACTTTTATACTTTTCTAAGAATTCGTAAACCGCCAATTCTGTTCATACCCGATAGTCTTCAAAATTTCCCAGCAATCCCCCTCACTGTATGCACAGCACTGCATTGTCCTCAAAAACGCGCTTACTGTGAACCACTCCACAGTTTGCACAATTCCCAATTTTATCCCCAGCACTCACATCACCATCCTCATCAGTCTCATTATCAGGAAGCCACTTTAGAGCAGCGTTATGACTGCATCGCGCGTTCAATTTCATTCGGGATTCGCAACCTCATTGGCATCCAATAAATTCCCACCCCTGCTCCGCAAAACAAAAAAAGGTCAAATAGAAAGACAACAAAAACACATGAATAGTTAATGTGTGCGGACCGTTATTTGCATAAATTGAAGTTCCGCGTACAAGCGCTCCAGCTCAACCAAATCAAAAGCGAATGTGACCCAAATTTAGCCAATAAATATATTCCGCATCGATTGTTTGGCTTAATTGCATTCGATCCCCGGCGCGGAATATTTTATAAGTCATCTAGTCCTGATCCCTGGACCTCACATGAGTGCCTCTCACACAGAGGTTCATTCCTTTCCGAGGCAACCCGTGACAGGGGACATTAGTCGCGCCGCATACATTCAAAGAGACGCACCATCGCCGAAGGGGAGCTGAACTGATATCATTTCAAAGGCTTCCGCTCGCTCTATGGAGTTGCTTCAATTTCCCAAATAACGCCCTCGGCTGCTGCAAATTCTGTGTGCGGAAAATCAATAGACGGCGCGCACTGTTTGCAACCGTTTTCAACGTGCCGTCACCGCCGCCGCGGTGTGGCAAAATTGAATACCAAAAGGGTTCCGTTGCGGAGCGCGGCAACGGTAGCGGGAAACAATTAAATTACGCAAATAAATGGGGATGTGCACACGGTGGCTGGAGAGGTGAGGACTCTGCGAAACAGATTAAACCATTTCGGGAACGTGATACTGCCGGGCACGTGGGGGGCAGCGGCGTCAAGCAGATTTTACTACTGCTGGACTGCCGTGATGGAATAATCTCTGGAGCAGATGATGGTCGGTGGCGCGGCATATGTGGGCAGGCTTTGCAGTCCATCTGGATGGCGGATGATATCGTTCTACGTTTCGGTGATTTTTCTGACGTGTGTTTTTTTGATGGGGACGGCGGATGATGTGTGCTCAAATGAGTCAGGAGCAATTAAAAAACCTTGTTGCGTCTAAGCGCGACGTCACTACGTTGTAGTTTGGAGTGCGCTTTCATTGAATTTTGTGTACTGATGGTGTTGCTTGTCCAAGGCTCAGAGGAGAGAGGGAGCAATTTGTCGGAGATTGTAAATTCTTTCTGAGAGCGTCTTAAGCAAAAATCTTTCATTGTCCTATTCGTAAATAAGAGTTTACTTGAAAAGTGATCTCTATCGGAGGACGAGAGTCAAGATGGCGACAGTAGTCTTCTTCTTCTTCTTCTTGTGGCGCTACAGTCAGAAGTTGACCTAGGCCTCAACCAACATGCCTCTCCAGTCAGCACGATCTTTCCCCAGCTGCCGCCAGTTGCGAACTCCAAGTTGGTTGAGGTCCTACTCCACTTGTGTGCGCGATCTTAGCCTACGCCGTCTTCTGTTGCGTTGTCCAATGCCTCAGATTCGAAGACTTTTCGGACCGGCGCAATGGTGTCCATACGCTCTACATGATCTACCCATCTTAAGCGTTGTATCCGAAGACGCTTGACATAGAGTTTTCCGTTAAATTTTCTTCTCAAGATGCCATCAACGCAAACAGGACCAAAACTCGCACGCAAAACAATAGTGTGAGAAACATTATCTTGGTCATATCTGGGAGTGTCTTAGCGCCGTTAAAACTGCTTCCTCGAGTTGGCCATACGTCGGATAGTTTCAGTGTCACTGCTTCCTCGAGAGTTACAAGCAATTTGGTCTAAAAGCGCCATTTCGTCGAAGACAATGTAACAGAGAAGGACTTCGTCTGAGAAAGCGCACAGGTCAACGGTTTCCTCCAATGTTACCTCATCCGTCTTTCTTGCCGTCGCAGCTGTCAAAATTGCCCAAATTGTCAACTGCCCAAATTGTCCTCAACTGCCACAAAATTGAATCCAAATTTAAGGTAAAAATGAAAAAAAAGCCCCCTCAACATCGATCCCTATGCTCGATTAATTTCGATTCAAAACGAAACATCTTTCAAAAGTTTCTCTCAAAACTTTCAGCAACTATTTTTTGAAGTCCTGACACTCACACCCATCAGTGCAGAGGTAAAAGACTTTCAGCTTCAAGTATCTCCTATCATCCACAAGCCTAACGATGTGACAGTTTAAGATACAATTAAAAAGACGATGATAACGATGATGGTGACGATGATGCGGGCTGAGCTGAGCTCCAGCTAAGGTACACTAGTTGGCAGCTCAATTAAATGAAAAACTTTGCCCTCCTTCGAGTGAAGAGAAACTCTTCAGTTTCGTGTCTCATGTTGCCTTGCCTCTGGGCAGCATATTGGAACATCGAGATGAAGTGAAGGCCAATTAACTTGAAGGAGCAAGTTTCTCCTTCTACATGTTGCTGCCCCTAATTGGCGGTTACTATGTGTCTGATGGTTGATTGAAATCATGAGTGCTTAACTGATATTTTCAGAGATATTAGGTTGTCTATTCATGTTGAAAACGTCCCGATTAGACGAGCACAACAACAACAGCTACAAAAAAAGACAGACATCTCTTCGCCTGAAATCACGGTAATTCTCATTTAATTTACTAATCAAAGTTACCGCCGCCCCCCATTACAAATCACAAACTTTCCTAATCTCCTCAGACTAACAACAGTGCCCCCTACTCCCTCCTCCCCCCCACCACCGCGTTATCGTTTCACAATTAAATGGAATTAGCCACTTTGTGCTGAGAGATGGGGCAAAAGTTCCTGCAAATCCTTTGATCATCACCATCTCGGCGCGAAATCCTCTCGGAAAACAGCGCCCGCACTGTCAGTCAGTTATCGTGAAAATCAAATTTCCATTCTAATCGCTTTTCCCGTAACTACCCAAATCAAAGCCTTCATCCGTCTATCTCTAACCACGCTTTGTTGCCCACAATGATGTACATATCTCCCCAGCTCTCGGCGGCGGGCACGCGTTCCTATTCGTCTCCCCATTCCTGTCAGTCAATAAAAAACTCATTAGACTTGATTCGGCGAAATAACTCGATTATTCGACGCGGCGAAATCGCATTGGCACGCGCCGGGCGCCAATAATTACACTCGATCCCCAATAACCGTTAGAAGTGAATGCCTATCAAATTTCGATTGTGCGACACGGCCGTTACAGGCGGCTTAATAGAGCCGTTATGTGCGTTAATATCATTCCGATGGCATCCGCAGTCACTGCGCAGCATCAGGGCCGAAATAAAAGACCGACCTTCGCACGAGCACTTCGATTGTGTCTCTGACGTGCATCGCATTTCCACATATCCACGAGGTCCTTCGAACTGCAGCCTAAATCACAGATCACAGCAAGACAAAGCCACTCAGCTCTCTGTGACAGTTGCTCTGTGCCCGGATGTGCATCTGTCGCTGCAAGCCGAAGGAGGAGGACACTCACCGACTGTGTAATGGATTTTTGATGATGTCCTCGACCGGTGCTGCCATTTAGTTTGTCCATTGTCAAGTGTGTTGCAGTGCTGAGAACATGCATTCAGCCTCTCATCATCAGTCAGCGCGGAGGACTTGTGCGGCGAATTGCTTTCAAGGTGCATTGTCCCAGCAATCGATGACGATGACGACGACGACGATGACGGTGGTGCCGATTTATGGGTGGGCCACAGGCACTTTGGTTTTGCCAAGAGGAAATGAAGTGTCATCGGCACTTTGCCATTTCGAGTGTATTGCGGAACTTGAAGTGATTTAACGTTGTTTTGCCGTGCTGTCCTTTGTGGTTGATTTTAGATTTAAAAAGCAGGATTGTCTGTGTGTGTGTGTGTTTGCTTGTGGGGGAGTAGGAAACACAGCAGGTGGTGTGAGTGATTATGGCTTATCCTCCGAGGGGATTTCCTTGTCAAAAAGCGGAGATAAGATGGCTTCTGAGTAACTGAAGCCCGTGAACCTAGGTTCTTCTTAAAGACAAGCCGAACGGATCTTTAAAGGATTCAGTTCTGCCTATAACTGCCATCAAGTTCGAAACTGCGTCGCGTATTCTATTTCTAAGCGATTTGAAAAGAGTTCAGTTATCAACAAATTGACAAGATATACATGTAGGTTAAGGATAATGAACAGGATAGACTTTAGAGTGGTAGATCTACAGTTTCAGTGCAAGCCACCTTCTGCTTGAACTCCTAAGATTCCCTTAAGTATCTGCTTCAAACTAGAGAACACCTCAAACCATTCCAACCCAACAGCCAACCAAACCAATGACCCCGAGGGCACACGTACGCGTATAAACAGCCTCTGGTAAGCCATAAATCCAATCACCACTAAAATCGCCCCCCCGGAAAAGGTATCACATGCGCCGCATCAAAGTGAGCATAACAATTCCACTCTCCAACATTCAGCATCCACAACTAAGTTCGAACCGCAAAGTCCTTTCGTCCACTTTGCGGCAATAAAGCTCACTGTGCGAAGTATCACAAACTATCCCGGGAACGTATAAACCCTGCGATAGCCATCTGCTTCTCATTTCCTCCCATTTTCCGCGTCAGTTTGGAGCCCACAACCATATGTGCGCTACTACGGCCACTGTGCCCTCCTGCTGCCCTCCCCCCCATTCACCGACGGATTCTGGTCGAACAACAATCGATTCTATGCTCAACCGAAAAATCTATTAGAGGAAATCCCATCCAGTGGCGAGTCTTCTGAATCGATCTGAAGAAGAGCCTTTCTCCGACAAATAGCCGCAAGATGGTCAATATTAGTCGTCCACCCCCCACACACTTACCCACCACAAAGCCAGAGACAAGGAAGGAGGAGATGGAGGAGGGGGTGGTGATGGAGAAACGAATCAAATATTGTAACCCCGCTGTGAGTGAGGTCCAGTCTCGAGAACATGGGCCATGGTTTGTGGAAAAATCCCTCTTCTCAAATTGATGTCATTCGTATTTTATTGCGGTCATCCATTTTAATCCTTTTCCATCTCGTAGTCCCATTCCCAGGCATACGTTCCCATCCCCCCCCGAACCAGTGTGCGTTCCTTCGTTCTTTCGGTCGGGAGGCAGTGGCACACGTCCCCCCGCTGTGGAGTTCTGCATCGACTTGACCGCATGGAGATGTTCGGTTTGGCACTTTAAAGTGCACACTGACATTTTTATTATGACCGCGATTATATTTTTATAAGGATTTATAAATGTCCTTCCCCTGAGCGAGCGAGCCTTGAAGGCACTGCACACATTGTGCACATTCGGCGACTCCGTTTGGCGCGACGACGACGGGTCATGGAGTTTAATTTAAAAATTTATCTTTCCACCGACGGTTGCTGACAACTGAGAAAAAAAAAATCAGACCTCAGTCCTTCACAGGACAATGGCACGCTGAGAAATGTTTTTGAAAGCGAGTTTTTTTGCTGTTGTCGGTTTTCAGACATATTTGGCAGACGAGTGTGGAAGAAGGAGGCTGTTCGGTGTGCGCGCCGCTTGCTCGACTCAACTGGGTAAATGTCCTTTGAGGCAACTTTTATACGTTTCCTCCTTGTCTCGGTGCCTGACATCGAATGGTCAAATGCTGTCGTTGCTTGTTGCTTTGTTGTAGGTGGAAGGGGGGGAGGAGCAGAAGAGGATGGGATAAGGGTCAGGGATGCTCAACTGAACTGTCAGAATAAAACATGCGGTGGCGTTAATTTGACATGAGTGGAGAGCACTGAGTGTGACTTTTTGTGAATGTGAGAGTGAAGAGTTATTTTTGTGGATCTCATTAACATAATTGACAAGAATTTTGACAGAATGACAGATATCGAATGCAGGGTGGTAATTTACTGCGGAACTGAAAATGTAATATGGCGGTAAGCTGTCATTTATGAATGGAAACAAAAACTATGGCCGACGATATGGAATACAGAAGATGTAAATTTTGGGGTCAAGAACAGATTATATAGTAGAACTCGTAGCATTCTGATACTTATAAACTATTGTGCTATATCATGGAATCACTCTTGCCAGTCCCTGTTTCTTAGGGCTCAAGAGGCAATTGAGTAATAAAGCTCTCTCTCGAAGGAGTAAGCTTCCTTTATATAACAGCTTGATCATCCCAGTCCTAATTTACGGCGCGGAAACATGGACGTAACTAAAAGCGGATGAGGAAGCCCTTAGTCCTTCCGAGACAAAAGTTTTACATGCGATTTTTGGTTCTGTTTGCGTTGATGGCATCTGGAAGAGAAGATTTAACGACGAACTCTATGAGCTTACAGCGACTTGCGCCTGGTCAAGCGTCTTCGGAAACAACGCTTAAGATGGCTAGGCCATGTAGAGAGTAAGAATACCACTACTTTGTCTTTGAATCAGAGTCATTGGGACAACGCAACAGGGGACGGCCTAGACTGAGATGGCGAACACAAGTGAAGAAGGACCTTAACCAACTTGGAGTGTGCAATTGGAGGCAGCTGGCGAGAGACCGTGCTAGCTGGAGAGGCATGTTGGTTGAGGCTCAAGTCTACCCGGGACTGTAACGCCACAAGAAGAAGATGATGTGTGAGGTCTGATATGATGATGGGAGGCTGCATTACATTGAAACAGCATTGTGTTTCTCCATTCGGAGTCGGCAATCAATTGTGCAACTCTTCTTCTCATGAGAATACACTACCACGCTCCACACGAATAGTAGCTGAAAAAGCTAGGAGCTAGACCCTTGTGGACTGTATTCTATCGCAGACTTGAACCACAGCTTGGCGAAGGAATTGAAATGCAACAAAGACAAAGACTCAAACAATGCAAAAGAGACAGAGACTTCAGCAAAGATTTAAACTACAGCTTGGATATGATGTTAAACGAGAACCTTTACAAGGACTTAGAATGCAACTTAAGTTTTGTAGGAGGCCATACCACCGGGAGTTTGTATACAAAAAATGCACATAGTTGAGTGAGTTGTGCGTGTGTGTGTATCAGGTTTGCGACCAATAAAGGGTCTAAGCCAGAGCTATAGCTGTCTTCCATTCTTGACAATCTCAAGCACGCTGATTTCTTTTGTCAAGACAAAGCTACCTAGCACAGACACAGACCTACAGATTTAAAACCCCCATTATGGTTTCATGACATCTGAAAAAAACTTTCCATAAAGTTTAGCTTCTTTGATGGCAGTTGTTTGTTGTGCTATGGTTCGAAGAGTTACTTAATAACATCACTTAATAGCAGTTTCATTTCTGTAACGTGTAACTTTATCAAATCCAAGACAAACACGATAGAATTGAGACTAATAATCGATAAGTTAAGATGCTTAAGACAGTTGCATCCAGTATGGTCGTCGGCGTTTGGTATTGGACTCCCATTCAGTTCATTCAGTATGTTACCAAGCTTGTCTATTACAAGTTAATTCAAGTCGAAATTGTCAATCTTTGGCAGACCTCTGCGAATTTACCGTCTTTCATGATTACAGTTAATTTTCTAGACATCGGGGGCATTTTGGCAGTATGGGTACAGTTAAAAAAATTGGGTAGCACTACAGACCACAAGCGACCAGGGCCTAGCTTCTACGATAACTACTCGTGTTGTGCGTACTACTGATCTCTTGTGAGTAGAAGGGACCTACAACTTTTCGCCGACTCCAAACGGTGAGATTTTTGAGAAGCCTCTCATAGACACTCTTGGTGGTGTCGTGAAAAATTCGAGGTGCCCCGTCCGGGATTCGAACCCAGACTTTCTGCGCGGCGGTCGACGCACTTACCACTACGCCACGGCGACAACAATTACCACACTTACTCTTTAATAAATCGATTGTAACGTGTGCTGTGTGGCTGGTGGCACCATCATGTTGAAACTTTATGACATCCAAGCAAATATTTTCCAATTGGTCGCAAAAATAATCAGTAACCATGGCGCGATAGCGCTAAAAATTCACAGTAACCTGTCAATCGTGGCCCAATAACGCCACCGGCTAGCAAGCCGCATCAAGGAGTTATTGAGCAAAAATGAGCTTCGTCACTGGAGGTGATTTTGCGATGAAATTCAGCTTCTTGGCGCATCATCTCCAGAATCCAATCGAACAACGTCGTTGCTTTAAATTGTCCATCGGCTTCAATTCTTGAGTCAGCTTGATCCTGTAGGGATGTATAAACCAAGATCCTTACGCAAAGTACGTCATAATGTGTTCTGAGCTATGCGTAAGTCTTGAGAACGATGTGGAATTGAATTCTTTGAAGCGGACACCTGAACGGCAGCGATATTTCCGACACGTTGCCTCACTGACACGGCAACATCACACAATAAGTACGTAGACTCTAATTTTTGCAATGAACTTGTTATTTCCAGTCTAGAAGAAGAAAGCAAGAATTCCGACCGAATATTAGAGTTAACGCTCTTAAGGTTGCAGACATTGCTCATTCGCGCAACGCCATGATGAAAATGTACTGAGTTAATTGACAGTGACAGTTTGACGATTAATGAAAGGGTGTGTTCACAATTTAAATTCAAAGTTGTCAAAATCAAAGCTGTCCTGCTTGAGACAGGCAAACCGGTAGCGATTCTAAAGAAGGAAACATTTCTAGTTTTATCCATTCGTTTGTCTGACATGTCTGACACACTCTTTATATTTCCTGAACTAACTTAGCGCTTAAACTTCCGGTACACTATGCAAGTCGATGCATTTGGCCTAGGGATGCATAAGCATTTATGTGACGGAAACTTGTGTCAAAATTGAAAAGTAAAGGTTTGCTAAACATATTTTTTATTTTGAAGTATCGCTTCAAAGTTATTGTAGAAGACGTCAAGGTCGAATAAGTTCTTTTCGCCTTGTAGTGTGACCTCCACAATATAAATAGATAATTGTACTCCAGTACACAACTATCAAGGAATTCTTATGGTCTTTCTCTGAGGCTCTGAATCAAGAAGACACATAAGTGTCAAGTCAATTATTGTCCTTAACGTATTTTTCATATTATGACACTCACAAATGAAATCCTGTTGCCGGTTCTCAGAAAACGAAAATGGAATCATCCATCCAATGAAGCCGAGAAATGATGAATTTAAATCCGAAATCCACACACGCACCCACACAGCACTCTTCGAACATTAAATACTCAACTGAATCCTCACGGTAAATAGGATAAACGAGAAAAACGCGCCGCAGCGAACGGTGGTGCGAAAACCTCCCCCGCTCCGGCGATAATGCCCAACTGAAATGCCCACAAGGATTACATTCACCGGTAAGCCGGATGCGAATTCGCGCGCAATAAAATCACACCGAGAACATTTCGAATGAAAATTAAAATTTATCGATTCGTAAACTTTTACAAATTGAAAAACAATTCGTTATGGATTACGTTATGGATATGTGTGCGGGTGAGAGGGACTCCTCAGATGAATTTCAGTCTTTAAATAGTGACAGATAGTCGAATGGAATTCAGATTCTGACCTTGATTGCACGTCCAATAATTGAAATGCTTTTAGTGTGAAACTGTATAATTTCTGAAATTATTTAGAAATGTCTGCAGAAAATACAGCAGAAGACCTTCAGGAAACAAGGTCTGTGGGAAACAAAGGGGTAGCATTGGTTGAAAATGTTTAGACAGGGTTTTGAAGGTGTTCAAGAGGAGGCGCATAACGAAACAGGAATTGAAGGATTTCCAGCATGTTTTAAGAAACGAAAAAAAAAAACATCGACACAAGTGTATTGCATCCAAGGGGGAATATTTTGAAGTAAATACCGCTATTGTCAACATTCTGCAAACAAAATGTCAAGATAATGAACTTCCTGTCCAACAGATTCACCTCCTATTACCGAATCAAAGTTATGTCAATTTCAAAGCGACGTGCTGAAATACGAAGAGTCAACGTTGTGTCAAATACGGCGACATTCTGGCGATGCACCACACCACAGTCACGCTCTATCAACCGGACTACAGTTTTGTCAACAAGAGCTCGACACATAAATATTTTGCCAACAAGAGTAACGCGACGACATTTCATCAACGCGAGCCGCATTCTTTTAATGAAAACAAACATTCTGCCAATAATGACGTACGTTCTGTCAATAACGGTGATATTTCTATCAAGAAGAACGGCATTTGCCAGAATGCCATTTTCTCAATAGAAACGTCATACTGACAACAATGGCGATGTTCAAAAAAGTGCGATTAGAACAACGCGACATTCCGTCAATGAGTGTGAAACTCTGGCGTGCATAGACAAAGCTTAATCAATGGCGGGATCATCTTGTTAACAACTTTTTCAATTTTAATTTTTTTTATTGAACACCAACAACAGGGATGAACAAATGTCTTACATAGTTTTGGAATGTGTACATGTGAACTATTTACAATTTAGCGATGTCCTATCTTAACATCGGGGTGTTCAGATCAGTGTGTCGATGGTTTTCCTTTGTGGTATGGGGTTGTATTCGCCAGTTCAGCCTCGACGATAGGTTTTATAACAACTAGAGTAGAAGTGATACGGCTCCCAATCAGTAAACGGGGAAAAACCTCTTCGTATTGCGTTATGTGCGTTGAGAAATCGTTGTCTGGGAACTGATCTTTTCAAGTTCTTTCTATTAACTGCTTCTTGAACAGTTGTACCAAGAACTGTTGCAGGGAGATGATGCGTGCTTTTTCATAGGTCTTCTTGTTGGTATAGTTTTTCATCCGGTCCTTGGCAAAAGTGAAATCGGTACAGATGCGAAGTATCTCTCTTTCAAAGATCGATAGTTTCTCCATGCTGGTCTTGGAGATGCTGTTCCACATAGAGAAGGCAGACGTTATGATGGGTTGTATGAGCTGCTTTTATAGAAACAGCTTCGTCTTCTCGCCCAGTCCATTGTCACGTCGCTTCATTGGCTAGATGCTTTGGAAAGCAAAGCTGGCCTTTTGAAGGGTCATTCTGGAGTGAGATTAGTGAGATACTTCGCCTTGTTCGTTGTTGCTAGCGCTGTCCCTTTGGGTAGTATTATCTTGATGCTCTGGCATTTTCCGGTTGTTCGGGAGCCTCGTCGTGTTGGCCTCCGCAGGCACATGAGGACCGATGTGTTGATATTGATCCGGATGTTCCACTTCTGGTAGTTGTGGGACTTGTTGTTCGATCCTCCGTGCTGCAATCTATGGTTGAGGCGAAGTCGAGTATGTCAACGAATCATCCGCAAACAAGCAACAGCTACCAGGTGGAGATAATGCCGTCTGGTCTGCGGTGTAGATGTTGAAAAGAATAGATCCCAATCGCGATCCCTGTGTAACACCTGCTTGGAAGTTCCTTGTTCTTGACCTGCTTCCTTCTGTTTTTACATAGAATCTCCTGGTGCGAAGTAAAATATGGATTACGATCATTTTGTTAGCGCGGACTATGAAGCCGATTTTCTGCAACAAGTATTCCGTTACTAAAAACAAATGTTGCGTTAATGCATTTGTGCGATTTTTTGACAAAATGATCAGTTTCTGTCAACGAGAGCGACGGAGAATGACGTTCTGTTGGAGGTCGCTTATGAGAGTAACCTTTTTTCAATGTAAGCGCTGTACTGTCAATTTAGATAAGGACAACGCGACATTTCGTCAAAGAAGGCGATATTCTGTCAACGGAGCAGCATGCTGGAATAGAAGAAGACCTCCACTCAGCGCTGATAGAGTTCAGACAAGCATGGGAATGGTTTGTTATTATCGACTGCTTTCTGTTATTTCCTCCAACTAGAGGAATTAGCAATGGCGAGGTTATTTTGACAAGTTCCTCGACGTTTTGTCAACAAAGGTGACGATGTGTCAAATTCAACGTTGAGTCTAAGCAAATAAAAGAGTGTTCTGTCAATTTAAGCGATGACTGGATGAATTAATAGTTACGGTGCTTACAATGCTTAGGCTTCTGTCGGTAGGTAAGAATTAAGGACTTGTGATATTTTTAGCACCTAAGACGTTTTTAGTCGTATTTTTCTCCCCATCCACAGCTCTTTTAGACGATTAAGAGAAAGCGCAATAGAATCCGTGTGAGGTTATGTAATCCTGTCACCTTGTTGGACATTATGTTGCATTGTATGCTTAGCCCTTGGAAATGTGAAATGAATCAGAGGGAAGACAGGCAAACATCGTCTTTGTACTTCATTTGCCTTTCATTCAAAGTTCCCGCCAATTCGCAGCCGATTCCTGGGCATCCTGTCATTACATTAGTGCTCCATGGTGCACAGTCAACATTCAGTGAATATCCGCATGAATTCGCACTTCATTGCCTGTCGCAGTGCATTACTTCGCGGCAATTTCGGTGGATAATAACCAACTGAGTTCATTACGGTCATTAAATTCGAACAAACACACGGGCGCATAGAACTCTTCAACGCATGTGTGTCCACCACGAACGGCATTGTGGTTGGCCTCGCCTTGACCACATTAGGAACGTATATCATCGCACAATTACCCGCAATGGTCGCTGTGCCAATACACGGAGCCCTTCACACCGCCCCGTTCATATTTAAACAAATGCTAAGGAAGCTCATCACACACGCACCCCTCACCCTCCCGTGCATGCACACAAGCTGAATATAATCATCCCAGCATCTGGCAACTACTGACATGAATAGCTAATATACCCGAACCGCATTCGGTTCGAAGTGGCAGGACTCCTCCGCAGCATGGACGGGACCAGAGAGCTGCAGGGAGCGCACTCTTCCCCGATTTCGGGCAGCATTGGCCCGGAGTTTGTAATTAAAATTCGCAACTTGTGCAACTGTAGCTGTTTGCATGTGATACGAATGTGCTTACGCCCGGAATTGGATGTGTTCTTCAAGCGCGCTCCATCACCATGCGAAGGCAACCCGGGAGCAATCTGAGGAGCACTCGCAGCTTCCGTCTGCTGTTTGTCAGTGAAGCGAAAAGGCAACCGGCAACAAGAGCAGAAGTCGAGCTGTATGTGATTTTGCGTTTGCTTGGCAATGAATTTGAATTCGATTTCTGACAGTGTTTGTGTTTTGGTTTGCGTGCGTGTGTGTGTGTTTTGAATAGAGATTGATCCTTGCATTTGAAATAACTTGTGGCGAAATTAAATTTTCACTTTCCAGCAACGACCGCCTCGTCGTACAGTGTGCTGTAGTCACGCAGACGAGTCTAGTTAGCATTTCTGCTTTGCTGCTCCTCAAAATTTATCAGACACCCAGGGCGATGGCGGTGGAGAGTCCTGTATGAGCTTGTGACTCTGAGTGATTGAAGATGGATACTGGGGAAGACGGGAGAAACATTTATCAGCTGGACGTGATGGGAAGTGATTCGTAGATTGTCTGAGAGGATGTGTAGAGACTGCTGAGTCGTGACTGGTGGCCGTGAGATGGAAATTTTTCTGCGATACGGGCTCTTTTTAAAGCCTGAAGGTAAGCAATGGGTTTTTATGTGATTGAATTTGACAGTGGGGGTGATTGGTTTGTTTGACAAGAAGTGCAGAGAATTCGAAAATTGACTAGTCGTTGGCTGGTGGAGTTAGGACAGCTATAAAGTATAAATAAATGTTGATCCATCCACATGACGGCATTTCTTAGCCCCCGTCTGGTGGTAAAAAAAGCGTTAACTAAATTATATTATCCTCGTGGTACAACAGTCCAATCCAGTGATATTGTGCGTGCTATTGCTTTCTGACTAGTGGAAGGTGTCTACAGTTTACTGTCGACTCCGAACGGCGAGATTGGAGAAGTTTTTCATTTTCTGTAAGCACTCTTTCAGTATTGTCATCAACTCGAAAGGGATAGTACCACGAAAAAGATCCCGGCTGGAAATCGAACATGACAACTCCACACTACGTCACAGCGGGTACTTCTGAAAGAACTTTAGATTAGACGAAAAGAGGCAATAACATTGCCAATCGTCTCATGACGATTTCTGGTTGTGCACAGGGACAAATTTCTTTATTTCAGTTTTTGATTGAAACGACAAGCTGCCGACAATTCTCCGCTGTGCCAATGTCCAAACTCTGAGGAAAACGCAAAGCAAGCAGTTCTTGGTAAACCTACCTAGCAGCAACAATGTGAAAACCTGTAGAGAACTGGAATGAAGTATGCTCCTAATTCATTAAGAAAGTTTATTCAAAAATTAGACAGGCTGAAGCAGAAAGGGCTTCTCTCCAAAGCAGAGCGTAAGCCACTAACAAACCCCTCGATGTAATACCTAAAGGCAATTTCGCAGAGTGAGTGGTTGAGATTCGCAGGATATCCTTCGAAGATTACCACAGCCTGAGGTGCATACCATTAGTTTGTTCAAGCCTTTTACGAAAATGGACGTCCTCATGCGCCAAATACGACTAAATGGATTCGTTAGGCAGCAGTTAGCAGAAGTGCCGCACTTAGGCGTATCAGGAGCCACGAGTGATTGTTGAAAGCCCGATGCATTCACAAAAAGTGACTCTTCGATACGGTGGGCTGACAGCGGACTACATGTACCCAGAAATTGAGGTTACGGACTTGGACCACATGTGCAGGATGGTGCCACTTGCCACACTGTCAACGAAACAATGACTCTTTGGCGTGAGAAATTCAATGAACGTGTTGTCTCTCGTCGTGGCGATGTTAATTGGCTGCTACGATTTCCGGAGGAAAACCAGCAAGCGCCTCTGAAATAAAGAGCCTAGATTTTCAGCTCCCATCACATCAGCGCCAAACAGCCACTGCCTGAACCAAGAAAACACGAAGTACTCTGCCAACAAGTTGTCCGCAGTCTTTTCTGTCTAGAAACGAAAGAAATGCCGCGGATTTCTTGTTGACATTTGGTGGCATGCGCTTGGTCAGCCTGCATTCTGGAGAGATATGCCATCTCTGGCTGTGTTGTCCGGAGACCCAACCGTCGACGGAAGCCCTGACTAAGGACGAGGGCATTTTCAAAGTGAGTTCGAGCCCTTTGAGTGCCTCTTTTGATCTTTACCGAGCAAGTTCATCGGCAATTTCGTTTCCCATTATCCCGCTGTGACCCAGGACCAAGTGAAGTTTACTGACATTTAAATGAAGTTAACTTCCATTCCTGTATTATCTTGCAAGTGGTTTGAGAGTTGAGATAGGCTTTAAGCCGGGCTTGGCTGTCGCTACAAACAGAGATACTTCGCCCCTCTCATTCTTTGTTTGGGGATTTTTAAAAGGAAAAGTGTACGTAAATAAGCCAAAAAGATTCAAGAGCCAAAGGATGTGATGATTCACGCCATAAACGGAATTTCATCAGTCATTGAAAATATGGACCATCGAATAGAGGTACACCACCGAAGGCGTGGCAAGCATTTTGCCGGTATTTTGCTTCACAAAGGATTGTCATAGTTCCTTCTATCATAATAGATAATATTAAGATAATTCCGTCCACCCTTCTTTGTTTTATTTGAAAATGGTTTTGGGCGTTTTTCGTGAACCCCATTTGCATTTTTGAAGGTGGCTATAGTTCAGGTGGACCCAGTCCTCAACCAACAACTATCTTAACCTAGCCCGATACCAGCTGGATCGCTTTCCACTTGCATGCGTCACCTGAGTGGTAGTCTTCTGCAAATGCGGCGTCTGTAGGAGATAAATTCAAAGACTTTTCAGGTCGGGTCATTGCTGTGCCCTTGCTTTATATGCCTTTACCATCTCAATAGTTGGATCTGTAGTCTTATGCATATGTCAACACCAATACACAGCTCATACAGTTCACTGTTAAATCTACTTCTCCACTCACCACCTATGCAGGCGGGATCAGCGATCACTCGAAGGATTTGCCTTTCTAAACTACCAAGGGCAACCTCGTCTGCTATGTCCATGCTTCTGCGCTTCTTCAACACCGGGTTGGGACAATTAAAGCCTTAAAGGAGGTTACTTCCGTCACTCGACAAAAAGTTTTTCAATTGTCAATTGTTTTCTTAGTCAAAAAAGCAGCGCTGAGCAAGTGTTGTCCGTCCAATCTTCTCATTTTCTGAGCTTATACCGGATCTTAGGCATATAAAGTCTTTAACTGCTTGAAAGCTTGAAAATTATATGCGTCCACTACGACATTCTGTCCAAGTTTTCGGTGTTCTTCTCGTTGACAGCATTTACTTGGCCTTGCCAATAGAGTCTATCGCAATGCTCAAGAATTTGCTTCTGACCCACCACACAGCGCTCTTCCGATTTCATCAATATCGTCGACGAGTTGTTGAACGAACTTCAGAAAAATCGTATTTCTGGAGGTGGAGTTTTCTGACATAGGAGTTTCAATTCTTTCAATGCGTATGTATGTATTAGGACTGCGACCCGTGAAGGGTCTGAGCCTGAGCTATAGCTGCCTTTTTGACAGTCGTGGGCACGCAGCTTCCAGTTGTCAATACCAAGCTCTCTAACGTCCGCAATCACTTAGTTTCTAAGCCAAAAGTTCGGTCTTCCTCTCCCTCTCGAACCCGGAGGCTGGGATTCGAAGACTCTATTAGCTGGAGCGCATTCGCTCTATGTAACCGAGCCACTGTAGTCGACGTATTTCTGCCTTTCGAGCTACATCCACGTCTTGGTACAGCACATATAATTCGCGGTTGTGTTTTCTCCTCCATTGGCCTTTCTCGCAGACAGGGTCACATTTTCATCGCAGAAATTTTCTTTCAAAGGAACCAAGAATCCGCTCTGCTGGTCGTCCAGGAGTCGGCTCTGTATAAGAGTACGGATAAGATTAGCGTCTTGTAGAGCATTGTCTTAGTCCTTCGAGTCAGGAGCTGACCCTAGCTGTTTTGACAAAAACGAAATAACACCGGTTGCCAAGGGTGATTCTGTGCCGAATCTTTACTAAGCTGTCGTTCGTGGAGTTTACGTTTGTCCCGAAGTAGACAAACCCCTTAACTACCTCAAAGTTGAAGCAGTCAATTGTCACATTTCGAACGAGGTGTTGTTCGAAAAATCGGTTCTTTGTTGACAGGACAGGACGCAGGACAGTGCATCACCTTTTCTGATTAAATTTTTGACATCAGAGGTCTCGGCAATGTCTTTAAAGACCTTGATGGAGCAACGTGCATCGTCCTTCTACACGAGTTTGGTAAAGTCATTAAAATTGAACATTGCTTTGGTTTCAAGATCGATGCACCTGTAGTGGGTATCGAACTGTTGCTGCTGGGTGTTTTTCAAGATTTACTGTAGTGTGAATATTATTTACATCCATCAACGAATTTTCACGGAATTTTCATTTTCCCTCAAACAACTACTACTACTACAGCCTTGAATCATGTACACTGTGAAGCTAGATGGTGAGAAAAGTTGAAATGGGCTGTCAACAGCTTCAACCTCTAAAGTCCCCAGGGCTTGTTCTCTAAAGAACACTGAAACCAATTAATTTGCCAACGAATATATTTTCGCGTTTTTTCTCAGCTGACGTGTGACACATGTACTCCACCGAACTCGTTTCAAACTAAATCTTAAACAGATGCAACCCACCCACCAGCTGCCAGCGCTTCTTGTTGCTTATGCCGCTTCAATTCATTTCAATCTTGTTCCCTTAATTCGCTCACAAAGTTCCTGCACTAAAAATTACATGCAGCTCGGCTGTCGACTCAAGATTTCCTCCACCACCGCGGCCGCGTGCCATCTTTTGAGGCATATATGCAAACTTCGCCATCCCCCACAACACCCCACACACATCCACTTCTGATTACATGGAACTACATTATGCAAATTGCAACATCCGCCCCACTTCTGTGCCAAAGTATCCGCCGACAGTGCCGTCAAGTCCTTTCACATAAATAACCAAAAAAAAACGGAACCCGGAGTTCGTATCCACAGCCCGACTGCTTAAAAATGCAGCAGCTCACTCGTGTCTTACAAGTGCCAGCTCGCAGCAGTAACGAGAGCGACGGGTGCACAGGCAAAACGCGTTTCATTTTCGTCTGAAGATGGAAAATCAAAGGCACACCGTTGCGTCGTGCCACTGCGAACGGGAGCAACGGCAAGGACCTCGTCTCGTGCAGATTGTAGATTTTATGTAAATCGTTTGCCGCACATAATCAAAACCGAAAGCTGCCAGATGGCGGGTAATAAATGCATGTACATCCGCTTCGTAGACTGTGGGCTGTTGGCAGAGGGGGGAGGGGGGACTTAATTTGAACACAAATCCGTTTTCCAATTTGCATATGCATCTGTCTGAAGACGACCTTCTGGCCAACTGGGAAAGGTGCGTCTGAGTGCGTCATCAAATCCAATCTTCTATATGGCGGCGTGGCGTTAGCGCTGATATGCGTAGACGGCAAAGAATCTGCCAATAAATCGTTGCCGATGAGAAAAACGAAAATACCCTGCCTCCCGCAATAACGACAGCCTTGATCCTATTTCTGCACACAGTAGTCGCTCCATCGCAGGGACACACACCAAATATTTATCGGAGCCGATGATATCTGCTGCGGAACCCGAGCGTTGTGTATGTTTGGCACACAGTTTGTGAGGCCACATCACCCAGAGAATCCTTGGAACTGCAAAAGCGACCGAAAGTCACCCCCGAACTGGGCAACACGATCCCAGGAGCAGAAGGTATGGCATGCGGATGCCGAAATCCACTGCCAAATGGAGTAGTGCAAATGTTGGATGTCGCGCCAGTGACTGGCCAACTTAAGGGTTCATGAAGGGCCAAGCGGGTGAGTGGGTGGTTGTTGGTATGTGTGTGTGTGTGAAGGGATTCCATTCGGCTGCATCAGGTGCCAGTCCAGGGAATCACTTGCACTTGTGCGACACGATTTATGTGAAATGAAAATTGGACAAGACTAAACTCTGAACTGAGTGTAATTGGTGGGTGTTCTTGTACTGTGTGACTGTGTGGTGGTGTGCTCACTAAAGCAGACTTTTGTCAGTTAATTGGAGGCTTTTCGAATTCAGATGTGTCGGACTTCCTATCGTGCTTGTGGAATCTAGAAAACAGCCTTGAGATGAAGGATGACTTCCGGCTGCCAGGTGGATCAAAAATTTCATTGTCGACTCCTTGTCCTTTCTATGATTGTCTACGATTTAAAATTAACCTAGGCATCCACCAGTTCACCCTCCCAGTTGCAGAACAACAACCAAGATCTTCAACCACAAATTAGCCCCATCTTCATTCAGCTCAAAGCCGCCAACAACCTTGGACAACTGAAGCCTTGTAAAGCGCGATTACAGATTTCATTCTAATCCTCGTTGGGAACAGCAATTACTGCATGGGTTGCCGCAGCATGTAACAGCTTCCTCAGCCCCCGCAAGCGGCAACCAAGTGAGAAAAAAAAAACCCAAATGACAGTCGGATGGTAACATCCCTAACTGCGAAACCACATCAAAGAAGCACTTCCCCACAAGCACTGTCATTCTTTTTCGCCGCAAATCCTTTAAATTACACGAAGACCCACACACACATACCGGCCGACACACTGGAGCACTGCAAATGGTATCATGCTCCACTGCTCATCCACTCGAAGAATATGCAACCGAACCAAACCAAAGACAATGCAAATGTGCCTCTCCACATTATCCTTGTGCATGTCCTCCGCCCCACGAATCCGCTAAATTACTTCCGAGGCCCAATTAGTAGAACATTACAGCCAGCGTCTGAGGACACGTTGTAATTCAAATGCAAACGGCTATTAGTGCTGGTGGTGGGTGGGGAGCGTGAAGGTGGTGGTTTTGTGTACCCTTCCTCGCTCATGGGGCGTGAGGAAACGATTCTATTAGGGGATCGACCAGGACATGCACTCCCAGCAGACACTCATAAATCCAGATGATGAATCACTGAGGGCTGCGATTGAAAAACTATTTTTCACTTGAGAGACTCCTTCGCGTGCCCCGTCCCCATCCCCACCTCTCTCTCTCTCTCTCCCACACCAACTGACGCTCTTGTTCTCGAGGAGCGTATGCGATCTGTCGAAGTTGTCGGAATCCTTGATTTTGATTTATTAAATTTATGGACATCATACAGGAAATCGAAGAGCAGCAGGATCCACTTTCCGATTGATGCCAAAGGAAGGGTGGGTTAGGAGTTCATTCGAAGTGCATCGCATCAGGGAGTTGTGGATTTTTAATCTCACACGGACACACAGTACGCTTTGACATTTCCGACACAGACACAGGAAGCGGAGAGCAGGATGCAAGTTTGATGGAATCCAATTTTCCAGCAAATTGATGAGAAATGGAGGGTGAACTGATAAATCGTTTTAATTTGAAAAGAAATTAAAATTCAGGACCTCCTGCCCCCCTCCTCGTAATCACTGTGTCTAGCGGATAGTGGATGTAAATAATGAACCATCTGAGCTGACTGATGTCCTTTGACACGGTGTCGGCGACGGGAACACGAAACTAGACTCCGGCAACCGGAAAGGGAAGTAGCGATTCAAAGAGGAAATTTCAATTTTCAGTCACCGACGGTGAGTGAACTGTTCGCCCTTGGAAGTGGCGGTCGGACGATCTGCTTGCTTTGCAAATCACCGGGAATTCTGCTAAATTCGAATAACGACACGGGGTATTTTGTTTTCATCTTATTTCCATTACAAAGACCATCTCCTCCACCAACATCAGCTGGAAGAATTCGACACGTGCCGTGGTCTTTTTGATTTTTGAAAATATGAAGGGAAGCTGAAATGGGAGCGAAGCGATCTGTCACTCAACCAAGAACAGATGCTTCAAATCGATTGATTTTGGAGTGGATTAGTGAATGCGTTTGTGAGGCGACGACTGGGAGACTGAGATCTGATTTAAGATGTCTGGGAACAAGTTATGATTCTACAAAATAATTGACGCTACTCACCAACCCCTGGGGAAATATTCAAGATCATCAGAGAGATGAACGAAGACTCGAATCTTGCTGGACTACATGAAGGAATCTTCAGTCAGTCTTTTGCTACAAATACAGAAGAAGAGCAAGGGTGCCTATTCTCACCTCAACTGTTCACACAATTTTCTTTTACGATAGGCTGTGCACAGAGACTGAGATTAACTTGGAGTCCCACACGATAACTGCAGGACTTAGGTTAGGCACACACAAGGTGTTTTTCATCGCACTACTACTCAATCGCATACAGAGGATTTACTACCATCGCAGGAAACCCCGTTAAAGATGAAGATAGCTTCTGCTGTAAAGTTTGTATACTAACAACACGCGGCGAAGCAGAAGCAGTTGTTATAAACAAACTAAAAATATGGAGGAGTTCCCAGATTTTCAGAAACATGAAGCCGACAGCATTACCAGAAAGGCATTAAAGTGTAACCCACAAGGCAAAAGAGGCCAGATTGCATCGTAAGAATTCCTTGATCCTGATCGAGCCTAGAAAAAGAAGTACAAATCGGCACCCACGTCCTGTGCGTTGATTTTAAGGCCGCATATGACAGCGTGAAAAGACACAAGCTACACAGTGCCATGTCTACAGTTGGTACTTCCAAACAGTTGAGATTGTGTTACATGACAATTTATAACTCCCGCTGCTCCGTCAAGCTCGATTACGTCCTGTCGACAAAGGGCTTAGGACAGTGCGACGCGCTGTAATGTAAGTTTTTCAACATCAATCAAGTCATACGTCAACAGCAAGGGCCCCATCCACTCAGTTCTATCTTAGGCGGATGACATTCACCCTATTTGACAAACACAGTGAGCCGTCAATGAGGTAGCCACTGAGTTTGAAACGCAACTTAAATATGTTTGGCAGTGAACGAGAGTAAAACAAAGTGTTTATATTTTGCGATCAAGGAAGGACGAACAACATTAAAGTCTCGAATAAGGCTTCATGATGGACAGCAATGATGGTAGCCAGCTTAAGGCTTCGTCTGCTCCCGCTCCGCAGTTAAAGATGACAACAACAACAGTATTAAAATCAAGCGTAGAATCACGCTTTTTCTTTGTGCTAAGGGGGAAGAAAGACCTCGCCGTGGGTCTACCGAGCGGTCATCTTTCTGATGAAATTGCATCTAAGGCACGTTTCGGAAGTTGTGACGTATAACGTAGCCAACCCAACGAAATAATGCCCTTTTCCGTTCGAAGATGTAGCTGCTCAACATTGAGTTGACCCCAAATCGTCGCTCAGCCTATTCCGGCGAGTCATTCCCGCAACGGCACGGAGAAATCTTCTGAAGAAATCCTTTGAATTTTTCAACTCAAACTGATAGGCTCAACCCTGATATCCATCAACTTATTGTTTGTGTTACGAAGTGGTCTGCACTGTTCTTTATAAGTAATTTATTCCTAACCCCGTCCACTCCTTGCCTTCCTCTTCAATTGCGTATGTTTTTTGTTTGCCGCCAGCTTCCTCCAATTGTGCACTCCAAGTTGGTTGAGGTCCTTCTCCACTTGTGTGCGCAATCTCAACCTAGGCTGCCCCTTGTTGCGTTGTTCCAATAGCTCAGATTCGAAATTGAAAATGTTTAGCACATGAGATACTTATCTTGACATCATAACCGACTGGCGTTAAGAGTGTATCTTAAGCTTCCAAAACTCAATATTGTGTATCACGTATGGGTTCGTAAAATAACCAGGATTTACCCATGAGTGCGGTTGTAATCCTAATTACAATCCACACACATTTAAGATCCATTCTCCCATTCTGATTCCAGACTTTTTGCCCGCGCCTGACATCCCTGGCAAGCTCCAATTTTAAAATAAAATCTAAGGGGCACCCCTTGAGATTACCACGATCTTGCAGCAGGTCTCAGTTCAAGTTCCCATTTCCGGAGTTCAAGGAACAGTCAAGAGAATAAAAAAGGCTACCTGCTACTCGTAACCGGTTCACTGAGGCGCGAATAATGTGCAAGTTTGATGTGCCACCAGCCAAAAATAGTCTTGGAAAGAATTCAGAGAAAAGTTGAAAAACGACCATAGATCTGACCAGCGAAGGAGTCAAATCCAAAGATGGTGTGTTTCTTTCCAATTGGGTGTACACCTTGCCCAGATGGAGTGAGAACTTTTCGGAGCTTCTAAATTCCGAAAGGGCACTGAAGGTGTCAGACCTGTTGTTTTTAGGGAAGCGGAGAATAAGTCAACGGCGGAAGAAGTCACTTTGCAAATCAGCCGTTTAAGACGATTGGTTAAAAGGTGACGAGACACTTAGCGATTGGCGGACTGGAGCGATTGGTCCTCTTTTCAAAGGGGGAAGGACAAGAGAGAGTGCTCCTATTTCCAGGGCACATTTCTTTTAAGTCTCCCCGATGAGATCAACTCAAAGATGTTGAAGACCCGTTCTAGAACTATGGATGAATACAGGTTGGGAGATGAACAGTGTGGCTTTCTTCCCGTCAGAAGTACAACCGACCAGCTTTTCATTCTAATAATGGTACTTAAGAAGACTTGGGAGTATGCAGAACGAATTTACAGTTGTCTTGTAGATTTGGAAAAGGCATACGACCGAGTCCCTAGCGGTAATGTCTGAAGGCAGGAGTATAGGATAAAACTCGCTGTTGAGTTCGATTCAATTTCTCTACATCAACTGTAGCAGCTGTGGTCGGGTAAACGGAAGTACCTTTCACCAAGCTGCGGCATGTCACGGCAACATCAAGTCCATATTGGACAGGGTGTTGCAGGGCAGTTGAGGCGAGGAATTTTTTTGAAATTGGAAGATTTGATTTTTCTTCTTCTTTCCGCAGATGATATAGTTATCCTCACATCCTCTCAGACGGAACTCCAGCACGCGCTCGATAGGTTTGTGGCCGTATGTTCTGATACTTGGTGAATCTGGATTAGCCTGAAGTCATGGTCATTTCCTAGACTCCTTACGCACTTTACATGTTAGTGGAAACAGGTGAAACCGGTGGAAAAATGTAAGTACCTCGGAGAGAGTTCGAAGCAGCTTGGAAGATCAGTAATGAGGAAGGCACAGCTTGGTGTCAAAGTCTAGTTATTTAAGAGAATAAGATCGATGCCTAGATAAGATTTCTCCTTGCTGTTGCAGCAGTTTCTCGCCGGGATAGGCTTAGAAACGTGACAACGCGGAGAGTACTCTACGCTGAGCAGCCGCTTTTTCGAACGGAAAGAGCTATGATTCGAGCGTTTGGAAACGTGGTACGCATGTCCCCATCGTCACTACTTCCAGACCGATTGATTCCATCTGTTAGGCGATCGCTCGGAGACTCAGAGAAAAAGGTTGGATCAAGTTTATTAACTCGCCTGGTTGACTACCAAACTTCCATTTCTTCATGTCCACGCACAACTGATGCGTTTCAATTTCTTTCAGATATTGGGTTGCAGTTGAGTTGCAACTGTTTTTTCAGTAGAAAGAAGGATACATTTTGCAGAAGAACAAAGAAATTCGCTCCAGATCGACTTTCTTCATCCGCTAAAATCCACCCATACGTCCTAGAAAAGAGCGAAACATTTCCCCTGCAAACACATCATTTCATGTTGCCACGTAACACTCAAACCATAGTCTAGAACCACACCCCAAAACAATCTACTCGCGCGCCATCTTAACGTCACTACTGAACATTCTCCGAATGGTCAAATTTCAACTGGTCTAAAAATAAATAATGCTGTCAGTTGTCAAAAACTTGACAACACAACACCGACCGACATCGACTGGTCGGAGAACAAGAAAATCAACTGATCAAACAGCAAAAGATAATTTATTTACACTAGCCACCCAAAGTGGACACATCAAATTGCCCCAAGAAAGCGTACACCGTCTCAAGCTGATCCCCACATAGTGCACCAAATCGGTCTAAGAACACCCTGCATGCCATAGGCATCAAGAAAATACAACAGAAAAGCAGCAAACCGAACAAACAATCGCCCCACTCAAAGCAAAACCAAAGAAGAACACGACGACGACGACTGAAAAATGTCCGGCGACGAAGAGTCCAACGTAATGGATGAGAAGAAGGAAGAAAAAGTTGCAGAAATTGCCGCTTCAAGTGTAAGTTCATTCACATCCCCCGCAGCGATGACCCTAAGAAGGCAATTCAATTGTTTCAGATTCGTTCGGGGCTTGCCGAACTAGAATTAAAGACGTCACAAGTGCTACAGCGGCTTGAAAATGTTCGCACCGCACCGCCGGCCGACGAGCCGGATACATCGCAAGTAGTTACGCTTTTACATGGCGACCGGAAACCCCCTTCGGAAATACTGAAATCGTTGGAGCTCCTCATCGCCTACTCAGACTCAGAAGACGATCCAGAATTCCCCCTACCGGCCCTGGATGACGTATCACATCTGGCACTCATCTCACACAGTATTATCGCGTACATGAGCCACCTCGACCGGCAGCATCTGCTGCGAGTGACGGGCCACATAGCTGGCGACACGACACGGTGGCTGGGCAGTCTCTTTCGCTTCATCGACGGCTCGACAAGCTTTCACACGGACAACGCCGATGCGATACTGCGGGCAGTTCGACTGGCCATTGTAGCGAGATGTCCGGGCTACTTGGAGGGCGGTATACCAGCTCTGGCCAATCCCTGCTTCTACATCTCGGAGAACACAACTCCAATGCGGTTACAGTACGCGTGTCGTCAGTTGGGAATACCGCTCGAGGCGATTCGACTGGTTCCTTCGAATCCCACTCTGGGAACCATGGATTTGTCGCTTCTCCAGAAGCAGGTTCAGGTCGACTTGCATGCGAACCGAACACCACTTATGGTCATTGCCGATGTGGGCTCGTCGGTGTGCGGTTACGTCGACAATCTGACAAGAATGAGGGACATCTGCAAAACGAACAATGTTTGGCTGCATGCCACGGGGCATGGTCTTGCGTCTCTTGTCTGCACCCAAGGACCTGGCGCTGTGAGTTTTAAAGAATCTTTCATCTCCCCATTGGATTGTAATTTATGTTTGAATTGCAGATAAGTTCCGTCGTGGACTCGATTGTACTAAATCTTGGTTGCTGGCTGGGAGTGCCCAGTCTTCCGATTGTTGTAAGTGATGTGGCGATTGTTCCTGTAAGCGGACTTATTTTTGTGACTTTTTGCAGCTTCTCCATCGGAACTTGCAAAACAGTGCACTCACAGCATTCGAATCCGATCCGATTCTGTCAAAACGACTGAACTCACTGGCGTTGTGGACCAGCCTGCAGGCTCTCGGACGGGAAACTATTGCCGAGAGGATTCATGTTGCATTCCAGACTTGCAGCATACTGCATGAAATCTGCTCCAAGTGCGAGGGAATTCGTGTTGTGGTGAGTTGGCGTGAAATTACTCTGCTGATAAGAAATTCGTCATTTTGTGGGGAAAATGTGTGTGGTCTGCAAGTGCGTTTGTCATATGTATTGATTTTTATAGCGTTTCAAAATCGTGTAAGTGGTGTGACGTGGTCATTAGCCGGTGTTTGTTAATTTAATTCAGATTGTGTCTCATGCAAGGTTTGGCATTGAATGTGAAGATTCTGCCATGCCAGAGGAGGAACGTAGTTTGTGAATGAAATACATTTTCAAACGGAAAACACACCTCGGCAGTACATTTGAGCTATTTTCCAACAACGTGCTTGAAATTTGGCACTCTTGCGATGACAGGTTACAGACCAAGGGCCTGATTCACGTTTAATCGAATTTAGGGGCAAATGTTTTCCAAGTTTCCGCGGAATCACTCCCCATCTATTTGCCAACCATCAATCAATTCGTTTGAGATAACTCCTGACATTTGTATTCGCCTAGCAAGTGATCTGTTCATTTGTTCAATCATACAACCGCTTTTATCCACCCCCTCCCCTGCTTCACAGTGTTTCATTTTCCAGTCTTTGTCAATTTTACACTCATTGCGTCGTCGAGCACCATAAAAAATCGAATAAAACAACCAGAACGCAAAACAAAGCTTTATCTTCAATGACACCAGATAGCAGAGTCGATAAATATTGACGTTGGCATGTGTGTGTCAAAGTGACTGCTTATCAACGTGTTTGCCTCTCATAACGGCATTTATCGAGCTCCAGTATAATCTCGAACCTCACCTACAACTTCACCACACCTCCCTCTCTATTTTCAGAGTCGAGCTCCAGGAGGTAAATCCGGTACCACACTAATCGACGTTGTCAACAAACCATTGGATGTAAATGTAAGTACAAATGCCAGCCAAAACCAATCCAAGCCATAACTCCCTCAACTCATTGCAGATTCTCTTTGAGACCGCATCATCTGTGGTGGTCTTTCAATTCGATGGAAGCACCACGACAACAGCAAAAGATCAACTTGATCCCAGTTCGACATCCTCGTCGGTGGATGGGATGAAAGGTGCCTCCGTTAGCAGAACAGTAGAAAAACTCTCTAATGCCTCGTACTACGATCGTCTCAACTCGTGGTTGGGCCAGATTATGCAGCGCGATTGTCCAAACGTAAGTTCTTGCCCCATCACCCACCTTATTCCCGCTCTAACGCACACATTCTTAACCTCACTCTAGTTTGACTTTGAAATAATTGAGCATGCTGTGCACGGCACGTGTATACGATATTGCCCCCTAGAGCTAGGTCTGGGAGAGCAGCCTCCGTCAGCGGAGAATCTAGAGAATTTCGCCCAAAGCCTGGAATCCCATGTGGACATCCTCCGTGCAACGATAAAGCATAAAGCGACCTTCATCCGTCTGGTGGAGAAGAGCGAAGTCCTGCGCATTGTCAATTTACCCGACTGGGCTGGCATGGGTGGAGTACGCTTTGTCCCCGAAGGATGGGAGACCCTTCTCACCGACCAGGCAAAAACGGAATTAAACAAGTTGAACGCTGACCTGGTTGAGGCTCTCAAGTCCACAGACAATGCCTTCTCACTTGGCGAGGGCACCGATGGGCTGATTTGTGTTCGCTTCGGCATGGTCACGCATGAGACCGACGTGGAAGAGCTGCTCGACCTGGTGGTGTCTGTCGGCAAGAGTGTGCAGGAGAACTCAAGAGTTCTCGACACCATGTCCGAGATTGTTAAGAAAGTAAGTTCAGGCAAATTTATTTGATCCCGTGTAATGACGTGTCTTTGTGCAGGGCATTGAAGCGGCCACAGCAGATTTACAACGAGAGTCCGATGAGAAACTCTGGCAGGAAGGCATTCTTCGTCACGTGCCTGTGGTCGGCCGAATGGTAAACTGGTGGTCACCGCCCACGAAGGAGACGGGCATCAAGGGGAGAAGCTTAAATCTGACGCAGGGCGTTGTCGAAAGCACGGAGAACATCTACAAGTGAGTCTCATACGCGTTTTCTCATTTGCCGCAGTACTCAAAACTTCCTCTCCCCAGATATCACATGCAAATGTCCGGAGCTCCCAATCAACTGCCTGCCAACAAATCACCGCCAACGCCAATGGTTCAGACGCCGGTTGGTGCGCCAACCGCACCGCCAAACGCCACCTCTCCATCGGCGAATCATTCGAGGACCGTCAGCCAGAGCAGTGGCGCATCGTCGTCTGCCCCCGAACTAGTGGCACCCGCAGTCGCGACGACAAACAATTAAAATCTAAATTCACCTCTTATTTCTTTTCTCTTTCCTTTCCAATAGTGCATATATTATAAATATAACAGAAGGCATATTTAACCATATTATAGCTCTAGATTGATATTTAAATAAGAACTGTTTGTCTGGCGTTGATGCAATTTATTGTGTTTCGTTCGTGAGCGTCTCTAGCTAGCTTCAGTTGCAGTTAAGCGCGTGAGTGTGCAAAGCTATGCGAGTTCGTAAGTGCATATTAGTCACATAACCAACAAATTGAAAACGAACTACAGCTGTTTAGAACCCTGAACATTTTCTAACTTAAAGTGCATAGTGTAAAGCGAAAGTATCTTCATTCCAAAGTGACGTCAAGCGTTGTGTAAATTTTAATAATAAAAAACAAAAGTGCTTTGTGTTTTTTCTCTGACTTTTAAAATGTGTTTTGATTCATTGGGCAGGCGCAAGATCTACTTTCCTTCTCCCCCATCTTAACATCTGATGAGTAACTTTTTGTACGTAAACGCCTCCAACAGAATAACAACCCGATGGACTAAAAGTGCGCCTCCAAGAATGAATCAAACGTTTGACGTTACAATCACTTGTTAAAATATCCCCTTTAAATTTTGTATCGTTTTATGAAAAAGAGAAAAATCTTTCAAAAACACCAAACAAATAGTTGAGAGAGAGAGAAAGTATTTTATTTGAATAGCGTTTGTGCAATTTTGAAAATTTGAATATTTATGTACCTATACGAATAAAGCAAAGAAGAAACAAACACAATTGTTTAGCTTAACGAAAAATGAAATAGCAATTGAGCAATAAGCGATTATATACGAAGCGAGTGCGTTTTTGAGAGAGGAGTAAATAACTTCATTTTTTAGTGAAATTAGTAATTTATAATCAAAGTCTATTGCTGAATTTGCACAATAAAAAATGATGAACCCTTTAAGAGGTTGTTTTATTTTCTCTGTTCGGGGGTAACAGACACAGACAGCGGAAGCAATGTGCTGAAGAAATGAATCCAATAGAAGGAGTGAATTTCAGATTTACCCAAATCTAACGAAATTTCGCCCCACAATGTCATTTATCCTTTCAGTAGCTTAGTCAAACGGTTCATTGAGCAGGTGTCTGTGTCATTAGTATGTGAACTGTGACACTCTGGGTGCATCATATCCCATTACAGATTAAGTATCCTCATAACAAACACGCACTCAAACAGGTGTTTTCACTGGCATCTCGTGGCAAGGAGATTAAACGAACGATTTCTATAGCAATCGTATGAGCGAAGAAATAGAATCAACGGAGCACCTCCTTTGACCCTGCTTAACTCTTCAAAAACAATGAAGCACATATTTAAAAGCAAAGTTCTTTCAGTTGCTCAGCAAACTGACAAAGGTTAGGTTCCCTCAAGAAATTTGTACTCATATCGGGATGTTTATCGCATGCTACCTCAACGACATCAGCGTAATCCAATAGGTCTTCATGAGCGCAGCCCACATGGCACCAGGGCCTAGCTTCTACAACAACTACTCGTGTTGTGTGCCGACTCCGAACGGCGAGATTTGAGAAGCTTTTTCATAGGCAATTGATACTCTTTGAGTGTTGTCAGCAACTCGAAAGAGGTGTTGCCGTGACTTTCTGCGCCGCGGTCGATGCACTTACCACTACGCCACGGTGACCACTGGACTAAATGCACTTACTTAAACTTAAAGCCCTCCTAATCTTACCTAACCTACAAAGTCCCAAATTTCGAACATGAATTCCAAGTCTTACGGCAGTTAGCGAAGTCCTACCCTGAATATAACGAAACACCAAAGTTCTGTTCAATTAGTCCTGTTTCCTACGATACTTTTTTTATGGGAGTAGGGAAAATTGAGAATGGAAGCCTTATTTATCGTGCATCGGCCGGTGCACCGTTATGCACGGTCAGTCGAAATATAGCAGTTTAAGGTGGAAGTAATGCTAATGATCTGAATTTTTTGATTTCCCGGTGGTCGTAGCAAGAAAACGTATCGTACATCGCTCTATTTTGTATTTAAATTTGCATCTCCATCCTTCAGTTCAGTTCAACTTACGCTGTAATTGAAGCATGCTGACCATTTACAGCAAGATATGTTACTCGGGTGTTGGAACTACAGACCATAAACACATATATATTTTAAGCAACATTTTTTCCAGTGATGAGGCACATTTCCCACTCGGTGGGTCTCACAAACAAGATTGCCGCATTTGAGACTTAAAAATCCTGCAAGTGATTGAAGAGTTACCGTTGCATCAAGGCAAAGTGACTGTTGAAAGTTGATGCCAACAGATGGACGATTACAGTCAATTCATAGTGCCTGTCCAGATGTGATGTGCCCACAACACTTCGTGTCCACACATGTTGTTAGTACTTACACCCACTTCTCCATCTTGCTTCGCGGAACGACAAAATTGAAAAATTTGTAGAGTCCTTTGAACTGACGGCATTTCTTTCCGACCGACGTTGTGGGCACTACACATGTGGACAGGGACATAACGATATGGTAGAGTGATAACCAATTTTTTTTTAGTTCCAAAGGAACGAGTCAGCTAATCGCACAACACGAACAACTAGTGCATTCGGTTACACGGTTCATGCGCCTGGGCAAGCGTCTTTGGATGCAGCGCCTAAGATGGCTACGTCATGCAGATCGTATGGACACCACCGCTCTGACCCAAAAAGTCTTCGAATCCGAGATTTTAAGAAAACGCAACAGAGGTCGGCCCAGGTGAGTATGGCACACACAACTTAGAGTTCGCAACTGGAGGCAGTAGTCGCCGTGGCGTAGTGGGTAACTGTGTCGACTCACACGCTAAGATTCCAGGCTCGATTCCAAGACGGAACACCTTGCATTTTTTGACGGCAGCCCTCTTTTCGAGTTACTGACCGCACTCAATGAAAAACTTCTCGAATTTTGACGTTCGGAGTAGGCAATAAACAGCTCTGGCGATCGGACTCAACAATCCACAACTTACCATTGTTATCTGAAAAATGCTTTTTAAAAATTTTTTGCCGTATGCACCGCAGCATTGTCTGAAAAAAAAGAGGCAAGTCCCTAATTTTATCAGTTGATCGTGTTGTTTCATCAGCAATCAAATGCAAGTACTTTTTACTGTTTTACTTTTGTGGTACGTAGTTTATTTCAGTTTTACCATGGTACCCTATTCCAACCCATATCATAACAGTTCTTTCACCATGTTGCCGAGGGCTCAATATGGACTCCTCTTTTTTTAAATCGGGATAATAATATGCCCGGCCATAGGGGCCGTCGAGATTAAACTTATTTTCGTCGGTGAAAAATACTCGTACCCGGAGCCATCGTTTTTTCTAATGAATATACTTCATGGCGAATTTTATGGGTAAGTGCGCCAACCCACACGCAGAAGGTCTAGGCTCGATTCCCCAAAGGGACACTTCGTATTTTTTTCACGGCACCACCTCGTTCGAGTTGCTGACAACACTCAAAGAGTACTCATTGTCTACTGCAGGTCCATTCTACTTGTAAGAGAGCAGTAACACGCACAACACGAGTAGTTGTTGTAGAAGCTAGACTCCGGTCCCTTGGGGACTGTAGTGCCACTCAATTATTATTGTGCTTTACCGTAAGTGTGGTTTTTTCTCCATTTTTTTTGCGCTGAATAACTGGAGACTCCTTCAAAAGTTTTTGGACGTTTCTTACATTGTCGTGACACCTGCTTGTTCAGCGACTTTGCATGCCGTTAAGCTCGAATTCGATGCAACTCTTAGAAGTGTGTGACGATAGCCCTTAGACGCCCTTGGCTACTCGTCTTTCCGTAACTTTCAGGGTCTTTGAGAAAATTTGAAATCACTTTTCGGTTTTTTTTTTCAATTTTTCGCAATATACGCAATTTTGAAATTTCCTTGGTGCAGTTTTGTGTAATTTTTGCCATCTACCTTCACTCTCTACCCATAACTTTTGGAACTCCCAAAAAAATTAAATCACAGAACAGATCTTATTCTTAAATTTCCTTCAAACTTGTGTTCCCAAGAATATCTTAAATGCGAATGAATTTCCTGTTTGTGAAAATGTGCTACCTTTGTTTCGAGCTGTTATCTACAGTGTTTTCTTATAATTAAGGATTTTCTAGAAACTGTTGAAGGCACCCAGTTCAAAATCACTTTGGCTTTATTGTGGCGTTTATTGTATATGGTTAGTTTACAACAATTACACACGACTTATGTGAAAAAGAGATTTCTGAATAACTACAAATGGCACCCAATGTTGTACGCTGAACTTAAACTTCTTCTAAATTCAAGAAAATCAAATCAGTACGCAGTTTTAATTATTTTCTTTTATTATTCAACATATTAGTCATATATAATAATTTGTATATACCTTCTTGCATTATTAAACATTTTATCATGATACAATAATAAATACTTAAATTAATTCTTCCATTATTTATCGGTCTTCCCTTGAATACTCGTCGATCATACTCATAGAATGCATTGTAAATATATATGTATAGACATGCTTATGTATATATAGTACGGCAGCCGTACCACGTCCGCCATTTAAAAATTAAAATGAAAATGTATAAACTAATCACAAGTGTCATTACAGAAACGGAAGCCGTTGAATGAATTTATGTCAAATCAATTGGCAAAAACTGTCATTTACATTTGAAATAAGGTGTGTCCTTGAAGGAAAATCATTAAATTAGAAGTGGAAAGGGGGGAAATATAAAAATACACAAAATCCACTAAAGACATTTAATACATTTCACAATTATATTGATAAATACACGTTTTTTTGTTTTGTTTATTATTAATTATCAGAATAGTTTATTCTCTATTGTATTTAATATTTTCACTAAGTATTACAACATTTAACACTGAACTATAAGCGAATATAAAAAATTAAATAAAAAAATTTTACAAATGTATTGTACAATGAATATTTTAGTAATTGAGTGTTGTTCTTGTTTTTGTTTTTTTTTTTTTTTGTTAATTTTTTCTTTTTCGTCATCGTCCTCCTCTTGTCTGTATATTTTTATATAAATTGTTTGTGGTTTCTTTCAATATATATATATATATAAGTTTTTGTTTTTGTTTTTGATAAATGTTTGTTTTTTGCGTACGATAAATTTGTTTATGTTTTTTTTTTCTCGTTTACCAGTCTACTTATGTAATTGTTGTTAATTTTTCTTTTGTTGTTTCGGGGAATAATATTTCTACTATTGCTTTTATTGTTTATAGATTTTTCTTGTTGTATGAAAAGGAAAATCGAAAATGAAATATAGAAAAATTGGTGTTATAAAAAGTAATAAAAAAACAACTTTTCAGTTATCTTTTTGTTTTTTCTTTCCCTTACGTTTTTCACATTTTTTACCTTTGTAAAAAGAGTTGTTCATTATATCAAAAAATTTCGATGTTGTTCCCGGTTAATAAAGTAAAAAAAAAACTTTGTTTACTTCATGTATACTTGTAGTCTAATGTTAAATGTTAATTATGTGTTGTAAAGTCGATTGTGTCCTCTCTACGGATTATGTTTGCGCGCTGTGCGTTTGTGTCTATGATTTCAATTGATTTAAGAAAAAAAAAAAAAAAACGAAAAAAAAACAAGGCCCTAATCTGCGAAAACTAAGATCCAATTAATCAATTAGTTAGTGTTTTGCTTGTTTTTTATAGTTTATAAAATATATATGTACTCGTATGTATAGTTATGTGTCAATATTTAATTTTCTTGTGTAGGCAGTTGTCAGTAAAAGTAGTAGGAATATTTAGTAGAAATATTTTTAATTGCTATTTTTTATGTTTCTTGCATTTTTTTTTTTTTTGTTTTTGTTTTGTATATCCTAGAAATATATGTGATTATAGTTGGTTTTACGTTGAGTTCTATTTTTTGTTTAATTGTTTTTTTTTTTTTCATTTTTCTTTCTTTCCACGAAGCATTAAAGTTATTTTTTTTTTATTTTTCTCGTATTCTACAATCTTAGAAGCTACATGAGATAATCTTATGAGTTTTCATTTATTTAGTTATTTACCTAAGTTTATTCTGTGTATATATAAAATGTTTACTAATATCTATTTAATATTGCAGCCGCCTCAAGTGTAGTCTGCGTTAATATTGAGTGGTTTTGCTAAGCTAAACATTTTGTACTATTAAATGAGCTATGTAACGGTCTTAATGAGAGCAGGATTTGACTTGATTTAATCCAACAAAAACAACGACGTCGTTTTTACTCAAGGTCTGTATTAGGCTTGTTATGTGAAAACTATAATCCGCAAAGACCTAAAGCTCCATACTGTTCTATTGCTGTCTGTCGAGTGAAGGCAACCTGCAATCGAATACAACTTCCGAACGGCGGCGGCCTTGACTACATTCGTAATTGTGGTAAAAATACGGGGACTAGTGTACACATTGCTTATATTTGCTCCAAAAAACTGAAATGCAAACTAATGGCCGTACGCGATGTGCATGTTTGAATATTTACGTACACAGCCCTTTTCTACTTAGTAACACTCTCAAAGCGTCGTCAGCAACTTGGTGAAGATGTCTAAGATACGACAAAAACATTTTCCAGCGTGGGTTTTGAAGGACTGATGCTAGGATTCCAGATTCCAATGTAAGAAGAATCCACTATTAAAATACCTCTAATAGCAGACAATCTTACGAAAAATTCTGTAAGCAAGCTGGCTTAAGTGCCCTGCAATGCCCCTCAAGAACGATTCCTTAACCTTTGCTCTATCCTTTCCTTGCTCGTGCAATCATTTCAGGTTTTTCTAGTCCTTTTCATCACTTAAGGAACTAAAAGCAGAGTGTGTTTGAGCTCTTATTGGAGGCTATATCGATGCCATGGTTTCTATGTCCTCCATACGCTTCCCAACTCATTTCACCCTTCAGTCAATTTCCGTAACGTTTGCATTTAAATGTTGTCCGCTTCGAGTCTTGGAGTGCTTCTGCAGTTTGGTTCTTGCACCTTTTTTTCCAGGACAGAGCGTTAAATTTCCATGAACTTAAGACGCCACTTGAATATAGCCAACTACAAGAGTGTGGCATGATTCTTTTAGCTATTCCTATGGATCAAAAATTTTTAAAACCTCACAATAACAACGACAAAGATAAATTTGTTAATTTAACTTCACAACTTCAAGTTTAAAATCACCGCCGATCATTTGTTTGCATAAATGTCTAGCCTGCCAGAAACCACTCATAATTCCTTGCAGTACATATAATGAAGTAAATCATAAATAAATAAATAAATTACATTAAGTTACCGATTAAAATTCTTTTACACTTATTAGCACAACTATAGTTTTGTGCATTCAACATACCTTTACTTAATAATGAATTTACAAAAAATTACATCGCGCAAATAAAAATTTGCTTCTTGGGCTTACTAATAAGATAGATTTGTATATACTATACTGAACAGGTGTGCAAGTTGTTAGGAATTTTTTGTTCTTAGTTGAGAATATGCCAATTTGCTGTCAAGACATTTTGCAACAATTTGCATAAATAAATTGTATTTTTTTTCTGCGTTGTGAAAACTTTTAGTTCTCCATACGAAGGCATCCCTTAGCCGTATAGTATGTTCACATATCTTGCAGCTGACGATAATAATAATAATTGAGTGACACTTCAGCCCACAAGAGACCAAGGCTGAACCTTAACTTTCGGCGTGTGGGTCGACGCACTTACCCACTACAGCACGGCGACCAGCAGCTGACGTTGATTCAGGGGTTAATCTGAATCACACGATGATGTGTAGCAGTTTCAAAAGGGTCGAAAAAATGAATGAATGAAATATCTCCCTGCTTTTCTTTGAAATATAATAGATGTAACGAAACTTAAGACAGGGAGAGATACTGGTTGATATTGGTCCTCCGATTTGTCCTTAAATATTAAACTTTCCGTTCGAATCTGCTGTACAGTTCACAGGAGACAAGGGTCTATCACCTCAGCATCCACTTGTGTTGTGCGTGCAATTGTTCTCTGTTGAGATGACCCCCAGTTTATTGCTGGCTCCGAACGGAGAAATTTAAAAGCAATCAACATTCTGTGGCTGCCGTCAATAAATGTAAGATGCACACCCATATGTTGATCCTAAGAACTCTGTTAACATGGCGCGTGTGCCCCATTTTGATTTAAAAAATTATATCATGTTTTTTGAACCGTTTGCTTGTTCACTGCAAGTGTCATTTTCTATACTTTGTGTGATCCTACAGACATTTAGAGATCCTATCATTTTGGTGAAAATTTCAGATGCCTGAAGCTATAGTTAACGATCGCCCAGTAATAATTTTTCGAATCCTTTCTTTCTTAACCTCTGTGGCACATGCGTTGTCAACTTAAATTACGGTTTCCAAAGATTTTAATCGGAGAATACCTATGGGTTCCCAAAACTACACACAGTTATGTGCATAAAAGGCATCTATCGTAAAGTGTCAAAATTGACACATTTGGTAACCATATTCTTTGAAAATTCAATGAATTCAAGTCTCCGCTCGAAACCGCTTGCCTGAAACTTTCGAAAAACTGCTTGAAATACAGATCAGAGGCATTTTGGACAGGGGTTATTTATTCCGCGAAAAAAAGTAGAAAAACCTTGTTTTAAAACCTAACGCATGTCTCATCATTGTAAACTTGCCACTTTCCAGTTAGAAACCCTATTTCATCTCATGTAGACATTATTAACCCGTTTTTTTTTTTTTGGGTTACTGTTCATTTATGTACTCTTTTGGAATAAGACTTCACATATAAGGCCCAATCCCCAATAGTCTGCATCTCAAACATACAGATTTCATGATTCATTTATCATTGCCTCTTCACAATTGCTTTTGATCATTTTTTATTGTCTTTTCATTACTTGACATTTCTATCTTGTTGCTATGAATGACATATAAGTCTGCCTTAAACTCCTTAAGCTAAAGGCAGAGAAAAAAAATTCCTTTCAAATGCACACCCATCAGAAGAAGATATTAAGACCTTTGGAAGACTCTCACAATTCTACCTCTGATAAATAGACACCTAGTGCCTTCCAAGCGATCTCTCCTACACCCTACATAAGACATCTTAAAATCTACACCTCCGTCCCTTCGTCCACAGTTAGCCAAAGTAAATCTTTATACAATCCTACATCTAAAACGTCCATTTTGATTAAACTTCTCCGTCTCACTTCGTCTTATAGATCACAACGTTCCGATTTCAAAAATCCATCCAATTGCAAATTAGTTAAAATTGTTTTTTTTTTTTAATTTTTTTAATCAGCCTGTAGCGTAATTTGCAACTGACATGGCGGAAAATGAAAAGTTCCGATTATCATCATCATCGGAGTTTGTGGCGCCCCCTTGTGTTCTAAAGCAGCAATCGAAACAAAAGCGGGCCCTGCGCTTAAACCTAAGCGTGTGTACATTACCAGCAGCGTTGGGTTCTTAATTTATTGAGTTTTAAAGGGTTTTTGGTCTTAGAGTTCAGTCACAGCGTAGTTGGATTCATCGTTGAGGGCAGGTGGCGGCGGTGGTGGGAGATCTTGGTCGTCGCCGTCTCCTCCGTTCGTCACACTTGTGGCGGTCATTGGTGTGCCGGGCTTGGGTGGTGAGGCGCTCATGCTAACCGCTGAGGGGGGTGGTGGTGATTTCGTTTGAGCATTTGTTGCACCCGGTTGGACGGGTGAAGGAGAGACCGTCGCTGAAGCGGGTGGCACCGGTGATGTCACCGCTTGACCATTCATGTGACCATTGCCGCCGTTCAGTGACTGCGATGGTGTCAGCGATGGGTTTTCGATCCTTGGCGGTGATATTACCTTCATATGTGGCGGAAGTTTCATCGGTGGCCTTTGGAGGGTTCTGCAAAGACATCAAATGAAGGAAATGTGCGAAAATTCAAAATGTTTTATGAGATTTGAAAGATTGTAACAAAGAATCATTGGAGCATTATTAGAAGAGTCGAGATTTTTCTTTCGAACATATGTTAACAGGCTTGAAACATTTGACATTTATATGTCTGACATTTATTTTCAGAATAGGTGTGTTTCAGTACTTTCTGTACCAAATTCTGAAGTCTGTCATTTGTCATTTGGAGTGGTGGTAAAATTATTATTTCGAGTACGGGAACACACCTTATGTTGCTTGTGGAAGAGAATAAATTGGTTCGTGACTTAGACCGACTAGCTAAAGTCACTCTGAACTCTGTTGAATCTGACTTAATAGTTTTTTTTTAAATCGCAAAGTTTGAATGCGAATCCAACAAGGCTGCGGGCATACCGCCGAGCTTTTTAAGGCTGCAGGCGATGATTTGGTAAGGAGCATGCACCAAACTCATCTGTAAAATATGCTCGGAGGAAAACATGCCCGATGAATGAAACCTCAGCATTGTATCCCCGATCCATAAAAAAGGAGACCTTTTGATCTGCGCTAACTACAAAGACATCAGTCTCCTAAGTATCGCATACAAAATCTTCTGCCGTACTGTGTGAACGAATAAGTCATTCATCAACAACCTGGTCGGTCAATACCACTGTGGCTTTAGCGAGGAAAATCGTCCATCGACCAACTATTCACACTACGGCCGATTTTGGAGGAAATCCAGGAGCAACAAACTACCCACCAATTTCTCATAGATTTCAAAGCAGCGTAAAATAGCATCTATAGAGACGAGCTATACAGAGAATGTTTAGTTTTGGCAACCCTACCAAACTCTTCAATGCACGCTGCTCCATTAACGTCGTGAAAGACCTCACCGAGACCTTTGATCTCAAAAGGGTTCAGACAAGGCGACGCGCTGTCATACGACTTTTTCAACATCGTTCTTGAAGGAATTGCTCTAAATTCGAACGCAAACACCAGAGGAACAATCTTTCAGAAGTCCGTCCATTTACTCACATATGTCGACGATATTGACATTATCGGAAGAACGCAGCGTGATGTCAGTGGCGCTTTTGTGGGTATTGCAACGGAGGCCGCGAAGACGGGCTTAGCGGTAAACGAGGTTAAGACCAAGTATATACTGTCAACGAGAATGGACACCCAACACCGACATCTCGGTCAGAGTGTCACAGCAGACAGATAAAATTTTGGAGTAGTCAAAAACTTTGTCTACCTATGCACCGCTATCAACTCAAACAATGACACCAGCGCTTAAATCAAACGAAAAATAACTCTTGCCAATCGCTGCTTCTTTGGGCGAAGAAAGCAATTGGCAAACAAAGCCCTGTCTCGACAAACCAAGCTAACGCTTTACAAGACCTTAATCGTCCCAGTCCTGCTATATGCCGTGGAGGCATAGACTTTGTCAAAAGCGGATGAAGCTGTTCTTGGTTGCTTCGAGAGGGGAATTCTGCATAGATGGTGAGTGGAGGAGGAAATATAATGACGAACTGTACGGGCTGTTCAGCGAGATCTTCTTAGGCAGAGGAGTGAAGATCCAACGATTCAGATGGCTAGGTCATGTAGAGCGGATGGAAACCAATGCTCTGGCCCGAAAAGTCTTCGTATCGAAACCCGAGGGATGGCGCAGTAGAGGAAGACCACGACTCAGGTGGCGCACGCAAGTGGAAAGGGACTTCAACCAACTATGCGTGCGAAACTGGAGACAGCTAGCTAGCTTGTTGGCGATGGCCCAGGTCCACTCCGGACTGTAGCGCCACCTTAAGTTAAGTTTGAACGCGTTGAAATCTTGTTTTAAGCCTTGTCTCAATTGTGAACCACCTTACCGGTATCAGTTCACCACTCGAGTTAAATTCTAACAGCATAGCTACTGTCACATTCTGATACCACTTTATAGAATTGACAGTGTAAAAGGGAAATAAAATGCGATTTTGCCAATTTTCAAACAAACAAGTCCGTAACTAAAGGATTTGTCATTCCTCACCGTTCGAACTCATTGACAGAGTTCTCAAGTCAAGTGGCTGCCATTTTTATGACACTACAAAAGTCAAAACAAGTTTACGCAGAAATGAAACAGTTCTCATTAACTGTCAAACAATTCAGACTTATTCATCATCTGTCAAAAATCTCAAACAACGTTGATAAAACACCGTTAAGTGTGGCACACCCCATTAAAAAATGTTTCCTTGTCAACAATTTAAGAGTTATCTCAACTTTTAAAGTCCCAAAATTAACGTCTCACAAACTACAGCGAAAATAAACCATAAGGAACAAAAAAACTTACTTCGAATAGTTGTTAGTTGAGTCCTCTCGCTTGGGTGATTCCCCAGCGTCTTTCGGTATCTCCGGCAGTGGGCAGTTCAATATCGATGGCTTGTACTTAGGATCGAATTTGCCACCCTGTCTCAGAGTCGAACACTTGTAGATCTGTTTGTCGCGCTCGTACATGGCGCTGTCTATACTGTTCGAACTTGGAACTTCAATCGTTTCGTTCGGTGGGGATTTCGCTTGTACACCGGACATCGGTCCACCTGCGTGCTGCTGTTGCTGCAGGTGTGGTGGCAGTGGCTGTTGCATTTGCGGCTGCGGCGGTTGTGATGGATGTTGACCATACACCGAGTGTGGACCGTTGCTTCCCTGTGAGCTTTGGCGTCGCATTGTCGCCGAGTTTGAGACGTAAATCGGGGCAGGGCCACTGGTTGATTGGTAGATTGAATGCGGATTGCCACTGGTGACGGGCATTGGGCCTAGTTGGGCTGGGATTTGCTGGTAGATTTGATTTTGCTGCTGCTGCAGTTGTTGGGCGTTTGCTGGAACATAGGGATACTGCTGCTGCTGCTGTTGATGATGATAGTGGGCATGCGCGGCCGCTGCTGCTGCTGCTGCGGCATGGGAGTGCGGATGCGGATGATGACAGTAGATGGGTTGTTGCGAAGGTTGACGGCTGTTCATGTCGCTACAGGCTGACGATTTTCAGTAAAAATCATTTGCTTCCAATGTTTTGCATTGTTTGCTTAATGTTGCATATTTACCGTTATTAGGACCTAAGAATGGAGAAAAATGCTTTCAGTTAGAGATCCGTGGGTAAGAGAGAGAGAGCTGGGGTGAGGAGCTGAACACTTACCAGTCAGATGTGTGGGGCTATGATTGTGCGATGGCAACCGTCCCAGAGTGTGGGTGCCCATAGCCCTCATGTTCTGCTGCATGTGCGCGTGACCCATCATGTCGTGTTGCTGCCTCTTCGAAGGATGCTGCAGGGTGTGTGAGCCACTGATTGCCGGAGGGCTGAAGTGTCTGGAAAGAAGATTGTGAGTGGGACCGCGGTAAAATGTTGCGTTTTTGTTTACCCATTGGGATTCCTTGGCAATGTCCTAGCGTTCATCATCTGCTGGTGGTTCTGCGGAGCTGGGTGCGAGATGTAAGAGGGTTCATCAACTTGTGCATAATCGTTGCGCTTCCTTATGTAGATCCATGTGTGTGAATCCACCCAGACCATGATGGTGAGCAAAATGGCAGCAATGAAGCTGGCGATCAGCATCAAGACGAGCCCCAGCAAGCCGCCTTCACAGAGGCCCCTGGCGGCGGTCAAAAAGTTGTGATGGACAGCCTTACAGTCAACTAAGGCTGTCAGCTGGGTGAGCAGACGTTCACTGCTGTTAAGGTCTGCGTTGACGGCGCCCAGCTTTGGCTGCAGCCCGGACGACTTGAAGAGAACTAGTGAGATCTTCATGACGGTCGCCATGGCGCTGCGGGCATTATTCAGGGAATTCTGAGACTCTCTCAGTCGCTGGGTGAAAGGATTTGTATGCCCCGGCTCACACTGTGTGTAGTGGAGCAGAACGTTCGTCGGCAGATCCCTCGGTGAGGTGGAGACTAGAAAGTCCGCTGGGTTGATGCAAAGATCTCCGACAGCCACTGACGAGGACAGGTATAGGCCAGACATCAGCCATGAACCTGTTACAGCCAGAAGCCCGCAAACACTGAAAAGGATCAGTGCGCAGCGAGAGTGACGAGCAACGCCCACCAGCAGCACTGCGCAGAGTACAAGGAGCAGTGCCAAGGTCGCAACCGTCCCCGGCCAGCGAATCAGTTCCCACTGGTCACCTCGCTGAAAGAGAGGTAAATATGAATAATTGCACTATGTAACTACGGAAGGACTTACGGAAAGGAATTGCGTCATTGAGATTCCCATGAGCGGACGACGGATGTCGCCAGCCGCGTTTGTGGCCAGCGTCACGTTGCCCTGAACCACATTCAGCGATACAAACAGAATCGCCAAGGCGCTCTGATTGTTCACCGGTTGATCGAAGATGTCCGCCAACTCCACCAGCTGCGGCCTGATTCGATTCTTCAGAGTGTTCTCCAGGATATGCGTTTGATTCCGTATTGTGTTCACGAGGTTGTCAACTTTTCGGCCCGCCGTCAGGACCTCCAATAGCCCATTGTGCAGATCATCGTTTCCGTACAGACCTGCGGGGGAAGTGTGTGTTATCCTTAAGTTGAGTCATTCAACCATCACAAGAAAGAATGAAAAAAAAAGAAATGTTCGCAATAACTCTCCCCCTCTGAACGAAGCCGTTGACCCAAAAAGGTCCTGTTCGAAGTTGAAGTGCTCTGTTCTTTGACAGATTCCAGGCGAAAAGTTCCGCATTTAGTGCACCGATGGCACGCCTCAAGTAAGCCGAACACCAAAAGAATTCTTTAATGAGATTTTATCAGCGCTCGCCTTTCTTCCTTGCATTCTCATCCCATCTCCCACTTCATCACGTCAGTCGGAGTTTCCTTTTTTTTACTGTTTTTTTTTTTTTGCGAAAATTTATTCAACCGTTCTTAGGGAGACTTGAAAACTTGAAGATGACTCATTATTTGTCAGTTATCTGTCGGCTGAGTGGAGCAAAAGGGGTAAACAGGAATTCCCATGACACATAATCATTTTCTTGCCCCCGGCACTGCCTCTGGCCATAAAAGGGAATTCAGGTTGCGTGCTTCAGCGTACTCAATCGAAGCCAATAAACGAAAATTAGGAATTTTGCCAAAAAACAAAAATATGCTTAAAACTTCACAAAGACGAAAGTCATGCATGCACACCCGACGCTAGTGTATCCTTTGGCATGTGAAGCGAGAATGTACGCACGACACATTATGCTCAAAAATAGGTTATGCCTGGAAATGGGGACAGAAGTCAATGATCGATATGCGAGCCTCGTTTCCCGCACACAAACTGTCACGTGAAAGTGTGTGAAATGTTATTTATGAGTCAAAATAAGGGCTCAAGGAGCGGCCTTTGCCCCCGAGAAACAAGGAACGCTCAAAACGTTCGCCCAATTCATCTTTAATGTGATTAGAGGGCCTGCTCTCTCGATTCCTAGGGAATTTGCATAATATCCAAAGATAATATGATGGATGGGTGGGAAGTCGCGGGGGAACGGGTGGGCGCGTTATAGTGCTTTAAGTGGACTCCCTAGTTGGGCAATATTTCTGCCTCAGTGAATGGAATTAGCAATTTGTGGCGGGGCATTATAGATGATAGATTTGATGACATTTATGACCTGGAAAATAGGCGTTTCGACGTGGCCTGTGTGGACTGCGCAATTAACGGTGAGATAATGAAGAGTGGATTCAGCGAGAACCACTGAAATAATGAGGTTAGCAAAGCGGACGTAGTGGATGATTTAGTGGGAATTTGTTGTGACTAATGCGTATTCTGTTTTAATCTAGCTAAGCACTTGCAGTAAAAGTCGTGGGCTATAATTTTTGTTTTGTACTGAGGTATAAAGTGTTTTTTGCATTACGTAGTCCCTTGAAATTATAACTGCATGCTACCACAGGGAATACGTTGTTCAGCCGGAGAATAACTTCTATTTTGAAAATATAAGTTATTAATTATTGAACGTTGCATAGCTTCTACAAAACTACTCGCGTACTGTTCTCTCACGAGTACAAGAGACCTACAGTTTTTGCCAACTCCAAACGGACACATTTGCGAAGCTTTACATAGACAATTAGAACTCTTTGAGTGTTTTTAAGTTATTTCCCACATAACGTAGGAAATAACTCACATCACTTCTGACATTCTTACAATTTTTTCTAAAGTGTTTTTAAAACGGTTTAGTTAAGTAAATTCCATTGCCATTGTGAGCAAAAAAGATAAGTACGATATGGGGGTACATAGCGCCCTCTAAGACACCTGCTTAGTATGAGCGAGTTTTAGGTTTACAAAAAAACGTCTTTCAATCTCCCACAATCGTAAGCGGTCAAGAACACCCCATACCTCCCTTTCTCTTCAACTCTTCTTGGGAACGAAATGCACTTCGCTATAATTAGTTCGTTGGACTTTTTCGTGTTGTGTGGAATAAGAGACTACTCTATGGCGCGGAAACCTGGATGCTACTAAAAGCGGATGAGGACGCCCTTAGTCTTTTCGAGAGAAAAGTTTTGCGTGCGATTATTGATCCTGCTTGCCTTGATGGCATCTGGAGGAGAAAATTTAACGACGAATTTTATGGGAAGCACAGCGACATGCGCCTAGTCAAGCGTCTTTGGACACAATGCTTAATATGGCTATGACATGTAAAGCGTATGGACAAGAATGCTCTGGCCCGAAAAGTCTTCGAATCCGAGCCATTTGGACAACGCAACAGAGGACGGCCTAGGCTAAGGTGGCGCACACAAGTGGAGAAGGAGCTCAACCAACTTGGAGTGCGCAACTGGCGGCAGAATCGTGCTGGCTGAAGAGGTATGTTGGTTGAGGCCCAAGTCCACCCGGACTATAGCGCCACAAGAAGAAGAAGAAGAAGAAGTGGAGGTAGAGACATTATTTCACAAAATTTCTAGAAATATTTGTTGTCCGATGTTGGTAAATAAGTTTCCATTCCCAGCCCCAGCACAATTACAACATTTCCCGACCTACTAAGAGAGCAGGGATGTAACTTCATTGCCATTTACTTCACTCAATAGTATCAGACAAGTGCAGTAATTCTACATTTTACAAGTTATTTTCCACTTGTCTGTGTTTATTGACGGAGTGGAGTTGAATTATTTGACTGAATTCAACATGCACGGCTCATCTGTTCTAATAATTGACATTAGTATGTCAAATACATTGTCATTTAATTAATAATGATTTAGTGGCACTCCAGCCCACAAGAAGCCTCCACCTAGCTTCTTTAATAACTCCTCATGTTTTGCGTGCTTACGAGTAGAGGGGATCTACAAGTTATTACCGAATCTGAACGGCGAGACTTAAGAAGCTTTTAACAGACAATTAGAACTCTTTGAATGTTTTCAGCAATCTGAAAGAGGTAGTGCCCTAAAAAATTCGAGGTTTTCAGTCTGGGAATCGAACCTACGATTGTCCGAGTGTCAGTCAAAGCTCTTACCGACTACGCCACGACTATTTCTTTTTCAAATCAATATGAATCAACAAAATGTTTAATCACGTTTAAATGATAGAATTGTTTTTTATCTATTCAGTCCCGGCGAAGATCCGCACGCATTGCCTATTTTAGAATCTTAAAACAAATTTTGAAAAATCTCTGACCAATAATCAATCGGCCCAGTATGTCGTGGAAACGCAAAGATTTGCCTCAAAAATCGTAGTAGTCCATGTGGGTTACGTAAATTTCAATCCTGATGCAAATTTGCATCATTACCCAAATCTAACGATAAATCTAACGGATATAGAGCTCAAGGCAAGCGAGCAATAGGAACCGACCTTTGTTCATTAAATTGCCTGTGGAGCAGTTGGCAACAGAATCCAATTTCTATGAAAATATCACGTTCTCCGATGAAACCAAGATATGGATGAAAAGGTACGTCAACATACAAAATTGATGGATGATTTTCTGCTTATTCAGATGAGAGTGAGGAGGTTCAGTGCATTCCGAAAATGTCAGTGTTTGGTGTGGAGTTTCGGTTGTTGGCGACAGTGGTCTATATTTCAATTTCTCTCAGAAAGACGTAGGACAAGGCGCTATAGACCAACTTTTGTTGGATGGCAGATATGAACACTAATAGAATGTAGTTTCACTAGAATGGCACAACACGCAACACAGCTCAGGTCACACAGATTGACATTCCGCACGAGCAATTTAAATGATTCCCAAGAACTCATTCGCAATATACGCCAGGTTAGGAATACCAATCATTTCAGCCGTAAGCTCACTTTTGGACTCGTTCTTTACCCATACCACACGAATATGGAATTCTCTTCATGAATCAATTACGCTTTGGATATGCAAACTCAAAAAAGAGCGAAGGACATTGTACCGAAAGGAAGTCGAATATCCATTGACCAAAATACAGTTGGGACTACAGCGGCCCACAACAACGGATCATCACTGGAATGCTCGTGCTTAATAATCCGGAGTTTCAGAAACTAAAAAAGAACTCTTAATCGTTTTTTCACACTCCCAATCCTTCTATGTCATTAACACCTACTATCTCGTCTATCCTTACAATCTTTAGAGTGGGAAACAGATCTATTCACCTTTTCCCAGCATGAAAACAATGTTTAATCTTCCATCCTGGTTTTAACTGTAGCTTCATAACACAAATTCGACATAAAAACGTAGACCTTAACGTAGTTATTGAAAGAAATGCGACCACGTTGTTGGAGCAGTCTCTTTTTCCCACAATGGAACGTAGCTCTAGGCTATAAAATTCCCTTTTAACGATTTCCTTAAGCATCTCTGGCCGAATTTGACCACCACCCAGTGGATTTGCTATATTTTAACCAAAATGGCCTATTTTCCGCTACACTCAAGACAACAGGTCTATCACGCAGAGCTTTGAAAAGGGCTCGCTCTATAAGCTCGGGATACATATACACAGCCTTAAAAGCATTGTTCTTTCCTCAAAGTCAACGAATGGTTTGTCAGAACACATTTTTAGCACATCTACGATCGTTTTCGAAGTCTCTCCTTTAGCTGCTCGTACAGCGAATTTTTCAGTCGGCTCAATATTCAATTACAAAAAGTAAAGTCTTAAAGTAAATCCAGCCTCTGTAGACTTTTTCATCTACCCTTCGAAAATGATTGAAATTTGGGTACAAGAGCAGTCAACTGAGTGAGCTTCTCAAAGTTTGTTGATCTTTTGCCGTCCTTTCCTTACCCAAACAACGGTGAATGAGGCAAGTACTTTCCAACATTTTATATTTCTAGACAAGAGAAGAAATGCAATTAAAATGACGGCAGCTTGTAATGTCTGCTGAAGTAATGTAACATTATATCACTTAGCCGACGCAAGGATAACACAAATGATAACGTGCCTTCCTCGCCCAAGAAGTTGGATCAAAGTTCTTCAAAGGTAATGTAATTTGAAAGTGTCAGCCGACAGCCCAACCACTTGATGTTCGGTCAGGTTACAAAGCGCAACTAAAACAGAAACTCAAAAAACTCGCGACCACTCCATGTACAAAAGTTTCAACATCCTTCCAAGGAATTCGTCCCTCGCAGTTGGCATTTCGCTTATAGCCAACCAAAACAGAGTGCAAAAGTTACTCAGTTCAGAGTTCTCACTCATAATTCAAGTTCTACGAACCGATTGCTGCAAGAATGTCTGAACAGCCCTTTTCCCCTTATGTTAACTCTTTCCCTAACATCCGTGGTCCTCTGCCGCGTGGCCGTTCAAAGGTAAAGACACATCTTGCCCTTCGGGCATCCGAGCAACCGCCCTGGTAGCCCAACCATCCGCTGGAGGGAAGTGAATATGCTTTATGAAATCCTCCTCAGCGTGAAATAAAAGTTTAATTTTAATTAAATGTGAGCAGGAAACGGTTTCCGTTACAAAACTACCCACTTGTGTATGTGCACACACACGCGCCGATATGTGGGTGTGCGAACTTTGCATGCATCTGCAGGAGGATTTATTCTCAAATTCCTGCCGGAAGCGGAAGGGATAGAGAATGATGTGAGCTCTGTCAAGGTACAAGAGAGGTCACTGTCGAATCGAACCGAGCAACTTTAATTAACTTTGTTCATGAAGGGATGGAAGTCGCAGTCAGAGTCACAGCCGCCGAGTGTGTATTGGTGGCTTTTGTGGCATGCTGGTTATTTTACACTTCGGAGACGTTTCATATGTCAATCCTTGTCGCACATACATTGTCGTGTCCCTCTGCCCCCCCCCCCCGCCACCGTCTACCAAAGTTGCTCTTGACTTGGTTTTTGTGACCAGAATGGGGGCGGGATGTGTATGCTGTGTTTCAAGTACTCTGTCAGGATGTGTAATTAGATTTCCAGAGAGAGAGAGACTTTCAATCTTAACGAGCTCATATTTGCGTAAAACTCCCTGTCCTTTACTTTTCCGTTGCTCAAAAAGTCATATTTGTTTACGGTCGTATGCTGGAGTGTGGGTAAAGTGCTTAGGACCGTTTTTCTTGTCTACTTGACTTTCTTTTGCAAGAGCTGGTCCTGAAAATTGTCTAGTTTGTGGTTTCTCTGACAAGCAGCTGTGAGTAAATGAATTCATGGTGTTTTTTCGGGGGGTTTTTCAACAGCAACTCGGTTTTCCTCCACATACAGGCACTGACCAAAGCAGCAGTTTTTGTGGCTGACTCAAGGCAGGTGTATACGTTTGAGGACTTTGTTGCACCCAAAGTTCAGAAACCACCTGAGACGGGATATGTTATTCCAAGTTAAATGTGTACTGAGTTGATTTCTTCAAATTAAATTAAAGACTTGCTGTCTTTTTAAAAGATCGAATACTGTTGCGTAGAGCAATTAAAAAAAAAAAAAAAAAAACTTTAAAATTAATAAAATATTTAAAATTAGAAACTCTATTGTGAATTACTTTATATATAATATTATAATTGGTATAAGATTTGAATTACGCGCCCAAGCTGCCATATTTAAAAAATTGTATTACTTTGTCTAATTTTAACCGGTCCAAGTAAACGGACATACATAATAAAACTCACTTGTTACAAAACTTTCAAACGTGTCGCACGTCGTTCCTTTATTTAAAACTAAAAAATTAAAAATTACCTTACCGAATAACAAAAAGTAAACGCGTTTCACAAAAAATATTGTGAAAGTTTTTCAAATACCCTTTTTTATTATTTTGGATGGACTCTTGCCGGGCGCCAAAATGCACTTTGAATTTTTTTTTTTTGTTTCACAAACGTAGTTGCAGACAACAAATTGACACATGGCAAAAAGTAGCATATTTTATGTTGGTTATAGTTTTTTGCAGAAACGGCTTTGTCAATTATTCGTAAATATCGGGTGCTTCATCGTGGCGTTTGGTTTTTAATAGGCTTTTTTGACACATCACGCGTGACTCCAATCAAACTGCTTTATCAATTTTGTTCAGTTTTCTTTGGCAAATCCCCATGGAAAGACTTACTCCATATTGTTCAGCTGTATCACAAACATCAACGTTCTGTGAGAAATATTTTTTCGTGCGATTAGGGGAACTTTTGGTGCTCATAACTGACCTCCTGAAACTACTGAAACCACTATTGTCAATGACATTCGCAAATTTGACTCCCAGTTGACATTAGGGGATGTCGAGTACCGGTTAGGCCACATCCAGTACGTAGGAAAGAGACTATAGCAGCTGAAGCTAAGAATGCACGCAAAGACCGACTGAACTTCAAAAAGAAGGCACTAAGTTTGAGACTTTGTTAGCCAATATTACTCGTGAATGTGTCGCCAAAAATTGGACCTTCTGAGTTGTAATCGAAACCAACGTATATAAAGGCACTGACCGCGTGCGTTTTATGGCATAACGCATACAATATGATATTTGTTGACATAGGGAAGACAGCAATTAACGGACTTTCAGTGATGAATCATCACTGCATAATACATTTTTTTTTTAAATAAACGAAATAAAAACTGTGTTAGTGTGTGGTGTTCACCCGTAGAATGATGCAAGTCAATATAGAGAAAGGTTGCGTAAAAAGAATTCCACGCCTATTTTAGATTCTATAGCGACCTCATACATTTTTGTCTTCTTCTTCTTCTTGTGGCGCTTCAGTCCGGGGTGGACCTGGGCCTTAAGCCACATGCCTCTCCAGACAGCGCGATATTTCGCTAGCTTTCTCCAGTTTTGCACTCCAAGTTGGTTGAGGTCCTTCTCCACTCGAAGACGCTTTATTATTACTTTTCCTTGTTTAAGGTTTTCGCCTACAATTAGGCAATACCTATCAGATGTCAGGAGTGGCGACCGTAGAAAGCGTCTGCTTGACGCAAAAAATGTTACGAGTTATGGGATGGCTTAGGTGGATGGATTTATATTTCTGTCATTTAATTTTTTTATATTTTTTATTGCTATTTGGATATCGCAGCAGTTGGAAGAAATTTAGGAATCGGTTTAGGGTAGAGTAGATTAAGCGGAAATGTGGAATTATAAATAGTCACCTAGATATACATAAGATTAGATTTAAGAGAATGTTGTAAGATTAAGATAGATAACAAATGGAGTTACGATTACACCGCGTACTGTATCTATCACTTAATCAAGTCTCCGTGAAAGGACCTAGTCGCGGTTTCGGGTTGGAAAATCAACAAGAAGAGAAGAGGGTAATAGTGTAGCACCCAAATCATCCTGCGACCTTTCTCCAGGCTGGTCAACAAAACAACCTCTCTTTCGCGGAGTATATTTGCGAAAAGGAAAGGGCTATAGTGCCACTCAACTATTATTATTATTATTACAGGAGCACTGGGATGATCAAGCTGTTATACAAATCCAGTTAAGTCCTTTGAGGGAGGACTGAACATATTTGTGGCACTTTTTTTCCGCAATTATAGAAACACAAAAATGACGTGGAAGAGAGGTGAGGGAATAAATTGGTAAATTTTCAACTTTACCCGACCCGAGAATAAGCTCAATTCAGTGTCCTTTTTTGACACAATTGTTTTTGTTAATCTCGTTCCTTTTCATTAAAGGCTGTACATGTTAAAAACAAAGTAGATAATGATTTTACACGTATTCACAAATAGTACCTGTAAACCAAAAGTTGAGCTTCTATAAATAAACATAGCAACTCTACTGCCTTTCCGCAGAGGGAGGGGATCTCTCAAGCATTTGCTTTCACCATTGCTACTTGCGTATTTTAAGGAACAGTAACTTGACCTTCTCCGTGGTCGCCGTGGCGCAGTGGTAAGTGCATCGACCGCGGCGCAGAAAGTCTGGGTTCGATTCCCGGCGGGACCTCTTTCGAGTTGCTGACAACACTCAAAGAGTATTAATTGTCTATGGAAAGCTTCTCAAATCCCGCCGTTCGGAATAGGCAAAAAATTGTAGGTCCCTTCTACTCGTGAAGAAACAGTAGCATGCACAACACGAGTAGTTGTTGTAGAAGCTAGGCCCTCGTCCGTCGTGGGCTGTAGTGCCACTCAATTATTATTAGTTATTATTTACTTGAACTTCTAATTATAAAAGTTAAATAGAAAGAGAGGTTTTCTTGTAATCGGAATCAAATTCAAATAAACAAAGCAGACAGATCGCATAGGTTTTAAAGATTTTTTCTCAAAGGACTGTGAGAATGCTTCGAATTACAGAGACTTATCTACTTTATGTCTATGTAGCGGTACTTGAAAGCGAAAAAAACGTTAACCAAACGCAACCTTCATTTCAAAAGATCTTTCCATTAATACACACATATGTCAATCGTTGAGGTACGATAAAACGCTTCGTTTTTCCAAAACTACACACCATAGTTATTCCCAAATTGAAATAAATATAATGTTGTCAATGATCGCTAGGCTAAATGAATCCTAAGCATGAAAGTTAAGAATTAATAAGGTGTGTGACGGACTCAACGGATGAACACATCGAAACCATAACGATTTCGTTTTTGGCAACGAAACCTTAGAAACACTCTCTTTGAATAATTCGTAATATTTCACTTGCTTGAGTTTACAAAAAAGATGGCATTAGAAAGTGGAATTTGACAATTCTAAGTGGCCTGTACTCTCATAGAGCCACTGCAAAGTAAATTAAAACAAATTTGGAAACGAGACTATAATACAGGGTCGCCACAATTCCCTATGAAACAGCCCTGTTTAAAAATTCTTTACAACTCTAAAAATTAAGACAAATGTGTTGAAAGCCGACGATAAAAATCTTCTTTAAACCGAACTCATCCTTTTAGGATTCATATTGCTGTTCTTATAAACAAATCAATCCGCAAGGATTCATCGGACAGAAATGAATTGCAATCCCGCCGGTCAACACGGCTTGAGGAAACAAAGAAGAAAACCCAAGACGCCCAAACTTACCCAATCCAATGGCAGCACAGCACATCACCGTCACAATGGAAAGAGCCACCTTAAGGCTGGTTATCGAGTGCGCCGGCCGTGGCTTCCTATCACAACATCGTGTCATCAAGTACAGCAGCAGCCCCAGCAGTGATATAATCAAGAGTGCAGCCGGTACTGACCCCAAAATTCCCAGGCTCTGCAAAAAGAACAAAAAAAAAGAAACCATAAAGAATTGCAGAAAAAGAACAAGAAAACACAAGTAAAAAGGCGAACCAGCAGAACACCCATTTAACACATTACTACACACAACATGAATGAAGCAGGAGAACACAGCACCATCAGCTCCCCACCAGTAACAACAACAGGGAACAGGACAAAAAGCAAAAAAAAAAAAGAAGAAAGAATTGCATGCAGGACACGAACTAGAAATGAGGGTGACAATAATGACACGCTGAAGGAGAACAATGTCCTTCCACGTCACGAGATGTGCGCGACGTGACACAAAAGCTGGAGGATGTGCGATAGCTTGTGCAACTCACCTCCAAATAGATCTCATCCGTTGGCCGAAATGTGCTGTTGATCTTGTGGAATGTGATGTTGTAGTGCGGCAAGGCGTGCAGGAGCTTTGCTATGACAGGCACTTTATATTGATCCGTGTATTCATGGTAGTCACCCATTATGCTGCCGCTGTTGGTTATCCTTCTCTCTGTGCTCGGATGTGAGTCTTCCTTTTATTTTCAGCAAAAAAAAATTCTTTCTCGTCCCCCTTTCTGTTTGTTTGGTGAACGTGCTACGTACGCTACGTCGTCGTCGTCGTCGTCGCCCCCACTTACTGGGCGAGAGCGAACGTGTACAAGGGAGAAAGTGTATGTGTGTCAAGTGTTATCCTTGAGGTAACTTCGCCTAGACTTACAATCCCCACATTCGTGTCCTTAATTATTCATGCGATTGCATTCGTTTGCAAAAGGAAAGATATGTTTGCCATCGTCATCATCATCATCATCGCATACATCAATTTTTCGCTCTGGCCACAGAAAAAGGACACCAGAGGAAAAAATGTACAAAATTGAAACCTCTCTCGCTTGCTTTCTCTCAATCACAAGCGCCCTCTCACTCTCTCTCTCTTTCTCTCTTCAGCTTGCAAAGATAAAAGCGCTCTGCTTGAAATGATAATTTTCATCTACTAGTCCTTGTGGGAAGGGTGGTGGCGACAACGACCGTACTGCATACCTGGCCCGCTGTGTGTGTGTGTGCGTCGTATGCAAATTGCGTTTATGTTGTCCCGTGCTGCACTGCTGCAACGACAACGTCGTAAATGTTGATTATTTTTATTATCCTGGCCACGATAGGGATGGCTCGAAGGTTTAATTATTTGTTCTTGTCTCTCGAGTGTGTGCAGATTTCTTAATTTCCATCTTCATTACCGACAAGTGAGAGTGCGATGACAGGGGTCGCACTGCCGCCGACACGACACAAAAGCGCTCGCAAGGACTTCCTGTTTCCTCTGCTCGACCGGGCGAGAAGAGAAGAGGATCCCATTGACGGGGGCGGCTGGTCCTTTGTTTGTTTATTATCTGAATGGTCGAAAATTTTTAGAACGGCGTGTATGTGGGGGGGGGGTACTTTTCTTCTCACACCAGTAGTGTGTCTAGGTTGGTGTTTGGTGTCACCTACAACTTGTAACCGCTATCCTCTTTGGGGATCCCTGATTAAATAATAGATTTTATTTTTTCGGGGCTCTCCTGCGGTTCCTTTTTTTCTCGCTTTCAGATCCTCTCTCTCTCTCTCTCGCTCTCTCGCTTTCACTGTTGAATCTCTCCTTACCGACAAGGGTGGGTGTGATGATGATGATGTGTACGAGTAGGAGGAAGGATGCTAAGTCTCCTCAGTTCCTCTCAGATAGTGCAGCAACCTCTCATCCTTTTGCACACCAACACTTGCATACTGCTATTTTATTGATTGAAGTTTACTTGTGATTTTTTTATTTTGATTTTTATTCCATGTCGTGTGTCCCATCCTTAGACTTCATTGCAATATCCTCATTCCCTGTGCACACACAAACTCTGTCTCAAAACCCTGTACACTCACAAACCCATACACTCACGCATCCAGGCTGGGATGGATGGATAAAAGAAACTAGGATGAGTGGTAGAAGAAGAAAATGGAAGGCAAGGCGACCAAAGGGACAAGAACTTTTCTTTTTTTTTCCCTGTTTTGTTGAGGTGCCCAGCAACTTGTGAAACTCGGGAAAGTACACACTAACACAGGATGGAGAGGCACAAAACCGTGACAAGACCCGGACACTCTATGTTTTTGTATTTTTTTTCTATTTTTTTCCAAATCGTTTCGCTCCTAGACTTTCCTTATTTCCACCCACATTCACTGATTGTCGCCTCACACTGCATCCACGGGCATTGTTTCAATCTTCAAAACCATCGGCACAGTTGCATTTTTGTGTTTTTTTTTCGCGGCAACTAGGACTCACTGGACAGAGATAGGAAGAAAGCAGACGAAAGCAGGGGAGAACACCCTCTTTCACGCATACATCAGAATATCCTTGATAGTAGATGGGTTGATAGGTGGGTGGGTGGTCGATTGAAACTGTTCTTCTTTTTTTACAGAAAATCTCTTATTTCCACTCCTTTGCACAAAACTTTAGTAGAAATTGTGTGAAACGGCTTGAGAGGTCCTTGCAACAGCGGAACCATTTATCCCATTTTTCACTGTATACATTTCATACGGTTCACAAAAGGATAACTCGGCCACACAAACAAGCTCCTGATGAAAATTCAGAATTCGAAACTTGTTTTTTTCACTTTTCGCACGTCACACACTGTTTATCCTTCCGGAAGGATGTGCTTAGGGGTGTGGGAAAAACGTCTAGGAAATCTTTGTTAAATCTTTTTTAAAAAAACCGACGACGCACGATTGTACCGTCCGCAGAGATGTGCAATTTGCGAAGACGATTGGAAAAATGTATTTTTTCCTTTAACCCGGTCACACCCTCTAGATTGGAGCTTGATTCACTTCACACGGCACTCTCGCTCTCTCGCGTACTCTCTGTGCTCTCTTGCGTCCTTGTTATCCTGTGAACTGAATTCTCTGTTGTTCTCACGTTAGAGGGTTGTCCTGCTTGGCGCCATCTTGCGGGAAATACACCGTGCTTTCTCTCTGCCAGTTGGTGATGTCTCTCAATGTTGTTGTTGACTTCTACAAGGATTTTCCTAGACTCTCACGGAGTTTATAGTAAAACTAGTACCCGCCTGCGCTCTCACTCTCTCGCAGTAAATTTTTGCATATTATTATTATCCTGTTGTAAACGGTTGTCGTGGTGATGTGTGAACATCGCGAAAAGCACCAACCTTAAACCGGGAAATGTTACATCAACTGCATACATTGATGAGGACAAGTTTCCTCTGTGTGATTGCTTTGTTCACAGGTGAAAACTATAGGATATCCGGGAGAGCGGAAGAAATTTCCTGGTGTAATGGGAGGCTTAGACCTTGAATCTAAAACTGTAGGTTTCAGCGTAGTTTGATGTTACATAATTTAAATTTAACGGTCCATTGGGAACTATTTCGATCGTTCTTAGTTCCAGTCGCAATTTCAAAATTGTTCTTTGGCATGATTTAAAGATGAAGAAACATTTCATTGCCTTCCAACACAAGAAAAACACATTTTAGATGCTTGACCTATGTATATCGAGGCTTTTTTCTTAACGATGGAGAATGGAACTCTATCCGATGTGGCACACGTCGTATAATGGCTTGTCTCTGGCGGAAGTGTATTCTAAAAACTGGAAACCTGCAAAAAGTTTTCCATTCAGGCTTTCCACGGACCGCAAGAAGATGCTCAAATTCAGTTCGATAGTTATTTCTCGGGAAAATGGAAAAATGGAAGATAATCATAAGACATGAAATGTAACTTCATAATTTGACATCTTTGTCAATTTAAGTGCATAAAAAACACGAAGAAGTTCAATTGAAACAACAACAATGTCGACGGCGACGACGACAACAACAACCGTGCTTGGATTTTACACCCACTTGCGTATTGCATACGCATACGGTATGCTGGTTAAGAATTCCTTGGCGAGGATGAATTGGTGAAGGGTGGGATCGGTATTTCGTGAGAAAGAAGGAAATAAGAGGAGTGTATCTAATGCGGTAGGACGGGTACTTCTGAGGACTCCCACACATACAGTAGGTGGTGACTGTTATGGCAATAGATTTGTATACTTTGGTCGCTTAAATTTTCTACAATTTCCATTCCTGTCAATGGTAATGGAGTTTTTTCGGAAACAAACGGACTCTTGATATTTTTGTTGAAAAGATGGACTTAAATGCATAGGCAGAGCCGAACCGTACACCAACCGTCATATTTCAATCAACAGAACGAATACATAATCGGCACCTGTTCAAAGTAAACAGATTCCATCTCAGACACAAACCATTTCTCAGCCATCACTTTCACTAGAAATACTTTCATCCCCTTCTTGGTGGTGTTCTCTTTTAATCAACAAATCATTCCAGTCCCATTCCATTCCGATATGAAATCTTTCGTTCACCTCTTGTTATTTTCCCATCAGTGTACTGTCATATCTGACATTTACCATATCCATCTGACAAGAAGCTGAAAAAAAAACTCCGACAAGTATCACAAAAAGCAGATAAAGATTTTCATTTTCGTCTTCTGCTGCCCTGTTCGGGAGATTTACGTTTTTTTCGCTTTGCATTCATTAAAATCAAGTTTGTTTTCATTACGCTGCAGTGCCCAGTGAATTATGCGACAGAAATAACCGCGATTCAACGTCATAATTCGCGCAAAAAACCAAAAGCAATATTTTCAAGTGCCATGATATCTTGTAGTTATGTAGTAAATGTATAATATTCCCACGGATGTCGAGTATATTTAATGAAATTCTCAAGTGCGAAAAGTGAAGGCGGTGTAACAAAGTTTTCCGGAGGAATTTAATTGTATTTTCGAATTTAGTTTGTTTCGATGAGCGTCTCATTACAATGGTTGTGTCGCCAGAAATCAGAGGTAATCCGCATCAGGGTGGCACCTCCAGCAAGTTCAACGATAATGTCAACTACGGACTTTCGACTAAGGCGGCGCTGGCCAAGCTCCACGAAGAGATACATAATGTTGTGCTGTGCTACGAGTCGAAGTACAATGAGGAGAGGTAAGGGATGGGGAAATGAGAGCAATCGGTTCATGGTCATTGTTATCTACTGCGAATTGATATGATTAACTTTTGGAAAGCGTGGAGGGTGAGAGATACAATCGTCACTGAACATAGATATTCGCTGGTACACAACAGAGCAAAGCTTGTTTGAATTTCCCTAAGCATGTTTGTCTGTGAATAAATCAGTTTATTGAATAAACGATAACAAGTATTTCGAGGTCAAAATCTCTAATGTTTCTATTTCCTTCAGAGAGTGTTCTTGGTAGAGACTGGCACACTTCGCGCCGCATCTCTTTTGAATTCGAATTGTGTCGTTGTAAGCTTCAGTCAATAGGGACTACCGACTGGTTATCACAAAATGCACAAACTATTCAAATTTATGCAGCGTTGTGTAAGAAATCATTAAAAGAATATACAAAGGACTCGGGAAGCTATTTAACCTTAGCCTCTAATTACCTCTTCCCTTCTTGGAAACATCCCTAACATGTGAAACTTTGTTTACTTGTAGCGTTTATCGAAAAATTCGTTCGGCATTTGTGAAGCGATACGACAGCCCACTGGGATGGTTTGCAATAATGACATCCCTGATTGCAACCTTCGGTCTGTTTCTTGCTGAAGACTACCTAACCGGCATGCTGTTGTCCATTATTCTCTCCTTCGACCTATTTATCGTTATTAGAGAAAACAATCTGCGACGCACTGAAATTTACCGAAAGACAAGAAAGATCCTAAACGAAATTAAACTTGCGCAGGATGAGCTGTGCGCCGAGTGGGAACCGAAGAACTATCCGCACATATGTTGTCCCATCTCACCGTGCGTGTCACTGCAGTTGACCTATCGAGATGGAGTTATTGTGAACCTTCCGTGGGCATTGCTTGTTAAGGGAGATCACATTGTGCTGCGGCCGGGACACACCACACCTGGACCTTGCTGTGAGCTGGAGGGCAAGAAGTCCTTCAACGCGAATGAAATATACGGTGTTACTCAAGTGCAGGAGCCACCAGTTAAACCTACAGCACGAACACCTCTGCCGGATATAGTCTGTTGCCTCGAAAACACACCCTTCCTAGACAATCTGAAGATCATTTTAGAAGGATCTCTGAAACGTCCAGCAACCATATACAATCAACAGAGGTATTTGGTAAGAGACCGAACCGAACATCCTTCGATTCATTATCCTAACCTCTGTTGTTGTTTTCCTTTCAGCTGGCGACAAAGTACATTCAGCAGTGGGGCTTTATCGTCGCCATTGTTGTCACATTATTGGCCGGCACCTTGAGCGTATACGGCCTTGGACTGACGGATAAATCCGACCAATACTGGAAACATATCTTCGTGGAGGCGCCTGTTGCGGCCGTAATTCCACTGCTTCCATTGTTCTTTCCCATCATGTGGATATCGATGAACTTGTGGGGTGTCGCCCGCCTCCATTCATTTCTTTCCACCCCGCAGACACCCGCGACAAAGGACTCGGAGAAATCCTACGAAGAGGATCTGGACACACCAACGTACGACTACGAGAGCACGCCCCTGCTTCGATCAAACGTCTTCAGAAACTGGTTACAGCTGTGGAACGGTGAAAGCGAACTCCTCCCGCGCAGTGCCAACGTGGTGCAAGTCCTGGGATCTATAACGGCCCTTTGTTGTGTCGACAAGAAGGGCATTCTTTCCTGGCCAAATCCCACCGCAGAAAAAGTGTTCTTCCTGCACGACTCCGAGGACGAGCCTGTAGATGTCAGCCAAACCAGCATCGATTCCGAGAGTGTGCACAATCATCAGGCAGGAAAGGAGGGTGGGATAGTTGCCGAAGTTCTCGATCTCACGCACGACCAACATTGTCCTTTCCGACTGGAGTTCGATGACCACGAATGGAAACAGCATATTTCATCCCTGAAACCACTAGGTGAGACTCAAAAATGAATACATTCCCTCAAACCGAATTTTGATGTTTTACTTATTCTCATTTTAGGCCTTGGAATACTTCTGAACACCTGCAGTCCATTGACTCACGCCCACTACGGACAGTTTTGCGGTCACGTGACAGCCGTTGCAATGCTGGATAAAGACCTCATCCCGGTCACAAATCGGTATGCGATCGTTGAGTCCAGTTTGAATTGCTTGTTGCATGGGTATGTAGTTTCATTTCCTTTTGCTACTCATTCGCTAAAAAACATAACACGTTCTGATATACATATAATATAAAATTATAAAAGAATTCTTGAGTTTCCCCCGGTGACACTCTTCTTGCATTGGAAAACCTTTTCCCTAGCTCTTCCAACGTTTGCTGAGTTTCGTTTATGGTTTTGCCCCTCCTTCGAACCGGCCCCCGGCAAGGCATGTTTGGTCGATGGATGCCCCAGAGTTTCATTTGATTTCTTAATTTACTTTTTTTTACAGCAACAACATAATTGGCAGAGAACTATATACTCGTTTTTTTTTTAACAAGGAAAATTTATTGTGCTTGAGCTTCGTGAAGTTAGGGATTTTGATTATTTTCGAAGTTCTAGAGTTCTTCAAACAATCGACAGGATGCTTTTCTTGTTCATTTTGTAATTCGATTAGATGATGCGATGAGTCCTAGGGTTGTAAATTACACCCCAAAGGCTCATTAACCTCTTCTATTCTGTTGTAGAAACCTCTGTATATACCTCCAGAGAAGAAGAATCTTTAGCTCATAAAGTATAAGTTGATTTGATTGAATGTCCCTTGTGTGTCCTCGAATTCTGGTTACAGTGATAGCAGATTTATGATGGTGGATTCATCGTAAGGTTTGATTTATAATGCAAAATAAAACACATAAATTTAAAAGTGAACATATATTTTTTTATTGATGATTTAAAGAACGATTCATTGCATTTACGTTTTTTTAAATTGGCGTGCACTAAAAGTTTATTAAGTACCTTTAAGAGACCGGAATTAAGTCACAGCACGGGCCGAAGGTATAGAGCAAGAGATGGAAAGGAGGTTTTGGTGGTTTTAAATGCATGTGGATTGTAATGAGGGGGGAAAGTTGAGTTGGGAAGAGCATTCCACATTCGCGTGGCTGAAGAACGAGTCTCTAAACTTAACTGTACGTCTGTGAGCGAAGGTGAGCTTAAGGGTGAACGGGTGGTCATTCCTAGCGAGGCGAGTATTGCGGGTAAGTTATTGAAGGAGAGGAATGCAATTTGCTAATTCATTAGCGCATTTTTTTTAAATGGATATGATGTAAACGTTGGCCACGACTACTCCTGGAGTGATCCATTCGGAAGATCACATTTTAGGGGACTCCTTAAAGCATAGCGATTGGTGTCTCGCGTATAATACGCACAATATTCGCTGACAAAGGGTAAATCATAACTGTCCTATACCTAAAGGCCTGACACTTCGCGTATCTCCAGAGAAAAAAGTCCAAAGGTGTGACAACGCACAATACAGGAAGCTAAATTAACGTAGCAAAGCGTTAAATAAGGTATTGACCAGATTTCTCCATTGTCCACTGTTTCACGCGTTGTTTTACTCCTAGCGGCGTCTTTTTAAAACCTGAGCTCACCGAAACCATGAGCTTGACTTTCAGCAAGTACATAGTCCGTCAACATAGCCAAACTGCTGAGAACGACGACGAATTGTTTCGTCCCCGTCTTCATGTAAGTTCTCAGCTTCAACTCCTATAGGCTCTAGTCTAAACAAGAACTCGAACTTTATGCTCATCCGAATCACACGAAAAATATTTCTCACAGAACGTTGCTTTTTATAATACAGCAATTTGGAGATGCTGTTGTGGAGTGTGTCTCTTCGTGATAACTTGCCAAACGGTACTAGACAAAAATGGCAAAGCCGTTCGATCGGAGTCACGCGTGATCTGTCAAAACAAACAATTAAAAAACATCAAACCTCACGATGAATCACCCGGTATATGTATATATGTATGTAAAATGTTAAACTTAGAATTTGATTATCAGTCTTGTTCTTAATTGTAAAAAAAACACTTTTTCTTGTTCGTATGGTTCGCTGTCATTCAGTTCCAGAGATTTGAGAGAAGGTTTTGATATTTTGCCATCGTCTGTTTCACACATCATCAACCAATACCGAACCAAATTTGAACTTAATTGTCAAATATTATACAAATCAATGATTTCACAGAACTAGCAACAAACTAACGTACATTCTCTGCGTTAAAATGGGATTCTCTCCATATCGCGCTTAATTTGATATAGAACCAAAATTTTTTCATAAGACTCATTGATTTTGTGTTGCTTGTTTTTGTTCCTCTTTTGTAGAATTAGAAAGTGAAAATGTGTGGTAGAATATAGCCTCGAATTCTGTCTTTCCCCTTTACCCCTTTGCACTTCCTCCCCTTAGTTACTTTGGATTAATTCATCAATATATTTATCCTCCTTAAGGTGGTTCCATCTCAGTTTATCAACCGGTTTTGGTCTTTTCTAATTTTTTTAAAATTCGGTTATGGCAACGTAGATTCTTACACATATTTCCCCCCCTCCAATCAAAATCGAAAGCAGTTAATGGAATCTGATCTACATAGGTGACATTGTATTATACAGACAACAGATGACCAAGTGTTATGTTGCTTCCGGTTTGTGGTCAGTAAGTTCTCTCATCCTTAACTAACAACAAACATCCCAAATTGGAAAACTCATCGCTGACGAAAAACGCATTCTACCTTTAAGTCATCATTGTACAAATCCCATAAACCACAAAAAAAAGGTTTTTCCTAGCTTAAGGTTTTCATGAATGAATGAATTAATAGAACATTTACCTCATACATAACACGATTTATGCATTGAACAATTGAATTGCTGTGAATTGCTTTCATGAAGTTAAACAAAAGGGAAAACGCTCACGACAGTTCTTGGTAAATTTTAAATCCACTCTGGATGGGGTAGCTTAAGGGTGTAGCATTTGGTTTTCTCCGAATTAGATCTCCGAATTAGTCCAACGCGATTCAACGACAAAAGAGGCTTGGTTCATTTTGCAAAAGTTCTACTTCATACAGCTGGGTAGTTAGTTAATTTGTGAACTTTGATAATTCTGAATGCAATTGCGCAGTATAACACTCAAATTGCAGTGTATTTCACCAACCGAGATGCTGATCCTGACCACAGGATAACTCGTCGCCATGATCGATGACTTAATATCCAGCCGCCATAGAGTGAAGACACAAAATGGAGTCGGAGACGTACCTACAAAAGTATATCAAAATAGCAGTAGTGGTAGCGATATTCACTATTTCTTGCAATGCAAATAATATTAACAAACACTGGGAACAGTGCAGTATTTGTGATAAATTTTGCGTCAATTGTACGGTGTAAGCCCAACCCAATAATTAAAATAACAATTATAATTCATACAACAAGGGCCTAGCTTCTACAACTACTACTCGTGTTGTGCGTGCTACTTGTTCTTCACGAGTAGAAGGGACCTACGGTTTTTTAACGACTCCAAACGGCGATTTGAGGAACTTTTCATAGACAATTGATGATCTTTGAATATTGTCAGCAACTGAAAAGGTGGTGCCATGAAAAAATGTTAGGTGTCCCGACCAGGAATTGAACCTAGACCTTCTGCGTGTGGTTCGGCGCAGTTACCCACTACGCCACGGTGACCACCAACAATTGAAATACGGTCAGCAAAATTTTTAGCATGCACATTGCTAAATTGAACTCAGCTGTTTCCGATAATGTTTACTTAAGCCAAACCTTGATTCAATCCCATTTTGTCCACACTGTATAAACCAGGGCGAATTCTTGATTCAAGTCAACTTTATCTTCACTTCACAAATGTGACAGAGACCGCAAAAGAAAATTTGTTGTTAAATGCACTGATTACGAAAGTCTTACTTCCAAAACAAAGTCATGAATGTCCATCCATAAACAGTTATATTTAGTTATGCCCAAATTACTTCTTTTTGCGCTGTAAACGACCCTTCCCTAACTTCTGGCGCTACAGACTGGTGTGAACCTGGGTCTCCACCAACATGCATCTCAAGGTAGCACGATGTCTCGCCAGCTGCCTTCAATTGCGCACTCCAAGTTGGTTGAAGTCCTTCTCCATTTGTGTGCCCCATCTCAACCTAGGCCGTCCTCTGTTGTGTTGTCCCAATAGCTCGGACTTAAAGAATTTTCTTACTTATGCAATATAAAACAGTAGCTCTCATAAACAGGTCTGTAATCGCAAATTATCTACATTCACGGCAAGCCTAGACGCCTCAGTTACCCAAGTTCAATTGAGATCATGTTTAAGGGACAATCTACCTTGGTTTGGAGCGAAGCCTCTTCCGTTCTATGGGTCGCATCACCCGGTTGTAATGCAACTACGTACTATGCTCAGAAAGTCTCCAAAACTGCTTGGTCTGAATCAGTGGGGTAAACCATCTGAGTCAAGCCTGTTAGCGTGGTACACCGCCTCCGGCTTTGACCGCGAGTTTGGGTATTAAACCACAGCCACCACAACACTCCTAGAAGCGATCCTAGCGCATGTCGAGCTGTAACAAAACCTTAGGGGTCCTGAATTCCCGTGGCAGCAGGATAAAGCCTCTCATCAAGCTGTCAGTACCAGTCAGGTTCCCTCAACACTTGTATCTGGTCCAATGATCGCATCAAATGGACTTTGGGTCTAACAGTGATACCGTTGATACTGTTTATAGTGTCACTGATTGTGATTTTGAGTCAGGTAATTCATATATCCAGTTGCATTATCTAGAGCCAGAAAAGTATAATAAAATTTTTGACCAACCATTTTCGAACAGAGGAACAGACTACTTCACTGATTAAAGTATTCAATGACTTATTAAGCTGCGCTTGAACCTAAAACGACTTGAAATTCCTCTGCTTTCCTGACTGGAAATGTTTCTCCGAGCAGAGAGAGCTCCAAAATGAAAGCCAAAGTTTTGTGGAAAACTCTCTAACACGTATACCTCTCCAGTCCAACTCCGACTATTTTAAGCTTTTGCTACTAATATATACAAGGGCTTATGTTTTCAAGACAGCTATCCATTTTTGAAAAGACTGAAGTTCTCTTGCTTCTCAGTACACCACTATAACAAGCTATTGTCCGTCAAGACAGGTAGTTTGTCATATTTTATCAAGTAGAACGTCTATTCTGCTCTGGGCCGCTATAAACTCCTTGTTTGAAAAAAAAAAAATACATTTTTCGACCAACGGTCTTTTCAAAACTTCACTGTTTGAAAAATAATTGTACAGTGCAAAAAATCGGAGAATGTGAAACGTTTCCTTTACATTCAAGTCTCAACCAGGACATAGGTTCAAATAGAATTTGATCTTACAGCACATTTCCAGCTCACAAGCAACGACCACACGACAAAAAAAAACAAATTTGGCACGAAACACTACACTCCCATCCTCCAACACACCTCCACTTCACAGAAAGTCCATATGAACAAAGTTTGTATACCACAGTTACTTACCTCAACCGAAGCCAAATGATGGGATCACTTCATTCTATCACCAGCGAGGCGCCCTAGTTAATGTGTGACATGTGTACTCTTTGTAGTGTTTCTTCAGTTCATTTTATTCTTTCCATTTCGGTGTAGTGTTGCTTTCCGTATTCTTTTCTTTCTTTTCCTTATTTTCCGGTAAAAAAAAAAAACACATTTGCATGGAAATGTTTTCTTCTATTTTTTTTTCTTGAAACCGACTATCCATTACATAACCTCACAAAAGCACCAGTCAACACCATCTTTCAGTTTTCATTGCTTTATCTCAGTTTTGAATTTCTCCCGCCGCCCTTCCTCCTGTTTGAGTTGTTTCCATCAAACTTTTTTTTCCACATTCAGTCTTTTGTATTGAAAAACATTTTGTTTGAGTTCCGTACGAAGTGAACACCACAAAGCTTGTCGTGATGCCATCCGTATACATATTCGTTTGAGTTCATAGTGATTGTTAATTGCTTTCTTGTGTGGGCACCGTATGAGGATTTGCGTTACTAAAGCTGTTTTTCTTGCAATATCATTTCGGGCAGACGCTGTCTTTGCGAGCTGGCGAAGCAGATTGGATTCACGGACCATGCCACCGATCGGTTCTCACTCGAGGGACAGCTGGCCACATACAGGCATTTGGTAAGTTATCCTTAAGCTGACCCATGTATATCTGGTCATGTGTGGTGATCTTTTCTCAGCAACCAGATGTGATCCGACGGGACATTCGATTCGCACGACATCTTCAGTTGTCGTCGAAGGTGAAGGTACCTTTTCCGCATTCACTCTCGGTGGTGATGCGGGAAAATCCCGGAGGATATTTGTCGCTCTTCACACAGGGCACAGCCGACATCATTCTTGACTACTGTGATGACTTCTGGGACGGAAAAGACCTGCGACCGCTCAGCCAACATGATCGCAAGCGAGCTCTGGACTTTTATCAGCGAAGTGCTCTGACTGCATACTGCACAGCGTTCGCCTATCGCCCCCTGCGACATGGCATCATTGGAGCACTAAGTGGCTCCCAAAATGGCAATATTGCGTATCTGGAATTGCCGCCAGAATCAAAGTACCGCATGACGCATGTCGATAAATCGCACTGTGATTTCGAGGGGCATACGAAGCTCAGCCACTCGATCAGTACGGACTCGTTACTGTTCTCAGAGAGCAAGGACGATCACGACATCAACGACGTGAATGGCTGCTTTGAAATGCAGTGCCATCAGGTCTTCATCGGTATGGTGACCATGCAGTATCAGGCGCAGACGGACATTGTGCAGTTGGTGGAGCAGCTGGAGAGAGCTTGCATTCGCTTCGTACACTTTAGCAAGGAAAACGAGCTGCGGTCGAGGGTGTTTTCGGAGAAGATGGGTCTCGAGTCTGGTTGGAATTGCCATATTTCGCTGCTGAGTGAGGATCCGACGCAGTCGAATCCCCAGTCGCCGAAGAATTCAGGAAACTTTGAATTCACCCTGAATGCAGTAGCGACAAATCCCGAGGAGTGTAAATCGGGCGGTGGTGGCGACGAGCTGAACTGCTTGCTTCCACCAGCAAATCTGGAGTCTTCAAAAACTTTAAGCTCGTCTGCTCCAGGTGCTATATCTAACCAGGACTACAATATGCTGAACATGAACTCGGAGAAAGGATCAAACGAGTCCGTTAACATCGACCTCACGGGAGATCACAACAGATCCCAGGACTCGGCAATGGACGAACACTGCCGTTCGATGAGCATCCTGACTGACAGCACTGAGCAGAGTGCGCCAATACACTTCGACATGTCGAACAGGGCAAAGCTGCCGCGGGGAATCGAAAACATTCGGCCGCATTTGGAGCAGGTGGATAATGTGCCTCTGCAGGTGTCACTGTTCACAGATTGCTCTGCTGAGGCCACCCGGGAAATGCTAAGCATCATGCAGTCGTACGGTGAAATCGTTGTGTGTTTGGGCTCAAGCGCAAGCAACGCCAACGCAGAGATCTTCCTCCAGGCAGACTGCAGCATCGCAGTGGAGCCGCTCTATCCGCAGGTCTGCCAAGACATACCAGCGTACACCGAGGCGAACATCCTCAATAACAAACTAAGGCTTATGAAACTAAAAGACTTATCATGTAACAGTTTCTCGCACCAACCGCATTTAGCTTCCCTTGAACTTCTCGAGGGAGCCCAGCTGCACACCATGCAATCACAAGGACATACAGTATCACCGATTTACCTAAGTAGACTGCTGAACTCGCTGCCGTGTTCGATCTCAGTGAGTCGAGAGGATCCCCTCTCAATCGTGGCCATCATCGAATTGTCACGGCGGTTCTCATCTGGACTCTGGAACTGCATCCAGTACTGGGGGTGCTGCTCGGGAACACTAGCCGTAATCAATATTCTAAGTGCCTGCCTCTCACTCCCGCCGATCCTCACACCGATGACTGTCATCTACTTGATGTGTGTGCCAGTGCCGCTGATTTCGCTGTCGCTGGCGCACATTGACGCCGATCCGAAGACAATGAACCGCGCCACGGGCAAGAAACAGACAAAGTACGACACAAAGGTGTTCGGATTCGTCATCTGGTGCTATGGATGCAAGTTTATATCACCTATTCTAGTTATGGTAAGTACTAGCCCCATCCCTTAATTCGGCCAACACATTTCACGTATCTCCCCAGATCCTATCATATTGCACATTCACCGCGCATCCCGTCGAAATAGTGGACATCAATGAAGACAAGATTCAAATTAATTTACGAATTGCTCGCATTTTCTCCCTTTTGGGAATTGTTTTACATTTTGGTAAGTTGGCCCAATGCCCGCCAGGACCACCACTCAATGCCGTCTTTCCGTCCCCAATTTCAGTGATAATATCCGCCTCCTTCGTTCATCGTGATCACTCCATCTGGCGGAAGAACCCGTTCACCAATCGCATTTGGAGTCTGAACATTTTGCTTATCCTCACAGTTCACATTGTGATTTGTGTCCTACAAATTATATTTGCTGGAAATCTAATGAACGACGTCATCACGACCTGGCCAGTCATCACGTTTATGTGCTGCAGTTGTCTGATAAGTTTTGCGGTGACTGAGATATGCAAGTGGCAGGAAATAAAGTAAGTCTTCCGTTCGCTCCCTGACTTTGCATTCACGGCCCTCATTCTTTCCTTTCAGAGTCAATTCGAGATACCAGCGACGAGCGAGACTGGACTTTGGGACAAAACTCGGAATGAATTCACCATTCTAGAGGAACAATGAGAAGAGCGTAAAAGACAACATGAACTCTGCGTGAGGGATAAGCAACATTCGGCTGGACGTTCGCCCGCCCACCCGTTCTAATTTTTCGGACCCAACTCAATGTTAGGTGTTGTTTGTGTGTTTCTGTTTTTTAGGAAAAGTATCACCCGCATTCACCGGAAATAAAATGTATTCGATTAAGTGTTAGGTTTGTTTGTTTTTTAGTGATTCTTTTATATTCATAGGAATAAAATATGTTTTTTTTTTATTTATTTATATGGAAATTTTAGTATTATTGAGCCAAAAGAAGTACCAGTGTGAATAGGTGGAGCGTATTTCACTTTCGAAAAAAGAAGTTTTATCATTTTGGAATCTCTTTTTCGAAGTAAATAAATGAAATGTACTTTATTGGAATCGCATTTCCTTTATTCAGAATACATAGGTAGTCGTATATTTGTTCGCTACGGAGTCTATAATTGCAGACGTTTGCCTTTTCGGGACTTGAAAAAGCACCATGTTCGGTCAGATAAACTTATTGCCTCACAAAAAATGTAACCTGACATGTAACATTCAAACACGTGTTTATTTGACACAATCAGTTACCGTTTCCAGACATATGCACCCGAACAACATATGTATGTATGTATATATGTATCAGGCCTGTGACTCATGAAGGGTCTGAGCCTGACCTATAGCCGCCTTCTATTCTTGACGGTCCCGGGCATGCTTCTTCCAGTTGTCAAGAACAAACTCTCTAACGTCTGCAATCACTTCGTCTCTATACCGGAGGTGCGTCTTCCCTCTCCTCGTACCCGGAGCCTGGTATTCGAAGACCCTCTTAGCTCGAGCGTTCTAGTCCATTCGCTCAATGTGGCCGAGCCACTGTAATCGACGTAATTTGGCCTTTCGAACTACATCCACATCTTGGTTCTGCACATAGAGTTCGCGGTTGTGTCTTCTCCTTCTATCGCCTTCCTCGCAGACAGGACCATATATTCCTCGCAGAATTTTGCTTTCACAGGAACCAAGAATCTGCTCTGCCGTATTCCTTATCGTCCAGCACTCGGCTCCGTATAAGAGAACGGGTAGGATTTGCGTCTTTTAGAGCATTATCTTAGTCCTTAGTCCTTCGAACAACATATAGTGACACAAAACTGCCGAAACAATATGGGTGTTAATTCATAAGCTAGATACATTTTGGATTCACTATAATATCCATCTCATTTCCTTAGAACAGTTAAAAGTTTTCATAAAATCTAACTAGGATTGGTACAAAAACTGTCCGACTTCGACACCATCCTGCTTGATAACGTCACTTCAGAAATAACTAATCGACTGATCTGTCGAATGATATGTCATACGTTGGAGGACGATGCAATTTACAACTTTGCTGCAATTTCACGTATTCATCCATCCCCAATTTTCCCTCAATGTTTTAATTTTCATAAAACACTATTATCCGTCTATCTATATCCGAAATTTCATAAAAAAATGGTGGAGTGGGGCAGACATGACGAATGGACGAATACACCGAAACTATATTGATTTCGTTTTTGGAAACGAAACCTTAAACAGTTTTCGCAAAGCAATTAGTTTCCGTTGTTTTTGTGATATTTTGGCTCAGATTCACTATTAAAACATTACTCAATGTCCGTGTGCGGCCTCATACGCCACAAAGGACTATTTGTATTGATGGGCAAACGCGTGGGAAGGTAACACTATTTATACAATAATTTTTCCATTTAAGGAGAAGGAGAAAATCTTCGAAAATCCACAACACTCTTAAAATGAAGTAGATTTTCGGGGGGTCAACACTTTCATCTTATAGCATTCCGAAACGGGAATATTTCTTGCATATGAAAATTGTTTTCCGAAAATGTATTAAAGAAATTTGATAGTTTTTGCGTTTAAAACATTAACAGATTGGCGTGCATACTTTCTTTACTGAGTGAAATTATGATTCAAATGTCCCAATTCAAGATATTCCACACTCGGTGTATCTGAAAGCGATTGCATTAAAACAGTCAAATTTGAAACAGGGCAAAAAGGTAACGACACAATTTTTAAATATATTTGCTTGCACCCCAAAGAACAACCGCATGTAAATGTGATTTGGCAGCACTCAATATGCAACAAGCTTTTTCAGCGTACGATAAACTTTAGGAGGCGGACCGTTGGACGAGCGTTGTGCGTGGTTGGTAGCAGAGATAAGGTTCCTTTATCTCTGGTTGGTAATGTCCTAATTTTGAGCGCGGGAATAAATATTTTTTTTTGTATTAAGAACTGGAAAATGGAAAAGTTCATTAAACACACAATTTAAATGTGATATTTATTACACAATAAGAGAGGTATTACAAGTGGTACATTCATAAAAATCTTTGTGTAAAAAAAACGTAAATAAAATCTTACAAGCAAAAGTTTAGAGAAATCATTTCTTCTGTGGATTAGTTCACCGCCTGGCAACAAAATGCACACGTACAGTAAATACATAGTGTATACGTAAAAGTTGTTTAAATGTTATCATTGATTTGTTCATTCTTAAAAGCTAAGGACACTACTTAATGCTGGCTGTGAGTTATTATGTCTTGCAGATGGAGAGTGTGTCCAACAAGAATACGGCGCCGTTAATGATCATCAGCGATCCAGCGGCAAGGGCGTTACGTTTGCGTTCCTTGAAACCTATTTCGGAGGTGTTGTGCCATTCGCTGATCACCAATGCCCCCGACACAACGAACAGAATGCAACCGATCAGCGAGAACAAGGCATTGATTCGCTTTTCAACAATCGAATTTAGAATGTGTCCTGAGAGGGAGAAAAAATTATCAAGACAAAGATCTTCACTTTAGGAGACACCCTTACCAATCAGGAGGACACCACAGATCACGGTATAGCCGGCAATGGTTCCGCAGACTATGATCGGATTTCCTGACAGTATCCCAACCACTTCCCATAGAACGACGCAGGCGACAGCAAGGCCCTGAAATTAAAAAGTAAACGAATTAATACATTTTTCACGAGGTATGTGCACAGGACGGAGAGTAAATTGAAAAAACGTTCTGTTAGGTTTGACGCCATTTATTCAATCAGTTGTTAATTGTTACAAGTGAAGTATGCATCGGCGATGAAGATCGCACCATTCACAATTGATATCGAACCAGCAGCGATAATAACGTTCCTCTCGTTGGTCTTTGTGCATGCAGCGGCCCACTCGTCAATGACAACAGCTCCCGCAGAAATGAACAGAATGCACCCGGCCATGCTGAAGAGCAGGTCGATTCGCTTGTCAATCGTGGCTCCTAGGATATGACCTAAAGACGAATTGGGTTAAAAGAGTTTTCTGAAAGGCATCGACATCGTTATTTGGCAGTGGAGGTTTCATTTTCAATGCTCTCCATCGAAAATGAAATCCTTCAACATGTATCTCTTTTATTTGTAATTTCTTTTACCAATTAGGAGAGCACTACAAATAATTGTGTAACCAATTAGAGTGCCCGCGACCAACATTGCTTGCGTAGTGTACGACAAGTTCCTTACGCTCTCGATAAGAATAACTGAAGTCATGGTTAGAGTCTGGAACATTTAGACAAATGTTAGTGGATTGAAACAGTTTACACTACTGGGACGGAGACACTTACAGCACAAGAACGTCAATAGAAAAGAACAAAGATCTGATAGAATGTGAGAGTGTGTGTGTGTTGTAGTGGTTTATTTTGTACAAGCTAGCAAAGAGTTAATTAATTGGTTAATTGGTACATAACACTCAAGTTTGTAAAGTTGTTATCGAGTTCTCTGACGTATTTTTTGCATATTTGGCGCCCAACGTCGGTAAAAAGTCAAGAGCGAATCTTAATTATGCGCTAAAGTCTGATTTCATACAATATACGAGAAGAACAATTATCAGGACTCTAAAATAGACTTCCAGTGTAGGGAAGCATTCTCACAATGCCATAGTGTGTTTGGGGTACCTTCATACAAGGACGATTTTGAAACAGAGATAGATGTAGAAAATTATCGTTTCTCTGGCTGCCTGAAAATGAGGTTGAATTCACATTTCTTTGGTTGCGTTGTATCTGCGGAACGACGCCAATTATCCGTGCGATGAAAATAAAAGAATTTAGAGTACAGGTAAAAAAAAAATTAAATCGCCCTGTCTTGCAAGACTGGCTCAGTGAGAGCGAATTTTATGTCTGTGCATCTCACTTATTTGTCAAGGAAAGATTGAGAGGGACATCATTTTCAGAGGGAAAATTGCCATTTTCGGTGGGGCTGGTAGAGTCCTATAAGTGCTTAGGAACGGTATAACCTAATTTCAATTTCAATTCCAATTTTTTTTGTATGGATACGTACATTCGATTATCCATTTTTTTACTTTGTTATGTTGGTACACTCGGCTCGAACTTATGTGAACAGTTTTAGCTATATAACGTATTATTTTGTCTGTGAGAGGCATAAAAGTTAAGCGTGTATTAGATATTCGGGGATTTCCTGCTGTCGAAAAAAATGGATCAAAGGATATGCATTCAATGTTGTGAAGTAAGGGTTCAAACACACTTGAAATGTTGACAGACGCATACGGTGAGTGTACTTTGAGTCAAAAAAATGTTTACAAGTGGTACAGACTATTCAAAAAAAGGTCGAGAAGATGTAAATGACGACGCACGCTCTGAAAGCCCCAACAAATCAACAACCGCTGAAAATGTTGAGAAAGTGAAAAAAATTGTTATGGAGAATTGTCCGGGGTGGCTGGGTGATGTGGGAACAGGGTAGGCACTGATTGGTATCAACCTGGCGATGCCCAGCTGTTGTAACTGTTTCCCACACATCAACTGTGCTTATAGTACCTCCGCGTCGGTAGCCACCGGATACTGGTTGTTGTTCATCCGAACTCAACTTGCTAAACCTATAAGTGCGACCTCCGCCCAAGAGGTATAAAAAAGGGCCCGGTCCTCCAGGTTGGGGGTGTGCGTCGGGGTAACTGCCCGGCCACAGTAAAAACAACAAGTTACGAACCGACCGAATGCCTCGGATACGGATGGATACACTGTTGACGACCCCCGCAAACGAACAAAGGACAATGATTTACGGATCTGCACGTGGAATGTGAGGTCCCTAAACAGACCACGTGCAGCCGATGAACTTGCGGAGGCCCTGGACTGCTATAAAGCAGACATTACCGCAATCCAGGAAATGCGGTGGGATGGGCCGGGCAAGAGAAGAGTGAGAAACTGCGACATTTACCACGGCGACTGCTACAGGGAGAGAGGGAAACGCTTATTTGGATGCGGTTTTGTTGTTCGAGGCAGACTTAGGCAAAAAGTCTTAAGCTTCCAATACATAAGCGAACGCCTCATAACAATCCGCATCAAGGCTAAATTCGGAAATATAAGCCTCATATGCGCCCACGCCCCGACAGAGGAAAAAGATGACAGCAGTAAAGAAGACTTCTATCACCTCCTAGAAAGGACTTACGATCGTTGCCCCAGCTACGACACCAAGATCGTTCTAGGAGATTTCAACGCTCAGCTGGGAAGAGAAGAAGTCTTTGCTAAAGTCATCGGAAGACACAGCCTGCACGCCAACACCTCCGGAAACGGACTCAGGCTAGTTGACTTCGCCTCGGGGCGAAATCTCTCTGTGGCCAGCACGCGGTTCCCACACCTCAACATTCATAAAGGGACCTGGCGATCACCTGATCAATCAACCGTCAACCAGATTGATCATGTTGCGATCGACGTCAGACACTCCTCCAGTATTCTCGATGTCCGAACCTTCCGAGGTGCAAACATCGACTCGGATCATTTCCTTGTTGTAGCCAAGGTAAGAACCCGGATATCGAGAGAGCAACGGAGTCGAGACAGGCCAAAACGGTTTGACGTCGGAAAGCTACAATCGCAGCCGATCGCTAGAGCCTTTACCGATCGATTCTCCCTGAAACTGTCTCAAAGTTCGACGCTGCCTGCACAAACAATAGAAGACAAATGGAAACGTTGTCAAGAAGCCATCAAAGAGGCCGCCACTGATGTGCTGGGTTTCAAGCCACCACCTAAGAGGAACCCATGGTTTGACGACGAGTGCAGGCAGGCGCATGCAGCCAAACAGGAAGCTTACAAGGCAACGCTGCATCGAACGACGAGAGCTGTTTGTGAGCTCTACAAACAGAGAAGAAGGGAAGAGAACCGGCTTCTCAGAAGAAAAAAGAAAGAGCACGAGAAGTGCGCGGTCGAGGAAATGGAGAGGTGCTATGGCAGGAATGACGTCCGAAATTTTTACCGCAAGATAAAACAGTTATCTGGCGGTTACAAACCTCGGACTGAAGCCTGCCGGGACCAAAATGGACAACTGGTGGTAGAGTCGCAGTCGGTGCTGAGAATTTGGAAGGATCATTTCTGCAGACTCCTAAACGGCGATGACGACACAAATCCCGCTGTTAGGCAGAATGTTCCACTCAATTTGGACGACGATGGACAAGAATTCCGTCCCCCCGACCTCGACGAGGTCAAGATAGCAATATCGAGACTGAAGTCGAACAAAGCTGCTGGCGCGGACGGACTGTCCGCAGAGCTGTTCAAAGCGGCTGGGGATGAGCTGGTTGGGTGCATGCACCAGCTCATCTGTGAGATATGGTCGGAGGAAAGCATGCCCGACGAGTGGAATCTCAGCATCGTATGCCCGGTCCACAAGAAAGGAGACCCCTTCGACTGCGCCAACTATCGAGGGATCAGTCTCCTTAATATCGCGTATAAGATTCTCTCTGCCGTATTGTGTGAGCGCCTGAAACCGTTCGTCAACAACCTGATAGGTCCTTATCAGTGTGGTTTCAGGCCAGGGAAGTCCACAATCGACCAGATCTTCACACTGCGGCAAATCCTGGAGAAGTCCCAAGAAGTACAAATCGACACCCACCATCTATTTGTCGATTTCAAGGCCGCGTATGACAGCGTGCATAGAGACGAGCTATACAGTGCCATGTCTAGTTTTGGCATCCCTACCAAACTCGTCAGATTGTGTAGGATGACGATGGAGAACTCTCGCTGCTCCGTCAAGGTCGGTAGCGAACTCACCGAGACCTTCGATGTCAAAAAAGGATTTAGACAAGGCGACGCGCTGTCATGCGACTTCTTTAACATCATTCTTGAGGGGATCGTGCGTAACTCACACGTCAACACCAGAGGCACGATCTTCCACAAGTCCGTTCAACAGCTAGCTTATGCGGATGACATTGACGTGATCGGCCGAACTCAGCGAGCCGTCAATGAGGCGTTTGCTAGCATCGAAGCGGAAGCGGCTAAAGTGGGACTGGTGGTAAGCGAGGGCAAAACTAAGTATATGCTGTCATCGAAGAAGGACGCAGAACATCGACGTCTCGGACAGAGCGTCACTATGGGCAGCAGACATTTCGAGGTAGTTAAGGACTTCGTCTATCTCAGTTCCGCGGTGAATAGGGACAATAACATCAGTACCGAAATCAAACGCAGAATCACTCTTGCCAATCGCTGTTTCTTTGGGCTTAAGAGGCAATTGAGTAATAAAGCCCTCTCCCGAACGACCAAAGTAACTTTGTACAACACCTTGATCATCCCTGTCCTGCTTTACGGCGCAGAAACCTGGACGTTACTAAAAGCGGATGAAGAAGCCCTTGGTCTATTCGAGAGAAAAGTTCTGCGTGCGATTTTTGGTCCTGTTTGCGTTGATGGCATCTGGAGGAGAAGATTCAACCACGAACTGTATGGGCTGTACGGCGGCATGAACCTAGTCAAGCGTCTACGGATACAACGCTTAAGGTGGCTAGGCCATGTAGAGCGGATGGACAGCACTGCTCCGGCCCGAAGAGTCTTCGAATCCGAACCACAGGGACAACGCAACAGAGGACGTCCTAGATTGAGATGGCGCACACAAGTGGAAAAGGACCTCAACCAACTTGGAGTGCGCAACTGGAAGCAGCTGGCAAGAGATCGTGCTAGCTGGAGAGGCATGTTGGTTGAGGCCCAGGTCCACCCCGGACTGTAGCGCCATCCGAAGAAGAAGAAGAAGAAGAATTGTCCGGGAAACGAAGCTAGACGTTCCCCGTGTGGGTCGACGCACTTAAACACTACGCCACGGCGCCCACCAGTTGTTGGCATTAATATAATGTAAGAATATTAAATTTTTAGCATAAATGTTGTTGTCTAGAGAAGTTCCTAGAAAACGTTTAGAATCGTGATATATTTGAAGAAATACATAAGTCATAAACAAAAATTCTGCCTTTACTGTAGATAATTTAAACATATTGATACTACACATGTACTTTATCAGTGGAAGGATTAGGGGTTTAGCAAGCTTTAACTGGATTGTAGCTTCAGATCAACCACAACCTGTGGAAGTATTAACTATTTCACCTTATTTTAAGTACCTTCAAGATTTCAGAAGACGATAGTCTAAATTCAGAGAATATATGAAAAGTATTTAAAACTGTAGAGACACTTATTTATGATAATAACCATTAACATGTGGCCCGAAGAGTTCGTTATAAGTTGAAGGGTTCTGAATTGCATCAGCAATTAAATGCGATGATTTGCTTGACTTCAAAATTTAACAGTACACCTCAATTTTGAACATTTGTGACATTTTTCAACGTCTTGGTAAACTAGCGGACAAGAAATAGCGGATGTCTTAAACATAGATAACTTTACAGCTCAGAATCTATAAAGTCTCCTTAACCTGCAGGTTATTTCAAGAAACTCAATATTCCACGGTCGCTGTACACTTTCGCAGCACTTTTAATTAATCGTCATGACTAAAAAAGCTGGATTAAGTACGAGAAAATCACATCTAATTTTCCATTTTTAATAAATAAAGACTTTATTTATATAACCCAGAATGACAGAGCGGAACAGAACTGACCATCAAAACATTATGATAACTCCAAGCTACACACAAAGCTATGATATCATGTGCTAAGTTTTGCCATGCAATTGCAAGAGGAGATGTTGATATCGACCCATTACAGGCAGATAAGGCAACCTAAGAAACTTCTTGACTTCCATAAAGAGCTAGAAAATAAAATCGAGACTATACTAAACAATTTATAGCATTCATTAGCCGCGTGTCAGCACGTTTTGATTCTGTTGTCTAAATACGAGTAGTAATAATAATAATAATACGTAGTAATAATAATAATTGAGTGGCACTACAGCCCACAAGGGACCAGGGCCTAGCTTCTACAACAACGTACGTGCGAGTAGTTCCCTTTCACGAGTAAAAGGGACCTACAGATTTTTGCCGACTCCGAACGGAACTGATACTCAGCAGCTCGAAAGAGGTGGTGCCGTGAAAAAAACGCGAGGTGCCCGGTTCGGGAATTGAACTAAAATCGTCTGCGCGTGGGTCGACACACTTACCCACTACGACCAGTCGTGGGTAAGTTGTCGGAATACAACCAGTTCCCACGCACCACAATAAGGCGCTATCGACGTTAGCCAACGAAGTGAAAAGAAGCTTATCACATTTGGGTTACGGTGCTATAAGCTAAAATAAATGAGATAATACCTATCCTTCAAACCAGAATTTTCATATTTTACACATTCCTTGTGCTCTATTACCAGGATCATATTTCAAATGATTTTCTCACACTACCCGTGGGCTAACATTGGGAAAACGACAATATTCTGTACAACAGCTAATAACCATGAAGATACATTGATGATCTAAAACACAAGGTATACAACTCGATCTATAAAATTCGACAACCTTTTCGTAAGCTTACTTGTTAGCGTTTGCATTTATTGGCATAACAAGGCAAGGAATACGCGAACGAGATTTACCAAATTGACGAACACATTCACCTCGGACTGTAACTACACACAAACGAAAAAGATCCTGTATATAGTGTGTTCCCAATGTTACACCTGCATTGAAGATCCCACTCCACACATAATCTTATATTTATTGCCCTACTCCCACTTCCACTTCGCTTTAATTCTCCGATTTATGGCATTCACTAGAAAGCTTCGCTGAGTGCATAAGAATACAGAAATCTCCACTTTATCAGTTCAATTACTCAAAGCAAACAGAGCTGTGATTTCGCAGCGTTGATAAAAGTCAATTAGCGTATCGCAATTCTCGCTGTTAGATAACTCCGTGCACGTCCACCAGATAACGCACCGTAGCGAGCTGAATGATTAACCACCCCCGCTCATCGATTACTAAGAAACTAAACAAAATTACCAATTGAGTCCATTAGATCATAGGCTCATCGGAAAGTGGGCATAATTCACTATGGTCTGCCGCGGCAATCATCATCACTTCTGTGTCAACAATTATCAAAAATTTATTAGTAAGGATAATCCATAAAATGTGGGAGCGGTCTGATTCAATTGATGTTTACTCAGTTATCCGATGTTCACCCTGCACCCACCTGGAACACACCACACGGGATTCGGGACCTGAATGTTTTCAATTCCGATTGCTTATGAGCGGGGGTCAAGTAAACAATGCACGCCACCAAGGCCATCATCGCCACCGTCCGTCAGAGCCGAAGTGAAGTGCGTGGGGCGCGTGCTTTGTGATGGTAAAATGGTAAAACAACCAATTTGGGATATTCTAACACCCATTACAATCCTCCTAATTACTAGCCTAGACAACTGGGTGCGGTTGCAGAAGCGCAGAAAGACTCAACTCACTCCTCGCAAATTATATCAGAAGCACACACAAAGCACTCAACTTGGATGACTTCTGGTGATTAATCAAAATGATGACAAAAGTAATCGCCAACTGAATTTTTTCCCCATTGTCCCGTGCTATTGAGACCAAATAATGAATGGCTTATGCGGGCGCTCTAAAGAGTTATGATACAACAGCCGTCATGTCAAAGATTACCTGCGATAAACACTTTAAGTCAAACGCTGACATTTTAAAATTATTGGCAATTTATATCAGGAAGGAGGACTGAGACAAGACAACGTTCGTTTGCCTGGTACGTCATCGAATACCGTTGGTGGTGCCAGAAATAGAATTTTCATTTGCCCCCGCTCAGGTGAAAGATATTCGATTCAAAGCAAATAAAAGTCGAAATAAACGAGTAGTGAGCTCCGGACAGATGTACTTCTAATGCAGGTGAATGCTACAACTGTCAGAATTTGATGGCTGCCAACAATAGCTGTCAAGGCTGGATTAATTTATACAGTTAGAGCTTGAGTTCTTTGAAATGAACAAGATTGAATGGAATAACACATTTGTGGAATTGACTAGAGAGACTAGAAATCGCCCGAAATTAGAATTTTGAAAAATACTGCTTTCGGTACTCTGAGTGTCAAACCGCACAACACAATCGCTTGTCGGCTGTGAGATCCGTCTTCATTTATGTGCGTCATTTCGGTGGAGGAGTCAGTTCAAGCATTCTTTAGGTCCAGCTCTGTTGCTTCCACATTTTACGTTGTCTAGCATTTTAAACTTTGTGTCTGTAAACGCTGGACAAATCATATGCCACTATACAGTCCGTAAGGCCTGAAATGTTTTGAATGTTCTCCCTCGCACAGCAGGACAAAAAAAAACCGTGTAGAACTTTTCTCTCAAAGGGGCTTCGAAACTTCTTGATCCGCTTTGAGTATTGTCTAAAATGTTTTACAGTTTTCCGAGGTAGGGTCCTATTTCCCAACGGGCTCTTGGGTTCAAAAGCAACAACGACTGCTAAGAGGAATGCTTCCTTTGATCCCGGTTTGTTTACTTGTCCATCAAAGATTGACGCTACTCAGACTTTACAACCACAGTTCACTTTCAAATAACTGAAATATGAATTCGTCTCACTCATAAACAATAACTATCCTTAAACACATAAACCGCCATCACATGTCATCAAAATATTAAACAAGTGTGTCACTGTCATTAGTTGCGTGTCAGTTCATAATAATAGGCTAGTTCCCCCCAAAACGCTCTCTTTTCACACTGGAATTAAAAATTAATTCACATTAATAGATTGACCATTGGGTGTCATTCGAGGCATCAAAATGAAGGCACATTATTCTATTTGATCAGCACGGATTGCCCTAGTCTAACTATGGCGAAAATGAAGACCTCATCCTCAATTTTAGAGGAGATTCATATTTCAGCCCGACCATTTGTCTTCTGATAAGGCTCAAGTGTATAATCCCTTGTTTGTTATTTGTTTTCCTTTCCTCAATTAAAATCATGTCGTCGTTGAATTTGAAGTAATATCGGGCTCTTGAGTCGAGTTGTTTGTCCCAGTCCTACTTTATGGCGCGGAAACCTGGACGTTACTATAAGGGATGAGGAAGCCCTTAGTCTTTTCAAAAGAAAAGTTTTGCGTGCGATGTTTAGTTCTGTTTACGTTGATGGCATTTGGAGGAGAAGACTTAACGACGAACTTTCGAATCTGAGCCATTGGGACAACGCAACAGAGGACGGCCCAGGATAAGGTGGCGCACACAAGTGGAGAAGGACCTCAACCAACTTGGAGTACGCAACTGGCGGCAGCTGGCGAAAGATCGTGCTGGCTGGAGAGGCATATTGATTGAGGTCCAGGTTCACCCGGACTGTAGCGCCACAAGAAGAAGAATTCATTAGACATTATTTTTGAATTGCCGTAAGTTAACGATTTTTGACAACCAAATGTCAAATAAAAAGAAAAATGCTCCATCGCAATTACAAAATCCTTCTTTGGAAAAAGACATCTACAATCTTAAAAAGAAAACAAGTTCTCAGTTTGTGATAACGGTTCTTGCTGTGTAAGTAGATTTCCACTCAGAAGATCGAATGCAAAAGTGTGACAATTAAAGATCATTACTTGAAAGATACGTGGTTCAAAAAAGACCGGACAACAAGCTACACAAAATGGGCAATTATGGTTTTATTGCGTGAGATGTTTCCTTGTCGCTTAATTTGACGCTACGTAAATTTACCACCAAGATTATGCGATTTGACACCGCTAGATATTTTTTCCTGCGGTGTTACGCAAAATACTGTGTCTAAGCCAATAATCCCCCGACTCTAGAGGCATGAAAAGTCAACATTACTCAAGTTATGGCAAAGATAACGCCGAAATATGCGAAAAAGTGACCTTAAAGAATCGCGTGCCGTGAATCTTTCCAAGGCGGTCATTTAAATGCCATTGTTTTTTGCACACAATGGCTAGTCTAAACTTAAAAAAAAACTTAAATTTTCATAAAACATTTATCGCTGTGTATGTTTTATTAAGCTTCATTTTCGAAACCGTATAATGAATGACCCTGTAAGTATTTAAATTTGAATCTCCATTGCATGTATTCCCTGGAGGTACTGTTTCATCACTTTCCAATCATATAGATTTAAAGCTGATTGAATTATTTGTATTGAAAAAGAAACCTTTTATGTGGAAGTTGTCGAGTTATGGCCAAATTTTTTGAGGGTCATATCTATCAATGTCTATCTATCAACAGTCAGTCGTGCATTTTTACTTCCGTAAAGGACGAGTGCATTACGAACTAAACGCAGCAGGTATTATACGGGAAGGTTTAAAAGAAAGGCAACGCGACTCGACAAATTACAGAACGGAGACATATAAATATTAAATGAGATAAGACCCAATCGGCCAGATGCATTTGAAAAAATGAAACTATAAATTCGAATTAGTGTTATCAACAACTGGACGGAATGAAAATGAGAACGTAAGAGAACACTATTCTCTTTGAAAAACAGGCTTTGCATTTCGAAATGAAACATCTTTGGTTTGGAATTTATGTAGAATTCATCATATTGTTTTGACCTGGCCAGATAACCACTTATTTCAATTTTTACACAAGTCTCTTTGAATGATGAACCCTTCAATGACGATAAGACTGTGATTGATTTTTAAGAGCGACGCGGGTGGTCCAACCATAGTGCATGATGTTATTTGCGAATCACAGCTAACGTTTAGTTACTTTTTCAAAACTTATTTTGACATTTCTTTGTTTCAGTGTTAAATAAATTAAATCTTGGAGAGATACACAATTGAGCAGCGCGTTAAGGTTGTTGAAGCCTTTTACCCAAAAGGGGGTTAATTTCAAAACGTATTTCGTGCACTACGTGATTGTGTTTTTTTTTTTTTTTCTGGTCGACGACGATAGGATTTGTGAACAAGAGAAATTGCAGCCTTTTGGCAATTCAGAATCCCCGAGCGATTGTTGAAAAACCGATTCATATACTGTTTGGTGCTACTTAAGGGCTGCCGACGTCCTCCTGCCGAAATCCTTTGAAAATGAAATCGGCCAATGTTAACGTGAACGGTGTTCGCTATTGTGAAATTATAACGGACTTCGCGTGGCCAAAAATTGACCAAATGGACCTGGACGATATATGCTTTCAACAGGATGGTGCCACTTGCCACCCAGCCAACGAAACAATGACTCCTTTGCGCGAGGAATTTAATGGCCGTGTTATCACACGTCGTGGCGGTGTTAATTGGCTGCTACGATCATGTGATTTGAGACTGTTAGACTACTTTCTTTGGTAATATTTAAAGGTGTATTCCTCACATTGACGATCTTGAACCTCAATTATGTCGCAGATTCATTCACTCATTCACTACCATAATGGTACGCTGCACATATTATCTATGATGCATTAATAAACAAAATATTAAGAAAAGTGTTTGTTTTATTTAAAATTATGATCGTGCCCTTTTGTTGGACCAAAATTTACAAATATTTCCTTCGTGAATTCCGTCAGTACTCACAAGTTATTTGTCTTCGGAACAGTTCAAACGAATTTCGTCTCTAAGAAAAGTAGCCGATTAAGAACGTGCCCTTTAGCATCAAACTGAAGACAAGTATCCATAAATCATTCTGTCGTCGCTCAACATGCGTAAGACCCAATTCCATCCCAGATTTAAGTGTCATTCGAAGGCTAAGTTTGAGGATTTTTATCTTAATAATAATTTGTGAATTTCATTCCATTGATGCACTTTGTATTACTTAAACTCCATATGGGACAACGCCTATTTTTAAACTCGCAATGATTGCAAATTACTGCAGACCACTCAGATAAGAAAATTATTTTCGGAGCGTGTCTCATCTCACACTGATGATGAATGATACGACTGCACTCAGATGTATTCACAAACATTTTTATTAAGTTTCTTAACTGTAAGAATAAGTAAACAGAAATGTGGGCGTCAAACTTCCTTTACAAGATTATTTTATATTTAGAATATGATGGCACGAAAAGAGGTCGAGACAATAGATAAGTCACTGTGTCAAGCGAGGAGGAATTGGCAAAATTTGGTGTGCATTTGACGAAAGCCTATCTGCGGAGTTTGAAGGAAATGTCAAGTCAAATTGTTTGGAATGTATTTTCGATAACAAACGTGTGATGAGATTAATCAGAATTGCTGAACGTTGGAATTTTATTGAGTGCTCACGGTTGAATCTGATTTTGGCTAAGATTGGTGAAGAAGCATTTATGTGAGTTGGAGTATAAGGTGACTTCAATCTCGAGTGTTTATAGTCTTGCCACTGGGCCGCTTCATACAAGTATATGTTGATATTCACCACAAATATGCACTATAATTCATTAAGAGGGTTTGTTTCCTGTGGGAGGCTAACACACACCATTCGAACACAGAGCTTTTCTTGTGAATTATCTCCCTATTGTACAGAAACCTCTGAAGACCCCTACTCGGTTAAATAAACTCATCCTTTTAAATGTAAGAAGGTAAGGGGTTAGGTTACCCGGTTACCTTAATTCTTCTTTTTAAATGCGGGAAGGGTAGGGGTTAGGCGCTTGCACAGAATCCCCTGAAGACTCGGTTACCTAAATTCTTCGTTTTTAATGTAGGATGGTTAGAGGTTTCTGAGTTTCAATTTTTGACCACGTTTGTTGCACCCGACTCTGAAATCCCACTTGCAGTAGGGTTATCATATTAAAATGCAGGTTTCCTCCACTCGTAAGAAGACTATAGCATGCTTTTCTTTTTTTGTAGTAGAATTCTAGTCTCTAGAAATAAACATACTTCCCAACGTTTGTAGTTAAATGGCATACTACATGGGGGCCTCTTTTCATGACTGGGGAAATACACGAGTGACCTAAAAATTCGAAATGTTGCCTTCGGGATATGCGCTTAGTTTACATTAATGTATGTTTAAGAAAACAAGAGAAATTTCAATTCTTAATTTTAAGATAACAAACAAATTGAATTTAAGAGCAGAGATTCGCATGCCCTGACTCAATACCACACAGGACTACTGCTCTCTTGTGTGCCACATGTAAGTACGAGTAGATGTTACATTTCAGTGTTCCCCATAGCCAGTAGGAAAGCATATACGACCCACAACAAGTCGTATCGTGGGTTCATTGGTATTTATCGAATTTGAAGCGAACGTACAGCAAAAATAAATCTCCAAAAAATACATTCCGATTCGATTCTCAAAACTGTTTGTGAATACTACTTTTCAATTGTTATATTCAGTCGTCTCACGTTACTCCTTAACAATGAACAGTTGAACAAAGGGCTAGATAAATAGTGATGACTTCATTTGAGTGAATTCATTATTGTTTGCGGTTGAAGTGGGTCGAAAATTAATATGCTGATAGTGATCCAAGCGTACGCGGCACGTTTGTTTGAGTGACTTCGCGCTCATGGGCCCTGTGGGTCAGTCGCATGATTTTTGCGCCAATCGGCTATACATATTGCATGGTATGCGTTTCAATTTTTAGTTATATTTTTTCATCAACCTTTCAAATGAGCCAGTTTTTGTTTTGCTTATTTTTTGTCTTTGCAGTTGCTTTTGTAAAAAAAGCGGCATAAAGCTGTTGTTATGTTGAGTCAGTTTCTAAGTTAATTTATAAACACATAGTATGACGAAAAAGCGACGATTCTTTTTAAAAGCACACAAGTTTTCACAGAAAGTCATTTTAATTATGTCTTCAAATAAAACAAAACTTAAGATATCATATTTCACAAAATCTACAATACTGTCAAATTGCTATTTGTTTTCCCAACCGTACTCGTATAATATTTCAAAGTCATCTGACGACAATTTGTAATCGACCCCTAAAGTGGAACATTCAATGAAATGTATGTATCGGGTACCGAGATACCTTCTACTTAAAGGTCTTAATCCATCCATCCATAATTGATATTTTACACACAAAGCCTTCTTGATAAAATCCAGAAAAGTAATATAAACAGACAACATTTCAACAAAACATCGAAGCAACCCCTAAAAACAGCCTTCAGTATTACAAAATAAGGGGGAATAATCTCCAAAGATCTACATTCGTCTGGGAGCAGAAATATTACACAAGTCGCAGAACAAATTTAGAATTACTTCATCAGTATGAGAAAAAAGCGAAACAAATCAACAGTGAAGAAAGCACATTAAATTCACGTCAATCGACATTGCATGACCCGAAAACAGTTCACTAAATGTGCTCACATCTGCCGCATATGCTTCCGGCACCATCCATACTCCCCGAGGGATCGCAATGTGGGGCAACATGCGCAATTGTTCGAAACCTAACTCAATTATAATTTCGCGTGATCTCACCTTCTGGCCACGCAAACTAAGGCATTTAAAATTCCATAGCTAAATATTCTTTAATTTGCCGCGGAATTCACATGTTGTCACGGCTTGTCGCCGGATCTTGTGTATTCTCCTCAGTAATTAAAAGTCAAAAACAAACCGCACCGCAAATAGGCGCAGAAACATAGGTCAGGCATGAATTGGCCCGCGCCCGACCGAAAACAACCATGTGCACATCTGTCTGTGAATGGCGTCTGAGGGTGAGATCATCAGTGGGTCGAAAGAAAATTCTGCCGTATTTTTGAATAGATTTCCCCAAGCCAGGGGGATACGTGACGGGTGGTCAGGTGCACACAGAAACGTAAATTAGTCTCGAATTTGTTTCAACAACGCTAACTGCGGTCAAGGGAACATAGATGAACTCGCAAAAATGTTTACTTAAAAAATTCCCGATATTTCTTCCATTTGATGGAAGTAATTAAGTGTGACCTTCGAGGAGCTTTCTTCTAAGTGAACTGACGTGATTTGCGAATGAATACAAATTTAGTTGTAGTCAAAGAAAGACACATGGCAGAGTTGATTCTGAACTTCGAGTTTACAACATCGCTTTTATTTTACATTTTTTTTTTTGTTTGGAAGATATAAACTTATTTTCCTCAATTGCATTTGCTATTACAATAAAGACAATAGAAATATTTCACACAATCTATAGCTCGTAGCCTGGAGAACGTACCCTAATGGTAATAAATTTCTAATTCTTCCAAGAGAAGGAGAAATACAGAAGTTCGTATTGAGAACTTTTCTTGGTCCTACTTCTCTTTCTGAACACTGCTTTAACAATTCAGTTCAATTAAATCATATGACTTGTTAGTGCAGTTGAAATAGTGGTTTGGTTTAAAAAAAACTCAGCAGCAATCCGAACTAAACTTCTGCATATTTGATACTTTGTATTATGCCAGTACAGAATACCGCCAAGATCAGTAACAATACCCAGAATAGAATCACTCTTGCCAATCGCTGTTTCCTTAGGCTTAAGGATCGATTGAGTAAAAGTTTTTTCTCTGGAAAGACCAATCTACAACATCACACATTATCACATCATAGGCACATTAACCATGCCCTGCTCTGTGGCCGATAAAAAAGTACCTTTCAAAAAAAAAAATTGTGCAGAAGATATATGGTTCGGGAAGGATTCAACGACAAACTCTATGGGCTGTACGACGGCATTCGCCTAGGCAAGCGCCAACGGGCACAATAATGGCAAGGACAAATATTGTTGATCGCTTAGAAAAAGGATTTAGGATCCTATCTGTCCCAATGGACAGCGCAACAGAGAACAACTTTTGAGATGTCGCATACAACGAAGATGGACGTTGAACGCTTGAAATTGGAGGCAGCTGGCAAAAGACCTTGATAACTGGAGAGGCACGTTGCTTAACGGTCTAGTCTACTCCGGACTGTTGCACCAACCAAAAGGGGAGGATTCTGGGACGGAACGTAAAACCCAACAATCGAACGAATACCATCAAAAACTTGGTATTAAAACACATCTTTAACTTTGACAGTCTCGTGATACTTACTCTGTATCCTTAGATTTCAAAGTGACAAGTCTTATCAAACTCATTGTCAATACTAAAAATTTCCAATTGCCGTTTAAAGATTTTTCATGCATGAAGCATGAAGATGATGTTTAGAAAAACCACCGATTTTATAAAATGTTACCGATGGCCGGTTGAGGTATTCAACTGGAAAACAATTCACATACAAAGTCTGTTCATAAAACAATGTGAATTTTCAAATTTCGCAGGTTACTGGCAGGCTGTTGGTACATTCGTCTCGAATGTATGTTTACAGTTTCAGCTATATGACCTCAACCAACTTGGAGTGCGCAACTGGCGGCAGCTGACGAGAGACCGTGCTGGCTGGAGAGGCATGTTGGTTGAGGCCCAGGTCCACCCCGGACTGTAGCGCCACAAGAAGAAGAAGAAGTTTCAACTATATAGATTTTTTGTTTGTGAGAGGCATGCAAGTTAGACGTGTTTTGCGTGTTCGGTGATTTTCTGCTGTCAAAAAAAAATTAAGGAAATGTTGACAGTGGCATACGGTTAGTGTTCTCCGAGTCAAAAAAATGTTTCATTTTCAAAGAAGGTCGGGAAGATGTAAATGACGACGCTCACCCTGAAGAAAATTGTAAAAGAGTAACATCGAATCATTAGAGAAGTTTTTGAAGATGTCGGCATATCGATTGACTCATGCAAATTTTTCCTGAATTTTGAAGTAAGTTTTTGGCCAAAAACAACACAGTAATCATGCTTCAGCCATCGTATGCATCAAATCTGGCCCTCTGTGTGTTTTTCCAGTTCCCAAGATTGAAGAGACCTACAAAAGGATGGCGTTTTGGGGCGATTAAGGAGATTTAAACCGGATCGCTGAAGAGCTCAAGGGCATACCAAAAAGTGCATATCGGCACTGTTTCGAGGATTAAAAAACTTTACCATTTTTTGTTTAACTTCGATCTACTCACTAATAGCGTTCGAAGAAAAAACTTAAGGACATGCCCAGTCCTGACTTAAACGAAACGAAACGACAAAATATGTCCATTTCCCGAAACAAAACTCTGAGTTCTGAAACTCAATAACCACCTGGAGTGATTGAATTTTCTTTCTAATACTCAAATAAGACCATGAGTTTTTTTCGCCTTAACATTCGTCATGTTTATTACAGTGTTTTTTGGTCTATGATTTATAATCCTAGCTAGTAAAACAACCAATTCTGTTGCATTTTTAAAAATTTAGCTTATTCCTTTTTATGGGTGTTTTTTTCCGCCTACAGATATACGATTTTGATATTTAATCTCCTCCTTGCACATCGCGAATTAAGGCGTGAATTACCCAATTCGCCTCCTTCCCGCCATAAATAAAAACTCAGCACATCTAATTTAAAAGTTTGTGTGTACATAATTTGGTTCGGACTTGCCACAAGCGCTAATTTATTCCTTTAGGTTTCCCCTTCCATACTGCCTCATGGCCCACTTCACACCAAATACGTCACTTCAGAGCAACTTCCTCAATTTTCATCCGCTCGTCAATTATATTCGTCTGATTTTAATTTTTGCATTCATTTAATCAGCAAGTCAGCAGCTCTGTTAAATCTGTGATCTCATGTGAATCTAGGGAATGCCTATCGCACAAAGCAGCCGTCGGTGTTGCTACGATGTACGATTTCAATAACAAGTCCATGATATGTTATCATCTTCAGCTGAAGATTGCCCGTTGCCAGACTCTAACAAGATAAGAGACGACTTGTTTTTTGGAAAGACAATTTAAAATGTGACTCACTGGTTGCAATGTCAATCGGCTTCGCGATTTACATTTATTGCATTTTGGAACCTGTTTATAAAAGTCAATGATCACATCTAATCGGTGAGTGTTTATTAAATCAAGAGCTTGGTTAACGATCTGACATATTTATAGGGCCTGGACATTTTTTTCCAAATTTATGGTCATCCTTCATGAGCAATCGTCAATTGTTTTTCAGGCAATCATTCTTCGTTTGGGAGAAACAGAATGAATAATCGAATTGAGATGTGAAGTCCACAAGGAGAGGAGCTTCTCTCTCTTGTTTTCGTGTTATTGTCCTATTGAACTGCAACTTAGTGTAAAAACCGAACGGTGAGTTTGAGAAGGTTTTTCTAGGCAGTTACGAGTCATTCTCCCTGAGCGTTGTAAGTTTACTTGCACAGATACACAGTGAAACTTTTAATTTATGAACCATGTCTAACAATGGCGCCCAACTTCAGTACATGTCACCGTTAACATTGACACCGGTAACTGAGTATGCGTAAAATTCAAACTCCGATTCGGTGTCCCAGCCTTCCGGTAATTACTTAATATTTCTGCGCCCAAAACCAGTTTCACAAAATCGGCCAAGCGTGGTCATGACATCACCCGGCACGCCGGTCAAAACAGAAACTAGCCACTCGACGAAATTATTACTCCAGAGGCATTAACAATAATAGCTGGAACGGGCAAAGGCCTTACGTCGCCGCTGTCGTTTGTTTGTGAAGCAGTAAAATCTCTCATTCATTCAAAGTGTACTTAAATTTCAAAACAAAACACATGCTAATTTAAAAAAAAAAAAAATAATCCCTCAGATCTAGTGACCGCCACTCCCAAGTACCAGCAAGACTAGAATATCACGGCGGTGAAGACCTTATAAAACATTTGACTTTTACCCCAGACATATTTGAGCCCATCAATGTGTCTATGGAATTTCCAGAGAACGCTTTCATCTTTTTCGAATAGATGACGCAAAATCTTTTGTGTGTGATAATGGCTTCGTAGAAGCCGGCAAGAATGTGAGCTGATTTCGAGTTGTGGTTAATTGTCTGCGAGGTCAATAGATAATGGAGTAAATTCGCTTAGTTCTATTGGATTGAATAATGCAGAAAAGCTGGTTTTGAGGCGTGTGGGGGCGGGGGGCGTGTATTTGTGTCAGAGATGAGATCTTATTCAGTCGTTATTACTTACTTAGCTGGCATGACCATTAAAATCTGTAATCGGACACGTACATGCATTAATTTTCTTGATGGAGATATTAACTTTCGCTAAGTGGACATAAAAGGAGATATGATCACATGCGGAAGACATGTGACAGAGGACCAGAAACATAGTTTTGTGGAAATATTTATGCTGTGCGTGTCAAGAATTTGTGACACGACAGGGTGGGAACTTGATAAAAAATGAGTTGAGTACTATGAGAGGTTATGCAAAAAATGTTCATAAGCTTGGCTTGTTGTTTTCTTTTCGTGACTAAAAATATGCTTCTAGAGTCATACAAGACCAAGACACTATGGACACACCCTTACTGCGGTCTAAAATACCGTAAAGTATGACATGCAGCACAATCATTATGCTGTAAAAAGAATAGTACATGATTCTTCTGCATTCGAGGTTTTTTCAGAATTCATTCGCATGAAATAGTGGAATGTAGAAAAGTCGTTTAATTAGTTTTATCATTTCAGAATGGAAGTTGCGATTAGGATGGGGGTTTCATCAGCAGCACTGCTCACATCATGGTCTATTTAATTTTTGATAATTAGGACGACGTAATTAGGATGTATCTATCTATTTTTGTTTACAATTTAAGGAAACGAATTTTAGTGACGAAGAAAAGATGAGAAGGTTTTTTTTTCCAAAGAATTATAATAATTAGTCAAAAAGAAGATGATGAAGCCCTTGGTCATTTCGAAAGAAAAGTTCGGCGTGCGATTTTTGGCCTTGTTTGCGTTGATGACGTCTGGAGAGGAATATTTAACGAAGAACTCTTTAGGCTGTAAGGCGGCATGCGGCTTGTTAAGCGTCTTTGGATACAATGATAAGGCTACTTAGAGTGTATGGATACCACTGCCCCGCCCCAAAACGTCTTCGAATTCAAGCAACAGATGAAGGCCTAGGTTAAAATTAGAGCACACAAGTAAGAAAGGACCTTAATCAACTTAAAGTGCACAACTGAGGGCGGCTGAAAAGAGATTGTGCTAACTGAAGAGGCATGTTGGTTGAGGCCCAAGTCCACTATTTATATTATTGACGAGATGGTTTCCATTACACACATGCATTAATTCAGTCAAAGTATTGTATGCTCATATTTATGAATTTAAAGCAACTTACAACGCAAATTATAAAAAAAATTCAGTCTACTACATTCGAGTTCGAATCTCCATAAACTTGATTTGTTCGAACTTTTTTTTATAACAAAAATAAATTTTACAACTAGTTGTTTTTGCAAACAAATCTCTCAAACATTTTGTGGATCTCCCGAGATGTTGTCAAACCTGGCAATGTTGCTACTTTGGAAAAAGGATACGAAATGGACGAAGGCGGCTATGAATTTGCAAGTAATTTGAAGAATGATATTTTTTGTCATTGCCATTTTGGTTGCCGTGAAATAAGGGTTAAAAACGAATTTAGTCTTCTTCTTTTCGTTCTTGCATTTAATATAATTATAATTTGAATTTGTACGTTAATGAAATAAACACTAAATTTTCAAAGTTGAGTTTGATATTTCGCGGCAACACGAGAAGAAAATAATTCGTTCTCTATTGTCGCTCATAAGTTGAGATCAATGTTAATAAGAGTAAACTTAGTTGACGGGCGGCGCCGCCGTGACTTAGTCCATCGACTGAAACGCTTAAGGTCCCAAATGTGATTCCGGGACTAAACATTTCGCACTTCTTCATAGTACCACCTCTTTCGAGTTGCTGACTACACTCATAGAGTACTTATTGTTATTGAGAAGCTTCTCAAATCTTGCCATTCGGAGTCGTCAAAAACGTATAGGTCCCTCCTAATTGTAATAAAGCGATAGCACCCACAACACAAGTAATTGCAGAAGAAGCTCTTCTCCTGTGGGCTCTAGTGTCACGCAATTATTATTATTAATTGACGGGCTTCTTAAGGTCTAACAAATTCGTCTTGAACTCAGTCACTAATCTACTCTCCAGGAGGAATACGAAATTTGAGAATTGACAAGTAATTATCAAGACAAATGTCCCCTCTTCACTCACTTTTGATGGAATGCCTCAACAACACTTAAGTAATGCATAATTTGAAAACCATTGCTCATCGTTTGACGTAATTAGCAATTTGTCAAGTTTCAATTATTGATCTGTTGTAAACAACTGTCAGTTTGTTACTTGCAATTAATTTGCTCTCGTTTTTATCGGAACTTGTTGAATGAGTTTGTCTTCGCAATAAATGATTGGCTATCAAGTTTCTATTATTAGTGGCATATCCATAGGAGAGTGACGGATTACAGCGAAGATTGATTAGGTGTCTCTCTTTTTCAACATATGAGTTCAATACAACGTATACTTTAAACTATAGAGGGAATGAAGATTTAGCAAAATTAGAGGACAGTTTCTGGTTCGAAGCAATCTGTTTGTGAAAATATTTTAAGATTGTATGCCGTCCCTTCATCTAAAGTTTTCTTCTCTATCAACTTGTTCAACAATATTCAAAACCACTTTAATCAAAACTTTCTAGACAGTGTTTCGTTCAATATTTTTAGTTAAATTTGTCACCAAAACTCTTTACAACAGTCATCCATAAATGAATAGATTAGTACGACAAGAATTGCCTAAGTGAATCTGTCAGTAAACAAAAACAAATTAATGCACGTACACATATGCGTCTCCCAAAAGGAACGCTAAACGGCTAAGGCAGCCATACAAAAATTCTGATGACAAGCCTGATTCACCAACTCTCGTCTCTTCCTGATTCTCTTGTTATTGTTTTGGGCTTATAATCTAATTGCAAGATAGTCACATGAGAATGACGAAAAATAATATTCAGAAGAAAATATTTGTTAGTGTAGCGTCAAATTAAGGTTTCCTTTACCGTCGTCAACACCAAAAAACCACATATAAGAAAAACCGGTTTTTCAAAGGCACTCTTTGAGAATACTGATAGGGGAGAAACAAAGCATAGCTCCCATTTGGAACAACGGACCAACAAATTAATCTTTATATCTTCGCAGTACATCTCCCAAAATAGTTGTGCGTGAAAACTGACTCCAGGAATGAATCTTATTATGACATCATCGCATCATCCCACCACTTTCCAATTCAGTCCAAATCTGAAGCGCAACGCTCCCTCCTCAATGATACTTATAAGTTTCTCAACACCGCCACTACTGCCACCTCAACCCTCATCTTTAACTCATTTAAGACGAGCCGTGAAATGCGCAAATATTGCGAATGACATCATGTGAACAGGTGCCAAGGCATTACACTCAATTGACTATATTTTGCTTAAGAACTCATTGATATTCAAATCCACATGTGTATAGTATCGTGAAGGTTTCGTGTCAGATTTTTGACAATCACAGGAAGGCTTAAGACTGCAGCGACACAATTAACAATAGGAATAGGAATTCGATTCTCGCCGTTGCGGAATAGAACTCGTGCAAAGGGGGGGGGGCAATTTTAAACCGACTAGGCGTGTGAACTCACCAATTCGATGATTTTCAAGAGCAAGCGGTTGTTGAATTCCATTGTAAATAGATTTTGTTTTGTTTACTTCTTCGCCCACAAACTTTGAGATATATTCTAACGTACTTCACCGACACGTCTTCACTCAACAGAAGTTCAATGATAACTGAATTGTCTGGCAGCGGTGAAGCACTGGCGAAGCGCGGACAGAGAAGCGGATCCAACGACGCACACCGCATACGTTTACAATGGAGTACCACTTGATAGCAACAAGCAGCAACAAAGGCATCGAGACACATTAGCCCTTAAAATCCGAATGTGCGTAGGTGGATGTATAGATGGGTTTCAATGTCGGATGCTTCATAGAAAGTGAATGTGTGTTGATCGGGAAAAAGTTGTGTTGCTCGCAGCATGTTGCGGGAACATTTGACAGTAGTGCCTAACCATTGTAAGTAAGGGAAAAATATTTTTAAAAACGTACTGCTTTCAAAATTCTTTAAGGAAAGTAATAAAACTTAAATGAAATTTTATCAAAATATTAGTGCAGTGAAAAGAAATCCTTTTATATGAAATTGAAGAAGAGTAATCCGATCGAAGTCAAATATGCGCCGTTTTGTTGTCTGTCTGTCATTTTGAAGGCATTCAAAGACATAATTTTGTTATACCTCTCTCATAGGTGAGTGGCATTACAGCCTCCATGGGACGTGGGCCTAACTTCTACAATAATTACTTTTGTTGTGCTAGCATTTGTTCTATCACAAGTAAACGTCACCAACAATTTTTTGCAGACGATTCTTTTTGCACCGCGAGTTTTGAGAAGCCTTTCAATAAATACTCTTTGAGTGTTGTCAGCAACTCGAAAGAGGTAGTGCCGTGGGAAAAAATGAGAAATGTTCCGTCCGGGAATCGAACCTGTTACACCTTGCTGTGTGAGTCGACGCACTTAGGCACTACACCACGGCGACCTATCTCATAGTTCTCATGATCAAGAAACTGTAGCAACCGATTTTGGCAAAGCTCTCCTGAAGCGAAATTTGCTTCAGCAAAAGCGTTCGCCATAGACAGTAACACTTAGTAATAAATTAGAGCTAAGTCCGGACTACTGCGGTCTTTTAAGTAAAAATATTCTTCATCTTAAAATTATGTTTACCTTTCAAAAATTTGCATTATTCGCAAATATAAAAAATCCCTTATTTAGATATTAAACATAAAATGCAATCCTAACATAAAAGGCAAATTTATCACATTGAATGTATGAAGGATATTTTTCGGAAACTCCCCACATGGCATCCGGTTGTGTTGAATTTTGATGCCCTGTTTAAATACTTAGAGAAAAGTTACAAATTGATAAAATATAAAAACACAAAAAAATCAACAAAATCAAAAATGAAAAAAAGGTGCATCACGGCGTATTAGATATTTATGTAAAGCATATAAATAACACATACGCCCTGGTGCACGCGTCCGTATCATGTTACGGACATAGTTAAGGCTTACTGTAAATAGTTAAGTAGTTTTAAGTTTAGAGTTGAGTACACATTGTACATAGGCTTAAGTTTTAGTATAGTTTAGTTAGGTTAGGATTAGGTTAGGTTGAAAATGTACATGCCTAAGTTTAAAAATTCTTGGGCTGAATTTAAAAAATGTCATAAGGTAAAATTTTTTAACTATATTAAAACACAGCCAGTAGGCCGAAAGGCAAAATAAATAGTACCTAGATTAGCTTAGAGTACTCAAGAAGAGTCAGTAAGTTAGATTTAAGATCAATGGATTCAATAAGTAAGCTAGTTTTAAGTATTTTTGTCTAGTATATAAGTAATGAAGAGTGAAAAATAAAAATGCATTCAAATTCAAATTCAATTCCAAATTGACAATAAGTTTTTGTTTTTTATTTCTTGTAAATACATTTTAATTATATGTACAATGTATATATATATATATTTATTCCAGTGATATCATTTCTCCTAATATTACGAAGTGCGCTTTTGATATAATTCTGTAAATTTGATGATTCCAAACAGTTACAAAAAAGGCGAATGCAAAAAAATAATAAATTAAAATTATAGATGATCCCGTCATGCCGATAATAATACATATGCATATTGAAAGAAAACAACTACTGTTGGCTAGTAGATAGATCGCATTTGACGGGGCCGATATCGGTGGTGTGCGGGAAGGGTGTATATGTACATATGTACAAGGTGGGCCAGGAAGGATATATGTATGTATGTTTAATGTTTAAAATTGCAATATTTGCTTGTGTGTCTTTTATATATTTTGAAAGTTCCATTTGTTCGTCAGCTTTAAAATCAACATAATATGCATTTGGAAGTTGGGAAGTTAGTAACTGGTCTGCATTTTTATGCATGCAATTTATTTGTACTGGTTTCAACAAAAAGTTGCGCTCACTCTCTATATGGCAGAACGTGGGGGAATACAAGTGCCGGCTATGGAAGAGTGGATTCTGGTGAACAACTTGACGATCATTTTTTCCTATCCAGCTACACTTTCTACATATATTTCTACATCAGTGTCACTTATCATACCATGGATAGCTATGCTGAACACAAAACTTGCAGTAAAAGAAAACGATTTCGAAGAGATAAATATTTTAAAACACCGCTTGTGTGAGTCTGCCAATAAACGATTTTCCTACATAAAAGGATTTCCTGAATTATCTATTGCAACGATTATCGATCCACGATTCAAAACCAAGTATATAACCAATGATGAAGTAATAACCTGCAAGACTGATATTTTAAAATTTTTACAACTTTCAATATTATCTGACAATAAGAAAATAAATGAACCTGTTGTTCCTTTCTTTTTTTTTTCAAATCCTTATCCTAAAATCGAAAATCTTTTGAATTCGCATGACAGTATGTCGCTAATAAATGAATCTTCTAATTCAGAAGATTTTCCATCTTTCGAAGAACATCTCAAACCTTATTTAAATGAACCACTGCTTACAAGGAACGCTGACATTTTTCATTCCTGGGCTTCAAATCCTTATACTTACTTAAAAAAGGAAGCAATAAAATATTTATTAGCTCCTCCAAATATCGTACCGAGCAAGCAACTATTAAGTGCTGCTGGACAGATTTATGCTGAAAGGAGGGCTAATTTGAACGGAGAAAATTTTGATAAACTTCTATTTCTTGCGTATAATGTCAAGTTGTTTAATTTTAATTATTAACAAATTTTCACCATTTGTACTTCTATTGTTTACTTTTTTTATCATCAAAGCCTAATGGGTTACTTTGCTGACTAAGTCTTTTTTTTCAAAACTCAATAAATGTAATATTAATTAATTTAAAATAAAATAAAGTAAATTTTATTAAATTTTAATATACCCTAGCATTTTCTTATACCATCATATTCGGCTTCGGCCGAAAAAATGGCCTTCGGTCGGACTCTTAATGTGTGTGATTGGCATTTTATGTTTATACAATTGTGTTTTAATTTGTTTTGTCATAATTTCTGCTATTGCTTATTAGGCTGGAGTGCAAAGGGTTAAAACAGTGAATGCTATGAATGTTAGCGATGTTAATTGGCCGCTTCGAAGCTAGAATTTGACTTCTTTGGACTTTTTTTCGTGGAAAAATGATCTGAGCAATATTACGACAAACGAAACCATTAACAAGTTCGTTTTGGGGGGGTAGCTTCTGCGAAGGCAGCTTTGGCAGAATAAGTGACATTGTGTTTCCTGATGAATAGGAATGTTTATTCTTACTAATGAAGCCGTAATACAGAGAAAAAACAACTTTCTTCATTTTCACTTTACCCCTTCGTATATAAGGATGTTGTGGCGGCTTAGAATACAAATATTTGTTCATGAAGCAGTTTTAATTTGTTGACTTCGGTTTTATTCGTTGCGTAGTGATTTTAACATATTCCAGCTAACAACATATACAGTAACTTATGCTTACCAACATATTTGCCCTGATTAGCTCCCATTATGCTAAGAGAATATACTTTTAATTAACTTCAGTATGGATTTACATACAAAAGAAAGAAAAATTAAATTAAATGAGAAGAGTGTTGACAAATCCATGTTATTGTTTGAGGCAGCATTTTCTTAAAGAATTTGGTGAAAAACGCTCATACAGCCATGCGCGAATCCATAAAGAAAACACTTTTCAACATTGTACTGAGATTTCAAAACAAGATTAAAACACAAGGGCAAGACTCAGACTACATTAATTTATTTTGAATACCAAAATCGTCTTTTGACTCGAAAAGCAATAAAAAAACATTTATTTCGCTCAAAAAATTTGTATAAAAGTAAAACTTGTACCATCGCACCGTGCACTGTTTATTTGGCAATCATTTGTCTTTCATCGTGAACAGCGCATCGAATCCAAAGAGGACCCCATTTACAATAGCCAGTGAAGCTTTCACGATCGCCAAGTCACGGGTCCGCGTTCGAAACGAGTACTCCCAGGCTTCTATCAGCAACACCCCGGATGTTATGAACAGGCAGCAGCCCACCACACTGTAGAATATGTCGATCCGCTTGTGGATCGGAGCACGCATCAGAATTCCTTCAATTAAAACTGATTAGTTTCTTTCACACTGTACTCTCAAAGGACCAACCGGCGAATATGCCCAAGACGATGAGGATGTATCCGGCAAACGTTCCGGTGGCGATGAATGACGTCATTATGTCACCATCGTTAAAACTATAAAAATGTAGGGCCAAGCAAGCAATAGCAAATGCGAGCTCCAGAAATTTGACTACATTTAAATGCGCCTTGCGGTCCTCGTTAGCCATTCGCGTGCGAGTTCTCGAAATTCGGTCAGAAATAAGGTCTGCGTACGGCAACAGTTGCTAATTGACTGATGATGACACAAACTCCTTGGTAAACGACCGGCCAGACTTAACGGAGACACAGGAGTACCATCAGCGCACACAAGCAAAGAAGCACAAGAGGAAGGAAATGCGTTTCACTCAAGAGATGATCGAGCAGTACTTTATCCGCCCACGAGATCCGAACAAGTCCACTTGATGACTGCATATGCGGCACACTCAAACGCAATGGGGGAGCTGGAAATCTCCTTCGGGGAATGAATGGGATTTACCACAATTTGTCGAGCATAATTGCTGCGAGAAGGCATTTGCGTGTCGAAACCGGGTTATGAGAACTGCGAACTGCGGTTGTAGACTCAAGTAGGTCGGTCATCTGTGGAGCTGCAAAGGGATCTAGTGTATTCATGAATATGTCATTCAGTGATATGGTGATGTGGTGCGCGATTCGATTGTTTGTCAACTTGCAATTTCGTGCGTAGTAAAGGGGAGCTGAGCGTTCCGTTGGGGGTGTCTAATTAAACACAGTTGTGGCGGTACATAAGGGAACGCCAGAATAAAAGCGAAATCGAAGACTTTGACAATTTTGGACATTCAAGTTTGCTATAGATAACTCCTCCGGAGTGACAATATTATTTTTAAAATCAGATCTAGAGACTTCGTGTATTCCGGTTGCATAAATTGCTACTGTAGACCTTAACCAAAACAGTTTTTTGTGAATATGTTGTTGCAATCAAACAAATTATTCATAAGTAATAAATCAACAAATTGGGAATTTTTTTGTGGACGTCAGTGTACAAACTGCTTATTTGGCAAACATCCGCATTCGGATGTTGAGATCTATTCAAAACTAATTAAGACGTCATCCACTGACATCACCATAAGTTCGCCATTCTCCTGAGCTGCGATGATTCTGTTGATTATTGGCCCAACCCTTTGCTGTCCCTCTCCTTACTAACAAGAGTATCGTTTATTTGCCGAATTAAAAAGAATTACACGTAATAGGACCACTTTTCTTCTTTTATTTGAAAGAGTAGTAAGCTACGGTGATTTTCAAAATGTTTATAATCTGAAAATAATTCGCTTCATCTAGATACTTAGGATTTAAGGTCTTTACAATGTAAGTGAATTGTGAATTGTTGATTCGACCTATTGAGTACGTATTTTAAAAAAATATGCGTCCTATAACTAAGAATAATTCAAATTAAATTTTCTAAGATTAATATATTCAATGAACTAATTTTAAAAATTATAATTGAATGATAAAGTCAATACTTTATATATTCAAGCAAAATATTTTTAAATAAAGAAACATTCCAAATCCCCTTCTACTACAATCTTATGCATTCACTTTAAAAGTAACAGATTAGCGGCTCCATTAAAGTACTCTTATTTCCACTGTTATTACTAGAAAAGCACTTCAATGCTGTTCGCTTACTTCGTAATTCGTTGAAATTTATTAGATGCTTCTTGGTTGCATAGTAAAAATAGTAGAAAATGCGAGCACACGAACAGAAATATTGGTCATACTGCGCAGCACCTGACAACGGTCAGCCGGTGAAGTGTCAATATCCCTCCCATATCATGCTTTCCTGAATCTTGTTTTTCATTGCTTCCAGCAGTTTCTGGTAGTTTTGGTTATCAAAATAAAGAACATTTTCTTTATCATTAACGAATAATTTTGCAAAAAAAATCATATCAAATGGCATCAACATCAAGTGTATCCAGCGACATCGAGAAGAAGGAACCGATTTTCCGTGAAATCAACGCAGATGATCCAGAACCGGAAACAACCGATGTTGAGTCGGCCTGCATGCAGTGCTTTAAGAATGGCACAACACGTATTCTACTCACAAAGATCCCATTCTACAAGGAAGTTGTTCTCATGTCCTTCAAATGCGAGCACTGTGGATTCGAAAATAATGAAGTTCAGTCGGCGATGGAAATTCAAAAACGCGGCGTACGGTTTGAATTGACAGTGCGTGATGTTGAGGACATGAATCGAAGAATCGTCCGTTCCGATTTCACAGCAACAATTATACCTAAGGTCGAACTTGAAATTCCAGTCGGCTCTCAAAAGGGTGAAATAACTACAGTTGAGGGGATTTTCGACAGAACGATACGTGGGCTTAGTCAGGACCAAGAGAAGCGTCGGATAGAAAACCCTGATATTGCTGAATCGATAGATAAGTACATAGAACGGCTGCAGGCATTTAAAGAAAGTTTTCCGTTCAAAGTAATTTTTGAAGACATCTCAGGGAATGCATTTGTGGAAAATCCACTTGCCCCGTCTGTTGATCCCAGTTGTAAAGTGACCCATTTTACAAGAACGCCTGAGCAGGACAAACTATTGGGACTATATAATCCGGACGAATTAGCCGAGGAGCCCAAACCAAAACAAGAGGAGCATCTCTTGCAGCCTATTCCTGAAGGATCCTGGACCATTGAAGATTTACACGGCGAGGTCTACCAATTCAAGACAAATTGTCCATCGTGCAACTCGCCCTGTGAGACAAATATGAAAGTTACGAATATCCCCCACTTCAAGGACGTCGTCATTATGGCAACTGTTTGCGATTACTGCGGAGCGAAAACAAATGAGGTGAAATCTGGTGGTGGCATCGAACCACAAGGCATTAGAATAGAAGTCCGAGTCGACAACAAAGAAGACCTCACGCGTGATGTACTCAAGTCCGAAACATGCCACTTGGAAATTTCAGAACTAGACTGCACGGTTGGCCCCTCAGCGTTGGGTGGTCGTTTCTCAACGGTTGAAGGTATTTTCGTTGCAATGAAAGACCAACTAGAGGGCGATGGAATTCTGTTCCATGATTCCGCAGACCCCGAGACAAAAGGCCGTTTAACAACATTCATTGAGAAGTTCAATGATATTCTGGCGCTGCAGATTCCAGCCACTTTAGTGTTAGATGATCCGGCGGGAAACAGTTACGTGCAGAGTTTATCGGATGACGGTCCAGATCCCAAAATGAAACTGATCCGATACGACAGAACATTCGACCAAAACGAAGAGTTGGGGCTGAATGACATTAAGACGGAAAACTACTGATTTAGTCACGGCACAAACAGATCCTGGAAATTGAAGCAACATTCTCAAGAATAAGAAGTTAATTTTTTACAGATTTCGATATTTACACGCACTCATGAAAAGATGCATTTGATGTTTATTTAAATAAATAAAGTTTTATTTTTCATTCAAAGGCTTGTTTTTTCTTGTTAGCAGTGGTGCTTGTAAATGTTTTAATAAGGTACCTTAATTTTTGATACCACCAGTAGCACAGTTAGGCAGACCATTGTTATGCACAGAAAAGTGAATCAGCATTGGAACGTTCAAATGGTGTTCCTTTGCGCGGCGGCTTTATCTCATGGCGGTGATGGCGAAGTTTGTGCTCGATATTGATTTGCAGACAACAATTGTGCAACTACAAACATCTTTCTCCAAAGTCAGAAGCAAAAAAATTAAGAAACATTAAACGCTTTATTACGAATTAATTCTAAATAGAAAAAAAATATTTAGCATAAACAAAAGAAAAACAGGCATTCATTCTGCAATAACGACAACTAAAAACAAAATATCTCTTTTGGCGTGGTTTTAAAATATTTCTTCCATCGGATCATACAGCTGGTCATAATTCACAATTGGAGTAAATGTTTCACATGGATTTGAACTGGACTGTGAGGTTTCACTAGAGGTGCTGGTCAATCGGTTTCTTGTGTTTGTATTCATTTCAATCAGTTGCTCCGCTTGGAATGCATCTATCGCATCGAGATTGTAACTCAGCCATGGGTACTTCGTAGAAGTCTCAAGCAGTCGTGGCCATTTCATGTAGACACTCTTGACTAGGCGAACAACGACATTTAATCCCCGAATCTCATGAGTCATCTGATCCGGCTCCACATAGCCCAAGAAGTCAAGCACAAGCACCTGTAGTTCTCCACGAACGGACGCGGAATACATTAAGCGCTTGGGGGCAACCTCTAGGAAGTAATCTGTGACGTCGGGAGCATGTATAACCAGGTAGATCATGCACATTGTTTCGTACCACGTGGTGTGCGGACAAATATAGAGCGATTTCAGGGCTGGAATGTGCGGGTCAACCTTCGGTCCGGTCGCATGCGTCACCACTGAGTAGTTTGATGCGTCTTCACCGAGTTCCACAACTTTATCTTCATTCTTTTCGTGATTTTCTTTGAACTTGATCAACTGTTGTTCTTCCTCCTTACGACTTTCGGCTTCCTCCTCATCTAGTACTGCCTGCATGTGTTCGAGGAGCTGTTGAAAATCAAATGTTGTCGGTTCTTCGTCAGAACTGTTGTCAGCTTTTGTAAAAGTAACTTTTGAGTCAGTTTCCAGAAAATGCTTAGTAGCAACATCATACTCCGCCAAGCCCTCCTCAACCAGCAACTTGTTTACTTGCATATCGTACTTATCAGAATGGCACTCGTAGAGAATAATCTCATACCCGTGCATTAGGAAATGATCGTCTAGGACAGAAGGCTTTGAGATCTCTTTGACTGCGTTGGCGAAGTAAACACAATTTTCCTTCGGAATAAGACTCTGAAATTCTTTCTCAGTCGACTTGCAGATAATTCCAGTCAACTTGCAGTTAATGGCCTGAAAGGGAAGGAACTCTATCAATTCCTTGCTGCTGGAACGGAGCTCACTCAGTTCTAGACTGCGAAATTCTCCGAGGTCACAAAAGAAAATCCTAGCTCGCACTTTCTCATCTAGAGAATTGACTTCAAAGCGGTGAATTTTTGCTCGATGGTAGACACCACCAAGTGGTGCCAGACAGTTCTGCATTAGATGTGGGGTTTCTAGTGCACCTTTCTTATGTTCTTTTATCAAGGACTTCATGTCCTGGAACTCTTTACCTTGCCTTGTTGAGCGAACGAAGAACTCTCCGGGGTCTTTAAATTCACAAATTTCAATTTTGTTGAGTTCATCCAGTCTCAATTGTGTCCACTCTTCTTCGGCCTTATTGGATACCTAAGAAATAATAGAAATTTTGTAATTTCGAAAATAATTCGCTAGGCTATGCCTCACCTTGACGGGTGTCTTTCCTTTGGCATTTGTCGACACGTTTAGATTTATCAAGTCTTTCTTGAATTTCAGGTCAGAATCACGGCTTTCGTCTTTCTCTTCTGTAATAGATGTCGAGAACTCCATTAAATTTTCTTCAGCGCTCGGATTCTCTGCAAAGTCTCCCTCTTCATCTGCGATCAGATTTCCCTTTTCGGATTTCAGTAAACCATTTTGCTGGGCGACCTTCTTCACCAAATGCTCCCCATCATCAGCAACAGCGAATTCCTTCCCTATCAACGACCGCTTTACATTCACCTTCAAAGCATAACCTCGGATGGTATTTAGCTTTTCCATAAGCACAAGGTTCTGTATCCAAATAGTGTCAATCAGTGCAAAATCGATGCTTGCCTGGAGGCAGTCATTCTCTCCGACTTCAGTCATAATCCAATTTTTGACAGTACGGGTGCTTCGTGTATCCCATACCCGTTCGTTGTCGAAGGGCTTCACACCCGACAGCCTAATATCCACGGCCTGTGCTGGGAAATCCACAAACATTTCTGGAATCACTAGGAGCTCGTTCGATTTGCACATGATCACTGATCCGGAGTCGATGAGTTTAACTTTGACATTCACCACTTTCACGATGTTCTCGTGGACAATTGGCGGTACTTCCAATATGCGACACCGATGAAAGCTATCATCGCTCTTACACACACACATGTCGTTTGCCCTCAGTGGCCAGTGGACTATCTGTTTACTGTCGTCGCTAATGAAAAGTAGGTGCATATGTAAAGCGAAGCGGCCGAATTCATTCGAACGTCTAGTCACTTCCCAGGTTCCGTTGGTCTTGTGCGTCAACAAGCGGGCTATGTAGTGTGTGGGTGAAAGAACTTCGAGGATTTTTACTCTTATTTCGCCCTCGGTTGGAATGCCATCCAGCGGGATGTCGTATTTAGTCAACTGATGACGGTGAATGCATCGGCTGCTTTCGTCACAGGATCCAAATTCCAGAACTTTGGGGCACATTAGAACTCCGTTCTTTACTCGTGACTCCTCGCGCTCTGCAATGACCCTTTCGGCCACTTTCAGGATGTCCGGATGAATATGCTTCAACTGATCGTGATGTTTCATGAATTCGATCAGTCGTGGCAGTTGAGCATTGTTCTCCTCGTCCAACAGAATGACAGATTTTACATACTCCGTTGGACTGTCGAATGCGTTCTTTATAAAGTTGTGATGCTTCTGAAGGAACACCGAGAAGCGGAAGTTAAACTTTGTCCAGGACTTCGACAGTGAAAAATGAATCAAGATCGTTGCGTTTTGAATCATTAATTCGGGCAAGACACTGTCCATTGTGACGAGAATCTCGTGAGAAATTGCTTTAATTTTCCATTCGTGGATGAGATTTTGATACTCCACTGGGGTGCGATCTGTAAAAGTAAGACACGCCAATCCAACCTCCACGAGATTACTCTCCACTTCGTCCACTTCGTCGACAGAGTTGCAGACGATCACAATGCGTTCTACTGAATAGGAGCACTTCTGCAGGAACTTTACCATAATTGACATCTTCTCGCTTTTGCTTTGCAGCTTTATGGATATATTAGCTTTCGCATAAACCGCCGCCTCGAGGAAGTCCCCGATACACAACATCGGCTGACTGCTGATCTTCAACAACTTCACCATTTGTCTAGTCCAAATCTTCGATGTGACAACCAATTGGAAGTGAAGCTTGCCGCACTCTTGCCTTAGCACCGGCCCAAAGAACTTGTGCAGAGTCTCATTAAATTCGTTAAAGTGGCTTATCATCATGTCCACATCGTCCAGAACGACAAACTGAATGCGTTCCATGTTCAACAAAGACTCGGTTTCGTTGGCCACCAGTAAACGTCTCAGACTTTGTGGCGTAATAATCAATATACCACATCCGTTGTGCAATTCGATTTTTACCTCCTCTGAGTTGCGATATGCGTACGAAGGTACAACAGATATTTTCGTTGTGGAACTCGCCAGCAGACGACGGCATTGACGAGAGATTTTCTCCACTTGTACGGACGAGGGAGCCATGATAACCGCAACTGGCCCATAAGACTGTGGCAAAACGTTCGACTCAGTGCGATAATTTACCATGCTGCAGATAGGCGGAAGGTAGCACCAGGATTTCCCAGTTCTGGCGGGATTGACTACAAAAAATGAGTTGCCTCGGATCAGGTGGGCCCACGCATAAGATTGTATGCGGTACATCTTCGTCAGTCGCATATTTTCCATTTCCTTGTGCACAACCGGTGCGAACATAGCACTGCTCATATTCTCAATCGGTGAGACTTTTACGTGACTGTGTGCCAGGACGAGATGTTCGATCATATTCGTTTTAAGGGAAGCTTCTCCAGCCACCTGTGGAAGACGAATATTAGATTCGTTTTTAAACAGGCAACTGTCTCCACTGGACAGTGCTGTAGGTGCTGATGATTGTGAAGATGGAATCTTTTTTGGTTGTGCGGTTGATAAGTCTGAAGATGGGCGGTCGCGCCACTTGCTTGTGACTGGAGGCAAACAAGGTGCATCCTGTGCCTCAATTGGATTTATTTTTTCAAAGGAACATGATGAGGATGAGGAGGTAAGGAAAACGTCTTCTTGGATCTTTGTCTTAGGTGCCACAACTGCTTCTGTCTTTTCTGGACTCTCCAAGTTCATCAAATCGAATGAGATTTCGCTTGGAGCGTTACTGATTACTGAAACGCCCCTTGTAGCGGAATTGTTGGGGGGATCTTCATTTAATTCGGTGAAGTTAGCATTCATGCTTTCGCTGGTGTCACTTAAGTTTATCAACTTTTCTTCTTTCAACGAATTCCTGGAATTTTTAACTTCACTTTTAGCTCCATTCGTTTCATTAGCGATGAATACCAACAAATCAACAGGCACCTTTGGTGTGACAGCATTGGGTAATATTGGAGGTGGCACGAGGTCTTCGGCCAACGATACGTCTAGAAGGTTCTTCTCCTCGATCGCATCCGATTTTTTGCGTTCTTTTCGAGACCTAGTAAGCCGAAAATTTTGCTCCTCTACATCCTCTGTTCTTCGGGCAACTCCTTTGTCCAAATTGCTGAAATCTTTGCTTCTGTTGCTGTCTTGATGACCTGCTGATGACGACCGGGTCGAACTGTACGATTCGTTGAGGGTTGTTTTTTTTGTGTGCCAATGGTCATCTTCATTGTTGCGCTTCACCAGTTTTCCCACATCGTAACCGCCCGGAACCATACTCATTACATGGAACGGATTGCTGTGGACCTGAAATGCAAATTGCATCAGTATATAAAACTACACACTTTTTTGTTTGTGCTCACCATTCGGCGCAATTCATCTATTCGTGCTGAGGCTTGAACACTTGCTTCATCATTACTGTAGTTGGTATCGGAGGATAGTACTGTGGAATCCTCTACTGAGATATCCTGAAAAATAATTCAACTCTGTGTGATCTTGTATTTACTTATAGTAATTTACCTTTTCAGTTATCTTCGGTTTGCGTTGTGGTATATTGCCGATTTTCTTTTCGAATTGATTAGTAGAAAGACTTTCAGTGGGTACCGCAGGAGCTATGTGATCGGCATCATGGTGAAATAGGACCTAGAAGCCAATATAAAGTGATGTGACCCTCACAAATTTGACCATGAAAACATTTTACACTTACGTTCTCGACACACTCCTGTCCTTGCATGACTTGATCCTTCTTCTCAGTTGTATCGACCACGGCAAGTTCAATAAATTTGCTTTCGATATCTGACACCGACTGCACCGGCACCTCACGTCTATTTTTCTCTGTAACCTGAATTGAAGAAACACCACAAATTACAAGAGTATGTATTTAGTTTCAGTTAGATGCAAATTTCTGTTCACCTCACCTTCTTTCGCAATTTTATCAACTTAGCGGCATGAGATGATACTACAGACTCTGCCTGCGTGCTGGTGCTTTCTTTGTCCTTCACTTGCTCAGGTTCACAATTGTTATTGTCTTTCTGAGAAACGACCTGCTTTGAGTGTGTTTCTTTGATCTTTACAAAAAAAATCGTTTAAAACAATTATTGTAAGGTGATTTTGACCCTCAAAGATATGACCATGACAACATTTTACACTTACGTTCTCGACACACTCCTGTCCTTGCATGACTTGATCCTTCTTCTCAGTTGTATCGACCACGGCAAGTTCAATAAATTTGCTTTCGATATCTGACACCGACTGCACCGGCACCTCACGTCTATTTTTCTCTGTAACCTGAATTGAAGAAACACCACAAATTACAAGAGTATGTATTTAGTTTCAGTTAGATGCAAATTTCTGTTCACCTCACCTTCTTTCGCAATTTTATCAACTTAGCGGCATGAGATGATACTACAGACTCTGCCTGCGTGCTGGTGCTTTCTTTGTCCTTCACTTGCTCAGGTTCACAATTGTCTTTTTGCAATATGAACTGCTTTGAGTGTTTTTCTTTGATCTGTACAAAAAAAAATCGTTTAAAACATTTATTGTAAGGTAACTTTTTTTTAGCAGTAACCTTCTTCAGAAGTAGAAGTCTGGAAGACATGACAGAAGAGCCACAACTTTCGCTTTTATCTTCACTCTCTTTGTGCGGCTCTTTGGGCAAACTTGTATCTTTTATCTCTTGATCCGATTCAGAATTGCGTTTTGCTCGACGCTTTCTCAACTCCTTTAGTTTAGCTAATCGTGTACTTTGCTCATTTATCTAACAAAAAAAAAAAATACGATTATTGGAATTTTATCTTACAAGTGGAGAAATGAAGTGTAGAAGGGAGTCAGCAAAATAAAACAAAATAAACTGAATATGCGATATAACAGAAAATTTATGAAATTAAATTGGAGCAAAGTCAAAATTATTGAACCTATTGCAACATAAACTACTTAATTAGATTAAAGGACTTTTTTATTATTTAAGACAGACTTAAGTATTTCTCTTCTAGAAGGGGATCACAAATTTAACAATGATATTAGAAGGACCACAATCAACTTGGTAAGCAAAATTTCCCGGTGACTGACACAGTCAACTGGAAAAGTTTGTTGGTTGAGGTCCAGCTCCATAATCGATTTTCCTATATGTACTTACTTCCTTGCATATTTGAAGAAATTCTTTAGTTCCAGTTTTACTTTGAGTTTCCTGGCTTCCTTCATCCTTGCACGAGAGATCTTGGGAATTCTTCTCCATCTGGGACAATTTTTGGTGCTGAAAGGAAGACAAATAACTGATCGCTCTCATGATAAAGTATTTTCTTACTTTTTTGCGAAGTTCAAGAAGTAACTTCGCTCTTCCACTTGTTGTACTGGTCTCACTTTCGGCTGAATTGTATTTCTCGCTTTTTTCAATAGAAATATTGTTTTTTCCTGGAATCACTTCAAATACTTCGAGTGGTGGTTTGGGTGGCAGTCTCTTGCCTTCATACTTTTTCTTCCGTCTCTCATGCAAAGTTCCTGCACATCCCATTAAGGTATCCTCATATGTCTCATGCAAGTCCTTTTCCTTGTAATTGCTGACACTTACAGAATCGTCGAATGACAAATCGCTAGCATCGAAGTCAGTAAATTGTGCCAATGGTGACCGATTTTCTTCAAGTTTGTCCAAGTTCTGATTTCTCTGACACCAATCCATTACTTTTTGCTTCGCAAAATTGTCACATGAGAAGTCTGACCGCGTCCCTGATAAATTAAAGCTACCCCCATGAGCATAGTCAACGTTTAAAGAGTTTAACTTGTTATCAATAATTTTCACGTCACCGCTGTTCGTTTGCCAGCAAGGTATACTCGCGGTCCTAAGATTCACCAACTTCTCCTTGAAACCATTTGTGCACTTCATGGCAGTTTCCAGCTTAAGCAAATACTCACTGACCATAAACTCAACGCCCACGTGATTAACAATCTTTACATCTCCAAAATATTGCCTGCCGGATGGCCCTCCATTGAGGGTGAAACTCTCCACAAACGAAATCGAGGCAGCATCATTAATCAGCTTCTCCAGTAATTCAACAGGTCTTTTCGACCAGGACCTTTTGCTTATTAGGTTATTGCTGGTTGTTAGGAAATCAAACTCCATTTCGGCGGGAATTATGTTGGCGATGCCACCGCATCGGATGTGATCTGTTTGCATGGCGTACGACTCTGGCAACTTTCGAACGTAAGTACGCCTGGTCCTGAATGGAAAACCATAGTCCAGTGCCCAAACAATATATTCGTTTTCGGCCTTTGTATATTCAGCTATGTACTCGATACGTGCTCGGATGAATTTGTTCCATGACAAAAATGCAATTGCAACCACTTCCCCAACGATTGGACGATGGGGAACTAGGGCTGCACTTTGTTTAGCAGTGTATAGTAATTGCACAGATTCCTCAATTCGCTGCAGCTCTTTAAAACCGGCAGTCTGTACATCAATTTTATGGTACCAAAATAATTGGGGATTTATAAAGTGGGTAATGGCAATATATTCCTCTTTCCCCATCCTTGGAACTGTTTTTCGCTTGCTAGAGCTAGCAAAATAAAGTTTTTGAAAAAAATTGTTTTTTACCGTTTAATATCAAATTATGAGCAAGATCCACCGGTGAAATACGATATTCTATCAGTTGAAATGAATCAAAACAAATGTCAAAAACGTCCGCTAGGAATCCATCGAAGCTTGCTCGTTAACCGAATGGTATAAAGAGGAGATGCCAAGTCCCCGTTTTGAGAAACTAATGAGGAATGGCTTATTGTATATACCCATCATACCAGAAGTATCGAGAATTTCAAATAGAAAAAACAAATATATAAATATATATATAAAATTTAATATATATCTTTTGTTTGTAAAAAACTCTCTATTCCCCTCAATTGATTTAACATGTGCAGCGTATAACGTCCAAAAATTAAACTTTTCAATGGACTTGGCATTACTTGTGCGTAGAACGCTCAACTGTCAACAAAAAGTAAAAAATAATAAAGAAAAAAGTATTTTCCAACTAGTTCTGTAAAGTTTTTCTTTTGATTTTATTGAAACAAGTCAGCTCCAATTGAATTGCAAGCATTTTCTTAACATAGCATTTTGCGTGCATTTGGCTGACATCACAATTTATGACCACATTGAAGGTTTTCGGAAAAAAAGATGGGCAGAGGATCTGCTCCTTGTAGAGTATGCATGAAGAAATCCAAACACACAGTTGAACTGCAAGCAATCTTCGTGCGGAAACCTCGAATCACTTATCTAGAGAGCTACAATACATGTACGCAGCTAAATGCGTTAATAGATGATGGTCTTCCTAAGTTTCTATGTACGATTTGTAAGGATGAACTTAAGGCGGCATTTCAGTTTGTTGAAAAGGCAAAGGAATCCGATAGAAAACTTAGAGAGAAACTGGGAGGACATCGCATTACTAGGAGCAGTCATAGGATCAAACAAGAAGAGCACAGTAATAATTTGCAGTTGCCACCGCAAGTAGACGTGGAAACTATATTCGAAGAGATTAAAACTGAGTTCATCAACTGTTCCAAGGATCCACTCGAGGATTCCGATGTGGATGTGAGTTTTTTTTTATGGTACACATATGAATGGTGATAATTCAATTCTGCTTTTCCTTAATATAGAGCGATGAGCGATCCGAAGACGAGATTGAAATGAATTGGCTTAGCGATGGCGAAAACCTTGATAACAGTATGGAAATAGACAACATAGCCGATGGAAAGTTAGCGGATGATGACGATGACGAGGATGATAAACCCCTTAAAGAGCTACTCATTAAGAAAGGTTCGTCTTTGTAAACGTTCTCAGAAGAGAAAAACTTTACCTAAGTATTATTTCCAGAGAAAGTAAGACCAGCTAAAATCGAAGAGCCACTAAAACAGCCAGCAGCAGTGGACTCTTCGGATGTCTTCAATGATTTTCCTGAGCCCGACAATTTTTCCTCTGACGACGATGATGTATTTAATGATGAAATGACTGAACACGTCCCAGATCCTCCAACAACGGCAGAAGCTCAGATCTTTCCTCAAGGTAACTTTCATCTCTTGCTATTTTTGAGTACCTTTGACGCCTTCGCTAATCCGTAGGTCATTTTCTGTGCAAGATATGTAAGAAGACATATTTCACAGCGGCTGGACTTAAGGCTCACATTGCAGTGCATATGCCGAAAAATACAAAAGCAAAACGTGTTCGTGGTCCAAACAAGAAGAAACGAAAAAGCAAAAAGAAATCAGGCACAGGAGACGAAGACGACGACGAAGCCGGAGACGAGAACAAGGATGAAGAGGAGGTCGAGTTGAAAAAAGATGACAACACCGTTACATCAGAGGGAAAAGATTTACCAACGAAGGATGAAGGGGACAAGCCAGTGGAAACAGCTGAAACTGACGGAAAGAAGAAACGCAAAGGAAAGACACCGAAACCCAAAAAAATGTTCCCATGCCACGTTTGCGGGAAGCATATGATATCCGCCTCAAAGCTGCGGTATCACATGGTCATGCATACTGGCGAAAAGGACTACCTCTGCACCATGTGCCGTAAGTTAAAGTACCCCCCTTTAAATGTAATTAACGCAAAACTGCGAATTTTCAGCTAAGGCGTATTCCACGATATACGCCCTCAAACATCACATGCGCACCCATACCGGTGAGCGGCCATACGAATGCAAATTTTGCGGCGACAAATTTACCCGTCCCACCACGTTGAAGTCTCACATGCGTCGACACACCGGCGAGAGGCCATACGGCTGCGATATCTGTGGCAAACGTTTCATTCAACACTCGTCCATGACCACGCACATGAAACTGAACCATATGGCGAAAACAATTGCCTGCCCGCACTGTGATAAGAAATACGCCCGCCAGACTGATCTTAACACTCACTTGCTCAGTCATACGGGCGATAAGCCATTCTCGTGTGATCTTTGCCCGAGTCGATTCATTCGCCAAGCGAATCTAAACAAGCACATGAATCAGCATCACTCACTGAAAGCCCATGCGGCAGCGGCAGCAGCATCGGCGGCAGCTGCCGCTACCGCCGCAGCCACTGATCAGATGCTGAGACAACAGACAGTGCAAATTCAACAACAACAGCAGCAACAACAACAACAGCATAATCAAATCCATACTCCTTTGCCGCGGGTAGTAGACGTAAGGTCCTTGGCGAAGCAGGGACCATCATTAGTGCCGACTGGAGGGGTTATAACTGCAGCACCAACTAGTGTGGGAAGCGACGAGAGCAATAGGAAGCAACAAATGTTGCCGCCCCCTCCACCGCCACCCCAGCCACCTCCGACAATATCTCAGTCAACACCACAGCAACAACAGCATCATCAGCAACAGCAGCAGTCACAGGCACACATGCAGCAACCGAACATGGGGCAAACACATCCAGCAAACAATGTGAACAGTATTCCAATGAGCATGAATATTGCTGGTATTCCCGGAGGAATACCCACACACAACATATTGGGTCCCCTTCAAACGGCTGGTAGTCTTGGGAGTGGTTCAGGTGGTGCGACCCACATCGCAACACATGGTCGATTAGAGTAAGTTCAATTTTTGTTTTTTTTTTTTTTGTATCGTTAAACACATCAAAAAACTTTTTTCCCGTCCAGGTCGGTAGAACATTTAAAAGGCATCCATCATCCAGTTGAGAACTTAACAAATCTCCTTGGGCAAGTCATCGATCCGGATCGTATGGGCCGCTCAGTCGATGAGATAATCCGTTGGAACTGGCCAAATGGATCGTAATTGAAGAAACACCAGCAATAAATTGTAAAAAAAATGTTGCAGATTTATGTTTAAGTTTTTATTTTTATACTGGTATATTGTATTTCTATGATTTATAATGCCACGCGAGCGTGCAAAAGTGCGGTGCCATTTTTATTTATGGCATCTGAGATATAATCCGCTATATTTTTGTAAGACTAGGCTTAAGTAAGGAACACTATGATACATAGATGAACATTATGTAAACGAATGGCTTTTTAAAAAGGAACCAGAACTAGGTTATGGCGCATTTGATGTTAAACATTATTCGCTGCCGCGACAATTAGATTGTAAACAAATTCTATGAATTAAGTGCAAATAAAAAAAAACATTTGAATGGTTTGTTCCTGTTTTACAAGAGGCTTACTGACAATAAAACAAAAAGGCCCTTTCGTTTATCGAAATTATAACAAAGTATATGCTGCCAGCTCAGAAGAATGCACGACACCGACGTCTTGGGTATAACGTCATAGTAGGCAGCAAAAACTTCGAGGTGGTCCAGCGGTTCGTCTATCTGGGATCCACAGTAAACAGCACCGAATTACCAGTTACTGTTTTTCTGGAAATTAAAGTTATCCGACTTATGGTTTTGCATTGGTTGACGTACTTCTAATAAAACAGCGATTGTTATCCATGGGACGCATTGAATGCTTTACATGAAGACTAGCTATGAAGAAGTTCTCCGCCCAGCACAGCTTCTATGTTTAAATAACGCCCATCTGTTATAGTCCACCACAAAAAAAAAAACACTCCTCATCGGTATTAACATCCGTTATTTGTACACATTCCTACTTTATTTAACGACGTACAATTGTTGTCTTTTGATCACTGTTTACCCAAGTGAAATGCTTATCTCTGGCCTTTATTTCTATTGCCAACAGACCCCAGCTGTTATATTAGCTGGCCTTTATTTCTATTGCCAACAGACCCCAGCTGTTATATTAGCTGTTCAGTCGTCATCTTCTTACTTATTGGTTTCTGGTTATTGGATTCCGAACGACAGATTGATAGATTTATATTATACCAATAAATACAGTATACCTCAGTGACATACCTGTATCAAATTCAAACAGACAGAATGACAATCTGATGTTGAAACAGGTCTAATACATAGCATTATTTCGTTTTGTTTATTTCTCACATAAACAATGGAAAAGTTTGCTGAAATTTGTCGGACTTGCAATACAGAAAGATTAAATTTAGTTTATCTCAGTTCAAATGCCCCAGGAAGTGAAACACTTTCACTGCGGGACGTTTTGTGCGTCGTCTGCCCTTCGTTACCAACACAGTTCGATGAAAGACTTCCTCAGCAGATTTGTTACTTTTGCTCCAAGCAATTAGAAATTGCGTACAAATTTCAATTGCAATGCAAAAAGTCATACGAACAGCAATGGGAACTTGTCGAATCCTCGCTGAAGAAGGAACCATCTCCTATGGAGACATGTGTGAAGAATGAGGATAAAAGCATTGAATCAAACAAGTAAGTTGTGATTCTGCTACCTGCACATCTTAATGTAATATAATCCCTTGAATAGGTCCAGTGAAGAGGACGAATTTGAAGACTCATCCACTATGATAACAGAGAACCTAGAGTTTTTGGATGAAGAAGAAGTCGACGAAAGTGGTTAGTTTTGCAGAGCTTTATTCTTCATATTCATATGTTAATTTATCGCCCTAGAATTGGAGGAAACTCAAGAAGAGCATGTTAAACACGATCTGCAATCATATCCCGAAAGCGATGCTTTAAACATATGCTGTCATTGCAACAAAAAGTTCCATACATCTAAAGGCCTTCAGTTGCACGAGAAGCTAGCACACAAAAACCTTAAGCCGATTCTCCTACAGGCTGAAATCCTAACTATCGAATGCAAATACTGTTTTCAAGTATTTGAGAAACGGAGCCAACTACTGCTTCATTATCAGCGAAAGCACACAGACGAGTTAGGCAACGATTTGACGTGCAACGTCTGCCAGAAAACATTTAAAGAAAAGGGAAGATTTAAACATCACTTGTTGTTTCATGGGAAAAAGAAATTTATGTGCACGGTAAAGGACTGTAACCGCACTTTTGTGATAAAGTATAAGTAAGTTTCGATGTAGAAATTTTGAAATAGTTTAAGTAATTCTTATTTATTTCTGTAGGCTTACAGACCATTTAAAGCGATTTCACGGCATAACATTAAGTAGCTGCGAGATAAGGGGGTTGGCACCTAGTATAATTGATGAATCATAGCTTTGCAGGCGTATTGACTATATAATCCAATTAAATAGTGCTTGTCTTTGTATATTTAGTACACTGTCTGCCCTTATCGGTAGCTATAATTGTGAAGAACTAAGGTGAAATGTTATTATATAGGCAACAGCACTTAAATCGCATCTTTCGGGTTTAAGGAGAAGACTGAACTTTCGGTTTGAAGATCAATTCATTGCATTCGCTTGGTCGGAAGGACTGAAAAGAGTGTGCATTATATAAGTTTTTTTTCGAAGATACTATTTGAACTGTATCCGACGCCATTATTAATTAGGAATCAAATTGTTGTCATGTAACCCCGAATTTGTCATAAAAGAAGCTTGCCATGAAATGTAAATTCCTGTCTTGACTTTTCATACTTCCGCTCTTAACTGGCTTCCACTGTTCCTTTTGATTGCTTCCATTAGAAATGCAGAGACAGAGAAACCTTAAAAAAGTTAATTGATTTATTTTTTCCGATCTTCGTTCTTCGCCTATTGAATTACAGAAGTTCCAACATAAGAAATTTTGGGCTTACATTGATTTATTTGACTTGGCAGCACTTAAGCAAAAACCATCACTCAAGGAATTGACATTTCGCTTCAAGGAAAAAAAAAACTCTTGACAAATGAAACCATTTTTTTGTTAGACGAGTGAGCAGTGAATTTTTGTAGGAGAGTAAAGTATCATAAAACAATAAAAACAAGTCGCAATTTGCGAAAACAATATAAAGCCTTATCCTCAATTCATTTCCACATCACAAACATGCATTGGGTTGGACAAATTTCGATTTTTCTTCTCATATGCACTTGTACGGCTCGTAAACATCACCTTGAAGTTCGCGTAAGTTCCCCAACAATATTCATTGTGTTTACTCATATTTGGCCACGCTGGAGTTATTGATCAATTTTTGTTATGTTTAATTTTTTAACAGGATGACATACGTCGATATATTGCATTAAGTACATTTGGCTTCTACCAAGGTGGTATACTAGACGTAAAATTAAGTAATTTTGTCATACCCGAAGAGCATGAAAATGACTTGGTAATTACTCATTTTACTTTTCGTGGTCTTTTACGTGTTAATTTGTCTTGTCTTTTAGTTTGGACTGTCTTTAGATAAAACGACGGTGGATGCGATGAATCCATACCTTGATTCACATCAAAATAAATGTATTTTGGAAGAATCTGTGTCAGCACTGAGAAGTGGCCCAATAGTTTTCTTCCGAATGGATCTTAAGAATCTAGTGTAAGATGATTGAGATATCAGAAGTCCTTTTGATCATCATCATATTTAAATTTAAAGGGTACACGTGACATGCTCTTCTGATTGGAAAAATTTGCATATATATCGGAACCGTACAATGCTGCCTGTGTTTAGGTCAAAAAGACAATCAAAGGTCAGCGACTCATCACTGTTCATGCAAAGGAGGAAGAGACGAGATCTTGCGCCAGCAGAAGAAAATGCCCCTACTCCACCGGAGAATAAAGCGATTTGCAAGGATCTCACTCTTCCAGTGACAAAGAAGGAAGTTGGCAAATTGAAATTCTACAATACTTCTGTAAGGAAAAGCCACTCTCATACAGTCCAAATGTTTATTAAAGTGTTTGCTTTTTAGTTCTCAATGTTCGTAGCTTCTCCTAACGAAGAAGGGCTCTATAATCTATACTTTCACGCGTGTCCCAACTACTATGGCTACAAATCTCTGTCTTTGGACGTCGATATTGAAGAGAACAACAATGGAAATTTTCTTTCAGCTGGCGAGATGCCATTGCCTGCTTTATATTTTATGATGAGCATTCTGTTTCTTTTGTCTGGACTATTCTGGGTATTCATTCTTAAAAAGAGCAAGTAAGTTAAAATGTCTGTGTGTACCATAAAATCAAATCATGAACCACTTTCCTTTGCCTTACAGACATTCCGTTTATAAAATTCATTACATCATGGCTGTGCTGGTTTTCTTGAAATCACTGTCGTTGATGTTCCACGCCATCAACTACCACTTCATTGAGGTGAAGGGGGAACACGTCGAGGCCTGGGCGATTCTTTTCTACATCACACATTTGTAAGTTGTGTGCCACGATGCTGCTAAAGACTTGTTTGCAAAATAGAAAATTTAACTTTAAATGGTATAACTTGGTACTTTTTCAGACTAAAAGGCGCAGTTCTCTTCATAACAATCGTCCTGATCGGCACTGGTTGGACCTTCATTAAGCACATCCTAAACGACAAGGACAAGAAAATCTTCATGATTGTGATTCCATTGCAGGTAAACGTTGAAATCCTCTGTAGAAGATGGACACATCCAAGCTGGTTGTCTTTCAGGTTCTTGCGAATGTTGCGGAAATAATTATCGCTGAAAGCGAAGAGAGTGACATTGAGTATCGTACCTGGCGTGATATCTTTATTCTAGTCGATTTGCTTTGTTGCGGAGCGATCCTTTTCCCCGTTGTGTGGTCCATTCGCCACCTGCATGAAGCATCTGCCACGGACGGCAAAGCCGCAATAAATCTACGAAAATTGAAATTATTCCGGCAATTCTACATCATGATAGTTTGCTACATTTACTTCACTCGTATCATTGTATATCTACTGAAAATTACAGTCGCATTCCAATATGCCTGGCTAGATGAGATGTTCCGCGAAATGGCGACATATGTGTTCTTTGTACTGACGGGCTACAAATTCCGTCCGGCATCGTCGCATCCATACTTCGCAGTACCCGATGATGATGATGAAGAAGAGGTCGAAGTACTTACAGAATCCGGTCTGACAGAGGGTCTCCATAAGACGAAAGCCCTTAATCGCAATGCTCCACCAACAACAACAATAGTCGAAACAAACGATGAGGAGAAAGAAAACCTCCTTAGCAAGCGAGAATCGAGCCACGAGTACGACTGAGCAGTCAATGAATCTACGAGGCATAAGAAGGAAGCCATTACAGACTTAGAAACAGAAGAAAAACAAACGTTGGACATTTTTATTATTGTTGTGGCTTTGGCAGGCGGCTGGCATAACAGACTGAAGAACTTATCTTTTCTTTATTGTACTAGGGAAAATATAATGTGGACAAGTCTTTATTATTTGTTTTGTTTAATTTTTAGTGTTTAGTAAGGTAATTGAAATGTTAAATATGTATTCAAACAAGGGCACCAAGATTGAGTGAAGACAAGTTGATGAACCAGACGAAGAATCAGAGAATCATAGCAATCCTTTTACACACACCTTCAAGTTATACAACATTTGCTGAAGTACTTTTAGAAACTGCTTTTAACAAAACAAAACTTTATTTATTCAAACAAAAATAAAACTGTATTTGAACTAGATTTAGCTGTGTACTGTGTAGAGATCATTGAAGAAAAAAACTTAAATACAATCTCTTTTGAAGACCAATGCTGGTATTTGTAATGTGATATGTTGACCATCTAGGTATGAAAGGGCACGCAATCCTTACTCGAACTTCGATTTGAATTTGGGCATAAACTGTATAAAGAATACCATGTACGTTGTTATGGATCCCACGGCCTGAAAGTAAGAGGAAAACATGTTTTTGAATCGATAAAGTTGTAAGTGTGAATGCATCATGACCAAATGGTTCGTTGAAAATAACGAAACTCACCATATGCCAAATTCATTAAAACTCATTTTGCAAAAGATTAGAAGCTAACTACTCTTTACAGCTGCTCCAAACCAATTGAACATCGCTAAGACTATTTAAGTTTTTAAATTTTTATAAAATAAAACTTATTGATCCCCGTAATCTTAGACTGTTTATGAATTTTAAAACACGTCTGCAAAAGTTGACTTTTCGAAAACGTGTACAGGCTCTGGGATTTTTCCATCAACGTTTCCGAGTTTCCAATGTACATACATATGTATATGTGTATATACCGCTTGTCATATATAAACGCCGCTCCCTATCAGATAATAATATTGTTAATCTTTCCCACTCCTGACCTCAAAAGACAAAAGCTGTGAGCGTCTATGTTCCTTCATTAACTTAATAAAAAAGCTATAAGCTGCATTCAAAAGTATCATAATTTTGCAAGTTTCATTTACGACACAAAATTATATGAAACCAATCAGTAATGTGTATTTCATAAAATCCAAATATTGATGTAAAACATCAATAGGTAAATTTGAAAGAATACAATTTATCACTCTAAACTGCGTTTCACCCTTAATGATGGCGGATTCAGAAACTGTTTGTATTCCACTGACTTATGCAATCTCCAGCATAAATTTTTTTTTTGACTTACAAGTAGAATACAAAGTAGTTAAACAGACGTTTCATATCAGGTGTTAAAACTGAGCTGATGAATACAAACGACTACATTAGTAAACACATCAAGAATTAAAATTCTTCCACATTGTGAAACTTGAAAATGATCAGAGTTAGAATAAAGTTGCTCACCCTCATGCGTTAATATGAGATAAAATATTTGTAAAGAAAATAATACATTTCTAACACGAATCACAATATCACTACTACCGTCAATACATTTACCAATACCAATGCTCATATCGAAATCAAAATGTCTCCCTCAATACTAATACCAATCCCAATACCAAAATCAATACCAAAACCAGACTTCTTCTTTGGCTGCCGCTACAGTCCGGAGTAGACATGGGCTTTTGCCATGCATGCCTCTCAATTTAGCTCGGTTTTGTGCTAGTTGCTGCCAGCCACGTACTTTGAACTGATTAGGGTCCCTGCTCTCCATGACCCGGCCATCTGAGACGAGAGCCTCGATCTAGCTTGAACAGATCGATGTCCCTGTACCTTCTGTACATTTCATCGTTCAGTGTCCTCCTCGAAAAACCATCATCATATACTGGAGCAAAAATAAGGACTTTTATCTCGAAGCCACAAATGATCTCTTCGTCCGCTATTGTTCACGCTTCCGCACCATGAAGCAGGATTGAGACCATCAAGGTCTTATATAGGGATATTCTGTTTCTTCGAGAGGGGGCTTTATTCCTCAATGCCCTTCAAAACCCAAAACACACCAATTGGATCACGATCCTTCGTTTTATCTCTGTGTTGGTGTTATTGCTTATAGTAATCTCGGAGCTTGGGTAGACACACTCTATCACTTCTTTCAAATTCTAGCTACGTATCAATAGTGACGTTTTGTTCAAGACATCGACGCTAGTATACCTTTTTCGTAGACAGCTAATGCTTTGTCTTGCCCTCCTAAGCCGCCAGACTCATCTTTAGTGCTTCCGTCTCGATGCTCACAAACAACCGACTGACAGCCCGTTGTGTTCTGTTCCGATGTTGTAAATGTATAATTAAGGCAAGATAATCTCTCTTTGACATCCGCGCGATATTCTCCAGAATTATGTTAAAGCAATCGCATGAAAGTAACTTTGTTTCAGTCCTTTTTTGTTATCAACTTTATTTAAGTCCTATATTTAAGGCCTTTTTTTGTCATCATAGGTCTCGGTAAAATCTTTATCGACATTGACGGAGTAACCATCATTCTCCATCATCAATCTCCAATAACGGATGAGTTTTGCGGGGACGCTAAAGTAGACAACGCGCTATGAAGCTTGCTTCTATAAATACTGTCATATAGGGCCTTAAAGTCGATAAATGTATGATCCATTTCCAAAACCAGACGAGTAGGTATATCTCTGTGACTGCAATGGGTCAACTGCAACAACAAAACCAAACGTTTTTACGACTGCAATCCATTTTCTTCATTTAAATGTTTCTGCTTATTGAAAACCACAAGAGGAGGGTAAACGGCCTATTTGTTGCCACCCCTCTAATTATTGGCACATGATATCAAAACACAATCAAAACAATCATCATTGGATAATTTGTCAAGCGGTACAGTCAGATTTCTTTCTTCGGATCTTGAAAATGATCTCCTACGGTTTCATATTCTTTTAAGTTGCGTAACCTTGATTTTTTAAGTTCTTATCACTCATAAGAAATCCAGGAACAACCATTTAATGAGATTTCATTAACGCTGTTTAAAGAAACAAAAACAAAAGCTAACCTTGGTAAGCATATAACCGTCCATAGAAGCAATTCCAAGTCCATCAATTTTGATCTGCTGGTGCAACAGTTGTAGTGAGAAATTCTGAATCTACAAAAACAAAAACCATCAGGTATCAGTATTTCAATCAGGTTTAACAATTTCACCTGAATCGATGTGGCCACGTTATCGTCGCTTCTCTTTAGACTATGAACCCTGTACGAGATGTATTTCGCCTGAAAATGCATAAGAATCGAATTAAGCGTTTCCACGTTTGTAGACATTCACTTACCGCATTCATGCAACCCTTAGCAGTTATCAGGAATAATGGAATCTCAAGAATCGCCGTTATCAAAAGAACATCCTCTGTAAAGTACAAAGAAAAACACCGTTAGATTGAGAGCAGGCAAAAGTCACGAAGAAGACGCACGAATCGAAAGTTCCCCAATGTAGCACCTCCAGTACAACCAATACAAGTTGGTCAGCAAATGAATGTAATTTTTAACGTAGTTAGCAATTATCGAAATGCCGCATGCGTCCTTGAAATTCTGAAGCATCTCATAAATGCACTCGTAAGTCTTTTGCTTCTGATGGATATGAGTGCGAATGAATTCGTCAAATTTGGAAAATGTGACGCGATGCTGGCCAAACTCTGTGTACTCAACCAAGAGCTTTAAGTCCTTTTCCAAGTTCTGAATCTCAACTTTGACTAGTTCGACGGAGAGTATCATGTGTAAAGTCTGCATCTTCAACAAGTACGTTGTTGAAGAGTGTATCGCAAGAAACCATAAGACTGGCACTTGATTAGAGGCAACAATTAAAATCTCCAGGATAAGGATGATGCCCGAATATCCATAGAACTTGAAAAAGAACCACTTATACTCCAACACTTGCTGCGTCAATGGCATAAGGCGGCGATATTTGCTGAGTTGTGTGTAAAGTTCCCAGAAGGTCCTGTGTTTGCGCTTCTTGAACAGCGGCTCAAGGAAGTATACTTCCATGGACAAGGATGTGATTGACAACTTGATAAGTTCGATTGTGAATCCGAATCTGTCATTCTGGAATATGGGGTCCTTGGACTGATGTAGGAATATCCCAAGGGTCAGCAATTTGTACAACGTCACAACGATAAGGCCCCATACACTCCAGAGGAGTTCTTCAATGCGAATCTTCTTTGGGTCACTCGAAAGTGAGATTGGCAGAAAAGCACACAAGCGAAAGACTTTTAAATGCCACCGAACCAGAGAACAGATTTTGGCCTCCATGATTGCAACAACAAACTGAACTAAAGCTAAACAATATGCAAGGCATTTCAATTAGTTAATTCACCTGCTGGGGAGATCCTTAATTATATTCGATGCACCCTTATTCCCACACCTCATTTTGATTGATACCTTCCATTGGGACGGGGATGAGAAAGTGTTTCAGTTAATTAATTTTTCTCTCGCGCAAACGAAGAGCGACAATATTTTATTCATCAGACAAGAGCGGATAGGAATGGTGTTGACTCAGCCTGTTGTCAATTCACTATGGATTGCGGGCAAAGTGTAATAGGAGATTTAGATAGACGCATGGAAAAGTAGGATCGATTTCGTCAAAAATAATGCCTCAAGCACAGCACGAGCGTACAGCCTTCCGAGAACAACACAGTGTCGGATTCTTTCCTTGTTGAACCCTAATATCAAGGGAACAATGGAGTAGGGACACGACAACAGAATATGACCTCGAAAACCTACAACCGCAACAGATCAATAGGAATTTTACGAGCAGAGTCTTCCAGTAACTCTCTTAAGGTTCGACGCTGACTGCACTTAGAATAGAGAGCGAATGTAAGTCTTGTCAAAATGTCATAAAAGAAGCTGTTACTGATGTACCGGGACGTACAAAGAAGGATGTATGGTAGCTCACAAGGTTGCTGAAGAAATCCCCAATTTTTGAAGACGAGTGCAACCAAACCACTCCAGCCACACGAAGAACATTTACGGGGAAGAAAAACAGTTTTTTAGAAAAAAAAATAATAAGTCTTAGTGATGAAGGTGACGTGCTAAGGAATGAATTCCAAAAGTATTACCACTAAAAACAGTTATTCGGTGAAAATAAATTTCAGACTGAATCCTACCGGAACGGAAATTGAAAAATTGTAATAAAGCCGCAGCCGATGTTGAAAACTGAAAAAAATGATTTCTACAGAAATGATTGAGTGACCTACAGATATAAAGAACACCCTTCCAACTTGGACGAGGTAAGTAAACCAATATTGGACTGGTACACTGTTGAAAGCGAACCCGATGACAGGAATTTGAGCGTAGTTTCTGCAGTCCACAGAAGCGAATGCATCGCTACATCGTCAGCTACAGAGGGATCAATATCCTCAATATAGAATGCGAGATCCTCTGTTTTCTGCTAATGCATGTAAACATTCGTTGTTATAATCACTATTCAGGTATTATAAGTCTACTAAAGACAGCATCTTCTAATTGCGGCAGATTTTGATAAATACGCAAGAAATGTAAATCTATGCCCACCGATTTCTAACATCGTACATATGTATATACGAGTATGTAAATGAAAGCGAGCTACGAATGCAACGCCAAAGATGCATAGGTCTTGCAGAGCGTATAGACAAAAGACATTTTTGGCCTGGACAGTTTTTAAATCTGAGCCATGAAACACGGTAACAGAGAATACAATGGCGCACACAAGTGGAGAAGGACCTCAACCAACTTGATGTGTAAAAGAAGAGACAACTCGTGTTAGCTGTAAAGGCATGTAATGCAGTCCTAAGAAGAAGAAAAAAGAAGAGAATGCAGTACGTCATGCCTTCATTAGGTCATCTGCGTATGCTACACATTTTTGTGGATCTGAACGCGACATTGGAACGACGACGCGCTATATGTGCTGGGTTTTGTAAGAAGAACTCCGAAGATTTAAAGTTGGAGCAGGATGAACTAGGCTAGTAGGCTTAAGCCCGTAGAGCTAACATTGTCAAAGGATACTTCATTCATTAAATTCTTCACTTCTCTTAAAACAAGTAAAATGAAACATAACTTTGAAACTTACTCAAAGGTAAAATATTTGCAGATACCGTCCACAAGAAAAAGTAGCAATCAACCAAGACTCGAACATAGCCACTAATCAACTGCAGCACCATCGACCAATTGGTTGCCATTTGAAAGTTCTCCGACATTTCGAAGATCCACTGATATGTCCTCCTTTTCTCAACGATGCTCCTCTGTATGAATGCGTCAAACCCAGCAAAACTGCCATAGATCCGTTCCCATTCTGTAAGCTCAACCAGTGTCGCCAACTCCCGGTCCAGCGCCTCTAGTTCAATGCGAATCATGCTTATGTACACAATGAATTGCATATTTCTCAGGCATATGACCAGCGTATACGGCGTGTACATGATCCAGAAGTTAAGCACTTGGGTTCTCTGATCAGTTCGGAAGCAAATGTACACTATGTATAAGGCCACGTAGAGAATCATGATGGTCAGGAACTTAAAGATATGAGTTCTGTGCTCGCAAAGCTGTTCCCAAAACCTTGTTCTCTTCAACGGTGTGCTGCGACTTGACCGTACCATGATGTAGAGATTCCAAAATTTCTGCTCATGATTTCTCATGACAAGCGACTGCCAAATAGACACGTTGATGGACAGAATTGTAGTTGAGATTTTTAGGTAGTCGTTGAACAGAGCAAAACGGTCCTCGACGAACAGATAAGTACTGCTATCAAGGAACACAATCAACATAAAGATGTTTAGGAAGGCCAGAACGAGGACGGGCCACAAAAGAAATAGTTTGTTACAAGACTTCGATTTTGAACTCAAAGTAATTGGGCACAATCCAAAGAATTTGAATAAATAAATATAGGAGAGCAGCACGCTACCAACTTTGTTCTTCATGATGCACCACACTCGAGTCAACTTGCAAAGACAGAAGTAAGCGAGCGGCAATTTCGCTATCTGCCTAATGACCAGTGCATTTTCTTGATTGCAAAGCAATTTTGAGGTGAGTTAATGTACATGTATGCGGCCACTGATAAAATCGCTTGAACTTAAGTTGTTCAACGATTTCCCTCACTTCGTTGAAAGGAGAAAATATACAGCTCAGAGTGTCAGCTTATAAATTACTGTTAGTAAAAAAGCTAAGGGAATGACTTTGCCTTTTTTTTCTGCAAACTTTGGTGGCTAAATGCGAGAATTATAAAATTAAAGGAAATAAGATTATTGAAAAAACATCTGTAGAGTAGATGCTATGCAACACAAATTGACAATTGAGGATACGAAAGCACAGCACCTAACGACAATGTCTGCTTCCTCGTAAGACTCTCTCTCCTGTCATTGCCGAGTCATCTGGGGATTTTAAGAGCTAAACATCTTCCCCTTAGTAGTAACTGCCAGTCAATTAGACTCATGACAGCTGGTTGATCTGTTCAGGTCACAACCATCAGTTTAAATACCTTTTTCGTCTGTCTCGGTTATTTTGCGGGCAGACTTGTGCTGCTTGTAATGAAGACAGTCCGCCTTCTATCCAATGTCCTACGCAGCACGTGGTAAACTAATGGACATCACTCAACATTCTGAATAAGTTCAATCAGATACGTACGAGTACACAAGGCCTCAGGCGGAAAAAATCTATTCCGTCGAGTGCTTTTGCCATAGACCCCATGCGTCAAATAGTAATCCATTCTTCTAAATTATCCGTGTTTAAGTTGGCCTTATCATACTAAACCTCGATGCAGTAGAATTTCTTGTAGCCACACTCTAGTGTTCTGTAATTGTTGAGACAAGCCGAAAAACATTGTTTCTTAAGCGTCCTCATCCTTTCCGTCTAGAATGGACTCACGTTGAAATACACCGGACATCTGTACTGTACATCTGTACATCTGGACTGCTGTAGAACAACCTGCTAGCCATAGCGAAGGCTTTCTTTGATTTCGTAATACCTGTTGCTGTATGAATATCACTTCATATCTACTGACTCCTGGCGGTCTAAGAAGCCAATCATTTTCTACTTGTAGGATCTTGTAAAAATCCTAATTGTGCTTTGGAGAGAACAGTCTAATGAATGCTTCTAAGAGGTATAGAACTTTAAGTTGGGAACACTATTTTAACTGGCGTTTTCAGTTGTCAAGTGATTTTTTTTTTTAGATTGGTTCGACATTTTAACATGAACAAAGCTTTTAAATTGTGCAACTTTGACCCAAAACAAGATTGCTGTTGATCTAAATTTTCACAAGACAAGAAGACACCGTTACATTCACAAAAAATTACTGTTTGCTATGCTTTGTGGGATGGTTGAATAATTGACCTGTACTTCTTTAAAAAATGGGTTCTGGTCAGAACGATACAGTTACCGCTATAGAGGCATGATTACTGACTTCGTTTATCAATTGAGCAACCATGATGCACAGGAGCTGTGGTTTCAACAAGACAGCGGAATATGTCAGACAGTTTGTGTCACAATAGATTTATTGAAGAACACGTTTGGTAACCACATACTTTCACGTCACAGACCGTGAATTGACCCCCAAGATCTTACGATTTAAAGCCACTTGTCTATATTATATGGGGTATGTGAAATTACTAGTCTACGCCGATAAACCCCAAACGATTGTCCACTTGGAGGAAAACATTTGCTGCGTTATTGCCAATATACTGCCACGAATGTTAGAAAAAGTCATCGAAAATTGGATCTCACATAAGACTAACATACGTTCGTGCCGGCCGTAGCGGTCAAATGCTCGAAATCATATTTTGATTATAATGCTAGATGATTATCTTTCGAAAAAAAGTAAATTTCATGTCAATTTGAAAAAAATTATCTTTGCTTTATTCAATTTCAAGCATCTATAGCATTCTACTTCTCTTTATTGATTGCAAACATTGATAACTTTGAGGATATGTTTGGGATACGTTAAGTTTAGAGACTCGTTCTTTAGCCGCATCACACGAATATGGAATGCTCTTTCCAGCTTAACATTCCCCCCTCATCACAATCCACAGGCATTTAAAGCCAATGTGCACAGTGTCAACTTAAATCCTAGAATAAATTTCAGAAAATTTCGCACTTACCAATCAGCCTCCATTGAACTACATTGAGCCAGACAACTATGTAAATATTGACAGTCGCTTTGACGTACATCCGTAACAAACTTGCCACCATTGACCAATTGCAAGCATGTTGAAAACTCTGGGTCATTTCAAAAATATCCTGATAGATGCGTTGCATTTCAACTATTCGCCGGCGAATAAACTCATGAAAATTGGGGCCGGACCATGTGGAACATCCCCATTCGGTAAATTCCACCAATGTAGCCAAATTCTCCTCTAAGTACTTCAGCTCCAACCGAATAAGGTTCATGTAGAATATGAATTGTACATTTCTTACAACAGCACAAACAGCACACAAAGCCAGCGTGCTAACGTAACGCTTGGATTTGAATATTGGGTTAGTGTACGTGAGGACTATTGCTGAACATAGATATGTTAGAGCAAGGGTAGTGAGAACTAGGGTAGTACTCTGATGTTCTCGTATTTGTCGGAGAATTCCCCTTTTATTTGCATTTCGTTCCTTCTGAAGCCTTAAGAAGATGGCCCAAAACTTTCGGTGCTGATGTCGCATCTTTATATTTTGCCACGCCGATACGTTAAGGGTTATAAAGACGGCCGAAAGCTTGAGATAGTCCGTGAATAAAGAAAAACTATCTCCGGAAATTAAATACAATGTCGGATTGAATGCAACAAAGATCGTCAAAAAGTTGATCAAAGTGACTACAAAAAGTGACCACAGAGTGTAACGCTGATCGGATTCGCTTGGTGGGACAGAAATTGGGCACCACCCAAATACGCGAAACAAATAAACATACACTCGCAAAACGAAATCCATTCCGTTTACTTGTCCTAATTCACGTTGTAGCGTAAGGGTTTGCGATAGACTGCGGACAATTGAATTTTAAGTTTCCCTACATTTGGAAGATGAACAATTAACTAAATTGACCTTCTATCGGCGGTTTACAATCGAATTAGTTTTAATTCTACTAATGACGACTGGAGGTTGGTTTTGTACGGAAATTTTCCCCGATAACTTTCATAATCAATGGACATAATAACTCTTGCTTCCATATTGAATATTGTAACTAATTAATTTTTACCTCTACAAGTGCCCTTACGTCACGGCAAGTCGTAATTCTATCAGCAGCCTTAGGTTGCTAGATTGATTTTGTGTTGACGGAATTGATGAAATTTTTAATGCATTGGTCATTGTAAGTTGGAGTTTTGTGCTTACACAAAACTTAGTTCGAAAATTAGGACGACATGGACTGAGTTTGTTGCGTTGACACTTACACAAATATTGGTCTACTGTACAATCGACTTATTCAATTAAGAAATGAATGTGACTCTTGAGAAAAAAAAAACGTTACCACAACTATTCGCATTTGAGAACGGCCTTTTGAAACATCCCCACTACGTTAATTCTACTCCATCTCTTAACGTTCATACGTTTCCACAAGGACTCTGTATATTGGACAATGGACAAATTGAAACCCCCCATAAAACTTGCCAAAAAAAAATAAAATTTAGCACTTGGCAATGCAGTGCTTCGCATACAGCGGTTCACAAACCACTTTTCACATGTAAGCAAAGCCTTAAGACAATCAGCTGATTTCAAGCATTGTCGTTCCATTGATTAGTTTGACATTGACGTGACATTTCGTCTTCATTTAACGCCTGGTGGATATATTTTCCCCTGTGAAATAACAATATTTTTACGCAAAAATCAGTTCATTTCCAATTATTGTAACGAGTTAAAGTCAAAAGGATGCTTAATTTTTGATTTAGAGTGTTAATTGGTCTTCAATAAGTAGCAGTGAGTAATACTGCCCAATATCCCTTCATCACATTGCGCACATTATTTCTCTATCTCTTGTTTAATTATAGCTCCTGGCGGAATTTGGATTTTAGTTTTCCCTCTTCTTTACTCTTTAACTAAGCAGACATAGATCGGAGCGCTAAGGCACCATGCGTAGCAGAAGCAACTCAGGCGTTCGCCTGGATTATTACCAGCGAATCGTTCATCGACTCATCATGGCTCATCAGGAGCCCGTGACGGGATTGTTCCCGGCTAGTCCCATCAACTCGCACGCATGGATTCGCGACAATGTATACTGCATCTTGGCTGTATGGGGATTGTCGATGGCATATAAGAAAATCGCCGATCAGGATGAGGACCGCGCGAAATGTTATGAGCTCGAGCAAAGTTGTGTGAAACTGATGCGAGGACTGCTGATGGCTATGATGAATCAAAAAGACAAAGTGGAGCGGTTCAAAATCACACAGAATCCATTGGATTCGTTGCACGCAAAGTTTTCGTGTCGCAACGGACAACCTGTTGTTGGTGACGGTGAATGGGGTCATCTTCAAATCGACGCTGTGTCCCTCTATCTTCTCATATTGGCCCAAATGACAGCGTCGGGCTTGCAAATTGTATTCTCTCTGGATGAGGTGTCTTTCATCCAGAACTTAGTGTTCTACATTGAGTCAGCCTACTGTATTCCTGACTACGGAATCTGGGAACGTGGTGATAAGACCAATCACGGGGAACCCGAGCTCAATGCCAGCTCCATTGGCATGGCCAAGGCCGCTCTTGAGGCAATGAACGAACTGGATCTGTTTGGAGCTCGAGGTGGACCAGCCTCCGTCATACACGTGCTAGCGGACGAAGCACACAAATGTCAAGCTGTGCTGCAGTCAATGTTGCCGCGTGAATCTAACAGCAAGGAATTAGATTCTGGGCTGCTGTCAGTAATAGGCTTCCCTGCGTTCGCAGTAGATGATCCACAGTTAATCAAAACTACGAAAGAAGCTATTTTAAATCGGCTCCAGGGAAAGTACGGCTGCAAGAGGTTTCTTCGTGATGGATACCGTACTCCAAAGGAGGACCCATCGCGACTTTATTACGAACGCTGGGAGCTGAGAATGTTTGAGAACATTGAGTGTGAATGGCCACTGTTTTTCGCCTATCTGGTTCTGTTCTACGCATTCCAGAACGATAAGTTATCGGTTAAGGATTATGCCGAAAAACTGGAGGTGAGTTCAGTGTACTACAGTGGCTTGAGAAAAAAATTTAAAATGTGTTTGTTGCAGAAAATCATGGTACGCGGGGAAGACGGAGTTCTTTTGATCCCAGAATCATATGCGGTTCCTAACCATCTCGTGGGAGATGAGTACCAAAAGCCTGGTTCACAGACAAGGGAAGTTGTTGGCAGATGTCCATTCCTCTGGGGACAGTCGCTGCACATTCTAGGAAAACTTTTACAGGAGGTAGGCGATTTAACATATTATATAATCGTATTTGTCTTATTAAAGCTTCTTTTCAGGGATTTCTTGCTGTTGGCGAGCTGGATCCTCTTAATCGACGTCTCGGGGCGCAAAAGAAACCGGATGTGGTAGTTCAGGTCGTTATCATCGCCGAGGACAATGAAATCCGTGATAAGTTAGCCGAACATGATCTACATGTGCAAACTATCGCAGAAGTTGCCCCCATTGAGGTCCAGCCAGCACGTGTCCTCAGCCACCTCTATACATACTTGGGAAGGAATCGCAAACTCGGACTAACTGGTCGTAAGTCACGCGATGTCGGTATCCTCAGCACGAGCAAATTGTACTCGCTCAAGGATCGAATATTCGCGTTCACACCGCAGGTGAGTCCAACACATCCACACCACATCAGTCCAACGTGCCACTTTGTCCCGTTCATCCTCTATCTTTTTTAAGTCTTGTGCTCCATTTCTCTTTAAATTTATTTTAATTGAGTTTTATTATTCTAAGTTTATTATTGTTTTGTTTACGCACAAATCTTGCTCACAAAACCATATAGTTTGTCGATCTATCACGATTCTACATTGCTTCCGACAACGAACTCATGATCGACATACTCAAGGGCGAAATAAATTTCCTCAAATCAGCCTGGGACTTACTCGGACGCCCGTTGGTCACGTTGGTCCTTAAGAAAATTCACCTAGGTCCGTTTGTATACCAGCAAAAACACAAAGGGAACCATGTCTATGTGGGCATCGATATCTTTTGTGTTTTACATTTTTACTTTTTTTTATTTTGTATTACTTTACTGTAGTTTTAACCTCAAACCGTTTTTTTCTCCTTCACCTTATTTCTATTATTTGTTTCTGTTTCTTGGAAGTAAAGTGAAAGCAAGTTACACATTATCTCGTACTGTACAAATGCCATATAAGAGGCAAAATTAAAATTCATTCTTACAGATACACGTACACACATCACAAAACATTAGTATTGAGCTTTAATTAAGACTTAATATGGAGGCTATGTAGGTTGGGTTTAAGAGGTGGAACTTACCTTAAGTGTTTCGGTGGTGGTGGTAGGCAGCAAATGGCTTCAGGATGGTTATCGGATATTTGCATCGAGTTATTTCTATGGCATTTGCTAGTGCACTCAAGCCCTAAATAATTAAAATGCTTCCTGCTCAATACAGCAGCTTGCAAATGTGCACGCTTATTAAGAACATCATATTTGGAGTGGATCAATATGAAGTATAAGTATGGATGAGAATATTTTAGCGCAGATACACGGAGGTGCCGCAATGAATAGTCGTTCGATGTACACATGTATGTTGTGGATAGTGTAATTTGTTTGATACAAATGAAATTTGTGTACAATCTGTGATCGATACTTACATCTTGTTTAATTATTATTTATTAGCTCTGTATTAGCTGGTTTGATGGCAAGTGATTCTGTGATAAAGTTCAAATCAAATAAAGTGATCGTTCTTGAGTGGGCATTCTTTAATATAATCATAATATGGAACAATTTTGAGCTAAAAAAATCTTCAAAGCCATTCCATAAAGATAAACCTATTGCAGTCTCTTTCAAAACGCACTTAAAATTAAAGTACGCGTCGGAAATGGAATCAACGTGGAATAAACTTTACTCTTTAGTAGCCAGAAAATTCACTTTCTAAGAGAACGAATACATATGTTTAGATTTAGATTAGATTTCTATGCATTTTTATTAATGTGCAAATACATATGTAAGGGAAAGAACATTTACATGCATTTTATAATTTATTTTTATCAGACATCACCCTGTAGTGTTATATAATCGAGAACAAAATAAATTTCTAAAATTCAATGTTCTTAAATAACGGTTAAATTCTCAAATCCCCTGTAAAACTTGGGAACCATAATATTTTATTTTGGCACTGCTTCAGTTACACCCTCACAATAGAGCTCTTTTTGTTCACGGGTGTCTGGATCGCGAACTGCACAACGGAGAAATTAGGTTTACCAAATCAACAAGCAGTTCAGCAATTCAACAATTCACCTTGAATTCGAGCTCGATATTACTTTTAATGCTTATAGAATTTTGTTGCAATTGAAAAAAAATCTTTGATGATTCAAGGTGCATCTTCTGTTTTACCAAGGAGGTCACATTTGTGCTTATATATTCTGTGTTTAAGATTTAAATATTTAAAAACCAAATGTTCATACCTTGTAAAAGACTGAAGCACATTTATACTAGTGTTTCTTACGTTTTCAATACATGTACTTGCACCTTAAATTTTTACACGTTAAATGAACTGAACACTAGATATTTATGCATTTGCCCTCAAGATCATTTCATATTTACGTTATATATGTACACTTAATATTTTTTCAGCAGCCTACGATCCGTTTTTACAGATTTAAGAATAAAAGGAAAATGCGAATGACAATAATAATCGTAATTCATAGAAACATTTAACAGTAAATAATAAATAATCTAGAAAATGCAGTTTAAAATGTCACCACAAGCTATAGTATTACCAGATGCAAAAGAGTAATACATGGCAAGTATGTTACCGAATCCAATAATTTCGAATGTCTTGTTGCAATTTATGAATAGCTGAACAAAAACTCTCAGGATCACTTGGCTAAACTGCATTTTGTCGGCGTCATGGCAGGATAACATCTATTCACCACTCTCATTGCTCTTTCCCACTTTCCCACAGGTGCTTCTACCTGATCTGATGGCGAAATAATCAGTACAGGTTGTTTGTATAGACGGAGCGATCTCTGTTCCACATGACATCAGTTTGGGTATAGTTTGACCTTAAACTGTAAAATTTGCAAAAATATCATGTAAACGTATAAAGGAAAAGTACGAGTATTAAGTACCAGTATACCTACAGTGACAAAAGCAACAAAATATTATTTTCATATAAAAGAGAATCCATCTGAATATAAATTGACGATGTGCGTCAGTAGAAACTTGAATTTGTAATATCAAGAGACGATAACGGACATAAGGAAACTCACATAGTTAAAAACCACCGCCATCCACTTGAACCTCCTAACAGGATTGCCACAATATCAAACAATTTTTTTTTACTTTCATACAAAGAATATTATGAATGGAGTATGTGTCCTTTAAAATGGAGGAAGGTGCTAATGATCGTCGTTTACTTATAAAGTCTTCATCTGTGAAGTTGCACCATATATGTATCTGTACTTGAAAAGTATTAAAAATATAAATTTTTTTCTAAAAGCTAGACCTCCCTTTCTCAGTAATCTTATTTCGAAGGCATCTTCATATGTTGTAAGATTGCTGTATTGAACATGAAACCTCCTGTGCATTACCTTGAAAGACACACATGCAAAGTATAAAACCCATCATCTTGCATGAATTTTGGCGTCCGTATCCGTATATTTCGTATAATCAAAGCCTACTGTTTGCCATTCATTTTTCTGTTATGTACATGTCGAATAAGTTACACAAATTTATTCCAGAGACATTAGTCAAAAAAGTATTGGGACTTTATGCCTGGAGGGTTTTGTTTTCTTCTAACTAACTTCTGCCAACCATTCTCTGACAGCCTTCTGTCTCCAAGCTTTGTCACTAATTAGATCTGTCCGAATGCAAGCACGGAGTAGTTTCTTCATTGAAGCGAGTGGGGATAAAATGCTGTTAAAAAGGCAGCAGATAGTAAACACTTGATAAATATCACAGTCAGGCCTACAACGGTTACGAACAAGGTTTCCAACCAAACTCTGATTGCCTGAGGAAAATTATGACTTTCTCATACACGTTCTCTTTTTCAGGAAACTGCTATTTTTATGTGCACGAACAAGACTTGCATATGCTTTCTATTACTGTTTTTACAGCACGTGCAATGACTTTTTCTATCTGTAAAAGTAGAAGAATTCGCTGTAGTTTGTTGTGCATTGATTTACATTTTCTAAATAGGACTACGAGGCCTAAAAGAAATAGCTAAAAGAAGACTCTTTTTACAGACCCTCTTTTCCACTTTATCTGTCTTCACTATATTTTGGGAATGTGACTGTAGCACTTAGCTAAAATCGGGTCATGTCCAAAAATTACGGGCTGTTAATTTGGACCACACAAACACAAACAATTTTCAGATTAACCCGAAATTGCTTTGAGAACTTGCTTTCACAATTAGTATGTTCCTTTCCTGTCTGTTGTATATTTTGCATGCAAAAATGATTTTGCAGTCTTAGTTTGTTGTTCTCTTTTGAAGCCCTCTTTCGTGATTAACTCCTGAGTTTTAAAAATAAAACCGAATTCGTTTCCCTAGATTTAGTGATTTTTCGGTCTTCCCCTTAAATAAGCACATCTTATTATCCTGCACAAGAATCAGTGAATAACTCTTCAAATCCATTCCAATCGGATGTACAATCTGTCAAAATACACAAACAAATAACACTAGAAAATTTAAACGAATAAATTTCCTTGTAAAAATGAAAAATTTTCAGAGGAAAGCCCTATCATCGGCACAATGCTTTAAGAACATCACTCCACTTACCCCTCACACATCCCCTTTCTCTAAATCCTCCAGATCCACATTTGCACAAACAAAAAATACAAAAACAAAAAAAAACAATAACATATAAAAAATATATGTATTATGTATGTATATTGAAATGTATGATTAATCGTAGAACATCGATTTTGACGAATACTACACCACTCGCGATCCAGATTTACTAGCAAGTATCGTTACAACAAATTTGGCCTTCCTAACGAACAATTGGCGGCACATGTTGGGAAGGCCGACCATAACCTTAATGGCAACTCATTATCTTTTAGGTAATTACCACATATAACGCATTGAATTATATTGGCATTTTAAAAAATTCAAAAAGCAAGCATTTGTAAATACTTACTATAAGATTTATTTTATAGCAAAAAAGAAAAATTGTTTATTCACAGAGCACACTAAAGGCTATAAACTCTTGTGGTTTTTAGTGTGAGAGCTTTGTTCGAAATTTGCTTGATTGATTATCAAAATTTACTATATACGCGCTGGGAAAAGGTGTTTAAATATTGCTAACTCCACTCGAGCACCTGTATAAGTTGCAATAGTTGTTTGTAAAATATTTTTTTTCATTGCTTATTCAATTGTACTGCGAATATAACCGAGATAGATCATGAATAATTATTAGCATATGTATATGAAAAAAGGTACTTGTGCTACTTTTGTCACAAGTGTTTGTATAATTTCTGCCACATTAATCATTGTACCGAAATGATCTTAAAATCATACAAGGAATATATCAGTCTCCCTCCGCCGACAAAACTTTCACCCAGATTCCATCTGATTAGAACAACTGGAATTAGTAATTATACAGCAGAAACAATGTGAAACAATACCGCAACCTATACTCAAATCCAAACATCTAGAATAAAACACAAAATTTGAAAAAAAAAAAAATCATTTACCTAAACCAAATGTACGAGGACAAATATTTCAATCAATTGTAAAATGGAATTGATTCCCTTCGTGTATGAATATAGGCTTGAGATTCTCTAAACTTCAGGTTAGACCTTGGCATCAATTAAATAGCATAATCTTGGAAACTTTCTTATGCACGACAAAATTGGTTAAGACCCTTTTTGTGTGCCACTCGAAATCGTCCGTTATATTTACCCTATGGCTCGGATTAATTGTGGTCATGCATAGGTAAAACAGTTTAAAATCCATTTTAGCTTCTTCTTTAAGTGTCGGCAAACACACATATCATGCTGGTAAGCACAAAGATAAGATTTTTTTGTTTTTTTTTTTTTGTTTCATTTTCGTAGTAAAATAGACAATTGACCCAATATTTAAACGACTTCTCGATTGATGAAGCCACATCCTATGCTGTTAATTGACAAATATACACGATGCTCTGTCTCCATAATTTCGGCAACAAACTTTCGAATTTCCTTTATTAAGAACTGGAGCTAAAACAGAGAAATACGAAAAACTACGAAGACGTGATAAAAATTCAACATATTCATTGTTTTTCGCTATGTTTTCCAAATTTATCCATAATATAATGTCACGTAATGAAAGCAAGTGAAGCTCTGTAACTTTCGATTGCGTTGCTAGTATCTTGAGAAAATTCCGTTACTACCTCCGTATTATCTGAATTAAGCGTTTAGTCTTAAGCATAAATTCACGCTTAATAAACTACTTAAGAAGTTACAGAGCTTCACTTGTTTGCATTACTCGTCATTATATTATGGATAAATTTGTGATTGTCAAAGCAACAAGGTAACGATGTTGTCATGAAATAAGCAAGTGCGGCTCGTTTCTCCAACCCTTTAATTTTTTTTGATAAAAGGGAGAGAAATCATCAAATCAAATGCTATACACGTACACAGACATAATTTTTGCGAGTTGAAATCGATCTCAATTGAGGAGCAGAATGATGTGAAGGAGACTGCTTACTTAGCTTAAGCTAAGTTATGTATAAAATCAAACTATATGTAAGCGTGAACCGAAAAATTATAAATAAATGACAAACGCACTCGTTTCACTCTATGAAAAGACTTAATTTTCATATTAATAGCTGAACATTGTTTGTTCGGTGTATATGCTAATTTACGAGGGATGCCCTTTAACGACTTCTCTAGAAGTTGCAGGAATGAAGGAAATCCGAAAACCGCATTTAACCTTCTCTGCACCTGTCTAGCGTTTGTGAGAGAATCAGTTAAGCTGAACAATCTGTTGGAAATTAAAAAAACATTCCCGTTGCTTACCTACTTTTTGTGCTTTCCCTGTGATTCTAAGCAATGTACTTTAGCTAGTCTGGGAGCACAATAGACATAAAATTACTCTAATTGATTCGTGGAAACGTTCCCCTTAAATAAAGAAATAAAATTGCCCTCAGAATGTAAAACATTATTACGCGCACTTATGGTGAAAGATGTTTTTTTTTCGACGATACTTTTCTGATATTTTTTATAGCAGGATTCGTTTTTTTTCAATTCTCAATACATAAATAACAGTATACATACACACAGCTTCTGAGCGCTTCTTTTTCCCGCCCATCTAAACCCTCAATCCTGGTTGAAGTGAAGTTTCGATTCGAATCCAAAGAGACACCAACGATGCATTAGTCGTTGACACATCGAATTCATACATATGCAATCAAAAACTAATCAAAGAATTTTCCCTAAGATTTCCTTTGTCAAGTCACCAAGGAATACAGTTACGAATAAGCTTTCTCTGGTTCAAGGATTTACTCACTGTACACTCCAGACTCGATATTTTGAGTGTCCCCCTACAACCCACTTTACCCCACAACGTCTTTCGATTAAGTGTCCGAAAGCTAAACTCTGCCTGTCTGTCTGTTTTTTTTTTAACTAACTTTGTGAATATTCTATCGACGTTTACTTACGTTTTAATAACCAATTCTAACATTTATTGTAATCCGCCTACCCCTCTAATACTGTATGTTATCCGATTATAGAATCTAAAGCCTACTTCAGTCATTCATAGTGCTAAACACCTTTTCCTATCGTCGTTCGGTGAAGGTAAACATTGTTAATAGCCTAAAAAATAAATCTTACCATAAATCGTAGACACAAACACAAGCATGGCCTCTTTTCACTAACTTTGCGTTCCTTGTCCGTCTTCTTTTGAAAACTTTGTATGTATATTTTTCTGTGAGCTCTCCGGATGCAGTTTCTTCAAGCCACATGGGTGCTAATGTATTTTTTCTATCCCCTTTTCGATTCTGATGCCATTCTTGGGGGAATGCAGATCAGAATAAGATACCGTTAGCAATGATACAGACAATGCGCAAACTGAAGTCCGGCTACATCAACGGTACGCGTGTGATGTTGGGAAATCTGAAGGATTTCCTGAATACATCGGCTATCACCGATTTGAGTTTCCTTGGCAGCCAGGAGGACGGATATCCGGATCGCTTGCACCAAGATGTGCAGACTTACCTTGACGATCATCTGTTAAGGTCGTTCAGCAACAAGAGCGCTGTCAATATTCGAGCTTCGGGACTACGGCCACGGTCTCTGCGCAGGCGCATGTCTTGCAAGGGTGCAATTAAAAAGACGCGGTCCATCAATGTTGATTGTAAGTGGATGCCCCTTAAAGCGTGACCAACATCGTCACCAGTTCTTTGCTTGCAGCTGACACCCTGGGCATGGAAAGTCCAGCCCCACTGATAGAGCGTCGACTATCGTCGATCATCCCACCACCATGGCTGCAACCAAGCGCTCCTCAACCAAGCATCAACATTTTCGCCACGACCCCCGAGGAGGAGCATCCAACGACAGAGATACGAGAAAACATCTATCCCATTGATCCAAATCACCATCGGTCTGTGCAGGAACGCCGCAGTGAGTTCGCAAAACAACTTGAAAGTGAGTACTAATGGGACAGCAATTCACTTACGCCTCTCTCTTTCTTTTGTCTCTCTCACACGGCACCCACTTATGTTGTTTTCTTTTATTTTTTAATTTCTCCTTATGATTTCGTCCTTGCCAATTGTCCCGTCTATTTCACACGACCTCACAATTGTGATTATTTTGATTTTGAAAACAAAAACAAAAAGTTCCTAAAATTCTTATCCAACGCCACCGTTCGGATACGAATTTCGCCGAAACAGAAGTGGAGGAATTGATTGCGATGCTGCGGGAGACCGAGAACCTGGAGGAGCAAGGCGACATCCTCCAATATTTGGTTGACACACAAGGCTTGGACTTTAACACAGGTATGTCGGGTATATTACTGTATTTATTTTTTATTTTACATAACTGCATTAGGGACCAATATACACATAACAACAACAAAGTAAAAAAAACACCTACATGCATGAACAATTTGACACAACACCTAATTGGCATCGCCCTGTTTTTGTTTTTGTGTTTGTGGCTTGAGATGTTTTTGAGTGACCGTGTTTTTGTTTTTTTTATACCAATGATTGTGTCTTGTCTTGAATACAAATTTAAGGGTGATTGTTAAGTCCAATTTGTTATAAGCATTTACAGAACGGAACAGATCCAAAGAAAGCGAGCACTTCTTTGCAAGAAGAATGGATGTTGCAAAAGGAAAACAGGATTGTATTGATTCATTTACTCATTCAACAGACAAACATTAAGTACATTGTATGTATGAGTGGTTTCCTTTGATGTTTCTCGCTTTTCTCTCTATTCCCAAAATGAAGGTCTAACCCCTTTAACTATAAGTAATGTTCACAACTTTTCAATAGTCGTAGAAAGAGTACACTTTTGCCAAAAAAGAGGTCGCATCATGAATAGTCTTTCGAATCGTCGCGTCAGTTCGTATTCCAATCTTTATATTTCCTTCTGTTCTTCTTGTACTCAGATTTACGGAGTGGCAAGCAACTCCTTATCATGTACAATAATAAAAAAAAATATGACGCAAAAAGTCGAAAATCCACCGAAAGTCAAAATTCAAATCAGCCAGCCGGTCTTCTCTCATATCGTTTCGCTTTTTCGAACTATCTACTGATCGTTGCGGTGTAACATCTTCCGCTAATCGAATGAAAACTTATTTTCCGATAAAAATGTTTGCTCTGAAAGAACGAAAAATAAATAAATAAATTGAGTGACAGTACAACCCAGAAGAACTTTTGTTTTATGTTGTTCCGTCACTAGAAGAAGGGACCTACAGTTTATTACGAACTCCAAAGGGCGAGATTTGACAAGCTTTTCATTGAAAATTTGTACTTATTGACTCGTATTACCTTAGTCACTGTCCAGCCGTGTTGTGTAGGTAATTTCATGACAAATTCGTTGGGTCTTCCCTGCCGGGTCTCCCCCCGAGGATCCTCAAGACGAAATTTAAATTTTCTGCGTGAGCAGTTCAGTTCCATTCTGAATTCGTTCCGATTTTCTCATTTCTTGTTGTCGAGGTGGAAGGCTGCCTGCGTAGCATCCAAACGTTTGCTTTTTTATGTTTTTTGTCATCTTTCTCGTTTAGTAGTGAATTTGCTGCTGAATATTACATCTGCACACATAATTTAATCGTTTTCATCCATCTTAATAAAACAAACAAAAAAATATCCTCCGCTCAAAACTTTAAACGATTCAACAAATGATTCAATTTTAACATTATCAAAAAGTGGTTGTGAGTAGTCACAGCAGGTGTTGTGGGCACATCACTTCTGGACAGGCACTTAACGTGCTTCAACCGCACCTGTTAAGCGATAAGAGGAGTTTTTCTGTGTTGAAGAGAGACGGGGAGAGTACAAATTGAACAGAATGGTCTGGGTACGCACACTAGTTCTATCCTGCATCGTTCCGCTTTCTTCATTTGCTGCTAACTATTGCAGGGGTGAACTTGACTGTTATGTATAGAGTGAGTTTCACTTAAAATACGAAGATGTTAGCAAAACGAATATAAAAACGACTTAATGATGAAATGGTTGCATATGGTAAAAATTTTAAGAGGGTCGCTAAAAATGTTTAATAATAATAATAATAATAATAATAATAATTGAGTGGCACTACAGCCCACAACGCACCAGGGCCTAGCTTCTACAACAACTGCTCGTGTTGTGCACGCTACTGTTCTTCACGAGTAGAAGGGACCTACAGTTTTCGAAGAATCGAACCCAAACTTTCTGCGCGGCGGTCGATGCACTTACCACTACGCCACGGCGACCGATGTAGGAAACACATTTTAAGATAAAGAGAAAAAGCTATAAAATAGATCAGTGTTTGCATAGGTAACCATCGTTTCTTAAGGATGTTTGTTTTTTCTGTGGCCTCGCAGGAGGGAGTAATTAGGTAAGGCCTTCCTCACAAGCGTAATTTAACAAACTTTCTTGTCAACTGTTGATATATCAAAGCTCAACATTGAATTTTCTGACTACTTGAAACAGAATTTCTAATGAAAGTAAACGTTTTATAGATAGAATCGAAAGCACATTTAAAAAATAAACTTAAACTGCCATCAATTTTATCCTTATATTTTAATCGATCAACTGTTGTTACTTTTGAATATGTTGAATACAAAAAAGAATTTAAAATCTCGTTACCACTAAGGCGTCGTTCTTTTTGGCACGCGGTGTAAATTGACGAGGATGAAACTGTTAGTACGAATGCCATACGCCGTTTCAAAAAGTGAGGTAACAATCTTTATGATCAGTGGATCCCGGAAATTACGACGTCAGTTTAAATCCAATTTAAGGAATGTTTTTTTTTTTTTTGTTTTTGCTAAGACTAACTTTTTCCCTTCGATAATATCCAGCATGAACTATCTCAACGGGTGGATCTCTCTTTTATTTCGTTTGATGTTGTAAATCTTCAATTCCTTAACACCTGAGTGTACATACGACGTATACAAAATTCCTTTGCATCCAGCACACACGAAAATGTTTACAAAATTACCTCATTTCTTAAACACAAGCATTATATAAACGTTAGCCGTACATTTCGAAGCATCCTGTATATCAATGTTGTATTTAAAAAAAAAAAAACGATTTTTTTGTATTTTGAAGAAATTCTAAATTCATTTATCAACTTTATGTTTTGTTTGTTATTCTTTCCTTCTTTGTCTGCAATTCAATTATATAAAATCAATTGAACACACATCACCTTCTAGCTGGACTCGGATTGCGTAACAAATCGAACGGTAAGTACATGAACATGGACTATATCTCCATTGCTGTAGAAACCAAGCACTTTATGCCTGTCTATCACACTCAATCGACGAACCGACATACACTCTACACCAATCCTACCCGGACATATCCTTTCACGTATCTCTAAATTCCTATCTCTCTAAAAATTGGGGTTAATGTCTATCAAAGAGTATGATTTGAATGTGCAATCGATGCTGTAGGTGTTCAACAATAGTTCTTAGACCTTAAGTAGCAACCTCTCTCACTGTGGCTTTCGGTCTATGTTGCAGATACAATTTTTATTTAGACACTATTACATCACATATTTATTTGCATTTTAATTATGAATTTTCATGACAATTTTTATATATTTTTTTTTTACTAATTTTTGGGTACATCTCTTTCATTATTTATAAACGATACACAAAAATTCTACTGAATGCTGACCTGCACTTTGCGCTGTTACCGCTTTTAATTTTTTTCTTCTTCATCACGATTTTCAAAATATAAACAAAAATGCAAATTTAACGCTTGGTTGGTTGTTAATTGAACAATTGAAAAAATAAAGAAATCGCATCATCATTGCTAGTGGAGGACAATGGCTCCTCGAATGATGATCCAAATCTTTTGCAACCAGATACTAATTCTTCTCACTCTGAAGGCATGCTTGAAGAGGGTAGAGTTGTCACAGTGCGTGGCCTCCTCAAGGGTCTGTACGAAAAGGCATGCCAGCAGAAGCTGTGGGGTCTTGTGCGTCACACAGCTGGTATGTTGGGTAAACGTGTTGAAGATTTGGCAAAGGCTGTCACCGATTTATTGGTCCGACAGAAGCAGGTAAGCTTTATACTAATAAATGCGATCAACAGTGGTCTCACTTCATTCTCGTTATTAGGTAACAGTGGGTATGCCACCGCTTAACGAGTTCACTATCACAGCGCCGCTTCCAGAAACTGAACTTCGTCAGCTTATTCACGATGTAAGTTTAACAGTCACAACCAAGGTGTGAGCTGACTCCTCCCATCATTTTCAGGCATATGGAGATGATCAGAGTACATCAATGTTGACACAGGAACTAATGGTTTATCTGGCTATGTTCATCCGCACAGAGCCGCAACTCTTCCATGAGATGTTGCGCTTGCGTGTGGGATTGATCATCCAGGTCATGGCCAAGGAGCTATCACGCACATTGAATTGCGATGGCGAAGCAGCGTCGGAGCACTTGCTGAACTTATCACCATTCGAAATGAAGAATCTTTTGTATCACATCCTCAGCGGAAAAGAGTTCGCCGTTAGCAGTGGTAAGCCTTTTCGACACCCTTCCCACTTTGACAGGCAATAAATTCTTTCCTCGCATATAGTCGCTAGAGGAAATTTGTCGATTGTTAGCTGCAAGTCTAGCCGAGTCAGCAAAAAGAGTCAGATCGGTCTGGGAGACCCCGAGAGTGATGACTTAATTCCGGCTATCGATGACAGACAGGGTCAGTGGCTGCGCAGACGGCGTCTTGATGGCGCTTTGAATCGCGTACCCAGGGATTTTTACTCAAGAGTATGGTCTGTGCTGGAAAAGGTGGGAAAACCGTCTGCCTCTCACTTCCAGATTCTTATCATATCCTTGCTGTTTTTAGTGCATGGGACTTGCAATTGAAGGACGTATTCTTCAACAATCACTTACACAAGAAATGACACCGGGAGAATTGAAGTTCGCCCTCGAGGTAGAAACAGCTCTCAATCAAATCCCACAACCTGAGTATCGGCAGTTAGTCGTGGAGGCTCTAATGGTACTTACGCTTGTCACTGAGCACAACATGGTGCCATCCTTGGGTGGAATAATCTACGTCGAGCATCTTGTGCACAAAGCCAATCAACTGTTTCTAGATGATCAGCGAAAAGTTCAGGGAGACGCAACTCTATGTTGCGCTAAGTCTAAGGACGGAAAAGATACCACAGCATCTGGAATGTTACTGTGTGGTGGGGCAGCATATATCTGCCAACACTTGTATGATAGGTATATACATGAGTTTCTCTTGAATTCTTTTATTACATTTTCTCACCGTTCCATCTTTTGACAGTGCTCCAAGTGGAAGTTACGGAACCATGACATACATGGCGCGAGCTGTAGCTCTTGTTCTGGACTGTCTACCAAAGCAGGGTGAAATGGAATGCTCAATCTGTTGAAGTGTTATAATGAGTAGCTGCTGACATTTTCGAAACTTATTATGTATTATTGTATTTTGTCCCGATATTTTTATAATGATTATTTCAAAATGACAATGGTTATGATATTGCCCCAATCTTCCCAACGGATTCGTAAGCACACAGAACAATGTGTTTTTTTATTTGTTTTTTAATTTTGTTTCCGAACAAGTTAATTTTTATTTTTGAAATTCAATAATAAATACTTAATTAATTAAGCATAATTAGGTAAATTGCTTCAAAAAACTACCTACTATAGATGTTAGAGACTTAAATGTGAAAAACGTGTTTTAATAAAACTGTTTTAGTGCATACTCTTGAGAAAATAAAATTGTATTTCCTATATGCATACTAATGTTTAGCTTCTTCAGTTTAAAATGGTGACTTATTTTAAGGCCGTGTTAAATAGGTAAAAATACCAATAGGAGCAACACATCATACGTATAAGGAAAAGGGGGTTGTGCACATTAAAGTTCATGCCCATAAAAAAGTTGCGCAGCAGTTCGTCCTCGTACATAGACAAACGAGAACAGAGACTGCATAACACAGTTGTCTAAGGCTGCAAATAAAAGTTACCCAACTGTACCACAGGTATACCAAGATCTTTGAAAAACAAACAGGTACTCCAATTTCTAAAAATAAGTTACAGTTAATAAATTTCAGGGCATAAAAACACTTTCGTAGTTTTGTATTGGCAATGCTAGATGGGGGAACAGATCTTATACGTAGCTCTGTTCACATTTTCTTACAAATCATTTCCGGGCAAGTGTTTTTTTTATGTTAAGTTATGCTAAAAAAGAGGCTAAAAATAGAAAAGATTAATTCAAACTAAAGCAACGAAAATATAGACTTTCGTTTTTATGTTAACTGACCAAATATCCTAACCTTTGTTTAAAATGAGTTTTTTACACATATTTTTCACAATTTTTTCAATGTTTTGACTTCTCTAAGCATTCTTCCTTTAACATAAATTTGGCACCACTTTTATAATTTTCAATTTTGACATTACATACCAGAAAAAAAATAACAATTATTACTGACAGTTGTTCACAGAACCAACAACACAGCTGAAAACATTTCTTGGTTCATCGTAATTTGTCTCTTCATTCGCCTTTCTTTTCAATTCTCCTGCACTAAAATGGCGATCGTGTTCCTCTCATTGTCCCATCGTAATCAATTTTCGTGACATATAATCAATTAATCGCAATTGTTTGCATATAACTGCAAATACAAATCCCAAAAAGGAAAAACTCCCAAATTCCAATAAATTTGAATATTCGGTCGAAGTGGTGTAGCTCCGAAACAAAAAAAAAAGTGTAGGAGTGCCTGTATTTACAATCCAACGCAGCAAACAATTAATATTAAGAAGTATGTGCGCATAATTTGTTGAATACACTTGCATTTGAACGTGGGGAGACACTCGTTACGCTCAATTATAAATATTCATGTGTATATATATAATATCTGGACGTTGGGGAAGCTATTCAACGAAAGAAGAAAAAAGTGGTGTTATCTCAATAGAAATAGAGGATCTACTCGGGTGTGAAAAATCAATTGGATTTGCTGAGAGCTATGCAGCAGGAATCCAGTGATGAAAGTTGGCTAGAGGAGCAGTGTCTCCACGAACTCGATTCTCAGCATGATTATGAACGGGAGTATCATAGGCAAAGAGATAACTCCATCAGCGCAGTGTGGGGTGCATTTCAAGATTCAGCGACAGCCGTAGCACAATTATATCGGGGTAAGTGTGGGTTAAGGTTATTCGTTACTCCCTTGTGTGTTTCCAAAAAAAAAGTTTTTTTTTTGTTTTTTTTTTTTGCTCAAGGACGTGCTAATTGTGAATTATCTTGATTTATTTGTCGTTGTTACTTGCTAATTCCATCGTTTTTGCATTTCGTATGGTGCTCTGGCCTCCACTCTCTGTAAAATGCCGACATTTTGTTTTAATTCCTCCAAAGACATGTTCTAAAGTTCGATGTGTATAAAAAGGACAACTATGACCTTTTCCGCCGATAAATAGAGGAAAGAAACTCATCTCCCTTTTTGTTTTGGTCAAATGGTAGGGGAAAGAATTGTTTACCTAAGACGCTGAACTGGGCGACGGGTAACACCTGCTTTGCAGGAAAGGTCGACCTCTTGTTTTTGTACTTAGCAGGTGGTATCTGAGCATGAAACGAGATTTTAATTCTCTTTTAATGTCCTTACGCTGCATTATTTCTCTGGGGTTATGTTCTTTCCGAACATACGAGATATTCGATTTACTCAGTTGACTCATGGAAGCACAATTACTTAATGCATGTTCAAAGAGAAGAGTATTGTTTAGAAGGAGTACACTAATGTGCCACTCTTCTGCTCTCTCCTGAGAATATTAAGATGGAATCTGCTTTGTTGACATGATTGAATAATCAATTCTCGGATGTCTAAAAATAGACAGGCACAATGTAATAATAGTTCCAGGAGATTCTGAGTTTTCGATGAATAAGGTGGATGGGCTTTGAGTTTCTATTTCAACGATATTTTGCATCGATTCGGTTTTTTCAACCCACCATGAAACTGTAAATGTTGCAAAAATTAAAGAAAATGGAATAAACATTTTACGAGCATGAGAGATTGCAGTCTTTTGAAATGGGTTCGCAAATTTGTGTACAAAATTGTGTATGCCCTTTAAATGTGAAAAAGGAATACTCTCAGTGAAATACAAATTTTATGAGACTGTTTGATTGGGACTTCACAAAATTGTACAAAGAAAGAACTAGGTTTAATAGAAGTAAGAAGGGTCATATTTGGATCTGGCCCTGTTTGAAACCTTACACAAATTAAACTTGCCGGACAGTCGACAACAATGTATCGCATCATATCCAATTAATTAATTCCCTTGAAACAAGATTGGTTATTCTTACCTCTTGGCAAAGGTAACTTTGAGCTGAGATTTTTGTAAACCAGTCCAATCTATGAAATTTTTGCGATTGAACCCAACTCTGCATTTTTCCCGAAGTTTAGAATGAGTCGTATTTTAAATTGCTGTTAAAGAGCTCCGAATTTGAAATGTGTTGGGACATACATTTGAATATAATATGTGTCTGTTGATTCATTTGTAGACACTTCAAAACCCCCAAAGGACCCCAGCAGTAATTCAACATTGCCTTACCAGCTCCGAATTTGAAATGTGTTGGGACATACATTTGAATATAATATGTGTCTGTTGATTCATTTGTAGACACTTCAAAACCCCCAAAGGACCCCAGCAGTAATTCAACATTGCCTTACCAGCTCCGTCTTTTACAGTTTTTTTCGCGCCAGTCTTTTTTATCATCTCGCGTAATCAACTGTGAATCACAAATGGAACATTTTTTCCATTAAATTTTTAAATGTTAATTCATCCAAACAACTTATTCTTTGTGTATTAAACTTTCAGCAAATGGTTGATAGCTGTTTGATGATGAATGCCTTTTCCCCTGCCGGTTTGCCGGTTTTTCCATGATTTCGTCGACTTCAATGATTGGCTGATCGAAAACGAGCTGCTTTTTTAATTCCAGCGTCATATACGACAATGGAGTTTGATCTTTTAACGTGGAAGTAATAGTATAAAGGGAAATAAGTTACAAATAGAATAAAACAGTGCCTCAGTTTTGCATCCAACTGTATGTTGTATTGTTAAACTTGAAATAGCTGGGTGTTTGGGGTTGAGTATGTGCACGTACTCCAAGGAATGCCCTAGGAGTCACTGCTGCTCCAAAAAACGAGTTGATAAAAAAAGCATTGTGCTTCTTTTTACATGCGCCTCTACATACAAGCGTTGCAAGCTATAGTTATTTGTCTAGTAGTCCACAGAAAGATGGTCGATGCCCTTCTTCAAAAGTATTAGCTATTTCCATCGAAGACGTCTCTATGCCGTGCGTCTTGATTTGATCTCTGAGTATAACACGATTTTTTTAAGAATGATAATGTCACGCCTTATGACAGCGCATACCCTTGCTTCTAACTTTAGCTGACATGGAATGTCTTAGTGCGAGATTTTCACAGACCAGAAAGTATTTAACACGAAGTGAATAACTTTGTGAGAGTGAATTTTACTTCTAAGGTGTTCTCTTAAATCTCTAAAATCTGTTCTAATCTGTTGTGCCATGAATCCCTTTTGCACCTTTACCACATACAAACAACAAGTTACCTCCCTCTCTGTACCGCTTAACTGATTATTGCTTATTTTGTATCAATTTTTAGAACGCACAAATAATACCTATCATCACGATACTGGCGCTTTGTGGATACCATTTCAGACAGCAGCAGGCACAGTAACTCATTTATACAAAGGTAAATTCAGATGCATCTATTTTCTGTTGCCATTGTCAGCTTTCATTAAGTATCTACTTTCAACACTAGAATCCTGCGAAGGAATCAGACGTACAAGCGATGCTGCAGTGCAATCGGGATACCAAAAACGGACAAGGGAGCTTGTGGATTGGGCTCGCAGCAAAAAGCGCCGTGTGATTCGCCGTTCAGATCTGTTAGCCTATTTAGCCGGTAAACCACCGCCACCACCTACAAGTCTTACCCGACGGTGAGTTTAAAAAGCGGACGCATCTGAATGGTCTCCCAATCAAAATTCGAATTTCGAAGTGTGTGGTTTAATGATGCCTTCTTGTTTTCAGCTCGCCTAAACCTGAACAAAATTCCGCTGCATTTGCGGTAGGAGTCAACAGCAATCAAAGCATTGGCGGAGAATCAACAGATCTTCATACATTCAAAGAGGCGCTTGTTTTGCGGCCTAGGTAAGCTGTCGCTCATACATCTCCATTCAGATTATCTAAATGAATCTTCAAATTTTCTATTCAACAGGGGTCCTGAACTGTTTGCTTTTGTCGCAAACGAAATAGCTCGTCACTGTAAACGTCCGGCTAGTCCATTGGATGACACAATGGATGTGTGTCACTACAGTAGTAAAAGGCAACGTTTTATGTAAAAAAATCGCAGGTTGAACAAATCAAATCAAACAGTAAGCTAACACCATCTTAAGATCCGTATGTGATACAAAAATTAAAGTTCATGTACATATATACTTCCCTTATATGTATATCCCTCAAGACAGCTAACAATTGAAGGGAGCTGAATCATGGAACAGGCCAGACGTCATCTAACACGTTTTGTCCTCTTCCACCGAATGAAGTCCCTTCAAAAAAAGTTGATTAGCTTGTCCAAGAAATCTTCCATGAGTTTCCTCTTCATTTAACACATACGAATGCACAACAGTAACTGATATGCTTTAACATCCACTTCGATGCAGTGATTGAAAATTTATATATATATAAGAAACATTATATATGAACAACCGCCGAATAAAATTTATTTGTTTTGATAAGGAATCGTGCAAAGGACTGTGTAATTGAAGACATTTTTATCAACCAAACAACCGAATCTGTCCGACTTCTATGTAAGCATTTCTTTATTTCTTCTCATTCTCTATTTGAAAAAAATGTGGAATTCAATTTAAGGTGACTTGCTTAAAGTATCTGTTGGTTCATAGAAACATGAAAATATCGAATAACTTCACAAACGATGACAGTTCAGAAGCTTTAACTTATTGACAGGATCATAGCCCCGTCTTAGATGGCTGGTTGGTTGGTGGGAAAGCCGAGTTATCAAACGTTCTAGAGGTCCACTTTAGGAGTAAAATATTACTTTTCCCGCTGATCAGAACACACCTTTATCTCCAGCTTTACTTTCTGGAATATTTTTGATTGGGACCTAGAAGGAACTTTCAAACAAATAAAAAAATGTCCCAGCTAAAGTAATCAGCGCGAAACGCGCTAAATCATTATCTCCAAAGTTCGGATTGATAATCTACTGGTGTGACTTTTGAGGTCTTAAATCAAAACCTTTCTGTGTCCAAATAGATGAACATCCTTGTATGTAGTGCATTTTAAAAGATTCTCAATGTAAGGCAAAAGTAGAAAACTCTCAGTTTTTCACCACAAATGTGCGATCGGTTTTCCCTCTTATTCATCAGCTACTAAGCAGGGTCTGAACAGAAATAATTCAAACTGTGATATCTATATAAAAGAAGGTCCAAGGTATCCTGAATCAAATAATGCCTTTTCAGTTGTCCTCTGACTTGGATGAAACAACTATTAAATTCACACCAAGCTTTAAGAAAAAATTTCGTTACATTTTAAAATATCGTCTCTCTTCAGAAAGTGCACATTTCCATGTAGAGAGCTCTTCAATCGCGTGAACGTAGCCTTACCACCTCCAAAATCAAACATAAACTTGTCAAATAGCACTTCCTTAAGATAACAGTGCTTTATCCAGGTCACCTAAAATTGAATCCTGAAATCACTGTCTAAAAGAACAAAATACCGAATACGATGAAAAACAAATTGATTCCTATCTTAAATGTGAATGAAATAGAATTGGAATAGGCATAGATTTGTACCTCTTACATAGAGTTTGTAAGTAAACACACAGTACACACTCATACACGAGGGTGTGAAACAAAAAAGAAAAGAAATACAATTTTGATCGCCATATATGAACATAGATTAACTTTTATAATAAAAAACAATTCAGAAACGAGGGAAAAAAATACAAATAAAGTAAATCTTCACTTGCACACTAGAGTAAAACGATTAAAGTGTATATGTATATATTATGTCTATGTATTATACTGCCTTGGCATTGTGTTATAGTTTATTGTTTTGTACTTTATACTATTATTATTATTTTTTCTTCTCAAAATCAAAATTGACATAATTGGGTTTACCTAGACATTGTCAAGGAGCATTTGAGTTTTGTTTTCATTTGAGACAGAGTTTTTAGAGTTGTGCAGCTATTGAACTCTTCGATAAGAAATAAATTCATTGCATTAGATTTCTAAGTGTTTCATTGTAAAATGTCTGTAGTGCTATTTCGATTTAAAATAAATATATATTTAAATAAAAACTATAATTATTATAAAATTAAAGAAAACAACAATAAAAATGTGTTTTTATTTTATTGGAAACCGATGCTTTTCATTTCACTCTAGCTGACGCGGAAAACGATGTTTTTTGCACATAATTTGTGTCTGACGCATGCCTTGCGTGCTGACTGGGAATGTTCTCTAAAAGTGTATGATAGAAAGTATTTCAATAACGTAACGGAAACATTGTTTGATTTCTTAAATGAATTAAGTGGACCTTCGCTGTGTGAGTCGACGCATTTACCCATTATGCCACGGCGACCACACCTCTCGAGGATAATACGAGTAATATTGGCTTTCAAAGCCTCAACCGTAGCTGCCTTATTTATGAAGACCAGAGACTTTACATATCTCCAGATAAAATAGTACATTGTTTCAGGCACTGAATGGCTCCTAGCGCAGTCTTGTTGAAACCAGTGCTCATCGAGACCACGTGCTTGAATATCAGAAAGCACAAAGTCCGCCAACATAGCGGATCGATTCGCCGCGATCTGCGCGTACGCTCTCAGCTACAGTTGCTATAATCTTTTCACTAAGTTCTGGATTTGGTCTAACGGGTCGAGTATCGTCTACTAAGCTAAATAAGAACTAAAATTTTGAGCACCTTAAGTTCCTGGAAAGAGTACTTATTGGCAATGAATAAGCCTCTGAAATCGTCGTTGCAAAATCGTAAAGCGTTGCACATTCATAATCCGTTACTTTCCTTCGTCTTTCAAGTCAAGTCATCCATCTGTACGCATTTTACAATCTGCGCTCCTCCATTAAATTTAAACTTGATGGTTAATTCATGCAAAAACATGTCTCTTATACATAAATATACGATTGAAAAACAAGGTGTGCCGAAATTTTCTGAATCCGATACTCAAAAGAACCGCCGCAGAATTAGCTGCCTCCCTTGCGGCCGCTTGCCAATGTGCTTCTTCTCCGTTTGACTTTGACTATTTTTTCCCCACATGAATTTCCGACGAAGACGAATCAAAATCAGAATGCCCATTTACTTTATCTGGAGGTACTGTTTAGGGAAAAGAAGGATTCTAATCCGCCATACCTAAAATTTAAATTGTTTATTTCAAGCTCTTAAATTTCAATTTTGAAACTTAAGCATTAGGTAAGACAATTCAAACTGAGAATACGTCCGTCAGTCTGGTGGTTTTCTTTCATGCTGAAAACACTCCCCAATTCAAAAGATGGCGGTTTTGACAAGCTATCAAACAAACATCAGACTTTGCTATAAAACACTTCGTTTTGCTCACACCATGATTTACTGCCTTGGCATTTCAAACTGCCTGCAATTCGCCTGGCACCGAGTCGTAAGGAAACCTGATATGCCGAAAACATCAACAGACCTTTTGATAAATACGCCATACATGAACTAAGGAAAGCATTCATTCATCTCATTCCACTTCTACACCTTGTCCTAATCCAAACAAAACACGGCATACTTGAAATTTTAAATTTTTGAAATTGGACCCCCAAGAAAACAATCTTTGTTATCTTTTAATTTTCGTTTACAGAACTTTCCCCAAGCCGGTCACCTCAATTTGCAACTTCAAACCACATCAGTCGTTCTTCTTAAACTTTTCTCTTGACAAAAACCCAAGGAACACAAATTCCGTCCAAAAAATTTCACTTATTGATTGATTCCACTTATTATTTATTCAATAAACTACATAATTTAATTTGAAATAGCCCTGTCTGTTCCAAGTCTTCTGTAGGATTACTGATTCACTCCTTAAGAAACAGTGGTATGGTAACGTGGGGCAAGCTTGTCCTTGGATTGTCTGAGTACAAGGTGTATGTCTTGGCCTTTAAGTCGAACACCCCAACGGCTATGGTCTTGACCATTTCCGAGAGATCTCCGTTCTCCCTGAAGACACAATGTTCGCCGCCCGAGCAGTCGCCCAGCATGTTGACAACATCTTCTTTAGTCTTCGGAGGCTCATAGGTCTCAAACGTGTTCATCCGGGAAACGCTAGAAGCAAGCATCATTTCATTTGCTTCGTCAATCTTAGTCCGGAGATAGCTGCAAGGTTAAACACATGAATTATCGGACAGATCTGATTTGTGAATGGTTGGACATGGCTACCTGTTGGTGTGATAGCTGTGGCCACCAAGTGGAATTTCCTTAATGTCTAGCTTTGATTCGTTCTTATCCCCCTCAGCTGGCGACATCTCGATTTGATAGAACGGCTGTGGATCAACACTGCAAGGGAAACTGTCTGTGACATAAATTCCAACGGAATCATTTAAATCTCACGCACTTCAGGAACGTCATGTTGATAGAGCAGCCATCTCCCGCACCAACCCCAGAGTCCTTGAGAATCGTCAAAGCTTGGTCGTAGTTTTCGGCGGACAGCAGTGCCCGTGTGAGAAGGTGACGAGCTAAGGAGGAAAATATTCTCAATCAAATGAAGAACTGAAACACAGTTACTAAAAGGACTTACGAGTCTTTCCACTTCTTAGGTACTCCGCTGATAGGGTGTTGATGGAAAAGACCAGTCCATGGTGGTTGTAATTCATTGTGTAGCCTGGCAAGTGGCCAGCGTAGCACAGGGACATGAAACGTTCCTCCTTGACGTTGTATTTACCCTGTGGGGTGTCATTGATGATGTGCGCCACAACGAAGTAATAGTGATTGAGAGTCTCTGTGAGGGCATCTTCTGTGTGAGCAAGGACCTTCTGTTGAATTGAAATACAAATTTAAGTCTAGAGACTTTTCCTTTAAATATGCATAAGGAATACTAACGCTGTCTTCGGTGTTCAGCATGATGGTCGAACAGCCAGTGGCTTCCTTAATATCATTCTTATGCTTCAAGGATTGCGGAGTTATCTCGTCCATGTGAAGTAGGAACAACTGTTGAATGGGAGAATAAAAAGTGTGTTTAATTCTGTGGGAATGTTGGAAATTGTCCAATCTATCGCCAAATCAGTAAGGCGAAAGCAGAGGATTTAATGTTCTTGACACAGTTTCTCAGATTGCGTGACATTTTCCGTACAATTAGAAAACAAACTCTTGATATTCTCTAAACGTAGGACATTTAAAAAATAAATAAAATTAGTAAATTTTGCCACCTAAGTGGGTCCACAAGTGTTCCGAGGGTAACATATTCAACAACTTTTCTTATTGTGACAAAAGGGCACTAAGACTGAACTGGCGACTTCAAATGGCGAGATTTGAAAAGATTTTCCATAAACAATTTGTTCAGTTTACGGGCTGTACGTCCCACGAAAGAGGCGGTGACGTGCAAATTGAAAGATGTGTTAGCGTATCAAATATATAAACTGTAATGGAATATTTTGGGAATAATTGTATTTTGGGGATCTCGTTTCATTAAAATATCTTTTCATTTAAAGATCTCTTCTAAAAAGGATCTCGTTTCATTAAAAGATTAGGCAATAGACAGGTCAGGCGGAAGGACCTAGTTGGGCGCATGCACCAGCTCATCCGTAAGATATGGTCGGAGGAAAGCATGCCTGATGAGTGGAATCTCAGCGTCGTTTGACTGGGAAAATTATCGAGGGATCAGTCTTCTTAACATTGCCTACAAGACCCTCTCTGCCTTAATGTGTGAGCGTCTTAAACCATTTGTCTACAACCTTATAGGTCAGAGAAGGCTATGAGAGACCAGATCTTCATTTACGCAGATCCATGAAAAGACCCAAAAAGTGCAAATCGACACTCACCACATATTCGTCGATTTTAAGGCCGCAAATGGCAGTGTGCATAGAGACGAACTATACAGTGCCATGTCCAGTTTTGGCATTCCTACTAAGCTCGTCAGATTGTTTAAGATGAGAATTCAATTCGTCAAGGTCGGTAACGAACTAACAGAGACCTTTAATATCAAAAAAGTTTTTAGACAAGGCGACGTACTGTCATGTGACTTCTTTAACATCATTCTTGAGAAGATCGTGCGTAACTCAAAAGTCAACACCAGACACACGATCTTCCAAAAGTCAGTTCAATTGCTAGTTTACACTGATGACATTGACGTGATTGGGCGAACACAGCGAGCCTTCAATGAGGCGTTTGCGGGCATTGAAGCAGAAGCGGCTAAAATAGGTTTTGTGGTTAATGAGGACAAAAAGAAATACATGCTGTCATCGAGGAAGGACACACAACATCGATGTCTCGGACAAAGCGTACTACTAGGCAGCAGAAACTTTGAGGTAGTCAAGGACTTCGTCTACCTAGGCTCCGCGGTGAATAGGGATAACAACACCAGTATCGAAATCAAACGCAAAATCACTCTTGCAAATCGCTGTTTCTTTGGACTCAAGAGGCAATTGAGTAACAAAGAGCTCTCTCAAAGAACTAAGCTGGCTTTGTACAACAGCTTGATTACTCCAGTCCTCAGTTACGGTCACCGTACTACTCGTACATTCACACCATGTATCTCCAAAAGGTTTTGCTTACGCCATATACACTATTTATATTGCGAGTATGACATGCAACCTTTCCATTTGAAGATACCAAAAGTTCGTTCAAATTTGTTCAGCCGCTGCTGAGAATGAGTGACGATGCCCATCTGCATACCCTAATTTATCAAAGAACTAAGAGTTAACAAGCACCGCACAGGATAAGGCATTAAATTGTGCTTAGTCCTTGGACCGAATTGAACGCTTCGAAATAGCTCCTTCAGATGAATTTCTTTGGCCAATAATCAATTTATTCAACGGGACAGTGCGCAATGAATATCGTCATAAAAAATGTGATTCCGCCCTCAAAATGTGTTTCCGTTCGAACCGCAACATCAGTCAGAAAAACTACTAACTCTTTAGAATCCTAAGTGGTCTATTTCAAATTCAAATCGTTTCCTTTTTCCCGATAACAGAACGCTTATTTTCTCAAAACCAAACACGCACCGAAGACAGTATTATTTCTCACCATCATTTTAACAAGCTTTCTGTCATAACTTGAACAAATTAGACACAGGCTTCACGGCTATTCTGGTCTACCTTGGGCCTCTTTGCCTGCAGCTGTGCAGCCCCTTGAACGTAAAACCTATCCAGGCTAATCGAGATCATCAATAAAAGAACGCGTGCCACAATCCACTCCCCGCCCGCCTGCAGTCGAATGTCAATCGGCCACTGGTAAGGTCTCCATTGAGGCGAAATGATTGCCCAACAATTAAGAGTTTTCAACAAACCAAATCGCTGAAATTAACACGATTTATTTAGTTCGCTAATAAACTCCGGACCCGGAGTTGTATTGCGCCGTTTTACACCCACTTAGCTTGTTTGCACAGAGCACGGCGCGGCGCAGCCCGGCTTGACGAGTCTCGTTAGCAGATTAAGTCATTCCATTGATTTCTTCGATGGCCAAGCGACCGTGTGATGAGCGCGTGCAACAGACCGCGCCGTGTTTTAGCACCAATTAATCGCAACAGCGCCTGTAAGTGGATCCGCTTGGCTTGGCACGCGTACATGCATGCCTACACCAAAAAGTTCAAGTTTGCCGCAACGTGCACTTGCGATGCATAACTCCCTCGTCAGGCGTTAATCATCGCCAGCGACAATCTTCTTATGATTCATATCTTTAACACCTGACATTTGGATTTAACGACAAGGCTAATCGAATTCGGTTCTAGCCATTAGCTTCGCACTTGCCGTTTCTGTTTGGCTGCTTTAAGGCTCTCTGTAATTAGACCATGCGGTGGCACTGCGTTGGCCTTGTGCGGACTTCAATTATTTGCGGATAGGCTGCTTGTTGCAGCACCGTGCTGCTTTTGTGGCTTCTTTCCCGCGTAATATGAGCGAGTTATTGGATTTGCTCGCATGGGGGTTGCCGCGTTTCGTAGCTGTGCAGCGGCAGCTAATGCGGCTGCAGCAAGATTTGCGTTGAAAAATGATGCCTGCTGTCGGTAGTGGTAATTAAACGTATTAGACGTTTATCAATTTGTAGCCTGGTTTGGTTGCTTGCATTTCTGCAAGCGCATGGAATTAAAGCAAATAATTGAAATAATACGTTTAGTTGCGTATGCCAAATGTGGCATGAAAACCTTCGACGGATTGGGCATTCGAGGTCGTTGTGTGTCCTCCGGTTGCGTTATACTTACCAATGAGATTGAGGCTAGCAATGTTTGATTATGTTGAGAAGAAACGAAGGGGTGTTCTGATTCATTGGATTCTAATTCACGAATATTAAGAGCAAATTGGTATTTGAAAGTACCCTTGGGCCGTTTCGTGATCAGTTCCTGATTATTGCTTTGCTGGCTGATTAGAACTCAAGAAACAATATAAAGGTACGTCTCTCGTGGGCAATACAGTCAAATGTAAGATCTGAAGGGCCATCTTACCATCTCACAGCAAAAGGCGGAAGAAAATATTTTGAAAGCAAAATTATTGTGGTCTGTATGGCCATGGAATTTATTTCATTCATTTCTAATGCTTTTATAATGCTGTTTGCCATTTCTGTGACACTCTTTGTACCTCCATGTTTCAGAAAGCACTTTTTATAAAAAGTTGGATGCACTGTTTTCATATTTCAGAATTCAATTCTGGGCCATAATTGGATCTCCCGATTACGTACAGTTGGGGCAATAAACAGTAATTATTAATTAACAGATCAATTAAAACGATCTTTAGGTTTGGTTAAAAACTTTTTTGGTACCGCTTACAGAGCAAAAGTCGGCAAAGTCAAAAAATGTTTGTTCCTCTTTCAACCTCTATTTTCTACAACGATTTGCTTTAAGTCTGAAGAAAAAATCACAAGATGTTCTATGAAACGGGAACCCTTAAATTAAAATCACATATTTTAGTTTAGCTCATTATTGGCGAAAACCCGTTAAACATCGACGGCGACGAATTTCGAAAATCTGAAAACGACGTTTCGGAAAGCCAAATGAGAGCCTTAAGAAGTAGTAACTTATTCATTTATTTTTAAGATATCGCAGATCCTTATTAAGATTCTAATAAATTTCCCCTAAGGCAGATGAATCAATACTAATCGCTGTAGTATCTCGCACATTCATTTCATTTTCATTCATTGCTTTTATTCATTTCAAACGAAGTTGCACACAAATGGAATAACGAGTGATCTCTGGGGTATACATAACACATCACTCAATAAGTCAAGGGCCATATAGGGGGCGCCACTAACAGAAATAATTTAATATTAAATAAAACACTTTTGTTAGTGGCGCCGCCTATATGTCCCGGGACTTATTGAGTGACCTGTTAAGTGTATGACCGATAAGAGTATTGCAATTTGAAAAACAGTGGCGAACATTTTAAAATTCAAATTCAAGGCATCAGTAGCGCAAGTGATTCCTACTTCTGATGTAATTTTTTGTATTTATATTATACATATTTGATGGTGTTTTCTGCGAAAAAGTGTGACCTGAGTATGCATTTTTTTTTAAAGTCACATTTTCTATTCCATTCTGATGAAATTGTAAAAACAGCACGATCTATTGCAAAATTGAATTGAATTCCACAGTACAACACTACTGTCCTCGAAAATTGCTTATTGCAAGCAAAAACAAAAACTTGCTTAAGATATGTTAAATGACATACAGGAATGCAATTATCTTGTGCAGCGGAGTTTCGTATAGGTGTGAAAACTGTACATGAATTTGGTGCAAATTGTGAATATTTTTTAATACTGAACGAATGTGGAAAATAATGCAACACAAATTTTGAATTTTATCACAAAGAATTTGAGAGACGCCTCATTCTTATTAAGAAATTTGATACGCTAGTAATCAACAAAAAAAACCGAAATAACAATTGACAAATTTACACGGATATACTGCCAAGTTTGTCGCAAGAAAATCCTTCTGCATTTCATTTAGATACATTTTTTCGGGTCAAAACCGAAAAATAAAGGGCAACACAGTTTATCTTTTTTCAGTCTTCCACTATTTGATGGCAAAACCAACTTATGAGAGAGAGACAGGGCATGAATATCTATTAAATGAGGAAGCTTAAATATATTTCAGTTTCCTACGTACTAAGCATTTCCAAGTTTATTACCTATTGGAATTATAGCGAATAAAAAAGGAAACCTTTTAACTTCGAACGTAACACCCACAATTTATTAATGTAAATTTTCATTACTGTTACACCGTAAACACGTATAGGACACTTGAAAACTAATTTCAAGTTTATAATACATAGTAGAATTTATTTGAAATTTATTTGATTGGAATTCTTCCAACATACGACCACTCAACAGTTTCCGTTCAAATGAACTCAAAGACATTCTGGAATTAATATTCAAAAAATTTGAGATTTAGTAATGATATACAATAAATAAATAGGAAGGCCCAACAGTTCACAAAGAGCCAGGATTCAGACTTATCATTCACAGGTGGAGGGAACCTGCAGTTTTTTGCAAAGTACAAATGGCTAGTTTAAGGGGTTTTTTTCCAGCAAGTAATACGTTCGGACTATTGAATGATGCTTCGAACAGACCGTAAAAAGTATGAACATCATTCATCATTTATATTGATACACCGTGTAAATGAAACAGTTTCGCCTAAGTTTCCAAAACGTAAAACTGCAATAAAGTCAAGAAGATAGATGTAGAAGTATTAACAATCTTGAGTTTTATATTCATTCTGAATCATATTCCTAGTTCTTCTTACTTTAATTCTCACAATGTACGATAAGAGGACGTAAATAAATTAAGTTTACAGAAAATCAGTCTCATTTTTAGTTCTAATATCTTCATCAGATATTCGTTTATTTGAATTCTGCCCAGAGTTGGTTTTGCTTAACCCGATTTAAACGTTTTCAACACATTTCTGCGCGTGCCAATTAAAAGCAAGAATTACCAAAGTCGTGAACTATCACAACGATACATCATTCAGATCTATGTGAGATATAAAGTAATTCTAAATTGATTGAAATTTAACTCTTAGATACGTTCTAAAGCCAAATGGCATTAACACACAGCCGCCGCATCAACATTCGTGTCCTCTACATGCAGTCCCAATCAACGAGAAGTTTGTGTGCATTAAGCAAATTGTAGTCAGCAGGGATTAGATCTCGTTACGTACCTAATTAGACAAAGTTATATAACATAATTGATAGAAACACGATACCACGCAAACCATGAACTCATTTCATTTGTAAAGTGGCCAACATTAGCGGCCAGAAAACCAGGCCAGAACGTGGTATCGGCACAAGTGCACTCTACGCCGCACAACCAGATTAGTGCGGCCAATAAGGAAGGCGCACACCACTTAAGACAGTTCAATTCGAAGAACCAATTCGAATCCACTAAATGCCCGTCAAATTTACTCACCTTATGAAACTCCACTTGAGCACCATCGGCAATGCCTTCCAGTTCGCGAATGTACTGCGGGAACGACTGCTTGACACATTCGAGCGTTTCATTGTAGACGGCTTCTACAAAACACAAAAAATGAACACACACAACGTAGGGAGAGAATATTTTAACTTACTTCCTTTAGCAGTAGCGTAGAGCGGCAGGTAGCAATCTATCAGCGGCCTTGACAGTTGCAGGAAATTCTTGATCACCGAAGCGAATGTCCGACCCTAAAATGAAAATCAACCGCAATGTAAATGTGTTGCATGCAAATATCAAATTCTCTGATGGTGGTGTGTGATCCTGAAAGTGCAAGACCAAACCTCTAATGGGTGCGCTCGGGTGACCACAGGAGACGTTACGTATTCGCCACAGTCAACCGGCCACACCCTCTCGGCAGTTGGTGGTACGCCGATAATTCAATTTCATGCTAACGGAGAAACACTCAGCTGATCAGGCGGAAGGAAAATCATAAAAATTAAGCAAAAAAAACATGACATAGGTTCTTGCCATCGATAATGGAGTCTGGTTTGTTTGACTCCGTCAAACCAGATGTGCTCACAGTCAACTGTGAGCGATAAACGTCCATGACCGCGGCGGCACGTAATAAAGTGCTTACCCTTGGCGGTGGGTCAAATGTTCGCGTCTGTCTTTTCGGATTTGCCGAATTTCAAGTTGATCAATCGGGTTTGCATCATAACAATTTTCGTTGTCTGGTGTAAGATTAAGACTTGATCTGTGCCCGGCGATTATGGTGAAATAGATTGATTATGAGAATAAGGAAGGCAATAGAGGCCTCTGATCAATGAATGAGTGATTCATCTGATGGGAGAAGGAGAGTCAATAGGAAATAGATGGTCGAAACGTCACGCAAGCGATAATTATAGTTTCCGTGTAACGGTGTACATTGATGAACCATCCGAGCCACAACGTTATTACTTGAGAATGGGGTGTAAGAACAGGTGTCCAAATCGGCATTTGGTCGGATTGAGTTTGATGACTAAGCACTCGAGTGAAATTTATTGAAGAGACTTTGGTATGGAAGCCTATTGTAATTCATGGCTGAAGGCACTTTAATATCGTGTAATGTAATATTAAAATTAATGAAAAATTATGCTGTGCTACTGATTTAACCGTACAGTTAAATCTCATACTTAGAGGAGTTGATAATAATAATTGATCGCTCTACAGTCCAAAAGGATTTCTATGATATCTACACACAATCCCGTATCGGCGACCTAAACTAAGTATGTTAAAAAGAAACAGCTGAATCTTACATAAGCCCCATAGATATTCACTTTTTTATTGAGTTGAAGAGAGTTACCTAGTTCTCTCATACTAGGTAACTCAGGCATTTTAAGCGTTAGCGACTTTTGCCCTATGAGACCTTCAGCATCAAAAAAGGTTTTAGACAAAGCTACGCGCTGTCATGTGATTTGTTCAACATCATTCTTGAGAAAATCGTGTGTAACTCACAAATCAACACCAGAGGTATGACGACATTGACGTGATTGGATGAACGCAATAATAATAATAATTGAGTGGGACTACAGTTTTTGGCCGACTCCGAACGACGAGATTTGAGAAACTTTTCATAGACAATTGATACTCTTTGAGTGTTGTCAGTAACTCGATAAAGGTGGTGCCGTGGAAATATGCTAGGTGTCCCGTCCGGAAATCGAACCCAGACTTTCTGCGCGACGGTCGACGCACTTACCACTACGCCACGGCGACCACATTGGATGAACGCAGCGAGCTGTTAATTAGGCGTTTGTTGGCATTGAAGTGGAAGTGGCTTAAATAGGTTTGGCTTTAAATGAGGGCAAGACGAAGTTTATGCTGTCGTCGAGGAAGGACTCACAACATCGATGTCTCGAAAAGAGCGTACTACTAGGCAGCAGAAACTTCGTCTACCTCGGCTTCACAGTAAATAGGGACAACAACATCAGTACCGAAATCAAACGCAGAATTACTCTTGCAAATCGCTGTTTCTTTTGGCTCAAGAGGCAATTGAGTAATAAAGCCCTTTCTCGAGGGCCTAAGCTGGGCTTGTGCAACAGCTTGAGTATCCCAGTCCTCCTTTACGGCGCAAAAACTTGGACGCTACTAAAAGCAGATTAAAAAGCTGAAAGCAGCTGATGAGAGATCGGGCAAGTTGTAGAAGCATGTTGGTTAAGGCTCAGGTCCACCCTAAACTATAGCGCCAGTAAAAGAAGAAAGACTTCTGGTAGGTAGAACCTAATTTTTTATCAAAGCGCTGTATTTGACGAAGTGAGACTCATATACTGCGTTTGCTATATCGTTTATTTAGACAATTTATATTTTTTTAACGGTGGTGGTTTAAGTGGGTATAAAAGCTCGCCACAAATAATATCGATTTGTTTCACATTGTTAGCTGGTTCGGCTTTGAAGAGACACTCTTTTAGACAAGAAACAAAGGAGACTCATTTAAGGTGCAATTACTGAAGTTGATATCATGATTTCCCTTGGCAAACAGGATTGCCATGAATTTATAGTTTATTCTGGTTTACCATAACTCAGCAAAGAACAGCTTGTCGATTTAGTTGTAAAACTCATGTGAATGTTTTATTTTCGAAAAGTTGCAAGACAAAAACAAAACAATTCTTGTTTTACCAAAACTCATTTTTTAGGGGCAACCTTTTGCAACCTTACACTATCACTGCCGTCGAACGAGACTTTCAATTCCATAATTAATTTCAATGCAAAACACGTTAGTGTCCAAGTTCTGGTTTTAATTCAACTTCAAATCCACGTTCTGGTTCAGATTCAGATTGTGCATACCGACTTTTTAGCAACACAACAAAATGTCGTGACTCACGGTTGCGAACCAAAAGTCGAGCCTCCTCATATTTTCCCCTCTCCTCCATGCACCTTCCAGTGGCACGCCGTTGTGCTGTCGTCTTGATAAAGTATGAATTCTATTTTTGTTCTTGGTCATAGGTGCTAAAATGAAACGTGAAACCAAATCTGACAGACGTGCTAAGTTCTGGTGGACACGAAAACGGGTCAAAACTGAAAAACTGAAAGTGAATGTCGGTGATAAGAAATCCAATTATGTTTATTTTGTTCTGATTAATGTGGTGGTTGCTTAAAAGACTATCTGTCTATAACTTGAGTATGTGAGATGAGTCACTAAAACGAGCCTATTAAGGGTATAAATTAGTTTCTCATGGAATCAAATAATTCTTATTAATTTGTTATTTCACATTTTACTCATTTTTCGTTACATAATCGATGCTGGATGCTTATCCTTCAAATCTATATTTCCCTACCCTCCTGGCTTGTATAAGTATCTAGGCATACATGAAACGTACGCTTCCAGCTTTCTCACACAATTATTTCTTAAAAATTTGAGCGGTACTCTTGAAAGAATAATTCAATTCCTTATATAATGAAAGTTTAATTTTTTTCACATGCCTAGCGTGTCAAGAGAGAAATAATTGAAAATCGACAGTAATTGTTTAAAACCGAGTTAAATGGAAGTCCACAAAGCAAGTTCATCACACGGAAGTAAACATAATTCAGAAGAAAATAATCTGTAGTTCAGTTCATTTTAATTTTATATGATATTTCCAGGGCTACATCCATTATACTGTCCATATTAATAACAACCGTACTTACAAAAATCTTTTAAACAGTTACCGACAACATTAACATATCCCAAACGATAAATACACCGTTTAAAGTCTGAGTTCAGTGCTTAAGACGTCAACACACTCAAAGATTGTCTGAACGACTTAACGTATGTCAAAGTGCACTTTACTGCCAATCACAGTAAGACAGCGGCTAATGAACATAATCTACTACTATGTGTTACAATTATCTGACGCTGCCATTGCACAATATTTTCTCAAAGATAGTGCAATCAACTCATTAACGGCTAATGTATTTCCATTTTGATAATTTTGAGAGCTCAAAAGTAACCTTGAAATTTGATATATCCGCTCACTTGCAATTGACACAGTTAGAAGTCCATTTTGACTGCTAAAAAAACCGGCGACACTAGATTATATCAATATTTATGTATGGCTTAAGATTAAAATTTACATAAAAAGGCGTCACATTTTTAATTGAACTATATGTTTGGGTGTAACTAGAATGTCAATAGATTAACGGTATTTGTCAACTGCCTTTCATTCGTTTCCATCAGTTAGCACGTGTAATTTGAATGTCATTGAATCATGCAGCGTGATCGATTACGGAGTGTGGAAGCACTGAGGCAGAGAAAATGAAATTATGCATACATGGTGGATTTTAAATGCATTCCATACCCTCGCTTAAGTCTATCACGTCTTGCGGAATATTGGAAGAAGCAAATAATGTTAAATGGATGAAGTTGGTGTCGTCTTCACTGAATTCAAAATCCTAAAAGCATTTGTTAGTGTTATGAGTTTTTTTGATAGTGGCATGTCTAGAATAGGCAGCTGCGAACGTGGGTTTATCTGAAAGAATGCTAAACATGGTAAAATTTATTTGATTGTAATGATGATTTCAACTGTTCGGTCACAGTAGTTTGAAGTAGTACTGTAGCTGTGCGCTTTTAGAAAGGATTTCTCTCAATATATTAATCGATGTGTTTATTTATTTCCGCTTAAGCTTTACATCAAAGACATTTAAAGTCGTTTCATTAAGCTAGCTAAATAAAAAATAATAATTAAGTAGCACCACAGCCCACAAGGGAACAGAGCCTCACTTCTTCAGGAACTATTTTTGTGTTGTGCTTACTATTTTTCTCTCACGAGTAGAGGCGACCTACAGTTTTTTGCCGACTCCGAACGGGGAGATTGGAAAAGCCTTTTCATAGACGATAACTACTTTTTGAGTGTTGTTAGCCTCAAAAAAGGTGGTGCCTTAAAAATGTGAGGTGTTTAGTCGGGGAACCGAACCAAAGACCTTCAGCATGAAAGTGGACGCACTTACAGACTGCGTTACCCATCTCTTTTGATGATTCCGAAAACTTTACGTTTTGTCTAATCATCACGGCTAAACTAGCTGCTTTTACATGCCTTCTATGTAAAAATAAGTACTAAGGGAACAAACACTTTTCTGGTAAGCAAGAATAAAGCATATTTTATGCTTTTCGTCTTATTGTGATAAGGTGACTTATATCGTAGGACTCTGCAACAAGTAACATATTTTTTTAAGCATTGCAGTCCATATACACCAAATTGTTAAATTGTCCTCCATTTAGAGTTTACATGTATTTTTAGTATTGACTGCTACAGGGCAATAAGAATTTAAAAATGCGATTGAACATGAGTAATATGTGGATGTTTTGACAAGCTGTCAAGCTCGAAAGCTCATAACATGCAGCTAATAGTAGGCTTCCTTATGTAATACCTTAGCCTTGGTTACTCACATCGTAACTTAATTATTTTTACGTTTTATCAGATTCCAGATGAGAATGTTTAACTGTAATCACCAAAGCCAACACAAGCTCATTTCATGCAAACATCGCATTACTTTCAGGCTTAGCTTATTCACTATGCACAAAATTAAAAAACATCGATTCCCAATTAAAACCACACAACTTCTCAGATTACCATCAAGCGCCCCAAAAGTTAGCACTCATGAATCATTTAGCAGCCACTTACCATATCGAATCCGACGTCATAGTGCGTTCCGCGGGTGTACAAGATCGGAATCGCCTGTCTCCTCGGGATGTTCTTCGCGCTCATTTTCTCAGCAAATATTATCACTTTAAGTCAAAACACAGCGCAACACGATAAAAACTCTCCCACAATGCAGTCGATTAAAGACACCCCGACGCAGATGATTTACTGCAGCTACAATCTATGTCACCGTAGCAATCGAATTCAAGTAGAAGGCAAGATTAATGTACTCTCGAAGCAGCGACGGCTGATCAGACGTTCTCAGACGGTGTTAGCACATTTAGAACTAACTGTTTGCGAGCCATTTGTGAACGAGGAAACTTCGGTACTCGCTTAGAGCTTTCTTCTCCGCACGATTCGCTATTTGCTTGCTATGCGGTGTGGTTGTTGTGCTTCAGCCACCAAGCAGCAACCCCTAGATCGTAGCACACATCAGCAGCGCTTGTGGGCTTGTGGGTGTGAGCTGCGGAATTATTTTAATTAATGCAAGACGCCGCAAAGGCACGATGTGGTTTGATGAAGGTTAACGACACGGTGGACACCGCTGGCCAAAACCGCGTATGGTATTTCTCTCCGCTCAGCCGCGAACTGAGCTTATCTTTCCAGGTTACGGCTACGACTGCGATGCGATAAGTCTAATTTCCGTTGTGTTGGTTTTTTTCTCTGTTGGTTGCGAGGTTTCCAGGGGAACATCTGATAGGGTTTGTTCTAACTCTTACGTGCGACCTGATAAGACAGTTAATATTTGTTTACATTTGTCTTCAGTTATCAGGCGGGCATCTGTTTTTATTAGGTTTCTTAGTTTTTTCTCTTAGCATGTCTGTCCGCCAAACGCCGATTTCAGTCGCAGAAGACCTAGAAGGTTTGCTTTTAATCAACATAATCGATTTCTTGCGTTCTGCATTCTTTCCGCGTTTAACGTATGTAGTGGACAGAAGGTGAACTTGGCACAGCGAAAAGTTGCAACGAAATCCAATAAATGTTACAAACGTGTTTGCAGTCAGTGATTCCTACTCCGTTGGTTGCGGCTATGCAGTGAATTCAGGCTGGACTTTTTGCTCCACGTGCATACATAAGTGCTTTTGTCAGGGTCACATCGGGTAAGCGAGTGAAAATCATAAAAAATATTTTTTGTTGCCATCCAAATTTGCAGCTGCTTGTGGTCCATTCATGGTCAGAAGGAGCAAATTTTAAATTTGAGCTAACGCTTAGCTAATATTGGTCTTGGAAAAAAAGGTGTAGGAGTTTAATTGCAGCAAATTTAACCCGATGACAGTATGCAGTGAGCTGTACCTGCGGAAACAGGTATACGTTCTTTTCTAAACCACATCCGTTATACCATTAAAAGCGTCGATGCCACTTGTCAAACAGGAAAACAGGCCCGGAGCTTATTCTAACTACTTTAATTTAGACAAGGAATAGAAAAAAATGTAACCTGTGCCTGTTATTACACTTTAAATTTTATATTAAGAGGGAAAATCATCAATATCAGTCAATATAAAGCATTCATTGAAATCAGTATGAAGATAAGGTTTAAAGCTAAACATCATGATCAAAATAATTTGTGTCTAAGAACACAGTATAGAAGAAATTGTTAAACGGGGTACAGTTTAGTGATTCAAATTTACTTAAATATATTCAATCCCGTTGGTTATTATTAAGATCATAAATCTAAAGTATTATTATCCGTTTTAGTGCTAAGCAATTTTTGTTAATATGTATGAAAATTGCTATTCCTTTTTTGATTATTCTAAAGGAAAAGTAAAAATAGTCTAGTAACAAATTTTAAGGCTGGATTACGTTTACTCCCGCAGAGCACCAAAAGCACACTGACGCGCGCAAACATTTTTTCGCCGCGCCGCATATTTAAAAACTATCGTAGTCGCATTCTAGCGGTGAAGGTTTCGAAGGTCCCCAGTTGTGCATGATTGGCGACCACTCGGGTGATAGGCTCAGTTTCCTATTTTTTTTATAATTTTGCGCGTTTATCTACTTTTACAAAACACCACCGTCGTCTTGAAACTTTGAAAAATAATTAATTGCAAAGTTCGGTTGCATGGCCATCTTTTAGAGTAAAGTTAATGGTTATATTGTTTTGAAAATGCTCATTTGAAGTAAGAAAGATAGGATGATGTTGTTATGCCTTAGAGGAACTGTTTGTTCATCATTCACAACATCAATATAGTGGTTTACGATTTTTTTTAATTTGTGTCCCCTGGTCAACGCATTGTTGTTATTTTATAGATTCACAAGAATGAAGTAGCAAACTATTACATTTTTAACCCATTTTTTTAACGTTTTTTTTAAATATAATTTATTTGACATGCCATTGACATTGTTGGCTTGCTTTAAAAAATATAAATTGTTTGCTATAAACCTTTTACGTGAAGACGAGTATAATGTGCCATTTCAGGTAAGTGTACACTGATCAGAAAAATAGCTACCTTGTTGAATGGTTAGAGCAAAAAATGCAAAGCTCAGTTTTGTATAGAATCAATGTATTTATATAGCTTGTTCAATATAGCAAAATTCAAGCTGTGCATTTTAGTCTTTTCAGTATTTTCTTATAATATTTATTTACAAACCAAACTGAAAATTTTAATTGCTGATTGCCAAAATACAATTTCATTAATTTTTTAATAATTCTGATCAATTCCCAGCTAATGCAATCAACGAAACGATGTGAAATCGTAAAAAAATAAACTATTTCTGTTGACAAGCTGTCAAGTCTATTTACCTTGATTTTCCACTTGTCAAATATAGTAGTAATTAATTATTCCCTTTCATATATCAATTATTGGATTTTGAGTATTGAATTTATACCCAATCAATGATTCTATAAGATATTGGCACAGGAAAGAATGTGGATACCTAAAGCTGCGACGAACACATGTGGTAACATGTCAAGCAAGTTTGGAAAACACTGAGGGTCATACAATTTATCCGCACGCAGTTTTTCCAACCAAAACTGGTTTTCGGCAAATTAAGACAGCGTCATACGACTCGTTCCATCTTCGGTTACACCTGGTTCCCACCGAGAATAAACGTCATGCTTCGATAGCCTTGTGTATGTCTCTAGGCGATTACTCTCATTTCACTTTTATGAATGGTCTAGCAAAGTGTTAAGTGGTGGACGATACCGAAAATATAATAAGTTGCCTTGACCAGTGTCTGGTCGCAGTCTGGGCACGAAATAACGTTTATGGTTGCGTCATGACTTAGAGATGCTTCAGGTGTGTGTCATAAAACTATGTACGAATGTTTGCTTATAGATGAATTCACGGGTAAGTTAATAAGTTTTAAGAATTTTTCTTTGAAGTATTTCTTGTTTTTATATTGATAGACTTTTCGATTCGGAAATTTCTTTAAAATTTGAAAAGTTTTGAAATATGCATGTGGGCGCACTAATACTCAACATTGCACGTTGCAGCTATATATTTAAAATATATGATACAAACATGAAAATCGAATTTGAAAAACAAAGCTCCGAGGGCAAAATTATGATATGTCCAAAATCCCAAAAAGTAAATTGGCTGTGATTGCCCTTGTGGCTACATTCGCCTAAAGCCAGTTTTTGAAAGGAATAAGCATTTCAAAAAGGTTGTAGACTAGTTAGTTTTTCGCCGATTTTTCAACTTAGACTAATCTCTTAAGGAAATCGGAAGGAATATTCATATTTGATCTCTCGCTACTAACTAATGATGACCTGATCAAGACGCGCTGGCTTTAAAGGAATAATGAAAACCAGAAAACCAAGAGCCGAGACCCACTTATCCTCAGCGAACCTGTTTAAGCTGTGATGAATAATAAGAATAATAATATGGTTCCTGATCCGGCATTTACGGTGGAACTGGTCATCGAAAATGTGCGTGACTCAGCATTTTCATGATGGATGACAACTCATCTTTTGTCGGAAAATTCTGGTCGTTTTTTTATTGCTGAAGAATTCTAAGGAGTGGTGAATACTTTGAAACTGTCATTAAATAATTAAATATGGTTGCAAACCAATCCCGCTAAACTAAAATTCACTCAAATTAACAAAAAAAGGAGGAGGATATTTGTTTTTTAAGCCAAAGTATACTACTGTTTTGCCACAAATTCACGTTAGAAGAATTCTCCGACTACAGTTTATGAGCCCACTAAACCCACAATGCAGTATGCAGTACATGTCTAAATGAAGAGAAACACAAGAGAGAATCAATATCAATAATTTTAGTGACTTCGGACTACATCTAACTATGACTAACTAACTAAACCTGAAACCTATCTAAAAGATGAAACAAGCAACAAGGTGAATTTACGGCGAAACTCAAAGGTCTCTAAGAAACGCGGTGTACCATCAAGCTACCATAATATAAATCAATAGTTCCAGAAACCGTTAACAAGATTATGAGTCCTATACAAAACCAAATTAATGTTTGCCTTTCTAACGTCGCAGATAATTTCTGCATTATCTTCTATGACTCTTAGACAAATTTCAGCTTGTTCAAAATCATGAGCAACTTCGGCAATATACTCAAATACCAGAAGATAAGAGGCCCTTCATTCTGCGTTGTGTATGTGTCCTTCGTATTCAAGGTCAACAACTCGATGCGCAAACAAGCTTGGAACAAACAGCCACATGACTACACAGAAACTAAAATATTGAAATCGGCTACAATACTACCTATTATCGGTAGTAGCTTGTGCCTTTAGTCCTTAAACAGGGAGAAAAAAGAGCTCGTTGAAGACCGGAATATTTTAATAACTTCATAAAGGCTCATTTCGAAGGATTGATTTTCTTCAGTAAAACATTTTTAGCAACGTTTGAACCTCAATACCATATACATATATTTCATATGAAATGAGATAAACTTTTCATTAGTCTACTCCATTCCCTTACATTCAGGTTTAACCCATCATCAAGAAGTATAAAACTCAGGGTGACTTCCAATTTTAAGGCTAGTGTCATTTCTGACTGAAACTTTCCGGTTCTTCTCTAATGTTATTTGATTCCAGATTTTCCGAAAGAAAGGTTTTTTTTATGGATTTTAATTACGCCAGCTGACTTTCCGCCATAACACGTATCCGGCATAGTTCAAGAAAGGAACCTTGGAAGAGCGTGATTAAATAAAAAAAAAAGCAGGAGACAATCATCAAATTTACACCAATTGTATCCGGCAGTCGAATTGAACTATAACCCCATTTTGTCATTATGCAATTTACAAATCTTATTATCTGTCTACAACGCTTAAGATTGGTAGGCCATGTAGAGTGTATGAAAACCACTCCAGCCCGAAAAGTCTTCGAATCCGAGCCATTGGAACAACACAACAAACTACGGAATAGGTTGACACAAGTGGAGAAGGATTTCAAAGAACAACTGGAACAGCTGGCAAGAGATCGTGCTACCTGGAGTTGTTGAGGCCTGGAGCCACCCCGTATCCGAGAAGCGTAATTGGGGTAAATAATAAACAGTTTATATATATTCTAAGGTGTCCATTATACTTCCAGAATGCTCTGAGCTACTATTTAAAGTTCAACATGTGCTTCCTTTGCACCTAAGTATGGTAAATTTCAATCAAATTGTTTGATCTTTGATTGTATTTTGTCGCCGAAGGCCGAAGGTATAGAGGAAGAGAGGGAAAGGAGGTACCGGTGCACATTGCGTGTGGATTGTAATGAGGGGAAAAAGTTGAGCTGGGAAGAGCGTTCCATATTCAAATGGTGCGCCTGAAGAACAAGTCTTTAAACTTAGCAGGGAGGTGTTAGGAGCGGATGTACGCCTTATATATTATTGCCAGAACAAAAGGGGTGAAATATTTCTCACATTGCTTTAAGAAACCTAGACATTTCGCTGCATTTTTGGTGATCTCGAATCTGAATGAATGATCTCGATCTGAGTGCTGCGTTGATACACATACTAAGGATGGAGATCGTTCGGTTTCCGCAACACTTAAAACATGGATAATGGCTGGTTATTTTGGGAACGCTTGAGTGACAGTAGGCAGCACTGGGTCTTAGAAGCATTAAATTTCACTCTATTCTTTTTACCCCAATCAATTAATGAGCTTAACATACGCTGCCATTCCAAATCTATGGCCGAAGAGAATGGTCGAGAGCCAAGGAACGAATATGAAAAGCTGAAGGCACTGTCATTAGCGAAAGACTGGATTGGATTAGAAATGACAGACAGAAAATCATTTATAAAAATGAGGAAGGGTGCCAACGACAAAACGGAGCCCTGGGAAACACCAGCATTAATATAGTGAATATCAGATTATGAGTTTTAAGCATCATCATCGCGAACTGTTACTGTGGACCAATGCAGAAATTTGTTGATATTGCTTCTAAAATGTTAAATTCCATCACATCACTCTCATCTCAATTGCTATTTGCTTTCCATTTCATTCCAGACGATCACATGTTCGCATCACGTTAAAGACTGCAATGCAATTCCTTGAATCTTTCACTTGAAATTTTTCTCAAACCACAAAGCACATTTAGCATTAATGAAAAAACAAGAGTGTTTGTATTTTTTTTTTTTTATTTAATGATAGTAATAATAATCCATTTCTTTTATTTCTTTTTGTTTTAATTTTTCCTCTTATAAATAATAAATTATTTACATAACTTAACAACCATAAAATACAATATTCTTTATGGTATATAGATTTTTCTTTTTCATTTATTTTCTTCATACCACTCCTGGTTTTATCCATCGTTTTATTTTATTTATTTCATCATTTGTTCAATCAAATTTTGAGAGGGAAAAGAAAGGAAAAAAATACAACAAAAAACACAAAATTTCATCTAAAACAAACTCAATATTCGCTCCTTCCTGTAAGCTTTTAAAAAACAATAAAAAAAAAATTAAAATCAAAAAACACATTTGGGCCATTCACACGCTTCTCTCTCTGTGTCTATCCTAACATCAAAAATTAAAGTCTTTCACAGTTTATTTATTTTTTTCATCAATATTCACATATTCACCTTTTAATTGAGTCTGTTCACAATTAATTCAACATTATTTTTGTTTTAACAAAACTTTTTTTCTATGCGCAGCGTAAAGTATAATTAAACTAGGAGAAATTATTAAGAGATGATGAGTTCACAAACACAAGAAAAAATGCCTAAAATATTGAGTTAAAGCGGATTAATGAGAAGAGGTTTTAGCTGAAAAGAGTCTGAAAATCAAATACAACTTAGAGTCTAGTTAAACAGCTTGAATCTTAGCACTCGTCACCTTTTGTGTGTGTTTTCTTTTTCTTCAGTTTATGCTTTTGTTTAAACATACATGTACATATGTGTGTATTAAATATGTGGATACGTTTTATTTAATAAACAAACTCCCAACTACTTAGTTATTTCAGTTAAACATAGTTCATGTGTGTTGTTTATACAATAATTTTATAGGACATTGATGTATTTTTACAATTTCTTGATTAGGTACGAAGCTAAAACAAGTCACATAGTAAATAAGAGTTAGAGAAACAAAGGAGAAATCAAACGCTTACATTAAAATTCAAACAAACATTTCTTATGATTTGAGTTACAGTAATTTATTTATTTCTTTTTTTTTAACAACTTATAATTGGAAAACAAAGTTTTCTTTTGTTGTGTTTTTTTTTTCTTTTGCAGTTTAGCCTATGTAAACTATTTTTATACTCTGACGAAGACAGCTCTGTTACGGGCACACAACCTATAATCCTTCTGCCTACTCTAAGCATCTACACTCCCCCAAACGTAAGATTGGCCCCTAGTCATACTTTCTTATCGCCGCATCTTCATTGGATGTTTGTTTTGTTACATGGGGAGGATGTGATATTGACTGCAAAAATTCTGATATGGATAAATTGCCCACTAATAATGTTCAAAGCGTCGCTAGAAAAAGTCCTCTCCTATGGAAGAATTAAAATCACCTCATTTGTTAAATGGGGAATAAAAATGTCTTAAAGACGAAATATACCACAAAATAATTTCAACAACATTAAGTCTTTTCCCGTACCTCATAGAAACAATGAAAATTTACGAAACACGAACAAACTTCCGCACTACTGCATTATCAGACCTATTTAGCGATCCGTGTGACATAAGAACTGAATTGTTATTAAAAGTGCCACAAAGAAACACTAAACAACGCAAAACTACGAAAGTCTGTGGTATGTAAATGATAGGTTTTGTGCTAGTTTACAACAGGTAAGGGAATAAACCTAATACCATTTGACAACGAAATGTCAACTACTCGTTCAGAGCACTGTTGTGCTTCCTTTAAAACGATGTCAACGACGTTCCAGGACGCACTCAAAACCGAAAACTAAAAACAGTAAAACGCGGCAGTAACTGCACCGAATGTAATTTAAAATCACGAGTTAAAATAAATCGTAAAAGAGTATCATATGAAAAGCTGTTTATAACAGCCACTAGAGAGTGCCTTCAAGCGGCGAATAACTATCCTACAATCGATAATCAACAGTATTCATTCGAAATTGAACAAATTCTAAAATGTTTGCACTTTGCAACGCGTTTGTGTTCTTAATAGAGTGCAATTTGTAAATCCATAAGAACGTTTAAATCAATCACTTCCTCTGCTATTTTCCCCAAGTACTTTACACCATTTCCTTACAGACAGATCTCCTTTCACAGCATCATCGCACATACATACACGAACCCGTAAACAAGTACACGTTCGAAACAAACAAGTACAATTCACACGAAATTAAGAAAACTAAAACCGATTTTTTTCCTTTTTTGTTTAGAAAGTATATCCTTCTTTTTCTTTTTGTTGTTTAACTACACTATTTACAAGTTGATTTATATATGTGCATTTAACTTCTCGCTTAACGTTCTTCCTTTTGCATCTAGTATCATTTCATTTTTTACAACTAATACTCTAACTCCAGGAAAACAAAGAGAAAAATAAAATAAAATAATAATAAACGTAATATACTAGGTTATGTATAGTCGTGGTTTTCATTTCGTTACTCTGTATTTTCTTTTGTTGCTGTTTCTGGTTGCTCATGTAAATTACAAAATAACAAATAAAAAAAGAAAGGGTTCTGCTTTTTTTATGTATATATATAGACGTGTGTATAGCTGAAGGTTAATAATAGTAGAAAAGAAAATATCTTCCATCATTTCAATATTATCTGTATCATCTTATTGCCTAGGAACAAATCGCTGCTAGTTATGTTTTCTTTGTTTAGTTTTTCATTTTCTTTAATTATTTTTATGTTGTTTTTCATTTCAACTTCTTGTGTTTTTTTCTTTATTTCAATGTTCTGGTGTTTTTTTAACGTACTTGTACTTTGCCGGGTCTCGATAGGAAGCAATTGTTGCTGTCGTGGGAGTGGTGGTGTTGGTGTCTGAAAATCTCATAGTTGGTTTCCTTGGAGGAATTTGAACAATCTTTCTAGTCATCCCATCGCCGGATACACCAATTTTTGTGGATGATGACGACGATGAGTTCATTGATGTTGTTCGCTTACGAACAAGTCTATATTTGCTCACGTTACTACCGGCATTGGTTAACGTAAACTTCTTGTTGACTTGGGGGTTACGTGTATGTCGTACACGGCCGTGTCCATCATTGAGTCCCTGACTGATACCCTTGCGATTAGTTCTCTCCTCTTTTAAATTACTATTATTTTGTGTTCTTTTGTTTGATGATGAATTTGTCTTTGTCAATTCGTCGCCAGTCTTTTTGTTGTCTGTCGGTAGGTATTCTCCATGACCCGCAGCATTTGTTTGGGGGGACTCCTGCTGCTGCTGGTGGTGGTGTTTTTGCTGTGGCTGCTCCTTGCTGTCATCAGGTGCGATTGTTTTGTCGTCATTTACTTCACTGTCGTCCTTGGGTTCGTGGTGGTCATCGTCACCGCCATTGCCATCGCTGACTTTACTACTTCTGTTGTCATTATTGTTATTGTTGCTGCTGCTGCTATTGTTTTTGGTCTTTTGCTCAGATTCTTCGCTGGTTCTATAGAATTTATACTTTTGCATAAGAAATTGTTTTTTAAAATGATATGGCTTCTGTTGTTGTGGTGCTGGTGTTGGGAATTGATTGGAAAGCTCTTCTGGATTTTGTTGGTGATTTTTACAGAAAGCAGCGATTGTGGAAGCTTGTGTTGAGCTTGTACCGCTTGTCTTCTTAATGCTGCTGCTGCTGCTGCTACTACTGCTGTCGCTGCTAATGGCATTGGCGTTGATGTACGTATTTTTATTATTATTTTTGTCGTCCCTGATAGGTCTCAACCATTGTCCAGTGCTGGCACTATGGTCTACCGCGGTGTTAGCCGGCGATTTGTTGTACGCATTTTCCGACGAGCTTGCTGACTGGCCGTTTGGGATCCCGGCGTTGGCACCGGTCTACAATCGAAAAAGAGAAGAACAAAACAAATTTTGTTTTCGACCTTACTGTTATAAAAACAAAACACAAAAATAAAAATACAACAAATTCGAGTGATGGTTCGTTGAATTATTACAACAGTACTATGTGTGTATGGGCCTCACTTTTTATGGTATTTTACTTCACAAATGAGTCATAGCACGCTCTGCGTATATATGCAACACACAACAAATAAATATGACATGTCACACATAGAAAACAAACAACAAAACAATTAAATGCATGCCAAAAAATGAGCTGTTAGATTGCGGTTAATAGGTAACAAGATAACTCGGACAAATGCAGGTTTACATTTGCTCGAGGTAACCCTAGCCGCCCTTCTTAGTTTCGCTGTTTAAATGTGATGAATTTGCATTCACACGTTTCGATTTAAACTTTCGTCTAAGCGAGGATCGATTATGTATGTACAACAACCAATCATCTCTTTAAGTCAATTTCTCAGCAAATGGACGTCGGTACTTACGCAAAAATGTTATTTGTGGCTGCCGCAGGAGCAGCGGCATTAAATTGGAAAGGTCCTCCGGAGTTCGATCCCTGTAAAGAATAAATGAAGAAAAAAGACGTTTTTTTTTTTGTTCTTTCCGGTTTTGTGTTGGATTTGCTTTAGGAAATACTATGAAAGAGAGGTTGATGATAGACAAATGAAACCAATGGAAAATGTACTGGAAATGGATATTGGAATGGTATCTCATGAAACTCAAAAATGATTAAATCGAATGCGCTTGATAAAAGCAAAGAATGTTAGTTAGAAATAGGAGGTGGTGTGTTAGATTTGGACATCGTATCTGCTTCGTTGGTGAGTGGCACGTTTGCACAGCAATTCTTATTGATAAGATACACTGCTTTGTTTGCACACAATGTCATACCAAAATGAAGATAAAATGTAAGGCATGTTTGCATGTACGCAAAACTTGCAACTTTAACAACTGAAATTCTATCCACACTGACAAATGATGCATAATTCGAGAATTGTAAAAACACGTTGTTGCATGGAAAAGACACTTCCTGCGAATTGAAACTTAAGTCAATTAAAGCAACGTTGATTTATTGTTAATAACGTTTATAGGCGTGATAGACCAAAGAAATTGAATAGTTACAAAAGGATCAGATAGACATATTAATCTGTCACTCAAGTTATCTAGAAAGTATCCTCTCAGAATTTTGGACACGATGTATGAGAGTTACAGCTGTTGCACAGAAGGTAAAGCGTTTTCTTTTCCCATTTATATGCTCTGCTTCTACAAATATTGGGAAGCCTATGAAAGGAGTCATAAGAAAGGAAACTTGCATACTGCGTAATAACCCCACTACGACATATACTAGATTTATTGAACTTTCTAATTCCTTTGAACCGAATTGAGACCAGAATTTGACACTGAATGTGACCTGGTTGGCAGGATTGTTGGCACGTCTGACAAGGTTGTCCTTAAAACCAAAACATGCTTTAATCAATTCGACAAGTCTGCCTTTAATATCTTCATCCCTTACTTATGCCCGTTAGGATAGTCAAAAACAATGACAAACAGCGATGATTGTAAAAGTTATTTTTACATCAACACAATAAAATCAGATCACTACCTCTGATCTGTCTCTCCTGTATGTACGTGTGTCGTCACCGTCAACTGGACCCCACATTAGGGCGTCCCATAAAATATTTACTATTGAAACTTAATGGACAAACAAGAGCAACCGCACATATTTTTATCCGTAAAGTATGGCAATAGCCTTCACTTTTGAGTAGTTAGGGTAAAGAATCTCATCCGATCTTGGTCAATATTTATCAAAAAGTAATGTGTGCTGGTCAGCTAAAATATTCTAAATTAAAACAAGTGTCAGTGGTTTGAGGAAGGACAAGAAATAGTTAAACCTGTACACTCCAAATGGGTTGTTATGCTATTTGAGGTTCAAGGAAGGATCCATTGTATTTTTCCAAACAGAATATTCTATCGGCATAAATTGGAAAACAGGCGCTTTGACTTTAAAGCGAGCCGTGTATACGCCAATGAATAATTGTAGAGAATATTTGCTGAGTGAAAATAAAATAAAATAATCTTAAAAATTTGTCCTATTTACTGTATTTTAACAAAGCCTCAAAAATCTGAGTTCTGGTTGCGATATCCCGTATACTCAAAAACACATCTAGCCAACTACACCTCCGTTGACCTCCATTCACGACAAATGTCGGGAACATTCTCTCAAATCATCATCTGTCAACTCAAAAACTAGTAAACTGATCAAAATGAAAAATCACATTGCAAATGTATCACACAATAATTTGGTTAGTGTCAAAAGGAGCTTATGTTAAGAGATGCGAGAAAACAAAACAGAAAAAAAAACTACACAAACGTATATGTGGGGTGGGAAAGCAGCAGTAAAAATAAATATTTCAAAACGGTGATGTATGCGTTTGTGGGAGGAATGTGTTTGTAAAACAAGCTGATGAATCGTTTGTGTGTGCGTGATTAGTGTTGGAAAACACAAGCTGTACATTACCTCAACACCACCAAAATTGAAAACTGCAGGTGTACCGGTTGGGGCCCCGAACTGAAACGGTTGTGTCGTGTTGGATGCCTATTTGAGAAATCAAGTTCGTTTCAGAATATCGTCGTCATTTTTCAAGTTTAGTTTCATTCATAAAGATGGCGTAGGGAATGGTGTGGACATACATAGACAGAGAGTTTAACAAGAACAAAGAGAAAGAAGGTAAATGTGAGAGATTGACTTCTAAAGGCAACTGGTAATGTTACTTAGAAACGAAAACTTACCTCGCTGGAGCCTGTGAAATTAAAACTTGGCGCACTCGATGCTGTAAACTTGAACGCTGTATCTGCAGGTTTGTTGTTATTGTTTGAACCAAAGGAGAAACCACCCTGTGGATCATAAAGCGATCAATAAGGCAAGTTGAAGGCAAAGCGACTAGTAGCACTTACGTTTCCAGATGTTTGGGCACCTCCAAATTTGAACGCCAACTCTCCTTTCTTTGGCGCTGAGGCGCCGTCGCTTGTGCTGGATGGTGCCGCAGCAGCTAGGGATCCAAATCCACTGAAAACCCCACTGCCAAACGTTGCTGCTGGGGCAGGGTTGGTGTTCGGTTGTGCTACGGGGTTTGCGGCTGTTGGTGGGGCTGCGCCAAAAGTCATCGATCCAAAGAGTGGAGTAGAGGTAGTTGAGCCAAACGAATTTCCTGTTGCTGGCTGCCCAGAGCCCAATGGCGCCGGTGTTGAGTTGGATCCGAAAAGCGAGGTTGTGGCCGAAGCCCCAAAGGTTGGCACTGCCGCGGGAGCAGATTGAGTAGGTTTAACTTCACTCACCTGGGTGGAGCCGAAGACAGGAGTTGCACTGCCGAAAATTTGTGCTGGCGAACCAAAGGCTGGAGCCGGCTTAGCCTCCTCCGCTGGTTTGCTGGAACCGAAAGTAAATGTGTTAGTTGGCCAGCTGGATGCGGCTGTTGCAGGTGCAGGGGCTGCTGCGCCTGCATCAAATGGGCTGGATCCGAAGAGCGACTTGTTGCTTTGAGATGAATTTGAAGTGGCATCTCTTCCAAACACGAATGGGGTGGACGAGGCCGTGGTCGTTGTCGCTGGATTTGTGGCAAGTGTTGAGGAGACAGCGGAGGCAGACGTGGACGAGGCTGGAGCGAAGACGCCGGAAAACACGGATGAAGGCTTCGTTCCAAATAGAGAGGTCGTCATTGAGGTGGTTGCGGTGGTACTATCTCCGAATGTTGTCGCCGGCTTGCCAAAGACGAAGGTAGTTGTGGAACTGCTCACTGCTGTCGCTGCACTTGAAGCGGCCGCCGGTGCTCCAAATATCGAAGTGCTGCTCTTTGTGTCGGCACTTGTAGATGTGGCTGCTTGCGATCCAAAGGTGGCAGCTGGCGAGCTAATCTGCTCCTTTCCAAAAGAAATCCCGCCCATACTGGATGCGGGTTTCGGAAATGCCGGCGACGAAGAAATTGTTTGGCTAAAAAGACCACTGGACGCCGTTGTATTCGCAGGACTGGATGCCGAGGAAGTTGTTGGTCTACCAAACGTTATTTTCGGTGGCGACTTGTTTGCCTCAGAGTTTGACGCACTGCCGAATGTAAGTGGCTTTATGGCATTAGTAGTCGTGGCCGAAGGCGATGATGCAGGAGCTGAAGACGACACAGGCGCCGGAGTTCCGAAAACAAATAATTTAGTTTCTTGGCTGGGAGCTGTAGTCGATGAAGACACAGGTGCAGGAACTACGAAATCTAGGCTCTTCTTACTTGATTCCGTCGAGGATGAATTGCTCTCAGCGGTCTTCTGGGTCGCGCCAAAATACGACGTACCTGCTGTGCCGAAGATTGACGGCGGCGCGGTGGAACTTGAAGACGTGGATGTAGGAGCCGCTGATGTCACCTTATTCTCAGCCGCTGTTGTGGGCAAATTAAATTTAACACTCGAGGTCTTCGCATCGGGCTTGATGCCAAAGCTGAAACCTGTAGGAGCTGTGCTGGTGGCGACTGTAGCGGCATCAGATTTGCTGTCATTAGCCGGCGGTATGCCAAACTTGAAACCAGTCATATTCGTCTTTGCAACGTCTGGAACGTCCTTTCCAGTGTTGGGGGATGAGGTAGAGTTGGTGATCGGAGTAATGCCGAATAAAATTCCGGTGCCTGCCGCCGGAGCGGTTGCAGAACTCGAGGAAACCGCTTCTGTCTTCGCTGGCATGCCGAAGGTGAATCCTGTTTTGTTCTCAGTCTTACTTGCTTCCGCTTTCAGCTCGTCCTCCTTCTTGGCGCCAGCGTTGCCGAAACCGAATGTGAACTTGGAGGCACTGCTTGTTCCAAAGCTGAACTTGGGCACGTTATCGGTGACCGCCTGAGTTCCGGGTTTTGCTTGTTCGCAGCAAACGCACTTGTTGCGCTCTGCATCGTTTCTCGTCATGCAGGCATCACATTCCCACTTAGAGGCGGTCTGCTGAGCCACTAAAGACTTGAAACCGGCGTCAGTGGTCTGCAACTTTACTGTGGAAGCAGGACCAGCAGCGCCTGCTTTCTTTGTGTTGCATGCAACGCACTCGCTCACCTCGTTCTTATTGCGCACCATGCATGCCGAACACTCCCACGTGTCGGATTTTGGTTTGAACGCGTCTCCAAATGTATTTTTGAGAGGTGTGCTGACTGAAGGCAAAGCGGGTGCGGTGGTTGTCTTTTTGCGCGGAGTTGTACACGCAACGCAGGACTCGGCCGTATCTTTGTTTCGGACCATACAGGCATCGCACTCCCACTCGTTGGATGGTTTCTTAAACTGTGCCCCGAAAAGTGATGTTCCTGTGGATTTGAAAGGGGACGTATTGCTTGTAGATTCGGTCACTGGCAATGCGGGTTTCACTGTCGGCGCCTGGCTGGTGGTTTTAAGCGCGTCAAGAACACTACCCGTCTTCAGCTGAGGTGCCGGGTTTGGAACCGGCAGTGGGGCTGGCAGGGCCACCTTTCCAGCATTAATCTGCTTCTCCACTAAGACTGGGGAGCTGAATTTGAAGTTATTTATCGGAGCGAGGTCTTCCTTCAGCGGAATATGATTCATGTTCAAAGGTGTAGAGAACTTAAATTCACTACTAGAAGCTATTGGCTTCTTCGACGAGCCTGATCCGGAGTTAAAGTTTACTGTTGGTTTCGCGACTACTGGTGCAGTTGACTTCGATTCGGCAGCGGGCTTGGACGCCGCCTCAAATGCAAATGTTGGCTTGGTTTCCTTTGATAACGCAATGCTCGAGTCCTTTTTCTCTGCTGTAGGGGCTGGCAAATTACTCTTCAATGGGATGTCAATCTTGGGAGCGGATTGCATAAATGGGAATGCAACATTTGGAAGATTTGCTGGAGCCGGTGCCTCCTCGTCCTGCAGGTTGACGTTTTTGGAGCTCACCCTTGAGGTGGCGGTCACCTTGTTTCGGATTTTGCTGACATGCTTGCTGCCTGCCTTTTCGCTTGCCGCATTGTCTTCGCCGGGTAGTTTGTATTCGCACTCTTGATTTAGAGCTGACTTCGATGTAGTTGCGATTTGTCGAGAGCGTTCTGTGCAACTCAGCATCTTCTTCATTTGCAGCAGTTGTGACATAGACGGTACGTGCAGCTCCTTGAGCGGGGGCAGTAGCTTTTTCGAGTCACTGTTGCTGGGATTTAGGGTCACGTTAGGGCGGAAGTATGGTGAGCGTACCGTTGACAGGCGGACGCTTCTCGATGAGGCTAAGTCGGCTTCGCTGAATCGCTTGCCAGTCGCAGTGCTATTCGCCCATACTGCTGGTGTTTTGATGTTGCTCGCCATCTTCTTGGCGTCATTCAGCGGAGTGGAGAAATCGTTGATCAACTCCAGGATCCGCTTCGCTGTACTGGATATAGTCGAGTTCGATTGGTCGGCACCTTGGGCCAGGGAGTTTGATGATGAGGACAATGTGGACAAACTTGAGGTTGGCCGTATGAGAGTCGGTGCAATGCGGACCGACGGATTCAGTGAGCGATTGAATGTATTGTATGCAGCTGCGCCACCGTACGTGGTCTGGCCCTTGTAAAACGGTGAGGATGTGTTCAACAGACGACTGTCACTCAAGGCCGAGGTGCTGCCGTAAATAGAGGAATTAAATTGACGACGATTCAAACTGGTCAGCGAGAGAGTTGAGTTATTTAACATGCCCGGCATGTTCTTCTCAGAGAACAGGGATTTTCGCCCTTCCAAGTGGCTGTAAAAGTTCAAGCCGTTCCCTGACAGCGTGCGCAATCCTCGACTGGCCGGATTGAACATTCCCGACTTGGCGGGAGCTGCCTGAACACTTGAACTTCGACTCTCTCCGCTCTCGGTGGCAACGGAAGAAGAACGCCCAACCAGATTTCCATTTGTGAATTTCTGCTTTTTCGAGGTTACCTTTGCGATTTCTTCGCTCTCCTCATTGTCATCCTCAGCATCTTCATCTTCATCAACCTCCTCCACGACAATGGTGGCATTTCTAGCTAATTGTCCCTCTTCCTCCACCTCATCTTCATCTTCATCATCGGCAGCCTCTAAAATCTTTGATTCTGCATGCTGCTGCTGCATTCGAGCTGAAACCGATGGCGAACCACCGACACTCGATGCTGTTCTCAAACCCAGCCCAGATGAACGATGCTTCAAATCCCGTAAACTACGATATCCTTCCGAGTATGATGTCGAGGGTATATTAAGGCTTCTACGGGAACTAAAACCGAAAAGCACGATCAGAACTGTGCAATATTTCATAATTGACTGTGTGGAATACTAACCTTATACTTGTGTTCAGGCTCCTTTCAGGAACAACTTCTATAATATCAGCGGAATCAACTGTTGAGTTCTTTGCTGATGTTCCTATTCTGGTTGTATTCGTTGTTGTTGTTATCTTTGTTTGTGTAAAATTGAATGCTGGTTCCTTTTGCTTTCCATACAAATTCAAATGTGTTACTGCTGTTGTTCGCCGACGCACGGCCGTTGTTGGAGTTGAGGATGAAAAGTTTTGTGTCTCTTTGCAATTTGTTCTAGATCCCTAATAAAAGGAAAAAAAAAGAAAATTAAAGTTTACGATCGCAATTTAGTTAAATCCAAGAAGGAAACGTGATATAACTATTTATCGGTAATACAGAAAGCCCTCCACAAATGTAGGAATCATCAGAATAACGAGTTGATGATATATTTACGTGCTACAGACACGGAATATGAAAATACATCGAATTGATGTTATTCTGGCGTACAAATTGCAACGAGCATTGTATGTCTAGAAGCTCGTTAAAGTTTTTACACTGTTGTAAGCCTCTGACAGTTTCAATATTCGCCTGTGCTCAAGTCAAAGAGAAATGCCAGGATCGTTCGTTGCATAATATCTTAAACTCCCCTGCCGGAGAAGTGTCCCTACACAGGAAACTAACGTCAGATAGCCGCCAAGAAAGGCTGGGTTTCTACCTGTCTATTGCAATTTAAGAAAGATACATCCTTAAGCTTTTACGAAAGTGTATAATGAGGAGTTCTTAGAAACGCGCAAGCAAACAGAATTTTTTTATTTGGTGATTGGCAATGAACGCATTTTGTCTTTCTAAAAACTCTGAAAATTAATCTCAGATTAGAAAATGGGAAGATTCACTAGTTTGGCACATATCGCTGGTCTCTGCACATAACCTTTCGCAGTATTGAGTACTTTTAAACAAAACTTAATACTGGCTCTTTCATACATTGCAATGGGCACGTGGAATCATACCTTAGCACATATCAAATACTAAATTGATTGCAAAGGAAACAAAGTTAAACAATAGCGAAATATCATTGAAAAGACATTTTGTAGTCCCAATGCATTTGAATGAAGCTGTCAAATTTTTGACAACTGAAGAAGAATGACATTCATCAACAGATTTCTTGGATTTGGCGTTTAAATTGAAAGTTTAAAAATGTATCCAAACACAGGAAAAATATAAAATGATAAGCTCAGCTCTAACTCCAGGAGCTGCATCAATCTGCTTCATATCGAGCAAAGGGACAATTTTTCAGTGAACATTTTCAAATACTTGTTTTCATTCTTCCAACTATCGGCGGTATGACGAAACGTATATACATGTTTCGCTATCGAAACACCCTACACAAAATCTCGGGGAAATCAAAATGAAAATCCCGCGTTGCCCATGGAGAAAATGAATGAGTTCAAGAAGATTCAAAAAATAAACGATAAAAAAAACACTTAAATTTAGCGAAGCAAGGTCATTTATTTTTGTGACAAAGGCGCACCAGTTTACTCTCTAAGGGCACTCAAAATGTCCAATGTCAAGACGCATAGTCGCACCGACCGTATGCAGCGAAAGAGGATAGCCATGTGTGGTTGATGAAGCACGTGTATGGAGTGCTTTCAAATAGAATTAATACATTTTTTGTTCTCCAAAATAATGGAAATCACACACTACCACTAAAAGATTCTTCCTTCGATCACTCATCCCTGTTTGAAGACCAAATCAAGCATTAAAAAAACGATCAGGATCAGGAGAATTATATACATTTGTGCATACACTAGATTCCGGTTGCCAATCACAGCTGTCATAATTTGTACAATATCTGTCAATTTTTGAACAAGCGCTAATCGCGTTGGCCTTCAGTAGAAACATACATATTTATTTTAATTTCCGTCACATCTCCGGTAGGCATTAGCGCAATGCGGTGATGTCTAAACAAAAACAAGATCTCTCCATGACCCCAAAACATGTGCCCGTCAATTATTGTGCTTTTTCTTCTCAATCACGTGTCACGGCAAAAATCAATTCTTTTGCGAGCACCTCCTTCTCTCATTCGAATTAGATGATGCACTCAATTCCAACTGCACACTATCAACTTACCTCAACATTCAAACGAGACCTCTTGGTTGGTGGCTGAACTGGTGCTGGGGAGATGTCGTCCTCATCCTCAGCACTGTTGTTGCTATCATTATCAGAGTTGTTTGCACGTTCGTAATCCTCATCTTCGCAATCCTCGTTGCGACGCCGTCTACGGCTTACCCCACCGTTGCTCGCTGTGGCTGCAGTCGTCGGGGTTGTGGATGGCGAGAACCATTTGGTAAGCGTCTGTGGGAAGATGCTGGAAACGCGCGATTTTACCTTTCCGATAATTGACTGTAAATGCAAGAAAAATTACATTCAGTCTGATGCTTAAAATACATGTATACTACGTTTGAAACACAAATTTCAGTGCTAACGTTTAATTTTTTTTTTATTTTCGCGAAAAATAAGAGAAGTGAAAATTCAATGCTTACGCTATTCGCATCATCACGCTCATCGGCATTATGCTGCGACGATGATTGATGAAGCTGCTGCTGCTGATGGTGTTGGTGATGCAGGTCGCCCCGTGTGGGGCTATCTGGCTCCGACATTCTTCCAACAGCGACTGCAAACTACTTCTCCACTAGTCACAATGTATCGGCCTCAGTGTGATTAATTATTTATTGCTTCGCCCAATTTAATACAATTTATTGTTCACTGGATACAATTTTAGCACTTTTTTTTATCCACGCGAAACCACAAAAAAAGTACTACTGTCAAAAAATAAAAAAAAATGTTGGCCTCGCTCTGCGTTCTGTGGTACCTCTCTCCGGTTTTTGATTTCGCTTTTTTTTTCTATTTTTTGTTGCTTTTCTTTGATTTTTTCTCGCTCTACTGTTGAGCGCTATGGTATAGGCTTATTCACTCATTCGCATTACGCGCAACACACACTTTTTTTTCTATCACTGCCGACGACGATGAACGAAGAACCCCCCATTTTACTTTGCATTTTTCTCTTCGGACGGGAAACTTCGACTTTCTTGAAGATTACGCCGTTCGTGATTGTAATTGCAATGAAATTGATTTTCACACTCACTGTAGATTTATGCAGGTTGTCGATAATTGATTTGGCGGCACAACTTGATGTGGAAATAAAATGAAATGAGAAAAAAAACGTTTCATATAACGCAGAGAAACGCGACCACACTTTCGCGTGAAGAAATGGCGGACTATGACTTTATTCGGAATTCAGCCGTCTGCGGTTCGGAAAGAAATGCAAATATGGCGATTATGTGTTGTCGATGATCTGATCAGATTGTAGATGGCGGCACTTTCTACGATGATTGTGATGCCAAGTTTATATAAAATTCGGATAATAACTGCTGTAATTAGATTTTAGTTTTATTTCTTTATGTACTTTTTAATGTGTGTTTAGAGTTACTATGTGTTGAGTAGACAGATTTTTCTTTTTCGATTAATAGAGAATTCTAAGAACAAATTAATTTAATATATTAACCGGGTGACTTCCAAGGCGACAACAACAAGTTTTAATTAAGAACGAGGGTATATACAATCTGAACTTGCACCTGTGCCATGAATACATGTGAAGATTCAGGCCCCAATAAACATACATACATACTTCTAGTCTAAACGATAAAAATTGAATACTGATTTTTTATTCTTCTTCTAGCTATCGAAAGGAAGGATCGATATTCATGCGATGCAAATGGATTAGCCATCTTACCCATTATATCCGATGTCGTGAAGAGTCACCCGCAGACATCAAAACATCTGCCTCGAGAGATCTAGAGCTTCATAGTGCATAAACCACGACTTCTTTAATCAATCACATCGGGTGCACTGTTTCAAATAATCTCTGCTGTACTGAATACACTCATTTAAGTTCGTTTGCCTTGCGTTGAACTCACTTTCTACTCGTCATTTACTGTCAGCAACTGTCACCATTTCACAACTTGGTAATGTCCACAAGAATATTTGTGTGTATTATATTTTCCCAACAATAAATATAATTTTAATTAAAATTAAAACGAAATGGCAGTTGCCCTAAAAAGACCAATATCGGTCTCGGAGACTGTTGAATCAGTAATTAAACCACCGAAGAAAATCCGAATACATGCGAAAATCACGCCGGGACGAAGTACATCACTCCTCTCCACATTAGAAGCGGCCTCAAACAGCAATAGCAAAGATCTGCTAGAAGTTCTTGTGAAGATATGCGATGAACTAAATTTGGATGATTCTATGCCGGAGCTATACGATTGCATACGTAAATTGATAGAGCTATTTCGCCAGGAAGCCGAAGCTACGATTCGAGCTAAAATCCTTGCTCTATTGGCGGACTTTGCCGAAGTAAAAGTCAGCGAAATACTGAACGTCTTGATCGACGAAATTGTTAGCGTACTGAAGAGCGAAAAGTCCACAAAAGTTATATCGCAGGGTTTATATAGCTTGTATAGAATCGGCACCACATCTGGAACACATCTCCCCTCGACGCATGTCACGAAAATGGGATTCTTCGCTCAGAACCACATGACTTCCGAGAACCACAACACGCAGAAGAATGCCCTACTGGTTTTGGCTGCATTCATAAGTTTGTCAGAGGCGAAGAAGGGTGTTCTGGACACAATTGCTCACTACGCGGACTCACAAGATGCTGGAGTGAGGGCACAAGCATTCAGATCGATTTTGACGTTGGGTGAACGGGGAGCTAACTTGCCCCCGAACCTATTCGATCGGGCGGTGGCCGCCATGCAAGATGATTACGAATGCGTCAGGAAGGAAGCACTACAGCTGGTCTCCGAATTGGGTGTACGTAATCCAGATCACCTCATTGCCGTCAACGACGAAGAATTGCGATTAATAGATGCGGCGTTCGGCAAAGTTTGTGGGGCACTTTGTGATCTCTCCATGCAAATCCGGACACAGGCCGCAGAATTGCTGGGCAACATGACGCAGGTCAGTCCAGAGTTTCTCCATCAAACATTGGACAAGAAGCTGATGAGTAACTTAAGGCGCAAGATGAGCCTGCATGAGAGAAACAGCAAGCTCTTTTCCAGTGGAGAGTGGTCAACGGGCAAGCGCTGGGCAGACGACGCGCCTAGGGAGCAACTGGAAGCGGCAACTGTTTCCTTAATTGCCTCAGGAGCGTGTGGGGCACTTGTTCATGGGCTAGAAGACGAGTTCTTGGAGGTGAGGACAGCAGCAGTCGGCTCTATGTGCAAGTTGGCGATTTCGAACACGGAATTTGCCGTGACCTCCCTCGATTTCTTGGTGGATATGTTCAATGATGAAATTGAGGATGTGCGCTTGAAGGCCATCTACAGCTTGACAGCCATTTCCAGACACATTGTGCTGCGAGAGGACCAATTGGAAATAATGCTTAGTTCATTGGAGGATTATTCAGTGGACGTTAGAGAGGGACTACATTTGATGTTGGGTGCTTGTAAGGTATCCACCCAGTCGTGCCTCCTTATGGTGGTGCAAAAACTACTTGATGTGCTCTCCAAGTACCCGCAGGACAAGTATTCTGCATTCGGCTGCATGCGGAAAGTTGGACAAAAGCACGCAGATCTTTGTTTGGCTGTTACATCGGACCTGCTCCAGGACCATCCATTTTTCGATAGCGCTGAGCGAGATGTGGAGGATCCAGAGTACATTTGCATTCTAATCATGCTATTTAATGCGGCAGAGCACCTGATGCCAATCATAAGCCTCTTCCCCGACGTCACCCTGAAGCACTACGCCTACCTGCGGGACACAATGCCTGATCTAGTGCCTCACCTTCCCATTGAAGGGGCGTCGATCAAAAAGTCGCTGAAGATGTCCGGCTCAACAACATCTCGGCAGTTTCTGGACACAATTTTGGCGAACATTCAATCCTCGTTTGCCATCACCAGGAACCGGGTGTCGTTGCTGAAAACCGCTCAAGAAAACCTCAACCGATTAGGGGAGATCGACCCGGAGATGTTTGGAACTGCAAACTTCTTAGGAACGTTTCTGGCTGCCCAGATTCTGATCGAGCAGCTACAGTCCTTTACAACATCTCAGAGGAGCCGCACTCCACTTAAGGAATCTCTCGCACAATTGATCCGTAACTGCCTCAAATTGCAGAATATCTTCTCCGGCCTCACATACAGTGACATGCTGCTGGTAAAGCAGATCTGCCTACGAGCCAGTGCCCTGCACCTTGTTCTGATTGTCAAGGACCGTTCTCAGAGTGCCCTGGGTCCTTGCCAACTGCTTTTGCACACCGCAGCAGATATCAGCAACTTCCTCATTGAGGGTGTTGCCCCGGATCCCTTCACGACATCTCTTCTGAGTCAGCTCTCGACGATCTCAGACCCGAAGCCAGGTCGTGTGTTTCGTGAAATTCTCCCAATCGTTCAGTGTGCACCGCCCGTGGTTACACCGCCGGCCAATGTGAACATTAAAATGTGCACCGCTCGCATAATTGAACCCTGCCCGCAGCAGTCACAAGACAACGTCATCAAAGTCACTGCGGGGCTCATTGCTGCACTGCCCTTTGTCGCCGAGATTGATAACCTTCAGGAGGCACAGAAGCAAGAGGTGCGCATCAAAATCAAATATCCCGACCAGAATGTGCACACAGTGGTCCCGAAGTTGTCGGATTTCAAGAAGATCATGACCGAGACGGGGGAACACGAGACAAATTGTCGTCTAAGGACGACGATACTGCTATCGCACAGCGTCTGGACGGAGGCATCTTCAGTGGAGATAACTCTGTGCTTAGCCGTGCGTCCCGGAACGGAATTGGAACTCTGTAAGCCAGCGAAGATACTCTTCGCCCCCAAGCCGGTCAGGAGGGGAATTTAAAATCGTTTTACTGTACAGATAGTATTTTTGTTTAAAATTTGTATTTTAAAGAAATAAAAAGAAAGCGGTTAATTTTTGAAAATTTATTGCGTTTGTCTTAGGATTCTTAGCTTAATAATTCTGGGTGACTAGATTCTTTTGTGAAGATACAGTACACTACTACAGTACTTCCTCGAGACTGGGCGCATCCTCGAGCTTCGATTCATCGTTGTGGGCGACCAGTTTGTGGCGACGTAACCTAAAAAAATTAAAATAATAAACATTTTGAAATTTGATATTTTGGCGGAAAATATTTTCGTTTTATTGTTGGTTTTGTGTACTTGACGAAACAAGGTAATTTAGCCACGATTATGTATACGTTTTCCTCAGCGTTGGATTTGTTTTATTGCTTCTATGGTACACACTGTCCTGCGAATGTCGCTTTGCTTATGCTCCCTCTGTCTATTAAGAAATAATTTTTTCTACGATGGGAAGAATCACCCGTGTAATATTTACTAATATTATGTTTTCCATTCTATAGAACTATTCTTCCCTCAAAGAACTTTAAACATGGCAGCAAGCAACTGTACAAACTCTACAAAAACAAACAGTTTGTTTACTACAACAAGAATTACAAACACAAAACGGGAGGGAAAAATAACTCACTTCATCTCGTATGAATAACGATCGTATCTATACTGTTTTTCGCAGTATTATACTGCTTTTGCAACTCCAAAACTGTATACTGCTTTTTCAGCCCAAAATACTGTATTTTAATACTGAGAACAAATATTAAGTTTTATTTCTTTAACGTTTTGAAATTCATATTTATTAATCGTAATGCAAAACGTCAAAGAAAACAAAATGAAACAAAACTCAATTGGAAGTCGAAACATTGAAAGCAATTCTGATGGTCAAATGTAACTTGAAATATCCATGCGTTCAATTCTATCATTATCTCAAATCAAAGCCGGAATTGCTTCGTCAAATTGCTTCAAAGGACAAATACAAAACATCAACAACAGGAGAAGACATTGAAATGGAAAGCGATTTAGATGATGGAAACGAATCGCCCCGAAATGAATAGTTTTTTTTGTTGATTTTCATTGATTAAAATGTATACTGCGAAAAATACTGTATTTTTTAAATCGATTTACTGTTTTTTTTAAATTTTTGGTCCAAATATACTGTTTTTTGTCTAAAAAAAGATACGATCGTTAGAAGCACACAAGTAAAAGCAGTAAACGTATAAACCTCAGTTTCACTGCACCCCCACCCCCGCTCAAACATCAAAGAAGCTACAAATCACTTAGATGACTTCATATCGCAAATGTTCTCAACACCAACCGAGAATTCACTTAAATTTAATGATTGCGAACAGTACCTGAATTTTATTGCAAATTACCCTTATCAACCCTTAGAAGTGGAGCCCAAGAACGTGTTGGGCATTTGAACGCATCCCGCCAAACCAGCCCCTTTAGCTCAGTGGTAGAGCACTGGTCTCGTAAACCAGGGGTCGTGAGTTCAAACCTCACAGGGGGCAACGGTGTAACTTTACAATTGTTGTGCAATGGTTGTAAGTTGACAATTTTTTTTTTGGTTGCTTTCATAATTTTGAAAACAAAAAAAAAAAAATCTCCACTGAAAAAAAATGGTTCATAGCGAAAAACAGGGGGCGGTAAGGTTTTAAACTCGTTATTTGGGGGATTGATGGAAACAACAGAATGATGATAGGGAACAAATGAAATTTGAGATTCAATTCCCCGGTAGCTCGATAAACATTTTTTAGGCAGTCTCCGTGAGTCCAAGAATTCTGAGTCGATGACGAATGCACGATATTAATTGTGAGGCACACCTTAACGTCAAGTGTTTTTGGTCAGCATAATCGACCAAATATGTCCAAAAATTGGTAAAAATGTGCATGCTCGCCCAGTTCGCTCTACGAAAAACAATGCTGTTTTTCGTGGAAATTGAAGTCGGTGAGCAGTTACCGTAAATGGTGGTCGCTATCGCGAGCAGACTTTTTGTGCCCAGAAATTGAAGAAATTGACATGGGCGATATAAGCTTCCAACAGGTCGGTGTCACTTGCCACACAGCCAATGAAACAATAACTCTCTTGCACAAGAAATTCAATGACCCTGTTATTGCACTTCTTGACGACGTTAATTGGTTGCCACAATCATGTGATTTGATGGCCGAAAGGCATAAATAAAAAACCCTAGATTAGCTTAGAGTACTCGTGAAGAGTCAGTAAGTTAGATTTAAGATCAATGGATTCAATAAGTAAGCTGGTTTTAAGTATTTTTGTCTAGTATATAAGTAATGAAGAGTGAAAAAATAAATATACATTCAAATTCAAATTCAATTCATGTGATTTGACGGTGTTGGATCTCTTTCTTTGGGGATATTTTAAAGAAAAAGTGTACGTCAATAACCCAATACCAATTCCAAAATTGAAGGATGAGATAATTCAGCAAATTAATGACATTGAACCTCGATTAAGTCTCAGAGTCATTGAAAATATGAATCATCAGTTTTAAGTCCATTTAATTGTCAAAGAAAAAGATTTCATGGAACTTGTATAACTAAAACTCAAGCACAAATTTTCAGTCAAAGACACTTCGCCTACCAAAAACAAATAAAAACCTTGAAACACTAAGTGAGTTATGGCAATACAACGGCAAACTTATTGCACTATGGGTGCAAAGAATTACTGTACTACTAAAGTAGACGCTCCGATCCTGTCACCAAAAAAAGCAAGAAAATCTGCGTGAAGGCGTTCGTTTCAATAAATTTAAATCATTTCAGAGGATGATCGCCATTTAATAAATTAATTTAGCGAAGTGACGGTCCAAAAATATTTAGCAATCACTCGTTGTGTGCCGTACTATTGATCTGTCAAGAGTAAGTACGCAACGAGGATAAATAACAACTCGAGAAATGAAGTTGTGAAAAGTATGAAGTAGTGCAGAAATCGAACCTTGAACTACGACGAAGAATTCGGTGCACTCAAAAATTAGTAAGCATTGCAAGTGGGCCAATGCCATAGTACTCCGTGGTACCTACAAACTGGATAAAAAAGAAAACTGTACTGGCTCAATATTTCAGAGTTTGAAAAAACTTTGGGAAAGGTAATGGCACTGTACACGGAGAAAACCATTTTTCTGAAATCTTTTAAAGTGAATTTATTTTAGAAGCAGTGAAAAAAAAGTTTGCGAGACAACAAAGAAAGCATATATCTATAATGTTGACCATGAGTGTGAAATGACTTCTATCAATAAAAATAAGAAAAATGCAGTGCTATGCAGTAAATTTAGTAATATTAGATTGATCTGTTCTATTGATTACTATTAGACATTTGACTCTTGGTGAGTGTCGGTTAATGTCGTTATCAAGACTTTCGCGACCCATCCCTACAACCTAGAGGTTGGGAATTGAGAAGCACTGTTGCGCTTGAGGTGATCGATCCATTATAGTCGGCAAATCTTAGTTTCAAACGACGCATCCTTCAAATCTTAACTGTTCAGTCTTTTTTTGGAAGTTACATTTTTAATTGGAGTATGCCTAAAATCTTCCCCTTTTGTTCGAAGAATGTTGAAGTTAACCCTCAGAAAGGAGTATATGCATTCCATACCCACGGAAAAACATAAAATTATAGAAAAAAACAAAAATAACAAAAAGAAATTAACTCACCGATGCCTTGTTAAAAATTCCTGGGAACAGATCTCACAATTGAAGACCTTAGACTTTGTATGCACCAGCATGTGTGTGTTGAGCGAGCCCTTTTTGGTGTACTCTTTCCCGCATATGTGACAAGTGTGCTTTACACCCATATGTGTGTCAACATGGCGGTCTAGATGGCTCTTCTGTTTGTAGCTGTTCGGACACAAATGGCAAACGTACGGTCGTTCACCCGTATGACTACGTTGATGCAGTATCAAGTGCGACGGACGACTAAACTTCTTAAAGCAAAGTGGACATTCAACGGTTTTACCAGTATGCAAGGCAATGTGAGTTTTTTTAATGCTGCTCTGACTGAAAGATTTCCCGCATATTTCACACTTGTACGGACGTTCACCAGTGTGCCGTCTCATGTGGCAGGTGAGAGTGTTCTTCGAGGAGAAAGTACGTTCGCAGTTGCTGCATTTGTAAGGACGCACGTTTGCATGACCCCGCATGTGCTCACGAAAACGAAATGCTGTGGAGTAGCTCTTTGCTGAAAAAAATGATAAATTGTCAGTTTATTTTGGTAGAAAACAATTTTTAGTTACATACGACATAGGTTGCAGTGGTAACTTTTCTCCTTGGTATGAACAAGATTATGCACTTTAAGGACTTGCTTTGAGCCGAAAATTTTGCCACACACTTCGCAGATAAACTCTCTCGAAGCTGCCTTTTTCTTTTGAGTTTTTGTTTCCAAGGGATCCTCTTTACTTACAGATTTTACAAGGGAGCTGGAGTCTTCGGTAAATACATTATCTGGGTGGAATGGCAAATTAGATTCGAGGAAATAAAACCGCTTTATGTGTCTTACCACTTTGACTGTCGACGTGCTCAAGAACATCGTTTTCAGATATCTCATTGGAGGATGAACATGAAATTTCCAACTTGGCTGAAATGGCCGGGATCTCTAAAATTGTAAGCACATGTAATTCATTGTACAGGAAAACTCATTTTGGGATAAAAAAAAGACCTTCTTTGTCGGAGTGACTTCCAAAATCATCTTCTTCCAGATAGATCAGTTCTTCAATATCATCGTCCTCCAAACATTCATCATTTTGTTGTACTTCCACACTGACTAGGTCATTTAACAACTTGTCCAGTTTCTCACCAGCAAATTCCTTCTCCATTTGGACGTTGTTTTCGAGTAACCGTCTTAGAATCTGGTCAGATTCAGAGGCTCTAGTAAGGACTTCAAACACAAATTTGAGATCATCAGCGCAATTAACGCACAAGGTTTTAGGTAAACAATCTGTTGCTTGTGCATTCAAATTTGTGCAGAAATTGTATGCGTCCCAGTAGCTGGTATCAGATGCTGCATATTCGAAATTCTTGTCCATACTGATGAATAGGCCTTCAGGCTCAAGACACATGCGACATTTTATTGATGTTTCATCAGTTTTAACGAGTTCTTTCGTATCCATTGAAACTTTGCTAAGAGTTTACTCTTATAAAGATTAAAAATATTTTACCCAAGAAATAATAATAATGACATTCAAGTGTTTTTGTAAAAATTTGACATTTGGCTAAATTCGTTGTTGATGAAAATCACCAATTCACCACAGTGTAGGTGCGTTCAAAGGGTAAATGTTTTGGGCATGATTTCTTTTATAAATCAATTTAATTTTTAGAACGTTTTTTAACAGGGGTACAAGAGCAGAACAGTGTATTCGTCATCATTACGAAAGGACTCATCTCATAGCCCCACAGAAATGAATCACAATAGACAGCAACAATTTTGTGGTATTTTGGGCTCCAGAGATTTTTAGTGATCTTTGCAAAAATTTTAAATAACAAGTACTGTAGGCAATATATATATGCTACGCGTCAACCATTATATTGCATAAAATGATTTGGTCTTGTAGAGAGTGTGTTGTCCCACTCTCCCCATTCCGGCCTGAAGAGTCTCAACTTTGACTTTAAAATGTATTGAACAAACTTTTGGATCATGGGCGATAATCTTAATAAGTGACTGGATCTTCTCATGTTAATCTTATATACGCAATCCAAGTAATGGCGCAAAAATAGCCTTTCTAGCAGAAACCAATAAGTGTTTTGGTTTTTTTTTTATTGGTTTCTGCTAGTTAATAAATGTTTCTATTCTGTTGCTGAATTCACTCGTTTTTCGAAAACCGCCAAACGGCAAATAAAAAAAATAGTTTGTTTTGTTCTGAAAACTACGATTGTTTCTAGTTCTGTCATTTTTCCGGCAGCGACTATTTCTTTTGCGATCGTCGCCACTTTTTTGCAATGGCTACAAACAGTAATTTTCCTTTGAAATATTATAAGTAGATAACGAATAATTTATTCATTTCATTTTAAGGACCTTCGAAAATGTGTCAATATGGTGAAAATTGCTATCGTAAAAATCCGATACACTTTGGGGAATATTCGCATTCACACCGTGAGCAAATTTGTGGAGCTTATTTGTAGAGTAATACGAATGTGTCTTTGTTTTATTAGTTGATAAAATCTATGACAATGGCGTTGATAGTGCCACGAAGGAGTACACAATTCCAGATGAGCTATCAATGTCCAAGGATATCATTCTTCTTCAGTTAAGGTTGATGGAAAAACTATTTCCGAGGCCAAACTCTGGTCAGACGTCAGTTAGCATGTCGACAAACTCCGAATCTGACCAGTATAGCGGGGGCTACGTTTTGGGATCTTCTAAGACTGAACCATCGAAGAGGGTAAGGAAAGTGTTCTCAGTTTTTGCAGTACTCTTAGACCATTTCTTTGGGCAGGTTACTGAACCGAAGCAATGGCGGAGTCGCAGTCCGCAACCTGTTGCTGGTACGTCAAAAGCCTCCAGAGAACAAACAGATGGATCAATGCTTTCTAAGAAAACTAAAATAAACAAGAACATCAACGACTACATTCCAGTGGTCCTGCCGAAGGGACAAGCTGCGGCCAAGTTGGCCAAAGCCGCTCCGTACAATATGTTCCTAACCGCGATAACAGATTCAAAACCGACACATAATGAGCCCTTAACCATAACATTGCAAGGTTTGTAAAAAAAAACAAAAACAACCGCATATTCTTGATGGTTTCCTTTTCAGAAATCCTTGATGAGAGTCTTGGAGAAATAGAGATGTCGTTACAAATCAACTTTATGGTCGACATTGGATGGCTTCTTGGTCATTATTATTTTGCAGGGATTTTGTAAGTTTAAATTACCCGGTTAGGTAAAAAATCGCTTTCATTGCGGAAATTTTTTAGAGATAAACCGTTGACAGTTCTTTATGGAGATGAAAGCAACGAGCTCCGTACTATCTCCCAATTTAAGCCGCAAGTAACTGCAATCAAAGTAAACATGCCCACGCCGTTTGCCACGTCTCACACTAAAATGATGCTTTTCGCCTACACAGATGGTTCAATGCGCGTGGTTATATCGACGGCGAATTTGTACGAGGACGATTGGCATAATCGCACTCAGGGGCTATGGATAAGTCCGAGGCTGCCTGCATTGCATGCAGACGCTGACACGGCAGTGGGCGAAAATCCAACCGGTTTTCGAACAGATCTCATGCTATACCTAGTTGAATACAAGTTGCCGACACTGCAACCGTGGATGGCTAGAATTAGGAAAACTGATTTCAGTGACGTTAAGTATGTTGATTCCCTTCATGTCTACAGCTGAAATCACATCTTGTCCTGTTTAGTGTCTTCTTTGTAGGATCGGTTCCAGGTGGCCATCGAGAAGGAAAACGCGGTCATCCCTGGGGACATGCACGTTTGGGTCAACTTCTGTCCAAACACTCTGCACCGATCAGCGAAACTTGTCCCGTTGTTTGCCAGAGCTCATCCATAGGCAGTTTGGGGCCGAACGTCCAAGCGTGGGTGCAAAGTGATTTCCTGAACAGCCTCCGCAAAGATTCAAAGCCCCTTGGATTGCGCAGGTTGCCCGCGTTCAAAATGATTTACCCCAGCTACGGAAACGTCAAGAACAGTCACGACGACTTGCTGGGTGGAGGGTGCCTACCCTACGGTAAGAAAGTCGATGAGAAACAGCCTTGGCTCAAAGAGCATTTACATCAGTGGAAGTCGAAGGCACGGCACCGATCACAGGCGATGCCGCACATCAAATCTTACACGCGGTGGTCCGACGAAGGCATCTACTGGTTTGCTCTTACCTCTGCGAATCTTTCGAAGGCAGCCTGGGGAGCTTTCAACAAGAATTCCAAAATAGAACCGTGCCTTCGCATAGCCAACTACGAGGCTGGAGTTTTGTTTCTGCCTAAATTTATTGTAAGCTTATTTGCAACTCACTCTCAGACTTCTCTGGTAATCTCAAGGGTTTATCTTGCAGACTGGCGAAGACACGTTTCCGATGCACAAAGCACGAAATGGAGTGCCACCTTTTCCGTTGCCATACGATGTTCCACTTACCCCATACGGACCAGATGACAAACCGTTCGTCATGGATTATCTACAGCATTAAATACTCTTTCGATTTGCTATACAAAATATATATATATATCGTTTATTTGTTAAAAATTGGTAAAGCAAACTTTTTTCATCATAAGTACACAACGTGATGTCTGGTTACAATTATTTTTATCTATAATTTATGTTTATTACGTTCATGATTGAGAAACAATACTAGAGATGTGTTATTTTCTTACATATAATATATACAGCCTAGATGCGTGTTGTTCTTTTAACTTTGTAATAGGCAGCGGGTCATTTTATTTCTACTACCTTGACTCGGGACTTGGGTGATTTGTCTTTAGTTCGGTGCAAGATGGGGAAACTAAATTATTTGGTATACATGAGGCCTGTTACATAACAGCTTTCAGAATACAAAATATGATTGCTAGACTTTTTTTTTGGATTCTGACTTCGAAGTGAGGTCAGGGTTTGCTTAACAGAAAGTGGGACTTCGTTCTATAAGGCATCAGGTATCGAATACCAAAGCTGTGAGTCTGAACTCATTGAAAAAACATATTTTCGAAACAGAACGTGAACCAATTTGGTGTTCGCAATTGAGAGCAGTTGACAAAAAATTGTACCGTTGAACGGGGTAGTTGGTTAGGGTCACGCATGAACCAAAAAAAAAACAATTTAATTCTGCTTTAGAAATATCTGATCTTCGATACACGAATATGCACTCGTGGAATTTAGTGCGTCGAATCACGAGTGCATGTGTACATGTACCGCTATTGTTTTGTTAAGATGTTTGTCGCAACAAATAGTTTGCATAGAATTTATTATTTCTCCGTATCGGCATTTTACAGAGGCGTCATCACACATTATCCTAAACTTGCGATGTTACCAATCAGAAAATGTTCTGAAACTATATCTGCAATCAGGCATATGCTTAATCCGTTAGAGCTCTGTAGCCCCATCAACAAGAACAGGAACAAATCTAAAGTCTCTTCGATTTAGATTAATTATTGGCCAAAAGCTATCGTTGAAAGTGACGCATTGTGGGTGTGTTCGTCTCTAGTTTTAAACGGCTGAATTGAATTCAATAAACCTTTTGCAAAATCACAGATACTGGATGGGGAGTGAGACTGCTGCTATTACTACAAGGTTCGCATCCCGATGCATTTACTTTTGAGTTGAATTTTATAACTTTTAATATTCCTTAACCAATTTCAACCCATTATTTGTTCGCAATCCAGAGACCATGCTATCTGGAGAGGCATAGATCAACCTGGATAGTAGTGCCGAATTATCAAATCGATTCCAACAAAATTAAAAAGAGAAAATCAATGAAAACCTTCACTGTTGAAGTTTTGCTTACAATGTTATCTTAAATACACCAGCTTTCTAGAAAGTCTTCCTCTCTCATAAGCCGCAATGGAAGATTGTGCGTTGAAATTGTATTATAACTTCGAGAAGTACTCATTCGTTGGTATTCACGCGCTTAAGCTGTTTTACAAAGCAAAGCAAAAGACCACAGAAGATGACTGCTAAAGATTGAAAGAAAAGTATCACAGACTAGCTCTAAGTCAAATGTGATTTTTTAATTGTTAGTTTTTAAGCTCCAAACATGCACCGTTAGCTATTAGATCAATTTGTAAGAGCACAGATAATTTGCGCAATCAATACAAAATCTCTCATATTCTCCCACATCCTGCTGTGTTCATTTTAACAACGCATTCAACAACTGACACCATTGGAATGGTTTCTGATTTATCACATTTTCAATTACTATACTTATTCTAAATAAATATAAATTCAAGTATCTTACGTCAAGGTGGAAGACATCTGTAATTCTCAGTCAACTCGGATTCGTCTTCGTCGATTCAGTGACCAGCTCTGCTCTTCGGTGCTGGCAAAGAGCAAATAAATGAAATTTCCTCCGATGTTGAAAATAGCCGCTAAATAAAAAACAATTCGCCATTGTGCCAGTGTCTCTTTACCGTTAATGATCAAGCCAATTACATATGGTGCCAGAAAGCCACACACGTTGGCGGTGGAATTTGTCAGACCGTACATAGTGCCGGCGTATTGGGGGCTGAGGTTAATGTGATTCAACTGATTACCTGCATAGATGGCTCCCTGGAATGCACCGACAACGGCAAGCATGAACATAACCCACACCCAGTTGCAGCCAACATAAGCAACACCAATCAGCCCGATCGAAGGGACTATGGACGCAATCGAGTTCCAAAGCTTGTATGAATTCAGCACGCTAATGTAGTTCTTCTTCAGCATCCAATCGGCGATACTAGAGCACAAGATTCCTACAATCCAGGATGTGAGGTAGGGAATCGCATTCAGCATGGCATTCGATTCGATGTCGAAGTGAAGAATCTGGTCCATATAGGTTGGAAGCTCGGTCAGTTGGGTGTAAAAGGCCCAACCCTGTCCACACTGTGTAACTAAAATGGCCCACAGCGGTACAGAAGTCAGAATTGATGACCAGGGGATGGAATCATCACCTCGGCCTTCGTCAGCAGAGAATTCCCCGTTTCGCCGCGTTCGTACAGACCTCTCAATGTAGTTGCGCTCCTTGTGTGAAATTCTTGGATGACTGCTCGGCCGGTCGTACACCAGACAGAGCCAAAAGCAAAACCATATAATCCCGATCACTCCGAAAATGTAAAAAGCAAGTGGCCAACCACCTAGGAACTCCAAGGAACATAACCACCCGGCAAGTGGCAGCGATATGACCGTACCGATGTTTGATCCGGCATACACGACGGCAGCGAATTTGTTTCTCTCCAGTGGCGGAATCCAGTGCGCCAGCATGGCATGCATTGCCGGGTAAGTGACTCCCTCACCCATGCCCTCGAGAACTCTTACAATCACCAAAGCGGGCAGATTCCATCGCGCAGCGAATGGTGTTAACAGGGTAAAAATCGCTGTAATTAGAACTCCTACGCCGTAGATTATTTTTCCCCCCATCACCTCGGCCATTCGGCCGCCAGGAACTTGCGTCAAGATGTAGCCGTAAAAGAAGGAGCCCAGCACAATACCTTGAGTCGCTTCGTCCCACACGAATTCACCTTCTGCCTGGGGTTTGGTGTGGTTTCGCCACGTATGAACTGGACACGTCTCATCTTTGACTGTGATGTTTGTGTGCGGAATTGCCGTTTGATTGACCATCGCCACAATGGCTACGGACAAATTCACACGCATCGCGTACACAACGGCGAAACCGAGAAATCCCATCATTCCAAAAATGTGTCGTGTCTTAGGGAAATCTCCATCCTCTGAAAAAGTTGTTAAAAATGTTAATTTAGATGATAGATGATATTAGGATAAACGGCAATGAGTGCTTTTGTATAGATTTAAGACGCCTGCCATATGTAGTGTGAACAGCTAATCAATGAAATATTTTATGAGATCTTAAAGAAAGAAGAAAAAGCGAAAGCAAACAACCTTGACCTACGAATTAGTGCATCTATCAGTTGTTTGAGTTATCGGGCGAAAGAATGGAACTGTGCGACAGTCCACACACAACCAACCAGACTAGGGTGCAATGTGCTGATCTTTTTCGTTCAGCATTTTTTTTTGCCGCGTTTTCAGCGCTCTATCTGTAGCATTCTGCTTTCTGTTTATGAAATGCGATAAGTGAGGCCTTGACCATATTTCCAACGCTTATGATAATCGTGAAAGCGAATATAATTCAAGGCACACTGCTTTTGAGGTCTCGTGATTGCGTGGTATAAACAAAGTCGTCTCCCTGTGATTGGGTCTTTGTCAAGTTTGGGGACACAAGCAAACCCCACTCAGTAATAGCTCCAACACTCATTATTGTATATTATCAGGATCTTAACGATGCACAGCGGTAAAAAGGTATCACAAACTTCTGGAAAACATCCAGAAAGATCTCGTACGATAAACACGTTATCTTTCAGTCCAGGTTTCTGTTGACGAAAAATAGAAGAAAAGCTGTTCTGATATCTGTCGACGATGAGTCAATTCATCTCGTTCAATCTGATAGACTAATGCATATAGGAATTTAAGAAACACTCTTCAAGGACATTTCAATCCTTCACATATGTTATCAACTGTTTGTTTGTTTCTATCCTGTTATCGTCTAGATTTCTTACCTGCGTTTCCATAAATAAGAGGAGTATCATCAAAACTGTCGTCAGTTGTTGCGCCTTCACCAACTTCATTACTGTCCAGATGTGTACGTTTATTTATACCGCTCCCAGATGGTCCATAAATATCCACCTCACTGCCACTATCGGACATGGCTGGATAATTCTTTTAAAAAGCGCCTGGTCAGCTTAATCGTTCACTTCCCTAAAAAGTCATCAATGTTGTTCGCCAATAGTGTTTGAATCAATGTTGCTTCGAGTAGGGTTTCTTCAAAGAACAAACAAAAACACGACACGTCTTATGTATCCCACTGCTGATGTTGTCCCCAAAGATTGCGATTGCGAAATGCTTATGTCATGTAGTAATGATTCTCTGAACGCGCACTGTTGCCCAAAGTTAATTACCATCAATATACCTTCTATCTTAAGTAAATAGTGTGAGGGCGATGATAATATCCAGTCGTTATGGGTAATGCGTTTAATAACTCCCCAAATTGGATATAATCTATTTTCCGCTGTTTACTGCGCGGCTAGTTACAGATTGAAAGAAAAACAGCGAACTGTCAGAATCAGCTGGTGCCTGTTGTACGTTCTTTTCGTATGCATATCTTCACCCTGGTCGAGGTTTTCTCGATACCTAATAACTATGCATTTTGTTGTTTTTATGGGGTGAAAGTTGTTGTGATACATTTAAGCGGAAGCTCTGCAACGTAATGGGAAGTTGAACGTTTATGGATGATGGAGATTTTGAAAACTATTAAATTGAATAGAGAAGATAGGAATGAATTGGAATAAGGAGAATAGAATGGATAGCATGTGATAGACTAGAATCAACGTAAATTGACCAAAATTTCAGGCAGTTAGGGTTGTGTCTGAAGTTGAGTTGCGCCTTGTCTATTTTTAACTTCTGAAATATCCAACCACACAATGTTCTTTCTTTTATAGGAGGAATGCACAAAATATCAGACCTTTCGGTATTTCATATGATTCCAAATTAACTTCATTTTGTAATCGAAAGAAGAAAATAACAGACAGAAACGCAGCATACAGATCGCCTAACCTGAACCTATGGAGGCAAGTCTTCCTAGCAAAAAACTCGATAAGGTTTTAAGAAAGAAAAGAAAAAAAAAAACAAGCACGACTTAGAAACAAGACTTCAAAACCAGGAGAAAACATATGAAAATAATAAGATATAACGAGGAGTGTTAACGGTGTTTTGGTGAGCTGCAAAGCGATGCTAAAGATGAAAATTTGAAGAACATTGAAGACGCTTCTGCTCTAGATACATTCATATCAGTTGTAGGTCATTGTCAAACTTAGGCTAGGAAGTAGCATCTAAGAAGGACTTTGTATGCGAAAGCCTTAAATATAATGCTGAGCATTGTAAATGGACTCACATTTATAAGCTACATATATAATTTTTTGCCCTGTAGCTGTAACTCCTAAATTTGTGGTTCAGCTTTAAGATGTTAGTAAATACCAAGGGAACTGTTCGAATTTTGAAGTCATACTTTTATTTTATTTACTTTCAATATTTATGTTTATATTCATCCGACTTAACTTTCACAGCAAATGCATCGATATAAATTAAATTCGGACAATATGCTGCTCACAATACAATAAAGGATACTAATTGATAAAGATTGACTTGATTTTTAACTTGATTTAAAGAGCAACTGCTCATCACCACAGATATCCAGAATACCCAATGGCGTTTTTTTAAACATTTCTTTATGTCCTTAACCATAAATTGTGTAGTTGTTGCTGAGCACTGAAATCTGTAAGGCTTAACTGGATGGCGTTCTTACGGAGGAATCAGGGATTAACATTTTCTGAAACCATTCTACGACGTGAAAATAGTAAACGAATAAAGAGTCGTAGAAGTCTTATATAGGCAGTTACCCCTAATTACATTATTGAAAGTTCAGTTCAGGCAACAAACCTAGACCTTTTTCTAAAAGTTAGACTCACTTAATCACTACGCTCTGCCCACCTTTATCATTCGACAACCTTTTAGCAACCTTTGCAACAGCAATGAATTATTCCGGAATAACCCTACTTTCAAGTCATTTGTTGGTGAAATAGTGGCTTACTCTTAAGAGACGGTCTATCACTTATTTGGTTGCCTTGGCATAGTGGTTAAGTGCGTCGATTCACACGGCAAGGTCACAGGTTCGATTCCCGAACGGATCACCTCGCATTTTTCACGGCACCTCCGCTTTCGATTTGCTAACAATACTCAAAGAGTATCAATTGTCTATGAAAAGCTTCTCAAATCTTGTCGTTCGGAGTCGGCAAGAAACTGTACGTCCCCTCTACGTGTGAGACAAGAGTAGCATACACAACACGAGTAGTTGTTATAGAAACCTGGTCCCTTGTGGGCTGTAGTGCCACCACTCAATTATTATTATTATTCTCTAAAATCTGCAACTTTTCATCTTGTTCTAACAAAGCAGAAAGACGATGGTTAAAACAATTCAATAAAAAATAAAGTAAAAATATCAAAATACTTAATTTGAATAATTAAATTTATATATCTGCATCACGAATACTTTTTGTGCACTTAGGGTCTTATTGGACACATCTCATCCATGGGCTAGTTCCATTTTTATGAGCTATATGCGTGACCTATCTACATCTGGCTCCAATATCGCAAAACGAGTTGCTATTAAACAGTTTGATTAAAGTTGCTCTGCTGCGTTGTTGAATCGCTCAGGTCTTAAGTCTTTTGGGTTCAAACTGTCTTATTTAGATGTTTGGCCATGGTTGCTCAGGATACTTGTATTTTGTCTAGCAAGCACGATAAATATGTATAGTCAATCAAAATGAAAGGCAAAGAGCATAGAATATCTTTTTCCCTTCCGTGTCTACACATCCCACGGTTCAGTTAATAATCTGTGTAAGACTGACTATTTGCGTATTCTGCGTTTTTCAGTTTTCAATCGAAAGCGCAAGTTACGTAATGTGGGGCGGGCCAAAAAAATGTGCACAAGATAAGAACAATAACAACACTAGCATTCATTGGAATTCATTTATAATATATTTAAGATTAGTTCATAATAATTAATATATTTGTTTTATAAATAAGAAACCGCACTACAAATTAGAAAATGTTTAACTGTACAAATCTTAAGAATAGGTGCCATATAAAGTCGAGTGCCGGTAGGAAGTGAAAAAACGATTAAAAGGCAAAGAACAATGAATACAAATCCTCTTGAGTATATGTATAATACACAGTAAATGTATATACACGCGTATACGAACTAGGGTATCATCCATCATGACTTGAGTAGGTACATTTAACGTGTTTTGTCTTTTCTTTTTTACTGAAGCATAACTATCACTAATATCTCTCTATATGTATATACGTCTTGCATTTATGAATTTTATGTGAGAACTTTCAATAAATATATATGTATTTAGTTTAATTCTACAAGTAGTATTTTTTCTAAATTTTCTTCTAGCTCGTCTTTTGTGAAGAAAGAAAAGGGGTAAAAAAGCGAAATAAATATTTTACAACCGATTTCTTTGTGTGTTACAAAATGAAAAACCGAAACCTAAAATAAAAAAAATGGGGGACATTCCCCTAACTAATTCAATGACGTGGTTCGGGTGTCCAGCAATGAATGCATCGCACGGCAGTAATCCAGTGTACTCTTTAAAGAACTTAAACTTTACACATACGGGTAGCAGTAGGAGAGAAAGAAGAGGAGAACAACTTGCTGCTGCAGGGAGTTCCACAAATATGAAGGTGGAACAGTTTAGTCGCTGGTTTTCAAACGTTTCACCGGCCCGTCACTCCCCTGAGAGTTGGAGTCCTCGGAGAAGGGCATACTTGACACAAATTCGGTTGCACCCTGCGAATCACTCACCATCGAGAAACCTGTAAAAGAAATGAGAGAAAAGAAAATGATTACAGTCGTATTTTCTGATGTTCCCACAGGTAGTGCAAAGTGCTTCATGGATTTGACTTTTAGGGTTTTTGTTTTTTTTTTTCGTTTTCGATGCTTTATGATCTGCACTCACAAGTGTTTGAGTCTTCGGCAGTGAGGGCGCCCGTGTAGCTGGGTGTGATTTGAGGTGGTGTGCTCTTCTGAGAGGTGTTTTCCTTATCTTTCGAGCTGGAGTGATGTGAGTGATGGACTTTTTTCTTTTCGCTGTTCGATATGGGTACCCATTTGTAGATTTTCATTGTCGTATCACCTATAGTCACCCATTTCTTCTCCCTGCACATGGAAATAAACAGGAAAAAAGTTGTATGCATAAGATTCACATGTGGAAAGGCTTAATGTTGATTTTTAGCTCACCAGTGTCGAACCTTGTCGACCGCTTGCATTACACGCTTAATGTCGTCTTTTGCACGACTTCGTGTCTCAGCGCGTACACTACGGGACATTGTGGCGGTAGCAATTTTAAAGAATTTTTATTTTAACTTTCCTTCACAAGATAGCGGAATTTCGCTGCGAATTAAATGTTTGCGGGAATAATCGAATTTCTTGGGAGGAAAACTGATTTATTTCAGCCCTTTGCGAATGCACTACCTTGCCGTGTGTGTGAAAAATGTAAACATGAATTTTTTCAACAAATATGGCGAATGGTAACTTTTGGTAGAATGACATTCACGGAACGGATGGAAAATGAACTCGGGCTGAGCATATTTAACGAAAGGTGTTTGTTTGGTTTTTTGTTCTGTTTCTGACCGAATTCAATTTTGAATCGTTGCAGCAAAGTGGTTGTTTACGAAGTTTCATCAAAAATTCCAATTTTGAACGGAAATTAGTTTCTGATGCCTTAATATAGGGAATAGGCTTCCGATGTGATATTGAATCCCATGCAAGTTCAAAGGAAACAATTGCTGGGTTTCAATGTCACAATATTAACAACGCAGTCTCAACATATCATTTCCACATCGGAAATTGTGACAACGTTTGACGGCCTGCGGTTCTAGCTCATTAACCAAGTTCTATCACTATAAAAAAATAAATTCAAACTCTATCAGCTGTCGTTTCCTGTGTGAACGTCTACTTCGCATTTTTGTTGTCTTTAGTAGGTTCTCTCATATCAGTGCTTCAAGTTAAATTTTCCATCAGTTTTTTGTGCTTTTTGACATCTCCCTAGTTTAATTGTTTATTGTTAAAAATTGACTACAACTTTTCACAAGTTGTGAATTCTTGTTTTGAATATAAAAAAACGTTTCGTTATTAAAATATCATTTTTTCGGACTTGTTGTTAGGTAGACATCCATCATAGGAGCGTTATACCATTAACACCTGACTATTATTTGTTCGGTTACCAAGATCAAAACTTTTCGTCAACTTGCCATCCCTGTTCAAAATGCCATTCCAGTCTGTTGCAGTAGTGCCATGAATGCTTTCGTTAAATTAATTCCATAAACGGCCATATTGGAAACATATCTCCCTCTCTTCGTTAAAATCATTCGACCAAAGAGCAAATGACAACAAACTCAACGACGAAATAAGAAAAGTCAGAGCACAGGTGAAAAAGTGTCTCGGGAACATGGAAGTGCGTGAGAAAATTTCATAGAATTTCTTTTTATCCAAAAATTTCTTAAAAGTCACCGCAATAAATGAAAACTACCGAATAAAAACGAAAACCTCCAACCGTATACTTTGCAAACTCAAAAATTCGCCTGGTCTGGTAACCGATTCGAAACAAAAAACGCTTCGCTGAGAAAACCCAAAGGAAAACTCGGTTAGCATATCCTTCTCCCTATCCCGCGACAGAAAAAAAAAGTAAGAATATTACAAGAGGAACTCCACATTTCGATCCAAACTCTATCGCTTCCATTTTCTGTCGTTGAAAACGAACCGCAAAACAGAATTTCTCGAAAATCCGCAAATTCCATCCGAGTTCCTTGTGTCCATTATTGTCCGAGAGTTCCTTGGTTGTGTCTGCCCGTGTGCGTCAGAGACTCGAAGGATTCAGCTCCAGCCGTGTGTTTGTGCGCCGCTCTTGGATAAAGTGCATCACGATTTGCCTGTCTCACCCCTGTGCACCTCAAAGAAATCACCGAAATCAATCAAAAGTCGCGAGAAGGGAGTTGCATTATTATTTTTTTTTATTAAAATTAAGTTGATAGTCGAGACGAGTGTGTAGTGGTGGATGTAGTGTGTGCAAAAGCAAAAGAAAAAGTTTTAAAAAGTGTATGTGTATGTATATATACACCTGTCTGTCTTTTCTCGTTTTTCGCGAAGAAGGAGATAAGTAGGTGATAATACGAGAAAGAGGAATCGGTGCAAAAAGCCAACAAAAAAGTCCGTCTGTGGATGAGAAGCGAGAAGAGTTCGCAAATGTTGTTGGAGTAAAGCAATGAAAAGGAATCGCGAATAAGAAAGAAAAAAAGTGAAAGCAAAACTCCTACCCCGCCCGTGAAGCTAGCAGCTGCGGAATCGTTTTATAGTGGTTGTGCGTGAATGTCCGTTTTTTGCTTTATTTACTGATTTTATTCTAAATAGAAGGAATAGGAGGATAAATAGATAAAAAACAGAGGAAATGCCGAAATGCGACGTCAAAACTCGATATATTCCTGCGACATTTGCCTGGATCCTGCTCCTGTCCACCACCTTCTTGTTCTTCTTCTATCCGTGAGTACCTCTTGTAATCGTTAAAACACGCTTAGAGACGTGTACATAGATAGAGCAATGTGTATTGTGTACCTTTGATAAGATGATATAGAGTTTGTTGTGTTGTGCTGTAAAAGTGAGTGTGGTCTCGTCTTCATCATCGTTCCGAGGCACAGAAAGAAATGAAAACAACCTTGTAGTAGTCCTTAACTCAAAATTGGCAAGAAGATTGAGTTTTCCTTCATTTCTGGGGGTCTTCTCCTGATTATCCTGATCCAATTCGATGTCTCCCTCAGCCATAGGCAGAGAAGGAAATACGTTAAATTACTTTCGCATCAGCTACAGACACACATCCTCTCGCACTCCGAGGCCTGCCTTTATTTTATTTACTTGGGTCTGCTAATGGGAGCAAAATTCGATGGCATAGGTTATGGGTTTTTTTTTCTGCAGCAGCAGCAAATTGAGTTCAAGGGAATTTCGGAGAAGAATCCATGAACTTTGGGGAAGTGCTGCTGCTCGTTGCGAGTGGATACCAAGGGACGATTGTTGTGTGTAATGTGTTTCGGCGAACTTGTGGAATGAGTTGTGTCAGAAGATGATGAGCAACAATATTTTCTCTTATTCCTTCTTCTGTTTTCTTTTCGTTTCTTCTTTTTTGCTGTATGAGAAATGAGTCAAACAAATTTATTGATTACATGAGATTGTTTTTTTTTCAGCTCTTTGCACTTTTATGTCTATTTTCTGCGGACACTCGCGATCTTTGTATGGTTCTGCGACTGGAGACTTTTATGTAATCTATTCCTTACATGCCGTCTAGAAGGGAACGTGGGATTGGGGGTAATCGGAGTGTATTGCCATATCTGGTGAAAACATTCGGTCGAGCGGTGTGTGTTTAACAATACAAGTTCAGGGTCTTTCAAACTCAGATTTGTTCGACACCTTCTCTACTAGTAGACTTTCATGACAAAGTTTGATGGATTTCCACCTCCCACACCATCTGTCGAATCACTTTTGGGTGGCCCGTGAATCTCACTTGGCACGTTAACTTTTAAGTCGCTTCATCTGACTTTACACCTCCATTAATAAATTTAAATTCTTTGTTTCCTCCCACGGATCTATACACAAATGAGCACTCGCTGTGTTGTCAAACGAATGGAAATACTGATAAATAAATACCTACACTGGGCGATGGAGTTTGAGAAGTTTAGCGTGACAGTTTCGTTGACTAAAAAACTTTGTACATCTATGGCTTTCATCTTACACCGTTACAAGCTCATTTTCGCATATGTTACCTTCTATTTGTTTAATTTCAATTAAATTGTGTTGTCGTTAGTCTGTATGTTGACACCTTCACCAGAATGGAGCATGTTCCCGAATCGTTTGAGTTTCCTTATGTCTTTGTCCAAATGGGTGTGTCTTGACAGATATTGTCGTCATGTGTAGTATAAGTCTAAACCATAGCACGTCGAGTTTATGTACGTTTTTAGTGACATTAATGCAAAGCAATAAAGCGGCAAGTGGAGAAAGCGATCCAGTCTGCATTTCAATCATTTGGATTAGGTCATGGTGTTGGAAGTGCCGTAGCTGTAATGACTTTTATTAAAAATGTTCACGGGTCCCAAAGGGGGTACAAATATTGTGCCAAGTGATTGGGGAATTTTGGCACTTACGCGTGCCTTCGACAGTAAAACAGTCAGATTAGTTTGAGAAGAATGGTAAACGTTTTATGCGCGCTGATATAAAATTGGATGTTTGTGTAGTGCACGTGTACAAACACAAATGTGCGATTCCATGAAAAAGACTCGTTTGAGAATCTTTCTTTGAGTTTAGGCTAAAGTTTGCAGGGATGAGTTGAATATATATGCATGTCAGCCAAAAACGCATGTGTGCTTGCAAGTGAAAAGGGCGTAAAGTTCATTACCGACTTTGAACAGCGAAATGTGGGACAAATACAAAGAAGAGCCAACTGAACAAAAGTATACAAAACGGTGAAAGGGCAAACGTTTTACTCCTGAGACCCGTAACGATATTATTCAGCTAAACAAAGGAGATCAACATAACTTGAACCAATTACTATACATGGCGATATTGAGGAAATTTTACTTTTCCGTATGGCACTACTGAAGTAGTACCTCGCACTAAAGGATCCCAGGAAATCAAAACTAATTGACAAGCAATTTATTCGTATGTCAAAAGCGGTTACATGAAAAAGTCCCAATGTAGAAATGAAGGAATTGGTATATCTCAAAGAGAAATGTCCCATGTCGTTTGACGACAGATGGATTCCATGGAAGACTCACGTAAACGGATGGTCAAATAGTCTGAAAGGTGTTGAATTTTCTTCTTGGATATTGAACAAATGGAAAATCGTACTCTGGGGCTATCCGATTGGCCCGGAAAAGTAAAGAAGAAAGTAGCAGCGTAATGTCTGTCATTTCAAAATGACAAGTCAAAGATAACATACTTCTTACGAGACCATTTTTTGAAAAAAAATTTTATGATTGAAGTTGCTGGCATTTTTTCAGTCCGGATTAAGATACTATTGAATATGTTAAAAATTTCTACCACTTGATTTTGAAAAATTAATGGGAGCGCGGTACAATTCCAATTCCAATGGAGAGATACTCACATCTGACTGACTCCGTGCAAAGACGGAGCAGAGTTCTGTTAATACAAAGGGGGTTTCAAATAAACTATTAGTTACAGGAAGATTTAAGGTTATTTTTTAAGAGGTTATATGTCGTCAGCGTTTCACATTTTAATCTGGAGCCCGAAAATTTGCAAAATAATGAGCTGAAAATGTCATTTCATATAAAAAAAATTAAAATTAAAAAGTCAAATAAAAAAATAAAACACGTTTCTTATCGGGTTATTTTGATGATAACTGTAAACAAATAAATCGTCACCTTATTTTATTATGATAGAAGAATCTATGACAATTAATGGTCAAACAAAATATCGGCCAAATGTTGACCACGGCTTCGGTGGCATACATCTATCCGACGGTCCATATTTTCAATGACTACGAGACGTTCTCTAACCTTGTTTTGTTCTTTGCTTTTTGATGCTCATTTTTTCTTGAAAAATTTCCAAGGGAAGCAGTTCCCATAATGCGCCCATTAAATTTCTCACAAAAAAGACACAATTATGGGTTTATGGGCACATTTTTCGATAAATAATTTAGTGGCACTACAGCCTACAAGGGACCAATGTTTAGCTTCCACAACAACTACTCGTTGTGTGCGTGCTACTGTTCTCTCACGAAGAAGAAGGGACCTACATTTTTTTGCCGACTCCGAAGACCGAGATTTGAGAAGCTTCTTCATAGACAATTGATGCTCTCTGAGTGTTGTCAGCAACTCGAAAGAGGTGGGGCCGTCATTATACTGACAAAAAAATCACTTCACGACGAAATCAGAATAATTGTTGGGTCACATAAAATAGATAAAAATATTCGAACAATTTTAAGGCAGTTCTTCTTGTGGCGCTACAGTCCGGGGTGAACCTGGGTCTCAACCAACATGCCTCCCCAGTCAGCGCGATCTTTTGCTAGCTGCCTCCAGCTGCGCAATCCAAGTTGGTTGAATTCTTTCTCCACTTGTGTGTGCCACATTAGCCCACGCCGTCCTCTGTTGCGTTGTCCCAATGGCTCAACTTGGAAGACTTTATTTGAATGTAGTTACTACGATAATAAAGAACAACGAAACGAATTAAGCCTTTTTTGCAGAGCTTAATCAGCCTTTAGAAGCAATAATTTGGGCGAACAATTTCTCAATGACCGAAGTAAGCTTGCTAAGCGTCTCCAATAGTATCGAACCTTTACTTTAATAAAGGCGTTTTCATTTAAACGAGCGCCGGGAAATGTAAGTGAAGTCAATACATTTCCCATGCCATTGGAAGTATGTACAAATGCATAAGCGCAATTCTACCAACCAGAAACATTCTCAGCAAAATCAGTCTCTTGCTCGCTGCCTTTAATTGTGCATAGAAAACGGTTCGAAATCAAAGGGTCCGCGCATTACACAAGTTTGACATGGACAAGCATTGGGCAAAGCACCGTATCCGTACAAAAACAGTCCACTGCAACTTTGGTACAATTCTTACACAGGTGTTGTTGACTAAAAGGCGAACAATGATTGTACGCAGAATTTTTTTTAGTGCCTTTCTCATTTGCTCCACAATTAAGAAGATGACCACTTTCTCAAAAAAAAAACTCTGTTGGAGTCAACTGATGAACCCGATGACGAGTAAATATTAAAAAAAAAAACACAGAGTCCCAGGATACAGAGAAATTCGATCAAAGAAAAGAGCAGACGAACGCACATGCATGAATACAATCCATATCCAATTCGAAATGTACTTGCTCCGACGATATCACATCCAGGTCATCCTTCCAGACATTTCAACTCAATCAACTTGACGCAATGGGGAAAAAAACTTTCATAACGCAATTGTCTAGAGGCAGTCTCCTTTGTCGTATTTTTCATTTATTCCACGCGAAATTCGCCTCCGTTCCATAGTCAAACATACACAAAGCTCATTTGTTTCATCGGAAGCCAGTGCTGCCCTCTCATGTGTGTCATCATTTGTAAATCTTCACGCAGAACAATATCCCCAAACGACTCCGCATGTGAACCTCTGGTGCGAAGATGAAAGGGTGAGCGCTTCTAGAAAGAACATTTTCTGCTGTTTTGCAAAAAGGAGGAAAAAAAAAACACGAAATTATGGGTGTGCTTTATTTGCTTAACGGCACAGAATGGATAGAGGGAAACAAAGGAAACAAAAAAAACAACAAAAGTGAGACATAAAACCTGTTTATTGAACATTAGAACGTTTTCTCGGGAAAATAGAAAAGGGGCACACCACCATTAGACACAGACACATCACGGGGCTGTGCACACACAAGCAGACGTCTTGCTAAACAAATTAGCTCCCCAAAATTAATTTAGCAACATTTCCCGAGAGGGAAGCGCTCATCACCCCTGTCCATGGCAGGCGGCGACGACGCGACGAGTGAACGTTTGGAACTAGCGCAGCTACCAGCACTCTACAAGCATGGGTAGTTTTAATTAAATTCTTAAAAATAGAACTCCACACACCACAAGAGTGCGCCAAGAGGCCACACCGTCATGTCCATTCGCGGAATCGCTTAAAGTAGTCTAAAGCCATGTGTACCTGCTGCTGCTGGTGCTTCTGCTGGTGTGTGCGCAGCGCAATGACGAAATCATTCCACACAACCAGAGACCAGCTGAATGGGAATAACTGTTTTGTGTTGTTTACTTAACTTAATTAGCCGTTGAAAATACTAACACTAAATTTATTTCCTGCAAGCAACAGTTTTTCCAACCCCCCCACCGCTGGTTCAAGGTGGAGCTGTCCTAGCTGGGGTTGATTTCTAAACACCAACCAGAAGTGGGCAGAATCAAAATTCTCTGGTGTCGCGAAGTGTGGAGAACAACGACAAAAAGCCGAGGAACGCTGTGCAAATGCCTAGATCAAGGTTTGCCCCAGACACTGTCAGCGGGTGCCAGTGTAGTGCGAAGGTTTACATAATTGTTCTTAGCCATTCACCCGGCAGTGGTCTGGAATCGATTCTCGCCCTTCCGTAAGTACGTCGTCCACCGACAGTTTCGTCCAAGTGTATTTACACTAAAATTGTACTTCTTTCTCATTCCGCCTCTAGGGGCTGTTCACACCAAGGACACTCGACACACATGAGGGGCGGGCGCTCCTTGGTCGTTTCACAATGTAATTTTACGTTAGAAGGTCCCGCGAGCCGAAGGCCAAAACCATCACCAGGGTCATTGTGTTTTCATGCATTATTGCCTACGCTCATCCCCCGCCCAGCCTACCACTGGGGAGCTGCTGTAAAATGAAAAAACAAAGCGACACAAAAAAAAAAAAAAACAGCCAAGCGGCCGCATTAGATTACCTTGTTTAGTCATACGGTCACGCGGCCAAGTGTGCGAGTGTGTATGCGTCTGCCTCCGAGGGTCGTATCAATTTCCACACATTAGTTTCCTCATTGCTCCTCACACGTGGGGGTGCCTAATTGTTTTTGTGAAAGTGAAACGAACGATCGAATGAAAAAATTGTGTCCGGGGACTTAAACTCTGATTGGATTTTAATAATTCATTTTGAGCTGGAATACGAGTTGCGGCACTTAGCTCCCAATTGACGGGATTCACTGACCTTTCGCATTTTACTCGAAATGCCTCTCCGTCACGCATCCTAGCCAGCCCCGAGCGCTTGCATCATTATGTTTTGTAATCTGAGCGCGATGAACGATTTCATTTTCATCTCGATACCTTCCGCACTCGTTGAATACACTTTTTGTTTGTTTGCTGCTGCTGCCGCCTCTGCCGCCGCCGCCGCCGGAGCTGCTGCTGTCGATGATGATGAGCTCTGACCTTGAAGCAGTGTTTCACGGAGGAAGACAAGACAGAGTTGTTCAATCATTTTGTTTACATTATCAATGAGTGCCGGTGCTCTTAATGGTGATGGTGTGAAGTGTGTGTGCGGGGAATTTGAATGAAATTGCACTGGACTGTCACTGATACGAGGCGTGAGGCTAAATTTAGTCCAAAGTCCACGTGGACACGAGTGAAATTTGTAAATGACACGATGAAGGGTGTCACGAGTGAATTTGGGGAATTGACATTTTGACACAACGCCATGATGCGAGGGAGGGAGATGTTCTCTTGTGATTTTGCAATTTCCCCTTTGTCTAAAATATTTTATGTGCTTCTTTGTGTGTGCGTCTGGTTTGGGGGATGGAGCGGAATTTATGAAGCAATCCAAGGTATGCTTGGGAAATAGAACGTCAGTCGTAAAGTATAACAGCGGTTCGTGTGCAACAGATGTGTTAAGAAAGAGGTCACGGTGTTTGCAGAATTAACGATTTGCGGAAGCTTTGCTGCGGGAGTGATGGGAAATGGGCACATAACTCTTTGTTAATTTATGCAGAAGCATTCTTTTTATAGCAATGATGGAGTGGAGCCCCCATATGAATGGTGGTAATGCAGTGTAGTAGCTTCCGACATATAAATCTGTGAAATAACGGAATGAAAAATTGCTCGATGTCATTTTCACTCGGATTATTGGAGTCTTTGCAAATTTGTACACTTTTAAGTCCAGCAATTTACAAATTTGCTTTCAAAATTAGAGTGTGTGGTGAATAAATGGTCATCCGTACACGATGGGTTAGTTTTTTCTTACATTTATCACTGTTCGACAAAGGGTATAATATTCATTTATTAGAGTTCCTTATGTTCTATAAAATCATCTATTTGTGTGTAATTTCGGCAATTTGCGGACTTGGAGACAACTTGAGACCGTGCTAGCTGTATAGGCACATTGGTTGAATTCCAAATTCACCTCGGAAAGTAGTATCGCTTAAAGAATTTGAACAAATTTAAATTACTTAAAGGATTGAAAAAAACTAAAAGGTCAAAGCAACATTTTCGCAAGCTGCTCGTTCACCATCGTCAAGAGTAAAGCAATTAATTGTTGGTTCCAAAAGATGTGCCAAAGATGACCAGTATCTACGCTTGGTGAAGCTGGAGGGCTTACTGGATGTTGTAATGGGAAATGTTTGGAAACATACAAATAGCTCTTAAGCTTAGCATAAGCGCATGAATGGGGACGTTTGCCTGGGTTACCATCTTCTCCGGTTCATACCAAATCATATTAGAGTTTTAGAGTCGGAGTCTGGATTACCCGGAATTGAAGCTTAGGTCATTCCTTTTGAAAGATGGCGAGGTGCAGGCTGAACAGGTGCACTACTTTAGGCCGACCCAATTATTACGGGCTGGTCAATATAACGAAGAAAAAGAAAGTCACCATTTTCCAAAGTCAAGTGTTGTGTTTGTTAGGATAAATTGCTAAAAAGCATTTGTTAAAAACAAAATATACGCCAAAAATTTATTTAAAGCATTAGGAGCAAATTTTTGAAATGACTCAGTCAGTGGGACCTCTATAAATGCCAAGTCTCACATCCATAAAGTATAAACGTAAGTGACTTAGGCGGTAAGTGCGTTTAATTATAACCGAAGGTACCTTGTTCGATTCATACCGCATTTTGCACGGCACTGCCTTTGCTCTCAAAGAGTACTCATTGTCAACCCACAGCTTCTCAAAGCAGATGGGCAATAAACTATAGGTCCTATCCACAGATGAGAGAATAATAACATGCCCCACATGAGTATTTGCTAAAAAAACAAACCGGCTCCCATGTAGACTGTAGTGACAATAAATTTATTTTCTTTACAAACGGTAAACACCATTCCCCTCGAGTTTCAAATTCTACCGCAGCTCTTTAGATCGGGTTGAGATGGTTAACGAAGTATTTAGTATTTCATCTGTCTTCCGTACTTACTCAAGTTTATCCTTAACTTTCGGTATAAGGCGTTGTGCTGCGTTAAGAAATTTGTTGATCCTCCCTATTCTAAAGTTAGTCAAGTTCTACGAACAGTGATGATTTCTGATATTTGGTAAGATATTTCGATTTAGCCTAAACCATCTCTAAATTGTCGGTTTGTAACAATGTAGTTTAAGATAAGATAATGGTCGACCTAGAGGTTCCTGTTCGTCAGGATAGAGTGAATAATTAAATTGGTTAGGTCTACAATACTGTGTGTTCTATTGTGCTTTCAGAATTCAAGTGAATTAGACAGATAAGTAGTCCCCAAGTGCTGTCAGCAAGCAATGAAAAATCAACGAAAGTAGACGTCACCACTTCGCATCGTAAAAGTTTATTTTACGAACTGCTGACAATGCGTGACACATCAACGTCATCTGTGATCACCCACAGAATTCCTGTGCAGTTTTCAAATACACCGCATCTGTGTTGAATAAAAATTAATAAATTTTTTTCTCGAGATTCTGGATTCGCCCGGGGCGTGAAAGATGTCTTTGCAATAAACGCTGTTGGTTTCATGGCGAACAATTCGAAACTTTTGACTGGAATGATCAAATTTGGCAAACAAACGCTTGGCACTTTGAACCCCTGTTGTACCTCGATTTTATTGCACATAAAAGGATATAAAAGCCTTATGGATAGGTATATCGATTTACTATAAGATATGATTTCCTTAATGCCACATCCATCGCTTTCCCAGACGCCCTAGTTGGATCTTCCGCTAATTATAAATAATTGCAATGCTAGTGACTTAACGACCACACGGACGGACGTAAATAAGCTTCAAGATTGTTCTTTATACCCAAGATAGGATATTTTAATTTCGAAAATTCTTTACAGGACATGCATAAAACTTTCAAGTCAAATCTATCCTGTTGCAGAGCTATTCTCAAATCAATTGTCATAAATCATCATCACCTCTGTCAGTGGGTGCTCTGCTCTGTCTAAGCACTAAGCAACTCTGTCAGCAAAAAGGTTTTAGTAGCGTCATCAACCAAAGCGGCACTTCATCAGAAGTCCAAAAATACACACTCCTCTGACGAGCAAAAATAAATTTTCTTTAAAAAAGAAAATAAGAAATAAAACTCTATTTCCAGCGGCAACCGTGTGCGCCGATCCCGAGTTATAAAATCTATATTTACCCTGGAAGAGTTCTCACGCCGTTGTTGCTTGACTGTGGGGCGCTAAAGGGCGTATTGAGTTTCTAGTGTGTTATGTCTGTCTGCGCCTATGTCTGTTCCGCTTAATCTCAAGAATGAGTTTTAAATCCTTTTAAGTGTCCATTGTCCAATGCAACAGAAAAAATCACATTTTCTCTCTACTGACAAATTTCAAGCACATTTCAACTTGAACAGACAACCACTCGGTTATCTTTTGGGAGTACACAGATCATATTTGCCAAGTGAAAACATTTAAGTTTGCTGTGCGAAGTTTTGTTGTAACAATTTACGCACGACCAGGTTTTGTGGGACACTCCTGACTGGCCTAGTAACAGACGTTAACTTTTGACTGACGCGCTGAACGCCGCAAACAACACGACGCTCCAGACCTGGCGGTGGCGGTGACCTTATTCGTCGGTAAACAAGATAAAAGAATGTGAAGTCTAACGAAATATTTTATTTTTAAAATTGCCCTTCTTGACATTAATCCCATTAAATTATTTGTCGTTATCGCTTCCTGATTCGTCACGTTAGATTGCGTGCTTCGGCATGATTTGCGGTGGAGCAAGCACTATGTCAGGTCATGGGCTGTGCTTATAACTTTCCAGCCGTTGTTGGTGCGTGTTCTTTTTGTCTTTGGGTGCGGGGTGTGTAGTGGGTGATGTGTACTAGGAAAAGCGATAATGTTCAGGAACCGTGTACCTTGGGTATTTGAATTGTATTTGTGATGTATTGACATGAATCTTGAGTTGTTGTTCCGTGGAGCAATTAAGTTGCTTGCAGTGTTGTGCGACTGTGTGGTACAGCTGTGCTTCAATTTGAATTATTTGATGCATGAACACTTGAGTGATTGTTTGTGGAGCTCTGCCAGGAGCTCAGTTTTCTTGTCGGGGGTGTTGGTAGAAAACGATTTTCTTCTACATACTTCAGAGCTTAAGAAATGTTGAAGATAAATCAAAAATATGCAGAAGTTGAAGCGACGGCTGTAGGAACAATGGGCAATTACGGAAGCTTCTAGCGGAACCAATAATGTCGCGCTGGGTTTACTCCTGAAGATGTTTCCCAGAACATTGCAAATTCAATGTGATGTGTTTATTTCTTGCCAAGGACAAGCGTGGATCAATAGAAGATGTAATATAAAATAAAGACATATAGAAGTCGAAATAATTAGTAAATTTAAACTGCGTCCCAAGTTAACTCATTCTCACTTGTTAAATTAAAGCTTAACATATAAAAGAAGCTTGTCATTGTGGAACAAGTGGGATGAAAAGGTACTTGTCATCAGTCAAAAACGGTACAAATTTTCAAAGAAAGACGTTTCTTAAGGGGATCATAGTGAACAATAAGGTTAGGATGGGCACTACTACCTTAATTTTTCTGCAAAAATAGGGTGCGTCAAATATAAGTTTCTTTTTAAAAATGCAGTAAAATGAACGAAGTTAACGTTTTGTGTCCTTGTATTGTGCATACAAACATCCCAATTTTGCAAGATCTTGATAATGGCTTCGGGATTCACTTATTTCTGGAATAATAAGGACTGAAGGTGCTTGAATCTTTTCCGAAATTTTGGGGAAAGAGATCCAAATTACTCCTTCAATAATGCTAATTGACATGCTTAAGGCGGATGTTAACACGATTTACGAATAAGAGGCGCTAAAGATTGCTTGTGACGTTACTTAAAGCGGATCAGGAAGCCCTTAGTAATTTCTAAACAAAAGTTTTGCGTGCGATTTTTGGTCCTGTTTGCGTTGATGGCATCTGGAGAAGATTTAACGACGAACTCTATGATTCGGATACAACGCTTAAGAAGGCCATGTAGAGATGTAAAAGTCTTCAAATCTGAGCCACACAACGCAATGCAACAGTGGACAAGTGGAGAAGGACCTCAACTAACTTGGAGTGCGCAACTGGCGAAAGATTTATGCTGGCTGGAGATGCATGTTGGAAGAGACCCAGGTCCACCCCGGAGTAATCGTGTCATGTGTTATATAGCGCGGCATGATTGAATGTCGGTTATGTCGGTTTAATATGTGTCAATTGGACCTTGCAAGTAAGACGCCTGTAAAGTGACCATGCTTGTGCGTAATTTGAAGTGAGTCCTTAGCTCTCGGGTACTAATTGCGTACTGCAATCGCGGTGGGCGCTTTATTTAGGCCAAAAGTTTTTTTTTCCAAACCTTACTGTTAGGTTACACTGCACTCATTATAAGTATGTTAATATATTAACATTGTTCAACTTAAAAACGGTTCATTTTTTCGGTGGAGATGTGATACTGGATTTCTGTCAATGTATTGCACGAAAATAGCGTGTAGTGTAAATAAAACTCGGATTTTAAAAGAAGAACTAGATGACTCATCAAGTGCACACTGTGAACTCATCGCCGTGAGTAAATGGGGTAAATAAATTTAGTTTCGAACTAAAAATTGAATATTGACTATTTGCTCAGTACTAACTTGTAAGATTAGGTAGGGTTCACGTGACTGAGGAAGCCGTGGTTCCTAGTCACAATCATTGTTCTGTCATTCGTAGAAACTAAACATTTCCTAAGAGTTGTAGTGTGAGGTTATATTCCAGAGACCTGAAATCAAAATTTGTTAAGAGCTTACGTAATTCGGTGCTTCCAACTGTGTTACAAATTCCATTAGCAATTTCATCCTTAAAAATTGTTCTCAATATCCAACCGTCAAGAGCACCTCATCATCATTTTAATCGGGAAAGTGGTAGGTGATGATGCACGCTCCTAAATTTGTCTCAAAAACAAAGCCTCTTGATGCTTTGAAGTGTGCAGCACGTGTTGTGAAGATTCTCAAAGACATTTTTTTTAACTCAAATGAAAAACATCAAAAAATAATCTCATCCAACACTGGATGCCACCCTGCCATCACACAGCACCTACATCCTATTATTCACAATTCACGATTCGCCCCCACCCCTGTCAGTGCTCAAATCAATATTTCCAAGTACAGGCACAGATTTACGCCCCTCGACGCGATAGAAACCATCTGGCCCCTGGAGGCATGCGAGCAACGGTGTACGTATCAACATCCGGCGCGAGATTTGTGTATGCCTCGAGATAAAACAAATTTCCCGTATCCCCATAAAAATAATAAATTCCCTGCATGACCCGAGGAGTTCCGTTCTTCAGAAAACCAAAATTCGTCAAACACCTAATCAATCCCCGTTCCCGACGCGGCAACAAATCGCTTGCCAGCTCACAATTAGTTAAAGCAGTTTATCAGCCCGCCACAGCCGAATGTTTATCCCGTAACTTGGCCTAATCGCCGTGAAATCCAATTTAATGAAAATCAATTAGTTTTTCCCCACAAACGGCCACTGATAGCCGACCCAGCTCATATCTCTCTCGCTCCCCTCCTCGGCGAAGTGACAAATGACATAACAAAACGAACGTCATTCCAACTGTCATACACCAGCTCCAGAGCACACTTACCGCAGTGGGGTCTGTGCCGGCAACGTAGGCACTGTCGCCTCTTGACATTGGACTGAATTGTGTATCTTTCTCAGCGTCCATGTGCGTGTGTGTCGAATGGCCGAAAATATTTCAATTTCTTCACAGTTGAACGATGTCGGCGGCACCAGCCCACTCCCTTTGGTTTTCCAAATAACATAAATCTGACCTGTCAACCGAGCTGATTGCGCGCCTCTTTTTCTTTTGCTCTCTACTTCGATTTCTTCCACTCCATTTTGCTTGTCAATTCTATAAATTCACACTTGCGGGGAGCAACGAAAAAATCGCATAACTTTTGGAAATAATCCAAAGTGGAGGAAAACTGAAAAATAAGCCTCTCCAACGCAAAAAAGAAATCGATTTCAAATCGTTGCCGCCGCGTTAATTATAGACTAACGCACTTTGAAAGGGGATGGCTACGCATTGCTGCGGAACTCATCTCCACCCCAAAGTCAGCAGTTTATTTTTCGCGGTTTCGGACTGCCAAGCGGCGAAACTCCGAGAAAAGGGCTAATTAGCATTATCATTGTCGCGGAAGGGACGACCTCAATATTGCTTGCACAACACCGAATTTTCGGGCTCGCAGGCGGGCAATTTCATTGGAGAGGCAGTCAGCGGGTGAAATTAGAATTGACCGCACTCAGGGCCACACGCACGTGTTAATCCACCCATTTGTAACCTCGCTGCAAGATAATGGTGCACACAAGCGCTTTAGCTCTGGCGACGGGCGTTGCTGTAACCTACACCCACAGCCGTTGTTGTAGTCGTCGGTGCCACAGCTGCCGATGAGCACCCCAAGGCACGAATGTGCGCTGGAGGCACATTACACGAGGAGAAAAAAAACGCATTTATTCAATTTAATTGGAATTTATTAGAGTTAATTTGCCGTTGCCACTAAGTTTATGTTGGCGGGACGAACAACGTTGGGAGACACGTAGACGGGTTAAAAGTGTTTTGTGCGCGCCAACGGATGCCTCGGTGTTGTTGTAAATCAAACGGAAACGGTGTTTGTTTGTTTTTGGAAATCTTGATTTTTCAAAGATGTCACGCAAAGATTGACAAACTATTTTCTGACAACCGACACGGTGTAGGCCTTGAGGGGGAAAGGCTTTGTTGAATGTTTATGAAGACACGAAATATTGCTGATTTTCAATGTTTGTTAGGATGACGACATAATGAAGAAAAACACACAAATTCAGTAGACAATTTAAGCTGTCAAACATGAGAAGGAAATGTGAGAGTTTAAGCGGACAATGAAGTCCTAATTTCGGTGGACACCAAAGTTGGAGCGATGCTATTTTTAGCCTAGGCCTAGTGTGTGAACGAGGTCATGAGTGTATGGCATCGGAAATACAAATTACAGAGTTATATATATCCTTGGTGGTTGTAGTTGATTTTCAAAAAATAGACAGAAAGTTTTTGTAAATGATATGGTGGTGGAGCATACAGTTTGGGTCGACAAGGTTGTTGGGCATACTCACACTGGATTGCTTTTAAAAAAGAAAAAATCGAGTACGTTGCGTGTGCATTGTGATGGTGGGCGCTAGCAGACTCGCGGTCGCTGATGAGAAATAAAAACGAGAAGATCTACAGACCGATAAATGGCTACGACGATTCAAATACACCCGTTCGGCAAAATATTCGAAAGATTTTTAATAAATATGGATAAGTAAATTTGCACACGCCTCCAATATCATTCTGCCTCAACTAAACATCGGTAATTCATCATTGATCTAACTGTTTTACATTGAGGTTCTGCTATCACGCCTAGTCCAACCGTATATGGTCATCGAAAAGCATGATTAACAAGTGGGTTCTCCGTGACCATGAGAAAGGAGGATCAGAATAAGAAGTCAATTAAATAGCTTCGTACAAGATAAATAAATTTAAATATCAATATCATGTTCTCCATAGAGTAGTCCGAGAACTAACATATCTCATTTCATCACCTTGAATTTTTCACTTCACCACCTCTCTCTTCTTTCTCCAATTTTGCGGTTCGTAATCGGCATTAAACCGTAGTTCCATTCTACTCTTCAGGGAACCGTTCTATGCACTTTGCGATGGGGATGTGTTCCGCAGGAGTGATGGCTAAAAAAAACAAAGCCCTGATCCCATGTTTCATACAATCTTAAATTTAATTTTAATATATAAATTTCGAAAAAATGTTTCCGCTTGCCATGACAACGCACCGCCATGATCAAATTAAACGAATAGGACTACGAACAACTGTCCCATGTATTTTTCCATATTTGAGGTGGGTGATATCTTCTTGTCTTCGAATTTGAAAAAGTCGATCATCGGGCAGAAAATTGTGTCGAATAATTCGGTAAACGTCGCTACGAAGGCCTACTTTGCAAAAACGTTTTCTAATTGGGTTAAGGTGCATCGATGTAAAAGAATGCATTCCTCGACCAACTAATGACGATATCGACAGTTTTAAGGCATTCATTCCGTAAGACAACGACAGAGTAGATTCTAAGCCTAACTTATCGTCTTATTTTCACAGTCGATAATGTGTGCAGATATGCAAACATTTTTTCAAGGGCATTATATAAAATTCGTAAGAAACAAAAAATAGATTATCCAATTATACAATTGGAAACATGATCCATATTTTAAAATCGCCACGTACTTTCTTCAAAGAAACCGCACATATTTCCCGTAGTTTTCAGTTGACTGCGACAGAACATAAGGAAAACCCAAGTGTCGACAATCTGTTGTAATTGTTGAAATAAAATTAACGAGCTTGTGCACACAGTTTACAAGGTTGGCCCATGATGTATTCAAGAAACTAAATGTATAGCAGAAGTGATAAAAATTCATTGTTGACTCAAGCACGATCAATGACGACAGCGAGGAAATGAGTGAACAGATTTTTATGGCTAGAATGTGGGAAATGTCATAAAGATCATAGCAAGGTTGAATTTGAAGGGAGAGCATTTATCTTTAACCTATTTTTAGATTCATGACTGTGCGTTGATGATGATGAATGGATATGACGTGTGTAATGGGGATTATTGTGATCAAAATAAGGGCGAGGAAAGACATTTTTAAATGAAGATGTTTTACATCAGGTGCGTAGAAGATGTGAAACGATCAAACTGAAACATTATATGTGAGTATAGATCGACACATTTAGAACGGTATGCATTGAGAAATGAACAAAAACGTAAAAAAACTTGCCGGAACTTTATTAATCAAAAAATCTTGTTTCATTCTTTTTAGTTTATTTTCTCCCACTTAAAGTAATTACCCGCTCAGAAGCAAAAGACTTGCGTCAACGTTGTTTTTACAAATTTCAAAACATGCTTCAAAGTCCTTTTCCGGTATAGCCTTTAATTCCTCCTTCCTCATCAGTTGACGTTGTACCCCGTCTTTAACGCTTTCTCGTTTGTCTTTGTACAACTCATAAATTCTTGTTTTGAATAGAAGTTGCTCATCGAAGGGCATCTGCAACAATTTCAACATTTTGCATTGAGTGGCATCACAGCCCGGGGTGAACCAAGCTCTCAACATATATGTCTCTACGGCTAGCACAATCTCTTCCCAGCTGCCTTCAATTCCGCACCACAGTTTTCTTGAGGTTCTTCTCCACTTGTGTGCACCATCTCAGACGAGGTCGTCCTCTCTTGCGTTGTCCCTTCGGTCCTCAACGCAAAGAGAACCAAAAATCACACGTAGAGCTTTTCCCTCGACAAGACTAAGGGCTTCCTCTCTTGCTCTCAATAAGCCGCAGTCATAAAGCAGGTCAGGGATGATAAAAGTGGTATACAAAACCAGCTTGATCTTTCAGGAGAGGACTTTGTAATTACGTCTCTGTCAACAGCGGTGGGCAAGAGTGATTCAACTCCTGATTTCGGTATTGTCCTTATTTTCAACAGAAAATTTTGAATAATTTCAAAAATTTCGAATAATTTACACCAACCTGTTCACAAAAGGACGCGCATCTCAAACAGTACCAAATATTTTGATTTGAAATTAGTCCAGAATTCGGTGACATTAGGGCCAACTTATAAAATATTTTTTTTTCATAATGTAACTACGTTGTTGAATAGTTCAGAATATAAAAAATATACAAGTTATTGTTTTGTCTTACGAAGATGCTTGTCTCAATTTCGACATGAAATTTGACACACAAGTGGGTCATTGACCGTAGCGCCAATTCATCCATCTGTTCATATTTCTGCAAACATTAGTCCTCGTCGAACCTAAAAGGATCAATTTCGAACACGGTTCCCCTTTGTCCGAGAAATAAAGTTTTCCTTCTCCATGAGGAAGAGCGGCCCAAGTTCACGGCTTGTTTTTCTTTCAGGTCCATATCGCTGAACTTGCGGTTACGTCTTCTCTTCCGTTGCTTACAGTAGTGCTTATGTGAACCAATCAGGAAGAACACGAAGTATTTTCGTCTTGACGTCTGGATTGTGATAGAAATGACGTTTTTTGTGGGTTTGAAACTTGTTCTGGTACATGCAGCCAAGCGTGAGAATTTTTATTCCTGTGGTCATAAAATGTCCCCGTTCGGAGGAAATTTTTGTACATATTTTTTTTATTTTACAAACATGCAGAAGTGTAAAGTTATAAACCGGAAAGTATTATATGATTCTGCGTCCCCTCTTTGCTGTTTGGTCAATCAAGAAGTCGTATAGGTTCATCCTGTGTGCGGTTTCTTTTCTAACATCCTGGACATCCATACGTATGGGTTGAAATAAGCATAGAAACGCCGTCACTTCATGCAATGTAAACAAATTTTCAACCATTCGATATTGTTTAATTGGTTTTACAACCTAAGAATTTCATCGATCTTAGTTTTTCATCTGATCCCCCGACATGACCACTAACCGCGCATCAAATTCCACTGCTGCCGATCAATTAAGTTTCATATTTTTTGTTCGTCTAATCTTAGTCATCATCCTCGGACAGCCCGTCCGACTTAGCAACTGCGGAAAATGTCCACTTCGCGGTGAATCACGCCTGAAACACACATTGGTGACCGTAAGAGGGTTATTTTTCCCTTCATTTCTTATCAGCAACCAACGTTGCAAATATATAACGATATATTTTTTCGCTATCACCGCAGTTTACCGACATTCTAGACGCCCTTCTCAGTGCTTGGCGTGTTCGCTTGAACCAGTCGTGCAATTAGTCACGGTAATAAGGCGTAGATAGCGCACTCTCATATCCTTCGCTTCTTGGTGGTTCTGTTCGGTGACCCAGTTGTGTTAAGTGGGGACGCTCTTTCATTCTATCTAGGGGCGGTGTTTGACTCATTTCCCTGGAACCGAATACACATTCACAAAGCCGCAGAATTGGCTCTGAGAGAGGCGAAGAGGCACCTCTTAACATTGTTCTATGACATGTCGTCAAAGTAGAAGTTTGTCATCACAAAACTGACAATTTTGCCGCTATTCGTTTGAGTTTTGAAGAGATGTGTGAATTCGGTCGGTTGACTTTTTATTCAAACAAAAGAAAAAAGGTTTAGAGGTCGTAAAGTCAAAGCTTTGGTTTGCCAATATGAATTTTCTTTGTGCGTTGAGCAAAAAGAACCTCACTGATCTACTGACGTGTGAGGTTTGACAAAAAAAAAAATACTTTGGATTGACTGTAAGCAACAAAAGCATTCAAATGCTGATTTGAATGACTGTGGGCGATGAAGCTGTGTGTCATGAGAAATACGATGGAATTTCTTTTGTGAGAAATCAAAATGTGTTACAATGACGATCGTAATGTCTTAATTTTTATTTTTTATAAAGTTTTCCTGCAAAAACAAAACGTTTGATTGACTTTTCGGTGACTGAAGCCTAATCAATGTTTCTGAGTCTTTTTTAAATCCTGCCAATTGGCGGGAACGCCTTAAGGTTCTTTCCTATTCAGTTTTAGATCAATGTCTCCTCAATGTAATTTGGCTTCGCTTAAAGATTCAAATTCAGTATTATAAGCAATAAAATAAGCAATAAGCCCAAGCAGGATTCTTTGTCAGAAATATTGAATACTTAGCCAAGTTTATCTTCTTATACGATGTTTTTTTAAGAAATACAATGTAAAAGTCTTTTTAAACGAAACGGCTTTCTTTTTAAACGAAATAAATAATTATTAAATATTCTGAAGAGTCACATTTTCAATCTATTGAAACTATTCCATCCTACACCTACCTACGATTAATTTTGAATCATTTTTAAAGTGACAGCATGTCGTCAAAACAATTAATTGTTTCCAACTGACGTCAGAAATTGGGTGTCACGTGCCCGATAATACAAATATTTGTTCTGTCATTTCAGTTAATTTCGTGTTGTCTATTGATAATAGAGATAGGGAGCTATTTCCGAAAAATGCTCATTCAATGGAAAACTGACAGTTTGAGATAAAATTAGAATTTCCCCCCATTTGAATTGGCCTAAAAATCACTCAACAAAGATTCGCTTTTAAATAACTTTTTTCTCAATCGAAATCCATCTCGAGCAGTACACTTGACCTTTTCCCAAAATCCACCGCAAACTCTGAGAATGAGCATGCAACTGACATACGAAATGATCGATGAAGTTGATTAAATTTTAAGTGTCTCCCATTATCTCCCAGCTCAGAAGCAACCATGTTTTTGAGAACCATATATTGAAGCAGCCCCCTTGCCACCGTTCCCCGCTCACCCAACAAATACATTTTGAAACTTTGAAACTCAATTGGTTTAAAAGTAACCCCGTATCCGTTTTCCATTTTCCAAATCATAGATGAGGCAAAAGTGCTGGCAATGTTCCAGAAACGTTCGCAAACAGCATACACCCGGCCTCGCCCACACAGGCCACTCACCCCCTTGTGCTCATCATCTCGAGATTCGTTTGCCGACCTCGACGACGCATCCCATGCGCCCACATGACATAGATCACTTGAGAACTTGAAAAGTATATTGAGCAGCAGCTGCCAAACGTCTTTGTTACGGTGACGACGACGACGACGACGACGACAACAACAACAACGTCCGTATACACGAACGACAAAGCTATGTAAGTGCACTGAGCAACGGGTGCCCCCCGCTCCTGCACTCAAGTGAGTAATTGCTGAAAGCAACTACAATGTGTCCAAAGCATTGACACCAAATAGGTCAATCGAATTTAAACAGCGCCCGCCTACGGCTGAGTGCAGCGGAGCGACTTCTAGAGGAATGCATTACGCGCCACCGCCACTGTCGTCGCCTTGCAAGTGGCTGTGCATTGTGCGCGCCTTACTTTCTTCACAAGCACAGCAGAGCTTATTTACTCTCACGAACGCCTGCTGCTGGGGGGTCCTTCAACCGTCTCCCGTGACAGATCGCAGCAGTACGGAGCATCAAACTTTCCCCGAGTCAAGAACCGACACGGTCGCGCGACTCTGGATGGGGATAGGTAAGGGAAGGAGTCCTATTTCTGACATTAGTCGCCTGCCTGTCCCGCACGCAGTCGCAATGACTAATGCGCGGTGATTCGATTAAAAATAGAAAGGAAATCAATTTACCTTCCATTGTGACCGTGTGGCGCGAGTGGCGCGAGCTATGGGAATACTAGGCTCCCGTTTTGCGCCGCCAAGTGCGTCATCTTGGTGCCATGGCCTGCCGACGGTGGCAGGCAGGAGTCCCAAGTGGAGTGTCTATAAAAAATGAAAAGAAAAATAAAATGACAAATGACTCGCAAAAGGAAGTAAGCAAAATAAGAAGGAGAATTCGTAATAAGGCAACAAGGCAGAGGAGACTGCAAATGATTGTCTTTATCTGAGGAAGGATCGCACGTTCCGTTGCGAGTTTAAAAGGAGTCAATTGATGAATACCAATAAATGGCGACAGGTCGAGAGGGGTGGGATTGCGGGGACCAAAGAGGAAGCAAGAAGCGCGTGTACGTTTCCTTAATTCAATTATGGATGTGATGGGGTTCATATTGTTGAGTGCAGCAGGCAGGATGAATCAAATAAAATGAATAAATTTCCATTTTCCGCTTTATCAACTCAGTGGATGGTAAATGGAAAAAATAACTGTTAACAGGTGGGGCACGGTGTTGAGAGTTTGTAAAGTATGAGAGATCAGAAGGGTGAATGCTCGATAGAGGGGATGATGTTGATTTATAGAGAATGCTTCAGAGTCGGTGGTGACCTCTGAACCCAGGCCTTTTAATATTTGAATCGGAAAAAATATATTTTGTCTTAGGTATGAGAATTTTGTGTATTTAATTTGACGAGTCGAGTGTAGCTATCACTTGTTTCAGAAATGCCAAGTGGTATGGGATTTGTTTGGATGTGTCGGTAAGGAAGTTTTTATTTTTATTTTAGTGGAATAGTTTCACTTTACTAATTTTAAATGCATATATCAAAGTTGTAAGTTCTTAACAGGCATTATAAGCCTATAGACGTTATATTCTTGACCTTTCTTTACCGTGAAAGGCTTGATAATTATTAAAACATTAAAATGTAAAACTTCAGTGCTTATTTTAAAAGTGGGAAAAACAGCAATATCGGTCGGTAAATTGATTTTTTTTTTGAAAAAAATCGCGCAGCGAAATCATGGAGTGTTTCTATGCTGTTTACGGTTACTTTTCTCCTTTGCTGGCAACCGTTCAAATTAAGTTTAATGAGATTTAACGTGGTCGCACGTCGACTTGTGATGAGCCACACCCAGGGACCCGAAAAACGACTACAGAAGATAACGTGAGAAAAAAAACACAAGAGCACGTACCGATAAAAGGTCCACACCTCAAAAGACGTCGTGGATCATATCCTGCATGAAATATCAGGCAGTAGAAAGGTGTCTGCGCGATGGGTGCCGCTTTCCAGCATTCTGTCCGGACAAGCGAAACGCAACCGTAAGAGCACTTTAGAACCAATTTTTTTTTCTGCGTCGCTTCGTAACTCATGGCCACTGATACACATCAGAGACTAAACAGTCATAATATTGGACTTCACCCGGCGAACGTGCTTCGAAGGAGGCGAAGAGTGCCCGACTACACCGACTGCAAAAATTGCAAAAATGTGGCAGAGCTCTTCTATGCTTAATAATTGGGCCGATCCAAAGCCGAATCGCAGAGAGAAACGGTCCCGTTTAGTGTAGGGAAAAAGTGACACACCGGATCACACCACCCCTGTCGGTAAATCGGCAAAATTAGGCGACGAGCTGTTTTGCCTTATTCGCCATTTTCTCCAGATTTTTCCTCGTTCGACATTTTTTCGTTTCCAAGCATTAAGACATTTGTCCGGCAAAAATATGAGGCCAATGAGGGGGTTACCGCCATCATGAAGGTCTACCTTGCAGACCTCCAGGAAACCTATTTTTAGGTGGTTTACAAAGATGGGTCGTGTGCATCGAAAAGAAGACTATGTTGTCTAACACACGCATTCTTTTATTTAAACTTAAAGGCAGTGAGCATTTAACTATCCGCTCTAATTCAATACGCACACTTTCGAACATATCAAAAAGCTTACGCAATCCATTTATTTATTTATCCTCCTCTTCTTCCTCTAAGTTATCTCATGTGAGTGTCGGAAGACTGGGGTAATAGTAACGGCGATGAACTCACTCCGCTGCTCCCTCCTCTGGAAGTTCTACCTTTCACCTCGTACGCCTTAACCAAGAGTCTTAGGATGACGACACGGATAGAAATATGATTAATGGTCCGATTAATTGTGCAACTGGTTGAATTAAAAAAATGTTCTTGTCAAAAAAAAAAAATATATGCACTCGTTATGCTTAGTTAGACAAGGCAGGTCAGCGATCAGAACACTCATAGTAGGAATCAAAACTGGCCATTGTGCCATTTGTCATTGCGAGTAGGACGAAAAACGTGTCCAGCCATCGTGTGCAGCCCTCATAAAGCGAAGAAACAAAAAAAAAAAAACACACTTCAGCGGGCATCGAACAGCTCTTGAATTTTATTAAAGGATTCCACATGGTTTTATGTAAGTCACATCGGTTTCAGTTCTTAGTTGAGCTTTCCTTTCTTTACTAACTTCTACACTTCTACACTTAACAGCGGTTAGTCTTCTTCAATACTTACTTGCACTCTATGTTTACTGAAGTTTTTTTTTAGGATCTTAATTTACATTCTCAACATAGTTCCAACGGATACTCAGAGCCAAGATGTTGCTCTCTGTCTTTTCTTACTTCTAATCAAATCCCCTCATATGTCCTTGCCGCGAAATTAACGCTTCACATACAATTTGCAGTAAAAAACTTCTGAGAAACGTCTCCACGGCGAACGCAGTTAAACTTCATTGTGTCCCAGCTGCGCCTGGAAGTTTCTTTAATTGGCCATTGTTCCTACTGCCTCCATTTTGTCTTCTGTATAACTTTCTGAAGTGAGGAAGAGTTCGAGACAATACTGTTCCTCACTTCAGAACTGTGATGCTAACCTTAATTACTCGTGTAACCTCACGTAGCAGCTCTCGTGCTTGTTACGGAGTTTATAATTCTTCTTAATTTGTTTCCATTCCTTGCACATTCTCCAACTTCTGCTTGCTACCGACTCGAGGGTGACCCAAATAGGGATTAAGCAAATCCGTGCAAAACGAAGACGTTTGGCTGCCTGCATGAGGCTGTGCTTTCCTTGTCAACCTTGTAAAAAAATTGTTCGCGGAAGTAATTCACATCAATGTGCGGCTACCTGGGATCCCGCGCGGGTAACGCACAAAAAAGTCATTAAACCACAGCTCCCCGAACCGGGCGCACCGAGTCGTCGACACATGCACTTCGATAAACTCTACAGTTCGCAGAGGTAAATGCAACAAAAATGGGTATTCCGTTGAGGCGGCAAAGTGCGGTTGTAATTTCGCAAGCGAAGCTCGCCTCCACCAACAATACCGAGCCTAAGCAGAGTATTCCCTTGTCGTCGAAAGTGCGCAAAGAATGCGGGGAAAGTGTGTTTTTAGTGCAAATCTACGGGTTTTAGACTGCTGCTCCATATCCCATTGTTATCTCTCCGCCATTGTGCGGACTATGGATTCATTACGAGCACGTAGGGATGTCGAGTTTATCCCCTAGTTCTGCCTGCACATCCTGTCAAGCTTTGGAGCCATTGCACTGCCCGCAGCGCAACGAGTGTACTCAACTCTGGGGGTGGCTGGGAAATCAATTTTCCTCCAGGTGGATTCCGGACGCATTGCTGTGGAGCAACAAATTAAAGCATTGTTTACGATTTACTACTTCACCCCGTGCCAAAGTCCCCTGCACCAGCTGCTACACGTCGTCAACTCAGCCGAGTGGAGACAACACAGCGTATACGTAACATTCCGACCGACGGCACCCCGCACCGTTAAAAGCAATGTGGGTTATCAACAAGTTGATAAGAGCCTCCAAGCAATTAATTGCGAGTGCTAGTAATTGGATGTGCTTGGATGTAAATATTTTCTTTCGGTTTTTTCTTCTCCCATTTGCAAGTTAAATTCTGAGTGGAGTTGGGAAACGAAACGACAGGAAGAAAAACACGCACACACACACAGCGGCAGCCGAGAAAGAGGAAAGGAGCAGGGAACAGCAGCAGACGTATGGGGCGGCTTCGTGGAGACTAATTGGGAGAGGAAGACGGAAACCAAAATGTGGGTCAAATGGATGAAATAATGGCCGGTGGGAGGGCAAATTGAGTTGAGGCACACCATTTGCATAGGGGATCCTGCAGCGAGACCGCACAATTACATCAACTTCACACAAGGACATAATGAAGTCTTAAGACGTTCGTTCACCCCGGGCGTTGAATGAGTTCCGAGTATGGAAATTCGAAACCAAGGCCTCATCACTGCTCCAGCCTTTGATGTGTGCTCTTGACTGGGAGAGAGCTCAGAAGATGTGCGATGAGGTTCATAGTTACTTCTTTAACTTAGACAGAACTTCTGTGTTGCTTTTGAATGGAAATGTGGTTACTGTGCAGGAAGAATTGCATACATTGTTGCACTCTGGAGTGCGTGGCTTTGTGTTGAAACATTTGCTCCAAGTGTAAGTTGTTGGAGGAGAAAGTTATTCATCGGAATGCGGCTACAGGCTGTGGAGATAAATCTGAGTAATGTAATAAGAAGTGCATGTAAGGAGAAGGTTTTGTTTTTGAATAGATTACATGAAATTTCATTAAAAGAGATCATTTGTTTACATTCAATGTGGGGGTTACATTCAGCAGTGCAGTTGGATACCAGAGTGAAGAAAAATGTCTATGGGATCCAACTGTGTTAGAAGCTATTTACTAGGGAGTGCGATATTAATTTCAAACCAACTTGCTGCCGTCTTGCGTAGTAATTAGCAGTAATAAGTAGCTTTCTGCAGAATTTTCTTGCGCTTGTAGTGCATTCTATAAAAGTTGTCATCCCTTTTATAGTTTTTTTTGTCCCCTTAGAAGGAAGTTGACATTTTCATAACAACAGTTTACAGTAGTTTTTCTTTTTAGTCAATTTCAACATATTTTCATCAAAGCACATATGATCACTTTGAACTGTCTCCTTTCTTCAAGGTGTAGAAAAAGGCTAAGAAAAGTACCCTCTTCGCGAAACTCTCCTGCACGCCTTAAAACATCCTTTTTTGTACAGAAATTGTCTCACTTACATTTCGTCTTCGAAATTATATAGAAATCCCGAGATTTTTAGCTCCAAATCTATCAACGCCACAGGTTTTCGCGGAGTTCTCTAATGTTCATCCTTAAAACAGTCCACATTAATAAGAACTCTCATGTTTGTCTGCATGTCGATGATGTGATACTTTCAATACATCAATATGATCTTAACAGATACTCTGTCTGTTATTCCCCAATCGAATGTCAGCAAATTGAATATGCGCAGTGTGACAATTCTTTCGGTTTTTGCTACTCGATGCTCCTTTCCTCTCCCCTAACTTCCTATTGTTTATATAGATTACTCCAGTTGTTTCATCTCTTCTTTTTTGGCGACTATTTCTACAAACCAAGGTTCACATTTAAACCATAGCTAATCGATCATTCTTTTAAAACCCGAAATAACTCATCACTCAATAAATCCTGGGACTAACCAATGAAAACACATTTTCAAGATAAAATTCGACTTTATTCATCAACATAGTTTCCTTCAAGAGTCATATAACCAGTCCAATGTCTCTCTAACATTTTGATTCAATTTAAATAGAACCATCTATCTTTGGCTTCGAAATTGGCTCAAGTTTCGGCGATCACCTCCTCATTCGAGCATGTTTTTGGGGTCTGAAAAGAGGTAGTCGCTGAGGATCAGATCTGGGGAATACGGTGGGTGCGGAAGCAAACCAAAGTCCAATTCTTGCAATTTGGACACAGGAGCCGACGATTTGTTACACGGTGCATTGTCTTGATGGAAGCAATTATTTTCTTCTTCATATACAACCGAGCTTAGACGAAACCAGTGGTTTCATTTTTTTTTCAGCCTGTAATGGTTGTGTCGAATTCTTCAAACTAAATCTCTTCTTCATCCACTGGATTGATTTCCTGCTTCCTTAACATATCCACTTTTTCCCCCCCGGATCAGTAAAGATGTTAACCTCGCAGTTTCGAAGAGTATTGCCTTTCATAAGCCAGTGTCGAACCTTTTGGATTCATAAAAAAAAAATCCAAAGGTGTTATCCTTCCTAACACATTTTCGTCATAAAACCGGTAAAATTGTGAAAATTATAGAAACACTTTAGCGATCATCCCGAATAATTGTATTTCGTTCGTCTGATTATTTACACAGATAACTCCCCGCTCCTTGAACTCGCCTCTTTTGCGACCTATTCCCCTTTTTCTATCACCCATGGCTCTCTATCCTCTTCCGCACTAGTTCAATTTGCGCTTATGACCTTAACGCCACTGTCCTAAGAACCTTACGCTTGACTACCATTGCTTATAGTCCAATAGAGTTTCATCTCCAAGAAACCAACCAAATGGTTTCAGCAATTTTCTTTGTCTTAGTTAAGTTGTAAATTAAATACAGAAACAAGTTGATATTTGATTAATTTTAAAGAAAAAGAAAACAATAATAATATCGACACTTTAACCTCTTTATTCACACCCACTCAGACTATCATTTCACGAAACTCCATTGAAATCCTTTGAGCTCAAAAGTATCTTCATATTATCAACAAAGGCAAAGGCCATCAATTCCATCGGATCTCGAACTCATTGAGGAATTAGTGTCTCTTTTCGGAGCTCAATCTTTCCGGTCAGTTCCTGATCCTCATCAATGGGAACGACCCGCACCCCCTCCCGATTCACTTAATCTTGTTGAACATAATGTAAACTCAATCACAATAATACTGTCACTCCTCTTCAAATGCGACGTCGATTCGTTCGTTCTTTTCAAAAAACAAAACAACGACAAGCACAGTCACACAGAGCTTTCTAATCAGACAACCGGAAGCCATGTCAGAGATCCAGTGAAGCACTTGCCTGTACAACGTCAGGACATACGGTGTACAGCAATGTCGACACCCTTTGTCAACAATTGATTCCATTCGATAGGAAGGACACTCGGTCCTCTGCTCTCTCCCCTCCTCCAGTTTAATTGCAAAACTCACATCGAAAATGAATTTATCTGTCCAGTGGCAATCTCTGCCATGGCAAATGGACGGACATTGTTCATATAAATAGATAAGTAGATGGCGGACTTTTTGCGAGCAGGGGGATGCTGAAAATCGATTACCCACGAAGGACATCGACTGTGTCGACACCCACCACCTCCAGCAGTAGCAAGCTGGCAGCACCGCCTCCTCGCCAACTCGCAGTTCTATTTTCACTTGTCGCCTGTCCCATGTTTGCCAGGCAGTAATTCCGTTTCATCGCGCCCCTACAATGACAGTAAATGGGTGGCAAACAGTTATTAATAATTTTTTATTCGCCCCGCTTGTGTGTGAGTTTATTTTTTTAAATTACTTTGCAGGGGATTTTCTACTTAGCGGGGTAAACATTTGCCGAGCTGTTGTGCGAGCGACTCTGCAGTCCTAACGACAGGCAAGTGTGTTGTCTGGGTGGGGCGCGGCAACGGGATCTCCTTTTGGGGGCCGTAATTAATTTAGTTTTGTCATGTGTCGAGAAGATGCAAAGCCATCCACCGCTGGTGTCTTCGAGTGGTTTTCCCATAATTGAAAGAGGATTTTCTTTATTTCGCGATAACCCATCTTTGGCAGCGAAAAGACGACCGGCGGGCGGAAATCTAATTAAAATTAGATGACGCCTCATAAAGCAGAGCAAAGTCCTGAGGGAGTTGAAGCGATTTGATATTGTGCGTCTCATAGTTGCCGAGTCGTATCGGATTTCGAAGAAATTACCCGCGGCGTGCGACCGTTCGGCTGACAAATGCTTTCAGCACACGATGACGGCTGCTTGCCATGTTTGGGGGGCGTTTAACAGGCACTATGCCGCACCAAATAGAGAAGTAACTGCAATCGACTGGCGGTTTGTTGCATGTCTTCAGGGGCTGACGGTATGCTGCGCGCATCCGTTTGCTATGGAATGTTGCGCAATATTAGGCAGTTTGGGTGATCGCTGAATTTCAAAGAAATACCACAATTCCCTGGTTGCAGGTGGTAGATGTGGGACGAAGAGCCAAAAGAATGATTCAGCTTTCGTATCTTTGAAATTTGTTTGTTGTTCGCCGGCAGCGCTGGTCGTTGGTGAAGGCCAAAGTCCAGTCGATTTTGGCAGAGACCTGACTATCACTACGGTGCGATAAGATAAAATATGTGACCGGTTGGGCCTTTGTGTCGAAAATTTGTGAATTACAACATTAAGTATAAGTATTTGCCAGATTGACACATGATTTGCACACTTTTGGAAATTCAAAAATATTAAATTTCGTAGACAGTCGCAAATCGGATGGATTTGTCTGGCATCTGCTCCTGTCTCACAAGATCTCCCGTTGTCCACAAACGTGTGTTGAATTTTCAAATTCCAGCCGTCCTTGGTATGCAGTCGTGAAGGGATGTTGCAGTCAAAGGTCGAGCACCTTGCTAGCCCGGCGACGGCGCTCTGGAATGTTGTCTTACAGCTCCACTTTTGAGGGACAATTTTCCAGCATTTCGTGTTGGTGCCAATGTCAAACACTGTGAAATGAATTCAAATCAAATTTATTCAAAACATTATCGGAATCGTGAATAAATTTCGAGAACGTCTGTATCTTGGGTGGCTTGTGGGGAATAAATTAAAGTTTAAGTTAACGACGGAGCTCTACGTTTTCGTGATTTAGGAGACATTGAAACATGTTTATGTTTGCGCTTCCTCTCTTTTCGCGTTGCATTTGTATTGAAATTTATTCACAAAGATTTCAAATCGATAACCGCAATTGGCGTTCCATTCTGACTAAGCCCACAATCTTGGCAGAGATCTAAGTCCCCGAAATATTTCACGTTTCACTTAGAGACATCATTCTCAATCCGCAGCACTTAGTCACCGAGTTCACTAACCACAAACCGACTGCTTCCTTGACTGCCACTTCCGAAACGGGCGCTCCATAAAGTGGATTGTCTCTCCCGATTTATGACCGTTTTCTGCCTTAATCAATTCCAAATCGAAAAGATTTCACTACAAAAGCGAGTGTATCCACAAAAAAAAAAAACCGAAACTCCAAATCCTCGCAATAAATTTGCCAGAATTGAAAATCAATAGTCGTTCGCATTGACTCATGGGGCTGGCTGCTTCAAGGATGGCTGTATGCATGAGCACCGATAATTCTATAATTTGTCTGCTTCTTTCTTGAGAAATTGCATTTTTTCTGCTTTTTTGTTTTCGTTGCTTTTCTTCTGGCGATGATTAAGCGATTGTGAGTGCTTTGGCAGTAAGTGGTTGGTGTCTGTGTATTCAAGGGGTGACATAAATACAAATGTGTTTTTTTTTCGTTTGATTAAACCAGCTAATCGAAAATGATTCAATTAGTGACATTGATAACGAATCTCGAACCAAAAACTGTTATTTTCGATTGTCACGCGTTTTATTTGTTCGCTGAAATTGAATGAGCGAGTGGTGGAATGGTGGAAATAAATTGAAAATTGTTTTTTTTTCTTTTGTCGTTATGTTGTTAAGGAAGTGCGTGTCACGGCTTATTAGCTAAAGAATAAGTGATGCCAAGTTAAGCTCGAAAGCAGATTGGTGATTTTATATGATTCACTTAAGTTTTTTTTAATGCGAAAATAAATTTTTGTAAAGGGTGCAGTTTAATCTCTTGAGACAATTAAAATGCTTCTGGAAGATGATCACATATTTTACGATCCATAAACACATCTGGTCACATCTGAGAAAATTTTGATTGTTAATGTAATGGGTTTAGAGGACTTTATGTAAGTTTAGGTCAAGATTCATAAAGAAAGAAATGTTAAGGGTTTTTTAATGGGATGTTTTTTTAAGGGATTTTTAACTATTAAGATATGTGTTGTAAAGTTTAAGGTCCTTTACAAAGGTGGGGCGTTCTTAAATCATAAAATAATGGGTTAGAAAATAATATCAAGTGCAAAAAGTCCCCAGATCACGAGACTTAATCACTCCGGCAAAATGACGATTTTTGTATTTTGTGGGACCAACAGTAAAATGTCCTCAGATCGTAAACTTAATATTGGATCTATAACCTAACTCATGCGGTTTGCTAAGAGGTGATGTTACTTGTATTATTCCAGCTAATTTTAAACTTTTTGAAATGACTGCTTGTGTGACATCCGTTCTTCTTTTGTTTGGCAACAATCTTCATAGAGTAGTGCTTCTATTTCTTTATCTTCAAACTTGTTTGGTTGCCCAGGACGTTCATCGTCTTCCAAGCTAAAACCACCGTCACTTTTGGCACGATCGCTCAGCTAGCGCCTGTTCACCATAAACTTCCACCAAAATACGATGAAAGTAGGCAGAACTTTCCTTCAGTAATGAAGAAAAACTCCGCACAAAAACTCTTTTTCAGGCCCATAGTTTGACATATTTAAGTGAAAAAAAAATATTGTTTACGCTTCAAAAATGAAAGACACATACTGAAATGACGAACAAAGACAGTAGCCTTCCTACGCATGTTCCAATGGAATAAAAATAATGGAATAGTACAAATTACGCCATCTCTTAGCAAACTGCACTAATTAAGTTATAGACCCAATAATAATTATTGAGTGGCGCTATAGCTCACAAAGGACTAGGGCAACTACTCGTGTTGTGCGTGCTATTTTTCTCTCACGAAGGGATGTACAGTTTCTTCCCGAGTTCGAATGGCGAGACAGACAATTAGTATTTTTTGAGTTTTGTCAGCAACTCGAAAGAGGTGGACAAGTCCGGGAGTTGTTCGCCCGGGAATCGAATCTGGGATTTTGGCGTGTGGATCGATGCATTTACCCAAGAATAATAATAATAATACTGAGTTGAGTGGCACTACAGCCCACAAGGGACCAAGGCCTAGCTTCTATAACCTACAGTTTTTTGTCGAATCCGAACGGCGAGATTTGAGAAGCTTTTCATTGACAATTGATACTCTTTGAGTGTTATCAGGAACTAGAAAGAGGTGGTGCCGTGATAAATGCGAGTTTGTTTGGGACTCGAACATGGAACCTTGGAGTGTGGGTCGCCACACTTACGTTAGGAAAAACGACTATGTTTGGTATTTGGTGGGACCTATCGCAAAGAGTCCGCAAACTGCAGGACAAAACCGCTTTGACGGAAGGAAGATTCTGTATATTTGGAGAGACCAGAGTGGCGTTTTCAAATATGAGTTGTTAAAGCTGGGGAAACCTCTTATGCCTTGAAGGAAATACAGTCCGATGCGGCTATCGCATGTGCCTACTCCCTAGGTTTCACTCAACTAATAAGTTCTTTTCATGCACGGGTCACGCACCTGCTGAACAAAACTTTGCATGGTACAAAAATGTTGGCATGATGAATTACCCGCAATGGAAAAACGAAATACACACACAAATTGAGATTGAGCACACACAAATTTGGTGGACTGCCAAAAAAGACTGAACTATACATTTCATGAAGAATGAGTTGTCACAGACATCACTGAGTCTGACTTATCTCTTGATTTGTTTTCCTCTTTCCAATTTATATCACTTGAAAACAAACTTGATGACATTATGAATCAGCATCGTATGAGCTCATAAAGTTGCATCGCCTCAATGCTTTGAATAAAAACTGAAAACAAAAAATAAAGTCAAACAAAACATCACTACTTCTCGTTGGTTATTTAGACAAACAAATGTGTGCATAAATGAGAGTCGTAGCCTTGAAAAATTACTCACGACAAACAACAGCCCTAAGCAACTGTTTCTAAACAGCACTCACTTCGCACACAGTGACCTTAAGCCGCTAGTTTTCTGTGCTAATTAGTGGTGTTTCCACTTCCACTTCACCACTGCTACTCCCACTGCACATCCCGAGAGGAGCACATAAAGAAACGAAAGTATTTCCCCCTCATTCCAAAGAAGTCGAAAATTACTTTCACTCCACGGACCACAGATACACACGTCTCCTTCGTCATTGTGGCAGAGAAACAGGTCAAAACATAAATTAATAGGTTAACGAACATCTTCACTTAACATCATTCACCTGCCAACCAAAAGAAACCGTGTTCAGCCCCTCCGCCAGTCCTACGTGTGCTTAGAGGCTCAAATTGAATCACCGCCCACTACCCACCGGCCTGAGAAGCTGGCAAGCAATGCAATAAGTTATTCATGAGTCGTGCCCAGATGCCTGATAGTGGGAGGAGTCGTCAACATCAACAGCCGTGCACGTGTGCCGCCATTCAGTTCGACTTCATTCAGCCACACACTAAAAGTTTTGTCATTGAATTTCGCTTGGTTTCGGTCTGCGCGGCGGAGTGGCAAAGAAATCTTATCTCGCATCGTGTGCTTCCTCCGCCGAGCAGCCAAAGTCCAACTTATATCACCCCACAGATTCAGTCGGTATTGATTTGCACAACCCCGGAATAGTCACGGCCACAGCAACGACCACCACGATGGCAGCAGTAAACCGCTTTGCTTATGTTAGCCGCCACCGTCGTCGGCCCCGAGCAGCTCGATGCCGTGCGCACCACCTGTTGGCTGGTGTGCATGCTCGTTACACCTCTGCCACTTCATTAATTAAAACCATCGACTGGAGAAGTGCTCGCTTTCGTTTCCATTGCCAGTCACTCCACTTTACTGCTGACCGGGATGACGTCTGCCTCCCACTGTCGACAGTCAGGCACTTTAAATTGCCTGCCACCGACGTGCTTGGATGTGAGTGTCGACAGGGGGAGCTTCATAATGCGGTTTAGCTCACCGGGTTTTCGATTGCGTAAGAGCTGAATGTGCCCATGGACGTGTGGCTGATAACAACGGATGAAAAATCACCAGAGGAACCGGACTGTTAGGCCGGGATTTGACAACTGCTGCGGTGATATGACGGCAGCCTTGAACTGTCACTGCTGCCCTCGGCTTCGTTAGTCGTTACTGTGCACGGCGGGAGATCCATATTTACAGAACTAATTTGCGAGCAACGCTGTTTGCGTAAGATTACGTGTCGTCCGATTGCTGTCCAGCTATTGATTTGCGCTTACTCTCGCGTTCAGGTGTGACAATATAGCGTCGATTTAAATGGTTTTACATAAATCGTTACGTTATTCTTCGTCCACGAAGGCAGCGAAGGTGGACAAGCGATGGGGGGCGCTTAACTACGAGTATGTACAAAGCTTGCAGCAGTCTGTCACGGCCACTTCAGATTGGCGTTGTTGGTGCAGGGTTGGTTGCCATTGCCGTTTGCGAGAGGGAACGGTCGGTAATGACACATCGGTCGGTATATAGGGCAAGGACGGCTGAGTCATTCAACGAGGATACGTCTAGCAGCTCATGCACGTATGCAGGAAGCAATGACATTGAGGCGCCACACCAAGGATATGACCTCAGGTCTGCTGTGAGTGGATTTCCGTCAAACAACAGCTGGATTAGTCACATTCCCCGACTTAGAAGCTCTCCCTTAAATTCTGCATTTCTGTTGTATAATAGAACATGGCTGTGGTGCAGGTTGCACGTGTGATGAGCGAAATTCCTGCAAATATACACACGAATCGATTCCGTCCAATAATTCCTCAAACATGTACGGGGACGTGTGAAAACAACGCGAGTTGGGATTGGAAAACGACACGAATTTCGCCACGACGGGGAATGTGAGGCGCGTTCTGCCAAAACTGAATTTTATGACCGTGTCCAGGGAGTCCAATTGACATTCGTGGACAAACCCTGACGGCTACAAAAAAATTATGAGGGCTTACGTTGAATTTACGAGGCAGCGCCGAATTATAGAGAAACGTTTTATGGCGCGCGAATGAAAACGTGACACTTGTTGTTTCAAACCTTTTAAGTCGAGCTCTTATCGTACTTTGATGAATATGCATTAACGGTGCGATTCGATTGGAAATGGGCGAGTTGCTTTTACGGCGCACGCTTTTGTCTGGGTACTTGGAACAAAGGGAGTTTATTAGATGACGAAATGTGATGCAATTTGCACATTCTTAAATGCCTTTGTTTCAAATTTACTTAATTTCGCTTTAAAAGAGATTATTTTGAAGTACTTTTTGACAAGTACGTTTTTGAAAGACTTATCTAATCCGGGAATCTGTGTGGGGTATATAATCTGGTTTATTGCAATTATGTTATGCGTCTTCGTGTTCAATATTCTTTAGTAGGAGGGATTACATTTTAGGCTTATTTGATACAACCATTAACTGACGTTAATGGCTATACATTGTAGCAGTGGTAAAAGACACGTCTCTCTCTGTGTTATTGACCTTCATACATTCATCATCACATCAAATAATGCACTTATGCGGTTTTTCTGCATGCGGCGCAGATGATACTATTTCGACCTTACTCCTTTAGGTCTGTATCCCCGACAAGAAGTTACGACTGAGTTTTTCAGTTGACGGTTTTTAATGGATATTTGGAAATTCTTGAAAGAGTTTTTTAACGCAACTAACATTTCTCACTTATGATCATGAAATTTGGGACATGATCGAAAAAAAAGATCGCGAATATAGCCTGCCGATATGAGATTTCTCTTTGGACGAAAATGGCTTTATTTCGTTAGTTTGGCCATGTTGTTCTTATGTCCCTTTCATCACTCCCCTGCGGCATTATCTTGATTGTGGGAACAATGATTGACCATTGTCTGATCGGTAAGCGTTGGCTACAGACTCCTGCAAATAAATTTATGTAAAATTTATATTTACTATGAATAGAAAAAGTGCCTCTTGCAGCACGCCTTTGATTAAGGCTGATTCATTGTAAGGTTTGATATTCAATAGGCATTTTCTTGCAGATCACAAGTGACACCTATTAAACTGCTTTATAATTTTTGTTTAGTGTCACTTGGCAAGGCATCATGTGAAGACTCATATCACAACAGCGTCTCCAAATTGTTCAGCAGTATTTCGAAAATTAGTGTTGTGAGAGAAATGTTTTGCGTGCGATTCAAAGTCCCCGTAATTGACCTCCTGAAACCACTGAAATCGCTATTGCTTAAATCATTCCAAAATTTGGGTCCCACTTTACATAAGTGCATAATGCTCAACCGATCATACCACATTCAGCATGTAGTGAGAAATTGATCGTCGTTCTAAGCAGCTTGGTTCTGTTAACGGATTACGTGCTTCTCAGTGACTCGGTCTTAATCGAGTCCTGCAAGCCATACAGCCCGTGAAACAATAGACCCGTTGAGAACTTATTTTGGCAATTAATTTAATTTTGTCTATGGCTAATTGACCGCTTAGATCTAGACTATTGTACCATTTTCTCTGAGAATATGAAGGGTCTTAAGTCTTCAGGAATAAGTTTGCTACGTTGAAGGTTTCGAAGCCAACATAATAGTTTATACGCGAAATTCTATCTCTAATGCAACAGTGCGAGGGAAACTCAGTGTTGAGCAGCTACTTCTTCGGACGGAAATGGCTATACTTCGATGGTTTCGCCATGTGGTTTAGATAACCCCTTAATAACGTCTTCTGAGGCACGCATTAGATGCGATTCCATCAGATAACTGACAGCTCGGCTGACCCAGAACACAGTGCTTAGTTCAAGCCTAAAAACTCACTTGATTCCGCTTGGGAATAGCTCCTGAAGAGTAAGAGTCGATTGCAGAAGATCGAGCGCCCTGGATGTCTCCCGTTTAGTGGAACATACGGGTCACTGAAAATGGTTGAAAATGACGCTAATGATGATGATTTATTCATCTTGCTGCTAACTGATTAGTCAAGTTCCGTCCAAGCAAATTTTTTCCAAATGATGGTGGTGTAAACATTCTGTCTAGCAAATTAGCAATCACGCCAGCAGACTGTGAGTCCTGTTGTGGCGCATTTTTCATAAATCCTCTCAGAGCCTTACTGATTCCTTTGGCAAATGAATTAAAGCATTCTACAAAATCAACAGACTGTTTAGCAATTGCTTCATTTTGTTGTTTCCAAAAATCCCAGTCGCGCAACGAACTTTGTCTCGCGTTATCGCCTCACCGTACATTTTTCAGTTCAAAAACGTCGTCTATGCCGCCATCGACGTCGTTGTGCACACTTCGATGAACGCCAGCTGGGAGGGGAAATTTTCCATTTCCATTCCCCATTGGTATTTTCTATTCAAATTTATTCCTTATTAGGACGACTGGGGCATTTCTTTAAGTCGTTTACCTTTATGCGTCAACAAAGAGAGCTTTTAAATTGACTCTCTGTCGGTGCAGCCGCACGCAGAGTCTTCCCAGGAATCTCGGCCACCTAACCCTATAATTCAACCTCCATGAAATTCCATGGAAGAAGAAGAAGAAGAAGAGAAAGAAATGATTCGCAAAGGAACAGGAAAAATGTATCTCCAGTAGACAAGAGAAGCAATTAGTCCCTGGCTGCATAGCTGCCACTTGCCACTTTGACCGGCGACGACGTGCGACTGTCTCCCAGCTCTGGCGCAGTAAGTGTGGAGCATTGAAGTGCATCTAACTGCTCGTTTTGCATAAAAATCGCCTTGCCACTCACTCAAAAGGATCGACACTACGGAGCGGACATACACACCAATCACAGCAGCATCTCCCGAGTTTCCAAGCACAGCGTCTGCTTTTGTCCTCCTGCCGTACGGTTCGTCTTGTCGGCCACCGTCATTGCTTTCTGTGCTGATTTCCGGGTCAATTATTCTGGTGTCTTGGCCTGTGATAATATCTTTTCATCTTTTCAGCGCTTTTCATATATGACTTTGGCTGTTCAGTTTGTTCGCTCGGTTCCGGAGGGGCTGGTCATAATTTATGCAAGCGTAAGCAACAGTTTGCGGGGGTGGGCAGGGGGGAGGGGAGGGAACACAGATATATCAATTAAACATGACGCGCTAGCAGGGAAATCGATTTGCATTATGTCGTTGAGGTCGGCCATCACCAACAATGCGGTGATTGAAAGCAGGGCAAGCTTTTGTGTGCAACTAGGTTTGGGGATGCGCAAAATGCGGTCAATGAAAGGAGGACATGAGTTTTGCTTTTTCTGTATTGACGGGAAATTATTTGTTTTGCTGGAAAAAAAAAATTTAAAATCACCTTTTTTATGCAGAATTATAGTCATCCACTCCGAGTCTTGCACAACGCATCATTGTGAATAAGGGGTGACTTGAAAGGAAGCTTCCGTTTGTGATTTGGTTGCGCCTTTCCCTAGATATTACCCATTGCCATGACATTATCCGCCTAGGTATCTCTCTCTTCTTGTTGTTAATTTTTCTCGAACATCAGTTCCTCAGATTTAATTCGATCAGCTGCTTGCTTCAAGTTCCTTGACAGCTCACACCGAAGACACTAACCCAATGAATCTCCGGTTTACTTTATCATTCCCCGCACATAGCCAGCCAACCTTATTTGCGTTTTCAATTTGTCTGCGTCTGTTTGCGTTCGGACTTGACATTAATCAATTTAATTTACAAATCAATTATCGCATTGCAAACTTAAAAAAAAATTAAAACTTCTCGTCTCTCTCGTTTCAGATGCCAATACTACGTCTACCGACATCCATGGGTGCCAGCTTACCAGGGTGTCATCACGTTCTTCGTTTTAGCCAATTTTACACTAGCGACGTTTATGGACCCCGGCGTGATTCCGAAAGGTAATGAAGCCGTTTTTGCCAGTGTGCGTGTGTGTTTGCCTTTTTGAAAATGACAACGGAATGGGATTGAATTTCATTGCGGGCGGATGATTGATGCGATGAATTTGTTCGCGTGTCCTTCGGCTTCCTTGTTTAGCGATTCAATTGAGCTGCATGCCAGTGTGTATGTATTTGATTACGTGAAATAAATTATTTAGCTGTCCACCTGGATAAAATGTCCGCGTCGGAGCTGCGTAATGTTCGTGCAGGATTAGACAGAAAGTTTGGTCAGAGCGCGTTTTCCTATCTAATAAATCACCGTCTCAAATATTGACGTGTACTTTGTGTGCTCCCCCATTGTGTACGTATCGCAAACGTGTTTTTAAATTGAGACGTAATCTAAGAGGGATAAGCGGAGAAACTTTTCCACCATTTCGAGGGTAAACATTCAATTATTCCCTGTCCCTGGCAACTGTCAGCGTTTTCTTTGTCAGTGCTCAGTCCTCGTCGACAGATTTACGTTTTCCTTGTAAAGTGAAAGAGGATACCAGTTATGATCAATCATTTTGCCTCGGTATTGTGCGCGCCTGGTGGGTGGCCGGGATATGCGAGACCTTGGCATGGTTTTGTTCAGAGTAATTGTGTTTGCATGTAGATTAAATTAGATTAACCTAGACTCTACTTCAATTGGATACAGTGTGACAGTCCGTTTAGACGGACTGTGAATGAGACACTTGTCACCCCATGGCCTGACAACTTTCCGAAATCACAGCACAAAAAAGTGTTTATTTAACAAATGGGTTGCTTTTGATGTGGTCGCGTGTATGCATACAGGGTGGGCAGTGTTATTTTTGTTCCTTCACATGAACCATTTGACTATGAGTTGAATTTAAAGGACTTGTGATTTAAAACGACTAGAAAATGTACATATTTCCGAATGCACAGCGGTGCAGGTCTATAAAATCAAAATTGAAGATTTAGGTTGAGGTGTTTATAATTCAGTCGATACATAACATTACGTAGCTTCTCATTATCCTTTTAAATCAGTGATTAAATGCTAGGTGTCGAAGTGTAAGTTTTTAGGTATTTCCCATTCCCATTCTGTCATTATGTGAATTCCTGATCTAGTATTAAGTTTCCTGGCTTAAAACCACACTGGTAAAGTCATAAATCCAGCTGACAGGATATGGTATGCTTTGCTTATGAAACACATACTTTGGGAACTTTTATAGACAATTTGGGAACAATTTATAGACTCTGCTTCATGCTAACCTGGCAAAAGCACATGCGACCAACCAGATCGTCTTCGGCTGATTTAAAGTGCTCTGCGAACAATTCGTCCACACGAGCAGTTTTGTTGCAATTCTTGTCCATCAACGTAAATTAAGTATTCACAGCGGAATTTTTGTCCTTATTGCCGTGTAAAAGTTTGCAGCAATTGATTTTTTCAAAATCACTACATCTGCAGTTGACCATTCTCTTCTCGACGGTTCTCTTTCCTTGTAATCTGTTTATAGGATTCACAAATAGTTGTCGATCGATGAAGTATTGTCTGGCAGGCTTCCAATTTCGCTGTAAGGGCTTGTTTGCAGTCGTCGTCAATTCAATCCTTTTTTTCCATTGTGTCTGCTTTCTTGCTATTATTTTCTAAAATATGATTTCATACTTTCTCATTTGTTACTTTAGCGACATTAAATTTGTTTCTAGGACATTCGGTCGGCAAAGTTTTCAGCGATCTGTTCGTTTGTAGCATTTCTGTCAAACTCACAATGCTCTGTCGATATCCGAATTCGTGCCTTGGGTGCAACGAGGAAATGATTTGAATCAATGTTGACTCGATATCGTGAATGCCTGACAATTACAATTGCAATAGTATAAGTCAAGTTGACAACAGATTGTTAGAGTTTCGACAAGTTTCTTTGTTCACCTTGAGGTGTAGAAATTGACTGTCGAAAAAAGAGAAGTTCCACGCTGAATATCCACAATCCAGGGTTCGATCCAGATGTGTAACCATGCAGGCTATGGTTTGATGATGATAACACAGATATACCAACATTTCACAGCTGTGGATTGAATTTTTTAGAACGTTTTTCGCGTCTAAGTTAGAGCGTTGATTTCTTCTTCGTCCTTCGACTTTAACGCAAATTACTATGATGCTACGGAGTTTTATTGATGTATTTCAGCAACGTGTTTAGTAGTGTTTAGTTAATTAGTTTAGTTTAGTTTGCTTGCTTTACCTTTTTGCCATAGACGTCCTCGGTCACCATATTCGCATCTTGTCATAGAACCGTCGTCTCAATCGTTAACCACCTTTTTGCATAGTCCATCTGACTGAATCCCCAGTATTTTCGTAATTTCTATTAAAATTTTTCCTGGTACTCGTTAAGCAGAGCTGGATTTTATGTCGCCTTAAAGATGTAATCGCAATAATCGGCCCTGAGTTCGATTGACTGGAAAGTCGCAAGTCCAAGGAAGTCGTAACGCAGGCTGTGAGCATCAATGTTTAAAGCTACCGTTGCGACTTACTTTAAGCCTTTACCAGATTGATCGATCTAAAGGGTATTTTATTTGCCGCCTTTTGCGGCCATGTTACAATTTTGATATTTCCATCCACTGAGCAATGGCCTCAAAAATAAACTGTAGACTATTCGTTTTAAGTTTGCAAATAAATTTTAAAATTCTTTGAAGTTAAAGTTAAAATACTAAATCAGTTCTTCACGACTCGTGCCTCTGTATGTTTTTGGTCCCAAGGCACGTTCGATTTATCGAAATGACATCATCTTGTCAATTTCCTCCGCTTAATCATTTGTGTCACACTTTTGATGAATCTATAAATTCACCGCCTGCCACACTGCTATCAACAATCCGGCATTCCGAACATTCCACGCTTGTCTATTCTCCAAATCTCGGGTAAATGTTTAATTGATTCTGCCACAATCATTCGAACGTCTTTGGCCATGGCTTCAATCACGCATTCCCCTCTTCACCATAACCGCAAATCCGTTTGCGTCCGTGCCGTTGAAATGCCCCATTCGTATTGTCTACGATCTACCATTTACAATTAACATTAACTTCTATTTTTACAGCGTCTCCTGATGAAGATCGCGAGGAGGAATTTCGTGCGCCACTCTATAAAAACGCCGAAATAAATGGGATAACTGTGCGAATGAAATGGTGTGTCACTTGTAAATTCTACCGGCCGCCAAGATGCTCACATTGTTCAGTATGCAATCACTGCATAGAAGTAAGTTCAAACACACGCAGCTAATGAATCATTTAATGGGTTTCCTTTTTTTCTTTTCTGCTTTTCTATTTCAGACGTTCGACCACCATTGTCCATGGGTGAACAATTGCATCGGTCGAAGAAATTATCGGTTTTTCTTTTTCTTCCTTGTATCGTTGTCGATACACATGCTGAGCATATTTTCGCTGTGCTTATTTTACGTTCTAAAGAACATGCCGATCATACGGCAAACAGAACCTATTGTAGCGTATCCTTTTCAAAAGAACAAACAAAACACTAGTGTTTACGTGTAGACATGTGTAAATCTGGGTGCTTGTGTCGGATTATTTGCGAATAGAATTCATAATTTGCGTGGATTATCTATTTGATGTATTTTCGTTTGCATTTCGGTTGGATGAGTGGATGAATGGGGGGACGGGTGAGGGGTTTGATTAATTGAATGTGTGAATGGATTTTGACACGAAATTATTTGTGTAGTAAATGTGACTTTAAGAGAGCGTTTAAGAAAATTCTATTCGACGTGTACAACAGACAATGATGAAAGCTAATCTCAGTTTTTAATGGAAAGTAATAATTGACGGGTGGATGGCAAATATCAGACAGGAGAGTATGATTCTAAAGTTTTGAAACTAGTCAACGCAAAAGTTACGCGTGGGAATACCTTTATCCGCTTCTTCCTGCTCCTATTCAGTTCATTATCGGTGCGCAACGACGCGAAACTTTTTAAGCCTTTAAGGTGGTATTCTTCCAGGGTTTAGTCTTATCCTCTGTCCAAGTAGAGGATATACATTACTCTAGGCTCGTGTAATGCCCCGCAAGGATCCTAACTACAAAATTACTTAGGATCTTCATTCTTAAATAGAGGAGGGTCGTGGTTCTGCAGACGATAATTTTTGGCCGTACCTGTTTCGCAAGGTTTCTCTATTTCTGAAATGCATAATTTGTCGTTAGCTCTGAGATATTAGTTTTTTCTGTTTCAATTGACACAAGAAACGTTCTCGATGCACGACAAGTGTAAATAAAGAAAATTCATTTCTTACAACGTTCGACTGAGTAGTGAGTAGCTCTACTGAGAACTTTCTACTTACGCATGAATAAGACCTTGGATTGTGTAAGCCTTCTTTTCCTTTTTTTTCGGATCTCCTATTGGACTGCTCTAATACTGAGGAATGAAGAAGTGATTTTCAATCCTAAATTTATACTTATTCTATATATATGACACAGTTGACACAGATGGAAGGTTACGGGCTTTTGTACACGGGGCAAAGTTGCTTACTGCTGTCAACCTGGTAGAATGTCAGCCCTATCCCTTTTTCTTCGCCAGGAGTGGACAACGTTGTGGTCATAAGTTGAGTTCATACGGTTTGAGGAGGTCTGTTGATGTCAGTCTTGATTGGAGCTTTGAACTTCGATTGTCATGTGACATTGAGGTGTTTATGTCAAAAATATTTTTGGTGCTTTGGACAGATCAAACAAGAGCTACAGTGGTGAGGCTAATGAACCCGACTGCGCTATCGCTTTGAGCTTATTCTCATTCCGATTGTAAACAGGAATTTGCATAACACCCGCTGTGTGGTGATCCAATGCATGCAGCGATCTCTCTCCGCCAGAGCTTTTAAATAAAGGGCCTGGTTTACCAGTAGTAGGTTGCGCGTGAAAGTCCCCCTCCTAACTAATCCCATTTTTCTATCCAAATATTGCTTGCTAGGTGTATTGCATTCAATTCTTAAATTTCATGCAAACTGCACCATAAATGTAGGACGTATATAGACAAGACAGACAGACATACATACATACCTAGCGATTTTATATTGGTTTCGATTTTTACTGAATTTCGATAAAAAAATTTAAATCATTAAGTTTCTTTCCAAAGTTATTTTCCCTTAACTCCAAGACACAAACAGAATATGCTTAATGGGTATCGTAACAATTTTGGCAATCCCTATATTTGGTTTAACTGGATTCCATATGGTTCTCGTGTCCCGGGGGCGTACAACAAACGAACAAGTGACGGGTAAATTCAAAGGCGGATACAATCCATTCTCACGTGGCTGTTGGCACAACTGTTGCTACACGCAATTCGGTCCACAATATCCAAGGTAAGCGAAATCACGCAGACACAAATTCACACTCCAACACTCACTTTTGGATGCTCTTCGCAGTTTACTCAAACCTGATAAGTATATATCACGACGATTGCATAAAGAGAATCAAGGCATCAGCACGATAACAAGTGATCGCGAGAATAACACACAGGGCGGCATTAGTCGCAACAATACAAGCGGCCAAAACTCCACGGGGATGCAATCAAACTACTACGACCGGGAGAGACATCATACTCAGGTAAAGACTTATACGGACCAGGGCAATGGTTATAATCAACGGTCGGGCAGTACAACGCTTTATAGTAAGGTGGGTACACTTGTTGTTCTTTTGGAGCTTTTTTTATTTCTTTCGTTTCCTTTCTTCAACTCCTCTCTATCTACTGTCCGTCTATCTTATTTTCTTTTAAAATTAGTTTTAGTTGTTTAATTTTTCATATGACTTTTTTTTCGATTCGATTTGATTTAGTTTATCTTTGAGGTAATTTTATCTTTATCTTGTTTTCGTATATATTTCGTTTGTAAACTTTGGATGGAGTCGTATTTGTTTTTTTTTTTTGGTTTTTTTTTTGGTGAAATGCAAGATACTTAAATACTTATTATAAATTTATAATTTATTTTTTATATTCTCAGTACGTAGATTTTGAAGAAATTAATTGATTGACAGTAGTTTGATATTATTGATTACAATGTAACGAACTAGAGTAACGGTTTGAATGAAGAAAGTCATAGAGATACTTTGTAAATATTGCAGATATTTTTGATTGACCTTTTTACATGCTAGAGGAGTTTTGGTAGTTTGAGTAAAATTTTGAATGCTTACTGCTAATGCGGACTTTGCTGCAATTTCAACTGCAACTGCTCACGGAATGTTTATTTCGGGGGCACTTAAAAGTTTGGTTGTTCAGTTTGTTTTAGTTCTCTTCGTTTTGGTTGAATATGAGTTTTTATTTTTGAAATGGCAACAAGATTATTTTTCTTAGAAATTGTATGCGGTTATGTACATTTCAAGTTCAAAATGTGTTCAGAATTCTTTAATATATCGAAAGCTAGTTGGCTGTATACTTTGTTCTAAACAATGTTTTATGCTAAATGCGCAACATTTAAATGAGGAAAAGGTAAATACTATTTATTTGAAAAAATATTTATTAATTAATATGCATTTATCCTTAATTTAATAAAATATTGTAATAGGTATTAATTTTTAATTTTCTTAACTAAAGACTTGAAGCTCTGAAGATTCTTTTTGCGTTTTTTTGTATTTTGAACCTTGAGCACATGCCTGGTTGAAATACCTGTCACAGAAAATGAACAATAAAAAAATACATTTGGAAATAAAAATAAAAAAATACGTGTCACAGAAAATGTGTCTTTTTGTACAAATGTCTTTCCAATTGCGCACGTGGTAGAACGGTTCGAGCTTCATCAACTTACTTTTCAGACCGGCAACCCATTGGGGTCTGAGCCTGTGCGATAGCTACTTTTCATCGCTGACTGTCCTGCGCACGCTGCTTTCAGTCATCAAGATGAAGCTGTTTTGCATCAGCGTTTATTTGAACTTTGTACCGGAGATTCGATCTTCTTCTTCTTCACGTACCAGAAAGCTTGGATTGGATGACCACGTTATGCGGAGCATTGGTGTCTATGCGCTTGATGCGGCTTTACCTCATCCCGAACTAAAATACAAAGATGCACGGAAAATTTGCACTTTACGTGCCTGAAATGTTGCATAATTGTCGAAGTAGAAAGTATTTTTGGGGTTTTCAAGTTGAGTGAGTGATTAAGGGTGCCATTTCATATATTTGTGCCACTTTAACTTGAAAGACATTACAATCGACGTTCACCGTCAGAGATTTGTGCCTATTTCTCAATGAACAGGTCTCTGTCCCTTTTATTCACAAGATACTCCACTTTTCTGATCGGAAAGGGTATATCAGAGACCTTTTCCCGTAAATAGAAATGGTACTGGAAGTTGGCCAGTATCTTTGCGGTGCAGAGTCTAAAGAGTCCAATCCACTTGCACAGGACACAAGTCTTTAACAGATTAGTCAAAGGAAAACATTTTGAACTTGAGAAAAAAAAAGTACTGACCGTTTTTTTGAATCAAATAGGATTGCTTTTAGATATTTTCCTCAACACCAAGCTTATGCTTCCACATGTTTGTTTTGAATAAGAATTCGCTTTCTTTAAATAAATACATTTTCCTCACTAAATGAACTCCCGACTTGAGTTACAAAATGGCTAAAGGCAATTTCGAATGCTTTTCAAAAACGAGACCGGTAATATATCGATGCAAGAGGCGATGAGCAATATTTCAATATTTTTATTAATTTTAAAATAAGTTACAGTTTGAATTTACATTTGTTTTTAAGAGAAATTATTTAATTCGTTTTTTTAAAACCAAAAAAATACTATTTTTTGTGCTCTCACACATTATGTCACATAGATGTGCGCATATGTAAGTTTTTATGAACATTATTTCGTAGTAGAAAAATTTATATAAATTTAATTCAAACCTGTCTGTCCTGATCCCAGATCTTTTCCAAGATCCTTTAGATTCCTAGATCAGTATGTGTTTTGTTTTGTTTTTGTTTTCAGTAGTTCATCCAACATCCCCTATGTCATTGGTGTCTTGTATTTTGTTGTCTTATGTGGAATCTTATCAAAGCAACGAAAGAGAAGTTTGATTTGGAATTATTTGTAAATCACAAGCTCGATGTTTATCACGTTCTTTCGTTGTTTTGATGACGATTTAGTTTATGTGGTTATTTTAAGTTTTACAAAATTTAAACAGATACTACTTTTTTGATAAATGAAATTAGAATTTTAGTTCGATATAAGCTAAAGTGGTTACCTTGTTGTAAGATTAGACAAAAAGTCACAGAGGTGTCAACTTCGGAAATCCTGCAAATCTCGAAAGAAGATTTATCTTGAAACCAAGGCAAACGGAAAAGATTTCAGGTTTTTTTAGAGGGAAATTAGAAATACCAGATTTAATAATTGTTGTTGAAATGCGTTCAACTGGAATACAGGAATGATGTGACAAACGGATGATTTTTCAATCTAATCAAAGTTCAACAATGAAGTCGTGATATATTTTTTGTTGCACAAAATATGTGCATCCATGTCGTTGTGACACCAGAAAATGTGGTATTTGTTGTATCGAACAAGTATTAAACAAGTTTTCATTTTGCTGGAAGTACACGTTTGCATCCATTATTTTTCATTTTGGGACAAGTCGAGTCGTTGATAAAACTCGAGAAAATATAGTCAGTAAAGAACTGTGCACAGCTTTTAACTAACTGAATCGCGTTGGTTTGCATTCGTTTCAGTCTGGGGTTAACCTGGGTCTCCACTAACAATTCTCTCCAACTGACACACAAACTTTAGTCATCTGCCTCCAATTTTGTACGTCAAGTTAGTTAAGCCACTTCTTTGTGTGCGAAATCGGGTCCGTGGACGTCCTCCATTGCGTTGTCCCACTGGTTCGTTGTTGAAGATTCTTCGGGCTGGAGCACTGTTGTGTCTGCACCATGTTAAGAGTTGAATCCGTAGACGCTTGGCTAGACTCGTGTCACTACAGTTTGTGGTTGAATATTCTTCGTCAAAAAACAAAAACATCAAGACAAACAGGGCCACAGATTGAACGTAGAACTTCTTCCGAAACGATCAAGGGTTTCTTCATCTGCTCTTGAGATTATCCGGGCTTCTACGCCATATAGCAGAAAAACAGAACGAATTATGTCTAGAGAAGTAAAAATTTCATTGACAAACGAAATTCAATTAATAGAGGCTTCTTCACTTACCTTTGTTAGCCTGCAAGCTAAGCAATGATAAAGCAACGGTTATCTTGTTTAGTTAGTAGGACAGACTCTGCTTAAATTTTATTATATAAGCAACATTATAAGCTGCATATCGTCTAGTACTAGTATTGGCAACAGAGTAGTTTGTTTCCCTAACCGAAGTCCATCATCAAATGATCGTAGATCGTAGATTATCGCATTATGTATTTAGAACAAAATCAGTATAAGTCTCTGCAGGTCTTACAAAAAATAAAAAGTCTAATCTAACAACTGACACCACCCACCTTTTTCGTTTTCGCATTCAGTACACAAACGCCTAACCATTCACTCAAAGAGAAATAAATAAAAATTAACTAAAACTTCCCTTGCCGCTAACTCTGAATAAACAACCAGCCAAACAACCGCAAACAATTTAAGAAAAAAGAACAACATAGTTAACACTTGGTTATGTGCATGTAGTTTTTTTGTTTTCCTTTAACGTACTGTTTTTTTTCGCTTTTTGAACTTCTTTTGTAAATAATTGGTCATAAACTTGTCCACACTAAAAGAACGCACCGAACCGAAGGTAAACCAACAAAAAATATTTGTTTTATTTACAACAACAATCTAATCTAATATTAATTAATAAATATACATATATATATCTAAACAATTTTTTTTAAATAGAGAAATGTTAAATTTGTTTCATGAATTAATAATTGTTTATTTCTCATATACATAAATTAAAAACAAAAAAAAAGAAATATATTTAAAGAGAAATCGTTCAATTTGTGTTTTAACAAGTCTTTCCCCGTTCTGTCGAATCCGCAATCCCTCAACAATTAATGTTCATAATCGAAATTCATAGCCCACCCGTCCAGAAAGTAAATCCCATTCCCGTAAGGACATCAATCCCGACCAAAGTCAGACACGTGTGTTCTCGTTTTTGCATATATTTCTTATTTTTGCATTTTCATTTCCTCCTTATAGAGTTCCACTGTTTCTGTGTTGTTTCTCATAAATTTTCATAAAATTCAAACAAACGAAAACATACTTCCTTCTCAAACCACACGCTAAATACAACTTTGTCTAAATCCAAGCCAAACCAAAGTTATGAATAATTTGTTTTTCAAAAGTTAAAGCTTCTCCTTAAAATTAAAATTATGTGTTTAGAGAGATTAGTGTATTTTTTTTTCTAAGGATCCATTATGAATTTAACGATAGAATGTACGCATTGAGTGATGAATGATTTTGACAGAGCCAAACTATGTGATTTTAACCCATTTTTGCGCAGCTGTCACCGGGTCGGGAATGCTCTGACACAGATATGGACCCACCGCAAGCGTCACAGAGCCAGGATTGTGAGCCTACCCCACCGTTGCAGCGGCATAACTCGAGTAATTTCTACTTACCTCCAATTGAGAACACCACCATTGTGGTCGGCAGTAATGGACCGACGGGCGTTGGTGGCGGTGGTGGTGGTGGCGGCGGAGGTGGTGGTGGTCCTGAATCACCACGTCACATGAGAATGTATCATCCACGGCACAGTCCTCATTCAAGGCAGAGGTAAGTTCACTTTTTTTCTTGTATTTTGTGATATTTGTGTTTTTGATTTGCAGGAATTCTATTGTCTGACTGTAGTTCTAAATTTGTTTATGCCTAGCTTCAATTTGTTTGGCAAGGAAATCTGAATGGGAAGGGCTTATATTTGCTTCAATATAAAGGAACTTTGTGACATTTTTATTTTCTTTTCTCGAAAAATTTTTGATCGAAGTCAATGAAATTTTAAAAAATGTTCTGCGGTGAGCTTATCTTCTTCTTCTAGTGGCACTACATTCCACCATTCTTCCATGCCAACAACTCCAAGTTGGTTGAGGTCCTTCTCCACTTGTGTGCGCCACCTTAGCCTTAGGCCTAGCCATCTAAAGCGTTGTATCCGAAGACGCTTGACTAGGCGCATGTCGCTATACAGCCCATAGAGTTCGTCGTTAAATCTTCTTCTCCAGATGCCATCAACGCAAACAGGACCAAAAATCGCATGCAAAATTTTCTCTCCAAAAGACTAAGGGCTTCCACATCCTCCATTGGACGTTACGTTCAGGCTTCCGCGCCATAGAGTAGGACTGGGATGATGAAGGTGTTTTATTAAGCAAGCTTAGTCTTTCGAGGGCTTTATTACTCAATTGCCTCTTGAGCCCAAAGAAACAGCGATATTATGCGTTTGATTTCAGTACTGGTTTTATTTTTCCTGTTTACCGCGGAGCCGAGGTAGACGAAGTCCTTGACTACCTCGAAGTTTCTGCTGCCTAATGCGACACTCTGTCCGAGACGTCGATGTTGTGCGTTCTTCTTTGATGCCAGCATGTACTTCGTTTTGTGCCTCTGGTGTTGACTTGCGACTTACGCACGATCGGTGAGCTTATGTTCCCAGCAAATGTATAATTTCTTCTATAATTGAAGTTCCCATCTCGAGTAAGAGACAGTCAGTCTTAAAACCAGTTTACGGTCATAACTCAGAACGATTCCAAAAAATTTTTTTAATGATCGTGGTGAATATCTTTTTCTTATAGAAATATTTCCGTAATAATATCTATTTTATTTCTCAAAGGGGGAAAATTAAGACTTCTCCCCGACATGTGATGTAACAACCATCATTTAGAATCCGTCTTAACTTAGCCTGATGATTTGCAGTGTAAACCCATAAATCTACTGCGTGAAGTTAGTTATGATGAATTTAAAAAAAGCAGCAGATTCTTTAGGTTGCGGGTTCTGATGGCGATTTCCTCTTTTTCCGTCTGCTTTCCTGCTAAGTTTACTGGGTTAACTGAGAAATTAAACTTCAAAACAGCAAAAAACTAGTAAAGTATCCTTTCTTTATTTTTCAGTGAACAAAGCGCACAAATTTATAAAATTAAATTAGTACGAGGTGTTTCTACTGTGTCCATCAAAGATCCTATTCTTATATTGAATGTAATTTTTCAAGCTTGTTATGTTATGGCAACCAATTTTTGGACGCCTACGAAACGCAAGATCTGCCGAAAATAACGGCAATGCCCGTTACAGTGCGCAGAAGAATGTCGCTTTACAAGATATCAACCTTTCGCAGACACAAATCTTACATCTTGATGTTAACTTACAATCGTACAAAATTGATCAAACCCATTGGCTGAAGATTAAAATCAAGACACGTTTTCTGAAAGGAGTGTCGAGCAATTCTCTAAAATTTTCATTGATAAATCATGCTAAGTGATGAGGCTCATTTCTAGATGAATGGCTACTTTAACTAAAAAAATTGCCCATTACGGGACGATACTAATTCACATAAGGTTAAAATCATCACGAAAAAGTTACTGTTTCGAGTGGATATTGGGCTGGATATTGCCGTCGTCGGCAGTTGCGGGCGCTTTGATAATAAAGACAAAAACGAAATATGACTTTAACAGGAATGTGCTACGTACCACACGTCACATTGAATATTCTATGTAACTCTACTGACTAACTCAGGGAAGACTTATCCATGCTTCGAGCAGAAATTTTCGGAAGTTGTAATTTCTTCGACCCACACGCACAAACTCTAGGTTCGATTCCCGGACGGGACATTTCTCATTTTTTCATGGCATTGTCTTAGTACTTTGGTAGGTTAGTTAAGGCAGTAGCCAAAATTATCATCGGCGTCGGCTTGCGTTAATTTTTCTGGAGTGCTGTCTCATTCATATGTTCCCTAAGATAGAGTCCAAGCCGACCCACGGTTAAATGTCAGCTTTCTCAAAGACTCCTTCTCTCTTATGGTTCTGAAAAAAAAACTGAAAATCATTTAATTTCTTTATTCAACAGAGGGCTTGAACCGCAGCGAGTTTACAATCCTGATGCGCTCTCGCCTGATCATCCAACACATCCAGGCAATCCAGCAATCGTGGCAGCACAAAATCGAGCCGCTACCTCAGCGACACCCACAATGCAACAACGAATCAAAGCGTTGGGCGTAGCGACCCCCTTAGCCATGTCTAGTCCAGTCCGAAGGTTTGTATAAGCACATCAATCCATCCTTCGCTTCAAAAAGAATTGTTCACGCATAGCCACCCCTCTCATTTCGATCGTTTTCGTTTCGCTCACCTACGCACAGAAAACTTTTTGTGCCTATCAAATTTTTATCTCACTGTTACTGTGGAAAATGATTTTTTTAACAAGTTATACTTAATGTTCTTTCTTTCTTTCTTTTCTTTTCCTTATAAACAAATCAAATTAATTTTAAACACACACCTACGCAATTTGCAAAATCTTTAACATACCAAACAAACACACGCAAAATGAAAACAAAAAAAAAATCAAAATGAAAATATCGAATTGGTGCATGCAACCAGGTGGACATAGCTGGGAGTACCTACGATAACCATTTACCTTAATCGGTAATTAGAATGAAAAGTGTAATCCCGTTAAAACATTACAACCGTGAAATTAAAGAGAAATCGTTGAGTTCTGAAGAGTACTTTGTTCGACGATAATGGATTGTAGTCTCGTTGGCTTAGTTTGCTTTGATTTGATTTTATTTTTCTTTTGTAAAAAAATAGTTTTGTATGATTTTGCAAAGTTTATTTTGTTTTCATTTGTAAAGTAACAATGTGAACTTTTTCCGTTTCTGCTGTTTGTAATTCGATTTTACTTTGTTTTAATATATTTTTTTTATTTGTTTTTCAAAAATCGTTTTTTGAACACAACAATTTGTTGAGGTTTTTTTGTGTTCTGCTTTCGTTTGCAGCCCATTCACAGTGCTTTCAGTTAAGTACTCATCTGTTGTATGAATAGGAACTTTTTTGTGTCGAATAGTCGAATTCCTGAGTTGTCGTAGGGACTCATTTATTCCAATCTTGCATGGATGAAAGATAATTATAATTTATGGAATTAATGATATTTGTTTTTTGTTTTTCAGTTGACAATTGTAGGGAATTTCAGTGGGGTGTAAATAAAAGACGCGATTGAAACGAGGGCTGTTTATTGACTGACTAGTGTTTTACATTTTACTTCAAACGAAGAATTGGTAAACGGTGCAAGTGCACAGCAAACAACTGCGGATAGATCATTCGATCGCTAGGGCCAATGACAATTTGGGTAACAGATTCTATATACAGATTGAAGTAGTTTATGTAGTTAAAATACTGAACGTACAGTCTATGTTAAAATTAGACGTACCAAACTAAAAATGACTACACAATTTTACTGAGTTCATATCTCTGGTTTACAAAAGAATCAAAATCCTTAAACTCAAATTCACCAAATCCTGCCAATTGGGTACTATCAGTCGTTCACTGTGTAGCTGGGCTGTGTTCACGTTGTTAACCATCGCATTCCATTGGAGAAATACTGCGTAACCTCTCTCTACTCTCCCTTAAACGTGGAGGATGGTCTCTTTTTGTCATTTAATTTATTTGATGTATCTGCTGGAGCCAATCACTTCTTCCTTGCCTGCATATTTATGTACAGGTTTAACTTCTCCTCTTCCACTACAATTCGGTGCAAAAGCGCTTTAAAAGCGATTATCAAGATCAAATTCAACTTGTTGAATAAACGAGAGAATCCTTGCTGTGGCTCAGTGGACGACGACTCTGAAACACACCCCGAACATGCTGTGATAAGAATATGACATATCACTCAATAAGTCCCGGGAAATATAGGGGCCGCCAATAAAAAAAAAAATAATATTAAATTAATAATTTTTGTTAGTGACGCCCCCTAAAGGTCCTTGGACTTATTGGGTGATCTTTTATTGCATATAGACAAGTCAAATTAGTACTCCTTCTCATCCTCGAGATCGGAACCTTTTCCATCGCTGATGTTAATGCTGACACCTTCGTCGGGACGCTTGTGTCAATATTTGCACAATGTCCTTCTGATATTTTGTAACCGTTGTTCTTCGAGAGAATATTTATCGACAAGTATTTGCTCCCCAGTTGCAACTTCTGAATGCCATTCGGACTACAACATCGAGAACTCAACTGGCATATGCCTTATCAGGGCAAGGTCCATCGTCTGATTTGATATATTGTACTTCGGTCATCAGTTCTCTCCTGCAGCACTTGCTTTTCCTGCATATTGACTTGGGCTTCGTTTCGGTGGTGGCCAAGTTTCCATTTCATTGTTTTCTCAGTTTGCTTTGAAGCCATCACCGCTTTAGTAGGCCCTCTCTTCCTCCCTTCTTTTTCATTATAGCCATATCTACTTGTTTTCTCTTCTACCACGTTCAGTCACTCCGGTCATGTTCCTCGAAGCATTGGCTACTTGCTGTGCAGTCTGTTAAGGCACAGATGTGCCTTTTAATTGCATCTACTAGTTTTTTTTTCCAAAGTTGCTAAGACTTTATGGACCTTATCGCTACCTCGTTCAGCAAATTCCTCATCTTAAGCAGCTCAAGCGTTTCCTGTCGTTGGTGCACTGCACAGGGAAGCAGTTTCATCAAAATCGTTTTTCACATTCATGAGTGCTGTCAATGAACATGTATTCCTTCGCATACTCCTTAATTTAATCTATTTGAACTTCTTTTACCAGCCATTGAGTGGGGGTTTTGTTGTCTTCGACTGCAACAGCTGACTGACTGTCAACAAAGTGTGTACTGACCTGATCGATTACAAAGAATCGTTGCGCTGCTTGGCGGTGCCAGACATCTGACATAACTGTTCCTTCTCTCCAACTCTGCTACGGTGCTTCTTTTATCTGTACGTCAAGGAGTCGTAGGAAATGAAATAAATTCTTGTCTAGAGGTTTTTCCTTCCTGAACCATCTGTAAATTTGCGTCCGCATAAATTTGTAAAAACGCCTCAAAAATCCATCACACCATTTGTGTTATAGTGAATTCTGTGACATATCGGAAACGACACGCCATCCAAGTGTGAGTCTTCAGCATAGTTTAAGAAAATTGAAACCCTGCAACATTCTCATAAATTTTTTTGATTTACTCCTTTACCTTCAAATTCTAATAAATTTACAAATCCCATCATAACTTCTTAGCCCTCACCCAGAAACAAACTCAAACTGTTAATATTCCCGTCGTCGTCGTCGTCGTCGTCGTCGTCTTCGTTCTTGTCGTTTCCATTCTCACACACTGGTGATCGATAAAATTCAAACAGGTGAGCTGAGCTTGTGGTCTGTTATGCGAATTTTGTCCGAATAAAGAATGTTTTCATATTTTTTTTTCATTTTTCTGTTAACATTGAAACGCACCGTCTTTGCCAATGGTTACCATTCATCACAATGAAGTTTACAGAAAAAAAATAAGTTTGGAACAAAGAAAACGTTTTTGTTGGTGCTGTGGTTGGGCTTTCCTCATTTGTTCTGTTTTGTTTTTACTTTGAACTTGGGCTCTGGTGTTGCTTTATTTTGTTTTTGAGTTTGTCCTAAATGTTCTTTCCATGTGTTTAGTTGTAATATTTTTTCTTTATTTAATGTTTAAGCTTATTTTTCGTGTCGAATTGCATTGCATCTGAGACATATTTAGTGTTACTAGATACAGTTTCATTCAATTTTGTGGATTTTAGCTGCTAAAAAAGTGCGAAATCAACTATTTAGCGTGTCGAAAGCACTTGTCATGGGTATTTCCAAAATCATTTAAAGACGTTAAGGGAGCATTTCATGTCATAAATCATAAATATTTTGTGTGAACATTATACCGTTCAGTCATATAGTCGTCAAGTATAATTGTGTGCTACAGAGATTAGGGATGTAAAATGAGAAATTGAAAAATTTTAATTTAGAAATTAAAGTTTGAATTTATGACAATTTTTAATGTCAACATAAAACCCCACCACTTTTTTTGTATGAAATTAAATGGTTTTATTAAGTACATATAGAATGAGTCAAATGAGCGTGATTTTGATCGATAGCTGTCAGCCACTTTGAATGTGGTTCCATTAACCCAGGCTCTTATGAGCAAAAAACTGTAGCAACTGATTTTCAAAAACCTTTCGTGAACTTTTCACCAGCAATATCGTTCGCCATAGACAGAAACAGGTAGTCATCACTTGTTCTGGATAGACAAACCATAATAGACTTAGATTATGTAATGTAATGAATTTAAAACCGAAATAAAAGTCATATAAAACTAACTAATCAACCATCATTGCTAGTCCGGGCTATATGGTTGATGCAGAAAAACCTCCCAACCAAAACTTCTGACGATCAACGTGTATAGCCATTATCCTGATGAAAAACGGTTGCCTCTTCTATTAGCACTCCTAAGCGGTTGCTTAATGCAGACGGTCTTATTGTTGACAGTGTATGATAGAATAATGAGTTTGGCCGTAGGGAAATAGCTGGTAGTCGAAAATTTAATGTCAAACCCGACAAACGCAGAAAAAAAACTTTCTGGCAGTCAATTCTGACTTAGACACCATTTGCGTCGGTTGATTCGACTACGCTCGTTAACGGTTGATGTTGAGGTAACCTGTTTTCATACGCTTCAAAAACGGATCGATTTTGTTGCGATTCAGTAACGATTCACAGAGAGAAATTTATTCCATGAGATTTGTCTGTCGGGATTTTTTTGTTCATTCCTTGTGCAAACAAAACAGTGCTTACATGATGGCCGGCTAAACTAAACAAAAACTAAACCAGATACAGAGATCAAAGCAGAATCATGCCTTAGTTACTTTTACTTGATGGGTGACCGGGTTTCTTATTCCGTCCTGAAAAGGAAAACTTCAATTCGTCTAACAATTGTCTGATGTTAGCTTCGAACAATGTGCTAATTTTAAATAAAACCACATGTAAGCACCACGTGTAAGGTGTCAGTGAGAGTTTTTATTCGATTGCCGGTATGTAGAAACTAAAACATGTCATGAACAAAAATCAATCCGAATTTAATCGATGTCGTAGATGAAGTTTATTTGGAAGGCTGCTATGTTCTATGGCTCATTCGCATATACATATCTGCAACTAAAGATTACCCCACAAGAAAATGTTTAACGAAGTCAAATCTTTCATTCTCATGAGATAGCCGCGCCTTGAGGTTGCTCCAATGTGGAATAAATTGAGTGGGATGTACCATAGTGCTGTCGGTGTCGGTATAATTCAATCAAGGCCAAAAACAGTAAATTCATTCATCAGTAGGAGTGAGTTGGTGACCTGCTCCTGTCAGAGCAATATTGAGTGATGGCGAATGCAGCCAAAAGTTATTACTAAGAAGTGTTTCTTGAATGCTTTATAGGCCCATGTAGCCGTGTGGATTCGATTGAGACTTGACAATGTTGCTCGTACTAACTCGTTCAGAAATGAGATTCATTGGTTGTCGGTTATGGTCGCTTACCTTGAGCACCTAGGTTAGCTGCATTTTGTTGACGTCGTAATGAAAAATTAGTCTACTTCTGATCTATAAAGTCGAGCCGAAAGTCAAGATATTGTGAGTGACTGTGAATGACACAGATTTCGACTGTCATTCATAATATAAACATAAACAGCGGCGTTTTGTGTTCTCTGTTGATTAATTGAAAGCGATTGAGAACTGAAGCAGTGGTCCTAAATTTTCTTTTATGGCAACCATAAAATGGAACCGTGTCTAAACTTAACATTTATTTTTATTTCACGTGTTGTTGGACGGTAAAGTCATCCATGATGATTTAACAAAAGTAATGAAGACAGCCAATTTAACAGATGCTAACTATCAAAGTTTAAAGGTTGCTGTCGGAAGAACTATAACTTCGACTTACAAGAACATATCTAAAATCTTGGGTCATAGTGTGCTTACTAGGATCTAACACTTGAGAACGCCATTATATGAATTGTTTTGATTCGCTTAAAATTGAACATGGAATTTTAAAGTCACGATAACATTTCTGTATTGTACCAATGAAACAGGAGCGTCCGAAATGTGGATTAAAGATTTTCGAATGTGCTGAATAACTGAGGTAGGAAATTTCTTCGCCTATGTAAGAGTGTGTTTGCCTAGCCTACACTGTACAGAGACAACGGAGATAAAGGACTAGCACATGGAAGTGCATTGAGGTTATAGTCAGCGATTTTCTTTTTTTTTTTAAGTTGTTTATTGGTGTAAGAGTAAAGGGAGAATTAGATTAGATTGCATTCATTGCTACATTCGCAGACGACTGTAGGACGAAATTTTTCACCCATCCAAATGTAAATTTTTTGCATTGAGAACTTCAGTGATGAAAAATAATGACTATTTGCAGTAATCGTCTTTCCATGTATGAATATCTCAACTGCGCAAAAAGTTGGCGAGAGACCGAGTCAAGAGAAATGTTGGTTGAGGTCGGGGTCCATTCTGGACGGTAGAACCACTCCGAATAAGAGTAGAAAAAATAATCTCCCTAAAAGCATGCACGCATCAGACTTTCGTGTAAAAACTCCAACCAACAAATTTTCTTGGGAACATTGTTTGCTTTTAAGTACATACTCCACTCAACACTTCCTTTTAGAATCTGTTCTCGTTGCATTGCTATTTAGCAGTTGGTACGTAAAAGTCGAAGCAATCGCCCTCTTTCTTTTTCTCTCATGTTTATCAATAAATTTCGTTTAGTTCAAGTCTTTGTTATATAGAAGAGGCAGTATTATCAGAAGCAACATTAAACAGTGCCACCTCCCTTGTCACTTTCTTGATTAGATCCATTATTTCTTTGTGCCATTCACAGAACGTCCGTCAAAAACAAACTTGTACACACCCATTACCACACAATACTCTTCATTACGGTTTGTTTGCGTCTCTCTCATGTCTCATAGAATGCGTGAAGATCATAATGAATTACAGCACAACATCTCGGAGCATAGATTCATTACAACTGTCCCGTCCTCCATCCAGGAGTTTTGCGAGACTTGCGTTTATCTTTTGGTCTAGTCTTAGTTTTGTTTGTTTCGTAAAAAGAGAAAAAGTATCTGAATCTGTTTTGATTGCACATTTATGTTGGCGGATCTGCCTGATGTAGACCGAGCGTTTATTACCTAATGCGTCTCTAATTGATTTTTTTGTTTGTTTTTACTTGCATTCAGGTCTAATCCCGGCACACCGACTCAACCACGACGGCCAGACTTCATTGCCGTTGGTCTGAATCAGCAACAATCGCTACAACCCAACAATACCCAGCAACAGCAGCAGCAGCAACCATCACAAATATACTATGAATACGCATCCGGTCTTCCCACCCAGCAGCAGCAACAGATGATGATGCATCACGGCGGCCTCTCACAGCAGCAGCAGCAGCAGCAACAGCAACAACAGCAGCAGCGTGGCATGGGAGTTGGTGGCGCAATCGGAGGAATGATGCTAGCTAATAATAGCCAATATGGTTCGCCTCAGAGGCGTTTCCTGTCCGAGGGGGAGCTTGTCCGACAAGGCGGTGGAAGTGGTGGTCCTACCGCCAACGAATTATCCTACGCTCGAACGAACAATACAGTCGACAACATACGAGAGCTGGCCGGCAGTCCGCAGCGCGGTGTCTACATGTGGAAGGACACATCGCCAGGCTTCAACAACGGCACCAGTGGCGGCGGTGGAAATAGTGCAGGCACTATGCCAAATCATCATCCCGCCCAGTACATGAATATGACGGCGCATCCATTGAGTCATGTCCTTAATCAGGTTCGTCTGCCGCTGAACGAGTACCACCAGCAGCAGCAGCAGCACCAAATGCAATACGACATACATCACCATCGATCGAATCCGACGAGCCCAACAATAGTTGTGGCCACCTCCCAGCATCTTACACCGAATCCAGTTCAAACATCACAGCCCTATGGCATGATGCGGTACGGCGGTGGTGGCAACAACCCGTCAACTAGCACAGTGGTCGCCCAGTCATCGTCCACAAACACAATTGTAGGAAGTGCGGGTGGCAGCAATTCCGGCGGCTACCAGCCGGCACTTCGTGGTGGTGTGCCTGTATTCCCTCCAAACCCAAACCTTCAATCACAAGCATCACCACAAATTAAACGTAAGCAAACCCCAACACGACCAATGTCATTTGTGCGTGCACTAGAAATGACCGATTCCATGGAGATGCAGTCACTGGACCAGCAACAGCAGCAGGCGCGGAATAATGGCAGTGTGGTGAACTCGGCAAACAGTATGTCAGCGAACAGCCTCGGCTCCGCGTCCGTGGGCAACCAGCAGCGAGCCACCACACCCACCCCAGACAGAGCCAGTGTCTACGACATGAACTACGAAATATCCGTATAACCCATTAAGAAAGTGTCACCCAATCCTGCCTTTGGTCCTCCCTCTAAACCGAAGATACTTTCCACCTTCTTCTGAGGTCCATTCTCGTCGCGATGGGTGTGAACAGGAAAAATATCTGAGGTTGTGATTGGAGGGGGAGCTCTTCCGGTCGAAATAAGATTGAGATTGTGACAAAGCTAAATCAACCTAAAGGGAGAATGGCTTTTGTGGTTAGACTGATGGAACGTCTAGCCTGAGCACACTTCCATTTTGTTTCGTGTTTTTTTTTTCACCACCCGAAAAGCTGCTGCTGGCGCTCCCTTTCTCCCAGACTATTCGCTCTGAACAACAACGAACGAAAGCTGAGATTTCATTTCGCATTCACAATGTCGAATGCTGCGTTTCAGTCAAACGACTATCTCCTCTTTACTCCGAATTCCAACAACCCAGCGTTAGTCAAGACTTCGCTCTAAAAAGCCGCTAGTGTACAGCTTTGACCAAAAAAAAAAAAACAAAACAAAGGCAGGAAATTCCCTGTACTCATTCGCCTCATTCGATTTATTTTATACAAACGCTTTTCTACTCCCAATCCCCGAAAAAGGATATCCCTCCTCATCCTCATGTCGAACATAAGAACAGAAAACAAAGAAATGATTGATAAAGAAAACAAAACTGAAGTGAATATATAAAGAAAGAAAAGTTGTAAATTATTTTTTTACATATTTAATGAAGAAACTAACAAATTGCATATATACATATAAATATATTTAAAAAATAAAAAGAAAACAAAAATTAAAAAAAGCAAAGAAAATAAATGCAAAACAAAAAAACATGTAAATGTCGTTTTTAAGACCGTTAAACGCGGCGCACATGTGCGAATGCATCTGTGTGTGTGCATATATCGATTGAATGGTATTACGATGTGGTTAAAAAGAAATATAAATTTTAAGAAGAAACAAAAAAATATGAAATCCACAAAAAATATAAACTGTGTAAAAAGTACGTCTATCCATTAAATTTATATATAAACAACAACAACAACAAACAAACTCCATCCCCAAACAGGCTAAGTCAAAACCTTAAATTGTTTTTTTTATTATTATTATTATTTAAATTAATTTTAAGTTTCTTTTTAATTATTTAAATAAAAACAAAAATACTTTAAAGACAAAAGAAAACATTGAAAAAAAAAAGAAAACAACTGAAGTTTAACTTTAACATACGCGAGAGCGTGACTTTGAATTAGAGAATATTAATAAACATATATGTGTATATATGTATTCGCATATATATTAAATATGTATTAAGGAATGTATGTGGAGAATAGTTTTTTATACCAAACCTATATTTAGTAACTTAATTTAAATTAATCGTGATCACTGCTGATCACATCGCCGAGTCCTTTTGAACGCTTATAAACTGTGCTGCGTCGTCTGTGTGCTGTGAAAGTTCACAGGCAGGCAGGCAGTAGGTTGGGGAGATTTCGAGATAGTTGCAGTTGTCATGGTTTCTATTGGTATTTGAATGAGATGTGCTAACTTTTGCAGAATATGACTACAACTCACGTGAGAAAACAATTTGTGTTCCTTCAGTGACCCGCTCTCTAGGTAAGTAGATGCAATCAATGATAAATCTTCTGACAGTTGCTGCCATAAAAAACTTAGAAGAGGAAAATTTCAAAGCTTCTTCTAAGCTTTTTAAAATTTAGAGTACACTTGTCATTAATGTCAGTTTCGATTCTGATTCAAAAATCAAATGTGTAAAATGCCCATTTATTCTAGTGATGTGCGCCTGTCACTTTCATTAGGGGACGTATGTGAATGTATGTGCGGACTCATGATACTGAGTGTTTTTTTTTTCGCCGTGTTACGGCTTTCAATTTAATAAAGTGACTTTCACCTTGAAAGCCGTTTCAATTTTATATCTGCATAACGAAGCGATTTTCCTTTCACTTATGTGTGGAATACATTCCTCACCACACAGTGTCTTGTGCATGCCGCGATATCCTCATGGAATAGGAAAATAATCGCATCCTCTTATAGGTTAAGCAGTGCCAGATGCTCTCTGGGACTGTCCATGTGTTTCCATATTTAAAAATTAATTCCTAAAAATGTGTTTCCTTAGGAATGTGGTTTTTACTTTTCACCTAGCATACATTTTATTCTAAATTTGCAAATTATGTGAATAACCACATCACTATTACTTTTCGTGTCACAAATTGACGTATTTGACATACGTGTGTCATACGAGCGTGTTATTAAATAACAACCGAAATACGACACTAGCACGCAGAATAAGATAAATTTCAGAAAAAAACAACATACAGTCAGTGTAAAAACTCTGCGTACGCAATATACAAAATTGTAAATCCAATAAAAATTAAGTTTTAAATCAAAAAAAATTTTTTTAATTGGGTTTATTAAAGGAACGTTCAATTTAATAAATTAATAACAAAAAACAAATAAAATTCATATAGTATCTTGGGCCATTCCTCCAGCAACTTCTCTCGCCATGCTTTACTGTTTGATTTTCTTTGTTCCATTGAGTTGCTGGCTTTCTCCACACAATACCGCGTCCGTTGACTCCGAAAATACAAAATTTGCTTTCGTCTGAAAAAAACAAAAAACAAGTTTTATTGCGAATAACTTGTGAACCTGTATGAATAATGAATAAATCCAGCTTTTAATTTGGTGTACACACAGACACGTTTTCATGAGTTAGACGCATGTTTCTTAAATAACAAAATGTTCGTTTTAGAAAGAAAACAAGGGAAAGAATTTTCCGCAAATACTACGCCGATCTTATTACGTATTTTCTACACCTTGTGATGAATCATTATTACACATTTGAGAAATCGAATGCTTCGCTTTCGTTTTACAAAAATAGCATGACTTCATGTAAATTCTGTTGAGTGTAGCTTCCGTGAACTTAAAGAAATACAATGACTTAAGTTCCACTTAAGGATTGTCCAAAGAAAACGCCCGATGATAGCGGTAATTATATTGGCAAAATTCTCGCCACGGCTTCGGTGGCATACATCTATCCCTTGGTCGATTCTCTCAAATAGGCGCATTGTGCACCAAAATCTATCCCCAAAAGCAACGATTTTCGTATTTTTTGGTTTTTTGTGTTTTCCTTGTGTTGCTTTGTTGCAGACACAACAATCCAACGAAAACTTAACACAAGCTGCATAATTTTTGGGAACGAAAAAAGACTTGTAGTTGAGCGAATTGAAAAAAAATTCTACTTTGTCTTAAGCAGAGTATGATTGTGAAACCGTCTCAGTCTCGCTTATACTTTATTTCGGTCACCATTTACGGCGAGAGTAATAATTTGTTAGTAACTGCAGAAATGTGTTAACGTAAACGCAAGCTGTAAATTATTATTATAAGCACACCCTTTACCACTGGAGCTCACTCAAACGCCGAGGGTCCCAGGTTTTATTCCCGGAGTGGAACTCTCGTAATTTTCACGTACCATCTCTTGAATTCCTGATAGCACTCAAAGAGTACTATTGTCTATTCTTCTCAATCTCGCCGTTCGGAATCGGCAAGAAACTGTAAGTCCCCAAGTAGTTGCTGAAGATCGTAGGTTCTGGTCCCTTGTGGGCTTTAGTGCCACACAGATATTATTATTTCCACTGGAGCTTAGATTGGATGTCAACTTTGTTGCGATCTGTACGAATATAAACTATTGTTCTCAGTTGGAACTTGTTCTTTTGCATTCATATAGAATCCTTCGGTGGCATACATCTATCCGATGGTCGTTTCTATCTACTTGGCGCGTTGTGTACCAAAATCTATCTCCGAAAACAACAAGTTTCGTATTTTTTCGTTTTCCTTCTTTTACTTTGTTGCTGACACAAGCAACACAGCACGAAAGTGCAATATGGTACATATGTATTTCCACAACCATCAGAATGCATGAGAGGTAAATAAATCAAAATCAAATCCCCACCACTTAGCCATTGCGCCTTTTCAATCGGAGCAAACTGATGTGTAAGATGCATTTACTTATATATGTGCTGTCATTTGCGATTTCTATAACAATTAATAATACGTACACACGTGTCCATTCCATTGTCTCTATGATTATGCAAATTTTGCATAACACAACACTCCTTTTAACTGATGTTTAATTAACTCGTAAATAATTAACTTTAGTGGCTTAATCCAATTACAAATCACCTTTACTTGTACTTGTTCCTTTTTTGTGGAGCTACAGGTCCTAATCAGCAAATTACTCCTTTTAGCACCTTTTCTCGCCCAGTACTTCTAATTGTGGACGTCAATTACCTACACTGAAATCCATATTTACTTTCTATCAAAATTGAAGATGTCCTTTCTTAGAACTTATTGGTTATTGAGCTGGCGTTCTCGAGTGCTAGACTTGTGGAAATTGTAAAGAATGTGGTTGTCAATTGTAACCAAATTCATTCAGAATTCAGTTCAGACTTTTAGACGACCCCTCAATTCAATCCAATTCCAAGAAATTTCTTTACAAACCTCAGATAGATACAAACTAAAGTAATCACGCCTTCTGCAAACTGCCCGAAATCTCCCCGCATAATATTAAATTGTTTTTATAGCTAAATTGTGGATGAGCAGTTGTTTGTATTGTTTCAAAATTCATGGGCTACGGATCGTATATTGAGACAGTTCCACATGTTTGAATTATTGAATGACCTCTTTTCTGTAGAAATTAATTTAAAGCAATATATGGCAAAATGCAACTGAACGGTACTCTTTTCTATTTGTGATAGTTGGTTGTTAATTGTTTTATCACTTATTCGTATGCAGTCAGAAAGTGAAAGAAATTAAAATAAATGCTCTAAAGTTTGTACTTAATTTTAAAATGCAATATTTCGTTCATCTGTCATTTCGCCATTTCATTCGTTTAACGTCGCATATCAATCCATTCATTCAACTGCTCATCTTCATTTGTTTTTCGAATTTTGATTTTGTAGAATATTATCATTTTGTGTGTAGCGAAAATTCCATTTCTCCTCTTTATCAGTGCAACAGAGAGTATACTTAATGTTTGTTCACTTCTAGGTGGTAACAGAGAAATTTCAAATGTGTGCTTTATCAAATACAATCGCAACGGCTTCGATTCTTTACAATACATATTTTTAAGGGTAGCTTGTTTCCACACCCAGGATTAATGCTTCATTTCCTCTGAAAGATGCGGCAATGATCTAAGGACAAAGTCGATACAGTCAAATCGCGAAATCTGTTTGGCGACTTTACATGCTATCGGCGTTAGATAACCACGCTTACAAATCGCCCCAGCAAAATGCCCAAAGTGACGTCAGCAATATGGCAGGTGGGGCAGTCTTATTGGAGTTGGTTATCCTCAACTTGCGCTTGCCTTTAATAGTGGTTGTCTTTCGAACGCCGCTTTTTGAGAAAAATGGACTGATGGGGCTATCGGGTCCAAATCCTCTTTTAATAGTGACGTTCACGGAATATTATGAAAGTTATTGAATCTCATTGAATCTCAAATGGTTTGATTGTTTTCATGACTCGCCAGGGGTCTTGGGGCAATGAATATCCGCTTGAGATATCTGTATGTCAATCGAACCTGCACCATTCACTTCAACGGAAATCAGTATAGGCTAAACTATGAAATCTCTCAAAAGAGTCTTTCAAACAAGTCTTTAAAGTCTGATGGAATTGAAGGTCATGACTAATTATTTTTCTATAAAAATGGTGTCACGTGATTATGCGTCTTTGAACTTGATCCAATCACCTCGTTCAGGCTCGCCCACTGGATGGAGTCGCATTTAAGGCACCCTTAGAAAGTGGTGCACGCTCAAACCAACGAACCCCCTACGTTTGAAGAAGTATGTGCATAATACTGAGTTTCTTTTGGACTACATTTTTTCTTAATTTATGCAGATTGGTGTTGTTCCATTTCGACAAATGTTTTGTTGAATTATCCAGTCACCCAGAAATAGGCGTTCTTGGTGAAGATGAGTTTTCGATGAAAACAAGGTCAGCTTTCCAACTGTTCTTGAGCTCAATTACCGATCAAATTTCGTTGTCCTTAAACGTAACGTGCTTCTAGTCTACAACGATGTTTACACACGTTCTCTGCCGAGTTATTGTGAGACGCGTAAAATCAGTCAGGAGACATAACCGAGAAGTGGGAAAAAAGCGCAGAAATTTGACGGAACTATGTATTTTCTTGACCACCGTTTAGCTTAGTAAAACCGGTCGAATAAATGGCATCCATCGAAAAATGTCTCTTCAGCTTCGAAATTCGGCAGCCATATTGAAAGGTCATACATTTTTAAGTTAAGTATTCATATCTTCTACACTATACTTTGGATCCCTTGACGTGACTTAATGGTTGTTTGCGTTATTATTTTTGTGCTTTAATGCTCATCCAAAAATATCCACAAACAAATTCAACAAATAATTCCAAGGACCCAATTTGTTGTTTCCATAATATGTATGAGTACAAAGTATACGTTCTATAATAAATGTGACGTTATATTTAATTTGATCTTTTTCTTAAGCACTCAGTGCCTAGGCACACGGTTAAACAAACCCAAACAACAGAAAAAAGCACACATTTGTAAGTAAATCGTTTTTTCCAGCCACTTTTGAGATGGAATTCAATTGTTATTGTATTTATTTAAATATCCTTCAAATCCTAATTCACTTAGTTTTTCTTGATATTCTTTCGGCCATTATGCTAAATTAAATTATTAATAGACGCAATTGTATAGTAAAAAAAGAGTAGTACATAAATGAGCATAAACAACAAAATATTAAATAAATAATTTAAAATAACTTTCTAGGAGGTTAGAGCGAATATGTTTTTAATGTAATATAAGAGAGAACAAGTTGAACAATAATTTTTGTAACTAAAACAAATGTAATTTTAGTTTAACATTAAGTTTGCACTTGCAGTGAATAACAAACAAAAAAAGTGATTAGCTTAAAAAAAGATAAAACTTTATTTTTTTCTCGTTTTATTTTTAATTTTCTTTTAAGAAAAAAAAAAATGAAAGAAATAATTTCAAAACAAATATGAAAATATAAAACAATAAAGCTTGGTTAAACAATGCGCATAAACACAATTTAGAACACTCGTTTGTTTTTCCTTTTCTTTTCAGTTTTTATTTTTCCTGAATTTAATTTACATCCGTCCAATTGAAAAGGTAACATTTTGTACAAATGTATCGAGTTTTAAATACAGAGGTATACAATTTCACATTTGTTAAGATTTCTTTCTTTGACTTATTGTTAAGTAAATTTTGTTTGCATGCATTTTATGTCAAAATGTCATTAATGAAACATGGACCAAGTATTTCTTCAGTGTGTTTAGAAACTGGCGAATTATGTGATATGTTTCTCATTACTGCTTAAAGTCAAGAGTTGATTTACACAGTGTCAATAAGACAAAGCTCCTTATTCCTGAAATCTTGTCTAATTCGTCAGTCACTCTCTATTGGCAACAAACTATGTCTTTCTATGACATACATAATTCTTTGGGTCCCAGCACATGTTTGCCTTGTTAATACAGACTAAGTTATAGGCTAAATTCTGGCAATCATACTTGAAGAGTATACAGACAGCATGGTATCAGATGTGACTGTGACTCAACTCTTCTCTCAACTTGGGCTTAAAACCTCAGCCACCACATGGTTAAGCTAAAACATTGTTTAATTGGCTTCTAGGCATCTTGGGCTCTAGAATATAATCTCTGGTTAAGCTGTCGGTTAAGTTCCTTAAAATCTAGGGCTGGCAGACTGCCATGCAGAAAATGGTTTTTGGTTCCATCAGTGGTCTCGCTTAAACCGTACAAGACATTAAAAAAAATGTATGTTGGTTTACATAAGCAGGCTTCTTCCCAATTTGATCATTGTTCAGTGATTAGGGAAATCTATTGAAAGACTGTTAAGTTGTCGATCAGCAGCAGATTACTGACGACACTTGAAGAGGACCAATTATCCATGAAAAGCTTATCAAATCTCGCCATTCGGAGTTGGCAAAAACTGTAGGTCCCTTCTACTCACGAAGGAACAGTAGCACCCATAACACAAGTAGTTATTGTAGAAGCTAGGGCCTGCTCACTTAGTGGCACTCAATTATTATTACTTGAACTCAACGCAGAAAAGGAAACTGTTAACTTAACAAGTGCCGCCAGTTGCGCACTCCAAGTTGGTTGAGGTCCTTCTCCACTTGTGTGCGTCACCTTAGCCTAGGTCGTCCTCTGTTGCGTTGTCCCAATGGCTTAGATTCGAGGACATATTATATTATATAACTTACACAGTTCCAAATTTAAGCTACAAGGCATCCAAGTAGTAATTTGCTGGATTAAAGGCCACTAAGTCTGTAGTAACAATTTTGCAATGCGTACGTGCATTAAAATTTGAAATGGAAAAACTTACATTTCCACTTAACTTTTATGACATATATGATACGATTATCATCGGGAGGGCTCTTTATATCATTAGCTCCAACTGAATGTTACAGCATCTATCAATTTTTGTGGTATTACGGAACGGTTCACTTTTTTCTATGAATCATTTCCTAATCAAATTTGCAAACAGATCACAATTCTGAACACAGTTCGTTAAAACATTTCGCCAGAGCTCGTTGTGCACAATTGCCATTGCAATATCAGGAAGTGAGGGGATGTATCGCATCTTCATAAAAACCAGCCGGCTTAGCAAAGATTATCGTATTAAGCTGAATTGTCCAAACTCTACTGATATTAAGGGAAACTGTTTTTAAGTTTTACCAAACTCGAACTTTCTTTTGTCGGACAGCCAAACTTCGGCCATAACTGATTGGAATTTTATTTTGTTCGAAAACATATTCTATTCTTAACTACGGTTATGGTATTTATTTTGTAAACGGTACAAACTGCAGTGACTAGACAGGTATTAAAACTAGGGGATGGCATATAATAAAGATCTATTGAGTTTTCCAGTTTCAAAAATTCGCCAGTTAATAACATTTTGACTTAAATTGAGACTAATTCAAAAAATTACAACATTCTCAAATAAAATTCTTCTGAAATATTTCCGCTTTTAATACAGAATGAAAACAAATAAAAATCTTATACAAATGTGAACAAATTTCTTGATTTTTTTTTGTGTTGCCATCTATGTTTTCACTTCATTTTTTAATTATTTTTGTCAATGAAAAATATCTTATCTCAACCTTAACATTAAAAAATCTATAAACGTTAAATTGTTTTCGATTTACAACGATACTATATATTCCGAAGATCTTCCTTCTCATTAAATGCATATATTTAACGGACAAAAATATGTAGGTGTATAACTTTATTGTGGTTAAAATAAATGATTTGTGGTTGTATTTGTATGAAATAGTAAAAAAATATTTTGTAAATTAATTATAAAGAGTAAAAGCCTTCTATCAATGTATCTATAAAATATTTCGATTTTCTCAAACATTTTAAAAATAATGTTAAAATATGCAATTTATTATTATTATTTTTCGGTTATTCATTTATCTTATTAAAAAAGGAGCCTTAAAAATAATTCTAAAATATTACCAAATGCGTTGGTTATTAGCTTTCATTAAATTAAATGTTTATCCGAAACGAGGCTTAAATTTATTGTCAAACCTAATTATAGAAAGTCTGATGATTAACAACATTTCAGTCAGAGACCAGTAAGAGAAGGAGACGGTTATTTCCCTCGTGTCAGCAATGAAACATAACGTTCTTCAAGGCTAACACGTCACAAGAAATTTCGAGACGGTAGTTTTTTAAGCGAAACGGAAAACTCAGTGAAAGACGAGGAATGTGTGTTTGATATTCCTTTTTTCTCCAAAATGTGTCAAACCCGTGAGTGAAGTAGAGAACAAATCAACTGGACATCTCCATCTATTCTGGAAAACCTGTGTGATTATTAAAACTCCCTGTAAAAAGCGTCGTTGGTCATCAATTTAGAGTTTTTGAAATTCTGACCAATATTTCATAGACCTTGACCTTCACTTGAACTGTGAAAATTGTTATGTGCTTTTGAGCACATTAGGTCAGAAAGGAAAAATGGAAGAGGAGATGATTTTCATATCTTATTAAGAAAATATAAAAAAGAACCTAGAGCCGTTTCGTTAAAATGTCCTTGCTATCCATTTCATTTAATTTAGGCCACAAGACGTAAAGAATCGTTAACATATTGCTCAATAGCTTGACCAACGCCAATTTCGACAATATTGATTGTTGTCATAACAATTTATATCAGAAATGTTACTCATCCCTAAACATGAGTTTTCTTTAAATATTTAGATCGTTTTTTTTTCTGCTTCAACCATATATCTTCGGCTCCTCTACCAGCTGAATGACCAGGCAGATGCAGACTTAAACCTCAATCCAAAATTTGTTAGGTTGTGGTCTGCGAAAAGTGGAGTTCTTGTGAGCGATGTGACTGCCTGTGATTCTTCTGCATACGTCAAAAAATAACGACGATAATTTAAAATAAACTTAAAATTGAAGCGAGGAGAATAAATTGAGTTGGAGAGAGTGGCATATAGTGGTTTTCCTTACATAAAAATCAGAAGTCTTTTCAGTACGATAAGCCAGGCGTAAAAATCTGGATGTGAATTTGAACCAACCATATTCACATAATACAATTTTATAATTTTCAAGCGGCATTGAAAGCTCTGTTAATTTATTTGCTAGACTCAATAAGTGAAAGTCAATTTTAAAGAAATCACATCAACAATATGGCCGCTGGCTTAATTGACAAAGTTCGGAATTCGCTACTGCAAGTGCTCGTAGGTTGTTGTCTTCTGTATATAATATATATAGCATGGTTTAATAAGTTCCAGGTCTTATTAGGGATATACAACTTTTCGGTAACATCAAATTGCATTAATTTGAAAATGAAGTGCTAGATAAAAATGAGTTAAATTCGTCATGAAACTTTGTTATGTTCGACTTTTAATTAAAGATTTTATTCGGCCATTTTCTTCTCAGAAGACATTTCTCATGAGACATTTTTTCAAACGAACATTTGTTTAGGTTTGGAGGCAAGCAAAACAGCTACAGTTAAACCATGCAACTGTATACATATATAGACTGTCCTGGATACGTACCATATTGAACATATTAAAAAATTGTGGCGTCATAAACTTGTTACCGCTCTGTTGCACTTTTTCGTCGCTATTGTCACCAGCTACAGTTAAGTTTCTGGTTCAACTGTGTTGTGTGATAGTGTATTGAAATATTATTTACTGTTTCACATTTTTACAAGAGCCGTTTTTAATTTGACATATAAAACTGTTGCTTTGAATACAGCGAACCAGTCAATAACAGACGATTTTTTTGCTGGATAGTCTGAATATTAAGCCAAATCACCTCCCTTAATGATTTTTGTGTTAATAATTTTGTTATGCAGTCTATAAAGAACCAGATTATCTTCTTCAGTGGCCACTTGCGTTGCGCATTCTATTGTTGTCCTACAAGTAAAGGGGACCACACATTTGTTCTGACACTGACACTGAGCTGTATGAAGGTTTTTCTTAACAGATTAATTTTTCCCAAGTCTTGTCAGCCGTTGGAGAGTGGTGAAACCATGAAATGTATGAAATAATTTATTTTTTTGTTTCAGAGTTTAGACTTCAACCGTGAAAGGTGACGCACCTATTCGCTAAGCTATGGCAACCATATTACCCGATCAATCTAACTATAACACATATTTGATGAATTAGAACATTATAAATTTGCCCCCAGCGTACATGAAGTTTGTTTCTTTTCAAATAAATTATGCATCAAAATTTATGTCTGTCTATAGAATGCGTCTAGTTCAATAGCCAACCTAGCTAAGAACACAATGCTGCAGTGTCCCCGACTCCTACGCAACTCAGATCAACTTTCATTTTCACGTATCAGTGCCAGTGAGAACGCAAATGTACATGAATGTAGATGTGTTTCAAACTTCAATCATTTTGTTGCATAAGAGAATCAGACCTCTTCCATTTGTGATGATGTTTTATATATATATGCACTTTTGTGAATAATATAACAGGCATAAGCAAATGAAAAAACAGAAAATCATTCTTACGCCTTGTAATTCATTAAATACTTAGTTTTTATTTATAAAATATGCGCAATACCGCGTTTGAGAAATAAAAAAATGTAATCAAGTGAATCGCGAACCTACCACAGACAAGTCATTATCCCCAAATCTTGAAATAGGAGAGAAAGAGTTAAAATAAAGCGGTTAAAATCTTGGAGGAGACCAATACATGGGTTTCTTCTAAAATTTGATCATTAATTGTAGCACCCGCCTCAAGACTTTTTCACAATTTGGACAGTTGCAAGTTGAACACAACACTGCCTTCTGCACGATAAATGGAGGATCGATATTGATTCTTATGGGAATCTAAACTTCCGAATTGGAAATTAATTTTTTTCTTCAATGCTGCAAGATATTTCTAAATGCAAATATACATCTAAAATTGTGGTCTCAAAATGGCTCCAAGTACCACTTAAGTTCTGTAGGATACACCACCTTCTATATAAACACACACATTGAGCATCAGAAGTGGTACTCAAAGTAGGAAGAAACATGTCAATGTGAGAACTAAGATCAACTCCTAAGATTTCAAAAATTTAAGACATTTAGCTTAAACTTGATCAGTGGCGCACATTCTAAGACCTGGTAGAAAGTAGTAGCATTCAGTCCAGAATTAAAAGGAAACGAAACAAAACAATTTGTTCCCGAGATTGTTCATCAAACTTGGCGCCCAACGAACGTCTTTATCCTTAAGTCTTAGACTTCTAAGTGGATACGATAACTAAACCATGACAAATAAGAAGTGGGACATTAATAGTACTCTCTTTCTTGTATTTAAATTTATATGAATTCACATTTTTTCTGCACCGTCTAAAGTGATGTGTAGAAACATAGAAATAGCGTTAAACCTTCTCTTCGGTTTATTTAATTTATTAACAACATTCCGCCTATTTATGAGTTAATTTAGAAGATCGTAAGGCATTTAAGAAATATAATTTTGAGGCCATTTCGAAACAAGTCGAATTTATTGTTAAAAACTAAACAAAAGAAATAAAAAAAAATCTATATTGGAACCAACTATCACAAAGTAGAGCTCAAACTAATTCAATTCTTCATTCAAATTGTTATAAATTATTGATCCGTTTCCTCTTCGAACTAAACAGAAACATATTTAATCATATAAGTCAAATCATTTAAGTATAGCTATGTATAAATAAATTTAAAGTTAAATTGCATAATTAGCTACATTTAAAGTAAATATATAAATTATTGAGAAACAAATTATCACTTTCATTAAATTTCATTGACTTCAAACAAATGAAGAAAGCAAAACTATATATGTATACTCTATATTCATTCAGTCATCTTAGCTTAAAGAATCAAAAGGAAAACAAAACAAATTAAATACCCTTCATATGTAAAATATGTATTATACGAATCCATGGAATGTTTTATATTCACATTCATTCACACACTTGTACTTTGTTATGTCGATCGTCGTCAAACCCCATTTCGCATACACTTGAATTGAACTAATTACTTAAGCAACCAAACCAGCGTATATTAGACTCAAATAGAGCATTTATGGGGCAATTGGAATACCGTAACTAATTTGAGAGAGGTTTGTGGTAAATCTTTAGTTTGCTTAGAGAGATTTAAATGAGAGTCAACAAATGGTTATTGTATGTATAAATAAATTGAAACCTTTCTCAACTAATGCTAGGTGAAGAGAAAACAAAAATTAAAAGAAAAAAATAAATATTAATCGTTTTTTAAGAATTATTTTTGTACAAAGTTAAAAACTGAAAATGTGAAAAAAACAACAGTGTAATAATATTTATTATGATTAGTGTAATATTTTAGACAAGACAACAGAATGAGATTCAAAGTGAAATTGAGGAATGTACATAAAGACAAAAAAGCAAAACAAAACAAGAAAAAATAAAGGAAGATATTGTTTGAAAATATAAACCAAAATGTCGTTTGGATGACCGTTCATCGATTTACGAGTAAAAGCTTATTTTTTAAGTTAAAAGTTTTCTTTTACAATTTTTATCACATTTTTATAAAATGTTCTGATAAAGCATTCCGCAGGCTATAAAAGTTATCTTAGCAACATAAAAGTAAACTTTCAAAACAAACAAAGTTATTTTCCAGATAAATGGTCAATTAATTCATTAACTGATTAGATCTATCGATAGCCGAGAGGGTTTATCGATTCAATGAATCCCCTGTCAGTAGCATAAACCGACACAGTCGTGCTTTTACTTTCAGTTCAAAGAGTTGACGGCTAAGAAGCTGCAAAATGGTGTATTTGAAAATTGTAAGTCGGTTGTAAATTTCGATATTACAGAGATTATGTAACGAAGGGACTGCTAATAAAGAGAGATTGTCTCTTTCACGGAAAACGGCGCCATTTGATTTAGTGTTGTGTGGAGGTCTTAAACGAGTGTGATACTTCGAAAGTATACGATTTTGATTTAAAACTTTCCACAATTTAGGCGCTTTGAAACAAAAAAAAAACCTAAAAATATAAGCATTTGAATTAACAAGATATGTGAACTTCTGAGTTGAACTTGCTAGACAGTCGATAATCGTGCCTCGTAACTAGACTGTGGACATTTAATCAAAAATTCAATTTCCGGTATACTGCACCTCTATTTTTGAATTTATTAAAGAAAATAATAGAATTTGTGGAAAGGGTGGAGAAATATTAAATACATTTGTTTCTTCCATCGATCCGAACACACTTTTCATTGTTTTGGATTCAAAAACAATTTATTTAAAGATGTGATTGAAAATAAGGACATATCCCTTTGACAGTTTTTGGAATAAGATTTTCTGTTAAATGCAGTATTTCCATCACTCTATCGGTCTGTTCCAAAACTTCAAGTTGTTTCTGCCACAAAAATACCCCAAACACACAGAATTTCGTGTACACATTGTTCGTGTTTTCGAAAATTTCGCATTGTAGCATTTTGTATCGATTTCTTACCTCTGGCAATTTAGTCTGTGAATTGACTATGTTATGAAATAGTTCATTTAAAAGAAACGAACGAAACACCCATGAGTTCAAAATTCTGAAAGCCGAAAATTCTGATATCATAGAACATGACAAAGCAGCTATCACTTCTTTTGCATAGTTCGAATTTCGCACTTCTATAGGAAACTTCTGTAAAGTAAAGGGCACGATAACACCTTGATGAATGAAGATTTAAGTAAAAATAGTTTAAATGTGGAACTTAGTTAAAAAATAATAATTGATGGAATGTTTAAATGAAATAAAACGTTCGTGTAGATCTTATGGTGTGCCAAGCGTTGAGGTAACAGGATAGCAATCTATTTCCTATTCTAGTTGATACTTATGCCTATTTTTTTTGTAAAGAAGGCCTGATTTTTTGTACGCCAAAATTGAGGCTTAAATGACCTCTATTCGGTTTTATAACATATTTTGAGTTTTGACTCCCAATTGAAGCAGTTTTTAAAATGATACGTATGAAGTGTGGGGTCCATGGGCTGGGCTGATCTAGGTATGGACTTCCTATAATACAACTCATTGCATTTGCCTATACTTCCGTTTTGTGTGCAATGCTCGGCAGCGTTTTTGTGAGATCAACATCCACCCTTTTTCGTAATATGGCGTTGTAAATTGCCGTTTCTCTCGAACGGAACTTACCAAATCAGTGTCGAATGATTATTTCCTTTATTGCGTCATTTATATTGTAGCTTTCATAGATGCATTGTATCCCAATTAAAATGAACACATTACACACACGATAATAAAATAACTGCACTTGCAACAAACGCTTTGTCTAATAAAAAAAGCAATCACTATGTTGTACAGAAGTTGTCTCAACAGCTTCTTGTTGTTGTTAAGCGGACATTTCATTTTTTCCTTAGACACACAAAAATACTAAGGTGGGACTAAAGGCATAAAGTTAGACTTAAATCTTAGGAGTCGTTATTTTTTCGTTGGTATCCCTAAACGAAAAGTAATTTTTTGTTTTGTAGGAGGTTGGGAAACACTGCACTGCAGCGCTCAGACTCGAAAATTGGTCCATTGTACTACCAGGCAGTAATCTTCCTTTAATGTATTTTCTTCTTCTTTCGGAGGAAAACCAGTAAGCGCTTCTATGATAAAGAAACTAGGTTTTCAGCTTCCACCACATCCCACCACCAAACATCCGACACCTGTTCCGAGCAATGGCGGCACCTTGACAGAGTGCTCTGCAGTATCGTCGCAGGCGTCGCATAGGGTATCATCACTTAACCCAAGCACACTTACATATATGCATAGCGAATGTGAAGTGTCGCATAAAACGCCAACAAGGCATCTGCAGTGTTTCCTATCAAGAGAAAACAGAAAAGCCGTTTATTTCTTGCTGACGTTTGGGAGCACGCACTTGATCAGCGTCCAACCTGGAGAGTCATGCCATCTCTGGTTGTGCTGTCGAGAGACCCAACCATCGCGGAAGCCCTAGCCAATGACGCAGGCATTCCAAGGTGGGAAAAGTAAATTGTTCGCGTTAAAGTTCGAAGTATATCTTATCAATCCTAAACTTTTTATTCTGTAATTGGAGGTATATGCGACGTCAGGCTTCGGGTAAAACGCTGTAAAACGTAATTTTTCATTGAAATCTTCAAACTTCTTACGGAATGCATGTTGGCTGGTGCAACAGAAGATTTTATTTTGCGAAGCGATGATAATACTTGATAAGACACAATGGAGCTTCCATAACTCCAATTTCTAAAATTTGTGGAAATACATACTTATATTCGACAAGTGTTCATTCATATATTCGTATGTTCGACTTGTACAATCTCCGAAATAAAGAACTGAAAACAAAAATGTTGAAAGTGCGAAGTTTGAAAAGCTTAAGTTATAGAGAACGTCGTCTTAAGGAAGTTCCAGTTGGTCTGATCCTCTGTATAACATATTGTTTCACTGTATCATTGGCACACATGCCAACAGATAAGGTCAACCACAGTTGATTTCTGTCTTATTTGGTGGAATGAGGAGGAAATAGAAAGCACCTCTCACTGTCTCTCACTGCCTATATGAAATCCTTTCTTTTACTTCGATAATCTGAGCGTATCCAGTACAATGTTTTGAAATCAGATGATAAAGTCGTTTATGTTCTGAAGATAATTGGGTGATAAATGAACATGTGTACGTCACAAACTCCTTTCCGGTGATATCGTTAATTGATGATAAATGTTTCACACAATTAAGCGGATACAAGGTGCTTATTTGGTGTTAATCTACAAGGTTCGAAAAAGAGTAACACTTTTCAAAAATGTACAATCACACCGCTGTAAAATGATTATGAGAAACTGAAAAAAACAAAATATATGCAACTTCGTCGCATTCGCCTTTTTCTTAACTTCGTAGCTTGGACATTAATTTAACAAAACTGTCTTCTTTTAGTGCCAATCGTCGCATCAACTTTTATTGCTTGACGCAATCAATCTGGAAAAGCTGTTGAGATTATCAGTAAATCCCAGCAATCCACTGATCCACTTCAAAACATTTAACTGGAAATTTCCTCCAATGCGCATCTGGATTTGGGTTTACTTAATGACTCACAGTCGACGACGGTTTTTATTTATCACAAGTAATCTGAGTACAAGACTGTTGACTATGACTTATCTTATCGTTCACTTGTATCGAATGCAACTTCTGGCGCACAATTAGAAACAGTCAGGACAAGTTTATAGCTCTATACTACAGGAAGTTACGCTCTTAATGATTCATTGGTGCTTCTGACCGATTCTATAACATGTTTTCTTGTGTCTTAAATATAGAAACACCCATGTTCTCTTCAATTTAAACAAACACTTGTTATCCTATTTCAGACGCTGATACTTTCACTCATCATATGCATCGCCGCAACAGTAAGTAAATCCACAAGAAGTCAAATTTTTTGTCTAAACCTGTTCCTCTCTACAGGAACTCATTCAACCACTGGTTCTTGTTCACGGAGGAGCAGGAGACATTGCAGACTCTAGAGTTCCCACCGTCATGGAGGGCGTCAAACTTGCGGCTCGAGCTGGATTCAAAGCCCTTCAAGAGAGCGGAAATGTTCTTGATGCAGTTGAGCAGGCTGTGCGTCAAATGGAGGCCAACGTTCAGTTCAATGCTGGCAACGGATCCGTCCTCACGTGGGATGGCACAGTTGAGGCAGACGCGTCCATAATGAGTGGCGTTGATCTAGATGGAGGATGTGTTTCGATTGTCAAAAATATCTTGCACCCCATTTCGGTGGCTCGGAGTGTGATGGAAAAGTCCCAGCACACCTACATAGCGGGTGAGGGACTGACAAACTTCGCCATTGCAAATGGATTCGAAATTCTGCCAGAAGGTGCACTGGTTACAGAGAATGCCAAGCTAGCCCTCGAAGCGTACAAGAACAGCACATCAGGCGGCAGTGCAGAACTGCACGATTTCGGAAGCGCCGGTACAGTAGGAGCTGTGGCTATTGACGCAGAGGGTAATTTGGCTGCTGCCACCTCCACGGGAGGCTTGATTGGAAAGCTTCCCGGTCGGATTGGAGACTCGCCCATTCTCGGAGCAGGAACGTATGCAGAGAACGGTGTCGGTGCCTTTTCGGCGACGGGACATGGCGAGTCAATAATGAAGTACAATTTGGCCTCGAGGGTTCTGCGCCTGATCGAGATGGAGGGCATGACTGCGCAGGCTGCAGCGGAAATCGCCCTGGAAGCCATGACAAATCGCTTAAATCACACAGCTGGAGTGATTTCAGTCGATGCCACAGGAAGCGTTGGAATTCACTTCACAACAAAGCGAATGGCGTGGGCCTATCAACAAGACGACGTGTTGCACTTTGGCAACGAAAGAGGCGAGGATAACTTTGAAATTATCGGAGAGCCCAAGATTTAGGAGAGCTTCCATTTACCGTGTAGCATCATTTCATTTATACTGTAAATGTGTTTTATTTGCGTCATTAAAAGTATTCGTCTCTTTTTAATCTTTCCCTGGTTGGACATGAGTCAACAGAGAGCTGAACGGGGTGTGATTTCAATAAAGCTAGTTTATTGACAAGTGTCTACAATATTTTTTGCAGATCATCAAATTTTCAATCAAATTTTTTTGATGCCAGTCTCAGGAATGACATCCTCTGAGGTGTAGAAACTTGTATTTGTTTTCAGTAAAACCTTGGCGACACTCTTTTAGATGTGTCCTCAAGTTAAAGCAGCAGCAGCAGAAACATGCTGTTCTCGAAAGTCAAAACTACGAACACCTGACTTCAGGTTTGTTCTAAATTTCTTCGTTAGGCTATTCTAAGCCTGCTTAAATTAATTTGAGCTTATAGCTTGTGAGAGATATTTTTACACTCTGTAACGTATGTTTAAGATTTTTAGACCTTGTGACGTATGTGGAACATTTTCAAACTCTGGAGCGTAGGTAAACAAAATTTAAAATCTTGGGCATACCATCGTCATCATTTTCAGTGACAAGCTTGTTCCACTTAGGGAAGCCGCTCGAATGCAACCGGGTGAGTTTATCGAGCCACCTCGTCTTGGGCTTACCGAGCGGTCGCCTACCTGATAGAATTGAACCTTAGATGAGAATGAAGGAAACATTCGTACCGCATGGCCAAACCACCAAAGTATAGCCCTTTCCATCAGATGAAGTAGCTGCTCAATACTGAGTTCACCCTGCACTATAGCGTTTTTCATGCTATCCCGTAGAAATCTCGTTCGGGCGCTTGTTTTAGCGATCTTATTCTTTCGGTCATTACCCAAATTTCATCACCGTAATAAACAGAGCCTAAAATCGATAACTAGCCTTTGGCAAAAACTGCTTAAAAATTAATTCAACTTGGCCAATCCTACAAGAAAGTTATCACTCGTAAAAAAGACAAGTGTTTTGGAAATCACCAATCCTTCTTGCTGGATGCGAGGACAATTGTCATCTGAGAAAGAAATATGACTTACTCTATGTAGTACACTTTCAAACTGCGATGAGATTGTTTTTTCATAAATAATATGGCCTATTCTTGAATAGTTCTGTTTACAATTTGATCTATTGTCTGTCAAGAGAATCTAATGGAAAAGACTTTAAATGAACTGTATATGAAGTGCGGCGTACCTTTTTATGCGCCTAGTGGTACATAAGGTATAGAGTGAAGCAGCGTTTATTATGATACTAATGGTTGGTTCCAAAATGATACAGAATGTCGGTATTATATAAAAAATATTGATCTACGTTTGGTTGGTTGAGGTCCTTCTCCATTTGTGTGCGCCATCTCAGCTTAGGTCATCCTCTGTTGCGTTATCCCAATCCCCAACTTTTCTGGCCGGAGCAGTGGTGTTCATACACTCTACATAGCTAAGCCGTCTTATGCATTGTATTCGAAGAACCTTAGCTAGCCTATAAACTTCGTCGTTGAATCTTCTCCTCCAGAAGCCATCAACGCAAACAGGTCCAAAAATCGCACTCAAACCATTTCTCTTGAAAAGATTAAAGCTTTCCTCATCCACTTTTAGTAGTGTCCACGTTTTGGCGCCGTAAAGGATTATTAAGCTGTTGTAAAGCCAGTGTACTCGTAGTTCTTTAAGAGAGGGCTCCAACATATAACTTAGTTGCATCTTGAGCCCAAAGAAGCAGCGATTGGCAAGAGTGATTCTGCGTTTGATTTCGGTACTGATGTTGAAGTCCCTAAGTACTGAACGTGGTCTTGGAACATTAAGGCGACATAATTCACTACAGCGATGTCAGTTGAGGCAGACACTGAAATGATGTTGCATTGTATAATGAATGGGAATATTTATTTTGTTCAGTTTGTTCACCTTGTCGAGGGTATGAACCAAGAAGAGTTTTTCAATTAGAACTATTGACAAAAGGTAATTGAAATATTGTTTTGTCTTGAGGGTAGTGATCCAATCCTGTTCTTGAAATAAGAGTGTGGCTAAATAAATATCTGACTGAAGGCAGTACGACGCACATTCGGATTAGGCTGTAATATTGCATTGACATTTCAATGTTTCAACAACAAATTTGGATCTGAAAGGGCCCTCCATAGACTCGAATGTCTGTGTGTTACAAGTATTACTATGTTTGCTGTACGAGTAGATAAGTACGTTTCTTTTAGCACAGATTTCGAATTTCTGTGAGAATTTCTAAAGAATCACATTAATCAATCACTGAGCAGGAAACTGTTTCACTTTTTACTTGAATCTTGAATACTTGAAGCTTATTGTTGCATGCCTTGAAGAATATTTATTGCTCCTCGTAATTCGCTATTATCAAAATACCCCTAAGTGAAAGCCCCCACGCTTGATCCATGATTCCTTTGGTGATCGCATTGCATCAGCAAATGAAACCAACAAGCCAACTGGCCAGTCATAGGCTGTTTGACTGGAGCGGAATTCATTGACCCATTTCCCGGCGACCTGGGTGTGGTGTGTGCTGCCCTGGGCATAAGGAAGTCCATCGACTGTAATTCATTCAGACCAGCTGCCAATGACGCCCGGCTAATGAAAATCATCACAGAGCTGGCACCGCCTATAGAACCACGTGCACTGATTGTGCCGGTGTTGAGGCGAGTTTTACCTTTACGACCTTGCGATACCGAATTGCGGCGCTTTAGGCCAGCCCCAGCAAACAATGTTGTCGTGCGGCACCGGCTTGCGTGGAACGTAAACAAATTTACTCGCTGTCACTACGCCTTACAAGAGGGTGACACTTCTCACGCCGTATAGAAACCAGTATGCAGTAATAAAGGCGCTCCGAGTCATCGACTAGTACCGGTACGAGTACGCTAGAGCGCTATTAATTGTCTACGAGCGATGTTATGAGTTCGCTATGATTGAGACAAATTTTCAAAAAAGAGCAACAGAGACTTGAAAATTGTTTGGGTCGCGGATTCTGATGCAATGCGGCTGGTGAATTGCGGCTTCGTCTCAATATAAATATCTGCAACTGGACCAAATGCAAATCATAAGCTCTGTGCACTTCTCGGGACGCAAGTCACTTAAGAAACAATCAAAACCAAAATCCGTCAATCATGAAGGTATCGCTGAAATGTGTTCTTAAGCACCTAGTGCTGGGCTAACAGAAATTTTTTCTTTTTTTCCTTTCAGACCTTCATCTGCTTTGCACTCTTCATTGCCGCCGCTTCGGCTTCAGGACTCGTTGGTGCTCCGATTGCCACATCGATCTCTAGTGGTCCAATCGGTCTCGCCGGAATCTCTCCGTTGGGTCTTGGCTTGGCTGGCGGTCCTTTGGTGTCCAGGATCGGACTTGGACCTCAATTGATTCAGACAGCCCCTATTGGCTTGGGAGCTACTAAGATCATCGGAGGTGGCTTGCCTTTGAGTGCTGGTCTGCCTTTGGGCGCTGGTTTGCCTTTGGGCGCTGGTCTGCCTTTGGGTGCTGGTCTGCCCTTGGGCGCTGGGTTGCCTTTGCGCGCAGGATTGTCTTTGGCATCTCCATTGACCCTTGGATCGCCTTTGGCACTTGGATCTCCCTGGGGCTTGGGTGGTCTCTCAACCCTCAACGGAGGACTTTTGATCAAGAAATAGGAACTCTGACGAATGTTTGAGTACAGTTCTTGTTTTTCTATTTCGAAAAGTAACTCCTTTTCATCATTATGCTAAATAAAAATATTTTCAATTGAATTCATTTAATTTTTTTATTTGTTTAAATAAGTTCAGTTAAGTTCTTTTTTATATTGTGAAATCGTAAGGTTTTTTGTAGAGTCACACCGAGTAAGACGGAAAGGAAGATTTCTCTTATTTTAAAAAGAGTGCATCCAACTTAATAATAAAAAAATATATGAAAGTTTTGAAATTCAGAATTAACGATCACTTATACTACTACATGTTTTTAAAGCAAAGTTAAAAAATGAGCTAATTATTGTTGTAAAAATTTCGAACTACGCCTGCTCATAGATGGTTTCGTTTTTCCTACTAGTTGTATTTGGCAAGTATGCGAAATAGATTTTTAACTAAAATGCTTTAAGATTATATTTGACGACCATATACGAGGGCTGTCTGATAAATAACCGACCTCAACGTGAAGCTAGCGGCACAAGTGAAAAAAAGTTTCTACTTCAAATTGTGCATATTATAATAGCTACTCGCCAAAATTTCAGAAATTTATCTTGCACCATTATCTGTTGACAGTCGTTTTTGTGAGTGTATTTCGGTGATTCCCCCAAAATGGAAAAAATTGAATATCGAGCTGTAATTAAATTTTTATTTATGAAAGGCAATACGCCTTCACAAATCAAAGATGAGTTGGACTCTGTGTATGGTGACTCTGCACCATCGTTTACCACCGTAAAATTTTGGGCAGCTGAATTTAAACGTGGTCGCAGGAGCTTGGAAGATGATGAACGTCCTGGGCGTCAAAAAACTGTAACCACTAACGATAACATCGCTAAAGTTCATCAATTGGTACTAGACGACCGCCGGATTAAAGTTAGAGAAATAGCTGAGATTATGAAGATGTTAAAAGAACGTATTTGTCATATATTAAACCAAGATTTGGGCATGAGAAAGCTGTCCGCGCGTTGGGTGCCGCGTTTGCTTACGTTAGACCACAAACGTGCGCGCATGAACATTTCTAGCGCTCTGTTGGCTTAGTTTAGAGGCAATAAGACCGAGTTTTGGCGCCGATTGATAACTGTAGACGAAAAAAAAAAAATAATTAAAAAAAATTTGAAAAAGTCACGTGCATCATGGTCAGGTCGGTTATTCATCAGACAGCCCTCGTATGTATATGCATACAACATATGTACATTCTGATGGACACTTAGAATATAAGGTTCTGACATACGAACATACGCGCTAGAGAGCGTTCAATGCAACGCAACATGTTTTTTAGCTGCTTTGGAGCGTTATAAAGCAACCATTCGCTTACTAAATAGGAGGTGTGCTTCGGATCATTATTTTGTTGGAAGTAAAAAAGGTAGACCTAATTTTACTGCGGAACTTCGTAAATTTCGTTTTAAAATATTCAAATACCCAATTTTGTCCATAGTATTTTCTATAAATTCGAACTTTCCACAGCCATTTAAAGCTATACAACCCCAAAACAGCACAGATCCTCCGCCGTGTTATATGGTTGATTCTTCTTTCTCAAGACTCTGCGAACAGTTTCCACTGAAAGAGGCTTATTAATTACGGATGACACCTCAGTCGCCAACTTTGGAACGCTAGATATACCGCTCGTTTTGTTCTGAGAGCAAGTTTTTTCTTCCCCTTCCAGGTCTGTTTTTTAGTGTCCCTTCATATCTATAATTGTTTATTATTTTTTGTACCGTTGCATGCGATCGCCCTACAGTTTCTTCTATTTTTCGCATCAACTTCCACTCGCAAAATAGCTTAATTATGAGCATTCTCGTTGACAAAGTAGTCTGCTTTCGCATGTTTTCCATATTTTCGCACAAAGAAGAGAATGTCAGTCTTTTCAGTTCAAAACCGTGTGCAGAAATGATCATCAGGGACATTTGTTGCTTCATTCCTAAACAAATTTGCATTTACCGATTCTACGAAGCTTGTGTATAAAGCACACATGACATCTGTATGCTAAATTTGGTATGTCGATTTGTTGTTGGGTTGTTTCCTTTTTCATGCGAAAAGTACCGGTAGGAAGTCGCCTGTCTGTGAATTTGGCATATACTCTTGTTTAAGTAATGATTGTATACCAAAAAATAAAACAAAAAAGTGGTCGGCCTTAAAACAGCACGAATATGAAGTAATGATAGGTGTATGCTCAATTTTGTGAGGTACTGTACATATATTAGGAAACTGGCCCCGCTTATTACTTTTATAGTAGATGTCTAGGGGAAGAAGAGGAAGAAAACGTTCTTCATTTGTAGACTGATAAGCATGGCTGCCCTAAATTAATTCGCAATCATACAACAATACACCTACGCATATGCGAGGCCGCGCATAGCGTACATCATCATTCGTGATTACTCATCATGACATTTGAGCATGCAAGCGAGAACGATAGCACGCACAACCGGACTACTTGCTAACGTGAAATCACTTCAAGCACAAGATCCACAGACTGGACATGCTAGGATAAGGAGTCTAAACTGGATTGAAGATGAATAGCTTTTTCATTCCGTCATCTCTAGCCACATCGATGTTTAAAAATTAAGCCATTGCCGTTATAACAGTTTTTTCGTTTGATTATAATAAAGTAGGGCTCATCCAAGAAATATGCAATAAGTTTCACTTTTTCGTGCACAGTAACAGTTTGAAAAGTTGGCCTTATTTTAAGAACACCTTAAAAAAATCGTATATTCATAATTTATAACTTCGTCTTAAGATAGAACCAAGATTGCCAGCAGCGACAATGATTATAACGACGTATCACTGACAACGACTGATTTTTCTTTTGGTAAATCAAAATGGAAGAAGATGAAAAAAGCTTCAAGTTTAGTCTTCTTCCTCTGCTGTTCAAAACTGGAATCAATCGTTGAAATGCTCCTCCTGTCAAGTCAGTTTTCTCTCTTCTTCTCTGCCAAATGACACTATGGTCTTGGAGTGATAACAACTAGCGCTATGGATGAGAAGTGATGCCAATAATACATATGTATGTCTGAACAGATGTTAGGGAAAACCAATTTTAACAGTGCCTAACCCTGAACCCTGAATATAAATACAGTAACGGATCAGAACAATATAGGAGAACTTTATTTACGAAAATATAGTGTGTTATCTTATATGAGAATTATTTATGTTATTATTAAGGCTCATTCTTTGGTGGTTACAAGTTGATAGCGCTGGCAATTGACAACTGTCAAACTCAGCTGTCATTAGATTTGATGATCCGAATTTATCGATTTCCCTGCTTTCACTGCAGTTGAACGCGTCGAACACTTCATTAATGTTAATTGGCACTCTGCAGCCTATGGAATTCGTTTATAGAAACTTTAAAAAGATCTGAACAAACAGAATTCTTTTGTTTCTTTCCAAAACGTCTGAAAAGTTCGTGAGAAGAACATTTTAAATAACAGTCTTCCGTCACGAATCAGACAAACATCATCAGAAACACTTTCATTCCACCCAGGGGTCTTGACCTCCAAAAAATTTATCACCATACAAATTCATGTAAGAACAACTGCCGTCTTTTATACCGCAACGATTTACAAATCCCATAAATGTTACTTAATCGATGCGAATTTAAATTCACATTAACTTCCGTCGTTAAAGACTATTTTAAGAGGCTTTTAATTGAACCGCAGCAGACACAAATGGACCCAAAACGCGTCTCAGAGGCTCGGTGTTAAAGGGAATCATAAAAACATACCGAAACCAGTTTGGAAGCTTACCGTATCGGGTGCGTAACAAACGCGTTCATAAACTTTTAAAGTATTTTTGATGGAAATGCGGGAGTTAGCGATAAAGATAATAAGACTGGAATTGAAAGTCGGTGACGCATTGATCTGGTTTGATTTGAAGCACGTGCTGATACGTTGGGAGTTTCCTTATAAATACAAGTTTGTGATTTGTGTTGTGAAAAATTTTTCCGTGAATCTCATTAATACGGTTTTGGAGCTGCAGAGTAGCTAAGGAAGTGGATCATAAGTGGTTTACATAAATTGCGATCAAAGGACATCCAATAACCCATTCGATGATTTTAATTGAAAAAAAAAACAAATGATAGTGCCCACTGCAATAAGGTTTCGATTTCATTTTTGTAATGCTGAAGTCAAATTTAAGTCAAAACTCTATTCTATTCTCTGAATTCATAGATATTTGGATCTCAATTTATATTTTGGGGCAACCTTTGAGTTCTTAATGGGAATCTCTCTTCGTAGCGACGTCAATTATTCGGTCAATTAAAAAATGTGAAAAACTAAGATTTTACAAAAATTGTCTTTTTGGTTTTATTTAACATATCATATCACATTTAACGAGGTAACAGTCTTGTTTATGGGTCTGCAAATTCCACAGGACGAGCAGTGATCACCGATCGAACAACATCGATCTTTGGTGTGCCGTTTGCAATAGACACCACTGCAATGGCCGTCGGTTTAATGGCTGGAATAACAATCGCTGGTGTGGTTTGATGAATGCAAAAGATTGAAAGCACAGCAAAAATTATCACGATGAAGATCTAAAGAATATAAAGTATTTGTATTAAATTAAGACAAGTGTATAGTTATTTTCATACAAACCTTGAAGTTCATGTTAAATCCTTTTTGGGAATATGACTTGTACAGGAATGAGTCTCAAATGATGCCAGGAGTAAGACTGTTGAGAAATTTATACCGAACGTTTTTTTGAGTTTCTCAGTTCCATTGTTCTGCTGAATCACAGGTGGATATGCGGAAGAGTTATTTTTGAAAATTATAATTTTGGAAATGCTAAAAATATCTCCATTTGCGGTTTAGGGGAAAGTAAAAATGAAGAGAATCTTGTCAAATGTGGGTGCGTCAGGGGATAATTTGGGCACCTGAGAATTGAAACGTTTGTTATAAGGAATGTGTGGTGAAGTGGGTAAGTGCGTCAAATCACAAGCTGAAGGTTACAGGTTTGATTCCGGTACGAAACCACCTCTTTCGAAGTGCTGACAACACTTACAGATTACTAATTGTCTATAAAAAGCTTCTCAAAATTCGCCATTCGGAGACGGCAGGAAAAAGTATATCTCATCCACGTATAATATCACGCACAACAGGAGTAGTTGAAGTTACAAATTGGGCTGTAGTGCCACCCAACTATCATTATTAGGCCACAGTGGATGAGGTATGAGTGCGGAACGTGAACTGTTTCGTGAAATTCTCCTTGGAATAGGTGCAACATTGAATGCATCTTACATTGTCCCTACTCCCAAATCCTATCTCTGGTGAAGGAGGGGGTTTTAGTAACGCAGAATTCCTTTAAACTGATCTTACATTTAAATACAATCTTGAAAATCCCCTCTGGTCAGCTCTTTTAGGTTCTGTAAATATTGGACTTTATTTCGGTTGAATACACATGTGACCGCAGTGGCATAATGCCATATTGACTTGTATCTCGTTAGCAAAGTGTTCAACACACGAAGCAGCTTCGTTCAAATGTCTGCCTCTGCTGGCTTCACAGGAGCCCATTTTGTGGCATTCCAAGACTTTGTGGATGGTTTCTGACTACAGTTCATGGACTGCTTGGATGCTATTATACTAAAATACCTAACTCTTTTCGGACCATTGGCAAAACATCGATCATTCACTGTTCTCATAAAAAAAGTGGGAAGGAGTCGGCTTCGACGCGGCCAATTGAAATTACCAAGCCTAGTCGGCTATAACACGACTTGTGAATATGGAGCGCAAAAGATCGACTGTGTGAAGTTACTGCATGATCAATCGTCCAAAAAACATTTCTCCAATTTCGCGTTAGTTAAAAAATTAATCTGTAATGCCCAGCGTTGACCGAAAATATCATTTGAAGCGACACCTTACACTGTTCGGTCTTTAAGTCTTTTCTAGCCTGTATGTCCGACGTGATAGGCCTGTGTTATTGTTTTTCAAATAAACAAACTCAATTGAAGCACTTTCGTGCTTGCCCTAGACCCTAATGATTCATTGATGACTTCCGTGAAATTAATACGTTCCACCACTTTGCCCTTATTTCAGCATATTTAACAAATTCGCTCTGAGACTCTCAAACAAAGTAAATCGGACAATGTACCAGTAGACTGTACGCACATTTGCTTAACCTTGAATTCGGATGGCCAAGCAGATTTGTTCGGCTTAAACATTTTTTAAAGAGATTTGTTCGGCTTATTTTTAGTTTGTCTATTCGGTTTCTTTTAGTTCCGCCTTTTTGTGAGATATGTGGCGGTTGGTGATTAAAGATGAAAATATGTGTGACTGGTGATGCAATGAAGATGAATGAGAGGAAAACAGTGCAGTGGAATGAAAATAAACAGAAATTGTGATGATTTCTGAGGGTTTTCTTTTCAATTGTAATTGGAAAGGAAATACAATTTTCTGGTCAAGGTCAGTGAAATGATTTTTTAGTAATCGTCAGGGCAAATTCTCCCCTCATTGGGTGATGAAAAGAAATTAATTATACCCGAGCAAGCTAAATAAAGTGTAAGTGCTAGCCTGCCTAGGAATCACTGGTGTACTTGAATCTACTCCACAAGCGGGGTTGGAAACAGTGATGCCACTTGAAACCATATCAATAACTCTGTTGCCAAATCAACATTCAGATTGTGAGAATGTTATAATTCGAATAGGAAAAGCTTTGGTCATTGACTCGTAAGACTGCACCAATCGTTTATACCCAAGGGCCTCTGGGCTGACTAAATTGGGCAAGGCCAAATTTCTACAAAGGCGCCTTTATCATAACGATCCGAAGACTTAAATATTACTATTCTAGGGTCTTTCAAACAGAAATCTATGTCATAAAAAAAGCGAAACCTTAACCTTGCTGACATGGAAATCGCCTTTCGTACATACACTGAAACGACTGTCGAAATCACTTGAGGGTTTAAAAATCTTATCCTTTCACCACCAATTTGAAATTGCGTGAAAGAGATTATGAGCTTTAAATGCCACAAAATGATCCTCTTCTGTCTTTATCCTCACTCTGTTATTATTGGAAATGAATAGATAATAACGTGGCACGGACTGGTTTAAGTTGAAGCATAAAATGAGCTGACTATGTTATCCGAATAGCTCAGTGAACCTAAGAATATCCGTAATAGAACCGAATACTTTCTTACGAACAACAGGAAAAGTATACGCAATTTTAACGGTATTCTCTCTGTCAAATTAAACCTTCCAGCACTGAAGTGTCTAGGAGAAGAAAAAAATAGAAACATTGAATCACCCACTTTGTCAATCTCCAGCTGATCAAGAATGTAAGGTTCATTCACATTGTCAGCCTCCTGATAATGGGTCTTATCAAGGACCTAAAAAAATGCTTAGTTCCAGATGTTTTTGATAATCGTAAGTTGTTTCAGCAATTTCGTTTGCTTAGCATGCCTTCACGGTCACTTGGCACAATTGCTTGTTTAGGCTCAGGGCTGTTCTAACTCAACCTAATCTAACAATCAGGGCAATCTAGACAAGGACGTGTAGATATCTTTCTGTTCTTCCTCACTCAGGAGCTCTTGATGTGAATATCTGCTGAATGTCGCCTTCAAGGCAAGGTATACTGTCTAAAACCGTTTCGTTAAGCCGTACCAATGTAGAACTTTCGTCTTGGCAATATAAATCAAACCTTGAGAGAGGCCAGCAAGTTCCACACCAAATATTCATTGGGCTTAAACTCATAGTGGTGTGACTTTTTCTGAAGAGGGGATAGTGCCGAAATGTGTACAAAGAAGGTACTGGTATGATCTTCTTAAAATAAGTTCAACTAACGTGTTACATGGATGACGTTGATTCTCAGCGTGCCGTCATAGAAGTTTAAATGGTAATCGAAAAACAGTCTTTAGAAAAGTGAAGTTCAGCCTCATAACTCAAGACTCCTCATAACGCAAGACTCCTCCCTATGGACAGCTACAAATTTTAAGTAGCTAAGAAGTTTGTCCAACTTAGCTCGCACGAGAGTTCTTTAAACAAAATCTTGCCGAATAATCGTCGCATGATTGGCCTGTGCAGCCTCCTTCGATATGTCAAAACAAAAAGATTTAAAATCCTTATGCGAGTGATCGAAATCATACCATACGCCAGTCCTTTTGAATGCAGCCGAATCGTGGACAATTAGTGACAAGGCAGAGCGGAAAGAAAAAAATGCTGCTACAGATGTATCCTATCTATAAAAAAGTTGAAATTAAACACTCGAAGAAGAAGAAAAAGACAGAACTTCCAGTATAAACATCAAGTGATTACTTACGCAAAAGAGCAGCGTCCTTGCGACATGCTAAGAAGACAACACTCGCTTAGAACACTATATGAGTTATCCATACTTTTGTGTGAAGAGTTTCTTAGGTAGAACACAAATATGTGGCATGCGATGCAATATATCCTTCTTCGCGCAAGTCTACGAAAAGGCTCAACTCCACGACAACAGGCGGCTTTTGCTTAAATCTTCAAATCTAATGTGCTTTACCATTCAGAATCCAAAATAGTTCACCAGCAATTCAAACCAACTTCTGATTATTTAAAAATCGATTGCTTTATTCATTTATCATCACCGGATCACAAGACATTGCACACTTTCGTCAACTGTAGCTTTTGCTTACTTCTTCAACCAGGTGGTGTAAGCGCTTGGAGCAGACAAGACAGCAGGAGCAGAATACACAGCAGGGGCGGAGTAGACAGCTGGGGCAGCTACAACACTCTTGACCAGGGGTGCGCTTAAAACAGTTGGAGCAGCATATGTCTTAACAAGGGGAGCACCAGCCACAACAGACGAGTAGGTGAGGGGAAGAGGAGCCCTGTAGACCGAAGCAACGGGAGCTACAGCGGAGTAGGTCAGAGGAGCACCCAATCCGATGACGCTGGCCTGAGCAACAGCAAGGCACAGAGCAAGGCACACAAGGAACTGAAAGAAAAAAAAATCGGATAAGTTGCTGCGTCAGTTGGTAATAAAGCCTCAACTCACTTTCATTTTGAATTTGTTTGATGTTTGAATGATTGACGAACGACTTGTCACTGATATGGACCATCGACTGAACGGTTATTTATAGGTCGAGTCGGTACGATTGCAATGCCCAGTACACCACACTTGGACGTGACAGCAATCACAACCTGTTCCAAGAATAATGGACGAACTTGAACGGAACACTCTGGGGATTATGATTTTGGCAATTGTTGACTTTCAGTTCGGTTAACATGTTTAGTGATCTATCACAGCTGATACCGGTTTGGTACTTCATTTTGTTACCCGTGGCCACTTCCTGCAATTTGCCGATACAATTGTTTCAAGTGTTGGGTGCTGATGGTTGTGGTGTAGGACTTGAGCTGATAATGGGGTGCAAGATGACGGAGTTTGGTGAAATTAGTTCAGGGTCTGGTGGACCAAGGATGTTTGTTATGTTTTCCGTTTGGAGGTGTTGCTTACTTATAATTAAGTGGCACTACAGCCCACAAGGGACCATCGCCGAGCTTTTACAACAACTACTCGGCTGTGCGTGCTACTGTCCTCTCACGAGTAGAAGGGACCTACAGTCTTTTACCGACTCCGAACGGCGCAATTTGAGAAGGTTTCCATAGACAATTGGTACTCTTTGAGTGTTATCAGCAACTTGAAAGATGTGGTGCCGTAAAAAATAGGAGTTCCGTCCAGGAGGTGTTATTTAAGGGTTTCTAAAAAGAGAATTTCTAAAGCTTATGACTGGAGCATGCAGTTTTGTGAATGAATACCATGCTTCGGCACCTGTTGCACCAAGAAGAATGAATTTACAATTTGCACTAAATGGCAACACTGTTCAAAGTTGAGTTCTAACACCAAATCTATGCATTTGAAACTCTCCTCCTTATTCATATTCATATGAACACTATGCAGGATGTAACCTTAAAGTAAAGTAGATAATTCATGTTTATACAACTAAGCATACTTGTGTTCTTTTTTCAAGCTTTCTATCCGAGTCAGTATATTGACTTATAGTTTTTTGAAAATATTTGAAGTCAAAACATGCATTGGGTTTGAATGAGTAAGATCCATGTGTTCGAATCTTAGTCTCTCTTAATTTTGTTGAAGTTTTCTACAACCATTTGTTCATCCCTGATCAAGATCCCCTATTTATCTAACAAATCAAACTATCAAACATATCCTTTTCGTATTTATTCGTACAGCCAATTTGTTCTCGTGAGGAATTTCCTGATCTTTCTTACTCAAACGTCAGCTTTGTAGAAAAAAGTTTGCAACAATTTAACAACTGCAAATACAAACAGCTTGTTAGGTAATGACAAAGCGGTCTTTCTCTTCTCCCTATTTTAACAGGACCTATAAGCGATGATTTATCTTACTGCGTAGTCAATCGTCAGAGAATGTTCAGTAAGTAGGTCTGGGTTCAGATGTACGTCAGATTCTCCTAGTCGAATGAAGTCCATTAAGAATAGGGATTATATAGTTTGCACTTTCGATGACATCTGTATTGTAAATATTTCTTTTACTCCTCAAATAGCGGAGAATACTGTTTGCTTCTGGCAGCAGACCTGCCTCCTGCGACCGGCGAGATTCATCGACTATTTCCGTGCTAAGTATACCAAGAACAAAGTAAGAACCAAGAACAATGCATAAGGTAAAATTACATCTAAACTCCCAATTAACCATTTATGTATGTATTGCTTGTTTCAATTTGAAAAAAAGAAACAGAAAAAACGAAACCTTATATGTGTGAATACTACTCGCACTTGCTCATTTTATTTTCAATTTCCAATTACGCATATTTCACATACAACTTCTTTACCCGTGCAGTTCATTGACACATTCTTTGTCTTCATGAATCAGTCCATCGAAGTGACATCAAATCGCATTCTTACCAAAACAAAGCGTAATCGTCTCATTTTTCCCACTTTATTCCATGCAATAAAACGAAATCCACTCAGTACACAGAAATATTTTCTTTTTGACCATAAATCGCGCGCAAGCGAAATTTGCCGGAAAAAGAAATTTGATCTAGGTAAGAGATGGCAACAAATGCAAAATGCACGATTCTTTTTGTTAACGCCGGCTTCAATCATTTGCAAATCAAACACGTTCCACAAGCAAAATTCTTCACTGCGGACTGTGATAGGATGGATCAGAGACCACAAAGCAGATGTGAAATAAGCACAAACTTGAAAGGCGAAAGTGGAATGTTTTTATGCGTTTTGTCTTGATTACGTTGCTATTCGTTCACAAGTGCCCAAAATGTCAACACAGTCTGTAAAGTGTGCATCGAGGGACTCAGATGATGCGACTGGATTTATTTCTTGTTGGAGGTTGACATACACTGCACAAGAGCGCGCAGCTTCAAAAACTGATCCATTGTTCTAGCAGGCAGAATCACATAATTCAAATCTAAACCACTGATACTTACTATCTTCAGTGTCATTATTGCTACCGGATGCTTTGACGCAAAGAAGGGAAAAGCTGATCATAGGAGGAGGACACTGATTGGGGAGTATGATCTCAGTTTGATACTGGAGTATCAGAGGCAACTAGCCTTCTACTTGAGAACCTATTGAAACTATTGCGAGAACGAACATGGTGCAAATTCCACATCTGTGCCTCGTGGGAGCCTCTTAAATTGATGAAAGTTGATCCAGCAAAACAAACTGGGAACACAGGAAAGAAGCCAATCAAAAGCATTACCAAGTAGGTGGCGAAAAAAGAAAGGAACGCCTGCCTTTGACACTTTGACACTTGGAACTCGCTAAGATTTGTTTTGCCATTACCCGAATCGGCGTTAAAGCTTCCCGTGTCCATTGTTAGGGCTTTCGTCTATGGTTGGGCCTCTTGAGGGCAGAGCCCTTGGTGGCACGATTCTGCTACTTGTAGCCTTGTCTGCGTGCTGCGCGGAGAGTACGAGGACACAGAGAGCACTTCATCTAAAACTGTACCCCCTCTTTTTAGACCAGGTAGCAGATTTCTGAAGTTGAGGTAGTGGAAACTGTTGCCATAATCTTTTTTGTCTCAGAAGCAGCTGAAGTAAATGAAGATTGCTGCCTGGCAGTACAACGGACCGGTTTTTTCGTCTGAGTTCTAAAGTATAATATTCCAAAAACTAAGAACAAACAAAGCGTCACAAATTTTTGCCGTTCGGAGTTGGAATTGAATTGTAGGTCCGCTTCATTCTTGAGGGAACAGTGCCATAAATTCTTCCTGAAGAAGCACAAGCTTGGTTGCTTGTGAAGCACTAAGTCCTAGCTTCTTCAGCAAGCACACTTTTTCGTCATTACTCGTAATTCATAAGTAAATGACGGCACATGGATATTCCTTCATAAAATACATTCTTTTCAATTGTTCCTATCGTCTACCGAGAACTCTCTAGAAGTGTTTCTTGCACTCTAAACAAAGAATTGTGGTTACAAGGCACAACTGGACTCAAATTTACAAACATTGGTTTAGAATTCACACACAAAATGTATGCAGAACAGAATTGAACCAGAATCGTTGCCGATTTTTATGAACATTTTTTATGTACTTAAGTATGCACACACCATTAGATCACTGCACTTATGCGTTCATCGCACACAAACGTTCGAAAAGGGCTCCCAAAGTAGCAAGCAGTAAGCTGCGACGTCTTCAAACTTTTTAAAAAAAGAACTGTGTGTCATTTTTTTGAAAAAAACCGCTCCAAAATAATCGCTCCTGCTCTCGTCTCGTTGCAAATCAAGCATCTAGCTTACGATTGCATAAATTGACGGTCGGATGTCGTTTTGCAACAGCGATTCAAGAATTAAAAATGTGACGACACATCAATATAGGCATTGCGATAAGATATAGGCATTATCGTTTTATTGATATTTTGAGGGCCTGCCGTATTTTGGAAATATTTGCTTATCAGTGCGCACGAATTCTACGTCGACTTCGACGCGCACGGACTCTCTGCGGTGTGGAAGTGCACACCGTACTATCTTATCTGTGAATTAGAAATTCGTATAAAATCAGAAGAGCAGCATTTAATGAACCATTCACAAGTAAAGAAAAATTCCAATCACGATTAAGAAAATGGTTTGCCAAGGATGCATAAAGGGTAAGGCACTTGCAAATATTCCATAGACTGAAACTAAACATTTTTTAATTTTAGATTGCAAATGCAACACTGTGAAGTGTGGCGACAATTGTCCCTGTGACGACAAGTGCCACTGCGCCTGCAAATCTGGAAACAAGAAGGACTGCTGCAAAACGGATAGCAAGTGAAGAAGGACCTTCTAGAACAAACCAAATTATGTTACTCTAATAAGTCTTTAATAAATTAATATTTAATTTATATGTATGATGAGATTCAGTCTGCTTTTCAATCCTCTACAATCCACTGTTGTTCTTCATTCTCGCTAAACGATCCCCAGATGGAGGACTATCTATTGTCTGTTGTGATGGCATTTGCTCCGCTAATGCACTGAAACTTGGAACAGGCACATGAACAGGTACGTGAACAGGATATGGAACAAGAACCGGTACGAAAGCGGAATCCACAACTGGCATACTCACAACCCCAATGAAGCAAGCGGCAAGGAAACAAATCTAAGGGTGCACACAATTGTCATAACTTGAAAACCAATTGAAAAAATTGTGAAACAAACCTTTAAGTCCATTGCTGACGAAAGTTTTCGACTAACGGTTGGCTACAAAATGATCCTCTCCCGGCACTGTGACCGGTCTTTTTATCCGAAGTTGACATTCAACGCGAGCCTTGAAGTCATATTTGATCGAAAATCGAAAACAGAAGATGAAATAAAGCAAGTCTTAGCAGGTGAACGTTTCAAACAGAGTCTTTAAGCGATTCATTGACTCTGAAGGACTACGTCACTCCATGATGCGGTGGAATTTTTTTCACAATAATTTAAACTTGTTTGTAGTTTCCAAATGAAATTTTTTGCAGAAGAGTTGTGAACACGTAACAGGTGCTTTGCAGAAATGAGGGTAAGGAGCAGATGCAGATTTGAATTTGGTTGAATCGCTGATGGGTGGAAAGAAGAATCGAATTGGAGTGTTAAATTGGAAGAACATGTGTAATTAGTTTATTTTTAGAGGAGTTAACAAATTCACAAATTAGCAAACCTCAATAAATGTCTTTTAACAAATAACGAGTGTAGAAAGAGATAGGAATAGGGAATGAGAGGATATGAAAGAAATTAAAGACTCCGTGAGGGAGAGGGAGTATTTTAAAAATAAAGGAGCCAAATAAATTTCTTTGATAATACTCTGAATCTTGGACAAGGAGATATACGAGTATATGGACAAGGAATCGGATCAAGATTGGCCGACGACTTGGGGAAGGAATTCTGCTAGGAAATGGACAATTTGACAAAAACTTGAAAAAAAAATTGTTAAAAAATGTCGGCAAATATTAAGGAAAATAATACAATTTTGAACATGGAATACAACATGAGTTATGTATAAGTTTCCCACAAGGTCACGTAACACATGACGTCTAGCAAAACTTTGTATACCGTTTGACCTCCTTCGACATACTCAAGAAATCTGTTTCTCGTGTGTTTTTCCTAGAGATTTTAAGTTGGCAACACTATTTTATCTGGCGGCCATTTTTGTCAGCTATTCTTTTCATTTCTTGGCTTGGAACTCTTCTAAATTGTGTAAATTATGCCTTAAACGAGATTGCCGTTGATCGTTATTTTCATAAATGATTTTTTTAGCGATGAAGCCAGCCTTTGGTTGAATGGATACGTCAATAAACAAAATTGACGTATTAAGAGTGATGATATTAGGATTGCTCGCATCCTTAGGTAGGGCTTCTGTTGACGGTTGTGTTCCCCTGCTAGAGATGGCATGACTTCAGGGTGCAGGCTAAGCAAGTGTATGCTTCCGAGCGTCAGCAAAAAATCCGCGGCTTTTCTGGTTTCTCTAGAAAAGAGAAACTGCAGACGATTTGTTGGCGTACAAACGGGGCATTTCACCTAAGCTTATCACGTAAGAGTGCTTGGGCTCAGTGACGGTACCCCATGTGCCGCCTGTAGTGTTGCAAAGCACTTCCTCTGTCAATGCCCCGCCTTTGCTCGGATTAGGTGGCGGCTGTTTGGCGCTGATGTGGTGGGAGTTTAAAACCCGGGACACCGAGAAATTGCATTGAATGTAGGTTACTGCCTGGTAGTACAATGAATCAGTTTTATGGTCTGAGCGCTCCAGCGCAGTGTTTCCCAACATCCAAAAAGAGTTGAGACACTTATAAAAATGTATTGTCTTGTATGCTTTATGGTATATTTAAATAATTAGTCAATCGGTTACGTTTGGTAACCGCATAGTGTTACGGACCTATGAATTGGCTTCCAAAATCGCGTGATTAAACGCCACTGTGGAGATATGTGAATTCACTAGTCTCCGCCGATAAGAAACGATTCACTGTTTGGAGAACAGCATTCGCCATGTTATTGGAAATATGTGCAATTGCAAAATTTCAAGTCAAATTGAAAAGTCCGACACCGGGAAGCGAAGAACGACAAATGAGTATACAGGAATTTTAAAATTTCGTTTGATAACGAAGCCCCAAACTTAGTGGCTTGAATTAAATTAATGTTGTAATTATTCAATCAAAGTTTTGATTTGAATTCGGACGCATACTTAACGAATTTTGAATGAGCGATCCAATAATCTGATGGCCTCAAATTAATTTATTAATATATATACCGCAGAAGTCATAGTATACCAGAAGGCATAGGAAACAGCTATCTTACGCCGGAAGTTGTCAGTGGCCACCGTTGTATAGTGGTTAAGTGCATTGACTCACACGACGAAAGTCCAGGTTTCGTTTTCTGAACTGGTCGTTTTTACAGCACCACCTCTTTATAGACGCTGGAAACGATCAAATCGCACAAATTTTCAATGAAAAGCTTTTCAAATTTAACCACAACGCTTGTGGCCCGTAAATGTTGGCCTCTACGACCTGGCCATTCTATTTGATAAAAAAAAAGTTTAAACATTCGCCAAATTCACGGTGTTCCAAAATAAGTTATCATTCAAAGTAAGCATTGAATTAAAACACTTTTCAAAGTCTTGCGATCTTACGTACACAGCGCAGTGTGAAACTACACAGTTTTGAGTTTTAAAAAATTTAAGTCATGACCAGAACTTCATGTCCCCAGCATACATCGTTTCGACTCCAAATTCTCAAGAAAATAGTCAGTGGGTTCTTTCATCACCACAGAAGTGGAATGATCTAAAAGTTATAGGTAAGAGATCATTCAAATTATGAAGAATGTTGAAGACAAAACAGGGCCCTGTACCTCGTCAGTATTGATATGGTGGATTTCAGACTCGAACCTATCAAACAAAAACATGAATTGATCGTCTCGAAAGGTAACTTCTTATCCATAGAAGACTTCATAAAAACGCATTTCCCCAAAAGAGACCGCTGTCAGACTCTGTCAAATGCCCTCCGTATATCAAGTTCAACCATTTTGTTATCTTCTAGACTGGTTTCACTGGAAGCCATAGTGTCAGGAATGGAAAAGTCTAAGACTTCTTAGAAGTTGAGCCCTTATAGCCATTCTCAAGAACGTAGAATGAAGGGACTTCTTCTCTTCGACGGTTCTCCAAAACAATTTTCTTTACTTTCTCAACATTTTCATTGGTTGTTGATGTGCTGGGGCGTCCAGGGCGAGTGAAGTCATTCACAGAATGGAGCCACAGTCCTAAAAGGTGGAGCTTTGAAATAATGAAAGAAAGACAGATCAGGTACAACAGTTCAGTATTTAGGTATTTTGCATCCTCGAAAATTATATGATTAATATAAACTTGATTTGCCTAAACGTCCTCTTATTATTTGATTTGTAAAGTAACTCACTACATTTTTCGGATTGTTCAAACATTAATTTTGTAAAAAAACATTTTAAAACATATCCTTGTCTTTCACTTAATAAACAGTCACTTTCTACAAATTTCTAAATGGATCATGTCTCCATTTAAATGCTTGATGTCAGCAATCTCATAACTCGCACTGACTTCTCTGCCTAAAGACAGCCAAATGTTATCACACCATTCAATTTAAGTTAATATCTACCAGATAGTTTTGAAAATGTGTGTTTAATGTGTCTCCAATAGGTGTCCTCCTTGAATTTTGATTAGGCCAGCTTAGTAGTACAATCTGTGAACAAATTGCCATTCAAAAGCCGTTAACTACTACCAGAGCACCTAACTTCATTCTTATCGCTAGATTTTTCCAAATCTAGTTTGCAAATTCAACACAAGATTCTGTCGATTTGATGGCACCTCTCCTCTGCGCTGGTCTAGAATAGTATTCTAGAATGAATACGTAATTAAAAACATTTGATACACATAGCCAGCAAAAGGCGCAGACTAACGCAGAGGAGTCCCCGCAATAAAATGGAATTGTATCTGGTTTTGGTGTGCCTTGCAGACAGTCGCAGATAAAATTGTGATTTCTTTAAGAGTTGTGTGAATATAAGCATAAATTAAAGATCATTACCGCTGCTAGAGCGATGAACTACGGAGCGTGGATGGGAATGAATTAAACAACAATGTTGAGTTAAAATATACTAAAAGTGTGCTTTTAAGCAGTAAATTTTGATGTTCGAGTGGAATTTTATTTTATGAGTCGTGGGTAAATTTTGGGAAAACAAATTTTTATATTTTCATTTTATTTGATTTTGAATGGAATGAGAAAGTAATGTTTTTCTCGCAAGTGGTTTTTAGTACTCTGAGGGTCGATTTTTTTTATTTTTAAGTGGAAACTCCTGTCACTGACGTATGTCTATTCTGGTATGACTCCTTTTGTAGACAGCACCTATCATTCAGCTATTTAACTCTCGTTGCTTCTGTGCTTTTTTTGTGCGGAATGTTATGGCCGTGCACAATTCTCGGCATCAGGATGACACATTCTTGTATCAAAACAGCGAGGCTAAGAAACTCAGCCAAATTAAGTTAATTACTTGCCAAGATTGACAGATAGCTTAAGTGCCAATCAAATTCTTCCTGTTTGGGAGAAAGAGTAAGAGTTTTATGAGGATTTCGAAGCGGACTGATTTTTCATTCATTATCTAAAGATTTTTGCTTCAAGAACCTTGTGCATGTAGGGGAGTGGCACTTGCTTATGGTAAAGGAGATTCTGTCGGATATGTAACTTAAGTTTAAGACTCTTCCAAAACCGTTCTTTTTTCTTCTTTGAATGTCACTACTATCCACCATAGACTTGGGTCTCCACCAACATGCTGCTTCCAGTTGCGTACTCCAAGTTGGTGGCGGTCCTTCTGAATGCTTGTACGCCTTCTCAACTTAGGTCGTCCTCTGTTACGCTGTCCCAATGGCACGGTTTCAAATACTTTTCAGAGCAGTAGTGTCCATACCCTCTACATGTCTACAGTCATCTGTAGCATTGTATCCGTAAACGCATGCTGTTTAGAGAGTCAGTCGTTGAGTCTTCTTCTTCGGGTAAAAGCCAAAGATTGAATTAATTTCCCGCAATAGAGCAGGGCAGGGAAGATCAAACTATATACTGTTAGGTGCATCCTTCGAGAGAGATCAATTGCCTCTTAAGCCCACAGAGCCTGCGGTTGTCAAAGTTATTTTGTGTGGAATCTAGTTACCGATATTGTTCGCGCTATTTACCTGGGAGACGAGATAGAAGTCCTTCACTGAATTCAAGTTACGGCCATTTGCAGTGACGTTCAGGCCGAGTTGTCGATGTCGTGCTTCCTTTTTCGTTTTGTCCTCATTCACCACAAGATCCAAGATTAATGACTGCATTACTTTCAAAAATAATGCACAGTTTTGGGTCTTGTGGAATGTTGGACTTTAAGAATTTTAAATTTTGTTTCGTCCGTCATCCGTTGATAAAATCGCATGGCTTCACGCTGCCTCGACTAAATCTTTTCTAATTTTGAAGCTGTTATTGTAAGTTCAGGAGCAGGAGCACCGAAAGTTCACACTGCACAATATTTTCCGTTCCCTTTGCAGCATTTTAATTTGACATGATATAAAAACCCCGCGCAGTCTGGACTCTAAAAAAATTGCTGACGCTTCTCAATTGACTCTGGGTATTTTTCCTCGACCTGTCCCTGGACTAAAACTCCACTAGTAAGTCTCTATTAGACAAAAGGACGAAGAGAAAGTTGGGAGGGACATTAAGGAGAGTGGCGCCTAGTGCATTCTTCGCATTGCATTAACCGAGCTGAGTTGGGAGAACTATGTTTTTGGAAAGATCTTCAAGACGCCAGTCCTTGACCAAGTTCTTGTCCAATCCAAGTTATTTGTTAAAAATCATTATCATTGGAGATGAACGAATAATTCCGAAAGCTTATATCCTACAATGGTTATGTCTTGACTTTGAAAATTAAAATTGTGGACAAAAATGAATAGACCAAAGAATAAGCTTCAAGTTTGATCTGAACTCATTCATCATTAAAGAAACTGTCAGTTGGATTGAAGGATACGAATCCTCGCAGCTAGAACACCGCCACCTTTCATAAAAACTTGACATTGGTATACGTTTTGTAATTAATGTCCTCTCATAATACGAATCGAAAATTAAAAACACGGCGAGTTAAAAAAAATGCAATTCAAACTTTATTCATCGTCATAGTAGCTTAATCAAATTCAATTCCCGGTCATCCATTGTTTACTTCTTCAGCAGAGTGGTGTAAACGCTTGGGGCAGCATACACAGATGGGGCGTAGGCAGCCCTCACGAGAGGAGCACCAACGGTTGAGTAAGCAGTGTGGTATCCGGCGTAAGCCACTGGAGCGTTGTAGGCGACTGGAGCAACACCAGCGGTATATGCGTATGGTGAAGCATAGCTCACAGCTCCTGGGAGGCCAATGAGTCCGGCTTGGGCGGCGGCGAAGCAGAGTACGAGGCACAAGAGGAACTGAAAGGAGAAATAATTTCTTTACAGGCGACCACCTTGCATCGGGAACACCTCTGACTTACTTTCATGGTGATTGTTGGTTAGATTGTTGGTTGGATTGTTGTAGATTGTCAGACACCTAAGTTGTCACTGAGTTAGATCTTCAAAGCCGGGCTCCGTTTTATACTCCCTTAATCTAGATAAGCCCTCCAAACTCGGTCGCCCCACACTCGCATCAGAACCGGATCTGCACGAAGAATGAAAGCACTTTCGACACTCCGCCCGCACCGCACTGAATCGCAATTGTGACACTCGACATCGCCCATTCGACAGGCGTACGCGTTAATCGGAGAGCGGAGCTAGAGACGGAGCTCCCAAAGCAAACAGAAAAAAAAACCGTACTTAATGCCGAGCAAGTGCTGTCGATCGGTATCGCGGCGTGCCGGCGAACTCCGACGACCTTCCTCGGCCACCGCGAGGGTGTTACATGCAGAGTGGGCTCGAGTTTGGTTCTTTGAACTTCCGTGACGATGGGGTGTTAGGCGGTCTGTGTGTGTCCAAAGGACAACTGGTTTTCGATAGCCAGCTCAGAATGTCATCGGTAAACACTAGTTGGTAAATTTTTGATTTTCACCAGTGCCCCGTGTGGCGGGTAAATCCATTTGTCATCGGGATAAGCGAAATTAATTGACTTCCTTAATGTCTGTCTGTGTGGTGGGGTAGGGAGGGGTGTGTGTTTGTTTTTTGCTGTGATCTGCTTAACGATTCTCTACAGGATCCGGGTTTTTTGTGCGTTGCCTCAACTCGAATCGGCTCATTGTGTGGGGAGACGCTTTGAATCGAAATTCTTGATAAATCATTATTTCCCGTGAGTCTGGTCTAATGATGAGTGCGCGGGAGCGGGCTTGAATGGGGCACTTATGAGAGACACACATATGATTAGCGTGACTTTGGTGCTGGGTACAGTTATTCGTCAAGGTTGCTCTTGACTCAGACTCATTTGGCTTTTGGGTGGGGAAACGTTCAAATTCGATAGTGCTTACTCCATCAGAGCTGGATAGCGATATATGCTATCTGCAGTTGATGGGACAACGGCTATGATTGATGGATGCGAAGATACAAGCAGTTATGAAATTGGGAATGTTTTTGTTTTGCTAGTTGTTTGGAATCTTGTACAGTCTGTGGTTTCATTGAATATTTTTACATAAAAATGTAACGTGTGGACTGTGTTAAAATTCTGCACATTCGTTTGTTAGAGTATAGCAGCCAAGCACTAAGGTTGATAGATGCATTTTAAAAGAAAAATTGTCTAGGGCATACAAATTTAAAGAAAGTTGGTCTGTTTTTAATCTTAACTCAACCTTATCTCATCTCATCTTTATGGCATTTAAGTACCGAAATTTTTGTTCTTGCGAATTGGTTCCCAAATCAGCCCTTAGAAGTTCAAATGATTAAAGATTAACAGAAAGAGAGAAAGGTAGTTAAAAAGTTGTTTTTGGAGGAGGTACATATATGAAATAAAAACTGCAATATCACCATAGCATATATAGCTTTTGAATACGGAGAGTTCTTTAGCACTTAGCAAAACACACAAATATTATTTTAAATTATAATATCGAGTTTCTTGAGGTAAATGTTTCGTTTTTTAGGTTTCGTTTCCATGCAACGAACAAACGACACATCTCCAAACGACACATCTTTCAGACCTTTTCGGAAACTTGGCGTTCAATTGAAAAATGTTTAAAAGTACCGCTACACAGACGTCAAACTTGTCAAATCGTAACGTTTACAATTTCTATACTGATGTTCCTAAAAAACCTTAAAAAATTGCTAAATGTAGAGATGGGAACTTGTAGAGCGCATGGGCATCACTGCTCCCGTTCGTAGAGTCTTTAACTCCGAACCAGTAGAACAACATAATAGAGACGACGCCTACGGACCCAATGGCGCATACAAATGCAAAGGGACCTCAACCAATTTGGCGTGCGATATTGGAGGCAGCTAACTAAAGTGCGTGCCAACTGTAGAGGCTGGCAAACAATTAGAAATATGATTGTTAACCGTTTTGCTGTCCCTCTGATATCAAGCCCTTAACGAAGTTCGTACATACCAACAGTTGGAATGAGTGATCGTGATTCGTGTTCGTGCTGCGAGCAGCCGAAACCTTGCATGTACATTGCTATTTTTACATCATACAAACATATACACGTACCCATGACCTTGTTCGTAGCAAAACCATCAATTACGATCAGATATAAAATTTTAATTGTAGGACACCAACAAAATTACTCAGAGTCCAGAATTTTGACAAAATTTGTCTTTTTGAAAGAACTCATCCAGGACATCCATTCAGTAGCAGCCGATAGGTTGTATGGAGGAAAACGGGAAATACCCAATATAAAAGGAAGAGCCGATGTGGTCGGACACTTTGAACTCATTGATCAGTTTAATGGACAAATGTTCGTATTTTGTTTGATAGACACTTTAGAAATCCGACGAAATATCTCTAATTTGTCACATTTTACTCGTTACTTTAACGAAAGATGCTTAAATAAAGAAGCCAGCTGCATTCCTCTAATCCGATAATTCACCAACAATACACCCTACTCACAGAATGCTCATCAGTGAACTTCTGGACATACAGTAAAGTTAAGAAATTCGTTTTATAGACGTACCACACGAATATGAAGTGAAATGAACTCTGTTTTCCCCTCATAATAACGCACAAGCATTTAAAACCCATGTGCACCGGTACTACCTCTCCCTATCTTCCTGTATACCTTCGATCTGTACTGCAACATGAGTCCGATCACTTATGGGTACTCGAAATGCCTTCAGCTCGCGCAAATTATAAAATATATCATTGCCATTATTCATCTTTCATATATACATGCCTGCAATAACAAAAAGTATGTTCAATGACTCGAGCGTTGTAAATGTTCATGTGGAATTCGACAACGAATATAATAACAAGTTCTTATAAAAACTGAATTCTTTCTTTATTTGTAAAACAAGCCAATGTCTACGATATACGGTTGGACGGAGTTGCCTACCACCCTTGTCTGCTTCAGTTAAATTAAAGTTGCGGTTGCTACAATGGTAATAAAAGGAAGTGCAAACGAATAAGTTTATAAAAGTAGATTGACCTTTTTTGAGCGAATTTGTATTGGATATGTTAGGATAGGTTAAAAGCAACTGGTTATCGCACTAAGGCCGTTTTTAGACTTACTGGGATGCCGCGCGGATAGTCTTCCTTAGGTTTCTTAAATCAATGTGCTATGAAGCTATTGTGGGTTTCCACACTAATGTCGGTAAATTTATCTAGGTTTTTATGTTCCTTTTTCATTTTGTAAGAGCTTGGTAGACGCAGAGAACGTGGGGAACGGTCTCAGTGACATCTTCGTCCTACCAGCTCCTGCAGAACTTATTGTGAACGATGGGGAGCCTGTACTGGGCTATAAAAACACATATTTTGAATCCTAGACGCGCTTGGTCTAAGCTGACGAGGCAGAGAGAGAGAGAGGGAGAGAGCTGAGTCGAACTTAAGACAAGTATAAATGTGTGAACTTATCTTATTTTGTTCGCTCCTATATCATGGTTTCAGCAAGTGTTTGATTGTAACGAAGGGAATGAGTGACATGTCTCCTTCTCCTTCTGTATCGTGCCTGGCAAGCTCATCAGCCTCGCAATTTCTCCTGATTTCACTATGTTCCAGTACCCATAGCAGGTGGATCTTCAAGTACTCAGCCATCTCATTAAGAGAGATGTGGCACTTGAAGGAAGTGTTTGAATAGAAGTTATGGCTTCAATGCAGCCTCGGTGTTTGTTTATATTTCTTTTGGAAATAATATTGTTCTTCACCCATGACAGTGCCTTTTTGATTGCCATAAAGCCTGTCTAAAAGACGCTACAAAATGAAGGTCGATTGATGAAGAGACGAAGACTTAGGCCTCTGTAGTAGATGCCAGCCACTGCAACAGTGTGGGTCTTCCCCCTGATGTGTATACAAAGTTCCCATTTCCATATTAACAATGGTATTGGATATCAAAATCTATATTTGCTACCAAATGTGACCTAATTGAATGACATTTTTTTCCAACTGAACCTCCTTTGTAACCTCCGTAACTAGAAGGTGGTTAATTATACATCTGCGCTACCGTACAATACATTTATAGATCGTATCGCTTTGTTCAAACGTTACTCATACATTCAGCATCCATGTGGCTAAACTTGTTCTCTTACTACGACATTCGAAGTCAGCATTCAACTGTATGTCCTCTTCACTCGTGCGGGATGACATAGCTAAAACAGTCTCTGAAAAAACTGAACTCTCACTCCAGAATTTGACGCCACCCATTGTTTCCTATAGTTTCCTTTAAGAGAGCAGACTCCAGCAGCAACAATCTTCTAAAACTCATTGTGAACTAATATATCTTCGCCTGCCTATGCCTACAGTCTCCTGTTCTAGATTTGTAGCCAATTTCGATTAGCTGCTTTGTCCAAGCAGCTCTTTCGTGCTAACTTTCTCTCAGACTCTCTCAAACGTTCACCTTATAAGCGCCTTAATTTGCTCCCTCGCGATTGATTACGCCACAATCACATCAATCAACCAGTTTGTGCTTTTTATTCATTGATGTACGAGGCCTAGATCCAAATGACTGGATAACGGATTCGTGCTGCTAGTGTCGACGACCTCACGTTGTAATGACAACAGATTAAGGAACCTCACCAGTAGATTGGAAGTAAAGGAAAAAAAATGAAGTTTGGTGACAGGGTGTCAAACCTCAAGGGTGTCACTTTGCATGACATCAGCAATTCCTTCCGTCTGCCGCTCAAGGTCCATCGCCAATTCGTCACCTGTGCGTTGGCCCTTAGTCCGCCAGCCCGAGACTGATCCACCTCGACGTGTGAGAATAAAAAATCAATTTAAACAAGTCTAGAATGGCTTTCACGCTTCGCGTTTGCGGCGACTTCCCAGCTTGGCTTGCCGCCTTATGATTTGCGATCCGGTAAGATCATCGAGATCATCACCGCGCCACAGTCGATCTTCGCAGTTTGACGTTTTCGGAAATGGAATGGAAATGGAGACATAAGAATTTTTAATTAAGACTTTACACGTCAATGCGCGGCACAATGGGCATTAATTTATGGTTCACATCGTATTCTGAATCGCGTCTGTTTGTTGTTACTTTTGTTTAATTCGTTCGTCTAGCGTCGTAGTCAATGGATTTTAGTGGCCGAGGGTATTGCTGATGGGTGAGCGGCAGACTGGCCGGCAAACTGGTTATCGATGCACGCTATTGTTGGGCGCCCGTTGGCTGCTGCGGCGGTCCAGCAAGACCGAGCGGCTAGAGTATAAATTTGCTCGAAATTCGCTACCAAATCAGTATCAAGTCAGTTGTCTTCTTATCTACAACCAAACCCCAAGTAACAACCACCAGCTCTAAGATGAAAGTGAGTTCGATTGTAAGGAGCCGTTTCCTTGTCGTGGAATTATTGAAATTTTCGTTTTAGTTCTTCGCCTTGTGCCTTGTCCTGTGCTTCGCCGCCGCCCAAGCTGGACTCCTTGCCGCTCCTGCTTTGACCTACTCAGCCGTCGGTCCAGTTGCCTACAGCTCTCCAGTCGCCTACAGCGCTCCAGTCGCTTACAGCGCACCCTTGACATACTCCTCAGTTGTATCTGCCCCAATTGTGAAGACATATGCCGCTCCAGCTGTTTACAGCGCTCCATTGGTGAAGAGCATCTACACCGCCCCATTGGTCAAGAGTGTCTACAGTTCTCCCCTCGTCTATGCTCCAGCATGGTTGAAGAAGTAAGGAGTTTCATTAGATTGTGATATTGTTGATGGCCCTCTTTAAGAATAAAAAATAGATTTAAAAAAAACAAACAAGATGTGAATTATCAGTTCTATTTGATCAGAATGGGAAGGTGTTAATAGCGTTTCGTAAAGTTATTCAACTTGAAAAAACTGTCTCAACGGCTTAGGACAAGGACTTCGTCTACCTCGGCTCTGCGGTATATACAGACATGAACACCAGTACCGAAATCAGACGCAGAATCACTTTTGCCAATCGCTGCTTCTTTGGGCTTAAGAGGCAATTGAATAAAAGACTCCTCTCTCGAAGGACTAAACTGGCTTTGCACAACAGCTTGATCAATCTATTCCGCAAGTTTGCGCAGAAACTTGGACGCTACTAAAAGCGGATGAGGAAGTCCTTATTCTTTTCAAGGGAAAATAACTAGGTGCGACTTTTGATCCTGTTTGCCTTTATGGCGTCTGGAGGAGAAGATTCAACGACGAACTTCATAGACTGTCGTCGGCCGCATGCTCAAGCGTGTTCAGCACCACCGCTCCAGCTCAAAAAGTCCTTAAATCCGAGCCATTGGTACATCGCAACAAAGGACGGCCCAGGCTGAGATTCCGCACAAAAGTGGAGAAGGACCTAAACCAACTTGGAGTGCGCAACTGGAGGCAACTAGAGAAAGACCGTGCTGGCTGGAGAGGCATGTTGGTTGAGGCCCGGGTCCACCCCGGACTGTAGCGCCACAAGAAGAAAAAGAAGAAGGAGAAGAATTCGTTAGTACAGCATACAGCGTATGGTGATAACTTTAAAAGAACCCACTACAGAACCCTTGGCCCTACAGGCCAGTGTCTAACTTCTACAACTACTCGTTCTGTACGTGCTACTGTTCTCTTACGAGTAGAAGGGATACAGTTTTTCTCTGACTCTGAACGGCGAGATTTAAGAAGCTTTTCATAGACAATTGATACTCTCTGAGTGGTGTCAGCAACTTGAAAGAGGTGGTGCCGTGAAAAAAATGCAAGGTGTTCCTTCCGTGAATTAATTCTGCGACATTGACATGTGAGTCGACACACTTACCCACTACTCCACGGCGACGAAGAAAATTATACAATGTATGCATTGGCCACGACTACGTCTGAAGTGGTGCATTTGGAAGGCGACTTGTTCGAGCGAATTACTGCTATCTGGCAGATAACACCAGTAATGTTGGTTTCCAAAGCGTCAGTCGTAACTACGTTTACTTTACTTTTACTTTACTACCGTTCTTTATTCTCAGAGAAAATAGTCCAAGGATGTGATTTCGCACGATCTAGTCGAACAATTAACCGTAGCATAAAGTGAAATTAATTGAAATCTCTGAATCTTGCTGAAATCAGAGCTCACCAAGCCAATTTCAGGAAGCATATGATTTGCTTAACATGGTCAGAATAACGACGACCAGATTTGTTACGGTCTTCGCTTAATTTCTCAGCTACAGCTGATCATGATGATGCAGAGACTATGCACTATGTGCTTAATGTATTCCAACCGGTCGAGAATCATTAACTTATGTAAGGAGGACTCAAATTTGCGAATTGTATTTGCAATGCTGGTTTCAGTGGGTGGATTATTCAAACCAGAAGTTCCTGGAATCGAATGGAAAACTTTTCTCTCTCAGAATGATGACTTTCGTAGCACAGCTGAACAATTTGAAGACGATGTTGTGGCTTGAGCCTTTTTGTGATGGCTTGCCAAACGATACTGTATAAAAATGACAAAGCACTTTGATAGGATTAAAGTGTTATATGTCCAAAAAGCTTACTCTAAATGAAACCTCACGTTGAAACACCCAATTTAATCGCCATGTATGTTTTTTCAGTGGGTCAATAACATAATTTGTGCGGTTTGGTAAGAGATGGAGAAACACATATAGAATATATCCAACTGCTTTTAAACGTTTTGAAATGGGTGCTTGAGTGACACCCAAAGATTCCGCGGGCTCTTCTTGTGTTTTGCAACAGTCTTCATACATGCTTCCAGTTCTTCATCTTCAAAGTTTTCTAGCTGCCCAGGACGTTTATTGTCTTCCAAGCCAAAACCACCACTTTAAAATCGTGCTAGCGTTTGTTCACCATAAACTTCCACCAAAATACAATGACTTTCAGCTGCATTTTTTTTTCAAGTAATGAAAATGAACTCTCCACAAAACACTTTTTCAGACACAAAGTTCGACATACTTGAGTGAAAAAAAAATTATTGTTGTTTACGCTTCAAGTGGATGGCATATACAGAAATGACGTACAATGACAGTAGCTTTTCAACGCATGTTCCAATAGCCTCCTCTTAGCAAACCGCACTAATTAAGTTGCAGAAAAGATTTCATTCTGATTAAGATTTGCTTAATGTTTTGGTTTTTTACTTAAATTTTGCATACTGGTTATAGGGGTAATATGAAAACAAAAGTCCCAGTATTGCGTCTGTTTGCTTAATGCTGTTATGTTCCTTCCTCTGATGTAAATTGTTTTCCCCCTTACAACCAGACTACATTTTTAGAGCTGTGTTCTTATTTAATCTGACCAGTTATATATTTAAAATAAAGAATTTCAATCATTAGTCAAAATTAACTTTCTAAACACGTATCTTGTCCCCTTTGTGTCTTGCTCATACCAAGGCAACATATGCCTTATAAAAGACTTTCTATTCAGATTTCTAGCCTTTTTTTAGTGGCACTACCCACAAGGAACCAGGGCCTAGCTTCTTCAGCAACTTCTCACGTTGTGTTAAGGAGACTAGCATTTTCTTAGGAACGAGAAAAAAGACGCTGAGACTCTACTAATCGAGATAATATCTAATAGATGATTTGAAGATTTTACTATTTGAAGCAGTTCCACGGAATGATCATCCACTTCAGAGCCTATGTTAGGCGTGAGTTTCGGTTTTACCATTTCGACCACGTCTTAGTCAAGGCCTCGTCGTGTGTCAACTCGTGTGGCACATATAGATCGATTCCTTTTTTTGCATCCAGTTATACTCAAATGGCTCCAAACGGTTTTTTGTGCAATATTCAGTTTTTGAGCTATCGAAACAGCGCTCATTGGATAGTCGGCTTCAACGACTTCCATACGTTAACCAACATTCTTGGCAGATGGAATTCCGAAGATTTAACCTCAAAGATACCTTATGGAATCAGCAAAACCTTAATTGCTGATGACTGACTGTTAAAGTAATAGGACCATAAATACCGCTTATATTGTTAGCTGCCTGTCTCGCGAATCTTTATCGAAGAACGACTGTAAAGCGTAGCGCAAGGGTTCATTTTCGGCACGTGCGCAAACGAAACTAAATCAATCAAAGCAAAACTGTCATTTGACGACTAGCCATCTCTGTTTACTGACAAATATTTTCTACAAGTCAACGTCAATTAGCGACCCTTGATGAGGTTGAGCATATATTTGCTTTGATAAATCATATTTCACACATAAAACGAACAAATTCATCATAAATCAAAATTAAACACTTTATTCCATTATCAAATCACAAATTTAAAAAAAAAATCGCCTGAGTTTACTTCTTGAGGAGAGTGCTCAATACGGTTGGCACAGTCTTGACCAAAGCTGGAGCGCTGTACACATGAGGAGCGGTGTACACAGCTGGAGAAGCGTAGGCGGACCTCAGGACCGGGGCTCCGTAGACAGCTGGGGTAGCTACAGCACTCCTAAGCACAGTTGGGGCAGCAACATATGGAGAATAGGCAGAGTAGGCAGAGTATGTCAATGGGGAGCCGTAGACGGATGCAACTGGAGCTACACCAGAGTATGCGTACGGGGATGCATAAGTGGCAACAGCTGGGCTTTGGATGATGTGAGCCTGAGCAGCGGCGAAGCAGAGGGCGATGCACAAAAGGAGCTGAAATTCGAAGAACAACAAGAAACAATTAAATTCCACGCACTGTCGGAGTGTAAATTAGCAGCATGGCACGCACTTTCATCTTGGAGGTAGTTGGGTTGATGGCTGCTGTCGACTGTGATCGAAGTGGTTACTGAATAGTTGGGTACATGTAGATCAACTTATATACCGGCGAGGTGGAAGAACAATTGCCGATAACTGGTTTCGCGGTCGGCACTGACAAAGCCTATAAGCGGATGGAGTTGGGGCCTGCTGTGGTAGTGGATCCTTCTGTTGAATTTTGAGACATTGCGCATAGGGTAATTTGTTTGTTCAACACACAGGGAAGTGATGGCTGATTAATAGAGTGTGTCATCTGTTGCTAATTGGGTGTGGAAATACACATTTAATGGGCGACCGCTTTGAGGTGGATTGGATTTTTTTTTGCTGTTCCTTTGTAGCATCCGTGAATGTTAATACATTCTAATGGCGTAGGATGGTATTAACTTTCCTTTGAGCAATTTCTTCTCCTACAGTTCTTCTTCTTCTTGTGGCGCTACAGTCCGGGCTGGACCTGGGCCTCAACCAACATGTCTCTCCAGTCAGCACGGTCTTTGATACAAAGAATCCATTTGTTTAATTTAGAATAAATAGTTAAGTAGGCATTTAGCTGGAATATGTCAAAATCGAATAAAAACATGTATGTACATGTACAGTGGATCAAAGTGAAACTCGGACACCCCGCTGAAAATACCTAGTCTTGAGCATAAAATAAGTCATCTCTGTTGCGGTGTCCCAATGCCTCGGATTCGAATACTTTTTTGACCGCAACGGTGGTGTTCATACGCTCTACATGGCCTAGCAATTGACAAGGCAAGGCGCATGCCGCCGTACAGTCTGTAAAGTTCGTCGTTGAATCTTCCCCTTCAGACGCCATCAACGCAAACAGGACCAACAAACGCAGAACTTTTCTCTTAAATAGACTTCCTCATCCGTCATCTTGAGCCCAAAGAAGCAGCGATAGGCAAGAGTGATTCCGCGTTTGATCTCGGTGCTGATGTTGTTGTCCCTATTTACCGCGGAGCCGAAGTAGACGAAGTCCTTGACTACCTCGAAGTTTCTGCTACCTAGTGATATGCTCTGTTCGAGACGTCGATGTTGCGTGTTCTTCCTCGATGACAGCATATACTTCGCCTCATTCATCGCCAAATCCATTTTAGCCGCTTTCGCTTCAATCTTAGTAACGGCTCACTGTGTTCGTCCAATCATGCCAATGTCGACGGCGTAAGAAAGCAGTTGAACGGACTTTTTGAAGATTGTGCTTCTGGTGTTGACTTGTGAGTTACGCACGATCTTCTCAAGAATGATGTTGAAGAAGTCACATGATAGCGCGTCGCCTTGTCTAAAACCTTATTTTGACAGTGAATGTCTTTGGGAGTTTGTTCCAAACCTTGACGGAGCAGCGATAGTTCTCCATCGTCACCCTACACAATCGGACGAGTTTGGTAGGAATGTCAAAACTACAAATGGCACTGTTAACCTCGTCTCTAAGCACCTTGGATCTTTTCCAGGATCTGCCATAAGATGAAGATCTGGTCTATTGTAGACTTCTCTGGTCTAAAAATACACTGATAAGGATCTATCAGGTTGTTCATGAAAAGTTTCAGGCGTTCACCCATTCATACGGGAGAGAAGATGCTGTACGCGATGTTGAGGAGAATGATCCCTTGATAGTCGGCTAAGAAAATGGGGTCTCCTATTTTCGTTTACGAGTTGGCCCATATGACCCTATGTGTAACCAATGGGATAGTACCGAGACACGAATATGTATCCCAAACCCCTAATAATGAGGCAATGCATTTTGAGTTACACATTTTGATAGAAGGATGTTTTGAGTGGGCTTTGTCTTAAAAACATTTAATACATTCCACAAAGTACCAAGGTCGTCCTTTTTCTGCAACTAGCTGCGTTGGGCGTGTGAGGGCTTATAGCTAATATTCAACTTGAAACCGCGAGTTTCCGTAGATTTTGACTGTAAGCAACTTGAAAGAAGTGGTGCTGTGAAAAACTGCGCTGAGGACGACATGAGTCCGGGAATCAAATTTGGGACCTGCTTTTGAAATATTCAAAACATCCTACAAAGATGAAGAAAACTAGAGTGTCTGAAAATGTTTTAATGTCCATTGTCTATAAGCCGCGCTCACTCTGGTTGCGGCCCTGTGTCATATTTTAAAGCAACAACGTACTATTGGAGAAATTGCAGAGCTATCTGGAGTGCTTTGAGGTTCTAAAGGTGTCTTTAAATTTCTGCCCCGATTGTTGATTACTGAGTTAACGTTTTTCTTGCAAGTCTTTTTCAATGCGGAGGAAACTTCTGAAACTAAAACAGGGGCCCATGAAACTACCACGCTATTCTCTTATTCACCCCATATTGTCTCCTTTTTTATTTCTTCGCATGGATGGAGGCTTAAAATCAGTGTCAACTGAAAACACTAACACATCAAGTCAAACTGAAATAATACGAGTATATATTGATTGAATATTGAAACTGAACTTATGTTTGGCAAAACCATTTCTTTGCCCACCATAGAAATTGTTTTGCCAACATTAATGAAGTTTAGAAAGAAGCGGTGTCTCCTCTGTCACGCATAGTTTTTATTAATAATTAAGTTCTGATTTAGAATATTGAATTCACGATTTTATAAGAAGCAAAAATTAAGGCAAAAAAACATTCAAACAGTTCCCAAATATACTGGAAAAAACCATGTTACACTCACACATAGATGGTTTCGTTTTTTTTTTCAAACAGCATTTGATACAAAGAATCCATTAGTGCAATTAAGAATAAATAGTTAACTAGGCATTTAAATGTCAAAATCGCTGCTCAACCAATTAAACCAAAGATCAAATAAGAACATGTATATTTATTTACATATCTCACAAATTTAACAGGCTGACAGAATACAATTTCTTTTAAATTTGGTACTTAATATTGAAATTAGAAAGCTGTAAAAAATGCATATGCGATGAAATTTGTCTTTTTTCGTAAAAGTTCGTATCAAAATATTTCGAAATTGTATATAAAGAATAGAAAATGCCGAAATGGCAACACACGGCTTACAACACCAAAGACAAATCTTAACAACTGAGTCAGTAGATTGTATCGAATCACTATAAAATTGTCATTCGTCAAATATTTCACCCAACTATGCGTGCAAATGCCTGACAAATTTCTCCAATTAGTCATTAAAATTCACGTTTCGTGTCGCAGCCTATTCGTGCACTGCATGAAATGTGTTTTATTCGGAAAGTAAATGATTTTATTTTGCCGGTTTATTGAGAAATATGAATATGAACAGATAGATTAAGATTCAAATGTCGTTAAACCAATCACAAACTGCTATTAATAAATAAAGAATTTTCCTTCTAAAGCCGACGCGACTGTTTAATATCTGTTTTACAAAGCCGTGTGAGGAGAATTAAACGAGTCTTGTTGGTCACTTTTATGTATGTACTTATATGATTTCATATTTACAAAATAAATTCGCAGAAAAGACTACGTCGAAAATACAAGTCAATTGGTAAAGATATGTAGAGACGAAACGAATGGGAACGGCCATCGCAGTCCTCCGCTGTAAGTATCGAAAAAACAGCTTTCAGATAGGAAAATAAGAATGCCATCGAACTGCATAGAACTTAAAGGATCGATTAAGGAACAAAATTGAAAATTTAAAAAATGGCTGTTATTAAACCTAGACCTATCGCGCACTCTTCAGTATCATGTCGTCATGCAGCGTCGCGCCAATAGTACTGGAAGCTCACTGGCTTTCTAGTCTCATGGCAAAAACAGGCACAGATGACCTCAAAGAACCTTAGATTAGATAAATTGACGAGAAGGTATGTTGCCATCAAATAATTAGTTCTTGCATGTGGCTCAGAAACTTTCTGAAACTCAGTGAATTCGAATGGAACTTTTTCTCATTTTTTTTAATTTTTCTGATTCTAGACTGCACTGTATTATAAGTTACTAAGAACGAATTTCTAAACAAGTTGCTTGGTCTTCATTACATCCGTTCAAAAACCAATTTTAAACCCGGACTTAACCATCACCCTCTATTCACGCTGCATACGTGAGCTTTTAGCGTACACCTCCCGCCAAAATAGTCAATTCCTCTCTTCTACTGTTGGTTCCTTAAATTTATTCATGTAACGCGTCCAAATCTTACGGTCCAAACAATTGACTTGGGTTACCTCAGTTCACAACGAAAATCGATGCGGCCTTGATAAAAGTCTGAAACTCCCTAAAGGCACTTCATTTCGCATAATCCTCCGCGGACATTAGATGTAATCGTACGCAACGCCCACAGCACCTTAAAAGCCTCAGCGTACACTCCAGCGCAAGCCGTTTGCATATCAAGTTCCCTTTCGGCTGACGAGCAACCGACAACTTTACGTGGCTTTCAAGTTCAATGTCGCCCAGCACGATTCAAACGTCTGCCGTGGCTGCCCAAATTCGCTCCCATCAAACCCAAAATAGGCCCTGTCGTTGAATGTAAATGTGCTCGCCTTCGTTTATCTTTGCTAACTCTATCGATCGGTGTAAGCGCCTTAAGTGCTTGCGCCCCATCACCCCGGACAGGGCGAACATCAAACCTTGGGATCCGGTTTTTCGCAAGTGCGCGGATTAGCATCGCCACGCTCTGGAATTCGACTGGTAAACCCAACGCCAAGCATAAAATCCGAATGCAAACAATAACACACTCTTCGAGTGGGATTTCTGTGACAACACTGTGAAAACATCTCGCGGGCCTGTTTGCGGTATCGATCCGGAAGCTCGCCCATAACTCGAGCAACTTCACAATCAGGCGAGTGCGGCTGGCAGGCGGGCAAAACTGTCGCTTACAGGTGCGAGACGTGAACTGGTTTATGGTGTACCCAAGGCATCCACTTGTCCATTGGCATTACGTCGTCTCCGGCACTTATAACAAATACCTCAAGAAGGGTGTGATGGTACTGACAATTAGAATGGGAGTCGACTCATAAATAATCAGTTTGGTGATGTGAACACGGCCGCTTGGCCTTCACCGTGAGCCGAAATTGTCTGCTGTTTGTATGTGCGATGGCACAAGCTGCACACATTTTCTCAAGATGACGGCGCGATTGATTTGAATACTCCACCCATTGGGCGAGCTTGGGTGAGCGGGCAGATTGTGTTTGGAAGACCTTTGCTGGTGGCCGATCAAAGAAACCATCAATTGATCGTTAAAATTAATTTATTCAGAAAATTTGAATGACTGACGAAGATGATGTGATTTGTTGGAAATAGATTGTGTGGCACCCTATTGTGGGTCCCTATGCCACCATGACAGTGGATGTTAATCAAGAAAAGGGGAATCTTTGAGGATGTAATGTTTGCCGTGATTGGGTCCGAACGAAAGAGGAGTTAACTTGAACTGGGTCCATTCCACATAACACGTCACTCGATAAATGGCGGGACATATAGGGGGCGCCACTAACAAAAAATTAATAATACATAAACAATTTTTATTAGTGGCGCCCCCTATATGTCCCGGGACTTATTGAGTGATCTGTTAATTATCCAAATCCCTTTCCAGGGGTTATTTACCTCTGCCAGTAAAGAATCCCTCATAAGACTAGATGCCGCCGAAACAACCTGAAATTGCTTATTTTTACTACAAATGTGTAAATCCACTCAGAACGTAAATCTAAATCAGAACAGTGTGATGAAACCAATCTAAAAATAGCTTGACGCCAGTTTGAAAACAACCTAAAACCGTTGATGACTATCAATTCGAAAGCATTTTGCGTGAACCGATGATAAGTCTTATTTGCGAGCGTTAGCTGGAGTGAAGTTCATTAATTAGGTTTTAGAATTGGAGCTAGGAGATGCTCGATCTTAAGCTATGATAAGTAGATAGGGAGAAGCAAACAATTCCCTTCCCAACTTTGTTGGTTTGAAGCAGTCAGAATAACTGTACGGAGATGTCCTCTATTTGACGTCAAACAATTTATGTTACGAAAGCGATCATCAAAACAACTTAAACAATCACGAAACAAAGAGATTATTGTGCAATCGTCAGACAAAAGCCCAGACAGAAGACAGACCATTGTGATTTAAATCGACGGGGTATCGATGACATCTCACAGATCATCGGCTCATAAGCCAGTCGCGACCTTTATTTCCTCATTAAGCCCCATCTCTCGGTTATTCTTGCACAAATTGGTCTACTATAAAAGTTGATCTATCTTCTGAAGCGATATTCAGTTACCAATTCGACATCTTAGTCATAGTCAGCAGCAAGCAAACAAAGTCGCATCAACATGAACGTAAGTTTGGGAGTTGAGTGTGTCACTGGAATGTAGGTTAATGTTTGGTTTTCTTTTAGTTTCTCGTTTTCATCGCCCTCTGCTTTGTCGCCACTCAAGCACTAGTCATTCAATCTCCAGGAGTCACCACTTATGCAAGTTACGCGACTGGAGTAGCTCCTGTCTACCATACATCTGTCGCTTACTCCCCGCATGTGACTGCTTCAACGATTGTGAGGAGTACATATACAGCGCCGGCACTAGTGTATAGTTCACCAATTTTAAGGACTACTTATGCGGCCCCAACTGTCTACGGAGTGTCGTCGCTGGGATACACAGTTCCAAGTGTCTATGGAACTATTCTTAAGAAGTGAAGAGTTAAATAAAGATTTGAAAAGTCCATAGAAGTTTTTTTTTCTATCAAAGGAAACTTTTCCTCATCTTCAGAAGCTGTTTAATTTTCTTTTAAAGCGATGTAGACATCTTCTCCACATCTCACTGCCTTACCGACGGGGGGAGAGTTACTCAGCTGTAGCCCATATTTCTTTCCTCTCCCAAAAAACATAGAAAACTTCAATTCAATCAAACTTCATTCTTGCTACTGATAGATATTTGTATTTTAAAATAAAATCTTCTTAAAATGTCTACTATATGATGCTCTGACTGGAAGAGTTTTGTTGCGAAATCAAGTTTATCCAACGAGAACTCTGTGACCATAATGGGGAACGTGGTGAATAGGAGCAACGACTGGAACACCAACAACTCTGACAACTGGTGCGACTCCAATTGGTATGATGCTGCGACCATACCGGTTGTGGTGACCGACTGGCGCATGATGAACACTTTGCCCGTGATGTACTGGGCGCGGAGCCTTGACCACATGGGACACAACTGGAACCACAGGTGCATGCGGCCGTACGACACTACTTGCCGATACGGCAGCGATGAAGAGTGCAAGGAATACGATGAGCTAAAGCGGAGAAGGATTCAATTAACGGAGGTATGGAAAGATGCTAAAGAAGCTTGCCTTCATATCGACTGTGTATTTCTTCGATTTGATGATGATCTCCCTTCGCGTGAATCTTTTATACCAAAAAGATACTCTCGAAAAATTTCGAATCGAGATCAACAAGAAATTATGCACAGCAACAAGTCCTGACCAGATGAAGGCGAGAAAACGTGTTAGGATAACTGAATGGGTAAACAAGTAGTAATTCAATGTCGGGGAGAATCTGGTTACTGATGGAATTCCTTCTACAGTGCAATGTACCCGAGTCACTGAACCGGAATTGCAGAGTTAAGGAACATCTTCAGTCAATGAGTAGACGTGACTTATCGATTTCTATTCAACTCATCAGCTATTGAGTGCAGATGTCAGTTGGGTTCAATTTCAAAGCATTTCAAACGCAAAGCATTTTTTTTCGTTGGAGGTTGGTTTACACTGCACTAGAGCGCTCAGACTTAAAATCTTGTCCATTGTACTACCAGTCAGTACCTTCGTTTAGTGTAGTATTCTGGTTTTCCGAAGAAAGATCAGCAGGCGCTTCTGTGATAAAGAGTTTAAGTTTTCAGCTCCCACCACATCGGCGCAAAACAGCCGCCACCTGATACGAGCAAAGGTGTCCCACCTTGACAGAGAAAGTGCTTCAGAAGGTGTCTTCGCTAAGTCCAAGCAGACTTAGGTGCTTAGCGAAGGAAAAGTGTCCCGTTTGTAAGCCGACAGGTTTTCTGCACTCTATTCTGTCCAGAGATAACAGAACATAACAGAAAAGCCGCGGATTTCTTGCTAATTTTCCGTGGTATGCACTTGGTCCGCCTGCATTCTGGAGAGTCATGCCATTTCTGGTTGTGCTGTTGGGAGACCCAACCGTCGACGGAAACCAAGGTGGGCTTGGGCCCAACGAATGTCTCTTTAGAACCTCGACGGGTTCCGTCATGTCCCGGGACCCAAACAAGTCTTAGCGAATTCAGTTTGCCGACCAAATTTAGGGAGGACTTACATTCTAAGACTATTTTGGAAGTGGTTAAAGGGTTTGGGTAAGGACTTAAGCACAGGTACTTCGCCCCTTCCACCTGTTCTTCAATCTTGATTAACGGTTTTTCGAAAGAAACTGTCTGTTTAACACGCAATTGCAGCTGTCTTTGCGTTTGTTCGATTTCTTTGGACCAACCGCTGTACAAAAAGGACGTTAAGGAGGGAATCAATCCTGAAGCCCAATTCACATTCATGCGTTGAAATTCTGCTGCAGTGACATTCTTTGAAGTTCACTTTTGACACAATTACGTTTCTTCTCTCCCGCTCTCTTTGTCAAAATTTACTTTCACCATATACAGTGTATCAGAACAGAAACGACCTGTTAGCAAGTATGAGATTTCCCAGTATATAAGAAAACTAAAGCACAAGGTCAATCCCGACGCAAGAAATCACAGGTAGCTGATTTTGTACAAATATGAAACACTAGCACATGGAGGTGCATTGTGCATGACGCAGTAAATAGTTAGAGGATGTGATTTCTTATGGATACGATTAACCGACACAAAGATTTTTTTTTATAGTTGGCGCGCGCTAAAGGGGTTACGACTACCCTTAAGTGACCGGATTTAAGTCACAGCCCGGCCGAAGGTATAGAGGACGAGAGGGAGAGGAGGTACCGGTGCACATTGCTTTTAAATGTCTGTGGATTGTAATGAGAGGGGAATATTGAGCTGGGAAGCGCATTCCATATTCGTGTGGTGCGGCTAAAGAATGAGTCTCTATACTTAACTGTACGTCCGAATGTGGGCTTAAGGACCAACTGATGAGCATTCCTAGCGAGTATAATTCGGATGAATTCTTGAAGGGGAGGAATGCAGCTGGCTAATTTGTTTGAGCATTTCTTATTGAAATAGCGATAAACCAATGACAGATACGCGACATTACGTCGGTGTTTTAACGAGTCAATCGACTTCGCAATATTTTCATCTCCTATACGTTTTATCGCTCGCTTTCTGATTCTATCCAGTAGGTGCAGGGAGGTATTGGGAGCACCAGACCAGATAGGACCGTTAACTCGAGCTAAGGATGGATGTAGGCCTTGTAAATTGTAACCTGATCAGAGGGGGTGAAGTATTTTTTGCATCGTTTTAGGAAACCTAGACAGACAGACAGACCTCAAGTTTGTGATCGTTCTATCTAAGTGTTAAGTTGATGCACATACCGAGGATGGAAATTTTTTCGGTTTCAACAACGCAGGTGCCGTCCATGGATAACGGGTGGTTATTTTGGGAACGCTTGAGTGACAGTTGACAGTACTGAGTTTTGGAAGCATTAAATTCCACTCTATTTAAGAATGGAATTTATTCTATTTATTCTCTATTTAAGATGCGATAAAGACCAGTACATATTCTTCAGTGCTGTAACTTAATGCCGGCCACTGAAGAATAATGAGAACTTTCCTTTAGCGCTCCAATTATAAAAACCTTACCTTTTCTCTGACTTAACCTAAAAGCCGAATCAAAAACAAAGAATTTCTTCCTTGAGTATGAGAAAGGAAAACATTAAAATTGACAAAAATAGGAAGAGAGAAAAAGAGAGACCGCACTAATGCCTCTAGTGAGGCTCTAGTCTGGCCGCGCAAGGTAAGGCCGTAGAACTTAGCTTAACAGCCCCTTTTGTAAAGAACGTACTCCGTCAAGCCGCCGGGAACTGAAATTTGAGGAAGCCGTGATTATCTTAAAGAGGTTCAGTTGAGGTGTGAACCCACCAGCAGAGATGTCGGCGAAGTATAGCAGGTCATTCTCCTTGACCAGGGATGCGCCATTCTCATCCCTCGGATTGGTGAACATGAAGTCGCACAGCGAGTCAATATTTGCCATCTTCACGGCTGCTCTGTTCTGAAAAATCGCCCCGCGGATCGTTTCAAATGGGGTGGATCTGATGAGGGCTTTTCTCATTTTATTGTCCTGAAGAAGAGAGAGAGAGAGAGAGAAAGAAAGAAAGAGAGCAAAGAGAGAGAGAGAGAGAGAGAGAGAGTGAGAGAAAAAACGTGATTGTGTCAAAAGTGTGCTTCAAAGGATATTACTGAAGCTGAATTTTAACGCATTCCGTTTAACAGTGTTTATTTTTTTAACATTTTTCCAGCTTTTAGATTTAAAAAACAAAAACTGAGAACACCTAAGACGGGCATTTTTTGTAATAGACAAAAAAAAACACCCACAAACTATCCCACACATTCGTGAACTATATTCAATAAAACTCAAGGAAGGCCAACATATTGATCCTTTAAATCGTGGCATACAATTTCTGTGTATTTTTTCGATCACTGAAGTTAACATGCGATTTGATACGTGTTTCCGATTGCGGGTTAATCGTCTCTGTCCGCAATGTAGAATTTTTATATTGGCTCTTCCTTCTTGTGTCTGTTTTTATGGAGCTTCCTTTAGGCCACCGAAATAAAGGGACGAAGGAACAAGGCTTTGAGTTGGCATAGAAGCGAAGGCGACACAAAATATTTGGCAGTAGTAAAGATTTCAAAATGTGAAGCCGTCATTCCAGTCCTGTTTCAGGGTTTTGATAAAAATCAAAAAACTCAAATTTTTCCAACTGGCAGGAAATGCCAATACAATATAGACGATCTTCCTGCGTCATCTCCATAACATTGATTGGAGTTTACATTTGACACAACATTTAGAAGCATTCCATCTGGGGCTCCATTGCTTAAATGTTCTTTACATAAGAGGAACTGGGAAACTTAAGAAAGTTTTAAACATCTGACTAACTGGAAACATGGGAACAGTCCTTGTATATTGCTGTATGGTGAGAAAGTGAGGTTTGATTTTCAATAGGCTTTTCTTGACAGATCATAAGTGACTCCTGTCAAACTACTTTCCCTTTTTTGTTCAGCATTGTTTGACAAGTCATCATGAAAAGACTCAAGCCGCAACATCTTCTCCAAATTGTTTAGCTGTGTTACGAAAATCATCGTTTTGAGAGGAAAATGTTTTTCATGCGATTCGAAGAACTTGAACTTAAGGGAACAATCGATCCCCTTAAATCAGTATTGTCAATAGCATTCGCAAATTTGAGTCATTGTTTACAGAAGTTAATGATTCGCCAACGGTTGGACCACATCCAGCCCGTAGTGCAGAGACGATAGCAGAAGCAGCTGAAAGTGTACCCGAAGACCAAAATTAAGGACATCAGAATGTTAGATGATTTTATGAGCATTATTGAGAAGACAAATCTCTCGGTGATAACAATTCCAATGAATCATCTTTATTTTTGGACCAGAAAATACCTCTTTAATTGCATTCGCCTGTTATGCTCACCTTCGAAGACATCTTTCAAATGAGCTGACGCAGGAACGATCACTGTCAGCCGTTTAAACAGTTTCGAAGACAGTTTGTTCGCTGAAGACTCCATACTACAGTCTTGAATAAATTGAGGAACGAAAGTCTTGTCCATCGTCGTCCAAACGAAGTGGAAAATTCTGCCTCAGAATCTAACTTGTGTCTCCATCGCCGCTCAACAGTCTCCATTTAATCATTTTTTTCGATTTCTCAGCCTAGTCTGTACATTTTGCGTCAGCTGTGCGTACTCCTCTTTGTAGTCAAACTTTTGAACTGTTTCCATTTCCATTCGAAAAGCACCGCGCCTTTCCGAAACTTCACTTACCCACACTTCCGCAGATACTGGTCAAACAAGTTCCGCTGACTTTGATTTACATTTGGTTTTGTTAACAGGCCTATCGAATCTGCCATACCGTTCTGACACTCTTTGTCTTCCGCATGAAGTGCGTCGCAGAATATCTGTGCACGCGCTGCCACCTGAGCTACTATAAAAAGGGTTTTAGAAAACTGCCAAATACAAGACTTCTCAGCGTCGCAGTCGAACATCATGAAGGTACATATGTAAGTCCCTCAGCAAATCCACAGCACCAATAGACTCTCCATTTTTCTTACAGTTATTCACGTGCCTGATTCTCATAGTCATGTTGAATGTGCTGGCGGCAAGCGCGTCACAACAAGTACCCTATCCCGGACCAGTTCATGAAGCCAGAATCATGAACATACCGGTTCACCACATCAATTACGATCGCTCGTCGGAGTATGAGGATGATCCAGTTCTGTACGAGGGCTCCGGCGGCGTGCAATATGAAGACGATCCTACTCCGTAGTCTCCGCACTGCAACGAGACAAAGTATGCGAGAAAGTGTTAACATTCCAAGCGAGATAATCCAGTAGACCCGTGCTCGACAGATGAATTCATTAGCGTGGCAAGTGACCTTTGTTTGGAGACAAACCAGAGACAGAGGTCTAGACGACGGCCGTGTGTAGTTGTTAACTTTTTCTTTCTTTGAAATAAAATACCGTTTGAGGTTAGTTTGGGGTTCACGAACCTGAACTTTGTTTCATCAGAACAGTAGAGAGAGGAGGAGGAAGGAGCCACCACTGAATTTAAGTATTTTATTTGTTTGTGTTACGAGCTACAATTACTTATCAACTATGATCTGAGTGCCTTAGTCTTCACAACGCTCAATGCTTCAGTCGCTCCTGCAGATACTCCTCTACTTCCACCCGGTGGAGGATGCCGGACTGGCGATTCTCCTGCGGAACGACGGCTTCCACCTGGTACACGTTTGTCCACTTCCAAAGCTGCCGACGGACGAAGCAGTTCCGGAATGAGCTGAAGACGTTTATGTTGCTGGGCATGCCATTTTGGAAGTACGACATCTTGGTTTGCACGTTGTAGTAGTAGATCATCTGGTGCTTGCTAGACATCGCCGTCACGAACTCGTGGGTCAGCTCGTTGAGGAAGAGCATTCCACCCACCACGTAGAACCGCTCCGATGGATCATCACCGTCCCGTATCCGCAGGCCCAGCCGTTCCTGACTGGTGTTCTTCATGCGGTACTTTCGCATGGTGTGGAAGAACTCGGGGAGCTTGTGCATGGGTATCAGCTTCTTGCACCGAATCGGCACCATCTGCACGTGGTTGCTCTCCGTGCTGGTCACTACCTTGTTGGGTTTGTTGAGAGCGCGAGCAAATTTCTCACACAACCTTAAGCGCTCCGTGAGCTTCAGTCGACCGATAAATTTGCCCCCGAGGACGATGCCGTCGATAATGTGCAGAGCCCGCACAAGGTGGCCTTTGCTGCCCTCGCCCACCTGCTCCTGCACCAGTTCGCCGTAGATGAGTGTCTTCGGCGAGAGCTCGGGCTTAACGTCGCAAGTCTCCCAACGACCGTGCTCGCTCAACTTGACGACACAGCCGCGAGCCCGGCACATGAAGAAAGTTGTCGTGTCACGTTCGTTGTCATCGGTGCGTGTCAGTGGGACGAAGTACCAGTCCGGGATGTTGGTAATGTGGTTTGCCAGGGACGCTTTCCCCGTCAACAGGACGGCGCGCGTGTTTATGAATTCCTTCTCATTCTTCCAGCTGTCAAGTAGGTCGGGTAGGAGTGCCTCGGCAGATTTGTTTTCTGGCGCCCTTCGCATTTCATTCGGCAGGTTCCAAAGTTTGAGGCATTTGGTTCGGTAGTCCGCCTGACGGGTCTCTTTAAGGTCGGATTTCTCATAGAACGCTGCGATTTTGATCAGGCCGACGATTTGATTTTGGCCCAGGCGGTTGTTGCTCTCGATTATGTAGTCAACGAACTTGCTGTCCTCGTGCAAGACGCTGAGGGCCACCAGTTCCCTGACGTCCGTCTCTGCGTCGGGGTTATCCCACATCTCCTTGTTGATTTGCGATAAGTGGCGTCGGATGACCTCCGTATTGGGCTTCTTCCACTTGCAGATAAGGTAGCGCTCGGAGTTCGCCGGACGGCTAGTATTCGGCTTGCAGATGCTGATCTCTTCGAAGCATTTGTACATCAGGTAGACCAGTCCAACGCTAAAAGGGGTGAAAAGGTCAAAGAGCTTGCACACGAAGTGGCCTTTGTCGCGGAGTATGTTGAGGGCCACTAGGCACTGACATAGGTACAGCTGCTTCGACAGTATCTCTTGGATGTTCTCCTGGCCGGCAACCGAGAAACCTCCGTCGGCCATCACAAAGTGCACTCCCACGTGGCTGGTGTCCTTTAGGACGTAGTCCGCGAAAGATTCCTGATTCAGTGGATTGAAGATGTCGCCGTCGTCTGCAACGCCATAGTGCGGATCGAATGTCTCTGGTGATGCCGCAAAGAAGTTCTCCAATTTGAAATCGTTCTGACCGCGCAGGGTAAAGCCGTAGCCCTTTGCTTCCCAGCCCTTTTTGTAAAGTACGTACTCCGTGAAGCCGCCGGGACCTAAAATGGGAGCAAGCCGTGATTATCATTAAAGAGGTTCAGTTGAGGTGTGAACCCACCAGCACAGATGTCGGCGAAGTATAGCAGGTCATTTTCCTTGACCAGGGATGCGCCATTCTCATCCCTCGGATTGGTGAACATGAAGTCGCACAGCGAGTCAATGTTTGCCATCTTCACGGCTGCTCTGTTCTGAAAAATCGCCCCGCGGATCGTCTCAAATGGGTTAGACCTGGTGCGCGCTTGTCTCATGTCATTGCCGTCGAGCTCGTCGAAGGCACTCTTCGAACTGAGGACGTTCTGAAGGATCTGTGGTTCGCAGAAGTGTGTCTCGTCGTCAATTATCAGTTTCTTCGGTCCCATTCGAACCCAGTCCTTTAAGTCCTCCATCGTCAAGCTGTATAAGTCATTTGATCTATTCGGCAACCAGTCAATTCGCTCTGGAACACGCACTTCCTCCAAATTCTCGTGCCACTGCTCAGCGGCCGACGACAATTTCTCTAATTTCAAGCCGAGACCGCGACGTCCCTCCTGTTTGGCCGCTTCGACGGGCTCCAGCCGACCCTGGCCCATCTTTCCCAGACCCTCGTTCTCTTTGAAACCCATGTTCGCCATGATTTTGAAGGCTGTGGTCGAGTAGCTTTTCGACCATTCCGCCTTAACCTTCTTTGGCGGTGGTTCATCGATGGGACTTTCATTGGGAACCTGCTCAAATTGATCTGATCCATCGGAATCATCTTCGGAAGATGACATTATGTGTGGTTAGGTATTGACTGTGAATTGGAAAAAGGAATTTCAAGAATTTTCGTTTCTTTGGCTTTATCTAGAAATAACGCACAAATCACGGGTATTCACAATTTAAATGAGTATTTATTTTGCTGAGTTGATTTCAGAAAATTTTTGACATTTCCGCAAAAAAAAAACTGATGATTGTCAAATCGGCTTTGAATTTGAAGAGATGTCAAATTGTTATTCATTTGGGTGTGTTTGTTTTGAGAATTTCTGCGATGAGGTGAATAACTCTTCTTGAGGTATGTATATAACACGGACGAGGAGAAGGAACTTGATGTTTAAAAAATTTTACAACAAGTTTGCTTGACGAAATTTGATTAGCTGTGAATGAACTGCATTACCATTAATAATCCAACGTTTTACCAATCAAAAACAAGGGTGAAATATTCTTAAAACGGTACATTTATTGAAAATTAATAATTACTCTAATATATAATTTAACCACCAAATTATTAAATAAAAATCTGTATAAATGCCTGAATGCACTTGCGGAGCTGTCACTCATCTTAAACGCACCCACTTTACATCCAGCGATCAAAAATCTCTCCACAACTATCCACAAGTCAGAGCGAGACCGCACTATTTCATCACCCAGTAAAAAAAGAGGCGATTTATCTCTCACTCCATAGTGAAATGTCACAGTGCTTGGAAAATATTTTTGCCACATTTTAGTGAAATTATCGGAGTTTTGTTCGTGGCGATTTAATGCCTCACTGTGCGGCGGCACATTTCTCACCGAAATCTATCAGAAAATCACGCATAAACTGTATTAAGCGGAGTTTGATGTTTTATATGTGGGGCTTAAACGTGGAAATTGCATAAAGTGCTGAGGAAAAAAAAAACTATTCCCTTCTCCGCCGTGTGTTGGTTGGATTCATTAAAAAATGGCAGATTTCCTGGACTCGGAAGCCGAGGAATCGGAGGTGAAAACTTTTGGATTATCTAATTTTGTAAAATTTCCATTAATTTGTGTGGGAATTCTTTTCGTTTTTGATGGTGATGCATAGGAGGAGGAGGAGTTGGAGCCGCATGAGCGGAAGAAGCTGAAAAAGAACAAAGCAATGGCTGATAGCAGCGAAGAGGAGGAGGAGGGTAAGTTGTGTTTTCGCATGTAGCTTGAGGGTTGATTGGTGGTACGACAGAAAGAAATTGTTGGCTTGCATTTTTTTCCTCGCAGATGATGAGGAAGTTCTTCGCGAGGAATTGAAAGATCTAATCGATGACAATCCTATTGAGGAGGATGGCAGTGATGGGGAGGATTCAGACGGTTCCGGTCGATCGAAGAAGCGGAAAAAGAGTGATGATGACGATGAACTAGACGATCGGCTGGAAGATGATGATTACGATCTGATTGAAGAGAATTTGGGTGTGAAAGTGGAGAGGAGAGTAAGTTTGTTGTGGTCTTGATGAAGGGAGATAATGTTGACTGATTTTGTGCGTCTTGTAGAAACGCTTCAAACGTTTGCGTCGCATCCAAGACGAAGAGAGCGACGGAGAAGATCATGCGGATGAGGGACGTACAAGGGAAGCTATTGCCGAACAACTTTTCGACGACGATGATGTAAGTGTTGTTGAGGCCAAAATCTATTGAGTTATGGGCAAAAGGGGATGGGAATTGAATTTAAACTGAAAAGCCAGTCATGGGGGAAGTGGAGTCATCGTTTGGCTTCGCATCATCAAATCCGTTCTCTCGAAACTCTCTCACCTAAAAGTTTAATAAGCCTTCTATCTGTTGTAGGATGTCGAAGGACGTTCCGAGCGCAGCCATAAGGAACCGGAAGTTGAGCACTTCGATGACGAAGAAGAGACCGACTCCGATGCTGATGACTTCATTGTGGACGACGATGGTAGGCCGATCGCCGAAAAGAAAAAGAAACGTCGCGTCCTCTTTACAGACGCGTAAGTATCCCTCGCCGCAATCTCCCAAACTGCAGACACAGAACTAAATCTTTTCTCCGCTCTTCTCTTGCAGCTCCCTTCAAGAAGGTCAAGACATCTTTGGCGTTGACTTCGATTACGATGACTTCTCGAAGTACGATGAAGACGAATACGAGTCCGAGTCCGAACGCGACGACTACGAGGACGACGACGGCACAGGAGAGCGTGAGAAACGCCCCAAGAAGTCCACCAAGAAAAAGCCGACCAAGAAGACGATCTTCGAGATCTATGAACCTTCCGAGTTGAAGCGCGGCCACTTTACCGACCTGGACAACGAGATCCGAAAGACCGACATCCCTGAGCGGATGCAGCTGCGAGAAGTGCCCGTCACCGCCGTGCCAGAGGGCTCCAACGAGCTGGAGGAGGAGGCCGAGTGGATCTACAAGCAGGCGTTCTGTAAACCCCCGGTTTCGGAACAGGACAAAGCCACCGACGGTGGATCGCGTGATCGCTACCGCAAGCCACCAACTGCGGTGGGAAAGATCAAGCAAGCGCTGGACTTCATGCGGAACCAGCAGCTAGAGGTGCCGTTTATCGCGTTCTACCGCAAGGAGTACGTCAAGCCGGAGCTCACGTGCGATGATCTGTGGAAGATCTACTACTATGACGGTCGCTGGTGTCAATTGTTGGCACGGAAGAACAAGCTGCTGCAGTTGTTCGACAAGATGCGCACCTACCAGCTGGACATGATCATGAAGGCGGCAGACGCGCCCATTCCCGACGATATGCGGGTGATCAAGGACGAGGACTTCGATCGGCTGCGAGAAGTCCAGACGCCTGAGGAGCTGAAGGATGTCCACATGCACTTCCTCCTCTACTACTCGCACGAGATCCCAAAGATGCAGGAGGAGTTCCGCCGCAAGGAGCGGGAGGACCGCAAGAAGGCCAGGGCCGAAGCCAGACGCAAGCTTCTTGAGAATCTCGAGGAGGGTCAAGAGGCACCCCCGGAGGAAGAAGAGGTTGAGGAGATCGAGGACGAGCCAGAGGAGCATCTCAAGCAAGCCAAGGACTCGGGCCCATACGCCATGTGCAGGAAGGCGGGCATCTGCGGCTTCGCCAAACGCTTTGGCCTCACGCCAGAACAGTATGCCGAGAATCTGCGCGACAGCTATCAGCGGCACGAAGTCGACCAGGAGTCCGTTGAACCCACCGATGTGGCGAAGCAGTTCCTGTGCCCCAAATTCATGATGGTGGACGAGGTGATTCACGCCGCCAAGTTCGTGGTGGCGCGCCAGATCTCAAAGGAGCCGCTGCTACGAAAGACAATACGCGAGATATTCTTTGAGCGGGCAAAGCTGAACGTCCGTCCCACAAAGAAGGGCATGAAGGAGGTGGACGAGAACCATCCCTGCTACAGCATGAAGTACGTGACGAACAAGCCCGTGCGCGACCTAGTCGGCGATCAGTTCCTGCGCCTGGCCATTGCCGAGGAAGATAACCTCCTGGAAATCACCATTCTGGACAAGATTGAGGGGAACACTTCCAGCTCCTACCTGGAGGAGGCCAAGCAACTGTACCAGCGCGACGAGTTTTCCAAGAATGTGCAGGACTGGAATGCGTTGCGCAGCGAATGCGTAGAGCTTGCGCTAACCAAAATGGTCATTCCCGATATCAGGAAGGAGCTGAAGTCAGTGCTGATCGCCGAGGCCAAGGAGTCGATTCTCAAAGCGTGCTGCACGAAGCTGAGCAACTGGATTAAGGTGGCTCCGTACCAGCCAGATTTTAACGAGGAGGACGACTACGAGTGGGACACAACGAAGGGCATCCGAGTGATGGGATTGGCCTACGTTCCTGACTACACACAAGCGGCCTTCTGCGCAATCACATCGCCAGAAGGCGAGGTAACCGACTACCTACGGCTGCCGCACATCCTCAAGCGGAAGAACTCATACCGCCAGGACGAGAAGGCCCTCAAGACGTCCGACCTGAACAACCTAAAGACGTTCCTACGCAACAAGAAGCCGCACGTGGTGGTCATCGGCGGCGAGTCGCGCGAGGCACAGATGATCCAGCAGGACATTCGCGAGGTGATCAAGCAACTTGTCGAGGAGGAGCAGTTCCCAGAAGTCTCTGTCGAGATCATCGACAACGAGCTGGCCAAGATCTACGCGAACTCGAACAAGGGCGCCGTCGATTTCCGCGAGTACCCCACTCTCCTCAAGCAGGCCGTGTCACTGGCAAGGAAGATGCAGGATCCCCTTGTGGAGTACTCGCAACTCTGTGGAGCCGACGAGGAAATTCTCTGCCTGCGCTACCACTCCCTGCAGGAGCAGATACCGAAGGAGGAGCTTCTGGAGCGGCTGTACTTGGAATTCATCAACCGCACCAACGAAGTGGGCGTCGACATCAACCTAGCCGTGCAGAACTCGCTGACTCTCAACCTTGTGCAGTTCATCTGTGGCCTCGGCCCGAGGAAGGGCCAGGCGCTGATCAAGATCCTCAAACAGACCAACCAGCGTCTGGAGAACCGAACGCAGCTGGTCACCTCCTGCCACATGGGTCCCAAAGTGTTCATCAACTGTTCTGGCTTCATCAAGATCGACACCAACTCTCTGGGCGACAGTACCGAGGCGTATGTGGAGGTGCTGGACGGTTCGCGTGTGCATCCGGAGACGTACGAGTGGGCACGCAAGATGGCCGTAGACGCCCTGGAGTACGACGACGAAGAGACGAACCCGGCTGGTGCCTTGGAAGAGATTCTGGAATCACCGGAGCGCCTCAAGGACCTTGACCTAGACGCGTTCGCCGAGGAGTTGGAGCGCCAGGGCTTCGGCAACAAAAGTATTACACTCTACGACATTCGCGCAGAGCTCAACTGCCGCTACAAGGACTTGAGGACACCATTCCGGTCGGCAAACTCCGAGGAGCTCTTCGACATGCTGACCAAGGAGACCCCTGAAAGTTTCTACGTCGGAAAAATGGTGCTGGCCACAGTGGTGGGCATCTCGCACCGCAAGCCGCAGGGCGAACAGCTTGACCAGGCGAATCCGGTGCGAAACGACGAAACCGGACACTGGCAGTGTCCGTTCTGCCTGAAGGACGACTTCCCTGAGCTGTCCGAGGTGTGGAACCACTTCGACGCTGGCGCGTGCCCTGGTCAAGCCACTGGCATAAAACTGCGTCTAGACAACGGCCTGTCGGGCTTCATCCACATTAAGAACCTGTCGGACAAGCACGTTAAGAACCCCGAGGAGCGCGTGCAAAACGGTCAGGCAATCCACGTGCGGATCATAAAGATCGACGTCGAGCGATTCTCCGTTGACTGCTCATCGAAAAGCTCCGACCTGATGGACAAGAACCACGAGTGGCGCCCAAGAAAGGACAACTACTACGACCAGGAGCAAGAAGACAAAGACTTACGCAAGGAAGACGACTCCAAGAAAATCAAAGCCAAGCAGCAGTACGTAAAGCGCGTCATTGTGCATCCGTCGTTCCACAACAAGTCCTACGCCGAGGTGGTCAAGATCATGGAGAACATGGACCAGGGCGAGGTCATCGTTCGCCCCTCCAGCAAGGGTTCCGACCATCTGACAGTCACTTGGAAGGTGACCACCGACATCTACCAGCACATCGACGTGCGCGAGGAGGGCAAAGAGAACGCATTCAGCCTCGGCCAGAGTCTCTGGATAGGCAATGAAGAGTTTGAGGACCTTGACGAAATCATTGCGCGCCATGTCAACCCAATGGCCGCGTCGGCAAGAGAGCTCCTAAGCTACAAGTACTACCGCGACACAGGCGGCGGCCTCAAGGACAAGATGGAGGAGCTTCTCAAGGAGGAGAAGCGGAAGGATCCCAAGAAGATCCACTACTTTGTTTCGGCGTCGAAGAACTACCCCGGCAAGTTCTTGCTTTCCTACCTGCCGAAAACAAAGTGCAGGCACGAGTACGTTACCGTGACACCAGAGGGATTCCGCTTCCGCTCCCAGATCTTCGAGTCAATCAACACCTTCCTTAAGTGGTTTAAGGACCACTACTCGGATCCTCTGCCAGGCAACACTCCTATGTCGACTCCACGCCCACCGCCTAGCACCCGAACGCCTAGCTACAGCACACCGCAACTGAGCGTTAGCTCAGGGTCGATCGGCAAGATGTCCGCGAATGTTCCGCCGCACATGCTGCATTCCCTGTCGCACCCCATGTCCAGTCAGACGCCGCACTACCCCAACACTCCCGGCTACCAGGGTGGCTACGTCAACACCCCGTACACGCCCAGCGGTCAGACGCCATTCATGACGCCGTACCACACCCCGCACTCGTCACAAACGCCGCGGTACAACCACAACACCCCGAGTCCCGCCTCGTCGACCTCGAATGGACACTTTGCTCGCCCGGCGCTGCCACCTCCACACGCCCGCCACGGCGGGGGCTCTGTGCACGCTTCACCGCAGTCCTACGGCCGGTCGCCACGCATGGGTCCTGGCGGCGGAGGTCCCCCACCTCCGCATCATTCCCGCTCTGCGGCGTACACCGCATCGCAGCAAGAGAGCATGGACTGGCAGATGGCCTCGGACTCATGGGCGCGCCGCAAACCTTCAGCTCCAGTGCAACACGGCCGTAGCACACCGGGCGCCATGCCGCACCCAGCGATGCCAAGCAGCAGCCACACTTCCAGGACACCTCGCTACGATGAGTACCCGCGCAAGACCCCCCAATACCCAGACGAACGGCCCGTGAGTCGCTCCGGACGGTCCGTCGATTACCAGAAGAGTCCCCGCTCCATACGAAGTACCCCGCGGACAAACACCTCGCCTCACTCCATGAACCTGGGCGACTCTACGCCCCTCTACGATGAAAATTAGTCCCCTCCCCAATACCCCCTCTCATCTACAATATTTTTTACAGCGTTTCTTAGAAAATTTGCCCAAAAGTTTTTCAGCTCGAGTTGAGCCGCGTTCGTTTCCCTACGTCATCCAGCAGCCCCTCCGCAGCACGCCCACACGCAGTACGATGTTTTTATTTTTTTACCGCTGGACAAGACCTCACTGGAACGTCAACACCCAACCGCTGTTGGACGCAATAACTAACCGAGGTGGACCGCAGATCTATTAGGCAAAAGCAAACCAATACAGTTAGTAATTTATGACAATTGGCCGGTATGCCAGCGCATACACAGGCACACACACATATGTAACGTAATTCAAGCGAAAGCATTATTAGAAGTAAAAAATTATGGAAAAGGAAAAATGCGATGAAACCAGATTGCAACTTGAGTTTAATAAAGATATCGAATTTCTCCGAAGAAAACAAAAACAAAAACTGTGTTTTATTTGTGATGATCTGGTGGCAAGGGGTATGCTTGCGAGGAAGTCTCTTGTGAGACTCTTAGACGTCAGATGGGCTCTGCTTCGTTTTTCTTGCTGGATCCGGAGTGGATGCCGATTGATTGGGGGGGATTGCTTACATTTCTTCTTCTTCTTCTTCAGATGGCGCTACAGTCCGGGGTGGACCTGGGCCTCAACCAACATGCCTTTCCAGCTAGCACGATCTTTTGCCAGCTGCTTCCAACTCCAAGTTGGTTGAGGTCCTTTTCCACTTGTGTGCGCCACCTTAGCCTGCGCCATCCTCTGCGTTGTTGCATTGTCCCAATGGTTCACATTCGAAGACTTTTTGGGCCTGAGCAGTGTTGTCCATCCGCTCTACATGGCTTAGCCACCTTAAGCGTTGTATCCGTAGACGCTTGACTGGGCGCACGTCGCTGTACAGCCCATACAGTTCGTGGTTGAATCTTCTCCTCCAATTGCCATCAACGCAAACAGGACCAAAAATCGCACGCAGAACTTTTCTCTCGAATAGACGAAGGGCTTCCTCATCCGCTTTAAGTAACGTCCAGGTTTCTGCGCCGTAAAGCAGGACAGGGATGATCAAGGTGTTGTACAAAGTTACTTTGGTCGTTCGGGAGATGGCTTTATTTCTCAATTTCCTCTTAACCCCAAAGAAACAGCGATTGGCAAGAGTGATTCTGCGCTTGATTTCGGTACTGATGTTATTGTCCCTATTCACCGCGGAGCCGAGGTAGACGAAGTCCTTGACTACCTCGAAACGTCTGCTGCCCATAGTGACGCTCTGTCCGAGACGTCGATGTTCTGCGTCCTTCTTTGATGACAGCATATACTTAGTTTTGCCCTCGTTTACCACCAGCCGCTTCCGCTTCGATGCTAGCAAACGGCACATTGACGGCTCGCTGAGTTCGGCCGATCACGTCAATGTCATCCGCATAAGCAAGCAGTTGAACGGACTTGTGGAAGATCGCGCCTCTGATGTTGACGTGTGAGTTACGCACGATCCCCTCAAGAATGATGTTAAAGAAGCCGCATGACAGCGCGTCGCCTTGTCTAAATCCTTTTTTGACATCGAAGGTCTCGGTGAGTTCGCTACTGACCTTGAGGGAGCAGCGAGAGTTCTCCATCGTCATCCTACACAATCTGACGAGTTTGGTAGGGATGCCAAAACTTACTTACTATGGGTTGTGCTAAATCACGAGATGCGCTCACACACTATTACACTGTGAACTCTTGTAGGAATCAGACAGAGGCCATCTATGTCAGAAGACTTTTTCTTTTTTGAACATGAAGATGAGACATGGTTCCAGTGCCTGTATTTCATCATCTGGTGACAGGCACTTGCCCAGATCCCTTTGTAGTAGTGCTTAACAGGGTTCCAGTATATGTTTTGGGTTTTCGTTGGACATCCTTCGGCTATGTCTAGCTTCCTCAGATATACACTTAATTTGAAAGCGCCTTTTGAAGTCTGCTTACAAAGATGTCGTGGAGTCTTGCTGTTGATTAGTTTCTAGAGATACTGACAATTTCAGACATACACCGATGGCCAGAAGTAATATAGGAGAAACTCTCATCAACTACGACCGAAAAGGAATTACGGCTGAGTTAAGATTTAGTCGAACAAAAACCTCATACTTCAGTGCAGTGAGAACCGATAACTGGAGTGGGCTCAAACCGATATGTCTGCCAAACACTGACACCAGTCGAAGAAGTAAAATATCTGAAAGGCACAGCAGAAGGATAGGTGGCTGCCGGGCAAATCTTGGGGCTGTAGTCCAAATATAGTTATGTGGATGTAACACATCATTCAATAAGTCCGGGACTAGCCAATAAAAGCACATTTTCTAGACTAAATTCGACTTAATTCATGAACACCGTTCAAGAGTGATATTATCAGTCCAACACCGCTCTAACATTTCGATACCTTTTTTATAAAACGATTTATCTTTGGCCTCAAATTTGGCTTCAGTTTCGGCGATCACCTCCTCATTCGAACCATTTTTTATTCCGGCGAGCATCTTTTGGAGGTCTGAAAAGAGGCAGAAGTCGCTTGGGGCCAGATCTAGAGACTACGGTTGGCGCGGAGGCAATTCAAAGCCCAATTCGTGCAATTTGACAATGGTAGTCAGCAACTTGTGACACGGTGCATTGTCTTGGTGGAAGAGAACTTTTTTCTTCTTCATACGGGACCGTTTTTCTGCAATACCTTCCTTCAAATGCACCAGTAATGCCATGTATTAGGCGCTTCGGCTACCTCCAACTCTAATGTATTGCTTGACTTGCGATACACCTTCGAATCGTAGAGTCAATATGTTTCCGACCAGTTATATTGTATAGTTCTTCAGGAATTGTCGAAATCTTACACTTCTCTTGTCTAACTTTCCAGGTCATGCAATCGCTTAGCAGTACGAATTCTACATTTAACCGGTATGGTCGTAGCTTTGTAGCTTGGCTAGGCCATGTAGAGCGTGTGGACAACACAAAAGAGGACGGCCAAGGCTGAGATGGCGCACACACTCAACCAACTTGGACTGCGCAACCGGAGGCAGCTGGCGCGAGAATGTGCTGGCTGGAGAGGAATGTTGGTTAAGGCCCACGTCCACCCTGGACTGTACGTGCTACTATTCTCTCACAAGTAGAAGGGGTCTATAATTTTTTGCCGACTTCGAACGGCGAGATTTGAGAAGCTTAGACAATTAGTACTCTTTTAATGTTGTCAGCAACTCGAAAGAGGTGGTGCCGGGAATTGAACCTGGACCTTCGGTTTGTGCGTCGACGCACTTACCCACCCTGCTACTGCGACCACCATCTTTATGTCGATTGAAACGCCGCATACAACACTGTGCATAAGGACGAGCTTTACAGTGCCATATCGAAATTTGACAATCCCATCAAACACGTCGGATTATGTAAAATGGTACACGGTGCTCCGTCAAGGTCAATAACGAACTCACCGAGACCTTCAATGTCTATGAAGGTCTTAGACAAAGTGATGCGCTGTCATTCTTGAGAAGATCGTGCGTAAATCACAAGACAACACCAGAGGCACGACCTTCCAAAAGTCCGTTCAACTGCTAGCTTCTGATGACATCGACCGGATTGGACGAACACAGCGAGCTGTTAATGAGGCGTTTGTTGGCATTGAAGCGGAAGCGGCTTAAATGGGTCTGCCGGTAAAAAAAATATACGCTGTCATCAAGACAAACAAACACCGCTCTTTCGGTAAGAACGTCACAATGGGGAGCAAAAGGTTGTCCACGACATCTTCTACCTCGACGCCGCCGTAAATGGGGAGAATAACATCAGTTCTGAAATCAAGCGTGCAATCACTCTTCCCAACCGCTGTGTCTTTGGACTCAAGAGGCAATTGAGTAACAGAGCCCTCTTTCGAAAGATCAAGCTTACTTTGTATGACAAATTCATCCCCCTGTCCACCTTAATTTAGAAAAATGATGTGACTGGATTTGTGAATCACTTTATTCAACGTCACATCCGTAACACTATTTTTAGATAAACGGAATCACTGATAGAGCTGAGGCCAATTTTGTGGCGGAAAGGCGGCTACCAGACCCAGGTGTTGAGGGAACCTGACTGGTAGTGACAGCTTGACCAAAGGCTATATTCTGGTGCGGGGAGTGGTCAGGAGTGCTTGAAATCACGGTTTCAGCCTGACTGTGCGGTAGGCCTCCTTGTGCGAGTATCGTGGTGGCTGTAGTTTAAAACTCAATATTGCGGGCAGAGTTGAGGTTAGTGCACTGTGCTGAACCAAGTTGTCTACCCTTTAGGTGGTTTTAGGCCAGGCGATTAGGGGACCTTCCCTGCTAAGTGTGGAGTAGCATTTTCAACCGGATGCTGTGACAAATAGAGCGGCAAAGGTTTTATAAAGGCCTCGCGCCAAACCAAGCCAGGGTGATTGTCCCTCAAGAATGATCTCATTTTGTACTTGGGCTTGCGTTATCTACAACTCTTGTTAAAATAGGGCCCGTGAAATAAGTCGTAACGGCAGGTGATCACGTAAAACCGAATCTCATACTCAGAAGTTTGGTGGTTATTGAAAGTGAAAGCAAATATTTTCGAGGCGAACGTTCTGAGAGCGGTTTTTGAGCAAAGGAAGTTGATGGAAGAGAAGATTTAACAACGAATTTTATAATTAGATGCTACGGTGGTATGCGCCTAGTTAAGCTTTTTCGTATACAGCGCTTAAGATGGCTAGATCATGTAGAGCGGATGAATAACACTGCTCCGGTCTGAAGAGTCCTAAACTCCGGGTCATTGGGACAACGCAACATATGACGATCTCATCTGAGATGGCGCCCACATGTGTAGAAAGAAGACAATCAGTTTGGGTTTCGAAATTGGAGACAGCTGGTAAGAGACCGTGATAGCTGAAGGACCAAGGCCAACCCCATATCGTTATGCCGTTCGACGAAAGTGGACGCAGATCCAACACAAACGATGCGGGGGGTACACACAATGACAATAAGTCGAACAAGGGAAAAGTGAAAAAAAAAACTCGGCAAGTGGATACCCAATGAAACCCAAAAACCTCTCCACTAAAAGACTTGTGCATCGCTGAGTCTAAAGCACAATTTTTGTACCGTATAACCACAAGTGACGACAAGTGCATAGTATGACCGTAAAATATGCGAACGAAATTTCAAATCAATTCTCCGGGAATTAAAGGTCAAACTGAAATGCCCATTCACTCACTACCAATATTACACTGACATTAAATTGACATTCATCGGTAATCAAGTAAGATGTTGTCATCTTATGGCAGTGGAGATTTATTGGAGCAACATTGGCAAGATCTTATGAAATGAATCTATAAATTTTATCATCCAGCGATTTATGACACCTCCGAAATGTCAACATCATTTATGTCATCTACAAAAATCCAATTTGTTAGCTTTCTCTTCTGTAACATGCAACTAGTAGTAGTGGCGGGTTGGCACTTTTTTTATTCGCAAATCAATCCTCGCTTTTTCCACCTCCACGAAAGCGCACACAAAAAATAGAACATGCAAATGACATTTGCAAACCAACACTTCACACAACTTCATCCAACCGAACTAGTTATTCACCGTAATTCCGTCACTACCGGTTGCAGTTTGGCACATTCGAAGGGGGAAGAACACATTAACTTTCCAAATACAAACAGTTTTGCAAATTCGCACCATTACGCCACCACCGCCGTGACGGTAATGGGTAACTCAAACGTCAATCAATTAGCATCGCACCTCCGCTTCTAAATTCATTCATTAGAACACGTTTGTTTTTGGAGATCGTCAGGTTCTTTTGGATTTTTTTTGCGGATAAATACCGGGAAATCCGTTGTGTGGCTACACCGACAGTGTACACAGTTCTCGGAATCCGAAATTTATTTAGACGCATCTCGGCAATCGCATTATCGTTGCTCGTGTGGTCTCCCAAGCGATTACATCTTCGAGGGGAATTCATGCTTACGCAGTGCTTGTTTGACGCTGTCAGTGAGGGGTTAATTAAGGCGGATCTAATTGACGGATAGTTTCAAGGTTGTGTTAAGTCGTGTGAGTTTGGTGAAGAGTGCGTCACTGGTGCTTTATCCAATTTGCCACACCTGTCAAGCAAAATGTCATATTAATAATGAGTGCGAGCGGAAACGTTATTCGTGTGTTTTAATGAGTTTGTCAGTCTGTTTAAATTTGTGAAAAGTGAGGCAATGGCAGTGTCCCAAATGGACAAACAGCTCTAAGAACTAATGAGCTAACGGTCAATCCTAATGATTTGTGAAACCTCAATCAAGTTCCATAAAAAAAAACTCAAATCCTCAATTCAACTTCAAAACGTCTTAAAAGTGTTTATTTGTCACACATCTTTAGGCCATCGCCCACGCACGACGCATAGGCAAGCATGTGTGGTATGGCATTCTGTTCGAAGACTCCGGTGAAGAGGTGAGCCCACGGTCCTGAGGCGAAAACACCAACATCGTCTCCGCCATGAGTTTCCGATTCTAAGGGCGCCATTGCTGGCCACACAGAGAACACCTTCGACTTGCTGGTTGAGGTGGGATCAATGCGTTCGCCGTTTTCAACGTCGTAGTATGTCTCAAATGCTGGTCCATTGGCGTAGTTCATCGTCATGTAGGGGAGACCATCACCAGCTGTTCCTGCCTTACCGGTCATTTTCCTACCACGGTCCTGAAAAGATTTTTTGTAAATGACATTCGATTGGATTTTGACGTCAATCTGACAGAGCTGTCACTGTGCTCATCGAACAATGCAAACAAGTGACGGCATTTCAAAAAAATAAAGAAACGTGTCAAACTCACTCCACGTAAAAACTTACCGCATATCCAGAGAAGCTGAAGGCATGCGAATGATCTGAAGTGACAAGGATTAAGGTGTCCTCCTCGTTGGTCATCTGTCGAGCCATTTCGATGGCATTCGAGAACTGTTCGGTTTCATCGAGAGCCAACTTGGCGTTGTTGTCGTGATGCGCCATATCGATGCGACCGCCCTCAACGAACAGGAAATAGCCGTTCTCGTCGTCCTCCATAAATTCAATCGCCTTCCTGGTCATCTCCTCTAGCGTGGGCTGGTCAAGTTCTTTGTCGAGAGCCTCGAGGTTGTACTTCATGTGACTGTTCTGGAAGAGACCCAGCAAACGGTCAGCCGAGCTCGGGTTGAAGTCCAGGAGATCGTCGCGGGTGTCCACGAATGCATTTCTCGGAGACTTCTCTTTGTATTCCTCAATTAGATCTCTTCCGTCTGTGCGTCTGCCCTTAGGGTTCAAGGAGATGTCTTGAAATTCGCGCTTGCCACCGCCGAGCATGACCTTCAGTTGACTGCCCACGTCTCCGTGAACCAACTGAGTGGCGATGTCAACCACTCCGGAATTCTCACCACAGATCAGATTCACTTCGTTGTCGTTCTCCCACTTGCGCTCCGCTACGTGGGCGTATAAGCCGGCGGGGGATGCGTGGGTCACCCTGGCGGTGGTCACAAAACCGGCCGACTTACCAGCGTCCATGGCCCACTTGGCGATGGAGTAGACGTAGTTCGACTCATCCTTGGTGGTCTCGCAATTGTCCCGCTCGATCATCGCATTCACTCCGATGGTGCCGTAGTTTGCCTTCACACCGCACAGGTACGACGTGGAAGTTGTTGCTGAGTCCGGAACGATTCTGTCCACGGAGTATGTCTTGGAGAAGCCGGTGTATGGGAACTTCTCAAACGCCAGCTGCTGCTCCTCACCACCGATGTACACACGCGATGCAGCAATGGTCGACAGGGACATGCCGTCGCCCAGGAAGAGGATGACATTCTTGGCTCGCTTCGTGTTCCGTTGATGGAAAATCTTGTCCTCAATGAAGTTTACGCTGGTTTCCGCCCAGAATTCGTTTCGCTCCTCACCATTGACGGCTCGCTTCAGATTCGGTGCGACGGGTAAGTCGGGATGCATTTGCTTCTCGTAGCAGTCATCCGTCTCCTTACACCGTTTTGGCATAGCCAACGAGCTGACCGCCAGCATGCCCACAATCAACGCTATGAAGACCCTCATGTTTGACTTTCCTTGGAGTCTCTTTACAACTAACCACTTGCCGCCGAGTGCGGGGTTATTTAAAGCAATAATATTCGGAAAACCCTGATTAGATACCGTCTTTGAATCCCTACAGACAAAATAGCCTATCATAAATCTTCGCAGTTTTGAAAAAATTCCACTCAGGATATCAAGATCAGAGACAAACAATTGTGACCTATCTCTGTGATGCCATCTTCGCCTGGCTCGTGTGCAAACGTGATTTCCACGTGCCTTACAAAGCCCAAAGGGAGACAACGGTATTGCCGGCACATGTTGAGGATCACGTGAACGAGTGTCTCAGACTGACAGTCAAACACCGATCCCGTTTTTTCACGATCAGTTAGCAAAATGAGATTTATTACTCGGGCCTGTCGATAAGATTAGGGTTAAGCGCAACCGGTACCGGGGCATAAGACTATTTATTCTACCCCCTTGACCAGGCAGTTGGTGTTCAGCTCTCACAGCGACTACTAAGTATGTCTTCCAAAGTTTTGTTAAAAGTTTTAGTGGCCTTTATGGCGCTTGCCACCTTCGCCTGGGCACGGGAAAGTGAGTTTTATTTGTTTTGTTGCAATTTTTACATCATTTACAGTGTAGGGAGTGTGGAGTGAATGGTGGAGAGGTGTCAAGTCAAGGAAGGAGAGACTTATTTTTTGAAAATATTGTATTCTTATCGAATTTGCTAATCTTGTTGCTTAAGGCGATAAATCGAAGATTAAGTGCTTACCTCACACGAACGCAGTCCACATCTTGATTGGTGACGTGTAAGGGCATATGATCTGAGAAAATTTTACAATTTTATGAAAAGACAAAGTTCATTGAAATGGTCAGTCACTGCATCTTTGAAACAGAAAGCAGACTTTTTTGACACTTCTCAGTTGTCAGTGGAAACATTTTCAACGTGTAAGGTGGATTGGAATCTCTATTGCAAAAAAAGTCACAGTTTGTTCACTTTAAAGGCATAGTTCTGGGAAAAGTTTGACAGCTGTCAGTTTAATATGACGGCCTTTTCATTCCCATCTCATCTAACACAATTTGTGAATGCAACAACGTGAAAACATGTGGCTACACTGGACTCTTTAACAATGTTTTGAAATGTATTTAGAGGTAGCTGTCAAGTTGACATATCTATTTTCCTCCGCTAGTATTTTTGATATTGATTATCGCACCAGTTGTACTCAAATCTGTCAAAAACTTAATTTTTTTCTGATTAAAAAGTCAGAAATCAGACATCGGTCATTGTGTCAGCTCCAAAAACCATCTTTTTGACACTAAATACAGCAAGTTCGCCGTCGCAAAATGCATTTACCCATCTAGGACTTCTCCGCAATCCTCTCAAGCGGTAATAAAGATGCCACGTTAGCAAGCTTTTTTTCGATTTTTATTTTTTCACATCTAAACTGCCTTATCGACATATCTTGCATTCAGACATTTTTATTCCATTTCTGATGTCTCACCGTCATTTCGTATTCACTCCATATTTAAATTTAAGCCATTTTCCATGTTTTCACGTCCCCCTTTTCATTCCAGTGCATCCGGTGCTGCCGTCAAAAGGTCGCAGCGCAGTAAAGTACGAGCAAGAATTGAATACCGAGTACTGGAAGAACAAGGCTCAATCCATTCTTGCCGACAAACTTAACAATGCTGGACTTAATAAGAACCGCGCCAAGAACATTATTATGTTCCTCGGTGATGGTATGTCAGTGCACACGGTGACAGCAACCCGGGCATTCATGGGTGATAGCTCAAAGCAGGTGTCGTTTGAGAAGTTCCCCTACACCGGTCTCTCGAAGACGTACTGCGTGAATAAGCAAGTGGCCGACTCCGCATGCACAGCCACCGCTTACTTGTCCGGAGTGAAGGCTAACTACGGTACCATCGGTGTCAATGCTCAGGTTCCGCGCTATGACTGCTATAAGGGTACTGATCCCTCTACGCACACCGAGAGCATCGCTAAGTGGGCTCAAGATGCTGGCAAGTCCTCAGGTCTGGTCACAACAGCCCGCGTAACTCACGCCTCTCCCGCTGGTGTGTATGCGCACACCGCCAATCGTGGCTGGGAAGCCGATACGGACATTAGAAGTAGCGGCTGCAGCGACGTCGATAACGTGGACATTGCCCGGCAATTGATTCACTCGGAAGTGGGCAAGAATTTGAACGTGATCATGGGTGGTGGACGTCGTGAGTTCCGTGGCAAATCCATCTCCGACGAGGAGGGCATCAAGGGCAGGCGTACAGATGAAAGGGATCTGATTCAGGAATGGATTGACGAGAAGAAAGCCCAGGGTGCAAGGGCTTCATATGTATGGGCCAAGAAGAGCTTGCAGGCAATGGACCTAGACAAGACCGACTACCTCCTGGGATTGTTCAGCTCAAGCCACTGTCCCTACCACGGCGACCTGGCCAGGCAGATGCTGGTTAATTCAGACCCCTCGCTCTCCGAGATGACCGAAGCCGCTATCAAGGTTCTGAGGAAGAACGACAATGGCTTCTTCCTATTCGTGGAAGGTGCCCGCATCGACATGGCTCATCACGAGACCTGGGCCAGAAAGTCATTGGAAGACACCGAAGAATTCGCCAAGGCGGTCCAGATTGCCAGGGACATGACTTCGGAGGATGATACTCTGATTGTGGTGACCTCAGACCACTCCCACACCATGACCATCAACGGATATCCGGTAAGTCCTTTCTACCTTTAAACTTCGAACTGGTTAGAGTTGAAATTTCTTTTTCACAGCTCCGCACCCAAGACATTCTCGGTGTTTCCGACCTGGTTGCCGATGACGGTCTTCCCTACACTATCCTTTCATACGCCAATGGACCTGGATACTACAACACCTTCTCGGAGAAGTTGGGCCGTCGCGACGTCTCTGTGGACGATTTGACCGATCCCGAGTACGAGTACATGGCTACAGCGCCGCTCGACTCTGAAACCCACGGCGGCGATGACGTTGGCGTTTTCGCATCTGGCCCCTACGCGCATATGTTCACCGGCAACTACGAACAGAGTAACATTCCCGCCCTGATGGCGTACGCTGCCGACATTGGACCCTTCAAGCAGAGTCAGTTCAAGGCGAAGGCCTAATCGTGCTGACAGCAAAATGAATAAAAGCTTTAATTGCCCACAACCGAAACCTGTGTTTCCTTCCGTGATGGATGGCTTCTGATAGTCGATGAGATCTTAATTGACATTCCCTCGCTACACCTATCAACGACGTTCGCTGCGACGATGTTCGCTCCACACACCGGAACCGTGCAGCTAATCAATCGTTGATGGTTATCAGCTAGCCCTACATGGATTTTATTCGCGCTGATAACGGTTCGCCAGAAGCCTTTTATAATCATATCATATCGTGGCGAAGCGATTACGGGCGAACGTGTGACATTGAATTGAGTGTTTTGGTCTCAAGTAGAGTATGGGGTGAGAGTGACCTTTGTAGTGAACGTTACGGGGAGGAAATGTTTCTTTAAAGGGCGGGGTTGATATAAAATTACGTGAAGAAGGTACAATTGTCTTCTGGTATTGGAAGACGCTTACTTGTGTCTACTAAAGTGCTCAATGAAATCCACCCCAGTCCTTTAAAGCGATGTGCGCCAAAGTCTCCGCTGAATTCTTTAAAATGTGTTAGAGGGAAGCCTGCAACTTCTCCACCCCAACTTGTCGCCTATAATAAAATTTCAACAGATCTTGCCGTTCAGGTGTTCAAACTCCCATCCCCCCCGCTCGCGCATTTAAAGTCATTTGGCAAAAATGCAACAGATGAAATAGCGCTGCTTGTGCAATCTTGTTAAGGCATCCACGATGCATGCGTAATGGGGACACATCACATTCACAGGTGGAAACAAATCGCTCTGGTGCACTGAGATGAAAGACCAACCGACGAGTCACTGAACCCCTGGAGCGTTGATGGTGGCGTTACATTTGTTGCAGATAATGGTTTGTAAGTGGATGCTGTCAGGATAATGAATAGACAAGTTGAAAGGAATGAAACGAGCTCGTTTAGCGCGTGTGTTGCTGTTTGAGGGGTGGCGCAGCCGGGGAGGGGACAGCTTAAGAGGGGGTTCACTTCAAAGAACTGCGCTCGGCTAGATAATCAGACATGAAAATGCCGTTAATTTATGAAAACGATGCCTTAAGAGACATCAGTGTAAGAGAACATTATGATGGTGACTGGTGGGTGGCTTGACGTTGAAGAAGAACAACAATTTGTTGCTTCCTCTGTGGTTGGCTTTCCCGATTGAACAAATAAAATAGACAAGAGTAAGTAGTACTCACACGTACATGGTTTCGTTGTTTTTTTTTTTTGCCACAACATTTGATTCAAGGAATCTCATTCTAGAGATGTTAAAGTTCCACGTTCAAAATAAAAGTCCTTGTCCTTAATTCATTTGTCAGGATCAGTCAATTTTTACTGTGTTCGTTTAACCACGATTTATTTTTACTGATTCCCAATGGTATTGGACCATTACGCAGCTTTTGAGATTAAATGATTTTTTTTCGGGACACGATCTCGTCTGGTGGACTGGTCTCATTCGAATGAGTGGCATTCATCAAAGGGACACTTCTCTAGGTGGTAACTGCGTTCACCAATGGGTGTGCATCATGCTGCGGTTGGGGATGTATGCGTACAGGTTTTGTATATCTTCGTTGAATTATTGTGAAATATCTGTGTCTCATGACTAAAAGGTTTTATGTGGTGAGGATGACAAACTCACACACAGCCCACTGGTAGGCCGGACCAATTATTTTGGCCCTCGGGCAATGGGTGAACGTTGCATAGATTGGTTTACCAAATGAACGCCAACGGTTGTCGTGATTGTTATACAGGGGGCGCCAAGAGGTATATCAACTTCACTCGTGCACTAACAGGGATGGGATGTTGACATCTCTCCAGGTTCCAGTCCGATGAACGACAATCAACAACGGCACATGGAGAACTCTTTCTGCTCCGTCATTGTCGGAAACAAACTTACCGAGACCTTTACTTTTCATAAAATGTTTTGGACCAGGTGACGTGCTGTCGTGTGACTTTTTGTATTGTATTCCTAAGATGGTCGTGTGGAACTCTCGAGTCAAGATCGAAGACAGAATCTTCCAAAAGTGCGTTTGAACTACTTGCTTACGCGGATGACTTAAACGCGCTTGGACGGGACAAGTTTAGCAAGCCATCACTGAGACATTTGTTAGGGTTGAAACGAAAGCGGCTAAAATGGATCTGACTGTAAACGAGGGAAAAACAAAACATATGCAGTCATCAAGGAAGGATTTACAATATCGACGTCTCGGACAGAGTGTCACAATTGGCCGTCAATATTTTCAGTTAGGGACTTCGTCTACCTTGTCGACAAGAACAATTACTTCAGTGTCAAATCAAGCGTAGAATAATAACTATTGTTAACCGTTGTATCCCTGTGCTCAAAGGGAGTAACAGAGCCCTTTCATGAGGGCCTTCATTTGCGGCAAAAACTTGGACGTTATTAAAAGCGAATGAGGAAGTCTTTTCGCAAACAGGATCTTCGTGCAATTTTTGATCTTATATGTATCGATAACATCTGGAGTGCAATATAAAACGACAAATTTTATAGACGCTAGGGAGGCATGCGTCTAGTCATCTACACAAACTCGCCAGATGCCTTAATGATAAACAGCAGAAACCGAAGACTCCTTCTGTATCCTTTTTAAGGTATAAAACCATTTACATCAGTCAATTAATGGCAAGCAATCAAATCACATTTTTCTATCTGATCTATTCCATCTATCAGCTAGCGCCAGTTTTCCCACCAAAAATAGAAAGCAATTAAAATAATGCGTGATATTTTTTCGAAATTAGAAACCAGAGATACGAAATATTCCGCGACGTGATAGCCACATCTACCGAAACCATCTCTGCACATTCCATATTTAGATGACAGACAATAGACACTGCAAGTTATTTTCCCCAAAATTGAATCAAATATAAAACGTGATAAAGGCCATAAATAGACCGTTCCAACCACCTCTCGTGATCCAATCGGCTATCGAAATTGCTATCGCGCCTCCGATTGCTAGGGGAGTAGCTTCCCGTCGCAAACAATCGCTGTGGTTCGTTGTTATTATAATTATAAGCACGTATCGCATGTACACCATGCGGGGCGCAGATTAGATAACATAACCGGTTAATGTGCGCCGCGGGGCGGACTGATCGATGGGAAATTTGCAAAGTTTTCTTTTCTAATTGATCGTATGTGGACACGATCTTTGACTCTTCATTTGGATTCAATTTGATTTCTGGGTAAGATTGTGAAGATTGAAGATTGCGGAAGTTTTCTCCTGGAGATGTCAACGCTTATGCTGGATGTCGTAAAAATCAGGTACTCGCAAATCGATGAACAAGTTCTGATATTTTAAAGTCCCCCCCCCCCCCGCAAAGTCAAACAATTTTTGGTAAACTTTGCTCGGGGAAATTTTTTGTTCTTTTCCTCATTCACTTGTGCCATCCCACGGCAAATGCGGGAGCACATGAATCACGACCAAGGAGACTGTAAATTCTGGGCACACATTCCCGCAAAAAGACTCGGCGCGAGAGATGAAAACTTTCTAAATAATGTGCACAGTGGGTGAGACACCCCCGCACGGGTTGAATACAAAAAGCTTTTACTTTGATTCAAATGCGAGCACTGGACCATAGATGGTGGTGGATGGTGCGCCTCTGCTTTGTGGTCGTTCTTTGGTGCTTGGGTAGTGTTCCACTTAGGTTCTCGCAAAATGCATGGGGATTTGAGCCAGGCACTGAGGAACTGAAACAATTTACTGCGCACCGCTTTTCCCAGGGGAAAGACTTTTGCTTACGGGCAGCAGTTTGTGTTTTAGGGGATTTCTCAGATGAGTTTTATTTTCGAAAACAATTAGCGGCAACTTTGTAGACTTCATTTCTTGTTTGTGGGTCAGAATGAGGTTCATTTCCTGTGTTTCTTGGGACTTGGGACAGAGAAGCAGTTGCCTGATGCAGATGATTCTGCTGGACGGGGAGAGGGAATTTACATATGCTTCGGGTATAATTGAATATGAGGGAAGGGCGTTGATTTTGTTTAAGTGCGTGGGGTCTCTTGGGAGTCTATGATATTTACGCTTTAACTAAGGACTTTGATGGGTAAGTGAAGTTGCGTTTCTCCCTTTCAAGAACTCACCTGTAAAATACTAGCTTGTGATTGCCGAACAACCCCTCTTTTTAGGGTGTACACCTGACTAGAGTGATAAGTTATTCCGCATTACACCGATATGGAGTATTCCTTCTAGCTTAAACACTCGTCCTCATTGCTTCCAACAGGCATTTAAGGAGAGGCGAGGTACTATACCTTAAGTGTGATTTCAAGCGATGTTAGAGCCATGAATCTGGCAAATGAGTGTATGCGGCGGAGATAAGTTGCCTTGCGATGTGATTTTGTCTTTATTTGCCAAGTCTTACAAAAGGAAGGTCGGGGTTAAGAAGCACACAACACATTGCGGTGAACAGTTTCACAAGAAGTCTTCTTTGTGTCAAGTGCGTATGTTTGAGTTTAGAACCTTCAAGTGTCAAGTGCTCAACTCAAACATACGAGTTTAGAATCTTCAGCTAAGGTTAGTTGAGGAGTGATGGCTTAGTCCCTCATATACCAACATTATTCAAAGTGACACTACAATACACCTTTTATCTGCAAAGCAAAATTGTTCTTTTTGGAGGAACTGGTTCAAGTACTACGTCCATCGTCCGGCCAATAAAGAATAGTTACCGAAGTATAGGTAAAACTGTCAGCCTTGACAATACGGAGGTTATGCTTTGGAAAAGATTTTCCTATTAAGGTGTAGTGCCGATATTGCCGATTTGATATGAACATGATATTATGGATCAACAAACCATTCCATACTCGCTGCTCTTCAGGGTGTTGTTTTTGATTAGACTTACATTTTTTTGCCAGAAGGTATTTTCTGTTCATTTCGGTATTAGTCCCTTTGGGCATCACCGAAACATTGTTCAACTCATACCCATCCATCTTTCTCTTTCCATTGCAACATGACGCAAGATCAGGCCAAAATAAGCGGAGTTTTCGAAGATTATGGTAAGAATGTCCTTAAGCTTTTCATTTATATAAAATAAGCCATTTATTGAGAAATTGTACTAAAAGTTCAGCTTCTTCTCCTTTGTCTCCCTAGGTTGGGTTCTAGACTTTGCTTCTACATTTTCTCTACATCATTCATTTTCAATTACAATGCATGAAATTCTGGTAAAAATATTTGATTTAAAAAGTGTAAAAAGCCCCCTGTTTCGAACCAAAATTTTTTCATGCTTTCCGATTTGGAATATTTTGGCCTTTCTACGTTTTCAAGCCCCAAAATCTCCTCCCTTTCTCTTTTTCTCTAAGAAACGTGAATATTCTGTTTTTGATTAATTGTTTTTCAAAAAGACGTATGTCACTTAGTTTTGACCAGCCCCCTTTTTTTCTGTCAACTCATGAGTTCTCTTCATAATTCTTAATAGCAGTAGCTACAGTTTTCCTATAGACTCTGACTTCTTTTGCAATTTTTGCGAAGTACGAGGGCTGTCTGATAAATAACCGACCTCAACGTGAAGCTAGCGGCACAAGTGAAAAAAAAGTTTCTACTTCAAATTGTGCATATTATAATAGCTACTCGCCAAAATTTCAGAAATTTATCTTGCACCATTATCTGTTGACAGTCGTTTTTGTGAGTGTATTTCGGTGATTCCCCCAAAATGGAAAAAATTGAATATCGAGCTGTAATTATATTTTTATTTTTGAAAGGCAATACGCCTTCACAAATCAAAGATGAGTTGGACTCTGTGTATGGTGACTCTGCACCATTGTTTACCACCGTAAAATTTTGGGCAGCTGAATTCAAACGTGGTCGCAGGAGCTTGGAAGATGATGAACGTCCTGGGCGTCCAAAAACTGTAACCACTAACGATAACATCGCTAAAGTTCATCAATTGGTACTAGACGACCGCCGGATTAAAGTTAGAGAAATAGCTGAGATTATGAAGATGTCAAAAGAACGTGTTTGCCATATATTAAACCAAGATTTGGACATGAGAAAGCTGGCCGCGCGTTGGGTGCCGCGTTTGCTTACGCTAGACCACAAACGTGCACCCATGAACATTTCCAGCGCTCTGTTGGCTCAGTTTAGAGGCAATAAGACCGAGTTTTGGCGCCGATTGATAGCTGTAGACGAAAAAAAAAAACAAAAAAAAAATTTTGAAAAAGTCGCGTGCATCATGGTTAGGTCGGTTATTTATCAGACAGCCCTCGTAGCACTCAAACATATATTTTCAGTTCAGACACAATGTTGATTACCAAACAGCAATTTTAAATATTAGAAGTATTCCCAGAATAACGGAAAGGAAAAAACATTTGATTGATTTTTCTTCCCTTTTTGAAAGTAAATTCGATTGATTTTAATTCATTTTTATTAGTTCATTCTACGTTACTTACATGCTAGACAAAAACACTTAAAGCTAGCTTACCAATATAATCTAATGATCTTAATTCTAACTTACTGACTCTTCACAAGTACTCTAAGCTAATCTAGGTTTTTGATTTTACGCCTTTCGGCCTCTTATGTTTTTGAAATTTATTCCTTAAAACTATGTAAATTTTTTTAGTTCCTCCAAGAAAATTTGGGAAAAACTTGGATTTCTAAAAGTAAATTCGAAATGAAAGTGGTATTCACTTTTCGATGCAATAAAAATAATTGAGTGGCACTACAGCCACAATGTGACATCTGCATCGACTACTCGTGTTGTGCGTGCTACTGTTCTCTTACGAATAGAAGGGCCCTACAGTTTATTGCCGACTCCGAACGGCGATATTTGAGAAGCTTAGACAGCATTCTTGTTTGCGCAACTCAGAAGCTGTCGTGAAAAATGTGAGGTGCTTAGTCTGGGAGTTGAACTTGAACCTTCTGCGTGTGAGTCGACGCACTTACCCACTACGCCACGGCAACTGTGAACACCAACTGTTCCTGGATTCTAGTAACTGAAGGGAAAATCCTTTAATGGGGGCCAATACTTCAAATTTTACTTTCTAGTTTTACCATGGAATGGAATGGAATGAAAACATCAAAAAAACCTGGGGCAAAGTACTTCAAAGAAATGTCTAAACAATCATTACATTTATCAGATGCATTCTTGTTTGCGCCATACTAACGTTTTATCATGTCGCATGGACCCCCGGGGTTTTAAATCAACTTCAGGAGAACCATACTCATGCTTTCAGCAATTTCAGTGAGACCACTCTAGTTCTAGTTCATACGCTCCACAGGCTTTTGTGTGTCGCTGACTCTTAAAACATACGTATCATAATCTTAAGCACGCCCCAAATGTCCCCTTGTTCCCTCCTAAATGACATTTGCTCCATATCACAAACGCCATGGGGTCCCTCTTCACGAGTGCGAATCACTGTTGTCTCACATTCAAATATTCCAAACACGTTTCGTTAGTGTCAACGAATTCCAGTTGCGCGTTGCCTCAAAATGTCACAAATTCACCACGTTTTCCTTAAAAAAAACCCGTGCACACTATTCGGCTTTTGATTACCAGCGAATGTGATGAGACCGCCCACTGATTTTTGACTGATTACTAATTACTTTTTTCAATTTGAAATTGTTTGTTACATTTTCTCCAACCCAGTTCGACGCATAGTTCAGCATTTTTGAATCACCCTATAAATTCAATAAAGCTTTTCAGGACACAAGCAATAGTAAGAGACGGGGGGTTTCGAATTGTCTGTGCTTTTTCCCAAAACGTGTTTATCTTTCACTCAATAGAAGCCGCCATTAAAAATTAGTCAGTTCGTGTCTCCCGGGAGAACAGTCGCCTCACCACGTCATACGATGAAACCGGAGCTTCATGTGCTCTTTGGCGCCGCTCTTTGCAAAGAGAACATAAAAGAGATAGAGAGGCGCAAGTCCTTTTGTAGCTCTTCCTCTGATAAGAAACGAAAATAATTTTTTTCTTCAGTTACATTTTGGCATCAATTTGATCTTTGTTTACGTTTGCCTTGTGTGGGCAGCGATGATTGGTTCCTTTGGTGGCTTAATGTAAAGGTACTTGAAATATGAGAAACGTAAACAGATAAAGGCGGAACTTTAGAACTATTCATTGCTGCAGTTGGGTGCTTTTGTTTGCGCTGCTTTTCCAATAAATACACAAAGCTGGATAGTTGGAAATATGAGGAATCTGAACATTCCGGAAATTTGAATATTTTGATAATTGAAGTAGCCTGGTGGCGTTGAATTAATATAGGATACAGATGATACAGAGAATGTCCACCTATTGATGTCTTCTTGTTTTGCCTAGTTCAAGTTGTGGACCACACTGGGTAAGTGGTAGCAGAGTTATACAACTGTTATTCAAAAACTTTCAAGAAAGGGAGGGACGTACAAAATTACAAAATCCAAAATTTTGGGGATGCGTCAAAAAAAAAAAAATGTAGGAATTGACCAATACGAGCAAAATTTATAAATTATCTAAATCCTTTTATGCACTTCTAACCCAACAGTGAGGAGGGTCGAGGGGCTACCATGTCCCTATATTTATATTATAATTTTTTTTTCATGCCTTCCGCGCTTTCGAATACCTACGTTCTGTCCTTAACTAAAACTTAAGTCACTGAGTAGTTGGATTAGGTCACCCTAACTACCGCTAGAGTTCGATACCAGTGTAGCTCACATGTAAGCATAGATAGTCAGAGACTCAATTATCGTACCTACAAGCGAACATATTTCCTTCAGAAGTTATCACATCGCCATTCACTTCAAGAGACATCTGGAAGAATTCTGAAGTGTCCACGACCATCAATCAACTCTAACGACATTTTATTGTCTTCACACCCGTCATCACTGTGGTCAGCTTCACTGTATGCTGTCAACAGAAGAAAATACATGCGAATGTGAACTGACGAGCAGGAGATTGTCAGTAGGACACGCTACCGCACAGTCACACACTTTTCCTTTTTGCCTTTCTCAAGTGACAGTCTAATTGTGTCCTGTGTCGCTGTCCCGGATTTCTGCGAACGGAAGTGAATTAGTCAACGGGACGAATGTGTGTAGATATTTGTCACTCAGATGTGATGTATCCTTGTGGCGCCTACGGGCTGGCATTAATTAACTCCCGACGCGTGCTAGATAAATATATGCTGTGCGCCATGCAGGAGGCGTGCGCATGGTAATTGGTTCGTAATTAATTAATTAGTGCTAGAAGGCTAATGAATCTGGAATGCCTGTTGCTGCTGCAATAAGTCTGACATTGAAGTCAGTTTTTTTTTGCGGAAGGGACAAGTGGTTGAGACGTGTTTTGAGGAGATGATGCGTAACGATAGCAACGGTTTCCTTTGGTTTTGAAGAGTATTCAGATGAATTACGGGATGAATTCTGATTGTAATTTTGTACGAGAGTACGTGTGTGACTTTTCGATTACTTTTGAGGACTTTGTTTGAACGTACGCTTAATGCAAAATTCAAAGTAATAATAATAATACTAATTGAGTGCCACTTGAGTCCACAACGAATCAGGGCCTAGCTTCTACAACAACTACTCGTGTTGTGCGTGCTACTATTCTTTCTCAAGTAGAGATGATGTACAGTTTTTTGCAGATTCCGAACGGCGAGATTTGAGAAGCTTTTCAGCACCTCAACAGAGGCGATGCCGTGCCAGGTGTTACGTTTGGGAATCAAACCCTTACCTTCGGCTTGTGGTTCGACGTAATTACCCACTACGCCACGGTGACCACAAAAATAATACCTAGAGATGGGTTAGAACTTAGACTAGGACTTGAGGTCATTCTGTGTGAAGTCTATGTCCTTTGAAAAACTAGTAACCTTCTTTTGGCAAAAATATGTTTAACACGTTTGTATAAAACACACACACACTCAACTGAAAAGGCTCTACATACTCCACATAGTCTGAAATATTTCGCATACATCTTGGAGTAGAGAGAGTTAAAAAATATTTCAGATACGCCACGTTATCCAAGAATATTTGACTTACGCCCCAGATGCTATGAGTTGTCCAGATCCGGCCAGAGTCTGCAAATTACCAACTTACGCCCTACAGTTTATACATTTTCCATAGATTCTAAAAGTGTTCCATTCCCTCCCCAGTAACCGAAAACATATCTGATATGCTCCTGAGTGTGGAAATGTTCCGCATGTTACTCAAAGTCAGTTCAAATTGTTTCAAATAAGAGATAATCAATTTATGTGATCCAACCAGAATCTAGAAATGTTCCGCGTTAGAGGCGCAAAGTGTTTACGATAACACCATGGAAAATTTTGCAGAACCGCTCACAGCCTTATAGATTCTAGATTCCAGTAGAATCTGAATATGATCCACATATGCCTCAAGATTCTCACATGATCCAGATCTGCCCCTGAATTCCAACCCCACCACTGATTTTTAAGATTCTTAGTGTATACTCTAAGGTCTGCATAACATTCCGCATTCCCCTCAAAGTCGGAAAATGTTACTGATTCTAGAGTCTTCAAAATATTCCATATATGTCCCGAATCCACAAAGGTTCCGCATTCACACCAGGCACCAAAGTTGTTACAAGTCCTCAAATGTTTAAAGTCCGCCCGAAGTCTCAAAGTATTATTTAACTTCTCCCTTTCCAGCACCAGAATCGGAAACTATTCGAGTCCTGCACCAAACTCTGAATGTGTGAAGCTATTAACATTTTTCAGGTCCGTCTTGAAGCTTGAAAGTGCGCCGAAGACTCCTGATATGATCCAGATCCGCACCAGAGTCTGAAATTGTTCCAGATCCACACCAGAATCTGAAAATCTTTCTATGTCCGTAGAACGTTGACAAAGGTTTCACATTCACGTCACTAACTGAAATTGTACCGTCTACGCTTAAGAGTCGGAAAATGTTCCAGATCCACAACACACTCTTCAAATCTTTCGAATCTGGCCCAGAGTATGAAATGATCTCTCCTTCCACTCTATACTGCAGATCTGCTCTAGAGCATGAACAAATTGCAGTCCAACCCCAGAATTCAAAAATGACAAACTTCGCCCTAGACACTAAAAATGTTCCACATACGCCACAGTGACCCGCATTTTGGAGCCATACTTAAGAGTGGTAGTCAACTTAGGAGGAAAATGGCTTTGTCAGCCAAATTGCTCTTCTTCTTCTTCTTCTTGTGGCGCTACAGTCCGGGGTGTCTCTCCAGCCAGCACGGTCTTTCGCCAGCTGCCGCCAGTTGCGCACTCCAAGTTGGTTGAGGTCCTTTTCCACTTGTGTGCGCCACCTAAGCCTGCGCCATTCTCTGCGTTGTTGCCTTATCCCAATGGCTCAGATTCGAAGACTTTTTGGGTCGGAGCAGTGGTGTCCATACGCTCTACATGGACTAGCCATCTTAAGATGCCATCAACGCAAACAGGACCAAAAATCGCACTCAAAACTTTCCTCTCGAAGAGACTAAGAGCTTCCTCATCCGCTTTTAGTAATGTCCAGGTTTCCGCGCCGTAAAGTAAGACTGGGATGATAAAGGTGTTATATAAAGCAAGCTCAGTCCTTCCAGAGAGGGCTTTATGACTCAATTGCCTCTTGAGCCCAAAGAAAGAGCGATTGGCAAGAGTGAAGAGAAGTCCTGGATTACCTCGAAGTTTTTGCTGCCTAGTGTGAGGCTCTGTCCGAGACGCCGATGTTGTGTGTCCTTCCTTGATGACAGCATATACTTCAGCGCTATGGCTGCGCTATGCTATGGCCACTATGGCTGTACTGCCTTAAATATGCAAATGACGAGACACAGCTCAGACATTAAATCTTGCACAACGATAGAAATGGAAGCTTGCATTGATTTGACATTCAAAACCCAAAAGGTCCACAAAGGGCCAACAAGATTCCTCTGTAGATATCAAATTTAATGAAGAGCGGTGTGTACTCTTTGATTTTTCACGCTTAATCGTTTCACATCAGTGTCCGTCACTGACACAGCTGCTTGCGAAATCGTGTCATCCTTTCCATCAGCAACGCCTCATTAACAAAATTAACAACCTCGTCGTAGCCGCCGCCGACCGAGCCATCTACTAGTTCAATGTCGACAATTTGTCAACAACCCTGCAGCTCCTAGACGTGGCAAAATTAACCAAACTTGACATTGAATCTCTTCCATTTCGATATGGGACAACTTGTCATCGTGACGTGGAGTTATCTCGAGCGATTTAATCCCCGGCGGGAGTTGTGTACGCACCCGCACCTCTGATGTTGGAGCCTATCTCCAGCAGTGATCTTGGTGTTCCTTTGCAAAGGTCGTAGTGAATCTGTCGGAAAGCCCGCACACTTAACAGAATTACCTTCTAATTAGGGGCGAGATGTTCATCTCCGTTCTGTTGCTGTTGTTGTATTTTCTGACGTAGTCCTTTTTAATAGCAAACGATTGACACTGTCTTTCGGTAAGGAGCGAGGGTGCGAGTGCGGGATGTGTGGCACGTGTGCGAAACCGGGAAAGCGGTTGAGGATGTTTTATGAATTTGCGTGCAGGATGTGCCTTTATGGGACGGATGTCCTGAGGGCTCTGTGCCGAAGAAAGCGTGTGTCTTTTAATTGAACCACGTCCACGACGGGGATGTTCCTGTGTCGTTAACCAGGCAAGTTGATGAGCTAGATTCTGTCGGTGGATCCTTTGACATTCACGAAAGGACGACATGCAAGCACCATTCTCCTCTTGGATGATTGCCGCGCACGCCACAGTCGTTTGGAGTGACGACAGACGAGGCGCTGATTGACGAAGAGATATGACCCTTTAATGGGTCTGTCATAGGACTGTTTGTAGTGCTTTTGTTATGACACATCGCACGATATCCAAGTTGGGTGATATTTTGAATGGACGACTACAGTGTGGGAATGGTGTTTCTAATTGATGTGGACATTTGCAAATAATTCAAAGGGAAGCAGGGGCTCTCATTACCCGATAGATGATGAAATTGACTCCGATCTTATTCGCCCGGTCAAAGAGTGTCAAAAGAGAAACTCATTTCAGCCATCCGAAAATTCCTCTCCCAACTGACAGTGTTTTCCAGCGAGGACGGAGCGGCGATAAAATCAATACCAATCGGAAGCATCCAATCGTTCCACCCACCTGCACAGTTTCCCCGCCTCTGCACTGCAAACCTTGCTTACCATAGAATCCCGGCATTCCACTGTTTGTTATTGCTGTTCTTGAAGCCTCCTCCCTCCACCCGCAATTGCTAATCTAAATTACAATAGATTACCGAAGTGAGATAAGAGGATTTCCCATTCATTCGCCTCCGCGCTGAGACAACGCAACGACGACATGTCAGGCGGGGAAGCAGGAATGACGGTTAATTTAAATATCAAAACGGAATTTCATAATTTGCGTTTCACTTCAAGTAGCAAGCGGTGACGGCAATAGCACAACAACAGCAACGGCAAGCAGCAGGAGGGTCCTTTTCGGGAAATTAATGAATACAGCTGTCGCCGCTGATAAATGATTCTTGTGCGTCCTTGTGAACTTTCCCAAATGTCAGACGACTCTGGCTCTCTTCGCATCTTCCTTTTGCCGCGCGCACTTCATGTGTTTTATTTCGCCTGATGGAAGGGACGTGGTGATGGCATTGTTTACGTGTGGAGTGTGTTGACACCGATTCACAGCGACACAGACCGATGAGGCTTTGACTTAATCCTGCGGCGGCTTAAATGACTTTTGGGACTTGCCGTTTTTGTCATATGGAATTTCCCCAAGGTCGACATTTTAATTAAGGGGGAGTCGCCCTTCTTGTGGAGATTCGTAGGTCAATGTAGTTTTTTTCTCACCACGCTGTCAGAATGACCATGAATCTCTAATGGAAAAATATTTTAAGGATCAACAGGGAAGCATCGTTCTCTTGTCTGTTCCTCCGCCAGCAGAAACACTTCAAAGATAAACATGTAAGGCAATGGTTTATTTCAGTTTCTTAAGTAAAGGCATCCATCATCGAAACGTTACTCTGCCCCCACCATTGATAGCGATAATCCAGGATAACCATAATCGTTGACGGCCGCAGACTTAAGCTTACGTTTAGCATCAAGTATCCTCGCCCATAAATAACAAATGTATCTCTGCGTAAGCCTACACCGTTCGGCAATCGGTACACTTGTACGATTACGAAGAAACTGCGAAACAGTTAAACGGGATAGAAGGACATAAACCAAACCACTCGGGTGGAGTAGAATTTATACAGTCAAAAGCACGCCATGGCGCGCCACGTGGATGCGAGGGTGTTGATTCAGGTTACGAGTGAAGACATTTGAGAGTGCTTACTGTGTTTAAAAGGGATCGGATCGGTGTATAAAATAACGGTGACGGTAGTTGCTGGCGTTTATTTTGACATCATTCAGGATTTTGCGAACTTTCATTGGATGTAGGTGCATTTGGAAAAACTTTGTTGTTGGATTTACTAATGCAACTTTTGGTACACAATTTTTAACCCGCACCCAATTCTTAAAACACGGATCTGTGTTAGGTGCACAATTTTGGTCTAAGGACTATGTTAGTGGCATTTTTTTAATCAAAAGTCACTAGTTTTGACAACAGAGATATCAAGAATGCATGTGCACATTACGATCACCTCTGGATCAGTTTGTTGATGCTGTTCAAAGAAGTTGTCACTTCCTTCTCCTCTCTCCTTCACTTAACACCCTTTTAACTGACGAAGATTTTGATAATTTGTAAAATTCGCCCAGCGGACTCTCCACCTGTCAGTTCTTTGGATAAAGCAAGTTTGCTTGCTAGCAGCCAGCCCTACGCCGTAAAATTGTAACTTATCTTCGCCTTATCTTGAGAGCATACATTTTCCCATGGGACAAATTCACTTCTGCTGAAATTCTTTTGCTTCTCCTACCCTGGCAAAACCCTTATGTAAGCCTTTTCATCGATTCTACTCTTTTGGGCTCTTCTCGAGCAAGTGTTCAACCCGTCCCTAAAAGACCCAGTCTTCATCACTTAACTCTTACTGATCGACACTATGAAATACCATGAATTCCGAAAGCTTCTATATGACGGGGTCTGAGGGCAAATCTTACCTAAAACTGGAATCAATCTTTGCACAAGATAGGGTAAAGCAAAATTTTTATTTAAAGTCCCTTGACAGAATCCGGCTTTAGGCTCTTTTATCGAAAAGGCGTGATTATCATGTCGATGAGTCTCGTTGGCAATGAATTAACAATTAAATTCCAAAATCTTTATTACAAGTTCTATTAAATGCATTCAAGTCCAATACTAAATAACGGTGTTCCTCAGAGCTGTGTTTTACTTCAGATACTCTTTCATTTTTATATTCATTGGTTGGCTCTCATTCCTTGCCCACGGCCGTAGACTCCGAATGCCGGTGTCCATTCAGCTTACTTTATTCCGATCTTGACAGCATAATCGATTGGGGTTAAAAGAATAAAGTGTTTCCCCGTGCTGCCTACTGTCACTTGCAACTGCTATCCATGGACGGCTCTTGCATTGTTAAAACCACCTTTTCATCCTTAGTAGGTGTGTCAAATTAACACTTATTTGGAACAATCACATGTTTGAGATTGACAAAAATGCAGCGAAATATCTAGGTTTCTTAAAGCGCTTACATGTTTACCCCTTTTGGCTACAATATACGAGAAAAGCTTGAGTACAACTCTTCTATCCTATGTGCAGCTCCAACACCTCACTGCACTTGAAAATCGACGTAATGTTGCATCTTATTCAGTCACGCATTAATCACATCTTTTAACAAGAAATTATCAAATTAATTAGCCATTTGCATTCCTTCCCATCAAGGATTTTCCCGCAGTAGGCGAATCGCTAGGAGTGCCCACCCGTTCAGGGAGTTTAGAGACTCATACTTTGGTCGTACCACAAGAGTATGAAATGTTCTTTCCAGCGTAAATTTTTCCCCCTCATAACAATCTACAGACAACTCTCTTCACGAATGCAGTTATTGCGGTCATTCATTGAGGGCAAATCACTTTAAAGCACACCAGTTATAGAAGAAGGTAATGTCCCTCATTTCGTTCGATAGAAAGCGAAAAATCTGTATTCTGCAGTTGGTTAGAGCTTCTTGTTGACCGTCGTAAGAATTTTTAGTCCACCTTGTCATTCTAGTCCCACTTACGCAGATCATGCCTCTGTTTGAGAGCAAGACTCTAGCCTATATCCTGAAGCTACTAACTATGGTTTCCTTTGAAACCCAAACAATTTTAAGATCTGCATGTACGTCTGTCACCGTGGATAAGTGCCGAAGGGTTAGGTTCGACTCCTAGACTGAACACTTCTTATTTTTCATGGCACCACACCTCTCGAGCTGCTGACATCAGAAATAGTTGTCTAAGCTTCTCAAATATCGCTGTTCGGAGTCGCAAAGACTTGAAGATCCCTTTATTCATGGGAGGACAATGGCACGCACAATATGAGAAGTGGTTGCAGAAGCTAGGCATTGGCCCCTTGTGGGCTGTAGGGACAATCAAAATCACAATCAAATTATTCTTATGTTCGTCTGTCCGTTCAACGTATTCCTTTTCTACTTACTTCCTTTTTTCTTTTTCTCGTGTGCGCACGTAATTGTTAAGGATTCAATAAAAGAACCCAAGTAAATCCTTGTTTTATTTTGGGCAACTCAACAATTTGGATCAAATAATCTTAGAGTTCTGACTATTTGGCTATGTCTCGCATATGCATAAAATGGGGCACACATTCTATGTTTCTTGACCAGACTTTTGATCTGAATTACAAATAGAGAGCTGTCGAGCTCAAATTTGAAAAAAATGTGTCCTCCACCTACAATTTCTGTATCGACGAACCACAGAATATGAAATTGCAAGACGCTGTGGTTGTGGAGGACTTTCGATCAAAAATATTTCCTGCATTGTGCTTTAAAAATTTTTGTCGTTATTAGCCCAAAAGGGCCAACAGTTGTGAAGACTCGTAACAGACATTGCAGTTATCGAATAATTTGGATTTTGCAAATTTTCCGTTTTGTGCTAAATTTCAATCAAAGTCGAATGTATGTAAGGTCTTGTTGATTTTGACCACTAAAAACATAGTTTGACACTGTTGGTTGCATGCATCACGTTTGATGGATGCACTGTTGGCACGGATGTCTTACTGTACCTATGAAGAGGTGAATAGGAATATGAACATTTTGTGCAAGGTTTTGTGTATTTATATTGAATCTTAAAACTCGGTGCACTGCAGCTGGAGTGGTAGTTCAAAACGGTTACGTGTAAGCCTTAATATACTCCAGCTGAAGAGGTATCTATCTGTACATATAAAAGTGCTTGTATTGCTCGTCTACAAAAGTAAGAACAAACGGAACCATCTGCATGCAAGTCTCACTTTCAGTCTATCTCTCGTTTTATATTTGAATTTTCTTAATTTACTTGAATTATAGAAATTATGACATGACATGAAATTGACGACTTATCTAATTTTGATGACGATTTTTTTGGGCTTTCAAACTGTTCAGTTTTAGTAGTATTTATTCACTTTCTGGTCAGTAAGACAATCCGCGCCGCCAGCTTGGTATTTTCTGATGACTCTACCTCCTTAAAGATTCTGACAACAGGCAAAAAGTACGCATCCTAGAAAATCTTGTGAAAGGAACAATAGCGATCATAGTATGAAAAGTTGCTAAAGAAGACAGACCCTCTCCCCTTTAAGACCCCTCATTAAAACACAATTTCTTTCGTCGTGTTCTTTAAAAATTGCTATTAGTCAGACATTTCATTTCTTAGTCTTAGCGGGAACAAATTACTCAAGAAGACGTTTACCATGCCTTCTCTTTAAAAAGACAACACTATGGTGACTAAAAAGAAGCGTCTCACATAAAACTACCGAAAATGATGTTTATTTCCATTTGTGGGGATGAACATTGCCGAAATAATTGGCCATCAACAAAGACACAGTCCAGTCTAGTCAATTTCCCTGCAATTCTCAACCGAGTCCCCGTAGACCTCCTTGAGTCAACACAGATGGCTACCACATGGCACCACAATCGTAGCTCAATGACCCACGATGACAATCAATTTCGTCCGACTTCACGCAGTTCATCTTATCCTCCTTGTGTCAGACTGAATGATACCCTTGAGAACAAGAGGGTAATCCCATAAAATCTCCACATTTAATAGGATTTTACTTTTTTTTTGCAAAAAAAAAATTGTTCGTCCTCCTCGACTGCTTGCGTTGACCTTTCATAATTTCTTTTTAAATCGCCCACAGAATGGACATCGGCAATATGGCGGGACATCGCATAAATTATCGTATCGTAGTGGACCTTCATGGAAAGACTCCTTAATCGTTCAGAGCGTGAACGGAATTTACAAGCTCACTGGACGTTCCCCCTTTGGTTGGCAAAGAAATTTAATAATTCATGAGGCTTATCTTTACTGAACGTGCGTTCGTCTGTGCTTCACACGGCGTCGGGGACACGCACCAGTTGTTTGAGCTGAAAATGCATGGGCAAGGCTGGAGAAGCTGATTTTGAAAAGTTCATTCGATTGGAGTTTTCGGCGACCGTCAACTCCACCTGCGGTTTGTGTCTAACAAAGAAGAAGGGGACGTTTTGTGGTGGATTCTAATTTGCATGTATGTTAAATTGTTAGTGAATGCAGTCAGGGGGGAATTCAGATATGACGCGAAGTGTATTCAACGAAAAAAGAAAAATGTTCAAAGAAGGCATATTTCTTGAGAAACTTCATGTTCACTGGTTATTTGACTTCAATAGTTGACACCGAATAAGTGAGTTCAGAAGAAGAACATTATCTTTGGCATTGTGTTAGAAAACAAGGGAAAGAATACAGCGCTTCCAAGCAAATTCAGATGTTACCACCATGACGCAGTGGTTAAGTGAGTCGACCTTAATGCAAGAGGTCTTGTTGACAATGGACGGACAAAACTAAAACATTAGGTTGTATGAAAAGGATCCGTGTCGTGGTCGCCGTGTCGAAGTGGGAAACAGCGTCGACTGAGACGCCGAAGGTCCAGGTTCGATTTCCGGACTGACCACCTCAGATTTTTTTCACGGCTCCACCTCGTTCGAGCTGCTGACAACACTCAAGGGGTAGTAATTGTCCATAAAAGCTTCTCAAATCCCGCCGTTCGGAGTAGGGAATAAACTGTGAGTCCCTTTAAGTCGTGAGAGAACGAGTAGTTGCTGAAGAAGCTAGTCCCTTGAGGGCTGTAGTGCCACTCACTTATTATTATTTAAAAGTTTTCGGAAAGAAGCTAGCTGGGAGGTTAAAATATTTATTAAATGAAAAAAGCCTTGAAAACAAAGCTCCTGTAACTAGCGATCAGGAAGCATGCAGCAAATGCCGATATGCGAGGGAAAAGATCCCAATAATGGATATCTAAAAGACCAAAACCCCCTTTAGCCTGGGGAAGGTGTCTTTTTTTTGAAAATCGCAAGATTGTGTCGCAAGATCTGCTATTGCCTATTGGCCTCCAATATTGCTTATGTATAGAACTACAACAAGATGAAATAGTAAGCAAAGAAGAATAAGATCATCAAACAGGGACTAAAGTGTGTCTAGTGATGTATGTAAGTGTTGCTGGTTTTCAATTTCTTTAAAAGTTGTAGTTGTTTTTTTTTTATTTGCAGCGTTGAAATAAAATTTCTATTTGTTTTGTGTTTTGCCATCGGAAGCTGTAAATTGCACTTCAACACATCGAGCGATGTGACAAATTTGGGGTTTGGCAAAGGCCAGTGACTAAGATGGTATAAGCCTTATTAGTGAACATAAATCAACATCAGCACGTCACTTCATATGATCTTAGACATACCAACTAATACGGACCCTACTAGAAGCCATTACAGACGAGGCAGAATACTGGGCCTACCATATAACAATTACTGCAGTAGACCTATAGACGAAGAAGGCAACACTCTCCCACCTTCCTTGTTGGTGTTTCATTTTACATCAAAGATCCAACGGACACATCGGAAATTGATATAAAAAAAGTGAACATTCAAAATTCGAAATGTTTTCCAAACAAGGAATAGGAGGTGAACTCCGTGGTAGCAAAGACTTTTCTGGGTCTTAGTGAATCAGTCAGATGTAAGGAAAGTCACTACAGCCATGCACTGTTGATCTACTGATAGCTCCGAGATGAATAAAGCCGAATTTTGCGACCAAATTCAGCGTCATGTCACCTTTTAAAACAAATTGTACGTTAAATGTAAAATAGAGCCGAGTTGGTTATTTGACCAATATAAGTCTGGGCACATACATAATTATAGATAGGAAGGTGCAAAATGGGGTCTTTAACAGATGTGAAATATGGTGATATATAAAACTGGGTTCTGCATAAATTGGCACTCATCGCAAATTATTTCTGTGTCCAGTCAGGGGTAGTGAGTATCATGCTCTTGATGGACGCCCTACAGTTTGTGTACAGGGGATTTTAAATAGTTCTGCCTGAGATTCAGCTTTATTCATTAGACAGTCTCTGCCCTATTTTGCTTTTTAGAGTAAAAATGTGTGTTCCAGATAAGGCTATATTTTAAAATTCTCTTACGATTAATAGTGTGGATATTGATAAAAGTTGTGCATATTGAATTGCATCAACAGGTTTTGAAATTGGTCCGGACAATTACATTTCATTGACTCATTCGTACATTCGAAAATTTTAAAAGATGGTTGGCGACTGGAATCTGATACAGTCTGCCCTGAGCCTTGTAGTTTTGACAAAACAGCGTTCAGTCGAGACTGTACTTTGTTTTACACGCAAAATACAAATAAATGTATTATTTTTATCGAAAAAGAATGGGCGGATCATTTCTAAGGTTCGATTCCCGAACGGGACACCTCGTATTTTTTTACGGCACCACCTCTTTCGAGTTGCTGACAACACTCAAAGAGTATCAATTGTCTATGAAAAGCTTCTCAAATTTCGTTGTTGGGAGTCAGCAAGCAACTGTAGGCTCCTTCTACTCGTGAGAGAACAGTAGCACGCACAACACTAATTTGATTATGTCAAACAAACACGTGTTTAAAAGGTGATATATCCGTCTGCATTTTCTGTGAAGACAGCTGTGCAATTCACTGTTCGTGTCAAAAGTTATTTTGATTTGGAAACAGATGAGGTATCTAAAGACTTTAAAAAAGCGCAGCGCATTCCCAAAAGTTTGTAGTGTTTATGATTAGCATTCTGTTTGTAAACGCTGAACTCAGGAATGATTTGTTAGATTTGCCTGTCTGTTTTGTGAGATGGGCCTGTCACTGAAGAAGACGATACAATTTTAAAACTGATGGAGTAAAATCGCCCCAGAAGCTGTCAAGAGATAGGAGAGGTACTAACCATCAATTACAACTCATTAACTTTCCATGTAGGGGTGTCACATAAACAAATGCAAAGAAATTGAACTGCTCTAGTGACCATCAGTGAAGCGCCACTGAATCGGAGTGAATAGAAGTATTTTTGAAGCCATTTATTACAGGCGGTGAAAACTAAATGAAGTCCGAAAATACCCGATGATCATGTTTGAATGACGTTGACCGTTCACAAGCAACAAACAAAGTTATGTTGGCTGTGGCGTGGGATTGGAATGCATATTGAATAAAAAATTTGGCCCCAAGTACTAAGTGCTGTGTTATACCTGGTTAGATAAATCTCTTTTAAGTTAAAAATTGACCAAGCAACTATCAAGTAGAAGGGTGGCAAAGATTTCATAAAGTCAATAAGTTCGATAGCACTCGAAGCATGGAGCTTAGAGCTTGCATGCAGTCAAGTTTGGACACACGCGAAATACGGCACCGACAGAGTTTTTGCTCAGCTTCTGCAGCCAGTTTTGCGTATGTTCAAGCCTTGCATCGTTTGGGCTTCTAAGCAAGGGTTGAAGAAGGTGTTTTCAACTGAAAGGTTTCGTCGAGCATGAAGAAATTTGAGTGTGGACCATGTCAAGGGTATTTTTACTGTTTATGGTTTTTAGGGAAAATGCAAGCCAGTAATAAAACAAACTTTGTAGAGATAAGCTGATTAAATGATAGGACAATGCTGGAGCCTACAGTTCAGTTGGCTATCATAGCCCTTTTGATAATCTGTTTTCTTAAGTCTGTGGATTTTATTGCCACTCAGAGCGCTGGTTTCCATGTCGCTCGCTAGCAGCTTGGTATTTCTAAGCTTAGTTTCTTGGCTTCGAACTTCACAAGAAACGCCTCTTCTTTCGTAATCGACTCATGGGTAAGCAGAGCTAGTAAACTGAATAAGTTCTAGGTTTATTCCCTTTTATCCCAACTCTTTTAGAACTTTTGTGATATTAGCATGAACCTGTCCAGATTGTCAACACAGTAGCATGAACCTATTCAGAACAACTCAGAGCCAATACTGAAGAGAAATCATTATAATCTTTGCCAAAGAAGGGTGTTAATGATTTAGTTCAATAAAAAAAACGCTGCAAAGTGTCCGGTGGACAAGTGGGGGGACAAACATTTTCATCACCATCACTGCCATGTTTCCAAAATTCAAATAAATTTGAATGAAGTTACCAATTCACTTGGGCCTCCCACGCTCCATGTGACACATTCACAATCGCCTGACCACAAATTATTTGAACGGCACTCTTGCGGCTGCCTGCAGTGATTGAAGTTTGCGGCTGCATCAGCCTCAGGGGAATCGATAATCTGTGCACCTCATTCGTGTGGGATGCCGAAGCAAATTCGTTTCGCAAATAAACACGGGATACCCAGGAATTGCGTATTTGGCAGAGCCGGCTGCAGCAGGTCATCTTTCGTCAGTGGAGTGTGGAAAGTGATTAATTTCCTCAGGATTTAATGTCATCCCCGAAAGGATATCCCCAAGGAATGAAATGAAGTGAACCCAATCATCAGACAAAATCCTTGCAGCGCAGGAGAAGGTCAATACGAGTTGACTTTCCGAGAATTTCTCATTCTTCACCCCACTCACTCAAGGTCCGCTCCATGAAAACGACAGCCAAACCACCCAGCTTCTCCGAGCCGTTCATGCTATTTAGCCATCTTAAGGAGAACTGCAGCGAGGGGACGTATCAAAATGAAATATCGCACAACCTGCGTCGCAGCAGATGAGACGAGGGGCAGCACCAAGGTATTCCGTGCTCCTGTCCAGCAGCAGTCGTCTGTGGCTGGATGCGGATAAATTGCAGTCATCAATTCGAAGCGAGAGGCGGTATCGCAAAGAAGAAGGAATCCAAACGGACCTCCGCATGAAGATATTTCTTCAGCCCGTGCACGTCCTGCAAAAGGTCAACAATGTCCTTCCTTGCATTTGCGGTATATTCGGAATTCCCTTCATTTAATATCGTTCCTTCGTTCTCATCTTCCGGGAGAGGAAAATTGCATTCGGTTGCGCGGTAGGACAGAGGGGGAGGGACAAGTGAGTTCAGCTGAATTTGTCGCAAATTTAAGAAAAACTGTCATCTCCATAGTCTCTCTTTGCTGAGACAGCATCAAAGCGGTGCACTCAAGCGGAACAACTGCGATTTGAAATTCGTCCTTAGAAGTGCCACGTGTCGTAGTTCATCAGCCGATTCCACTTGACTGGATGATGCGGCCTAGGCGCGAGCAGCATCAATCAGTTTTGGATTGATTGCCGCTTCTCCAGTTCTTGTGCCATTGACGAATGCACGCTTCGGAGTCACTGAACTGAATCCGATTTCCATTCGTTTTCCGATGAGTATGCTCTCATATCACGCAATGGCCCTCAACCACATGTTTCATGCTTCATTTGCGGTTGACGAGTTAAATTTAGAGAGGGCCGCGCATCCAACCCCAGATTGAGTGATATTTTTGGTCCGCGATGTGTGCTACGTGCCGGGAGTTGAGTTGGGTTCTGGTGGACAAATTTTGAATTTCTGTCAAATCTAAGGGATCCAACGCAATTCTCTCATGCACAGGACCACAGGATTAACTGACTGCGATGATGGGTGTCCTGATACTCATATTCCTTGGCTTTGATGATTGGTGTTATTGTGTGGCTTCAGGTATCGCCAGCGTATTCGAGGTGCCGACAGAGGTGCCCCTGCAGAGCCATCATAATATTTTGCAGTCCTTTAGGGAAAAAGCAGAAACATACAGAAAATGACTGCATGAGGAAGGGGGAGGGGGCATTGCTTTTAGCGGAATTAAATTCAATTCAAATCGCACTCATCCTTGTCGCCACGGGTCATCAGGACGTCTCCTTGTGTTCTTGTGGACCTCCACAGAGTACAGGGAGTTCCACGCTCCTGACATTTCATTTCAATTGTCCGACATAGCTGTCACTCCTGCCACGTATTTTGTGTTTTTCAAGGACGAAAGAAATCCGACCTCTGTTACTTCCAAAGATTCGTCTGCAGTACTTGGCCGCTCTCCTTGTCAGCACCAACAAGTTCATGCATTTCGGTGTCTTAAGTGTGTTCCTTCCGGTGATTGGGTGCCGATTATGAATGCAGAGACTGTGGTCCTCATTTCGTATGCCAGTCGCGTTCGGTTGATCCCCTAACTGGGCCATTGTCAAAGAGCGGGTGTTATTTATGGACGCCACTCTTTTTCGGGGGTCGGGGAGGAAGTGAAGGAAATCAATTATTCATTAAATGGCTGTTGTGGTCACAGATGGATGGGTGCTTGTGAGAATGGATGTATTCGTGCAGTCGCTGGACACGGCAGCAATTAATGGACGTAGGACATGTCAAGAGACCGGCTGCTGGAATGGGACTGGCAGAACGAGAAGCTGGTGAAAGGAGTTTGAGATGAGGTGGATAGATGTGGCCAAGAGCTGGCGGTTGGCTGGCACGTGCTTTGCAATATCAATGAGAACTTTGTTTGCCGGGAAGGTATGAAGTTGCGGTTGGGGGGGGGGGGGGGGATGGGATGGTTTTGTAACATCTGTTGCATGACATATAATCGACAAGAATGTTCTGTGTAAGGCAAAATAAAGTGGTAAAGAGGTGTATATAGGTTTCAATCTATTCGCAGGTTAAAAAAATGAGAATTTAGAGATTAAGAGATTTTTCAATAAGGATCTACTGTGTTTCATATGGGAAACCGGCAAACATTCTTTTCACTTCGCAGAAATGAAGGATGCATAAGCCAGAGATCCGCTCTGAGCGGCAGTTTCTTTAAGACCGCATGTATGGACTACTTAGATCGTGCGTTATTGCAATTTCCTCTTTTTTCAGATTTTCATTCTTCATTCCGTTCAGTACTCTTCATTTATCTATTATGATCGCATGGTTAACATGGAGCGGACCGTTTTTTATGGAAAGACTGCAGCACTCGATCCGCAGAAGATGAATTAGGATGCTACACAACCAGAGTGTCCATTTAGACACTCACTTAAGCGCACGAAGAATAAGTAAAAAAGGAACTGACAGTTTTTTCTATCTACACACAACAAAGATAAAATCACACTAGTGTAAAAGCATCAGTTATCAATCGTTTTAAAAATGGTTCTTGAACTGGATGAACAGTTTATTCCCCATTGTCAAAAAATATTGCTCACGGAGGAGCTTCAGTTGATTTAGCAATTCGCAGATGTTAATGCGTTGTGTTAAATAATTTTCTCTCAGTTCATGAGCAACCCATATGTCGAGTTTTCGTACATAGCAAAGTTGTTTTGCGCGATTTTCAATGCATGTATGTGATACATGAAGCTTCTCTGCAATATTACGTGTTGTACTACGAATATGACGTTCTGAACGAAATGTGGCAAACCAATTTTGACACTTCTTCTTCTTCTTCTTGTGGCGCTACAGTCCGGGGTGGACCTGGGCCTCAACGAACAAGCCTCTCCAGCCAGCACTGTCTTTCGCCAGCTGCCTGTTGCTCACACCATGTTGGTTGAAGTCCTTCTCCACTTGTATGCGCCACCTTATCCTGGGCCGTCCTCTGTTGCGTTGTCCCAATGGCTCAGATTCGAAGACTTTTCGGGCCGGAGCAGTGGTGTCCATACGCTCTACATGGACTAGCCATCTTAAGCGTTGTATCCGGAGACGCTTGACAAGGCGCATGTCGCTGTACAGCCCATAGAGTTCGTGGTTTAATCTTCTCCTCCAGATGCCATCAACGCAAACAGGACCAAAAATCGCACGCAAAACTTTTCTCTCAAAAAGACTAAGGACTTTTTTCATCCGCTTTAAGTAATGTCCAGGTTTCCCCCCCGTAAAGTAGGACTGGGATGATTAAGGAGTTTTATAAAGCAAGCTTAGTCCTTCGAGAGATTTCTTTCTTACTCAATTGCCTCTTGAGCCCAAAGAAACAGCGATTGGCAAGAGTGATTCTGCGTTTTATTTCGGTACTGGTGTTGTTGTACCGATGTGTTGAGCCGATGTAGACGAAGTCTTGACTACCTCGAAGTTTCTACTGTCTAGTGTGACGCTCTGTCCGAGACGCCGATGTTGTGTGTCCTTCCTTGATGACAGCATGTACTCTGTTTTGCCCTCATTAACCACCAGACCCATTTTAGTCGCTTCTGCTTCAATGCCAGCAAACGCGTCATTGACGGCTCACTGTGTTCGTCCAATCACGTCAATGTCGTCGCCGTAAGCTAGCAATTGAACTGACTTTTGGAATATCGTACCTCTGGTGTTGACCTGTGAGTTACGCACGATCTTCTCAAGGATGCTGTTAAAGAAGTCAAATGACAGTGCGTCGCCTTGTCTAAAACCTTTTTTGACATTGAAGGTCTCGGTGAGTTCATTTCCGACTTTGACCGAGCAGCGAGAGTTCTCCATCGTCATCCTACACAATCTGACGAGTTTGGTAGGGATGCAAAAACTAGACATGGCACTGTATAGCTCGTCTCTATGCACACTGTCATATGCGGCCTTGAAATCGACGAATAGGTGGTGAGTGTCGATTTGCATTTCTTGGGTCTTTTCCAGGAATTTTAATACTGCCGTTCTATTAAAGCTTCGTCACCATGAACAGCATTTTTTGTGAGCTTGCGATGCGCTTTTTTCTCCGGAAATAAAAAACAAAATATGACAAAAATGTTTAATTTTTGAGTTGTGGTACCAACTGTCAAAAAACAAAATGGGGTTGACATATCAATTATGTCAGCAAGCCCAAAAATTCAACTAAAGCCATCTGTAAGTGAAATCCGCAAATACTTGGTTAGTTTTAATAATTGAATGACTTACAGCCCTTTGGGGACCAGGGCCTAGTTCCAACACCTAGTCGTGTTGTGCGTGCCATTGTTCTCTTACGAGTAGAGGGGACCTACAGCTTTTTACCGACTATGAACGGCAAAATTTTAGAAGGATAATTAGAACTTTTTGGGTGTCTGCAAGTTTGTTGTCGTAGAAGGTGGTGTCGTGAACAATTTCGAGGTGTTCCGTCCGGGAATCGAACCTAGACTTACCCACTCCGCCATGGCGACCAATTACTTCGTTGCCCATCCAATATTTCTCCTTGATCATTCCTATTCATCGTCGATCTTGTATACACATCAAATACCTAAATACTAAATATATTTAGTAATTCGGAGCTCACTTCATACTTGAATTGCTTGTATCAACTTACAAACGAAACCTTTCATGTTCGAGTGTATTTTGCACTTACCCAGTTTATTTTTATAAAAGATCATAACCAATTAAAACAGATATTTAAAGTCGCGAAAAATCGTTGCTTAGTGGTAATTATTACTTTATTCTATGCATATGCTCGCTGTTGTTTGCAGTCAAACTTACTCAACTAACTTCCAGTTCTACGTATGACGAATGAGTAAACAAGATTTTCCTTCTCCTTGAAATTTAAAACAAACTTCCCCCGTCCAAGATGAATCTCCCAAAATCAAAACAATGAATTCGCCTGTCATAAAGAAGCACAAACCATCCCCACAAGCAGCTGTCAGACGACTGTCATAAATTACTAAACCCATCCCATTCGAAAAACAAGGATTAAAACAAAATTAATTCTCATACAAAGTGAAGAGTAAGCCAGATGATTTATTTCAAAGAGTGCTTAGTGAATAATTACCTCGTCCATTGTCGGCCCATTAGCAGAGCTCCGCTCCTTCGGCGACCGAACGCACGCATAACTCCCATCTACAAGCTCATTGCGGCTTGTTGTCTGTGGTTTGGCAATTAAAACCGAATTTAATCACTAAATCAAAGCATTCCACTTGCGTGCCATTCGCTACCCCGCCCACCACTTCACCCACCGCCCGGCAGAAGCCACCGCATAATCCGACAATCTATTCACATTTAATCCTTGTTACAGCCACAGAATTCTATCGGCATGTCCACCGGGAAACCATCCTGGCCGGGAGGCCTCGAAATTAAATTGCCGCCAGCTGGGTTTCAGAGTGTCCGTCTGGGCGGTGGGCCACGCAATGATTTATGAATGCGACTATGTTGCTGCCGAGATTTTTATTTTAGGACACGTTGAATTTCATCGATCCACCTGGACTCTGGTCCTCTTGCTCCGATGCGAGTGTCGGTGTGGGCAGTGCTGTTCAATAACTGTCCTGTTCTTTATGGTTGAAGGGTTCCTGGAACGAGGATTCTGTTTGTTTTTCCGCAAGAATGCGGGACAAAAACATTTAATATGGACGCTGCGTTGTTTTCTTCTCGTCAGAATTTATATTTGACGGCTTGTTTTCCTCTCGGCTCATTTGTGCGTCAAATAAAGCGGAGCTATCCCCGTATAGCGGAGGATATTTCTCTTTAATCAACCAGCTAACAGACGCTGCCATATTGTGGTTCTCAGTGACATCAAGAGTAGCATTCTCCTCTAATGAAGTGGCAGGTGCTACAGGTTCGTGCGAATTCTCTCGTTCGCCACAAGTGCTTTGACGTGGTTTCGACTGTGATCTCGGTTTGCACATGCAACGGTTGGCGGAGCAAGGACCTGCACTTGACAGTTGAGTGAGGGAGCTTCAAAGGGGATTAGTCAGGTAGGTGGAGACGACGTTGGGCATAGGAGATGGTTTTAAAAGGTGGATTTGAAGGTGGCGTTTGGACTTTCAAAGGTTGGCCAATCAGGAAATGGTCCACAAATAGATGCAAATGTGATTCCTTTTGAAGGAATTGCGGCTGAATGAACCCAAGTTCAACAAAAGGTTGCAGAATCGATGGTAACTCGAACGAAATGTCAAAGAAAGGATGCTGAATGCGATAGAATGGGGCTGAATTAGTGCTGAATTCAATAAAGAGTTGTTTAAATCTACACCAAGTGCTGGTAGGTTAGGGGCTCAGTCGTACTTGGGTATAGATTTACATTTTTGTGATTTTAGCGAAATTAAACTTCTTATAAAAAAGAACGGCACAGAGATAATTCTTCTAAGATTGATGGTTCCTGGACACGTGAAAGAACATGAACCATTTCTGAAAGAAAAAGGTTAAAATGATGAAAGAACAGTGATGAAATTCGCGCTAAATGATATATTTGAGAAGAGCGAATAAGCAGCCTGTTTAAAATTCAATTCAAGATGATTTTTAAAAGAGAAATTGAAAAGGCTGAACTTTTCTTATCAACGTCTAGATTGAGAATTTGCGTCTTACAAGTTACAAACAACTCAGCAGTTTTCAAGTCTACAAGCAGAAAGTCCACTTATTCGTCTCTTGCCAGCGGAATATTTGACAGCTTTTTGTACATATAAGCCTTTTAGGCACAGGAACTGACAGTTTGGACAGTAAATTTGAATTATAGGGTGTGACAGGGGTATCAACCATCGGAAAACTGCTGGAGAGGTGTGTATTTTAAAGCCAAGTGAATGGTGGTACTGACTACAGAATAGTCTGAATAAAATTTCAGAGTTTCACATTTTTCAAGAAATTGTAGATCTTTTTACTTTTAAATTAACAATCCTTTTTATTTTAATTATATTTATATATAAAGAGACACCACAACGCGGTTTTTCGACTGGAGCAAGAAGAAGGATTACTTTTTCACGTCTCACCAAAATCATCGATACACTCCTGATCTGAGCTTTGACGCTCTATTACAATTTTTCGTCCGTTTAGGCGATACTACAAAATGGAGATTCAAATCTCTTGGGGAGTGGCAATAGCACAAAAGGAACGCAGAGTGGTGTTGTTTTCTATCCCCACAATTGCACGCTACTTTGAAATAAAGCCCGCGTTTTTAACACATGAGAACAAAATCGTATGAGTGAGTGCCTGAAACCATTCTTTAAAGATCTGATTGGAACTTGTCAGTGCGCTTTTCACCATTTACCAAATATAAACACTACGACAGATCCTGAAAAAAAAGCCCAAAGATGCAAATCGGTACTGGCCACCTATTCGTCATAGAGACGAGCTATACAACCTCTCACCCAGTTCTGAAATTCTTGCCAAACTAGTGTTGTAGGCCGCAAAAAGAAACAAAGACTTCACTCCTTGCGTCATTTGCTTTTTTTGAGACCTGCATTGTGAGTTACACGATCTTAAGCAGAGTGGGGAAACAGGTAGAAATTTGCGAGCAGTGTGCAAAATTACGTGCATGAATTAAAAGCATTCGTAAGGCAAGGGACACATTTTTGTAAATCGCCTAAACTAGTCAGATGGTTCAGGAGGACCATGGAGTATTCTCGCTGCTCCATGAATGTTTTTACCGAACTCACAAAGACTGCCAATGTCAAAATGGTTTGAGACAAGGCGACGGCCTGTCATGTGACTCTTTCCACATCGTTTTTTAGAAGGTCATGCAGAACTCATTCGCCAACAGAAGAGGCATAAGGCATACGCGGACGGAGTTAACGTGATTTCCCGAACACATCGAGCCGTCAATGAAGCGATTATTGGTATTGCAGCGAAGGCGGCCAAAATGTGGCCATGTCAATGGTGAACGAGGGGAAACGATTTGTATGCTGTCATCAAGAAAGAATTCACAACATCAACGACTCGACCAGAAGGTCGCCATAGGCAGATCCCAACCAACTTGGCGTGCGAACATGTACGCAGCTGGATAAAGATGGCGTCAGTTAGAGAGGCTTATTACTTGGACTGTAGCGCCATATGAAGAAGAAGAAGAGCAACAAACTGTCATTGTATGTTTTTGATTTGTACTAAAACGCAGTCTGGGTAAAAGTTTAATGACAAATTTGAACATACTATTTGCTTGGAGAGACGACTTGATTCTTTTGTGGTTGCTACAGAATCCTGAAGAAGCGTTCACAGCGACGTGTTAGTAGTCAAGCCATTTACAACGTAATATTGCTCAGAATGACGTTATGGTCTACAGGGAGCAGATATCAGAATTTGCACTGAATTTGTTCTGCCTGGTTGTTAGAAATGACACCAATTTGGTGAACCGACAGAAATTATTTTAAAAGCTGTTTTAAGTAAGTTTTTTTCCGTATAGCAAATTGTACATACGAGTAAATGGGATGTCACCAATGTCATGAAAAAAACATTCCTCCCTTGTTTGGGGTCGACGTAGAATTTTGCAGAAAATGCGGAATCATATGGATAATACAAGTTTCCAAGATTTCGTGATTTTAGGCAATCTTAGGACAGTTCAAACTGCCTAAGGGCTTTTGGGTGTTTCAAGGATTTAAATATTGGAATTAGGAAGCTGTGTTTTTAACCCTTTTAACCCTTAACTTCAAACAATCTTCACGATCTAAGACTCCTCCTTCCTCAAAGTACAGTATCTAAGTGGTTGCTGATTCTAAAGAAAGACCTCGGCATTGATGCTAAGAGTAACGAAAACGCAATGAATGGGATACAGAGTGCAGGATATAAAAGGAGTAGGAATAAGTTTGAATAGTGCATAACTGTATGATGGTGCCAGACATTTAAACCAAACTGAAAAGTTTGAATTGGTTTCTTTTGAAATCGCTTCTAATTTAATGAATTCTTTTGTAAATTTCTAATCCACTACAACTTTCTCAAATCCCAACCCTACCCCCAGGAGGCACTTCACTCTTGTATCCCAATCAGCTTCTGCTTCGGATGTCAGGTGAATCGCCTAAATTGAAATAAAATTGCGAACAAATTCGGGAGGAAACCTTTCGTTTTCCGGTCGTATTTAGCCCCAAAAAGTGAACTTTGCAACTTTGCTTCCCATGTCATCAACACATCATCCCAAATCCTGATATTGATTCCTCTCTAAACCTACATTCAATTAAATCCCAGAGCGCGACTCTTCGAGCCACCATACAGTCCGGGGCCAATAACGATGAAACTTTCTCTCCCACATGCAGAGGTATCCTCAAATCAAGGATTAACCCACAACGGTGCCTCGGAAATGCCTCCACTTCATTCCCGTTTTCATCTTCCCATAGGGAAAAGTTTCGGCGTGCCTTCGAGGGGTTGGGGAAAGGGAGTGGGGTCTCCACAGCGAGAACAATAACAAACCCACGTGGGACGCCGATCCTAACCCAACCATCACAACATCTCTGTGACCCCAATTCTTTAGGATTACGTTGAGTCCCCTAGCCCCCTGCCCACCCCAGGGAGGGGAGCTGTGTTGCAATCTGCTTAGGTGGGCAACGGCAATGTTCCCCGCAGCGATGGTGTAAGACATCGCAGGGTGAGTGGGTGGCTAACAACTGCTCGAACAATGTCTTCCTCCGCCAGAGGTGCACTCGATGTGTGTGAAGTGTTTTTGTCAGCACTGCGGGCGGGGTTCGAGTGTTTTGCGATTGCTGACAAGGAGTTTTTTTTTGGGGTGAAGAGATCTGTTTTCGATAACACATCCTGTGTGGCAGCCATCTACATTTTGTCGGCGAGAATCGGGTAATCTGTCTGTTGCGTGATGGCATATGCGCTGTGCGGAGTGTAGATTGGGAGGCATTGCGTGGATTTGATGGGGAATTGTGTGTGGAACTCGCTTAGGAGGGTGTTTGGATTTAAGTTCGTTTTGTGTGTCTAGCTGGCGGAGACTTCCACGAAGCTGTCGAAGCACCTGAATGCCCTTTCAATAAGTCCTTCGTCATTGAATTAAATTCCACTTGAGTAAGCAATCAGCGATTTTCTGATTGTCTCCTTGAGGCGCGCGTCTCTTTTAGACATTCAATCTATTGCAAGCCACTTCCGTTCGACAAACAAAACAAACTCCTTCCAGCCATCGTAAATTGTATGTAAATATGTCCCGTTCGATTGGCAATCCAGCACAAAAATGATAATCGCCACAAAAAAAGGGAGAAATCCCATCAAGTACTGGCCCGAAACTAGACACTGCTTTGTGTGAGCCTTTGTTGTCCTCCGGCATTTGGCACATTCCTTTGAAAGGATAACGAATTTTGATTGATCCTTTCATCGAACCCAGAACACAAGTGGACCCTTTTCTACCCCTTCGCTCAAGTGCTCGATTATTTTGAGTGGCGGCTTCCACTTTGGCATCCGTCCAAATGTGAGCCCGAGCATCCTGCTTTGGTGACGGTCGGCTTTTCATAGTCAATCCCGAAGAATGTGTCCTGAATTTTGACGAGATTTTCACCCTTTTTCCATCTCGTCTCTTGTTGTTGTGTCCGCTTGAGTTGTATTGATTCGTGGGCTTTTGTCCTTTCATTGTTTGATATATCCTTCCGATTCGGCTGCAAATACAGATATTTTCCATGGCGCCAATCGCCCGCCTCGTGCCCATGGATGGCGTACACAACGAGATAATTAATTCGTTTTTGCTGCAGCCTGCGGTGCACAGGCAATGAGGATATGATCGGAATTAATTGGACAAACTTTGATAATATCCTCGGTGGGCAAAGTTACGTGTTTGGAATATTTCAGCATCGACCGGCATTGCATGACGATGCCATGAGGGACATTGAAGAAGTGTTGAAAGAGATGTCAATGCCAAGGACTAGTGCTGTGACAGTTTGTGGGCTGACTGGGCAGGATGTTTTCTGTTGCCATGCATGTGTCAGGGTCAAGGGATTAGTGGGAAACTTTTCCCTTCTTCGCTTTGCGCGTTGAAGGGATGAGACACGTTTCTTATAGGAGAACGCTTCTTAAAGTTGAACAGAACAGAGGAACTGTAGCTGGAGTTAAGTGTTCCTTTGAAGCATATTTGTGGCAGGACCTAAGATCTTTTCAGTGATAGGGATCATCTGCTAATCGAGTAGTGGGAGAGCAGCTAAGATAAGACTATCACTTTTGGACGTGTTTGTCTTTGTCAAAAATCATCATTTACTCTTTCCATCTCAAAGAGGTATTATCCGTAGGGGCAAGGCATCCCAGAAGTTGTGCGTGGATCATAAACCCTTTAAAGTCAGAGATTATTCTGCATACGACCCAGCCTTTAAAAAGATTCTACATGCGGTGCAGAATCAATGAATTTGCTGCGTGCTCATAGAAGCTGAAAATTGTCGCCTCATTGTGAAAGAATAATATGCATGCCTGAAGAGTTCTGCATATACCTAGTTTGCGCATGCGCCTGTAACTTACACCATTTCAGCTAAAAGATGTCCAGTGGTTCGTCCGAAATGCCTAAAAATGTTCCACATACGCCCCAGAATCTGCACTAAAGTCTTTATTCTACCGAAGAAGGCTTTGTCAAACTTGTTTTAAATCTAGTTTTGCTTGGGCCGCGATTTCATTGCGACCAGACGATCAAATGCCGTGCCACGAGTTTGTAAATCTCGCGTTTGAAATGACGGAAACCACATGTGACGCCGCTGGGTTAGAATGCTTGGTATAAGCGCATGCTTCAAACGAATGGAACGTGAAAATTTGATACAATTCTACCGGAATGGCGTAGACGACGTTGGAAAGTCCGTTCCAGGCAGTGTCATGTTTGCTAACTCAATAATTTTTGCTATAGATAAGCAGTGAGCGTGTGGTCGCCGTGGTGTAGTGGTAAGTGCGTCGACCGCCGCGCAGAAAGTTTTGGTTCGATTCCCGGACAGGACACCTTTCATTTTTTCACAGCACCACCTCTTTCGAGTTGCTGACAACCCTCAAAGAGTATTAATTGTCTATGGAAAGCTTCTCAAATCTCGCCGTTCGGAGTCGGCAAAAAACTGTAGATCCCGTCTACTCGTGAGAGAACAGTACCACGCACAACACGAGCAGTTTTGTAGAAGCTCGGCCCTGGTCCCTTGTGGGCTGTAGTGCCACTCAATTATTATTATTAAGCAGTGAGCGTAGCTTCAAAATAAGGTTCGGGTAGGACCGCAACTTGGGCAAGGTACAAATTTGGATATCGAAGAGGAATACAAGAGCGGAGTAAATGAATAGTGTCGACCGAGTTTGTTGAATATCCCAAGACTCTCTAAATGTTCAATGACACTATGGACGGGAAAGAAGCTGCAAAGGAAGAACAGTCATATATTCCTACAGCGGACACCTGGGGGATTACAGAGATTGTCCTTTAAAAAGGAGTGTCCGCCTAAGTGATTTTCATTCTGTCCAAATAAGTGACTTGCTGCTGCTCATTGCTTCAGAGGTTTCGTAGAGAGTAGACCTTGCTATTGGCTTACTATATGCCAACATTAATTTTACTTTATGGTTGAAGAATCTAGTTTCTCGTCGGCTGTTTTGGTCATGGAAATGGAACAGGTTTATGTCATTCGTGTTGTCCCGACGTTTCGACAGGCGATGCTGTCATCTTCAAGAGATCTTTGTTTACTAAGACGATAGGCGATATAGAATTAAGGCACGTTATGAGAACATTATTAGAACCCAGGCAGAAAGACAATAGAATTGGCAGGAGTTTTGGGAAACAATTTAACAGACAAAACAATTACAGCCCACTTTTGCAAAACAAACACAACATTTTTAAGCACACGAACACTGCGTATTTGTTTTGTGATTGAACAACCAACTTTGTTATGTCTGTCTCACCCCTGTGAAGTGATTGGACAATCACAGCGAGCCGTCAGTGAGGTGTTTGCTGGCATTGAGGCGCAAGCGGCTGAATGTGTCTAGCCGTGAATGAGGGAAAACTAAAGTACATGCTGTCGTCATAGAAGGACGCATAACATCAACGTCCCGGAAAGAGCGTCATAATAGATAGCAGAAACTGTGGGATAGTCAAGGATTTTGTCAACCTCGGATCTAGTGTATACGGGGACTAAAACGCCGGTACCGAGATCAAGCGCAGAAATTAAGAAACAGACCTTTCGCCCGAAACACCAACCTGACTTTATATAACACTCTGATCATCTCCATTCAGTTTTTCGATGCAGAGACCTGGACTCTATTGAAAGTGGATTTAGAAGTCCTTGGTCTCTTTGAGAGACAGGTTCTGCATACGATATTTGGTCCTGCTTGCCTTGATGGTGTCTGGAGGGAAAGATTCAATCACGAACCTTATAGGCTGTACGGCGGCATGTGCCTAGTCAAGCGTCTTTGAATTCAAATCTTTGAAATGGTAAGGTCATGTATGGCCAAAGGACAGGTCCGGCCAGAAGAATCTTCGATTCTAAACCATTAGGGCAACGTAATAGGGAACGTCTTCGAACGAAGAAAATTAGTGTGCGCAACTGGAGGCAGCTGGCGAAAGACCATGATGGCTAGAGAATCTTGTTCCTCTCCGAACTATTGCGCCAAACAAAGAAGAAGAAGAAGATGTTTGTGTTTTTTTGCCGTTTTTTATAACAACATCCGCTACTCAGTAGGCTTTGTTATTCTTGGCCACGACGGATATACAGAAGGTCCCAGTGAAAGGGTAGAAATTCACCTCGAAGTCCTGGCAAGGGCCTTGCATTGACAATTAGTTCTTTTGTGTTCTCAGCAATTAGAGGCAGGGTGTGTCGTGGAAACTTTAAAAGTGCTCAGTTGAGGAACTTTTATTGTGTGTGTCGACGCTTCCAAACATAGACTAATGATAAGGCTTAGAAACACAAGATGTGGAAAACTGACATTGTCGAGGAATTGAAAGGATTTTCGTAGAGAGATGAATTCTTTAACGAACCCTCACCAACTTCCTTCCCATCCAATTTTGTTTAGCATCCTCTTCGTCAAAAGGTGCCCTTTACGGCACTAGGCGGTGAAGCTTAAAAAAAACATGCCAACAGTCTGGGTCCAGTCACTGCCACTGAATTTCAAATTTCTCTTATTCTTACATCTTACAAGTATTCAAACCTCTTATTTGCAAGAAATCTCTCGTGGGCCAACAAACTTCCCTAGAACCACAAACACTCTGCAGAAGCCCTTTACTGCCCTCTATCCACCCACGGTATCAGCGAATCTCAACACGATTCAACAAAACAGTCGTTTGCTCTTCGGCCCAAATATTGAACAAGAGATCCTCTTGCGACGAAGCGAAAATGGTTCAACATCGAATCCCCGATAGAGCCTCACGGCGGTCGAACGATGTCAACAATCGGCAAACACCAGCCAGACAATGAAGTCGATTTAAGTCGATTGTGTATTGGCACAAACTTCATCTCCCCTCACTCAGAGGTGGACGAAGTAGAGCACAAAAGGTAGCCTTAAGCTGCCGAATGCGCAGGAAGTCACATGTGAGGGTGTTGCCAAGGAGTGCTCACCAGAGAAAAAAAAGGCCAGCACTGGAATGGAATAGAGCCGGGAGTGAGGGCGATGATGATGGGGGGGTGTGGGGGTGTTTAAAGAATTGCCTCTAAATTAGATTTATGTTTGGCAAGGTGTTGCGGGCGTGGATTTGAAGACGCCACAAGGCAAATTTTGAATTAGAAGCGCGTGTGCTTGGGAGGGATGGAGGAAGCGGAAGTGCGTGCGGATTCCGAAACTGTTATTCACCCTCAGGACGCACCGGTTGAATGGGAATCAAATTATTTGTGATGAAATGTGAGGATTGAGTGACGGGACATGTTTTGGAATTTCGTTGCATGAGTTTGGATATTTTTTTCAAATCAAGCCTGTCGAAGAAGAAATTTCAATATTTAAGGCTTTCGATTGGAATTTGTTGAATGGAAGAGAGGGGCATTTACAGGCTGAATCTTACCATTACGGGTTTAAAATGACGGAAAATCTTTGTTAAGTGCCAGAAAAATACAAGTTTTTCCACCACCAAGATTTGATGCCGGAGATTTCAGACACTGTAAAGTTTTTCAATCGTGTCCTGGATGACCGTTTTCTCCACATTAACTCAGGACTGTACCCAATCCGGGACTTTTTGCTTTCAAAACATCTCATCCTCGAATTTCACTCCTCTATCCAAATGCTTCCCGTCTCCAACACTTAAAAAAAGCTGTCCACTTCGCACCTCACAGCAACAACAAATTTAGTCGAAATAAAGTAATTTGCCGTAAAAAAAAGGACTCTCGTAGCCACAAACGTGTTTGTGGGTACCACAAAGAGTTTGAGGTCGGTGTAATCAAGTCAGGGACTTAAAGGCCATGACAAGCCCATTTGTATCCTCGCAATGGATTGCTGCGTTGTGCGCCACAACTCAATTAAGCCGAAGCTACAGCTCCGAATAATGGACTCAACCACGGCTCAAAGAACTCCCTCCCGGCGTGTGAGTTGCTGCGTCGGACACCGAATTCATCCCACCCATCCCAGTCGTCCATTCCAAGGGACCGGCGACAAAAACACACTGCATCGCGGCAGACATCAGCCCCCACCTCGTTTGTGGGGAATCCTTTGCAGAGACAGATATTATCACGACCTGCAAACCAGCACAAACGAGAGCGAGTGGATTTAATTAATCCGATTTTAACTCTTTTGAGAGCGCATCTGAAGGTGGGCATGGTGGGGGGGGTTCAGCTCCAGTTGACGGGGATAAAGGTTCCCTGCATACATGTCCCGAGTGTGCCGCATCATTTCATTATCAGTGTGTCACTCACTGCGGCGGCAGCCTCCAGTGTCTGTTGCTTGGTTGCTTTAATCAAATGTATTCCACCCACCCCCGTCATACAAACACCGCCACACATGATTCACCAGGGTGTGCAGTTAAATAAACATTCGTCGACTCACTGAGGCGCGGATGCTCGGCGTTAGGGTTGGCTGCACTTGATTTCAGAAAGGGGTGAGATCGCCCCCGCCTCACATCAGTTTCGCAATTCGTTGCACGCCCCCGTTCGGAGTTCGGGGACTTGACATCATTGCACGGCAGCATCCAGGTTGCGGTCGAGATTGATGAGACGAACGAGTACAAGTGCTGGTGGCTGACAGAGATTCCACTTCTGAAATTGAATTTCGGGCGAGTTCCACAACTTAAATCACTTGTGGGAGCTTAGCGACTCGCACAGCTTCACTCCCCATTCCCACCCAACAATTACTGTGAATGTTCTCATTACGGGCCCTATTAGCGTTCAGAGTTCGCAAATATTTTCGGCTGCCATGGCGACAGCGTCGAGCTTCATCCACTTAACCGCTCCCACTAGTCGCTGCCGTCTGCAAATGACTGTACAGAGGGGGAGGACTCATAATCCTGCCGGTCTGCGTGGCATTCCATTTAGAGGGTGGGGCGGGAGGACCTCAATTATTCATCTTCATCTTGTCAAAATTATCGTGTCCATTTGACTGGTGATTAGCGTTCTGAATTTCTGACGGAAAGTAAGGCGGGAATTCTCTGTCACAGAAGTCGGTCGTCTATTGCGAGTCAATTAACGGTGTTATCGTCGCTAAGTCACCCGGTTGAAGGCGAATTACGACGTCAAATCACTGGATACAATCCAGTTTTGACGTTTTCATCCTATTTCTGGAACAACAACTGCGACTACGCCACCGACGATGGCTGATGGTGGCGGGGAATGAAAGTCCAAATGAAGCCGGAGGGTAGGGGGAGGGGGGCGCAGCTTCTTGGAAGAATTAATTGAATTGGTCATGTAATTATGTTCTGTGCTTGCACCAGTGTTCGATGAGATGTCAAAATTGATTACGAGATACCAGGCACAGCGTGTGTTGCAAAGAAAAGGAATATTTTTTTGGGGAATCTCTTGGGTGTGTGTGTGTATGTGGCGTGCTCGTGGCCATATTCCTTGAGATGATAAATGCTGCCAGCCAGTGACAGGAAAACAGTTGCACGTGAGAGGTGGCTTTGCTTCCAGTTAGAGAAGTTACATATGTAAGGCCGTTGACCTTGTATGAGGCGAATGAAATTTGCGATGGCTTGACCATCCGGGGGAGGTTGGTTCTTTTCCATCTCAAGGGGGAACTTGAAATTATTTTCAAACTATCGAACGCAATGCCTCCTTGGCCCAAGAAGAAACCTGAATTCTGACTTGACTTGTTTGAATCCTCAAATTTGAACCAGTATCTTTTCTGAAGTTATAAGTTGAAGTCTCAGACAATTTTTTCCAACTTGAGTTGTTTTGAGAGTATTTATCAACCTGCCTTCTCTGCAGGTGGAATGAGGAATTGTTAGGACATATGTTTAGCTGAATCCATTACAGATTGAATGAGGGAATCCTGCTGGTGCCAGTGCAGATGCAGGATGATTTTGGCGTGCATCTAAGAACATTGGAACATCAGGGATGTATTAAACGAGAAATTTGAATATTTAGTTAGTACCATCGGTTCATGAAATTTTCGGCCTGGGAAGAAAAGCCTAATTGGACACATGCAGCTTGAAATCGTTGATGAACACGATTTTCGAGGCGTGTCTTGGAAGCGTGTCTTGGACCGCTCTGCAGATCCATTGCGGTAGTTGAATCAAGTTCATAAACTCGCCTGGTTGCGCATGGGAATAACGCCTGATGAGTTAGAGTCCATCGCGGAGCATCATGTGTCCTGGAGGTCTCTCGTGCGTGCACTGCCCCCCGAGACCCCTTTAGTGGTAAGGAAGGTGATGATTATACAGCCTGAACTTTGCCCCAAAATTTGAGAAGCAATATAGTTACATTCGTCACTTCTGGAAGATGTGCAATGTTTTGAGACAAGTTTTAACCATTTTTTTGCACATATCGAGCGGCATCTCAACTAACGTAGGTCATGTAGGTTCGTAGTTATGCGCCTAGATTTCGGCGCTTATTTCATTTAGCCCGGTTTTTTGCATGGCCTTTTGCGTCGGGCAATATTTGTATCCAATTGATGTCTTGAAAATGTAACAAATTACTCAATAAGTCCTGGGACTGACATATAGAAGGCGCCAACTTATTATTTTAAGGAAGTACAAAAACATGGAAATGATACCTGTCATATTTTCATGACATTCTCATTATTGGGTTTCAAGTTACAGTGCTTTAACTGACGCTACTTTTTCGATCTCTTCCCGTGTGTTGAGACACGGTTTTTTTGGGGGAAAAAGTGCCATGCAAGCTCAGCAGTGGATTGAAAAGTGTTACAGGAACTCTGCTCCATCAAAAACAACTGTTTGTTGGTGGTATGCTGACTTTAAACGTGGTCGAACAAACACCAACGATGCAAAACTCTCTGAAACGTGAGGTGGTTACACCTGATAACGTTAAAAAAGTACACATAATCGTTTTGGAAAACCGCAAAGTGAAATTGCGTGAGGTCGCTGACACCTCAAAGATATCGAAAAGTAGTGTGTGCACTATTCTGCATGAAGATTTGTTCATGAGAAAGCTGTTTTCGAAATGGGTGCCGCATTTGCTCACCGAAAACGCATGGATGATTCTGAGAGCTGTTTGGAGTTGTTTCGCCAGAATAAACAGGACGTTTTGCATCGGCATGTCGCAATGGACGAAAAATGGATCCAACACTACAGTTCAGAGTCAAATCGGCAGTCAGCGGGGTGGACAGCAGCCGGTGAACCACGCCCAAAACGTCTCAAAAAACAAAAGGTCGGCTGGCAAGGTTATGGTGTCCGTATTTTGGGATGAGCACGGAATTTAATTCATCGACTATCACGAGGAAGGAAAACGGATCAACAGAGAATTAATTACATGGCGTTGCTGGTGCATTTGAAGGAATTATTTCTAAAAAACGGCCCCATATGAAGAAGAAAAAATTCTCTTCCACCAAGACAAAGCACCGTGCCACAAGTCGTTGGCTATCATGGCGAAATTGCACGAATTGGACTTTGAATTGTTTCCGCACCCACCGTATTCTACAGATCTGGCCCCCAGCTACTTCTTTCTCTTTTCAGATCTCAAACGCCGAAATTGAAGCCCATTTTGAGGCCAAAGATCGAAATTTTAGAGCAGCGTTGGACTGACTGTATGACACTTGAAGGAATCTATGTTGATGAATGAAGTCGAATTTTGTCTAGAAAATGTGCTGTTATGGATTAGTCCCGGGACTTATTGAGTCTTTCTCAACCAACCTTCCTTCCTATGCAATTAAGTAATAATTGTTCGTGTTGTGGGGCCGTTACCTTGTCGTTTGGTAACTATATTGTCCAAATTGGCTAACTATATTGACCAAATCTCCTCGACCACTCTGAATTAATTGCATTCGCCCGCTCATAGGCATCTTTGCAGATATACGGACCAATTTCAAACATAGTCCACACCAAACAGTCATTTTGTCTGGATGCATGGGCACCTATTCAATCGATTATGGGCTTTTTGACCCACATATGTGGCAGTTTTTTTTGCTTAAATACCCACCAAGTAAGATGTGTGCCTCATTGCTGAAGACAAATCGGTATTTATTGTTTGATCTTTCAACACCCAAAAAGCGTACCTACCTCGTTGTGAGTGTTCAGCCGGGATCAATTCTTGCTTGGGTTGAACTTTCTCAGGATGAAGATGGAAATCCAAATGAAATATATACCATTAATGAAATGTATGCCGCAAAATTGGGTCATCGGCAACATTTGCACTTGCAGGAAAATTATTTTCGAATGACTGTGCATCACTTACGGCAACAGTAATGCTTCCGTTGTCTTCAAGTTTCTTCACAATTTTAGGGATTTCTTGAAAAGTTGGTCGATTGTCGTGACCATAATCGAGTAATGCACGAAGTGGTCTTTTTGGAATCAGAAATTTTGTTGTTAGTTTTTACATTAAGTTTATATAATTTTCACCTGTTGGTCGTTATTAAACGATCTGTTGTCGCAAATGCCAAATATTCACCTATTATCGTGACCCTTCAGTAAACGGCTGAGTTTGGCATGTGTCAAATGACAGCGCTTCTAATTTGAAACCACAGAATTAATGAACCTAGATACAAACAAAATTAGCTCAATTGGCTGAGAAATTTCTAAGAAAAGAATAAGCTAAAGAATTTCGCACTCGTTGTAAGAGGCAGTTGGAAGACGTGACGTAGTTCGTAAATGCGTCGACTCACACTCCAAGCTCCCAGGTTGGATTCCCGGACGGCCCTTCTCGTAATTTTTTAGGGCACCACCTCTTTTGAGTTGCTGACAACACTCAATAAGTACCAATTGTCTTTAAAAAAAAACTTCTGATATCTTGCCATTCAGAATAGGAAAGAAACTGTAGGTCTCCTCTACTCGTGAGAGGACATTAGCACGCACAACACGAGTATTTGTTGAAGAAGCTAGGCCCTCGTCTCTTGTAGGCTGTAGTGCTACTCAATTATTTCTATTATTGTAGGAGGCAGTTTCGATGCGTGAAGTGTGATGCGTTCAAAGGAATTTCTATCCTACTCATTTGTAGATCCTAATCCGTACGTTTTTGTTTAGATTAAAAACGATGACCAATGGTGCTGTCCTAGCTCAACGTTTAGCCAGTCAATTGAAAATTCCAACACTCTGCTTCTTATTCCATTCAGGAGTATCAGTATTTTCCGGGGAGCAATGCATGATTGTGTTCCCTCTTCCACTGATATACAGTTTAGTCGCTTAGTAAAATATTTCAGTTTGCTCGTTAATAGCCTGTGAGTGAGCTTAAAAAAAACACTAATAATTCTCAGCAAAAATTTCAGTTTATTCCTAGAGGTACATGTCAGATCAAATAATTCTTAGCTTTCTCTTCAATGCCCACCGACTTTTTGTGTTGTTTTCTTTTGCTTCACAAAGCACTAATGTCATATGCATTTCTAACAAAAATCTTCCTTCTGCAAAAATGCCCCAACCAGTCACAACTTGTGTTAAAATTCGATCCAAAGACCGACATTTTTGTGAAAAATTTCCCTTCAGCTCATTAACTTTGCCAAACTGCAACCCACTTCCATGCCAATTTACAGCAGATAATGAGGTGTGTCCATCAAGTCTCTCCCTACATGTCATAACCAGTCCCATCACCACAGCAGCTATCAAACCTCTGTTGACGCCATAAAAACCGCAAAAAACGCGATTTTCTTCGATTCCCTCATCATTTTCGCCCCATAGCGCCATCATCGCCATCATCGCTCTTCAAAATCAATCACTTCCTCCTCGCAGAGCTCTCACTGAAAAAGGACGGGCTGCTAATCACTTAAATCAATCATCCATTAAATTTCTGGTTTTAGTTGATTGGAAGGTAATTTGATTGACAGAGCGCACTGAGGCGTGGTTCCACCACGGATCCCGACGAAACCAAGTTCGGCATGTTGTTGAGGTTAGGTCGAATGTATGCATGAACCACTTAACAGGCATGCATGCTGAAGCGATTCCCCCCGAGAAATTGTGTGGTTTCATCGATTGCGAACGACCACTGAAATCTCAAGTGCAATGAAGTCCTATGACAGAAATAGACAATTTCGTTTACCGTCATCGCCACTCAGATTCATCTTGGCAACAGTCGTTCCTTGTTTGCAATTCACGCCCCAAAAAAAATGTCTCCCTTTCTTCGCGACATTCATTCAATGAATTTTTTATCTAACGGTGATTTTATTCAGCATTAACAGTTTTCAGTAATAAAATGAGGACTCTGACGATCCTTCAGAATGTCATCGCTCTCAGAGAAGGCCAAACAGCATAAATATTTAATTTTCATGGCGCTTAACGGTATTTAATGGGATAAACGTGGTTATCCATGACGTTTGTTGGCCAAGAGTTTGATGCCGACGCATTGAAGATGACTCTGGAGATGACTGTGTTTGGCTTTACGAGCGGCGAACGATGGTCATGAGCATAAAATTAATGCAGCTTGATTTATGAGGATGCGTTAACGATTTGAAGTTTTATTTGATGTTGAGTTTATGTCGGTGGCGATGGGTTTTTCTTGTCTGTTTGCATAAGGGGACAGGACTTTTCTTGGATTAGAACTTGATGTGTGGTGGAGGGAATCAATGGCGAGACACAAATAACTTCCTTTGATCGGGGTTTTCAAAGGGACGTGATAATCTGGATTAGAGCTGGGGACAGATTGTACAGGATTCGATTGTCTCTTTATGGATCCATATGAATAAGCCAAAGGTGATCTGAACATCTAAGACTTAAGCATTTTATGATCGAAGTTTCCAACTACTTACAGCGTTCTTATTTGAAAAATTTGATTTGGAAAATCTGTAAATTTTTTTCAAAGATAACACAAGAGAGAACATCCTCGAATGTGCTTCAGCATACTGATGAAGGACCCCAACCGACTTAGCAAGCAAATCTAAACAAAATGGGCCGACGATCGTGCATGTTGAACGTATGTAGAAGTCGCATTCTGTGTTTTTATGGTATTTTATGGTACCAAGCAGACTTTAATGATACCAAGCAGATCAAAGACGCCCTACAATAATTGAAGAAAAATGAAGCAACAAGAGTTATAATCGTGTTTAGTCAGTTTGGTTTCCTGTCATCTAGTCATCTCCATATGTTTTTTTCCTCGTCCCTGCATATATGCTAGAAACCGCTCTGAACAATGCACGGTTCTAATCGCTGATCTGTTTTATCTGAAAAAAAAAAAATTGCGAGGTTTAATTTAGACTCCATCCTCTTGTTGATAGAACAGCTTAAGTCCTTGGACCATGTTTATGGCTTTTTGCTTAAACACACGAGAAGAAGTTTCATGTTGGTGAATAAAATATAAAACGACAAGAGGAGTGAGCAGCGATTTGGTTCCTCGTTTGGCAATTTTTTCCCAAAATGTAACATTGCTCCGCCTCTGGGGACAATGCAGCAGTATTTAGCCATTTCCTCAAGAGAAAGAGTATGCTCAAGGGAGAGGGATGTTAAAAGTGACGTTTCTCAGGGCCTGAACAGTGCCTGGCGTTTGGAATAGGTGATTATGTCTCCTTTCAGCTTTGACGTCTTTCATTTTGTGATTTGGTCCTTTATCGCCATGATGTCGGGCTAAAATTTCTAAAAGGACATGACAACACATTCTGCATTCCCTAGAACTTAGTCTTTAGAATCTATTTAAATGAATAGAAAATAGTTTTAGGGCTTTAAAAAATAAGAGCTTAACTTCTTTAGCAAACTCTCGTGTTGTGCATGCTATAACATATATAGTGTAGGGTCTCAGCGTTTTTTTCGACTACAACTTCGATATATTCTTTAAAAAGGCACCGCCATGAAACATTGCCAGAAAAGCATTCGGTACCTTCGGTGACGCACTTATCCACGCCATACCTCCATATATTTCAACAAAATGTCTATCCATCTAAGTTTATGGAATCGAATCCCATCATTTATTGGTTTCTTCCAACTCTCAGTCATATTAAATTTCTCCACGCATTACCAAAAAACAAAGTCAATATCATCACACATTTAAGGTTAGACAGGAACTATAATGATCTGAAGGGCCATCTAGTCAAAAGCCAAAATCGACAAAACCGACCGAAGGCAATGCTCATATAGTTAAGATATGAAAACAGCAAGCATTCTGTTTTCTTCCTTGCGAACTAACCACCCGATTAATCGAGAAACAATTAACTACCAAGGACTTGACTTGAGTCAGAGAGCAACAATCAAGTGTGCTTGCCTTGACTCTTAGGTGTGCCTCACCATAATTTATTTCAAAATCCCTTATACGAGCAGATTTAAACAGCAAGCTCAGGTTTTCCTGAACTTAGTATTTGAATAGATAACTTACGCTGTCAACTTAGGTTATTGAAAAGTTATAGCGGAGAAAATTGTCACTGTACCTGAAAATGCGTGATCATTCCTCGCATTGAAAAATGTTGCTTCTTGTATCCCGACAAAGAAATATGAATTTGAAGTGAAAACTGAAGAAGAGTAAATATTAAAAGAATTAATTCTTTTGCGAAATACCACAACATTGCAAAAGTTTCAAAAAAATTTAAAGTTGATCTTAAGAATGACCTGAAGTTACACCTATGTGTAAATACACTACCCACATTTAAATAGGTTGCCCGTTGTTCAGTTGTCAGACGCACTATAACATACTTGTCACCCGTGGACTGACTTCTCATTCCTTTCTCTTCCTTACATACACTTGTCCTACAAAACTGCAGGGCAATACATTTGGAGATATAAGGTGCATGTAGAATTATCGATCCCCAAATGCTCTGCTCAGGAAAAATATGCGGTAGACTTTGGCAACGGAATCCTGCTTCCTGCATGGACTAACAGCGCTCGTGCAACCTGCCAAATACACATTTTCCACTTACGCATTAGAGCCTAAAATATTCCACATAAATGCAAGAGACTGAAAGCGCTGCACACTGCTGTACTGGTTGAAGTCTCTTAATGTGCCATTCACGCCAATAGTCTAAAAATGTTCCACATGTGCTCCGGTGTCAAAAAAAGTTCCACATACGCCCTTGTGTCCCTAAATATACCTTCTAGAGCTCACATTAGCACAAACACCAAGTTGTCTTGTAATGATGCTCCTTCTTCTTTTTTTACTGGCGCTACAGTTCGGAGTGGACCGGGGCCTCAAACAATATGCCTCTCCAGCTAGCATGACCGCTCGCCAGCTGCCTCCAGTTGTGCATTTCTAGTTGGTTGACGTCCTTCTTCACTTGTGTGCGACATCTCAGCTTTAGCCGTTCTCTGTTGCGTTCAACATCTGAAGTGCCATCAATGACGCGACGAGGCACTTCAACCCAAATCGAAGTGAACGACCTATACAAGCTTGTGACCTTAAAATATTTAATGCCAGAGTTAACATATAAGTTTAAACTTATCGTTTTATATTGCTTATCGCTTTTCATTCGACAGCTGTGATAAATCAAAAAGTAATCTCTGTCCATTGGCAGATGGGTCTGTTTCTTAAATATTCATTGAAACTTTGCGCAGAGGTGTTGCATATCAAAGGGCTCCATCCACTTAAAGAAACAGAATTTCACTTGAGACAAGTTTCTTAAGACGTAGGATTAGTTGGTTATGTCGACGTTCTACAAATGATTAAATTTATCAATGCAGCACTCCGACTTCCTTTCTATCCTATGAAACGACTCTGCTTCTCTAAAAGTAAGTCAAACAATCCAACGACTGCGAATATTCGTCCTTGTAGACAAGCAAGAAAATAAATTAAGAGCTCTAATGACCATTTTCGAGTGACAAACAAGTTCATCAACTCAAATTAATTCGCTCCCCAGACAAGCGCTTCCTTCTATAAATAGATTCCGCGTGTTTCAAAATCAGATTTTCGAAGAAACTCAGTGTCCTGGGGAGGGGGAGAATTTGACAGTGGAGAGTAATTAAATCCTAAAGCCTGCCGAGGGGTTGAGTTCATGCGTCGTACGCACGAGAGACCCTTAAGGAATACGCTTCGTGGGGACACTGAATAGACTCGAGTGTCAAGGGGGAGAGGCGAATCAGGAGACAAATATTTAAAACGAGGCCAGGTGGAAGAGTGGTGTTTTCAGTGTGAAAATGAATTGATTTGCGCAGTGAATGCTGTCAAGAGTAAGGAGTTTTTTAACAACACTTTGAGATGGCAAGAAGATTAAAGACCACAAACTCGACACACAATTACACTGAAGATGATTCGAAAGCCACAAGTGGGTATGTGTTCCTCGTGTGTTGCCTCTTCCTGGTGTATTCGCTGACGTGAGGAAAGCAACATATGGCTTCTTTTAACAAATTGTCGAAGTTAAACCTTTAGTTCGGCAGAGATGTGTTGGTGAAGACACTTTTGCGGATGTACAAGGAGATTCCCTTGAAGGTGTTTTACCACAGCTCTATTTATTCCCAAATGCGAGTGTTAAACTTCCTATTTGTTTCGCAATTTTGAGTGCCGTAACCGGTGTCTATGGATGGATGATTTAACCAAGCTATACATATAATTCCCTCTGGAACTATTTACTTCAGTATTTGTTTTGTTGGAGGTGAAGTACACATATTGTTTGCCAATTATGAGTTAATGGTGATACTTACCCATTTTCGCGACCTTCGTGATGTAGCAGGAAAAGCTAACTCTCGAACTAGAAGTAGGTACTCAAATTTTAAAGTTCCAACTAGGTCAAGAATCTTGCCGGTTATTTAAAGTCGGTATGGGTATTGTGTGTAACTTCTGCTGAAGGGTAGTTTGAGAAATATACCTTATAGAGTGCTTAAATGGGAACTAATGAGGTGAAGGTACATTTTCTGTCAGGTTTTCCTATTTGCTGCAGTCACGTTCTAAGTCATTGTTCACAGTCAGGGTATTCTTTGGCTAAGGAAAATCAGTACCAACACTTCCCTTTGAAAAGTTTTATCGAAAAAGCCAATACCTCCAAAACTCCGTACGGATAACGGGTAGGTTAGACATCAAACATTAGGTACCAAATATTAAGTGCATCAGGTATCAATTATCAAGTGTCAAGTATCAAGCGTCAACCATGAAGCATCATGCATTCAGTCTTAAGCATCAATGATAAAGCATCAACTGTCATGCAACAAGCATCAACCATTCGGCATCAAACAAAAGCATCAAGCATCAAGCATCAAGCATCAAGCATCAAGCATCAAGCATCAAGCATCAAGCATCAAGCATCAAGCATCAAGCATCAAGCATCAAGCATCAAGCATCAAGCATCAAGCATCAAGCATCAAGCATCAAGCATCAAGCATCAAGCATCAAGCATCAAGCATCAAGCATCAAGCATCAAGCATCAAGCATCAAGCATCAAGCATCAAGCATTAAGCATCAAGCATCAAGCATCAAGTATCAAGCATCAAGCATCAAGCATCAAGCATCAAGCATTAGGCATCAAGCATCAAGCATCAAGCATCAAGCATTAGGCATCAAGCATCAAGCATCAAGCATCAAGTATCAAACATCAAGCATCAAGCATCAAGCATCAAGCATCAAGCATCAAGCATCAAGCATCAAGTCTCAAGCATCAAGCATCAAGCATCAAGCATCAAGCATCAAGCATCAAGCATCAAGCATCAAGCATCAGGCATCAAGCATCAAGCATCAGGCATCAGGCATCAAGCATCAAGCATCAAGCATCAAGCGTCAAGCATCAGGCATCCAGTCGTAAGCATCAATGATAAAGCATCAACTGTCATGCAACAAGCATCAACCCCCAGGCATCAAGCAAAAGCATGAAGTATTAATTCATCACATTTTCAATAGTTTCCGAAAATTGCTGCACATTGAAAATAAATACTTTATATCCTCGTTGGGTGCCACTTGACAAATAACTTTGGGCCTATTATCCATTTTCTCTCATAACATGGGCCCAATATTGTCAGTTACTCACGAAATAACAATCAAGGTTTGATGATTGCAATTTTTGCAACACGTGGGGTCTACTTAACGCTGAATTACTTCATCCTCAACACACAAACAAGCAACTCTTTCATATAATCAGAAACGTGTCAAGAATCATAAGTCTGTCAAAGGATGCCATCAACCCAACAACAACCCAAGGTCCTTGTTAAATGAAACCCACCTTTTCCAATTCACTCTACACTCAGATTCGTTCTCTTTCCACCTCAACAAAGTCAATCAAAACAGCAGAAAACAATGAATCGAATAAAACTGTCACTGTCTTGAAATACGCGAATTTATCCTGCCCTCCACATCCCATCCCCCTGCACACATTCCGCGGCGAACGACACGCGTCTTTTTCCCCCTCACGTACTCAATCACTTCTCGCAGGATATCTCGCATAAGTGTTAAGCATTCCAAGCAATTTGAATGAACCCCCCCACGACCACGCGTCGGCAAAGTTGTGACATCCGAGCCCGGCCAGATCCAAGGTGAGGAGCGACAGCACATCTTCGCCTGTGAAATTTATGCAAATTGCCAATAAACTAGAAGATCTCACTCAACCGCCCGCCCATCGGACGCCCACCCACGCTGTGTCGCCGCAATTCGGTCTATTTTCACGCCGCTCGAGGCACTCGGCACACCTCCGCCACGGCCGAGGCGGTTTCAGCAAGCAAAAACGAAAATCGATATTCGAAAGCCACAAATAATTTTCGTCCTCGGCTCGCCATGTTTTTGTGTTCAAGGAAGAGCTACCTACACGCACAGCACTGTCCTTGCGTTCGTTATCACACCTGTAAATGAAGAAGAGAGGAAGGCGAGGGAAGTTGTAAAATAGAACACGCCCGACAGGGTTTTATTGCGTGGTGGGGCCTGCCGGCCTGCCTGCCTGCCTTTGTTGTCTTCATTTCTCCCGCAGTGGTGTATTTAAGGCCGTTAGTGCGGTTTTACGAGCGTTTCGGGCAATCTCCAGCAAGGGGGACGCCCAAATTGACTTGTAACAGTTGCTGAGGTGTAGTCTAGTGGAAATATTCATCCCTGGAGATGGATATCAAATAGCGCTCACTTAGACAAACGATTTGAGCGGATTCCTTTTGTCCGTAGACAGTGGGAAACGGTGCGACAATGCGGTCAGACTCGGTGAATGGGGAGCACGCAATTGAGCGTGTGATAGCCATTCAATGAAATAAATTGCAAGCAAATGGTGATGGGAATTATCATTATGACATCAATGGCAGACCGGCGATGGTGAAGGAAGGAGGAGGAGGCAGGCTTTGAGTTTCAATATTTTGACATTTTAACATTTTAACATTTTAACATTTTAACATTTTAACATTTTAACATTTTAACATTTTAACATTTTAACATTTTAACATTTTAACATTTTAACATTTTAACATTTTAACATTTTAACATTTTAACATTTTAACATTTTAACATTTTAACATTTTGACATTTTAACATTTTAACATTTTAACATTTTAACATTTTAACATTTTAACATTTTAACATTTTAACATTTTAACATTTTAACATTTTAACATTTTAACATTTTAACATTTTAACATTTTAACATTTTAACATTTTAACATTTTAACATTTTAACATTTTAACATTTTAACATTTTAACATTTTAACATTTTAACATTTTAACATTTTAACATTTTAACATTTTAACATTTTAACATTTTAACATTTTAACATTTTAACATTTTAACATTTTAACATTTTAACATTTTAACATTTTAACATTTTAACATTTTAACATTTTAACATTTTAACATTTTAACATTTTAACATTTTAACATTTTAACATTTTAACATTTTAACATTTTAACATTTTAACATTTTAACATTTTAACATTTTAACATTTTAACATTTTAACATTTTAACATTTTAACATTTTAACATTTTAACATTTTAACATTTTAACATTTTAACATTTTAACATTTTAACATTTTAAGTTCGTGATGTTCTTGCAAATATCAAAGTCAACCGTGTCTATCTATTGGGTAAGCTAAAAAGTGTGAGTTTGCGAGAGTCTGAACTTCAAAATCTCAGTGTGTAACTTAATTATTCTTTCACTGAAACTCAATCTTCACTTTTTGTAAAGTTGCTTAATCTGCCAACTTTGAGCCATCACCAGTCGGTGGTATTCTAGGAAACACATTCTCTTTCGGCATCAAGCTTGTGGCTTTCATTAAATGAAACCATCATCTAAATCAGAGAATAGTTCTGGCAATGAAAAGAAAATTGCTGATGAACTCTGCAGAGAATTGATGAAGTTATCCACTGAAGGCCCCTCATGATGTTCATCAATCATGCCGCTCTGCATTTGATGATTTTAACTTAGTTCTCCTTTACTGGTTAGTACTTGTTTTGATTGCTGTTACTGTAACAAGAGGGTTGATAGTTTGATGGAATTTGTGATTAAATAAAACTGCATTGTTACGTTACGTGAATAGTGCAAAACTGCTCCATTCAAAACGCTTTCTCTATCTTTGCCTCGAATAATAATACTGGTAGACGTTATATCCAGTCACTGTGCTATTCAACTACATGTATCCCTGATTCCGCATCTTTCACAGTAACATTTACAGGAGTTTTATGAATGAAGAAGAGGTTTGATTCATTTCTCCCCAACGTTGGGACTACAAAATTACTGTAAAAAGAAGAAAAAAACACCTTGTGACGTACTCCTTCGACTGCGCCAACTACCGAGGGATCAGTCTCCTTAACATCGCGTATAAGATTCTCTCTGCCGTATTGTGTGAGCGCCTGAAACCGTTCGTCAAAAACCTGATAGGTCCTTATCAGTGTGGTTTCAGGCCAGGGAAGTCCACAGTCGACCAGATCTTCACACTGCGGCAAATCCTGGAGAAGTCCCAAGAAGTACAAATCGACACCCACCATCTATTTGTCGATTTCAAGGCCGCGTATGACAGCGTGCATAGAGACGAGCTATACAGTGCCATGTCTAGTTTTGGCATCCCTACCAAACTCGTCAGATTGTGTAGGATGACGATGGAGAACTTCGATGTCAAAAAAGGATTTAGACAAGGCGACGCGCTGTCATGTGACTTCTTTAACAACATTCTTGAGGGGATCGTGCGTAACTCACACGTCAACACCAGAGGGAGGATCTTCCACAAGTCCGTTCAACTGCTAGCTTATGCGGATGACATTGACGTGATCGGCCGAACTCAGCGAGCCGTCAATGAGGCGTTTGCTGGCATCGAAGCGGAAGCGGCTAAGGTGGGACTGGTGGTAAACGAGGGCAAAACTAAGCATGTGCTGTCATCGAAGAAGGACACAGAACATCGACGTCTCGGACAGAGAGTCACTATGGGCAGCAGACATTTCGAGGTAGTTAAGGACTTCGCCTATCTCAGCTCCGCGGTGAATAGGGACAATAACATCAGTACCAAAATCAAGCGCAGAATCACTCTCGCCAATCGCTGTTTCTTTGGGCTTAAGAGGCAATTGAGTAATAAAGCCCTCTCCCAAACGACCAAAGTAACTTTGTACAACACCTTGATCATCCCTGTCCTGCTTTACGGCGCAGAAACCTGGACGTTACTAAAAGCGGATGAGGAAGCCCTTGGTCTGTTCGAGAGAAAAGTTCTGCGTGCGATTTTTGGTCCTGTTTGCGTTGATGGCATCTGGAGGAGAAGATTCAACCACGAACTGTATGGGCTGTACGGCGGCATGAACTTAGTCAAGCGTCTACGGATACAACGCTTAAGGTGGCTAGGCCATGTAGAGCGGATGGACAACACTGGATGGACAAACTGAAGAGTCTCCGAATCCGAACCACAGGGACAACGCAACAGAGGACGTCCTAGACTGAGATGGCGCATACAAGTGGAAAAGGACCTCAACCAACTTGGAGTGCGTAATTGTATCCAGCTGGCAAAAGATCGTGCTAGCTGGAAAGGCATGCTGGTTGAGGTCCACCAGGTCCACCCCGGACTGTAGCGCCATCCGAAGAAGAAGAAGGACGTACTTCTTTGAAAACCTAGGAGAAACTATCAACATAAGCATGAGATACCTCAATAGCTGCATAGCCAGGTCACAGTGATTTTAGAAGCATACCAACAGGAACTAGCCGTGCGGTATCACACTGTGTTCAATGGTGGCCTAAGTATTGTCGCCCATTGACAACAAGCCTCTCCAATCCAACATAACCTGTCTGAGATTATTATATAATAATGATGTTACTATCGGCTACTATTCGTGGTGGATCTGGGCCTCAATCAGCATGCCTCTGCAGCTAACACGTCCTCTCGCCAGCTGGATACAATCTCTTACACAAAGTTGTCTGCTTGTGTGTGCCATCTTAGCCGTGGAGGTTCTGTGTGGCATTGTCCCAATAGTGCAGATTCCAAGAATCTTTGGGCAGGTGTTGTCATACTATATGACCTTGCTGTCCTCTTCGTCCTTCTCAGAGTCATCGTCATTTCCCACGGAAAGGTCATCATCACTAAAGAATACCTCAATCACATTCGATGAGAAAACTGTTGAAACATCGTTTCCAGTTGTAGCGATCACTTTCAACTGGGGCTGTTGTGTAGATTCTCAAAAAGGTTACAATCCCATCAGCCATTCGGCATCACCGCCAGTTTGCATTCGTAGACACTTGTTTGGGCGCCATTCGGTCTATAGGCTTTGCATTTGAATTTTTGCTCCAAGTGCCATCAACGCGAATAGGACCAATGATCGATCGCAGAATTTTTCGCGTGAGTAGACCGGCGGCTTCTTATTCCATTCCAGTAACGAAACAGCGATTTGCAAGAGTAGTTTTGCGCTTGATATTGGTGCCGAGTTAAACAAAAACTTTCCAAACCTTTTGCTCCTCATTGCAATGCTATATCGGGCTATTTATTTAAGGGCTTCCGAAAGTCAAGCTCACTACAAGACACAAAGCTATACCATTTGATACAAATTTTAATTTTCTTACAAAGTCAGAACTTTGCCATTAGGTGTGAAGGATAATATATATCAAATGAGCGCCTCGCAAAGATTCGCAACAGGCGATTGGGTATTTTTAAAGCACTTTTTCGCCCATTTCGGGCGGTTTCCGGCCATAACTTGAGCAATGCTGTTTCATCTACAGTTCGGGGACTATTCGCGTCGTTTACGTAGTCCCACAGAAGAAAGAAATCAAACACTATTGCATTGCATTGTCGGACAATTGAAGTAGCGAAAACGAATGATTACGAGTTCAGGAAACCTTAAATATAATAAAGCCACAATTGGTGATGTTGTTTAGCTTGTTGCGCTGTCTTTTTGTGATAAATTAAGGACGAAAAAGTAAACGTTCCGAAACACGAAGAGTTCGCAGCACCAGCACTGCACGCGTGCCCTTATTGCTGACACTGCATCTGGGTCAACAGGCGCTACGTCGATTCACCTGCTGGCGAATGCAGACCTCCGCTGTTCTGCTGATCAATAGCCGAAACAATGAAAATCCGACAAGTTTACAACTGACGGTATACCACTGGCTGTCACGATTATGCGGCTTCACATGGAATTATTCTTTTGTGGCAACTCGTTCAATGAGTTCTGGGGAAACTTATGTGACGCTCCTGTCAACGAATGTTGCTGCAGTTCATGAAAGCAGCTCAATTGAAGAAGTAACTATCATTTATTCCATTCCCCACAAATGCCACGAGTGTACTGTCTGAATACATTCAGACTGAAATTTTGATGCTCCACCGTTATTATTAAACTCGACGTGGTCTTCCAATCATTTTTATCTGGTCTTCCAACGCAGTATTGAACAAGATTCAGGACCATCTCACCACCGATTGTCGAGAATATCCGTCAGCACCCGACGACAAGCCAGGGGTAACCATCTGATCACCACCAAAGTGAATTCGTTCATATTCCTAACAGAACTCGAATGACACATCATCTCTTCCTGCAACCCCAAACAGCCTTCATTATTCGCACCAAATCACTTGTCCTCATCAAACCTCTCTTTATTAGCCCCCAACGTCGAGACCAAATTAAATTCAATTCACCAACCAAGACGGGGTACATTAACCCGAGTAACCCGCGTAACACCGAAAGTTGAAATCTCTAACCTCATCACTGCCAAGTAGCGTGAACGTTGATGCTTCCCCCGCCGCGGTGTAAAATTTCAATGGAACCCTCCCCTCCACGTGGCGCGCTAGAAATCCATCACACTGAATGCGATTTTCCTGTTCATCTGACAGGTCTTCCGTTCCGGCCGCCTTCCGCATCCTCCTCCTCCGACGGCGTCGTAATGATGAGTGATTTACCAACTGGCTAATGCAATTAAAGTCAGAACCGGCTGTCAGGCACGCCTAATGCAACCTGAAAGTCTTCACCGGGCGGCTGGGTTCGTTGACTTCTGAGTGCAGCAGCAGCAGCGGTCTTTGGTCTGTCTGACTTTGCAGGCAATAGCCTCTGCGGCCTACATCCGCCCGCGTTACACGGCAGAGACGAAGGAATCATCGCTACTCGGTTGTAAGTGAAGGAGGCAGCAGAATCGGAACACAATTGCAAACTGAAATGCCAGAGACTGGCATTTCCTGGTTGCCGGCGGTCCATAGACATCCCCATCCATCTGTGCACAATGCCGACGAAGTTGTGCGCTCGCCCCATCTCCGCTGAGCGGTGATAAAAATAGCTCGGCAAAGCGCGTGTGTGTGTATGCAAGCTTGTATTCGCCTTAACGAAAGCACAAGTTACAGCAGAGGTATCGTGTTTCACGGGAAATCCCTCACGGTTTCGGGCAGACAGACGGAGGAGGACGCATGCAAATCTTAGGGGATGTGGCAGTCTGTGGCTTCTCGGCGGTGGAAACTTTTGTAATTAGACTTGTCTTGTTGAACAAGCTGCGAACACTCGGCTTGGAGTTAGATTGAGAATTCTGAAACACGGGGGATAAGTGGAGTTCCCTGTTATCGCTGGAGGATGCTTCGAGGTGACGAAATCAATTGTCGGTAGTGGCATGTGACTGTAATCAATCCAGAGTGGCGTCACAGCCTCCGAGGTGGAATTCAGTCCAAATGTGGGCGGCTTTGATGTCTGCTATCATTATCTTCAATTCGCCGATAGACTGCGGATGAATGGATTTGGGGAGAGTCGGAACCCTTAGTTGGGCGAATTTCGCCGAAAAACCGATTTCAAAGGAACAATCAAATGTGACACAGACTTCCCGACCGGATGCTGAGGAGACAGGCGCCAGGGTGGAAGCGGATGTAATTGTGTTTGTTACTCGGTTCGACGACATATTGGATTGATTGCGATCGGATGTTGGCTTTCCGACATTCAAAGGGCGCGGATGGGCGGAAAGGCCATTACTTCCGACAGCTTTGAGTGAAAGAATGCCAGCGATTGGGTGTCATGCGATTTTCTGCGTCATTTGAATGCCGAAAGAACATTACAGGCTGCTGGAATTGTGTTTTCTCACTTGTGTATTCTAAAGAAAATTGGGATATGGTATCTTGGGCGGTACCAACGGGGGAGAATATTAACAGGTCCTTATTTTGAATCTTCGTTCCGTGGTTGGTTAATGCGTGTCACTGAAGAAAAGTTGTCACACAGCAAGAAGCTCGAACACTTGGGATGAACATCATTGAGAAGCTGTAGAGAAACTACAAAATTTGAAGCACAGAATGTACTAGGCTGAGCAGCAGATAGCACGGCTGAAGCAAAAGATTTTGTCCCCCGAAGGTTAGAGGGTGCCGTGTTGAAAAGTGGGACGGTTCAGCATTGCAAATTTCTGCCATTCCTAAAACCTAAAGAAGATTGTCCCAAATTGTCTAAATTTAGCAGCATTCAGATAACATAGTACAGAACTAAGCCTTCTTTCAAGGATCCAAACTATTCCTCTTTTTGCGTATTCAAAACGAGACTGCAATCGAGAAGGGAACAGGACATAACTTAAGAGCAATTCATCATAAGGTTTGATCTAAAACGTGAAAATAATCATATAAACTGAAAAGCAAACGTAAGATTTTTACTATCGGCGAAAAGAACAATTCATGGCAATTCCTTCTTGAAAATGATGTCATGTAAATGTTGGACACGACTACGTCTGAAGTGACTCATTCGGAAGATCCAATTTTGGGTTAGCATAGCAATAGGTACGACCGAATGCCTCGGTTACGGGTGGATACACTGTTGACGACCCTCGAAAACGTACAAAGGACAATGATTTACGGATCTGCACGTGGAATGTGAGGTCCCTAAACAGACCACGTGCAGCCGATGAACTTGCGGAGGCCCTGGACTGCTTAAAAGCAGACATTACCGCAATTCAGGATAGAAAAAGTCTTTGCTAAAGTCGTCGGAAGACAGCCTGCACGCCAACACCTACGGAAACGGACTCAGGCTAGTTGACTTCGCCTCGGGGCGAAATCTCTCTGTGGCCAGCACGCGGTTCCCACACCTTAACATTCATAAAGGGACCTGGCGATCTGATCAAACCGTCAACCAGATTGATCATGTTGCGATCGACGTCAGACACTCCTCCAGTATTCTCGATGTCCGAACCTTCCGAGGTGCAAACATCGACTCGGATCATTTCCTTGTTGTGGCCAAGGTAAGAACCCGGATATCGAGAGAGCAACGGAGTCGACACAGGCCAAAACGGTTTGACGTCGGAAAGCTACAATCGCAGCCTATCGCTAGAGCCTTTACCGATTACTTTCAAAGCTTTAATTGCTGGCTTATTTCCGAAGAATTAAGACCTCAGAGAGCATAGCCCAAGGGTGAAATATGGTGCCCAATCTACTACAGCAAAACTTAAAATAAAGTGCCCCACGAATTTCCCAACAAGTCAATTGTTTCTCGTGCTGTATGGCTGATAGAGCCGTCTTGTTCAAACTAGAGCCCATCGAGACCTTCTGCTTGATTTTTAGGAAACCGTTGACGGCAACATTCTGAATTGCTTCATTTTCGACGAAGCATCGACCAATTACATCATGGTCGCCGTGGCGTAGTGGGCAAGTGCGTCGACCCACATGCAGGTCTAGGCTCGATTCCCGGACGGGACAGAACGGCATTTTTCACGGCACCACTTCTTTCGGGTAGCTGACAACACTCAAAGAGTATCAATTGTCTATGAAAAGCTTCTCAAATCTCCCCTTTCGGAGTTGGCAAAAAACTGTAGGTACCTTCTACTCGTGAGAGAACAGTAGCGCGCACAACATAAGTAGTTTTTGTAGAAGTTAGGCCCTGGTTCCTTTTGGACTGCAGAACCCCTCAATTATAATTATTATTATCGACCAGTTACCAGCCCGTAAAGCACAAAATAACATTCTTTCGAATGAATGTAATGGTTATCCCGCAAATGTTGATTATTAACGTAACCATTGAGTTACAAATGGGCTGTATTACTGAACAAAATTTTACGATAAAATCCGGGTTCATGTGTAACACACATTGCATGTTCATGTACCCTGCACGCCGAGATCCTCACGTAAAATATGTAATTTTGTCAAATACGACAAACCAATCAATTCGTCACAGTTCTCGCGTACAGTCTCAGCTACAGCTGCTAAAGTCTCTGCACTACGTATGGTCTCCGTGTGGTCTAACCGGTCGAGTATCATCCACTTATGTAATATGGGTCTCAAACTTGTGAATGACATTGACAATAATGGTTTCAGTGAGTCGAGTACAGTACGTATACTGTAAGTTCCTTGAGTCGCACAAAACATTTGTCACTGAACGCTGAACTTCGTAATAATTATCAACAATCTGGAGACGCTTTTGTGGTGTGAGTATTTTTACGATGACTTGCCAAATATTGCTGCACAAAAATATCAAAGCACTTAAATAAGAGTCACGCGCAGTCTGTCGAAAAAATCGTATTAGGAATCAAACCTTGAAATTAATAACCCTTTACTTCAGCAAAACTTGCATTGTGTGTGGTTCCTTTAGGTGTAGGTTCCTTCCACTTTTGAACCGATTTGGAACTCCAAATTTTATACACATTTAATTCGGAGAGTAGAACTCGGAACCAAATGTGTCACATAGTTTCTTAACTTTTGGATTTTATTTTCAGTCCAATATGGATTTTTAGGAGACAGCAGAATAATGGGATTTCCTGCTTCATCTTGATAAAATATTAATTTGATTTTCTCCACTCAAAGGTTCGTTTATATAGAGTTTTCGTTCTTATCTCAAAAGTACATAATCTTGGAGAGAGAGTTAACTTTCTAATTTCAAGACATACCTCTTTAAGACCTTCACCGGAGACTTAATTGGTAGAGAATGTGAAGCCAGATATTTGAAAGAAAACCTCAGTTGTAAAGAGGATGCAGTGTGACCACAAGACCTTGATTAGGCATGATTTGGACCAGAGACTATTCACAATGGTAAACTTTTGTCATCATCAATATTCTTTGATGCCAAAAAGAGAGTGAGAAAGAGAGCGCCAGAGAGAGAAAGGGGGGGGGGGGGGGGTAAACAATTGATAGTATTCCACAAAAAAAATAAGTATATTTCCCAAACGCTGTGAACTATCAAATGGTGATGTAAACCTAGGTTCCTGTTCCTCCTCTTCATGGCTAGAGATAGAATCCATACTCTATAAAAGACAGTTGCAGGAGAGCATTCTCAAATACTTCTGGATAAGCAAGCGAGTCATTTACTGTTTCTCATCTTTAATCAAAAAAAAATCTAAATGCCACTACAGCTTTCAAGGGATGAAGGAAATGCTAGATCTTCAGCAATAACTCGTGTTATACGTGCTGTTGTTCTAACAGAAAAAAGTAGGGACAGAGAGTTTTTTTGCTGAGTCCGGATAGTCAACTTTGAAAGGCGTTTGACCGAAAACGAATACTCTTTGAGTGTTGTCGACAGTTAGAAAATGGTGTCGCCGTGGGAAGAAATGCGAGATGCTCAGTTACTCGAACCTGAGACCTTCAGCGTGAAAGTTGACCCACTAGGCCATGATGGCCACAAAATAACTTAATATCGAGACAAATTTTACCCAGTAAATAAATGGAAAACAGTATTTTATTTTATTACACCACCCTGTATTTGACGAAAGAAAGGAAGAGCTTAGAGGAGTTTGCTCAGGAGTTGTTGTCATAAACTTCATTGGTAAAGCAAGGCTAACAGGCAAGAATGCACTACTTTCTTGATCCGAAAACCTATTGCCTAGGGATGTATTCCTTGTCTTCTCCCATTAAAGATTTCTCTATCGAATCGAATTAATAAGGAACTCTAGTGCTCGGTTTACTCACACTAAACATTTTAGAGGTTGTATATGGGTTCTTTGATATTCTTATTTTTTTGAGTATCACGAGTTAGTTGTAGTCAAACCCTGTAATGGGCATGCATCACCTCATCAGGTGCAGAGCACCGTCTTAAAACTGCTGTAACCATTTGAAAGTCCACCTCCAAGTAAACATGTGCTTCAATACCTTAATTTAGTAATTGGAAAAAACGACCATTGATCAATGTGAGCACCATCCTTCAGAACAACTTCAAGTGTGGCCTACAGATATCCTACACTGCAAACTATGTTTCACACACATGCAGTCACAACCCCCACTAAGGATCTCAATTTTTTAGAAATCGATTAACCTTCTACACAGACTTCCATTACCCGTAATGAGTCCCAAGGATACCAAAATCCAATGTCTATGAAATTGAGACAAATCCTCAAAATCCCGAAACAAACCTCTAGACCGATGTTAACGAAAATCCCGCAAAGCGTGTTGAACATCATCTGCCGAAGCAACCTTGGAGGCTGAGGCGACCAAAGACTGTCATCTCCTCAGGGCCACCTTCAGCCACCTTCCCAGCAAGGTGAGTGACCAAAAGACACCGTCGCCTTTCAATTCCACCAGCAGTCAACAGATGTCTTGAGCTAAATTTCTCTCAGTAAAGAGAACCTCCCTCTCAAAGAGAAACACCCTCGAAAGAGCACTTCTGGCCCGCGCATGCCTCCACAAGACGAGCTCTCTCTCTTCCCAACCGAAGGACAGTCACCCGTCCGGAGCTGTGCGATTAGTTCTCCGAAAACGTTCAACGAATTCAGATACATTTCCCGGTGGCTCGTTCGGTCCGTACGGAAGCACGGTCTTCAGCAGAGTCCTGCAAAGCAGCAGCAGTAAAATATAAGAAAATATCTCCTCAGTTCTTGTGGGAAGTAAGTAGTTTTCTAAGCACAACGCGTGCTTCCCCCCTCGCACCAGCTCAGCACTCAATCAAAATATCTGCTGGTGGTGTTGATTTAGATTAAGGTCTCCCGTGAGACAAATTTTGCCCTTGAACCGCCTCTGCCTCTTTCCCAGCTGCGCTCCGGTCGCACCAACAACAAGTCACTTCAGCAAATTAAGACGACAGATCTCATTGGTACATCTTTCTGGACTTGTGCGCCCCCTAATGAGGGCGACGGATTCGCTGGAACGCAAGTGAAGGAGACGCTCCACGGCTCCACTACCGCCAATCCCGCCTGGACGGGGAATGGCTTGTGCTGTGTCTGCTCCCAATTACGGTGATTAATTAATTTAATGCGCGTAACGGTTAAAGTGTTTGTCCCGCCAACGGGCGCCCAGTGAGTGTTCAATTTAGGCGATTGTCATGGCCCCCGCGAGGCGGCGATCAATCAATTAGTGCTGGAAAATTAATATTTTTCCGTTTCGACTGCGCGTCGAGGAAGGATATGCTGCCGTGCATCGGCAGCTCCCCAGTGAAGTGCTATCCTCCGGAGGATTGACAGTGGAATACCCACCCCAGAACCAGGAAGGAGTAGCTGCAACGCAATAACTTCAACTTCCGACAACGAAAGGATACAAGCTCAGGTATGTATGCGTCGCTTGACTGTGCATCGTGTGTGTGTGTGCGTGTGTCTGTCGATCCTTTTGTCCCTCGGCAGTCGCAATGTCCGGTGATGTGAGTCACCCCCGGCTGCCTAGGACTCCGGTTATCTAGCCCCGATATCGCATTTGCCACCGTATGGCACGATAAACTGATGAAACATTGAATGGATTTGGTATCTACGTGACCTGGCTCACGGCGGCTCCGCTGCAACCAGGGCCACCTGAATAGCGCTGTCGACGGAGAGTGTGCATACACTTTTGGAGGATGGCTGAAGTTTAATGAAAGGCTTCAAGGTGCTGCTCGTCCTCGTATGGCCGGGGACTGGGTGCGTCGCAACTACTCGATTTGAATCGGGACGTCATTGTGCGTTGCATTCTTTTGTTTAAGTCTACACTTTGTGCAATGGCTTTGTTGATGAGCCGAAGGAACGAGGTGGATGGATTGAAGCGCATTCTGGTCGATCTTTAGTGACCTCTGCTTTGTGTGGAGTGCTGAAAAGAAAGGTGGTTGAGAGAACAAAGCTTACGTCTTTCACGGAAGTTTTTGTTTGTCCTCCCGGGGTGAACGTTTTGCAGAAGAAAGTCCACAAGTTGGAGATCGAAGAATTTGAAATGTTTAGCAAACAGATTCAGAAAGGTTTGTTTTTTTTTAGATAACTTTGATACAAAGGATGATGCTGCATTAATCCCAGAAATCTCAACAACTTTAAGTTTTTGAAAATTTGAGAGTTAGGACATAGTTTTGGGTTGACTTGATGTTATCGTATGTATGTATGTATCAGGCTTGCGACCCATGAAGGGTCTGAGTCTGTGCTATAGCTGCCTCTCAGTCTTGACGGTCCCACGCTGCTTCCAGTTGTCCAGACCAAGCTCTCTAGCGTCCGCAATTACTTGGTCTGTGTTCCGCACGTTCGGCCTTCCTCTCCTTCTCGTAGCCGGAGGCTGGGATGCGAAGACTCTCTTAGTTGGGGCGTTGTTGTCCATTTGCTCGATGTGGGAGAGCCACTGTGGTCAAAAGATTTTTGCCTTCGCAACTACATCCACAACTTAGTACAGTACACAGAGTTCGCGGTTGTGGCTTCTCCTACATTCGCCTTCCTCGCAGGCAAGACCATATATTCGTCGCAGAATTTCACTTTCAAAAGAACCAAGAACCTGCTCTGCCATTTTGCTTATGGTCCAGCACTTGGTTCCGTAGAAGAGTACGGGTCTTGTAGATTATTATTTTAGTGCTTCGAGTCCAGAGTTTCGACCGTAGCTGTTTTGACTAACCTTGGTTGTATTGTTCACCCTCTAAAAAGAAGTAATGTTTTTTAAGGATGATTTTCAAGGATGATGTGCAGTCTTTTAGAAAAAAAAAATATGTGGGTGTAAGTATCAATTGCTTCTGAATTGCCTTACAATCCAAGAAATGAACTTGCGCTTCAACCAAAACGAGAATGAACAACATCCTTTGTTGACTTCTTATACTCACAATCTTACGCGATGGACTTAAACTTATGTACTGAGACGTAGTCACTTCAACTTAACCACTAGGCCTTAAGGTCTTAAGACTGGGTATGTCGCCGTACAGATCCTTAAATCTCCGTTTAATTCTCTCATTCAGTTGACATGGACTTAGAATTATACATCCAAATCGGTAAATGCTTAGAACTTACTCATACGCTTCCAATATCATCTCTGTCTGTGCTCCATAGACTGAGACTGGAATGCAAAATGTGCCATATGTGGTCAATAGAGAAGGGCTTCCAAAATTTAAAGTAGACATACACCCACACTACGCTCGCCACGACTGTCCTTAGGAGAGGAATGTTCGTAGTGTCGTGTAAAAAATGTGTGTCCACTGGCCCAGTTATCGATTGGCTAGCACATATCCCCAGAAAATCCAATTTTTTTCATAATGACTACAGCTCTCTTTTAAAATCCGTCCACTTTGTCGGATTCACTGCCCCTTTGCTGCACGTTGAAACTTGGTAAGCAAATATGCACCGAAATACACGATGGCCAGTTAACTTTGAACTTGGTTCACATTCTGCAAAGGTGGAACGATGCTCCTTGTAAACTTTACTTGAAATTTGAGCAACTAGAATTTTATTAGAAAAAGAAACGTTCCAATATATATTTGGAGACACTGGGGCGTATGTGGACCATTTTTAAATTTGACTGCAGCGCGAAGTTAAAATTTAATTTGAACTTATTTTCACTCTTATGCAATGCTTTAAAACGCCAAAAGTCACTTTAAACATTTTAAAATAATTTGAATTCTGTGGAATACAAGCAAGCAAGCAAGCCACAGGGAAACTCGTGGCTCTCAACAACTTCACTTGACCGAGGTGATCACAGAGGAACTTAAAAAATCAATTTCTAACTTAGAGATAGTAGAGTTACTTTGATGGTGGGTCTAGGTTTGCAGGTCGCTGAACGCCAACTCGTAGTCAGTCTTAAACAATTTGACTGTCTGTCTTACATGATAAACATTGAAAGGAGGTATGTTTGACCGTGAAATCCAAAGCAGCTGTGACGTCTTTTGGCGTTGAAGGAGGCAGGAAATTGTATTCAGAACAATGAGAAGCACAATTTGTTAATTTTCATTATTTTAGGACATTTCTTTGCACATTGGCGTTTCCGTAGATAACAATCTTTACAAATAAACAATAAGCTCTTCTTCTTCTTCTTCTTTTACCGGCACGAAAGTTCAAGGGGGGACCTAGGCCTTAACCACGAGCATTTCCAGATAGCACGATCTCTGACCAGCTGCATCCAATTGCGCACTCCAAGTTGATTGAGGTCCTTCTCCACTTGTGTGCCTAGGCCGTTCTCTGTTGCCTTGTTAAAATGGCTCGGATTCAATGACTTTTTCTGGCCGGAGCAATGGTGTCATACCCTCTATATGGTCTAGCCATCTTAATCGTTGTATGCGAGGTGGTTAGACCAGGCGCTTGCCGCCGTACATCCAATAAAGTTCGTCGTTAAATCTTCTCCTCCGGACGCCATCATCAATAAGCTACGCTACATGAAGTCAAAAAATAAGTTGTTCTTTGTTTGACCTGAAAGGTCCTATGACCTTTGCTCTGTATCGAAACACCTATTAATGACAAAATTACTGCAAAGTGCAGGAAAGGTGACAATCCTTTAGAGAAATCCCAACAGAGAATGGTGGATACAGAAGAATTTCAAATCCAAACTGTAACAGCAAAGCAGGCACTAACCTCTAGAATGGTGGTCGTCGTGGCGTCGTGCGTCGAACCATATCCCACGGCGGTCTAGGTTCGATTCCCGGACGGAACACCTCGAACATTTTTACGGCACCACCTCTTTTGAGTTGCTGACAACACTCAAAGAGTATCAATTGTCTATGAAAGGCTTCTCCAATCTCCGTTTGGAGTCGCAAAAAAACTGTAGGACCCTTCTACTCGTGAGAGAACAGTAGCACGCACAAGATGATTAGTTGTTGTAGAGGCTAGGTCCTGGTCCCTTGTGGGCTGTAGTGCAACTCAATTATTATAATGGATGACTGAAACTTTGTTCGCAATCAATCGTGGTTTCTGTGAAATGACCCGAGACAGGCATTCTTGTTCGAGTTTTTCCTCTTGCCCGATAAATGACGATAGTTCTCAAATGTGAATATTATTTCTTCTTAACCTTTAAAATATTCAAATTCAACAAGCGACACATTTTACTTGAGTACAGTGAAAAATTGTTCCTATGCTTATGCAAGATCTCTAAGTGACTCTGTCTTGGGACAGCCTCTTCACATTCGGCCATTATTTGCAAGCCTCAACGTTGTTTATCGACAGTCTAACTCGACTGCGCATTCCTTGCGATATTCGCTCTGTTGTTGTGCGGTGTGGTTTATTCAGCCCCACTTTTGATGTTGTATCCCTGCTGCGATAGGTTTCTACGCAGCTCTATGCAACAGCTCTAAGTTTGTTACTCATACAGGCTAGAAGATATTCAGGATTCTTCTCAAATACTTTTCATCTAAGACCTGAAGATTATGAGCAATGATATAGACTGTCTTCCAAGTCTCGCATCGTCACAGTGATTCAGATCTCACATAAAAATTTAATATCCGAAGATTGAGTTGAAGAGCTACATAGGTGGATCTCCAGACAAGATAAAAGTATGCGTGGTGGGCTTGACTGATCCCAGACAAGACGTCAGTTTCTGCGTCTTTTCCCTACCTACACAAAATGCTGCAGAAGTTTTAGAAATTGTTGGCCCACCTGCAAGGGAAGTGCAGGTTCTCATCAGCCTTCTATTGTAATTTAAAACAGAATCTAGATGCGAAAACAATTTCGATTGTAATTTATCGGATTGCAACATCAGAGACAAAGACTTGCAAACTGCTGAAGTGTCCTGAAGGTAATCACATGATACGGCCTCTTCTCATTTCGATTTCTTTGAAGTTTTCTCGTTTATTGAGTTGAGATAGGTCATGTAGAAAGCATTCCACTTCAAGGTGGGTAATTCAAAACAATCGCAAAATATGGACACAATGCTCTTGTCAGTACTTTAGTGCCATTTTCGTTGCTTTTTGTTTGGTTTGATCAATCCCCATTCAGATGACTTTACCGTGTAGTAGTGTATTCAGAATAGTTGCCTGCCGATAAGTATCGAAACAAAAGTACAGACAGAGAGCACTTGAAACGTTCGTTGCTGGTTTTGGTCATTTTTGTTAGCTGAAGCGGCTTTCACTTATTCATGGACAATTGTTGATAAAAAAATAGGCACAACATATAAATTTGATATACATACTTCAAATATCACCCTTTTAGTATCAATGTGTCAATATATTTATTGTGACCGTTTTTTGCCGATAGTGTTTCCTCTTGAACGACCGAGTGTGTGTGGTCTGTTCAAAAATTGAGTTAAATTTCAAGTTTGGATAAACAATTTCTTTATTTTGTTATGTTGGTACACTTGTCTCGAACATACGCTGCTAGAGTTGCAGCTACAGAGCATATTTTTTGTGTTCGTGAGAGGCATAAAAGATTTTTTGCGTGTACGGACATTTCTTGCTGTTGAAAAAATGGTTCAAAAAATTTTCAGTCAAATTTGTGTGAAAAATGGAATTAAGTGCTTAAAACACTTGTAATGTTGACAGTGGCATACGGTGAGTGTACTCTGAGTCAAAAAAATTTTAAAAGTGGTACAATTTCAAAGGATTTCGAGAAGGTCACCTGAACACCCAACCGATGAAAATGTTGAGTGAAGAAGATTGAGTGAAAAAAATTTTTATGTAAAATCGTCGAATCGCTATTAGAGAAGTTGCTGAAGGAGACCGCATATCGGTTGGCTCATGTCATGCAATTTTTTCGGAAATTTTGGGTATGAAGCTGAATTTTCGTCATTGCTTGTTCGCAATTTTTTGGCCAAAGCCAACACCGTTATCATACCTCAGCCACCGTGTTCACTAAATTTGGCCCTCTGCGACTTTTTCCTGTTCCCAAGATTGAAAGGAACCGATGAAAGGACGGCGTTTTGTGACGATTGAGGAGATGCAAACCAAAGATGAGAGAGTCAAGGGCATACCAAAAAGTGCATATCAGAACTGCTTCCTTATTTCTTGAACAGACTAAGTAGAGCCTTTCGTTTACGTTTTGCCATCAACTGTAATTTTCGTTCACAACAAAACAATCAACGCATAAAACTCTTTTCTGTATGAAAATAAAGGCATAAGGGGTGGGCTCGTCAACTAATATACTCCAGGTCTCCGGTTCAATTCGTAGACCATTCATTTCGTATTTTTCTTCCAAACCCTACCTCTCACTAGTTGATGTCAGCGCAAAAATGTAAACGGTGATTCATGAGAAGGACAATATATGACAATTACTTTTTGAAAACAAAATCACATACATATTGGCTACGACCACGTTTGAGGCTGTTCATTCGGAAGGTCTAATTTTGGTGACTCGTTCCAGCATAGCAATTGGTATCTCACGGAGAACACGGGTACTTCCAAGGCGTCAATCGTTGCTGGCTTATTCCTGAAAGCTTGAGACTTCACATAGCCTCAGAGAAAATAGACCAACGGTGTAATATCACACCGCTTGCTTTGTGTAGAGTGCTCAAAATAAGGTGGATTGAGAAAACGAAGCTTCTGTCTTTCAGGTTCACTATCCGTGTTGTTTATTCAGGTTTTCGGCTTAATTTCTGAATCGTTTGTCCACCCGAGGTATATGCGTGCTTTGCAAAAAGTCCATAAGTTTGAGATCGAACAATTTTAAATGTTTAGCAAATTTTTCTGAACTAAAAGAAACGTTTGACTGAATGGCGAATAACCAAAAAGCTGTATTTTTAACTGAAACCAGGTTAAAGTTTCCGTACTGTGAAGAAATATGTATCGGACAGCATTTAAGCATTCAGAATAGGCTGTGTTTTCGATGACTTTGTCACAAAGGATGATGATGTCTTTATCTTGGAAATCTCACCAATCTCAAGTTATTCAAGACGGGAGAGAAAATACAAAGTTTTAAGATAACTAAGTGAAGGTATGTGTAAGGTGTAATATCGCATAGCCAAGGCTGTCAATTTAGTCGTCAGTAAAATGTTTCCTCAGCAAATTTATTGTTTCACGCGCTGCATAGCTGGTAGCGTCCAAAGTCTTCGTTTTTTTGGTGGAAGTTTATGGTGAACATGCGCTAGAACAAACGTGCTTAAAGTGGTTTACACGATTTAAAAGTGGTGATTTTTGTTTGGAAGGCAATGGACGTCTTGGGTAGCCAAAAAAGTCTGAAGATGTTGCCAAACACAAGACGAGCTCGCAGAGTCCTAAGGAGTCACTCAAGCAGGCATTCCAAAACCTTTAAAAGCAGCCGGATATATTCAGAAGTCAGTAAATTGGGTTCCACATGAACTCAAGCTGAGAGACGTCCAACGGTTTTGAATGTCCGAAGTGCTGCTGGAATGAAACAAAAGCAAGTCATTTTTGCATCATTTGGTGATGAAAAATGGATCCATTACGACAACCCCAAGCGCAAAAAATCATATGCAAAACCCTGTCAACCAGCTGAATCAACAGCAAAGCCGAATGTGCATAGCGCGAAGGTAATTCTCTGTATTTGCTGGGATCAGAAGTGTGTGCTGTATTATAACCTCCTGAAACCGGGCAAAACCATCAATGATCAAGGCTGCCAAACAGAGAGCAGAAGCCGAAAAACGTCCGGAATATGCGGAGGCAATAATTTTCCATCAGACAACGCTCGACGTCACGTTGCTATTCCGGTTAAAAAGTGTTTGGAAAACAGTGAATGGGAAGTCGTACCCCAATGGCATGCCTGTTCTGAGGAACACTTGTTCCGGTCGATGCAGAACGCCCTCACGTCATTCAGTCTTGGAGGCGAAGCCGGTGCAGTTCTTTTGGGATGGGATCCACAAATTGCCCGGAAAATGGGAAAATAGCTTCAGATGGGCAATACTTTGAATAATAGTATTGTCCATGTTTTTCTTAAATCAACGTTAAAATTTTGAAACAAAAACCGCACGAATGAACTTGTATACCCAATAATACGGCTGAACAATTTGGAGCAGCTGTTGTGCTGCGCGTCTTTCCACGATGACTTGCCAAACAGGTGGTGCAGTTCTGCGTCAGAGCAACTCGGGAAACAGGCAAAAAGGGCGCACCATTATAATAGCACCTTTTTACAGTTTCACTTCTCTTAACAGTGGTCAAAAACGTCCATTCCACTTGCAGTAACCTCACTTTGCAATCTCATAAAAGTAAGTCCATTTTGCCATGCCCTTGGCAGACTATCGACAGCTTCAAAGACCCCACCCAGCCTTTAGGGAAAGAACAATTGCAATTCGAAATTCAAATTTGGGATCCATTCACAGATACAAAAAAAGACATCCCACGTAATGCCTGCGGTAGTGCAAATTTGTCCTTTTCTCTTGGCCCCCCACCTCAGCCCCACACTAATGGTCGTTCTGCGACTGAAATCGTCTCACTTCCAAAACGACAAGTGATTGGGATTCTTGGAGCCAGTGTGTGGCGAAAAAATCGTTTTACCCGAATGACTTCAGATAGCAATCCAATCCTGACCAATTTTTGGATTGTTTCCGATAAAAAGGACATAACGTCCCGTAATACCCAAAATACGGTGTCCATTTACCCGGGCTGACCTTCGCAAGCCATTCAACTTTTATTGAGACTCTCCATGAATATAACAGTCCATCGAGACAGTCCCCTGCCCCCATCTCCAGTCAGCAGGACCAATCAATTTATATTCACTTGCACAGCACAGTGCGCTGCACTCGGACGGGTCCGTGTGTTTATTGTCCCCGCGATTTGATTAAAATCAATTTTTCCCCCCTGACATTTGTGATGTTTGCATTAAATTTTCGTACGTCTGTTTACTCGCTGCCTGCAGTCCGCCCGAAAGGACATCGAAATCCTTTGCAATAACGATGCGGAAAAATCGCTGATTGAATCGTAAATTCCGTGAGATTTTACGACCAGACTGCCTGGTGTGCTAGGTTATTGCCTCAACCTCGACCTTGACGAAAATCTCCCTCCAGCAGCAGCGGCATGGTGGATGCTTCCGATTACACGATGATCGCTGCTGGTGGTGGGTGGGGGCGTGCATGCAGGCGCGTGCAGAAGGCGTGGACGCTTGTTTATCGTGTCTGTAAAGTGCTAACGGACATTTAGTGTATCCACGCCTTGTGCTGATGTTGTCCGTACATTCCTGCGTCAGCTTACATTGCAGATGCAAAACGGGCGTGTACACAGTCGGATGCCGCGCTGAATGTGACAGCAGTTGGCTACATAATTGCGTGGGACGTAGCAGGACAAGGTGTCATCACTTTCAAGGGCCACGGCATGGCATGGATGTGCGAATTAGCGAATGCAGGGCGCGACACGAGTGAATTTTTAGAATTCTATTTCAGGGCTATGGAAGGGCGGCGACTGCAAAACAGGACAGACACGTGTACGGACCGCCTGAAAATAGCATGGAACGTGTATGGAAAGTGATTCTCAGCAACCTTTGCTCATGAGAGCGGTTGCCCTTGGGTGCAGATGAGCAAAGGTGACAGGGCGAGGATGTAACTTGGGGCGCCGCAAGGGTGTGTGTCTTTTGTGTGGCCATTGAAGGGATTCTCGGAAAGTTTCCTGGCGAAGAGGGAGTAATATTGTTTGGCATTTGTGAAAAGCAGACACCGATTCAAATTCTGTAATAGGGAAGTTCTTGAATTGTGAAGATTTTAGAGGTGTCCTTGTTAGGAATGGAGGCTGCTGACAATTATGGTGACATGCTTTACACACGGGTGATTTCTTTCTTTTTAAGAATTTTGAAATTTTGAGAGAAACATTACCGAGAAGGAGAAGACAATAAGTACTGGTGGCTCTACAGATCTGGGTTCTTGTGTTCTATGCATTGTCTATGCACAGTCTTAGAGGAATGTGGACAGTCTTCTTACAGAGGAATGTGTGTCACGTATAGTGGCAATAACGGCTCCTTTTTCAAACGGCACTTTTAAGTTGATTTTAGGTTAAGAGAGCTAAGATTTTGTGTTTAAGAAACCAATAGGCTATGGAAAACTGAAAGAAGTTTGACGGATCCAGTCTCTGATCAGAGGTAGGCTGGAGTTTGCACAGAGGGGGCTCTTCGTTCTACCATTTCGTCTGTTGTTAAGCCTGTGACTCATTGACAGATAGGAACCCAGGGAGCCTTAAGCTTGCGATATTGTTAGTGGATGACACAGCGAGGACAACTCTGGACACAGGGAAATTCTTCAAGGGACATTACTACCAAAGGATACCGATTACAGCTTACCTGCTCGGATTTGGAAATTATCTACGAAATCCAGACAGAGATCTGATTGATACGGATTTAGTAAGAAACCCTGCTTGTTTCGAAATTTGTCCGACTCGATCTAGAATGGGGGCAGGAACGTCCTATGAAATTTTTGCCACTTCACCCTTTGGCTGGCAAAAGAGATGTTCGTCTGATTACAGTATACTTGTCTTTTGGGTTACATCGGTTTCTTTTATGCTGAGTATGGAAGTATCTCGCCGACTGTAGTTGGGACTTTTTCATGCTTGACTTCCTTATGCCTACGATCTTTTACGAAACTGTTGGAAATGCTGCTTAAACGTGTCCACAACTGCTCGTGGATCTATGATTACATTCAAATTTTCAAACAGGAAACATAAACACTGCTGCCACCCGCTGAACTTGCTTTTAAGTCCCTAAATCTTTGATATTATTGAGCTGAAAGAGTGCCAAAGACATCTCCTTCTGGTATTTTCCCCATTATGCCTTCTGGCCTGATACTCTTTCTACTTTGTCCTTTATATAGAAGTTTTTCACCGTACCGTGGGTCGAAAAACTGTATGTTCCATTCTTGATGTTCATTAAATTATAAACTTGATACTTGAATAATAATAATAATAATTGAGTGGCACTACACCCCATAACGGACCAGGGCCTAGCTTCTACAACAATTACTCATGTTGTGCATGCTATTGTTTTTCACGAGTAGAAGGGACCTACAGTTTTTTGCCGATTCCGAACGGCGAGATTTGAGAAGCTTTCCATAGACAATTAATACTCTTTGAGTGTTGTCAGCAATTCGAAAGAGGTGGTGCCGTGAATAAATGCTAGGTGTCCCGTCCGGGAATCGAACCCAGACCTTCTGCGCCGCAGTCGATGCACTTACCACTGCGCCACGGCGACCACGACTATAGTACAAGGAATCAGAAATTAGGTACGGGCTAAATGTGGTATCCGACTTATACTCACTATAGGAGTGGGTGTATGAGCAGGGCAGGAGACATGCAGAGCCTCAGTAGGTTTAAGAAAAGATGACAAATAAAGTGAAGGATGGACAATATTAAAAGAAAATATACCCCAAAAAAATCTACCTTGGGCTAATTTCGTTAGGAATTATTTCCCGTCACCATAGTCTATAGCCTAAGGTTCCTTTGTTGTGCCTTGCCATTACAATGCCGTCTCATAATGTTGACGCTTGAATTGAACCATTACCTGAGTTGCCCCCCCTCCCCCCCGTTAACTTTAAAAATCTCTGATTTGGTCAGAGTTGACGTTTGTACCCCTGAGCGTTTTCACACTGGCGCATATCTTGTCTCAACAAGTACGTCAGCATAAATGGGCACTTAACTGAATGGTATTCCATATCACTATTGTAAGCTAGAATTCAGTGGTAAAGTCAACATTGCAAAAAAATTGGCATGAGGCCTCTATTCTAAATGTTTACGGCATTTTAGGCAGTAAAATGGCAACTTTGCGAATAAAAACTAAATGTGTAGGATCTCCTGCTCCTCACCTTTTTCCTTTTTCCGTATCCTATATACCAACAAATTGAGGCAGCATTTCATGGGATCTCTATCTCCAATCATAACCATGGTGTATTCCCTGATTGAACGTTCGTCTCATATGTTTACACAGCCACCACTTCTTTCGTGTTGCTGAAAGCACCCGAAGCGTACTTATTTTCTATGAAAACAAGTTCATACTCGTAAGAGAACAATAGCACGCACAACATGTGTATTTGGCGAAGAAGCCAAACCCTGGTCCCTTTTGAACTGTAGCGCCACACATTTTATTTATTTGAACTACCTATGGATATAAATTCATTTCTCCCGCCATATTTCAGTTCGAAAAGTGTGACTTACTTATGTACTGCCTCTGGGGAAGGATGCAAAATGCCGAAGGATTGGACAATTGTGAAAAAAATCACTCTCCTCAGTCACTATAATGTATGATGTTAGTGTCAATCTAGTTGCAGACTACCCCCCTCGATATTGTAAGCTGAGGAGGTAGGCCTTTTTCAAGAGAAGAGTTCTGTTCCTGTTTGCCTCACTTAGATCATTGTTGGCTCAGTGTGGTAATCCCAAATGAAGACTGTTTGAGTTTCCTTTCCACCTAGATCAAAAGTTATTTCAGCCATTTGTTGCTTTTTGAAACTGGTTGGTCTTAACTTTACATTTCATTCTGGCAGTCACACTGATTTCTCGGGAGTAGGTTCACCACTCTATCTCTGCGACTGAAACACATCGCTTATTCGAAAATAGCTTTAATAAAGCACATTGAAATTATTTTCGCACAACACTTCGTTTTTCATCAAACATCGCTAAGTGGGTATAATCCCATCCATGGAAGGCAATAGGGAGTCTTAGTTAGAGCTCTTGCCGCCAAGTCCATTGGAGTCACATAAGGTGTTCTGCCGGGTATCCTCTAATAATCTTCTAATCTTTATCCGCATTTTTGCAGATTTGTGATCAAAACTTTCTTCAACTTCTTGTTCTTCTTGTGGCGTTACAGTCCGGAGTGGTCATGGGCCTCAACCAACATGACTGCAGCCAGCACGATCTTTCGTAACCTGCCGCCAGTTGCGCACTCCAAGTTGGTTGAGGTCCTTCTCCACTTTTGTGCGCCACCTTAGCCTAGGTCGTCCTCTGTTGCGTTCTCCTAATGGCTCAGATTCGAAGACATCTCGGGCCGGAGCAGTGGTGTACATACGCTTTACATGACCTAGCCATCTTAAGCGTTTAACCGAAGATGCTTGACCAAGCGCATGTTGCTGTGAAGCCCATAAAGTTCGTCGTTAAATCATCTCCTTCAGGCGCCATCAACGCAAACAGGACCAAAAATCGCACGCAAAACTTTTCTCTCGAACTAAGGGCTTTCTCATCCGCTTTTAGTCCAGGTTTTCACGCCATAAAGTAGAGCTGGGTTTCTTCTTCAATGTTTATCTATTTCATTTTCCTCGAAAATTTTAAAACATAAGGATCTGCTTCTTATGTAATGAAACACCTCATTTAGTCACTTCGTTGCATAATCTTGATGAAATCTGGTATGGAGCGCTAAAGTTTTGCTCTCATATTGACAGTAAAATCATTAAAAAGTCATTCCTCTGCATTAGGTTTTGTAGGAACTTTCAACCCTTGTCTTTGGTCTGCGGTTTCTTCATTACAACTATTCCTAAGTATGCCAGTTCCCTAACTACTGTGTACACATCGCCTGTATTCAAGCCGCAGGACAGATGTTCGCCTTTTAGGCCTTAGACGCGATCTCACTTCCGCTGTGACACGCATGATTGCTCTTCTTCCATTTCAGTTTCTCCCTGGTCACACACATAGATGACCTCCCTTTTCTTAAATTCCTCTCCTTTAGCACCAATCGAACTCCCTACGATCAGCTCTCCTTTTTCGCATAAATTCACTTCGCACTGCTGAATTTTTATTAACGTCTTTAAGCTTGTAATTTTGGGCGCCACCTTCCATTAGAGTTTGCTCACATATTATACGATGGATCCTACAATTATCCACAGAATTCTTATGGATCATACACTCCACTTTCCGCCCAATAGACTTTTGCGCAGCTATCAGGGAAAGGAACTAAGCTCGTTGAATTGTACCTGTTTCTACGTTATAGAAAGTGACGCCGTGTTAATAAAAGCTATAAAGGCCTCTCCCGTAACGTTAAGTGCAGCACTTGCCGCAGCATGTAGAGCCGTTAATACCCTCGCATTAGTTTATTCGATTTATTCACGAATCCTTCAAATTGAAACCACAACACCACACAACATCGCACATCGCACTACAGCCCACCCTTCTGGCCTAACTCAAAAATCCCTCAAGACTGCGTAGAAACTCGTCAAAAACATCTCTTCCAGAGATAGCACTCAACATATTGGATCCCCTTTGACAACGAAGTGGCCACGTGAAAGGCGAACATCTGCCAATTCGAGACGTCAAGACGCCATCCTTCCTGTATCGCAATAAAAACGGCAGCGGATTCGCGGAATTGCTCAATTTTACAGCGCAATACCTGAAGTCTCGTAAATGCGAGGTCGGCATCCCGTCCCACTCTCAGTCTCTTTCACCGTCAAACGTCGGTGGCGTATACGCAACATATTTTTCTCCGCGGCTTCACCTCAGCCTCCCTGGGAAACCGAAAGTGAATTGACTCGCCTCGGATGTCCTGTGGATATGCGAGGCTTGCGCGCCGTCCCCGCCGATCCACATGCGTTTGTTGTGTTTCGCTGAGTAATATGAACATTTTTTTGTTTAAATTGTTAATGCACGTGTTTATCCCATTCAAGGACCTACGCCCACGTTGAGCGCCTTTGCGTGTCGGTCTGGCGCGCCGATGGCTCAGGGCTGTGCACAGGAGATGAAGATGTGGGGGGAGGGATTTATTTAAAGGAATTTCAAATCAAAAAATGTGAAGGTATCGCACACACGAGTGCGAGGGATTGACCTTCTGACGGTTGCCATGACACACAGCACATGACATCTCGAACTTCCCGCCGCAGTGGGGGGATAGTTCCCGGAATGGAGCGTGTTGCGGATTGTGGTTGAAACGGGGCTCGCAAAATGGGATTCAAGCATTCAACGGCATAGATCTCCGCAAAGCCCATTGAGATGATGAATTTGCTTTTTGTTTGTGCGCTTTTTCTGCTCCTCCTCTGGCTAATGGTATCCCTTTCGGGACTATTCATCATTCCGCGGTCGTTGGCGGTATGTGTGTGTGTGAAGTGTCATCCGAATGTGTGTGGGATCATAAAATCATAAATCATGCGGGCTAAGAATGCTTTGAGTAATTGAGAGAGAAGGAGTCCCCTAGCAGATGTAAGCTTCGTGTTTCACATGTCCTTTGGTAGTGGTGTTGCGGCGAAGTGGATTGGATTGGTGGAGTGATTTAGGATCTTAATCTCTCGGCAGGACGTTGGTGACCTGAAATGTGGTTTCGGACATCGAGTAGCCAAGTCGACAATGAAGTTTGTGATACCGTCGGCAGTTAAGCGCCGTCTGTCTGACAGACATTAAGTTGGGTTTAAGCAACATCCTACCGTTTAGATGAATGAATAAGGCTTCATTCTTGATTTCCTTGAATCCTCTTCAGCTCTCAGTATGGAATGGAAATTTACACTTTCCAGGAAATTCCTCAAAGGCACGAGACGTCTCGGTTTGATGAAATTAAACACATTCTCTGCAGGCAGAAGCGAAATCAATTCTTCCTGCAAATCAGTGTAAACTCAGTCGACGACCTCACTCCTAAGACGATTTAAGAATTCATTTGGCAACCAGTGCAGATGTCAAAGGAAAAATTACATATACCTGTCGACGTACTGTGGAGCAATTGAGTGGAGAGGGCCAACGTTCTTTCTCCGAAAACTGATTCTGACGACATTGGTTGTGAACCACCTCAAAATTGAGTTTTTCGAAAAGGAAATTGTGCTCAAAGCAAATGGGAAGGGAAGAGGCCCTTTAAAAGATGTTCGGTTTTTTTCTTGATCTCTTTTCATAATTTTCTAAGTTTATAAAATCTGATTCTAACAAGTTATCTAGCAAAATATTTGTCAAATGGCCTAATCATCATTTTGTACGTGAAGTGTTGTGCAAACTTTTCGCAGGAAATAGGCTTAATTACCACTCCGGTGAATCGCGGTATAATGGCAATTATTTCGATGAAATGACATGACCTCATTCGAAATGGCAGGTAATAATGGACAAGAATGTTTCCTTCCCAACTTCAGGGCAACAAGGCGACAACAATAATCGAAAAAGACTGCTGGCACCAATGAGCTTGCTGTAGGAGGGTGAAGGTATGAGCTTGTAAGACTTTTGTATGTCGCAAACGAACTAATTCAAAAAATTAATTCGCGCAAGTGAGCTGTGATGTAAAGTTAAGTGAATTTTTTTAAGCTCTTTTCTTGTGAGTAACTAAATCAAATTGGACAGAACTATTTGATTGAATTATACTACTTTCTGTGTGAAAGAGCTTGATTAGATGCGGCAGCACAAGCCAATTGAAAATTGCATAACAATGTGAACATTGCAGACAGAAGTTAAATGAAAATCCATTCCAATTCCAATAAAATTTATCAACAAGATAATTTGCAAAAGGACCAACAAATTTAAAAAAATCAATTTAGTTTTCTTTCGTATTCGAAAAAGCAATATATGGAAATAGCTAATTTTTAAATACAATAAGGTCCGTTTGCGCGGAAAGTCTTCATGCAAAGAGAGTTGAAATACTCTTGCTATAAGATTTGGACATATAGAAATCTTCATAATTTCAAATTTATGCGAGACATGGCTCTTAAGAAAGTTTGTAAAATTTAGGCCAAACACATATAAAACGGAGGCCTTCAGAAGGTTTAGTCGGAGGCAGTTTGTCCCCAATCCTCATTCTTCCAGAAAACAGAAACTACTGTGATGCATTTATGTGTTTAAGGTAAGTAATCTTTTCGTTTTCGAAAGTCAAGCTTAAAAAAATGCACAAAGAGATGCATTTTTGTTAAATCTTTAAATTTTCTATTAAGCATGACCTTTGCCATTGGGTGTGTGTAACAATACAACTCAAATGTCCGCTTCGAAAAGAATTGCAAGATGCGATACTTTTGACGTTATTTTGAAACATATCGGATGATGACTTGGCCATGATTCGAATAAATTTTTGCGTAAGCACATCTGAGCGTAGGTTAACAGAAAAAATTCGAGTGGTGTTAAATCCTAAGATCCGAGATCTGGACAAATGACTTCGGCAAAATTTGAGATCACAAGGCCAGAAAATTTCTCACAAAATTAATTTCAGGCCGTTGTTAGAACAACAAAGTCTGCATCCCCAAAAAAGAAAAGGGTTATCATATCACTAGATTGCTCTGATTTGACAGACACCCTCCAACCAAAGTCATCTTCTTAGAAACACAACGGAGCAAAACGAACTTTGCATTGATACAATGAAACCTCTTCGATCTTGTGAATTTTTTGAACCTCAACCTCGCACTTTTGGCTGTTTACATGAACACATTGTGAGAAACGTGAGACATCACTGAAGAGTATGTTGTTCAAAAAATTGGTGTCTGTTCTTCCAACAAAATAGAAGCGTATCTAAGGCGGAATGAATGTTCAACAGGCTCAAAATGTTGTCTTAATTGAACTTTATAAGAATGGAGATGCGAATTTTTAACAATAAGCTATAATGAGGTCTACGACACTTTTAATTGCATCGATCGTCAGAAAATCGTTATTTTAATCATCAACAACAATAACACTTATAATTGAGTGGCACTTACAGCCCACAAGTGACCAGGGCCTAGCTTCTACACCAACTACTCGTATTGTGCATGCTACTGTTCTCTCACGAGTAGAAGGGCGCTAAAGTTTTTTTTCCGACTCCGAACGGCCAGATTTTAGAATGCGAGGTGTCTCGTCCGGGAATTGAACCTACACCTTCTGTGTGGGGGTTGACGCACTTACCCACTATGCCACGGCGACCGCAAACAATAACACTTACAAAAGCAATATATTTAACTGACCGTCAATTACATGCACAGGATCTAGCACTTTCTTCAAATTTCTTACCAATCTTGCCAATTGAAAGCGTTAGTTTTGGTTTAAAAGGCATTTTTTATTATTTATCTAATGGTATTTTAAAACTAGGTATAAAACGCTTAACCTCCAATTGAAAGCGTCGGTCGCTTATGATGAACTTAAACTAAAGGGAAAAGTGGCTTCATATAAGTCACAATTCTTAAATCTTTTAAGTGGAACGCATTGTTTTATTATTAAATTATACGTTATCATATTTGGCGGACATTCGGATAATATTATGACACTTCAAATCACAGCTTAGTTTGGAAAGTATCAAATGCCAGCAATAATAACATGAAACCAGAAATGAATAATCCTGTACGTAATGCTGGGATTACAGTATCATTATGTTTGACTTTATGAAATTCAAACTAACCTTGAAAATCCAAAGCAAACTTTGGCTGTTCTATTACAGACGTTACTTAGATTCCTGTTAAGTTGTCACAACCATTCTCATTTCTACAGATCTTCTTCAAGTTCAACTGAAATCCATCCTATAATGGTAATCGAAAAATGAAGGAAATCGTGTCATTGAATGTAAGATAACAAATCCGATGCTTTTTCAGGATAAAGTTCTTTTGTACCGTGCTTCCATCTGACTAGGAATTTTGAAATATCCTTAAAAATGTTTCCACTCTCATCTACTGAAACTTTGCATAATCCAATGCCTAGCATGTTTTTCAGATGAATGCCATTTCCGTTAATCTCATTTTTTCAATATGGAAAACAATCAAATTCTGTGGCGTATACGCAACATTTTCTGGCCGTGTAGTGCATGAGGTTGTAGCGGAGCGCACTCCTCAACAACTCGTACACAGTTCAGCAGCAATAAAGGAAAATTAGAAATCAATGTACACTCCCTCAAGGTTAGAGCCCACAAAATTCAATGTCACCATCGATTACCCTCAAAGGGTTTCCTTCCCACGGTCAATTCCATCGATCTCTTTCGTCTCTGCATTCCAACCCTGCATTCCACCCCCGTTGACGTCAACTCTATTGGAGTCCAAAAAGTTGACCTTGCTCGCATTCCATTTTGAAGTCCGGAAAAAATCCACTTCCATTCCCAGACAGGGGCCACACCCCCCGACATCTATCAAACATCCTTCTCGCATGAAGACACCTCCACTCAGCAAACTAAAATAGATAACTGACGAGCCACAATGTGTCAATCACTGGCCGCCAATAGCTTCAATCGCCTGACGAGTGCCAGTAGCTTATGCCAGACCCTTGTTTGTACGAGCGGACCGACGACAAAATCAATAAGAAACGACTAAAGGAGGACACCGATAGATCCGCCTTGCGTCACAAGACAGTCGATATTCACAGCCATCAAATAACGCGAGCGGTTATTATGAGAGGTAAACAAATCCACGCCGTATGCTATGAAAAATTGACAATAATTACCAGGAAAACCATCGCTTCCATTTATTTATCAAAATCGTCCTGTGTACGGACCCAACACGACAACGACGTCGTACACGTACGTTGTACGTGCTGTTTACCAGAGTGCCACCCAACAGGTTCCCAATTGAATTCTATTGATTTGTTTTCCTTTCGCTCCCGCCTTCCCCTCGCCAAGGACCCACGGCGATTGTACTCACGTCGGAGCAGAGTAATCCTTTCAGCCACGTACACGTATTTTTTTGTCAATTTCTCTAACGTGTGCAACTGTCGAAGAGTGAGGCTGTCAGTCAGTCAGTCAGGCACCGAATTTATCGTTCTTATCTGGTTCCCCTGGTTTGCCGCAAACAACGGCATAAAAGCGTCATTCCCAGGCACCCACACACGTCCTCGCCGCACACTAAAGGAGGTAATTTCAAGAAATTCCTTTAATTCAGCAGAGTATCCCTCCACGCCGTTGCTACCGGCGATGATGCGCCCTGGGACATGCGCTGCACGAGGGTGTGCAGAAATATGATTTTATTCGCTCGAATGTCCTTCGGCATGGATACACACATAAAAGCATAACGTATGCGATGAAGACGCTGCCACCCGGTCCTGGCCTGGTCCCCGCTCGGATCGTCGTCAAAGGAAGTGGTGGCGATGATGTTAAAACCACTACTCAGCGAACTGGCAGTGGATAATTCTTTGATTAGACTCCGGGGCCTTGATGCAGTTTACGACAACGAGTGGATGGATTTAATAGGTCTGACGTTTTGGCGCAGACGTGAGTGGTGGGGGTGCCTGGAGTGGCTGGAGGACTCACTGCGGTTTATATGTGTGACTTTGGGATTTTGACATAAAAACCTTTATTGGAGTGGGAACTCTTATTTGTGGGGCAGGATGAGGATTTGCTTTGAGCAGGGGAGTACTTTTCAAAATTAAAAACGATTCTACCGGATTTGGTGTTGAAGTTCGCGGATTTGAAATCCAATTAAGAAATGTTTGACTTTTTTTCTTTAATGGAGGGTCCGTTGTCAGCGACATGTGGAACTTGTCAGTTGAATACCTGGAAGTTCTCCCTTCTGTCTTCGTCTGGCTTTTGTCTTCTCTATTCAGTCTTCAGTCTTCAGTCATCAGTCATCAGTCATCAGTCATCAGTCATCAGTCATCAGTCATCAGTCATCAGTCATCAGTCATCAGTCATCAGTCTTCAGTCATCAGTCATCAGTCATCAGTCATCAGTCATCAGTCATCAGTCATCAGTCATCAGTCATCAGTCATCAGTCATCAGTCATCAGTCATCAGTCATCAGTCATCAGTCATCAGTCATCAGTCATCAGTCATCAGTCTTCAGTCATCAGTCATCAGTCATCAGTCATCAGTCTTCAGTCTTCAGTCTTCAGTCTTCAGTCTTCAGTCTTCAGTCTTCAGTCTTCAGTCTTCAGTCTTCAGTCTTCAGTCTTCAGTCTTCAGTCTTCAGTCTTCAGTCTTCAGTCTTCAGTCTTCAGTCTTCAGTCTTCAGTCTTCAGTCTTCAGTCTTCAGTCTTCAGTCTTCAGTCTTCAGTCTTCAGTCTTCAGTCTTCAGTCTTCAGTCTTCAGTCTTCAGTCTTCAGTCTTCAGTCTTCAGTCTTCAGTCTTCAGTCTTCAGTCTTCAGTCTTCAGTCTTCAGTCTTCAGTCTTCAGTCTTCAGTCTTCAGTCTTCAGTCTTCAGTCTTCAGTCTTCAGTCTTCAGTCTTCAGTCTTCAGTCTTCAGTCTTCAGTCTTCAGTCTTCAGTCTTCAGTCTTCAGTCTTCAGTCTTCAGTCTTCAGTCTTCAGTCTTCAGTCTTCAGTCTTCAGTCTTCAGTCTTCAGTCTTCAGTCTTCAGTCTTCAGTCTTCAGTCTTCAGTCTTCAGTCTTCAGTCTTCAGTCTTCAGTCTTCAGTCTTCAGTCTTCAGTCTTCAGTCTTCAGTCTTCAGTCTTCAGTCTTCAGTCTTCAGTCTTCAGTCTTCAGTCTTCAGTCTTCAGTCTTCAGTCTTCAGTCTTCAGTTCTCAGTCTTCAGTCTTCAGTCTTCAGTCTTTAATCTTCAGTCTTCAGTCTTCAGTCTTCAGTTCTCAGTCTTCAGTCTTCAGTCTTCAGTCTTCAGTCTTCAGTCTTCAGTCTTTAATCTTCAGTCTTCAGTCTTAAGTCTTCGATCTTGCGTTTCTTATATCTTCTCTGAGAAGACATCCCGCCTCTTGTACCTATATTCCAGTCGTTTGTCTTTTGTTCAAACCCACCCCTGTGTACAAGGGGAATATCAGATATCTCAATTACAGTTCTGTCGAACACCTTTTCAAATTCCCAACAAATGAAGCCCCGCACGCCAGCCCTTGGCCCCAAACGAAGTCCCCAGCCACTTAATGTGTCCAGGAGCAGGTGAACTACTTCGGGCAGGTTGTCGTGTCCCAGGCTGACACATAAATCAGCGATAAAGCGCACCTGTGTGCCAAATCATAATTAACCCGATAATTCGCGTAAGCATTTAAACACATTAACCACCCCGCCCCAGTGCGCAAACAAGAACCGTTCGTCGATTGATTGAATTTCCGAGGTGCCAGGCAGTGGAATTATCCTCATAATTCACCGGATATCGGGTTCTTCGCGAGTCCGTGCTCTGAAATTTACATACGCCACCCTCCAGACAGCAATTAATCAAAATGCCAGCCGAGGGTGGTCGGAGATCTCTCGGGTCACAGCCCGAGGCAGGCTGAAAAATGTCCGACTGTGATCTGGGAATGTACCGCCGCCGCCCGTCGTCGTAAATTCTGTCACGCACGCTCCCATTTAATGCGTCTCGTGATAGACAAAAAAATGCTAGTTGAGCATGTGACATATTTTCAGCATTCCACACACACTGTGACTCCCTGTACCCGAGGGCTGTGCTATTGTTTGAATCCAGGGAGACAGGAAATTCCCCACCAGCTGGCGGTTTCCTGCGGGAGTGGCAGGGAATTTGTTAAAACTAAATATTTGCAAGACGTTTACCCTCTTCCTGGGAAACTACTGCTGTTAGCAGTGAAGGGGTTGTCGCCGCCCCTCCATTAGCTTTGCTCGCTGAATGTTTTTAATTAACTCGTACAGCAGCGGCGTTGCATACCTCTCTGTTCCGCGGGGTTCTGCGGATCGCTTGAAATTAATTAAAATGAATTTGATGAAATTTTGACTGTAGAACACGGCAGCTGGAGGGGGCGGGGTTGGTTTGCTCATGGAAACATCAAACAATAAGGAAATTGCTTTGTGATGAGATTCCCCGTTTTTCGCGCAAAAGGGGCGTTCGCTTTGAGGAATCGAGGATTTCGAGGACAAACAAAGGATCCATTCAACCCGTCCGTTAGTTTGTGCAAACTGTCTGTAAATTTCTCTAGAAATTGCAGATTTAGCAGTTTAAGAATTTTTGTTGGGAGTGGGGTGTGTAGGGCTGAACAATGAAATGATATTTAGGACATCAGTTTTGCAAATTATGTTATGTGGTAACGGGATTCATTGGTTTTCTAAGAACAGAACTTGAGATCTAAGTTCCAATCGGAGAACACTTTGAGAAGCTATTAAAAGCCCCGAATGCGCCATTCCATTTATGCCCATTGATAACCAGGACAAATTCTTAGGAATGTGCCATTTCTTTGAATAGAGCATAGTTAAGGCCGCTATAGAACTTTTTGCTTATTGGATTTGAGAATTGAGAGTAATCTTAAGTGATCGGAACCAAGCCACGGTACCATCGAAATTCATAACATAGATAAAGAGAGAGAGAGAGAGAGAGAGAGAGAAGGCTCCAATGCATATTAGGCTTAAATATCTGGAGGCGGTGGAGAACTGCTTATTAATAGTGGTGCGGCTAGAGAACAAGAAACGTCAAAACTATAAACTTAGACAGAAACTGGCTCGGAACTTGCCCAATTTCGAAAATTTGAACAAGGACTTGAACCAAAATTTTGGATAATGGCTTAGATAAGAACAAGAACATGGACAAGTACTTGGAAAAAAGATCTTGGGCAAGGACTTGGGCATGGGCTTAGACGAGAGCTTGGACATGGATTTGGACAAGAACATGGCCATGAACTTGGACAAAAATTTGGACTTGGATAAGAACTTGGCCATGGACTTTGACTGGAATTGAAAATGGTCTTCAACTAGAACTTAGACAAGCAATTCAACAAGTAGTTGAACAATTGAACTACACTTCGGACAATGATGAAGGTAACAAAAAAATGTTTCAAGAAAAACAATTGTTCCGCCGGTGGATAGTATAGAAAGGCCTTAGTACAAATTTGACCTTCCGGGGATACTTACGGCAGGTGGAGAAGTTGTTTAATTTCTAAGGAATAATAATAGTAATTGTGTGGCACATTGAGTGGATCCCACAATGGACCAGGGCCTAGCTTCTACAACAACTACTCGTGTTGTGCGTGCTACTGTTCTCTCACGAGTAGCAGGGACCTACAGTTTTTGCCAACTCCGAACGGCGAGATTTGAGAAGCTTTTTCATAAACAATATGTACTCCTTGAGTGTTGTCAGCAACTCGGAAGAGGTGGTGCCGTGAAAAATGCCTGGTGTCCCGTCCGGGAATCGAACCTAAACTTTCTGCGTGGTAGTCGGCGCACTTACCACTACGCCACGGTGACCACCTTAATCTGTAAGTACTCGTATTAATAATTTTAATACCATTACGTGAAACAAAAAAATTCAATAATATTAACAAAATATAGGAGGCGATAGAAAGAAAGAAAGACTTCGCTCTGTGTGTAGTGGGGTAAACGGGAAAGTTTCACAAGCAGGATTCAAGAACCCTAGTAACCGAAGCAACGGCTGCTTATTTACTTTAAAAATACAGTAGGTGCATGAGTAAAAAGTAGGCGAGCAAAGCAAGTAGCACATTTTTGCAAATCGCCTTAAAAATAAGTTTTCCATGTCTGATGCCTCTTGTGGTAATAACAAATATTTCACTTCAAGAGAAAAAAAACTATGTCGTTCAACTGACTACCTCGGCTGGCTTCGTAGTAAAATATTCTCCCATCCCAACCCCTGAAAACATTGTTAATAGTTTCAGGCTGACATGGCCTTAAGTGCTTGAATCATTTCCGCCTGATACCAGTTCACGCTTACCAACAATAAAAGGTCCAAAAGGGTCAAATCATATCTCCAAGGTGGCCAAATGACATCGCCAAGATTGCTTATAATACGATTTGGGAATGCGAAACAAATCGATTATGCATGGAATCAGGCATGAAATTCGGTTAGCATGACTCTCATCATTGGCCGAAACCTTGGCATCTCGAAACTAACGTGAGAGTCCTCCGAACCCAAGATGTGGCAAATCTGTGAATATTTTACCTCAAGTCATCGTCCAATTCAAGCTTCTCTATTATCCAAACTGCGATACAAAAACGAACCAGATAATCGTTCTTTAAAGTCACTTGGACATTTTAGGACAGAAAAATTGAGGATCCTTTAAGAAAATCCCTCTCAGCTATTAGAAAGAAGGATTTTTGCAGTTCTCTCGTTGACAGTGAAACTGTGAGAAAGAGACACATCTTTAAGTCTAAATGATCCTAAAGCATGAAGGACGTTTGGAGAATATAATAAAGTTTTCCAGGCCCTCTGTCTTATTCGTAAATGCATGTGAACTTGAATATTCAATTAAAACACGTTAAAGAATATTTGGCAGCAAACTTTTGTGAATGCTTTACGATATCAGGCATGAAGTTGTGAAAACCACCCGACTGCTATGCCTAGAGAGACACTTTCGGATACCTACGGTTTTCTGCTGGACGTTGTGTACAACAAATGATAGCTGAACCACCTACATCGGTTAGAGAAACTTGGCATGCAAGACAAGGATCAGTTAGCGTGTTTCGACTACTTAAACTGCGACAACAGTGGAGCGGACGAGGACCCTGCAGAGTACTACCTTTCTCATTGTTTCACCTTTGTTGATATCAATTGGCAAATTTTTAGCACTAACCCGACGAAAGTTGACGATGTATAGTAGATTCTTTGCCATAGAAGCTCACATTCGTACTTCTTTGGAAGACAAAAAAATTTCATTAAATGTAGCCTTCAGTCTGGCATTGCAATGGATCAGTTTTCGAGGCTGAGTGCTATAATACCACGGAGGCTATAAATTTGAATAAACTCGAGCTTGAAGCAGCCTAAAGTCAAACATCATGACAAGTTGCATGTCCGCCCATACGATGAGTGTTTACATTGTTAAGCAAGAAATCTTCAAAGTCCTTCACAGTACTCTCCACTCTAAACTGACACGTGTCGAATCGTTTATTCTTCTAATTATCGCAAACGCTATCCTCGCATGTCGCTTTTCATTCGAGGAAACAAAAAACTGTAGCAGGGGCCAAGGTCAAGCAAGAAGAGTGTCAGATCCTTGTTCAGCATATACCGAGGCAGATAGTCGAGGCATAGGTTTGTTGGCATGCTTTTCATTTTCAAGTCTTCCGTCACAATCGATGAACTTAAGAGTGTATAAAAACAGCTCAACAATTTCTTCAGCAGTTCACGGTTGATCTTTCAGCGGAGTTTTGACGATTTTTCAACATATACTCAGGATTGGGACGGACGTCTAAATGGAAGATGTTTCTAAATGCTCATATCATTATTAATGAAATCGTGTATTAAATGAATTCTCCCAAAGGCATCATCAGTTTTTTACAAGTCAAGAGCACTTGAGCCAGTCTTCTTCAAAATCAAAGCTTGATGTTCAAATCGTGCAAACCTTTGTAAGACCAGTGAGCACAAGAAAAGGCTGTCAAATAATTCACAGAGTGGAACAGTCTGATCACTGGTGTCCCATTTTATGGAGCCCCTAGCGGCGAAACGCGAAACTCCGTCGCATTGGATACCACTCCCATTCTCATCCTTTACACTGTCCCACCAAAAAGTTCCGCTTAGCGAACAGAAAAAACGAATCTCCTTCAAATTCCAGAACCATTTCAGCCATCCCGCCATCCGATTAAGCATGTAAATTACAATTTCCCGAAGGCACGTGTGTGCTCGCGTTAAGCTGGAAAATCCATTAATCCATTCTTGCGGTGCCCCGGTAATCGGTGGAAATTGGGAAAAAATGCGTGCTCTCCCTTGCGTCGTCTGAATCAACGCATCAGCATTTCCCATATCGCATTAAGTAATTCGTTTTTATTTCCCTCTTCATTGTAATCGCCTCCGCCACACACTTGCCCCCGCAGTTGTCATTTTGTCGCATGGAAGACAACGCCAAGGATCATCGAAGACAATGGCAACAGACTAACTTGCTAAATTCAATTTTCTGCAGAATCACCTTCCTTCGCCCAACTTCAGTGTCCCCGTTGCACGGGAGGGTAGCGGAAGGGAATTCGAAAGAGAATAATCCTGATTACGTATGGAAAATTTGGGAAATTCGGAAAATACGATACATTTGCGGTTAAGTTGTGAAATACGTTCGAGCGAGTGCGGCGGGAGGTCCCGGAGTGTGTATGTGTGTGTATTTGCGAGTGTTTAGGGATGTAATTGTGTCTCATTATTTTTTGGAACACTGGGACATGGCATAATCTCATTTGGGGGACACAAGCGACAAGGGGAGGCGACTCCCATAAAGATCAACTTTGAGCTGGATATATCCTGTCGTAGAATTGGGGTGTTTCACAAGTGGTATCGCCGACAATAGTGTCCTTCACAAATCTTGACTCTTACCACTTAAACTGTTGAAGAAATGGCGTCTGCGCCTCATAAATCTTCGTGCTTTCATCCTTTCGGTGCAAAACTTTCCCCAATGCGACGGCAGAAACCTATTCGAGTGCAAACAAGTCGTCGACTGCAGCCTGTTCCCAGTCGGTGACACTACAGAAGTCGAAAACTTCCCGAAAAGGACCTGTCCCCCGCTTGATATATCGCCCGCCTAGAACCCGGCAACCACTGCGCGTCCATATATCTTGACTTCGCCGAGCTGGGACCATGCCTTCAAGATTCCTCCAAAATTTTGAAGTGTCACAAGATAGCGTGCGGCAGTGATGATGGAACACATCCTGCCGTTTCGCGATACGGGTCGTGGGGCTGAAAGTTTCTGCCGTTGGTGGCCCCAACTCAAATTGCTCAACATCCTGGAAGTTCACCCGTTCACATGCGCACCCCGGGTGCGAATTGTTCTCGCAAGACATCTCCTGACACTTTAATCCCTGGCCTCGGTCGGCGTCGCACCCACTCTCCCCCACGATGGGGTATCGGTGCGTATTTAGCAGCAGATTGTGTCAGAATGTCAACATTTTTATTTTCCATTTTGCCGGGCTGTTTGCGATGATCTGCTGATGCGCATTAGGCGTGCGACAACGGCTCGGATGGGATAATTTTTTGACAGACGTTCACAGTCTTGCGTCGTGTGCTGTGCTCGCCAGAGCATGGTAATACGATTACGACAGAAAGGATTGCCTAGCATTGAGTTAGCAGAAAGGATTTCACATGCAAATGATGCGAGTGGCAGGCGGATGGATGGGGATGGTGGGATTGATGATGAGGGTATTGTTGCTCTAGGACGACAGCAGTCAGAATATGCAGATAAGCACATCCTTGTATTTGAAGAGGGATTGAAAGGCTCTCGAGTGGCATGTAAACAAAAGGAGGGTGCTGTGTCGGACATTGTGGGCAGCGGCAGTGTGAGGTGAGCACTCCGCCAGAGTTCATGTTTCACTGAAATAGAGGAAGTTTCGTGTCATAGTCAAGTTTGGTCCTTCACACCAAACTGTCTCCTTGTCTCGACATATTCTCTACTCTCTAGAAATCCTTGCATGGTCTCGGTACTACACGTATGAAAATATATGAGCAGAACCCTTTTAAAATCCACTTGTCGTCCTCCCCACTGAACGTGAAACCATTCGATTTGCTGAGAAAAAAACGTGTATTTGCATCTATTGGGGTTCCTTTGTGTTGCAGGAGAGGCCGATTCCTTTGAACTGAAACATCAGACTTTAAATGGCACTCTTCATGTGGGACGAAACAACAACTCAACTCTGGATCCTTGGGAACTCGAAGAGAGAGTGCACACTGAGATGGAGGATGGTAATTGGTTTTCGATTGACTGACATCTTGATGGGGCGCTAATGGACAAATGTTTTGGTTTGGGGACTCCCAAACAAGGCAAGTGAAACAAAAACCTGTATTGAGAGACCATCCTGTGTCAAAAATTGTTTCCATGTGTATTTGTGGACTTTTTTCCTGAAAGAGATTATCTCAAACGGAATTTTGGAAATGACTATGGCAGGAGGGACGTGGGCTATAAAACAGATCTGGGGGTTACTTCAAAGCTTCGTATGTTCCTGTGTGATAGCACTATTTGGAAAGGTGCCCCCTTGATGCTGGCTGTACTTTAAGCACCCTTATTGCTATTTTTTTTTCAAGGTACGCGTATCCGTTCCAGCAACAACGTCCCATGTTCTAAGTTCGAGAACATTCAAAGTGACAAATAGCTTTCATTGATACAAGCAAGAACTCCAATTGAGTGGCGATGCTTAGTCTGGGATGACCCAGATGTCAAAACGCAACGAGCACTGGTTTCGTTGTAGCGCATGCAGTGCTTCGTTGCATTGAGGAAAAGCTCGAAAAATTTAATGTTGTCGAAGTCTTAAGGACTTGGACCCGCGACCACTGAATGCATGAGTGTCTCCAATCTCGTTGTAGAAGAATTAGAATTCAGTGATTCAGCGTAATTGTCAAAGAAAATCAAGACAGAGAAATTTAATTTGAGTAGACTCTGAGTAGCAGGGGAGAACCCATGACTACGATGAAAATCTCTTTTACAACGAAGGAAGCTATTTCAAGTTCCATGAAGGCCCTTCGACAGGATATTTAAAATTAATTTTTTAGTGAAACTTAATGTCATGACAGATCAGATATTGATGCTTTTCTATCAATTTGTTTTTGAGTCATCTGAGATGGCTGGGACCCAGCTCTGCCTCAGCTCAGGTTTTGCTAGTTCTAGTCACTCCTTCCTGTTGGCTACATTTAAACGATTGATTGTGCGCTGATGTGGGATTTGGTTTTGTGATCACCTGCCGTCACGGCTTATATCTCGGAATACATGTTTCCGAGAGTCGTAATTAAAGCAAGACTAAACGCCTTATTTATCCAAGCGCCTGGTTAAGAATGCAAGTCCACACTGAGCCGGAAAAGTCCTATAACCGCGTAGCCTGGCACCTCTACTCTGCCCGCGATATTGGGTTTTACGCCAAAGCCACCACGATATTCCCACAATCGCACAGTCAGGCTGAAACTGAAGTTCCAGGGGCTTCTGACCTTCCATGGCACCAGAATATAGCGTCTGGTCAAGCTGTCATTACCAGTCGAGTTTCCTCAACATCTGGGTCTGGTAGCCGCCAAATGGACTTTGGCTACATCAGTGATTCCGTATACACTCATAATAGTGTTAGGGATGTGATTTTGAATCCAGTGTTTCATCATCTGAGCAGTAGAACATCAAATTGAATATTTTGACGCATTCTAGCAGCTCATAATAGACCATTCCCTTCCCACTCTCACAAAACACTCAACAAAGCCTTATTCGCCATCAATCCAGGTTTTAATGTCAATTGTGGTCGTTTATCGAAATTTGATCATAATCGCTTGCATGGGATATTCTCTTTTTTAATTCAAAAATTGTTCCATTTCATTCCGTTTTATCCTCATTTCACTGATAGTTATTTGCGTTTGTTCATTTGGCACCAACACATCAAGCTTCTTTGAGTAGCTTTTCCGTCAAAGTTATTTTTAAACGATCACTTGGTTGATGTTTCGTGCCTCCGCTGTTTCCTGACAGCTTCCGTGACAATCTTGCTCCGTCAGTGACAAAATTTTATCGACTTTTCCAGTGACACACTCAGGGCACATCTTGAGGTTGGAAAATGTCAAAGCAGATGGTGATTGGTTATCTGAAGGCCTTCTCTAAATGTTTCCCATATCTTTTGCAGGGTTCTGTCAATGTTTGCAATGAATACTTTATGGCCACCCACGTCTATTAACACTTTTCCAGAAACTATAAAACAACAAAGCTTCCTCGAAAAGCACCGTCAGTAAATTCCACTTCATGATAATCAATATTCCGATTCAAATCGGAGAGCAGTTGACCTCGAGGAAGCCTTAAAAAAGGTGCAAATCAAATTCAGAGAGCACCATTTCAATACGTGCCGCACGTGAAACCCTTCATATCGCTTCGAATTTCCCCAGAACCGAGGCATTCAGGTCTTCAAATGAAATTGCAGTCACGACTCCTTTTGACCTACAAACACGTCAGAAACTTTCAGAGATCGACAGAGAGAACCTGGAGCGGAGGGAGTGATGAGCGAGTTGGGTCAGGCACGCTTGGATTTCAAATGAAATTCACTCGCCGGTGGCGAAATTCATTTTCGAATTTTGCGAAAGCACCCCCACCGGAGACACGCCAGATGTAAAATTAAGGGGAACGAAATGCCAATTAACTGTAAAGCGTCTCCCGTCCGGTCTCACGAAATTAAACTCAAAGGGAGTGCGTCGGCCTTGTGTAACGTGACCCTCGAACCACGAAGACGACGTCGATGGCTGGCGAACCATGAAGTTCTTAAAAGTAACGATCGGAATCCCTGTACCCGTCCATGGGGTGTCGGTAAAACTGAGGGACAAGGACATTAAACAATCCCGAGCACGTCTCAAGCACCCATGTACCTGGTGGATATCTAGTATCCAGCTGCCCATCTCCACGGCGAGCACGTAGACAGAGCGAGGGCAGTGACACCACCGCGAGGGAGGCCCGCAACGACCCACAACGAGGGGTTGGCGCTTTGAATAAGGATAATTGAATAATTTTCAATTGAAGCAGTGCCTACACTGTTGCGGTGTGCAAGCGAGGAGGCGATGGGCGCTAGGAATCAACATCCATGACGAAAACTAATTATTCCCACGAGGTCAGGGTTCGTTTACAGTTCGGCCTGCTCTGGAGGCAATTGATGTCTCTCTACGAGGGGACTGAGAGGTAGCAGGGTGGAATCTTAATGATTCGACACCAGATGGGATTTTGGGCAGAGGCGAATGCCACATTTCTTGTTGCGTTCGGTGAGTTAAGTCGTCTCGAGTTAGGAGTGGGAGGGGCGTGAAGCTGTCGAGAATAAATCGTTTGCCGAATGAGGGCTGCTGCCATTCCTCGCTCATTAATCTTGCTGCTGGTGGGAACGTGTCACCTGTTAGCCATCTCCTCGTAATTGCATCTCACATCGATAAGGGAGTTGCTTAACTTTTCGCCTGGAATTAGTTTTGTTAGACGCGTGTTAGGATGTGGATGGTAATGGGAACTTATCGTGGGGGTGGCTTCAACGGAGAATTGTTGAACAATCATGGTGAAGGGAAGAGCTGGAATGACAGCAAAAATACTTTCACTTTAATGGGAAGTGACGTAATGGCTTAAACTTTGATTTAGTCAGGAACTTCGTCTACATCGGCTCCGAAGTAGATGGGGACAATAATATCAGGAATGAAATGAAGTGCAGTTTCTTTGGGCTCATGGGCACTAGGGTCGACATTATACTTCAATAGGCTTTAGTGAACGTACATGACATGGTGATACGCCCTCTGGAAAAATGTGTCTAGGCCTTAAAGCTGTGCAGGTGTTCAACTTATGCATTGATTCATTGTTACCAATTATGTGGGGGCTTAGTTATCGCGTTTGAATTAACATATTAAAATGAAGGCTCTAATGAACATCTAACATACATCAGCTAAGAGCGACATCAATTCCTTTCGGACGACCTTTACCTTTATCTTGGTAACTAGCCGAATTGTGGATGGTATGATAAAGCGGACGTTCGCACCTCTCCAAAATAAACCAATAACAAGGACAGATCGAACCCCTTCAGTTGGAAGTGGCTTTCTTTCTCCTTTTTTTCTTTTACGAGAAACAAAATATTTCAAGATTTCTTCTTCCTACTGTTAAATATGCACACGTTGAAGAGGGACTCAAAATATTGTAGATGAATATTGAGTATCTTCCTTCTTCTTCTTCTTCTTTTACTATCGCTACAGTCCGGGCTGAACTTGGGCCTCAACCAACATGTCTTTTCAGCTAGCACGATCTCTCGCCAGCTGTTGATTAAGGTCCTTCTTGACTTGAGCGCGCCATCTCAGCCTAGGCCGTCCTCTGTTGCGTTGTGAACGCATGGGTCTGTGCACACGAACCAACGTCGTTGATCGCAGTCAACATGGCGAGCTGCCAACACTGTTCTCGTCTGCGCATAGGTAAAATTGGCATACAGCCTCCTCTTGGCTGGATAGCTATCACAAATCTCCATTGTTTGGTGAACCAATATATGCAGTGAACACCTCTGCTTATTAATGGGCCTGGCCTACCAGCCTGTACGTGAGGGTAACTCCCTTACCACGTTATAACAGTTCAGAGATAGCAAGATACCTCAGATCGAGTATCTTCCAGCCGCGGGAAAACCTTCCTGAATGGAGTATTCCGCAGACTGGTAAGCAACAGACAGTCGACCAAGCAAAGGTCGGTGAAAGACTCGTCCCATACATGTCGTTGTTTAATTTTGAAAAGCGGAAAATCGGAATTAGGAAATACTTGTGGTGCATCCTAATTCAATATTTTATTAGGACACTGAAACGCACTTGTGGTCTTTCAAGTCTAAAATTAAAGATAACCGATATACCCCGTTTGGGTGTACATGTCTACATGATTATAGAGTAGACCATTAAGGTTGAGCTTCACTAAACCTCTTTCGTGTTTCTTTTATCCCTTCCAAGTACACCCGGAGCTTTGTTGTAAGTTCCTTATGCATCCACTTTATAATCCACGCTTAGAACCTCCATGTTTGAGTACTTCAAATCTTGTAATGGTCTGCTGAAGGTAGTGTCTTTTATGTTAGCGCCGGCCTTTTGGCTTATCTTTCTCAGTAGATTAAAGAAATCATACGGCAAAGCACCTTCTTGCTGTGCAATAAAAATGCACAAACCAAACTGCATGATGCACTGCGTCTGACTTGATACAACCGAGTCCGTTTTGCTTGTTTATGTTTTTTTGTTTGTTTGCTTATAAGGCCCGCGACTCATGAAGGGTTTGAGTCTAAGCTTTAGCTGCCTTCCATTCTTGACGGTTCCGTTCAAGCTGCTTCCAGTTGGTAAGACCAAGCTCTTAAGCGTCCGCAATCCATTGGTCTCTATAACGGAAGTTCGACCTTCCGCTCTTTCTCGAACCCGAAGGCTGGATTCGAATAAACTTCCATCCGGAGCGTTGTTGTTGTCCATTCTCTCAGTGTGGCCGAGCCACTATAGTCGAAACATTTTTGCCTTTCGAACTGCACCCACATCTTGGTAGGGTACAAGGAGTTCGCTGTTGTGTCTTCTCTTCCATTTGCCTTTCTTGCAGACAGGGTCCGTTTTCGTAGGATGCCGAATTCAAGTTTGGCGTTAAGCTGTTTCTCGCGATTAAAGTTCCTTTAAATTGTGAAAGAAAGAAATAAATTAAATGGCACTATAGTCCGCAAGGGACCAGGGCCTAGCTTCTTCAGCAACTACTGCAATTACTCGTGTTGTGCATGCTGGTGTTCTCTTACTAGTAAAAGGCACAAATTTCGAGAGTACGGGGCGTATGTGGAACTTTTTAAATTTCAACGACGAAGCAACGTGGGGGACTACAGGGCGTATGTGGAATATTTTCAACATACTTATCACTACGCCGTGACGTACTGGCAATATGTCTCTTCTTCGAATTTTGACGTTCTTGATGAACGTCGCGTGCGTGAACATTTTGTATCAATGGCAAGCTTTTGCTTAGGATTTGTTTAATGGAGGGAAAGTTCACATTTAAGGGTTTGTAAATGAGTGCATTCCACAGGCCACCTTAAGTATAAAACATTTATTTATTTACTTTATTTTATTTTGTACCAAATGCAAGGGGAATTTATGAAATTGTTTTCAATCTCAATACTCGCACTTACACACCGGATGTATGCGCATTCAAAGTTTGTTTAGATTTTTCTACACTTGTGTGCGCCATCTCAGAAGTCGTCATATGTCGCGTCATCCCAATGTCTCGGATTCAAAGACTCCTCGGGCTGGAGCAGTTTTAATCACCCGCTCTGCATGATCTAGAAGTTCTAAGCGTCTTATCCATGGATGGCCATGTGGATACGATAGATGCATGACTAGGTGCATGCCGCGGTGTAGTGCATAGAGTTCGACGATAAATCTTCTGCTTCCGATGTCATCAACGCAAACAGGACCAAAAATCGAACATAGAATTGTTTCCCCTCGAACAGACGTAGAGCCTCCTCATTCGCTTTTGAAAACGTCCAAGATTTCATGCTGTTAGGCAGCGCAGTCTTGATCTAGGCGTTATGTAAGGCCAGCTTGGTCGTTCGAGAGAGAAATTTGTAAGGCAGTTGAGCACTGGAGCCCACAAAATCAGCGGTTGACAAGAGTGATATCAGTATTGATGTTATTGTCCGTACTTACTGCGGAACTGCAGGAAACGAAGTCCTGGACTACGCCAATGTCCAGAAATTCTACAAAAGTTTTCCATTACGCCATAAAGAAGGACGAAACTACTTCAGCTTAGACCTCGGTTCTCAGAAACCCTGAACGTTTCTTTCATAAAATCTCCATGACTTCAAAAAACCGCGCACCACCCCATTACAGAGTAGACGTCGCCTCTGTTAGGATCCACAAGTTGAAAATAACTGTGCAATCGCAGTCATAAGAGTTGAAGAAGTTAGTCTCCCCAAACACAGCTACATACGTGTCTACCATACAAATGCTCATCAAAATCAGTCTCCTGCACTTTCCACCTAAAGGATTCCAGTCCCTAATCAGTTCTATCCCGAAATTGGATCCCTCCACGCAAGGACTGTCTTTTATTTTTCGCACAAACACAATCAGTGAGCGTCTAGAAGCCCTCCAACTGGACTGTCAATTTAATTTCCTTTTTGGAAAAACACAAGCATGACCCGAAAAAATTCCATATGACAACACGTGTCTCCAACCCTCGGCTCCGCTTCGAAAGAATTGAATTTTCAAGAGCCCATTGTTGGTTTCCTCTCGTCTTTCTGCCCGTCCTCCTCCTCCAGTGGCGTTTGCTTTCAAAGTTCAAGGAGCTCTTGAGCCGCACGAAGGGGCTGAAGTTCAACACACTCGACTCCTTTCATTCGGCCTCCCTAACCCGTGCGGACTCAAAATGCAAATAACCGAGACTATGCCAGACGGAAACAATAAAATTGATACAATGGATCGAACGCCCACGCGCACAGTACCTGGCGCGGCACACAAACGAAATTAATTCCACAGATCCTCGGGAGAGGACAAAGCAAATGTGTGCCATTCACCGAGCGAAACAGCGCACCGGAGCGGAGTCCCTTGAGTGTGTGTCTGGTCGAGGCCACCGATTGTCAAGACAACTGCGGACAGAAGTCGAAGGCGAGCGCAAGGGGATGTCTTTCAAGATTCACAGATTTTCATTCACAATAAACAGGACATCAAAGGGATCACACAGCGACTGTAAATGGTTTCATTTCACGGCGCCCCCGTTGAACGCTTTCATTGCCCTTCCTGTCCTGGTCTTAATGCCAATTTTATTTTCCCTTTCAGTCGGCTCAGTGGCAACGGCGCGCTTCTACCTCGAAAGGATTTAATGAATTCCATTGAGAGCTAATGACTTTTTCATCGTGGTGCGCATTTATTATCCGCGGGCAATTAATGAGCTCCGCTGGGGATCGATGGGCTGGCGTGTGGGCGCGAGGTGGATTTAATTGAACGTGGTCGGCGGTGTAGTTGTATGATGCGGGAAATTCCGCCGGATGTGAATTTGTTCGTTTGCGAGTGAAACGCAGGAGAGCAAGTGCAGAATGATGGATGGCGACCTTGGACGGGGAGGGCCAGAGGCGTGTTTAACAAGTTCGCAAATTTATTTTAATCAAGTTAGGCGAAGTTCTCCAACTAGCTTTGAGCACTAAATCTGTTTGCGGTGTTCGAGGAGTGAATAATTTGAAGTGTGAGGTAATGGACTGAATTCGCAGGGATTTGTGCGAGTAGATGTGTGCATAGATGTTTTCAGAGTGGAATTTCCTACAAATTGGGAGTCCTTAAGAATGGAGTCAGATCGTTCAAGTTTTTTGTGGATTTCCCGCTTTGATGTTTGCCCTCTTTCACGTGCATTTGTTAAGCAAATGATTCGACGCTACTAAAGGGGTTGAGGACGCCCTTAGTTTTTTTGAGAGAAAAGTTCTGAGTGCGATTTTTGGTCCTGGTTTTGTTGATGGCGTCAGGGAAGATTTAAAGACGAACTTTATAGGCTGGAAGGCGGCATAGGCCTGATCAAGCGTCTTCGGATGCAACGCTTAAAATGGCTAGGCCATGTAAGAGCGTGGGGCACCACAACTCCCGTGCGAAAAGTCTTCGAATCTGAACCATTGAGACAACGCAACAGAGGACGGTCTACAGAGGCGTCGCGAAGAAGCAAATGTTTCAAATTCAGTTTTAAATCTTTTGTTATGTCCTTTGAGAACCAGTATGTGTCATCAAGTTAAAGCCAATACTTTATTTATTTCCGGAGTAAATCTAGTTTTTTAGCCAAGGTTAGGTAGATACTGTCCTTTTGTATAGGGTTTTGAAGAAAAAAATAGCCGAACGTGGATGCTTACACTGAATGTGTCGGAATTTGTTTGCATGGTTCGAAAGTAAACATTTTAATATGGAACAGGAACAACGTTTTCTGGTACACTCTCAACTACAACTGCTATAGTCTCTCACTACGTGCTCAATGTGGTCTAAACGGCCGAGTGTCATCCACTAAAAAACCCTAAAACTCAAAGTTGCGAATGGTATTGACAATAATGGTTTCAGAAGATTGGTTGTGAGCACTGTAAGGTCCTCGTTTGGATGATTTAGAAATCACTTGATTCAAGATCATATCCGTAACACTATTATTAGCGTATATGGAATCACTGATGGAGCCAAAGTCCATTTTGTATCGATTGCCTTGAAATCGGCGAATAGATGGTGAGTGTCGATTTTCACTTCTTGGATCTTTTCCAGTATCTGTCGTAGTGTAAAGATTTGGTCGATGGTGGACTTCCCTGGCCTGAGACCACACTGATAAGGACCTATCAGGTTGTTGACGAACAGTTTCAGGTGTTCACACAATATGGCAGAGAGGATCTTATTCGCGATGTTAAGGAGACTAATCCCTCGATAGTTGGCACAGTCGAAGGGGTATCCTTTCTTGTCTACCGGGCAGACGACACTGAGATTCCACTCATCGGGCATGTTTTCCTCCTGCCATATCTTAGAGATGAGCTGTTGCATGCGCCCAACCAGGTCATCCCCAGCTGCTTTTAACAGTACTGCGGACGGTCCATCCGCTCCAGCAGCTTTGTTCGACTTCAGTCTCTATATTCCTATTTTGACCTCGTCTAAGTCGGGAGGACGAAATTTTTGCCTATCATCGTCCAAATTGAGAGGAACATTCTGCCTAACAGCGGGATTTGGGCCGTCATCACCGTTTAAAAGTCTGCAGAAATAAGCTTTCCAGATTCTCAAGGTCGATTGCGACTCTACTACTAGGTTTCCGTTTTGGTGCCAGCAGAGCTCACGAACGGCTCTAGTTGTCCGATGCAGCGTTGTCTGGTAGGCCTCCTGTTTAGCTGCATGTGCCTGCTTGCACTCGTCGTCAAAAAATGGGTTCCTTCTGGGTGGTGGGGTGAAACCCAAGGGCATAGCGCCCAAGCTTTTATTTAAGCGTGGCTTGGTTACAAGGCAGTGGTGCTTGAAATTATAGGAAAGCTGCGCTCCAGCTTTATCTTCTTCTTCTTTCTAAATTAAGGCAGTTGGTCACAATAGCAACGTTTCTCAAAACACTCATATAGGTCACTCTGTCGTCTAGTTAGTGGATTAATTCTGGTCGCATCAAGACTGCAAGCTCAGCAGCTGATATATGCAGCCGAATCACAAGGAGTAGACAAAGTGTGAAAATTGGTGATAGAATATGAATAAAGCGAAATTCAAGTGGTGTTCGACTCCGCAAGAAACACAAGCGCCACAGGAGTTCATCAAACATCTTCTGGCCCCACAGAACCATCAACGCTCACCTCTGGGAGTCGGTGGGACAGGCACATGTTCATCTGGAAATCAAGTGATTGTTTTTGTTTTCCCAGCTCAGTCTCTGGCCAGACCCAGTCCTGAACTTGGGGAAAGTCAAGATTGTATGAACCACGCGACTAGATTTTGGTGACCCCGCATCGGACGGGATGTCCATGAGACTACTGTCATAGGAGATGCTGTTCGCGAAATTGTCGAAGCTGCAGTGCGAGTTGGACCAAACACCATTTCTAAGTCGGGAGATGGCCTTCATTCATAATGTGGATGTCAAGGGGAGGGAAATTAAACAGTGCATCAAGAGCAGCGGCAAGCGTACTAAGGAAAGCCCCTGTATAGCCGAGTCATGTACTTGCGCGAAAGCTTATTTCACCAAACGACTGATGCATAGGAGAAAAGAGGTCTTATCATTGCTGTATAGATCCATACATGTCTTGTTGGTGATAGGCCCCTGATTTTACCGAAAACTTCCTTACACTGCCAGAAGACAGACAGCGTTGGCCTCAATTAAAATTGGATTGACCATATAATTCGAAGGGCCCATAGTGACATCACAAGAGGAGATTACAGATTCAACTATAAACCGCTTATTAAGGCTCTGTGTTCCACAAAGAATGTTTCAGAATTTTCCAAACTCCTGTAAGAACTCTCCTTTTCCTCAATAATGAAGTTTTCTTTTACTATCCCTACCAAATCGCCTTTAAATTGTTTAAACCGACCGTTTGGTTACATCCAGTTGTAACTAAACGGTATGTGTCATGGATAAAAAAATAACTTCTTCCCTCACTCGCACTCCATTCGCTCCTGACACGGTCAAATCCCTCACTCACTCCCACCTCCATCTCTCACCATCCATACGAGCAGTTGTATTTTAAGCTCAAGGATTCCTCTTTGTGTTTCCATTCTCGGATTTGGGTGAGAAAGTGAAACTGAGGAGCCACTTGCAGAAAAAGCGCCTTAAATCCACTCTCCTTCCCGTTCGGTTTGGCACACACATACACACACACGCTTGTGCCTTGCGTTCGCTGCAAACTGTGTCAAGCCACTTCAGGAGCGTGTGTGAGCGAGCACCCCTTGCCTGTCCTCAAATTCATGACCATAGCCATTGTTCCCAATCCGTTTGACATTAACTATCATCAGCGTCATAAGTTCAGTGCGCTGTCATCACTCCATCACCTTTCATCTCCAAGATGTGATGCAGCTCTCAGCAGACGCCTCCGCGCGCTTAGCGCCCAATTCTCTGCACTTCTAATTAGCCTCCCCATTGTGCTGCAATCTGAGCTCCACGGGGAGATGGGCGCCCCTCCTTCACGGCAATGACGACATAACACATTCCACATGCGATGCACAGTTCACTTGAATTCATCGCCCGAATGCAAGTTGTTCTAAAAATAGAAAAAGTATCTAATTGCGAGAAATAATGTATCTCGCACATGCCTGAGAAATCCCATCGCCACCCACCCCGCACACATGTAGAGGCAAAACTTTGTATCTCCAACTGGCCCACTCCTGAATGTGGGTCTTTGTGTTTCGTGTTGAGGCCGCCGCGTGGAGGAGGAGGAGGGGAGAGTTTCCTTTTGTTGCTTGCACGGCATGATTTCGATTCGAGGTAAGCTGTCGACCTTTTAATGCCTCCTGGGCGCTGTATCTTTCCGATTCCATCTGTCTGCCGAGTCGAATGGGGAAACAAAAGAAGATCGCGTATTAACCTTCTACAAGCGTCACCTCCTAAGCGACCCCCATCGCCGCCGGTTGACGTTCCACGTCTAAACTGTGTACCCTGGCACTCGCTCTGAAGGATTTGCTGAGGATTTCGTTTTCAAGGAGGCGCCCTTAATGCCGAGTGTGCACTCTAATCGTGTTGCATTCATTGTATAGCGCCGCACACACGCAGGCACACATCCTCGCGGGTTTTTTGATTGAGCTCAGCTGTGACGCCCCAGGGCGTGTGCGACGAGAGGGATGTACTGATGACCGGACAAAAGAGAAACGATAGAGAGCTCATATCGGCAGTTCGTGAGTGGGATATCGTGACTTTGAACAATTTAGCCATTAGGCCATTAGGATACCGTCCAAATGAGCAATTGCCGTCTCTTGTTCGGTATTTTCTGGCAAACATTGTTTTTTTTTTTTGGGGTGGGGGGGGGGACGAAAGAATAACAAAAGGAATCTTCTTGTTCGGGCGAAATGAATAAATGGTGCGAAGAGAGAGGGCGGTGAGTGCCAATATGCTCACTCTGTGCTGTCAATCAGGGTATGATAGGGGGCGTGGGTTGGTAGGGGCTCATGAAATAGATTTCGATGGTGGCTGTGGCTAAGAGTGAGGAGGTTTTGTTTGAACTTAATGGGTCGTCATTTTGGTGAGACTGTCTGATTGAATTGTGGGAGAATGTGTCAAGCTGTGGGTTATCGCCCTTCGAAAATTCACTACAAAAGAAAGAAAAACCCTTTCAACATAACTATGAGAACTAATTGTTGCATGCCTTACTTGATGTCACCATTTATCGAAAAGGCATGGTTTAAGGCTTGTCCAGTGGGCGGAGTCTATGATATTATCGCTCTTTCTACAATAACCATAATTCTCTGTGCGTTACTGTGTACATTTCCACTCATTTGACAGAAAGCCACCCTCAGATATGGGCACGAATCTGCAAAATTTCAGGTTAAAGTCGATCACCAATTTGTTGTCATAAGTGTGTTGAAATTAGGACCCACACGAAGATCTCAACTTCAATCTTTTGTAGATCGATATTCTGGCTTTAGGAGCTAGGCGGCTTTACGACAAACAACTCACTCGTAAATTAAAGGAAGAGAAGCTCAAAAGAAAATCCGGTACAGAAAAGTGCCAAACGGAACAAATGCCAAAATGGGAGATTAACGTATCGGCTAATCCCAAGGACTGAATTTTGGGTGTATCGGAAAAGCGGGGAGCTAACTTGTTCTTAACTGAATCACCGCTCTGAAGGATTTGTTAAGAACATGGAGGACGCCTTTTTCAAATGTGATAGTCGTAAAAGTGAAAACACTTTACTGGACGTCCTTGGAACACTCCGCAGTGGTAGTACAGTGTAAACAATATCCTTACAGTAAGTTATGAGCAGTTGTGTGTCCGTCGATTCCTTTCCTTCAATTTTGATTTCGGAAATCATTTACACTCTGCAAAGGCTTTTTCCCGAAATCCCAATAAAATTAGGGAAACTCTAACATCTGACCGCCCTGTAAGGACTGTTTTCGTTTTCCAACACAAGGCTGGATAACAAAAGAACACAGAAAACAACGCCAGAGAACTCCACGGATTAAATCGAATTTTCGAACCAGAACTAGTGATTGCGAAACTGTAACAATCATCGGAAGTTGGCGAGTCGCTAAACTGAGGACCAGGATATCTTCCTGTTGTTAAGTAGGAGTGGTAAGAAATCATCTACCGTGAGCTGCTCTCTTATGGCAAAGCCTTTAATTTGGAAGTGCAGAGTTGGATCAAACTGGATCATCTGAGGGAAGTAGTTCTTCACAAACAATCACCTCTTGCCAATAGATGAGGGACTGTAATGCCCTTAGGACAATGTGTAGTCACACACGATAGGGATTCAATAGAATCGATTTCTTTAAAACGGTAGTCGATTGTGGTAGTTCAAAGGTACTCTAGGAATACAGTCAGCTATCAGGGAACACAGCCAGCTACCTGTAAGCGCAGGTTCTACATGAGAACACAGCACAGGTTGATGAAAATCCTGCCAGCAACCTGCAGGTTTTTCTTCAACACCAAAGTGAAAAATTCGTTTGCAGTTAAAATTAAGAATTTAAGGTGAGCTATGGCAAGGCTCGTGCAACGTGCTGCAAGATCATTCGATTCCCCACTTATCAGGTTCAGAAAACGTCTCAATTGGATGTTGAAACTAAGGACGTATCGGACTGCCCTCTTCTACAGAATAAAGGCTTGAACGAGAGGTCAAACGAAAATGTTTGCTCTGCCCTTAGACAGAAAGCTTTTAATAATTAAGTTTCCTAAAATACAGAAATACAGAAATCAAATTTGACCTAAAAGTTGAATAGAATTTGTGAAGACGAAAATTAACTGTCGATAATGCTCTGTTCTAGCTCACTATGGAACGGGGCATGCCACACAACATAGTTTAAGAACTAAGAACAGTGGAAGGCAAACTTACAAGACAGCCCCTGACTAAGTGAAAATCACGTTTTCGCCTCTCGCGAAGTGAGAAAAGGCGGTAGCCCCATAGTGGAACAGACAAAAAGATTCTTAGAGGTGGTATGAGTCAGTAAATATTTGACACTACCAAGGAACGTCGACCTATTGATCATTATCGAAAGTTTCCACCCTCCTTTACAGAAGAGAAAAAAACAACATAACGGGGAGACTCAAACTAATTTTAGGTTAATAGAAACGAAACCTTTGATGCGTAAGCCACCGCAGTAGAAGTAACGGCCTACTACCTAGACACACAGTTGATGGTTTCATCTTGGAAAGGAAAACTCCGAAAGAGGATGTCGTTGAGGTGGTCTTATGGCACTGAAACCTCTTTGACCTCGGGATAAGGATTCATGCTTCCATGACTTCAATTTCATTCAAGCATGGTGGTCGTAGAACTTCGGTCTTAATGACAATTCCTTCTCCTCTTCATGCAAAGTAGTCGCGGTAAGGTTCAAATATCAAGCTCAGACTGAAAACTTTGTCGACGTCTTCTAATATTCAATTTGACATTCTTGCTGAAACTACAACCAACAACCTGCTCAAGTCAATTACAGTTGTCTTCACTTTACCAGCATTGTGGACTTTCTGTTCTTAAGCGTGCAGACAGCAATGAAAAAAACCTCCTCGCAAAACTTCTCAAACGTCCATGAAAGCGAATCGCATCAAGTCCCACGAGTACCATTTTAATTATTTCCCCCCTTTGGTATCATTTCAAAACAAAAGCCAAAGTAGATCGAAAAAGTGAGAAAAATCAGAGTCTCCATTCTCTCCTTAAAAATAAATGCCTCTCAATGCCGTCGCCGTCACCATGAAAGTGTCCTTTGAAAGAGAAAGATTCGGTTGAATTGTTAGCAAAACAATTTTGAATTTTTTTTCCCTTAAACTTTTCGATCATAATCGTTAGCAACGACGTAGAAAAGCAAGCAAATAGAGAAAGCTGAAACACCTCCACGCAGTAGGATTTCCTTCGGCCACGGCCTTCCCTGGAGACCCTCTCTGAAATAGCCTTGAATGTCCCTGAGAGACAAGGAAAAAATTACTTTCGATTCTATTTATGAACTTGGGTAATGATATCGTATTAATGTGCTTTACTTTTTGCCTCCCTTCAATTTTTCGTCGTCGTGCAGCACTCCCAGAGGGGATGTTTTGGTCTCGGCCATTCCTCCCACGAAAATCAATATTTCTTTTTAATCTTCTCGGGAAATGTTGCTGTTCTTGTCTGAAGCAACATACCCACAGCGCGGGGCCTATTCACGCAGGTACTGACGGTTGGTGTATTGATTTATTTGAAACCGCCGCCATTGGAGGAGGGTTGAAGCCGATCTCCGGCAGTTTCGACTGACAGTTGTGAGGGATTGAAATCGTTTCGTTATTTGGTAGCGGTGTTGGTTATTTGAGTGACATCTGTCTGAAATTTGAAATCGGGCAGAAAAAGGTTTGATTGCTCGTATGAATTGGGAAAAAGGAAGAGACTTTCAAGTCGCTCTGATGTTTCCTTTTTGCGATTATGAAAATCAAGGACATCCTTGAAACGCTTTTCCGTCGCGCAGATTTGGATTTTCTTACTTGAAGTTTTCGAAATTTAAAAGCGATCCTTTTGACCCATTATCCCATAAAACAGAATATTGTATGCCCGCATAGGCTGGTCAATCCTCGGCAAGGTAGGAAAATAGTTTCCTAACACCGCAAGAGAGTTGGTCACAACACAGATTCTTGGCAAAAAAAGTTGGATTTCAAATTTCCGCTAAAAGTTCTTGATTTGATAATGAAAGTGCCAACCTTCGAAATTAAAATTCCTCGCCTTGACGTTAACTTCTGATAACAAGTCTGTTGCTTTCTGTTTCAGATCTTAGTTCTAATTATTAAATAAATGACACATCAACATCTGCCCGCTAAAGTCAGACTCAGGCCAGAGCCTTGCTTCTCAATTTTAGCCGAAAAGTTCGACCTTTGCTTATGCGTTGAACACCACGCCGCGTGTCAAACATTGTTAGCGTTGTAACGCTACACAGACTTTGCATTTTCCTAGTCTTGCCGTTACTCTTGGAAACTGAATCTTTTGCAAGGTTTGTTGCAAATTCAACCTCAACCCAAAACCACTTTAATTAATTTATGACCCTAAGCATATAAAAAGTACTATCCCAAGAAAGCTTTACGACTATCACTGATCATCACTTTGAAAGTGAAGCCTTTTGTCGAGTGCCATTTTTAAATGTCAACTTCCGCTGAACCATTCGCTAGATGGCCTTTTTGATTTGGCAATATACTTGTATGACTAGCTGACTACACCTGACCTTTTTAGATCTAATAAAGAATGCCGTGAAAATCAAAGAAGAGTCTTCTATTGGGCGCCACTACACTTTGCTTCACTACCTTAGTTTTGTTTTGCAAATCGTGAACATTTTGAATAGGAATCCCTGAGAGAACAAATTTTTGTTTTTTGACGTTTTCGAAATGTACCCTAAGCCGAATCATTCCCTCACAAGGCCAGCTCCTCAAAAAAGACTTTTACGTTCCATAAGTTGGGTACGCTAAAGAAGTCTTACTAATAATCTTGAGACCTAATCAGATGGCAGAGTTTTGTTGAGTGCTTCTAGTCAAATTGGCCAGAGTAGATTCACTCTGATGCCACGCTAATCTGAGACCTCCGTCAACCAGAGTAATCGAAAACCTCCGAGAAGTGTTTATAAAATAAAGCGGTCCATCAGGTACTAATGTCACATAGTTCGCTGAGATCGTCGAAGAAGCATACACCTTAATAGCTTCTCATCAGCAAAGAAGATGGGAACCCTTTGCACTTCCTCAAAGACCTAATCCGCTCGAGTGTGTGGACTGTGCCAGAATTAGAGCTAGCAACAAGTGTTCTAGTCGTTGGTATGCTTGATCAAGAAATAAAAATATCCCAATTGCTAAGACCTTTATTGTCTGGCGGTTTTGCATTAGTAAATACACTCTCCACGTGAACATTATTGATAAATATCCGCAGGGTTGCCATAGATAAGACTTTTATTTGGCGCCACTTTTGTAAAATTTGCTTTACCGTCAAACATTTGCCGACAAGCTTTGCTGTGTCAACTAAACAATATTATGCTCATCAAACTAAGCTTGTCAAAATTTATTTCTTGTTTTTGAACACAGAGTCTTCTGCTGGGCGCCACTCTTTTTAACTCAACCATCAAACAATTTCTTGGTCAGCGTTGTCGTTTCAACGAATCTGCGCTCAACATGATTGTCTCTCACAAATAGGTCCAAGATTTCTATTGGGCCCCACTTTTCAATATTTTTCTCTTCTTCAAGCAATAAATGAAGTTAATCCATACCAGACCGCTGCGTCCTTTAACGAAGTTAACAAATGTCTGTGGACAAAAATTCTTACTCATTCTTACTCATCACGTGTAGTACTCACTCTATCATCATCTGCTATGGAGTAACAGATGTGTGTTAAACCCAGGCCAAGACCACTGCCATCCATCTTCCACCAAATCACATCCGCTCCCCTTAAACCAATCTCATTTTTAATTTTTCCTGAAACAATAACTAGTTCTACGACTTCTCACCATGAGTGACATCGCACAGCGCGAACCATGCCAACAACTCTTTCACTCAGAGCGCCAAACGAAATACTACCTCGTATCCGAGAATATTGATCTAAGCAAAACATACCTTTCCCTTCACCACTTTTATCCATCACCCTAATTCAGATTGAAGGCCCACACAGATGGGACTGATTTCCACTCGTCCAACGCCCGTCACTTGTCAGTGTTAACACGTCCTCGTCTTTGTCATGTTCCTCCTCTGGCATTCATCTTCCATTCACGACCGAGCACATCTATCAATCCGCATTACAATAACTCCGGGATTCGCAATTCCGCACACAGCTTGAAGTCCTTTTGCCAAATTTCATCGACTCTCAAGGGGGCCGTGCACACACATCCGACCACAGGCGTGTGTGCCTCATAAGCAATGCACTCGAGTGCGCCTGCAGGATCCTGATAGCGACGTCGTCCCCCGTCCTTGTGGGTGTTCCATGAGAGAATCGTGTGGGACGTAATCGCTTCGTATTCGGGCAATTGGACACTTTCTCGTTGTAGGACCTTAGACATTTCCCTGGTTAATTGAAAGCAGTGTCATCCCCTGACCGGGTGAAAAGGGTGAGTCCCGAGGGTTCGGGAGAAATGTCTTCATGAATCTTTAATTCCAGAGCGAGGCGAACTTGTCCTGGGACCGAATGCGAACGAGGACGACTTGTAGCTTTCTTTATCTTGGGCATAATTTATGCGAATGTCCACACAGACACTGATGAATGCTGATGTGAACCAGCAACCGCTGGGATGCTGGAGCAATTCAATGAGATCTGCGGAGATGTTTGGGTTAGTAAATGAAACCGCATTAGTTAGGTTATGGCTTTTATTTGTTTTGGCAGAATGTCCTTGGTCCCGGGAGAATGGTGAAGTTTGTAAGAGAGGGTGTCTGGACAAATGAAAAGGAAGTATTTTGACAAATGAATTTAACTGACAGCAAAACTGAATGAGTCTGTAGAGATAGGAAGGGTGGAATCGCAATGGAGTTGAGGAAAATAAAACAATTTAGCCAATTGAAGCCAATTCTACTGGAGGTCCCCGAAAAAAAAACCTCAAAGCTAATCGATGGTCACTCGAACTAAGTCTAAATAAAGGTAAAAGAAATGTGGCCTAAGAAGTTCAGGGTGTAGTCTCGAAGGAATAAAAAGGACTTATAGTGAAGCCGCCAACACCACGAAGTTTGGAGAAGCTAGGCACAGTCTATGTTATTATACCTGTAGTTATGGTGAACGACAGTGCGCCAGAACAGCATTAGGAAGCAACTTACTTGAATGCTCTTAGCGGCTACGGGGCGTATGTGGAATATTTTAGAAATAAGGGAAATAAATTTCATGGACTGGGCCAAATCGTAACAGGGGCCTGGTGGTTGAGGTCCAGATCCATCCCGGACTGTAGCGTCATATGAAGAAGAAGAAAAAATAACTAAGGGGGTCCGAGAAACACTTCACCTTCAAAAGAAAAACAAACATTTCGGAATAATGGCTATTTCCTTACCAACACAGTCTCCATTCCATTGACCTGACCCTTTTTCTTATTCCGTCTGATAAAGACTTTTTCTAGATGTCTGCGAAGTGGTGATGATAACCCTCTGATTCGAGTCAAATTTCAACACAGCAAGTGATATTTCCAAGTTTGGATGAAAAAGAAGTTGAGCGGAGATCTGGATCTGGGCGATGGATGGAATAGCAGTTCATAGACTAATTTGTTCGATTTGTCCGTCGTGACATTACATTGCTACTGTGGACAGCATTTTTCCTTGGATCGTTTTTCCTGAAATTCAGCGTCGAATCGGTAAAAACTGTAGAGCCCTGTGATCGTTTTGCCCTTCTCCAGAAAGCCAATGGAGATCACATCATGTGAATCCCAGCAAACGGTTGCCAGCACCATTTCGGCTGATGATACTCGCTTTTTAATCTTCAGAACACATTTGGCTAATGTTTTGTCTATTCCTTAGTCTCTAAACCAGAAAAGAGTTAATTCGGTGCAAAAACTCCTTCGGGTTGCTTCTAAGGACTGTTATACACTCCCCCAAAAGGGACTGTTGGTTGCGCGTCCTCCGATTTAAGGAAAATATCGGTCATTTTGTTCTATAACTGTGTTTCCCTACTTTCATCATATATCTTTCATGGAATCCCGTGTGGCAACCGATTTTCGAAAATTATCTCTGTGACTAACAAAGTTGTTCGCCATAGATAGGAACAGACTGTAATCACTTGACGCTAAGTCCGGACTATATGGTAGATGCATGAGAACCTCTCAGCCGAGCTCCTGGAAATTCTGACAATTAACTATTAACATACTGAACTCCTCCTACTGGTTAATTCCGACCGTTTCTGACCGATTGCTTCCTTCCTCCCTTGAAAGTCACATACGAGTATAGGAATGTTTTTTACTACCACAAACTGAGTTTTCTCTTTTTCTTCTTCTTCTTCTTCTAAAGGTGGACCCGAGTCTCAGCCAACTACCCTTTTTAGCTGGAACTATCTTTAGCCAGCAGCCTTCAATTTCCCATACCAAGTTGGTTGAGGTCCTTCTCCATATGTATGCGGTAACGGAGCCGCAGGCGTCCTCTTTTGCATTATCCCACTAGTTTGGAGTAGAAGACTCTTCGGCCTAGAAAAGTTGGCGTTGGTCTGTAGACGCCTGGCTAGCCGTAGATTTTGTAGTTAAATTCTTCTCGACAAACCATCAACTCAAACAGAGCCAATGATTGAGCGCAGAACTTTCCGCTCGGAAAAGTCAGGGGCTTCTTCATCTTCTTCTACATCATCCGGACCCTGTATTCTTTCTGCCTTTAGCAGTTTTTAAAATGCCTTGTGCTACATAAGTCTTTTTTTCTTCTTTTGATCCATGAAATTAGTCAAAATTTCTATTTTTTTTTCTATCAATGGAGAAATTTTTATTTTGCTTCCATGCGACAGAAACAGATTTATTCACTGAAGATGAATAAATCTTTCTGTCGACTAAAATTTTTTGTTTCAAACGTCATATTCGAATTTTTATGCTGCTTACTTTGACGATACAAACGAGGATAGACGATTGATTCAAAAAAGGGTGCTTCCAATATTCGATTGTATCGCGCAAGCTAGATTGTTTCAAATTACGTGCTGGCACCCTTGCTCTTGGGTTCGTTCAGACTTTAGTTTCAAAGCTAAGATGATCAAAAAGATCAATATAATGTTAGTTTGGCTCTTCAAGAGATGATTCTATCTCTTGGGCCCAAAGCAGTTGCGTTTAAATTGAATACGAAAGTTGTTCAAACTGTTTACTTGTGAACCGAGAAAGTTGCTTATGTAAGGTTTAAGCTAAGTCGTTGAATGCGCACAGGACCTTTTTCGATTACACGAAGCGAAGTATATGTTTTGCCCTCATTCACCGTTAAGCCCATTTTGGCCGCCTCGGCTAAGATGGGTGCAAACGACCAATTGACGGCTTGCTGTGTGCGACCAATCACGTTAATGTCTACGGCATATAGTAGTAGTTGTATGGGTTTTTGGACAACAATGCCTCTTGTGTTGGCGACAGAGTACGATGTTGAAGAAGTCATATAACAGCGCGTTGCGGTGTTTCAAATCCTTTTTGACATTCAAGTCCTCTGAACTGAACATTCAACTGAAAGTTCTGAAACGACTTTCACGAAACAGCGACAGCTCTCCAGCGTCAACCTATACGATCTGACGAGTTTGGTAGAAATGTGAAAACTAGCCATGACGTTGTATAGCTCATCTCTACGCACGCTGTCACATGAGGCCTCGAAATTGACGAATAGGTGGTGAGTGTCGATCTGTTTTTCTTGAGTTTTTCTCAGGATCTGTCGTGAAGTGCAGATCTGGTATGTTGTGGCCTTAGCTGGCCTAAAACCACACTGCTAAGGATCGATCAGGTTGTTGACACGCGTTCCCACAATACGGCAGAGAGGATCTTGTGTTCGATGTTGAGAAAGCTGATCCCTTGTCAGAGTTTAGGGGTTTTGCTTTTTCCTGAATTCTGAGATTTCAGTTGTCGGGCAAGCTTTCCTATCCTGCGTTCAATATTGGCAAGTTAATTTTTTTGTGCAAAAATTGGCAAAGTTGTCGAAAGCTATCGAGAATTTTTAGGTACATTGATGTAAGAAGTGAAGAGAGAAGCTCAAAATTTGTTCCAATATGGAGATTAAAGTCTCTGTTATGATAGTCCAAATCAAAGAGCTGAATCATAAGAAGGAAACCATTAGAACGAACCAGTGAACTACTTTTGTCCCAATTTAAATCAACAGTTCCTGCATCTCAAGACCCACAACAAACAGGGAACCTTTTCCAATTGAAGCGTATTCCACGACAATAAACTCAACTCAAGAACAAAACATGGATTAATTCCAATTGACCTTCAAGCAACACAATGAAGTAAACAACACCCAAGGACCCCTCCTCCTCACATTCATTCGTCCTCAAAGTGGCTAACACAAACCTCCCACGCACCGAGAGCCGTCTCTCTAAACTCTGAACAAAGCCAATCATCCCCTCGGTAAATGGATAACAGATTTGAATAAATTCATTCCCGTCCTCGCTCTGCACGTCTCGTTGGGAAATTGAAGAAAATCAGTTTTCACCCTCGCACAAAGGCACTGAATGTCATTTCAGTTGGAGTAATCTATTCTGATTTACATTAGCAGGACGCAGCGTAAAGACTGCAATGACAGTGCCATCGAATGACGCATGGCCGCCGCCCGAATGGCAGAGCCTTGACACTGCTGTAAATCGCAGTTTCCTTTCAGTGGTAACAAGATTGACAATCAGCCCGCCAGATGCGTCGATCAAAGAGCAACAAGGACCAAGCTTTTAATGCCCGATGACGATGACGGGTGACACAGAATCCCTGCCGGAGAACCTGATCGATGTGCTGAAGGGTGACGGGCTACGGGTTCACAGGCACAAAGACTGCGGCTGCTGTTGTGGCAGCGATGGCTTCGATTGGAAGTTCTTTTTTATTTACTCATGCGATGGATGCGGGAACAAATGGAAAATGGGCAGCAAAGCAGCAGGAGGTGATGAAATTGCCAATTGGATAGTAGGGGCGGGCGGGGGTCGAGGATGCGCTTTCCTTGAGAAAATGTAATTTGCATTCAAAGGATTCAATCTGGGGGTGACGCGGAACCGATGGGGGATTACGGCTGTCTTGCGAATGCGCCGGAAAGTGTCACCTGGAGATCTTTTTTAAACGGGTGACAATGCACTAAAGTTGACATGTGATGATTTGACTCGCAATGAAAGGAGCAGTCAGAGGATGCAGTTGAATCTGAATACCTCCTGATGAGTGAATGGCAGATGATAGCGTGACCTAGCGTACGCACTCCCCCGATGTCCTCGGGGGAACAAGTGCCACCCCCCACAGACAATGATGATGATGATGACAAGTTCCAAGGGAAATCGGCATCTCGATCTCAAATTGTGTTTTCCAACAATCAGGGGACGCCTTGTCCCGCGGATGGTTGCAGACATTTTCAACTTTCGCCTCACTTTAAGCTCCAATTGCACTTCAATCGCCTCATTAACCTTGAATTTCATTTCAATTGCGCCTCCTTCGTTCGTGACAGTCTACCAATTTTCCCTCTTTACGATTCATTTCACGCTTGCCTACCCCTAAGCAGACTGAAGTGCTCAACTTCCAAATTTCAAATTAAAATTCACCAGAGCGCGGGTCTATTCATCTAAAACCGAACTGAGTCTGCACCCTCTCTCCGCCCGCACTGTGTCGTTGACAATGTACATCTGTTGGTCGTAGCGTAGCAATCCGCCAATGGCGTGTGTGGAACGTACGTGCTTGTGGGCAGACCCACAAATGTATCAAAGCCTTTTCTTAAGGCTCGGCCGCACTTCAGTAAACTTCAGCTGCAGCGGTTAAGAGAGATGAAGTGCAGACTTGATCCTTCGGGGAGTTGCAGTCATCGACTGCTCAGTGAATGGGGGTGGATGGGGTAAAATATGACCCAACCACCATCGAACATCATCGATGGAGCACAGAAATGTCTGTTCAAGCATAAATTTGTGGAGCGGGTGGGGTGCGCCTGCCTTTTTTGAATTGTAGATTAAATCAGCAGCGAGTTGGAAATGATTATCGGCAGCGGAGTGTGGTAGGGACAATGCGAAGGATTCACTACGTGGGCTGCCTCACAACCTCTACAGGGGTGGAAACTTGTGAGTGGGAACATCCACAAGTGTGTCTGAGTTCTTTTAACCACGTTGGATATGGAAATCAAATGACAGCCAGACTTAAACAAACTTTCTTAATTCTTCCCACTCCTTTCGTCATCGCGCCAATCAATTGCGTCCTGTAACATATCTCCACTGTAGCTTGACCCCATTCAATTGAGCCTTCTTGGAAGCCGCGTCAACCACCCGCCCCTCCCCCACGAATTCTATTGCCACATCAAAAACAAAATCAAATTCTTTGCATTCCCCAAAGAATTCAACCACCTACACAAAGACACAACCACCAGTAACCGCACCAACACACCAAAACAACGCCACAACAAAAAATAAAAAAACGAAGAAAAAAAGGAAAAACACAAGTTAATCACTTAAATCTTATTTTTTCTGTTTTTCTATTTAATTTCCCAGAAATGGAAACGAAATTGGATTCGCGTCAAGGACAATTTCCGGCCTCTTTCCCCGACACTTTCAAAGACTTTTTCGCCATGATGAGCGAAGACGAGGACCACTTAGATCTATTTTCTAATTTGCTAGAGGATAAGGTACGTACGATTAATCTTTTAACATGGCGGAGTTTTCTTTCATTTTGCTCTCTTTCTCCCTCCACTTTTCACCTTTTTTGTAATTTTTGTTTCTTTTCTTGTTTTTTTCTTGTTTACCTTTGGCCTCATTTGCCGATCCTGCGCATCCTTAATCAAAGCTTGTGTACAGGCCGCAATTTACCCTTAAAATTGAATTTAATTCCGTTGCCGTTTGTTGTCAAATTCAACGGAATACGCAGACCGTTCCCCTCCTGCGCAGAGGGGTCGGGTCTGTGATGAATGAAGCCGGGCACCTTTCAATTGTGTGCGTGGCGTGGGCTGCCGGTGTCGATTTGGATAAGAGACGGTGAGAGATTGAAATTCGTTCGACTGGAATTGATGAAAATTCCAAATGGATCCATGTTGCTGGGAATGAAATAATTTCCTCGCTCTTAAAACCTCGAAAATCGATTAGGACTCTGACGGGTGGAGACCTCTTTTTTGTGTGGCTGTGTTCAGTTTAGTCCAGTCACTCTGATTTATGTCCTGTTGCGTTATTTGTTTACGTGTCTTGATAAACACAACGATTAGAGGACTATTCGATTTTATCCTTTTTGCTTGATTCACTGGCGACGGATGATTGGGGTATTTGTTTCTCCTCCTAGATATTACGTCTCAATGAGTTATATTCTTTTAATCCGATTTCATTTGAATCGATTTTTTTTAGACAGGGCTGAGGGAAGGTCCTTTATTGGGCGCCATTTGGGGATATGTTTTTATGTTGCTTTCTTCAATACAATTAAATCCAAATCAACTACTGTATGTATGGAATTTGATTCAGGTTTGTCTTATATGGCGCTAATCAAAAGTTGTCAAGCTAACGTGTACGGTAACCGTAAACTGTAACTTAAATTAGTAGAAGGAAGGATAATCTTGCGCAGCTATTCCAAATGAAAATTCGCTTAAGCTTTGATTCACAATTCATATCAGAGTACAGAAGGACATAGTATTGTGCAATCATTCAGTTATTGATGATTGGAAGATAGGCAGAGGAATGCACTCTAAGTATCCGATGAACTTGTTAATGAGGGACGTTGAAACACCTTATTTGTCCTGCACCACCTTGTGCTTTAAAAGATCATATCGTCAAAGAAGGAGAATTGAAACACAACTGGGCAGAAATTTGAAACAATGCTCAAAGTATAAGGCATTCAAAAAGACTTCTGGGTCAAGATAACCAAGGACGATTTGGAGTAGACTTTAAATTAAGCAAGAATCGCCTTCGTGTCCTAAAGGGCTTACTAACAGACTAAGGAAGTACCTTAGAAAACTAAGGTTATCAAATGAAGATCTCTGCAGATTCAATGGAAAATCAAAAGGAATCCCAGTGCATATTATTAGAACCTGCGAGACACTTGTCTATAAACGGTTGAAGATATCATGCCACGGATGAAGTAATGCAGCTTCTAGAATCGTTTCTCATTCCCTAGGAAGTATTCTGTAGAATAGACTTCTTCTACCCGTGCACAGTTAGAGGTAAAACCACTCAACTTTGGAAAGAATTATATAGAAACTCAGAGCATTGCAAAGAGGCTACAATAGATCTGATGGTCACGGCAAAATTGGTTCCTTAGGCATCAATTTATTCTTCTTCTTCGTCTTCTTCGGATGGCGCTACAGTCTGGGGTGGACCTGGACCTCAACCACCATGCCGCTCCAGCTAGCACGATCTCTTGCCAGCTGCTTCCAATTGCGCACTCCATGTTGGTTGAGGTCCTTTTCCACTTGTGTGCACCATCTCAGTCTAAGACGTCCTCTGTTGTGTTGTCCCTGTGGTTCGGATTCGAAGACTCTTCGGCCGGAGCAGCATTGTCCATCCGCTCTACATGGCCTAAGCGTTGTATCCGTAGACGCTTGGCTAGGCTCATGCCGCCGTATAGCCCATACAGTTCGTGGTTGAATCTTCTCCTCCAGATGCCATCAACGCAAACAGGACCAAAAATCGAACGCAGAACTTTTCTCTCGAAGAGACCAAGGGCTTCCTCATCCGCTTTTAGTAGCCTCCAGGTTTCTGCGCCGTAAAGCAGGACAGGGATGATCAAGGTGTTGTACAAAGTCACTTTGGTCGTTCGGAAGAGGGCTTTATTACTCAATTGCCTCTTAACCCCAAAGTAACAGCGATTAGTAAGAGTGATTCTGCGCTTGATTTCGGTACTGATGTGCGGTGTCCCTATTCACCGCGGAGCCGAGATAGACGAAGTCCTTGACTACCTCGAAATGTTTGCTGCCAGTCACGCTCTGTCCAAGACGGCGATGTTCTGCGTCCTTCTTCGATGGCAGCATATACTTCGTTTTGCCCTTGTTTACCACCAGTCCCACTTTAGCCGCTTCCGCTTCGATGCTAGCAAATGCCTCATTGACGGCTCGCTGAGTTCGGCCGACAATGTCATCTGCATAAGCAGTTGAACGGACTTGTGGAAGATCGTGCCTCTGATGTTGACGTGTGAGTTACGCACGATCCCCTCAAGAATGATGTTAAAGAAGTCGCATGATAGCGACTTCAATTTATTCAACTGAAATTAAACTAAGGTGAGAGAAGTAACATTTACCATCGCCATTAATCACTCATCAATGTTTGTTGCTTTGAATCAAATTTTTGGCCGCCGTGGCATAGTGGGTGAGTGCATTCTAACATTCAGAGTTTCTCATATCCCGCTGTTCGTTGCCGGCAGATGGGTCCACTCTACTCGTAAGAAAATAATATTCAGACAAAGCTTTTAAGATACTGGGTCTTGTCGTTTCAAGACATGAGAATTTTGAGAATCAAAAAACACAAAAAAATATTGCAACTGTCCGAGTCAATTTTAAAGGACTCAATATCAATGTTTGCAAGTCGTTTGAAGTCGAAGATTCGGTAGAAGCGTACATTAAGTAACAGAATGAAAAGCAAAAACTAATAAATCCGAATTTTTCAAACCAAACGGAAATTGTTTGCTGAATCAGTTCCACCGATTCTGCAAGTTCATTTTGCATTTGGCACGCATCTTGATCCAGTAAAGCCTCCTTTTTTTCATATTCAGACTTTTTGGGGTGGACAAGGCACACTCTTTGCCTTCAACGCTTAAATCACAAAGGCTTTAGCTGCACTTTTCTTCCAATTAAAAAAGAAAATCAAATCTTTCTGCAAATGCTGTTTATTCAAGACAAATCTGAACATTTTCGAAGACATAAAAAACAATGTTGGACGCTGATAATAATAATAATTGAGTGGCGCTATAGCCGACAAAGCACCAGAGCCTAGCTTCTGCATCAACTACTCGTGTTGTGCGTGCTACTGCTCTCTCACAAGTAGAAGGGACCAACAGTTTATTACTGACTCCGAACGACGAGGTTTCAGAAGCTTTTCATAGACAATTGATACTCTTTGAGTTTTGTCAGCAACTCGAAATAGGTGGTGCCGTGAGAAAATGCGAGGTGTCCCGTCTGGGAATCGAACCTAGATCTTTTGCGTGTGGGTCGACGCACACGCAGAAGGTGTAGAATGGACGCTGCTGGCAGAAATAATTGGTAAAAAATGTCACGCCTTTCCAATAGCTTCCAAGATCAGCCACAACTTACAGGTGGCGCCATCTTTTGAAAACGAACCAAATTGACGATCATTTTGTGAGGAAAGCGTTACAAATACTGCCTAGCGATTCAACAATGAACCGACCTCAAGCAGACAAATAGTTTAGTAATAAGTTCGTCCATGGCCATAAATAGCTTCAGTTGTTGTGTAATTTGGCAGATTTTTACCTCTTCTTCCCTCTATTCTATTTTCTAACTTTTGGTTGCACATTAACGGCATACACGACTTTCTTTTCTCTCTGCACTGTTTTCACTTGGCTAGTCTTAATGATTTCTTTTGCATGCCGTTGCTTGATATTGGGTGTGAGTGGTAAATGCCCCCATCTCACAAGCTAACCTCTTCCTCTCTGTGTCTCCCCCAATGCATATTAATTCAAGGGTTGCACAAAAATATACCCAACTCAGCATGAATTTTGTAATTTCTGAAAAGCATTTCCAACAAATCAAAAATGTCCAGTTCAAAACCAACTCTGTGGTTTGAATTTTCTCGAAATGTGGAACCACTTCTCACTTCGACCAAGTAGTATTGAAAAAAGATGCTTGCAGCCCCCTTGCACTCCCCCGCCCCTGCTAGGCCACAGCTGAGTCTCCACTTGAGTCACGACTTAATGGAATTATTTGCTAATCACCACTCGATCTGCTCGTTCGAGTAGGAGAATAACATTTGCTTGTTTGCGTGACCTCTCAAGCTATACATTAGCTCCCTGGTTAGTGTCAGCACCAACCACTATTTCACTCAATTCTGTGCACATCCGCACATCGAGTTAGCATACCACACGCACACAAATTCACTTACCATCGATTGCTTGCAGTGCAATTGACCCCCGCTGCCTGCCACCTGATTAGGCCCATTATCCACACCCTCCAACGCCAGGCAACATCTATTCATGCACTCTTCCTGATTCCAGCTACGCATTCACCTTGCAATCGTGTCAAGCACTCTCCCCCACCCCACCCCACGCCACGCCACCATTCACATACAGTCACACGGATAATGCCACGGAGATGGTCTTTTCAATCGTGTTACTGCCATGGCACGGATGCGACGCTGAATGCGAAACAAAAGTGCATCCTACCACTGGCCACTCCCACGAGTGGCATTTTCAAGCATTTGCACAGCCTAGAACGCTCAAAGGACCACTGAAGCACCGCTATTCGCTCACTCGCCCGCACAACGACCACCCACCCACCCCCCGCTCCAGATCCGAACAAAGCCGACCTATTTAGGAGCAAGAGGGTTCTGCTGCCGCTGCCGGTGCTCCGGATGCTGAAAGCACTGGTAATGAAATCCCTGCACGTATGTATGTTTACAGAACTCATTTCCATTATCCTTGCTAACTGGGGCTGAATCCCCGGTGCACTAGCCGCCTGGTGCCGCTCTTCAAAAAATGCGAGTACACACACAAAACTTACGCCCCGCAGTGGGAATCGAATTAATTGAAGACACAGCTTCGCCTCTCCACCCCCCTCTACCTCTCTCTCTCACTCGGTTTCTCTTTCACACACTCTCTATCTCCTTTCAGGTGATACCGCGGACAAGGAAATTCAATCAACGACGCTGCGGCGGGAGCCTTCGGTGCACCAACAACAGCAGCAGCAATAGCAGAGGCGGCGGCGGTGGCGGCGGCAATGGTGGGGCTGGCGATGGTGGCGGAGGGGGAATTAGCGGTGCTGGCGGGAGCCTAAATGTTGGTCGCTCAAATTCGTTTCGCGTGAACAGGTCCAACAACAGCGGCGTCACTGCGAACAGCAGCTTCTGCAAGCACGTCCGATACTGCTGCCTCCATCAGAAGCATTACTCGCAGAATTTTCTGGACTATAGCCACGGCCATGTGTGCCGCAGGGGCGGCTGCGACGGCGACCCGTGCAACGATGACAGCTCGACAGGCAATGGTGGCATTGGAGGTGTCGGCAGTGGACTGCAGACGACAAAGAACACTCGACGTGCCATTATGGAGAGGTCCTTTGAGTTCGGTGAGTCGTTCCGCAAGTGCCCAACATGTTATTTCGATTTGTATCCTGTCAGTATGTATGTGTGATGGGGGTGGGTGGATGGAAGAGACGGGGATGAGGTATCCTCTCAAGAGGAGTGTATTTGGTTGGCAATCTTTTGATGGTCAACACCCGTCAAAGGTCTTGTGTGTGCATTCAATCAATTAAAAGGATCTTCAGTCGAGGAATTGTGGAATGGCGGTGCGGATGTTCTTGGGCAGTGAATGCAACACAGGAATCGAAACACACTAGACTGAAAGTCAATTTTGATGGGGTGATGGCGTCTGGATGTTGCTGTGTCACTGATCATGGAACCGGCTTATGTTAGCAGCAACACAGTGGATAGTGGAAAGACGGCAAACTCGGAGGACTTTCTTGGTAATGTGTGGACAATGACTCCGCGCCTTACTTAGGCTGAATTTTCTGATCATAAGTCGCCGACTATGCAGATAAGGTAAAACTGGACGTAGTTAATCCTGTCAAAGTGATCGGGTTAAGGAGTGGATCTAAAAGAGGAACAGTTATAGTTACATTCTGTGTTACTTAACGACTGTATGTTTAGGTTGCTAATTGTCGCTCTCACTTTACAACGTTTCAACAGCATTCATCAGGATCTCATATTCTTTTCAGCGAGTGTCAAGGACCGCTAAGCAATATCAAGACTATTTATAAGTCCAAACCGTATGGATAGACAGGAGGTTCAGCTTCAGGTTCGTTTCAGGACCTCACATCAACTTGATGAGCTCTAGCTATTGCCTGACCAGCGGATTAGGTGAAAATTGCTGCAAGTGAACAACCACTTCACACACACAACTTAATGCAGCCACTTCCAGAAAGAATTCTTCGATTTCGAAGTTGTGGTTAAAAAGGGGCATGACAATAAAAATACTGATTAAGGTTCAAATACCGTTCACGGGTCTTCTCTATATTGGTGCCAATTCAGCTGACTAATAATTCAGCAAGAAAACTTTCGCCTTTGCTATCTCGCCGCTTCAAGCCGTTCACTGTCTCTGTGATGGCTCAGAGTGTTGGATAACAACATCAGAAAAATACAGTGGATGCGAAAGAATTTTGAATCCTAACTGTAGCAGCTTTTGACCGTTTCGTGCGAGATATGGCGTCTAGTGTTCTCATGAAACAGGATCGGCCTATGCCGCAATATTTGAATAAAATTATCGTTTGCACTGACCGAAGAAATAAAAAAGTGGGTTAGTCCTTTCGGTTTCTATCACCTCCCCGGGATAAGGGACATGCTCTCCAATTTCCTTGAAATTTCTATAGGAGTCCCTCAGGGTACCATTCTTGATCCGCTATTTTTCCAATATACATAAACAAAGTCCCCAAAACTGTCATGGCATCCTCTATTCATATGTGTGCCGACGATAAGATTAGTTGAAGACTGTGTCTATATCGTGAATGAGGATAAAAATATCTTCAATTGCGCCAAATAATTAATAATAATAATTGAGTGGCACTACAGACCACAAGGGATCAGGGCCTAGCTTCTACAACAACTACTCGTGTTGTGCGTGCTACTGTTCTCTCACGAGTAGAAGGGACCTACAGTTTTTCCGAACAGCGAGATTGGAAAAGCTTTTGATACATAATTGGATACTCTTTGAGTATTGTCAGCAACTCGAAATAGGTGGTGCAGTGCCAAAATGCAAGGTGGTTCTGCGTGGGGGTCGACGCACTTACCCATTAGGCTACGGCGACCACTTACCACCTAATGTTGCTTACAAAAGCTTTTTTTTCTGATGTTCCCAAGGATGTGGTAATCTTCCGAAAATACTATCAGCCTGAGCGGCCGGCATGCGTGATTCGCAATCCGAGATGATCGCTATCGGGAAAATGCCTACGCTATCGGGAAAATGCGACTGATAATTCGTATTGTGCAGTCTGCATACTGACGCTATCATTCGTTTTAGTCGCTCTGAAGTGAGTGCTCTAGCCCAAGACGGAGCTGCATACAGGGAAACTAAAGTGACTACTCGTGAAAGTGGGATTCTGTATGCATAACCATGTCCACCTATATTTGGAAGAAATCGGGAGAGTGCTCCTTGTACAAGTAATGTCTTCTTACTGGCATACTTTACGTGTTCCCTGAATGAATGTTTGTTTTACAAAATAACTTCTACTTCACGCAATCCTTGAGACCTAATTGTCTGGTCTCCAACTATGAAGTTTGAATATTCCACCTTCTTGTGGCCTGTGATAAGTACCGGTTTGGTTTTGTGAGCCGCAAGTCTTGGATCGGCGTTCTCTCTAGCCAACACTCGAGATCGCTGCATTCTTAGCAGCCTCTACGTCCTCTATGTGATTTGCCACAGTGACGATAGCGATGTAGTCAACAAAGCCGAATATTTTCACTCGATTTGGAAGTACTAGTTGTAGAACGCCTTCATACATTGTATTCCATAGTAGAGGTCCAAGAACTGATCCCTGTGGAATTTGTGCCGTTATATTGTAGCATTTCACGCCATCGTCGATATTGAACATAAGACTCCTGTTCGTAAAACAGTCCATGACTAAAAAACAAGATAGCTAGATACATATCTGATTTACGCAGATATGACCCAGTTTCACACTTTTCAAAACAATATATGATTTCACTTAAGCTCTGGCATTCTTGTTTAGAGTCTTAAGGACACAGCAACCCAATTACCTCTCAACTAGGCTCCAAAAATCCCGCTCCAGGAGATCACAACGTCTCATAGAATTTTGGTTATCGCGACTTGTGAACCGCCATTCGGTTATAGAACAGTCTGCCGCAAAGGCACTTACCCACTACCCCGCGGCGAGCGGTCAAAATTACAATAATGTCACTAATTCAATGTCTGGCACATTTAACAAGCTGCCAGACTCATCTCCTGTTCGAAGTACCATTTGGAGGATCACGCGCTAAAAAAGTCAATTGGAGACCCTATAATCCAATTTAACAACTCAATTTGTAACATCGCTTGTTCCCCTCAAATGTTGAAAACATGTCCTTGAATAATTTTCACAATTTGCATGCACAGCAGGAACTGCCAGACATGCGGCAGCCCTATATCCTCGGCCGTTCGAATGAATTCATCCCTGTTGACGGTGAAAACGGGAAAATGTAATTTTCTCGTGTTTTCGCGAACTTAGAATGTCATTTTTCATTTAATCAAGTCCACTTGTCATTTTCAACCCGCATTGCATTCGAATTGAGCTCACACTAAAGAGCACTCAGCAAGCAGGCAGGTTGTAGTTTTGAGTCTACTACTGGAATAACACGATTTTCCAAAGAAATGTATCTGCTGCGTGTTTTGCAAAACATGGCATACGTTCGACTGCATTTGAAATCGAGTATCGTTGTGCAATAAAATAAAGTTTAGTGTACATCTGGTGATTGCTTGCAAGCCAACTACGCACAATTACCGCCCACACCCTCTCAGCTCACATCCATCCAATGGACGCACATCACTTAAACACTCCACTCTGCGAGGAGATACAAACTACTCAAATTCAATTGGTAATTAAAACGCATTTCAAGGACTTATCCGTAGCATCTCATTACTGAATAATTCATCTGGCGGCGAGTGCATTGTTTGGTCACCGAATCGGCATCCGTATCTCTGGCCACAGACAGGATTGATTGGACAAAATTAATTCCGCTGTCAAAATGGAATTTGTATTTCATTAAAATCCCACTCGCAACTGCAGATTCAATTGTGAATGAGTGCGCGCGTTTGTGGCCGCTGCGGATTGGGATGTTGTTCTCCGTTCGGTTCAATGAATTGAAATCATGAACACTGCGAACTGATGGATGTTAGGCGGTTGTTCTTTGTTCCCTCGTTATCGGATGGATTTTTGCAAAATGAGTTTGCAATGATGGAAGTGGTAGGGGGGAGGGAGTGTCGAGGGTGGAGGGTTTGGAAATTGTATTTTTTTTAAAGTTGGGAATGATTGCTTATCCTCCGGGACTGAATTCGATGAAATGTTCTGCAAACGATGGGTCAAAAAGGGATGTTTTGAGATAAGTGGGTTTTTTGCTTAAGGGACCTTTAGATTGCTTCCAACTACTTTCACGTAGGCAGGGCGAGCGGAAAGTTTTGTGAAATGTTTGTTTAGACTTCATTCACAGAATTCAGTGAAGCATGAGAAAACTTAAACTAAGCTTCTTGGGATTTCTAATTTAATGATCAAAGAGAAGGCACTGCCGCGAAAGAAAACAGTCTTAAAATAATGACTCCAGACAACAAATCCTCCTAAGAAATCACGAAGTGAATACAAATAAACGCCAAAAGTTTTTCGACTACAATTTTTGTGCAGAAACCTATAACAAGTGACGATAAGTTTATTTTTGATGAAAACTTAACCGGGTCCTTATGAAAAATTTTAGTGAATATGAAGACATAATGTCTTCTTAGATTTTCTCTTACTCTTGAGAGTAAGATTGATGGATACTTAACCCAAAAAAAAAAAATGTATCCATAGATTATGAACAAGATGCTCAAAAGTGTGTTATTAGTCCAAAAAAAAGTATTAAATGGCGCCCAATGCAGAACCTCAATTGAGGACTTTTAGAATTTTTTTCATCGACGCGCATTTATTGTAAAATTTGAGGGGCAAATACAGCAAATTACCACTCATATGTCATTCGCATTCCATTCACTCTCACTCAGAGAGGGATACCTGCAAACATTAGTCCAACATACAACGGTTGTTATGATGTCAATCAAGTGGACAGGGACCACAAAGAAACCTGTTCAGTGACAGGGATAGCATTGGTCATTCGTCAGGTTCAACGCAATCAACAACGTTGTCCGGGTAACCAAAAATAAATTGTAAAAATTAAAATGGCGCCCGATGCGAGATCGCTGAATATATTCCTAATGTGCTTAGGAAAAAAATTTAACTTTCTCCTTCTCGATTTGTACCGAGAAATTGTGACTACTTAAGTCGAAATCTTTTGATAAGCTCCAAAATGAGTCAATTCAAAACAATTCTTATAAAACTACTTACTGTCGCGCTGAAGTCATCAGGCTATCGAAGTTGCATTGCGGTATGTAAGAAAGCTAAACAGAAAGAAAAGATTGTAAGAAATGTCTGCTTTTTTCACCGACTGTAGTGACTTACATTTTAGAATAACATAATGACCGACGTCTATGCAGTACAATTAAGTTTGGACTGTGTACTAAACGTTCATTCCGTTTACAGTTCCCATTTCCCAAGGAAATTCATAACATTTCCCTAGATGGATATTGAAGAAGACCTACCCTGGTCCTCTGTTAAATGTATCATCACCTAATTTATGTTAATTTCATCATCTGTCGTGAATTATACAAGACCAACTGCACAGTTTGTGTAAACTGATTAGTTAGACCTTAACCACTCTTTCTCTCTCATATTCACAAACAGTTTCTCTAGCCCTTTTAGTTGATTTGTGTATGCGCATGATGTTTGTTGTGTGTACCAAATTGCCACTGAAGTATCGAGTCACTTTTCTTTTCGTGAAAGTTGAAGGTTCATGAGGAGCCCATGATACGTTCTTACCTTATCTAGTTTGTTTTCATTTCTGGGTTGAATATGTTTCAAGATACACCGTCAATGAATAATTCCTTTTGTATGCTGTAATTCCAATTTCCCTTATTAATGCGGAATGGCGCCCGTTACAAGACTAACAATTTTCTTTTAAAAAGAGGAGTTTTGTAATCGCTGAAGAAACAATTAGAGTAACTCCAAAATTCCTTTCAAAAAGCAGAATCCATCTTTATTTATACATAAACTGTAAAAAATACCGTTAAAAAATAGGTATCCTTAAAAAAGCGAAATCCCTGAGGTATCCCTAAAGAACCATGAAACCTTCTAATTTGAATAGTCCATTACAAAACAAAATTTGTGGCCGCCCTCCACGTCAACCCTTTCAGAAACCCTTCCTGTCCCTACTCACCGGCATGACATTTTACCGCATGACACACCAAAATTCCCCAACGTACCTTTTTTGTATTCTGGAAAAGAAAAACAATATTTGCAACATGAAGTTGCGAATTCTTGAAGCTCCCGCCTCCCTGAGGACGGCGTCCGTTAGTCACAACCATGTGTGAGATTAGAAATGCTCTGCAGCAACTCTTTCAGGGCAAGCCATGACAAACAGCCTCATCATGAAGCACGAATTTCAATGCTCGCACGCACCTACGCCCCATCTTAAGACGCTGTCAGAAACTCATCTGTCAGCCAAATCAAATTCACTTCTCCGTCGGAGCACAGCACTCGATGTTGAGCGCCAGAAAAAAAAAACAAGCATGGCGCTGCCACAAGGGAACGCAAGAGACGACTAAAAAACAGGAACAACATCACGTAGAGCCTCATTAAATTGATTAGGATCCAGCACACAGCGAGGATTCCCGGAATCTCAACCTCCCGCCTCGACGTGAACGTGACTTCTCTCGAACTTAGTCTCAGTGGGGTCGATGGTGGGTGGGAGGACCCGAAGCATGACCCTCTTCGTCTACGAAGCTGCGATGTAGCCATGCACAGATTTTCTTGCGTCGCAATGCCATCCTCCACTATTAGGGCTTCGTGCACAATATGCTCATCTCATATTGATTGCACGAGCTTCGTGTGAGGGTCAAGTGGATCCTCCTGCTCAGCACTCAACGTCTGAGGCAAGTGCGCACTTGAGGTCACATTTGAACAGGCAGGACGTAGTCATTCCGAAGCGCGTGCACACGGTTCCCTCGAAATGTTCCTTCAGTCGGACTCAAGATATCACAACCGTAGCTACAACTTGAGAGGAGCAGCAGTCAGATTTCGTTATTTTTTCCCCACTTTTTGGACAGAATTCCTTGGAAATAATTTAGTTTCCTTCTTACTTTGCAGATAGCTGCGACGACAGCGACACAATAAGTACGTCGTCCTCGACGCCGACCATACCGTACAGTGCTTTAAGTCGACACCCTATACATCAGTCAAAAGACAGTCACTACTCGCATCACCACCAACAGACCCAGCATCAGCTGCAGCATAATCAGTCAAAGGCGTATCACACGAAGGACAACACAGCAACGCTGCCGCGCATCGGATTGCGGAGCGTGGAGGGCGGCACAGGATCAACAAACAACTGCAACAACATGTCAGCGAGTGGACACAACAACGCCGGTGGCGGCGGCACTAACAACGGTGTCATCAATTCAATTTCATCCACAAACAATAACTTACACGGCTCGACGGGTGGCGGCGGAAGCGGTGCCGGCGGCAGTGGGAGCGGTGGAGGCGGAGGAAGCGGTGGCGGTGGCAATAGCGGAGGCAGTGGTAGACCGCTAAGTAACCTATTTATGGATTTGAACTCGCCCACGGAACGACTTTCAGCGTCAAATATGCTCAGCAGCGGCAGCAACACAACGAACAGGCCTGGGGTAAGTTTTTGCAGTGCAACTAGAATTATGGTGGTGCGTGGGGGGGGGGGGAGACTTACCTGTTAGCCAGGGTGTGAACAAATTACATCAACGTGCAGTGGGCAGTGGTAATGCCGGGGCTTTAGACTTAACCGGTGACGCTAATGAACCACCCCGGATCTAACGCGGCATCCGGCACAGGATGAAACTCTGTTAGGCTAACGCTGTGCAGTCCTTGGGCGTGTATGATGATGGGATTTAATGCGAGTCACAGGACATGAAATAACTTCCTTAATTAGGTCGGGTGCTAAGTAAGGAGTTTTCATGAACGTAGCAACTTCTTTTTGTCTCGTCACCAATAACTAAAGTTTGTGTGTAATTTCTCTTATTATTTGGAAATGGCGCCCGATGTCGGACTATAGCTCACGATTTCTAACAAAATTCTTACGATGTTTGGGTAGTTGTAGGTACCATATACAAAAATCGTGTCTTAAGAAATCGTATTCACACCATTTTTTTCTGAAATGGCGCCCAATGCTCGACCAACTTTTTAACATTTTATTTGAAAAGATTCAGCTTTGAATATTTAAATTGAACGTGTAAAGGAGGATATAAATAATTTACTAGTAGATCCTAATTACCGTTAGTCTTTAGAACAATAGTTAAAGACATTTTTCAATAGTCCCAAAAATAGTGTGATGTCCGTGGACTCAGTGCTTTATTTTCTAACACGGTTACAACGATAACTAGCAACGTTCTAACAAACGATTTTCAACCAAGAGGTGAAATCCACCTTGGGACTACCCGCTGTTGGTCAGGGCTTCCGTCGACGGTTGGGTCTCCCAACAGCAAAACCAGAGATGGCATGGCTCTCGAGGATGCAGGCTGGCCAAGTGCATGCCTCCAAACGTCAGTAAGAAATCCGTGGCTTTTCTGTTATCTCTAGACAGAAAAGAGTTCAGAAAACTTGCCGGCGTACAAACGGGGTACTTCCACTTTGCTAAGCACCTAAGTCTGCTTGGGCTTAGTGATGGAACCCTTTGCGACGAAAAAAAGAGGTGGAAATTGTTTTCTCAAATGGCGCCCAATGAAGGCTCATTACAAACTATTTTAAAAAAAACTTCCCATTTTTTTCTGGCAATTTTAAGGACACAAGTAGCCCCATTGCAGGAACGTGAATAACAGTTGTCGCTATTTCCCAAGAGTGTACTGTAAATATTTCGGGACCTGCGTTGCCCAAATTTCTCAAGCAAGATAAAAAGGCGTCAAATAAAGTGTCATAAACAGACATTTTTTTCGACTTCCTTTTGACATATTTTATCCCCTCAGCTTTCAGGGACAAGTAACAATAGTAATTTTCTGAACTTTTGGCGACTTGGTGCATCATTTCCCCGCATTTATTAAAATAGTTTAAATGGCGCCCAATACAGGATGGTATCTTGTATAAGCTTCTACCTAATTAAAATGGCGCCCGACAATGTTGCACATTATTGCACTTCCTTTTCCAGTAATACATTAACAGTCGACAGCAAAGAGAGTCCCACCTCATACACGATGTGCCTCAGATTACAACTGCAATCCAACTACCCATTGAAGTCTCCCTTGTATCATCTGACCGTGTAATTAAATACCAATGCGAATGCGAGAGCCAGGTAGTACTCAGCACCATTGCACAAGCTGCCCTACACCCTCCCTACTGTAGATTGTTACTTTACAAGAGGCGAAGCTAGTGTTTCAACTGATTTTTGTGGTAGACTTCCTGTGCAATCTCCTCCCCAATCAACATCCCCAAACATCCATCCAAGCGCCATGATTATTTGCAAAGCACTCCAATTACCACACACAAGTGGAAATCCCTTTGAAGTGCAGTTTAAAACATGAAACCCAAAGCAACCCGTGCCCCCATTCAACCCAAAATAATGATACACAGGAAGCTCTTCCGTTCGCATTTAATCGGTTGCATTTCATTTTTTTGTTTGCTTTTTCTTTCTTTTCGCAGAACATTCGAGCACAAAAGTCACCGATCCTCAGTCGCAGGCGGTCCTCATCGATAGCGACGAACCTCCTCACAGCGGATATCGGCGGATACCGGAACAGCGATGAAACTCGAAATCACTCAACGATTCCCCACAGCAGTACGAGGTAAGAGTCTGCAGCGTCATTCTCAACTGAATGCACAGATATGAACAACAACAAAAAATAACAAACAGAACAAAATGAAGTTCCCTTTCCCACATTGCTCCACATCGACAGGAAGCGAAGTGCACTGAAGTTGTTTACTCCTTTCATGCCCGACTCTATCCTACCCGTTATTTCCCTCGCGTCAACGTGGGCACGGATTATGACTACAGACACAGATTCTCGTAAAATTGTGTTGAAAGGAATTCATCTTGAATGGCGGAAACGAAATACGATACTTTTATCCCCGTGCACCCTGGATTCGACTCCCCCTCTGGCTGGGAGTTAGACGCGTGGAGGAGCTTTAACGTCATTAGCAGGATATACATTTTAAATTTCAAGCATCATGGATAACAATTTAATTTTCCTCTTTCTTAAAGGATCCTAACGAGACTTCAAGGAAAGCCCGTATTGCCCGCACGTGTGTGTGGGAGGGTAATGGCCTTTCCTGCTCCGCATTCATTTCCTCCGAAGAGTGGGTTCAAATTATGCCGGATTACCGCAAGGACCTGAGGAGAAGAACTCGTTTGCATCGTATATCGGCCGCTTAATTGACTTTCGTGACCACTGATGTCCTTATGGGATTTTCAATGCATGTCAGTTATCCTTGATTGACTGGATTAGAATTGCGAAGTCACTGTCGGCCTCCGTGACTTGACGTGTGTACCGAGAAATGTAATTAGGAAACCCTGACATTTATTTTCTGAGAGATTTCTGAAGATTGGTTATTCTGACTATCCACTGTCTTTTTGCAACTCATTTCAACTCATTGTTGAGTCATGTCTCCAAGGAGGGAGATGAGTTCATGAAAGGGAGAAAGATCTTGTGGCACCCTTCAGGAATTGAGCCACTGGCCCAGACTCTTACGAACTCTTACGTTCTTCATATGAAAAAGCAGTTCTTCATGAGTTCAAGTGCTTGGAAGGACCTGAAAAAAAAGAAATCGCTGTCAGGAGTAAGTATTCATAGCCGCATGCTTGGCCAGAATTTGACTCTTACCTTCTCAGTCATCAAAACTCTCGTCCATCAAGGCCTTTTTAAGGCCCTCGAACGTCTTAAAAACCTTCCCTTCGACATCCAGCAGATTGAAGTGCCTTTTGTCCCTTTCGGAAAAAAATTAATCTCTGCTCTTAATTGTCTGATTTGATGAACAGCTCCCAAACAGACAGATTCTGAAACTCAGCCAGAGGTTTGGCCAAAATCTCTCAGGCTAAACTAACAGTAGGCTCATTCTAACTCCTGTCAGGGAACAGAGCTAACCATGAAAATCTTCATTAAGCCTTTCACTGCTCCTTGTAGCATCTGTGGTTTCTTTGGATCCTGAAAGTCCCTGAAGCCCTTTGCTCTGAAATAACAATTGACTCATTCAGACTTCAATTGGGTTGCATCAAAATCGATCACCGTGAAGGGTTTTTTGTCTCTTTCAGAATTCCTCCTCTCCTCCAGTCTTTTATTGGTTACGAAGAGAAAATTAATCCTGCAGATTCTGCACATTCAGGTGGCTTGTCTGTTGTTGCTAATGATCCTTTAGAGATTCGTAGAACTGCACAAATCTATCTCTTTTGTGCATTTTAAAATTCTACACTTTTAAAAGTTTGTGGAATCCTATGAGCCATTAATCTGGAACAAAGTTTTGGGGGAACTCAGCTACCTGATTCGTTCTTCACTAGGTATCCCCAGCTTCTTTCAAAGCTCCTGTACTTCGATTCATCGTCATTAAACAAAAGATTGAAGAAACTCGACTGCTAGCATACTCAAACCCATCGCACCGCAATTTCACTCTCTCTCTCTCTCGAAAGTGTTCCATTTGAACTTCCAATGCGTGAAGCTGTTTATTTTGTAGTGTACGTTGTTTCCTTCAATTTATCATCGTTCCAACGCAGAAAAAATGAAAAGGCTTTTACTGCATAGAACCTCATATCTTGTTCTACAGTCTCCGTTAATTTTTATGTGTTGAACGACAACATTTCATCTGATTGTTCCCTCGAACAGTCATAATGGCGCCCAGTGCAAGCCCATAGCAAAAGTTTGTTTTAAGTCAAAATTAATGGCGCCGAAAGCGAGCCAAAGTCTTATGATTTTTGAGATTCATACAAACCCTAAAGCGTAGCAACATATTGCCACATTTTTTTTCTTTACAATGGCGCCCAACATGAGACCATAACTAACGAACTTCCTCAAGTTTCTCTTTCTAAAACTGTACGGTATTCATCAGTTTGATATGGGGACTGATTATCATCATCTCAAGTATTTTCAAAAATTCAGCACATCTTCCTGACTATGTGACATGTTTCAAAGCTCACGTTGAACACACCACCAAATGGCAATTATTCAAATTAAAAAAAAAAAAAACAAACGACAAACAAAACTCAAAACTTTCTCTCTTGTAATGGCCGCCGAAAGATGTATGTTCCCTCTCGCCACCACCACCACCACAGTCACCAGCAATTTGTGGCAACTTTTCACATTCAATTAGCCTCGAAACTATAAATTACAGATTTCACTCTCGTAAAATTTGATAACAAGCTCCGGCATAAATTTCAAAACTTCCTTCCTCCTGATTCACTTTCGCTCCCTGCCCCAACCACTTCCCACCGAAGGAGAACTTCTTCCGCAACTTCCTTGGCTAGAACTCAAATCGCCTCCAATGGGACAACGATAACAGGCAAGCCCTGGACTGACTCGCCTCAAGCCTTATACAGAAATTGTACAACTTTTAATAATGTTAAACGATTTTATCTCAAGGTAAGACGTGCCACCCGCACCACCGCACGTCCTCCTTGTTTGCATTTTGAATAAAACATTCAACGAAATCCTGACGCAACTTTGGCCGGCGAAATTGAAAGCTTGCCGCACACCTTACGCCCGCTCGCAAAGTTTGTCGGCAAAGATGTACCGCACTGTGCCGGTGTTAAAGACAAACAAGAAGTCCAATTTGAGGTAGTTGCCCAGCAGGGGCAGGCAGGGGAGCCGGAGAGCGTTTCTTTTACCGATCCTGGTCATTCATGGCGAGATGAGATTGAAATGAATTTCTGAGTGGACGACCGGCAATTGGGACAGTGTCACTTGCTCGCTGTCAAATATTTGACAAATCAAGTGAAATCGCATGAATAACCGGTGCCAGGTGGGCCAGCTGGAAGTTGATGTGATGTTTTTGAGTGCAGTTCGAAAAAGTTTTTCCAAGATGGACAACGAAATTTTGCCGGAGATTTCCATGGAGTTTCGAGGACAATGACAAAAGTTGTCGTGTGTGGTTCGGGAATACATTTTTCGGAATATGGTAAACCTGTGGTTTAGCTGAATTGAATTCTGACCGCAATCAAAAGTTGACAGAGTGGATAGGGTGTTGGTGATCTGCATACACTGCATAAAACCCTTTGCATGAGGACTCAATAGCTATACTTGCCCTGCTAGGCATGCAAAGTGGCATATCCTAGCAGAGCTCGGTTGTATTACGAAGTCAATTACTTTAATTAGGAAGGAAACTGCATGAGTGGAATCCTTTAACGAAAACCGGCGTAGAAAACGTTTGAATGCATGGAAAGGAATGAAGCATTCGAAATAACAAGGAGTCCCAATGAATTCCTAATAACTTATCAAGTGGAACCTATTGAGGGTCCGAACCTGAGCTATCGCTGCCCTTCATCATTGACGGTCCTGTGCACGCTGCTGTTAGTCAACAACACCCAATATTCTTACGCCCGCGATGACTTGGTCTTTTTACCGAGATTCTTCCTGATTCCTTCGGAGACCCTTTTTGCTGGAACACTGGTAATCATTCTCTCTATGCCTTTCAGGCTCCATCGACATCTTCGTACAGCTCACGGTTTTGTTTTCTCCTCCATTCGCCTTCCTCGCTGACAGGGATATACATCCGAAGTAGAATTTCTCTTTCAGAGACACTAAGAATCAAGTCAGCAGTTTTCAACAGAAATTACTTCGCATTTATTTAATACAAGGTACTGAACTACACGTGAATCACAGGACGCCACGTTTCGTGGACACACCGGACTCGCCACGTTCATTTGGAATCCTCTTTTGCATCGAATGGTGAACCGAATGGTCATGTGTGCATGTCACGTGTTGCATTTCTCCCGTCGAGAAAATCATGCGATGCAGGTGTATCTCCCCGTGCCACCATCATCCACTCATTGCCGTCGTTCTTGTGTTTTTTTCTTCTGATTTCTTCATCAAAGGGTGATGCTACAGTCCGGGAGGGACCTGGATCTTAATCTCTTCCACAGGTACGTCCTATCACCACCTGCCTCCAATTTTACAACCCAACTTGGTTGAGGTCCTTCTCTACTTGTGTGCTTCATCTTAGACGAGGTCGTTGCCTGTTGCATTGTTCCAATGGCTGGGTTTAAAGCAATGTCTACTTACCACTGACGTTTGACTAGTCACATACTGCTGCCCCGCACAGTCTATTGAGTTTATCGCGAAATCTTCTCCTCCAGACATTATCAACGCAAACAAGAACAAAAATCGCACGGAAAACTTTCTTGTCAGAAACTTTAACCATCCGCCTTTGTTGACGTCCAAGTTCCCACGTCGTAGAGCACAGAAATCGCCAAGATGTTGTACAAATCCAGCTTTCTCCATCAAAAGAGAGAGAGAGAGAAAGAGACAGACAGACCTCTTATATTCAATTGGTTCTTAGTCCCAAGAAAACTGAAACAAATTGACAAGATTGATTTTACGCTCGATTTTGGTACCGATCGTGACGCTTATGCTCTCGTTCAAAGTGGCCTCACCAGCGTCTGCCAAAAAGTGGCTCTGACACGCGAGAATGCTTCTGCGGTGGCTGCTGCTGGGCAAATTCAAGTGAATTTCGTTTTGGGGCGGAAGAAGCGGAGTTGAAATAGACGCAGTCCTTGACTGCCTCAAAATTTGTGCTGCACATTCTGGGGCTCTGTTCCAGTCGTTGATGTTGTGCGTCTTTCGCTGACGACAGCAATTACTTTCAATTGCTCTCATTCAAAGCCACATTTATTTTATCTGCTTCAATACCAGCAAACACTTACCTGATGGCTCGCTATGTTAATCCAATCACATCAGAGTCGGCCAAATAAGCCAGCAGCTGAACAGATTTTTCAAAGATCATGACTCTGGTGTTGACTTTTGAGTGTCGCTCTTTAAAGAAGGATGCTAGGATGCCTTATCCAAAACCTTTTTGTGACATTGAAGGTCTCGCTGAGTTCCTTATCCAGCTTGACAGCTGTGAGGTCTCTCCATAGTCGTCCTTTTAATGTTGACAAGCTTAAATGCAATGCCCTGTGCCTACGCACGCAGCCATATGCGGCCTTAAAATCCAAATATAGGTCGTGGATGTCGATTTGTATTTCTTGGTCCGTTTCCCGTACCTGGCAAAGTGTGAAGATCTATCATGGACTTTTGTGGCCTGGAACGACACTGATAAAGACCAATCAGACTATTCATGACTGGTTACAGGAGTTCACACAAAATTCCAGAGAGGAACTTGTACTCGGTGCCAAAAAGATTGATTCCTTGGTAAGCTGCGCGATCATAGAGAATTTCTCGTGAACAGGGGAACCGACACCGCGATTTGACTTCTCGGGGTTGCTGGTTCGTGTGCACATGCACGAGGAGGTGGATATGGAACTCTTGTCTATCGTCATCCAGGCTGAGTGAAACATTCTGCCTGACAGCGCTATTTGGATCCTCAGCGCCGGTCATCAGTCTGCAGAAATGATATTTTCAAATTGCCTGCTTCGATCTGCTACAAGCTGTCAATTCTTGCTCCTGAAGTCATAGGTCCGGAGTGTGCAAGCTGAAAAAAGGCACGTCATGCGACTTCTCTACATCCTCGTCCGCGGGCTTTCTAGCGTGATTCCGTTTCTGGATATGTTGTCATGACTCTAGCAAACAATTCTTCCTGACCCAGCTGAGCCGTGAAATCTCTTTGAACGGTCTTGGTGTCGTAGCTGAGTCATATATCGGACGCCCTTTCTAGATGATCGTAGAAGTCATTATTCCTGTTGTCATCCTTCTCCACTACGCGAGTGTAAGCGCAAATTGGGCTGATGTTCCTGTATTCAGTCTTAATGCGGATTATCATGAGGCCTTTACTCACCGCCTACTTTCCATATGTTTGTCTCGATCAACAACTCCACAGCATATCCAGAAACGGATGCAAATGTCACAGTTTTTCACAGTGTTTTCAACCAGACACTTTCCGCACTTTCTGTATGTCTGCTTCGTTGTAGTCCAAGGCTTCCATAAATTCTTCGGTTGCATGAGATCTGTTAACGAATCGCACATTTCACGCGCAGAACCGAAGATGAGTGCATATGCATAGACCCACGCCCGACCAGCTCACCAATTGCTTGGATGAGACTGATCCTAAGTGCTGAAATCGATTCCAGATTGTTGGCATAACGTCGATCCTTCACGGCTCCCGAAGAAAAATGGGCCAACGAGGTCAAGTTTAATCTCTTAGAAAGTCAATTGACATTGTCAAGAAACGACACTCACTTTGAAAATATGTTTTCAGCATTTCCCAACGTTGCTGACTTCCTGTCAAGATTCCCAGTGGAGAAAACATCCCTCAGTTCAAAGTGACATATGCGAAACACGGCATGACCCATCCTATTTATGGTGGAGACAATGTTCTTTTCCGACATGATTACAAACACGTTCCGCCGAGGAATCTTTCTCAAAATCTCTTATCGGTCACAAGCTTCACAATAAAATGATTTCAAGCCATTTAACGGCCTTATCGTGAGCTATAGAATGTAAGATCTACCTCTGAACAAGAAGCCTTGCCAAATCAAGTCTCATTTTACAACACAAGCCAATCTAAAGAGTTTTTACTTATCGCACAAAAATAATCCAACAAATGGCACGCGTTTCAACTTCTACGGCATGCAGACTCGAGAGCATAAAACAATCCCCCCTCTCACATGTGTGTCTGTACGCTTCTGACGACTTATTGGCCCCCTTAAGGCAAATCACACAACACGTTCACCAGCACAGAAAAGTTCAGGCAGCGCGGTGCTTTGCATATGTTTGTCAACTTGACATAAATTAGACCACCCTCGGCTCACTCGACGCGACTTTCGGCACCACTTCGCGTGCCATCCTCATTCCGCCTTGTGCGGCAAAGTCACAAGACAGATCCCGTCGTAATATGCCACTTAAACGGCTCCGATGCAAGCAGACGACAGAAAGTACAATTATTGTGTGCTCGCCTGCCCAGCATGATGAATGTTTCCCTCTTCACTCCTTGGGTGGTCGTCCGCCTTTGTTCGTGACTGGTGGCTGTTGAAAGGAGTAAGTTTTCATTCTTATTACCCGCACAGCCCGCGGAGGGAGGAAAAAGTAATTATCGCGGATAAGACGGAGGATAAGAATGATGCGCCCCGTTGAGGGGAGGGGGCGGGGGAAACAATCAATTTGGTTGTTGGGCATAATTAAAATGTTTCCCTTGTTGCATTTTATGTTTTCCTCCTTATCTCATTTCGCCGCTATCCGTTGTCTCAAGTTGAATGAGGAACGGGAAAAGAAATTCAATTTCACAGAACGAATTCATAATTTGAGTTCCTTTGTGGTTTTGTGAGACGAGCGCAAGGAGGAGTAGCGACTTTGCAAGGGCATTGTGGGCTGAATTGCAATTAACTTGAACAGGTCTTGAGGTTGTCTCGCTTCGTTGCAGATCGAGTGGCGCTCCGAGTCTTATCAGATCGGGGTAGTATTCAAATTTCGTTAAAAAGTCTTATGACTTGCTTGCATTTCAAAGAGTGTTCCGCATTCGCGTGAACTCCCCGGAAACCCATAAAACTCCAGGCAGACCTCCTCTTCAAGACAATTAAAGGAAACCCATAAAATGCAAAGGGACTCATTAGCCTCGTTAAAGGGGATCCATTTCGACAGCGACCCCAATGCCGGATGCACCGTGTCGCGTGTGTCCCTCGATCAATTCCCAGTGCAGGGGGCGCACGACACGGAACTCGTCAAACACGAAGCCCCCGCTGAATTAACCCAATTTTTCGCCACGAAATCGTTCACCTATCGATTTTCACTTGACACCCTTCGACGTGCCCTCCCCGCCGTCGCACGTAACTCATTCATTCATAATCTCCTCACCCATCTGCTTGTCGTTTCAGAGAGAGGATAACACACGTAAAGTCACCAGTCAGCAGCAAGGGAAAAGTCGCCGCGTCGATGACAGTCGAGTCTAGTGGCGGTGTATTGACATTCAAACAGGCGATGTCTGGTGCTGTGTCGCCCCAATATGCGGCCACCTCGCCCATCCACATGGGCTCCACCAGTGCAATGGCATCCGTTCTGGAGACAGCAACAGATGGCAGCATATCGCCCACCCCATCAGCCAACGTGACCAGAGGTGACTCCATTGTTGTGGGCGGCGGAGGCGGCGGGGGTTTCTTTTGTGGCAGCTCTGCAACCATAGCGCAATTGGGAAGCAAACAGAAGCAACGTTTGAGGACCTCCAGCATGCCGGCGGAGAGCAGAAAGGTAAACAGACATCATTGCATTCTTTTTTTTCAGACATTTTTTTTTTCGTGCCTTGCACATGTGTGAATGTTGTGACTCCCTGTTTGGCCTATCGAATGTCGTAAGTGATGGGGGTGCCCCAGTGTTTGACTTCTCGTTGGGGACAAGCCTCCCCGGATGCCGCATTGAATTGCATTAATTATTCAGTCCTCTGTGCGGATTAATTGGGGCGCGACAATGCTGTTTACAGTGGTGCCCGGCGAGTGGGTGGGTTCAATTAATGCTCCCTGGGGGCTGGGATGTTTACCGAATGGGATGGAGGGATGATGAAGAAGGGGTTCGTGTCGCAGCAGTGGAAGTCATGACAGATGTGCAAACTGTTTGGCATGCAAATCAAGGATTCGGTATTTGGAGAGGACCCCGTTTGAGGAAACTTCAAGCAAATTGAAGGAGGATGGGGAGGAGGCCAATCTAGGGTTCGTTGAACTTCCACAAAGTATCAGAAGTGCTTACTTGGATCTTGAATCTAAATTATATCTGTTGCAACTTACCGTCTGTGTTGGAATTCGGTCCAGAGAGGATAGACGGTCCTAAAAGATTCACAACGCACACAACTAATCATAGCTTCAGACCAAGCAGGACTTCCTCCCTCCGAAGCTTTTCAAACAAATCTCAAATTGAATCCGAAGAGATATTGAGCATAAGGAACAACTTCAAACTCCAATGAATGTCATTCATCCGTCCATCCGGCCACCCAGCCATCCATTCATCAAGTAAATTCAACGGAAACACAAACCATTCCCAGAACAAACAATTTCCAACAGCCACTAGCAAGACAAACATTCTCTTCAGCTTACCGGGGCTTCGGCTGCGTTCTAGAGTCCACCGCCACACACACACAATACTTTCCATTACCAAGGAGTCTTCCACGCCAGAGTGGTGGCCACAAGAGCACACGATGCCACCACATCATTGCTTCCCGAGCGCACGTTCTGAACCTCAGCAACCAAAGGACCTGGCCGTCATTGGATCCCTCCTCCTCCTCTCTCTCTCTCTCTCTCTCTCTTTCTCTCTCTCTCTCTCTAGCCAGATTAAGAAGCCAACGAACTCCTTTTATTTTAATTGCAACCATTCATTCCAAGCAATGGATCCTGGTTCCGCCTACAGGAGCTTATGGTTCTTTCCCATTTTTGATTGCATTAAGTCGCCCCGCATCGAGTTTCGCCACCGCCACCACCGGTGGGATGTGGCGGCGGAAAAAACAGCTGCCATGGCCAGGTTGCATTTTCCATTTAGGCGGCGGCAGTTTTCTGGAAAAAATGGTAATTTTACAGAGCGGGGGAGAGGATTCCTGGAAATGCAGTCTGTTGTAAAATCGGGGAGAAAGCAAACGAATTAAAATCCCTTGTTGGAATTTTTGTATGCACAGCTCTTTGCGTTCCGTAGGCTTTGCGAGCTATTTGTGGAATATTACGGCAGGGTTCCGGCTAACCGGGGATACGTACGTATGTTTACATGGTGGCTGTGGATGGATTTAAAGGGACTCTTGAATGTTTGCCTTTAAAAGAGAGTTATGAAGAAACCTTCTGGTGAGGAGATGATTGAGGGGGACTTTTGAAAAGGCGACTTTTAGACAGCCACAAGGATTTGGAATGAACTTGAGACTTCACACGAAACCAAACATATTAAGGAAAAATGCAAAACTTCGGCTAAAAGGGGGCCATTTGTGTTTGGATCTAATGCATGCGCCTTCAGCTCTTGTATTATACCTACAATTGAGTTTTTCGTGACATACTGTATTCCCCAATGAACCTAAACAGTCAAACTGTAACAGATATCCGAGTATAGGGCAATTGGTTAGGCACACACAGCTCGGTATCTCGGTCAGACATTGAGTAATGTTTGTTTTTAATGCGTGTTCGGGGATACACGGCCTTTTGCGCAGCCCCACAGAAACGAATCTAACGGTGTCAAATCGTTGTTAGATTTACTTGACCGGGTAACGTCGCACGCAATAAAGCCATAATTAGTTATATTGTGTGGCTTGTTGCCTCGTTTTTTGGGAACGTTTTCAATCATCCAGGTCACAACATTTAATTACTTGTAAAAAAACTCAGTTTTCACTCAACCATATCGCTTCGAATTGACTGCCTCTTGACATCTTTGAAGAAATACAGACCAGTGACACATTTTGAGCATAGAGCACACCAAACAGTTACTTTGTCTGGATGCAGCCGCATGTCTTCGATCACTAGTGGGTTTTCTAAGCCACGTCTTCGGCAGATTTGCTTGTTAACCTGCTCACCCAATAAGAAATATGTCTCAGCACTGAAGAAAATGTTGTTCGAAAAATCGGTGTTCCAACACACAAATAAGGCCAGTATTCATTTGTTACGTAAGTTGAAAATTAGAATGGAGATAATGAAGTGTACCACGCATTCGATTGCTGTCGATTATGACACCCAAAATAATCGCTTAATGCGCCAGAAGTGGATACGTTTGAATTAACATTTTTGTAGTAAGTAAATTGAACGCGTTGTTGATTTTGAAGTGATTCAATACCATAATCGGCAAACGTTCAAACTAATATTGTGACACTTTAACTGATAGCTGAACCAGTACTACGCACTAAAAGGAATCTTCATCACTCGCCTTCTACTAATCCATACTTCTCTTCTTTCTTCTTTACAAGTAAATTTAAATGCTTATATACTGTCAGCGAAGAGCTCGGACAGACACTTTTCACAAGCCTCTTTTGAGTTCAACTTCACACCACCAAGGGCTTTCTCCATTGACAGGAACAGGTGATAATCACTTGGCGCTATGTCCGGGCTATATGGTGGATACGATAAAACCTCCCAGCCGAGCTACCGTAGCTTCTGAGGAGTCATCAACGAGGTGTGTGGTCTGGCGTTATCCTGGTGAAACACTACAACCTTCCTGTTGGAAAATTTAGGATCCTTCTGGTCGATCGCCTGCTTCAAACGGTTCAGTTGTTCGCAGTAGATGGTAGAAATAAGCGTATTGGATCAGCTCATAATGGATGATTTGGGTTTGGGACGATTCACCGGCCTTCAACCACGACTGTTTTCGCTTGATATTGTCGTATATGATCCATTTTCCATTTTAAGAATGTGTCGAGTTCGTTCCGTTTCAGCCGCACATCGCAGGCGTTGATTCGGTCCAGAAGGTTTTTTGCGTCAAATCATGCATCTGCATGTATCCAGCCTTCTGCAGATGGTTTAAAATGGTTTGGTAACTAACTACCATGTCTTGGGTGATGTCACGAGATGCCACATGTCGGTCTCTGAATCGTCGTTTTCACCGGCTCTGAATCGTCGAAACCATTCCTCTGCGGTTCGAAGTGATATAGTACCATCCCCCAAAACACCATTAATCTCACGGAACGTTTCTCTGGCGGATTTGCTTTTAACAAAGGAAAACTTCAATATAGCGCGAATTTTGGTGTTAGTAAACTCCATGTTTACACGTCTATAACTGTTGAACGTAATATCCAAACTAATCATGCATAGCGTCCTTTTGTAGGCTATATCAAGAGTTTCAAATGATGTATAGTATTGCCAGATACGAGCTCTGTAGGGCTTTGTACATAGCCGGATAATTCAGATCCTTAGGCGGATGTGGGATATTTGCAGAAGAAGGTTAAGACTTTGAAAGCAGGCATAAGAATATTTTCGGACTTTTGAGACATACTCTGGAGAGTCTGTCGAGCATTCTTAGAAACTGGGTGGTCTATTGATCAAAAATGTGCAATATTTGCAACATTTTCTGGCGTTGGGGGGGAATACAAATTAATTTTCAGAATTTGTAACATCTAGGGACCATTTAAAACTCTGAAGCATAAAATTCCAGGTTGTCGTACGTTCTCAAAGAAATTTCATACTCAGACTCATTCAGCTTCTGAGAAGTACTCGTATGTTAGACATGCACTGAAAAATACGCCAAAGATATTTAGAATCTGGATCGTCTGTTGAGCGTTTTCGCACATACGTTTGTTAAAGCCTTTCACCGCTTGCGGTGCAGGTGCAACATCTTAAGACACAAGGGTGTTTCTTGAACTCTGGGGCGTATGCGGAACATTTTCAAATTATCGAGTATGTGGGGAAATTTGTCGAAAAGTTTAAGACGCTGGGGCATATTTTGAACATTTTCAGACCCATCGTATCGTATGTGGTCGTAGTCTACAATTATGAGATGTGCATAAGGACATTTTTCATTGCTTCCTGGTTACACTATGGTCTCCATAGTGCTTGCTTTTTAAGCTTCTCGACTGTTTTAAATGCCATCGACGGTGGTTCTCTAAGCGGCGTTGTTAAACGACAAACAAGTAGGGACTTCAAAAGCAAGCTCACAAAATTCCACATTCTACATTTATGTTCAAAACTAATTTTATTTGCATAGGTACCCTTTCTGATCCGAAATATTTAGCTTAAAAACGAATTTCTAGAACTAGAGCTTTCAAAAATTAAATTTTTGATGCGCAAAGATGTCCCTTTTTTATGAGAAATTCGAATTGTTTTACATAACTTTTGAATTTGTTCGCGTATTTTTTACATCGTCCCGGTGTCCGGTTTTTACATTATCGAAATCAGATCCGTGATAGGGGTTTGTATTTTGCAAGTTCAACCTCTGCCATTAAACACAACTGAAGTAGAAGTATTCGGTGGATATCAAAATGTGATCAAATCGCTTGTTGTATCCTTACATATTCTAATGATGCATTGGTCCTGGTTCGTCCATGTCCGTGTGCACGAAATCGCCCATTCTTCGGTACCGCCGCTATAAGCAATGTTCGTTGGCTTGATTCTAATCTCCGATGCTGCTATGTGCACTCCACCCCTTTCTTGCACTAGGGTGAGAAGTATTACCCACTATTACATGTCGGTCGTAGGTTGTCACTCTACTTGTTGTCGCCGTCCGGTCGTGTATTTGGCCATGCTGCCATCGGGTAGGCGTCTGTGTAAACACACGTGTTTTTTGGCGCTGCCGTTGGGAGCAATATTTGCACTTACTCCGATTGCACATTTGTTTCGCTTCAGGATGGCGTTGAGCGAACTTGATGTTCTTCCTCCCTTCTTTGTGCTCTGTTGTTCGTCGCTATCGCTCCGCTGCTTTTGGTTGATTTTGAACAACAATAATTCCGCATATCTATTCTGCACTAAGTCTTGTTAATCTGTTATTCATTCTTTTGTATTTGAAGACTTACGCAAAGACAGTATGGTCAGAAAACCCCTTTAGCTGCTGGCTTCTCAATTTTCAACTTGAAACCCCCATTTCTCACCGATAACCCGTACTCCCATCTGCAACAATTGAAAATGCTTAATAACACGGCGACCTTCCTTAAGCTTAATAGATTCAAAAGCGCCTCAGTAAGCTTGCCAAATCCTTAAAGTCAACAATCTCACCTCACTTTCAAAGACACCACTCCGCTGAGTACGCTTCTCAAGTACCTACTCGTATAACTTTAAGTAAAGCGCCTTCTTGAAGTGAGGAAAAGTTATTTTTGTACAATCTGCGAATGGTCGGTGTGCGCTTCCCATGTGCACCCGCTTGGATTCAATTAAACAAAAGTCAACCCCCACCGCCCATCCCTCCCGCGTTGTCAGTCGACCGAAATAAATTCGATCACACTCACTCGTGTGTTTTCTATTCTCCTTCCAGCCACGTCTCGCCGACACTCGACGTGCAGCGATTCATTGTGCCGACCTCGACCTGGAATACTATCGCCTGCGGAGCTTCAGCATCACATCGCACGGCGTCTGCAATTTAGGCGACTCCCTTCGGTAAGTGTGTGCCTCTAAAAATAGCCTTGATTTCCTATAAACACCATCTCTGCCTCTCTCTCTCTTCCTCTTTGTCTTACTTCCCATTAGAAGCCGAAGATCACGTTCCATTAATTCAGTCACATCAACGGGCACATCCAACAGTGGCAAGGATCGCAACAACAGGTTGGTACCCTCGATACACACGCACACACGTCCCCCTCCGGGAGCTAATTAAATCAATTCATTTCCGTGGCACCACCTGTGTTTGATTACATTTACAGCAATGCGTCGAGGACGTCGGGCGACATCATCCTGGATCAGGAGAAACGTGAGGCGCAGGGCAAGGGTCAGATACCTGCATATAAGATCGCAATGCTCGGGGCTTCCGGCGTCGGCAAGACAGCGTTAACATATCAATTTACAACATCCGATTACATCTGTGCTTACGACTTGAGTTTGGGTAAGTTATCTTTTCTTCCCACTCCTACCACTTGGCAGGCACTCCAGTGACAAGGGTCTGCGTCGTCGGCAGAGCACAATTGACAGAAGAAGCGCTTGTATTCATTTGCATTTTAATTAAATGAGGGGCGCCCGGGTTTGTTTGGGATGCGAGACGGGGTGCTGAGTGCCCTGTCACTTTAATTGGTCAACATGAGGGGCCCTGAATGTGGCGGTGAGCGCTTGTTGATTCCAATCAGCGACAATGGCTTTGGATGTTCATTACGACGCACCTTACGGACGGTTCTCTAATAAAGTCGGAATCGAGGTTAATGAAGCGGACTAAGAGCTGGACATTTGATTCGATTTGTCGGAGCGGAACGCCTGCCTATCTGGCGCACCTTTCATCAATCATTCATTCGGAGTCGCAGAAGCTCTTTAATCCAAAAGGTCAGATGATATCCCTTCGTGTCTGCCGGGAATTTCTGAACAGGTGGTGGGACATTTTGGACTAATTGAATGCGAACGTCTTTGGGGTTGTTGGACAATGTCTTGCCTCGTTTTTGAAGACTTCTGGATGTGACTCAAGAGACTTTAATTAAAATCTACTGCAGGGGGGCAATCCAGTCCCCAATTAAGGTCGGACTGCATTAAGGCACATCGACTAAGTTGAGGGAATGTCTCCTCTTTTTATCTTTCCTAATTCTCTTTACTCCATGTCCTTTAAACTCACTCAACTCTCCTCCCATCTTTCTAATTACAGCATTTTTCAACCACTTCCACTTCTCCAACATCCAATCATGTCCCAAAAAAACAACGCATTCCCTTGACAAAGAAACCCAGTTGATGGTGTAATGAATCGCCAATCGGAGTGAAAGCCCCTCAGCCCCTCCGCTCACCCATCAAAGACGAGGGTCACTCTTGCGGCTGACAATTATCGACAGTCCTCTCTGCAACAGTTGCTCTCATTTGACCGGGGCGACCAATAAATATTCAAAGCTTTTGCCATCGATGGACCCTTTCGACCCTCAAATTGACAGTTTTTTTGCGAAAAGTTTTCCCTGTCCGTTGCCGGAAAGAGGCAAACACAATGATCGCTTTAGCTGTCAGTGTGACGGCGATGACGGTGGTCCCCGGGAGTCTGTGAATAGTTTCAAGCTATTCCCTCCCTCGCCGCCCCCCCTGCGTTTAGCATATAAATGGAATATTAAGTGAATATTTTTGTCATCCTTTTTGCGCTTCGATTAGCAGGCTCTCATGCCAGCGATTGGGCGGAGGAGCTTGTCATTGTTTCTGGTGAATAATAAATGCAACAAATGCGAAGAAGTGGACTGTGGTTGGGGGGAAATCTCACGAAGACGGCTGAATGGAAAATTCAGAGCTGTAGGTGATCAATCATCGGGGTATAAATCACGTCTGCCGTGGCCTGGGATTGCGTGTGGAGACGCACGAACACGGACACCGACGTTGCATGACTGATAGGGTTTACACGTAAGAATGCAATCATACATGCGACACAAGTTGTCACACGCTGTATACTTCATCGTCAATGTGCGGCGGCTGGTGGTGTGACAAAAGGATCGGTGTGCGAAATTAGCACGACGTATGTTGAAGGCGGGGTGTGTGACGTGGTGATTTATTTGCATGCGCCTGCAACCGCGAAATGTTAATTAGTTGTTGCTTGCACAAGGATTGCAAGGAACTGCTCGACGATGATCACAGATACTTGGGGGAGCTGGAAGAGAGAGAAAGGTGCTGACATCTGAAATCAGAAACTGCGAAAGACTTTACTTTATTGCGGACGTATTTCGTTTTCTATTGAAAATGCATAATCATCAGATCAATAAATCAGAGGTTAATGATGATCTACAGGGTGGGACAGTTGTTTCCTGATAGTGACTGAAATCAGTATCACACTGCTTCCCCGAATGAAATGATTCGCTTTACGCATCAGAAACGTTGGAACATAGTAAGATCCTGCTTCCAAAAGGAGTACTGCTTCCAAAAGGAGTACTGCTTCCAAAAGGAGTACTGCTTCCAAAAGGAGTGTCCTGATGATGTTATTTTACCGTCTCGGTGATGCGGTATGACCCTATATCTTGAGAATCATAGAGAACAAATAATATGCCAAAGCCCCAATACGTGACTTGCACACCGATGGCTTTATGAAAGTCTTGAAGAATGGAAAAATGCTCTACAGCAAAGTCAGCCAAAGACGGTACTTTAACGACATTGTATATCACAATTAAAGAAAAAAATTAATTTTGTTAAATTTATTGTATTTTTAAAAAGAAACATTAAAAAAAAGCACAGTGGGTTTTTCTATCGACCATCTTTGGCGAATGGACAGAACTTCGGCGTTGACCTACACACACTGATGGCTTACACCTACACGTCGAAGGTCTAGATTCGTTTGACGGAACACCACACATTTCTTCACAACACCACCTCCTTTTTATTGCTCACTCAAAGAGTACTAACTTGAAAAGCTTCTCAAATTTCGCCGTTCGGAGTCGAGTTGTTGCTGTTGAAGCTAGGTCTAGGTCCCTTGTGGTCTGTAGTGCCACTCAATTATTCTTATTATTCGCCAAAGAATTGACTGGCTTTTGAATTTTTTGTGAGCTCCCCATGAAGGTCTCACATTTTCTCACACCCCTGCAATTTAAGCACATTGTTATCTTATATCAGAAGACAGGAGTAAAATGTTCTTCATCTTCTTAAGGTGATGCTTCACACCCTTTCGAGCTAGTACGCTCTCTACCCAGCTCCTCCTCCTTTTAAACACCAAGTTGATGGTGATTCTTCTTCTCTTGTGTCCGCCATCTCAGATGAGGTAGGTTGTCAAAATCACTCGAATTGAAAAAAAAGCCGTGCTATCCGTTCACTCCACAGGACTGAGGCATATAACTTCGAATTAACAAATGGGAAAGCAAGCCGTACTTGGCTCTTCATTTTCCTCTTTTTCTGCGATTGACCACGAGAGTTTAAGGTCCTAAATAAATAAATAAATGTTCAATTGTTTTTGGAGACTCTTTTTTGTCTTGGGATTTTAACTGGGCTCAGATCTTACTTTGAAGTTTTCAAAAATCGCTTTATCCGCAGATGGCTGATTAGAATCATCTCCTCCAGACGGCATGACGAAAAATCGCAAATCAAACTTTTCTCTCAAATTCAAGATCAAGTTTCTGTACCAAGGAGCTGAGAAAAAATTATCAAGGTTCTGTACAAAACCATTTCATTTACCTCTTGACTCCAAGGAAACAGAGATAGGCAAGGGTGATTAAACGCACGTACAAGTGCTCTTATCCAACAAAGTACAGGCCGACGATGATGATGCTCTGACTTCGATGCTGTTCGGTTTTCCTTGATTCGATGTTGTGCTGTCTTCCTCGATGACAGCATATACTTTGTGTTGTAAGCATTAACAGTCAGACCCATTCCTAGCGTCTTTTCTACCAATGCCGGCAAATACCTCACTGAAGGCTCGATGACAGCTTAACGTCATCAACAAAGCTAACTGCCTTTGGTGTTGACTTGTGTGTTTCGCACGATTCGCTCAAGAATGACTTTGAAAATGTCATACAACAGAGCATTGCCTTGTACTGAGCCTTTTTTGATATTGAAGTTCTTGATGAGTTTATTGCTGATCTTGTCGGAGCAAGAACAGCTCCCCTTAATCCACCTACACAGTATGATGAGTTTGGTACAAATGCTATATTTAGGCTTTGAACTGTACTCTAACTCGAACTGTCTCTTTACACGGTGTTATATGTGGCCTTTGAGTTGACGAACAGCTAGTGGGGACTCAATTGGTCAAGACTTCTAGATCAACTTTTGATGTTTAGGCTTAAGCTGAGTAGTTTTTTTTGTAAGCCCTAGAAGGCTGAAATTGATGATTTTCCTCAGAAATCTTCAAATCGAAGACCACCCATGTGAAACCAGTCCGCCATTCACATCTTTGTAAATGTTCAGCCTCGTTCGGCTGATCCGGCGTGGCATGATCTCGGTGGCCCATTAACACAGCTTCAGGTGAGATACTTTTAAGTCACAAGTGTGGACGTGTCTAATGCGGAATGAATGTGCCATGTAGCGCCGTCATGTTGAGACCACATGCGGTGCAACGTCCACGTCATAAGATTCGTTCCAAATAAATGATAATCATGAAGTTAATGCTGATTGCATGACCAACGTTAAGACATATCAAATCTACAGGTCATCGCTGCAAAAATCGGAATGCTTTCGACTCTCTTGTGTTTCAGTTAAACTCGACAATATTGTTTGTTAAACTAATAAGTCCTCTAGTTGCCCCAGATCCCAATTTAGCTGAAGATGATTTTTCTGAAAATGAGAGTCTCCTTCCAACCAGATTTTGGCAGGCTAACGAAGAACAAAGAAATATTTGCATTATTACACCGCTGTCCACAGGAAAATTTCAATCATGAAATCTTGTAGTATTATCGCTCAGAAAGTGGCTCTCTCTAGCCTACTCTACCTACTTCCTTAGAAAAGGAAGAATAAGAGCAATATCATCTTTAGAAGGATACTTGTCCTGCCCGTATTATCCCATCAGGAAATGTCGAAACGCATGAAAAAAATTATCCTGTTGGAAAGTTTTTCCGCCACATGATATATTTCTGATTGACGTTCAATTTCATTTAAAAATTGCTTCTCTCAAAAGAAAACATAATAAAATACAAAATCGAAAAATCGCCACATTTGATTAACAATTAAAACGCGCCGATTTATTGAAATGCACTCAACCACAGCACACTTCACGATTGTGAAATGTGAAAAGCCAAAATTAATATCCGCCAAAATTGCACCAACCTACGAACACCCCCTCCTGGAAAAAAAATCAAACAAATTACGTTCAATTCGCGTCACAGAAAGCCCATCAACAGCCACGCCATACACCGGAACAGCAAATGAGTTCACTGACCACCAGCAACACTGCACGGCTGCGAAACGTGTCCAACGTACCACTGCACACACTCAAGTACAGTACTGACTGAGAATATTTTCATCAAGTCATTAAATCACGAAACACCATAAAGCTGTCGTGACGTCCACCCCAGGCTGCAGAAGCGGTTCCGTAAATTGTTGCAGGATAACTGCGTGCAACTGAAAATCATGCAATCGCCCCAATCTAGGATAATCAAGTTGTAATGCTGGTTTTTATGATGCCCATGTAAATGATTTTGATTTTACGGCGACCACTTCGTGATGATGAGCACTTTGGGTAGGTGGGTGTTGGGCTTTTAATTGCTCCCGTCTAGATGGCGCATGTCATTCGTTGTGTAACTGTAACCGTGACTGATGTGGGGGGCGGTGAAGATATAATCTGTCTGTGAAAGTATACGCTTAATCGATGTAATTACGACAAATTGGAGGCGGAATGTGTGCTCGATTAGACTTCGGAGAAATAAGCAATTTGGAGTTGTATTAAGTAAGAAAGTGGCGGTGGGGGGGACAGGTATTGTTTTACGAACATAACCCAGAAATGCATCGTATTGAGCATAAATCAAAGAATATGGTGCTGATGATAGTTTTTGTGGAACACGTCTAAGGGTACAAGCAGGAAGCAAGAATGGTCAAACGCATTTTTTTTATCGCAAGCAACAAAAATTAGTTTTTCGAACGACAAGTAAAATTAAGGCTTATTTAGGGCATGCTCTTATTACATTGTCCATTGCGCTTAATCTAGCAGGAAGTGAAACAGCTTGGCCACCTCACAGCGTCCCCTGGATCAGAACACCTGTTTTGTGGTGAACTAATGAATGCAGTGACTCCTACGGGAATCTAAGTAAGCGTAGCTGGGAAAGAATGTTATATTTGTAACAGTTTTGGGAATGTGTATGCTCTATGACAACACGTCAGGAAATGGACTCTGGTTGATAAATTTTGGGTTTTGGGGTACGCGATACCCACAAAGAGGGACCTGGTGGTCTTATGATTAATTAAGCGCCAACTAGATTGATCGACTGACTGCAATCGACATTTAACATTCTTCCGTCATTTTCGATGTCCGAATATTCCGAGTTGAAAACATTGACGCAGCTCATTTCTTTGTTGTAGCGAAGTAGAGAGAGGCGATCAGAAGAACCGCCGAAATTAAGCAAAGATTATCGGCAACAATGCGAAAAAATTGACAGCTACAACTTTGAGGTAGTTAAGGAGTTTGTCAACCACGAGGAAAACGTGAGCTCCACAACAGACACCTTATGGAGATTCGGAGCAGAATCAGCCTTGGCAACCGGTGTTATTTCGGTTTGTCAAAACAGCTAGAATCGAAACTCTTTACTCGAAGGACTAAAATAATGCTCTACAATACGCTTATCCTACCCGTATTCTTATACGGAGCCGAGTGCTTGACGATAAGCAAAATGAGAGAGCAGATTCTTGGTTCCGTTCCAAATATTTGGTCCCTGTCTGCGAGAAAGGTGGATGTATAGTTCGAAATCTGTCTGACTACAGTGACTCGCTGAAATCTGTCGACTACAGTGACTCGGCCACATCGAACGAATGGACAGCTAAGAAGGTTTTCAAATCCCAGCCACAGGGTTCGAGAAGGAGAAACGGGCCGAACCTCCGGTATAGAACCCAAGTGATTGCGAACGCCAGAGAGATTTGAAAACTGGAAGCAGCGTGTTCGAGACTGTCAAGAATGGAAGAAGGCTATACATAGCTTAGGTTCAGACTTAATAGGTCGAAGGGCTGATAAACAAACAATGACGTAGTGGAGACTCACAAGCTAAGGTTCACTATCTTTTGTAAATTGCTAAAAACACCCAAAGAGCAGCCTTTCTCTTCTCATAAAAGATGCACAACACGAGTAGTTGCTAAACCCTGGTCCCTGTGGACTCTTAATGTTCGCCAATGCCTGCACTTACGATGCAATAGAAGAAGAATAAAAACACAGTCCATGATGTGCTATGCTACAAAGAAAAGGGCCAGCTTTTGAAGTTAAATACAGGTAGGTCAGTGCAGGAGAAGGATTCGTGGTCTTTAAGAACAGTAAGGGACAAGAACCAGCATCTCAATGCAGGATTAAAGTCAGAAAGTTTTGTGACAAGGAAAGAGAATTTTTCAGTCTATACAAACTCCGGGCCGATGGCATTCGGAGCGTGAACATACAACTGGTACTGGAGTTCAGAATGAATGCTCCAATCAATTTCATAGATGATGGAAAAAAATTCCGTCCATTGACTGAAGTCGAACTTAGCTGTTGGATCTGTTGGTCTATCAGGAGATCTCTATAAAGCAGCTGGTGATGCACTGGATAGGGTCATGCACCACCTCATCCATTAGATATAATCTGAGAAAAGCATGAAGATTTTTGAAATCACCGTGTCGTTTGCCCGATGCCCTACGACAAGATCCGCTCTGCCGTTTAGTGTGAATTCCTGCAACAAGTCATGAACAGTCTGATCGGTTCTTATCCGTGTGGTTTTAGGCCAGGGAAGTTCACTTTAGTTTTTTACACTGCTGTAAACCATGGTGATGATAATGACAATAAAGATGAAGAAGAAAGAGAACGGAAAAGGGACGAGGAAGAAAAATGATCCTATAAAATATTCAAATCGACATGCTTCACCTTCGATATCAAGTTCGCATATGACGTACTTAAAGAAAAGCTATACAATGCTTTGCCTGGCTTTGACAATCCTCACAAGCTTAGACAGATGACGATGGGAAAGTTTCGCTGCTCCGCCAAGATCGGCACCTTTACTGTCAAAAATGGGTGTTGACAGGACGACGTGCGACATCACCTGTACATGATATAATCATGATCATGCAAAATATACAAGCCAACACTTGAGGTTCTATCTTCCGAAAACCCGTTCAACTGATGGTTTACACCGACGATATTGACACTGTGAGCTGTCAAAGAGGTAATCGCAGCCATAAAAATGGAGGCGCCAAACTGTGCTTAACGTTAGCCAAATATAAACTTGAATTGTGCCGCTGTAGGGAAAGGAGGTGGAAAAGAGGCATAGCATCAACCTCTCGTACAGAGTGTCACAAAAACATCAAAAAGAACAATATCAGCACCCAAACGAAGCGCGGAATAACACTGGGCAATCACTGTGTTTCCGGATTCAAGGGTAAATTGAGCAGTAGACGCGATCAAGCTTCTTTTTTAAGAATTTTCTAAATATCACAATTTGCTTTATGCTGCAGAACATTATTTAAAGCGGATGAAGAAGCTTTCAGTCTTTTCGGAAAAAAGTCATGAGTACTACTTGTAATCCTTTTTGTTTTCAACTTCGAACTACAGAGACTATACCTTGGCATACGCTATTTCATGTGCCTTTGAACAAAATCTATAAAATGCTTAGCCACTAAATGTCAGAGATATATAAAACATAGCCCCGGCATGAGGAGTCCTTGAATTAAAGCAAACTGGACAACGCAACAGACCGCATCCTCGATGGCGCAAATAAGTGACGAAAAACATAATTTAGCATGCAGTACGAAAATGAAGGTACATAGCTTACTAGGGGCCGTGATAGCTTTTGAGGCTTATTAGTCGAAACACACTTAAAGGAGAAGTTTCTGGATGAAGAGTAAAGACAGAGAGCTGGGTGCCCATCTTACCGTCCAGCGCACAAACTCTTCCACTAACCATCTGTATTAACCCTTCAAGGCTTCAAGGACAATTTGACAACCACAGAGTGCGCCTGACTGAATGTTACCACTTTTCAAAATGTTATAAACTTGAACTGATTCAAATGGTACCCACTATAATCAAAAAATTTACCATTACAGCTCAATTGGCGTGGTATTGTAATAAATCACAACCAGTTGGCAGACACTAGGATCAAGTAAACTTCCTCAGTTCGCAATTGTAAGGCCTTCCAAGTGAGTCCACCTGAATACCACCGTAATAAATTAAATTGTCCGCACAATTGCCTCGCTCTCTCTTTGTGGGCACATTCACCCAACACGATAAACCTTAATTAGTCTCCACTTCAAATGCTCCCTCAATTGCCGACAACAAGAATAACGCTTCGTTGCCCATTTATGCAATTTTCTGCAGTTCTCCTCTCGTCCATTTTGTCGCCCAAATCGCCCCAGTCTCGACCTCAACTACAATTGAATTCACTTAGCCGCAAACAAGTGGTCCCTCAAAATCACTGACCCTTTGTTCTGCACTTTCAGATGACGACTACGGGCAAAAGACTGTCTCCGTCCTTGTGGACGGCATCGAAACGGACCTGGAAATCATTGATCATCCCGCCTGTGAGATGTCGGTAAGTGCCCCGCTATTCCCTTCCATTTTCACACGCCCTCTCATCCATCTCTCTCTCTCTCTTGTTTGCAGACAGAGTCCTTCTGCTCCACTTACAACATCGACCTCTTTGTGGTGGTCTACTCGGTGGTGGACAGGTCCTCATTCAAAGCGGCGGAGAAGGTATTGCACTATTTGAAGGACAGCGAAATGCTGTTGACACGCGGTGCCATCCTCGTAGGCAACAAGACAGATCTGGAGCGGCATCGGGAAGTTACCCGGCAAAGTGAGTATCGCCCCCCTCCCCTTCGCAAGTCTCTCCTCGTCATGCTCTCTTACACACTCACAGATGGACGAAAGCTGGCGAAGGAAATCGCGTGCAAATTTATTGAGACGTCGTCGGGCCTCGATCACAACGTGGACGAGCTGCTTGTCGGCGTGGTGGCCCAGGTGAAGCTGAATCCCCAGAGAATCTCGAACCTGAGCGAAAAGGACCGCCAGCGACTGAATCTCCAGACGACAATTCAGAAGCACCGCCGCATGCACATGCAGCCGCGCAAAATTGTCCGCCAGACCAGCATGTGCCAGCAGGAGTCGGACGAGAACTCCTCGACACCGGCGAACCGCAACAAATCCGGCCCAGTCCGGAAGACAAACAAACGCACCCTCAACCTGGAGAGCATCCTGAAGATGGGCGAGAGCGAGCTCGAGGACGAGGATGAGATGTACCGCCTCAAGTCGAACGCCCGCAACAAGAAGGAGCACTTTAAGGTGATGACCACAGTCTTAGGCAACGGCGACAACGTCGGCCCGAGCAGTTGCAACTCATCCCCGAAGTCCCGGCACTCTTCGCACGAGTCCAGTTCTATGTCGGGTGGCGGCAGCAGTGGACGCAAAGACTCGTGTCACGCGGAGACAAGCTTGCTCGAGGACTGCAACAAGAAAGCGGTTTCAAAGCTCACCAACCGAACGAAGGTCTTCCTCTCATCGGTCCTGAAGTTCAAGAAGGCCATCAACGTGAAACGGAGGAGCTCGAGCAGCTGCAGTGACCTGTTTGTCATTTGAATGATGGACAACAATCGGGGCAGCAGACAGCCCCAGTGCGGACGTGAGACTTCTCCCACACGCGACGCAGTCTGGAGCTTCTTTTTTCTATCGATATACTCGTACACTCAAGGTTTCAAATTGACTAGCTAGTTTTCTTCTCTCCAAAGCATGTTCTTCCTCCACGGTTACAGGAACTCTAGGCAGTAAGTCGTTGCGGATGAGTGATGTGGTGTGTGCATGGAATTAGGTGTAGCTTCAGTTTTTGCTTGAATTTCAGTGAAATTTTCATCGCCTCGCTAATCCTCTGTGAACCCAACACAGATGTGCTTCTGATGACACTCATCAGCTGTCAGTTGGTAGCTGAAATGTTAAAGGGTTCGGGACCATAATTCAATTCACTGAAAAATATAATTTGGCTAATTTAGGAAACTTTCTTTGGTATTTGATTTTGGCTTTGTGTTGAGGGGAACAAAAGGAATGTGGGACAAATTCAGGAATTATGAATCTCGTAATGATGGTCAGTCTGCTTACGAGTAGTGCTCTTCGAGGCACTGCAAATCTTACCTTTAATTGAAACTGACATTCTGTGACGGACAAACGAGAGTAGGTTAAGTGGTGGTTACCTGAAACTTCAAACTGAATTTTCACTGCCGTGTGCCATCCCGATACCTCCGAACTAAATTGAAAATTGCAATATATGATTCTAGCAGTTCACTAATCCATTTATTAGAGGTCTAATAAAGGGTGTTGGTTAGATTTTCGAAAAACGTCTGAAACAGAACCGAGGACCTGTTCCAAAAATAGGTTGGAAATGTAGTTTCTTAACAAGCATTTTATGCGATGCGATGTCTTATGCGATGCTTTCATTTAATCAAAATGCGCCAATTCCCGGGAAAACAAAGAATAGTGTCGTCTACAAATATCTCTTTTAAATCAGTTTGAGTACTTTGACGAAAGAGAAGTCATAGCACTATTTGTTATTTCCAAAATTATTCAAGCAGCACTGCTCAACCTCTGTGGCTGACAACACTCAAAGCGTACCAGTTGTCGATGAAAAACTTCCTTAAATTTCTCTGTTCGAAGTTCGTAATAAACTAAAGGTCCCCCTATTCCTGAGAAAACAAATGCACGCTTGCAATGAGTAGTTACTGAAGAAGCTTGACCTTGGTCATTTGTGCTACAATTTCAACCCTTTCATACTTTTACGGTAGCTTATTGTGATTGCATGGATGAAAAATGAGGAACGTCTCAAGAGATTACATTTACAACACATGTGAGTCAGTCATTTTTCGTTGCCTGCCTTTATATAGAAGCTATTTGCCTTACTGAAGTTGAAGCAAGCTATTCACGTGAGAAGCAGCTCCTTTCAAAATCAAAGCAAAGCCATTTCAGATTGTCTTCGAAGTTTATTTATACTTCTTGTTAAAGCAGAAGATACTCCACAGTTAGAAATGGGTCCGGGCCTCAACCAATTTGCTTTCTGGTTTGCAAGGTCTCACTGCAGCTGTCTCTTGTAGCACACAGAAATTTGGTTGTGTGCCCGCTTAAGCGAGATCTCTGTTACTTAGTTCGGACCAAAAAACCCTTTGGGTCGTGTTGTTTATACAGACAGCAAATGTGATTTATCTGTAGAGGCTTTGCTGGACCCATGCCACCGTACAGTTCGAAGTTTAATGTTCTCCGCCAGAAAGAATCATCAAAAATAGAAATAGAAATAGAACCTAGAACCCCTCTTAAGCATATCAACAGATCTCCATTCAATAATTTCTTTGTTTCCACACCGAAAGTCTCCTGAAATCCTGATTGAGACCAACAACAACAAGGTAATTAAACCAGTCAATATAGGCTCCTTAGTTTCGTCTGAACATCTAAAATCTTGGAGGAGTGCTTGGACCTGCAATTTCACTCGATTGATAACTGCCTCCCCTGTCTCTACAACCGTATCTCTTTTATTTACACAATTTGAGTGCTAAAATTAATGATGTTTTGATTCCTGTCCAAGCCGCTCTACAGATTTTAACAGATTTATCTGAGATGCACAGTGCCAGCTCAATGAAATTCAAGCTAGTGACAAAAAAAAAACGATTTTGCGCTGAAATTGTTCACACGACATAATGATTTCTTTCGTAGAGTCGTCGCAAAACAATGTTTCGTGCTTAAGCGTTTATTTATCAGATGCATCTGATTTATCTCTTGGACTTCTTTTAAGCTTAATCTTCCTTTTTTGCAGTGCTACCCCACTGGAGCATTCAGACTTAAGGACTGGTCCATTGTGGTATCAGTCCTTGAGTCATTTTTGACTCTTTCCTACAAAGTCAAAAATTGAATAATTAAATCCCATTATTATTCTTCTTTTAACGGAACTGCTGTAGAAAGAGTTAATGAAAATATAAATTTTTTCATGAGGTTCCTCCTTAAAAGTCATAAAAAAAAGTCCTGCACAACTCATAAGAAAACAGGGTAACACAGGTTTTAATTTGAAGAAAAACACGCCAACCAACACCATCGACAGCATAACGAATGGCAACTCCAATTTATACAAGATTATACATCTTTATTCTTTAATCTCAAGCAAATACAAATACTATTATATCTCCTCAATTCAAAGAAGAGAAAGTCTTTTCAAACTTCTACCCAAACACAATTAGAAACATATCCCCACATAGCCAACTACATACCAAAAATGGACCATAGATTTGAAAACGTTCATCACACGAACAGCACAAGTCTGTAGAATAATCAAAAAAAAAGTAAAAAAAATAAAGAAAGTGTTATACAAAGTATATATTTAATAAAATTAGAAAAACAATACATGGAGACTGAATTAAGTAAAACTATGGAAATCAAATAAATAAAAACAAATAAATGAAAGTATGCGAGAACTTCCAAAAGAAAGCAACAAAAAAACATAAAAACATATTATGCTCAAAAACAAAATTTCACAGATATCTTGCATAAATGTACACCAACCACTTACATAACCTCTTAATGTATTACCGCTATACACAACTCTATACAACAGAAACTGTAAATGTTTTTAAACTCGAATAAGGCTGGAAAGAGAAAGTCCTTTCGATTTCCGCAATTAGTCACATACACGCGCCGCTCTGCTGAAGTGCGTAACATCCCTGTTTTATACTGTTCTGTAATATTTTGTAATTAACTATCTTGAATGTGTGTATGTACTGGAATAAAAACAAATAAAATCTAGATATGAGAACTTTTCACATTCAAAATGTGCTTGTTGTAAAATATTTTTTACTTATTTAAACATAAAATTCAACAAATAACAACAAAAGTGGTATACATGGTAGACGTAGCGATTGTTTATAAAATATTTAATAATATATATTTGACTATTGGTATGGTTATGTATGGTTTTAGCTAAACGATTTAATCAAAATTTATAAGCAGCAGATTAGTTATGATTACAGCAACAACAAGAAATTATTAAATATTAAATACATTCTTTCGAAATAAAAGAATTATTGTAAAAAACAAAACTTTGTAAAAGTTTTATTTTCTCACGTCTGATTGTCTTAAAAAAATTAAATTTTAGATTTTCAAATTTAAGGCAGCGTGTGAAGGTGAAAATGTTTAGTTTTAATTTTCAAAGGACTTGCATGGACCCCGAATGAATAATCTTGGAATTAATGCAAACGAATAAAATGCCTCTTTTAAGAATCTAACAATATTGGAAGCGAATATACGTCTTAATGGAAGCAAGAAGATACCGTAAAATACCTTGGAAAAATGGGATGCCCTCCATATACTTCAACCCATTAACGTATTCATGATTCACACGAAAAAAAACTATAACAGAACCTTTTAAGAAAGCAAAATTAAGGCTTATTGCAATATGAATACTCTTCCAGTCTCTGTCCATGTTTCATCAACATCACGAAGCGATGCATCAACTCCTTGCATTCCGCTTAATCAGCGTCAAACACTACCCTGAATTTGCGCTCGTTGTACGGAATGAGAAAACCCGACGTCCATTGCGCTAACAGCTTCTTATGCACAATTTTTCATGCACTTTAAGACTGACGCAGTCTTTTGAGATCACCACTATCTCGACTATCTCGCTTTCCTTCAATAGACTACAAATCCATTACTCCCTGCGGTTCATGGCGGCTGAGTGTGACTTATGAAAAACCAACGAATGGCCTTAAACTCGTTAAAGCAATTTTCGAAGGTGAGAACATTATGTTTGACCGTTAAGACAGATACATCAATATGAATCAGAACGCGCCTCAATTGGATTGAGGATCTGTCTTCGGATTGATGTTTTATACAATATTTTGAGGGTACAAATTATTTCGATCCGTTCTAAGACGATGGCGCCACCTGCAAGTTGTAGCTGATCTTGGAAGCAGTTACCTCCTTCATTGGAATGGTGTGACATTTATCAGCAATAATTAGCTTGCATCAGCGTCCCTTTTAGACAACAACATTGTGTTTTGACTCTTCGAAAATTTCCGGATTTGTCTTAAAAACACGGCATTTGCGGAAAGTTTTGATTTTCCTTATTCATTTGAAAAAAAGCGCAGTTGTTGAAATTTATGGTGAATCCGTTTTGACCGATAAATCATGCACAGAGTGGTTTCGAAGCTTCAAATGTGATCATTTTAGCGTCGAAGACAAAGAGCGTCTTGACCAGCTATGAAAGTTTTAAGACGCGGAATTGAAGGCTTAACTAGATCAAGATCCGATCCAAACGCAAATTGAACTCGAATTGAACTAGAATCGTTGGGAGTGACTCATAAAACAATTTTCGTTCAGTTAGAAAAATTTGGATTTATGATAAAGCAAGGAAATCGGGTTCCGTACGAGTTGAAACCGAGAGATGTCGAAAGGCGAATTTTCACTTTGGAATTGCTTTTTCTTAATAGGCATTAAAGGAAAGTTTTATTTTGCACCGGATCGTGACTGGAGATGAAACTCCAAGGACATAACTCCAAGAAGAAAAAATTGTATGCAAAGCAAATTCCATTATCGTCTACATCGCCGTCAATGAAAAACATTCACGGTTCAAAGGTACATGGTGGGACCAGACGTTTGCGGTGTACTATCAACTACTTTAACCAAACGAAACAATTGATGGAAAATGTTACCGACTTCAAAGAATGCGTTTGAGCCGTGCATTGCATGAAAACTGCCAGAAACGACCGACAGCATTATAAGGTGATTTTGCAATATGATAACGTTCGCCTCCACGTGGCTGTGGCGTTCAAAATTTACCTAGAAACTATGAAATGGGAGTTTTTACTCCAACTGCCGCGTTTTCAAGACTTTGCTCCTTCCAAATACTGGCTTTTTCGACAGATGCACAATGATTTGGAAAGAAAGAAAGGCTCAATGATTGATTCGATACCTGAGAGGACGCATTTTCTAGAGATGGTATTCGAAAATTACCAGAGAGATGGGAAAAAGCAGTGGCTTCCAACGGGCAATATTTTGTGTGATGTATTTTTTACGTTTTTTCAATAAGTGATCTTCAATAAAGGAATAAAGAGCTGTCCTTGCATTGACCGTTCCTGGTTTTGGTCGGGTAAAGCCTATCCAACACCACGTTTGATCTTTAATCTCTGGAGCTATAGATTTCTTTAAAGCAACTTTTGATAGTAGAAGTCTTCTGCATTCGAATATCAGTACAGATGTAATATCGAAATTTAATACCCGTAGCTTGAATAAAATGGTCGAAACCTTCATTTGACCTAAGCTCCAGGTTCTGGAAATAAGCGTGGTGGGCCTTATCTATACGAGACAAGGCATCGCTTTCTGCATCTATTTTTTAGTTTCCGGCGCAGCAAAACAGATTGGCATCCCCATTTCCCGTCTAGTAAAAGAGATTCTCATCATCTTTATTTTGGTTACTTGACGATGTTCTTCCTTAACAAATTGTTGCATTATTTTCATTTATTTTTAATATTTTGTAGCTCCTGACATTCTAAAAGCCTACTTTCTTACGAGCGATAAATTCGTTAAAAAGCCTTCCGTTCCTGCTATAAGGTGCCTTTCTTCTGTGTATTCTTTCCACGACAGACATCTTCAAGCCATAGACGGTAATTCCAAAAGGCGTTTCTTGTAAAACTCTGTTTTCCACTGACGTGTAAATGGCTGAGTTTGCCTGCTGACAGGATTCAACGTTGACCATCAAACATTTCGTAAAAAATTTATTGTCTGTGTTCCAAGAAGGGCATCTGACAATCAGTTTTATTCTGCCAAGAAATTAAATTGCAGCCCATATCATGACGGACTCACACCAGTATCAGGGAGTGACGGATAATTCTATGATTTCCTGTCTACCAAATTATTACTTTGACTTAATGCGTAACATTTAAGAACATGGTGGTGAAACGACGAATCACTCGACGTTGGCTTGAAAAGTTCGGAATTCGGGTGATCCGAAAAATTAACCACGTTGGAAGTAATAAGCGGTAATCGACGGCGGCCATTCTGGGAGGTGTACGCCAGTCAACGGAAATTTTATCGAGCTCTGCTGACAAGATGGGATTATACCCGGTGACAACAAGTCGACAACTACCTTAAATAGGAAAAGTGAAGAAAACTCTACAAGTGGGTACCCCATGAATTGAACGAGGCCTTAAAACTTTGTACGTCGCGCCGCTTAGGAACACATGCATGGTTAAGTCTGTGATGAAATGTGGCTTGTGTATGACAACCGGTTGAATGCTGACGAAAATCAAAACCTTACAGTTTTCGCCACGAAAAGTTTATGGTGAAAATCTGGTGAACAGAAAAAGGACTCAAGCAGTTTTCATTTCTTCAACCAGAGAAAATAGAAAATGATATAAATGGTAGCCCCCGGTGGAAAGTAAAAGCAGTCATATCCTGTTGCATGACAGCAATGGACACATATCTTACACAAAACGGTGCAAATGTTGCTACAAATTAGTTGGTAGTTGGCTAATATTTCTCCGACAGATTAATTTGTAACTGAGGCATCTCGTTCATATGTCATAAACTCAATCAGAATCTAAAATCCCCCCAGATTTATTTTTCCTTTTTTTACCCTCATTCATTCTTTAAACACCTTCAGTCCCTAAGAAAATCCAAAGCACCACCAACTGATGGCACATTTCAAATGGCAGCCTATCAACAACTTTTTTCCCCGCTACCAGCGAGGCACATCCGAATTAAAACCCAGTTGAGTGTCTATCATGACAGAACGAGCGAGAAAACCTTCAAAATGATGGCCTCCCTCATAACCATAAATTGACCGACATTTTCCAAGTGAAACCTCTTCACCTTTCAAATCCATTTAAACTTGAAATTGAAGTTAATTACCTTTCATCCGACTTGGATCTGCTTTTTTTTTTTTTTTGCGGTGGAATGAAGGGAAACCCGCGCGAAATCACGTCGTAGAACTTTAACTTGTCGAACTCCAAACAAAAAACCCATTAACCCTTCGTAACGACGTACCACGCCGCCGCCGCGCCCCGTGTGCTGTGTGTGTGAGGGTGTATGGTGCGAGTGTTCTGCCAGGATAAATGGGAAATAATTCAATCGCAGCGCAAAAATCATAAAATCGCAAATTAACGCCGTTGGAGTGTAAAAATGTGGTCGCAGCTTCTGATGGAGCCATGCCCGTACACGATGACTACGGCGGCGTTACTTGGATTCGTTTCAGTGAGCAGCGACGCCTTGTGTGTGCTGCTGAGGGAATAGGCTCCTTCTGGTATTTGGAATGATGAGGCCAGGAGTTATGGCGTGAAGGGGGTATGTGAACATAAAATCGTCGGTCACTGGGGTGGATGTCTAAATGAATAATTTATCGACGTTCGAGCGCCATCCATCGATTTTCCGGGACGGGATGGAGCACATTCTAGCATTACGCGGGCCAATGGTGGCAATCGAGCGCACCTAATGGCCTAGAACGAGATTGTGAGGGGGCGGATGAGTTCAGTGCTTTCGCACAAGGATGGGACAGTTTGCAGCTGTCGACATGTGTGTGGCAACGATGAAAATTACGCTTGGACAGGAAGTGTCAGGAAGGCCTCAACTTTGCATTGTGTTCGTTTGATTCAATTTAGTGTCAATGTGACACTTGCTACTGGCTGTTGTGACAGCATTTGTTTAAATAAATGATGTGTCCAACGGGGTGACGGGATGACAATGGATGGAAGAGTGACGTGATTTGTTTCCTTTCATGGAGTGAATGTTGTTTATGGGCAGAATTTTATGGGTTTTTCTTTTCCCCGCCCTTTAGTGAAGTCGGTCCCGAAAATTGGATGGAGAGGACAGAACAAAAGGCAACTTATTCTTTCCCCTCCTCTTTGCTGGACATTGAATCCTTTTTGGAATGAATTAATTTGTGAATGCATTCACAGCACAACCAAACCCTGTCTCCATCACAAAACAACCGCTCTAAACAACGATTTCGAGCAGTTTCCCCAAGTCAACGAATAAATTATCCCCAGACCTAGTAATCTGCACTTGTCTGTCGTGTTCACTGTTCGAGGGAATTACATCGAGACCAAGTTGTAATTTAGTTAAGATACGACTTACAGCGACAGAAATGAATGAAAAAAGAGCCTCTCGAAGCGTAAACACATTCGCATTTGCATACCGTAATTGGAGAGGAACTTTCGCCTTGCGTTGCTGCGGCTGGCAAAAAATGCGGCACAACTTTCCAGGGTAGCTGTGAAATTATTTACAAAATGCAAATTCAAGGGGCTGCAGAGAATACAAATTCGGTAATGAAAACCGCGTCTCTCGAGGACACCGAACACTGATGTCAACACCTCCTATGGATGATCACAGAATGCGAGTTGGGCATACTTTCTTAAGCGCTGAGCAAAGGGAATGGTTTATGCGAAGATTGATGTCCCACGTGGATGCAGATTTTGGCAGACCATATATATCTGATCAATCTGAGTTCGTGTGTCTGAAAACGCGATAAATTACTGATCTATAGCTTTTTTCAAAGCCATTTGACGATTTTAGTCATTCCACACTGATGGACATTTTAAAGGGATTTTTAATGGTACCGGGCAAGTTACATTTGGCCGTGAATTGGCCTCTTTAGCGTTTGTCCTCCCCGTCTTTCACATGGTGGCTGAGATTCCAGAATTCAAAGACTTTTGCCTCGAAGGTAGTTGTACATTAACTGGATGTGGCGAAGCCAAGGTCTTTAACGGATCTTTGTCATTTCGACTTCATTCACATCTTGATTGATAGTTGTCATAGCTCTTTATTAGTTTTCCTTTCACGCTCACAGAATTATACCAAGGGCCTAAATTCTTCAGGATACTATTCGCGGTATGCGTTCTACTGTTCTCTCAGGCTCTGGCCAAAAACTGAGCCAGGAAGGGAATGTACTCGGATTTTCACAGACGGCTCTCTTTAAGACGGCGTCAAGACTGATTGAGGGACCTCGAGCTAAAAGCCTTCGCGGAAAACGACAACCTAGGACTTGAAACCTTTTTAGGTAACTTCGCCTCAGTTTTCTAAGCGGAAAACCTTTGCGATCCCAACTGTCATGAACTTTATTGTGAAAAAGGGGCGAAATACCTGTGTCTGTAGCAGTAACCAAACCGTGTCGAAGATCCTCTAACCACTTTGAAGATAGAACAGGAATGTAAGTCTTTCCTTAATTTGATCGACAGACTTAATTCGCTAAGACTGATCTGAGTCCCGTAACACCACAGGGGCATGAACTTTCTCGGCAAAGATAACGCGTCCTTGGTCAGGCCTCCATCGACAGCTGGATCTCTCGACAACATAACTGACACTTCAGGATGCAGGCTGACCAAGCGCTTGCTCCCAACCGTCAGCATGAAAACCACTTCATTTCTGTTATTTCTAGACAGAAAGGATTGCAGTCGTAGACTTGTTGGCGTACTTAATTGACAGTGAAAGTGAAAACTAAACACTTAAGTGTGCTTGCGCTCAGTGATAAAATCCTTTGCGACGGCTGTAGAGATGATAAAAACACTGCAGAGCACTTCCTCTGTCATTGTCTCCCGTCTTTGCTCGGAGCAGGTGGCGGCTGTTTGATGGAGACTAAGTGGCAGCTGAAAACTGAAACTTTTTATCACAGAAACGTTTGCTGGTACTCCTCGGGAAAACACAGAAATTAAATCAAATTTAGATTACTCCTTAGTAGTACAATGGAACATTTCTCGAGTCTTAGCTCTCCAGTGCAGTGTTCCCCAAACTCCACCAAAAATGAAAATATTTCAATTTGCACTCATGCCCTCAATTTAAGGTCCAGTTCCACGTTCTTCACCCTCAATCTTCTGTCTTCCCTTCAATCTTCTATCTTCCCTTCAATTTTCTGTCTTCTGTCTTCCCTTCAATCTTCTGTCATCCCCTTCCCTTAGAGAAGGTGAAATGTTTGTCAAACACTCTGAAGTATTTAGGAATTCTTAGCTCTCAACATCGGCTAAAACGCTACTACTGCTTCCCCTTTCTGTACTGAACAAAAATTGGATCCTCTGAATAACTTTTTTTTTAGTTTTTTGGTGAATTATCTGCGTTCCCACACCTCTTCTTGAGTGTGCCAGTTGCTGACATATTATCCTTGCTTAAGATCAGAGCTATAGATCTTTCCCGAAAAATCTAGGAAATTCTCCGAGAAACCCCATGAGGCGTCAAGATTCATAGGAAGCACCAATTGTTGAAAGCCAACTTATGAAGATATAAAGACGCTCATGCGAAATTTTCAAATGTAATCGTAGATAGTCCCCCTAACATATAATACATTTGTGCCAGCATTTTTTTCCAATCCTCAAAGCAGTTCTGATATGCACTTTTTCGTATGCCTTTGAGCTCTCTCAGCGAATTGGTCTGTATCTCCTCAATCGTCGCAAAACGCCGTCATTTAATGTTTATAACCATATACCGATAATTCGTCACCAGTTCTGTCCCTTTTAAGCAAATCTCGATTGCCGTTGACGTCATTCTTTTGACCGGCGCTCATTCGAAATTTTTTGGTGACAATTCAGCAATTATGGAACAAACTTCGCTGCCACGCGCTTCATGCCCAAAATTTTCGAAAAAATTGCATGGCATGAGCCAACCGATATGCCGACATCTTTAGCAACTTCTCTAATAGTGATTCGATTTCAAAAACAATTTTCTTCACTTTTTCAAACATTTTCTGTTCCCGTTGTTGATGTGCTGCGGCGACCTACAGGGTGATCTATATCGTTCACATTTTCTCAACCTTTTTTTGAAAAACTTGTACCACTTGTAACCATTGTTTGACTCACCGAATGCTACTGTCAACATTTCAAGTGTTTTTGAGCACTCTATTCCATTTTCACAAGATGATCCATTTTTTCGACATCATGAAATCATCAAACACGCAAAACATGCCTCTAACAATCAAAATAAATATGCTACATAGTTAAACTGTAAACACATGTTCGAGACGAGCGTACCAACATACAAAACTAAAAAAAAAAAAACGATAATTGAATGCACGTATCCCGCAAAATTTGAAAATTCACGTTAATTTTTGAACAGACCTATTATGTACTTTCAATCATATGTAAGTATAATAAAATTGCGCTAACAGGTGCACATGCAAAAATCGCCAAACCTTATCCACTGATATTGCACTCTTTAAAAAGCAGTGTGGACAGCTCACAATTATTTGTCCAACTCCTTCATCCAACTGCACAAGAAAAATGCCTCGATTGAAAGACACCAGACTCTCATCAACGTCGTCCACTCTTCGTCCTCACAAAATTTTTTTCTTGATGTTCATCAACTCTCTGCACGAAGAAATAATTTTGCTTGTAGTAAGGACTTAACGATTCCCAGCACTTAACATTTCGGGATGCGCGGCGATTTCCGAGGATTCCCGGGATTTCTCCGCGTCTATGAGAATTCCTACGATTACGGAACTCCATGAATTTTGATTGACTCGAAACTTCAGTAAATTCTTTTAAAAATTGTAAAATTTAGAAAACCATTGGACGGTCACAAAAACTAGAAACTACACAGATACACAGAGAAGTCAGATTTGACATCAAATGAAAACTGACTTAAAAATACCGAAAATAAAACCAGATCAAAAAATATAGAAGGTCATAATGTGTTTTTGTTTATCTCGAAGAGATCTCGGTCTACGAGAAACTGCAAAAATTTCGAATACAAGAAGCAAGGAAACCTCGTACTCAAACAGACTCATTGCCTTGCACGTCTTGTAAAGCCCAGCATACAGAAGACAACTTCCTTGATGGCTTCAAAATAAAGCCATACATCCTTCTTCAATTGTTAACGTATTTAGGCGTCGAACATTTTTCAGTTCAGAGTTTTTCAATCAAAAGTCGAGACAGTTGGAAAAGTCTCCAGAGATCTGTTTCAGTTTTAGTCTTCGACATAAAATGGATGTACTATAAGGACGTGGTCTTCATCGATTTTTATCCCTTACAAGTTTCAGATATCAGGACAGACGAACATCGATCAATGTACGAACTCACTATTAGACGTTTTACTCTTTCACTACAAATTGTTTCTTTATTAACCTAAATATAACCTACAAACGATCATTAACTCGTTAAATATGGAGTGGCAATATTTTTTATAAGCCACGCGTCACTATAAATCAGATGATCACCGTCAACCTCCAAAAAGACCAATTTTCCCTGCGCGTCCATCTGCTTTAGGCCCAATTTATCCTACAATGAAAGACACTGCCTTCAAATGTCTTCAAAACACGTCTCAACTCACCTTTCGATACAATGCACTCTCCTTTAGCGGGACCACTCTTCTGTCCTGGCCAGGTCCATAGAACTCAAACCATTGAGTTTCCCTCGGAACTGTCACCGTATCGGCTCGGAACTTCACCATCACGAATCTATTGAATATGTCGTCGAAATTAGGTGTTTGTCTAGAGTACAGGAACTACAAACTTTTCCAGTTTACACAGATTCTTGGAATACTCCCTATTGATGGTCAACTCGTTATTGATGTCGCTCAGGAAGGTACTTCTCCGCTTGAAGGTCTTCTCATTGAAAGGATCGTGCCAATAAGTGGACGGAGTGTACGACTTTTGAGTCTCGCTAAAAAAATTAATTAGTATCAAAAGTTCCATCTCTTGAGCAATGTGCACGTACTCAGTGTAAACGGCAAAGTATAGAAACTGTCGCATAATTGCACAGAAACTTGATTGCAGCAGGTTGCATCGCGGCAGTCCATAGACCCCTTGATGTGGCGAGCCAAGCGTGATTAGCGTTTTCATTGAAGGCTTCGGACATCGTTGGGCTACTGCTCGCCTTCGCAATAACAAAAGAAAAAGCCTTCCTTACCGACTCATTTTCACTCAATCAAAGTCATACTCACAAGAACAAGCCACCCTGAGAGAGTCCTATCGCGTTGTACCCATTCGAAAGTTTCGCATCTCTTTGTATTTGCCGGCATGCCAAGGAAATCTATCAACAAAAAAGAGAAAATAAGCGATTCACGTGAAACTCAAATCATTGCAGCCGTACAGAGACTCACTTGAATGTTAGGGTGCAACATAAATGAATTTCTCTGTTCATTCGATTGCGTCGTTCCGATCCGTATGCGCATCACGTACACTCCGTTCAAATTGGCTTGCAAGAGCTTCATCATGGTCTTCGGAAAACCATCAGAACTGTCGCCTGGCAGAGAGGCGTAATGTGACTCAGATGGACAATCACACAGACGCACAGCTTACCCGTTCCATGCCAGATAACAATCGGCGTTGGGGTTCCACTGCTAAGACCCAGCGCACAGCACACGAGCAACCAGACATTTCCGACGAAAGCCATTTGGCTACTACGAAGCGACTTGAATCCAGTAAGTACTCACGGTCTGGTGACAGTTTGTTGTGGCGAAAAATTAACAAAAAAGTTCGATTGAATATAAGGTTCGTATACATGAGGAAGTTGGATCACGTGTCGCGTGACCATTTTGGGACGATGTATGAAATGGGAATGGTTGGGGTTGGGTTAAGCGATTGTTTTGACTGAAGAACGAGTGAATGGCTCCTGTGGACATGATTTGGAACAAAGCCAATCATTTTTTGAGCTGAAAAGAATGGGGTTTATGGCCTTATTTTGAATACTTTCTGTCAATAAACTTTCGTCTTCAAAGCACACCTGTCGAAAATTCTTTGGGCTCTAGAGTGGGACATTTGGTGGCTTTATTCAAACGAAGATCTGCGTCACTTGTCACTTCGTTGTGTCAGTTCATCGCAATTGTGTTACGAGAACGTGTGATAAGAGAGAATGTGTCAACTTCAACCTCATTGTTATAAAACGCACAAGAATTGGGGTTACGAGTTTTAAGGAGAGGATTTCTATCTAATGGGCATTTTTCTGAGGCTCGATCCTAATTCCGTGGTTACTGTGGTCCCCGCAGGATAACGGTCTAACATCCTCCGAAGCCACTCGCGTCTTTCTGAGGATGCGAAATATTCTTCCGTCATATTTGATCTGCAGTTTAATAGCGCCTCTCACCGTGAAATTTGGTTAGCATCCGTTCACAAGAGTGATCAAATGAAAAAGTTTGAGCGTACTTTTGTATTGTTGTATGTAATACGTCATCAGAAGTCTGGTAGATGAAAACAACATAAGCTAAACGGCAAGCAAAATGAAAGTCACATGCGGATCAGATCTTTACACGACATTTGAATTTAAAGCGGAAAATGTAATTTGAAAACCCAGGTGCAGTATCCTCACTGATCGCATAACTAAATCGTTTCGTGGCTCCTATTTTCTGGGATCAGCACGTAGTGTTGTTTAAGATACGGTAAATGCTCAAACAAATCAATTACATTTTTTGGGAAACAAATAATCAATTTGAATCATTCGCTTCTTGGAAAACGGTCAGAACATCGAAAGAGGCGACGCAAAGTAATTTTTCGTCAGAGCAGCGCTCCATCATATTCAGCAAAACTGTACTGCTTCACGTTAAAAGCAAATCCATTTTATTTGCCTGATTGACGCGACGTGAAATCTAACTGGCCCAAAAGAAAATGCTCTTCCTCATACGGCGTATGTCTTTACTGGGTGATAGGTACTTGATTTCCAATTCGATTCCCGGACATCGATAACTCAACGCGTTCAACATGCTGAACGAGGAGAACTTTACTCCAACATCTCCCAAATGCATGCTGTATCAGTTTTACTACCGTAGGGTTGCAAGCCTCCAACCCTCCGTCTAAGCCGAATGGGTTTAAATTGTAAATATTTTTTTAATATATGGACAATTTAAATTGAACTGTGCAATCTAAGCACACCCACTACTTAACAAATGACACACTTCAGAAAATACTGGAATGCACATAATAATACAGCACTGTGCAAAATAATAGCACCATGTTCGACCTTGTCACTATTTTGCTAAAAACTTTTTCCTACCGTCATGCAAACACTTCATATTTACTGCATAACATCCTTATTCCATCTGTAAATAAACCTATAAGAAAAAAGTGCATTCTGAACTTAGAAAAGAACCGTTATCCGAAATGACACCAAATTTAAATTGTGCAAAATAATAGCGCCAAGTGCAAAAATTCATTAATTTGAAGTATAAGTCAATGGAATAGTGAAGTTTTTTTTATTTTGGGTTAGTACTCGGTCGTATAAGCCTTGTTTTTAAGTACACCGTCACAACGTCGTGACATGGAATCGATTAAGGCCTGACATCGCTGAACAGGGATATTTTTCATATATAGCATAGCTGTTTTTTGCACAACTTAGTATAGCTGTTTTGTATTTGTGGGTTTTGCTTCATATATAGCTTTCTTTGCATCTATCCAAAGGTTTTCAATGGGATTCAGGTCCGGAGACTGAGGCGGCCACTTCGTAACTTGAACTCCATTGCATTGGAAAAATTCTTTGGCCAGTTTGCTCGCACGTTTGGGGTCATTGTCTTTCTGTAAAATCCATCTAAGCGGTATATTCCACTCTGCATAAGGTAGCATGGTTTCTCTCATTACACTGACGTAACCTCCGACGGCCATCATCGGTTTTATACAAAAAATGGGACCAGTACCCTTATAGAAAATTAATTTAAATTTTGCTCTGCCGTGCTTACAGTACACTCCGGTTGAAACTCTTGGTTTTTCGCTTGCGAAAAAATGTCCTGGTCCCAAGAGTACCTAATAAAACTATTTTGGATTCATCCGTCCAGAATATACTGCACCATTTTAAGGATTCCCACTTCAGGTGTTCTTTCGCAAATTTGGATGGTTTATTTAGGTTTATTTTTGACAGTAGTGTTACTTATCTGAGACTCCTACCAGCCTTCTTCTTATTGTTGATGTAGCCACGGGGTATTTATCACTAATCTTACTATTTGTCGTTCATCGGCGGATGTTAGTTTCGATTTTTTTCCTTTTGAAGAAGAAGAAGCCTTTTGAGAAAATGCCTCAAATAGTTTTGAAGGGGTGGAACATAAATATTGAGAATCGTACATCAACAAACTCGAACAGACCTAGTTAGACTTATGTATGTCGTTCTGACAGCTCCTTTGCGACAAGAAAGTTGTTTTCTTTTCGAAGAATTAATCTCTGTTAAAAAATGATTTTGAAAACTTTACTTATAAACGGCTGATTGAGGAAGAATTTATTGTAATGCCTCGGAAAATTAAATATAAGTCTTAAAGCAAGTGGTCGGCTGTTGCGAAGATGTGATGACATGCAGAGAATCACACAATGGACAGTATATTCAGTGCAAATTTGGTCCAGTAACTGCTCTTTTAGTGAATCTAACAGACAGCAATCGATAGACATTCATTTTTGATACAAAAGACCTACAATTCTTCTTTCCTTTCAATGAGAGAATCAGAAACCAATAAGGTCTCTAGAAAGGATGCAATGGAACCCAAAAAAAGAACAAACTACTGCCGAGTTCGAGAATGTTACACATACAGCAGTAGCATATTTTTCATGCACAGTGTGTTATTGATAAGCCAAAGAAGCTCTTGATCAAAGGTGACGAAAACTATGACCAAACAATTCAGAACATGTTGCAAGCACTTCGAATCAAATAAAATAACTGTTCCCATAAATCGAGAACAAACGCAAAGGAAACGTCTTGTAGAAGCAGCTTTTCCCACATTAAATCTTCAAGTCAGTTGGGTTCCAACGAAGTAACCGATAAAAAAGATGAAAGAACTGTCCGAGGCGCCACATGGTAGAACGATGATAGATATTGAAAGTCACAGAAAGCGCGAAGAAACAATAGATGCGAATTCGGAAGAGTTGCTGAACAGATCACTACAAAAGGAAGTGTATATAAGTGTAAATTTCAATTCATAAATAAACTGTCACTAAGTGCGTTCAATCCCTGGAAATATAAAGTCTCGGGTCTCCCTTCGAACCTGACCCCTTAATGGAAGAGCTTATACATTTCGCCATCTAATTGAAAACTGAAACACGAATCAGTCAAGAAGACAAGCATGTGACGATGAACTTCAACCCTTTCCCTTTAGTTGTGACACAGATAGGCAGCTGAAAATCATCAACGGTATTCCTACGTTCGACATTTTGACAAAGTCCTTAATTTGTGTAACACTTCGGCTCCTAAGGAAAGTGGGAGAACGCGTATTCCTCTTGAGAACAGAATGGTTATCGGACCATGTTCAGATTGAAACACAAGCTACCCAAGCGAACCTCTTTAGGATTTCTGAAAAAGCCGCAACGGCATGCTTCGGACATACGAAGCGGCCATTGAAGAAGTCAAATGTGATGTTCATATACAAGGATATTTTCGAAAGAATAAAGAAATAAATTGTTGCCCCTTTATCTGCTCATGATTCACTTCCTTTGCTTTAGGTTGAATGTCAGTAGATGGCGGTGCTCACCGACAGGAAACAACAAACCGCCTGCAACTGACAGTTGACACCGCAGTCAGCTGAGCGAAAACAATTCTCTGAGCAGCACTAAGAAATAACCGGTCTTTGTTTACCACTTTTGTTTATCACTTGTGTTTTCAATATACCAGCGATGGCAAAACTAAAATTAATTTTTGTTACATTTCTCCTCGTCCAATGTGCCAGTTCAAGCGATGAGACAGCAGCCAACTCCACAAAAGCGGAAACATTACCAGTCGTAATGTGGCATGGAATGGGTAAATATTCAACAATTTCACTTACACAACATTCACCCAAAAGCGCACACGAAGGACCGCAGTTATTGAACTCTCACAGATACGAAATGATCTTGGACGCACTCTTATCACCTTCCCACAACAGATCGCAACTGCATTGAGTGCTGCAAATCTCCTTCCAACTTCATGTGTGGCGTGCAACAAAATCTGAGTGATATAATGCGCAGCAAATCAATATGCAATGGCTTGAGCGAAATGTGTTCACATCAGTTTTCCGTATTTGCCGCGATAATTAGCGTGACGAAGGAGGCCAGCTGAACAAGAAATCAAACGAACTCAACTTCAACAACTTCATTCAAGTGCTCTCGTGTCTTTAGAGGGATGCGAGGCAATGGAGTGGGTATGGCGAATTGATGAGGGCTTTGTTGGAGATCGACAACAGATTTGATTGTTGTTTAAGTCTTCATTGGATTCGTAGGAATGCATGTACGACAATGGCAGCTTCACTGATGTGGCGGCAACTCAATTAGTAGGCCCTCTGGGCACATGTGTCATAATTAATGTTGTCTGTGGCTGGTCATTAACGGCATAACTAGGCGTTTACCGGCTGGAATGTGTGACCTAATGAGGGCTTAACCTTAGCAGACTCTTCTTAATTCAATAAATGTCTTTAATTGACCGTGAGTGAAACCATCTGAGTATTGTTTTATGGCATCGATGATGTCTGAAGACGATGAAGAAGGGAAGAAAGTTTTGCAATCTTTGATTGACCTTGACTGGGACTAGCTCTCTAGCTTTATGGAAGCTGCAGAAGCTCTTGACCGTTTTAGGAAATCTCTTCAGCAAGCATTCTTGGATCTTGTTTGAATTAATTGTCTCTAAAGAAGAAGCTCTTGCTTTCTCGACGTTATAGTTAACATTGATGCCCATCTAGCATATAGATCGTCTAGGCTTGCCCCTGATTCATGTAACGACTAAGAATAGGCTCGTCAGCCTTAAATTGTCAAACCTTTAATATGCGTAGCACCGAAGACACGCTGTTGGTCACTGGTTTGATTCATGGACTGAACACCTCACACATTCTTTAAGGCAGCACCTCTTTCGAGTTGCTGACAACACTCAAAGAGTTCTCAAACGACGCCGTCTTGTAGGTGTCTCTACTCGTACAGACAGTAGTTTTTGACTCTAGTCTTATGTGGACTGCAGAGCCATCCAGAAGCCACACAGGGAGTTATCCTCTTATCACTTCAGTGATGCGTTTACAGAAGACTACTGGAAAGGGACTTCAATCACAATCGTCCTCTGCTTTAGCTTTTCATGGAGCTTCCCTAAATTAAAATAAATATATTGGCGATCATGTCATGTATTGCCTCATTGGATTTCAAGCCATTGGCACACATTGCTCTAAGCCATTCCTCACAACACCTTCTGCCGTAGACGAGAGAGAAGAGAAAAGCGTCTCTCGTCCCTTCTTGCCTTGGGAAGTCGTTTTTAAACTTTGATAGTCCGTGCGAACAGAGGGAAACCAGCACTACTGTACTCACCTACTTTATACATAACCCCAATTGGTTTTAGATGAAAGGGCGGTGATACCTTTCACACAAGTCACGAAAAGCCTTTAGTTTGCATTTGAACATTTTTAGCCTTCTTGCATATACCCCTAAAATTGTTTTTTCTTTCTGGACCCAGCCCAGACTGACTGATAAACTAACTGACTTAAAAATCTGTCTAGGTGACACCTGCTGTTTTCCATTTAGCCTTGGTTCGATAAAAAAGCTGATTGAAGAGCACACTGGTGGGGCTTATGTGAAATCTTTGGAAATCGGTGGATCCATCGTCGAAGACTATCGCAGCGGTTTCTTCATTCATCCCAACAAGCAGGTGACCACTCATGATTCCACCCCCTCTCTGGCACACATCTCACTGACTTTATTTTTCAGGTTGAAGAAGTGTGTCAACAAATTGCCAATGATCCCAAACTAAGCCAAGGATACAACGCCTTGGGCTTCTCACAAGGTGGACAATTTTTGTAAGTTAACCTCGAAAACCCAAACTTCTCCAATTCTCCTGCATGACTCCATTTCAATGTACAGACGGGCGGTGGCCCAACGTTGCCCCAAACCACGAATGAATGTTCTTGTCTCATTTGGAGGACAGCATCAGGGCATTTTCGGTCTTCCCAAGTGTCCCAGCCTCAATCATCCGACTTGTGAATACATCCGTCGCCTCTTAACCACTGCTGCATACGAGGGGTAAGTGAATCGCACTGTTTCAACATATTTTCTGACGAATTCCTTGGTTAGTTGGTTGCAGAGAGATCTGGTGCAGGCTACCTACTGGCATGACCCACTCGACGAACCAAAGTACCGTGACGGAAGCACATTCTTGAGTGAGATCAACAATGAAAATATCATGAACCCAGCCTACAAGGATAACCTGAACTTGCTGAAGAAGTAAGAGTGTTCCCTTGTCGCCCGCCCCATTCATACGGACTCTCTCTTTCAGATTTATCATGGTTAAATTCCTCAACGACACCGTCGTCCAGCCAAAAGAATCCCAATGGTTTGAGTTTTACGCTCCCGGACAGGACAAGCAGATCCTCCCCTTGAAGGAATCAGAGCTTTACAAGAGGGTTTGTTTTGCAAGAAATCTCTCTTCCACCTATAATTTGAAATTTATTCCAGGACCAGATTGGTCTACAGCAACTGGATGCGGATGGAAAACTGCTCTTCCTTGCAACTGAAGGGGACCACTTAAAGTTCACAACTGAATGGTTTATTGATGAAATTATTCCACACCTCATTGGACATTAATTTGGACAAATACTCAAAGACAACATTCAGAACGCATTCAGAGTAAGACTGTTCTCGACATAGGACACAATGTCTTCGGCCAGTTCACACAGGGCGCAGAACATTTGAATAAAGAGCGCATTATGCAGAATTATTCGTCGTTTCCCCTTTTCGCTGCGGCAAAGATTTATCTGCTCGATGATCATATCGAAGGGCATCTTGATGATGAGCAGGTCGAGATCTGTCGTCGCCACCGTCTGCTGAATTTGAAAAGCCTTCCTCTCCCACTTGTCGAGCATGGATACAATCGCTGTTCGCGCAAGCATGACATTTAAGTTTGAATCGGAGTTTGAAAGGCGACGTTGCATGTCGCGAACGGTTCTTGTGAAAACGTCCAGGTACGCAATGCGCTGGGAGTAGTCTGGAACGCCTTCGATGAGTTGCTTCAGACTTTGGAGATTCATGTTCCACTTATTTGGATGACATTTCCGTTTCACCTGGCGGTAGATTTCACAAAACTCTCGGAGATCTTGTGGTTCACACTTGAAGCCGGGATTCTCTTTTTCGAACATTTCCTTGTCGGTCAGTCGTCTGGCCGAATCACATACGGGTCCTGGTATCATGTCGCTTATAAGTGTGCTCAGTAAGTCCCCAATCATGGCGTCGAAGTAGCTTTGTGGAATGTAGCAATCTCCGATGAGGTGGAAAAGTATCTTGCAATGTTCATCCATGAAATTTGGTTCGGTCAAGAGGCAATAAATGTCCTCTTGGATTCGTCGCTCGCTTGAATGAAAGGTAACCTTGATTTCTGCTGATTCCCCATATCCAAGCCTAATTGAATTCACATTAAAATGGAACACCTTCCTAAAGGGTGGTAAATAAGCTGCACCCTTTGGTTTGACCCTTCTCACGTGCAAATACACCGGTCTCTTGCCGGCATTTTTGATTTTGCAAACAGTTTGAGTTTCGCTCTCACAAGGTTTGCATTTCAACCTCAAATGAAATGTCATGTCTTCACTCAACCTCACGTCGCCTCTGAGAACTGTGTCGTTAATCTCTATGCAAGATTCAGGAAACGGAAGGCTCTGCCATGAATCAGACTTTGAGGCAGAGGATATGGTGGACAAATCGAAATCACTGACTACTTCAGCCAAAGGTTTCTGATGCTTATGAATCCTCTGTCCAATGACTTCCAGCTTATCGATGTCTGGATAAAATTCCAGAGGGCTTGTTCCATCTTCTGTAGCCGACTTCAGTTTCCGCTGCAAATATCCCGACCTCAGGAACGGATTCCTGTAGTCCATACCAGTTGTTAGCCATTGCTCGGCCCTGACCACCTTCGGTGTTCCAACAATTTCAAAATTCTCCTTGATGCGGTCAGACTTCCGCAGCAATAACTTTGTCTGATGCAGTCTTTGTGCAGTGTCTATAACCCGCTTAACATTCTGCACATTACGATGCTCTTCTGTCTGATTGTAAAGGACATGTGAAAGTCGTTTCCCTGTTGCCTTTTGAATGCGACATGCGATCCGTTTGCGGTCTTCAAGAATTTTCGACCAATAAAGTAGGCGTTTGTCCATGGAGTATGACGATCCCTTGGGATAGCTGAAGATCGAACATGAGGACGATCCTTGACCAGCTTTTTGGCAAAAGTATTTCTTCATGATATCATCAATCAAACCCGATGCTGTGCTTTCTACTGCTGGCTTCAGTAGCCTGCATCTTATATGCTCATCATGCGATGGAAAGTCCATGTTGTTGCTATCGCTTTTGAAATTTATCGAAAGGAAACCGAAAGGGAATTAATTGAAGTTTTGCTTAGGAAATAAACGTTTTGAAAGTTAACTACACTGTTGCTAAATATATGTTAAAAACTCGCATCGAAATCAGACGCGAATTTATGGAAAAGTAGAAGCGTAACCTTAAAATTACATAATCTAGTACATTCTTCGACTTTGGCAGATGACACTTCTTCTCAGTCGCTGTCAATTGGATAACCTCCGTGAAATTTATTTTCCCCTTGCAGTCGTTGTCCCGGAGAAAAATGCGTTTTACAAATAAATTATGTGCTCAACATTTGGGTTGGATGTTCAAAAAGCACTGGATCGTCCAGGGAAAACGTACTCCACGGGATACAGGCGCTGCCAACGAGCTCAAAAAATTAGGATTCACAGTTCATAACGCAGAAGATGTCCTCAAGAGTGAGGATGTTCGACCAAAGTAAGCAAACTAAAACTTACAAATCTTCAATAAAATGCATATCCATTCTCCTCCCTACAGATTAGAAAGATTAGTGTTCAGCGAGCCAAAAATAGTTGAAGATGTAACTCATCCCAATTGGCATCAGAAGCATTGTTACGTTTACGGTGATACGAATGTGCTTCTTGAGGGTGTTTCCCAAGCTCAAGTGCTGACCAAAACAGTCGAAATTAAGGGATTTCCAAGGAACATCGAAGAGAGCATTAACAAACAGCAGCTAAGCAGTGCTGTCGACAAAAACGTTCAGAATTCCATTTTGGCTTCCCATGCACTTGACGCTCAGCAAGTGAAGTTACCAAAAGTTAAGATTCCTGAAAGGCCATCTTTTGTTCTTCCCAGAGAGTATGGAATTACGCATCCAAGAAGACGGTATGAAAGACATTTGTGAAGTTTTCGTGAAGCATGCATCAGTTCTTTCCCCTTTCCAGGCGTCTCCTGATTAACAAACTCATTTTTGAGTGCGAGAAGCTCGCTGGAAATTCAGTCACTTCCCGAAGACAGATTTTCAACGACATCGACTTTGTTGTGAATGTCACGAAAGACGGAGATCTGTTGCAATTCCAATTGTCAGCTGACACCTTTATTACTTCGAAGAAGCCAATTGAGCCGGTAAAGGGAAAATACGAGGGAGCTATTCCCGACATCTACCCAATCAAGCACACAATCACAATTCCCAAGAGGAACATCTATACAACCACGGACAAGTACCGTAAGTTAGTCAATTTGATCAAAATTCTGTTTGTGTGCTTATGCAATCTTTTCAGCTCTTCGCAGCACACTGCCATACTCTCATCCACACACAATATTTGTGCACTTCGACAAAGAAACTGTGAGGAATTTGCACCAAACGCCGGTGACGGAAACGCAGTTCCAAGCAAGGAATATGCTCAAGGCATTTACCGTTGCAGCTTCAAAAGCAAAGCAACTCTATGGGGTAGTAAAAGTGAATGTAAGAGATCCATGGGTTGTTTAACGGTTTCTTTTTATTTAAGGACTCTGTTGACAAGTTTCCAACTCCAATTGTGGTGCAAAGTATACAAACGGATGGTCGAACCTTCCACTTTGGGGTTTTTCAACTGAACACCCTGCAGTTAAATGGAAACGACGGTGTCAAGAACTACTGGTTCCACACACCAAACGTGGACTTGTTCTCTGAATGTGGCTACAAAGTTGGAAGACCTGTGCTCGAAGGTTACAATAAGGATTGCTTCCGTTTTCTGAAGGCGTTCTACAGCAACTCATAGATTCTTTGGTTGTAAATAAAATTGTTGCAAAAAAAGGACTATTATTTTTTCTTTGATTTGTTATTCGTTTACGTCTTCTTGCCTTACAACAACTTTTGAATTGAAGTACATTCTCCATGGATCATTTCCATAAGAAAGGAAAGGTAAGGAAATTGCAGAGAGTACGGCAAACAAGTTCAGATCCATTGGGCTACGGACCTAACTTAGATACGGTCAATTTGGTATGTTGGGAATGTTCAAATTCCTCCCACGAAATACCAACTTCCTGTCCTCAAATTCTCAATCAACTCACTGAAAAGATAGAGCTGGGACTCTGTACCCAGGTGATGGAAAGTCCCACTCTATACATAAACAGATGGACTTAAGATAGACAATGGGGCTTGGGGTGGGTGCCTGCTTAGAGACATAAACCTTCGGCTCTCCATGAATTTATCCTTATACTGAAGCTTGTTCCAGGCAATCAAACAAAGAAGGAATATAATCATCTGTTTCGACAGCCAGGCAATCAAATCTCTTGAAGGCCACAGCTTCCATTCGAGCACCTCCCACAATTGTCTCCTAACTCTTACCGAGTTGATCAAGTATTTCAACATGAATCTGGTATGAGTGCCGGGACATAGTGAAGTCCGGGGGAATTGCGAGGCTGATTATCCTGCTAGCTGCGGTGTCAAATATCGAACATGTTACATGCCTTCCATTCAATTTGCTCCAGCTTAACATCAACCAAAAACACACACATTGAGCGATTAAGACAAAAGATGGTCCAAGTCTCAGTTGTCGTGCAACCCCCTTGGCCACAGCTCAAATTCAAGCACACTCTCACTGTCCCGTCGAGCCAGTCCACAGACCATAATAGGTATCATATCAGGTCCCTGCGATATACAAGTACATGCCTCCAGCCTTGGCGTTAATCAAACTTCTGCGGGAGCTGCAGGGACGATGAAGAAGGTGAAACCATTTTTCACTTCTTCTTCTGTAGGTCGTTTCCACTCGTGAAAATTTGAAGTAAAAAAGTACATTTTCAAAAAAAGTAAAAAGAAGTAAATGCCACAGAAGAAGAAGGTTAAGGCAAGGAATCTTAAGGCTGCAGCAACCTTAAGTGTTTCTTACTACTACATAAAAAACCACGTTTGTTTAAGGAAGCATTTCCTCCGCTTTCTACAGGCCGACATAATTCACCGTACGACGTTCAAAAATGTTCTTTTTAAGGACCACACGTGTTTGGTAAAATAATTGTATACATTTTATAATTGTAATAAGAAACAAAGATTATTTTCAGAAAATTCAGTTTTCAATATATGGCCTTTATTTAAAAAAAATTCTAAATTCATTCACACGAGAAGACTCCTGCTTAAAAAAATGGTTATTACACCGTAGTAAATTCCTAGTAACTTGTTGGACCACCACGGGATATTGTTGTTGTCTACGCTGAATTGGGTTTAATCTTCGGGCATCCTATCCCATTCTATTAGTAGAGCTTCCCTGAGTGTAGCCCTTGAAGTTATTGTGAGCCTGTGCAGCTGTTTCTCTAAGATGTTCCACAAATGCTCGATAGGGTTAAGGTATGGACTCTGTGCAGGAGAAAACAACTCTCTCGGGGCATAGTACAATAACCACTCCTTGCCTTTTCTAGCTGTGTGCTTAGGAACATTATCTTGCTGAAATATCCAGCCAGAATTTAAACCCAATTTCTCGGCCGATGACTCTAAATTCTCCCTCAGTATATCCAGTCCAAATTGCATTCTCTGAATACCAGCTTTCCTACACCGGACCAAGTCATGGACCGCCACACGATAACACTGCCTCCCTCATGTTTAATTGTTCTTCGAAGATGCTGTGCCACTCTTTCGATGAACCATCGTGACCGAAAATGTTGTATTCACTTTCATCAGTGAACAACATTTTCTGCAAAAAAGACAAATCATCGTCCTTGTGTAAATTTGCAAAGTTCATGCGTTTCCTTTGGTTGGCTGCACTTATCAACGGCTTCTTCCTTGATGTTCTCGCAAAATACCCATGTCTATTTAGGGTCCTTTGGGTCGTCCGCGTGCTGACTTCTTAGCTGCAGGTGTCCGAGACTTGGTTTTTTTTTTTACGATGGTACAGTTCGTTTTTAGCTCTTTGCGAACAGCGTTGATAATGACCCTTTCATCTCTTGCGGTTAATTTCCGTGGACGGCCTGATCTTCGCAGGTACTCAATATTTCCTAGGTTTCTATAGGAATGAATGGTTGATTTACTTTTCCAACGCATTCAGCAATTTCTGCCAATGATCTTATCTTATCATTCAGTCGAAAGTCTACCGAGGTTTCTTTTTTTCGCTGTTCAGCTGACATGATCACTTTTTGGAGCAAAAGAAGTTTATACATGTCTTATGACTTCCTGGAGTGCATATGGGTAATAAAATGCAATTAGCTTTTGAGATTTGAAATTCAAAAAAAAATGTTTAACTTTATCTGTCGTACGATGAAGTACGTCGGCCAAAAACAAAAAAATTTGAAGCTGAAACTGGTTAACTTTCAAATTGTATGTCTACTTTTCCATGAATGTACTTCATCTGGCTAGTCGAATAGTGCGATCAACAACATTGCCTAGTGTGCACGGGCCCATACCTGTGGTTGAGGCCCGGGTCCTCCCCGGACTGTAGCGCTAGTAAAAGAAGAAGAATTCCAATAAGTTTGTGTATTGGCAGTAGATCTTCTTATCGTGTTTTTACTTCATCGTCACTACTTCACAACATAAACATCAGAACGCTGTCCATATTGTCCACAAAATATTTTTTCAACATTACCGACGACTTACTTTTGCACTCAAACAGAGCACAGTATAAATCTGTCAGTTGTAATCGTAATAGATATAAATATGTATGTGAACATAAGTAAAACGACGCTCAAGGCGTTTCGCTACCGTTATTCCAACACTAAAACGCCACAGCCGACACTACTCAAAAGGCAAGCAACTTAAGCGCCCATCGCAATAAGCGTGATTATAAAATATGTTCGTACTACCTAAAAATAATACGGATTCTTTGTTAGTGGCGTCCCTAAATATCAGTCCCGGGACTTATTGAGTGATGTGTTATATTTTCTTTTCTTTTCTCTTATTTAATTCTTTCTTACCAGTGATCTCTCCAATTTGACAGTTCAAGTTTTGAAGAAGTATTGATAAGGCTTACCATCCATCCAACCCACTTTTCGGTTTGAGTTTTTTGAGTTTAAAATGTATTTTTTTTTATTCTTATCGATTGGTGTCTTAATCTAGATATAAAATACTTAAACTAGTTATATGTAAATAAAAGCCATATTAAGTTTATCTTACTGGCCGCATGCAGGCACTTTAAGCTAATCTTATGCTATTATAATAAATTTCCTTTTCACGTCTCAAATACTGTGTACTATACTTTAAAGCGAATCAATTTATGTTCCACTACTAAGAAACAAATTTCTCTTAAGAAAAATTAAAATTTAGGAATCTTGGGTTATGTTTTGATTAAAAAAATTTAAAAACTAAACCTTAATAATAATTTATCCACATTAATATAACCCAACCTAACTAGAACCAATACTTAGACTATGCATATTTTTTTTGTATTTCTATTCTATTCACACTTAATCTACCTTGCCCTAACTCTACGCTGCCAGCGTAGAAAAGAAGAAGAAAAAGGTAAAGGCATTTTTAGACTTGGATTGAACTGAAATGTAAAGTAAAGAACAAACTCAGGAAGAAAAAGGCCCACTTTGACACCGTTTTCTGTGTCATGCATGGTAGCATATTTCTTCCTACATTCGCTTGGTACCTTCCACTGGCCAATACACTTAAAGTTGCACAAAGCTGGAGAACTGGTGGAACCGATGTGCTTCTAACGCTGTCTGGGAGATTTAAGTAGCTTAGTTCCATCACGAAACATTCCTTCCTCACTCTAAACTGCTGTACAAAACTAAGCAACAAATGGTTTTGTTTTCGATGTTATTCTTTTTTATTGTATAAATATATGAATACTTACTCATTTTTTGACAATTCTAATGGATTGCTTTTATTCCTATCTTCTTTTGGCATTAAGTTCTTCTTCATCTTCGCTTTACGAATCAAAAAATATCATTCTAAATGCAATTTTACTTTAATGAAAGGAGTTTATTTTGAAAATAACGAATTTTACATTTCACTTTGTAGTTCACAATGACATTTTTAAGTAGAAGTCCCAATGAAACTCGTTTCAAGTTACATGCTGCCAGAAAATATTCGTTTAGAGTTGAATGGCGATGAACAATGCTCGATTGTTTCAAGTTACGTGCTGTCACCCCTGGTTTAATCCAATTTTGTTCATGTTTATAAAAGACTCAGGCGGAATAATGCCATTCCGCCGAATGCTCTCGTGATAACCATCCTTCGAGTAATGTGCACTAAATATTAGTCCCTTCTCCAAGACCATGTGACGCCCAACATAACTTCGAATCAGTTTTATAATGAAATTATCAACACTGTTTACATTGGCCTCGTTATACAGAATCTCATTGCGATAGAATTCTTTGAAACCAGACCCTGGGGTTCGATATTTCTTTAGACAAGCGTAGACATTGTCTCTCAAACATCCTCATCATACGTTCTCAGAGGAAAAAACTCTTTACAGATAACATAATTTTCTTTTCTCTTATTTAATTCTAATTTACTGACGATCTCTTCAATTTGACAGTTCAAGTTTCGAAAATTACTGCTAAGACTTTGCATCATTGCAACCAAGCCCACCTATGGTACAAAATACAAATGGACTTTCAGATCAATTTTCATTTCCTCACACGAATCGGAAAGTAGTACAAACTATAGCCCCTGATTTCTATATCCAAAATATAATAACAGCAAGCAGTAAACCATAAAAAAACAGAAAAAAAAACAAAATCCATTTCATTTACATAGAAAATTTATTCATTCTCATGATTCTTTATTTTTTTTTAATCTTTTGTTTGTCTTTTCTGTATCCAAAGATATACATAAATTTCTTTTACATAATTTTAACAGTTATACGTATGATATATTCTTATGTTTTGTATATGTATATATATATAAAAAGAAAATTTGATTGCCAAACGGTAAAAATAAAAACAAAAAAAAAAGGAAAAGAACAGACTTACTTAACTGTTATCCATGCAAAACAAACATTTAACGAAATAACTAAACATTATTTACAAACAAACAAATAAACGCTTGCATATGAAACACTTGGCCCGGTCGTCAATACGTGTGCAGTGTGCACGCACGCAGTGCGCGCATGCGCACAGACTTCTCAACTTGATGGTGAGTTCTAGTTTATGGATATTTATTTATTTTTATTTTTTCTTTCGTTTATTAAATAATTGTACAAAAATATATAAGATTACATTCCACGTACATACATATCGAAGATACAATGTATTTCAAATGAAGGCGAATTGCAAATATCAAATTTAACACACATTAACGGTATTTTTTTTGAATAGATACAGTTTTGAAATATCGTATGTTAACATCTTTGCGCTTTGAGTTGAGAAGAGAATAGAGGATAGGCAGAGAGAGAGAGAGAGTAGGAAGTTATTTATAATTAACAACATGTGCAACCAAGTCGACCTTAGATACCCAAAGAAATACCAGAACAGTACTGATTTATGAATAGATATCGATAGGGGGGAAAACAAACAAGTGAATAATGGAGGTGATGATACCGCTGCTCCTATAGCTGCTAGTACGATGAGGGGACTGGCTTTCATAATTTCGATTTTGGTTTTGCATTCCTGGCGAAGAACACTTCGGGATTCTTGTGAGGTTTCTGTATTTCACGGTAGTTATTTACAATCTTCTTATTCTCGTCCTTGGGACACGACTGAAGATTTCTAAAAACGGAGACCTGAAATGAAATAAATGAAATCTGATTAGAAACCAACAAAAGCATAAAAACAATTCAACTATCATTCCCTATGCCAAAACAAAAGTTTCAAATTTGAAACGCAGGCACATTGGTGGTAAAGAAGCTGCGCACTTGTTCCTTGATCATCGAAGAGTCACCCTCTCTACGAATGTATAATTAATGCGCTTTTGTTCAAATTGAAATCATTGTGAAGAAAATCGAAGGAGGTTGACTGGCTTCTGGATTTAAAACAGTCGGAACCTAACGATGTCACGTGAGCTTTAAGCTGACACTGTTGCTTTTCAATTCTGATCTTACTTGAAATGTTTAATTGACACATCACGCGATTTAACATTCCTCAGGCGATAATTACTGCAATAATGAGGCGTGACTTAAATGATGTGACGTTTACGACACATCGAAATGTCATCAACACTCAAGGTATTCCGGTAAATGTTAAGATCTATCTGATATGTCACGACTTTGTTTGTCGCCTCTGATTGATCACAGATAATAATTTCAACGTCATTAGTTCAGCTTACTGAAAGATCAATGAACTACATTTAACGTCACTGTAATGCCGACATTAACAGAAGCTGTGTACACACACGGCCATTAGAGATAGTTGACCTTTACAAGTACGAAGATGTAATCTCCTCACCGCGATGCTAGACACGTGCCGATGCCGACATGCCACATTCCGTTGCACTTAATGAATGAACTCCGCAAGTATTCCGTCAGATTAATTGATTTATCTTTACGATTTGGAATAAATTATAATTCTTAGGTGACTTACAGTTCCTTATCTCTGTTATTTATTGCATATTCGCCTTCGAACGTAGACACGCTAAAATGTTCATACTTTGTCTTGTCATAAAATTAACTATTTTATGTGGTCTATCGGTGCAGATATAATAATAAGTGTGCATTGAGACGTTAACAGATGTTCTAGTGTCGAACATTGTTGACAAATATGACAAATAGTCCACAAACTGATGTTTTCAAACCAACTTAGACGGTGAAAAATGAAAGGTCCATCATTGGGCGCCAATTTGTGCAACAATTCCAATTAGGGTTTTGATATAAAAATTAAGGTTTATTTTAAGTTGATGTAGATAGAGATAAGTGCGAAATGAAGAAAAATGCCTATTGGTCGACGATCACCTGTTTTGAGCCTCCAGAAGTTGCACAGAAAGTCATGAGAATCTTTGGAACTAAGCTTACAAGTAAAGTCTTAATCTGAAGGTGCATAGGATTGTCGCGATTACACATATTTTAATGCGTGTACACAAAGATTTTAACCAAAAAACTCATCTTTCGCTAAACGACAATATTAGAAAATCCCAAATTTGTTTTTTCTTTTTCTGACAAACACAATCCACAAGCGTGGAATGGATCCACGCAGACTGACTGTATGGTTAAATTTATGCCATAGCATGCGTATCCTTTAAATTTGTGAAGAAAATAATGCTGCTGTCAATGATCTGGCAGTATGGGATGTTAACCTACTTTCTGTGGCCTGACTGTGTATTTAAGGTATGAATTCAAGAAGACGGCGCTAAACACTATACAATTTCTTTCGCTTTTCCTACGCCAACGCCTTAATACAAACGCAACAAGTAAAGCATTTAAAACGCGCTTTAGATCAATATTCGAGCCGGTGCTACAGCGAGATTTTAAAAATTGGGCCGACTGCTTCAAGAACAACAAGCACGCATGGTATGACGCAAAAGTAACTCATGCGTGGATGGACCTTGCACGTTTTTTTATAACTGAAGCGCTCTAGCGGTCGACAGATGTAGAGCGGATGTGGGACGATTTTTCATCGTCTACATAGTTGCAGTCACATAAGGCGACGCCGAGTCTACTTGTGTAACAGTTAAGGCGGTCAGTCGACCACAATTAAGATTACCATAATTCGGGCGCTTTATGGTGAAAATCTGTTCCAGAATGTTCTTATAAACTGCGTAGTCCAGATTTGGGGTTAATCTCTATAGAGGATTTTTGAGTCTAATATCTATAAAGACTCCTTAATTTTGACACAATTTTTGAGCAAATCTTGAGATGGACTTGTGCGCACAGGACAATTTTGGCTGATTGCTGCCAGTCAGGTTAGACGGAAGTTACGCTCATACTATAACGGCTCTTTTGAATGCTGAACAAATTTATACATCGTAGACCCTAGGCAACAACATCGCCTGCACCAGAATATCAGTTATGTATATCAGAGTCTAAAGGAACACCCATATAGTTCGTATCCGTTGCTTTCGTTCTGTAAACCATGATATAGAGCGATGTTTGGAAGGAAGGGCAGAACGTCAGCTCTTTCGAAGATGAATTTAGTTTTGAAGACTGAAAGTAATGCGACCGAGGAGGTTCAGTCTTAGACCTCACAATATGTCGTTGGCTGTGACAAACAGTCTCGCTGTCCCACTTTTCAAAAAGATTACCTCCGCTCTGTTTGTTTAAAAAATCCGCGAATGTTCTTCAAACTGACGCACTTATTTCATTTACTCATGTATCCCCAAAATCCCCACATTAGACACATTAATTACAAAATTTCGAGAGTCTTCATCCGATCGGTAGCATGTGCTGCCTCTGTTCGAAAGCGTGAACTGCTGATGCCTGAACAGTGACTAGGCTAAACAAACAAGTCTCTATCAACAAAAGCTCAATGAATTCCAGACTAAACTGTTTCCTAGAATGAAATAGATAAGTAACTGGATTCCTATTTTTGACATTAAATGTGTCGTCAGCAAAATCGTGATGAAATCATGTCACAGGCGGACGTGGCATTCATTTACTTTAAGATCACTTATCCCCTTTTCAGATCAAGTTGCTGAGAAAGCAAGACAGAATGATGTGTTGACAAGACAACCATAAACTTATCCACATTCGAGACTTTTCACACAAACTAAAGTTAAACAAGGTTTTTTTTTTGGTTTAAGACTCACCTGCCCCCGTGATACATAAATCGGCGTTCTGTAGATGATCCACGTCACACTCTCAAAGTACGGCGCAGTCGTCAGAGATCCTTTATATGTGTAGTAGTGTTTGCTCAACTCTTGTAAGCCAATCCAAGACAAACAGTCTACGCGCCCGCAACATGCCAGTGCATTCCAAGATCGATACAGAGACCAAACAAAACATACAGAAAGAGAGAGAGAGATGGGAGAGAAGAAATTTTTTCATTGAATAAAACCATTCTTTCTTCAGACATATGACCAACCATCAAACCTGAATCTAATGATGCGGTTGTGTGGATTTTCTGCACAATCCGTATTCCCTCGGTGATTTTCTTAAACTCTGGACAGTCTTTATCTCCGCATGCTTGAATGAAGAACGCGACGACCGCAAGGCCATCTGGCTTGTTCTTCGCCTCAGCGAAATCCTTATATTTAGCATTGTAGTGGACAGCATGCGCTTCCATCGAATACTTCATGCCCTCCAGTGTATGCTCACAGCCGGAGTCGTCTGTTTCGGCCCAGTGGAAATGCAACTGCTGGAATATGTACTTGTCCTCGCCCAACACGCCACCGATTATGAACGGTTGCTGTGGACGTTTCGAAAATGTTACCATTGCCGAGGTGCCGGTGTTGGCCACCCTGGCCACACCGACTGGCTCCCAGTGGCCATGATATTCAAGTGGGTCGACATCGTCGCGGTGCTCAATTGCTCGGTTACTGATCTCGATAGGTGACTGAACTGGCATCTTGTTTGTTTTGATTTTTCACGTAAAAACGAAATTTAATTTCAAGTAACACACAATTTTTTTTCCTGGAGATTTCTGAAAAGAAACGAAAGAAACTTAATTTTTCGTTGGAAATGAAAAAGGGAAAGTGATGGGTTTTCTAGTGATTTAAATTAACCGGTTGTTATAGTTCTCATGTTTCAAGTGAGGCTTTTCTTTCGATTACAACAAAGATTTTTCATTTTGTGTCTCGGGTGTTTGATTACACTTCATAACGAAGTTTTGTTCAAGAGTCTAGAATCAATTGGAGTCAGTATATGTACAATATATCAAAGAATTGCCGGTCATACAGTGTGTGGGCGAAAAGTTAAGCTCTACGCAGTTATGAGCTGATTAGATACTCTTGTTCTAAGTGGCATAAGCACGTAAAGACTATGTTCAGAAGAAAGGTGTTGACTTTAGGTTAACTCTTTACTATGTCTGATTAAAAGACCTTGTGCCCCAACTCAACTAGTCTTTTTAAGACTTTCACTGAATCTGAAGGTCACATTAGTGAAAACAAAATTCCGTAGAAAAGATGTGACGGTGCACAAAATTTGAGATGATTCTCCATGGAATGATTAGGCCTGATAAGGGGTAGACAGATAATGTTGTTTCTTCAAGGATTAAATGTGGCTTCTGAAGAAAAGAAGAAAGACCAATGTTTGGCAAAGGATCAAATTGACGGTTGACATCATCGCTTCTGAATTTTTTGAATTTCACAATGCCAGAATTTGGCTTCAAATGCAAACAGAAAACGAAGACTTACGCAATCTAACTGAATTTGAAGTAAATTTTAAAGCAATTTCAAATTTTCCAATTGAACTTTGGTACAAAATCTTAAATTTTTTGGCAACGAGAAACAAGCCTCTTCATCCACATAATGTTCTAAGTTCGTCTTTAAGCAGAATAATCTTTCAAAAAATAAACCATAAAATTGTAGAAGTTGAGAGAATCATCTGAATCGTCAACGTTTGTTCCATATGATTTATATGATATCAATTTAGCAAAGTATGTGTTCGATGTTGCCCTTCTTCTTCTTGTAGCGCTACAGTCCTGGGCCTCAACCAACATGCCTCCCCAGCCAGCACGATCTTTCGCTTGCTACCTCCAGTTGCGAACTCCAAGTTGGTTGAGGCCCTTCTCCACTTGTATGCCCCAACTTAGCGTAGACGGTCAGAGATCGATGGTTTTATGTAACAAATATACAAGGTTAGGTTATGTTAGGTAAGATTAGAAAGGCTTTACGCCTAAAGAAGCAATTGCAGCCAGTGGTCCCAGTGGGAGCCTAATATGAATGTCCTATAGGATGCATGCTTAACAGCATCTATCACTGAGGCAGCAATAGATTACCAAAACTACCTTGATGTGAATATAAATCACTTGATGTCAGCAATCGCAAACTTCGCCAGGTCGTTGAGCTAGTGAATCTTAGATGAAAAAGCCATCGTTCCTGAAAAAGTGGGGAGTGACAAAGGCTCTGATTATATTTCTTCTTCGTCCCTTTAACACCTACAGAAGTCGATCGACGGAATTTTCTCCTCTCTCTCATCGCCATTGCACCAATCGCAAACTTTTTAAGATCCGTATAATGTCCCTGCTGTTTGTTATAAGGAATTTTAGTTCCGTTTAGGTCGTACTTAGGTTGCGAGAAGTGCGATATGGCGCAGCCAGACGGGTGCTGGCACTGTTTACTTGCAAAGTACACCGATATCTGTCCAATATACCTTTTGCCTGTATAAAGCAGACAGCCGTTTCTATGCTTGAGTCCTTGCCAGTTTATCTACCTTTATATTTTTTATATTTCCATTAATGCAAGAGTGTACAGGGAGGAATATTAAATGGTGAAAATTCATTTACAATCAAGCTTTTAAAATTTATGCCACTATTCGTTTGGGTGGTGCACACGTAAAATATCAGATGTACACCACCCAAACGAACTGAATCAGACTGGAGTTTGTTGCCTCTGAAGATCAATCTGGTTTGTAATTTTTTTCTCACGAACTTGGGACCAAGATGACCGTACTGTCAAATCACCCCTCCAGACTGCCCCATTAGCGTGAGTTGTATGGCACGACGGTCTCTCATATGATGCAATTCATACCAAAAGAAAATGGTAATCATAAACCATCGGCTCTCACGTACGATAACGGTGAAAGCATTCGTATGTCTATGGGCCGATGACCAAATCCAAACCTAAAACGGACCTTTTCAGAACGCATTGGACATTATTGGGTCTCAAGTGGATGAATAAGCGCCAGTTTTTAACTGTTCCCGAATCCATTCGGGGAACACAACCAGTTGTCTATCATCGTTTCAGGTTCAGTTACTAGGTGCAACCCCAACTCGTAACCCAAAAATCGCTATATTGTGCTCGGTTAGAGGTCGAGTTTTTGTAAACCACGTGAAACCCTCCTGCACATTCTTGTGGATAACGGTGCCATATTCGACAGTTATTTAATTTCGTCGACTGTTTATTGACTGATTATGGAGAAAATTGGATCAAATGGGATCCACTAACGTGTTTTTTTTTTGGTCTAGATGTCAAAGAAACGTTAACAAACGAATGGTTGCGATCAAGAAGACATAGCAGATCAAATTAAACAGTTTTTGACAAGGAGTCCACTTCGGGCGCCGCGCGGAATTAAGCTTTGATTCGTTCTACTAAGGACCCAACCATATTCAGTATGAAATATGTGGTTGACCTATTTAAACTTAAAGCAGTAGTTGAACCTTCAATCCACATGCAAAAAACTTGTTTTACTTAAAACTGTGCTTCAATATGACTGCGCACACTGCAGAAAATTCAATAAAAAGAAAATAAAAAGAGGAAAACTACCAAAATCATACAACCATTCTTTAAAATTTTAATTAGACCGTAGCGGCACTGTCAACGTGTGAAAATATTGACAATGCATTCCACATGTGGACAGAATATACACTGTCGCTCACTCTTATTGAAATAAAGATCTGTCAATGCTTGACAGAACCCAAATGATGGATAGATACGGTCTATATGGGTTTGGGGCTTCATTCTTTCTCAAAAGAAGGTAGTATTTAACAGTGTCACACTCACTTATAGAACAAGAATCTGATTTGCAGAACAACACACACACCAGGAGAAACAATATAAACGTTCGATACCTTCTCAGGACAAACTTCGTAAGCTATTTATTCCCTGTGAGCGATGTAATTTATGCCCAATTTAGCATACTTTTGACGCAAATTTGACAGACGCTACAGTTCAACATTTACTTTGAATCGCAAATATCTCCCTCTCAAAGTCATATTTCCAAATAATAACCACTTCGCAAACGCCACTCATCAATCATCGAGAAAATTTCAGACCAATTGATGTGACAGCCCCCCGCTCTGGCAATCTCATGAGCAAATGCGCAACTTAATTCGTGTTCTGGACAAAGACAGACAAAAAACAACAGAACAAACAATAAGCACAGTCATTACAAGAAAAATTTGCAAAGAAAATGAATTTCAATTAAAGGCACGTACAGCCTACCACCCTTAGCATTGGAAAGCCATCCGTCAAGACCCTGTTGACTCAACTGAATCAATTGATGACGCGTTCGCCCCTTACCCGGCAGACGCTGTCTGCCCCCGCCATGACAATATTTCGCCTCCCAAATGGCATCCATCGACTAATCTTTATAGTAGACTGACTTCGATATTATCGCGTATCCACTCCATAAACAAGCCCAATAAAGCGCCTTAAAAGTTCAAGCGCTCCACTGCCGATTGCAGTCGAAAACCTATTTTGGACACTTGTCATAAATTCGCAATTAGCACAGTCTTATCGTAGTCAAACAGCTCGTGCTAACATTCTCTGCGATTGCTCGCTAAGTAAGCACGTTCTCGTGTCGCCCGCATGCATAGACCCCAACAATTATCACTCGTGCACCCCCGTTGTTGACGGAAAAGTTCTTCTTCCAGCTCAGGAATAAATCTTTTGTTGCAGCAAACTTGTCTTGTCTTGGATTATTGATCGCACTGGCAGTTGATTGATTTGCAATCAAAAGTAGCTGCCCCATGGTGTCTGGGGTAGGAGTATTGACTTGCAAAACGTCGATGAGATTAAAATTGCATGAATGAATTCATTGCGGTGCGCTGTGTCCAGTGCATGCAGGCAGTATTGATTTCTAAATGTATTCAAAAATGTGACTTGCTGTCACAGATTTTAAACGATATCCATGTCTAAATTATGCACGAGAATACAAAAAGGCCGTTTGAAATGTTTGCTTTATCAGTATAGACGACAGAGATGGGATATCTCATGAAGATCAAGGGAGACATTTATGCTCATTGTAACATAGAACAAAAATATAAGCCATACGGGAACTGTTTGCAATTACAAATAGCAGCTGAAGGTGACTGCGACCGGTAAGTGCCTCGGTGAAATGTGTCAGGTTTTAGATGATATCTGGTTCAAGTTGATGGTTGTACGTATATTTGAAGACAAACCAGTCTAAAATGTGCTTTTATGAAACATCTCATTAAACCCTGCCAAGTCACAAGAAGTGTTTATAAAATCTTACACGGAAGAGGTCTGTTTCATTTCACATGCGTTACCGCTGTCTGTAAAATGAACACCGCGCATGAATAAAATTATTGAATGTTGATATGCATATCTGCAGCATATTCTGTTTGGTATCAGATCATATAGCACAAAAAAAGTTTACTTGTATCCTAAGAAGAGCTTCTAAGCTTAGCAAATAACTGCAGTTAGTCGGCAGTCAAGCGCAAGAGACTAGACCATAGGGTGGTTTAAATGCTTATCGCAAATATCTTCTTCAAACTAATTTGTTAAACAAGCTAACAATTCGACAACGCAACGTCAGGAAACCTTTCAAATAGATGCTGAGAAAACAAACTTAGAAGTTATTTACTAACACGACTGTAATCAAAAAAGCTTTTCCTTGACTTTTTCATTCGTTGCGTGAGGTTACATTTATGACAAATATTAAGATTAACTTAGAATGCCCGCATAGGGCCAGTAAGGTAGTTTTAACAATGACTACAAAATTTGTAACTGGTTTAAGTATTTTTACTTCTAGATGTAAGCAATTAGAAAAAAATTAAAAATTAAAAAATACATGTGGAAAAAAATGTTACATTTAGGACTTCACACAAGGAACTGAATTAAACTGATTATGTACTTTAACTGATTTTTTCATCGGTTATTGAAAATCATTTTAATAAATTGAATTAAAGATCGGCGTGTGATTATTAGACGATAGTCGACGCATATTGATTGTCGACCATCGTTTAGATTTTTCGGTATTGGAAATGTTAACTGCGATCGATTATCAACAATTTCTGAAAAGATTTTTATTGACCAAGGTTTTGCGATCGATGTTTCCTTTGATTAACTCAGAAGAATATGAAAAAATTCTGTAATCCAAATGTAATAGATGTCAACGTTTTAAAGCAAATAATCGATTCAAAAAAAACTTTAAATATTAGTGCTACCGTCATGAATTCATTATCTATCACTCAGCCCACCAGTTTCCCGACAGTTGATGCCCCTGATCCATAGTAGAATTTTATACAAATCAGTTGTCGAAGTTTGAGAAGTTTGAATCTGTGCGGTGAACACACAAGCGGAAAACAGAAATCATCGGATTCTCTCGTAAAGATTGACACACATGTTATTGGCATTTTTCGTGTTTGGAAAGGTCAAAATAAACGCTGCCAATGTGTTAAAGGACAGACGGGAGAACAAGTTTACTATTTGTTTAGGTGGTTTGTGGTTTACATTTAATTTTGAAGTGTCCTTAAATGTTTAAATTGAAGGGATGCTAAAAAACAAAAATACAAGCAAATGTTATTGTGGGTACAAACTATCCGTTTAAAAAAAAAATTTACTCCACCTACTTTATTATTATTGAAACGCTGAAATGAGGGGTCCCCACACGCCGTATTCTCCTTTCGACTACTGGCTTTTTCGATGGATTTAAAACAATTTGTGGAAGTCAACGGTTCGGGTATTTTTAAGAAATCGAAGAAATGCTCAATAATTGGATTAATGCTAGAGAGGACTCATTTTCCAAAGATGGTGTTCGAAAACTCCCAGAGAGATGGGAAAAAATAAGTCTCTTCCGCGGGACAATACTTTTTTTGTTTCAACAAAAACAAATTTTTTTGTCACAAAAAAAGACCGAATTAGTTTGTAATTCTATTAAGTACATTTCAAGGACAAAATATTTTGTAATAAAAGCACCATAAATTACAAGTAAATCCGATTTTCATCGCAATTCTCCATCACCGACTTCCTTTCTTTTTTAAATGAATGTTAACACACAGATGTTTTTGATAATTCACAATTCATGTTGACTGAGTAAAGCAATATCAAATGTTGACCCAATCTACGAATCTATCGATCATCGCTTTGATTGACAATTGACAACATTATTTGTTTACATCTGTCATATCACATGAATTATACTAAAGTATGAAACCACGATCTCCTTCGAATGCACCGATAAGTTTAGAGACTTGTTCTTAGGCCTACCACACGAATATGGAATGTCCTTTCCTGCTCCACTCAATTCACAGGCGACTAAAACCAATGTGCACCGGTATATCCTTTCCCTCTCTTCCACTAATAATAATCAAGTGGCACTACAGCCCACCAGGGTTTAGCTTCTGCAACAAGTATTCGAGTTGTGCGTGCTTCTGTTTTCTGACGAGTAGAAGGGACCTACAATTTGTTGCCGACTCCAAACGGCTAGATTTGAGTAAATTTTTCATAGACCATTAGTACTCTTTGACTGTTGTCAGCAACTCGAAAGAGGTGGTGCCGCGTGCCGGTGGTGAACACAGGAGGTGTTCCGTCCGGGAATCGAGCCTGGAACCTTGTAAAAGCCATCAACAACCCTTTCTGTTAATTTAGTTTGGAAACGAAACCTTAAAAAAGGCAACTCAAATCGCGGTATGCTCATTTTCACAGTTACACATTTAACATTTTTACACATGTTCATTTCGAAATAGATGTTTCCCCCACTTACTCAAAAAACTCTTTGAAAGTGAGTTTTAAGATTTTTCGAAAATGCTCCCACAGCACACAGTGGTCGCCGTGGCGCAGTGGTAAGTGCATCGACTGCGGCGCAGAAAGTCTGGGTTCGATTCCCGGACGGGACACCTAGCATTTTTTCACGGCACCACCTCTTTCGAATTGCTGACAACACTCAAAGAGTATTAATTGTCTATGGAAAGCTTCTCAAATCTCGCCGTTCGGAATCGGCAAAAAACTGTAGGTCCCTTCTACTCGTGAAGAACAATAGCATGCACAACACGAGTAGTTGTTGTAGAAGCTAGGCCCTGGTCCGTTATGGGCTGTAGTGCCACTCAATTATTATTATCCCACAGCATACATTTGTGAGCCGTTTTGGAGTTTAAGGCAAGTTGATGTAGAAATTGAAGTTGGGGTGACATTTTTTTTCAACTGAATCCTTATATGTATATTGTAATGTTTGTAACGGTATTTCGATTAAAAAAATTAAATTCAAACCTTCAAGACAACTATTGGTCGATACATTATACTCGTATGTGAGCGTCCGGCAACCGCAATAATTTTCGGATTGATGGCACATAAAAATCTAAGGAATTTTTTTTTCCGAATGACAAATATGTTCACACTGTGCATTCTTTAGCCGAAGTCAAGTCAATCAAGTTTTGAGGCCAATCGCCATAAATCGTTTAATTCCTAAGCGCGATTTTTACCCTTAAACGCAGAAACAAAAAGAAATAAACAAAGAGGCACTGAAAAACAAGACTGTCAATAAATAGAAAAAACAACAAAACGATAAGGCACATTCGAAAATGATTGAATTGTCGGTCTGTAACATAATGAGCACCTTCTATTCGCTGATCGGGAGTTTTGCAAGTTACGCGTTCGAACGTCCTTTGGTGACCCTTATCGTCAGTTTCTTAATAGCAGTCATCCTTATTGGTCATGTTCATCTCTCAAAGCTCGTCTGTGCTTCACGTGATACCCAACTTATGTATGATTATGGTCTCGAAAGAGGTAAGTCTTAGAATGAATGTAAGAAGAAACAACAATTAAAATAAAATTTATTTTCACAGGCCCACAGACATGGCCTTCTTCGGGACCAAACCAATCACCGATCAACATCGACACGGATATGGCTGAGATATACAACATTCGGGAGCCTCTAATGTGGAATCACTACAATGAAATGCCGAAAAATGTCACTTTGGAGAACAATGGCCAGACAGGTGTTCCTCAAAAAATTCATTTCCGTATGTTCTCATAAAAAATGTCTCACTTATAGTAATTCTGAGGGCTAAATATGCTGCAAACTCGCCAACAATTAGCGGAGCGGACCTCTTACAGAGCTACACCTTTGAGTCGCTTTGTTTTCGCTGGAGCTTCTGGAACACCGAAGGATCTGAGCACACCATTGACCACCGCAAATATCCGCTTGAAATACAAGTGAGTGCAGGAAATAATCGCCAGTTGGTACGCCATACTTGCTTTTTCTTCTGCAGGCCACTCACAAGACAGGTTCAGTGCCCATGTGTGTTTCACCTCATAACAGCCTCGTTATTGCTTATCTTTTCGAGGTTCGTACGAGTTTTGGTCGATTTTCTGAGCCTTATTTGGTATGTTTTAGATTTCGGCACACAACCAATATTTGGATCCGGTAATCCTGAATCTTCGTCGCATTCGAAAAGCTGGCACTGTTGTTGAAATTCCACCCTTTCCTTTGGCATGGTTGTGTTATCCTTTCAAGTCGGGATTTTACAGTTATGGCGGATCAAATAGTGCACCGCCTTGTGACGAGGGTGTTGAATGGTTTATTTGCTCTGAACCACTGAGTATTAGTGAGAATCAGGTGAGTTTTTTTTTGAGAAATGAATTCAAAGTTATTGACAAATGACCTCAAATTGGAATTACATTTTGGCTCAGTAACCCACTTCTTTTTACAAACTCCACTTCATGCCCATTATCAGTCATTAAATTTGTTTTAATCACTTCAAAGTTGTCGAAACCCGCTCTCGAAAGACAAAACCAGCCTTTTATCAGTTCTTAAGACAAATTTCAGCTCGCTAATCTGGCGTCCTCAAGTCTTTTGCGAATCACACACGTGAAAGTGGAAGGTTAACTGCCATCGTCCACATTTATGTGATGCAACCTAGTTTCACGCCACATCCAATTGAAAATAAAGATAAAAGTGAAACAATAAGATAAGATAGAACGAACGAAAGCGCAAAGTTCCTCCTGAAAAAAATGGTACAAAATTGACACTCTGTTGTACACTGTTTGTTGGCTGTCTGAAACAAATATAACAGTATTCTCACTACTTATCATAAGACACTCAATTCAATGTCAATCACTTTAAGCATTACATACAAGGGGGAAGATGTTTTAAGAGTTCTCCTTAAACAATAAGCCACGACTTGTTTGTAATTTCGAAAATAAACAAAAACAAAACGCTGTTAACATTGCGTCAATTCTTGATAACTTATCTCTAAGTGAACACTTCCAAGACGATCGTCTACTTGAGTTATCTCCAACTCCATCATTGAACTTTGTTTATATCTAGAATACGTCAAAGTCCATTTGGAAATAGCAAATTTTTTGGAAATTGGAAGTTAATGAGTTGACGTTTAAATGATTTAAAAGTTGTTTTCAATTGAAATCGTTTGAAACGGTTTAAATAAGCAATTTAGTGGAAATATTTGATAGGCAACATTTAGGTATGAAGTTTAAGACTCAACATCTGGCAAAAATTTTGGCATAGACAACTACACTTACTGTATATCCTGTTCATAAGAAAGGACACCTCTTTTGACATCGCTTTGCCGTTTTGGGTGATCCCTTGAAACCCTTCATAGACAGTCTGATAGTTCCTTAGGCGTTTATTTTTAGGCCAAGGATATACACAATAGTTTAGTGTTGTCCACACCACAACTGATTTAAAGATTGACGCAAGAATTCTAAGTCGACACACAGCATCTATGTCTTGTTGTTTATGTCCAATCTCCGTCGTCAAAGATGAGAATGTGGCTGCTGTAGCAAATAGTGTGAGGCTCAATTCAAGAACAAGAACTTCGGCATCGATCTCAATAGCTCAACATTTCACGCACAAACTTGACAATCCAAACTTAACTTCCTCACAAAACTCTCAGATTATTCGCTTACAACGTCTAATTGACTCACAAATTAATTTGGCGTGTTACCATCCCCATTCGTTACCACTTCACAGTTTGGGCCTTAGAGCCCCATGAATTGGACAATGATTTGGGCGAAACATTGGTGCAGGAACGAAAGTCCAAAATGGATTTATAACACACTGGAGTGGAACATAAGTGTTCAATCGATTTGTAAACTTATGAGTTGTGTGTGTGTCCATGCATCAAAAAATTATCTAACGAGGCGGATTTTCAAACGTTACGTTAACAAACAAACTGACCGCATCCTGGTCTCGACAAACCTGCGCGTTATTGTCAAGAAGACAATACAATACAAGAAAATTAAATATGGATTGTAGAATATAGGCATCATTGGATCTTCGAAAGAGGAACGGGGAAAAGCAACACGGCCATCGCACACGTGCACCAGAATCACACCAAGCCCCATTGACTAAATGAAGCTACTACTGCAGTTCTGCTCACATGTATGAATAAATACGAACATACCGGCTTGAGTTAACATCTTTCCAACAAAACCTCATACTACTGTGACTCCCTTCATTTTATGGCTCATAAACCCAGTAATGACTGATAAGATTTGATAAATTGAGATATTAATATTTAGACATCAAAGTTGCGTTACTTTGACAGAGTTCAACGAATGCGGGGGAAGAACATTGACATTTGTGGGTCAATCAATTCCAAATGGATTGTGGTTGAGTGGTGGTTGAGTGGATGTTTATCCACTTATCTATGACTCAAGCCAAAACGTCAAGGAGGAGTGTTCGTTTTCAAAATCAAATAACTTTCTCTGAAAACTTAATCTACGTTTACATGTGCCCGTTGAAATGTACGAATTGCTAATAATTAAGTTTTTGGAAGCACGGGATGCAGCGAAAAACACGTTCACAAACCGGTTTAAATAAAATGCGGTATTTGACAAATACTTGGATCCTTTAGTTTTTCACTTTCCGACCGGGATAGAGATTTGTTGTGGGTGTAGTTTGAACGACGATAACTCTTGCTAACCACTGCTTCGTTCGCGATAAGAAAGCAATTGACAATCTGCGGGACTGGGACTATTGAGTCATGAACTATTGAGAGGCATGAACTTTGTCAAAGTCAAACAAGGCAGCTGTTAGCTGTCTTGTCCTCAAGTGTGTAAAGTAGGATATTTGACAATGGACCGTACGAGCTGCTCACCATTATTGACATAGCTAGGAGACTAATGATCCAACGATTGAAACTGTCTTCAAACGATGCAGTTAAAGTAAGAGTGCAACACAGGCGACGCACGCAAATGAACCTCATCCAACCATGAGTGCAAAATGGAGGCACCTAGCAAAAGATCATGCTACCTGGCTTATTGGCTAGAGTCCAAGTCCACCCCGGATTGTTGTGACACCTTAAGTAAGCCTTTGGAAAGAGAAAGTGAGAATTTCTGATGAATTTGTCACGGTCAAACATAACTTGAAAGATTGCGCTCGATTCGTATGGTCGATCTTTCCAAGAACTCCCCATTTAGTAGTTTCATTAGTAGCTTGTAATAGACACATGGAAACCTACCATTACTTTATACCACAATTTCATTTTACACGAATCGCATACATTCCACTGTCGAATTCATCTATTCCTTCATACCGTGCACAACAAACAAGATTACAAATAAACACAACATTGTAAAACTTCAACTTAACAACCGAAATTTTCCCGAAACAACTTCGATCAAATCTCCCGCTCCTTGTGACAACTATTTTTCGTACCGAACACATGACACTGACAAGACAGCAATAGCACAACCACTCCTCATCAGAGCCAACAACTTTGCAGTGTGATTTTGTAACTCCTCGCCGCGCCGAACTAATAGTTCAAACTTTATCAGTCCTCACATAAAATTCAAGGACGGTCCAAATGTCATTTCGCCACCTTATCACCCGACTGGCACGCGACTTCAGCAGAACTTGTTTTCCACTCAGTTTCCACCAGTCCGCTTCACTTGCGGTGCCCCCGTTGAACCAAGCGCTAGATAACCACATGTAACCAGACACACATTACACACTCGCACACGTTTTTACGAACCGTGCCCGTGATATCAGCTGCTGTAACATGTACCGCTAATTACTCAAACATTCGATCACGTCTCCCCCTGCGATGGGATGTGTTCAACAACTAACACAATATTTTGTTTACAATCACCTTGTTTGTCTCTGTTCACAGCTGATGGAGTTCAGGAGGCTTCTCTCAAGCGACGGCCAATCGAGGATTGTCAGAAATGCACGGCCCGTTCAAGCTCTAACCACTAACCGCCAGGTCAGCTTCAATCGATATGACGCCAGCACCATCGGCTGCAATACCCCCAGAGACGCCCCGCCCTCCTCCGTTTGCCTGGCCGAAGTCTTCGATAACCGCGACGATTAACCAAACAGCGCCGATAACCCTAATAAAATCAAATTAATAAATTCTAATGAAAACATGTTTCTTATCGCTCCAACGGGCGATGGCATCTAATCGATCAGAGATATTCAAAATTGCAAATCGTCATTGATCCTGTTCCACTTATAGGCGGATTAGGTTGCGGATTAGGTTGAGTGGTGGCCCCTCGTTAGACGGGACAGCCAATCGGTGGAGGGGCGGATGTTTTTCTGAATTGATCTCACGTCTGATCAGCAGCAGTTATCGGAAGGAATTTGTTTCTCTGACGTACATTAGATTCCCTCCAGGTGGCGTGTTATCGATGATGTCGCTTCGCTCAAGTGGTGAAGGTGCACCGAGGCAAACATCGCGGCTTTTGACGGCGTCAATCAAATTGGACAATCTTAACTATTGCCTTGAATGGAGATTGATGTGTGGCGCGATGCTCGGCAGAGTTAAGGCCAAGTCACGTTTGGCCACTCAAGGCCGTGTGCGTAATTTGTCTTATCACATCGGCGGATTAAATTTTGTTTTCGCTCGGTTACTGATAAAGGTCAGACAGTAAAGATCGTTTATCGAAATTGAACGAAAAAAAACGTCAAGTATTTACGAGCGTAACAATTCATGAATATGGATCGTTTCGGGAGTGCCGCTCGACGACGGTCGTAAATTGGGAAACTTTTCTCGACGCTATTTTTTTTTTTCTGCGGACAAAGCTTTAACTGGAATCTTTTAAGTGATTGTCGCTGAATTTAAGGGAGTGTTTAGAAAGAAGTCTTTGTGTTAAAAGTACTCCTAAAATAAAAATTTTATATGGCAGATTGAATATAGATTGAAATGTAGAACATAGATTAGAAAGCTGTGAAAATACGTGTGGATGCCGTAAGGATTGTAGCTTTTACAGCAACCCCTGACGTTCTTTCGCTAGTGGAGGCGAAGTTTCTTCAAAGGTGGTATAAAAACGTTTTCGCGTTTTTTTTATCAGTAGGTGTTGTTGATGTCCACATATCTAAAAATATTTATCTGTTTACGTCAGAAGAACACGTTTGACAGGGGACATACCAGGCAGGACTCTTATAAAACAGATGTGCAATAAAAACGATACGTTTGTGGTGAGACTGCTATGAGTCAACGGCGGATCCAGGAGTGGTTTCATCGTTTCCGTTCCGAAAATTCCCTTATTTAAGATGCACATTGCTTTGGAAAGTTTAGCAACTGATGGAGGAAGATCGGCACGGAAGGTGTCAGAAAATAGCTAAGGCACTGAACATTAACCGTATTACGGTTTTTAATCAGGCTACTCGAAGAAGCTCGAAGTTTGATTGACATTTGAATTGACGCAATGCAATAATATAATTGTCCGAACAACCATTAGTGCAAAAAAAATAGAACTGTTTCTAAAACGAATCATTACAGAAGATGAAAAAATGCGATCATAGACAAAAGTCGGTGGCCGACAAACGAAATAACCTCGAAGTCTGCATTGACGGCAAACAATGCTATATTGAGTTTTTGGTGGAGTGGGGAGGAATTGTCTATTATGAGCTGCTAGAACGTGGCGAAGCGATCAATTCGATCCTATAATGTGCACATGTCCACCGTTTGACTGAAGAGTAAGCGATTAGAATTGAACAGCAAAGTGAAACAGCAAAAAATGACACGAATATAAATGGTGACCTGGAACAAATTAACCGAGCTTAGTTGAGAAGTAGTGGTCTCCGTGGCGTAGTGAGTAGGTGCGTCGACCCACACACCGAAGGTCTAGGTTCGATTCCCCGACGGGACACTTTTTTTCACGGCACCACCTCTTTCAAATTGCTGACAACACTCAAAGAGTATCAAGTGTCTACGAAAAGCTTTTTAAATCTCGCCGTTCGGAGTCGGCAGAAAACTGTAGGTCCCTTCTTGTCGTGAGAGAACAGAAGTACGCACAACACAAGTAGTTGTTATAGAAGCTACGCCCTATTCCCTTGTGGACTGTAGTGTCACATTAAAATTATTATTCGTTGGGAAGTTATGTTGCCTGCATCGTATGGCCCGGATCTTGAGCTCTACACCAGTAAAAAAAATGTCCGTCCGAGGAGTCTCTTAAAATAAATAACAGAAGTTGTACACCGATGGAATTCTAAAGCTACCCGAAAATGGCAAAACTACATAAATAAGAATGAAAAATTGAACTTGACTGAAATTGATTGTAAATAAAGAAAATCGTTTTTTCAAAATGTATGAAAACAACGAGAGTACTAAAGATTTCAACAACAACAATCGAGCAGTTAACCAAACGTGATCCATGGACTACGCCATGATCGAAACGGAAAAATTAGGTGGAAAGCATCAAATGTGCATGTAATGTCTGATTATTAAAAACAACCTGATAGTCTCCCACATGATAATCGAGAGTCTTGAAAAATTTCCAATGAAGGGTCGAAAAATGTAGCCTAGAAATCGAAGGAGGCCCCGGACCTAACCAGAGCAAGCCTTAAGCCCAAAATTCTTTCATATAGACAGTACAGTTTTTGTATTTCTCTAATGTATTATTAACTTTTTAGTAGTCTGGAGTAATTTTGTCGGCAAAAAGTGTTCCAAAACCGAGCAGAGGTCATAAAAGCATTTAAAAACTTTGCAACGTATACAAATCAAGCGTTTAATAAAAAGGAAAAAAGGCGCCTTAAAGTGGATGAAGGTTTTATATATAAACGGGTCATACTTTAACTTAATAAAATTTTATCAGCAAAACATTGCAACGTTAAAGTTAAACTCTACAAGACAGTTACAGGCTTATTATGAATAAAATTCCTTCGGAACAAATTCTCTCAGATGAGAATTGAGAATGTTCACAAGTCGTCTATAAACAGATAATTTATCTAAACAAAAACAAACTTGTCCAAACCAACTGCAAGCGATGTTATCTATCTCCTTGCAACGACACCTGTGAAGAAGTTTGATAGTGATCATTAGCTTCGGCTTACTCTTCAACAAACCTGATATGAACCTGCTCTTTTTAAGATTCCTGCTACTTGTACTTATTAACAAAAAAGGTATCGATAATTGTAATCATCTTATCTGTCATCCTTAAGTGACAGCTGCTCGAAATTCATTAGAAGGTTTATCGTTTCCTGTGACGTACACGAATGTTTTTAAAAAATTCAAGAATCGAATATTTTGAAAATGATAATCTCAACTAAGTCCTCTATACAAATTTTTATAGAGCACGGGAGTTAACGTCGGCATGATAACGACGTTCTTCATTCCTTTCAATAATTTAAGCAACCTTGTAAGTGTCCCCTTAAGTGAAAAAAAAAAAACTTCAAACAAATTTCAATTAAATGAATGTATCTTTGGTTCTCAAACATTGTGCATACTTCTTTTTACTTTAATTCAATCTTATCATATCCCACAAATTACATCCTCTAATTTTATTTGAAAACATACTGTGAGGAAAGCTGGTCGTTCCCATAATCAATCAATGTTGTCACACTCGACTGATCAATGAGCCATATCTGTGCGACGGAAATCTTCAATACAATTAATCAAAATGGCAGGTTTTATGACAGTTTTTATGGATTTTAACTTTAAAATGTCATAAAATTAAAAATGATTTTTTTCCTTTTATTTTTAGTGACAAATTCTAAATTTATGATTGAGAAGTATTTTCTCCATTTCTCATTTCGTTTCGCGAATACAATCGAACGCTATCGTCAGTTTTGAGCTAACAACTCAACTGATGTGTATCAAACGTTTATTTTATTATAGTGCACACTTACGCGAAATTTACGGCCGCCAATGACTAGTAGAAATGCTGTAGACTTAAATTGGGTAACTTCAGACAGGCTGAACGTACGAGATTATGTGCAATTAAAGTGCGGGGCGCTTCAAGGTTGATAAAGTTAGTGATCATTTGCCCGGTTATGCTTAAAATATTGTTGAAGTTTTCACGGTCAAAAGTGAAGATTGAGAACCGACCAAGTATCACTGTTGCACAAAAAACTCACTTGCAAGCCTTAATCACATACCTGTTCAATCTTAACCGTAATCCTTTCACTCGAGCGATTCTCACAGCACTGATCAAATACGAAAAAGACTGCAACTTCGATTGGACACAAAAGAATGAATACAAATTCAAGTCATACATTTATGCAACTAATTATCGACAAACTGATTAAAACTAATTTAAAAGAAAAATACTAGCGCGTGGTCCTGTTCAATTTAAAAACTTCGCAAATAAACATCTCGTGATCTCCAGAGACATGCTAAATTTTTTATTTAAATTTTTTTTAGCTTAATGTCCGCCTATATTGGAAATGCCATCAGTGGGAAATTATGGTAACTCAATTAACAATTGTTTATTTAAATAATTGATACCCGTGTGTGTATCTATGCTAATTAGAAAAAAATCGGATGCTCTTGATAACAATGGGCGAAGCATTTTATTTCCTAATTAAAATGACATAAAACAATTTGTTGTTTTAATTAGTACGTTTAGTTGTTTATAAAGAGTTTGGCAAATTTTTGTATAATTTAGTTCAGCAAATATTTTTGCAGACAAACAACAAACAATTTTTATCTAATCTCAAATCGGTTTGCATACTCTGAAGCCCTGTGAATACATAAGTATAAAAATGTTATTTCCAGAACGTGTCCGCTAATTAAGTAATTTACAAAATTTGATTTAGGATGTTTTTTTTTTTCAAGTCATAACTTTTTTGAGTTGTTGTTTGTCGGAAGTTTTGAATACTATGCTGAAGCATTCAGAGTCAAAACCAGGACCATTGTTGCAACCTACGTACATTGCTGTCGTTTCTTGGTCTTCCGCGGGGATATCTTATTTGATTGCTGAACCTATACAACATAAACCACGTATGTGATAGGCTCTGAACCCATTTTAGTAAAAACTTGCCAGAAATGACGAGCAGTTTTGTGTTATGTGTGATAAAGGCATATGTTTGTTCTTTTGTCTCAATAATTAGATGTGTTCTACACATATAGCGGGAAGCGATTTCAACTAACTTCATGTAAGTCGACAAGAGAAACCGAAGAAACCGAAGAATTCGAAGAAGCTGATATAAAATTTGAGAACATTTTTATTTCATGAGTAGGAGAGCTGTAACATTTCACTGGGGGTGAGATAAAGTGTTCGAGTGGAACTGGGACTGAGCCTGGGACACATTTGCTAGTGGCGATGTTAACAGTCTTAATGGTTCTTATGACGTGTTTGGAGGACATGCCGATTTCATTCGAATGAAAATTCCGAGTTTGAATGATGGCTGAGCGAAGGTTAATTCGTAGACTCACACACCGAAAGATCCAGATTCGATTTTTGGACTGCAGACCTCGCTAATTTTTTGCAGCACACCCTCTTCTAAATCTCGCTGTTCGGAATCGGCACAAGAAAGTAGGTCCCCTCTGGTCGGGTGGGAGCAACAGTACACACAACGCGTGCATTTGCCTAAGAAGCTGGGCTTAGGTCCCTTGTGGACTGTAGTGCCACTCCAAATATTATTCAATTTTGAGTTTTGTTGTAAAAAAGCCAACTTATGCGAATATTGACGGAATCATACCAGCGGGAATGCTTAGGAGCTAAAGAATCATTTGAGACTAAGTGAATAAGAAACTTAGTATATGAATGACACACGACATGACACGTCAGTCGACACATTCTTGAAGTGTCACATAAAGAAGCAGTAATTTAACCGTCTGTAACTAAATGATGCGTTTACGGTACGTGTTTTATGAATTTTACGAGAATGTAATGACATCGTGCGACTTTCTCTGTTTTCCTTTTGATTTAAAATGAAAAAAAATATAAATTCTTGCTCCCGAGGTCCACGTACAAATTTGATTGCTTACATCATGGTCTCTACAGAGCACAAAAAATCGAATATTCGAGTAGAACATCTTTTTTCAACCGCCAAAATGTCCGACTGCCTAGTTGCCAAGTCGATCAGACTTACGATATTACGATCTGATAAATGTCAACGCTCAGTCGGACGTGAAATCAAACATACGATTCACATAAATTTTGAAGAAAGTGTCAACATTTAGGCACGCGACCGTAGAATTTGCAATGTTTGCTGTTACAGCAAATCATGTGCCGTTCTGGTTGCATCGATTCCGTTTCGGTAAATTTGATGTGAAAGAGGCACCAAACTCTGGAAGACTTATTGTCGTAAATGTCGGAAGAGTTAAGTTCATCATACAGGCCTCTTTTCAATTGTCCAGGAGTTAAACATTGCATTAAGCATTGTTTGAAAACAATTTGAATATTGTTTGGTACCATAGAACACAGATAACGACAAAGAACCTTCTTAACCGAATTCGCATCAATGTTTAATCGCTAGAATATCGAACCCCGTTTTCAAGCGGATGGTGAATAGTGACTAAAACTGGATCGATGCCGGCATCGTCAAGCGAATACGATCGTAGTCAAATCAATGTGAGACTTCGCAAACTGTGGTATATTCGTTGTGTATTTGAAGCTGATCTCCCATGGCAAAACTCTTAATTCGGACCTGTATTGTAGACAATATTTTGTACCGTCCTTAGGAAGCAAGTGGTTAGAAACAACTAGCGAAAAACGCAAAGTTCCAACAAGTGTGGAGTGCACTGTAGGACACTTGTTTGCTTGGATTTTTTCAAGCGAACAATTTTCGCACTGAAATTGGAAATAAGCAAAAGTATCCGTTTGTTACTTGTGGCTCCATTTCAGAAATCATACATACGAGGGCTGTCTGATAAATAACCGACCTAACCATGATGCACGCGACTTTTTCAAAAATTTTTTATTTATTTATCTACATAGTCTCCTTGTAACTCTACACACTTCTCCCAGCGATGCTCCCATCTCTGCAACCCTTCCAAATAGTTCTTGGCATCTTTGTCTGCAAAATACGAGTTCACGAAAGAGATTGCCTCCTCATTTGACGAAAATCTCTGGCCGCCGAGCGCAGTTTTAAGTTGAGGAAACAAAAAAAAGTCGCTTGATGCTAGATCCGGTGAATAAGGTGGATGGTCAAGCAGTTCGAACCGCAATTCATGGATTTTCGCCATGGCGACTGTTGAGGTGTGAGATGGTGCGTTGTCTTGGTGGAACAAGACTTTCTTTTTTTGCAAATGTGGCCGATTTTTCGAAATTTGTTCCTTTAGCTTGTCCAATAATGATGCGTAGTATGCTCCTGTTATAGTTTTTCCTTTTTCAAGATAGTCTATAAAAAGAATTCCATGGCTGTCCCAAAAAACACTCGCCATCACTTTCCCAGCCGAATACACAGCTTTAGGTTTTTTTGGGGCCGGTTCCCCCTTTTCAATCCACTGTTTAGATTGGATTTTTGTTTCGGGCGTATAATGATGAACCCAAGTTTCATATACAGTTATCAATCGGCGCCAAAACTCGGTCTTATTGCCTCTAAACTGAGCCAACAGAGCGCTGGAAATGTTTATGCGCGCACGTTTGTGGTCTAGCGTAAGCAAACGCGGCACCCAACGCGCGGACAGCTTTCTCATGCCCAAATCTTGGTTTAATATATGGCAAACACGTTCTTTTGACATCTTCATAATCTCAGCTATTTCTCTAACTTTAATCCGGCGGTCGTCTAGTGCCAATTGATGAACTTTAGCGATGTTATCGTTAGTGGTTACAGTTTTTGGACGCCCAGGACGTTCATCATCTTCCAAGCTCCTGCGACCACGTTTAAATTCAGCTGCCCAAAATTTTACGGTGGTAAACGATGGTGCAGAGTCACCATACACAGAGTCCAACTCATCTTTGATTTGTGAAGGCGTATTGCCTTTCAAAAATAAAAATTTAATTACAGCTCGATATTAAATTTTTTCCATTTTGGGGGAATCACCGAAATACACTCACAAAAACGACTGTCAACAGATAATGGTGTAAGATAAATTTCTGAAATTTTGGCGAGTAGGTATTATAATATGCACAATTTGAAGTAGAAACTTTTTTTTCACTTGTGCCGCTAGCTTCACGTTGAGGTCGGTTATTTATCAGACAGCCTTCGTATGTCAACTTAAAAAACCAAACATCGATGCTTCTGCCATATCAAAGATGATACTAATTTGTGTAAGTTTAAAACCTTTTTTATTTCAAGCGCGATGCGAATTTGAGCCATATAAGCCTTGTAATCCAAACAGTATACAGTTTGAACCTTACATTTGTTAAGACAGATATTGCCGAATTATAAATTGATCAAAATTCACATTATTATTGGAAAAATATGGCAGTGTACACTTTTCATTAGAACTAAAGATGGCTTTCCGACAAGAAAGGTTAAAATAATGATGCGTCGTTCCTCCCTTTTGTACTCAACACAACCATTCAAGCAACATGCTCCTCCTATTCCATGAGACCCCACTCATCAAATGTTCATGGTCTGTGCATTCAATAGAATTGATAATTTATTACCTGACTCCAGCTCACTTTTTTTCCCTTATCAAAGAGACACACACACAATGGGCTGCATACATTATGACGCTCACTGCACTAAGGCGGATGTGTTCATCAACCCCATCCCGACACACAAAGGCCAGAGAATGAAAACAAATATATCACCATTTCCGTATTAAATTGCATTGGTAATGCGATTGGCCACTGGAGGTGTTCGTAATTTTCATTAAAACGCTATCACATAACAATGGGGAACGCATTGCCCGCCGCACCTTGAATTACGTCTATTTGTGGATAGATTAAAAATAAATTACTATCAAACGCAAAAAAAAGCGACCGCTCTGCCTGAGTGCGTCCACGAAGACGGTGACATTCAGGCTTTCTTAAGAGCCATCCCACTCCCATCTAACCTTGCCTCGCGTGTCTGCATCCTTGGCTGTGTAATTAAAGGAAGAACATGGCGCAACGAAAAAAAAAATAAGAAAAACGACAAAGGAGTCACACGAAGCATTCAAATACGGCAAGAATAACCTTAACTGAATTAATTTAACTTTCCGAACCCCCATCGAAGGGGCGATCATGCAACGACAGCGGGACCAGCAACTGACAAGGTAGCGTGGTATCACGGGTCAGGGTGTGCTCACGGATGACATTGCCCCGGACTGTCAGTCCATATTTGTGCGGGAATTAAAAATAAACTCTTTTCCGAATTTGCTCAAACAAAGCTTCGGACATGTGGAAGTTGAGAACGGATGTGCTTGACGTGCGTCTTCGGATGCACCTGCATGTGCGTGTGACGCGTTCAATGAGTCAGGTCTACAAATGAAGCCTTTGCAATTTGTCTTCAAACAAGAAACATTTCGATGCGACATTGACGTCGATATCTGATTAAATTGAATGTCTTTTCCTTTCGCCGATCCGAATCGGGAAGTAAGCGAACTTTAACCGAGGATCAATCACCTTCAGTCTGGGGTTGCGTTAAGTGATTTTGGATGGTTGCCAGAGTGATAATTTATAGGCAGCAGTAAACAGCGAGGTTTGTGGGTAGTTGACAGACGTCACACGGTAACAGTGAAATTCCGAGCAACTTTCTGCCTTCCAGCGAATTGATTGCGCTCGCTGGCAAAGCAAATAAGTACAGGTTGGATGAGTCACTCTGTGTGTCGGCTGATAGTTGATGTGATAATCTCTGTGCGAGCACGGGCTGCCTGTATCTGATTATTTTTTTGTGCGAAAATCACGTTTAAAGTGCGAGTGAGAGAGAGCAACACTTAATTGTCTTCTCCTCCAAGGGAACTTAACTTGAATTAGATGCGGGAATAAACTTTCCACGAGCGGTTAGAATGAAACCAAGCGCGACAACGTCTGGCTTATTCTCTAGACTAACCTTGAAAATGTGAAAATTACATTTACTAACAATTGCTGTGATTATACACAAGTTAATTGAATTCGATCAAACATTTCGGAATTTTTAGGCGTGCAATAGGGCGTGCACTCAGGATAAGAACTGAAATTTACTTGTGCGCGATCGACTCATACAGATTAGACAACTATGCGATACAAACATATGTCTGGAAAGTTCTGCAAACTGATCGGGCCATCTAGCAAACAAGTCATACTTTATGAGTGTTCTCACGTTCTGATAAGAAATCAGCGCAAAATAGAAGGGCACTGAGTTATGTCAGATCGTTCAAAGGTCGGAAATGAATCAGTCCATGGTTTTACACCAGCATCCTTATGTGTGCTGTAGTCTGTCTGTTTGTTCCGGCTTACTTCTGAAGCTTCAATGAAACTTGGAAGAACTGAAAAATAAGCTGTCACGAGTGTCAAAAATAATGCAAAACGTTTGACTAAGCACATTTACGCAATTTTAAATTTAGAGTTCAAAGCTGTCGTTACCGTAGGTAGCTAAGATGAAATACAGCGCTAGATCTAGACTTACTTTAACTTTGGGGAGATTAAACCCACGACCTTGTTCAGAAAAACGAAAATGTTTGAGATCAAACTGGTGGAAGAACAAGGAATGTGCTATCTTCAGCAACTACTTATTTTGTGCGGGCTATTGTTCTCTAACAGTGAGAGAAGTTTTTAGCCGATATCGAACAGTTTTTTTTATTGACAAGTATCTTTGAGTGTTGTCAGCAACTCGAAAGCGGTGGAAGTGTGAAAAGTATGACGTATGCAGTCTAGGAATTGAACGTGTAACCACTAAGCCACCAACCAACCAACTACAATACCAACTGTCGATGTCGGTGGACACCTTGGACACCTTAATCTTGTGAGCCGAGTGTAGGCAGTCAATCGCTGTGACTTCTATTTCTGCTGTAATTCAATTAAGTAGATCACTAACGCTTATTTCCGAACTCCGATTCCGGAATACAACATAATAATAATTGAGTAGCACTACAGCCCACAAGGACCCAGGGCCTAGCTTCTACAACAACTACTCGTGTTGTGCATGCTATTGTTCTCTCACGAGTGACATTGACAATTGATACTCTTTGAGTTTGAGAAAGAGGTGGTGCCATGAAAAAATGCGAGGTGTGCCGTCCGGGAACCCAGACGGCCATGGCGGCCGGGGGATTCGGATACGAGATGCGGATACGACATAGTGAGTAAAAAAAATTCGCGCAGCTAGAAAAAATTCGGAGGGGGTCGGACCTGGTTCTAAATTTCGGAGATTGCGCAATATTCGTACGGTTGCAACGTTCACTGCGGTGCAAAGATTTCAATATGAAATAACACAAGAAATTCGTTTTGTTTAAGTACCTAGCATATGCAAATAATGTGTGCTCCAAATTTACGCAGCGAGTACTAGACGGACTTAAACCGCGGTTTTGTTTAATTCGATCACTGTGTTTCGGATTTCCCTAACTTTCCATCTATGTTATAAGGATTCGTTCCATTGCTCTTGCCACTCTTTTATACAGTGGTTCTCGAAGAGTCTTCGAGCTTCTGTTGCTAGGATATCAATGGGTACGGTAAAAGAGATTCCTACCGCAAGACGTTACTTGTTTGAGTGGCATGTTGACGTTGAGGTTAAAGGCGTAGGAGCACTTTAAAGGAACAAGTATTGCATGTTTGAGTTAATGTTCCATCATCCATTTCCCAATGTGGACAGAAAATAATTTTTTGGAACTTGTTTTACTCCACATCAGACTACAGGGCAACCCAAAGACGCAAAATGTTACAGATTTTTCATAGCAACACAATTTATACATAAGTTATGTTAATTTTGACAGATCAAAACAGCGAGCCGTCATTGACGCGTTTGCTGGCCTTCAAGCGGGCAGCGGCTTATATGGCTCTGGTGGTTATTGAGGGCAAAACAAAGTACATGCTGTCATCAAGGAAGGACACACAACATCAGCGTCTCGGACAGAGCGTCACACTAGGCAGCAGAAACCTCGAGATATTCAAGGACTTCGTCTACCTTAGTTCCGCGGTAAATAGGGACAACAACAACAGTACCGAAATCAAACGCAGAATCACTCTTGCCAATCGCTTTTTTCTTTGGGTTCAAGCGGCAGTTGAGGAATAAAAAGAAAAGTTTTCGAATCTGAGCCATTGGCACAACGCAACAGAGGACGACCCAGACTAAGGTGGTGCACACAATTGGAGGCAGCTGGCTAAAGATGGTGCTTGCTGGAGAGGCATGTTGGTTGAGACCCAGGTCCACCCCGGACTGCAGCGCCACAAGAAGAAGTTTAACCAGATCGCTTACGTTCAAGCTTCATCTTCTACTTTGAGTGACCTAACAGTCCTGGATGACTCCAGTTTCAATTACTCATTTCGATTGGATTGGAAAAATGTGTCACACCAGTTTTGAAGCGACTGCAACTCATATACTGTCAATGATGTTGTCTCCTCAACGTAAGACGGTGACGGTGTATAGAATTCATAAACATTTGTATCGTAACGTTTACCAAATGTGTGACTTCATATTTCCACTCAATTTAGCGCAAAGACATACAAAAATGAAAGCATGGACAACATTTAATAAAGAAGGTGAAAACATGCGCTCTCAAGTCAATAAAGATAACATCAAATTCAAAAATTATAAAATTGGAACAGACCTGTTAAAAACCCCCAAACAACCACGTTGACGAATAAAATTATGAAATCGAATAAACATTTCTCAGAAAACGAATCCATTCGATGACTTCTGCATTCCTTTACGTTGACTTACGTTGTTCAAAACTCAGAAAGTGGCAAATGGCGAATGCACCGCAGTGCTGCATCACGTTTCATCTGAAACCTCAAGCGCCTTCACTCGATTCGCCGACATACACAACTGACTGCGTTTATTTTCAGTAACAGTTTAATTTTCACAATCATTATACTAACCACTGCTGCGGTTTTTTTTTTTTTTGCAAATCTCCGAGAACATGTTCTTTTTCAGTAGAATCATTTCCCCGCTGTGAGACTCCAGTTGAACCCCTCACGTTGTTTACTCAATGTGCAAAACCATCAAGTAACCATACTAGATACGAAAGGTTAACGGCCGTCCTTGTTAAAAACCACTAATCGTGGTTACCCCACCTCCACCTGCCCTGGGGAGGTGCTTTCCACAAACGACTGGAAATTGAACAAACAAACAAAACTCGCCGACAGCCGCTTTTCCACAGAACAGCCCGCCACAAATAGATATGGAAGCGATTACACCCAGCACAATGCAGCGACTGACAGACATCTAGATTGTTGCATTCCGCACAGTATCGGTACGTGGTGCTTGACAAGGTCAAATGCACGTTATTAGTCATTACCGTCACATGACAAAGCCCACGATTAACTTAACAATAGTCGAATTCCAGTGACTACCAGCAAAGCGGGAAGGACGGAAAAAACAGCAGAAAATATGTCATGAGTGGATCCACTTCGGGCTATTAAGTGTCCCCGCAAATCATCGGCTACACTCCGATGTGGCCGGGGTGCACTTATGTGATTAAATAATACGCAGAATAATCAGCAGCAATCCGCTGCACGTGAAGTCATTCGGCGGGCGTTGAGCTATCGCTGTGGGAAGCAATTATTTCAGAAACGATTCACCAGTGTTTTAACACTTGTTCCCGCAATCGGACTGGTGTGCGAAGTTAACGAACCAAAATCTGTTCTTCTAGACGTGCTGTAGGCGGGTTTTCAAACTCCATAGCACTGCACTCGACACGTTCGCTTGAATTTTTGAATCAAATTGATTTATGTGTAAACAAACGATTGACGCTGTTCTCGAAAATTTCAATTGCAGGAAATATCTTTTGTGTGGAATAAGAGAGAGAGATAGAGAGAATTTTGACGGACGATAAAAACCAGGTGGAATGGAGGTGCTCTTTTGGTGGGTTGAGGTGCTCTTTTTAGGAAAATGTTTGGTTACTTTCGCGAGGGGACCAATTTTTCTGCTGTTCGCAAAATACAAATTTTGTGATCTTCTTCCGATCTCTTTGCATAAGCTGAGCAGACTTGTAATAAAATAAAACTTTCTCTAATTGCCCACTTGCGAATGTAAACAAGATGGAAAACATTGTGCCGCCTCATGGCGTTTTCGAATCTGAGCCATTGGGGCAACCCAACAGGCTTCAAATTACTTGCTATGCGCAAGTGGATACAGATGCAGAGAAGCCCAGGTTCACTCGGAGCTGTAGAACAACTCCCAAGAGAAATGGGTGTTGTACGCGGGTAATTACGAATCAATGTTGCTGTTATTTAGTGAAATTATGACAAAGATAGATAGATTGATATATCTAATATATACAAAGATAGAAACATAAAAATAGATAAATTGATGTTTAGAGGGAGAGAGAGAAATTAAACCATAATTTCAGATATTTTTCTTGGCATTGCTTCCCCCGTATAGCAATGCACTCAGAAAGAGTTGAAAATTGAAGGAAACCTGGTCTTAAGGTGCGTATATATTTATACCTGCATTGAACACTGTTTGTTTTTAAACTTAATTAAGTTAATATACAATATGGGTCAATCACAGCGAAGCATCAAACAGTCTTAACTTCAGATTCAGTAAATGGCGACTGGGAGTGCACAGGCAATAAAAAGGTGCATAAGACAGTTGTCTAAAAAGTTCCTCGTTACTCGGAAACTTGAAAACTGAAAGATGATTATAAGTTGAGAGATCGTGCCCAGACTTCCGCACACGGAATCGACGCACTTATTCGCTTACGGATGTAAAAACCCGTGTAATATTTGGAACTGTTGTTGTGGACAGTATATTGAGAAGAACAATTAACGAAGAACAATGGAGACTGTAGGAGGAGGTTTGCGTCTCAATAAGCATACATCACTATGTACAACGTACTAACATCATTACTCCAGTTGGAAGCGTCCTTGAATCTGAACCATTGGAACAACGCAACAGAGAACTTTTTCAATTAGAAGAGAATTTGCAAACGGAGAAGGGTTTTATACAGGTAGCGTGCGCAACTGGAGGCAGATATCAAATGCGGTAACTTGGTTAATGAGCAAATCCCTTCCGAACTTCTTCTTGTGGCACTACAGTTGGGGGTGGACCTGAGCCTCAACCAATATGCCTCTCCAGCCAGCACGATCTCTCCCCAGCTGTCTCCAGTTGCGCACTCGAAGTTAGTTGGTCCTTCTCCACCTGTGTGCTCAGGCCCTCCTTTGTCTCAATGGCTCGGATTTGACGATTTTTCGGCCCAGGGCAGTGATGTCCATACTCTCTACATGGCCTAGCCATCTTAAGCGTTGTATCCGAAGACGCTTGACCAGCCGCATGTCGCTGTACAGCCCGTAGAGTTCGTCGTTAAATCTTCTCCTCCAAATGCCATCGACGCACACAGGACCAAAAATTGTACGCAAAACTTTTCTCTCGAAAAGACTTGGGACTTCCTCATCCGCTTTTAGTAAAGTCCAGATTTCAGAGCCATAGATAAGGACTGGGATGATCAAGCTGTTATATATAGCAAGCTTAGTCTTTCTAGAGAGGGCTACTCAATTGGCTCTTGAGCCCAAAAAAAACAGCGATTGGCAAGAGTGATCTCTTCCGGACTACACTAACGAAAAGAAAATCTGAGATATGCAGATATGCTTTTTGTTCTTCATAGGATGAAATGTTTAAAATATGTGCATAAGTCTAGCTTTCATTCAGGACTCAAATTACATCATAAATTTTCATTGATGTTTTTACACGCCCTTTTATGAACAGCAGCAGCATAAACGGTAATTCATCAGATTCACATTCAGGCTGACCAAATGTTGAAATGGAAAAGAAGAAGAAGCCAAGAAGGAAGAAGAAGGAAGGCTAAGGGTTTTTGGAGCGTATTTGAAAATTGGAAAAAAATTTGGCACAAGTGTTTTGCATGTAGAGAAGGACGCAATTAATTTAGAAAAAACGAATAAAGATTTTGTTCATTTAAAAATTAGTTCTCAGTATTTTTCTGTAGAAGATAAATTGCAGGAAATTGAAAAAAGGACTACATCAACATTTTAGCACTGAGGGAAATTTGTATGTGTATGTTACGCTTATGATTTATAATTTTCAAAATTTTTGGACATTTAATGAATATACCTTCTATGAGGAATTGTTGCAAATAATTTTAGTTTTCAGTCAAGTCCAAATTGAAAATCGTTTAGTGCTGCCTTTCGTAGAAGTCAAAATAGTAGACAATAACCCACATTTCTTATCAACTCAATTGTAGCAGATGAAGAAGTAAGCCCTATACAACAGTTATTCACAATGATCGAAATTCGATTGGAGCTTATGTCAGCAGCTTAGCTTTTATTTTTAATCTGCTATATTCTAAGAAATTAATTAGAAATGTCTTAATTACAAATGTTGCAAATATGTTAGTTTTAACTTTTATTTAAAACCGTAATTATTGTAATGGCTTTACTCCATGCTTTCTAAAAGACACTTTATAAGAAAGTCTCAAAGGTAGCACGCACTCCGCATAATGCTACAACCAGGTCTATCATAATTTTCTTCTTCTGATTCCGGGTAAATTTTTGAACTACTCTTCTAAATATAAGATAGACGTCAACTGTAATTAAGAAAAATAACTACGTCATAAATCTAGATTCCATTTTTATAACTCACTTTTGGAATTGAATAACTTTCACGGCTGGCTTAGCCATGAACGTTGTGTAACACCAATTTATCCATTAAAAATGTTTATGATTCCATTCCAAGAACCCCGTTCCTTATGCTTCACTTTTTCGAACAGATCAATTAGTAGCAATCTAGAAACGGGTGTTCTATGTTCCATTTGTTTTTACTTGCTTTTCCATGAAATATTAATGACAGACGACGTAATCATTTTATAGCCGCGGTAACAAAGCCGTAAATAATTTTTTTGCAGTGACCAGCTGAGGGGCCGAGAAAATACAATAGTCTCCACTTGTTGTTGCCTATAAATAAACGTACCCAAACAACTCTATTTAATAGTTATCAACAGTTTTACTTTCGTTGCACGTTAATCAGCTGATTGCTCAGGTAGTTTGATGTGTATCGCGAACTGGTACAAAATGTGGGTTTTATTGAATTAATGTCTTTTTCCGGTTTTACTGTCAAAATCGATCATGTGGACACTTTTTTTTGTATTCAAATAATGGTTTTGTTGTCTCGTTTTTCAGTTAAAGAAAGTTATGCATTGCGTGCCGGATTACCAAGGTCTAGGTTGAATTTCCCTTTTGCAGGGAAGGAAGTGTTAATTGAATTTTGATAGTGGTCACACGAACGTAATGATGTTACCTGAATTTTTTTCCGGTACCTAGATACATTTGTAAAACAGCAAATAGAGAACTTATATTTGTATTGTATTCAATGCTGAAGTGAAATGCTGTAGAAAGAGTGAGGGAACTGAACTGACGGCATGCTTTTTACAATTTTTAGTTCAGTTTAGGGCCCTTTTATACTATTTAGATTTTACTTCTCCATTTCTTATGTCACAGATTGTTTTCAAAGTAATTACATTCTCATTGCATGCATGCATAACAATTTTCGTAACAAGAAGCACATATTTCAAGCAAATATGTATTTTGCAAGAAATCATAATTTTTTTTAACGTACACGAACAAAATTTGGGCATATTTGTGGTGATCACGGACCGGGTTTAAGGTCCGCAAACAATGCAAGTATTTTTTTCGTTTTATAAAAAAATTCCGCAAGGCGTATAGGTGCATACTCTGTTAATAAATGACGAATTGCCACTGGTCTGGCCATCTCATAAAAGAAAAACAGTTTACAATTATTTTAGGAAACTAACAGTCACCGAAAATACAAACATCACAAGTAAATATCAAAACTAACTTGAGTTGGGTCAGTGATTCAATCTAAAGCAGAACGGTGGTGAATCACAAGCGTGATCAGAGCGGGAGACTGTTAAAATTTTTCATATGAAAACGTTCCCCCATCGCCTCACACCCACATGTCAATAAATTTTCAAATAAATTAACAGAAAATAAAGGTGAAGGGACTGCAGGTAAATTTAGTTAATTGCAGCAATAACCGTCTATTTGCTACAGTAGAGTGTCACGGTGAAAAGTAAAGTCGCAGTATCGGCTCGATGCACATGTCACCGAGTCCTAAAGTGACTCATGCGGTATTTAATGTTCGGAATTACAAATTTAGCAAGTACTTCACCCAAAACCGACACTTGTGACGGATATCTATTGTACATTGAAAACGTGACCAATTCACGTCATGGGCGTTCATCTTAATTTGTGCTCCATCGCACTCGCTAATCATTTGCAGGTCGTCCCAAATACACGTTAAGTGTGATAATAAATGTTTATCAATCGAATTAAAGACGGATTCACGGGCAAAGGAATACAAAATCATTCAAAAGTGTGATTCCTTCTGTCAGGGTATGACTTCATCGAGATTTCAGAGGATTTTCTTAAAATCAGATGACAAAACTAATCACGTAATGAAAACTCGTAACAACTGGCTGTCATTTTTCGTCACTGCACTGGTCGCTGGAATTTTTTGTGCCGGCTTATCGCTTGGTAAGAGCTGAGTTGTTTGTAAAAAAAAAAAATATGTACATTATCTTGACCTTAGCCTCAGTTCTTGTATCGAGAGCGTAAATAAGTTCTACTTTCTTTGTTTTCAGACGCCTTGTCATTCATTTAACGATAAGGTTTGGATTGAATTCCTGACCGTTATTGAACAATCTTTTGTGATCGATCACAACTGGCAATCTTATTTGCCCCTACTTATCACAGGCAAGAGGATTGTACAAGCAACAGAATGCAATTAATTTCAATAACAAAAAAACAGATTTCAGCTCGTTTTTAAGGGTTACAGGTTAAAAGACAGATGGCGGCCGTAAGTCGACTCAAACGCCGAAGGTCCCAGCTTCGACTGGTGGACTGTTAATCCGCCATTTTTTCATGGCTAAACCTCTTTCGAGTTATTGGCAACATTCAGTAAGAATTGCCAAAGAAAGCTTCTGGTCTTTCAGAGACGGCTCCCCTTTGCTCGTGAGAGCAGAACATAGGGACTTAAGGGATGTCTGAAGTCACCCAACAACCAGATAGCAATGACAGAAAAACGCCTTCAGACAGCAAGCAACAGTCTGAGATATTTCATCACTTCTGGCTATATTCATGCATCATTAAATGTAGAAAACTTCCTCCCTTACGGCGCAGAAACTTGGTCGATACTAAAAGCGGATGAGGACGCCCTTAGTCTTTTTGAGGGAAAAGTTCTACGTGCGATTTTTGGTTCTGTTTGCGTTGATGGCGAAACATCAAGATTCAACGACGAACTCTATAGGCTATACGGCGACATGCGCCTGGCATAATTTCATACTTCCGATACATACGAATAACGGTGTTTCCCCATCAAATGATTTCATTTGCAATAAACCACACCGCTCGCTTGTAAATTCAGTGAATAAGTTGTGAATTTTGTTCGCTTCATAAAGGGTAGATTTTCGTACAGACATGGAAAATTTTGAACATTTTCGGAAACAAACATTCGCTGGACTAAGAGTCTAGGTAAGTGGATGTGGCGGACTGTTTAAAGAACATACATATTGGACCAAACCAGGCCCATTGTGAAGTCATGAAGATCAAATATTCCCTCTCCTCTAACCTAGCATCTGTTAGTTTATAAGGTAATATAGTTAGAACCCAGATCGTTTGTCCGTCGAGAGACTCTTTCGCATTCTTCCTCGTCTCTGCACATTCGACGGAGGTAATTTTAAGGAAAGCCTAATGTGTTAGCCTATGTTCCACATTATCTGGTTATGTACAGTAAGTGCTCAAGATTTTGTTTGGGACATATCATTTTGTTAAGAGAGTAGGTTGTGACTTCACAGCATTTGCCATTAATGTCATTAAATGTTTCCGACTGAAGGAGGCGCTTAGTTGTAGTGTTTGGTATGAAGGGTAAAATATATGGAGGACTGCAGGGTTAAGTCTGTGCTTCTAGTTTTTCATTTGTGGTATAAAGCAAATAATGTAGTACCTGACGGTAACGGCACGTATGGGATGTTGTGCTGTAAAGTGATTTGAATGTCCGAGCATATGACAATGTACGTTTCAAATTACAATTTGATATGGCGATAATATTCAGAATGTTCACACAACGTAAACTTTTCACAGAAAATGTGATTTTAATAATGTTTACAAACAAAAACTAAATTTGTCACCTCTCAGATAAGCTATGATATTGACAGATGCAATTAAAATTTCCAGAGGTACTACATTTCAGAGTCAATTATCGCCAATTTGTTACAGAATTTTTTCGAATATCCAATATGTATTTTTCATCTAGAGAAAGCGTTTTTAATTACCACCGTCTCAGCCCGCTACAGTTCATTAGAAGAGAAATTAATTTTGAGATCTCTAGAGTGAATGTCAATCCTAACACTCTACTTTAAAATAAATTCGTACACGAGGATATTCATGCATCTCCTGCAGAAATCGATGTTATTCTTTGTTCTCAGAAGCGCTCTGCTTCTTTAACACAGTCTAGTGTCTGCGTCTAGCAGTCACATTTTATTAACCAATTGGAGCCTCCTGTATAGGGGTTGTGCTATAACGTGAGGCACTTAATTTTACCGAAGGCCAGAACTTCCTTAGCAATCTCTCATGTTATGTGTGCTATTGTGCCAGCAAGAACGGAGGAGAACCTTCACTATAATGCGGACGCCGAATAGAGTCTTTGATAAACTTCTTCTTTAGAACTACTCAAGAGAGGAGGTGTTGTGAAACGTATGAAATTAATTTTTTTTACTAATTCAGGAATCGAAACTGAGACCTCGAGTGGAAAGAGTAAGCAGCTTTCTAATTATGGAATGGATATGGAAAAACATAAAAATAATGATAATTGAGTGGCGGTATAGCCCACAAGTGACCAAGGCTTGGCTTCTGCAACAACTACTCGTGTTGTGCGTGCTATTGTTCTCTCACGAGTAGAAGGGACCTACAGATTTTTTGCCGATTCCATACGGCGAGATTTGAGAAGCTTTTCATAGACAATTAGTACTCTTTCAGTGTTGTCAGCAACTCGAAAGAGGTGGTGCCGTGAAAAAGTGCGAGGTGTGAAGTTCGGGAATCAAACCTGGAACCTTGACGTCTTAGTCGATGCCCTTATCCAGTACGCAACGGCGATCAAATAGAAAAAGGTCATTCAGCTAATTGTGTAGCAGAGATATTTTTGAGTGTATTGGACTTGGGATTACACTACACCCCAAAAGGCACAGTAGATGATTGCATCCTCTGCAGATTTTTACTCATTTTCAGTCACGATGTCCGTCTGAAAGTATTCTATAATGTTTGGGATTGGTTTAAATTGAAAATTCAGAGCGTAACTAAAAACAAATTGCTAGTCATTGTTAGATTTCTGGTAAGAGGTCCGATTTATTAGAACGTCTGTCAATGTTGTTGAGTCCTGAAAACGAAAGCTCAAATTGAAATTTTCCCCACAGAAAAAATTATTAATGCATTACTACAATAGTGTCCAAATCCTCTTTCTTTTATGGTCTAATTGACAAACATTGGATGTTTCCCAGCTTACGCAGATGCTGAAAACAATTCATTAAGCTGACTATGGCCCGTAAAAAAGTAGACCAGGTGCACAAAGTTTCATCTTTTGTTTCTATTAAAAAATATACTTTCCAGGATTGAACTTGGTCTTTTCAAATTCAGTGAAGATAAGCAAAATACCTCGTGTTGTTAGTTGGTTGGTCAGGACATGAGGAACGACGACAACGCAAAGAATAACTTAATGACGCCGTTGGGATCTGAACTTAATTTCAAAATAATGATCCGGAAGTCACTTGACAGGTTGGGGGAAAGCAGTGACTGTATCAATTTAAATTTAAAAAAAAAAAAAATACCAAAAACGAAGCCCGGTGTGTCACCAAAAATACAAAGAGCTTTGATTTGGCTGTACTGGCCACTGTATCCCAGTGGTTAGTACGACTGCATGCATGAGCAGCGTTCAAGGGGCAGGTTGCTTGGCAGCGTAGTGAATGAAGAATAGCCTTCATGCAATAGGTTGTTTTTCCAATTGGGCATTGAGCTAGAACTTAAAAACGTCAATAAATAAAATCGACTCCACTGGTTCCCATTTGTCAGATGGCAGAGTTTTGTCTTCACTTTGATGTTGTTGCGGCGAATCACTTTCAATTGGTTCGCGCGACGTACTAGTGCTATATTTTAATTCCTATGGACATGAAACATTAATTTTTAGGGATTTGACCGACTGTTGCGACGTTTTATCAGCATCTCTCTCACCTATCTTCAACCAATAACGAACAAAATTTGAATTTGATGTTGATTCTAATTTGCTAGGGGTGCATCAAGCTGCCTAAAGAAATTTCTTGGAGAAGGCGCTCTCTCTCTCGTAAATGTTTAACTCATGTCAAACCAACCCAGATCTTGACATACCCTTGTAAACTTTCTCTGATTTGTATTTTGCGTAGAACACAGCTAACATATATAAGTATTCTGCGCTGAAAAAAATCGAAATTCTCTTTGGAGTCGCCATTAAACTGTTCCGTTTCAGTCGTGACAGAGCAAGAGCATGCATACTGAGGGACAAAAGCGTCTCCCATCTACACGAGGTAGTGCTCTGCCGAACGTCAGAACGGAGAAACAACATTTAATACTAAAAGCAACAAGGATCAAAAGAGTTTGACTCATTCCTGCCTTAAACACGACACCTACCTTGGCCTACCTTCCTGGTAAACAAATTCTGTTAATTGACACTCTTTATAAACTCGTGCTACCCTAAATCATTCCCGAAAATCGTTTTGCCTAGCATGTTGCTCAGAATGATGTCTCCTTGGATTGGAGATATCCTTGAGGTTACAACGCCCACGAGGTATAATTAAAAGGGACAAAAAAAAAACATTTGAATATTGTTAATGGTCATGAGCACACAACACAAATCAGTTTGTGGTAAACTTTTACTGTTTACCACCACTTCACAACGCAACACTTTACAGCTCAGTGGCAGGAGTCAAACAATAGCTGCGCAGATTCCGGAAAATAAATAAAAGTTCTAACTACATATGTGGCACGACACTGATGGGTATGACCTTCAAGTTGTGTTGAAGAAACGTTGTGACCCGTCTCAAGTGCTCATTCGACGTGCTTGTCTTCCTTCTAAACGTTCCTTAATTGACCATGAAAATATTGCATAAGTCTAATCGTCACTCTTAAGAGATCATTCTGTCGGAGCAGCACTAAAATTGTATAGATTTAATCGATAGAACCTTATTTGGTTCCATACCATTCGTGAAGCACGCCAGCTTAACCAACTAACTTAACGACCGAATCGTCACTACATTTTTGTTTTTTGTTTTCACATTTTTATGGCAATTAAAGCGATTTGTTTGAAACAGAAAGAATTGTTTTCACTCCTCTCATCGACATATGTTCGGCGGCTTTGATGATCAAAACCCACAAATGGGGGACAGGGAGGGAGAGAGAGAGAAGAGGGAAGCGCTGCACGCAGTAATATATTGGAAACACCATTTGAACTTTATTGTCTTCCCCACGCAGAACTAGGACAAATATACGAATGACATTGTGTTTGCCTTTCTTACCTAATCAATCTCGCTGTGATGTCACCAACCGTCCGTACGCACCACACAGGTCTGTGTTAGGCAGGTTGTGTCTCGCAACGACGAAATTCCCCAAACAAGCCGAAACCCAACTAACACACTGATTATTGATTCGCGATTTGCTCCAGGGAGTAGGTAGGCACTGTGCAAAGCGAGAGAGCTTTTAGTACCAGCAACTAACTCCATCACATAATCCTATACCGCCCGTCTGCCGGTCGTGAGTTGCAATTTAAACAGCGACCAAGTCACGCGAAATCTACTCGACGAATGTTTACATCAGTCACTCAGTCTGCGAATAATTAACTTGATCTCATGCTTGACTAAAACAACTGTTCAAACTGCGAACGGCAAAAGCTGCACGAAATCCACTGAAAATTCTAAGGTTCGCGAGAGCACAGAAATTATCAGTCTGGTTCGCGGCAGCTACACAGTTCCTCGGGTCTCGTGACCTTTGGTATGCAGCGAATCGAATAAGAGATCCGCTCAAGCTTTCATTTGATGACGTATTTTCATTTTTTTTGTTTCGGCAAAGCCAATCACCGAAATTCGGCAATTACCAGTGGAAAAGTACCCGATCCGATTCGGGGAAAAGAAAAACTAGTTTGTAACCGAAGTCGATAAGTCAAGTGCATTAGTCAGGCAGTGGCTGGAATGTCGAACAATGTTCACTTCTGGCAACAGACCCATCACAGACGAGATTTAAACGATTTGACAACGCTGCCGATAAGATTGCCATCTAGCCCGTGGTCATCCTATATCGCATCACGGACTGGAAACTTCCACGCACAATCAGACCCAGTGAACTTGGAGTGACATTTGCAGGAAACGATCATTGAACGTCGAACCCCCTCTTCAGATTGTTTACATTTCGCCCAACACCTGTCTCTTGTAATTCGCTTGTAAATAGAAAACATCCCAACAGTGGTTTTGTTTTTCTCGTTTTTATTTCGCCACAAAAAAGCTCAATTTCACGACACTTTGACTGGGATTTCTTGTTAGTCGGGTAGAATAAAGTCTACGTCTCCGCCTTCCACGAGCAGAGGCAAAATTTCACTTTATGCACTTGACATTGCTGATTGGAGAGAAGTCGAGGAGGAAGAAAATAGATAAATCGACATAAACCCAAAGTTTCCTTGACACCGTTTCGTCGATAGCTTAAATTAAATCCTATCAAGACCGGCCTCGGCACTCACCTGTTGAATGGAAATCGTACTTGTAGATTGTTGAGTTTTGTATATTGTGGGATACAGAAAAAAAAATATTGACTAAATTATTCTCTGGGCAAATGACTTGGATTATTTACAACACTTCGCGCGACACAGCACAGAGATGTCTCTCGGTCAATTGACTTTTCGAATTTGACTGATAGGGATGGTCTGGTGAGTGCGGATGACGGCAGCAGTTCTGTTCGTGTTTGTTGACAGGGATGAGTTCGTAACGATAACATGAGTTTTGACACTAGCAGGTTGAAGAAAAATAACAAGTGATTTGGGTAAAAATTGGTCGGCGTTGCCAGGTGAAAGTAGGAATTGCGTTATCGAAACGAGGGTATTAAGAGATGATAGTTTGTGGATATATAAGAATTCTATTGTATACTAGCAAAAGTTCGGAAGGCTTGGAAAAAAGGTGTCGGTCGACTTATTTTCGTACAAATGAGTCTTGGTAAAATATGTCGAATTCTATTGAAGAAGTGGGTGAACAAGTGAATTGTATTGTGGCAGAAGGAGAAGATATCACGTAGGCAGGAATATGGGGTCTAGATTATAAAAATCGATTACACTTGACTCCATTTTGAATGGGTAGAACACAGGCCAAGTTTAGTGGCTCTTTGAAAGCCACTTTGAGAAAGCCAGAAACATCGACCTCCAGAGCAAAAATGAACCATAACAAGAAGTCAAACCGAAAATAAGAGGTTATAATTTTTTCAAGACACTAATGCACACATCCAATGGGCATAAACTACACACTGAATAGGATTATGCATTGAAACAGTGCGAATGCAACAAGATTGGGTGATTAAAGTAGTTGGTATCGTCTGAGAAATAGGAAAATTGTGGAGTGAAGGAACGTGTCAAACACGTGTTTTAACCAAATCTCGTAAATGAATGTGGTTGATCAACAAGCACACGGACTAAAAAAAGCCAGCATACATGCGAAACAGCATAATTTCGTCGGCTAGAACCCAAATGAAGGCGAATATCTACTTTAATTATCACATATAGCAATAAATATTAACTATAGTCGAAACTTAAGCACCTCTGATATTCAAATAACTTGACCATCAACATCAACCTTCAAAATAAAATATCATTAAAAACATTTTAGACGTACAATGCACCTTGGGTGCATAAAAAATTTAACACTCCAGTCGGAACACACCCATCCACTACATTCAGCCGCAAGAATACATCAATTTTTCAACCGTCAACGTTGGCGGCATTGCGTGGAATTAAATAAATGAAGGTAAAACCGCTGACGTATGTATGCGTATGTGTGTGTGTGTTGTGTCTTCCTCACGGATACGCGAAATTCTCTTTAAACATTTTTTTTCATTTTTAACATTTTCAACAGCAATTCCAGTTTTATTAAATTTCATTTACGCTTTTAACAAATGTGCGCACCAACTCTAAGTCGAATGCAATGTGATTTTTTCAATATGCTCGCCCCAACAGTGTGATTTCCATCTCAAAAGTCCGAACGAAGAAAAAAAATCCATTTTCCACAAGCAGAAGAAGAAAAAAAATCGGTTTCTGTGTGTTTTACGTTTTTTTTTTCTTTTCTTTTCTTCCCTTCTCTGCTTCTCTACATTTACACCACACACTCATTCGCTCATTCTCGTTCACTCTTCCTCGTCGTCGTATAACTTTTTTTCCTTTGTCGCCCGCATTTACACTCGAAAACGAAAAAAAAAGGGAATAAACGTCGAAAAAGTCTCGTCGCGAGTCAGACCCACCTTGCCAAATAGTTTCCAGAAATATTCGTAGTTTCTGTGGGCAGTAAAATAATAGTGGACCGAGGAATTTGTTATTTTTTTAACACAGGAGGCGTGCAAATCCACGCTCCTTGGATGCGAAGTCGCCCCGCAGGCGCCGCGGTCATAGCCAGATCATCTCGAATCCGGGAGGCGCTCCGCTGTGCCCATCAACGAACGTAGTCGCGTTGCAAAAATGTTGAGTTGTGCAGAGGAACCCTTCTCACAGAAGTGAAATTTTTTTTTACTATGCTTGAGGGGTTAATAGCTAAACTGCTGAAAGCGACAAAATAGAAAACAGACCCACAAAAAAAAAACAGAACACACGAAGAAAAAATTGATGAAAATTGCATTTTTAATGTTTTTTACGCGATTCCCGTAAAAGGAATTTTCAATATTCCATCCCAAAATTACGTACCACCTCCACTGATCAACGCAGACGACGAAGACGGCAACAACAACGAGCGGGGAGTAGCAGTGGCAGCAGAGTTTAGTTGGAGACCACCCGACCTGAAGCAGGACAGGAAGAAAGGTGAAGATGTCTGGCATACTAGACGAAGACCGCAAAAGAAGGTAAATTCATTGTTTTGCGAATTCGGAAGCACTTACATAATTGTTTTGCATTTCAACTAACAACCATTCAAATTGCACGCGTGGACGTAATTGAAAGAATTTATCAAATGAAACCGTGAAATTGAAATTAGAGCTTATTACCCGGTCGAGGGGAGCAACCGCACACCGACGAGACCTAATGGATTGGCTTATCGCCGCACCGTGTCTCCGGCTCATTAAGCTTGAGGGGATGATATTTGTCGGCATTATTTTGATAGGTTAGGGTAGCAAACTATCATGGGACATTTTTGGATGATGTTTTCACTCCAAAACCCGCTTGCCAACACCTAGACACCCTGAGTTTCAGGCGGAAGCAAAAGAAGAAAAAACAAATAGGCGCAGACAGCAGTAAATCAAGTCTGAATAAACTCTCCGAGTGCGGTGCAGTTTGCAAACCCCCCTCATACTGCGGATTATTGATTTTTTTTTCGCCTTCCTCATATCCTTGCCGCGTTGCTGTGCATGTGTCTGTGAAGTGCCGGTAGTGTATTCGCACATTGTGGGTGGGGACAACTGTTTGGGAGTAATGAAGGGATATTATGTAGTTTTAGTTGAGCCAAAATCAATGCACCCGTGTGGAAGTAACTTCTGCTGATAATTCCAGTGTATCCTGAGGGTTCTGATTGTGAACAGTTAGGCTTGGGAGGTGGCTGCAGATCAATATTATTGCTGGTGAACGCCCAAAAGTTTTAATCCGGTCTGTTAGTGAAGTTGTGTTTTGTTGTCTGCCAAGAAAGAGACAACTATTCGAATGTTCGCAGGACAAAGAATGTCTCTCTAAAGAAGGTAAGGTGCATCTATCATGCCCTTAGACATTGTGTTGTTTATACATATGTCACATGTGACGAAAGCTAGATGCGTGAGTGAGTCCGTCATTCGCGATATCGTTGGTCGAGAGAGATTCATTTCGCACACTACATGATCTTATCGGCGTCAGCTTCTAGCCGACTGACTCACTCCAAGCGGAACTGGTTACATTTATGTATGGTGCCAAACAAGTGTGATATCGTCTCAGTGTAAAATAAAATCAAAGGTTTATTGATTACTTTGCGACTGTGAAGTTTGTTTCGGTTATATCGTTTATCAATCTGACACATACGCAGTTTGGGGTAAATAATTTATTTTTGAACCTTGAAAAACAACATTTGGAGATCAAGAACGGGTACATCTGTCCCTCGATTGACGAATTTAAGGAATTAGAAATGCTCTCTTTTTTTCTGGGTAGTCTTTGATACAGATACAAATGGGCTTAATTAATTATGTCATCTCTGTGATATCTGTAAAGGCATTTCTACCATTTATCTTACGACTAGGAGCAAAGAAACTATATGTCATTGTTGCTACAGAAATTAAGGTTTTACACAAAAAACGACAAGGTTGCAGTTTGCAGTACTTTTCAATAGGACCACTCAGTAGAGCTGATTTGCCAAAAGGCCTAGTGTATGACAGATGACCCATAAACCTTGCTGTTTATAAGAGGGACACCGTGAGTTTACACATCTCCACCGAAGTGAAAAGTCCTCGAAACCATACCGGTCAGGAGAATCTTCCACTCTGCACTACACGTCTCTTTAACGATTCTCTACACAAGCCCTCGTCAAATTTTGGCCCAGTAATCTTCAACAAATAAAGAAGATGATTCGCATCTGTTAACATATTTTAGATTTGGACTAACTTAAATTTTTGTAAATCTGGTGATTGAGATTCAAATGCCTGACGTTCGCCTGATGTAGTTTATGTGAGATTTAGTAAGGGGTTCATTTAGGTTCAATTGACTGTCAGAAGTCAGCGTTGTAGCTGGTCGATTGTATACAGATAAGCCTACAAGACTGGTTGGGTTCTGTACGATCTCAGTACAAGAAGTAGCTTACATCGCTTCAGCTATGGCTCAGATTTCAACATTCTTTTGGTCGGAGCATTGGTATTGCTTTGCTGTACATAACCCAGATGCGTTAAGCGTCTTCGGAGCCAAATAGTCTCAACACTCTGTTGGTAAATTCGCGTAAGCAGAACAGCGTGTACCTTAATGTCCGTCGATACAAGCTTTGTCTTTTGACTCTAGAGCCGCGTTACATGCAGTTCTTAACTTAGTTTAACTTTTAAAAGTCGGCATTATGAAAGTGTGAGCTTTGATGATGAACGGTCAAATTAAAGCTGGTGGAAATACGAACTGATGTTACCGACTATGTTTTCCAGAATTCTTCTTGTGGCGCTACAGTCCGGGATGGACCTGGGCCATAACCAACATGCCTCTCCAGCCAGCACCATCTTTCGCCAGCTGCCGCCAGTTGCGCACTCCAAGTTGGTTAAGGTCCTTCTCCACTTGTGTGCGCCACCTTAGCCTAGGCCGTCCTCTGTTGCTTTGTCCCAATGGCTCAGATTCGAAGACTTTTCCGACCGGAGCTGTGTTGTCCATACGCTCTACATAACCTAGCCATCTTAAGCGTTGTATCCGAAGACGCTTGGCTAGGTGCATATCGCTGTACAGCCCATAGAGTTCGTCGTTTAATCTTCTCTTCAGACGCCATCAATGCAAACGGGACCAAAAATCGCAGGCAAAACTTTTCTCTCAAAAAAACGAAATACTTCCAGACTATCCTTATACAAATTGACTGCCTTTTTTTAAATACATCTGTTGTAATGTAAAATCGGGTTAATGGGCTGACAAGAGTTGCGGGAAGATCAGACGATCAGTTTAAAAAGAGACTAATTACTCAAACGATACTCGATGAGGAGAGAATATTCAAATTATTCTTTGACTAACTTTGAACTTGTTCGTATTTATCGCCGAAAACTTAGAGGGAAGCATACATAATTTTTTCCTTCTCTTGGAAATCTTACTCTTATTTGAACTTCACTCTACTACCTTCGTACACCTAGGAATGACCAATTGCTTTAGGTTTATCTAAAATTTTGCAGCGTGGTTCTTGCAACCCCCCAGAGCCAGAGTGAAGTTGTTCGCAATTTAGTGTCCAATTTGCATTAATCCCAAGCTGCGTCTATTGACCGTCAGAAGCGGCCAGCGTGGTACCTGGTCGACTGTATACAGATAAGCCTACAGAACTGGCTGGGTTCTTAAAGCGAACGATCTCTGTCCAAAAAATCGCTAACTTCCAGCATTCTTTTGATCGGAGCATTGGTATTGCTTTGCTGAGCCATATAGCCTCAAGGCTCTGTTGGTAAATTCGAGGAAGGAGAACAGAGTGGACCTTAACTAACTTAGCTTTATTTCTTAATTATTTTTCTCTCTGGAGTCGTGGTAGCTGCCTAATTTGTCAATGTGGTAATAAGAAAATCTATCTGCCGTGTTTGGATACAGCTTAGCACTCGCCTAAATGCAGCATGAATCTTGTATTCTTCTGAGAACTCATTCTGATTCAACAATGAGTCTTGAAAACAACAAATTCTATCGCTGTTTGTCGTAAGGAAAAGCTTTCTATCGCCACAACTCTCTCACCACACGGTACTGCTGCCTGTCCCAAAAGAAAAACAAAATATGCCTGCCAGGAAGTGCATCAACACCACGCCGACAAGCCATTCATCCTGACAAACGCAGTACACAAAATGCAAAATAGAGCAAGTTGAAGATTATTTATAGAAATTAAGGTGGCCAGAGACTCTACATGTGCGCATACGAATCGGCTAAATATAAATTGACCACGTATATTTTTAATGCTTCCTTCAAAATATTTACAATAATACTTGCTTGGCATTTCAGCGGGACTTTCGCCGCCGCTACAGCAATTAAAAAATACCCAAAAATGCATTCTCGTGCATAATAATTCGGTTTGTGGGCAATACGTTTCGGAATACGAGCGCGCTTTGCCCCTTTGTCTTGCAAGAAGGCTGCTTCCGAAAAATGAATTCCTGCAGATTTATTTGTTTTCACATAGCTCATGGTTGTTTTAAGGATGTTTTGATGGAATGATTCTTTCTGTTTTTGTGGCGACGGTGTTGAAATTTAACAATGCAATTTTTCTCTTCCTGATTCGCTGTTTATTAATGCAGCATTCTTGTATATGCGGGAAACATTACTGTTGGGGACATGTGTGTAAATGGATAAGGTTTTACACTCAAGAGGGAAATAGAAATTCTGTGTTTCATAGTGGTTTCGCTATGGAATACGACATAAAATTGCTAATAATTTCAGACGGAAAGAAGAGATTATCTCTACTTTGTTAACTTTTGTCCAGTTTTGCAGAGGTAAAATTTGTCTCCAAAAACACCTTATTCGAATCAGTTATTAGCTTATCTGCTAGCCTCTCTCTTAGAGGTGAAGGTCTCAATTATTCTCTTATAATTTAAATATAAGGAGAAACAAACGAAAATATTAAAACCTCGAAAAGCTTAAATCTCGAAATAATAACACCCAGAAGGTCTAGGTTCACTTCCCAGACGGGACTCCTCGCATTTTTTCACGGCACCACCTCTTTCGAGTTGTTAACAACACTCATAGTGTATCAATTGTCTAGAATAGTTTCCCAAATCTAGCCGTTCGGAGTCGACAAAAAACTGTAGGTCCCTTCTACTCTTGAGTTAACAGAAGTACGCACAACACGAGTAGTTGTAGAAGCTAGGCCCTCGTCACTTGAGGGTTACAGTGCCACTCAATTATTTATTATAAACAATTCTACAACTCGCAAGTTTGAAATCCGAAGCAGTCACAAGGGCAGCGTATTTCCCTCCTAAACATCTTAACTAAACCAACCAATGGAGGGAGGGCGCAACTGGAGACAGCTGGCAAGAGATCGTGCTAGCTGGAGAGGCATGTTGGTTGAGGTCCAGGTCTACTTCGGACTGTACCGTCTTGAAAAGAAGAAAATCGTTTTCGACGTGTCTGTTTTTCGTATTTAAGAATGTTTAGTTTTTTTTCGATTTTGGGAGTTTCAAGATCTTAGACTTTCAGTATTTTAAAAATATTACCAGATTTCGTACCCAAGTCGAGGTTATTGGTTGCTTTTGGTTTGGGCTTGGTTATCTATGAGCGGGAAGAAACAAGGATCAACTTCTTTCTCTTTATATCCTAGACCGCAACCGAAAACGTATACACACATGACAGTGAAGACGAATGAGCTCTTATGATCAGAATCATATGATTTTGTTTCTTTAAAAATTTGTGATCAGCAATTTTTTTCAAAGAATACAATCCAAAAGTTTTGCATAAAGAGGGCTAAAATCTTCACAAAAATTAATTTTCATTATTTCACTTCTTCTATTATGTTTTGCCCTTGCGGAAGTTTTACAATGTTTTATTGACGGATGAGATTTTTAAGTCATTCAATGTTGCTCTGCAATCTTTCAATTTCTAAGCAATAAGAGAATTTCGCGGGAAGATTGTATTCCTGGACTTGACTTCCCCCACCTTTTCTCGGTACCACTTCTTGCGATTTGCTGACTATAATCAAAGGGTTCGAACTGTCTAAGAAGAGTTTGGCCATTAAGGGTCAGTTATAAACTGTTAACCCCCCAAACGTGGGAAGACAGTAACACACACAACGTGTCGTTGCTTTAAAGGCTGTTCCCTTGTGGACAATAAATTTGTACCCGGTTGTATTTTTGAACAAGGTTTGATAGTAAGATGGTATATTGAAAGAATGCACGGGTAACCGTTAATGTTGAAATACTGATTTCAAGCAGATCTGGGGCTTCCTCACTTGATTCAAAACTTTTCATGTCGCTGTGCCTTTCTTTCAAGAGATTGCTTGCTTACCAATGTGAAACGAATCCAAAGACGCCGTAGTCGGAAAGAGATTTTCTGTACTTATTTTCGGAGTCGATATTTATGCCTGAAGCCCCACTCCCCAATGTTTTCTAGTTAATTTCAAGACACTGGCCCTGTAAGCAAACACAGGTATACCAAATTGGCGAGAATATAAATTCCCCCGATGAGTGTGTGTCGGCAAATGGGAGGATATGGAGGCGAAGAATATTTCCTGTTGGTCGGCACTCTGTGAGGCAGTGAAAACATCTCTAAATGATCGAAAGTTAAAAACTTCGATAAAACCATGGATGTTGTCAAAAGGGCACTGCTTCCACCGCAGAGGTCTTGAAATCGAATCATCTCAACATTTCAAAATAAATCCCTTTAATTTCATGAATAAGAAAGTAGTATCCTTTCAAAACAAAGACGTTCTGCATCGAAAAGATAAATCAAATTTGGAATCTTTCTAATAACTCTGTCACAATGAAGAATATTTTTTTGCATACATAAACCACCATTCATCCTGTCACTCACAATTCTCACAAAACACGACTGCTTGGACAAAAGTGAACCACCAAAAAATTGAGATCATTGGACCAGAATAATGCCGCAGAATTATTTAAAGACTCAGTCCGTATGCGCGGCTCTCTTCCAATATAGATCAGTTCGAATATATTTAGCTCCGCTGACATTTAAATACAATAACTCGTGACGTGCATCCGTTAGAGTCCATTTCCAGCGACCACAAATCGTCCAAATCGATTTCAAAACCCCCCCAAAAGAAAAAACAAAATGACAAGCCATTCGGAAATGAATTACAGAGGTGACACAAGTCGACAGAATTCAAGATCACTTATTGAAATCTAATGCGCCCCAAAAATAAATACAAACAAATTCTTTTCCCACTATCCGCCAAGTGATCCGTGTCCGTATCGGAGGAATGTGTGTTTGTCTTCTCGTTCGTTTTGCTTTTCGTCAATCTTTTTGGCAACCGTAAGCAGAAAAAAAATAATACACACGACATTAGAAAGAGAGCAAAGACCTAAATTAGCGTGATAGTGGAAGCGTTTCCCCGAGCAAAGAGAAATGAAGGCAAAATTGGTTCCAGATTGAGTGACTGCCGTTTTATTTACTTTCTGCGCCCGGCATGAGTCACCGACACCACCGACAAGAACAACAATGCATTTCTTTCATAACGCGTCAGGAGCGACGAAGTGTACACCCATAGCGCGCACAATGCCGAGATAAATAAAAATAATCTCTGTTCGCAAAACTATCAGTCACTCAGGTGGCGGTGAGGTGCTCTCGGGGAGCAGCAGGCAGGCGAGAGGCTCCCAATTTCATATTTTCAAACTTGCATCAGAGTCAGCTCTGGTCCGGTTGGCACTTTTGGACATTTTCCAACGCTATTTACGTTTCCGAGACGTGTTTCTGTTGTGAGCAGGAAGATTCCACCCCGCCAGCGCCGCCACATCTGCGACGAGAGTATTAGCTCCGTTCGACCAGCTTGCGAACGCCCGTGACAGAATTTCTCTTGCAAAATCAATAACATTGATTTTCTTTGTGGAAAAAAAGTGGAAAACAATTTGCCTCCAAAACTCGAATAGCATCCAGCCGAAGCGGCGTTATTTTGGGCTCGGAACTTGAAAAGCCATTAGAGAGCGGGCGACTTAAAATATTTGCCGTTTGGACTCACGATTTAAAAATATCAAAATATCCACTGGGCGATGCGCGGAGGAAAAATGGTCACGACGATTCGCTCGGACGCTACCATCAAAGCGAATCAAATGAAAGGCGAAATGAGCAGGAATTTGGAACAGATTTTTTACCAAGTATGTGTGGGTCGTGGGATGTCGGATGGCTCGGCTTTTGTTTGTCACAAATCAAAATCACAGAATTTGCTTAATTTTTCCTCAAGGCAATCATTAATTTTCAATTAAACGACGCCGGACGATCTGTTTGAGGGGCGTTGTGGTGGCGGCGGGGTGTTTATGTACTTTTAAGTGCTTTGTCTGGTATGCCTAGGATGTTGACTTCTTTGCAAATGGGCAAGACGAAGTGTTTTGCTGAGGAATCATGGTCAAACTTTGTGTTTGCGTTGACATTGCTTTTCGAGGGCTTCTGACATTGAGACTAATAGAATACGTTTTCCACTTGGGTGCTTCATTCGATTCTTTAAATAAGATCAAATAGATGGAAATACCAAGCTGGCTTTGTGTAGCACATTGATCATATTAGCCCTCTTTTATGGCGGAGACCCGTGGACGTAGAAGCTCTTGTTCTTTTCGAAAGAACAGTTCTGCGTGTAAGTGTTGGCCCTTTTGCTATGATGGCATCTGGTAGAGAAAATTCTTTGATGTACAATATGCATTGTAGACAACAAAGCTCTGGTTAAAATAATGTATAAACCTGAGCCAATGACAAAATCAAACGGAAAATGTTTAGGATATAGCATACGAGAGGAGGGGATTTCAATGGACTAGTTGTACGCGTCTTATGGCAGCTGGTGAGGGATCGTGCTTTAGAGGAAGGCCCGTAGTTGTGACCCCTTTCTTTAAAAAAAAAAACACAGTTTAAGCTGTGTGGAACACTGCCTGTGATGTCCTGAAAAATTGCAACTACTTTGAAAAAGGCTCAAGGCCTAAGAGCAAAAGGCGTCCTCTTAACTAAATTTTCGTTGGCAAGTATGAAGTCGTTGAAAATCCCAAGTATGGATCTGCTCAAACAGCAAATATCTTACTTCTTGAATTGCTTATCGATTCCAGACAGCGCAAAGTAAACAAAAAGAGTGTCATTATGCGGGGGAAACTGTTTTTTTTTCTTCGTCGACTTTTTTGGCCAATTTTAACAAATAGTTTCAAAAAGAGTGTCGGAAAAATTAGTGGGAAAAGATATTTAACAAACGAAACCTTTTCTGTGCGGATGAAACGCGCTTGTTTAGTATATTAATAATAATTTTAATTGAGTGGCACTACAGCCCACAAAGCACCAAAGCCTAGCTTCTGCATCAAATACTCATGTTGTGCGTGCTATTGTTCTCTCACGAGTACAAGGGACCTACCGTTTTTTTGCCGATTTCGAACGGCGAGATATAAGAAGCTGTCAAAAGACAACAACTCGAAAGAAGTGGTGCCTTGAAAAATTGCGAGGTGTCCGGGAATCGAACCTAGACCTTCTGCTTGTGGGTCGAGTCACTTACCCACTACACCACGGCGACGATAAGGAACATTATTTCGGTTTTCCATCTAACTCCTTCCTTGGCGTAGCGGGTAAGAGTATCAACGGTCAGGGCATCATCTCTGTTTCAAAGATTTCTTATTGTCGATTCACTGCCAAAACAGTTCATCTCCTAGCCATTCCATTAAAAAAAACTTTGCATTAATATTTTAGGAAATATTTTAGACTATGGATTAAACGGATCAAAAAACTATAAGGAGGCTTTTCAATCTGAACGGGAGGTTAACTCCATTGAATGACTGTCAAGCACTAATCAAACTCTTTTTCTTGCTTTGGAAAAGTGCTATTGAGACTCCCATATAAGAAGAGGAGCGTAAGAGTTAATTTAATTTTCGTTAAGTGAAGTGTGATTCTATGATCGATAGGATGGCACTTACAAAAAGGGCTTCAGTTTAGGATTGATATATCGTGACAGCATGACTTAAGGAACTTATTTTTGAAAACTTTATGCGGCTTCAACTTGGCACTTAGTTCTGCTCGTATTTTTCGAATATTTTGCAATGATATAAATGATAAAACTTGAAGTATCTAATCCCTGCAACCCCATGGTGTTTTATTATTTTTTGTTGCAATTTAAGTATGTTAATCTTTTTTGAATTTTGACATTTTGGGATTACGCAGTTTTTAGAAATATAGTAATTTCTAATGCTTTTAAAATTCAAGACCTATTGAGATTTCAAGCTTCCGGGATCTGTGCTTAGGCTGTCAATATTTTTGGAGCTTTGAACATTTTTTTCCATTTGGGAGTTGGACTTGGAGAATTTGACTCTATAGACATTTGGAGTGTAGGGCTTTTGGAGTTTTATTCTAATTGAGATCTTTCTTTCTGTGAACTTTTGGAATTTAGTGTAAATCATTCCTACACGAACATACATGTAGTATTTGAATGTCATTAATTCTTAAACTTTTTTTTGCATCTTTTTATAATTTTGGGTGTTTGAGATTTTAAAATGTTCCAACCTGGGCTACCACGATTTTTTTTTTTACATTTTGTGTTTTGATCTTTTTGGACCTCAAGTTTTCGAGAATTAAATGGTTCTCCTTATCGAGTTTTAATTTTTGAAAATTTTGAGATTCGCACTTTTTGGATATTGAGATTTTTAAGACTTTCAACTTTTCAGAATTTTGTGATAGTAACACATTTGAATTTGAGTGTGGTCGCCGTGGCGCAGTGGTAAGTGCATCGACTGCGGCGCAGAAAGTCTGGGTTCGATTCCCGGACGGGACACCTAGCATTTTTTCACGGCACCACCTCTTTCGAGTTCCTGACAACACTCAAAGAGTATTACTTGTCTATGGAAAGCTTCTCAAATCTCGCCGTTCGGAATCGGCAAAAAACTGTAGGTCCCTTCTACCCGTGAAGAACAATAGCATGCACAACACGAGTAGTTGTTGTAGAAGCTAGGCCCTGGTCCGTTATGGGCTGTAGTGCCACTCAATTATTATTATTATTATTAACACATTTGAAAATTTGACGTGTTTCAGGATTAAAGGTTTTCAGTATTTCCGGGATTTGGAATTCAAAACGGTTGTGTTTTTTTTATTTATTTCAACGTAACGAATCTTCGAGATCTCAAATTTCTTTTTTTCCGGGAATTTATTCTCGGGGACTTTTGTGAACTTTTTTCAATTTTCGGGATTTTAAATTACCGGCAGTCAGGACCTTCTCATGATCTTAGGTATTTTAACGTTTTTTGGCTTTTGGGACTGTTCAAGTATGATGTTTTCTTTCAATGTCGAAAACACTAAAAAATGGGATTTTTGTTTGCCCCCTTTAATGGAATTTTAGGAAATGTTTGGATCAGAAAATTTGAGATTTGTGGGAGGCTTCCATGTGGATTTAGGAGTTAAAATTATTTTCATAATTTTATTTTGCGAACTGTCACGCGAAAGAAGGTTGTTTTAGCTTTCAAATTTTTTGAAAAAATTACCACTCATTTTAACCTGAATTAAAATCACTTCTTCGCGCGGCGAAAGGTTTGAGAAAGTAAACAAGAAATTTGCCTTAGCAGTCAGAAGATATAATTGTTAGAGGTCTATTAGCACCTTCAGGCATGAAATATTCGTATGTATGCTCAAAAAATTAAAAACTATAAACTACTGCCCATCGATGCAACATTAGTGTATGCAAAATTACAACAGAGAAACTAAAGGAAATATTTTTAATTGAAACAGACAGTTGCACACTTGGGACGAAACTAAGCAATTACATCGTCCTGCACTTACTCGTGACCTGAAAAACGTATGAAATAACATGTATCCCAGGGAGATCCTAAAGCCAACACCTTCGGATGTCACAAAATGCATAAATTCGTCATCACTATGGCGGTCACTTGTGTATTCACATGAATCATGCTCCCGCAACCAAGTCTCCATTAGAATCGTTGAACTGAATTCCAGTGTTTTTTTTTTGTTGTAGAACATTATGCTGACGTTCTAGTTCGCAGCATAATCTTCTTCGATTTGGCACAGTTTTTATTAAATCACGATAGCTGACTTCCCCAGATAAATCAAGAAACCGTTCTCATCGATCACCCAAAAATGTCCAAAGACACGCAAGACACAAAGACACACGGTTCGGCTGACTTCATTTGTGCTTGAGGTTTGTCAAGCAATGACTTCATCAAAGAATAAGTCTCCCCGCACGTTTTTCTTTCGCTCAGTCAAACAAAAAATTGCCAAGGTGTCTCATCGAAAAAGAAAAAGACGCGCAACCCAGAAGCAGCGACTGGGCGCGATGATAAGCGAAAGGCAGTGAATTGTCATAAAAAAAAGAGACAAAAAACGATTTTTTGTTTTCGATTTTCCTCTTGATTTTTCACACCGGCTGCCGCACGGCGGTGAAGGCGCAGCGCCAGTCAACTAATCATGCGATGCATGTGTTCATATGAATTTAATGTTTTGAATTTGAATTCATATTTCGCACCACACAGCCGGCCAGCCCCATCGGCTGTTGCGATTGCGATCGTTATTATGGCTTGTTCATCGCGGGAAGACCATTAGGAAGACCGCTAGAGCTCTAAATCAAAAATCTCAATTCCAATCGACGCAAGGTGGAATTCACGAGAATTCAAATGATGTAATTACGGCAAAGAGAGTGGCGTGTATGCGGCTGTGTGTGCGAGCGCGTGCGTTTGTGTGGACGCGCCAATAGAGTGACCGACCCCAGCAGAAGCCAAGTCACGCTATGGTTTAGGTAGCGCGGCCGTGTTGTGTTGCGTTGTGATCGCGTTTAATTGTTTTGCTTATCGCGCGCGCAAGCACTGTTTCGGTGGTGCTATTGAACTGCTGTTTGGTGTTGGCTGCGCTGATCTGTTGTAGCGTTATGAGCGCTTCATTAAGCTCTTATATGACAGACAAACTGAAACAACTGAAATCGTTCTCAGCGAAATGATTAATCTCCACTATTTGTTTTGGATAGAAAATGTGTGTCGCTAAGTGGATCGTAGAATGCACGACCGCCTTGAGTAGCGATCTGGCTGGTTTTGTTTCTTTATTTGCGGGATTTTCCATGCATATGGTGCTGGAATGCAAACGTCATCTTTGGAGTGTCATGAGAAGGCAATTTTTGCATACCTGTAACTTTAAAAACCAGTAAGTGACGATCTGATAATACGCAACGTCCTTCGATCGAGTAGCTTCCTTCACTTTAGGGACGTTGCTGCAGCCAAAATGTCAGAAATACGCTTTAGGTAATCGTAGACCTTCGCTAACACCAAGAGCACGCCCCAAACTTCAAAAATTCCATCGCTTAGATTCGGATTCACTAATTTTGACAATTTACAATTCTTTTCAGAGCGGCACAACTCGAAGAGAGGATGCGTGATCCATTCAGCCATGCCAACGTCGACTGTCTGTTGGATACAGTCACAGCTCTCGTTGCAGACTGTGACCACGAGTCGCTCCGGATTCTGAAGAACATAGAATCGTATGCCTCACGATGTAAGTACACCTGTCATCTTTAACCTCAAAGTCTTAACAAATTTCTTCTTTTCGCTTTGCAGACAAAGATCTGGCCAAAGAGATCACTGAACTGCGCATGAATGTGGACGACTTTCATTTTATCAAACTCATCGGTGCGGGAGCATTCGGGGAAGTGCAGCTGGTGCGGCACAAGTCCTCCAAGCAAGTGTACGCGATGAAGCGACTCTCAAAGTTTGATATGATGAAGCGGCCAGATTCGGCGTTCTTCTGGGAGGAGCGGCACATCATGGCGCACGCCAACTCTGAATGGATTGTGCAATTGCATTACGCATTTCAGGACACAAAGTATCTGTACATGGTGATGGATTACATGCCGGGCGGCGACATAGTCAGTCTGATGTCCCTGTATGAGATCCCGGAGAAGTGGGCCATCTTCTACACAATGGAGGTTGCGCTGGCTGTCGACACAATACATAACATGGGGTTCGTGCACCGTGATGTGAAGCCGGACAACATGCTGCTAGACAAGAACGGTCACCTGAAGCTTGCTGACTTCGGCACCTGTATGCGTATGGGACCCAATGGACTGGTGGTTTCCAGCAACGCAGTGGGCACCCCGGACTACATCAGTCCCGAAGTGCTGCAGTCGCAGGGAGTAGACAATGAATACGGTCGCGAATGTGATTGGTGGTCTGTTGGCATATTCCTTTACGAAATGCTGGTGGGAGACACCCCCTTCTACGCAGACAGTCTGGTTGGAACCTACGGAAAAATCATGGATCACAAGAACTCGCTCTCGTTCCCCGCAGAAGTGGAGATCAGTGAGAATGCCAAGTCTCTGATACGAGGTTTTCTCACCGATCGACTACACAGGCTGGGTCGGAACGGCATCGACGAGATAAAACCACACCCATTCTTTCAAAACGACACATGGACCTTTGAGAACATAAGGGAATCTGTTCCTCCAGTCGTCCCAGAACTGAGCAGCGACGACGACACGCGGAACTTCGAAGACATCGAACGCGACGAGACTGCCGAGGAAGTGTTCCCAGTTCCGAAGACATTTGACGGCAATCACTTGCCGTTCATCGGCTTCACTTACAGCGGCGACTATCAATTGTTAAGCACTGACACTGTAGACACTAAGAACGTGATCACAAACAATAATATTCACCGCCATCGTCCGTCGAATTCCAACGAAATCAAACGACTCGAAGCGCTGCTAGAGCGTGAACGTAATCATTCCGATACGTTGGAGAAACAGGATAACGCTCTGCGCCAGCAGATTGAGTTGATAACCAAACGGGAGGCTGAGCTGCAGCGGACTGTAAGCGAATACGAGAAGGACTTGGCCATTCGAAAGCACAACTACAAGATGGCCATGCAGAAGGTGGAGCAGGAAATGGAGCTCCGCAAGAAAACAGAGGCTTTGCTCGCCGAAACCCAAAAGAATCTCGACGATGAGCAAAAAATTCGTACGCGGGAAATGAACAACAACCAGCACCATAACGATAAGATCAATACCCTGGAAAAGCAGCTAGCAGAAATGCAAGAGAACCTAAAGAGTGAAACAGAGAACAGCCAGAAGTTGAAGAAGCAGGCGGCCGAGCTGCGCCTGGCAAAGACCGAGGTCGAGCAGAAGGTGAATCAATTACAGACAATGATAGCAGGCCTCCAGACGCAGCGGGACACTCTGCAGCAGGAAGTGGCCGAGTTGCAGACGCGCCTTATTCAGGAAAAGAACGCCCGCTCACAAATAAAGGAAATCCAAAAAGAACTGGAGAACAAATTGCAAACAGTTAGCACTGACCTGGACCGATGCCTGAACCGAGAGCACCAAGCAATCGAAGACAACCGAACCCTAAGCGAGAGGATCTCAGATCTGGAGAAGTCAAATGCCAGTTTAGATTTAGAGCTGAAAGCCGCACAAGGGAGGTACCAGCAGGAGGTGAAGGCTCACCAAGAGACGGAAAAGTCCCGAATGCTGAGTCGCGAGGAGGCCAACATGCAGGAAGTGAAGGCGCTGCAAACGAAACTCAACGAAGAAAAGTCAGCACGTATTAAGGCTGACCACAGTTCACAGGAGAAGGAGCGGCAAATCACCATGCTCTCGGTGGACTATAGGCAAATCCAACAGAGGCTGCAGAAATTGGAAGGCGAGTGGCGACAAGAGAACGAAAAGGCCGTGGTGCTCCAGAGTCAGTTAGACCAGGAGCAGACCAAGAAGAACAACCTGTTGTCCGAGCTAAATCTGCAAAGTTCCGAAGTGGCCCACTTGAAATCTCGCGAGGGGCAGTTACTGAAAGAAGTGAATCAACTGCGGGAAACAAAAAGAAAATTCGAAGAGGACATCCTGCAGATTAAGAACGCCCACAACAAAGACATCCTGCTCATGAAGGAGCTCCAAGATCAGCTGGAGGCCGAACAGTACTTCTCTCGGTTGTACAAAACACAAAGCAACGAGCACCGAGAAGAGATCAACGAACGGTGTCGAGAAATTCAAGAACTCAAAGAAGAGCGCGTCTCACTCAAGCACCAGGTTCAAGTGGCCGTCGCGAGAGCAGACTCCGAAGCCCTCGCCAGGTCTATTGCCGAGGAAACGGTAGCCGACTTGGAGAAGGAGAAAACCATCAAAGAGCTTGAGCTGAAGGACTTCATGACCAAGCACCGCAATGAGATCGCAGCAAAGGAAGCCGCCCTGGCGGCCATCAAAGAATCTGAGGCTGATTTCCTAAAGAAGCTGAACTCACAGATCGCCGAGTGCGAAAAGATGCTGCAGCAGAATAAGACATTGCAAGAGGAGATGACGCAAGTTAAGACCGACAAAGACAACGAAATTGTAAAACTTAAAGAAAAATGGAAGACTGAGATGTTACTTAAGCAAGTGGCTGTCAATAAGCTGGCCGAAGTGATGAATCGCAAAGATACTGATCTGCAAAGTAAGTCGAATGCAAACGCGGCCTCGATTTTGTGTCTAATCTTATCGAATTTCAGGTAAACAAAAAGCAAAGGTTCGCTCATCAGCAGATTTACGCAAGAAGGAGAAGGAGAGTAGGCGCTTGCAACAGGAGCTCACTCAGGAACGTGATAAATACAATCAACTGCTGCTTAAATTCCAAGACCTTCAAAGTCAACTCATTGAAGAAAGTCATGTGAGTTTCAAGCCATTCAATTGTGTGCATTTTAACTGATTTTCCCCCTCCCCCCTCCCTCTTCTACAGCAACGAACGAAGCTCCAAATGGAAATCGATTGCAAAGCAACAGAAATTGAACAGCTGCAATCGAAGTTGAACGAAACAGCTTCACTGTCATCTGCCGACAATGATCCGGAGGATAATCAAGTAAGTCATTTCCAAAGGTTTTCAAAATATCTGTACAAAGTGAGATACACAAAACCAAAAACCAAAAACCAATCAAAATTAAAAGTAACCCCTGACCACATTTTTGGATTTATCTGAGTGACGTTTTGCGGAAAATAATTCGAGTTTCTGGTTTACAGCCCGCTTTCTAGCCAAATAACGTCTTAATCTAAGCCCTCGTGTCTAATGCCTTATGAGATGAAATCTCCCACACAATTGGAACAAACTACGGTCAAAATTTGTTATTTTCTGTGGAATTCCGTCCGATTCCTTTAGCATGTGTGGAGTGTGGTGTAAAAATGATTCTAGCCCGATGATTGTGCCGCTTCTCTTTCTTTTGCAAACTTGTTCTTTTTAAAGATAACTAATAGAGTGTGCGTTCATTGTGTTGTGATGTGATTTATCCTGGAATTTTTTAATCTAAGAATGGAACGAAATTTTGTTGTTATTGCTTCTTCCGATTTCCGTTTTTTTGTTTTTGCATATTTCAAACGCCAAAAAGCTGTGCACACGATAAGGAGAATCGATCGCCAAAATTTGCCTTTACCTAAATGGCTTGTTAATTGTGAAAGTTTGTAATTTTGACTATGTCCTAGTCAAGCAAAGTTAAAATAAATAATATTAAAATGTATGGAGTTCAGAATGGAACGAAGACTTCTTCAACTTTTTGAGTGCTGGTAGCAACGGGAATGGGGTGGGCCAGGAAAAATGCGCTTATCTCCAAATGTTCAGTTCCGGAATCAAACCTAGACCCAGCCCAAGAAACAAATCCAAATCCACGCATATCAAACAGTATTTGCTAAAATTGAAAGCCTTCGACTCACTTATTACATGATTTGCTTCATGGTTCGGTTTGTATGCGTGGCCGTCCATTACCTGGAAATTGTAACTGCCAATGTGAATGTGGTGGTCGCCGTGGCGCAGTGGTAAGTGCATCGACTGCGGCGCAGAAAGTCTGGGTTCGATTCCCGGACGGGACACCTAGCATTTTTTCACGGCACCACCTCTTTCGAGTTGCTGACAACACTCAAAGAGTACTAATTGTCTATAGAAAGCTTCTCAAATCTCGCCGTTCGGAATCGGCAAAAAACTGTAGGTCCCTTCTACTTGTGAAGAACCATAGCATGCACAACACGAGTAGTTGTTGTAGAAGCTAGGCCCTGGTCCGTTATGGGCTGTAGTGCCACTCAATTATTATTATTAATGTGAATGTGGTCTTAGTTGCGCTTTGTTCCTATATCCTATATCATGGTTGCAACGTCTGTTTAAGGCGACCTTGTCAACAAATAGTGATTCGGTGCGAGTCCTTTCACCACTTTTCACAGTAATGTAAGCAACCAGAGGGTTTGTTGCGACGCAGACATTTGTTTTCATGATGACTTTGCTATCGTCTAGTTATTTTGTAGCGAACCCTTTTCTTAGGGTTACTTGCGAAACCGTGAAGTTTGTGACCACCGTGGTGTAGTGGGTAAGTGTGTCGACTCACACGCTGGAGTCCCAGATTCGACTTCAGAACACCTCTAATCATTCACGGCACCACCTCCTCTCGGTTCTCCAGTTGCTGACAACACTCAAAAAGTCTATAAAAAGCCTCTCAAATCTCGTCGCTCGAAATAGGCAAAAAACTGTAGGTCCCCTTTAGTTGTGATCAAACAATATCACACACAACAAGAGTAGTTGCTCATGAAGCTAAGAATTAGTCCTTCGTGGTCTGTAGTGCCACCCGATTGTTATTGAAGAATTTGTTGAGAGCTCCGAGATCCATCTCTTCTTACAGTGATTTGAGGAGTGAATATGTTGAGAAACCGGCAGTTCTTGAAGCATTTTTCAGGAAACAGTAATTTTGGTCCTGAATGCTCTTTTGAGTGATTTTTGAATATAGTTGTGTTCTTTCTCCTTTCTCGCAGCCATGTCCTCCGAATAATATTAAGCATTTAGCACCCCATAGCTGTGGGAGTTTTACAGGGTCCCCCCTATAAAGAGCTGTATTTTTAGTTGTCAAATCGAATAGACAGATTCATCTTATTCATCTATATTCACAGATGATGAAGCACCTGAAAAAGTGTTTAATTTTTGTATTGCTTCGTATTTTTAAATCTAACCTAAAGCTACTTAGCTTTAATTTAGCAGTTCTCAGAGGTTGTGTACTGAATTATTTTTTCCAACCGCTGTCATTCATAGCCGTGGATAGATTAGAGATTTCGTTAGTAAAGAAAGAGGAGAAGGAACTCTTTATGGATTTTGACATTTTAGTATTGGGAGTAAATTCTGGTTAATCTATTACATTAAATTTTTCCACTGCATTCGCTTTTCATTAAAATATTCCCTCCCGAAAGGTTGATTAGGTTTAGCCATTAGGAAACGCTTGTATGCATGAATATCATAATGGGAACATAATGTCAAAACAGTAAGTTGTATGTTATGACGTTAATTATCGACTCTTTCTTATAAATAAAGAAGTTGAGTGGCAGCACAGCCCCCAAGGGATCAGGAGCTAGCTTCTTTAGCAACTTAATAGTGTTGAACGTGCAACTCAAACAAGGAAGTGGGTGTGGAGTCTGGGCTCTTCGGCGTGTGAGGCGAAGAGAGCGAAGACGCTCTCTGTCTTCCTTCCTTTTAGTTTCAGTTTAGTTTACTAAACTGGTCGCCATGGCGTAGTGGTAAGTGCTTCGACCGCCACGCAGAAAGTCTAGGTTCGACTCCCGGGCGGGACTCCTCGCAATTTTTTCACGGCACCACCGTTTTCGAATTGTTGACAACACTCAAAGAGTACTAATTGTCTATGAAAAGCTTCTCAAATCTCTCCGTTCGGAGTCGACAGAAAACTGTAGGTCCCTTCTCGTGAGAGAACAGTAGTACGCACAACACAAGTAGTTGCTGTAGAAGCTAGGCCCTGGTCACTTGTGGGCTGTAGTTTACTAAACTAGGAGTGAAAGGATCAGCGGTCATCGTGCGTGACAGGAAGATGAGAATGTACACAACTCATAAATTCCTGGAGTAGTTGTGGACACAGTAAAAATTTGCAATCTCTTATTTTCGTGGGATTATAACTTTTGCACCTCTAAAATTGTATCGCTATCTGTTATTGTTACTTCATTAAGTATACAATTAGCCATGCCATGTCGTAAAAAGATTTCTCATTATCGTGTTGCGCAGCATAACACGACTAAAATCGTGTTAACAAAAGATTTTATGGCGTACAAATCTGCGTGGATTAAAAAAATTGGCGCACAGACAGAAAAATGCAGAGTTCTCGTATGCAGTGAGTAAACGTGTCCGCGAAGTGATTTTTATCTTTATTCATCACAATTCGATCAATAGCCTACACACGCGGTAAATACTCATTAGATTTGAAACTTTAAAAAGATCGTGTCTTGCGTTATTCCGAAGTGCAAAGTTCAAGCGCTAAAACCACTAGTAAGTACTCAAAATTCCGAATACAAATAAAAAAAAAAAAACAAAATACACGAAATATTTGAACGGAAACAGCACTAATTTTTTGTTTTTCAGACTAGTAACACACTACTACAATTTACCTTTCATTCGCGTCATTCATCACCTCTGCTTGTTCTGCGCATTTTTTAAAAACCGAACCAGATACGCATTCTGCTAAGCTTTCTGTCTGTGCGCGAGCGCTATCTTTGAATTGCACCACAGAGGTGAAACAATAAAAAAAAATGTACACAAACATATGATAAACATACATAAATCTATTAACTGTCTTAAAACTTTAACGATTGTGCGTGCAACCAGCGTGCTAACCCGTCACCACTGAAACAATCAAAAATTATTTAAAAAAAGCATTTCCTCAGAATGTTCCTAAGCTTCCTGGGTTGGAAGTAGACGAGATCGAGTTGCAGTCGCCAGTAATCGCCACCCCGAGAGTGGAGGATGACAACGATGAGAGCATGATTTGTGATTCAAGTCCCGAATGTGACGCTGAACCCGAACCTAAACCTGGAACTTCGAATGAAGTATTGCTGCAGAGACTCCGCATACATCAGCCCGCACTCACAGCAAATGATTATGAAAGTGATGTTGAGAATGACGTTTTTAATAATTGCAATGAAAGTGATGGTGATGACAATGATGAAAGTGATTGTAGTAGTGATGATGACGACGATGATGATGACGTCCCCGTAGATAACAAAGATAATAGTATACAGCCCTCGCGTGAAGATGCCTTTTGTGCTTTAACAACTCTTAGACGTTTTTTCTTTGTTTGTAAAGCCGACATGACGCATATAGATGCGATCGAGATGCAACTTATGGAGTTGACAGTTCGATTTTTAAATTTTACATTTCTACACTCTCTATTGATTCTTATGTATTTGTTTTTATGAATATTTTATTAATTTATCAAAGCGACATTGTTAAGTTTGTGCATTACTATTTTTTATTGTAATTGTTTTATGATTTTAAATAAATTTAAGATTATTCTTTTTTTTACATACGCCAAAGATATACGAGAATGATTGGTTTCTTTTGCGTTAGTTTGGGGAACTGTGAAATTTTGATTGATGTGATTGAGTATTCATAAACACGAAATCACTCTTTTAACCTCCCTTAACCTAACCTTAATATGTTATAAAAAAAAAGGTGTGCAATTTGTGCACATTAATTTCTTTCTGTGTGACTTACTCGACCACGATCGCGTATGAACTGCAGAAGACCAGAATTTATTAGCATGAAACATTTTGATAGACTGACGTTTCTATTCACAAGTGACAAAAATATGAGCTTGTCTTTCAAAAGTTTGACTTTCAACCGAATACTGTAGCGTATGTGTTTTCCTTATCCTTTTTCAGTTATGCAGAAAGCCCTCTCTTTTCCACAAAGCGACATTTGAAGTTTCGTATTAACATCCTACTAACATATCCCGCATTTCTGCCTAAGTTTACAACTGTACTGAGTTCCCCGTTTCTAAATGGAAAAAAATGTCTGATACTTCCATTAGAAACTCAAATTCTGCCATATGGACCCAAAAACATAGATTCATAAGGTTGTTTTAGACTAAGAGCGATCGTACGTCTTCTATCCTTGCGTGAATAGATTGAATTGAATTTAGTCTGCCACTTTGCTAAAAAAAAATTCCTAAACACCCGCACCATTCTTGCCTATCTAAGGTACTAAGGTACGAACTTGATGATTATAGAAATAATGATGAATATAAATAATGGTGTTCCGACCGGAAATCGATGCTGGTCCTTCGGCGTGTGAGTCGATCCACTTACCCATCACGCCACGGCGACCACGAACTTGATGATACGTGGAAGATATCTCGCACATACTCTTCTTCTTCTTGTGGCGCTGCAGTCCGGGGTGGACCTAGGCCTCTCGCACATGCGCGGAAGATAAAAATCTTGTTCGCTGGTAAAATTACGCCATAAAGGAAAATCATACCAGGATCAGCACGATCATTCGATTCCTCAAAATTTTTCTTTAAAATTGGAAGAATTTACAAAGATTGCGTGTGTTTATGTCGGCCTTCAGTTGTATTGCAATATTATTCGACTTGTTTTTGCGATTTGCGAATGCGATTTCGGTGGAAGAAGGTTAATTCAAATCTTATGAAACGGATGTTGTGGTTGGATTACTGAGGCAAACCTTAGATAGAATCTTCCCGAAAATTCAACAACAGTCCTCGTCTCATTACGTGCACAAGTAATTTTTGTTAAGATATTATCCACTCGATTAAGTATATGAAAGAGAAGTCGGACTAAATATTTAGTTCCGAAGTTGCGAAAGCCTTAAAACTCAAACCTAAAGGAAAAATTCAGAAATCGAAATATTTGTTGAATCCGCAAAGCATGAACGCAGAGAAAGTTTCCATTCAGCGTACTAAGCCCATACTCCAAATCCTAAAACTGCTTTAATGGACTCGTGAGCTACTAGCATACTCCTTTGAGATGTTTTTTTTGTTTTTCAATTTTGATATGACGGCACCACATTTCACGCCAACTGCTATAAACCACTACAATCGTCTTTTACATCAAGCATTATAACAATGGTTAGAGCCCTCACAGGAAACTGTTTTATAGGAAAAGATGAGGCTTGTCCTTATGATTTGAAGGAGTAACCTTTTAGACGTAAACATCTACAAATAGCAAAACCCCTTTCGTAAATTTTGAAGTTTTTTTAGTGCACTATCTAATTCGCGAACGAACTGATCATAAGTTTATTTCAGTTAACCTTGAATTTTTTTTTGCACAATAAAGGCCTAAATGGATTGCTTCAACCCATTCAGAGAACTTTTCAGTACGTAAACAGTCAAAATAAAACAATCCAAATTCTATACGTTTGCTATTACACAATCTCCGAACACGTGCTTTTGAATAAGCTCCACACATTAAAATTATTGCAGCCTTTAATTTTCTCTAACATTCGCCCCAACAGCATACAAATTCTTCTTTTTCTTCTTGTGCCGCTACAGTCCGGGGTGGACCTGGGCTTCAACCAACATGCCTCTTCAGTCAGCACGATCTTTCGCCAGTTGCGCACTCCCAGTTGGTTGAGGTCCTTCTCCACTTGTGTGCGCCACCTTAACCTAGGCCGTCCTCTGTTGCGTTGTCACAATAGCTCAGATTCGACGGCCTGCCAACATCATACAAATAGAATGGTTCAACCTAGTGTTCAGAACACTTCTTCATACATCTAGCCATCCTCCCTAAACTTAAATTATGGAGGCTGGTTAAAAAAAAGTAGAAGCCATACACTCAGGGGGTCCAATAAATATATTATTGTGTGGCACTTTGTTTACAAAGCTTCTACGACTGCTCCTGCTATGTTCTAGAAGGTTAATCGCATCTGATTTGAGTCAATTGGGTTTAGTCGCAAATTCACAACACCGTACTGCAAACAGTTTCGCCATATTTTCCGTGCAAAACAAATATTCACAAACTGTACATCATAAATAAATAATTCTTTTCTCATTTTCAACACCATTCTAATGCTAATTTTCTTCTCACAGGATTCAGTCTTTGAGGGCTGGTTAAGTGTGCCAAATAAACAAAATATTCGCCGACACGGTTGGAAGCGGCAATTCGTTATTGTATCATCAAGAAAAATAATATTTTACAATTCCGAAATAGACAAACAGAATACAATTGATCCTGTGCTTATATTAGACTTAAGGTGAGTCCCCGTCTGCCTGTTAAACAATTAAGTATCACATGTAACACTGTTTCCACCACCATTTGTTAATTTTCAGCAAAGTATTTCATGTACGTTCCGTGACACAAGGTGATGTCATTCGTGCGGATGCCAAAGAAATTCCTCGAATATTTCAACTTCTATACGCTGGTGAAGGTGAGGCTAGACGTCCAGATGGTGAAAATCAGCTAGACATCAGTGTGTTGAGGGGAGGAGGTGGAGATGAGAGACCCGGAACTATTCTGCACAAGGGTGTGTACCCGCGCAATGCAATCCTTTCTTGTTGTTCTTTTTCTTTATTTTCATTTTTCTTTTTATTTTGTTTTTTCCATTTACATATTTTAATGTTCTTATCAGGTCATGAATTTGTTCATATTACATACCATATGCCAACAGCTTGCGAAGTTTGTCCAAGACCGCTCTGGCATATGTTCAAGCCGCCGGCGGCCTACGAATGCAAAAGGTAAGTTGTGTTACATCGCCGTTTTATTGTTATTTTTCTCAATTTGCGTGTCGTTCTTTATTTAATTTGCTGTTACACACATTCCCACTTGTGTTTTTTCTTGTATTTTGTTTATGAATAGATGCCGCAATAAAATCCATAAGGAGCATGTAGATAATAATGATCCATTGGCCCCATGTAAATTACATCACGACCCTCATAGTGCTAGAGAAATGTTATTGCTAGCTTCAACACCAGATGAGCAAAATCTTTGGGTTACTCGTTTGTCAAAACGTATCCAGAAGAGTGGGTATAAAGCGAATTCATCATCGAATAACAATAGCAGCGGTGATGGTAGTAAAATTTCTCCAAGGTGAGTTTTAAATGTGTTTCTATCTTATAATTACTGTTTATTGTAAATTACTTTTAACTAGTTGGCTTTTAATGTTACCGCAAAGTGAATGTATACGTGATGTGATGTAAGGTCTCTTGACATAATATCGATGTCACGTTTATAGTCCTTCTCGAATTGAGTGCAAATGTTTGTTTAATGTCTCTGTGTACAGTGTGTACGTTTAATGGATAAGCATGTAAGAGGGATTTGAAGGCTTTAATACAAAATGCAGCTTTTGATATTTCCCCTTCTGAAAATGTTCCTGCTTGTGCTCTGTCATGGTGTACTCTTATTGGTTAGAACATGATACTGATTTAAACGGGCACAATTTGCTTTTGCCAATGCAAAGATAACCAAATCACAACTGCACCCTTCCGTGATGTCCGTCTTAACAGGTTTTCTTCGATTTAAGAGAATGTTATGTCAACGAGCGACTTCCTTAGTTTTTAAATCGCAATGAAGCTCGTGCGTTAAAACCCTTTCATTTCCTGGTACACATTTTACAAAGAAAATATTTCTTGCTCCTGAAATCCATACCAAAATTAAATTACTCAAACCTTAAACCGCTACAGCTCAGCTCACGAAAAATCATTACGACGAGGCTAAACTAAAAATACATTTTACAACAACCAACTTTCAATACACGCGCCCGCCCTATTTCAATTAATCCTCATTTTAAACGTAAAAGCTTTCTCGCACCGTTGTGATTTCGGTATAACGATCTCTCCTCTACTTAAGTAATTCAGAGTTTTGACCCATTCGAAAATTACACAGTCTTAGCATTGGAGCCATCTGTATAATCAATGCTTTTCTTTAATTATAGAGTTCGAAGAGGTCGATACAAATATGTGAAAAAAACAATCATCTCGCTTTGCCAAAAGCATTTGTCTTGTACTGCAGCCCCCATTTTTTTTCTGGTCATTAAGCATTTACTTGTCTTTGCTTTACTTTTTACTACCAAACACAACCACCGCGTTGCTTGTGGTAGGTTTTTCGGAAAAAGTATGTCCTGCACGTTGTTCTCTTACAATTTTCAGTGAGTCATGCCTTCGTTGAAGTTTTGTCCTCAAGGGCCTGAGGATTTCTGTACCCTCAATTCTTAAAACAGCAAATTTTCATATGAATGTGCATTTCAAAAAAATGAGCCGAGTTGGTACGATGCCCAAAATGAAAAGATCTGATCCTCCAAGACATGTCAGCCTCAACGAAAACGAATAAATGGGGTTTGCATTTTGCCTAAGCTGAACGGCAGCTTCAATTTTTTGAGAGCATGCTTTGACCGACTGTACGACAAAAAACTTTTCTCGATTTAAATCACTTTTTTGCAGCAATCAGCTTAAATGCATTGCGATCGGTAAATTGTCCAGTAACGATTTTCCCTTTTTCAGCAGATTCTCCTAAGTAAAGTTTATAAACCTGTCATTGTAAACATGGCGTCTATGTGGGCGTATAACTTAGCGCCCCATGGTCGGCGTGGCGTAGTGGGTAAGCGCGTCGATCTCCACGCACAAGGTCTTTGTTCGATTCCCGAACGGGACATCTCGCCTTTTTTCACGGCACCACCTCTCTCGAGTAGTTGGCAACACTCAAAGAGTATCAATTGTCTATGAAAAGCAAATCTTGCCGTTCGGAGTCGGCTGTAGATGCCTATTATTAGTTTAGGGCCCTTTATGGTGTTTTGTTTTTAGGTGTATCGTAGTTTTTAGGCTTACCGCAATATGGCAATCATATTTTTTGTGCTATTACAGCGGTTATTAATAAGTTAACTAACCACAAACTGTAATACGAAATTCGACATTTTTAGCAAATGGCACACATTAAAAGAGAAAACCTACTAACAAAGCCTTCAAATAAAGTTGGTTACAACACCTTCCCTTTTCGGTTATCTTTAAAGAAATCCTTTAAATTTTCATACAAAATACAAAGACCTAATCAATCAATAGAATGCATTCACTTTAAGGTAGTTTCTAATCTTTAAACAACAAAAATTAATGCTTTCCTTAAATCAATTAACAATTCAATCACAAAATAATATACAATTCCAAATTTTTCTAACGCATTTCTCCTTCCAATCCAATTGGAATTCTATTCTTTTTATTTTATTTCATGCTTTAATCACACTCGCAAATTGATACGCTACTACATAATTGTGGATGTGGTAAACAATTTTATTTAAACTAAAATAAATTTATCAACTATCCACCTATGCCTGCTACACCTGCTGTTTGTTATAAAAAAAAAAAAAAAAAACCGTGTGCGCGTCTTCAATGACAACACCCTACTCGTCATTAATCCATCATCAATCAAACAATCCATCACTACCAAAAACCATACCTAACAGCCAATCAACTCGTTCCAATTACAAGCCATTTGCAGTCAATGTACAAAGATCAGCGACACTTCCAGCTAATTCATCATTAAAACAGTGATTATCGAAATCCTTCTTTTTTTACCACATAAATCAAATATTATATAAATATATTATATTTTTTTATACAAAACCAGAAAATCATAAATTAGTAATAATAAAAATGCATATATATATAAATAATTTAGTTTTAACATAAACACAAAACAGCAACTAAAAACAACAACAAAATCTAATATATCATATCATTACATAATACATCGTCTTTAAATTAAATTAATCCGATATTTGTTAATTATTTAAAGTCAACAAAGCGATAGTTACACGGAGAGATAGAGGAAGAGGGTTAACTTAGGAGAAGGCAAATGTAGAACTGTGTGAATATAGCGAGAATCTAAAATGGCAATTACAGACAGACAGTAACCTTATTCGAACACACAATACAACAACAATTCCATCAATGCGTTTAACTTAATTTTTTGTTTTTTTATATTCTTTTTTTTTGTTTGTTTTCCTTTTTATTGCTCGTTACAATATGCATTACACAAATGTACCGTTATTCAAAGTGATGATTACCGTTAAATGAAATAATTTCTTGCATTAGACATAAACTAACTGAATAAATAATGATAGAAACTAATTTAAATAGAAATTCACCGATGAAATGGGGGAGAAAGATATGAAATACAGTCGCTAGTACAGGCACAGAAAGTGAAAGAAGGGGGAGAGCGTTCAGCTGAAGAATTACCTTTTTTTTTATTTTACTGCTAATCGTTTTTTTCTTGTTTATTTTCTTTTTAATTATTATTTTCATTTTGCTGTAATTTTATTATTTGTTTATTTTATTTTATTATTATTTTTTAAATGCATATATATAATGAAACTATTAATATTAATATTATATGAAAAACAAAGAAACTATTTAAAAAAAACCAACCTCAATTGAATTTTGTTTTATTTCCGTGTCCGTTAACGACTACTCACTCTTTTCGTAAATCATACTCACTGTGGTTTGAGGCTCATTGTTTTTCTGTTATCCGTATATAAAACCCATTCTGAATGTGTGTTGGATTGCTACTGAACTGTGCGTGAAATGGGTAGAAAATGTGGTTGTGAAGATTAGCTGAAGATTTTGGAAAAAGGGAAATATTTAAAGAATCAATTGTACCATGGTCCTTTCTTAATTCAATGTTGAGAAGATTCATAGACGGATTCTGTCAAAATTTCTCCTAAAATTCACTTGTGTTTGGTCAGATTTTGAGATTCTATATCAAACAACATCGATTCTGGTCAAATTCGACTTCTAAATATAACTTTGAGGAAATAAAAACATCTTGCCTTGCTGCTTTTTCTGAAGCTTTGATTCACGCTAAATATTGCAGACGATGTCATGGGGATGTTATGAATTTGTTGAAAACTGTAAAGTTACAATCGATTTCGTTTTAAGGACGGTCATAACGAAAAATACTTTTTCTAGATTTTTAAACATAATTCTAAACGAAAGAATTTGTGTCAAGGTTTTTCAGAAATCAGAATTTAGATGAATAATAATGAATTTCATAGTCCGTCGAATTTAAAGTCGACTTCAATCATATCTGCTCACAGACGTTTTTAACTCATTTAACTTACTCAGCTCATTACGGACGTATGCAAACTGACAACTGTCTTTCGTACTTGGTTCTGTAACTCACGCTTAAAATGTAAGTCCTCATGACTCCTTGCACTCACCTATACTTAACTAGGGAGTTTTTTAGTTCATATACTGTTTTGTTTGACTGATTTAATGTAAATTTTGGGTTTTGTGTTTTGTGCAGAGATCTGTGTGAAATAAATTCTCAAACTTGGTTGAAGTTGGACTTGACTTTCTTTACAAAAGACAAAATTGTGTTCACCAGAAGGCGGTTTTACAAACGCAGCCGAACCCAGCCTAAAATTTATATTTAGTAACTGAGAAACTAGTGATCGCCGTGGCGGAGTGGGTAAGGGCGTTCACCCACACGCAGAAGATCTAGCATTCCCGGCACCACCTCTTTCGAGTTGCTGACAACACTCAAAGAGTACTAATTGTCTATGAAAAGCTTCTCAAATCTCGCCTTTCGGGGGCAGTAAACAACTGTAGGTCCCTTCTTCTCGTGAGAGTAGAAAGAACTGAACGAATTAAACTTGTTTTCGTAGATTTTCGACTCGATTTTGACTTGAAATTCTTTTGGAAAATTGACTTTAAACCTTGTTTTGGTGAATTAAATTTCAATATCGCAGATAGTATATGTTTTTCCCTGTGAACACCGAAATCTGCAAAGAAGTACAGCGAAGTCGTCCCACGTTGGGCGCCATTAGTTTATATTACGTCAGATTACAAAAACCGTTGAAGATATTCAGCTTTATCATAGTATGCGCTATTAATGAGGTTTGTTTTATAGACTTGCATTTTATTTTCCTTTGAACACAGAAATCTGCAAAGAAGTACAGCGAAATCGTCCTACGTTGGGCGCCATTCGTCAAATTGGACCCAAATTACAAAAATCATTGAAAATATTCAACTGTATCATAATAAGTGGTATTTACGATTGTTTTATAAAAACTGAAGTAATTATGTAATATGTCAATGGGACATCGAATTAGTTACGATTCAATGCAAGTTCCTTCTTTATCCATCCTCTGTTTTAGTCAGTTTAGTGCTTTTAACTCAACTGTTGGGTTTGTTAATTGTTTACTTTAAGGGTTTTCTTTAATTTACAATTTAAACTTAAACTTCATGTTGTCATCTGTCATCACTTTAACCAACTTTCATCCACTTGTTAGAACATGTATTCAAAACTAACCCCTTTCTAAGCCTCTGTTTCCTGAATCAACTAAATAAGTGAAATATTTTCAGTCGGGGTGGTGCCAAACAGCAAAATGCATAAATTCAAAGTTGTCCTCAGTATCTTCAGAAAGTTCGGAGCAGCTAAACAATAACAAAAACACCAACACAAACACACACTTTTTCTCAATCAAACGCGAGGGAGAACAATCACGCATGCATATGTTTTTAAATGAGTACCATGCATAGCAAAAAAAAACGATTTTTTATTGTATTTTGATATTTCGTAAGTTCACGACATTCCTGAACATAATATAATAAATGTACTACCACTCTCCCGTAGCTGAGTAAAATTCAAGAGACAGAGAGAAAAAAAAGAGCTTAACAATTGAAGAATTTCTGTTTTTTTTAATAAAACAATTTTTATACACAACAACAATCAGATCTGAGTCCGAACAAGCGGAGTGCCTTAAGTGCTCTTTTGTTTTTTTCTTGTTTTCAATCTAAGCCCAATTGAAATTTACATTCAAGAAAAGCAAAACGAAGAATAAACCAAAAGCAATACACATGTTCAATTGTAAGTAAGAACGAGACAATTTACTCAAAGAAAAAGAAAAAAAGAAAAACACCAAGTACTTAGAGCAAATAAAAATATATTATTAAATTAAGGACATTTTTTAAGAGACATATACTATAATACCTACCGCCTTATTTATCCGCATACGTTAGACGATGTAGACGATATCAAATTTTGTATGGTTAATTTCCGCTAGTTCTGCGAGACTGCGTGCACGTTTTGTGAACATATCTCTGAAGTTAGCAATTTTTGTATTACGTAGATATTCATGCAATTTTTAGAGAGAGCATCAGCAACAGCAAGCGAAAAATTCATAACTCTAAACATTGTGTTTCCTTTGATTGTATTCTAGATTAAAAGCAAATAAATTTAAACCTTTAATTGTATCCATCGTATTTATATTTGAATCTTTTGCACTAACCGACTTATGATACTTGAGATACATATACATGCCGATGTATAAATACTAATAAAACTGATAATTTTTAAGAACTTGGGTAATTTTTTTTATTGAACACAATGTAAATATGTATAGGACTTGATATAAAGATAAATTTCAATAAAACGCCATTTTTATCAATGAAAATTCACAACTTGTGTGTTTCTTATTTCGGAATATGAAAGGTAAGTTATTAGCAGCGATAGAATAATAGTTACTCTCGCGAAAGTAAATAAATAGTAAAAAATATTCGCGTTGTGCATGTTTTAACTGCAGTCTTTTATTATAGCCTATAAGGGACCAAGCCCTAGCTTCTTAGCAAGTACTCATGTTTAATAATTTAAGCGAACAGTACCTCGTAAAAAGCTTGTGAGCGTAATTGGCGGTTTAAAACAAATTTTATAAAATTGTTACACAAACTGAAGACTGAACTACGTTCGCTACGACTGAGTCTGAGGTAGTCCATTCGGAAGATCCAATTTCTCGTTCGAGCATAGTGATGAGTGATGTTGTCAATATTTATCTAAGCTGGCAATGGCAACTGGCTTATTCCTGAAGACTTGAGACTTTACATATCCCCAGAGAAATTTTTACCAATATGCGATATCGCACGACCTAGGCGGTAACAGTAGCAAAAAGTGAAATTAAATGACCACCAAAAGGATATCTCAACAAATCCATTATTTCACGCGTTGTGTGGCTAGTAGCGCCATCTTGTTGAAACCAGAACCACCGAGACCATGTGCTTGAATTGTAGGAAGCACATAGTCCGCTAACATGTCAAAGCTACTAAGAACGTTGACGAATCGATTCGTTACAAACTTTACTTACACTCTCAGCTACAGCTGCTATTGACTCTTCACTGCGTGCTGGATGTGGTCTAACGGTTCGAGAATCTTCCTCTGATGTAAACTGAGATTCAAATTTGCTAACGGTATTGACAATGATAGTTTCAGAAGTCCATTATGCGAACTGTTAGTTCAGCAAATCACACGAAAAACATATCTCTTAGAAGGGTGATTTTTTAACAGTTAAACGATTTGGAGACGTTGTTGAGGTTTTGGTCTTTACATGGTGTCTTGTCAAACGAGCAAAAATGAACACGCGCTGATCTGTCAAAAAAGGCCTATTGAAAATTAAACCCGATAGGTGGTTCTCTCCTGTCCAATTATTGCGACTGACCTTCGACCATTTTTGTTGATGTGATCCACTTTTTGGTATCAGTCACCATCCGCAATCAAATTAACTGGGATTGCGCAGTGATTTGCTTTGGAAATTCTTTTCAACAGGTTTTGTGGGCGTTAACTCGTGTGCTACACATTTATCGAGTTTTTTTTTGTCTTCAGTCTTGTTGAAAGGACTTCGCCTCCCACGCAATAGAAACTGAAATTAAATTTTTTCATTTAGCGTCCCTGACCAAACCATAGCACATATTGAACCACCTACCTTGCATCTTCAAGTAAAACCGGAAAATTGGCGTATTTTCACCTTCTTGGTGACTTTTGACACGCGCAAATGGACTTCGTCTACTTCGGCTCCGCGGTAAATAGGGACAATAACACCAGTACCGAAATCAAACGCAGAATCACTCTTGCCAATCGCTGCTTCAAGAGGCAATTGAGTAATACAGCCCTCTCTCGAAGGACTAAGCTTGCTTTATATAACACCTTGATCATCCCAGTCCTACTCTATGGCGCGGAAACCTGGACGCTACTAAAAGCGGATGAGGAAGGCCTAAGTATTTCATTCTGCGTGCGATTTTTGTTCCTATTTGCGTTGATGGCATCTGGAGGAGAAGATTTAACGACGAACTTTATGGGCTGCACAGCGACATGCGCCTAGGCAAGCGTCTTCGGATACAACGCTTAAGATGGCTAGGGCATGTAGAGCGTATGGACACCACTGTTCCGGCTCGAAAAGTCTTTGAATCTGAGTCATTGGGACAACGCAACAGAGGCTGGCCTAGGCTAAGATGACGCACATTTGTGGAGAAGGACCTCAACCAACTTGAAGTGCGCAACTGGAGAAAGATTGTGCTGTCTGGAGAGGCATGTTGGTTCGGGATCAGGCCCACCCCGTACTGAAGCGCCACAAGAAGAATAAAAAGAAGAAGAAGAAACGAACGAAACTATCTGTTTATCAAGCATACGATTGTTCGCACATTTTTGTTTAGTTCTTATCTTCAATTAGTTTACTTTGTACAGAACTGATGTTTTGTTATACAAAAAAGTCAATCAATGATAAATTTCGAATGCATCTTCGGCTGCATGGCTCTTTCGCAATATTAGAAAACATTTGCATACTCTTCAAGAATTGTATTGAGAAAGAGTTGATTTATATGCCAGGACTTCATCAGACTACTCTGTTGATATCTATAGCATTTTCTATGCTTCGAGAAAACTTTTAGGTGTACACCAGGGATATTGGCAATAAAATCCACTCTGCTTGCCATGTGCGCATACGAGCATTAGCATTAAAAAAACGAGATGTTCTTCTTTATACCATAAATAGTTGATTTTACAGCACCCTAAACATGTCTTCTCTTAGTTTGCTTCACATGACATCAAATTCATCTTACACTCAATCAAAAATCATCAGATTCCTTCCGCCAGTTCATTGTCATTCTTTCACCTAAAAGTTCACGGGTTAATTGCCACTTCTGACGTCACAGGACCGACAGACGACTGTTTGAACTTAGCACATCACTGAAATAGACTCGCCCATCAGATCGTCTGTCGAGGAAGTTTACTGCTTGCGTTAGCGCAGATTTCACGGAAGTGCAGGGAGAATGATATTTTTGCCTAAAAATAGTTGAAACAGTGTATAAACATTTGAATCTGCGATGTTTATCTTTAGATACAGTGCTGGGTCAAAGGAAAATTCTTCAGTGTGCTCTAGCAAGTGGTATTTTTTATGTTTTCCTTTTTTCTGGTTTTCTTACATTTCAGTTGTCATGGGGGCGGGGGGGAATGAAATAACATGTAGATCTTTGCTTTCCGTTTAAGTTGATGTTTTTACAACTGCAGGAAGGAATCAAATTCTACGGCAAGAGTGGAAACTGAAGGAAACAACTAAAGGAAAATTTATTTTTCTGTGATCGTCAATTCAATGGCACTGATTTGGAAAAGATATTCAAGGTAAGGTAAATAATGACACCAGATGCGCGTTGTCTTCGAAATGATAAATTTATTTTAATCTACATTCGAATACTATCCAGAAACACACCAATTAAATTTCTAATAAGTGGCGTTTCTTTAGACTTTATGAATTTTACAATCCAATACTTAAACCTAATATCTGATTTACGATACAATTTTGACCTTCAGTTACGCAGTGGATACGAGATTTGCGTCATGCCCAGATATTTTCAGAAGTTCATCCTTTTCCTTACCAAAAAAAATTGTACGTTAAGCGTCATATCGTAGCAAAGACTTTCATCTGCTTAAACACAAATCTTTGAGAGTGCTCTTCGTTTAAAAAGGACGACGTTGTTCGTACTCATTTTAGGAACAAACATGCGCTCAGAGATTGCGATTGTTGTAAGAGAAAACATTGCTCTAACGCAATATTCTGAATCAGGTATTATGCGTTTCTGTTTTTTTTTTTTATTTTTACAATACTCCTTTTTGAAGGGGCACTATTTATAATATGGAGTCGCACCTCAGTAAAATGCATCTCCAATTACCGGTTTAGGTTAGATACCTTCTGATCTGAAAGTTTCTTTCCAGCGTCTTTGACTAGGTAGAGCTGGAATATAACATAAAAGTCTTTCAGCCGGAACGATAGTATGTCTCCTCATAGCACATAGCGATTTCTCGACAAAGATCTGTCAATTTCTACGGAACCGCATATAATTCGATAGGCATTCCCTTTGGTTTAATAGTAGTGAGGACTACAACACGGACTACAACTACATGATTTTATGCCACACAAACTACAAAATAGGTACAGTCAGTTTTTATATAATTAAACAGAAAAATTTTCTACATTTACAAGTCGAAATGTCAAAACAAACAGAACTGAACTTTCAGTTACAAATGATTCCAAATGTCAACAAGACAACCTTCCCCAGCGCAAACGTCAAGCTCATGTTATTCAAACTCATTCAATTGCCTTCAATAATTTGAGTTTATTTTGCTCATTGCTCCTACTCTGCCCCATCATTGAATCATTCAACAAAAACATTTCCTCCAATCCACTGGGCAAAGCTAACAGTCATCCTTTCATTCATCGTATCAAATTCAGCAAAACTCTTTGTTTGAAAAAATTAATTACACGAAGTGATCATAAGAACTCCATGGTTACACAAATTTCCCATTGTGCTTTCCGTAATGCTCTCGAACCCTAAAACCTAAAAAGTGAAACAATAGTCAGGCAGTCTGCCATCAGATGACGAGTTGTTGCAAATTGAATTCATTTCAAGTTTAAGAAATTATTCAGTGACCCTTTAAAACGACAAAACGAAAACTAGTTCATTAAAAATAGAAATTCTAGTTCGTCGCTAATTATATCCCACGTCCGAGTGTGCATTACCAGAGCTGCAAAATGTAAGTAGACGGGTTCCTTGGCGGAGAAAAACAAATAAACACAGGAAAATTATTACATTTTCCACACCTTTCACTCCTCCAGACACTGACCACTTCGACTACTGCGTAATCGGTGGAGCGAGTCGAAATTTCGTAATGAAATGTAGAAATTGAAATCCCTTGCACAACCCCAATATTAGACCTTGTTTATTTATTTTGGAATATATTTTTGGTTTTTACAGAGGAGCTTGTTGACTGTGGGCCAAGACTGCGACCGAAGATTGTGTATCGTCGGGGTGCATTCCCACATATATCGAACAATTAGTTGGGGAATATTAATTACACTCTGGTGGTCTGGTGTTAAGTGGTTCTTCTTTGTTTGAGTTGTTATCTGGATACCTTCCTCTTTTGTCAACGTCGCAATAATGCCAGCCGACTCAGTTTCAAGGTGAGTGTGGTTTTATCCATTTTTGGAGTGCAACAAAACGTGTGTGGTGTGGTCATTAGACTTAAGCAGGAACTGCAACAAACATTTGTCTAACAGTGGGAACAAGGAAATGTATTGTGTGTGTTTACATCGTACTTTTGCACGGTATGAAGCGAGCGTTGCGGTGATTGTGAGAACGGCGTAATAACTAGTTGCGGTCGGTCAAGGTGTTTGATTCAAAGCTTGTTAGAAACAAAGAGTAAACCTCAAAAAAAAAAAAAAAAAGAAACAGACTTCAATGTCAAATGTAGGGAAGGCGTAAGTGGAGAGGGTTTTGTGTACATATTCCCTCCCAACCCTTCATGGTTTGCTTCTAGAAAGGTCTTTCATGCTTCAAGATTGAGGTGAACCGAATGAGACGATGACTCAAATGTGTCAAATTGTAGACATGGGAGGAAAAGGAATTTTTTGTTTTTGATGTCTGCGAAGTCTATCAAAACCTGTTTAGACGTGTTTACATCCAAGAACCTAATGAATCATTGCGATTGTGGGCTCCTATTTATGAGCTTTCTCTTTGATCTATGAGTTGCAGATTGCGCTCGTTAAAAGACAAGAGTATAGGGGGCTACGAATGGTGTGTATGCGCAGGGTACTCATAAGTACACGTACATATGTACATGCATTGCAGTTGCGTGTATGAATATGCAATGCTCTATGACAGCTAATTGAAGCGAAGGTGAGTGTTTGGAACTATATGCGTCGTAGAGTCATGGAAAAGGCGAATTTTTTAATCGTTAAAGCAGACTATCATATGTGGTTGTTTTGTGTTGTTAATGATAGGGACGGAGACAGACTTAACATGTGGTTGCATTATCCAATCCACCACAGTCTACTGACCAACCGCGAAATGATGATAGGAGAGGGCAGGTAAAACATTCATCTAAGGAAGTAAACAAAAGCGCAATGCAGCACTCAACTAGAGCGTAAAAGAAAGAGTATAGGACTAAAACCCCCGGGAAAAGCCTAAAGGAAGGGTCTCTCACTGCTTCGCACAACAGGAATATTTCGCTGTCAAAGGAAGGAAAAGAGTGAAGAGCTTTACTGGAGGCTTTGAAGAATCAAGGGCCCTGTTGCACACTTTAAGATGGGCACTCACTTTTTCGACATTGTGCAGGTAGGCGAGAAGCTGCCGAAGTTATATTCCCTCCATTAATGAAGAACTCGGCACTGCTGTGAGAACAAAAACTAGAACAACAAAGGCGCAGATTAGAGCTATTCCACACAGCGCACATTTGACAGTTATCTGCAGAATTTGAGAGGTTGCACATGCATCCAGTGATGAGACTTTCCTATTTCGTGCCAAAGGGCTCAAAGTACTCATTTGGCTTAACCGCAATGAAGGCCGACATGACCATTCTCATGCTACACTGAGTTACATTGGAATCCCTGTATCGAATACCTCCGATGGTCGTCAATAACAGGAACTAATGCATCTTGAAACCACTAAGACGTAGCAGCTTCTACTGAATGGCGAGAATTTTCGAAAATAGAACTTCAATGTTTATGTGACCTCACGTATGCATTTTCAACAGATAGGGAATGACATTTGGTTATCTCTTTCACCCAAGCGAAAGTTAAGGAAAACTATTTCCCCTTGAAATGCCTCAAGGTCGCCAGTTTGCCTTCGTCTTCGCAAAGATTCGCATGAAAGTACGAATTAATTGTGAATATATGTCTGTGCGTTTTTATGTGAGTTTGTCTGATGCAACTTTGAGTCGCAATAACTTTCCTTTGCGTCCACAGCGAACTTGTAATAAAAGCAAATGAAGTCATCGTTTGTGTTCGACGGAGAAAAATTTCGAACACATTAAACAAATAAACATAAACCTGAATAACCCCTACCGATTCTTACTCATTGCCACATCACTTTAGCTCATTCCCTCTTTGTACGTCTCGTCAAATAAGGAAATTTAGTTTTGTGACATTTTTGACTGCTGCTTGCTTTGTTCTCCAATAACACTCATATCATTTTTGCTTTTGCAGAATGGATCCAAATGGATCTGGAAACGACGGTAATTCCATGGAGAACATTCTCAGTTCGTCCCCGGGTGCATCAAGCTTGAGATCCAGGACCGATAGCGAAGGTTCAGATATGTACGTCGATAGTAATTCTCTCAAAATCTCCTTGACTAATATGCCATCTCCACAGACAAGCAAAGTTCATCTTACCCAGCACCGATGGGAGTCCACCAAAAGTCGTGACCCTAAATGAACTTGCTAACGTGGTGAACAACATCGAAAATATGTCGCTGGTGCATGAGATTGCTGTCAATCCGGAATTTAAGTTCGAGCCTTATGAACCTCCAGAGAACAGGTAACCGCCCACATCCTTAACCACGTCATATTGCATTCACATCTGATTTCTCCTTATGCAGCCTCGAACGTCGCATTAAGGAAGTGATGCACAAAGCTTTTTGGGATATTCTTCGGGAGCAGCTCAGCAGCACACCGCCTAACTACGACCATGCCATTCAATTGCTGGCTGACATTAAGCAGTGCTTTCCCCAAATTATATCATCCAACAACAAGAAGGCGTTAGAGCACATCAATGAAGTGCTAGACGCTAGCGTGATCCGCCAACAGGCAGAACAAGGAGTGCTTGACTTCAAATCCTACGCAAACTTCGTCATAACCATTATGGCGAAGTCATGTGCTCCGGCGCGGGATGAACAGGTGCAGAAACTGACACAGATCGAAGACGTGGTGGAGACATTCAAGGGGATCCTTGAGACAATGACTGTCATGAAGTTGGACATGACCAATTACATGCTCAACATGGCCCGCAGCGACATAATGGCCAATTCGGTCGAGTATGAGAAGACTAAATTCAGGGAATATCTGGAGTACTACAAATGTAAGATCTTACCAAGCACTCGCGATGGCCAAGTCTAACAAAAATGCGATTCTTTCAGTTGGCTTCCCTCACACAGACAGTTGGTTGAGACGCAACCAAACTCAACCAAGTACCGGTGCTCTCCTGACCCCAGATCAGACTATTTACAACGCATACATGGAGTTGATGGATTGGTCTGACCCGGAACAATTTCCCGAAGTGCTTTCCGTTGACAAGGACCGAATCCTGAAGCTGGGGCAACGTGCTAAGCGGTTGTGTGCTTGTGCATCGCTGATCTCGATTTGCCTCGCCGTGCCGATTATATCACAACGCACTGCAAATCGCACAACTTTGGCGCAGCAGATCGAGATCTTGCTCCAAAATGTTACAAATGAGCAGTAAGTCATGCACTATGTTTCCACACAAAGGTCCTTGAATTCTCCACTTCCTTACAGAGAACTCTCAGATGCAATTGAAAGCATTTGGATTCAAATCAAAACCTTCATCAACGCCAAACTGAAGGAGGAAGACCAAAATGAGTTGGACGGCACTGCCGAAAACACCCTCAAAACTCAAGTTCTTCAAATTGGAAACAAGGACTCTCCAGTTCGTAATTTACTATGTAAGTCACCATTCACTGCACATGTCAATTTCATGTGACACATACCCATCTTGACACAGGGAAACGAATTCAAACCTATTTCCGACTTGTGCTCGGTTCAAAGTCGGCGGCTATGCCACCACCACCACCCGGCTACGCTGACTACCAGGACGAGTTGAAGGCATTTGCAGCCGCCCTGCGCCGTGTAATCCTCTATAACCACTCGGTCTTTGGTGAATATTTCCTTCAAGTGCTTACCAATCAACGACCGGCAGCTGCGACTTCAACTGCCGCCACTTCCAGTGCCTCTGGTGAATCACTGCCAAACGCAACAGCAGATCCTACATCCGCATCATCTTCCCCAGGCGACGCTGAGCCCAAAGAATAGTCAAACAAAGCTCAAACATCGTCCCTTGTGGATTGTAAGTTTGGTCGGGTTTAGAAAAGGGCGAAAATGAAAACAAACAAAATATATACATATATGAAGACGCGAGGTGAAAGTCAAGTAATGCTGTACTTCCCTAGTTAACCCACCCCGAAAGGTAAAAGCGGCGTGCATATTGACTTTGATTACTTTAAGTATGAGTGTAAATGTTAAGTGACAACCCTGCCATACTTTTGTGGAGCAAAAAAAAAACGAATACCAAGAGTGTCGATGATTCTCTTTCTCTTAAAAAAAACACACACACGCAGCAAAACACATAACTAACTAACTAATTCAAATGTGCTGACGAATGCAACAGTAAATTGAATGAATCCAAATCTGTAACAACGAATAAATTCAAAATTTGTTTTTGGACTTGTATATTTTCACTTGGCTTAGTCAGTTGCTTTTGAGGAGAGTGATTAATTTTTGTTTTATTTCGGAGGCTAAGTAGAAAATAGCTTATGCACTACTTTCAAATTAGAATTGTTTAGATTTAGCGGATAAGTTTACATCATCATCCATAGTCGCTTGAAAATTATTCCAGTTTAGTGCGTGACAGTTGAATACGAATGTTGCGCCTTGTGTAACATTCACCTATGATTGAGTTATCCGTCTGAGGTAATAATGTTGCAATCGAATTATTCCCTTCCCTAGTACTAGGTTTGAATGTGGATATACAGATACTATGCAATGCACATTTGGCAATTGATTTGAATAATTTTCCAACTCGAGTATTTTTGACAGAAATAGCTTACACCCATCTATGCATTTATTCATCCAAGAGTTTGTTCATTTGGTCTTGAAGTCAAAATTTGAATTTAACGCGACTCGATGCTTCAAAGGCTAGGCTATTCGAGTAATCGGAGCGACTCTTTACCTTGATCCTCGTTAGAAACTATCTTACAATATCGTTTTGATATTTTTGATTCACTTTCGTATCGTATGTTGCGAAAAAAATGATAAAAGATTCGTTTTTCGTAGAAATTTGGATTCGTTTACTAATGTCCACTTAAATGGGAGCGGTTTCAATGATCTCTTCATACGGAACAGAGATTTCCTTTGGTGAGTGCATGGAAAAGTGTGAACACCGCCTGCACCACTTACACACTACACTATGAGGATGCTTCCATCAAGTTTTCGTTACATTTTACAGGAGGAAGAATTAGTGTACGTGCTTTATGATTGGCGTACGTGCTTTATGATTAGCGTACGTACGTTATGTGTTTGATAGTTTTGAGTGGTCACAACGTGACCTTATTATATCAGTCTTAAGTACTGTACCCAACTTACTACAGCCCTTTCGAGCGGCTGTACTTTGAGAGGCACATTATAGACGTTTCAAGACTGTTTGTCAACGCGCGACTTTCTCAGTTTTTTCAGTCGGATTGCAACTCGCGGGTATTCCAAGTAAGTCAGTACTAAATGTTTTAAAGTGAAAGAAACACACTGACTGTGTCATTTGCCGATCTTATTCCACTTTTCTCAATCTATTAACTGCATATTGTTCTCAGAAGTAACGCAATCACTTCTCGATTTATTCTTGTCCGTTTTCAGTCATCCACCTAATTTTAGTGTTTTACTGTTCTATGTACAAACTATGTCAAAAACGGTCACGGAATGGTCTTTTGTGACAGTCTGTGGAATACACCATGTTTTTCTTCCACCACAAGTTGAAGTATAAACTTTTATATTTCTTTTATCTTATTGATTCCTGTAGTGGATACATATTTATTCGATGTATTCCGTGCTAATGTGGAAACTTGAACTGAAAACGTATTGACTCGAGTGAATTTGTTTGACACCCATTGTGACGGTATAGATAGAAAACTTTAAACAATTGTGGAATGAACGCATTCCCATGATGGTCGAGGAGTGACTACGAAAGTGCAAAAGAAAGTGTATGTACGTATGAACATTTTAATTCGCCTGACAAAATCTAACGAAGATGCGTCTCCTCATATTTGTGTGAAATGGCTTCAGACAACTTAAATACAATTCAGTTGCCAGCTGTTCTGTAGATCAAACTCTCATTCTGCTATTCACCAAGGTCACGACTTATTCCATATGAAAGTCTAAATTCAATTTGCTCCCACTTAAGTGAATGCTATTGGACGAACTGAAACTAAATCAAACTCAACAGAGACCAAGGTATTGATAATTATAATCGTAGCACATGATTCCTGTGTATTTCCTCAGCTGCATAATTTGTCATTAATTTTCATATGATCATTCTAACTACTACTTTAACATTTTTCCAATAAGCTTCAGGCTTTAACTTTTAAGTGCTAAAAATTGGATCCTAATATCTAAATAGTTATATTTGCAAACTTTTCTATTCTTTGCGGTAGCCATAATGTGCCGCCATTCTGGCTATTGATTGTGTCGAATCTTTGTTCTTTGAAAATGATCTTCTGTCAAGTCAAAGAAATAAGTTTGAGTTCCACTTTCTGTCACCACCCCATATTTAACTCTTTGCACTCCGTTGTCGCCGCATTTGCGACATCTCGTATTTTACTAATAAATCTGTTGTCGGCGTATTTGCGACACGCTTGTTTATCTCACGCAGTGCAAAAATATTTATGTTTCCGTTACAATGTGTGTGATCTGCATTTTATGTTTATACAATTGTGTTTTATTTTGTTTCGTAACAATTCCTCCTATTGCTTATTAGGCTGGAGTGCAAAGGGTTAAATAAAAAATACGGCTGTATTGAGGTAGCATTACAACGCCCTATACACTCTTGCGGTATTCTTAAACTTATCCGACATCAGTCATTCCCCACCGGAAAATAAAGGGATGTACCATACACTGCTCTGTCTTTTCTAAGATAATAGAAGATTGCATTTTTTTACCGTCTATATAAGTAAACTAAAAACAAATTCGAAATTCGAGAGTACACATACAACATACATATATCCAAAACCATTCACATTATTCTTTAAATATCCATGATCATTCTGACAATATGGACATGAGATTTATCCTGTTACCACCACAATTCTTTGTGATATTTTCCACTAACATGTAAGATTTGAATTTTTTTTTGCGAGTTTTTTTTCTGTTCCAAACAAATGTGAAGCACTTGGAATGAGAATGGATCTACATTTACCGATAATTGTGCAGATTTAGATCTTTTTTATCGGTACTTAAGGGATAAGCTAAATGTTTGTGCTACATAAAACTTAAATGCTTACAGCTCAATCCTAGAGAATGTCTTTGGAGCCCTTCTCATTCTATGTCCTTCATGTGTAGTGTACTTTATATATTTTATTCACATTCAGTTTGTACGTGACAATGAAATTATTCTAGGAACAAAAATAACCAAGATAGTGTGTTGTGATATTTGAAAAAAAAAACTATTTTACCATTTTGTTTTTATTTCCATTCATACGTTCGTACGTGCATATAGAGGTACAACTATTGTTTGTACTAAGTTTGAACAACAATATAAAAATATATATATAGCGTGATATTTAATACAATAAACTATTATTTTATGATAAAAATATGAAAAAATTGGTTGTTTTATTTTATGTAAGTCTTCTAAGAAAGTTTCATCTAGAAAAGTTATGTTCAAGTGCTGCTGTATTTCCCTAACCAACCAAACCAGCGGTGCACATACTGACTTTGATCACTTTAAGTACGAAGCTTCGGGTGCATATTCGGTGATCCAATGACATTCGAGAGACTTATACGTAATCCAAGGAACACTTTTCACTCCATCCCCTTTTGAATTCATCTCACTTTATAGCTCTTAACTCTTCAAGAAGATTTCATTTAAAAAAACATGCTCACCCCGACTACGAAAGTCTTTTAACGATATGTCGTCTTATGGTGTATTATGTTAGCGATCGGACCGTTGCCCGAAGTCAAGGCTCGAGCAATATGATGCCTAAAGAAATAATCTAACCTAATCAGGTTTGCTTAGTTATACAAAACTTGGATGTGATGAATTTCTTGTACTCGGATACGGGTGTGTTATATTAACCACAACGAACACCCTTCTTTTTCCCATTTGGGAAGTTAAACTATGCAATACAAGCGTATACCATTATTGGCCGAATCAGGGCGATGTAGACGATCACCTTTACCCTCGTATCAAGTTGACTGCTGTAAAGCAACCTACTTACAATAGCTAAGGCATTTTTTAGGTATTGGTCAGAATTTGTGCTGAAGGTTTATCAGCATACAGATATTGGTCCAATTAAATGTCAAGATATTTAACTTTCCTTCAACGGTCATCCCTGTGGGTTAACTATGCCAAACTTATCGCGCCCTCCTTTGCCGTGGACAGCAAAGTCCAGAAGAAGATAACTTCCGGTTATTTGATTTTAAACTTCCAGTCTTCGCAAAAATCGTGCAAATTGATCGGAGACATGTTGCTACAGGCCATTTAGTACTTCGACCTTCGAACATGACGTGTAAGCGATTTGATAATAAGTATAAGTTTAATACTTTAATAATAATTGCGTGGCACTACAACCTACAAGCGACCAAGGCATCGTCTTGTGGCGCTACAGTCCGGGGTGGACCTGACCCTTAATCTCTCCAGCCAGCACGATCTTTCGCCAGTTGTGCACTCCAATTTGGTTGGAGTCCTTCTCCACTTGTGTGCGCCACCTTAGCCTAGGCCGTCCTCTGTTGCGTTGTCCCAATGGCTCAGATTCGAAGACTTTTTGGGCTAGAGCAGTGGTGTCCAACGCTTTACATGCCCTAGCCATCTTAAGCGTTTTATTCGAACACGCTTGACTAGGCGCATGTCGCACCTTAGAGTTCGTCGTTAAATCTTCTCCTCCAGATACCATCAACGCATCGCACGCAAAACTTTTCTTTCGAGAGGACTAAGGGCTTACCCATCCGATTTATGTTAAGTCCAGGTTGCAGGGACCAGGGCTTATCTTCTACAAAAACTCCTCGTATTGTACGTGCTATAGTTCTTCCAAGAGGAGAAGGAAACTACAGTGTCATTTCCGAATCCGAACGGCGAGATTTGAGAAGCTGTCTTAAGATAATTAATACTTTTTGAGTGTTGTCAGCATCTTCAAAGAGGTGTTACCGTGAGGAAATGTGAGGTTTTCCGTCCAAGAATCGAACCTGGAACCATGGTGTGTGAGTCGACGCACTTACCCAATACGCTACGGCGACCACAAACTAATACACCGAAGATCATCAAATATGCTATGAAAAAAAAAACCGAGGACTACCGACGCATAACTACGTGGCTGTTTTGTTTTGAAAAAAATGATCACGACAGTCTGATTGCAGATGTCCATAACTTAAAAAAATTAATGAATATGTATCTACTTTCCTCGTGCTAGAACGGTAATTCGCAGTTACGCGCGACGCCATGTAAAAGGCATATTTCGCGTATTACGGAACATTCCGTTCCCCACTTATATGAAAGAGGCTCACATAGTTTAAAACAAGGTGTGATGTTGACTGGTGCGAATGTCTTGTCTCTGGTAGTAAAAGTTAGTAGGAAATGTCATGCTTTGCCACAACTTCCTTGTAAAAAGCAATGAAATGCAGAGCGATTTGGGTTTAAATGCAGCGTCGGAACTAAAGTTTATTGAAATAGTGAAATAAGAAAAGGCATTAGCATTAGAAAGCGTAGTCAATGGAAAAAATCATTAGCATTGAAAATTTCTGGATTCTTTCATTGAAAAACATGATTAGTAAAAATTCTTACGAAATCACAAAACATTGGCATTGAAGGCTTATGGATGAATTGCCTAATGGACGAGTAAAGCCTCGCTTGGTGAAGGATCTAAGTACGAGGTTTGCTCAAAAAAGAAGATGAATTTTCATTTTTCTCAAAAAATATTGATTTATTCATCAATTTCTAATCTAATCAATTTCCTCAAAGTAATCTCCCTCAGATATACTCGTAATACACTTCTGCCAGCGTTTTTTTCCAATCCTCGAGGTAGTTCTGGTATAGACTTTTTGGTATGCCCTTAAGCTCTCCCAGCGATTCGGTTTGTATCGCCGGGAAACGCCGTTATTTCATGGATCTCTTCAATCAACGGAACAGGAAAAAGTTGCAGGGTGCCAAATCTGGTGAATACAGTGGCTAAGCCATGATTACGGTGTTGGTTTTGGCCAAAAACTTACGAACAAGCAATGACGAATATTTTGAAACGAACGTTGTAATTTTGGAGCGAACGTTGCTGCCACACGCTTCATGCCCAAAATTTCGGAAAAAATTTCATGAGTCAACCGATATGCTGACATCATTCGCAACTTTTCTAATAGTGATTCCACGATTGATGTGCTAAGGCGTTCCGAGCGTCGTCATTCACAACTTCTCACATCTTCTCGGCCTTCTTTGAAAAGCTTGTACCACTTCTACCATTTTTTTTTTACTCTAAGTACACTCACCGTATTCCACAGCCAACATTTCAAGTGTTTTAAGCACCTTATCAATCAAAGTATCCATTTTTTTTGGACAGCAGGAACTCGCCGAACTCGCTTAACACGTCTAACTTTCATGCCCCTCACAAACAAAAAAAAATATGCTAGCTGAAACTGTAAACATGTATTCAAGACGAGTGTACCAACATAACAAAATAAGAAAAACACCGGTAATAGAATGTACGTAACTAATTTTTTTAACAGACCTCGTATACGAGCGTATGCCAAATCGCTCGTTTTATCAAAATGTTTTCCACTCTATCCGGGGAAACAGTGCCTTACTTAAATTTAGTCTTAAAAAAATTTGGCTTTAAAAAAACAATATTTTTGTAGATCCAAACCTTGTTCATGTGTATGCCTATTTATTTTAAAACTACACCTCCTGTTGTGCATTTAGTAAATGAGACTTTGTATCGTGAAAAATTTATTTTATTGATATGACAAAGCACATGAGCTGGTTTGTAACCTAGTTCGTCACACAAAGAGAACTAAATAGTGAGTCTGATGCACATTGCCTTGGGCACGTGGAAGTCCAGCAAAATTCCATGCCTGTAGAAACAGCCATAAAACTAAAAAGATTTATGTAAGTGTGGTCCATCATAACCAGTGTAACCCAGTAACACCTTACCACTGAAGAAAAGAGTCCGAATTGTGTGCAAATTTGAATCATGTCCAATTCCAAATCTGGATTAAAAAACCAATTTCCACAAATTAAGAAACCCTTGGTGTACGCATTTATTTTATAAATTCGTTTTATTTGTCTTTTGTTTACACATATGCGAATTTCTAACAGAAAACAAAATAAAAGTTCTCAATACATCGTATGATACAAGTGTTTAGCAACGCCCCAGGTGGCGTTGCTTCGTTTATTGTTTTTAATTTCCCCCTCTGTTGTGAGGTGAAAACCTGCTCCTTATAACTTAATTCTAGGATGAAGAGATTTGAAAGCAAATTGAAATGTTTTTTGTTTGAGTTTATTTCACATAGAATCCACGTTGCTTACCGCAGACCTGTGGAATGTCGCAGCGAAAAATTTTGTTTTGTTTAATTTTTCTATATCTCGGTACTATGTATACAATTGTTAATATTTCCATGGAAGGGCACGAAGAATCTTGGGATGTTTTTGATGACTCTCTCACTAAATGTCTTTCTGGTCTTGGGTCAGACAAAGCTCTTGCACATCCTGTTTCAGCTGCTGCTGTGTGTGGCGATTTGCAGTGAGAGGAACTCGTCCTTCTTCGACAAGTATTCATTGTACCGGGTGATGGCGTAGCTGCAAAAATGGGAAAACATGTTAAAATGAGACTCAGACAAGCGCTAAACACTGGGCAAACTTACTCAACAAAGTCAAAGTCGATCGTCGAATATTCGGCTTGAATGAGTGCCCATATTGTCCAGAAGAAGTGCGCTGCCAGAGCGAACTGATTCACCTGAACGTACAGTCGTTCGACTTGATCGTCGCCAATATCGGTGGTCTCTAGATACTGTTCCAGGTAAACTCGTAGCCACTGCAGTTGAAACTCCCGCGATGGATAGCGCGAGTAGTCGACTTCATCGACTCCCGCGAATTCAGCGAAGTGATTCCCAATGTCGAATGCCTGGAAATTATAGTCTGCATACTCGTAATCAATGAAGGTTATCTTTTGCAAGGATTCTGTGTAGATTACATTGCCCAGCAACAGGTCATTGTGAGCAAACACCAGGGGGCTGCCCAGCAGCTGCAAGCGCTTGAACAGATAGTCGAATTCGGTGCGGATCTTCGCAATCGGCAGGAAGGTATTTTGCAACCTAAAATAAATAGAGAAATTAGCATATAAGACGGATCAATACTCGCATCTGATGGGGGGTAGGGGGTTCAATTGTTATGGGGAGTGTATATGGCAAATTACAAGATTTCGTACACAACAGAATCAGATCACTACCAACAAGAAGAATGACGATTTTCGCAATCTAGTCCTTCTTATGTCCTGCGAATACAGTAATTTGTGTTGAAATGTCATCGAATGTTTGCGTCAAATTACCTGCTATGCTTGTCCGCGTCGGAGAACCGCTCGGGCACCAAGTTAAAGAAGCTCTGCAGTTTCTTCCACAACATCGACTCGCGCGACGACGTCGGCACCTTCAGGTCGTTGTCTTGGGAAACTTTATGCATTTCAGCCATACGACAGGCTACCAATCGCCAAATCTCTGGTCTAAGGACACTTTCGGTTGTAAGTGTTACTCCTGGCACGTATTCGTAGGCGAGTCCGTTCTTGAATGTTGCAAACAGTGAGGGAGCGAAGCCGTAGGAGTGCAGAAGTTTTATGTTTCGCGTCTCGGCCTTGCGGTTTATGAGGAGATCGGTTTTGTTACCGTACACTCGCACTAGGACCACAGTGTTGGCGTCATCGTCATCTCTGTTTGAGGACTTGTTGAAGCACCCCACCAGTTTGTTGGTGATACCATCTGTGAATATCTGATTTTAATTGAACAAAATAGTGGTTTTAATAAGGGTTGCTAAGTTCAAGTGTGATAGGCTTGGAGATCGTTTCAAGTCCCCTGAGCGATAAGAGGAGGTTCCCTATGGGACACATAATCGAGTTATGTGTGGGAGGAATTAAAAGTTGCATTTGGGGAAATAGACCAACTTTATTCTATCAACTTCAATTTAGAAAAACGGTCCTAGATATGCTTTTATTAAATCGAAACAAAAGCCGAAAAAAATTTACAAGCATGTTTACTGGTTGGCGCACTTATTTTCCTACAAAAAAAAGCTGCCGCATCAGAAAATAGGGCGAATCCAATTGTTTCTACTCGAACTTGTCGGTGTGACATTCACTTCAAGGTACAATTCACGATAAATTAAACTTGATAAAGTTTTTCCTGAACTTTTACACAAATTATTGAAACGCCTTCATTAATCGCTGATGAAACCAATTTAGATCTAAATCCAGAAATACTCCATTAGAAGGAACTGCGTCGAGAAAGAGTTACTTTGTGGTGCGCAGTTGCCTTGTGTCTGTCAATTAGGAACGTAATTTGAAGGTGGTGAAGAAGTTTCTTCTTAGTCGCAGACGTATCCGTTTCAACAGCATTTAGATCATGTAACCGCACCAGAGGTGTACAAAAGAAAAGAATTTGACTGACTTGAAACAGTACATTAAAATAAAAATTAAGGCGATCCAGACTTCAACTCTATATCCCACAATGTTGACGAACGCTCACATTTGCGTGGATGAGCATAGAATTCATGTACCAGCTATTAACTTTGAAAGTAAGTCGTTATGTATGTAAGTATATAAAGAAAAAGTAAATTTTCCACACAATAAATTATATGGAATACATTGATTAAAAAATAAGTTACTTGAACTGTGTAAGTGTCCCACCCTGTAGACAGGGTTAGGGAGCGGTTAACACTAAGTATTAGGTTCATCATTATTAGAGATCATTCTTATTCGTCATCACAATATTCAGATTCAAACAAATATCTTCATTTAATCTAGAATTAAACTAGTTCCATCTGCAACAAAGTATAAACTTAATTGGCAAACTGCGATAAGGTGCGGAACGTTCGTCTCACTTGATGGCCTCGAATTGAATGGGCAAATGTTTACTCTTTCATTTAGACATGTAGGTTTATTTAATCTTATCAGAAGAATGAAGTAATATTTGCCTCCCGACGGAAATTTAAAAAGAAAATATAATTATTTGCAAAACATAAAATTTTATAACTTATTTATTAATTTTAATAGACTTAATAATCGCGTAGATAAAGACGTAATTAACATGAATTAAATTTTTATCAATGATCAGGTTCATACAGATTCACTCAAAAAAATTAATAACAAATGACATCTCCGGGTTTCTCACAATCAAACACAGTTGCGTTTAAAAGGCAGATTTTTCATTGGCATTACGAAACAGAAGGAATGATGACATGAATGTGAGAACAACACCTTTATGTTACACTTGTTTTTTCTTTCTTTTTCTTTTTTTGACACCAAGTCTTATATATAACTTTTTCACCTTCATTTAGTGGTGCGGCGCTACAGTTGGGGTGACTTAAGTATCAATCAACAAGCCACTCTCGGAGGCCCGATCTTTTGCTAGCTGCCTGCATCGGCAGACACCAACTTAGTTGAGGTCTCTATTCTCTTGTGTTCGCCGTCTCTTTTTTGGAACCCTCGTTTGCCATATTTCAAAGACTCGAATTAAAAAAAATTGTCGGGCTATATTTGTGTTATCCATGTCATTAACTTGACTAAGATATCCAAAGTGTAAAATACATAAACCTTGACTTGTTTAATGTTACCGTTTTTCATTCCTAAATCTGCAGATGCAATCAACACAAATGCTTGGTGGGCCTTCCTAATCGTAGCGGTCTTTTAAAATAAATGCAAAAATTTGTTTTTACTAATACATCTGTTATAAATAGAATTTACTAAATTTCATTCCTTTTATTGTACTTTAAAAAGAAAGCTTTAAAAATAAAAATTCCGTTTGGCCCAAAATGAAGGATAAACATTTTAAAGGCAGAAATTTCTTCATCATTGAGAGAAAGAATAAGCAAATTTAAGCTTAAGCAATTGACAAGATTAAGGAGTAGAATATGTCAAGGGATTAGCAAGACTAACTCTACACATGAAGTTCTGATTCGAAGTTCTTGTCACTGTTTACTACGGCGCCAAAGTTGTCGACGTTCTCAATCAGCTGAAAAGTAGTGCTGCCCATGTTAACGCTCTGTCCGAGAGGTCCATTTTGTGAGGTTTTTCATAATAATAACATATTCACGGTTGTGCTTTATACACCGCCAGACCCATCTCAGGTCCTTCAGTTTCAGTACCAGCCCCCTTGGCGCAGTATGCATCAACTCAACACGTCGGAGGTTAATTTCAAATTTTTCACTGTCCCACCTTTCTTATGTTAATTACAGCACTAAGAGAGTGATACTTGTCTACAAGCCTTTCGTGGTTCCAAATTTACAGTAAGCTTTAGGTCGCCTCCATTTCGTGAGAAACCAACAAAAGCACGAGCATTTGCTGAAGATTTTAAGCCGTGGTCCCTTGTACACTGTACACACAAGAAAAGTTAGGATCCCGTAAATAATATTAAAGAGGATTAAAATCACAATCAATCCAAAAATATTGTAGAACGCCGCGGATTCTAAATTTTAGAACTACGCCAAATCCTGGAAAAGGCCAGTGTTCCATGTAGGTTCCATAAATTCGGGATGCCGGTAAATCTATTCGCTTAAGTTAGTAATCTATTGGTTAATAGCTTACAAGAGCCGTCGTCAGGAATTTGAGCACTGAACTTTGAGAATCTTTTTTAATCCGCATTCACATAAGCGCCGTGGTCGCCGTGGCGTAGTGGGTAAGTGCGTCGTCCCCCACGCAGAAGGTCTAGGTTCGATTCCCGGACGGGACAACTCGCATTTTTTCACGGCACAACCTCTTTCGAGTTGCTGACAATACTCAAAGGTTACTAATTGCCTATGAAACGCTTTTCAAATCTCGCCGTTCGGAGTCGGCAAACAACTGTAGGTCCCCCTTCTACTCGTGAGATATCACGCACAACACAAGTAATTGTTGTAGAGGCTAGCTCCGCGCCCCTTGTGGGCTGTAGTGCCACTCAATTATTATTATTAGCATAAGCACCATGTCATCCTTATCTTAATTTATCAATCGATCCTGTCATATTGATCACTGACTGAATAATAAACTGTCGATTCGATAACGTTTTGAAAGCCGCGCTATAAAGTCAAAAAGGTAGAGAAAATCCTTCAGTGCGACTCCGAACATTCGACTGCTGTCATGAGATAGGGCTACAGAGTTTTGTAACCTTTATTCTTCGTAGAAACCTAAAATGTATGTTTAATCAAGAAGACTTAGGTTGCTTGTTCATTATTTTAGCGCTACGTACTACGATACACTTGATGCTTTGCAAAAACTAAATTAACTCACTAGAGCACGGAAGAATTAAAGAAACCACAAATTCTCATTGAATCCATAAAGCAAACACACTGATGTGCTACAAATACTACTACTAGGTCAACCAAATCGGGATATTTAGTCTCCGCGAGAAATGTTTATAAAGCGATGAACACCTTACTAAGAAATATTGCTCTTGGACACATGTTGCGGCCGACGTCCCTTTGGAAATGTATCGCCACACAAATAAGGCCAACATTTGAGAGACACCCTTGCCAACTGCAAATAATAAAATGGATAAGAATGAAAAAAAAAAAAAAACACAGAAAATGAGTAATTGTCAAACTCCAGATCGAGGTCCTTGTGACTAAAAATTACAATTTCAACAGAAGTTCAAAGACAAGTAAACGTGCAAAACTTCATCGAGATTTTTTCGCGAGGCTCGTCCATTATTGCACGGTTGATACTCTATGTCAATTTCATTGACTTGAGTTTCTCTTTCCAGCTTCTGCTTATCGCTATCAATTATCGCCTACATCATAAAATTCGCAAAAATCTTTTTGTTTGTTTTGAATTTTCAAGAAAAAATAAAAGGAACTCTGCACCCCACCCAATCTCCTCACCCCCTTCCCCCGTCAAATTATGATCAACTGTATCTTATCAAGAACGTGTACATTTTGTCATAATTTTCGTGAGCTATTAGCGAGGAATTTGCAATTTTTTTATCGCATTCCTTTTCTGTCAGCACCTATTGTTTCAACACAATTATCTCCACACTCGACTGCTTTGCGACAGTGATTCAAGGCCGGCCTCCTCATCGATCACACACTTACTAGGCCAATCAAACACACCTCCGTGCACAATTTAATCGGTATTCCAGAAAAGCCTCCATACATACTTATCTCTCTAATTGCTGGCACATAATCTCAATTTAATTTGTGTCACAGCAACAGGGACCAAATAAACAACGAAAACTATCATTTCCTCGTTAAGCGAGAACATTTCATGTTCGTGCCAAATTATGCCTTGCGAAAAGATAAATATAAATCATATTTGCCACGAAACTGCGCCTCATTCTCATTCTCAGAAGAAGAAAAATAATCACTTGTTGCGTTCCATCACGAAGCGACGGCAACAATGGTGACACGTAGACACGTCAAACGGTTGCGTTTCTCGTGAAAATTGCATCCTTTGTTGCGTGATTTATGAAAACCAATGGAAAATCCCTTTTGTCGCATCATCCACAAGACCTTGTGACTGCATTAATCTTCTGACACTTGCATTGTGCTTGCAGTTCTTTGTTACCGTTAAGTGTGTGCCATTTGAATAAATGTCAGATGCATCTATTTTTGTGCCCAATCATCAAATCTAACGTTTGTTTGACTGGCATTCAGAGCTAATGAAAATTGGTTGACAGTACATGTGCAGGTGGGTGTGTGTTTGTGTCTGTTTGCAAGTTCACGGCTAACGATAATTTGTATACGATTTTGTAAACATGTATTTAAGCCGATAGACTACGCGTAAAGTGCCGGGACGTGGTATTGAATGAGGAATACCCTAGAGCGCTATGCGAAGAGGCACAGGTGGGGACTGATATTGATTTGCTAGAGTGTGTTGAATTGATTGGTTTGGTGCGGAGGAGAAGCGCGGCGCCTATTGCCGCTATAATGAGTGTTTAGTGCTTTCATTAAGGACTTCTGAGGGCTTCTGTATGCATTATGGTTTGTGTTTTAAAAGCAGGCACTTAGTTTGTGAGAGCCACGTTATCGACGCCATTATTGAGAAAATAAATATTAACAGGAGTTATATGAGTTTTAATTTTTCTAGTAATTTGTTTAAGATACAAAAATAAATAATTTCAGGAGGAACTTTAGAACTGACTATAATGGTTATCGGTTTAACAAACTACACATCAAATGTTTTGCTCTATACTCTTTACAACGCAAAGTGCATAATTAAAATTAATTTGTAATCTTCCCGAGACTGCATTATATAATGCAAAAAAGGCGAAATTTAACCTACACTCACGAACACGACCTTTGGAAGCGGCGCAATAGCGCAGGGTTATCTTATCTCCTCTCGCATGCAAATGAGATGAATAATTAGCTATTCAGGTATAGAATTATTCAGTTTTTAAATTTTATTCTACAGTGCGGCATTAATGAGTGGCAGTAATAATGGAATGTGTTTTCAAGAAGTTGTTCGAAATGAAGGGTGGTGAAAGTTAAATTCCCTCTCTTGTTAGTAACAGGATATCCAAGAAAAAGAAAATAACTGACAAATATTTTCCCACACTAATTTAACTGCTCCTTGTCGGGGCGATCGCAAATTTCTGTGATGCCAAATCACATTTTCATGAATGTTATCGAAAAACGATTACGGACGGCAAAAATAACTTATAAATTAATTTACTTAAAGCGGTAAACGGATATAAAGTATAAGACAATCGTTACTTTTATGGTAGGATAAAGCAGTTGGGTATTGTACTTATGGAAAGTTAAATACAAAGAGTAGCAAAGCACAGCAACTGTAATTTAAATTTAACCGAAATACTTCTTTTATGCATTGCGAGTCCTTTAGGCTCAATACGTATTTTGTTTACCTTAAATTTAGACAAAAAATCACATCAAGTGTTTCAACAAAGGGATTGGGAAACGGTATATGATAGAATAATTATTGAAGACATGTTTTCGTTATATTTTTTTGCATATCAAGTTCCATAACTAAAATATAAAATAATTTTAAAATGTGTTCATAGTGGTCGCCGTGGCGCAGTGGTAAGTGCATCGACCGCGGCGCAGAAAGTCTGGGTTCGATTCCCGGACGGGACACCTAGCATTTTTTTCACGGTATCACCTCTTTCGAGTTGCTGACAACTCTCAAAGCGTACTAATTGTCTATGGAAATCATTTTAAATCTCGCCGTTCGGAGTCGGCAAAAAATTGTAGGTCCCTTCTACTCGTGAGAGAACAGTAGCACACACAATACTAATAGTTGTAGTAGAAGCTAGGTCCTGGCCCCTCATAGACAAGAAGTCGAAGTTAAAAAAAAAATCATGTTACGGTTTTTTACGGCAATTACGGCAATTGAGTTTTGTTAAATTGTATTTGCGGCAAACTAGGTCTTCCATCAACTGAGTTTTGTCAAATTGCAAAGCGCTTCACTGATACAAGTAGGTAAATATTATTAGTCTTAATTAAGCTGAAAACGACTTCGGCACGTGGTTTCGAGAGAAGTTCAATCAACTTTGACTATTTAATTTGGTTATTTTTTTTAAATCTTTTTAAAGTTTCCTTCTCACCGAAGAAATGCGATTATGATGTTATGTCAGATTATATTTTTTTTTTTGACAGAAAGTAGACGTTTTTGTATGAGAGTTTAAAATTAAATTAAACCTTAACTTTGTCTGCGTATACTACGTTTGAAGACTAAAGGTATTCTTAAAATTATATGAGATTTAAAAAAATAACTGTTCAAGATTGAATTTTTAAAAGCACTATGAAACATTAAGTATCATGGCATGCTTTAATTGTTAAATTCTGAGCTATCTAGGTTACAATGTGTAAAGACAGAGAAATTCTCAGTGAAGACCCTCGAATAAAAATGCAATCGGGATTCAAACCAGTTGTTAATCCGATTTTATGTCACATAGCAAACAATCACAAATTAGAACTTTCGAAAATTCGAATTTTCTAGATATTCGAACGTAAGTCTTAAATGCATTCAATGCTCTAAAGTTAGCACTTGAGCTTCTAGTTTCTGAATGTTTTTTTTCTTCTTTCTTTTGCAAATATAGAGGAATCCCCACTTGTATTCACTTTGCTTCAACAACGCAAAAATAAAATCACATATGTATGTACGTGGTGATCGCGTTTTTTGCCATACTTACGAAGTTATTGTTTGTTTATGTACATACATATATTCAAGAGTTTCGTTTAAGAGTTTAGTTTTAATTAATGAAATAATATTTTTTTTCATTGTTTTGTCAATTTTGGTCTCGGGATTGTGAACGATATTTTCAATAATAAGAAATATCACATAAACGAAAAAAATGTATTTACGATTTTTTAAAAAGCTTAATGAAGGCGTTAATGAGAATCATTTATGTAGCTCCGCATTTGAATGTTACGAAATCTGTCATCAGCTATATAAAATCGAAGAAAGACACGATATTAAATGATGTTTCCGACACTCATTGAGACGCGAAAGCTAAGTCTTTCCACAGCACTGAATTTCCAGAAATGGAAAAGTTTCTCGAAAGAAATTTGAAAATACTTTTAGGGGATAGTTTCAATCTTCCATTCAGTTTTTTGGTGAACTAAGTTAGCAAATATCTGAACATCCACTATAAGATACAATATTTCCGATCAGAGAAATGTGTGAATATATTGCCAACCCTCACAGTTTCCGCAACGATTTCAGGGAGTCCGCATCAAATATTATATCAAACATTATCGTCGTCCAATTTACACTTCGGATTACCAAGTTGGTCGCTTCAATAATTTTAGAGGATTAGCATTAGCAATGAAAAATTCAATAAAAGTCAATAAAAAAGTAATACTAATGCTTTTCTCCAAACTCTGACAGAAACGCAAGTAATTAGGTTGCAAATGACTTTTAGTTGTATTTGATTTTGAAAAAGTTTTACCCTTAGTGCTAAATTTGAATTTATAATTTTAAGGATTTTTAATCTACGAATCGGTTGTATAAACTGTATTGTGTTGCATATTAGCATGTTCACGCTAACTGCAAACAAGAGTTGATCGTTGTTTATTGTTAGTGGTTGCCCGAAGGGGAGATCCACATTTTCAGAACGACGTAACGCAAAACAAGCTTTGTTATAGAAATTCTAGAAATTCTTAACATTTGTAATTTTTTTCAAGTGTCAGTTAACAAATAGCAATTTTTAGTGAAGTTTCATTCAACACGCAATGTCAGTATGCTTAAAGACAATGGGCTTGATATGAAATGAAACGTATTATTGTGCGTTATGAAGTTAAAAGAGAATGAATGTTAAGACCTTTCGGTTAAAACATGAATTTTGGTGCATTGAAAAGGAAAATTTGACGTTACTTCGCTCCGATCGACTGCAATTTCTATGCCTTACCCATTTACATTTTTCCTGGAGTTACGGAATAAATGCCCTTCCCAAGAAGTTTAAATTCTGAAAGCTTCGTGTCAATATTAAAAAAAAAAGGTTGTTACTTTAGATTTTAGCAAACGAGCTACAGCACCAATGTTTGAGATAGAAATTTTATTTGCTGCATTTAATACCAAATTGTATGTAAGCAGGATTTTTAAATTGTAATCCTGTCAAAAAATGTTAACTCAGATTTGATAACGTTAACGGTAAATAATATATAGTTATTACAAATTTGTTTGCAAACGACGACCGTGGCGATATTCTGCCGGCTGACTTCTTATCAGACAGTGCCCCACAGAGCTTCGCAGGCTTTCGTTCATTGAAAAAACGCTCTTGGTGATAAACACCGCTGTTAAAATCTTGCACACAATAAGTCCCAAATCAAGGCTTATTAGTGTCAAATAGTTGATGCCATTCAGAGACGTTTTGTTTTGTTTACCTCACTGAATGTCAAGTTCGAATGGAGCAGGTACTTGAAAGTTGTGCACTTCGCTCAATGGCCTTCAATTGCCGCATGTGCTAATCACTGTGTAAACTCACTGTCAGATTTTCTTTTTTCAAACTATTGCAGGGTATATCGCTATTTGTTTGCTTTCAACTCAAATGGTTCCTGTGTGTTTTAGTTGCTGTTTGTGTGTGCTTTTTTTAGCAAGTTGTCAGCGAACGCAAACACTCGGAATGGACGCGTGATTTGAATTAGCAATTATTCCAAGTGGATCAGTGGGTTCGAATGTAAAACGCAATTCGTTTTAATTATTGCCTCTGCGGCATGTCTCAGCAGTCATCTCACCGGTTCAGGTTGGTCACATTGAAATGAGAATCACGTTGATTCGGGGATAGTCTCATTAGATAAGAATTCACATTTTCTATGGACAGCTGTCTTCGGAGCTGCTGAAACAGCTGGCCGGTTGACTTTTGGTGCTGTGACGTCTTCACAGAAATACGAATAGAGTGCGAAGGACATATTTAAGCCAATCTAGGCCTTCCATCCAGGTTAACTTTTCCAAACCAAATCTCCAACTGTGCAGTTGCTTATTAAAGGTACCACTACGTCCCTCGTCGGAAACAAGTATTTTATCAGAAGAATACACGCCAAGTAATCAACTGATTGATGTGGTTAAAGTTGCTGTCAGAGCAACAAATCAAGAAACTCACTTCAAACATAACCAGTTGCGCCCGAAAAAAAATCGCAAAGTTCACCTCGATCCAGATAATTGAGTAAAATTAAATCGCATCCAAACGAATCAATGCCTCTGGCAGGCGTCTCGGCTGCCAGAACACAGATCAAAGGTCGTGTTCGTTATGTCACAGCAAGATACGTTCAAATTGCTTAAGAAAATACGTTTTTTTCCTGCTTGCCGCGAATGACTCACTACGTCGACAACGGCGTTCACGACGTGTACCAATAGAAAGCAACACTCCGACGTCATGAGTTTAAAATTAGTTTGTTTTGCAATAAAGTGTCTGCAGTAAAACGCGAGAACGGGTACTCGGCTCTTAATGGGATGCCGAATACTGCGATAAATCTACAAGCAATTTTCGCTGGTGGTGGTCATGGGAAATGGGTGAAAGAGCGTGTGTCAGCCTTGAAGTTAAACCCTTTTTGAGAGATAAGCAAATCAGGGCGGCACGTAAGGCTGGGCAAAGAAAGAGATCACTTTATGACATTCACATGATAAATTACCAGTCGGCTAATTAGCACATGAAACGTGCTAATTAGCCGACTGGTAATTTACAAGGGTATGTGCGAAAAAGAACCACAAATTCACAGGGTGCCCAAGAGCACCTGATTCCGGAGTAAATTACTCATGCATTTGGTTCGATTTGAGACGAAGTTTTTTGTGCATTTTTGCGATATGACTGATAGGGAGTTAATTAATATTTTGAGTGTTCTTTGACGCCAGGCGAGTGATACGATCACTTGCGAGGCATTTTACAAGTGTGCCCCTGGTTATCGGTGGTTGATTGCGCTAATGGGCGGATGTTGCTTTAAATGCGATCTGACGGCGCTTATCAATTGGTCTTGAAAGTACGTAGTAGTTTGACGTCTGTTTCCCCATTTGATGGCGGGTTTGCTTAGGTTTCCGATAAGGGCCCGTTAGGAAAGGTTATAATGTGCTAGTTTGTATTTATTGACGATGGAATGTTTTATGGATTTAAGAGCGTGCGTCTGGTTGAAAGTTTTTAGAATTCCAAAAATACAGTGCTTATATAAAGTTTGGTGCCCATAGTTTCTGTCTTTGCGGTTTGACTTTTCTACCTTCGCAGTCAGTAACTCGCATAATTTGAGCAGATTAGGTGAACTCAGCGGAGGCATTTTAAAAGGCCCCCGCGGAGATGGGTTAGAAATTTTGCGCAAAGCCGAGCGTAGGACGGACGTTTTATCATCATGGTCTTCTATTTGCCAGATAGGTGTCCTTAAAAAGGACTGAGACTAGATGTTAATAATAGGTTTTCGTCTAATTCAGGTTCGCAGTTAATAAAAAATCGGTAGAGAAGCCCGTTGTTTCTTTGGGCTCAAGAGGCAATCGAGCAACAAAATCCTCTCTCAAAAGACCAAGCTGGTTTGTTCTAAAACCTGATAGTCCCTGTCCTGCTTTATGACGCAGAGACTATGGTAGCTTGCGAGGCATATTGGTTAAGACAGTTTGCTGAGAGATCAAGGATCATCTACCGGCTTTTATCGTCTTTCAGATAACTTTTTATGAAGACTTATAATATTAAAGTGCATTAAACTGTAGAGGCAAGATTTAACAAGTGAATTGTAGATTAATTCAGTTTTGGAAAACGTACAGTACATCTTCCAACTTTTCCGCGTAATCTTTTCTTTTTGTAAATATACCCAAATATACTCAATTGCTTTGAAATTGGAAGGTTTTATGTTTTCAGCACCTGAAAACAATTAAACATAAACATGTAACATGCGTACATTGTCCTTTTACATATAAAAGGCTTTTGTTTTAAGTATATAACATGAAGTTGGCAACACGTGTTTAGGTGGGGGCCATTTTGTCAGCTGTCAAGTGATTTATTTTTAGTTTGGTTAGACATTTTAAGAGTTGAAGCCACAGGCGTAAGTTCGGTAAATGGGTCTAAAACAAGATTGCCGTTGATTCCAATTTTCATGAGCGAATTTTGTTTAGCGATGAATCTTTTGATTTAAAGGATTCGTCAATAAACAGAACTGCCGTATTTGGAGTGATGATAATCCGCAAGTATATTTTGTTACCGCTACATTCACAAAAATTGACTGTTTTGGTTCTTTCATGGATTAATGAAATAATTGGTCCATATTGGTTTGAAAACGATGCTGGGCACGTTATTACAATCAGTGGTGACCACCATAAAGCCATGATTACTGTCTCTTCGTTTGTTCGTTCAACCATGATGTGCAGGAGCTGTGATTTCAATTAGATGGTGCAACATGTCACACAGCTCGTGCCACAAATGATTTATTAAAGGAAACTTTTGGTAACCGTATAGTTCCACGTTACGAACCCGTGAATTGGCTTCTAAGATCGTATGATTATACGTCGTTTAACTATTTTCTGTAGGGACATGTGAAGTCGCTAGTGTAAGCCGATAAGCCCAAAACGATTGACCACTTGGGTGACAAAATTCTCCGCGTTATGGCCGATATACGATCACAAATGTTGGAAATGTAGCAAGCCTTATCGTTCATGTGACATAAATCACCTTTAAGTTGTAATGACAGACGATTGTCTTTCTAATAAAGCAAATTTAATGTCATTCCAATGTTGTATACCCATTCTATAGAAGCTATCGTTTATAGTACTTTTCACAAAATGTAGTTCCAAAATTAGGTGGCGCCATAGTCCTAAAAGAACCAGAGAATATCTTCTTCAGCAACTATCCATGTTAAATGTGCTTTTTTTCTTACTAGAATAGGCGACCAACAGTTTATTACCGACTATGAACGGCGAAAATTGAGTATATCTTTCTTGAATATTAGCACTTTTTCTTGTTAGTAAATGGGAAGAGGTGGTGCCGTTCTTTACATTAAATTATTAAAAATTTGGATTTTAAGCCCTCACTTGCGAAGGTCCTTAATAAGTTTAACTCCATTTAACCACTATGGTATGATATGGGGCGAAGAAAATAATGAGATAAAAAAAAGAAATGTGTTGGCAAAAACCTACTCTTCCAAAATGGAACCCCAGGGAAGCTGAAATTACAAAGAACCTGGTTGAGAGTATGAAAAATCGCCTAACTGAAGTCAGTAGAGAGAAGACAATTTTATAATTTTTTGCATCACATTTTAATTTTTATCGAATGGAAAGATTTTAATTTTAACTTATGCAATATTTTTTTGATATCTTTTCAAAAATCCTTAAAATTCAATGTTTTTTTTTTTAAATCTAATGAAATATCTTACCGTTACTTCGTTTATATAGATTCTTATATATGAATAAATATACACTATAAGGCGAACTTTATAACATGAATCATTATTAAATTAGAAGCAACAATTTTATTACCCTGTAGAACTGTGACTTTTGACAATGAAGAAGAAATTCCACTGACGAATAGAAACAACAAAGAATTATGACAGCAGAAACGAGGCAGAGTGATGGCATGAGTAGGGCTGGGAGAACTGAATTGCAACCTACTGTACATACAAACTTTGAGGTTGAGAGAGAGAGATGAGATCATCTCAATCAATACAGAACACTCATCCTGCTGTTAAATATTATGTTTCATGGAATGCGAAAATAGAAATATGATAAAATCTATGTAGACCAAGAAGAAATTCAATAATTATATCTGGAAGGGTATTGCTCCATGTCCTTGAAGCAAATTTTCAAACACAATTTTAAAACTGACTCTGAACTCGACAAACAGTAATGCTTTTAATTCAAAAAATAATACTATTTTAAAAATACCGCTAATCGAATAACTAAGAACTTTGTTATCTGAAAACCTTCGTTTGCGAGTTTTATAAAAGCGGCCACATTTCCATCAGGCAACTTTGTAGCGTAACAAAAGTACATTTCTTTACAGCTGACAGTTAACGTGTTCTTAGTCCCAACACTAGCCCTTAGCGTGTTTCTGTCTGTCATGTAATGACTTTATTTATATAGTTTGTTTTCTCGTTCAACCCCAAAGCATCCCAAAGTTTATCGCTTACCCTAACCAAGAACACATTTTAGAGTTCAACACTCACAGAAGCGATAATAATAGATTTCGAATCGTCTATCTTAATTTCAAGCCGCGACCACACAGGGTCATCAAATTCAGTTGTCTTATCAAGTGAGCACAACCATCTCCCCAACGTGTGATCGCCAACACAGAATGGAAGCCGAACACCTCTGAACTCCCAGCCCATTATCCGAATGGGCACAGATAAGGATACGTTAATAGATCCTCATGTTAGAGAGTTATTATTGAAATAGAAATCACGTCGCAATGACGTCTCCTTATCAATCCTCACCGATTGTGCTCGGTTTTGAACAGTTGACTGGGTCATTGAAATGCGTCATGCATGCCTAGAAATCGCGTGATTTTCGTCTAGCTCATGGATTAGACTGAACAAAGTTCACATCGGATGTTTTACCGATTTGGTGTGTTTTTTTTTTCTTCGCTCTTCCAATATATAATCTTATCGTAGTTTTTCCGTTATCAGTTCAGGGATTTGTTGTGTTGTTGCTACTGCTGAACTTGTCATGGAATAATGACCATGCGGTTTTAAGTGCTGCATCTTCACTAGTTGAATTCTCAACAATATTTTGATTTTTAAGGAAACCAATACAGTTGGTCAGAGGTTGTACGCGTCGGGATAATGTTTAAGAGAGAAAAATTCAACGAGAATTGGGATTTGTTTGCTGACTTGTTTGTTGCCCAATCCCAGTCCAAGCTACAACAATGCTGTCAGGTTTTTGTGCAACTCGTTCGCTTTCGTCAAGCCACGGCCGTATTTCCTTAATACAAAGAATTAAATAAAAGCAAGAAGACCAGACTGAGGCTTCACACATTTCCAGATATTATTTCTTAAGTCGGTGACTGTATAAAGAAAAGAAAAAGAAATGAACAGCTCATCGCAAGCAGATGTCTTGCAACGTAACAAAAATATTTACGACATTTGGAGAAAAAAGAAACATATCGAGGAACAACCCCAAAGCAGAGGCAACTAAAGTAAATGCACGTCATTCACACATGGATAAAATGTGCTTCCAATTCTCGAACATGGTACGCAATTTCAAACAAAAATAGAACAGTTTCGTGTGTTTCTCACATTTCAAAATTAGGTCATGAACACTATACATACAATCTTGAACTTAAAGAGGAGATTTAGCAATGCGCGCATCCCTGCCCCAAGTGGGATTTGACTTTGTCTTGTTTCCAAGAGAGATAAAGGCGATAATTACATTACGCGAGACCCATTGAACAAGACTTTCATACATTCGTTGGTGCTAAGATTTATTTTTCTCACCCTTCACGACAAACCAACGAACACAATAAAAAAAAAATACAAACGCTTTAAAAAACCGTCAAGCATTATGTAAAATTCAGGAATCACGAGGTGGTCTTCCAAGTAGCGCCAGCGAAAAACTTTTGAATCAACCTTCACACATTGGCCAGCTGAGAGCCCGACCAGAGACAGCACCCCATGCCCAGAGCATTTGAAATGAGACAATAATTAGGTGACCAGCAATGAGAGACAGACAATACAAACCTTATATTCAATGGAGGCCAACTCCCAGTGAGGGCGGATCACTGTTAAGATTTCCTTAGCACCGGATATGACATCGTGTTCATCAACGGTCACCGGTATGAAGGGAACTTCCGTGTCTGTCGGTCGGCAGTCATTGATTCTGCAACATCTGTTGTTGCCTACGAATTCACCGCTATCACCATTTGCAACCAGTTTCGATGTTGCCGCACTATCGGTCTGGTGCTTGCAGCAACCTTCGGTGCCCATTATTCCTAGTGCAACCGAGAGAGAGACACACACACAGTCGAAAGGAGGCGAAATCAAAGCAAAAACTCAAAAACCTGCCCAACGCGATGTTGTAATAGCCAGTCACTACCGCTGCTGCCGTATTCTATTTCTGTATGCGCTGGTGTACTTTTCTACTTTTTCTGCAGTAGGTAGTCCCCTTAGAGCCGCTGCAAGTTGCGTGAGCCAATTGATTTTCGGGTCAGTGGCTTAGCTCTGTGCCGACTTTATGCGGGTTTCGTACCTCACGCGGAATCCTGTTCTCCCCTCAGTCACAATCAGGTGATTTCGAGTGTGTCAGGAGTCTTGTTGGCGCCTAATGTCTTGCGGATTGCAGCAGCGCGCACGCAGGAGTGTCTGGTAGTAGGGTGCGGTGGGATGTGGATTTCTATTTTTATCGATTTTTCACTGAATACAAATCTGTGGTTTCTGGCGTGTATTAATTTGGATTAATTTTTGTTTTTCACACTGTTTCAGAGTTGAATGCAGGTACACGGAGTGTAATATCACTGAAATTGCGAAAGGAGATACAAATCAGCGCAACGGTGGCTGAGATTTTTCTTTTGTCACAAATCACAAGAGCAAATTTGTTTTTGGCTTTATTGAATGATAGTCGCGTTCGCGGATCACAGATAATTTGTTTGAAAATTGCTGGAAGTTTGTGTGTTGAAAAGGATTTTCTTAAGAAATTAAAAATCGTCCGTCAAAAGATTTCGCGCTGAAAACCGAAGAACTCTCTTCAAACGAATGACAAGCACGGCCGAAATGAATTCATGAACTGAGCGGTGGTGAATCTGTGAGTGAATCATATGGCATGGCAAGTAGAGTGAATTTGAAAGAAGTGAGTGAGAGGGGAATGTTTTCTGTTTTGTTTTCATTTTTCTTTTATTTATTTATTCTTTGATGTTGTGTTCCTTGGGTTTTTTTTTCTCGTGTGCTGGACTGTGCGAGGAGGTATGAAAGTTGCAAGGGTGTGAACGTTGGTGCGAAGGAGAGCGAATGAGGAGTAGGATTGTGCAAAATGAAAACAGCCGCTGAAAATGAATTATTTTTTCGGCTTTCCATGCATACCTTCTGCATAGCGATGTGCCACTAAATTGTAGTAGAGGTGCTGGTAGACTTATGAGGCTGACAGTTGAAAAACTTCTTGATTTTGACTCAAATTTTCGTAAATCCGAGCAGTTTTGGTGCCGTTTCATGCCTAACGTTACGAAAGGATACTTTTCTAAAGCATTGTAATAGCCTACAGCGATGAGAAAGGATAAACACACATAAAATGGTTAACCGTATGTGTACTGACGTGCGATGATGCGTACGCCAGGTAAGCAAGCAAAAGTGGTTATCTCCCATAATTCAAATTGAAATGTGTATTGAAATATGTAGACGTCATGAATTTATTTTATATTTCATGTGGAGTATGAAATTATGAAACTGACGAATAAAATAAGGAAAAATGTCGGGATGTCATAAAATCCGAGGTAAGCGGAATATAACTGATATATGTAAGTATACAAATAGACTGCGTGCACACATATGCACGGACAAATAAAATTCGGTCCATATAATTTACTGTTTGAAGATTATTTCATGCAAATGTTGACCTTGACTGCGCCTCAAATGGTCCTTCCGCTTAGTCCAATTTTGACATACTTTTTCCGGTATATCACGAATAAATGCTTCAATGTTGTCTTCCAATGCGTCAATTAAAGCGGGCTTGTCTGTATAGACATGCGCCTTAACATAGCCCCACAAAAAATAGTCTAAAGGCGTTAAATCGCACGATCTAGGCGGCCAATTGACCGGTCCCGAACGTGAAATAAAATCCTCACCGAACTCGCCTCTCAATAAGTCCACTGTTGCGCGTGCTGTGTGGCATGTGGCACCGTCTTGTTGAAACCACATGTCATGCAAGTCAAGCTCTTGCATTTTGGGCAAAAAAAGTTGCATATCATCTCACTGTAGAGCTCACCGTTCACAGTTAGGTTACGATTCGTATCATCTTTGAAGAAGCTGATGCCACCAGCCCATAAACCGCACCAAACTGTGACTTTTTCTCGACGCATTGGTAGCCTTTGCAATGCTTCTGGCTGAGATGCAATCCAAAATCGACAATTCTGCTTATTTACGTACCCATTGAGCTAAAAATGAGCTAACCATAAAATGGAAGAAGCTCGCGATGAACTTTCTTAACAGAGCACTCATTTCGTTGTTCGTTTGTAAAACGAATCATGGTTAAATTATATACCAAACTGAAGATGTTTGACAGTGAAACAAAACACGTAACGTGCGTCAGCTGTTTAAACCAATGTTGCCAAAAACACCTCGTAAGCGCTAACACAAAAAATTGTAGATTTACTCACTATTTTTCTGGGCGCTTTGCGTCTGTTAAAATTCCTTTAATACGTATTATTCGTTCGTAGGTTTGACTTTCATATGAGCTGTTGCAACTGTTGTAATAACAATTCATTATTTATATCGATATCGGGAACAATCATTGAATATTTTCTCTGTGAAATGTGGTTTAAGAAAGGGACATTTTTGACCGTGTGAGGAATTTTACAAGCAGGATTGAAGAACCTTAGTAGCCGGATCAACGTCTTCATATTTACTTTAAAAATACAGGAGGTGCATGAATTAAAAGCAAGGCAAGCAACACATTTTTGTAAATCGCCTACAATGCCAATTTGAAAAAAACTGCTTAAGTCATGCGTTTACATAAAATGCTCATGGGATCGATAAAGCATGTACCAAAGCGGACCCACACTTTTGCAACTCTGTTTCCAGGACACAGATGTCAAAAAATCAGGCATCAGCATATATTGGCGTTTTTCTACTGCAAGATATTGCAACATGGTGTAGAAAATAAGTGTTTTGTTTCGTCATGTTTATTTTCGGAATTTAATTTATTGTATTTATCAGTAAAAATATGCTGTTAGATAAATAATATATATTCCAAGTTTATTTACCTTTTCTATACAAGATAAGAAAGACTAATTTCGGAAACGTCAAAAATATGCGCATCGCATCAGCATCACTTCCGTTGTGATGCGATGCAAAGAAGCTTTGATGTTGCAATGCATCAAGATTTTTAGGTTTCGTTGACGTTCTTGAACGACTTGCAAATTATCATCAGGAACTGAAATTAAGTGCTTCTTGCCATAGTGTATGTCGAGTAAATCGAAACAATCCCAATAAGTGGTAGCCTCCGAAGACGATTTCTTTCTCACTTTAATTCGCTTATAGGTCACCATAATGTTTAGAAAGTCCTTATAATTTAATGCGGCGAAAATGAAAATTCAAAGCACTCCTACAATATGCTTTGATGAACTTGCTTTTTTCTTCTTTTTGGAGAGAAATTCTCCCTCGAAAGATGGTCTGCTTGTTAATCACATATGGTTTCATTTTTTCCTGCATATAAATCATATAATAAAAAATTAAATAATAAATAAAGACCTCCATCCTTAGGTGCGAATCTACAAGGTAATCGGTTGCTTTTGTTTGCACAGCGGTTGCTTTCATGTTGCATTTAAGAACGCATTGCATCGCATCAAACGCTTGACGTTGCAGTACTGCGGTAATACTGCGTTTACAAACTCAGCCAAAGGTTTGTCAAGAAAAAGAGGACTTTTTACGCCGATTTTAAGCTGAGTTTTCAAGAGTACTTAAGGTCATAGTTCTGCATGATTTCTCACTACAGCAGCAAGTCCTCATTGGCAAGTGGGAACATTATTGCGTTTAGTAGTATTTCTAATGCATACATTTTGGTTTTCTATCTGAAAATGAGATCAACCCTAAATATTGCCAAACCATTGTGCTGGAACTTCTTTAATTCAAACCTCTCCCAAAATCGAAAATCGAATCGTTTTTGTTCCTTAATTTGACTTTCTATAATTCGAATATCAATTCAACCGTTACTCAAATGTTTCGGTGAATTTATTATCTGATACTTCATTTTTTTCAGAAGCCTAACGGTAGAGGTAGCGTTTTGAGGAAGTAATGGAATTTTGATGGTATAACGAACCTCATTATACCATTTCTTGTGCTCAAATAATAATGATATTTTAAAATTAAAACATCGCTAGATAATCTGTCATTTTATTTGTATTTTAGCAAATTGTACCTCTTAAGTATGTTTAGTTGTTTTTTTTGGATTCTTTTTTCATCACCTTCGTGTTTTTCTTTTGATAATTTACAGATTGTTTAACTTGTTCTTAAACCAACTTATATTGTACAATTAATTGTTTTCATTATATCTCATATATTTATTAGTTGTTTTCTCATAGTTGTTTTTTTTTGGTTTTCAATTTTTTTCTTTTTTCATCTAAAATGCAAGAGTGCATATAAAATAAATTAATTATTTTAGAATGTTGTTGTATTCCTTGAAATATCTATGTATATACGACTAGTATGTGTAAACTGAATCATTTAACACAAGTACATTATCTACAAATGTGTGTTTTTCTTTTGAGTTTCTTCCTTTCGGTTGCTTCAATTTTCAATGCTTGTCCAGGAAATGTTTTTTGTTTTGCATTCATTACCGGCTGTTATAAATATTTTTTTTTTTTTATTTTAATAATATTGCTTATAGACATACAGAGATTTTAGGTCAGGTGCCATAGAAATATTGTTCCTAGTCCTACAATGTAAATATTATTTTTTTGTTTTTGTTTTGTATCTACTTTATGTGTTCATGTTGTAGGTAAATTTTTTGTTTTAGTTTATTTCACTAATTTCCATTCTCTATTTGTTTTGCGATGCAAATGCAATGTTTTCTGATTTTACTGCATCAAAATACGAGTGAAGCGTTTTAAGATGAGTCTGTGGAACCCAATTGATCTGTGAAGACGGGCTATTGAGTGAAATTACAATTTTGTCGTAGATTTCTTTGACAAAAAAAAAAAAAAAATAAGTATGTCTTTTGAATCTTTTTTTGAAGGAATGTTTTCAAAGTTTTAGTAAACAAGAAGCAGCTATGGGACTAAAATAAGAATAAAAGTGTTAATTTTATGCGCAATTTATTAGGCACATGTTGATGGTAAATACATTTTAAAGAAGGATTCGAAGTTATGTATGCACTGCTCCTCCATTCTATTTATCAACAGGACTCGGATTATGCTTAAGGAACAACAAATTTGGATTAAAATATTCCATTCTATTTGTAATACAAAAATTTGATTACGAATTAATTGTTAAAACAGAAAATCAATAGAAGAGATAGAATATATACTAATTAAGTGTTCTCATTTGATTTAACTTAGTCGTGTTTTTGGTTTTGTATATTGAGTGGCACTATAGCCCACAAGGGACCAGGCCAGGGGAATCTTAGCTTCGTCGGTCCGGTCCACAAGAAAGAAGACTCTTTCGACTGCGCCAACTATGGAGGGATTGGTTTTCTTAACATCGCATACAAGATCCTCTCTACCGTATTGTGTGAACACCTGAAACCGTTTGTCAACAACCTGAAAGGTCCTTAGTGTGGTTTCAGGCCAGGGGAGGCCACCATCGACCAAATCTTCACACTTCGGCAGATCCTGGAAAAAACCTTAGAAGTGCAAATTGACACTCACCACCTATTCGTCGATTTCAAGGCCCCATATGACAGTGTGCATAGAGACGAGCTATAAAGTGCCATGTCTAGTTTTGGCACTCCTACCAAACTCGTCAGATTGTGTAGGGTGACGATGGAGAACTCTCGCTGTTCCGTCAAGTTAGGAAACGAATTAACCGAGACATTCAATGTCGAAAAAAGTTTTAAACAAGGCTACGCACTGTCATGTGCCTTCTTGAACAGCATTCTTGAGAAGATGGTGCAAGTCAACACCAGCCCGTTCAATAAGCTTACGCCGAAGACGTGATTGGACGAACACTGCGAGCCGTCAATGCGATTGCTATCACTGAAGCAAAAGCGGATAAAATGAGTCTGGTGGTTAATGACGGCAAAACGTAGTGCATGCTGTCATCAAGAAAGGTCGCACAACATCAACGTCTCGGACAGAGCGTCACACTAGGTAGCAGAAACTTGGAGGTAGTCAAGGACCGCAGTAAATAGGGACAACAACACCAGTCCCGAAATCAAACGCAGAAATACTCGTGCCAGTCAGTGCTTCGGCGAAAGGAAAGCTTGCTTAATATAACAGGTTTGATCATCCCAGACATTCTCTATGGCGCGGAAACCTAGACGCTACTAAAAGCGAATGAGAAAGCCCTTAGCCTTTTTGAGAGAAAAGTTTTGCGTGCGGTTTTTGGTCCTGTTTACGTTGATGGCATCTGGAGAAGAAGATTCAACGACGAACTCTATGGGCTGTACAGCGACACGCGCCTAGTCAAGCGTGTTCGGATACACCGCTTAAGTGGGCTAAGACACGTAAAGCGTATGGACACCACTGCTCCGGCCCGAAAATTCTCCGAGTCTGAGCCATTGGGGCAATGCAACAGAGAACGGCCTCGGCTAAGGTGCCTCACACAAGTGGAGAAGGACCTCAACCAAATTGGAATGCGCAACTGGCGAAAGATCGTGCTAGCTGGAGAGGCATGTTGGTTGAGGCCCAAGTCCACCCCGGACTGTCACGCCATAAGAAATAAAAGAAGCACTTAAAAATCCATCGTGCGTGGGTGCGAGGACATAGTGAAATTAATTGAAACTGTGCGGCTAATGAGATTCCCAGGTGTTCCCGCTATAATCGAACACCACTAAACACACAAATTGAACGAACAAAACAAAAGTTTAAAAAAAGAAAAAAAATTGGATCTTAGCTAACTTCCAAACGCTCTCTCGAAATTGTCAGCTTGGACAAAGCGCTTCTACAAAGCATGGCTGATATTACAACAGACTACCTTGGAGTACATGCCTCCAGGTTCGGGATCGCTGACAATAACTTCTGCAGGAGCTGCAGGTATGAAAAGCTCGAAATCTTTCTTCACCTTTCTTGCAGACAAAAACATCACGATTCACAGCTCAATTGAGTTCCAGTAACCTTCTTAAGTTTCACTTTGCTCCAATGTTTGTTTAATTTTACAATTATTTTGTCTTGTTGCTTAGTTTGTGTATCATTTCATTCTCTATCGCTTTCTTCTTATTTACTTTTGTTTATCACAGAATCCTAATAAAACGTTAACTTAACGAAAAATGAAAAAAAAACTGCAATTGTACGAAGATTTAAGTGTGAACGTTGAAAAAGTGCAATTGTTTCTCATTTCTTTTAATTTAATTCAATGAGTGAGTGGATGCGTGGGTGAGGGTGTGTGTGTGAAGTAGAGGTGGTATGAATACTATTTTTCGTTATCTACTTTTTTTTTGTTTTCACATTGCAAATATATATATAGTCGAAAAATATTTAACATGTTGTGCATAATGAATTTAAATTTAAATTTATTTTAAAATAAAAAACCATCCGCCAACGAATGGTTTTTTTCTTGTATGTATATATACTACATGTATGTATATTTATTTAGTTACTTATACATATTTCAATTTTTTGTTTGTTCTACAATTAATTGTTTTTTTTTTATTTTAATTTTTTTATTTTTTATAATTTAATTTTTTTTTATTACAAAATCAGTCTCAATACAAGCCATTTAAATCTTTCTTTGCTTAAACATCAATGTGTGAGTTTTTGTTTGTCTCAAATTTATTTCAAATATGCCTCCTCCGGTAACTGTTTGCGTTTGTTTTTGTTTTCTTTTCTTTTTTTTGGTTTTGCTGCACGAGAATCGATGGGATAAGCAGTATCGAAAGATTTGCTGATGATTTCTTGTTTTTCTTTGTTTGTTAGCTGCGGAAGGAACTGTCCTAGTTATGAAGTGTATCTACCGCCGTGTAGAAGTATCTATTATATGTTCTTTTCTGGTTTGTGGGAATACATGCATATTTTTGTTTGTTTATTTAGCAATTAGGTTAGTATGCTATGGGTTTGTTTACTTTGAAAAATAATATCAATGACTACCCGTCAAGAAGTTTTATTGCATCGTACCTAGTTCATGAATGTATATCTAGATTAATTATATCTATTCGCGGAATTCTTTAAGTATTTAGTTTTTTCTTTTCTTCTGCTTAATGTATACGTTCGTGTTTAATATTTAGAAATCTTATTTATTGCTGTTGTGAGCTCTAAATAATATGAAACTCAAAAGCTCCTTATAAAATTACTAAACGGGGAAGGGCGAAGAGGACAGATTGTGAGGTGTCAAACTAAATGAATAAACTTAGTAAAATGAAATAACAAGAAGCGTTAAGAAAAATGCTCAGGGCTTCGATTGCTTCGAGTGGGGCGGTTTGGATTGAAATTGGCGGACATCTTTTATGGCTGCATAGATGTTTGTATCGAAAATATGGCCTCGAATCTGTATGAATGTACTGTTTCTTGAAGCTATGCATGACTTCCCATCATGTGAAAATTGTAAATAGAATTGAGTACCGTGTCCTGAAAAGTTTCAGGATTCAGGATCAAATATTCATGCGTGTATGGTTTTACTCAATAGCAATCATGTTAGAAATTCATAAAAAAGCAGTCAATCTACGTTTGATGAGTGCAAATTTTAAAGCAAAGACCGACTTTCTTACCAACTCGTGACGTAAGAAATTATCTCAAAGACTGCGCGGCGGATATTCGTAATCTATAATATCTTGTGGTTAATAATATCGTGTGGTTTGGTTTTGCGGTAGGCTTTCTATGACGGATCAGTTGTAGATCAATTCAAACTGCTTTGTTATTTATGTTTTGTTTCGATTGGCAAATCATCATTGAAATATTCACACCACAAACAGCGTTGTCAAGTTGTTCAGCTGTATGACGAAAATCAGCGGTTTGTTAAAATAAAGTTTTTCATTCGGTAACCTTCCAGGGTGCATAGTCGATCTAGTGAGATCACTATTGCCAATAATTTGAAAATTGGCACTACACCCACAAGGGACTAGGCTCTGGTCCCTTCTACAACAACTTCTCGTGTTGTGCGTGTTCATTTAAGAGTAGATATGACCTACAGTTTTTTGCCGACTCTGAACGGCGAAATTTGAGAAGCTGTTCGTATACAATTGCTCTTTGAGTGTAAGTAGACCTTCGTGTGGGTCGACTCACTTACCAAATACACCACGGCGACCACTCACTATTGCCAATACCATTCGAAAATTTGAGTCTCAGTTCACAATAGTGGATGATATTTGACCACATCTAGCACGTTGTTAAGAAACTATATCAGCTGTGGCTGAGAGTGTACGAAGACCGTGACGAAACGATTCGTCTTGCAGCTTGGTTTATTGGGTTCCTATAACTTGGCATATTTTACGGGAGGATATCGGCCTAAAAGTGTGCCAAATTCAGCTTTAGGCCGATGTCCTAAAGTCTATGGTAGACTACTGGAATTTGTGAAATATTATTAGTGCAACCATTGAAAATAACGGTATTGTATAATTTATGAATTGCTGAATTCATTGTTTCATATATCTTTAAAAATGAGACTGATCAGAATTTAATCGTCAATGGTAACCGTTATCGTACCATTCCATGTGCTTCCTGAAACTCATGCACATGGTCCTAGTGAAATCTTTGTTTCACAAGATGGCAACACGAGTCAAACAACGCGTGAAACAGTGAACTTTTTGAGAAATGATTTTGGTGATCATTTAATGTCACACTTTGATACCGTAAATTGGCCGTCTTACTTGTACGATATCACACCTTTGAATCGATTACTCTGGGAATATGTAAAGTCTCAGGTCTTCAGGAAGAATCTACGATTGACGTTTGTTGAATCTATGATTGATGCATGTTGACTCTCAACACTACTCGTGTTATCTGCGAGATACCAGTCGCAATCGCTCGAATAAGTCACCTGAAAGGGAACCTTCGAATAGACCACATCAGACGTAATCATGACCAGCATTCACATTATATCATTTTTAAATAGTGAATGCCATGAATAATACTTTTGATCGATGCTACAAACTTTAAGTTTACTTTCAAATGTATGTGTTTTAATTTTCAGTATAAAGCAAACCTCACGATGAATCAGCCTTTATATCAGGTTTGTTTGCAAGTAAGCCCTGACTGCTTTTCTGATGTTGGAGAGTGGGGATGGAATCCTTTTAAAAATATCGTAGAACAAGACACATTCGGGAGACATCGAAGTTTTCAAAGGCTGTCAGAGAATGCATTTTTTTCAAACAAACTTTGTTTGCCAGGGATCATTTATGAGGCTCTCAGACAACATTCTGTCTTTTGCGAGAAATTTTCATTTTGAAGTGAAAACTGCCTTGGGCATATTTGTACTGATTACTGCTTTTTGTGAAAGTAAACAAACCAAATTTTGACCACCATGGTATAAACAAACACCGGTCATGAGTCAGCTGTTATCTGTCACACGTCATCGAAACCCTTCAAAAAATAACGAATGAAGAAGAAAAAAAAGAAGCAATGCGAAATGACTGCTGAAAGTAAAACCAAACTAAAATGTGGCACTGGAAATATGCAAATTAACAAAAACACTGACAGTTTCAAGTCAAAGTATAGTTAAAAACATTAAAAAGGAAGTAAATATAAAAATTTAGGATACTTTTCGTGTTTAATTTGAAAATTAAAATTCTTAGCTTATGAAGTGTAGTTTTCTTTTCCTCTTATACGTGTTTTTGAGAATTTTTTTTGTTGAGTTTTCCATTAAAATTGCTTATTTATCTAAAAAGGTCTTACACTGAAATAACGCAACACAACAACTTATGCACGCAAAAGCGAAAATATACGTGACTAAACGATTGTCCTCATTTTCCCACAGTTTCTCCTATATATATAAAAGTTGAGTGTTTTGTTTGGTTTTCTTTTGGTTACACTTAAATGTTCAATTCAATTATTTTATATGTATACTAGAGTTAATATTTTAATTGTTTGTTTTCTTTGTGTAGAAACAATAGATAACGAATAGTGATTTAGCTAAAAACGTGATGAACACATGTCGAGTAGAGAATTGTTTGTTTTAACATTTTCAGGTTATGTTTATAGTTTTTGGTATCATTTGCATTTTTCTGTACTTCGTCGAGCTTCGTCGATATTTAGGCGAACATAAGGTCAGTTTAAAAAGATTTACAAATACGTTTTGTAAAATTGAATGAATACATATTTTTTGTTTTTGGTTTTTGTTTACGTCCTATACAAGCGCAGGGGGGTTCTTATCACATATCATGTTTAAGTTTCTATTGCTTATTCTACATGTATTTACAAGGTGTTTGAGAGGAGCAATCTGCTTCATGTGTTTTGTTTCGTGTGGTGCGCTGTTCGGTTATTTACATAAACTGTTTTCAAAAGTGCACTGGGGAGGCTTGGTTTGTTTGTCCCGGAAAAATGTCCATCTGCTGTGAGTCGTGTCTCGGAAGGCTGTTGTTTTGTTGAGAGAAAAATGTCTCGACCTGATGTTGTCATTAGATTCCTTCAAATGGTCCTTTTGATTTGTTTTTTTTCGGTTGCTCCTCGTTGGGCGCCACTTTTTTGTTTTTAGTCTCACTGGTATATTTCGCGCTTCAGTCAATTGCTTAATCACTGTTTATGTCGTCGGTTGTGATTATGTTGCGTTCGCGGCTCTTCCAGTTGCCCGGGTTGAGGGCGGACGCTGTCGAAATGCTGTATGATCCGCTGGGGAGTCGCTTTTGTCGGCAGAGGGCGACCTTTATGCGATTTGGCGACTGTGGCTGCAGCAGGGGAGATGATGCCTGTGGGGAGTCCAAGTCGTCGGTGTTCTCCTCGGCGCAGCTGTCCGACGGGGAGACGAGTCGTTCGCGGGTTTTGATTGATTTCTCGAGACGCCTTAAGAATCTGCACAGAAACCGTGAGATTACCCATCGCATCCGATCCCCAAAACTCTCATTTCTTACCTTATCTGATTACCTATCGCTCGTAGGCGGTTGATCTTGCATCGTGGTCGTGTCTGGTCATCCGGAACGATGCTGGGCGACATCCGGCGGAGAAGGGCCTGCAAAAGAAATGTCAGGCTGCGGAGAAAAGTCAGTGACAAGTAAATTGAACTTACGTCCGCAGCTTCGTCTTCGCTGTTACTTTCATGCTTGCGCACACGCTTCTCCCGGTTGGGCGAGTTCAGTCCTGAGAAAGGAAAGAAAAGGTTATCACATTCGAACAAGGATTGACGTTCTGGGATTTTACTCACGTCTGGGCATCGAACGGATGGTCAGGTCTTTGGTGGAGGTCAGACTTTCCGACGAACTACTGCTACTCGCCACGGGGTGCCGGTTGATCGGTCGTCTCTTCGGGCTCTTACGCGCCGTCACCGCATTCACAGGGCAGGAGTGGTGATGTAGGCGACAGTGCTTAGAGCACACGTGGCCGCTGGTGGTCGGTGTGTTGGCGTCCTTGATGGGCACGTCGAGCTGGTTTTTCGTTGGTGACTGTGTTGCTCCGGACTTTGAAAGTTTGCGCTCACGTTTCTTGCTGCTGCTGCGTCGCTGGTGAGTGTAGGAGCTAGCCTTTCCGTCTGACGATGGGAAGTCATAGAGGCCATCGGAGTCGGTAAACGGGAGTTGATCCTTGCGACCGTAGAAGTGCGGAGAGAACCTTCCCATTCCAGCGCGCTCGCTCAGCGGGCTCTCCGATCGTGACGACACTGGTGACAGACCCTTCTCGGCGCCGTCCACCTGAATCACGATCGACGGCAGCTGGAGCTGCGCCATTTGAGCTACGGGTGCTGGCTGGGGCTCCTCTACCTCGATCAGGATCTGTTCCTCTACGAACACCCCCAACTCGGGGCAGTTGCGGCTGCCAGTGCCGCGGTTATCGTCCATCTTCTCGTCGACGTGGTCCGTTCCGATGCCTTCGTCATTTGACTCCAGCAGCACGTCGTCGGACAGTGTCTCCGAGTCGGAGCGGGTGCGCAGGCGTTCGTGACTCTCGTCGTTGGCAGCCCCAGACTTGCCGTTCGTTATGTTTTCTTTGCAGCTTGCCAGGGCGGCGTTCTTTCGCCGGCTCAGCAGGCTGGCGTGCAACGACAGACTTGGCCCCGAGTGACCGCTGCCTGGCTCGTCCATTTCGTTGGGACAGAGCGGGTTGCTAGAGCCGCAACGGCTTGGTCCCGGGCTGGCCATACTTGAGTAGCCTGACGAACTGAGGTTACTCTCCGAAATGGTGCGGTCCGCCCGGCTGCACATCGTGAATGGGCTGAGGTAGCACATGCCAACCGGATTCCCGGGCGCCAGGAGGGAACCCGAGCCGCTTACCTTCGGCGCCGGTGACAGGGGCTCAGTGTCGGACTCCAGTTCGCTCATGTTCGAGGTCACCGTAATCATGGGCGGCACGAAGGGCAGGTCAAGAGATGTAGGCTTCTCGAACTGTTTCAGCAATCTAGAATGAGAGTCAAGACTTTGGATTGATCTAAGCTACGAAACGCTCTAACCACTAAAAAGAGAGAGAGAGAGAGAGAGAGACAGAAAGAGAAACTACACGTAACAAGGCGACACCGAAGGCGCGGCACTACGACGCACGCTAATCGTGTCTACGGCTACGCAGGCCTGAGGCAACATTCAAAGCAACAACTACAGAAACACAGTTTTCGAAACGGAAATTAAACGAAACGGAAATGGAAACGGAACTCAAAACGGTACAGTATGGTACACAGTTGAGGAAAGTTTATAGAAAACTAAATGGCGGGAGAATGTCACACGGGAACGAGAAGAGGAGTGGTGCGGTTTGCTTTTCTGAATGCGGTACCTTTTCTGCTGCTGTTTGTTGGGGAACATGAAGCTCGTCTCGCCGATGCTCGCGCGCTGTGGTGGCGGCGAGCCTGGAAAGATTATCATGGGGAAGCGATTTTTCGTCGGACTCGGTTGTTCCACGGTCAGCGTTGGAATGACCAAGTCGCGCGGCCGGGTCGCCTTCTCCTCGGGCGTTGGCGGTTCGATGTCGATGATTATGTTGGGCATCAGGAAGGACGATGCGGACGACTTCTGCTGCTGCTGCGGCGACTGTACTGATGACGTTGACGTCGAGGATGTTGGCGGCCGGCACTTGTGCACGTCCGCCTGCGACGTGGTGATGGTGTCTGTCGGCGTGGTTGACTCGATTTGTGACTCGCGACTCATGCGGCGCATGAGCTTCTCGTTCTGCCCGAGGTCCAGGAATATACTTGCCTTTGGGGGTGGAATAAATTTTAAGAAAATAGTTGGTAATGGAATATTGTGACGTAGTAGCCGTAGATTTGTGTTTTTTGGGTGTGTGGATTGTTTTTCTGTAGATGTCGGGGGGGAGGGAGGCTATGTGCTAGCTAAATGAGGGTGCGTCAGTTTTTGAAAGCTTATTCTTGGTCTGAGTGTAACATAAACTAGATCTAACTTCTTGGCGGCACAGGGGACACTGTGGGCAACTGCAGGGTGGAATGTTTGGTCAAAGCAACGGCTGTGTGTTCGTCGGAGTTTATGATTCGCGGGCAATGAGAGGGGGTTAGCCAATAGAAAATATACGAGTTCAATGTTAGATTTATAGGCTTTCACTGACCATAGGTAACCGAGATGTCAATCAGTGCAATATCCTCGATACACGTAGCTGCTGTCCATGTCGACCTACGTATAAAATCAGTAAGTACTCACTGTTGTTTGCAAGGCGATAAAGAGCGGATGTTAATGAGTTCTGCACGCACTACGAGTGAGTACGAGGAATGAGACGAAGATGGCGGTTTGTTTTACGACGACGTCTTGAGATGTTGAGAAGGTTTATCAGCTTATCAACTAGCATTCTGATAAAATAAATGGAACTGAGACTAAACTACTGGATAGACTAAGAAATATGGTAATTTTCTGTTTAGGTCAGACAATTGACAATTTTGGAGGTGTAACCTCAGTGGAAAAGTTGAAGAAGGGCTGAAATTATTTTATTTTTTGAAGAGTTTATTTGATACTAACGAATTTTCCTTCAACCATCGATATGTAAAGTGACTAGATAGGGATTGAAGCCAAAAGTTACCCACTGAATCTGCACATTCATACCGATCTGATCTTACTCTATGAGGTTGTAGAATGGTGGCAAACCCTAGACAAGAAGTCTTTTCTGGTACAATTTGACAAAAGGCCAAGGACTAATGTGCATATAAGGGCATTCAAAACAACATCAACAGCGTCTCTAAATATGGTTTTACTTTCTATTAAACTGTTTGCTAAAAGTGCAGTTTACAAGACGGTATTCAGGCTCAAAGAGACAAATAATCTTCAGTTCAGACCTTTTGGGAGTGGTATTCGAACGTAAATTCACAATATGTACGCCGATCCTGATAACAGCATCAACTGAAGAAATTGGGACTGATATATTCATCCAAGTTGGCAACACTGCTCTAATTGCATTCTGTCCGCTGTCGTCAAGTGTATTGTTATAATTAGACGGACGCATGAACAACACTTAAGAGTTGTTGGAAAAACAAGATTGCCGCTGATCCCAATTTTCATAAATGCATTTTGTTTAGCGATGACTAAGAAACTTTCGCATTAGAAGAGACTTCAATTCTCAAAGTACGATAAAACACCCTTACATCCACATAAACTGACGGTTTGTTGTGCTCAATGGGTAAGTGGAACAATTGGTCCGAACTTCTTAAAAAACGATGCTGGCCAGAACGTTACAATCTTTGGTGAGCGGTATAGAGCCATAATTACTGCAATTTTGACGATCGCCGCGTAAATGACGATCTACAGCCACAAAAGTGGGAAAAATTAATCGAAAATTTACAATGAACCCCAGATTAGAGTTCGTCAGAGAAAGACATGGCAGTCATATGCCAGAATTGTGTCTATAACTTAGTTCGTGCGATTTGCTAAGAGATGGCGTAACTTGTACATGTATTGAAAAGCTAGTGTCATGGTACGACATTTCAGTATATGTCATTCATTCGAAGCCTAAACAACAATAATTTGTTTTGACTCAAATATGCCGAACTTTGTGCCTGAAAAAGTGTTTTTTTTCGATGAGTTTTTCTTCATTACATTAATGTGAAGGAAACTGCTGCCGAAAGTCATCGTCCAATATGGTGAAAGTCTATGGGGAACATGTGTTAGCTGACTGAACGTACCAAAAGTGGTTTGCACGATTTAAAAGTGTCGATTTTGGCTTGAAAGTCGATGAACGTCCTGGGCAGTTAAAAAAGTTTGAAGATGAAGAACTGGAAGTATTATTCTAGCCAAACGCAAGAAGAGCTTGCAGAGTCTTTGGGCAGCCATTTCAAAACATTATTAAGCAGCTCGATATATTCAAAGGCAAGGAAATCGGACTACATATGAATTCAAGCAGCGAGACTTCGAAAAGCGGTATTGCGTGCTGTTGGAACGCTACAAAAGGAAGTAATTTTTGCTTTGGATTGTTACTGGTGATGAATAATGGATCCATTACAACAACCTCAAGCCCAAAGAATCATGAGTGAAGCTCGGCCAACCAGCCAAATCAACAGCAATGCCGAATATCCATGGCGCGAAGGTAATGCTCTGCATTTGGAGGGATCAGAAGGGTGTGTTGTATTATTAGCTGCTAAAACCGGACGAAACCATAAATGGACAACGCTACTGAACACAATTAAACCGTTCAAAGAGAGCAGTAGCCAAAAAAACGCCAAACGAAGTATTCCACCAGACACGAGGCAATAATCTTCCATCATGACAACGCTCGGCCCAACGTTGCTATTCCGGAACTATTTGGAAGGCAGTGGATGGGAAGTTTTACCCCACCCGCCTTATAGCCCAAACCTTACTCCTTCTGACTATCATTTGTTCCGGTCGATGCATTTGACATACGGTTCATATTAGAGCAGAATTTGAAAAAAATTGGCTTGATCCATTCTTGGTTCGTTTGGTATGGGATCCACAAATTGCCAGAAAGATGGGAAAAAGTCATAGCTTTAGGTGGACAATACTTTGAATAATAATATGTTTTTCTTAAATAAACGTTCAAATTTGAAAAAACCAGAAGAATGAAGTTACATGCCCAATATTTAAATTATAATGGAAGTAGATAGTCTCTCGAATAAGTAAATTTGTGTGAATTAAAAAAAATCATCTTATTTGTTTTATCTTTTATCATTTCAAAGTTCTATAACTCTTAAAATACCCTAGAGTATTCGCAAACGATTAGGTGGACATCTCTTTGAGCTCTCAAAAGCTATGCCATAAGATCGACAACTCTTACTCAGCGTAACAATTCCTTTTGACTTTTCTGAAACTCATCAACCTACATAACCCACCCCTAATAAAGTAAAATTTTCCTCCATTGCAGTTTCCAATACCTGTTAATTTTCTGCTAATTCAAGTAGTGTGCTGTTTTCAAGTTCTGTGTTGTTTTCGGGTTTTATTTTGTGTGTTTTGAAAATTAAAACAAAATTGCCTGCAATGCCTGGCCAACCATTCTGCATTGCCGACGCACCCACCTACCGATCTACTACAATCAAATGCGCAAAATGGTTGCCCAAGCTGTCAGTTCAAACTTGAATTTAAATTTTCATATTCGGCCAATTTAAGCAAAAATCAAAAATAAACGACAATTAGAAAAAAAAATAAAACATTTTTTTGAAAAAATAAAAAAATAAACAATTACTTAGCGATTACATATAACGATGAGTAAATACGTACGAATACAAACAAATGGATAAAAGATATACTTTGTCAAGCTTACTCATAAAAGAAAAAAAAAACGGACACAGACAGGGATGAGGATAGTTACCGAAATCTGATTGTCGCTGCTCCGGTCGTCGTCGTCGCTGAAACTGACCGACAACTGATCGTCGTGGAAGATGGGACTATTGGAGCGTTGCGGACGCGGCATGATGGGCGTTAGGGCGGGAGACGGGATCGGCGTCGGCATCTCGCGAATTGGTGATAGGCACTTGTTGATACCATTGCTGGGGATCTCCAGGAGTATGGTTGGCGGATGCAGCAAGTTCGAGTTCGTTGCGTTGCTCTTGTGGGCATTCAATGCATCGAGAACAGGTACTTCGATAGTTGTCTGCCGATAGAAGACTGGCGAATCGGGTGCACCGCTCGAAAAGCTGACCGGCGTGTGCATTGAGGATGTGGAGGACTCGTCATCGCCGGCCGCGTCATCTTGGGGACTAGAAGCAGTTGGGGTGGTTGATGGTGATACGAACATCGATGAGTTGGATGGTATTGTTGCGGTATTTGTGTTTGAGGCAGTTGTCGTTGTTGAGGCGAAGTTGCGAAACATTGCCAATATGGAGTCGGCACTAGACACCTTGGGACGGGCGCGATTGCGATTGTTTTGCAGTTGCATCGAGCGCAGCCCAAAGTCGGTTAGTGCCAGGTCGGAGCTTGACAATGAGTCGCTGCCTTGATTCGATGAAGTGCTGTGCGGTGATCGGATGTCATTTGTGCATGGTGATGGTGGCATGGAGTTTGCTCGGAATTGTATCTCCGTTGGAAGACTGAGAGCGCTTGAGTTGCGTGTGGCCTGGTATTGCGCGAAACGTGAAATTGAGATATGAGTCATAGACGCAGGACAAATGAGGAGCAAGTGCATCAGATATGAAAGAAAATTAGAGAACGAAAAATTACAAATACATATGTACACAACATCACTGTAATGGAGATAGTTTTGGGGGGATTTTTCAGCCGAGGAGGGGCTTTATTGAGAAGAGATTAGAAAAATTAAATCCACCATTAGTATGAACTTGATTATCGGCAATGGGAAGAGATTGAAGACAGTTGAAGAGAGTACGGCAGGAAGAAGGAATGCATTTTCAAATTGTTCTGTCGGTTCTTAATTTTGGTACCAAATTTTGCGAAACCCTAATATTACAGGTTCAGAATTGTGTGTTCGATATTTTGTGCACTTTACTTTTCTGCACTCTACATGAAGTTATAATGTATTATTATAAGTTGCAATTTTTCAAGTATTGTCGGTTCCAAATTGTTTGTGTTTCAGTATTCAGTACGAGACCTTGCAGGTCATAACATTTTAGCCCTAAATTCTGCCTACATTCTTTAATTTGGTCAAAAATTCGTGTGTACGAGTTCAGAAATTTTGAAAGTTCCAAACTAAGATTCGTGGGTTTCCTAGTTTTCTACAATTCTATGTTATGTTCTAAATTATGAGCATTTAAAATTTGGTCCTAAACGTTGTGTACACATTTCGGATTTTTTATTTTTTGAATTTGAACTGTTCCGAAATTAACAAACGGTTCTTTGTTTGTTCTAAATTTTAGGTTCAGAACAATTTATACTCGAAATGTCTGCAGTGGTTAAGGTTTTGTATATTTATTGATGACTTTCAGAATTCTTTGCAGAATTGTTTTGTAAATTCAAAATATTTTAATTTTTCCCAAAGAGTATTTTCTAAAGTATGTTTTTGTTTATGGCTTTCAAATGTTGATGTATTCCGCTAAGGAGTACTTAAAATGTTGCTCTTTCTCAAGCAGTATATTTCTTAAAGAATCTTACGTCTGATTTATTGCGTACTTAAATCTTTAATGCGTTAAATTAGGAAAATTTTTAAATTTCGACTGTGAACATTTTGCTTGTTCCAAATTCAGCATTATCAAATCTTAAAAGTTTAGGCAGACTTTACTAATTTAAGACTTGGTAGATATTCTGCGTTAGTATTCGTTTTAGGATTATTTCAAACGTTAAGATTTTTTTTTTAAATATTTTATGTACAAAATTTTTAGTGTTCCAAAATACGTAAGGTTTTACACTTTATGTGATTAGAACATAAACTGTTCTTAATTGTAAACGTCCACAATTTCGTTCCAAATTTGAAGGAAAAGAAAAGAAAAGAAAGTAGGAGGCTTTGCAGTCCACAAGGGGTCAGGACTTAGCTTCTCCAGGAACCTATTGTTCTACAGTTTTTTGCCGTATTTGAGTGGCGGAATTTATGGAGTCTTGCATGGGCAATTTGTAATCTGCCGTGAAATATAAGACACGAACGTTCAGTCTAAGAATCGAAGGTAGAACCACCGCCGTGTATGTCAACAAAGGTTCCCAATGAAGGATTGACAAGAAATTTTTGCTAATTCAAAAAATATAATGTTCAGAATTCACTGTTTCCCAAATTTTGTTATTTTGAAACTCCCGGTACTGTAAATATTGCGCGTTAAAAATTTTAGACCTTTTTTTGTTTCTCGTGTCGAATATAAATGCTTAAAAGTCTTGTACAATTATTGGGTTTATGTATTACTTCGTGTTCAAAATTTTAAAGACATCAACTTCCTTCCGTTCCAAATTTCAGTACGGAACACAATATTTGGCATTTAATTCTTCAAGAAATATGAATAAAATCTCATTCTTAATATTCCATAAGCCTGCTTAAGACTTGAGTTGTTCCTATTTTCTACAACTCACATACCAAATCATACTTCAATCACTAATTTTAAAGAAGAAAGAAGCCGGAGAAATACTTCTTTATAAACTTATCATCAACTTACATGTCCAACGTCCATTTCCGATCCGGAACTCATCTCAGCGGACACCTTATTCAGAAGCCGTGCAAATGTGACCTTCTTCTCTAGCTTTGGATCGTTAATCGCTCTCGCAACAGCCGCCGCCGCTGACGAAGACGCCGCCGATCCTGAGTTCTCGGAGAACGTTGTCTCCTTATCACCACTTTCCGAATCCAACGTGCTGGCTGCACGTAAGCGATTCTCGGACATCTGAATCAATTCGCCCAAACTCACCTTGGGCTTCGGAGGATTTGCCGCTGGAGAGACCAACTGCTGTAGGATTTGCTTCTTTTCCGCCGCATTCTTCTTTACCGGTGTTGAGTTGTTGCGTTTCTTTCGTGGCGATGGCGAACCTAAGTGCGTTAAAAAGAGGAAGAGAAGACAAGACTCGTTCTCAGTCTTTGTTTCTTCGGCGTCGTTTTGTTTGTTTTCTAAATTTTAACGGTAAATCAAACAATCTCAACTACTAAGAAAGCGTTCCTTTTTTTGTCACTTAAGTGAAAAATTACTTAATTTATTGCTAACAAATAAGATCGTGAACTACTAGGAAATAAAAGAAACTCATTCAAATGAATGCCAAACGAGGGATGAAGTATTTTTTTTTTCGTATCTCAAAGAAATGAGGAGTGAAATGAGGAGAGAATCGTTTTGTTTCGGAATTGATGCAACTAAATACACTACGGAAAAGGAAATAATGCAAAGGAAAACGAAAAGAGTCAAACAAAACCAGACTACATACAGAAAACAGTACGAGAATAAACACATTTATTGATAGAAACAACATTTAGTGAAATTGCCCACCAGCAGCCACAAAGAAATTCATTTTTCAAGTCCTTAAAAAAACGGTTTAAACACAAAAAATTAAAAATAGTTCATTTCGATTAATGTACGTACACGTGAGTTAAATTTAGTTCAAAATGTAAACCAAAAAAAACACAATGTTTTTTATTTCTTTTGGAATTTCGCATTAATTTATTTTTCCAAATTCTTTTGCATTTTTTTGAGGGGATTTGGGAATGGGTGACAACTAGATTGTGACTTGGGTTGAACTTTTCGGTACAGAGGATTTGGTGCAAACATTGACACTGTGCGATTGTGCTTGGTAAAGGGAAGTGAAACACACACAAAAAATATGAAAATGAAAACAAGAAATGAGATGTGCTCTTTCTTTTACTGGGGAATTTGAGATGGGGAAATGTTTTTAATTATTTTCTCACTTTGTTCTTACATTTAGTTAAAATTTATTTCTATTCCCTTTCCTAACTCTTTCCTGTACTAAATTGTTCTTAAATTTTGGTGGAAATATTGCACTAAATAATAATTACTTACTCAAGAAGAAGATTATAAACGGCTGTGTGTTAAATTTCCGAAAATTTCAATTTGGATATTTTCCTAAAATTCGAAAAATGCAAATTTTACGTCCAAATTGTTTTCTGTGTTTAAGATACGCGTCTTTTTTAAAACGGCTTGAAGCAAAACGATGCAGTTGCAACTAGAGACATTTTTTTATTTTAAAGTTGGTACAACAATAACATCTCTCATTGACATCATGTGACATGACATCTGTCAAAATATTCATTACTGTTTGAGATACTCATGCTTTTGAAACAGTTAAAAGTGAATTTTTCGTTGTTAATAGTGTCTGACATATTTAAAAGCTCAGTTCTATTTGGACAAAACACTGTCATTGCATCTGTACCTCAAATCACGTCAAAATATTCAAGTGTTTTTAGAAATGCGCGTCCCTTTTGTTGAATGTGGCTAAAAGAACATTTTTCGTATTTTTTTTTTAATTTTCAAGCAACCATTTCCATAAAAAAACTATTTTTTGGTTTTGATGTTGGCAAACCTGTTCCTGAGATCTGTGACGAATTTCATCAGAAAATATTCATTGGTGTTTTTATTGCAAGTACCTCTTGGAATGTCTGATCCCTTCAAGAATGTTTTCCAATAAAAGTTTCGAAAGGTGAACTTGCATGCATGTTCCAAAATCGGAATAAATTTCTGTTTTTTAAATGGAATTAAACTAAGAAGATATATTTTTGGCCACAGATGTACAGCTTAAAAATTTTGAGATAGACTATAAATTTGGTCATAGCCATTGTCTTCATTCAACATTTATCGACCCAAATGCTGCAAGCTTTTATGGAACGAAAGGTCATGTCGCCGCCACAAGTGCAGCTGAGGTAAAGCTCCAAGTGATATCGTTGACAATAGATATTAAGGACAATAGATACATCTTCTGTACAAGTTTGTTGTCTGCCTTTGTTGGTTATATAAGAATAAGTGATTTCCGTTTATATCCACAACTGAGTTGAAGGGAACATCCCGGTATTCAAAAAATAGGAAAAAACATCCCAAAGTAAAATATTATTTCGCAAAAAAAATCTTGAAGAGGAAACATGCTGGTTTCTGAAATCCTACATGTTCTTACAGAAGTAGATAGAGAATTCAATAACTGGAAGTGCTTTCTATGGGATGAGGTGCTACACGGACCTTTATTTAGCGTACTTAATGTATGAACAGTACATTCAGATCACAGGACGCAACAGACAACTGTTCACGATCAAGCAATCCAATATATGCACACCCGAACACGATGATGAATAGGTTTAAAACCAGAAACCAAAGCCAGACACCACAGATTAGGACGTTTCACTCTTAATAAGGAAGGAATTGCTTGTAAAACCCGGCCATGTTTTTTCAATGTCCAGCTATCTGTCATTCAAATTTATACTTAAATAAAAGTAATAAGGGTTTCTCAATCAGGTCACATACAATTTTTGAAGAATAACCCAGTTTTATGATTTCGGAATTTTCGGACGTTTGTATGTATGTTCGTCTTCCTCCATCACCGCCTCATAGACAAGGCAGGGTTACAATTGTCTATTTAGTCCGACAGTTCCTTCTTAGAGATTCCTCAATAAGGTATTTGGTGGCATTGAAAGGGAAGCGGCTTAAATTGAGCTGGCGGTTAAGGATGGCAAAACAAAGAAAATTCTCTCATCATGGAAGGACACATAACATCGACGTCTCAGACAGAGCGTCACAATAAGCTTTGAGATATTCAAGGACATTGGTCCAGTTTACGTTAATTGTATCTGGAGGAGAAGATTCAACGATGAATCCTATGTCCTGGCGACTGCATGAACATTGCTTACGTATTAAAGTTAAGTTATGTAGAGTGGGTGGATAACACTGCTCCGACCCGAAGAGTCTTTGAATACGAGTCATAAAGCTAACGCAACAGAGGCCCACTTTGTCTGAGACCGGGTACACAAGTAAAGAGATACTTTAATCCACTTTGTTCACCACAGATTGCTCGGATTATAATGCCACTCGCAGAGAAAGAAGTTCGGAAACATATTAACAGTGTTAAGATTTTAGACATTTTGATAGCATTTGATTGCATTTCAAAATTTGGATAATATATGGTTCCGATAATACGAGGCAACAAGACATAGAACATGACCAATTATGGCTTTGTTGCGTGCCAAGTTTTGTGGTCGTGCAATTTTACGTTTTGGTGACATCAATTAGCCATCAGGATCATGGGATTGGTTTTCTGAAGGTTAATCTTCGAACCAAAGATGAACATTAAAAACTAACATTGCTAAAATTATGGACGAGATACCGCCCGAAATATGCGAAAAAAGTAGTTAAAAACTTCCTTAAAATAATCACATGAACCGATATGGTCCAAAACTTAGAAACAATTACAATATTCATCAAGAATTAATCGCTCTGCGTTTTACTTCCGAAACCGACATGAATGGTGGGGTGAGTCTAAATACACATAAATATTTGGTACAGGTCACTTCGAGAGGAAAGTCCTTGAAATTATCTCTAGTTCCGAACGTTTTGGTGCTGTTTGGAGGAGGAAACTGAACGCCGAAGTGTACAGTCTGTACAGGAACATTGATCTGGTCAAAACGAAATCGAGTCTCTAGTCTCAGATGGTTACAGCGAAAGGACACCAAAACCCGGAAGGTTTTCGACTGCAATCGTGAGGGACAACGCGGTAAAGGAATATCACGCCTAGCTGACATTAAAGAGTGAATTAATTAGATAAATCAAAAATTACCACCCTGTGTTCTGTTTAAAATATGATCATTTGTTGTTTATTGTTTCATCTTAAATTAACACCCTATTACTTTGTTAAATGAACTGAAAGAAACCAAACAAATAGAGAACAGCAGTATTCGGATTCGATTGCCTACCTCCCTTTAATCAAACTGATTGACCCTAATTCATATCCAATGTCATACGACTGCCCAACTGTTCTAATGATCCTTTCGCGTGTCGACTCCTGTAACAATTGTTTGTTTGTCGATCGCAATTAAATGAATTGACCCCCTAAAAAATGACTCTCTTCGGTGTGAATTGAATTCCAACAATCCCTCGCAAGGGCTCAGACATTTCTGAAACATTAGTAATTCTCGTAACTGTTCCTTGTTGTCAACACAACATAATAACTTCGAAAATTGTCAACGGTAAGCTTCTACACTACAAGAGGGGATGCTCTCGAGATTTATGTTCGAGTTTGTATGATTCAAAATACAACAAGCCTCAAAAGCAGAAAGCAAGGAATCAACGAAACGAAAATGAAAACAAACGAAAAACAAAAAACAACAACACGGAAAGCTAGGTTAACCCATCTATCTGCTACGTCTAGGGATAGATATATGTATGTACAAAAAAATTGGCAGTACTTATTGGCGGCAGGTTCCAAGTTAGCCGATGGTTTTTTGATTTTGAAAATTGTTTTTTGTTTGGATTTTGATTTTGGGTTTCGGGGTTTTTGTTTTTTGTTTTATTTACACTTTAGTAGAAGTATCTACAGATTGAATTGAAACGAAAATAAATGAAAAAAAAAAAAATAAAATTATCTACTTGAATGTATTCTGTACAAAAGGAGAATCAGAGATCAGAGTCAAAGTTCTGTTTGTTTAAAAATTTGATTTATTTTGTGTGTTTCTTTTTATGTGTGTCTGGGATGGAAGGAGGGGGGAGGGGGGATTTAATGGAGAGGAGGACGTTTGGGAACCTTTGCCAAGCAACAAACTACATGTGCTGACCACCAACGTTTTCTTTTGATTTTTAGCAAAACTTTACACACGCAAACACTGAGCAGAGTAATTTTGAAGAGACGGAAAGAGTGACAAGTGACAGGTGACATTTGCAGGGGTTGTCAATATTGAGAGGGCTGTGTTCAGAGTACATATCTACAAGTTGGTTAAGGTGTCGAGGAGGAAATAAAACATAAAAATAAACAAAATGATAGAAAACAAGGATTAATGTCACAACGAATACATTTGACAGAGAGAAAGAGATGGACATAGAGTGAGAGCAAAAGAGAAATACAGATACTTTTCGATACAGAAAGAGCTTTAAAACACATATAGAGAAAGTGATACAGTGAGAGAGAGTGAGAAAGGGAGAGAGAGAGAGATGTATTTTTGTATTCCAATTGCAAACAAAATTTTGTACAAAGTATCGTTTGTTTCTCATCAAAATTCAAAATCAAAATGAGGAAATGACGTAAAACCAAAACCGGAAATAAAACAGAACGGAAAACCAATAAAAGTTCAATTTGTGTTCGGTTTTTGCATTAAAAATCTTTTGTTTTTGAATTTTTGTTTTTTTTTTCATTTTTTTTAGTTCAATTTAGCCTATCTTACGTCGGGGAGGCGGTCGTAACAAATCATCTAGCGAAAAAGTACGGGCTGTCGCCCCTCCGGTCGGATTGGGGCTGCTGAGGCTCAAAAGAGACGGTTTTCTTATACCCAATCTGTTGAATATTGAACGTGGGGCCCCCGGTGCGATATTTGTTGTTGTCTGAGGTATGGCTGTTGTAAATTGCAATTGCTCACGAAGTGATGTGTGATGGTGATGTCCATGTATTGAACCAGGTGCTAGAGATATATATATATAGATATATTGAGAGAGACATAGTAAGAGAGCAGATGATGAATTGTTGTTGTTCATTTTTTTTATCGATCGAAGGAAGACAAAGAGAAAAAAGAGAAAAAAAAAAAAGAAAGTATATGTAAGACTTAACGAAAAGATTAAGGAAAAAAGTAGATAAGAGTTCAAAAGAATCGTTTGTATCGTTAAAGAAATAAAAGGAAAAAAGGAAATAAATCTTGTGGCGAAAAGTAAGAGTCTTCAGATGGTTGGATAAGCATACGTCTATTGCGATCGGCTTCTTCGGCGAGGAGTTTTTCGATTTTCTCGGGGAAGTGTCGCTTCGCACACCACACCAAGCCAATGACGGCGAGAACGACGAAGACTGTGATGAGACCAAGCCAGAATGGCTCCTGCAGCATTCTCTCCGAGAGCGGTTTGTAGGGGATGTGCATCATTCGACGTTCGCATCGGTGGCCCTCCCACCATGCGTGACAGCTAAAAGAACAAAGGATGGTTTGAATTTTATTTAACTTCCGGAAATGATGGTGACTTCCTTACCGACAAAAGTATCCACCGTTCTTTTCGAAGCAAGTTCCACGACCTTCGCACGGGTTTTCTGCACAGGGACGTTGCTTTTGTTCGCAGGTGTTGCCCTGATAACCAGGTTGGCAGTGACACTGTCACATAAAATAAAAAAACAGAAGCCAAAATTGTTTGTAATTGATTGTTGATAAGGTAGTGTCGAAGGGAGAATTACCTTAAAGTTTGTAGCAGTGAGCTCACATTTTCCAAACACACAGGGTTCTAATTCACATGAGTTAAGCCCGCAAAATCTGTTGGAAAATCAATTTTGGCATTTCAATGTGTCATTTAAATGTAATTTAAATATGATATCAATTAAAAAGGCTGTCATACCGTCAAATGTCATTAAACTGTTGAATATCACTGAAATGTCCACAAAACCTCAATTTATTTGTCAAATGTCACTAAATTATAAACCGTCTCGTAAAATGTCGAAAGGCTAGCTAAAGCCTTGAAGGTTAAAAATGTAGGTTCACATTTCACATGTTGTGAGCACAAATTAATAATTTTTGTACTTTGACAGAGTATATAATCAAATTGTCGACTACTTTGAAGGGATTTTTATAATTTTATTTATGGAAACTGTGGACCTTATGATCAAACAACTGTAGCAATTGGGTTTCGCACGCCTCATAGTTTTATAACATTGGCTTATGTAGATGATTAAGCTGTCATACTGAGGGGTCACATTCATATGCAGAATTCAACCGACTGCAAGTGACTACTGCTTTCACCAGATTTCAAAGAACGGTCTGTCTGGGCTACACAGTGGCCTTCCGTAGCACACCTGGCTCTGCTCTTGATGCATTGCTTAATCTCCATTCCTTTGAAATCCATATCGTGGGTTGTACAATCAAGGCCATCCCCCGATTAAAAAGGAATAGCCTTTGGTTCAATTCGTACTGGAGTTTTAATGACCTCGCCCACCGCATCTCCTATGACACAAGTCTCATTGACATGCCGTCTAATGCGGGGTCACCGATGATCCAGCTGCATCGCTCACATAAAGTCGACTTTCCCCGTGTCCAGAATTGGTTCTGGCCAGTTCCTGAACCGGGAAGGGAATGAAGCCGGATTTTTACTGACGGCTCCAAAACGACAGAGAGATCTGCGGCTTTGGTGGAAAACGACAACTTTATAACTATATTGTGAAGAACAGGTGGAAGGGGCGAAGTATCTGCGTCTGCAGCGACAGCCACACTTTGCTTAAGGCCTTACTCAATCCATTCACCACTTCCAAGATAGTCCAGGAATACAAGTCTCCTCTTAATTTAAGTCGGCAGACTGAATTCACTAAGACCTCTCTGTGTCCCGGGACATCACGGGAAACCAGATTTCCAGTGAACGGTTGGGTCTTCAAACAGTTCAACCAGAGATGGAATGACTGTCCAGGATACAGGCTTATCAAGTGCATGCTCCCGAACGTAAGCAAGAAATCTGCGGCTTTTCTGTTATCTATAGACAGAAAAGAGCGCAGAAAACTTGTCAACGTACAAACGGGACACTTCACCTTCGCTAAGTACGTAAGTCTGTTTGGGCTTAATGATGGCAACTCTTGCGACGCCTGTGAAGGAGGTGTAGACACTTCTGAGCACTTTCTCTGCCAATGTCTCACCTTTGCTCGTTTCAGGTGGCAGCTATTTGGCATTGACATGGTGGAAGCTGAAAACTTAAGTTCTTTATCACAGAAGCGCCTGCTGATTTTCTCCGGAAACCAGAAACTACAGGAAGGTTACTGCCTGGTAGTACAATGGACCAGTTCTTGAATCTGAGCCCCCCAGTGCAGTGTATCCCAACCTCCAAAAAAAATCAAACCCACTTCAGCTTCATATTGCTATCGCTTTTAAGGCAGCAAGAGAATGATAGAATTTCAAAGGAAGTACCCTGATGGGGCATTGGCCTGATTAGATGAACACAAAGACTCATTAATAAGGAAAGTGACCAAACTAGGTCTGCCGCTAAACGCTACAAGATCAAAGTAAGCTGTTATCTAGGAGTGACGCACACCATCGACATCTCGGATAGAGCGCAACAATAGGGAGCTAGTCAAGGACTTCGCCCACCTCGAATCAACAGTTAATAGGGACAGTAAAATCAGTTCCGAAATCAAGTGTGGAATCACTATTGCTCAAAATAAAGTGAACCAAGCCTGCTTGTACAACACTTTAAGCCCCCTTGTACTGCTCTATGTCACAGAAACTGGAAAGTTATTAAAAGCAGATGAGGCGGTTCTTGGTCTTTTTGCGAGGAAAGCTCTATTAAAAACTTTTGGTTCTGTTTGCATTTATGGCCTTTGGAGGAGAAGATTCAATTAAGCACTCTACAGGCTGTACGTCTGCATGTCAAGCGTCTTCGCTGGATAATACTGGTCCGGTTGGAAGAGTCATTGAATCCGTGTCATAAGGACAACGCAACTCAGGATCCCAATCTGGAGAAGGATCTCAACCGAGCGTGAGTATAAAAATGGAGGCAGTTGGTTAGAGACAGTGCCAGCTGAACAATTTGGTCTGACCTGGATTGTAATGTCACTCTGATCTCGAAAGTGGCTATGAGGTGAGAGTGCCTTTTGCTAAGCACCCAAGTTTCGAATCCATTTGTGAGGACGGGTAATAACCTCGTTATGTACAGCATTCGCTTCGATGAAATGGAGAGATTCTTTAGGTGACAGATTGACAGATTATGATAAACTTTACAGGATTTGTGTAGAAGACCACGCATTTCTTTTTCCATGAAATATCGGCTGCTACTATTGACCAAAGGCAGCTGAAGCATTACACTACTTCAAATTCATACTCCGCTACCTTGACCGCCTTTCAGTAAGGACTTTCAATAATTGCACTTACCCACTACGCCACGGTGAAGACAGGAAGGACTTGCATCCTCCGGAAAATTCGTAAGGGTTGAAACCAAGCTTTCCCACTTTTTCGCCACTTCAAATGTACTTTAAGAAATGGAGCCTAGCTCCAAAAATTGTAAAGAAGACCTCGGAACACAAGTCAAGTGTCAAAATTTGACGCTAAGTAAATACCAAATTACCAACAGAGTTACATTAACCGGAACAGTCTCTACCATCCAATGAGATCGACAAGGCGAAATTGATCAAATGTGATCGCAGTGATGTGTCCCACTCTTTTGCCTTCAATTATTGACTTTTTCCTTGCGTCCATTGGTGCATTACTAGACGCTATTAGACCACGAGTTGTCTTACAGTTCACGAATGCCTGTTTCTTAATGATAACTACCGCTAAACTGTAACTCAAATTCCAAATGCCAAATGTTACCTAAATATCAAATACCACTAGAAGTCACCAAAGTCAAATGTCACTAAAATATCAAGTGTCACTAAGGTGTCAAATTTGAGCAAATTGATGACAGCCGTCCGCAATTTGTCACAGTAGTCTTTATGTCCAAGGATGAAAGGTGAGATTGCCCCTTTCACTGTCTCCTTGTAATCAACTTCTAATCATCATCAAGCATCACATCATTCGGACTGTCACACTCTCACACACCCTAAGTAAACAAATTGTAATAAATTATGGCAATTTCTTTCATACCTGCCCGTGTAGTGTCCTTGACACTGACAATGACTAGTCCCATTGTTGGCGACACACTTGCCATTAAACTGACAAGGATTCAGATGACAGGACTCGACCGAGTTGTCCCCCGATGCTAGTTTCAGCTTGTAGTTATTATCTGCAATACACCGTACGACACCACATCAGCCATGAATAATGCCAAAATAATGACAGTCCTATGGCCAGCATAAACACTCGCACCCCCCCGCCCCCAGATCGTGGGCGGAGGTTCAAGTACAGGACGCCACGCCATTAAAAGAACCATAATTAATTCATTACCTTGTTGAATCCTTACGGTTCCGTTCAGAATGATGTCCGACTGGGAGGTGGTCCTCTGCCGTATGTGCAGCGTGTTCAGGTACGAGGTGATGTAGACGGGAGCCAATTGCGGTTCCAGTGAGTAGTTCGGCTTTCCCCCGAAGTGCTCGTCGCCCCTTGGTCGAGTGATATTCTGAAATTTGCACAGTTGCCACTTTGTGCCGTTGTTGTCGGCATAGTTGTCGTATATCTGCGGGTGGGGAAGATGATGGAGATTGGCTTGTGGATTCGAATTCCGGGTCACATACCTCAATTACATTATTGTCCGGGCAACCGTTATTGTCACCGAACTCAACGCCGTGCAGCTCGAGGAGGATGTTGTCACCGAACGGCGCCACCAGGTGCTGGGTGAAGTCGACGTTCTCCGGCGAACTGTGCGGATAGTTCAATTGGTACAAATAGCCGGTGAAATTGTTGGTTAGGTTTATCACTCGATCCTTTTCGGCTTGGCCCACTGAAATGGAATGGAAATCGTGTTGGCATTGAGATTGTGACGGAGATCGCGAGTGGACAGGAAGTCAGCGTTGCCCTGGCTGAATGCACTTTCAACGCCCGTTTCTGATTGGAGTTCCTGTGTGCATCCTGTGTGCGGACATGTGACAGCAAATTGGATCATTGTCATGTGAAATTGATGATGGCACAGTATAGATGGCCGAAACGGACGGAGCGAAGAGGAATCTTTGAAAGTGCCAGGGTCGTCGGAGCGTGCCTAATGTGACGTTTATTGACGAGCACGTCTGTCTTTCTTGCATTCCCACGTTAGCTTTGATTGATGTCCAGTGATGCAAGCGATTCCCGAGGGATTTGCTCAGGCGGACACATCACCCTTCGGACATACATCTGTGGGACAATCGACATCTGTTGTCGAAAAACTGTTTAACCAGTCAATGTCGAGTCGCGGATAATTCGGTTCCCCCCCTTCTCAGCATGACGCCATCCAATTGTCAACTGCACCGGGCTCCGCGTCAAAACAAATCTGAAAGTCAGACCCTACTCACTCACCTGTGTGGAAGACCGCCTGGAAGCCCCTCCCACGGGGCCGCTGTCCCGTCCGCAGCTGCACTCGAATCTGCTCTCGCATGCTGACGAATATCCCCTCGTTGACGTGGTGCTGCATGCGAAAGGGCCGAAAGAATCCGCTGCCGATGTCCACCTCCAGCAGGCTGTCACTTACCAGATCGTACTCGATGAACTCCAGCCAGACGCGGCGTCCCATTGGCGCCTGAATGATGTACGCACAGTTGAGATTGTTCAGCAGAAAGTGCGGGTAGTTGGGGCTGAGGACAGTGCCTTCGCGGGAGGTCAACGTCTGCATGGGACAGCCGGACATATCGATGGCCTTCCAGACGGCGGCGAACCCCAGCCCCGTCACCGAATAGTCGCTGTGGAAGTTCAGCACGACCTGATTGGAGCTGGACACGAAGTCAAACTTGGACATGTTAGAGTCGTGAGAGCCGCACCATCGCACGTACGGCAGGAACGATTGTGCATTGTCGGCGGGCGGAATCGTCTGTAGGTTTGTGCTGCGTTTGCTCAGCCGGTGACTCCCGCTGTGGCCTTGTCGTTGCTGTGACTTATTCCCGATATCCGGGGGATTTTTCCGCCGGTGGCGCTTCGGGTTTGGTTGCATTCTTCCGCCGCCACCACCGCTGCGGTGTTTTGAATTTGTTTTGCGACGCCGGAGCCAGTCGCTGTTGGTACGGACATCCGCCGGTGACGCCAGTGGATCCGAGCTCATTTGCATTTCGCTTGCAACCAGCGGGTCCTCCTCCACTCGCAAGCTGCGCGTTTGCCGCGTGTGCGGCATGCGATTGCTTTCGTATTGAACCTCGTTGAATTCTCGTTGGTTGGCGGCGTACATCGCCATCGGGATGGGGTTGGTGCCCGGTTCGAGGGAGATTCTCGATACCAGGTCGTAGTTCTGAATGCTAATGAAGTCGTACAGGCACTCGTCCTGGGCTTCGAGGTCGATCTTCTGGAACTGGACGATGATGCGGGTCCGCTCCGGAGCCCTAATGTGAATCCAATAGTCGATGTTGTGTGGGTACGTGTTGGGGTAGGCTACGCGAGTAGATTAGAAATGGGATTGATTGGAATTTGATGGCGGGTCTCTTACCAGGCGACATGAGGCGTCCCTCGCTGCCGGTGACCGTGGAGTTGTTGAGGGTGTACTGGCCGAAGGACTCTTTCGGCTTTTTGCAGATGTATCCTCCAACTTTGCTGCATTTCTGCGACTGCCAGTAGAGGCCCGAGGGCAGCATCGGCGTCGGCGACATCTTCCACTGCAGTCCTAGGCATGTGGGGTCACGGGGAAGTTCGTCGAACTGCCCCTGACCTGGTAGCCAGCCCTGAAAGAAAACAAATCTCTTCATTTCACTTCAATTGCACTTCTCTGCGGGACGCACTTGAAAGTTCATTTTGGTGTCGTCGGTCCACTCGAACTGGCCGTTCTTCTCCAGCTCGGCGCCCAGCCAGTAGATGAGCTGCGGCGAGTAGTCAATGTGATTTCGGATGTTTGTCGTGATGAACCTGCAAAAGGATGCCTCATTAGAGACCTTCGCTCGCTTAAGCGACCCAAGATCATGCTTACCTATGCTCGTCAGAGGACGCCACCGACGACAGTTTGGCGCCCATTCCGCGGCAGACCTGCTGCGCCGTCCACCAGTCGGCCTCCGGGTACGAAACGAAGAGGTAACAGGAGCCGTTGTAGGGACGCAGTCTTTCGTTGGTGCACTCCGAAGCACCTGTAACGGTATCGCAATAAGGGAAAGGCGGTTCTTATGAGAGATTCATGCAACAATAGTCACGTTGAGCTTTCGATGTGATTTTTGAAGTCGCAGTCAGTCGGCCAATTGTTCAGAATTCAGCTGAACGGTCGAAAGCTCATTGTGGCGGCAGGAGAGTCCTGGCAAATGCAAGTCTATCAAGGCTTTTCTACACATTCCCGTCGAACTGAGGCTACTCTATCCATGCAGTTGCTAAGTCTAGTGGGAGAGCTTGGGAATTGGTTTCGAATCGCAAAGCGCTTCATTACGGTAACGATGCAGTGAGCAGGGAGACAATTTCGATGCCACCTATGGCGTACAGCAAGCAGAGGATTTTTGAGACGAACCTGGTACGGGGTGTATTTGTGATTGGAGTTACTGCTACTTGACTTGGGGGTGCAGGGAGGCGATTTAAGTCAAGTCAGGAGCCGAAAATTTGGGACATTTTGTGAAAATTTCCTCGAGAATTTTGCTGACAAACTTCAAGATGGTGTTTTACTTTCTTTTTGGCTAACTTGAGTGAGTTGGTGAGTTTTTACGAAAGAACGTTTACAAGAAGGACGAAGTGTACCGATCGATAATGGAAAATTGAAACGATGTAGTGTAGAAAGATGGATTACTCAAGTTTTGGACCACATTCTGCATTTTAATGACAGGATTTTTTGGTCTTTGGGAGATTGCAGAAGAATCATGCGGAAAAACAGGCTAAGGACTACTGTTTGAAGCAGAAGAAGAATGAAGAATGAAATCCGTGAATCAAAAATCCATATTGGTTCCATCTTTGCGTCGCCAGTGCTAAGTTTAAATTTGGGAAATATTTCAGACAAAAAAAAGAAAGTTGGTCGCAAAATTAAACACAAAAGAAAATTGAATCAACACAAAAACAGCCAATAATTGGAGGTGCACTATAAATTCATAAACAAGGCGGAACAATTCCAATATCTCTCAAGTATCGAGTCTAAGAAAGGCTGCAAAAGACGGAAATTTAGGCTACGAATGCCACCAGTGTGGCGGGTAACCTAATGAGAACGGGTACCAAACTTAGGTACGCTTGAAACAAAAGTAAAATCCGTATATTAAGTTAAGAAAACCGTTACTAAAAAATTGCAGGAGTTTTATAAAGGTAGATGTCTCTGCAAAATTTGGCCACAAAGTAGAACATACGAAAATCGACTGAGAAGAGCGAACAAAGACTCTATTGGAGATTTCGTCAACAAAGAATGGTTTACGTGGGATACCATCTGAGTAGACCTAACAACAGTATCGGCCGTCAGCTGTAGAGTATAAAGGTTGTAGAAAACGAAAAAAAACAGGAATGCCAGAACTGAGCAGAAATAAAGCAGATGGCTCAGGATCATTAACCGTGGAGATTCTTCGTCGTGGCCCTGCGTCTCCCGCATGTATAAGTAAATTACGTAAGTGTTTCTTGATGCTGTTGTTGTCTATATATCTTAAAACACTAAACGTATTAAGTCTGTGTTTGAAAGATGACACATGAGGCTACATTCTTCATGAAGAAATTGCAATGATTTGACTATGTAAGTCATTCAAAGGTTTCGATGCGAACTGCGCTACCCCAATGACAACTGAATACAAGCTGGGAATTACAATGCGAAAAGTTGGCAACCAGTTTTTGGTCTGGTCAACATTCGAGATGCTATGGCTGGAACATAAAATGTCAAAAATTCATCTTCCTGCATAGTCAAGCACACCACGTTTTAAAGAGACCATGAGAGTTTCATGCGCAATTTTTAATAAAATCATTTATAACACCCAATCTTGGGCACCTATGCGGCTAGGAAAAAGGAGTGTCGCATGCCAAACATGCCCCTATCATTGTTTAAATGTTGCCTGGGGATTCTATCCTTGGGATTTTTGAAGAACTAATTTGAGTTGAGCCCCAACCAATAAAAATGACATGCTGCTCCTTTCATACATTCATATTAGCTGCAACCTTCTGATTCGCAGTTTCCTACAGGTCAGTATAACTGCGGTAGTGGCAGTATTTACACCAGCTAAAGAATCGACTAATCGAGCTGGTCTTAAGGTCAATGCAGATACTCCTTAAACAAAACATATGCTGCCGGCCTTTAATACCTTCCATCTCACACCTAGCCTTGGTACTTCGACATCTGGGCTCAAAACTCCTGACTCGAAAGACCACAGACTCCTTCTGTATGGAGCTGTAAGCTGACAAGTAGGAAAACTGCGTAGGCGAATTAGCCTCTCTTTTCTTTCTTCTTCTTGTGGCGCTACAGTCCGAAGTGGACCTGGGCCTCAACCAACATGTCTCTCTAGCCAACACGGTCTTTCGCCAACTGCCGCCAGTTGCGCACTCCAAGTTTGTTCAGGTCCTTCTCCACTTGTGTGCGCCACCTTAGCCTGGGCCGTCCTATGTTGCGTTGTCCCAATGGCTCAGATTCGAAGACTTTTCGGGCCGGAGCAGTGGTCTCCATACACTCTACATGGCCTAGCCATCTTAAGCGGCGTATCCGGAGACGCTTGACTAGGTGCATGTCGCTGTACAGCCCATAGAGTTCTTCCTTCAATTTTCTCCTCCAGACGCCATCAACGCAAACAGAAGAAAAGAAGAACTCTGCGTTGAAAATATGTGTCCGTCTATGGAAAGGGATGAAGAGACACGACCGAAAATTCTACTCTCTGTTCCAGGATATGGATGAAGTCTGGTAGCAAAAAACTTGAATTGGTCGTAGTAGAACCAACGCTCCAGCTAAGAGGGTCTTGGAATCCAAGCCAAGAAAGAGAGAAAGACAGAATTGAAGACTAGATCACTGATGTTTTCTATTGTTGACTGGAAGAAGAGTGTTCAGAAACATCAGCATCAAGGTTGGCGGCCTAATAAATAATGTAAGCAAGTGCTGTAAACTAAGTTGCTTGCTTATAACTTTGTGGCACTACAGATAGCCCTCAAGGGACCAGAGTATTGTGCGTGCTACTGTTCTCTCACGAGTAGAAGGTACCTACAGTTTTTTACCAACTCTGAACGGCGAGATTTGAGAGGCTTTTCATAAACAATTGATACTCTGTGAGTGTTGACAGCAACTCGAAAGAGGTGGTTCCGTGAAAAAAATGCGATGTGTTCCGTACGGGATCGAACCTAGACCTTCGGGATGTGGGCGATGCATTTACCCACTACGCCAAGACGACCACATAAACTGGAGATTGGCTTGAAATTTTTCTTCCAATGTGAGTTTCAACAATGATGTCTCCCTGATGCATTTAAAACTGCATTTTTAGATTTTCAAACTCGCACGCTGCATCAAAAGATGAGAGCTGAGTAAGACTGCGAATGAAGAAAAATGTTTTTCGGAGGGAATAAGAGAGAAAGGCGCGTCAGAGGAGATGAGAAAGTGTCAGGGCAAAAAATACTGCAAATGTTGTATGAAAAATTTAGACAGTTATGTAATGCCGGAAGGCTGCCAAAACGAAAACGGCCAACTTGTGACAGCATCGCAGTCAATGATGAGAATTTGGGAAAAGTCACTCCTGACTGTCAATCGGGAATGAGAAGCCAACTACAGTTGTCGAACAGACACTTTATCTGGATGGCGATGGGCAAAAATTCTTTCCGTGGAACAAAGTTTCTAAAGCTGTAGCACTGCCGGCCGAACTCCCGAAATCGATTGGCAGAATCTCAGTGGCGCCATACATTTACCCAATTTTGACCGAAAATGTTAAATCTATTAAGGCCATAATGCCAGAAGGAGGTTTCATCGAGTGCTCCTTTTGGAAGCTTGTTTTGGTGATTTTGTTGAAATTTTCAAATCACATCGGCTTTAAAAGTGGAGAGAGTCGGACACACCATTTTCAAAGATGGAGCTTTATAGCTCGGTAGCGATAATTCATATCAAAACGTTGGGGAGGCCTTCCCTAAGTTACGCTCAATCTAAAATTTTTGCTTCTTATGGTAAAATGCACTTTGTCCATAAGTTCATCCATAAATGTAGAATATATGCAGTATTTGACAGACATACGGGCAGAAAAACATAATGACAGGCAGACATACCCAAATAATAAAGGTTTCGTTTGTAAAAGCAAATAAAATTGTACTCTTCAGCTTTAAATTTACAACCAAATACCACCTACAACTTGAAAGTTCAAAAGTGACTTCACAACGGCCAAAGTAACACAATTTATACACAAAAGGTAACAAATTCCATTCCTGTGCAGTGACAATGACTGATGGATGGCATCATGGCAAACTGAAGCCATTTACTTCCACTCCCACAGACGGTCAAAAAAATTAACCCAAGGATTAGCAAATTGAATAAAACTTCACAAAAGATGAGCACTTCAAAGGAAACGGTGATTTGGCCACGTTCAAGCACAAAATCCCATCACTTCCCTTCACAGTCACGTACTTTTGTAGTGCGGCTCTCCCTCCAAAATGTCAACTCTTTTCAATTTGAAACCCATGTAACCTTTGCCATTGAAGTCTGTGGGGTTGCGAAAACTTTTCCAAAGACTTCACCCCAACCGCCCACTGTGCACCTTCACTTATAGTGTCGTCATTCCGTTGCCGTCGTCGTCGTATGATCTCAGTGCGATTACTGGCTCAGAAGAATGCCGAAAAGGTCAAAAGTAATACAAAATGTTGCTCCGGTCAAGAGAAGAGATGACGAAGGGCGGGGGGGGGGGCATGGGGGTGAGGGGAATTTTTAATATTCCAAAGCGCGTGCAAGCAACGCCCGTACATACTTGATTGAAAAAAGAGTAAATTGAATTGTGGTCAGAAATTGCTAGTCATCCTTTTTGTGGAAGGGAGAACTGCTCTATCTGTCTGCACGGCTCCTCCCTCCGCCCTGTCAACGCCCTTCATTATCCTTGATTTGAGTTCATTCGTTATTTATGCCATCACCAGCTCCGTATGCAGTCTCTCAGCAGCTTGTAAGGATGCTGTCATTAGTCATGATTTGAAACTGCTAATGTAAGCCCGTCGATCTGAAGGAGTATTGGTGTGCCGCCTACGTCTTCGCCGGCATTCCTAATAACCGCAAGTGCCGCACATTATCCCAGTATACATGCAAATTACGTTTCGTTCGCCCTGCACGGAGCATATTCATTTCAATTATCCCCATTAGGGGCGGGGGTAGGGCCGAACGAAGTCCTGTGCTCAACAGTTTTCCGAATTTCGGGTGACTGAGTGCGGCGACACGCTGGAACCAGGGAATGCTACATCCTTACATTCTTACATCCTCATAATTATTTATACTCCCGGCAGATGGGTGGCATTTTATGACATTTTACAGGATATGTCTCGGTATGTTTGTCGTGTGGGTGTGTAGATGGAATTGGATATTGAAGATTCCTTGGGAGCATTGATGGGTGAGAGACTTCGATTTTCGTTGATCCAAGTGCAGAGAAATCGAATCGTTTTCTGAGTTTTTAATGCTTGTGACGAGACAATGACATTGATACCTTTTCCACCTTTTTTTGCCATATTTTTCCGATGAAAGGGGATTCTTTAAAATTAATTTAAGTTTAGCTCGACAGTGTTTTACTACAGGAATGGTTTTTAAAATGAATTTGGCGAAACAGGACTCCAAGTTATATTTATTCAGAATTTAGGCGTCTCAGACATTTGAAACACTCGTTCGAAACTTCGCCTGCAGTCTATGAACTTTTTTCGAAAATCATCTTTGACTCTTTTAAACTGATACCACAGTTTTAAGTTTGAATCACTTTATCAGAGTATTGAGAAATCACCATCAGACTGTCCTTCGATTAAACATTTCACTGGCACGAGCAACAATAGCAGTGAAATGTCAATACTACATGGATTAGGTTCAATCTAAACATTGAATTGTTTTCTCTTGAGACCAGTTTCCCTACAAACTACTAGACTGTCGTAGAGAAATTTGATTCTAAGTTGATCTTGAGAATAATTGGTTTTCTCACTTTTCTCTTAAAGTATCAAAAATATAGGACTCCTAAGTCTAAGTTCAATTTTTGAATTCTTATCCACGTTTCATTCTTCGTGGCTACGGCTCTCTAGATTTTGCGGATAAAGCTGAGAGTGTATTGACTTTTCTTAAGCTCGCCATACATCCAAAAATTGTTTGTCATCCCCACTCGTGAGAGAACAATAGAATGCACATCACTATGAGTCGGTGAAGAAGTTAGTACCTAGTTTTTTGTAGATTCAAAAGCCACCCAATTGCGAAATTCTTGATGTTGCTCTTAAGGTCTGGGCCTGATGCCTAAACCTGACTTTTATCAGAGTCCCAATCTCGTGTTGGGCGCCAAATTTTCGTGAACATAGCGAAGTCAGCAGTTTATGTCGATTGGGATTTTGTTGAATAAATGTCTGAAACAAGTGACTCACTTCCTGATGGACCAATTTGTTTTGGAACCGCCATAAAATTTGTCAACACGTTGTATATGTGCATACATAGGTGGCGTACAAACTGTAAATAGCTTAAAACCTGTTTATTCATCAAGTCTAACAAAAATAATTTTTTAATGACGAAATTTAAAAGGGGGACGCACACTTTCACATTGCCACCGCATACGGTTCAGATTTGGCAATAAAATGCCTTTGAGTCAACTTTGAGGATCCATAGGTTCGTATAAGAAGACCTCGTTTTGATACATTTATAATTTTAATGCACTTGATGTGGTCATGTAACAACAGTGATTGTGTAATAGGTGTGATTGTTGTAACATTTGTCTTATGTTGGGCGCCACTTGCATGATTGCTGAGCTTTACTAATCTGAAAACATATTTTCTTCAGACACGCGGGTTGAAGTATGTTCCGTTGTAGTTATGTTTACCCGAACATATTAATGGAATGTGTCAAATGTAAGAGACAATCCATTTAACGCATTCCGTTAGCATTCAATAACCAGCTTGAGTGTGAAGCGATGTAAAGCCTGCCAGCCTTTTGAAAAGACCACTGTTGCGAAGTCGTTAAATGTGTTATTTTCTACTTTCAGGTTCGATTCCTTGAATTACTCGTAGACTTTCATTTTTTATGGCTCCGATTCACTCTATTTGCTGATGTAAAACGTGGCAGGGCGTAAGTAGTGGGCTTTAGTGTCGTCAAATATATATATATATACAACAGTTTTTAACTTTAATTTTTTTGTTGACGTGACGATAGAGTTCCGCAAGGCTATAGGTCTTTCTGTTATAGATTACCTATTCTTCTGTCTTGTAGTACTTCAGGTCAGATCAGGGAAGTAAGATATTCACACTGGAAAAGACCCAAGAATAGCCATTTGATTCACCACATATTTATAGACTTCAAGGCGGAATAGGACAGGGTGTACAAAAACGAGATTTTGTAGGGGAACGAACTCAGACTGACTATCAATGACGAAAATGGTACAGGCATGCGAGTGTGCCAAAAAGCAAAGACATGTGATATTCAGCCATCTAACTTCAGTCTAACACGGATGACAGAGGACGTCCTTGACTGGTTCAAGTGAAGAATTTGAAGCTTGGTAAACCCAGCTGGCAAAAGATGGTGTCAGCTGGAGAGGACTAAAGTGTCACATTAAGAAGAAGAAGATGGCACACAAAATACAATAAAGGCGTGAAACTTTTGTAAGTGAAATAAGATTTTTGTTTTATTTTACAGGTCCTAAATTGAATGAGTACAATCAGATACACGTATTACCTTAAATTTCATACCATCAGCTAAATTAAGACTGATGAAAAACATGTCTTAGATGGGATTCCAATAGGTGGCTGGATCAAGTCCATAAACTCGCATTTGAATAGCTCCTAATGAGTAAGATGACGGAGGGTTGAGCGACCTGGAGGTCTCTCGTGCCTGCAGTGCCTCGCTTTCCCCTCAGTAAAACATGCAAAGAAAATGATGATAATCATGAAAAGCATGTCACAGAGCACTGTACTACTACCAGGTTAATTGAATCCTTTGCATCCACTTTGAAGTGGATAAGCTTCCTTCAACCTGCTCATAAATTCCACAGTCTCGGACAGAAAATTGAAAGCAGATATTTTAAAATCCAGAACTTCATCCATGGCAACCGTTAAAACAAATATTTCACCTAGTTTCGATATGATGTCATTAACGAACATGTTGAAGCGAACCCCACTTAGAATATCCTTTTAACTCATCGTATGATCCTCCAGTTTAGCTGGACAGACTGTGCATCGTAGTCTGTGCATCGGATGCATCGGATGCGCGGACACAAACCAGCAGGTGGTAATTTGTTGAAAATAAAACACCGAATGAGCGACAAAGTTTTATTTAATTAAGCAGTCCGAGCGCCTGTCTCATAATGAATTCCTCTTGGCAGCCGAATATTATCCGGCGTGCACCGCCACGACTCCCTCTTTAATTAAATCATTTCCTAAAATGATTCAAGTTCTCGTCTGCCCCCTCCCCTGGCACCACATCAGTGGAGCACTTGCAAATGAAATGAAATATTCGTATTTATTCATAAGTTTTTCCACCCCTCCCGCCACCCTTTGGATCCTTTCGGATATTCACAGCTGTATGCACGTTTGTGTGAGCGTCGGCGAGAAGTGAAAGGATATCATGCTCAGTATCTCGTATTTTCCGTGAGCGGATTTACAAATTGTAAACCGAAAGCAAAACCATTTCAACTTAATTTGGGGCGAATCCTTTGCAAACGCGGCGGTATGGGGGAGGAGGTCTAGCTTCGGGTTCATTTTCGAGTCCTTTTCCACCCTTTCGCTAAGTCGATTGCTCTAATCATGTGCTCAGCTATTCGTTTGATACGCCATAAAGGTGCGGTCTTTAAGTTAAGTTCTCAGTCGGTGATGATTAAGGCGGTAAGATGTTTCAAATTGTTGGGCGCTAGGAATTTAGCTTTGAAAAGGGTGTGCTTTGACTGGGTCCCATTGAATTGATTCAGAAAGTGAGTGGAAAATTTGCTTGGAACTGGGTGCCCAGGGTGAGATTTAAAGCAGTTTTTCTTTTCTTAATTATTTTTGTCGGGGTTTGTTGTGACATGGATTTGCACTGGAGATAATTATTTCGAGGAACTCTGAGTGCTTGGAGAAGTTTGAAGATTTATGGTCAATTGGTTGCCTTTTTTATTAGTTTTTCTTGGAAAATAAGATCCATTGGACAAGACGCAATTATTTGTTTTGCTTAATTCACACCATCTCTGGACAGTATATTTCTTGGCGAGACCATCTGTGGACTGGCAATGTCTTGGAGAGATTAAGATGCTGTTTCATTAGGAAAGATGAGAAGGTTTCCAAATATAAATCTACTCAAAGAAACTGATAAGTATCGCGATTTTTGATGGCTGGAGCGTCTGTTTAGTCGGCACCTATTTCCTTACCGAATGATGAATTTAAAACCATCAACCTTGCTGCACCAATTTCAGACCACTTTTATGCCGGTTCTGCAGAGCTTTGTATTCAAATTCAGTGGTGCAAGAAATTGTAACCAAAATGGACGTTCAAATCAAAATGCTCTGCTTTGGTTTTCCTGGTCACCATAATCGACCAAATGTGTTTCCCATCAGTAGAATTTTCCACAAATTGCAGGGGATTGGTCAAAAGAAAAAAAAAAAAACCGTGCATGAGCACCCAGTTTGTTCTGCGGAAAACATTGCTGTTGTTCACGATAATCTGGCAGAAGAGCCATTAACCTCGAGTCGTCGCCGTTTGCAACAATTGAACATCGCTGATGCAAAGTTTGAATAAAGATTTGAATTTACACACTTACATTGATCAATTGACTCAGAAGCTGAAGCCTAGTGACAATTTCGAGCGTCCTCTGTGCGCCAAAGCGAGGTTGAGCAGACAGAAGTGAATGGCAATGGTTTAGAATGAAACTCATCTTCGGCATCGAGGCACATTTTCGCCTTAGTGGATTTGTTAACAAGTTGAATTGCCGCATTTGGACAAATGAGAATCTAGAAGGGGTTGTTGAAAAGCCGATGCATCCACAAAGAGCGATTGTTGTTGCGGTTTATAGGCTGGTGGGGTTATTGGGCCAAACTTTTTCGAAAATGAAGCCAAGCAGTTACCGTGAATTGGGTTTGTTGTCGTACGATAGTGACGGATTTCTTGTGGCCAAAAATTAAGGAAATGGGCATGGACGATATTTGCTTCCAACAGGATGGTGGCATTGTCCACACAGTCACCCAAACAGTTACCCAAACAATGACGAGAGAATTTAAAAAAAAAAACCTATTATGGTCACGTCGTGGTTATTGGCCGCCACGATCATATAATTTCACACAGCTGGACTTCTTTCTTTAATAATTGAGTGGCACTACAGCCCACAAGGGACAAGGGTCTAGATTCTGCATCAACTAAACGTGTTGTGCGTGCTACTGTTCTTTCACGAATAGAGGAAACCTACAGTTTCCGATTCCGAACGACGAGATTTGAGAAGCCTTTCATAGTCAATTGATACTCCTTGAGTGTTGTCAGCAACTGGAAAGAGGTGGTGCGGTGAAAAATTCGAGTTGTTCAGTCCAGAAATTGAACCTGGACCTTCTTCATGTGTGTCGACACACTTGTCCGTCACGGCGATTTCTTTCTTTGGGGATATTAAAAAGGAATTGTGTGCGCTAATAAACGACATTCAAGATCTGAAGGATGACATTATTCGGCACGTTTACAACATCGCATTTCAATTGAGTCTCAGAATCATTGAAAAAATGAACGACCGGATAGAGTCATGCCACAAAAGCCGTGGCGAGCATTTGACCGGTATTTTGTTTCACAAATAGTTGTCACAGATCCTTTTAAGATAATCAAAATATTGATACAATTCTTTGAAAACTTTTTATTCCACTTACAATTCTCATCGTGAGTCTTCATTGGACCACCCTATTGATCTTTATAATTAATTTTAATATTTATTAGGCATGGTCAAAATATAATATTGGTAAGAACGGAAGTTAAGTACAAAGCACAAGTGTCAAAAAGTGTTCGGTTATTGTTCCAATTCCACATCGTTTACAGCTGGTTTAACGATCAAAGTTGATCTAGCTGTGATACCAAATCTTGATCATAAGCAATGATCTTAGCAATTTTTTGCACGTTTTCGAAAGATTCCAAAAGAAGTCCCTTCTCCGCAGAGACCTCATTTGTTGTTCTAATTCTGAGTGAACTAACAAAACCTTGCTTGTGTCTTAGCCTACACAGGGTTCATAAATTTTGACAATAAAATAAATTTATAAACGAACACACCCTTTTCTTAAAGTAGCAATAATCGACTCGATTAAAAAAAAACAAATGATGATGCATTCCCCACAGAAGCTGCGAAATTTTGATTTATTGAACGACCCAATTTTCCAATTGTTTTGATACGCAGTCGAATAGAGCCTTTATACATGTCGCGCCACATTCATATGGATTTCTGCGCACTAAATCATAAACACCAACTAACATTTATCAAACAAATAAACGAGAGTAACATTTAACACATCTTCCAAAACAAATACAAAGAAAATTAAAAAAACAAAATTCAACAGCAAACACAAACAAAGGGTATTCTCATTTTTTTGCGGGCGTGTGAGAGGGAGCAGAGGGGCCGAATGAAAACCAACACAAACACAGAAAAAGTTGAATCGACTTACCACGTAGGTGACTTCCTATCGCAACATTCATACATATAATAATATAAAGCACAACATTAAATTTTATTTAATGTCACTTCGATGACATGTACATAAGTAATGTGGTGGAGATGGTGGGGTGGTATGAACTGGTGGGGGTGGGGGGGCGGTCTGGAGCGCAAAGGGCTGCTCTGTATCCTTTTTTCTGTATTTATTGTGCGCTTGCCGATGCTATGGTGGCGACTGACATGTGAGCCCTCCCCTGACGTGGCCGGGGTGGGAGGAGTGAATAAATTTTATTAAAATTAATGTGAGATGGGTGCTTTTTTTTAGTTGAGGTTTTTTGGGAGCTTTCTTCCGTTTGTGTGGGCAACAATGACATGTGGAGGCTAATGCGTCATCTGATGTGGCAGATGTTTAGGAACTTTCTCCTTTTATGGAAAAAAAAAAGAGATGTATGGGAACATTGAGTGGAGGCATACAAAGCACATGAGAATGGATGACGATGTGACAAATCGTATGACACCCGAAAACCTCTAAAAATGTGCTGCTGCACTGAAAATAAAACGAGTGCTGAGCAAGGCACTGCGTAGACTTGAAAATTGTTCTTTCTACCTCCACCGGACGGGGATAATTTTCGATGAATACGTTCTTTAGACGCTGCTGCTTGGAATATAAAAAGGGAAAAGATAAGATAAGCATGAGCATTGAATTTGATTCAATTTAAAGGGCTCGCAGCGAGTATGACGGTTTCTCAACGATGCGACGGGTTGTATTTTCTTGGATTTTGATCCTGGAATGGTAATAATAAATTCAAAGAAACAAAAGGTGGCTCGATGACACTCTTCAATCGCCATTCCTGTATGGCTTCACATGAAGGTGAGGACATTTCAATTTCAAGCCCTTTAAGGGCGAAACTTAAAAAGTCTATAGATGACATTGTACACATCGGCAAAAATTGTATACAAATCGAGAGTAAATTTTTGAGAAAAAGGACGAATTACACGACCGAGTGAAAATTTGTCATTTTTTTACGGTGAAAGCACCTTTTAACTTTTCTGTGGCATCCTGTGCTATTCTGTCTTGTGCGACTACATCAAAATATCCCCGTGGTCACATTCAAACTGTTTCTAAGCAGTTAAAATGTCTCAAAATTACACTAGGCAAACTTTAAACAATCCCCACGTTTAGTCTAAACAACATAACCGCTATTATCACCGCCACAACTGGGGCGATATATTTAACAACCACATCAACATCAGTCACAAGCGATTGTGTCAACGAAACCCAGACACTCATATGTACACAAGATGATTGATCAGCTTTCGCCATGGGCAGAAGCCAGCTGCCTCTTCAAGCAGACTGTCTACAGATACAGAAGAACGATCTATTCAGAGAATATTTGCACGAAATGTAAGCATGCAGTGAACGAAAGAAAAAAAAAAACGATGTGCAACAGAAGAGCGAAAGGAAACAGAATGAGTTTCGTCAAATGCTATCTGACTGGTATGTACACATGAGAATGGGGGGGAAACCCCTCTAGAGAAGAGAAGAAGAGCGTAAACAGGCACGAGAAAGCAACTATCTTGCAACTTACTGTTCTCCATGAAGGCCTTCGCCTTGTAGCCGCCAAAGTGATGCGAGTAGTCCGAGACGAAGTGTAGGCCCAGATACGATCCGCTGGAGAGGTGACGCAGTAGCTTCAGCTTCGAGCTCCAGTCACCGCAGAGGCGCTTCGGTAGGGTCTCGGCGCGACCCGTCTTCCCCGTGGGATAGTAGGGGTTGCCCTTCGGGTAGTCGGGCGTTTGTATCAAAAAGTTCGCGTGCGGTTTGTACAGATTCGAGAAGATACTCAACAGATTCTGGTAGTTGGTTTGAGCGATATTAAAATTGTTATAACTATTTGCGTTCACGTAACTAGAGGTATAACTAAGGCTAGGGTTGTCATAAGAACTCCGCTTTTGAAAGTCTCGATTTGCGTTTGTGTTGAGGGCGCCGCCAGCGTAGGGGGTCGTCTTCGGTTTGCCGTGGCGCGGGGGTTTCATGAACTTCGGCTCGACGTTCAAGCCGCCTGCGAACTGGGCACTGGGCGTGGGCTCGGTGATCTCCAGGTAGTCGTAGGTGCACCTGAAACGGGGGCGTATACGTAACATTTTTATTCGCTGGGGGTGATTTCAACCTACCCTGGTTCGTTCTCGATGACCAGCTCCTCGAACTCCAGTACGATGCGGTAGCCGCTTGGCGCCGTGATGGTGGTGAAGCAGTTGGCGTTGTCGGGGTACTGCCGCGGGAAGGAGGGGCTCCACACCGACGCCCGAGGGTGCTCCTTAGTCAGCGACACCGTCTTGTTGCAGTCGTTTATCCAGTTCTTCCGAAACGTCTCTGCAAAGAGAACACATGACACAGGGTTAGGGAAGGGTGGACGAATGGGGCACGGCAAACAAACCATCACTCATGGGCCGCTCGCAGATGATGAAGTTGTTCGCGTTGCAGTCCCTGTCGTTCCACATGAAATTATTGGTCAAAGGATTGCGAGTTGATTGAATTCCCGGCGGCGTCCGAAAGTAGCGACGCAGCTCGATGCAGTCCTGGCTGCTGAGTCCATCGTCGTTGGGCTGCTTGTTGTAGTTGCCGTGCTGCGACCATCCTGGAAACCAATCTGTCGAAGGGACAATATTGTTAGCCGAACTGCGGTGGAGCAATGCGACCGGTGTGTGTGTGTGTGTGCGGCCTTAAGTTGATTACTTACTCGTGTACTGGAACGGAAGTCCATCAGTCCATCGAAAATCGCCTTCGAAATTTTTATCTGAACCTCCTACCCAGTAGGCGAAGTGATCAACGTATCCAGGGCTGTGGGGGAGTGAAGAAGAACACTGTGAGTGATTTGCTGGAAATGGAGCTTATAGCTTTGGTGGGCAGTTTGTGCGATGGACACTATCGTCACAATGAAGGAATTATTGTTGGCCCTAGGACTGCACAAAGGACGGACGGCTTGGGTTTTGGGAAGACAAACAGCGTTCGATGGGGTTGTAGTGGAGGGGAATCGGTTTTCCTGTCAAAGGCTTCAAATTTGAGAGATGATTGAAAGTACACAAAAGGAACATTGCACCCGAACGGGTTAACAATAGCGTCAAAGGACGAAATGACTCAAATGGAAACAATGTGTTGCAAGGTGTCAATCAATTGGTAGTGTCGAAAGGTGGGGGTTGGAATGTGTCGAATGTTTTACAATGGAATGCTATGCCTGGGGTGAAAATTCTACGGAAAATGATTGGAATCTCGGAGGACACAATTCTGCAGGCATTCGAGGCATGAAGTGGAATGTCTCATAATTTTCGATGATAGCCTTGGGCAAATGTGGCGAGAGGGTGCACACAAATGAATGAAAAAAACTTGAAAAGCAAGAAAATTGGAGGAATGGCAAGGGCAAAAGGAATCGAACGAAATTTTCTCTCCGCGTTTTTGCCTGACAATTATGTTCCACGACTGGTCATGAGTTCAGAGATTCACTCATGGTTGAGGAAGATAAGAAGGCCAAGGTGAATCCCTAAAATGACATCGCAAAGGAGATGTGTGGCGATTTTATTCCAAGCTAGCAAAACTCCTACCAACAGCATTCTCTACAAAAGGCTTGTCCTACCAGTCACTGGCGGAATTCGGTACTTAAAAGGAAAGTAAACGCCGCTACTACGGAGGAAGGCAATTTCAGTTCAATCCCTTCAAAACTAAGTAATCCCGATGATGTGCTGGACTTTTGAATCATCTGCTTCAAAATTACACCTGTAACGCTAAAATAAGGACTCACTAATGGCGCATGGACTAATAGAGTCAACTTTTAGCGATGGCTGCTACCAGACCCAAGTGGAAACTCGACCGGTAGTGACGGTTTGACCAGAGGCAGTATTCATGTGCCACGGGATGTCAGGAGCCCCTGCCACTTCCGCTCATTTGTGCGGTAGGCGAGAGAATCGAGGCGGCATACATTTTTTTCTTCGTCTCTTAAGATCTTCAAAACTGCATCACTTAATGGAGGGGCCGCGAGTATCGGAATAATGCCATCATAGCGGCTTTGATCTATTGTAAAAATCGGGGACAGAGCTGAAGTTTGTGCATTGTAGTCATTTGCGGCCACCAGCTCTTGTGATTTAGCAGTGATTGGAAAATTTAGTTCATGGGGTATTGTGTGATACCCACACCTCAAGCCTTTATTGTTATCCAGTCTTATACTCATGGACAATCGAATCAGTCCTGAGCTGTTAGGCTTTTCCTGATTTTAATGGCATTTCCGTCAAACGACAGAGTGTGGTGAATTTGAAATCGGAATTGAAGGAACGGAATCGAGGGAAACACAATAATATTAATTGAGTGGCATTACAACCCATAACGGACCAGGACCTACCTCCTACAACAACTACTCGTGTTGTGCATGCTATTGTTCTTCACGAGTAGAAGGGACCTATAGTTTTTTGCCGATTCCGAACGGCGCAATTTGAGAAGCTTTCCATAGACAATTAATACTCTTTGAGTGTTGTCAACAACTCGAAAGAGGTGGTGCCGTGAAAAAATGCTAGCTGTCCCGTCCGGGGATCGAACCCAGACTTTCTGCGCCGCAGTCGATGCACTTACCGCTGCGCCACGGCGACCACGGGGGAGACACAACTGATCATAATTTACTGCAACGATATCGTTTCCACTTTAATACCACTGCAGAGTGTTTCAATAAGCAGATTGTTGACCATACTGAATAATCCCGGGGGACAAGGGAGTTTCTTGGCTCAGTGTGGTGTTGCATACTGAACCAGGTGCTGCAACCAAAAGAAAGTCGTGATGGTGTTAGAAAAGCATCGACCCCTACCAAGGTGAAGTGATTGCCTCTCAAGCATGAAATTAGTTTGATACTTGGGTCACTGAAAAGTCTAGCCTTGCGTTATCTACGACTCTGAGAAGAATGGATATCGTGTTTTAATGCCATCAAGGCAGATGATCAAGTTAATTTCACATCTCCTCTGATCAGTAAATATAAGAAAAGAAATTCGTTTGTTTCAACACGCAGAAGGTTCAATTCTCGGAAGGGACACCTCAAATTTTTTACGGCATTAGTTCTTTCGAATTGCTGGCAACACTCAAAGAGAACTTTTTGTCAAGAAAAGCGTGTAAGTCCCTAATCTTGAGAGAACAGTAGCATGCACAACCGTAGTAGTTGTTGTAGAAGCTCGGCCCTGGTCCCTTGTGGGCTGTTGTGTCACTCAATTATCTCAATTGTTATGTGTAGCTCGTGTTGTGTACTTCCGCTATATCAAATGAAAAGATACGCTTTCGTATGTCAGCAACTTTTTTTGTGACTTTAGTTTGTTTGAGCGCGCATCAAAGATGGACACCAGCAAAAAGAAAGCGCAAGCCTGAAAATGTGAAATTTCTATTTTTTTGGTCTTATGTCGTTGCTGTTAATGTTTAGGCAGGTGGCTTAAGTATGCGACCTTATGTGCTGCCAGGTCATGTCTTGTGGGACAAGCCTATGACCTAAGACTTTAAGAGGTCTTAGAAGTTCGACTAGTGAGTAATTTGTGAGATCGCGCAAACATCTTAGGCGTATTAACGTGTGACAGAGAAGGATTTTTGCTTGTTTCTTGTCCATGACTTTTACAAAATTCATTTAATGAGGGACAAGTCCTATCCCGTGCTAACCAATCACCGGTTACAGCACTCACAATCATACTGATATCTGCTGTTTATCCAACAGAGATTCATCGAATGCGATCGCATCTGCATGTATTTTTGGTTTTCAAGTGTTGAGTGTAATGTCTGTTTATGCAGAAAGGGCGTATTTGTCAACCCACAAATCTAGGTGTGCACCGCAGCTCATAACTTGTTGAAAAATTGAATAAGACTGACTTGAAAGCTGTTGTAGACCATAGAGATGATGTATGACTTGCGTTCAGACAGTCCTTCGCGAATGGTCAGTGAAACACTCTGCAGTGGTAATAAAGTGTGAACAATATCATTGCAGTAAATCATGAGCAGTTGTGTCTCCGTCGACTCTGTTCCTTCAATTTCGATTTCAAAAATTCACCACACTCTGTAGAGTCCTTTGTTGGAAATGCCAATAAAATCAGGAAAAGCGTTACATCTAAAGACTGATTCGATTTTTCAAGAGTATAAGACTAATTAACAATAAAGGCTTGAGGTGTGGGTATCACACACTATACCATGGATTTTTCCAATCACTGCTGAATCGCAACAACAGTGACAGCGAATGACAACAATGGTGAAGTTGGTGAATGGCATATGCAACGACCTGGAATGTCTTCCCCTTGTTAAGTAGGAGTGATAGGACATCATTATACCGTGAGCTCTCCTATGGCCAACCCCTTTAATTTTAAAATTCTTCTTCTACTTCTGTGGCCAGCACAATCTGCTAGCTGAATCCAGTTGTGCACTTCAAGTGTGTTGAGGTCCTTCTCTACTTGTGTGCGACACCTTAGCCTGGGCCGTCCACTGTTGCGTTGTCCCAATGGCTCAGATTCGAAGACTTTTTGGGGCCGAAGCAGTGGTGTCCATACGCTCTACAAGGCCTACCAATCTTAAGCGTTGTATCCGAAGACGCTTTATCAGGCGAATGTCGCTGTAAAGCCCATCGAGTTCATCATCTTGTCTCCAGATGGCATCAAAGCATTCAGGACAAAAACTCACATGCAAGGGGTCACCTTTGGCCAATAGACTGTATTGCCGTATTACCATCAGGAAAATTAGAAGTCACAGACGATAGGGATTCACCAGATTTAACTTCGAAAATTCGCAACATATCTGATTCTGGTACTCCAAATGTACTCTGGGAATACAGTACAGGTTAATTAAAAACCTGTAACAGCTACTGTCAGCATTTTCTTCAACACCAAAAGTGAAAAATTCGTTTGCGCTCAAAATTAAGAACTTAAGGCGGGCTACGAAAAAGATTCTGCTCAAGCAACGTCCGGCAAAAGTTGTCCATCAACTGATTTCCCAGAAAACGTCTCAATTGGGTGGTGCATCTGAGTACGTATCGAACTGCTCTCTTCTATGGCGTATAGGTTTGAGCAACAGTTTAGACGAATTATTACGACAGTTGCCCTGCCCTCAGACAGAAACGCTCGTTTTACAACGAAATTTACAAAAACATACAAATCACCTAAATCTGAACTAAAGACTGAAATGAATTTAAAAATATTGAAAAACAATTCCAAACACTCACCTATTAATCAACATACTATCGATGATGCTCTGCTCTAGCTCGCTGCGTATCGACGCCAGATGCCCGCCCATCGCCACGCATGTCTTCTCACCCTCGCTCCATGTCTGCGCCACCGCGACGGCGGTCACGCAGAACTGCTGAAGAGCTATCCAGCCGAAGGCACAGTTTGCGACAATTTCCGGAATCGGTTTTGTAACATATGACAAGTAAATTGACGGCAGTTGAGTGAGCAGTTCCTCCTCGTCCTTGACGATGCCCGTCTTTCTGCGTGCCCCACCTTTCAGCCTGCCCGGTCGGGTGAGATGAATGTTCAGCGTGTTCCCCGAGGACTCGACGAAGAATCCGCTGACCTCGCTGGAATTATTTACACAGTGCGACCACTTGGCGGTCTCGCTTTCGAAGATTTTTATCACAACTCCCTCGCAGGTGGTGCGCACGCCGCCGAAGGGGTTCTCGCTTGGATTGAAGTCGCCAGCACTTCCGGTATCTAGGGGGCCACGCTCCGGCGGGGTCAGGTTCCGGCGACGGGTCGTCGTCCTATTAACGAAGTCGTCGCCCGCGCTTAAAGATAAATTAACAATATTGGGTTCGATACTTAGGCCTAAACTCGTGTATATCGTGGCGGCGTCGTTCGCAGACGATTGCGTCGCCATGGTCGAGGACGTGGGGCTGAAGGAGGAGGGGGACGAGGAGGGTGCCGCTAGTGTTGTGACCACGCTCGCGGAGGCCGCTGACTTGGCATGCAGCACGTCGCTGTCGTTGTTCGTGATCAGCTGCAGCTGGATGCGATTGCCGTAGGGCAGGTGGATCCGAAAGAAGCAGTCGAGCGAGTCGCGCCGTGTCGGGCGCACGAAGAACTGGCCACTCTCGTTGCTTGACGACACGTTGTAGCAGAAATCGACTAATTTGTAATTCAGACTAAACATGGGGGTTTTGTAAATCTTAAGACTAGTGTTTCGCAACTCGTCGAAGTGGTACGTCCGCTGGGCGAGGCTGAGCTCCTCCAGCTTGCCGCACAGCTGCGCACGATCTGTGAACTGCAGGTAGCCGCCGCTGCTGCACGGCACATTGAGACGCGTCAGCTCGACGAGGATGCCCGGTGGTAGCTGGCCCAGAGTGGCCATCTGGAAGGACGGAAAGTGCACCGTACAATCGGTGCTGTAGAGTGGTAGCGCTGTGTAGTCCAATGAGCCGGATGTCGCCTTCAGCGTTAGTTGACAGTCTGCGGGAGAGAGTGGATGATGTGGAGATGATTTGTGAGGTGTGAAGGAGTGCGAACCTTTTGCAATCTTGTACGAAAAAGTTTTCTTGAGAACCACTTGCGTTGCTCGGCTGCCGTTTACTTCCTTGGTGGGACGAAAAAATATCCTGCAATGTACGCAGCATTCATGAGAGTCCCCGATGGGGAAAAGGCGACATTCACTTACCTGAACTCGACAACGTCGCTCTTGTCGCAGAACTCATTCAGGATCCATAAATTCTGAGACTGTGTCCTGCCACCGGCATCGGCATTCTGCACATTCCTTCCGCGCCACGTATTCTCGCCGGCGCATTTCGTGTCACCGTTCGTCTCCTCGGCGTTCTCGTCTAAAAAATTCCCCCCGTCGCCGGACCACTGGCTGGAGAATGGCATGAAAGTGTTCACCGCATTCTGGCGCTCCCTGGTGAATGGATTTGCGGCAGCGGCGGTGTTAGTGTTTGTGGCCTCCACCGCCTCATCCTCCTCCTCCTCCGCGGAGGCCAAATTTACGCCGTTCACACTCTGGGATTGCTTCATCCATGAAATTGGCCACTTGTTGCCCGAGGAGTTATCCACGAAGTGTCCTCGGTCCTTGGCGCCACCGCCGCCACCTGTGGAGATGGTTTGGATGAAAAAGTCCCCCGCCAGTGGAGAGCCGTCGCCCATCAGCGCGGTCGTCAGTCGGACTGAAACGAGAGAAAGAGAGAGAGAGAGAGCGAGATGAACAATTTTGCAACACAACCATGTCCTTGCCGCTGATTATATGGAGAGAACGAGTGTGTGACGCGGGACCGATTCAATAAAGTGAAACCATAATCCGAAATCACTGTGGCAAATATGACAAAAGGATCATTTGCGGATACATCGTCGGCACACACGAGGAGCAATTGTTTCCACGGCAGCCTGGCGCTTGGTGGATCCGGTGCTAGCGAATTCCATGGAAGTGCACAAGTGAAGTGTAGAAATCGAAAAAAGAAAAACTAGAAATGAGCAGAGGAGAAGGTTGACTGCGCTCTTCTGGTCGCCATTGTGGCTACATCCTCATTCTTGTCATTGTCCTCCACCTCCTCCCACCGACCACAATATAAGCTGCCAGTTTTCTGCTTATCCCCGAGGCAGCTCCTCTAAGCTTTTTCAATGGATTTCGTGAGTGACGCTGGATGATGTGAAAGTGAAACGTATGTGCATGTATGTGTGTGTGTGTATGAGTGTGGGAACAATTGCCTCGATTAACCCGCACTTTTGTCTGGAGTTTGGAGAAAGGAGACGGCTCTGGCTCCGGGTCTGATTGGGAATTCGATTGCGTGCCAATGTTCGCGGAATTAAAATGGACTTAGAGGATAAGCCGCGCCACGGAATTGTGTTAAGTCGGGTCACACATTAGTAATGGGGAAGACATCCCCACGAAATCGAGGGAAGTTTAAAGTTCCACGGTGGCTAACGGGAAAAATTTTCTGTGTCAAGTGGGTTTATGCAGTATTCAGGAGTCTTTGACAGTCTCATTTCGTAACCATGTTCATGAGACACTCGTGCTTACAGAGAGAGGGAATGGTGGATGTATTACAAAGTCTGTTGAAAGGATGAGGCAAGGCATTAATTTTTCGTGTGAATCGGTTTGAATACCTCATGGCTTACATTGTGTGACGAGGTTGGGGACTTTTGCTTGTCCAGGAAGAATTTTTAAGTCACTTTTGAAACGAAGAGGATATGCACTACGAGTTGAACACACGAATGCTTGCGTTTTACAGGACTCAAGGGTTTTTACACTTCTCTTGAAATGAGTGTATGAGGGCAATTTGGTATTTATCTCCTTGCTGCACTCATTTCATCACGGCAACGAGACTGCAGCTTTTAAACATCTGTTGCACGACAGGTCACCTTTTGAAGGATATTTTGTCTTTTTTGTGGAATTCTTTTGTTCCATTGGAGAAGCTGGAGGGAAGGATATTCACACAAAATGTGTTTAAATATTTCGAAGGGGTAAAGACAAAATACCGAGATCCAATATTCCAAAATGCTAAAATTTACCAAAACGAAGTCGCGGAAGAAATCTTTTAGAGGAGTAGTTATGGTGGGGGGTTATGTGTTCTCCTGCTTATGGTCGCTGGTCCAAGCAGCGCTTATGTAGGTGTCAAATTTTTCCATTCACTTCTCGTAACATTTTCAAATTTCAAAAATTTATTCTGTTTGGGATTTTTGAAATTTTGTTCATTACGCGAGTTTTTAATTTGTAGGTCTTGAGAATTTCAAAAATTGCCTTTCGGTTTTTGTAATTGTGGAATTCTGACCGCCTCCGTATTCCACCTCTTTGCAGCATAGTCGCCACTACTTGTTAGAGAAAAGGTGCAGTTTGATGGCTTAGTATCTCGGACTGCATCAGCCGAAACAAAAGCGGTGGTTAAGCTTTTCTTGTAAAACTGAGAACCTCTTTGTAGAAGTGACGTCTAATTTATTGCCAGGGCTGACCGAAATCTGACTTCCCAGGCTGCCTTTCATTCGCTAACCTTGTAAACTTTGCTCAATTCACACAACAATATAGTTCAGTGGCTATAAAAAGAGATTTGTAGCCGGTTCAAGTAAGTTTCTTTCTAAACCCGTTGGCAGCAAGCGCCTTGTGCCCGGAGACTAAGCTTATTTAAATTTATTTTATCGTCAAAGCAGCTTTGAAGCTCTAAAGGCTGGCTAAGAATGCTTTAACTGCTGCTTGAATCCTTACATAGAATTGGATTCAAGTATCTTATCAATGTCGTGTATTTTAGGTTGAAACGCAGTCAGACTAGCCTAGGGTGCAGAGGTCCAAGAGATCCATGTTTCCGATGATGTTCCGATAACTAGTGAGAAACCAATTGCGATACAGATTCATAGGATCGAATGGAAATCGTTCCAACAAACATACAAGTCAGTTATGGCTTAGCCAAGACAAAGTCTACATTCACAAAATTTTGTATTTTTTTTTTCAGATTTTAAGGTTCATCGGTGTAGAAACTGAAAGAAGGTTGAGATTTTCAAATTTTGACGTTAATCTGTTTAGTAATGACACTTCGAAGCAAAGAGTCTTAAACTGAACCTCCAGTTTATTTCGAAAGATCTGTCGATGAGCATATCATACGCTGGGATACGTTGTTATTTACAATTTCCCCTGAGTGATTCGAATTGCAACCAACTTCAGACTTCAATCAGTTCATGACAGTGAGCTCAAATTTTGACAAACTGCAGATAATTTTATTGTTTACAAGCCTTTCAAAAGGCGTCTTATTTGTGATGAAAAATTCTAATCCGCGATGGAATTTAAGCGTCATACATTGATTTAATTATATTTGGCTGAAAAACCACGAGTTAGCACCTCAACTTGAATAAATCAGTTTGATAGGTGATACTAGCAGCGTTGCAAGACACTATGGAGGTGGTTCGATGCGAAATCTGCATCGAAGTGGATGATAAATGGTGAGCTCAACATGTCGTTGAAACTGATGCGCAACACATGCTGAATTTCTTTTCTTCCGATCGCCTTGGGTCTGCCGAGCAGTTGCCTACATGATGAAATTGCATCTAATGCACGCCTTGGAAGTATTAAACATAGCACTTGAAGGAATAGTTGCCCTCGACACCGTCGCCTTACTTTGCCTACCCCTTTGAGTAACTCCCGTAACGGCACTGAAAAATCTCATATACTCGTAGGCAGCTTGCATTCATGATCTTCTTCTTATTCGGCCATTACTCAAATTTCATGACCATAGGTAAGAGTATTAACAAACGTTTCGTTAAAAACCGATAACGTGGCTTTGAAACCAAGCCCCTTCATTCCCTCCTTCAAAATGGTTCAACTTGGATAACTCTACAAGGTGGCTCAATTGTTGTTCCTTTTATCACTTGTGGGAAATAAACTTTTCCACCGGTTTCAATGCGACTCCACTAATATGTAGAGTGCAATGGACAGGTGTTTTGGAAATGACCGTAACATTGGATTTGTCCACTTTTATCTTCAGCCCAGTATCAGGTTATGGCCATAAACGCATCGAGCGCACGAGGAAGTTGTCTCCCTAAGTCATCTGTGAAAAGAAGATTGAATGCCCCAGTGTGAAACTCGCACCGACTGCGCTGCAACATCCAGTCCATACATATGGTGAAAAGGATAGGTGGCAAGACGCACTCTTTGCGAAGGCCAATGCACAAGATGAAAAGTATTGATTTCCTACCGTTAACCCTAATAAAGATGCTACAGTTGGTGTAAAGAGATGTTGAGTGACACTCAACAGAGTTCTAGAACTACATAGCTCTAGAAAGGGAATCCAAAACCTTAGCGTAGCCCTTACCGGAAAGACTTAAAAGAGATATGTCCCTGTGATTGGAGTAGTCTCACTTGTCCCTCCTTTTTGATAAAAGGAACAATCACTCCAGTTTGCAAACCCCAGGTGTCTCGCCACATTCCCAGGCCACTTTAATACGCGAAAGAGACTCAAGACTCCCTCTTTACCCATGGCTTTAAGCGTTTCATGCTGGATTTCATCCACAGCGGCGGTCTTGCCAACTTTTAGCGATTGAATCAACAAAGTGACTTCGACAACTTTATTCTCCGCCCTATTTAGGACAACAGGTCTGTCACCATCGGTGGCCTGTTCGGGATTGAGTAGCTCAATTTGCGCAAGATGTTCACATCATTCCAAAGAAGCGGACCATCTTTGGATTTGACTCCTTCGATGATATTGAACTTCCTTCCTCTGAGTCCACGAATGTTTTGCCAGAACACTTTTCTTCGCAAATCTCTGGTCGCAGGGAATATTGTCGAAAAAACTAGACACGCTGGCTCAAACAACAATTTAGAGAGCATTGGAGAAGAATTTCAAAAATTACCGTTGCATTGAAAATTGTTTAAGTAGAACTGGGTGAATAAAACCATGACTCAACCTTTCACATTCGTTGTTGTTTAAACGCTTCCTTCGTACAAATGAATAAATAAGACGAGGCCATGACAATTTGGAGAACCAATAGCACCAATTACATATAATATATCCATGTCAAGAGCCAGCGTTAAGTACGGAGAAAATGGAGTCGTTGTGAAGTTGAAGTCGTTAAGAAATAAGATTCTTGAGCCCAAACCCTAAGAGGGATTGCACTTAGACGATGACTGAGACGAAGTATATTTGGAACACGTCCGACTTCTGATATGTTATTGTCCTCCTTCAATGACGCCATTCCCTTCTTTGGAGAGTTTGAGGATCTAAAAAGCCGTGAGTTGATGCAGGTCCTGAAATACGTATAAAGTGGATTGGCGCTGAGGTGTGGAATATATCACAAGTAGGTCTCAAGTTGAGAATTTGTTGTACAGCTTATGTTACCCTCCGCAAGACCACACTAGACTCATTTTGAAAGTTAAAGTGGAAAGCGGGCCTCACCGAAAGGATATTTTAAAATATTTCATAACAACAAAGCTCTTCTTAACAAATTAGTCTCTTATTCACATTTTGGGACGTTTTTCCGCAACTGATTTGACCACGTTCGACTTCCCTCTCCACAGAGAAACAAACATTAGTCTGTTAAAAACATAAATCATCAGTTATCCGTCGCTCTCATTCCAATTAATTATCCTACAAATACTTTAGACCAATACATTCAGGTTTCCTCATAAAACCACACAATTTCTGGAGCAACGTAAATCACTCTCAGCACAAGAGGCGCACTCAAAAGCCGAAAAACAAACCATTGACCTAAGCAACTTTCAAGGACTCGCGGCGCCGCTCAAAAGGTAACACACACAAACTCTCTCCCTCACTCACACACCCATTCAAATCCCGCACACCGCACTACAACCGCGAAGTAATAAAATAAAAGGGACTTACAGGAGTTAAGCCCCACCGCTCAGTGCCGTTGCTTGCATTCAAAATTAAAATAATTATTAATGCATTGCATCCGCTGGCAAAACACTCCCCCCGCGGCTCTCACCTCCCGCTGACGGGGAAACAATCAACAAATAGAAACTTATCCGCTCCGCGGCGTGGCAAGGAACAGGACGAGCGCAGCAGCGTTTTTCATTCGCCATACCCTTTGTTTCGTCTCGGAAACTTTTTGACGTTAATTTCATTAAACGGGAATTTCACCACAAGCTGACGCCACTTCCGTCTCCGTCCCCCTCTCGAGACGCGCAGCTCAACTCGAAAAGGGGTTAATCCCTGCGGTCGCATACACATACATCTTATTGGGCCGGCAGTGGCGTGGGGGATGGCCTCGTTTTCGCTTGACAGAGTCTTTGGCATCCTAGTCAATGACCCACGACGATTTATTTCTGACATCTATTGCCACAGATCCCCCTCACATGGTGGTGGCCAACGGCACACGGGGTGGGCCGATGTCAATGTTGGTTTAAGAAGGATTTCCGAAATTGAGATGGCCTTAGAAAATTCCTGCGGAGCCTTATGAATAATTCAACACCCGTCCGAAGACAATCACTGTGTTTATAGGTCGATCTCGGAAACAAGACGCCCGGCGGGTGGCTGCGGCAAAGGAGTTTGGACGCCTAGGGCAGACCGTTCAGGCTGTAAACCTTTGAGGGGATATTAAATAGCCTGCGGTGACGCGCCAAATGAATGGCTGAGTGGAAGGGTGAAGGAGAGGCTCCTCCAGGCTGAAGATAATCTGTAGTTTATGACGACTCAAGGGGTGCAGTCGAGGTGTCGGTTCCATTTAAAACTGCTTTTTGTTGATGGCGGACGTGTGAAATGAGATGATCCACCATGAGCAAATTGAATGGATTCTAGCTGAAGTTGATTGAAAATTGAATCGTTTCGGAAATGAGAAACTTCATAATGGCGCCCCACAGCAGATCCTTTTGTCGTCTTAACGCTTCCTTCGCCCAAATCCCCGAAAGAAGCATTGTTTGTGCAGGTCTTTGTTGCACACGATCCGCCATTCCCCTCGACAATGCGCTCTGGCACACAGCATGCATTCGACTCAAAGTGTTTCACGCTTAAGTGAACGGTAAAATTTTACGGAACCCTTTTCATTTCGCTTCGCAGAGGCGCGCATTCATGTACCGCCTGCCATGTGCCAAATTATTCAGTTGCAGCGCTGAGTAAATTCCATTTCCATCTCCTTAATCAAAAGTGCTTACGCTATAAGCAGGTTGTGCTGGAGGAGCCGCACCCACGCGGATGACGTGGAGTTCATGGGATTTTCTGGGATATTTTGTTTATCTGCTTTTTCGGTACTGGAAGAGTGGGGGGGTGGGGGGAGGATCATCTGTTTCATGTAGGATGCGCTCGTTGAATAAGATGAGAGATGAATTTGAGAACGAATGAAACTAGAATTTAACCCCATACTGGAGGGATTCAGTTTGGCAAGAAGGGGATGAGAATTTGAATTTAAAAAGATGGGATTTTCATTTTTCACATTCTTATTTTTTTCAGAAAATACTGTGCTCCTAGAAGATTTTACTTTCAGATGAAATATGCACCCAAGTAGATAGACAAGTTGGTGACTTAAGGAACACACATTGTGCTGCCACCTCAGAATTCGATGGATCGCTCTTATAACCAATCAAAGTTAGAGCGACTTGAACCCGTTGAGGTGCTAATTGGCGATCGTGCAACGGAGATCGTGTCAACAATCAGAGAAAACAATATCCGAGGTATGTACTTTTGGGGCGAATTATCTCCGAGCGAGTTCAGGTGAGGTTTCAAAGTGTAGAGAAGTACTCTTAGTTGGCGAGGATTGTCTTAGAGTTCTGGTATTGCCTAAGTCTTCTTTTATTTCTTTGTATACCATTCCATTTCCGGGTGGTATTAGTAAATAATTGGCGCTCTGATGTTCAGCAAGTGAACCAAGATTGCTTGAGGAGGACATTTGCAGTCTACTGAATACATAGGCAGGCTGTTGAACAATAACAAAAGTTTTTTGAATGACAGAAGGTGATCCAAAGGGAAGCCAAAAAGTTCTAGAGTAATTTAAGATTCGAACATATCTTTAAAGGCCATTCACATATCTACCGATGTTATTATAGGCAGCCATATAGGCTGGCTGGCTGGTTAGCTGGCTAGCTGGCTATATATGGGTATCAAGAAAATCTGTGGTCGCCGTGGATTAGTGGGTAAAGTGCATCGACCCACATGCAAAAGGTCTAGGTTCTATTCCTGGACGGGAAACCTCGAATTTTTTCACGGCACTACCCCTTTCGAATTGCTGCCAACACTCAAAGAGTATCAATTGTCTATGAACAGACTCTCAAATCTCGCCGTTCGGAGTCGGGAAAAAACTGTAAGTCCTTTCTATTTATGAACAGTGGCACGCGCAACAAGACTAGTTGTTGTAGAAGCTAGGAAGCTTAGTCCCTTGTGGGCTGTAGTAACTCAATTATTATTATCAAGAGAGTCTAAGCGAGCAACATTCGAATGCGTGGTGGAGTGTGATAGTGCGATGTCCATAGAGCACGCAGCACACCATGTCTTCTGCGTAGAATGGTATTTAATGGCGTGTCCCATGTCAAATTGCGATTGAAAATTACGTCCAAGTTTTAAGCACTATAAACATATTCTTCAATGACATTATCAAGTATTACTTGCGGAAAATAAGATATGTTTAATGTATTTTTAGAAATGATAAGGCATTTAGACTTTAGAATGAGACCATTAGTCTAAACAAAGGTAGATATATTGTTTAGATCGCCATTAATGCGGCAGACACAGTCGTTACTTAACCACAAGAGAGCTCCTAAGCAGTTGAACATAATCTGTGTACTTATGGCTGGAAGAAGATGTGTTACACATGCAGAAAGTTCATTTATTTACAAAGAAAAACATGGCGGACCAAGAACGAATCCTTGACGCACTCCTCAAAGAATTGCTAGAAATGTAGAAAGGGGTGTTCATTACTTTTACGGCTTGCATTATTCCGAAAAGATAGGATTTTATCAGTTTCCCAGATGTAGTTAAAAAATTGTACATACGTGAGAGTTTCTAACTGAGTAATGATCAACAGTGTCAAATCCCTTTAAGTATTAATAAATGTTTATTCATCCTAAACTAATGTTTGTCTTATGTCCTCGATGACACTCGCAAGGGCAGTTAAACAGCTGTGGTATTGTCTAAAGCCAGACTGATGCGGCGACAAAACGTTATTCCTAAGAAGGAGACCAGTAATCTGTTTTTGAACAATTTGGATGGAGTGTTGAGATGGGTCTAAAATCATTAGTGCTAGATTTCTTTTTAATAGGAATGACTTTAGCCAGTTTCCACTGGTCGGGAAATGTGCCTGTAGTTAAAATTGTATTAAAAATGTGAGTTGAGTATGGTTGCAGAGTCGGAAGCAGGACTTTTAAGAAGTTCGGATGCCTATCATCGATCCCATCTGTGTCTGTGGACTTGACACCCTCATGATCTCCATGATCTGCATAATCATGCCCATCGTCATAAGGGCGTAAGAGACAGTGGTGGCGCTACGAATTCTTGATTCAGCAGATCACAATCAACACCATCAAGGCTATCAAAACCCTTGCTCCTTGTTACCCCATCTCAGGCAAATTTTTCCATAGTTTTGGACCACACAAGTTCACATTGAGGTGGATGGAGTAAGATTCCAGATCATGATCAGATTGGGCACTATGGCTTAAAAAGCATTGTCATTTAATGATCTGACCTCTGGGATTATACTGAAATATATGATTCCAAGCATTTGTAGTCCAGACTCTGTCCCAGTTTGTTTCCTTGGAAAAACTCTGTCTAGTCTACATACAGAGAGTATGCTTCTTGGTACAGAAAGCCCACGTTTCAAGTTAGAAAATCATATTACGTTTATTTTCAAAACTCAGAATTTAACAAGTGAAACTCCTCTTTTTTGAAACGATAAAACAAACCTGTGCAATCTCAACACTTGCAACAGCTACCTCTGAATAATTTATTTCCCAGAAGTCGCCAATACATCCAACCAATCTAAAAGTATTCCCTCCCATTCAGTGTCACCTAAACAAACACAAAATTGAAAAGGAAACCCCTTGATTGTATCAAAAATCACGCAACAAGTCTGCTGACCACCACCTCTGTCAACACAACAGCTCCACTCCGGCACATCGTGTGTAGAATGCGGTGTGTTTGGCACCCTGGCACGTTCAAAACACAAAAAATAATCTCATCTGCAGCAAACCAATCGAACCGATTACAGCGACACAGACACCGACTAAGCACGTCATCAAATTTCATACCAGCGTCGGGCGCCATCTGTCACAACAAGCCGAAAGACAAACTTTTCTCTGTCCCTCCGCACTGTGACAGATTGCCATCGTGCTGGAAAAAATGCTGCAGCATCACTCGATTTCATCATAGCGGCAGGGCTCCGCGTGGACCATTTGTCCTCATAAATGTTGCTCATACGCCACCTGCCACCGGAATGCTGTACAAAAATTCGTTCCCTCGCCGATGGCGCTCTCGTCTCGTCGGTTTTTGCTCCGCTTTGTTCGGATTTCATTAGAATCCTTGTAATCGCATGTGCCGGCGTGTGTGTGTGTGTGCATGGGGAGGGAATGCAACAGAGTGTAATCCTCTAGAGAAATCCAACGTTCCGCACTGCAATGCATCGTAATTACTCTTGGGAGCCGTCTGGCAACTGGGTCCTGTGGGGACTGGCAGCACACGCCCGCTGCATGTGTACATGTGTGCTTGTGCGGCAATAATTTTCATAGGTAAACATCCTGGCGATTGTGACAGGATACACTCGTACATAAAAAGTTTATTAATGAAAAAGTGTGAGCTCATAATGCCGGGCGAAAGTTTCCCTAAGCTTATTAGCGACGTGGCCGGGATATCCTTTCCCCTCCCTCGACGTGTTTGCCGACAGGATGTAATGAAACTTTTGTTTGTGCTCGAGTGCAGCACCACCGGGGTGAATGCGAACGCACATCTGATGACGAGAACACACCCGCTGGGGATGCACTTCTGCTCATATGTGCCATCGTCGCGGCCATGTTGAACTTTGATTTAATTTCTCCACCGTCGACGGCGTGTTGTTTTAAATCTCCTCCAGGGACTTGGCCAACTGGTTCAATGTCCCTATCAGAGTCATTCGGATGGACTGTCGGTGAATAGCTGCAGAGTCGAGGAGCCGAAAGTTTCGCAAACCGGCCCGACCCCTCCTCCGGAGTTCCTTAAAGTTTGGGCGCTAGGTTGAAAATTAAAGTTTCGTCTCGTGTCGACCGTCACTGTGAGGGACGAGTACGTTTACGTCGTCGTTTTTTTTTTTTTTTGCCCTGCTTCGTTGCCCCCCGGTCTGTGCATCCTGAGGTGATTCGCAATAAGTCGGCCGTAATGAAACTTACTTCCGAGGAGAATGGACAAACTTTTGATAATAGGCTTAAAGGGGATGTAATGAGAATTCGATATTTTACGAGGAGCTGCTTGCATAAAAGGATACGAAGGGTTTCGTGCGAATCGAAGCTGCGTGGGTAACTCCGCCTTTGGTTCAGTGTGTGAAGTGGGAGGGGGCGTCCCATTGGAGCGATTTCAGGCTGAGTGCGACACGGTTCATCAGATTTTATAGCATTCTTTGACCTTTTTGAATATTTGCGATTAGGATGTGCACTTTTGGTGATATTCCAGCGGGGAGTCCGTGAAGGACTCCATTGAGGAAATTGTTAATTTGGCAGTCAGTGAAGAAACTAGCGAAAGAACTGTGATGTTTGTCGCTCTATTCTAAAAGAACAAAATTGGTTGTCTTTATATAGGGCGCTTTTTTCTGCTCCATGCCAAATTTTTGATGATTCCAATTTAAGCTTGGATAAAATCTGTAGGCTCGTATTTGACAGTCGTTAATAACACACTTTTTAATAATAATTGAGTGGCACTACAGCCCACAGGGATCAGGGTCGAGCTTCTACAATAACTACTCGTGTTGTGCGTGTAACTGCTTTCTCACGACCAGAGGAGACCTACATTTTTTTGCCGACTCCGAACGGCGAGATTTGAGAGGCTTTTCATTGGCAATTGATACTCGTTTAGTGTTGTCAGCAATTCGTAAGAGGTGGTGCCGTGAAAAAAATGCGAGGTTTCCTGTCCGAGAATTGAACCTAGACCTTCTGCGCACTTACCCACTAAGCCACGGCGACCGCACGCTACAATTTACAATGGCAGGGCAGCTTAAAATGTGAATAGTTTGTTTTTGAAGATGATAATGGACAATATGTCTGATTCCGTTCCGGTGATTTTAAGTTTAAACCACGCTGCGTACAGACAATTGTCAAAAATGTTGATATACGAGGGCTGTCTGATAAATAACCGACCTCAATGTGAAGCTAGCGGCACAAGTGAAAAAAAAGTTTCTACTTCAAATTGTGCATATTATAATAGCTACTCGCCAAAATTTCAGAAATTTATCTTGCACCATTATCTGTTGACAGTCGTTTTTGTGAGTGTATTTCGGCCCTCGTAATTAGGAAAATCGTTGAGGTCTACACGCCATGTGAGGCCTGTCTAGACTGTACAGATGCTAAATATTTCACAAAACACACTTTGGAACCACTTGAATGAGGCTGGATACAAAAAAAAAAACTCAATGCATGACGGCCACATAAGTAAATACGAAATAGTCTTATGGGACGAATTTCTTTCTGGAAATGTCTATTGAATTGCCACAAAATCGGCCAAATTTTGAAGCGGATGATAACTGGTGATGAAACAACATGCAGTGAAAACAATGGTGGTCGAATGGCAAGCTATACTTCAACCAGGATTGCTCGGTGTTTGAAGAAAACGATAGGGAATCAAACTACTCCGCTACGTCGAAAGTCTTCAATCGATCGTGTATTGTCATCAATTAGACCATTTTATGGAAGCAATTAGACCGCCTGAAGGAAGCAAGCTCAGAAGCCAATAGCCAATAGAAGAGGAATTGTTTTTTTTATCAGAATAACGCCATGGCACACACGTCGAAAGTTACTCGCCAGAAGCTTTGTTTTTGAGTATTCGGTTCCACAGTATAGTTTGAATTTAGAACAATGGTCAATAGTCCTTCATAAGGTAAACATCTTTGGTGAAAAATTTGAAAATCTATTGCAATCGCTTTTTGATCATAAGAACCAGGGTTTCTGTGAGAGAGGTATAGGGTGGCTTTTAGCGACGTTACATTTTCAACTCTTTTTTTACAGATGATGCATGACTCGTCTCAAACTGTTTCGTTACGTTTGTTCAGTATTATTTGCAAGGTATCATGCAAAGATTTACATCGCAACACTGTCTCAAAATTATTTAGCTATATTGCGAAGTTCGCCGTCATGTGATTCGGGGGTTTACGGTGAGTATAATGTTCTTGTGACACCAAAAGTAAGGATAGCATTTGCAAATTTGAATCCCAGTTTACATTAGTGGATGACACTCGACTGGTTAAATTACATGTAGCGCTGTAACTGAGAGTGTACGTAAGTCCCTCGACGAATAGATTACTCAGAAGCTTGGCCATTTGAACTAACTATGTAAATTTAAGCACATGGTCCTGGAGAGATCTAATCGGCGGTACGAACTGTACAACTGAACTGAAATGATTTTGGTCAGCAACTTATTTCAATACGAAAATTTGGCCGCCTACATCATGAGATATCGCACCTTTTTACTATTTTCCTTCGGGATATGGGAAATCTAAGGTCTTCCGGAATATGACAGCTACGACTGACGCCTTGGAAGCCAACATTGCACGTGTTATCCGCGAATACCAATCACAAATGGACAACCTCAGATGTATTAATGGCCAACATTAAAACAATATTATTTTAAGGAAGTGAATGGCATGCATTGTTCTTTTAACCAATAAAACAAATTTTATGTCTACTTTCAAATTTATGTTTTTTGTTTTACATTACCAATCAAACCTCACTATGAATCAGCCTTCAACAGCTTGTAACACATAAAATGTCAGATTAGTTTGTCAATTATACACTAGTGACTTTATTTGTCGACTCGAAAAAGTTTTCAAAGGTTGCTTTGACTTTTGCTTGGTTTCGGAACATTTTTGACGAAAAAATGACACCGGTCTGCGGTGTGGATGATAATCCACTCGAGATATATCGGGGGTAGAGAGATGGAGACTCTTCAGGCAAAACTAGTGTAGTTGCTTTTTGAGTCTAAAGAAACATTGATTGACAAGAGTGATACTTGACAAGAGTGTTACTTGGATAATGTTCTCCCTCTTTACTGCAGAGTCAAGAAAGCCCTTAATTAGCAAAGTTTTCTTCTGCCTATTACGACTCACTGTCCGAGACGTGGATGCTGTGTGTCTTATGCTTTGTTTTGGCCTCATCAACCGCAAGACACATCTTGGAAACTTTTATTCTTATCCCATCTATAGCCTATAGCCTAAGCCATCAAGGCTTGTTCTGTTCTTTCAAATATGGCAATGCCATCCGCTCTAGAAAGCAGCTGAACTTAATTTTGAAATATCGTGCTTCTGGTGCTGACTTGTGAGTTTTACGCGATCCCTTCTCAAAAGAATGCTGAAAAAGTCGCATGATAGCGCTATGCCAAAGAGCCCTTCAGATAGTGAAGGTCTCGGTGTGCTCCACTCCGACTTTGAAGGAGCAGTATTGCACTGTATAGCTCATCTCTATGCGTGCTGTCTTGTGCGGCCTTGAAATCGAGAAATAAGTGTTGGGTGTTGATCGATATTTCTTGACCAATTTCCAGGATTTACCAAAAATAAGAAAAGTTATTTTCCTGGCCTTCTCTGTCCTGAAAGTTCAGTGACTAAGAGCTACTAGATTTGGGTGTCTGCCATACAACCCCAAAGGAAGGTTCTCCACTTATTAAGTGAAATTTTATGTTTGATAAAGTGAATGCTGTGTAGCTCAAACAGCACTTTGTTTTTTTTTTTTTTTGAAAAAAAGTTTCGACCTAATGTGCGCATGTTTGTCAGTGTAAGACGCAATTCAAAAAATCAACACTTCGCGTCCTAGCCCGAGAAGAATTTTACTCAAAGAACAAAATCTCCAAAGTGTCATAAAGCTTGCGACGACCTTCGTCAAAAATATCCCACAAAACCAATACGCTCACTTAGACCATCGCAGAAAAGAACAATTTTCTGAATTTGATGTCATGAGGATGCCTAAGCCTAAATGATGTCTGTCAACTAAGACCTCTCGCTGTTTAATTTATATCTCTCGCAGCACTTTTTGTTCAGAATCCCTTCAGATGTGTCTCTCACATGTCATCCAACCGAACGTGACTCATACAAAAATCACCACCCTTCCGCCCCAGCCTGGACACCAGCCTCACACTCGACCGACAAACAAAGTGTCGAAGCGAATGTGGCAAACAAAGCCCCGGACAATAATAAGTGTAATGGCATCAGCATTTCAACAGCAGGTCGTGCCGGCCATAAAGAATGACCACAAAAAGTGAAGCGAACGAACCATAAAAACGTCGACCTCATTGTGATGTCATGTCACCCGTGATGGCGGCCCCTGCAAAATTTATGAATCACGACCTATGTCGTGAGGAGCAAATCCTCCCCCCTCAGCACACGTCATTCGTCCCCGTCGCCGTCATCCCACCGTGGTGGAGCCCCGTCGCCGCGGGCCGATTGCAATTTTCCTTGATAGCGCAACTAATTACAATTGCACGCCGCCCGCCGCCCACCGTCATGAGTCCGCTCCAAGGCGTGCAAAACTGCATAATGCACTAACTATCACGACTTCATCTAATAATTTGAATTATTAGTGCACCAGGCTGGGCACCCTCCTCACCTGGCTGGGTCTGACGTCAGAGCAGTCCACGCCGTCGTCGTCGTCACGTACTTGTTGGTGCACCGAGTGCTCTGTGACGAGGCTGAAGCGATTTTCATGGGAAATCTCCCCGAGGAGGGTCCTTGAATCTGCTCATTTGCCTGGCTGCACGGCGCTGAAAGAACATTTATGTGGTCTGCTCCTGCGGTCCTTTGAATAATAATTGCGAGGAGCGCAGCACTGCTCCTGCCTCCTTTGGCGGTGTACCTACTTGCGTGTGAGTGCTTCTTTTCTCCCTTTCTGCGCCGATCTCTGCCATTCGCCATTGTATTTGTTTTCGCTTTAAGGCGAAGCGCGGACGAGCCATTTCGCATCTCCGTGGCAGAGGCATGCATTTTTTTCCATATTTAAGCGACCGACCCTCTGCGGTGGGCTGCCGTGAATGGCTGTGAATGCGGTCGGATTGTGTACGAATGTAAATTGTTTCCTTTTCGACTGAAGAGCGCGGACGCATGAATGTTCCGCTGGAAATGGCTTCGAGAATTCAATTAACTTGATTTGGCGGCTGCCGGCGGAATGCTGTGTGAATCGACACTGACGCTGTAATTGAGTTGTGCATGGAGATTCTTCAGTCAATACAACGTGATCTGCATGCGAAAATGGGAAATGGTTTGGCAACTGAGAGTCACAGAAAAAATATCAGACGGCGCTGCTAGATGTTGGTTTTTCTTATGATCAGCGTACATCGGGGGATGGACAAGCGAGACTGTGGCTTATGACCAGGTCTTCAGGTCAATTTCATATCACAGTTTGAGAAGGTGGGGATGCCTAAAACAGGAAGCATATTTTTTCCAAAGTGTCAATCGAAGCTGTCGTATTCTTGAAGACCTAAGATTCCTAATATCCCTAGGGAAAATAGTAAAGACGTGCAATACCACATGATCTAGGCGGACAAATTTTCCAAGTTCCTAATTAGATGCTCATGAAAATCATTTCTCAGCAAGTTCACTGTTTCACAGATTGTTTCGTAGCGAAATCTTGTTGAAACTAAAGTTCATTAGGACCATGTGATGCATCTTAGGAAGCAAATAGTTAGTCAACATAGCCAAGCTGCTGAGAGCTAGGTCGTCACAGTCTTCTTAGCTACAGCCACTAGAAACTCTTCACTACGTGCTGGATGTGGTCCTTCTTCCTCTCCTTCTTGTGATCCTACAGTCCGGGGTGGACCTGGGCATCAACCAACATGCTTCTCCAGCTAACACGAACTTTCGTCAGCTGCTTCCAGTTGCGCACTCCAAGTTCGTTGAGGGCCTTCTCCACATGTGTGCGCCACCTAAGCCTGGGCCGTCCTCTGTTGCGTTGTCCCAATACCTCAGATTCGAAGACTCTTCGGGTAGGAGCAGTGGTGTCCATAGGCTTTACATGGCCTAGCCATCTTGCAGGAAGAAATTTTCTATCAAAAAGGACTTCCTCATCGGCTTTTAAGAGCGTCCAAGTTTTTGCGCCGTAAAGAAAGACTGGAATGATCAAGGTGTTATATAAAGCAGGTTTAGTCCTTCGGCAGAGGGCTCTGTGTTACCCAATTGCCCAATGAAACAGCGAATGGAAGGAGTAATTCTGCGTTTGGTGATGTTGTCCCTACTTTCCGGGGAGCCAAGACAGACGAAGTCCGTGCGTCCTTCTTTGATGACGGCATATACTTCCTTTTGCCCTCATTAACCACCAGACCCATTTTAGCCGCTTCCGCTTCAATGCTAGTAAAGGCCTCATTGACGGCGCGCTGTGTTCGTCCAGTTATGTTCGTAGCAATTGAACCGAATTTTGGAAGATCGTGCCTCTGGTGTTGACATATGAGTTACGCAAAGTCTTCGGGTGTGGTCCTACTGGGCCTGAAATTTGCAAATGGTATTGGCAATAGAGGTTTTAGAAGCCTGAACCGTAAGTTGCTCGAATCGTACAAAAACATTTCTCACAGATCGTTACAATATGGCGACTCTGTTGTGGTGTGAGTCCTTCTATGACGACTTGCTTCGACATGTTTAAGAAACGTTTACAGCCACGAAGAATTAACACATCACTAAAGAAGTTCCGGGACTAACCAATAAAAACCCATTTTCTGGACAAAATTCGACTTGTGCGACTCATCAACATAGTTTCCTTCAAGAGTGATACAATCTGTCTAACGCTGCCCTAACATTTTGTTACCTTTTTTATAGAATGATTTATCTTCGGCCTCAAAATAGGCTTCAGCTTCTGCGATCACCTTTTCATTTAAGCCATATTTTTTTCCGGCAAGCATCTCTTTTAGAATGAAGGGAGGTAGAAGTCGCTGGGGGCTAGATCTGCAGAATACGGTGGTTGAGGAAGCAATTCAAAGCCCAATTCGTGCAATTTGGCGATCATAGCCAACGACTTGTGACACGATACATTGTCTTGGTGGAAGAGAATTTTTGGTATGGTACCGGTTCTTTGCAATTTCTTCCTTCAAATGCACCAAAAATGTCATGTAGTATTCGCTGTCGATTCTTTTGCCTTTCTTAAGATAATAATAATTGAGTGGCACTACAGCCCATAACGGACCAGGGCCTAGCTTCTACAACAACTACTCGTGTTGTGCATGCTATTGTTCTTCACAAGTAGAAGGGACCTACAGTTTTTTGCCGATTCCAAACGGCGAGATTTGAGAAGCTTTCCATAGACAATTAATACTCTTTGAGTGTTGTCAGCAACTCGAAAGAGGTGGTGCCGTGAAAAAATGCTAGGTGTCCCGTCCGGGAATCGAACCCAGACTTTCTGCGCCGCAGTCGATGCACTTACCACTGCGCCACGGCCTTTCTTAAGATAGTCGAATAAAATTCCGTGCGCATCCCTTGCTTCCCTTGCTGCTGTCCACTCCGTTGACTGCCGATTTGGCTCTGGAATGTAGTTGTGGACAAAAAGTCCTGTTTATTCTGGCGAAAGAGCTCCAAACAGCTCTCAGAATCATCGATACGTTTCTGCTTTTGGTCCATTCTGAACAAATGCGGCACCATCTCGAAAACACCTTTCTTATGGAGAAATGTTCATTCAAAGTAGTGTTCACACTGCCTTCTGATATTTCTAAGGTGTCAACTATCTCAGGCTTTTTCACTTTGCGGTTTTCCAAAACGATTTTGTGTCCTTTCCTGACGTTTTCAGGTGTAACCATCTCAATTGGCCTTCCAGAGCGTTCAGCATCATTGTTGTCTGTACGGTCACGTTTAAAGTCAGCATAATAATAATAATTGAGTGGCACTACGGCCCACAAGGGACCAGGGCCGAGCTCCTACAACTGTTCGTGCTACTGTTCTCTCACGAGTAGAAGGGACCTACAGTTTTTTACCGACTCCGAACGGTGAGATTTGAGAAGCTTTTCATTAACAATTGATACTCTTTGAGTGTTGTCAGCAACTAGAAAGAGGTGGTGCCGTGAAAAATGCGAGGTGTCCCGTTCGGGAATCGAACCTAGACTTTTTGCGCGGCGGTAGACGCACTTACCACTACGCCACAGCGACCACAGCATACCACCGACAAATAGTTGCTTTTGATACAGAAGAGTCCCTGTAACACTTTTGAAGTCATTGCTGAGCTTGCACGGTTTTTTTTCTCCATCAAAAAGCAGTGTTTAATCAAGTGGCCCCACCTGCATGTCACTCCTAGGACTTATTGAGTTAGGTGTTCAATTAGAAAAAGGAACACATTTTTTTCTGTTTTTGAAACACATACCACAGTGTGCACCGTTTCATACTTTTTCTACCTTCAATATCCACATTTCTCCATCCCTTACTAACGTGTTACAATTCAGACACTCCTTTCAAATGATTTTTCAAAGTCAAACATAATTCCAGTTCCCTGCCTGCTGCGACTCCGAAATGTTTCCATTTAGTCGTTTATACTCATTTTCTCCATCAAACAAACTTCATATAGCAGCTCATACCAGTCCTCTACGTCCTCCCGCTTTCAATAAAACTATCCCCACCCTCGCCTTGTGCACTCCGATGAAGTTTAATGAGACTATATGAAGTTTTTCTTTTTCATTCGTCTCCACTTGATACACGTCGTTATGAAAGTTATAAAAGATTTCCTTTGATGTTGCTCGGCTACAAGTGATGCACGTCGCCACATAAACTCGACTTTATGCGCCTCTCTGCGCAGTCATGTGCTCGGCACACAAAGTTGTTCAATGACTCCGGATGCCTTGGCATTTGTGATGATGATGGAGCGAGGGAATATTTCAATTTTATTAACATCCTAGACAGGCAATGGCCGTTCATCGAAGAGAAGCAACTAAATGCTGCTGTGGGAGGATCATAAGCAAGAGCAGGGAGTTGGCAGAAGAGAAAAGGAAGAAAGTTTCCTGCCTTTCGTCCGTACAAACCGTCATTGAATACCAGTCGGGCTTTTTGTAGCATCCATTTTGTACACCACGAATTCCTTTCCACTCCACTTGACGTGCACCCTCTCGACGTGCCCCCCTTCAGTGCTAGCCTCACAAACTCCACTGAACTGAGTTTAATAACGACGTTGGAACTCGAATCGACAGGCTAATTGCTCCTTGTTCCAGCGGGGGTAATCGAATTAATTTATCGTCGCCAAATCCCTTAAGGAGATTACCGGAAACACATTTACATCCGACAACATCCGACACAGCTCCGGATGCCTCATAGATGGAGGTGGAATGGGGGAAACAAAAACAAAAGACTTTTCCCCGAGTCTAGGACGAAAGAAATGCAATTAGGACGAGAAACGAGAAACGAGAAACGCGCTCGTCCCCTCGATTGGGATTAGACGCAGACGACAACGTCGCTGGCTGCGGTGACGATGGTGATGCCGATGCCGACGGCGGCAGCGGCCGGCGCCTCTGTGGGGAGAGCTAATTTCCAGAATTGACGTGCAATCAATTAATCATTCGAAGGGCGTCACCCATACGGGGTCACTGGATGCAACGCCGTGCGCCCCGGGGGCGTTCACGTATCATTTGAGTGCAAGGAGGTGCTGCACTCTGGAGTGCGCAATCAATCTTCGTTTGTCGAAGGGAGCAGTGGCACTATTTGCCATGCCGTGTCGCGTATAAGGACGAGGAACGATTTAAATGATCCCGTGCTTCAAAATTCCTTCACGGCTAACTGATTTATGGAAGAAATTTCCTTAATTTATCTTATCGCTACCTCGGAGTGAGAGGGAGAGAGATGCGAACGGCAGTCGAAGCTCAACAGGAAGTTCTGGTGGAATTTGTGGGGAAATAAATCATTTCTGGGTGAAATAAGTTTATGAGAGCTGACGGCGTGTCGGCGGCGGCGGCGAGGTCATGGGAGCAATGCAATTTTTTTCGATGTGAGAGGGTTGGGGTATCGCGTCCGGTGTGGACTAGAAATTGATTTCGATTGCGAAGTTATAGATTGTGAGAGTTGGTTCAACTGCAGACGTAAGTGCAAACTTGCACATGTAAGGGAAGTGTCTCCCTGGGGAACATTTCTTTTGCGGTCGTGGATTTTTTTTTTCTGTGACCACAATTGACAGCTAAGTACTTTCGAGACTGGTAAGAAGTTTTATGAGAAATGTCATGTGGGCGGATGTATGGCGAAGAAGTATAATTTGGGTGAAAACTTCAAAACTTCGAGATGCCCTATTGAATACGACAGCTGGACAGCCGATGAGGAGCAGAAAGAAAATAGAAAAAGGAGTACAACTCAAAGCAGAGGGAGCTACAATTTTCAAAGGAAGTTTGTGCAAGATGCGACTTGAACTGCAGACATTCTGCATATGGACAGTGACCCTTGTTTGATGGATTGGTGTCAGACATCCACTAACTCCTTTTTAAGCGCTATCCTGTCTTTAACTAAAACGACTCTTCAGCTTATACGGTCCCTCGCCATTTATCTCTAGTTGCCTACACGAAATTGGTTAAGCGCTTTGTTCACTCTAACCTCTTAAAGGGCAAATCTCTGTTGTCACCTTGTGTCAATAGCATCGATTCAGAAACGCTCTGATTTGAAGCAGTGCTATCTATGAGGCCTACATAGTCTAGCCATCTTAAGCGCCGTATCGGTAGACATTGGACTAGGTGCATTTATGCCGCTTGTGCATGTCGATCCCAACAAGAATTTTCGCTTTTTCTTTCATCTGTACATCATGGGACAGGAATGAGGTGACTAAAGTCTCATAACCTCTACTCAAAAGTTTTGCGTGCGATTTTTGATCCTGTTTGCGTAGATGGCATCTGGAGGAGAGGATTTAACGACGAACTCTATGGGCTGTACGGTGACATGCGCCTGGTCAAGCGTCTTCGGATACAACCCTTAAGATGGCTATGTCATGTAGAGCGAATGGACACCACTGCTCCGGCCCGAAAAGTCTTCGAATCTAAACCATTAGGACAACGCAACAGAGGAAAGCCGGGGCTAAGGTAGCGCACACAAGTGGAGAAGTTCCTCAACCACCAAAAAGTCAAGAAGAACTTGACTTGAAACGTCGGAAGTGAGCATCATGCTTTCTTGGCTTCGGTATGACCCTTTTAATGCCAAAACTGTTTTGACCGCGTTCGATTCTATAACTACGAATGGCGAACTCTCTTTATCTTATCCTTCTGATGGCGTCCAGATTTCCCAGCAGCCAACCGGACTTTTTGAAGATCGGGAGACCTAGGGCTGATTCGTGACTTTCCCACGTTCATATCAAGTATGATGTTACAAAGGCCACATGCCAGCAAATTGCCCTGCTCTTACACTTTCTGGACATTGAGTGTCTCATTGATTTTCATTCAGTACCGACATTGACAGTGCGAGAGAAATGAAGTTTTTCATTGTCTTCATGTACAGTCTAACAAGCTCGATTGAATTTCTAAAACTAGACACATCGCTGTAAAGTCTGTCTCTTCGTAAGCTATCATTTGCGGTCTTTAAACGGTACTGGGTTCTGGTTTGCACTCTTTGTGTCTGCCGGAATAAAAAATTTAATCTGTCGTAGACTTACCTATCCACGTCTGCACTAAGAAGGAGCTTATGCAGAGAGGATCTTGTACGTAATGCCCCAGCCTAAGGCACCCTTTTTGTGCATTCTTCTGACCGAAAAATGAACCGTTTTTATGCGGTCAATCACATCACTATGCAAATATTCCTTCGAGACACTTTCCGCGATTTTTTTTAGAAATTTTCATTTGACTGCGCAGTTGGTTCTCCTTCATTGTGTACCGTGGGTTTTAAAGGCCCCATGCCCATCTCTCGCCGATAGATGTGTTGCTTCAATCATATCATCGCTAGTAACTTTAAACAGTTCTACGAACAGTGCGTACACATCTTCAGCTTTTTTCGCTGTCGGTCTTGATATCTTGGGCTTCGGAGAATGGTGGAAAATTTTTCAAAATTGCTGGCATTGACAGCCCCCTTTTTTATGCACTGTCGACTCCACGTTTCACTCAAGTACTCCTCTGACTGACAGATGAGCTGCTTCATATGCCTAACGAAATCATCCCAAGCTGCTGTGTAAAATTCTACTAAGTGTTCGTTTAGTTCGGACTGAAAGTGGTTCTGAGATCTGTTTATATTTCTTAACACCTAATGCGTATGTGATACAAGATGTCCATGCCCCTATAGTCAGACATCCCTTCAGGTTTTGTATTAGTTAAATGTAAACTTATTATTGCCACATGTAAAAAATATAGCACATTCAGCCGAAATTTCAATACAAAACCATTTATCGACGTAAATTAGCCCCGTATACGACCATTGCGTGGTCACGTCTCTTTTACCTCCGTCGCGCATTTTTGTGCGTGGATCTGTTTTACCAAATTCCGCATCAGGTGTCATCAGACCTTAATTTATGTCCCAGGAGAGTTTGTTTCAACTTTAGTTTTGTTCAAATACATTTGCCAGGTAGAGAGTGGGGCTACATAGACAATTCTGAACCTATAGAAGCAATGTTTCAATTCCCATTGACTGTGTATCTGTCAAAAATTGGCCCGCATTGGAATACACAAAAGTTGATAGAAAGTGGTCCAAAATCAACCGAAAATCATTCAAATTGAGAATATCCTTAAAATCCCCTCCTGCTTTCATAGCACATCCGTAAAAATCATTTCAAGGAATCACCTTACTTAAATTTTGCAAATGACACGCGTAAATTGTGCGATTCTTTGTGAAAGTTTTCCTCGTTTTTGAATCCAACATAACATAGTTTCAGCGCGAAACTTTTCACATTTCATACAGTTTCCCTGTTCCAGGGGCATGTGAAAAATCAGGAATGATGTGACTTCGCGGAGAATACGCGTCCAGATGAGTGACGAGCAGCTTTATTGCTGCAATTTGGTGAGGGTCGTAGCGGGAAAGTTCGTTTCTGTCGTTGAGTTTCTTTTTAACGATTATTTAAAGTTTGCAATTGTCTTCTTCGTTTATCACTTCTCATCAACGCGTGTTCGTAATACCTTTCACGTGTCATTTGGTACGACATTGACTAAGGGAAGATAATAGTGTTTTTTTTGAATATGGGGGAGGAAAGGATTTAAGACAATCATATGTGTTTGCGTAGAGATTGTGAAACAATTTACGATCCTACAGTATTCCGACTTACTTTGAAAAAATATTGCTTTGAAAACGTTTTTGATGACTTGGAATCAATGGTCTTTACCTTGCGGGATGTAGTACCAAGGTTTCTTAATAGAACAGACCTACATTTGCCAAAACGAATAACCTCTATGTAAGACTTCTCCAAATGGAAATGGAAAGGTGATAAAATCTTGAAATTATGAATCCCAAAGTGCCCCAGTTCTTGAAAAATTCTAAAATGACAAGGTCCCGGATGTTATTCTAATTCCGAGAGAAACATTTCAGTGAAGTAGGTAGAGAGGAGGGGATTGCTGTAGGTTTAAGTCTAGATACGGTGCGCGGACAGATGAGCAGGTGGCTGCTGTGGTCGAAAGTGTAAGACCCGCTTCAAAAAACATCAACTCACAATCGTTCCCAACAGCTCATCTCTTCACGCACTAACCTGAGGAAGAAAGGATCTTGGATTCATTGCTTACAAGGTCCAACTGACTAAGCAGTTAAAGCTACGTCGTTTTCGTTTAGCGGATTGAGTCTTGAATTTGATTGCGATTTTTGGCCAAATAGCACATCTTCTGACAAGGCGCGTGTTTAATTCGGCAGCTAAGTTAACAAACATTCGTAGGGCCCAAACTCACCTTAAGACTACCCGCTTCTTTGGTTAGGGCTTTTGTCGACGGTTGGGTCTCCCTTCAACACGACCAGAGATGGCATGACTGTAGGCTGACCAAGTGCATGCTCCCGAACGTCAGCAAGAAATCCGCAACTTTTCTCTTATCTCTAGACAGAAACGAGCGCAGAAAACTTGCCGGCGTACAAACGCTCACCTTCACTAAGCACCTAAGTCTGTTTGGGCTAAGTGATGACACCCTTTGCGACGCCTGTGGTAAAGGTGAAGACACTTCTAAGCACTTTCTCTCTCAAGGTCTCGCCTTTGCTCGTATCAAGTGGCGACTGTTTGGAGCTGATTTGGTGGGAGCTGAAAACTTAAGCTTTTTTGACAGAAGCGCCTTCTGGCCTTTCTTTGGCAAACCTAGAAACTACAGTAAATTAAGTTTACAGCCAGTTTTTTGCTGCAGTGCAATGAGTCCCCACCTCCAAAAAAACAAAAAATAAGTTAACAAGCAAATTTTCCGCTTTTGGGAAACGCAAGTTATTGGCGGAGATTCAAGGCATTCACAGAGAGGGGCAGCTGTGTGTGGAATGTGGAAAGGTGGCATCATTGAACCAGAGACTGGATAGTTACCGATGGGCGTTACAGAGTCAGGTTTCCCATTTTTTTTAAATGAAAATGACACGTAATTGGGTAACCTCTTCTTCATGCAGAATGACACCCCATACGGCATAGCTCATACCACAATTGATCTTTTACGCATTAAGTTCCCAAATCGCGTTATCAACCATCTTGGCGATGTCAATTGGCAACGTCGATTCTGCAAGTTAACTATTTTGAATTTTTTTTCTATTTTTTGGGGATCATGAAAGACTGATGTTATGTCCGAGAGGTCAGGAGGTGATTCAAGTCTTTGAGAGTGGCTATGAGCTGCAGCCCAAAGGCATTACGAAGGCTGTCCTTAACACCGGCCAAAAGAAAATCGAATTCGCAAGGTACCTAGTTGGGAAGCGAGTAGGTCCAAGGAGATTTTGATGTATCTGGAGATTATGCTAAATAATAGGTTTTCTATTATGGTAGGCACCACATACATAAAGAGCATTCTCTCAAATGCAGACTCTCATGAGTAGTTACCTTAGTCCTGTTGTACGTGCGACGACAGTTAATAGATTGTACCCAATAAGAGCAATCAGCGGATTCAAAACTATTTCAGAGATAACGCAGCGTTCGTCATACCACCAATGTAACCTTTCGACAACTTAAGGGTGTACTGCAGGTAAAATCTAGACTGGCAGCAAAACAAATTAAAAAATATAAAAGAACTGGAAGCTTTAATAGCAATGTGGTAAGCCAGATGGGACGTCTTCAGCTCATTCCAATTATTAAGAACGGGGCATAAAGATCGATTCGAAACTACTCGTATAACTATCATATATCACACTTTCCATCTGGACTCGGTGGTTTTCGAAAATATCTACATAACTGTGGACATAACATTTCGATGCAGTGCCACCGTTGTGTCCTAATGTGAAGGAGAAATGAAAACTCGCAATTATCAACTAAGGTCGTTTCGAGCAGAATAGGCAGATGGTATGGTCTACCGAGCCCCAAAAGCCTGATCACAGGTTCACGTATTATTTGGAATAGTCGTGTCATATTCATATGCAAGGTTTGTCACCGTTTGCCTTAATAGGCTGAATCAAATCAGTCCAACTGAATCATTATCTTAAGGCTGAACACCATGTAGCGTTGACCTGGCGGGCATAAAAATCGAAACCGACCATTTGTATGTGCATCCTTGACCTCAGTCACAAAATCAAGTCTCTTTTATAAACTCAATTTAAATGAAAGCCAAATATATATGTCATCTCCTCTCGTCTTCCCATGTGTTTCAAAGCTCCCCCAAACCTTTGCCCTTTCAAATTCCCTCCCGAACTCTACACCACCAAGCCCGTCTCCAACGGATACCCAACATCGTTGCCAAAGATCTTATAATCCCGAAAAATTCCGCACAATTAACGATCTCAAGTTCTATGCCAACAGTTGCGTCAACAGCGACTTGTCCGCCGCCTTAATTGGCCATGAAGGACATTAATTAAAACTTGGCATTAACATATTCTAATGGAGCGCCTCCTTCGCGCCTGGAAGTCGCTCGCCCCCTCCCCCTCGAAACAACTAAAATTTAAACTGACAAATGTTCAGCTTCTTGCGTACATGAGAGTCCCTTCCCACGTTCCCCCCGTCCTCCCACAAAATCAGATACCACTTCTGTGCACACTTTCTCAGTCGTAATTACGGCGCACCATTACGTCCTTTCATTAAGTCCGAACAGCTTAATTGCCTTGTGCTTGTAGCGGGCTGAATTTCGAGCGCACTAGTGTACATCCGCACACGCCTGGAGAGTGGGGGCGTTATCGTGCCCGCTTCCCACTCGGGCGGGACTCAGTCATGAACAGCGTCCTCTGCTTAGATGATGGGCTTCCTGCACTGCCTTGCACAGAAGTAAATTAGGAGCGAGCCCTACCGACAGCAGCAACGGCGGCGGTGCGTCTTCCTTAAAATAATCAGTATTTGTAAGTGGATTCGGTGGGAGTGGGGGGGGGGCTTCAGTCCTCATTGTCGGATATCCTTGCAATTTAGTGAATTAGGTGTGCAATATGAGACTAGATCCTAACTGCAGGGGGGGGGGGGGGGTAATCTGCGATGTTGGCTAGGGGCTGGGAGGGCGATGTAATGGCTTCTAATGAACGAGGAAGTTCCAAGGACTTAAAAGGGTTTCGCAGAAGTTATTCGTCGGGAATCGCAGAGCGGAGAGCGCGGTCGAAATCATGTGAGGACTGGCGTGACTTTCGATATTCGAGTACTTTTGTGGAGTGGGCCAAAGCATGAGTGTCAATTTCGGGCAGATATAAGGACTTGAGATTTCGTAAGGGGATGCACTAAGGAGTGTGGGTTCAAGTTCTGTGGTGATGGTGGCGCATAAAGTTACTTTCTTGAGAGGTGAGCATCTCTGACAATTGCAATTTATTAAAGTAATTGGTCTTAACAGATTGGTTCAAAGTGAAATTTCCTGGAAACAGAGAAAAATGTTCTTGAACTGGCTTAAAGACGATTGGGGAGAGTGCTTGCTGCAATCTTAAGCGAAGTCCCTTTGGGGAACACTTTCAAATTCAACCCCTTTACACCGTGTTGAAAAAATGTAACCGTGCATGTCCTTTTTGGAAAACAGTCTGCAGAAGTTTGGCAGATTTATTTTCTTCTAGATTTTAGAAAGCAGAAAAAATTATAATTAATGGTGAAGATGCAGGCGTCAAGGGTTGCAATCACAGATATATTCAGAGAGCACTGACATGTCACAACGCTTAGTTTTACAATTGCCAAACATTTTCATTGGATGTTCCCAAAAGTTCAGATGCCGATAGATGACTCTGAAATGTAACACGTCTACAATAGCGTCTGGCAATGCTTAAGCTTGTGAGGGAGGTCACATCTTAAGCTAAATTTGCATAGAAAACATTTTTAAAACAAAAATACGTTTAAGCATGAGTGAGCCTTCTCTCAGAGCTTATTGATTAAAGAGAACCAGCAACGATAAGTGCAGTCATCGAAGGAACAGTGATATCATCAGTGATTGCAGAAACTTTGCCAGGGGTTCGTTTTTCATTTATTTCATTATCGGCGCCGGAGATGGACCACCCCCTGGGTGGGTGACATTGTGCCCGACGTCTTAGGGGAACCTATTGTGAGAATGTCAGATGACCATTAATCGCAGTGGAAATTGTGCGTAAAATGTTGTGTTGAGAGTTTTATGTGTCAGGCGAGTGCTAGAGTGCATTAGATTGATCAAATGGTTCACTTTGTGGAAGACATGGAGTTGATGGTCGAGATATATAGGACCATTAAAGTTGGAAGGATAATACTGTCGTTGGTGAGGTAAGTTACACTCAGGTTCAGTTGCCTTTCCATCTCCTTTCTATCTCTGTTACGTATACTCGGGCGTATACGTAACATTTCTGCAGAATTTCTGTGCTTGATTTTCCTGCCACCTAATTTATCATGTGCAGACAGAGATTTTGTTCGAAAGGGTTTTTAACATAGAAACACAATGTTGTGACGTAGTGCGTGGACTCACAAGCTGAAGGTCCTAGGACCGATTTAGGGACAGGAAATATTGAATCTTTCCCAAAGTTCACTTATTGTCTACGAAACTGTCTTTTCAAATTCATATAACTTGAGAAACACTAAGCTGACTGTATTGAGGGAAACGTATTTGAAAGATAACATTTCAGGCTACATTTCTTGTGAGAAAATATAATCCGTTGCTCAAGCTAAAAGTAATACTGATTTGAATGTAAGTGACGTATCAGAAAAAATATGTTACACTACGCTACGTGATGCTCGAAATAAACTTCGTGACGTCTGCATAATTATGCACACAAATTTATGCGGTTTACAATGAAAATTATGTGAGTGAACGTCTCGACTTAAAATTGTGTTTTTTATTTCCGTTCCAAAGTATTTTCGGGGAGGAGATGAACATTGCACTGGTTAGCGTGTCACTGAAAAAGATAGATACTAAACATAAACTGCCTTTATAAGTACAGTATCAACTGAAACGGCTACTCAGAAAAGCTCAGTGGTTGCTCAATCATATGAAATATAAAGCAATAATAATAATTGGGTGGCCCATAAGCCCATAAGAGGCCAGGACCTAACTTCTTCAGCAATTACTCATCTTGTGCATGTTATTGTTCTCGCACGAGTAGAGGGGACCTACGATTTTTTCCAACTCAAAGCGTTAGGATTTGAGAGGATTTTCATAGACAGTGTTGTCAGCAACTCGATTGAGATGCTGCCGCGCAAAAAAATTGGGAGGTGTTCAGTTCAAATCTGGGATGCGGCACCAATACGCCACGGTGACCACAATGTATGAATTAATGCAAATAGATTTAATTGGCGGAAAAGCCAACAGAAAAACGCTACCGAAATGTGACAAAATTAAACCATTTTTGAAGCGATTTATTACAGGCGATGAAAAACGAACTTAATGCGGGAATATCCAATACCCTCGTTCATGGTCAGTAACTGGTGATTGACCACAATTAATTTAAAAACCTTGGATTGGCGGCAGATAAGGTTATGATGAGTGTTTGGTGGGATTGGACGGGAGTTGCTTATTACGAGCTGCTTGAAAGTGCCGAAACGGTTATGTACTATCCACATGTCGATAGTTTGAATAATGCAATCAAGAAAGAGCGACCATAATCGCCCACAAGAAAGTGAATTGCAGTCCATTATGATAATGCTACAGAACACACATTTTAGATGCTCCGAAAAAAAATTGACGGAGCTTGGCTGGAAAGCATTGGTACATCCACCGTATAGCCCGAACACTTCACCCTTTGATCAACATTTGTTACGGTCTAAGAGTCCCTGAAAAATTACTTGATCACGTTTTTCGCGGATAAACAAGAAAAGTTCTCCAGCAATTCCGTCGCTGTAAGTAGCCGAAAAATTGTGAAAAGTCATATATAATAAGGGGCGTACTAAATAATTCCATTTTCAAAAACGTGGACCATCTGCAATTGTGGCTGATATTGGAAGCGATTACCTCCTTTATTGGAAAGGAGTGACATTTGTCAGCAATAATAAGTGTGCAACAGCCTCTGGTTTAGACAAAAGCATGATTTTTGCCTCGAAAATGTTCGTATTTGTCTTAAATAAATACTGTGTTATTTTTGAAGAGGTTTAATTTTCTTTTCTAATTGAAAGACAACTGCAGCCAAAGCTCACCAAATGCTTCTGAAAGTTTATGGTGAATCTGCGCTGACTAATAAATTATTCAGAGAGAGGTTTCGATGCTTCAAAAGTGATAATTTTACCGTCGAAAACAAAGAACGTCTTGGCCAGCTAAAAATGGAATTCGAGATTTTAGTAGATCAAGATCCCTCTCGTACGCAAACTGAATTCGCAGGATTGTTAGGATTGACTCAGCAAACAATTTCCGTTTGGTTTAAGAAAGTTTGATTTGTTTAAAAGCAAACATATTGAGTGCCATACGAGAAGAAACCAAGAGATGCTAAAATGCTTGTCACCTAGGAACTGCTTCTTAAAAGACATCAAGGGAAGATATTTTTGCATCGGATCATGAGTGGAGATGAAAACTGGATATAATCTCAAGAAGTAAAATACTACTCAAAGCTTGGTGAAGCAGTTCCATCATCGCCTGCGTATGATGGGACCAGAGGGGTGTGGTAAACTATGAGCTGCTAAAACCCGGCGAAACCATTGAGGGAAAAAGTTTTTGACTACAACTAATGCGTTTGAGCCATGCATTGCGTGAAAAACGGCCAGAAACGACCAAAATTGCAACATGATAACGTTCAACCCCACTTGGCTGTAGCGGTCAAGAACTACTTGGAAGCCGGTTAGGGTCTTTTGAAGAAATCGAAGAATGGTTCAGTGATTGGATCGATGACAGAGCGAACTAATTTTTTAGAGATTTTATTCGAAAATTACGGGAGGGATGGGCAAAGTCGCTTCTGACGGACAATAGTTTGAGTAATGTTTTTTTGTGTTATTTTAAATAATTTTTGAAGACAAAAAACAGACCGGATTAATTTGTACTCCTTATACCTAAATGAAATTGTTTTTAAATGAGGATGTTTCCGCACATTTGAATTGCTATTTCGTTCTGCCTCAATTTTCCTGAAAAATAATTTCCTTATGCACGTTTTTTTTTTTTAAATTCGTTTCTTATCCATCACTAGCAGTATTAAGAGTTACTCGCCTTTATCGACATTATCTATGAGGAAGTTTGCAAATTACACAATTTTGAATAGCCGCTTTGTAGTACTTAAGACAACAGGATGAGGAAGAAATGTATGAGGCACTCGATGTGAACAATGCCTCTTACAAGCATCGATTTTGTTGCTGTCCATTATCTTGGTTTATGTTTAGTCTTGACGAAGAGCCTTTCCTTTTTAACACCCTAAACTTGATACCCAGCGAAAATGAGTAAAACGTTTGCATTCTATTCCTTCTATAGGTAAATGTAAGGACTGTCCCGTAAAAGAGATTGAGTTGTATACTACTTTGTATTTGGAACAAAAATTGGTATTACACTGAAGTACTATAGGCGGCGTTATAAAGTTCGGCAATTTAAAATTGTTCGTTTGCTATTACCCTAATATTTATCATAACATTTGCAGTGGTTGTCGTGGCGTGGTGGGTAAGTGCGTCAACCTACAAACCGAAGGTCCAGGTTCAATTCTCGGACTGAACAGCTCGCAATCCGGGAATCTGCACCAATGCACCTCCTCTTTCGAATTGCTGACAACACTAAAAGGTTATTTATTGTCTATGAACAGCTTCTATTGGAAGTTGGCTAGAAATTGTTTGCTCCTTTCATTCGTGGGAGAACAATAGTACGCACAACGAGCGTAATTGCTAAAGAAGCTAGATCATTGTTCTTTCTGGGCTGTACTCAATTATTATTATTTATATGCAGCAGTCACTATCTTAGACAAATGCGCCAAGATGGAAGTTTGCACAGAAATCATGAAAGTCAGCAGTCGCAGAGAAACTACACTCCAGCAATGAAGACCCAAAATATATGTTGGCTTTCTGCAGTGCGTCAACCCACACGCAGAAGGTTTAGATTCGATTCCCGGACGGGACACCTCGCATTTTTTCATTGAACCACCTCTTTCGAGTTGCTGACAACACTCAGAGAGTATCAATTGTCTACGAAAATCTTCTCAAATCTCGCCGTTCGGAGTCGGCAAAAAACTGTAGGTCCCTTCTACTCGTAAAAGAACAGTCGCACGCACAACACGAGTAATTGCTGTAGAAGCTCGGCCCTGTTCTCTTGTGGACTGTAGTGCAACTCCATTATTATTTCAGATACGAAAACAGGTCAAGAAAATTGATAACAACAGTTTTATGTTAAATGAAAGTTCATATCACGCGTTGAAAGCACCATGTTTATGCAGAAATGTTGCGCATACGCCCGAGTACGGTACACACCACCTACAGATTTGGACAATTCTCTCGGTCGTATAATTATCATTACGATTGCTTAAAATCTACTTTTCAAATATAGCGCACTACCCTCATGTGGCTGGCATCCCCTACATGTCAGATAACTAAAGTATTTGGTAAGCCTGATTAGCACTCATCTGAAGCATAAAATTGTTCAGAGATCGTTTTTCGCACATTAGCCAGTGCGATGAGTGTTCACTTAAAAATTTGATGACATTTCCCATTACCTAACATTTTGCATTTATTTGCAGTGGTTCCCGCTCATCCTTGTTCGTCTCTGGCGCCGAAAATGGATTTAATGAAAATCAATTAAACTCTGTCGTCCTGATGAGCTATTGCAATGTCCCATGGTGTTCAATAACTGTGCCATCCCCTATAAGCACCTCTCAAATCATCATTTCCCAAGATCGGGGACGAAAAGCGCCGTGGACAGCAGAAGATAATAAATGAATTCTAAAACATTACGCAATAACTCCAAATTGTCTGTCAATTAAATAGACATATATGTAGTAGTTCATCTTACGCAACCTGGGGGCTGGAGAATGCGTCTGAAAGCATGATCAAGTTATCTTAATATACCCGGAGGCTAAAAATTACCACGCTGGCAACAGTCGAACTCTCTGTGAGCTCTTCCCCCTCGACGACTTCTGGTGTCTTACACTACTCACGTAAATTCCATATTCCAAGGAAGTTTAAGGCACTTCCGGAATTAAGAATCTGTGCCATAATAAAATCAGCCTAAGCAAAGCCTTTTCTGAAGATCGCTTCTGTGTGTCCCCCCGTTTCAGACCAGCAGGCTTATGGCCGGCTTTTATGTCTCTCAAGTCATTTCTTAACGCCCAGATGGCCATGCCACTTTGAGAGCTACTCAAAAAACGGGCACAGTGCGTCGTAAAATCTGCAAGTCCACAAACACTTCGTATGGCCATGAGGTAAGGAGTGCTCGAATAGTCTAGTAAGTGCGCCCGTGGATCACTTCTTCGTTGAATATTTTTCACTATTCCATCGCAGCAGTACCAATTTGCGATTCCACTCTTCATTCCGGACGGGGCTGGCAGAGCACAGGGGCGATACGCAGGCCGATGTTCACAGTTAAAATTCAAATAAAACCAAATCACATCAAGTCGACTGCCATCGAAACGTTCTTCACGCGCATAAATTCCTCCATTATACAAAGTTTTACGAGAATTCTCTCTGTTTCCCTCGCCACCGAGCCGTCGAGCATCTCCACCTCAAGCACAGAGAAAGTATCTGACTGGCTGGCAGTCGCCCGCACTCGCCTGTTTATGGCTGGATTACTTATGTCATCTTTGGCACACCGAACCCACAACTTTCCGTTGATGGTCCTCCCTTTTATCGTGGCCATGAGGAGTCATTGTTATCGATACACACGACGTTCGTATGTACGTGCCCATGGCGGGAGAGGGTTTACGGCATGTGCCATGCAAACAAAACACAATTTTCCACACAGACGCACAGACACTCGAGAATAGGATCGTCATCGTCTTGGTCGTCGTTGCCCTAATAAAATCCTAGAACATCCCTTACACTCTAATAAAATATGTCTCCCTCCTACTGGGCCTGTGCCCATTTTCCCATGCGAACATAATTCCTGTTTGGAGAATAAATCAGGAAATGTGTCCTTAATTTCTGTTGGGCTCTTGATTCCCGCTCCCCGCCGCACGCAGACCTAGTGCGCCATCTTGCAGCCATTGTGCAGTTTGTCGGGCATGAGGAGCCTTCATTCCCCCCAAACGGAGAATTTATCTTCTCCACGACTGGGAAAAGGAAATAAATTCCGAGAGGAATGCGGATGAAACAGCAATGCATTGCCACAACAAAGTGCATCCTGCAGTTGGCGGCCAGGAGCGAGACGAAAATCATTTCGAACGCAATCGGGCAAAAGTTTTTCAATTTCGTTTTTTACGAGTTTCTAATTATTCTCAGCTTACCATCGTTTTCTTGCCGTGCATTGATTTGTTGCTGCACCACCTCGCCGTCCACCCTTCGCGGGTGGTGATTAGAGATGAGCGCAGCCATCGATGGGGCAGTGGTGTGAGGAGCGGTTGCGAAAAGTTTGACGGGGTTTGTTTTAGAGTTTCATTTATTTCATTATCGGCGCCGGAGATGGGCCACCAAGAGTGGGAGACAGTGTGGCTGCCGTTCTAGGCGAAGCCAGTAAGTGGCAATTGTGCGTGGGGAAGTTTATGCGTCAGACAAGAGCTAGAGTGCATTAGATTGATCAAATGGTTAACTGTGGAGTTGATGGTCTTCCTCTTCTTCTTGTGGCGCTACAGTCTGGGTTAGAGCTGGCTAAAGAAAGTCCGACAGTATGCTTGAGAGGAAAATGCTTCCTTTGTTCAACAATATTACCGGTGGCCCCCAGAAAATTGTTGAATTCAATTGTCTTCCCGTCCACACTCGGGCGTATGCGTAACATTTCTGCAAAATTTCTGTACTTGACTGTCCTGCGACCTCACTAACCAAGTGAAACTACAAAGGACAAATCCACCTTGAAGCTTCAAAATTATTTTCCTGTCCTTCCACCCCTTAAAATCAATTAAATTTCCCAGTAAAATAAAGCACTCCCCTTTATGGCGTTCAAAGGCCTTACACAAATTTAATTTAAGCTTCAACTCACCTCGATAGAGTAATCCACAGTTGAGTCCATTCTTCGTTTCGAACAAATCATGTATAACCTCGAGCTGGATGCTTGAGCTCCTCGCCACAGACAGCGCATCCTCTTCCGTCACATTTCGTCCGTCCAGTGATCCCACCACACGACCCTCGTCCACAACAACGACGTCATTCAAAAACGCACTAATTTCACTGGAACAGTCCTTATTTTCAACCCCATGACCCCCAACATCCTCCTCGCTGTTCCTGTGCAGGTTTATCGATTCGAAGTGAGTAACCCGGCCCGAGAGACTGGGATACTCCACCTCCTCTTCGTTCGGCTTGATTTCATTCATTTTGCTCAGATCTGAATCGTTTACGTCTTCCCCACCGCCACCGCTTCCCCTTCCACCCACATCTCCAGCGCTGCCATCGTCTGGCTCATCCACATCGTCCCGATCACTCGGATCCTTGGTTAGCAGTACGGTTGTGCCCTTTATACTTCCACTTGAGCCATGCACATCGTCCTCGATGGTCCTGATGCCACCGGGCGGTCCCGGCGATCGACCTGGCGCCGGATCACTGTTCATTTGGCCGCCGATCTGGACCGTGTATAAGCCGAAATACAGCAGGTAGATAATTAGCTTTGTGGCCATTATCACTACAGGTCTTGTAGTCGCGGGTGTACGTCTTTAGATCGGTTGCCATAGACCATTGATTGGCTGATCTATGCGCTTTCGTGTTGGAAAATGATTATCGACTTTTGACGTGACGATCTGAAAGAAAGAGAGAGAGAGAGAGGAAAGTGCGTGAGATTTGGTTTAACTTTTAACAAGAGGGAAAAAGTCGATGAGAGAGCGCAAAGTGCGAGGAGGAATTCTTGTGCATTGAACATTGTAAAGTCGTGTCAGAAAGCTGCTTTTAAAGATTTACTTTTAAGGTTGCATTTTAGCGCAAAGCTTCAGTGTTGCGCTTTTATATCTTCGAAAACTTTAAAAGTTTAAATATAATAAAGCCATGTTTGGCGGCGCATTTTTCAATCATGCCCCTGTGTTGAATTTTTGTGTTGCGTTTTGACGTCGCGTTTAAATGTCACCCCAAAACGAAATTGAATGGTGCTTCTTGGCGTTGCGTCTTAGGATGCAATACCGAAACCATGTTCAGTAATGCATTTCGAAATTAATTATAATTATATTCGATTCTTTTTATTGTGTCTAAACGTCCAGTCTTAAAGTCAGGTTATGCCACGAATTTCAATGTTTCTTTGAAACTTCGCATTTTATCGTTGCGTCGTAAGCCCACGTTTCGTTGTTCTGAAGTTGCGTTATGACGTTGTGCAGGAAACTACTTCAAGAAGAGCGTAAGGGGCGCCTGATTGGTCTATTGGCTGCCTACTATAGTACGAGGGCTGTCTGATAAATAACCGACCTAACCATGATGCACGCGACTTTTTCAAAAAATTTTTTTTTTCGTCTACAGTTATCAATCGGCGCCAAAACTCGGTCTTATTGCCTCCAAACTGAGCCAACAGAGCGCTGGAAATGTTCATGCGCGCACGTTTGTGGTCTAGCGTAAGCAAACGCGGCACCCAACGCGCGGACAGCTTTCTCATGCCCAAATCTTGGTTTAATATATGGCAAACACGTTCTTTTGACATCTTCATAATCTCAGCTATTTCTCTAACTTTAATCCGGCGGTCGTCTAGTACCAATTGATGAACTTTAGCGATGTTATCGTTAGTGGTTACAGTTTTTGGACGCCCAGGACGTTCATCATCTTCCAAGCTCCTGCGACCACGTTTAAATTCAGCTGCCCAAAATTTTACGGTGGTAAACGATGGTGCAGAGTCACCATACACAGAGTCCAACTCATCTTTGATTTGTGAAGGCGTATTGCCTTTCAAAAATAAAAATTTAATTACAGCTCGATATTCAATTTTTTCCATTTTGGGGGAATCACCGAAATACACTCACAAAAACAACTGTCAACAGATAATGGTGCAAGACAAATTTCTGAAATTTTGGTGAGTAGGTATTATAATATGCACAATTTGAAGTAGAAACTTCACTTGTGCCGCTAGCTTCACGTTGAGGTCGGTTATTTATCAGACAGCCCTGGTATATATTCACAGGTTCTCTTTTTATTTCTAAACGCGTGTACTTCAGGGGCTTCAAAGCTTAGCTTCGCCTAAAAAGAATTCTTAATAGCGGCTGAAGGTAGAATAGCTCTCTTTATCGGTCACAAACAAATGATTGCAGCATCTTTTAGGCCGACAAAGGAAGTCTAGATGCAAGAAACACAGCAAACCTCTGTGACCTAAAGTGACTACGATTGCGGCAAGTACAATGAAAAATGCACTTCGGCGGAAGTATTACAAAACTACAGTGTTAGAGTTTTCCGGATAGACTGTAGATCTCCTTGATAAATATCGTAATAGATCTATAGGAGCCTAGGCATATTAGGGAGAGGGAGGAATAGAAAAGGGCATGCTTAAAAAACGTCGCAAAATTAATAAAGTGGTAAGAAAACAAGAAACGAAGAAAGGGAAGAAATGGAAAATAATAGTGTTTTTGCCAAGAGCCCTTTGCGGAAAAATTCCAGTCGATGTTAGGCTTAAACTTCTGTTTAGAAGTCCTATCACTATCCTTTTCATAGTTAAAACGAAAAAAACTGACAGTCTTCTTCTTGTGGCGCTACAGTCCGGGGTGGACCTGGGCCTCAACCAACATACCTCTCCAGCCAACGAAAAAACAGACATAAAAGCAAAACTAAAACGAATAAAACGCCTTGTAAAACATTCGTCGTCAGACAAACAAACACGTCACATGCAAAGCGTCACTTAAATAAAACGTGGATTTCAGAAAAATGTGGTTTATTTTATTGCTCCATCTTTTTGTCGTTAAAACTTTTTTCATATCCCCCCGTTTCCTAAGTTCTTTTCACCTAAGTTTCGCTGATATTTCTTTCAACTGCAAGGACACAACACTTTAAATAAGAAATCATGGCATGCATAAGGGATAAGCGCTCAATAAATTGATTTCTGATAATGTCGCAGAGAGGAAGTACAAGTTATCAGACACTTGAAATGCAATTTTTCAGGGACCATGCAACTCAACATTTTTCAGAAGGTAAGAGAAATTTAATATCGTTGGTTGGATCTATACGTAAATTAGTTGTTAATTCCCTGAAGGCAAAATAAATCCTATTTTGTTGACTTGAGTGATCCGCGACAATAGTCGCTTTGCAGCGCCATGTTTAAATAACGTAATACCGTATTAGAATTTCGTGTTTATTGTCACGACTTGTGCAGTATAACATCGCAGTTTGAAAGAAGCGTTATACTCTGCATGTGACAACTGATCGTTTGATTGATTTTTTCGTAGCTTTGTGGGTAGCTATGTCAACTCCTGCCGAATAAGGTGGTTGTACAAGCTGTCCTGAACCCCTAAGTAATCTTTGAACATAGATCTGCTAAGAATACTGATCTGATATGGAATGTATGGACACCCTATGCACTTTCTTCTAATTTATTGTATAACTAGCTAACGCGCGTTCATCTTGCTTCACCTGTTCTAAGAATGTCGGATCCAATTGGAATCTAATCGACCTTTTGTTTCGAGGGTTGGAAAGAACTTTGTTTTAAGGGGTGTGCAAGAATACACACTATGGGGACCGTTCCCATATAGCGAAAGGGTATTCGACACAGTTTAAACGCATCGCAAGTTTTCACTAATATTGTCATGGCAACCAACATATTATGTATTAAGTACCTTCCTAGATAGATACAATTTTTGGCAGCTGCAGTATACCACACTGGTCACCGTGGCGTATTGGGTAAGTGCTTCGACCCACACGCAGATGGTCTAGATTCGATTCCCGGGCGTAACACCTCGCATATTTTCACATTACCTCCTTCGAGTAATCAACAACACACAACGAGTATCAATTGTCTATGAAAAGCTTCTCAAATCAGGCTGTTGGGAGTCAGCAAAAAAACCTGAAGGTCCCTTCTACTCGTGAGAGAACAGTAGCACTCACAACACCAATAGTTGCTGTAGAATCTAGGCCCTGGTCCCTTGTGGGCTGTAGTGCCACTCAATTTGTATTGTTAGATAATGGTTACTGCCTATTTACTTGTGAGCAGGTTACGTAATATGAACCATGCCAAAAGTATTCATAACTCAAATCCATGCCAGTTAGTTTATTATTTTGACCTTGATTGTCATAGCAAATCCGCCGAATATGTATAATTCCGGGAAGTAAACATTTTACAGAAACTAGTCATGGCACGCGCAAGCACCCGCATTGTGTGTGTTAACTTGAGTCAGGACTTTTTAACCGAATGTACAAACACGCTTTAGATTGTTCAGCTCAAAATAAAATTGAACCAAAAAACTCCACTTTCCCAAATCTTGGTGATTTTCTCATTGCCAGTCCTCGTCTTCTAACGCCAAGTTCTTATTTCGCGTCCTTATCTTACCTTGCCTCCTAACCTTACTTTATTTTAAAACAACGCATTCTTATGTCCTATTCTTATGCTGTGTTGTAACACTGTGTTTATACGTCATCTTCTAACGCCGCGTTTTAACGTCGAACTTTAGCCCCGCCTTTTTACGACATGATCTAATACCGCATTTCGAAGTCTAACACCAGGTTTTAAGGTTTGACGTCACGTTGTAACGCTGCGTTTTAATTGTGTGTTCCAACGCAGCATTTTAATGTCTCATTTTAACACCGCATCTTAACTTCACATTCGAACATTGCGCCCTTATGTGACTTTCTAACGTAATTTAACGTAACTTTTTCCCTTAGCATTCTAGACCTTCTAGTTTTGCGTTCTTATTTCCAATCTCGTGAAATTATGTTGCATTTCAACATCACGTGCAAATATTGCCTTACAAAAACACGTTTTAATAATGCTGCGTTCCATCTTTGACGATCTAATTTTGAGTTCTTATTTCTCAATGTGTTCTAATGTCTCATTGTAAGGTAGCGGCTTAAAATTGTGATTCGAAAGTTACGTCTCCAATGTTGCATTTTCAACTTCACATTTCCGATGACGTACATATTTCTAACGTCACCTTGTCTACGTTCCGTTATTAATTCCATGTTCAAAGTTGCAGTTTCTAATATTGCGTTTCCAATTTTGCATTTCTGAGCCCTCTACTCTAATACCATGTTTCCTGAGGCTTTTTTTTGTAAAAACTCGCTTCTTGTATCGTGTTTCTAAGGACATTTCTCCAGAGTTTCACTTCCAACGTCACATATTTGGAATAACGGACTTCAGAAACTTCAATGTAAAGCTTTCAATTTTGATGTCAGATGTCTGTTGTAGAGTCATTGTTTCACATTTTCAAAACTCCATCCCAGAATGCTGTGACGATGCAAGTTGTTTCTTGATTTAAGTTTGACACTTTTGTTATTTTTTTCTAAATTGTTAATTCCAAAATGACAAGTTTACTATGCCATTTTAGCTGTGATTGAAAATGTATGTTCTTAGCTGTCAAATATAATGTCAATGTCTCACGTCAATAAGAAAGAGACACAAAGTGCTCCGATAATTTCTCAGTCATTTAACTTTAAAGCGTGCGACGAAAACCTCGTCTTCTCATCTGAAATTGGCTTACAAATGTGTGTCTCCACCCTTCATGTCCACCCACACACGCTTATGTGACCATTAACGTAATTTCCATTGTCGGTCCAGTCACATGTGACACTTGATACGCACGACACGTGATCAAAGTCGTCACCGATTCCGCAGCAAATGTCATCTGTCAAATAACCTCAAATCAGGCGAACAGATTGAATGTCCAAACCAAAGCTGGAATCGAATTCCTGAAACAGGACGCCCCCTTTCCGACCCATTTAGTTTATGAACAAACAGTCCCCGACACCTTTTGACAGTCTGCACATGGACACACGCCTGCTTAAAGTTCAAGACATAATTAAACTGTCCTTTGAGGTTGTGGGGACAGGACCGCTGGCTGCATAGATATTGACTAAGATCGGGCGCCCAACGGCCCCCGCCTGAAGTGTGAACACAGCTGCACGTTGTTCCGTGGCATGTTGATGCATTCGTGATCTGCATCCAGGCCACCCTAAGATCCCTCAATCATTTATAAGTCAAACTGTGCTCCTTTCATCAGCCCGGGCACACTGTTGTGTAATTTATCATCTTTCCGGCAGTGTCCGCCCTCGCCCGCGTCCCTAGATTGCATAGCAGTACGCCAACGAATATTAATGGACTCGTGTTCCTTTCCTGGTCAGAAGCGCATCGTATCGCAACTACAGATGACAGCGTCTGAGATGGTTTATGAGGGCGATAAACTGGGATGTTCGTGAGAAAGTTTTTCACTTTGATTGCATGTGCCAAGGGTTACAGCGGACTGCGTGATCTAGGTATTTCCGACCGGCGCCGGACGTTTATGGGATAATGGTGAAAAATGAATTCAGTGTTAGTTAAAGTTTTCCCCCACGGAAAGTTGAGGCCTTAATCCCTGTGGGTGGGGGTGCTAGGATTTCTTTGAATGAGGCCATAGAACTTTGGCAGATGAGTGATGCCAAAGCCTGATACGGAAAAGTTTGCCTAACAGGCTTTAGTTTGACGTTGGATCAGTTGGAACTGGTCAAGTGGAGATTCAAATTGAGGATTCAATTAAGTTGGACGAGAACCTACAATTATGTGTCCTCTGAGCAGAGAGGTGCGCGTTTTCTGTAAACAGTACCTTTGGCTGACAAATAGTCCCTTTTTGAAAATATCAGCGAACAGCAATGACACATGAACGAAGTTGTACGACACAATAGAGTATGGCTTAGATGTTGCGTCCTACGTTCAACGTAGCGTTTCTAACCCTGCCTTTCGTATGGCGCGATCTCAAACTCACACGTATTTGACGCGTTTTCATGCATAATCATCTATTCTTAGTCCCGCGTTTAGCAACCCGTTTTAACGCCGCGTTGCAACAAAAATTTTTGACCAGTTTGTTTGTAACGTTGTTTTCTTTTTCAAATGATGCGTTCCAAGTGCCCGGCATTTAAGAATGGGTCTCTAACACCGCTGCGCTTCTTACGCTGTGTTTCTAACGTCGCGTTTGTAACGTCGAAGAATATGTTTCCGTTGACAATTATAGAAGTCCATCTAAACACCTCGAAGATAAAAGCACCTTGTGTATTTCCTTGAAGGACGACTTCTCTTTCCTTCCAAGTCTTAAAATACAAGCAATCCGTGGACAAAGCTTTAAGCCTCTTAGCTCCTTAAAATCCCCGGTCACACGCATTAAACTGAATGCGTTGACATGCCAACCGTTGGCTTCACATTTCGATGTAATCGTCACATCGCCAGTCCACGCCCTGTGGAAATGTCACCATATTTTGTCGCTCCCTCCCCTGGGAATGCCGTACAATGGACGACACTACCAACAACAGCCTTCAGCACCCAGTCGAAATGTCACATAGCCAGCCTGCTCTGCACATCCTCCCGGCTGGCTGTCTCCGTAAGAGTGTCTTTAATGGTTACACAGTCATTAATAACATTCGAGGATATTGTCGCTCTCCCCCTCTCGGGTGCGCCCGTGATTTGTCTCAGCGTCGGTTATTAGCTCTGGAGCCTCCCTAAGCCACCCCCTAAAAGGCAAGACATTAATAATTTCTCAATTTGATTTGATGTTGTGCCTGGCCCTCACATGAGTGGGCACACACACGCACACCCGCACAACCATCCACCACATCACGGCCATTATAAATGATGTTTCCGGTTGTTTCCCTGGATTAGATTCATCGCCCCCTTCCGCTGTCACCGTCGCCCGCCACCAACCCCGCTCGTCTCCTGAGTGGTGTTAAGTGGTGTGTTTTCGTGCGGCTTCTCCTCTTCTCCTCTCCAGCCGGGCGGCGGATTCTAATGCTTGGGGGTGGTTGTAAAGGGAATCCATTTACTGAAAGTTACTCTGACATTCAACGCGCCACTGCTCCTCACTGGAATCGGATCTGACGGGTGGGTAGGGAGGAGTATGAGCACGAGGTAGTCGAATGGAACCCGTACGCGTTGGAGGTCAGCGTACCCATAATTTCCTGCGCGTATTCCCTCGAATGTTTTATTGATTTCAGACTAAGTGTGTTGATTCCAATTTCCGTGCGACTGACTCAACCGCTTTTTATCGCTGATACTGCCTGGCTTGTGGAGGGGATCAGGATCGATTTCGGCAGAATCGCCCGTACTGCGGGTTGGAGATTATGTGGATACCGACTGATGAGTGCGTATGAAATGAAGAAATTAAATCGATTGCGTGGATGTCGTTGGAAACGCGGTGCTGTTTCTGTTGTGGTCAGACTTGGCCGCTTTTCAATATTCGATACGAATCGAATGAGTCAATGGTTTTGAGGGCGTTATAATTATTGAATTTGACTGTAAATGATTGATAACTAGATAGTGAAGGGCATTATCCTCTAACAGGCAGACATGTGCGCATTTGTTCTTCTGATAACAATTTTCAAAACTGTAAAATATTGAAGGTAAGATCGAAAATTGAAGTGCTCACATGAACTAGTTCATAAAAGACCTTCAGTAGATGAACTAGTTCATTTATTTCAGTAGTTAATTAAGTGATAGTAAAGTGTTGACATGTTTTACCTCGAACTTGTTTTTAAAGACTTTGCCGATAGTGTAAAGGGAAACGTGCGCCTTATGGTTTTGTAAAAAAAGTAAAGGCCGCCGAATTTAAAAGTCTATTTCTTGAACATGAAACTGAATTGAACTAGAATTAGTTCTATTAGCACTCAATAGACAGATTTGAGCTGGAATAAAAGCTGTCTGGATGAAATTGGATTAGTCCTTTCACCAAGAATTCAACTGAAAATGATTAATTTATTGACGGTAGACATTTTTTGAAAACTCTCAGTCTCCTTGCTCCCTCTGTTAAATTAATTCTACATGTGATCGGGAGGTCGATACATGGGCTTTGAAAAGTCCCAAGTGGCGCCCAATTGTGAATCAAATCTCTTCTCAAAGGAAACCACTTCATCAGTCTTCCGAACTCTCAAATGACAATTCGAAAGAACTCGTTAATAGGATTGCCTACAGAATATCGGCCCAATTTCCTCAAAATTCAGTGAAGCATCGACCGCAAGGCATTTTCGTCAGAAACAACATTCAGCATTCCGTCTGTCGAGATACATTACAAAACCCCGAACATTTCGATACCAATTAGGGAAAATCGATCTTTCTCCCCCAAACTGCTCTGCCTTCAGAGCGGCGATTTCTGTAAATTCTCAGAAGATGCCGCCGCAAATACACCGCCGTCTTGTTGGCTGTTATTGAGGAATACATCGGTGTAGCTGGCAGTTTCTCAGAATTGCCTTGAAAGGGGATTCTCTGTTCGGTGTGAATAATCTTTCATTGCTTAACTGGGAGGAACTTGCTTTGACTGAGAGAGGTTTCAGGGAAATGTTTAATTGCGGTAATGCGGCTGATGAACTACGAATCATAAGTACATGTGAAATGAAATTTTCCTGCAGTCAGATGTGAATAAGGAGCTGTCTTCACTCAGACAAATTTTAATTGTATTAAAATCCCACGCAGCATCGCGTGAGATAAGTCGTTCATTTAAGAACCTGGTTAAGAAAATATGGGGGGATTCCATCCACATATGGCCCTTAATATTTATCCATTACAGAAGCAGAATAAATTCATTTGTGTAGGAAGACATTTTGAACTTATCCTCGTGATGAATTGTATATCTCATTCGAAGAACAGACATTTTTGTTTTTGGAGTTGTTTCCGGTTGAGGTCGTCAACTATGTTTGATTTGTGTAGGATTTTGTCTTCCTTGCATGTAAATTAGTCTAAATTTTAATTCATTTTGAAAAGAAGCCCAAGTCAGACATTGACATTCTTTAAAATGGATAAAGATATTGTGGCTAATTTACATTCCCTCTTTTAGAACTTTTAAAGGCAGTATTCTAGTAGGGAGGATGCAAATGGATGTAATGATAGCCAAGCAATGGAATAGCAGCTAAATATGCCCCGTTCACAATCCTTTCTCGTGCCAGAGCTATCGTGGTATTCAGCATCCTTGCTGAACGTTCCCTAGAATAGACGTTTAAGTTGTTTGACACGTACCAGTGTTACAACTGGCTTCGCAAATCGACTATAAATCAAATCCTAACACTGAAGCTAATACCGAAAAGGACCCTACACTTCCATGGTCCCTACAACTTCATCGAATTCAAAACCGCACGCGACAACAGCCACCGCAAATACAAATTCAAGATCCCAGAAAAATTAATTCAGATCTCGCATGGTGCCAATAAACATAAGGACTTCTGCAACCTATACCGAAATTCGCCACGGAGATGCGCTGATGTATGCTTTCCTCAATTTAATAGAGGTCTGGATAGTCCGTACGACAGTTGTTAACACCAAAATCACTTTCAAATCATTGAATCAGCGAAGCCCAGTCTGTTTGAGAGTAAAACTCTGATTGCTTTAAGAGTTTCGGAGAACCACGTACTGAACGAGCCGTACAGCGACATGAGCCTAGCCTGGCATCTACGAAATAAATACTTTGGACGGCTTGCCCATGTACAGTGCATTGGCAATACTGATTCAGCCCTATCTCTAAACCAGTTGGACAAAGCAATAGAAGACGCCTACGGACCTGGGTGCACATATAAATTGAGAAGAACCTCAACCAACACCTTCTTTAAAAAATGAGTCCTGTCTGGTGTGTTTGTGTGTGTATATCAGACCCGCGACCCATAATGCGTCTGAACCTGAGCTATAGCTGCCTTTCATTTCCGTCACCCTGCTTTCAGTTGTCAAGACCAAGCTTTCTAACGTCAGTAATCACTTGTTCTTTATACCGGAGGTTCGGCCTTCCTCTCCTTCTTCACTCCGGAGGCTGGGATTCGAAGACCCTCTTAGACGGAGCGCCGTTGTCCATTCGCTCGACGTGGCTGAGCCACTGTAGTCGAAGGATTTTTGCTTTTCCAATTACATCCACATCTTGGTACAGAACATAAAGTTCGCGGTTGTGCATTTTCCTCCACTCCCCTTCCTCGCAGAAAGGACCATATTTTCGTCGCAGAATTTTACTTTCAAAGGGACAAAGAATATACTCTGCCGTTTCACTCTAGTATCGATCCAATATTTGAGCTGGATCCTAACCAGTAACAAAACTAAATCGTTTTGCCTCCGTCGAAAAAGCCAGTAGTCGAAAGAAGTAAGATCTGAAGAATATGGCGGGTGGTGCAAGATGTCCCATTTCAGTATTTCTTAGTAGATTTTGAGCACAACAGCCATATGGAGCTGACCGGTGTCATGTTGCAAAATCACGCTATCATGCTTTTCGGTCGCTTCTGGTCGTTTTTCACGCAATGCACTCATTAGGTGAAGTCAATAACGTTGTCCATCAATATGTCCTGGTTTTAGCAGCTTATAGTACACCACACTCTTCTGGTTCCACCATATGCAGACGATGATGTAACGGGTTCACCAGGCTTTCCGTAGTATTTTTTGTTCTTGAGGGTATCGTAGTATAGCCACTTTTCATCTCCAGTCATTATGTGATGGCGATGTCTTTTAAGAAGCAGTTTCGAGGTGAAAATCGCCTTTCGGCATTTCTCGGTTTCAACTCGTATGGCATCCAAAATTATTGCTTTTGAATAAATCAAACTTTCTTTATCCGAATTTAAATAAGTTGCTGAGTCGATACCAATGATCCTGTGAGTTCACTTTGCTTTTGGTACAGAACTTGATCCAATTCCTCATCTCCAAATTTTTTGGTCTGGCTACGACGCGTGTTGTTTTCGAGCCTAAATTCACATCTTTTAAGGCATCAAAACCACTCTCTGTCTCCCCTTAACCTCTAGAACCTTTTGATGGGCTTCAGGTGCAGATTTTCTTCAATTGAAATAGAAAATCAAAACTTCCATACAAATGCTGCTTATTTAAGACAAATCAAATCATTTTCGAAGGGACAAAAATAATGTTGTTGTCCAAAACAGACGCTGATGCACGCTTATTATTGCTAACAAATGTCACAGCTTCCAGGATCAGCATCGAATTAATTTGTACTCCCCCCCCCCCCCCCATAGTTGAAAGAAGCAAAACATTCTGCAACATAATATCATAAGACAGTGGTCCTTTCTGCAAAATGTCCATCTGTCCTTGGCAATTATAAAGCTTGTGGAGATGGTCCTAATAGGTTTTGAAATTCACTTTGATCAAAGTTCACTTGCAACCCCCACTCCCCAATCTAGCTATCGATTGCATTTTGAACCCCATACCATCCGCTATTCATCTAAAAATAGCACAATCAAGAACTAACGTCCACATTCAAGGACTCCGCAGGGACTTCAAACTAATGGTCGAGCTCTCTGACAAAAAAAAGAAAACTCCGAGTAATTCATAAATAATTTTCAGCATCGCCCTCGCCAAAAGTTCCCCCATTCACATCACACAGCCCTGATGGTCCTCGAAATGGAAACAGTTTACCCACCGGAGACCGAAAAAAAAACGGCGCATTTCATTTCGCTCCAAATGCCGACTTACGCCGACTGCAAAGAAGCACTGCACAAATCCCAAAAAGGACTAAAGTAATTAGGGAAAGCAAGTCATAAAGTCCTTAAAAACGCCCCGCCCATCATCCTTGATGAAACATTCAGCCTCGTCCCGGGTGAGCAGCCCTCAGAGGTGGGGGTTGTGAGTGCGGCACGACACAGCCTCCGCTGGAAAGTGGATCAATCGCCAATCGTTCCGCTCTCAAATCGACCCAGAAAGTCAAGTATTAATCAGTCAATTAGATTGAATGAGAACTCGATTTCGAGTGACGCTGGCAAGGGGTTGCGGCGGCCACGGTGTCGGCCACGAGATTCGATTCGAATTCAAGGGCTGCCTGGGATAGGGTTCGCTCAATAAATCACCAGACAAGCCAACGAATTATTTCCCTCGTAATGAGGTCGAATGAGGACGAGCAGCTGCGGTAGGAGCTGGTAGAAAAAAAAAACGCAAAATTGTTGTAAAAGAGAAAAATATCCTTTCTAACAGCAATTTCGAAAATGGAAACTCGGTTCTCCTTGTGTTGCTCGTGCTGCCCGCAGTAATTCCCTTCGAGAGTCCTTTTCATTAGTTTCATGGAACCGAGGGAAGGGTGGCGGAGGGCGCTTGGTGGAAGGTGTGTATGCCGATGGGGAGGTAATTGAATTTAAGTTGTGGTTTCAATTTGCAATTAGGACGGCTTCGCGGCTGAAATGAAAAGTTTATGAGTCGCCTGAAGGCGGCAACGTCCTGCTCCCGTAGGCGAATGGCCGCGGTTGGATGGATTTTCATTTCATGCCTTCCTGAGTTAAGAAGATGACTGTCCTGTCACAGCTAACTTGAATTTTGATTGAATTTCAGTCCTACTGAGATGAGTCTTTCAGAGACTGTGCCTCGATTTCAGTGCGTGACTATGCGTTACGGCCAAAAGTCAAAAATTACCCCAAAAAACCTCCGTCGTTATACGCGACTAAGCACAGCACGGCACGATTCGAGTGTAAGACTCCTTACACGTGTCACCAGCTGTGCGCGACGAGTGGAACCTTCCTCCTTTGTAGTTGGTTCCAATCGATTACGTCCAAATCAGAATACCACTTGCTCGACAACAGTGGCACTCCTACCGTTCAAGTTGAAGTCTCATTATCGATCTTTAATCCGCTCCGCGCAGTTTAAGGAAACGAAAAGGTGGGAAGGAGAGGCGTCCAAACACCCGCGAGGGATAATTCTTCACAAAAAAAATCCCACCCGAAGGCAAAGTGTCAGAAACGAATTATTGGGGGAAAAGTAATGATCCGCATGTGCCACAAAGTCACCACCACCCCACAGCGCCGGGGTTACGTGCAATCATTTGCTCATTACACCTTCTCCGCGGCGCACATCGGGAAGGTGCAATGTCATGGGGGTTGCCGCACACGGCCGTTCGTGTACAAGGGTAATCTCAAGTACTTACACAACTCGCCCACCGTCAGCCTCTCATGCGCTTTCTTCAATTCTCGCTGGAATGACATATACGCTCGCATACACCCGCACATGGAGGGCGCCCACTACATGCGGCCGCCCCTCGCAAGCTTGTGAGCGTCATTAAGTCCTTTGGCCTTGTACGTAGGGGTGTGTGTGTATGTGGGTGTGCGATGTGCGATGTGCATGGCCTACCAACCGCTCAATACACTTGAGTGGTGGTGGGTTAGGAGGGGGTGGGGATTTCTGGTTCAAATCGGTTACCTTGTGCGACAGTGAGGGCCAGCCGTTGACTAGGGGCAAGGTTAAAAGACCTAGCTCGTGGGAACGCTCAAAATAACTGACTGCCAGGTGATGTGATATGATAGAGGTGAAAGGAGTGCACCTGTACACGCCTGCCCCCAACGCCACCTCGCGCAACATCGTCTAATGAAAGAATGTGTTGCATTATGAAGGGGTGGGTTGGGGGGGGGGGGGGGTGGTTCAGAAGAAGCGTGTCCCCTTTCGGAAGCTTTTGGAACGTTTGTTGACTCTTCTCCTTCTGCCGTTGAGGGTGTGTGGGCACCCCTTAGCGCTGCGGTATCTATTCAGCACGTTTCGATTCTTCTTCTCTCCTTTTTGGCAGATTGCCACACATTTATGCTGAAATGGTTGGTTTTGCTATTCAACAATGGATTCCCCCCCCTTCGTTCCACATATTGATTGTTTGTTCATTTGTGTTTGTGTGGAGGAGACGGAGGAAGAGGGCTTTCTGAGAAGTTATTTTAAATTAAGTTTACTCAGGCTAGGGTGTGTCAGTCAACAAAGGAAATGCATGCGTTGCATCCCTTGTGTACGTGTCAAATATCACACTGACATATGTCACTTGCAGTGACAACAGTGTGACTCGCGTCTGCAATACACCAGGTGTACACGGAATTTGTGGACGCGCGTTCCCATTCGCTTCGCCGTCGCAGTCGTTCGTGTACGGTTGGCATCATTCAGTGCTCGTCAAGGTGATGGGAATGGAAATTAGCAGACAGGCAGCAGAAGTTTCAGCTTTATGACGGCTCTGCGCTCTGTGCGAAAGGGAGCGCACATACCGAAAACAAAGAAAAAAAGAACAAAATTCTTGCCGAAACCTTGACTAACCTTTACAGCTCGCTGTCGCTGGATAATCAAGTTTTTACGACGCAGCGTGCGGAGTGTTGTTTTTATCTCACATGTGCGGATTAATTCTCAGTTCGGTCGTTGCTGATGCCCCTGGTTTACGCTGCGTTTGCATTAATAGATGGGGTGGGTGAGGGGTTGGTTTGAAAAAATCAAAAATGAAAAGCTGCTCACGTTAATTACTCTCGGACCGAGAGGATTTTTACGTGGCAAATTGCATTCCCCCTGAAATTCCCATTGTAATGGACATCATCTGTGTAGCTGCTGATGAGGGAGGTGGAAGGAGGTCGCGAACAGATGATTTTTACAACTTGTCGGATGGAGTTGAAAGCATTTTTTGCTTTGTCGCATCATTAAAGTTAATAACTTCATTTTGGAGCCTTTTTTTTAATCAAAAGCGATTTCGAAAGGAATTTGTTTAAAAAAACAGCGATATAGTATCTGTTTGGTTCTTATTCGAAGTGAAAATATGATTAAAAATTCCGAAACAATTGCATAAAAAGGGCGATTCATTGCGAGGTTTGATTTTTAAGGCACTTTTTTGAAAAATCACGCGTAACTCCTATCAACCTGGAATGTCATTTTTGTTCAGAATCGTTTGACAAGTCATCATAAAAAGATTCAAGCCACAAAAGCATTTCTAAATGGTTCAGTTGTATGAAAGTCATTTGTAAGCAATGTTTTTCATGCGATTCGAAGAACTTGTGTTGCCCATATTTAACTTACACATTTTGCGTATCTTTTTCTATGAATTTTTTATCATTGACTGTTAAAATTCCTCCTCTATTCTTGAATGTATGTATGTATGTACGTATATGTATCAGACCTGCGACCTATGAAGGTTCTAATCCTGAACTATAGCTGCCTTTCATTCTCGACGGTCCCGGGGACGCATTTGTCAAAACCAAGCTCTCTCGCTTCCGCAATCACTTGGTCTCTACATTATACAGGAGTTTCGGCCTTCCTCTCCTCCTCGAACCTGAAGGCTGGGATTCGAAGACCCTCTTAGCCGAAGCGTTGTTTTAACATTCGCTCGACGTGGCCAAGCCACTGTAGCCGTCGAATTGTTGCCTTTCAAGCTACATCTACATCTTGGTACAGCACATAGAGTTCGCAATTGTGTATTCTCCTCCATTCGCCTTTCTCGCAGTATAAGAGTACGAGTAGGATTAGCATCGTGTGAGCGAGTCGAGAGTTTCGACCCAAATTGTTTTAAGAAACCTAAATATCACCGGTTGCCAAAGGTGATAATGTGCCGAATTTCCATTAAGGTGTCGTTTGTGGAGTTCACATTTGGCCCGTGGTAGACAAACTTCTTAACTATCTCAAAGTTGTAGCTGTCAATTGTCACATTCCGACCGAGGAGTTGTTTGATTCTTTATCGACAGCGTTATCCTCGTTCACGCTAAGACTAGTACTTGTTCAACGTGGAACTTAATATGTCTGTAGAAGCAAAAAACATCAATGAAGAATTTGTAAACATAGCGGTGAACAAATGCTCCATTCGGCATTTCGAGTTGAGATCTAAGCCTCAATGGAGTCTTGCGCGTGAAGACGAAAACGTTAATTGATGACGTTATTTTTCGAGAAACAGTTTGTGCAGATCAAATAAATACTGCTAGGCACTGTACACTGTAGTATTGTCGCGACAATAAGTCTACACCTATAACAAATTGCAAATGGAAAAGAATATATGAATAGAAAGAGGGCTAACATTACGCCATTTAGAAACGTGCACATCGCTGAATTCTGTAAGACAACCGGAAAGGATGTGGTCAGTCGCTGGCTGCAGACGAAAACCCAAGTCCCCACTTGGTCAGACTAAGTCTTCACCCAGAATATGTTATGGTGCTAATCGAAGGCCAATACACTTTAAATTTAAATTTGTTCGTCAATGTAAACAAATGTTTGAAGAAATCGACGTAATGCATAAAAAAATGGTTGAAAAGCAGACATGGTCCGTTTTTGTCTGTTGCATAACAATGCTTAACTTCCAGACTCACTTGCCTTCTTCTTCTTCTTGTGGCGCTATAGTCCGGGATGGACCTGGGCCTCAAGCCAGCAAGCACGATCTTTCGCCAGCTGCTGCCAGTTGCGCACTCCAAGTTGGTTGAGGTATTTCTTCACTTGTGTGCGCCACCTTAGCCTAGGCCGTCCGCTGTTGCATTGTCCAATAGGTCTGATTTGAAGACTTTTCGGGCTGGAACAGTGGTGTACATACACTCTACCCATCTTAAGCTTTGTATCCAAAGACGGTTGACCAGGCGCATGTCTCAGTGCAGCCCACAAAGTTCGTTGTTAAATCTTCTCCTCCAAATGTCATTAACGCAAACAGTACCAAAAATCGGACTCAAAACTTTTCTCTGGAAAAGACTAAGGGCTGGGATAATCAAGGTGTTATATAAAGCAAGTGTTGTCCTTTGACAGAGGGCTCTGTTACGCAATTGCCTCTTTAGCCCAAAGAAACAGCGATTAGCAAGAGTGATTCTGCGTTTGATTTCGGTACCAAAGTAGATGAAGTCCTTGACTACCTCCAAGTTTCTGCTGCCTTGTGTGACGCTCTGTCCGAGACGTCGATGTTGTGTTTCCTTCCTGGATGACAGCACATATTTTGTTTTGCCCTCATTTACCACCAGACCCATTTGAGCCGTTTCGGCTTCAATGCCAAACGCTTCATTGAGGGCTCGCTGTGTTCGCCAATCACGTCAATGTCGTCGTCGTAAGCTAGCAGTTGAACGGACTTTTGGAAGAACGTGCCTCTGGTGTTGACTTGTGAGTTACTCATGATCTTCTCAAGAATGGTGATAAGGAAGTCACATTGAGAGAGACCGAGACTACTGTAAGAAAACATTTCAATTTGGGATGAAAACGTTTTTATGTTTCAGTTGGCACAACTGTTGCAATGATGAAACAGATGGAGAACCTTTCACCCATTAAGAACGTGTAGGTGAACAACACCTATGAGCCGTGGCGAGGATACGAAAGCAGATCTGCTTAAATTCCCAAACAACCCACCAGTAGTGTCGTTCATTCATTTCAAACAAAGCTTCCACCTCGCGACACTGTTCACGATTTTGATTTAATGCACCGCCTGAGTGATAGGTAACGAATTTGAAAGTTATCGATTGAAATACCTTGAATTGGTTTTCGAGTTCGAAATTTATGTGAATTTATGCTAGTGTCCTCGCGGCGAGCAAACATTTTTTGAAGAAGTGCAAAATGCTAAAACCAAATTGGCACGCAAGTACACAACTAGAAGCAGCACCCGGGCAGTTGTACAGACTGAAGAGATTTGCTGTCTGATCTACTCGTACCTCGGAGTTAAGTGAAAGTTAGGGATTCTCACAGTCCCTTTCTTGGTATGTAAGACACGAGTTCATGAATGTATTCATAGTCAAACGATGTGAAACCATGGCAGCGCTTTTGTCTTAGCGATACTCCATGTAACTTCCAGGCATTTGAAATTTCAGAGAACATCCCCCATACTGTGTATAGTCTTATCGACAGAGCGCTAATGGTGACCATGAAATGGACATCCGTTACCCATACAGAACACCTACCACTTTATCGTTTGAACATGTTGTTAAGGGATTACCTGCTCATTGTCATTGGGCAAAACGAGATAATTAAATAACGGCTAATTTTACAGATGTCGCCTTTACAATATAGGCGCCATTAACTCGCCGTCTTCGAAGGTCATATTCAAACACTCGATAATCGATTGCAAGCAATTCTACAGCCGAACTTAATAACACTTGTTGAAGTAAGCGATTTTATCTCATTTTTTAATGCACCGCGTTGAAACTCTCACCGTCCAAGTCCAGAAATATAAAGTCACACTTTTTAAGCGGGCAGACGTCCATTTTCTCAAGCAAACCCCTCCCCACTGGCAACCGTTTAAGGATCGAAAGGAAATTAACTGCAGCTTGTAAACATAAAACGATTTTTATTTCAATTACAACCAATGTCATGTACATTAAGGAAGTCATTTGCGCGGAACGCGCGACGCTCGTCATTCGGATTGTTGATCGCTTTGAATCCCATAAAACCGTCAGCACCTTTCCGAACAACTGCAAGGCAGACGCAATCTCGCCTAATTCCCGGCCCATCAATGATATAGCGGCGTTTTATTGCCATTGCCAAACTATAAATAGCCACGACTGACGCTGATGTTTTCCGAATTGGCGCTTTCCATCGCAATCGCCGTCCCTTCGATTGCTTTCCGAACGACCATCAGTCGCCCCTTGAAGCAGACATTTGTCAATACACCCGCACGCCACGCCACGTCGATGTTATTAGTTGTCGCATTCGTTGCGTGTCAACAGCAGAAATTCCTCGACGTCATTGTTTTTGGAGAGGGCGAATGGCTTCACCAGTACAGTGGCCCAGTACCCGCGGGTGTTCGATGAAAGGGTGAACCACACGACGCTCTTGAGTGCTCCTCCACGGGCACTACACAGCCACAGCGAGACTTACTGCCACACACCGCCACATCGTTATAATTAACGTACCCATTACGGGATTATTTATGACAACCCTGACGCAACCCAATCGGGGGTGTTCGCAGGGTTGAATGGTAGTTACACAGGGTCACGCGATTTCCAGCGCGCTTTTAATGTAATTACCCCACCAGCGAGACCACCCACTCTAACGCGCGTCTCCTAGGGGAAACGATGTCAGACTAGGCACCACCCTCCTCCCCCCTCCCACCATAGGGATCAACGGAGAAAGGTTAGAGGTCGTTGTTTGGTCATTAGGGTAAACTGCCGCCCCCCTGCAGGCACCGTCTAAGTGCAAAGCCCTGTTCGGACCGGTTCTGCGTCACGGGAAGGTGGAAACCTATGCGATTAACGGCTCCTCCCCGCGCATATCCACCGAAAATGAGTTGCGGTGTGTCAAACATTAACGCACACGCCAAGGACACGCAGTGTGGCCAAAACTCGATAAGCCCCTGTCCGGGGTCAAAACAAATTGTCAGCGATTAGCTTTGAAGCTACTGATTGATTGCGCCACACTGGCCGCAGCTTATCGGTCCGTGCACACTTCTCCCGACCACCTTCGCCCGCGTCCACCGCCATGAGGGTTTTGTTCAAAGGACCGTGATGGTGAAGGAAATCAAGTTCAAAGCGAAAAATCAACGACTCTACAATGAAACACCCGCGGCGCTCTCAAAATGAAGCAGGAAATCGCTGCCGGCTCTTGACAAACTGAACACCACACACACACACACCCACACCTCGCCACTACCTCGTGGTGAACAATTATTCACGACGACAGTGTATGGTAAACAATTTTATGTCAACTTGGGGCGAAATTCATTCCAGAAGCAATTCCAAAAAAAGATTCCACCGCCCCGGGGCCGTGGCTTCGAAAAGTTTCATAATTCTCGGCTCCAGCAGCAAAAAGCGCTGAAAAAAACCCACCACAAAGGAGGAGAGCATTTTGTGTGATGTCTTTGCCGGTTGATGATTAAAGCGTTGCGGGGGAGGGGGGGGGATAGTCGATCGGTGTCTACTGGGTGCAGTTCCAGTGTCAGTCAACGGTGTCGTCTTCGGCATCGTCATCATCCACATCATTTCCTGCAGCAGCGTTGACGGGCAAAAGTTTCTGCCAGAGAATTCATGGCGGAAGGCAAAAGAGTGCAAAGTTTTGCTTACCGTTAGGCAACTCCCAGTGGGCTAGGTATTATAATATTTTGCTATTTGGAGGTAACGGTAATTAGCTTTTAGTTGGTGAAATTAGGTGAAATGTTTAACATGGGGAAAGCATGCTGAAGTTTTACCGTAAGGGGCACTACTGATGGATCCAGTGGGAGATGAATTGGAATTAAGGAGTTTCTAGTGGCCTAAGGCCGCTCTGGGTCAGGGATGAAGAGATTTTGAATGACTGACAAACTTTGGGAAAGCAAATGTGGTTACGGTAGGTGATGGAGAAGGGAGGAGGAAGACTGAAAAGTGAGTTAGCCTTAGAGAATGAACTCTTTTCGATGGAATTAGTGATTTTTGAAATTTTGAAACGGAAACATTGGAAAGGCAAATTTCTAGTGCCAAACAACAGGATCCAACAGACAACAGCCTTTTTGAATTTTCCGGCTATGTACAAAGCGCTGCAGGGCTCGTATCTGGCAATACTTTACATCATTTGAAAGGTCTTGGCATAACCTGCTAGAGAAACGTTTCGTGAGATTAATGGTGTTTTGGGGGATGATACTCTATCACTTCGAACCGCAGTGGAATGGTTACGATGATTCAGAGCCGGTGAAAACGACATCAGGGATAAGCCAGCCGGCGGAAGACCTGCGACGACGAATACCGATCGAATCATGGAAATCATCGAGTTAGACCGGCATGTGGCTTCTCGTGAGATCGCCCAGGAGAAAGGAGTTAGTCACCAAACCATTTTAAACCATCTGCAGAAGGCTGGATACAAAAAAAATGGTTGATGTTTGGGTGCCGCATGATTCGACGCAAAAAAAACCTTCTGGACCGAATCAACGCCTGCGATATGCTGCTGAAACGGAACGAACTCGACCCATTTTTGAAGCGGATGGTGACTGGCGACAATATGAAGCGAAAACGGTCGTGGTTGAAGGCCGGTGAATCGTCCCAAACAGTGACCAAGCCGGGATTGACGGCCAGGAAGATTTTGCTGTGTGTTTGGTGGGATTGGAAGGGAATCATTCACTATGAGCTGCTCCCATATGGTCAGACGCTTAATTCTACCATCTACTGCGAACAACTGGATCGCTTGAAGCAGGCGATCGACAAGAAGCGTCGAGAATTGGCCAACAGGAAGGGTGTAGTGTTTCACCAGGACAACGCCAGACCACACACTTCGTTGATGACTCGTCAGAAGCTGCGGAAGCTCAGATGGGAGGTTTTATCGCATCCACCATATAGCCCGGACATAGCGGCAAGTGATTAAAACCTGTTCCTGTCCATGGCGAATGCTCTTGGTGGTGTGAAGTTGAACTCAAAAGAGGCTTGTGAAAAGTGGTTGTCCGAGTTCTTCGCAAATAAGGAGGGGGCCTTCTACGAGGGGGGTATTATGATGTTGTCGTCTAGATGGAAACAGATTATCAAACAAAACGGCGCATATTTGAACTAAATCCGATCACTGTAACACTTTTTATGAAGCATTGAATGAAGAGCAAAAAAGCGGAAGGGAGATATTTGACAACCTAATATTAATCGACGTGGTCGCCGTTTCGTAGTGGGTAAGTGCGTCGACCACCGCGCAGAACGTCTAGGTTCGATTCCCGGACGGGACACCTCGCGTTTTTTCACGGCACCACCTCTTTCGAGTTGCTGACAACACTCAAAGATTATCAATTGTCTATGAAACGCTTTTGTTGATCCCTCCTACTCGTGAGAGAACAGTATCACACACAACACGAGTAGTTGTTGTAGAAGCTAGGCCCTGGTGCCTTGTGGGCTGAAGTGCCACTCAATTATTATTATTATCATATTAATCGACACATCACTGAATAAGTCTCGGAAGTGACATATATCGGGGCACTTGTTAGGAAGTGCAAACATTCAAATGATGCCTGTCAAATTTTCAGGACAAATTACAGTCCTTCAAGTGACGCTACTTCTGCGCTTATAAAACAATAGTAAAATTAAAATTTCGTGTGTTGCTTCAAAACTACTTTTTGAAGAAAAAAAAATACCGTGCGAGCTCAGCAATGGTTTTTAAAATGTTAGAGGGGCTCTGCTCGACTCTACGACTGCTACTTGTCGGTGGTTTGCTGGCATTAAACGTGACCGCATAGACACCAACGGTGTTGGAAACGTCAACAAAGTACAAGAAATTGTTTTAAAAAACTGTAAAGTGAAATTGCGTGAAACAACTGACACCTTAGAGATATCAGAAGGCAGTGTGTAGACTATTCTGCATAAACATTTGTCCATGAGAAAGCTGTTTTCGCGTTTGTCCAGAATGGACCAAAAAGACTTTTTGCATCGAATTTCACAATGAATGAAACATGGATCACCACTACATTCCAGAGTCAAATCGGCAGCCAACGGGGTGGACAGCAGCCGGTAAACCACGCCCAAAGCGTCCAAAAACTCAAAGCTCGATTGGAAAAATTATGGCATCCGTATCTTGGGATGTGCAAAGAATTTTATTCATCGACTATCTTGAGAAGAGCAGAAGAACCATTTGAAGGAAGAAATAGCAAAAAAACGGTCCCATATGAAGAAGAAAAACATTCTCTTCCACCAAGACAATGCAACGTGTCTCAAATCGTTGGCTATCATGGCATTGGGATTTGAATTGCTTCCTCACCCACCGTATTCTTCAGATCTGGCCCCCAGCAACTTCTACCTCTACAGACCTCAAATAGATTCTCTTCGAAAAAAATATGGCTCGAAGAGCTGATCGCCGCAACTGAAGCCCATTTTGATGCCGAAGTTAAATCGTTCCATAAAAAAGTTAACAAAATGTTAGTGCAGCGTTGGACAGATTGTTGGACAGATTGTTTTACTCTTGCAGGATGTTGATGAACAAAGTCAAATTTTGGTTCAGAAAATGTGTTTTTATTGGTTACTCCCGGGACTTATTAAGTGATTGTATTTTCAAAAACTCTAAGCACAGGCCATTCGTTTAAGAAGCAATGATTTAGATTTGGCAACGTTTAGATGGGACCACGGAGTGTAAAAGATTCTAAAAAGAGAATCTGAGGCGAAAATGGCAGAAAGTTTCTTTGGCTGTTTACGTAGACCGCTGAAAAATGAATGAAAGACAATTTTTCCGAACAGAGCTTTAGTTCTTCTGGGCTTACACTTTTTAAGTCATTGTGGTCAATGTACCAATACTAAAACCAAGGTGATGCGCTGCTGCACATGGTTTGAAGTTTAAGAGCTGCTTTCCCCCCAACTGATGGTTGATCTATGTTTTGTTCATTCTTTCCTTGAGAATATGAAGACTCCACCGAAAGAGCCCTTAACAGCGATTATTAGCACAAAAACTTATTCATTGAAAAATGTTGTCTTAAATTAAAGACGATACGTTCCCTAAAAATGTGGAGAACCCAAAAGAAACCGAACTGACGTAGAGGGGTAGCCCGCACTAAAAGTTGTAAAAATTCTAGAAGCTTTGAATAGACTTCCCTTCTTGGGCGAAGGCTAAGTTGTTCGCTTATAACTTATTCCATTCCAAATCGAAATGACTGCCCATCAAATGTTCTATTAACTTTTAATCACATTCCTCCCCAACCGCTTACACCCACAACACAACATCTTGACCAGTGAAAACATTGCCTCGCAATGGCCTCGCCATTTACCTCTATAAAACCCCATCGCCTAGGTCACTTTAACGTCTATACACTTAATCATCAACATTCCGGAAAACAAAACGATTCATCATGCCGCAATAAACCGAAATGCCTGGCGCAGATGTTGCACGCAAAAAGCCTCTTCATGAACATAAACAAGAGGGTTAAAACTAAATATTTACAGTTAACCTCCTAATTTCAAGTAATTACACAAAATTACTTGAAGATACAACTTCTCTCGGGGCCGGGGGGATTGTGTGTTTATGGCCAAAACAAGGACTTCAAGTACTTCGCTATTATAATTCAATATGCAGCCATCTGCTGTCGGGCGCCATCTACGACTTGCCGCTGTATCCCGGCGCAGTGCGAGATTTGGTGAAGATTGAAAATAACATCACGTAGTGCTCAATGAGGTGGAATGAGGTGGAAGAGTGAGTGAATGAATGAGCGTGAAGGAGAGAGACTGAGAGCGTTACTTTCCTCCTTTGTGTTTCTTTTTTTTTTTGTTTTGTTGATGGTTTTTGTTTTTTGGGGCGTTTTTGTCGGTAATCGTTTTGTAGCGTCGGCATTTCACCGAGATTGGCGCAACATTAATATTAAATTTTTTTCGGGTTTATGATACTTGAGACGTTCGGGACGTGTGCAGATTAGTGGCTGACTGTGCTTATATTTTTGATGGCGAAATAGGTCTATTTTCCGGGGATTTAGATGGAGCGGTTCGCGTCGAGCGGTGAGAGGAAGGAGGAGACGAAAGTAATTTCTTTAAAACAATTTTCCAGAGGCGACGTTATGGCCGAAGGATTTATATATTTTTAATTTTAATGTGAAAAAAAACGGGATCGAGATGGCTTTAGAGCTAAAAGCTTACATTTTATGTGATTTAGAAAATTCGGGCCGTCCTGCTTACTCAACAGAAAGTACTTGACTTTGTTTGGTTAAAGTGGGGAAATTATTGTTGACTGTGCAGAATAGACTAAAACAACACGGTTCAGCGACTTCTTTGTTTACGATTACAGAAGTGTTGTTATAGTAAACAACGATGCACTGGGATTCTGCCTCCGAACAATCTGTGTTGCAGATTTTTAACTTGTCGGGCATTTGATGTTAGGTAAGGTACAGTCATCGATATATAAATGCTGATATCTGTCTGTATCAAACGTCAATTTTAAATAAGAAGAAAAGCGTTGTCTTTTGAATTGAAGAAGTAAACAATTGGCATACATTTTTAGTAGATTTATGTTCTGGATTTGAAAGTAAATTTTAATAAAAGCCACACAGCCATCCATTGTTGACACAGTTTTTAATTCGTTATTAATTTCGGATTGTGCCATCAAGTATGGGGAACAGTATCACTCAGGGAGGCAAGCAGCATGCCATTCTTTTGTGTAAATTTTTAATCAAGTAGTACTTCCCTCTCCATATTTGAGTAATATTGGTTTTAATGACATGTTTGGAGTTCGTTAATCATTCGCAAAAAAACCAACAAATAGAAAATAACAAATTAAGGGACCAGAAAACTTCTCAGGCAATAAAGCCAAATTTGGGGGTTTTGCGTGGTTTCTTGTCTTAGTCAAAATTTTAACACGCCGGCAAAAAAAATTGGTGCCATTCGACCATATCGCTCCGAATTTTCTGTAACCGTCTGCCCATTGGCAACTTGAAACATATAAAGACCAATTAAATTTTTTGACTGTCACTTTATCAGAATACAACGATCTCTTCGATCACTTTTGGGTTTTTTGACAAGCGAAGTTTTCACATGTGCAGCAAATCTTGTTCAAGAAATCAGTGTTTATATTGAATTGTTATTATTTCATTGGAACATGCGTTGGAAAGCAACTGTTATTGTACGTCATTCCAGTATATGAAGGGTAAACAACAATATTTTTTTGTGCCTGAAAAAGTGTTCTTGCGGGGAGTTTTTCTTCATTACCTTATTATGAAGAAAACTGCTGCAGAACGTTCTCATATTTTGTGGGAAGTTTGTGGTGAACATGAGCTAGCTGAGCGAAAGTGCCAAAAGTAGTTTGCATGATTTAAAATTGGTGATTTTGAAAAACGATGAACATCCTGGACAGCCAATAAAGTTTGAAGATGAAGAACTGAAAGCATTACTCTATAAAGATTGTTGCCAAACTCAAGCAGCCATTTAATAATTAATTAATAACTCAGTGGCACTACAGTCCACAAGGGACCAGAGCCTAGCTTCTACAACAACTACTCCTGTTGTGCGCGCTACTGTTCTCTTACGAGCAGCAGGGACCTACAGTTTTTTGCCGACTCCGAACGGAAGTGAAAAAATGCTAGGTGTCCCATCTGGGATCGAACCTATACTTTCTGCGTGGCCGTCGACGCACTTACCACTACGCCACGGAGACCACATGCAGCTATTTTGAAAAGAGAAGCCATCTCTCAGCAAACCGCACGAATTAAGTTATAGACAAAATAGGGAATAGTCGGCAGGCTTCCACTGTTGCGTGAGTTGAAAAGCAAATCCAAAATACGCCACAGTGCGGTGAACTATTCACTTAATTACCGGGAACACCGGGAAATCGATAAATTCTGATTTTCGAATCACCGTGCATTAAGTTGATGCACAGGTTTAACAATATCAGAAATGTTTCCACTTTCTTTGAATTCCTTCACAATTTTACCGATTGCTTGTTTATTCGGTGGACGTGTAATATCCCAAGAGTGGCAACGCTTAAATCAATTCTTTTGTTGAAAGTTTTTCTATTCTTAGAGAGTTTCTTTATTATTAAGTATCGCTTATTATCAATAGCAATCATAAATCTAATACTGTGACACTTCAACCGGCAGTCGAAGTTGGGAGAAGTCGAATGCCAGATCCATAATCTTGGAACCACAAAATGAATGCGCCTTAAATACCCGACTTCAAGACAGCTGCACAAGTGCAGATTACACCCACATATCTAAGGTTTCGTTTTTACATTTCCTTTAGGTTACTTAGATTCTGTTGAATTCTGCAGTCAAGCTAGACATACTTCAATTCTTTACAAGCTAACTTGAGAAAGATCATACAGAGGAGAACGTTGAAATGTTTCTTAAAGCAATTTAACCGAAAACTGAAACGCCACCAATACCCAGAAGGCTAAGTAAACAATGGCTTCCGGTGTCACGAAGATTTTTTTTAAGACCTATGGAAGTCAATATTGTCAAAACTATACTAAAGTGAATCGAACTTAGTAAACTTTCTTCAAAATGAACTTGAGTACACTACCTCCACCACCCACATCGGGCTTCATTCCATTGCAACTTTTCAAAAAAATGCATAATTTTCCCCCCAAAACCGTTCGTTTCTTCCCCTCAACGAACTACCTCTGATTGCATTTGTCAATATCGCGACGTCAACAAACAAAGCCAATAAACTGAGCTCAAGATCTAATTATAAGGACGCATAATTCATCCAGCAACACACGCAGTCTCTCCCGCATTATTCATCATTCTCCATCAGCCAACATAAATCATCTCGCAGACGGCACAGCACAGCCCTCAGTCAATCGGCGGCAATCCTGGAATCGACAATCGACAAGCATTTTTCATTAATCCAAGGACAGTCCATTTGTTACTAGTGATTTGTAAATAATACCCTCCGCAGGCTGTGTGTTCTCATGCATTATTTATGGTCGCTCGCAGTGAAGGCATTCCTTCTTTTGTTTTACGCTTTCAGTCGCACACAAAGCGAAAAGCGCCTCCAAGTCCCTCTTTAAACAACGTAACGAAGGCCCACTGAAGTGTATCCTTGGCTTGAGTATTCGAATTGTAAATATTTACGAATGTTTGTGTCATTGAAGGTGAACGAAAGCAGGTCCTTAGATGATGACCTACTAGCCTCCTTAAACACCTACCACCTCGACTCTCGCCTTCTTTGCGTTACCGTAAGGTCATGACGTTTATACACAAATACATCAAATACTTCAAGTTTTCCCTTTTCTCGCTCCGTAGGCGAGTGAGGAAGGAGTGTGGGAAAGGAGTTCTTTGTGGAATGCGTGCCTGAGTGTGCACTGGACAGATGTGTATCAATTTTTAAGTGACCTTTTCAGTCGCTTAATAGATTTGATGTAAAAATTTAATCACAGCCACGGTTGAGTACGTCGGCCATGGGAGGAATCCTTTTTTTTTTTGCTGCCGTCCAAGGATGCCGGGGCATAAATGAATAAGTGGGTCTTCGTCATGGGTGCTGATCAAAAGAGATTGACGGCCAACAGTTGCCCGAACTGAGAGCCACTTAGGAATCTTTTCCGATTGAGTCCTTGATTGGGTTATACTCTGCCTAAGTGAAGTGGACAATGTGGTTCATTGGCAGGGTTTCTCAATCAAATGAACGGGAGGTGAAATCTCTAGAAAGTTCAGTGTTTCATTTACCTCGAGTTGTTTACCTCGAGTCTGTATCTGGGTTTCAGTTGACTCAGACTACCCCGACTCCGTTGCCCTGGATGCCAAATATCAAAACCAAATTTCAGTCGCCACCAACCAAACAAATCATCTGTCATTTAAATCAAAAAACAAACTCTGCCAAACTCCAAGTCAGTGCTGATAGTGCAACTTTTCCAGAGACTATCACAATTCGTTGCCGCTCCTGCCACCACTTCTTACCATCTATGCCAGAGTAACTTTTTTCGGAATATTTTAACCAACCAGCCGTCTAATGCCCCTAACACATATTTTCCGCTGTGCTCCCCCGCAGTCAGTCACCCGGCCAGGCGGTCTACCCCGCTCCGCTTCTTCGAGAAGGCTTAACCGGGGCGAATTGCGTATAAAAGTGATTACTTTCATGTCGGCGGCGGTCGTTATTAAATTTGTAACGAACCCATTGGCTTAAATTATGCAAAGTGGTAGTTGGAGACTTGTTGTTTGCTAAGTGGGGGAATGGAGCAAAAAAAAAAAAGACTGCAGACAGTGCAAATGAAAGTGTTGACGCCTCGCCATGTTTCGCGTTCTTTGTTTTGAGAAAAATAAAAGATTTTGCTTAAGTTCATGACTTCGTGGTAGACTGCTGCAGCTTGGGGTTGATTAAACTGTGAAAACAGCAGAATTTAATCGAAAAAAAGGAGTGAAGCGATTTTTTGCCGTGAAAATCGTCGGCTACAAACTGTGACGAGGGTTCATTCCGTCGTGCAGCCGTCTTGGGGAAAGTGAAACGTTTGCAGTTTGCTTTAAGGCAGACAAATTTAAAATGGCATGCTCGTATACGCTTTTAATTTATGAGCCTTGCTGGCTGAGGCTTTATGAATTTGCTGTTGTTTGGTGAAGGTGAATGGTATTTAAGACTGAGGTTCAAATTGGTAATTGAGAAATTTCTGATGGAAAGGCTGATTTAGCGTGAATTTTGATTTTCAATAGGTTGCTTTCGCTAAATCTCTTCTGACACCTATCAAATTGCTTTGCCAGTACTGTTCAGTATCGACTTTCAAGTCAGTCACTCACTTCGAATCAGCCTCTTGAAATAGTTCAAATGTATTGCTACAGTGTTCTTGGATAAATGTTTGTCGTGCGACTTGAAGAACTTACGGTATGCATAGTCCACCAACTGAAATCACTCTTTCCAATACCATTTGCAAATTTCAGTTCCAGTTTACATAAGTAAATGATAGTTGACCGGTAAGACACATTTAATAGGTAGGGAAGGGAACATAGCAGCTGTAGCTGAGAGAGTACGTGAAAACTGTCAGGAAGCAATTTGTTGTCGTACTCAAGTGTTAGTGCATTCTGCGGTTCCAACAAATGGAGACCATGAGCTCTGGTGCGAGTAACACACAGCGTGAAACAGTGGACTTTCTGAGAAATCATTTTGGTTTTGCAACGATAAAGTAGTCGATTAGATTGTGCGATATCACATCTTTGGACTATTCTCTCTAGAGATATGTATGTAAAGTCCCAGGTCTTCAGAATTAAGCCAGCTACGATTAGCGCTTAGGAAACCAAATTTACTCGTGTTACCCGCGAGATAACAGACATGCTCGAACAAGTCAGTCAAAATTGGACCTTTCGAATGGAGCCTCTCAAACGTAAAACGTAAGGGGCGCCACTAACATAAGTAGTGGGCACCAAAAACAAAAAAACTTAAAATTAAATTAATAATTTTTGATAGCTGATATGTCCCGGGACTTATTGAGAGATCTGGTATGTGAATTTTTAAGAAATACATACCATTATATGTTTTAATTCGAAGTGCGCTTTCAAATTTAGGTCTTTTATTTTACATTGTAAATGAAACCTCACGGTAAATAGCCATGTATTTATAACCACAACAAAACTATCCATAGGTTGCCCTAAACGGGTGCACCGAGCTATAGAAAAAAAAAAATTCCAAGAGGACAAACAAAGTTGTTGCATTTCTCAGTTTCGTCTTTAAAGACCGCTCAAATGCACTCCGAAGCAACGGGTTATTGGGCCTTGGTTAGCAAGAAAGTAAAAACGTAACATTGGCAAATTTTACGAACTCATTAGTTTGAGTTGGCGGTAGGCGTATTTGAACCTTTTAACGCTCCTGGAGGAAATAACCTTTCTCCGGTCAGTCATCTGAAGACAAGCAAAAGTGGTATTTATACAATGAACTCGTGAACTGCCTTTATCTATCAAATTCTGTCTTAACGTGGTAGTTGAATATGGAGAAATATGGACAATACAGGTTAAGTCAACTGGTAAATTTTTTTTAAATCATTTTGACATTGACTTCACTGACTGGCAGCTGTTTCCCGCTCGAAATCTTAAGAGAAAGTTATGAGTCACACTTTTGGTCGGGAAATATTGAAAATTGAGTTACGAAGTGCCTGCTTTATATCCCTAAAAATGTGTTTTTTGAATAGCATTTTTGGTCAGAATAAAGCTGGCTATCAGTTCAGGTAAAACATTTTGAGGCGGACAACACTCAGAGTCTCCGTCGTCATACAGTGCGTGACGATGACAATCTGGCTGAGAATGTGGTCTGAAGTATACTCAATTCACAAACACTCACTCGCTATCGTTCCAAACACATCAACATTTCAAGCGCTAGCTTCAGAAGAATTCTGCACAAACATCTCAGACCGAGCTATTGTTTCACTGTTTGGGCTCTAGACCATCAGGCGTCGAGGAGCATTTGCATTTAGGCGGCTACGTTTATATACAAAAATCCCGAGTTTGGAAACCCCCGATTTTGTCTAGAAATCAATGTACTTCTCAGAGACTGACAGTTTGGTATAGATTGTAGAGTGCCGACTTCATTGGACGTGAGGCTGGAAACAACGTTTCAGGAATGATGTTCTTTACAGAGCTATAAAAAGGGCCTTCTTTGTATTAATATTGACGACAAGACAAAATATATGTTGGCTTTCTGTAGTACACTCAGGTTCATATAAATTTTTTCCAAGGGAGCTTTGACAAGGAGGACGTTTTTGGACGAAGCGGAGCTTGTTCCCTTCTCTCACATATCCCCATTTTGCACACGAAAATATATTACTTAAGCTACTAGGAAAAGAAAGAGGAGAAAGTAAAACATTCTTTTGACACAAACGATCTTCATTGTTCTAAAAAGATTTTTCTTAAAAACCGTGATAGACCAATGTTGTAAAAACAATTCGGAAACGATTTAAAGCATATATTACCAAAACACTCGGAGAACTACAGCGCAAAACAATCAACAAGGTCCTAGAGATTCAGGGTGAAAGAGTGCACTTCTTCAAGCCAATTTAGGCATCCACTGAAACGACTTATCTTTCAAAAAACGCTAATCGAAACAACGACGAAAAGTGGTGTTTTTTTGCAATATATCCCAAATTCGTGGACACACCCGCTTCCACAGACATTGAAAATGAAACTACTAGTCGGATTCAGCTGACCGTAGCCGTCCATGAGAATGTACTACTTGAGAAGCTAAAGACTGCCATCGTATATTTTTCATGCTGTCGTTAATATAGCAGGTTGTTTGAACAAATTCATGCATCAGTATGCAATGTGGGCTTTATAAAACAGTTAGAGATAACATTATAAACATAATTCCGGCACAAAAGTAACTGCTGCAGTCAGACAAAGGAATAATGATGTGACAATGAATTTAGTGCAAAATCTCCATCTCTGACTGTTCTCCTTTGACAATCCTTATGAGCTCAACGACATGAAGATTATCAGTATCTTAGAGCTAATCGCTCAACTATAATTTCCAATTAAACAAATTGAGTCGAAATGAGAGATGATGATCTGCATGGAAATTGGTGAACGTTCACCTATAAGCAAATGTATGTATGCTACAGTACATCCTGATGGGCATAGTGTTCCACCTAATGAAACTTATCTCAACGTCGATGCGACACACGGGGATTAAGAGAGAGAGGAAATTCAGTCGAGTCTACTGAGGCGTTACGTATCAGCAAGGATTAAGATTTAGACCGATTCAAATGCAAACATCATCACAAAACGCACAGAGCTTCTCTTATGAGCTGCTTCAGGAAGTCATTAAGCTAAATATTCATGCCACCATGCTTCTGGGCAACTACCTCATAGTGACAAACATGAGCATGATATATGGTATTGCAGGGAAAAGGAGTGGGGTTGGGTGCAATATTCAAGAGATTGATGAATGCCATTTGATATGCAATAACGAACAAAATTCATATCCGGGAATCGATATGCCTTGCCTCTTGGCCCTTTCATGCCTATTTCAAACAATTATTTAGGTTTTGTAAAAAGCATAGGACTGTTGAAACTGACAAGGTGGAGTCTGTCATTAAAATGCTTAATATTTATAATTTAGGGTCAGTTGAACATTTGTAAAATATAGTCGGCTTCCATTGTTGTTCAGACGCATTTATTGCGGACATGGCCAACGAATCATTAGTCAAATTAGAATGCGCGGTAGCTGGGATAAACAAATGACAACAATGAAAACTGAAACCGATTAACATTCCAAAAAATTTATATCAATTTACCTAGAATGTTCATATTTTGTAAAATAAAACAAAAACACAGACCAAAAGGCATCAGCACATAGCTTCGTGAACAACCTTTACAGGTTATTCGGCACTTCCAGGTTTCGGATGCTGCGATTCTGTCTATTTCTCGTTCAAAAGTCACACATTGCAAACCAGAAAAGTGAAATTTTCTCAAAAAAAGGGAATTTAAAATCTGGCAAAGGAGGAAGCACAAAACTGTTGCACAAATCACAAAACTCAAAAAATGTCACAGTAACATAAATTCTACTACAGAAATTTCAATCAATCAAAAGATCCTGATTTCTTCTTCTAAATTTATTTTTGAAAGTAGCAGTAATGCACACTGTCAGTGAGTTTTTTAATTCTCAAAAACAAATGACAAAGTCTTCACCGAAAGAGAGCTAATGAAAACTACTGATACAATTTGAAAACTGATATCTTTTTCAAACATTATAGTTCAAGTTATTACCCCGTAGTTTTAGACTTTATAGAAAACGAAAAATTTAATTTTATCTGTTGACAGATGGGCGCTTATTTCAAGCAGTAACACAATTTTTAACTAAAAATTGGACACACATATCAGTTACGGTATCAAAATCAATGTACAAAAAAAATGTTGTGACGATTCATTTCGAAAGTTCTGCACCGTTTGAGCCGTTTTTACAGTATATAGCGTAACTTTTAAGCCTGGTTTTTATCTCACTTTTATGTCGACACCATACCCGCGAGTGCGAAAAAAAAGTTTTTTTTTCGATTCCTCGTGCGTCGACCGTAGCGCCACCAGCGAACGAAATAAATGCGTGAAATATTCAAAATTGTGGCGAAACCAACAGTGTTGCAGTTATCCACGAACATGCGTGTCCAGTTGCAGTACAACGCATTAGCCGAGGTTTCTCACGACAATTTCTGGACATTGGGAACGGAACGACTGGTAGCTGGTCAATAAGACGTCACGAAAAATATCATTGTCCGATATATGATGTTACATCGAGAGAAGAACTATCCAAAGTGTGTTTCTTTATATTCAAATCAATTATAGGAAGCACTATTGGCTCAGCCACCGAGCTATCCTTGCCGCCAAGAATAAAGACGCCCTTCAACTTAATCAGTGGTCGCCGTGGCGTATTGGTAAGTGTGTCGACCGCCACACAGAGAGTCTAGGTTTGATTTCCCACCACCATCACCTCTTTCGAGTTGCTGACATCACTCAAAGGGTATCAACTGTCTATGAAAAGCTTCTCAAATCTCACCGTTCGGAGTCGGCAAAAAACTGTAGGTCCCTTTTAAAGGTAAAGGCATTCTTATTCCTAGGATTGCCATGATCCCGCCTGATGCACCATTTCAATTCATAGGATTGCAGTTTCCCATTCGGCTGGCATTTGCATTCACAATTAACAAAACCCAAGGTCAATCTTTGGAATTGTGTAGTTTAGATGAAGATGCGGATTGCTTTTCACGCGGACAATTTTATGTTGCGTGTTCTCGTGTAGGTAAACCAGATAGCCATTTTATTTACGCAGACAATGAAGAAACGACAAAAAATTTTATACCCACAAGTATTGGAATATTAAACGTATTTAAAACGTATGGTTTCTTATTTTATAGGCATTCAACCGCAATATTCCACATCTGAAGTCAGCTTCGAAATCATAGTTCTTTGATTCGATAAGTTGCTAAAACCAAATGATTGATATATTTCGAAAAGGATTCCATAGAAGTCACACTGAAGTCACATTAAAGTCTTTCAATCAGTCTTTTTGACGTGTTCTGTTTTTCAAACTATGTGCACAAGTTTAAAAAACTCAAGAACTTAAGAATAAATGGACTCAATTCCTGTATGGACTTCGATTGGTGTAAGAAGTTGTGTTAGTCTTAACGGCTGTGTGCTATAAGAAGGTTGTGGGAATATAGGTAAGACGGTCGGTTTGATAGAAGGTGTGGACTGTTTAGTTAAAAGTACAAAAATGCAATTGTTGAATAAGGCAGACTCTGAGAAGTATCACTAAAAATACAAGAATTAATTAAAACAAGGCAAAAGGTTTTTTTCTTAATCGCCTTCGTTCGAAGAAAGTCTAACGAAATAAGTGTTCCAACGAAGTGGAGAGAAATGACATTATAACATATAAATAAGACTGCACTTCTACCCAGGACATATTTTGCGCCATAGTTTTTATAGTATTTTTAAAGCTTGTACCTTAGTCCTTCTCCTTTTGCTGCCAACATGCAAGTCATCTTACATCTTCCCTATTCATCACATAAGCATCATACTCGATAAAAAAAATGTAGACTCGTCATTCTTTTAGACTAAATAACTTAGTTACAAAGAATTTGAAGTTTAAATGAATTCGATGCGTAGTTCTCGTGCAAAACTTGCACTTGACAACGATCATACGATTGTACCTAGGGACAAAACAACTTACAGATGTAAGTAACGTCAAGAATGACAAGACAATCGTCTTGATGAAATTAATGATCTTGGAGTACATTTGTAAGCAAAATTTAGTTTTTCATATCATTGTGATTCCACGATTGCAAAGTCGAGTGCACTGTAAGGTGTTTAAAGAGAAATTGTTAGGATTTTTGAAATATATCCAGTCCTATGTCCATCTATTTTTCGTCTAAAACATTCTTCCATCATTTGGAATTCATCGTACTTTGCACATAAACAAAGAGTTTCGCTTCTGAAAGCGTACCTCGTCTCCATATTCACTTATCATCGCATCGCCACCCCACAATCTTTGCATTGACTGACGCACCTTTTGACAACAACAATGAATACCCTCCACCTTTCTCGCTAACTCACCATCCTTATCCAGAATGAAGACTCGTTAAGCTCCGCACAAGTAACACCCCATCGTCTACTCTCCACAATAAAGTGACGCGCCCTCACAGTTTTACGCCAAACACTCAATATATGACCGTCGGTGACCGCCGCGAAGTTATTTCAGCTCCCGGGTTACGATGTCCGCGGGACTCGCTCTCCAACTGACTCCGGCTCGCAACCCCATGCCAATAACGTTGAATTTTTTATGAGCGCCCCTCACACCACACAGCTCCCGAACGAGCCGAGAACTTTGATGGCAATCCACTATTTGCCAAAATTACGACATCGGTCGTTCGTATGCGATGGCAGCCAGGCAGCCATATAGTAGCCATCAGAAGTGCTCCATAAAGTCTTTGAATCATGTCCAACCCCTCCCTCCCCCCGCCATCGGCTCTGAATTGACTGGAGACGCTAATTTGAGAATTATTCAATTTCAGTGCACTTTGGCTCCGTCGCTGGGGCGATGCGAACGCGCCTGAGACAGGACCACATGACAGTGCTTAGCGTTTGAAAGGAACCGATTTTGCGGCGCCCTCCGAAAATTCATCTCGGCGTTCATTATGCAATCGCCCCTTGAGAGTTTTGGAAGTCCTCCAACTCGGCATGGGACCCCGCTTCGGATAACCTTGTGATTTGTTGTTATCTCTCTTCCTGCTCTTCAAGGTAACCACGGCAGTAAACGAGCGATGGTGGCGGGTGGTGGTGTTGGTTGGTGCGGGGTGGTGGGGATACCTGTATTTATGGCAAATCGATAGGGATGGTCTGAGTGTCAGTTTGTTTTGGGTTCCCTTCATGCACCGCCTTCGTCGTCGTAGCGTCGCTTGTATGGCTTGGCCTGTTCCGTCTGTGTCGACGATGCGACCTATTTGTCCCGTCTGAATGTCAATCATAGTCACACACAACTATCAAGGCTCCATCACACAACTGCGGTGGGTGGTAGACAGTTTGTGGGCACCGGCAGCCGGTGGCGATGGCGGTGTAGTGGTTAAGTGAAGGCCACTCACTGCGCAACGATGTTATGTGTGGGCTCGTGGCACAAGCCAGCGTGGAATGAAAGATACAACACTTCATTATGCAATTATGTGTTGTGCGCCACGTAGAGGTGGAGTACATAGCGCCGCCGTAGTTGTAGGCGGGCCTGCTCCGCAGAGACACACTCAATAAATCGTGAATTTTTGGAGTCCTGCCACCTGTGTAAGTTGGAAATTAGTTTCAAGAATGTGCTGCTCTTGAGCGGCTCAGGTTTGGTGCCAAATTAATTGTTTGGCGATGGGAGGAGGGAGGTGTGTAAGGCGGACCTGAATGACGTGGGCCTAGGGTGTAATTTTCATCGGCGTCAAAGTTCTGAGTCCTGTAGACGGCCAACATCTTATGGCTTCTTCTAGTGACAATAAATCGGGTTAGTGAGATCTTGGGATGGATGATGTCCTTCGATGCTTGGCAAGTGTTTTTGACGTTGAAGCAGAGGCAGCTGCCAACACACCGCATGCGACTTTAGCGCTTCTTTTTAGCGCCAATTGTCATATTTTGATGCCGAAATGTTGATAGACGGTCAGGCGGCTACTTTGACACCTCACCCATCGTGGCGTCTTTACGGTTTTGTTGCCGAAAGGTCTATACAGGCAGACAGAGATTCTGGACCTTCTCCTGTAGTTTACCCTGAGAATGTGGTAACAAATTTGCTCCGATGAGCTAGACTTTTCCTGCATGCCTTGACTTGCATCTTCAAGAAAAGCATCAAATCCCTCAGTTTCGCCACAACAGAGGGACTTCCCTTCAAACCTTTAACGCTCCTCCCAGGACTTCATTTGAATCGGCCCTCCATCTCCAACACTCTCGAAGCTCGAAATTATTCCCAAGGGACTTCAATTTACATACGAGCGACCGCCTCTCGCTCTGTGGCCAACCATCCTCCCTTAAAGGAGTTCATTATCGATTTGAATTACTGCACGTTCCGTCAGAAATATAATTGTCTCCAGCAGTAGGAGCAAAGTTCAAACCGTCAACGTCACCGAGTCGTGGCAGTTGGTTCCACCACCCGCCATGACAGTCGCCATCATCACAAATCGTTGCCAGAAAATGCAGAATTTAATTGCACCCAGTACAGCCGTTAAGATCTTATTTAACTGCCCGCCCCGTCACTTGCCACCCAACATCAGCCAGCATCACGATAGCATTCGAGTTAAATTTTATGGACCCGCAACTGTACGATATCGGAAGTAATTCAAGGAACCGAAACTCCCATTAAGAGCAATTAGGCGCGCCGCACAGAAAAGACGACTTTAATATTTAACGTGCACATCAATCAAGGGTGTAACTACGGCGCTGGCCTAACCTTTGGCATACACGCGGCGCGTATTGATTTAATAAAGTCACGGAAAGGGAATGCGGGGGCGGTTGATGGAGAATGGTGGCATGGTTCACTGGATTTGAATAGTCACCGGTGAACATCGGTGAAGCGGATTATGAACGCGCGGCAAGTTACAGTCAATGACAGGTACATACAGTACGGCGGCGGCGGCGTCAGCACCGTTCACAGATGTTTCACGGGAGGCAGAGATGTGCGGAGTCATTGATATGGTGGAAGTGGCGGCACACATTAGAGATGACAAGCGCATACGCATAAGTAATGAGGGACAAAAGTTTGTTGTGTTCAGTTGGATAAACTAAAGGAATGATCTTCTCAGGTTTACCTAACGACGCGGAGGCATGAACAGTGTCGGAGGAGGAGGTGTGGAAAGCATACAGAGCTTAGCTTGTCATTGTGTCTGAGATTGTTAACTGAAGGAGCAGATTTATTCTGGAACTGCGCGGAATTTATGGAAACGACGTTCGAGTTCAATTCGAGTGCCGGTAAGTTCTGGATTAAGGTGGAACCCGTGAGTTCTACAATCTCAAAAGTTGGAGCAGCAATGAAGAAATTATTTATTTCAGTTTAAGTTTGTAATATATTACACATATACTTTCGGTTAGAATATTTTAAAACTAAGTACCTCCGATGCAGTCACAGAAGCCAACACTTTTTCAACACATGGTTTAAGGGATTTACAAAAATTGGGTGTTAGAAATATAAGGGTACCAAACTTTTGTAAGTTGGCTCTGAAATGTCAAACTCTTGGTAAAATAAATTATATCTGGCAACACTATATAACTTGTTAGAAAGTGAAATTTCAAACTTAATTCACATAGACAATGATCTTGAATTTCAGGAAGCATCAAGGTCCTGAGAACGAAGAAGAATTGATTCATCGCGGCCTTTGCGTGCACTCTTAGCTACAGCTGCTCTTCACTACATGCTAATTATGGTAGTGTAGCATCCACTAGTGTAAACTGGCACTCAAGGTTGCGAATTGATTAAGCAATAGTGCTTACCGAATAGCATGATGAACATTTCTCACAGAACGCTGATTTTCGCAACACAGTTGAACAATTTGGAGATGCTGTTGTGGTGTGAGTCTTCCCACGATAACTTGTCAAATGTCCCAACAAGAACGCAAGATTTAAATTTTAAATAAAACGCAGACAGGATGAGTTTATGTGCGAAATAACACATCGGCCATATGGCCGCCGCGGCTTTGCTGGCAGATACGCAATCTTTATTCGCATAAGCCATCGATTTCAAAAAATCCCAAAGAAAAGAGTCCAATGGTATTAAATCGCACGACTTAGGCGGCCAATACTGGTCTCCAAAACGCGAAATAACACGACCGGGTAATGACTGATGCAGCAATTGAATTGTTTCTCTGGCTGTATGAGATGTGGCGCCGTCTTGTTGAAACCACATCATTTCTTCAATTCTAGGCACGAAAAAATGGGTTATCATTTCACATTTCACATTTGGAAACACCAATTTGCTGAGCTCGGTGTCGAATTGTGGTGGATGGAGTTTGAGCGACATCATCACGTACTGCTGCGATATTTTCGGTCGATCGACCTGGTTGAAGACGCGTTTTTGCCTTTACATCAGTTACAGACACAGTTTCAGCGAATTTTTGCATTAATCGCTTTACAGTTGACTCTTTTGGAGCATTACTGTAACCCCAAATTGATCGCAATTTGCGAACTGTAGCCGCAAAACTTTCACCATTTTGGTAAAACAATTTCACAATGAGAATGCGTTGTTCATTCGTGTAGCGCTCCATTTTTATTAACCTTATACCTTCTACTAACAAATAATAATATATATAAATAATAATGACAATTCGAATGGCGCCAAATTTAAATCTTGCGTTCTTGTTGAGACACCCTTTATAAAGGCTTGCATGCTGGAAGGAAGTATACAGTTGGATAAGAAGTATACAGAGTGGATGTTGTAAAAATGATAGCAACGAGTTATTTGTATTGGTCTGGAAATTTCAATGTTAAAAATGCACTTTGCGTCCCATCACTTAGGAATCGGTGCAGTCAGGAAAAATGCTTATCAAAATCGCCACAAAAGCAGCAGTTGCCAGAGTCAATGCATTCATCTACGACCAATATTTGAAGCATTTGAAGTTGACTAAAAAAATGTACAGGTCTGAATTTCAATTTCACAGCTCAACTGAAATGAAATCGAATTATTTGTGAAGAAAATAACTACGAGCTATGAAAAGCAGTAGTCGACACTTTCTTCTCCTTCCAGTGACAGATATGCAGAATATGAATATAATGTACCCATTTTTCACTCATTTTTAAGCATAAATAACTTTTTACGAAGAGATGTGATTTTCTTTGTCTTCCGACAGAACAAAGACTAAAATGTCAACTTCAACACATCTATAGTGTTGCTACATATTAATAAGAGTAATTGATTGGCACTACAACCCACAAGGGACCAGGGCCTAGCTTCTACAATAACTACTCGTGTTGTGCGTGCTACTATTCTCTCACGAGTAGAAGGGACCTACAATTTCTTGCCGACTCCGAGAGGCAAGATTTGAGAAGCTTTTCATAGACAATTGATACTCTCTGAGTGTTGTCAGCAAGTCAAAAGAGGTGGTGCCGTAAAAAAATGCGAGGTGTCCCGTCCGGGAATCAAACCTAGACCTTTGGCGTGTGAGTCGACGCACTTACCCACTACGCCACGGCATGTTGCAAGATGCAAAGACTATTACTAGAGGTAGTATATTTCATAGTCAACTTATAACAATTTCGGCAGTGCATCTTATATATGACTAAACTAAAATAAAATTCGACCTTGCGAAATGTGAAATGCCAAAGTCTACTGACAGTTGAAGTGTTACGGTATTAGATAAATGTTTGCCAATTACGGTAATGGATCGATTGACAGTCAAACAATGCTTAAAAATATTAAAACTTACAACAAAAGTTGTGAATCAAGCGACCCACATTTCGGGCATTATGCGAAGATAATGGTCGTCATAATTGCCGCCGTCTGCACATGTAACCAGTAATATTGTGAAGAAGTTAAAATCAAGGGGAAGAGTTAATGGTGTTCTAAGAGCTATGCATCATCATTATGCAAGGTGATAAGTTATAGGTGCGTTCGCAGAAATTGTAATTATTGCACACCGCACTGTGGTGAATTTTGACTTTGAATTTCTAAAACCACACTTCTAAAGGGCAACTTACAACAATTGAAGCCCTTTTGACCATTCCCATTTTGCGTGTTTGAAAAGCAGACAGTAAGCACAACGTTTTCTTCTCTGATGAGGCACATTTCTTATTGTGTGGATATGGAAATAAAACTCGCTAGCACTCAGAAAACTCAGAAGTGATCGAACAGATGACTTTGCATCCCGATAAAGTGACTGTTTGGCATGCTCTATGGTGGGTGGATTTCGTCGGTGCTTATTTCTTCAGAGATGCCAAAAGGCGAACGGTTACAAACCATACTATATGGACTATATGGCCGAAGGATAACCGTTTAATTTTAAATTATGATTTCTACGATTTGTGGGTCCAGTGAGATGGAGGCAACAAGCCAACAACGGGCTGCGAAAGAAGTGTTTTGATCGCACAATTTCACGTTAGACTGAGTCAAAGGGCCATTAAGATCTTGGGATTTGTCAACATTTGATGTTTCTTCGTAAGACTACCGAGATTGCATGCATAATCCCCTTACTCAAGATGCACTAAAAACCAACACTACTCAAATCATGGGCGAGGTAGAGCCTGATATGTGTGAAAAAGTGGTTTAAATTATCTCAAAAATGCTGCAAAAATTTCTTTCGATTCTTGTTGAGGGACCCATTTGAATCAGACTACACAAGGAATTAATTGAATGAAGAAAAATCATTGCTGTCTGTTTTTGACAAATCTTTACTTTCAAAACCGACAAGTGAAGACCGACTGGAATTCTGCGTTTACAACATTTTACATCCTCATTATTATCTTTTGTAACCCGCATGTTCCACTAAAGGGGTCGAGGGGGCAAAACATGCACGAGAGACTTCCAAGCAGCGTCATCGATTTTAAATCACCAGGTGCTATTTCCAAGCGCAACAAGGCTAATTTATGGACTTGATCAAACCACCTGCCCTGGGTAAGCCGAACGATCGTCTACTTGATGGAATTTCATCGAAGGCACGCCTCGAAAGTCGCGGTAAAGGGGACATCCCTACCAGGTGGCCTGGCTGATATCGTGAATACGACATGGATTTAAAGGCTGACCGATTATCACTCTGAATACCCAAAAATCTTGATTGTAACATGTCACGCCTTTAGGCCCAGTTATGTTCTTACATAATCTTAGCTTTACAAGCAATCAGTTGTGTATACAGATTCGGGATGTATCATCTTCAGCTTTCTGCAACACGATCTCAAAAGTTCTGATCACGACAAACAGCACAGAAAAGTGTTCCTTTCGGAGGTTATTTTGAAAAAAAAAAAACCATCAACCAACATGCCTCTTCAACAAGCACAGCCTCTGGCCATCTACCTCCCATTGCAAATTTTGAAATTATATTGTAAGAAGTCACATCTTGTCTCTTCCCCACAGCATCTCAAGTTACTAACCTCGAGAAGGTTGTCCCTTACACATCCTTATTGAAAAAAATCCTATAAATAGCGCACGTGGACCTGCTTTACTCAACGCCGTCATTCAAAGCCCATTCGCCTAGTTAACGACCATCCATTCACGGGCTTAGCTAATAAACGGTGCAATTTAACGCCGGCCCATTCGGCCCCGCTCCCCTCGACGCCCCCATCAAGTGGCCGTATCCATCAATTTGGCGGAGTGTTGCCATCAGAGCTTATCGATTCGTCGATGATTGAATACTTAATGCCCGCTCGTTTGTCAGGCACTTCCTTATCCTTCCATTCGCCGCACCGCTGGAGCGCAGTCAAATGATTCATGGACGACGTTCTCATCCTGCCGGCAAGAAGCACACTCGAGTGTCCTCTCGACTGGCACTCGCGTCTTCTTCGAGGAACGCATTTATTACCGCGGCAGCACGATGCGAAGGGGTTGATGGAAGAACATTTTTTTTCTCGGCTCGCCCAACACGAAATCTCTCAGTTGCCTCCCTTGAGATATGAATCTCGTCGTGGACCATAATTTGTGCTTTCCGCCGAGCCTCTGCTCAGTCCTTGCGGTGGCCGGGTGTCTATTTCGTTATGCGCGTCTAATTTTGTCTCAAGGATGGCCGTGATGGGACGCCAGCGCCGCTGAGGAGGGAAATATTATTTAATTACCGGACTAGCCTTTCAGGACAACTGGATACTTAGTAATTGTAATTAGCTCCGCTGTGTGGTTTGTCCTTCGAGGGAGGGTCCTGCGATATTTATGCACGTAAATCTATTTATGTTTTGCCGAGGCCTGAGCTAATTTATTCATAGTCCTCAACAGAGGCGGCCGCGGCGAAGAAGCACTAAACCGCGCCGCGCTCAAGTCGGGAGTATCATGTATCCTTTGGTCCTGACAGCGGAAAAAGTCAAAGGGAGTGCCGGAAAATTATCAATTACCTCGCGCCAAATGAACACAACTGCAACGGGTGGGGGGAATTCCTTCGGGAGAATTTCATTTCCTGTCGCTTGCCCTGACCTGGTCGGCAACGGCCGAGGCAGGCGGTGGCGAGGCGAAATTAAGCTGCTTAATAAGCCCAAAAGTATGCAATGTCTCTGCGTCGAGATGTCAGAAATTGGCTGTTAGCAGGAAATGAGATTACACCCGTGTAATTTGTTCGGCTTTTGTTCCCGTCTTAGGGGGGAGGGCTGGGAAGACTACACGAGTTCATTGGGTTCACTGGGGATAGGCGGTGGCGAACACTGGTGGCACGTGCGTCATGTGGAGGCAGTAGGATTTTTCGGTAATGAAATTTCTCCTTAGGGATCTTTTCATTAACCTTCCCTCAATTGTTTCGCCATTCGACGTTAGTTTGTGTGGAGACTGATGCGAGAGGAGACGGGGTAGTCTGTCTAACTCAATGAAGACAACACTTGTGCAGAGGGACAGGCACAATTGACGGCACTTAACTTTGTCCATTGTGATCGATCGAGGGAAACGAAATTAGGCCGAGTTGCTGATGGGTTTAAACTTGTGGAAGAAGTAGAAGAAGAACAATTTTCTGTATCCCCTGGGAAGGGCCAGGCCGGGACTAATTCAATTCCAACCGAGTCGGACATGTGTGAAAAGTTACATCTTCTGACACACAATCGCCGTCGTGCAACATGTGAACTTGCATCCCTTCAGCTGTCTCCGGCACGAGATTAATGAGTTCGTGGCTTGTCGCCGTCCTCGGAGGAGGACTGTGTACCAAGGGCAAAAGATTAATTTATCGACCCTCTGAGATTGAGAGAATTCCTTGAGATGATTTATGGTTTCGACTTTGTGCTGCCTAGCAGTGGCGTCAGCGGCGGCGGCGGCAATGTGGGCAGCAACTTGGGTCCGAGTCAATTGTGTGCGAAACAAAACGCTTTCATTGTCTTTCATATAATTTATGACCGTTAATGCTGAGGAAGTTTTCCGGTCAACTGCGGATGAGTGAGTTCTGATTAAGACGGGCGACGACGGCTTGCAACATAATTTGCGACCAGATGTGGCGAGCAAAGTGAGTCGTCCGAATTTATTCCACGAACACGTCATTGCGTCTCCTCGGTGGGGAATTAATGAAATTAACTGGAAATTTGTTGTCAATTTCCCACAAAAGCCACTCAAAATGCAGAGTCCTTTAGCAAATGCACGGCTGCATGAGATTGCAGTGATTGCACCCCACTGACGCAACAAAATTCTCATCGAAACGCCCCTAAACTAAATTACTGATGCGTTCGAATATGCCGCCCGAACAAAGCACGGTAGCCGCCCATCCCCAACAGCGGCATCAACGATGGCCAATTGCGAAATCAATAAAGGCTACTGTCATACAAGCTAGGCCAACAGGCACGCTTGTGCACTCGCACCCTGGATAACCCCTCTTTGGGAGCGGCCGACGTGCGGAGCAGGAATTGTACGGTATGTAGTCAGTCACGACCTGCATAATCCTCCTGATGATTTCGATTATATCACCAGGACCTGCGCTGCTGCCCCGATGGAAGTGCAGAGCGGATTTGGGTTTACCTGGGAAATTACTTGGCAGCACCAGCAGCTAGTCGGTATGCTCCAGCGACAGAGAATAATGGAATTCAAATTTCATTATTCAGCGCAAGGGAGGGGGATCGAAATTGCATGCCATCTTGTCCCGATCACCGTAGGAGATGGGAAAAACATCCAGCTGATGAATGAAGGTGAACAAAGGAGTGCACCGCGAGACCCTGAGATGCTTTCACGATGACTTGTGGTCTCAAGGATGAATGTTCTCACCATTTGTCGGGGAATTTCATCATTTTTTTCGAAGTAAACGATAGTCAAGCGTTTTTGGCTGTGCAATTAGTCTTAATGAACTTCCGCTTGATTGCAAATTGTGACGTCGCCTCAGCCGGTATGGAATTTGTGGCATTTGTTGCGCAAATGTCAAGTATAGAATTTTAATTAATTCAACTTCAACACTCTCTTCGACAATGACTGCGTGGGGGTTGTATGCGATTGGCTAAGTTGAAGTCAAGGGACGGCTCCTTATTCGCACAATTGATGAGGACAATTTTGTTTCACTGGTTTTTCTGAGGACAGCGTGACAATAGGGGCACATATCAACAATTGCATTTACTTACTTGAAGGAGCACTCTTTGCTCTACAAAACTGCATCACTTATGAGACTAAACAATAGAAAACGATGGAAGTAGTTATAAGTTAAGACAGGCTCTCCAGTTTTTTTTAATAAAGGCGTCTGTCACTGAGAGTATGTGCAGCGCATATGGCAAACCCATGGTTTCAAATAAAAAATATGGGCCCAGGATCTAGCTTCTTCTTCCGTTCTCTCAGGGAACTACAAGTTATTATCGACTCCAAATGGCCGAATTTGAGAACCCATTTAAAACTCTTTGAGCGTTTGTCAGCAAAACCAAAGAATTTGTTCTAAAATCAGTTTGGATCTCCGGCATGTAAGTTGACCCACTACCCTACCACAGCCATTATTTTAAAAATTCAAGTATTAATGACGAGCACACAAGCTATGCCACGGAACCTTACTATTGTAGCAGTTGAACTACATCTGCAACATTCATTAACGAGCAGGGTCATACAGTTCGCCTAAGCCCCTGAACAAATGGCCCAGTTTAAAAGGAATTCAAACATTCCAACAGGACTTATTCCTGTAAGGCAATTCTGTCCCTAAGCATGAAGATTTTAGGGATGCTAACGGGTTTTCTTATTGCCCACTAATAATAATAATTAAGTGGCACTACAGCGCACATGGAACCAGGGCCTAGCTTCAACAACAACTACTTGTTTTGTTCATGCGACTGCTCTCTCACGAGTAGAAGGGACCTACACCATTTTGCTGACTCCAAACGGCGAGATTTGAGAGGATTTGATAATCTGTAAGTGTTGCTAGCAACTTGAAAGAGGTGGTGCCGTGACAAAATGCGAAGTGACCCGTCCGGGAATCGAACCTAGACTTTCTGCGTGGCGGTCGACGCACTTACTCACTACGCCCCGGCGACAACTGCCCACTGCTATCTGAAAAACCTCCTGATCAAGCTGAGTCGATGCCAAAAATAACAAGTACAAGTCTGAGCTCCACAGGATCATTAAATGTTTCGTTTTAAGTTGACGTAGGTACTATACTATTGATCGATGAATGGTCTGATGGGTATACTAACCTGTGAGGTCTGCAGAGTTTTCTTCTTTTGTTCCTTTATCCAATTTTTCACTAGCCGTTTTAAAGTTTACATTGCTATGCTGGAAAATTCTAGTTCCTGTTCCAAAAATGTCGGAAATCTTTGAAATTTCTAGCACAGGTGTTGCGGCAGCGGAAAAAAATACGTTAAATGAAATAATTTTCTCGGCCAAGTGGAATTGGTTTTTCGATTCTACTTATTTGAAAACGTAGAAAACCAAGACTTTGTTGACTTCTAATGAGCCGTGTACGACTAGTTCAAAGTTGGAACTTTGAAATTTTAAAAATTGGACGCTTTTTTCAAGGAATTTTCAATGTGGCATATATTTTCAAATAGGCCATCTTGGAACATGATGTTATTTTTATTTGAGAGTTCGTACATTTAGCCTTCAAACTTCATCAACAGTTCTTTCATTTTGACCGTCAGTTTTCTAGACCAGGCTTTTTGTGAAGGGTACATTTTGTGAAGGCCACATTTTGGGAGGTAATATTTCCAACTTTGATGCATTTTTATCAAATTATAAATAGTTTTAGAAGTGAAACAAAAGTCAGGTTAAAACCTTGAAAATTTCTGTGAAAGAAAGAACAGATATAAATTGCAAGAGTTGAAATCATCCATTTCTCATAAATTCATAATTGCTGCTGCTGGAGCGGCAACATCTTTCAAAAAGTCTGGTTTTAGTCCTGATGAAGCAAAATGAAATTATAAGAAAGCTGCAAATAACATTGGCCATCGAATATTTCCTTCATTTAAAGAATTCATAAAGGCAAAACTGCACTGTTACCTGGAAAATATAGGGATAACTGAAATTGAAGCTCAAAGTTCACTTCAACAAATACTTGACCACACTGCAAACAGGTTTATGAAGACTATAGATTGCACTATATTCCAATCGCAAGAAAACATTGGTCTTACGCCAAGTGGCGTTGTAATGGATCTTCTGGACAAAGTGAATTTATGCAAACATTTTCAAATGAAGATTCGAATGCATCCGGTTCATAAGATTCTATTTCACGGAGCAGATCATCAACAGCGTTGTCAGAGAAGGCCCGAATGAAGGATTGCAGGCACTACCGAATTCATAATTGCACAAAATTATCTATTTCGGCGACAAATGAAGATGTAATTCATGAAATGTTGGTATCATCTGATCCCTGGATAACAATTTGAAGCTCAAATCGAAAACAAAGGATTCACTCCCACCTAGTAGTGAAGCGCAAGCATTATTGCACTAAATGCCGACTTTACAATTTTTTTTACAACAAAAGTGTGTTAGTACATGGTATTGAGTGTAATTTTTCTTTATAGGTATGAATTGCAGCTTTGTTTTGAGTTCAAATTTATTGTCGTAAATTGTTTCTAAATATCTTTTTTATGCAATTAAACAAAAAGTGTGTTTTTTTTTCTATTTTGAAACTTAAGATAAATCCGTTATTCTTCATGCTATATCAACCATTTTTTGACAGCAGAAGAATCTTACGGCATAAATACAACATTCTAATTCCAATTTCATTTAAATCAGTTCAAACGTTACGGATTCATTTCCGCATTCCCCTTTACAAGGGCACCACTGTGCACCGTTCTTCCTTCTATGTAATAAGAAGCCAACCACGTGCTGAGGACTTAGTGATGTTCTTTCTCAAGTCTTAACCATTTCAGATCAGCAGCTATCTGCAACACGAGGGCATTTCCTTTTTAAGCTGTAACTTCTCTTATACACCGATATTGAAGGAAAGATGAAAGGCAGCTTTAAGTGACGGCAGCTCTGGACATTGAAAAATGCTCTAAAACGTAAAGCTCGGTAGCTTATTCTACTGACAACAGAATTGCCTGTAAGGACTCTGACATCAGGTATAAAACACGAATTCCAGACAAAGAATCTTGCTGCTCAGAAAACTTAGATGAATGACTTTAAAACGGAGGGCAGGAGTTTTGGCCACCTAATTAGGTATACAGCGACCACCAACAATTGATCACATGTTTCACATTTCTAGGTGTTTTCCCATGGTGCTCTTTGTTAATCGTTTGCCAAATCGTACACAGTAAATGACTGCACTTAGCTGATTTGGTCAGGTGACATCAAAAGAAACCGATTTGGATTAAATCGTAGCGAATAAGCATGAAAAAAGAAGGGACAACACTTGTCACAGAGGCTGGTAAAAGGACGGTCAAGTTCAGTGGAGATATTCGTGTGCCTTTGGGGTGCAAGGGTTTTAAGGGAGTGAACATATCCAAGAAAATCGATCGACGCATGACTGCTTCGATGTACATTCGCATTTTAAAGCATTGAACAGAGACCAGTCTGAAAAATGACAAAACAAGTCGGTTTCGGACGTTACCTTCCAACACGATTATCACCCAAAACATACAGAAAAAGTGATAAAAGATTGGCGGGCATAGATTCACATTAAAAGACGTCTGCATAAGGAGGTGAGCGAAAGCATTTAAGCCCGAACAATTTATGAAATGAGAATTTTCTTGGATGACTTTCTTTCTACTTTCTTCATACTATTCAAAGGACCAGATAAACGACAATGCTCTGTCATAATGGTTCCATCGGCAGTCTGATTGGGCTTTAACTTTTCTCAACAAAAACAATTTAACAGGATCTAAATCAAGTGCACCACGGAGTCTGGAATGTACCCCCATTCTCCTGCCACTGATTCTAATGGAAATCCCATGACTTATCAGTCCTATACGAGGTTTCCTGTGCTTTCGCTGGTCACAAAAAATAACCAGAAACTAAGAGGCGTTTCTGGCACAAAAACAGACAGCCTCTACAACATTGTCATGAATTAAAGTCACACTTCAATAAGAAATATCAGCTCTGCCACATTTTTTGTTGTTTTCAACAACACACTTTCTGTATCACAACTTAAACAAACACATCCTTCAAGGAGATATCTCAAGGATTCATGTCTCCTTCACTGGTCGTAAATATTGTCTTAACACAGATGTGAGAATGGAAAACTGGATTAGTCACTTACAAGCACTCTTCCGCCAGTAAAACATATCAATTAAGATCCTTGTTCAAATGTATCGTAAGTGAGGCATAAAATCCTTGACGTAAGAGCCAGAAAAAAAATTATTCCTTACAAGGTTTCATGTCAAAAAGTTGATGCTTCCACACGAACGATGTACACATTTAATGACCAGAACTAACAAAAACAGCCCCGAAGATCCCACTTATGATAAGTGACCCTCAGAAACAAAGGCTTCGCCAATCAGGTCAAGTGTGAATCACGACGCACACATGTCAATTCAGTCCGTTGGCGTGGCAATGAAACCATCCCCCACGCCACCGCAATCGAGGGGAATCAATAAATCTCCGACATCCGACATCGATTCAGAGACATCGCTGAGTTATGTCAGCTATTATCTCCACCTGCCACCACCGGGAAGGCACCGCTCGGCACGTAATTGCTTTCAATGAGCCAGCCGCCGTTTACGATCCGCAAAACAGCAGCCCACCCGCCCCCTAAACTATTCGCACTGATCTACGATTAGGACGTGGATCATTAATTACGGCGCATTAGCCACCCCATCGGTACGCAGCCACCCCCACCAACAAGTGAGATAAATATTATCCTAATTAGCTCCACAGTAAACACAATTACATTCAATCTAGCAACATCAGCCCGCTCAGGCGTCCCTTGCAAACCACAGCCACCTCTGCCGGCAGCCGGCAGCCCGCACCAGCACCCGCACACGCACCCTTTGTTTCTACAATTTTTGCAATCGCTCTCAAGCCCTTTAGAGCCCCCGAACAAACACACCACATGCAGAGTGGAAAGGAAGCAAAAAAGTGGATGCCCTACCGCTCCCCGCCCCGCATGCAAACATCAACAAGTAGAGATAACCTTTTGCGGAGCCGGGTCTGCTCGGCACAAAAGTTCTCCATTTGCCTTCTGAAAATGCCAGAGGTTTCCACATGCCACCGCAACATCTGCTGACGCTCGTCGTAGTCGGTTTGTCGTTTGCCCATCCCACCCTACCGCCCGTGTGATAGCTGGGATGCGGGAAGGTTACTCCTTGGCTTTTGCCATTTCTTGCGCTTCGTCGCTGCTGCCTCCGCCTGGAATCCGAACCGAACTTTAAATATTGCACAGCGCGCAGTCATCCGTCAACAGACACGAAATGGGGGCGTTGTCGTTGTCGTCGCCGTTGATCTAAACAACCATCTCCCTGGAAAGCGCGCAAACACACACCTTCAGCACACAGGAGTGTGTGGCCTTTTCCTGCTGAGGTTGGCTCCTTGGTGTGGCCAAAAAAGCCCGACAATGAATGGAAATTCATTACAGGAATGAGTGTGCCGTTCTTTTACCCCCTTTTCTGCGTCATGTTCTTGTCCCGGTTTTTTTTTTGCTTTATGACCGCACTTGGCGGCGAATGTCTCTGCCAGGACCACGCCGAAAGATGACAAACTCGAGGATGATGGTAACGCAGCGCCGACCATTACATCACCGAAGCACGGTGAAATAACGCGGGAGGAGGGGGCGAAGAGATTGTTAATTTTTTCGCTTCCCCGCCGTGTGGGTGGGGTGCGAGACGCGCGTACACATCGCATAATAAAACTTGAAATTGCACACAAAAACATTAATGGGACTACTCTCGGTTTTTGCTCGCTGACACACTCCCTCGCCATCCTCCTCCGCTGGGGTGACGGCGGATCCACACTTTGGTGAGATAGATTTCCAGCGGTGCTCATGTGTGTGGCTTACGTAACGAGCTCGTAAAAGAGAAATTGTTTTGTTCCTGGCCAGAGGCTGTTTATGACCCACGGGTAGTTGAGGCCTATTGACAGGATGTGAAGGTCAACTACGAGTGTGTTGTGGGGGAGGGCGACCGGATTCATTCAAATTTTTCCGCTGGACAGCGCTTCACGGTGGTGCAGGGGGAAGGAGAAAACAGATCACGCATACGCCACAGTGTTGTTTGTTAGCGGCAGGTGGAGTGTGGCAGCAGCACTTATCGATTGCAATAAATTTTCCTAACATACGTCATGTATCCTCGCAGCGGTAAGATAAATCAAAGTTGTGTGTGTTGTGGGGGATGGTTTGTTTTAGTTACTTGGGGATTGAGGCAGAATCCTGTGGGAGGGACAGGGATGGATGGGGATTTGGAACAGCTTTGCTGAAAGAGTTAACAACTTTTGCAAGAGATGAGAGATATCTGCAGGATTTACATGAGAAAACATCTATTTTCTTGTTGCAGAAATGTAGTGCGACGAGGAGGGGGAGAACTTGTTATCGGAAATATGGTTTTAGGTTCTGCAAGACTTTTGGATTGGGATGCACTATGGAAAGTGAAGTGAAATATTCGATTACTTAAGAAAGCGTATATAACAGTGGTGGATCCTGCCAGAAAATATTCCGTCTTTTAAAACGACTTTTTTGTGAGGTCACTTATAATTAGGATGTTAGGCTCCAACTACTTGTAATGTGCGATTTGTTGTTCCTTCACGAGTGGAGAGGACATAAAGTTTATTACCGACTACAAACGGCGACATTTAGGAAGGCTGTTAGCAAATAGAAAAATGTGCTGCCGTGATGTGAGATAAACTCTCCCAATCTCGAACATAGGACGTTAGGAGTGTGAATCGATGCACTTACCCACAACGACACGTTGCCCACTTTTAAATAAACTTTTCACATATTAATTCAAAATAGGTGATGTAAGTGGGCTATCCAACATCTACAAGCCCCAAATGGTTCTTTGACTCTGAACCATTGGTTCAACGTAGCAGAGGACAACCTCGAATGAAACGGCGCACACAAGTGCGTTTTAGCGGAAGAGGCTTAAGTACCTACCGCGGTAAAGAACAAACAGTTCGCCGCTAAATTATCTAATTCGGATGACATCCACCCTAACACAGGTAATGTAGCATATGTAGCATCATTAAGCAAAGCCATAAGTCCTCGGTGTTCCGAGACACAGTTACTGAATTACTGGTGTTGAAACTGCCTTTAAATTAGCTTCACACGGTTTCTTAGACCCAGCAAATTCAATCTCTATGGCAGCGCCCATAAAACTATTCTATATACTGTTCGATTGGAATTAAGCACAATCACTTCCAATCGCTTAGCAAAGATCTTCCAACAAAACGTCGGTTCCCCGAAAACGCTACAAATCATCTCACTGTTCAAAGCGAGATGCGGTTGGCATAGCCACTCGGCTCGTAGATTACCAAGTTCATAAGCTTTGACCATCATCCTCCTCTACCCACGAGTAAAGTGTAAGAGAAGTTCTAGAACACCTGCTCTGCGAGTGTCCTAACAGTCATGCACAACGCTAAGCTTAGAATTCTTCAATTCATTACAACATGTGGTGGCCTTGCAGCCTCTTATGTTCCTCCAATTTGCCTACAGATTTAAATCATTTAGGAGGCTTGTTGGTTAAAGCCAAAATCCTCTCCGGACTGTAGCGCCAAACAAAGAAGAAGAAGACGTAGATGAGTTAGAATATTGTTTATTTTTGTTTTTTGTTGTTTTTGTCTTTTAAATAAATGCATTTTTCGTCAAGTCAGAGTGACAAAGCTCAAGTGTGTCAAAATATTGCACCGATTTCACTTGGAATTGCGTAAAAAATGATCGGATTTAAGGAAGAAAGAGTTATCAAAAGGGTACCTCCGATGTTGCTACGATAAAGCTTGCACCCTCATTCGCATTGAATAGCGTCCAAGTTTCTGCAACGTAAAGAAGGAATAGGCTGATCAGGCTGTTGTAATAAGCCAGTTCAGTCATTCGAGAGAGGGATCTATTATTAAATTTCTTCTTGAGGCCAAAACCGCAGAGATAGGCAGCGTTCGATTTCGGTACTGACGCCGTTGTCCCTATTTACCGCGGAGCCGAGGTAGACGAACTCCTTGACTACCTGGAGGTTTCTGCTGCTTAGTGTTACGCTCTGTCCGAGACGTCAATATTGTGCTTCCTTCCTTGATGACAACATGTACTTCGTTTTGCCCTTATTAACCACCAGACCCATTTTAGCCGCTTCTGCTTCAATGCCAACAAACGCCTTATTAACTTAATTGAACGGACTTTTGGAAGATCTTGCCTCTGTTGTTGACTTGTGGGTTGCGGACGATCTTCTCAAGAATGATGTTAAAGAAGTCACATCACAGTGCGTCGCCCTGTTTAATACTTTCGGTCTCGGTGAATTCGTTACCGACCTTAACGCAGCAGTAAGAGTTCATCATCATACATCACCCTAACAGAGTTTGTTAGGGATGCCAAGACTGGCACCGTATAGGTCATCCCTATGCAAGCTGTCATATGTGGCCTTAAAATTGACGAATAGGTGCTGAGTGTCCATTTGTTCTTCTTGGGTGCTTTTCAGGAGCTGCCATAAAGTGAAGATCTGATCTATCGTGGACTTCCCGTAGAGCCATCTGTGAAGAACTAAGTTACGCAGTCAGCACATAAGAATACCCGACTTAAAATAAAACAGACTCTGTCTTGAAAGAAGGCAATTTCAGTTTAAATGTTTTCTAAGCCGCCCTCATCTGTTTTCAACTCAATCTATTTTATCTACTTTCAGCAACTGATTACCATTTTCCTACCAAACCCCTCTCATATCAAATATTTTGACGTCAGCAGCCTACGTCACACAATATCTTTTATGCACCTGCATCATAAAACACAGCCGAAATAATAAAGAAAATTGACTGCTTCAGGGCATTGAGATCAGCCTTTTGACCTTAGAACATGGCAGAGCACGGGATTGACTCCAAAGCAGGTACGCCAAGATTAATAAAACAGGACATCTGAGGTCACAGATCTGCCCTCCCACGCCGTCCTGCAACAGGGCATACACCAAATACGACAACATGCTAAGGCAGCCTCAGGACACAAAAATGTTCACTCATCAAATGAATTCTCCCCTAATTACATTACCAAACAGAAATATGAAATCAGCCCCCCCCCCTTCCCTCCCCAACCACCCCACATCCATACGCCACCGCATCAAGGTATACATGATGGATTGTGAAACCAAATTTTTATGTTTCCCATAAAAGAAACCATCGTCAGACACAATTTCATCCCCATTCACAAGCAGTGCGGTGGCAGGGGGTGGGGGATTGCAAAGAAAAAAGTTTACTGAAAATTTCACTTGTCTCTCTCTTTCAGGAGGCACCTGCCTCTACACACACACACACCCACCGAGCAGCAGGAACATTTTTGATCTGCCCCAAGGAGCAATTACCCAAATGAGTCTGTCTGTTTAAAGTCATCCAATCAAGTGATATGCGTCCTAAGCCCACGTCGTCGTCAATTTTATTCGCAGCGTTTCGAACTCAATGCGAGGCTGCTCTGAATAATAGATGCGCTCTCACTTGCGCGCTCGCACCCAAAACTTTCAACATTTCATTTCAATCCAATGAACCGAGCAACATGTGCGTCGCTCCCACACAGACGAGTCGAAACTCCTGACATTTCATCTCATCGGCAACCCGACCGGGCGGAGAGGAGGCGCGGCTCGCCTTCAGGCTACACTAGTCCGGACAGGTGGTCGAGAACTAGGCACACACTTCGGTTCGAATTTTAATTAAAATTTAACCCAAAGCCCAGCAGCGCGCCCATCAACTCTGTCCCAGTTGACATTTCATTAATTGTATTTTTTCGGTCGCGTCAAGCAGTCCCAAGGTGCGCCCAGGCTAGCACCGCAGCGACGTTGTGCGGACACATGGGCCAGTGCGTGGCGCGACGGCTGTGGCTTCCAATTATAACTGAAACGGCCAATTTGTTCTGGCTTCGTGGATAGTTTTAACACATTTCTCTGTTTTTTTTCCTCCGTGCACTTCATCAACACCACCGCGCAGCAAGGCGGACCGTGTCCATTCGCCCAGCATCCGCGGATGCATTAATATTGAAACAAGTTTTAAAAGGTTTCCCCTTTGCGTGCATCAATTAAACAAATATGCTTGCGCAACGGACGCGTGAAGGATGAGCGAGCGGATGATTTTTGACTGGTGTTGTTTGTTTGTCAGTTTTTTTTTCTTTGTTTAATTAAAAATGTGTTTTATGCAAATGGAACAATTAGTTATTCATTTATTTTGATTAAATCAAATTGCAGAGCGCGCTGGTGATCCCGGTGAAGGACCATGCATTTCAATTAGAGCTTCAATGGACGTCACTGGTGGCGGAAGTGCATTGAAACACGGATGCAAATAAATCAGCGGCTGTGACGATGAAGAATCGCTGACGATGACCATCTGTCTGCAAATCCATTTGATTCACAAATTATTCATGCTAGCTGATCGAAAAAAATGAAAAAATCTTTTTAAGGACTTTTTAGCAGAGCAGTGAAGACATCGGCATCAACTAGCCAGAAATACTTTTGAGAGAGACGTGCGTCGGTTGTCAGATTTTTGTTTACAAGTTCAATTTCGAAATTTGCATTTAAAACAGCTCCATGTGCAAGAAGTGTTGACTGTCAGGAGAAACTTTCTCAATCTCACCACTTGGACACAGCATGAATAGATAAGAGATCAATAGCACACCTGCACAGATGTTTTTCGAAGAAACTATGTCCTTGACCCCTAAGAGAGTAGTACAAGCCTATTCAAAGATAAATTTCAAACCTCTTCTTTTATGACTGGTGTGTCCCTGGGAAAAATCTTCTTCATCTGGAGAAGAAGATTCGACGACGGGCTGTACAGCGACATGCGCCTTGTCAAGCGTCTTCGGATACAACGCTTAAGGTGGCTAGGCCATATGGCCGTATGGACACCGCTGCTCCGGCCCGAAAAGACTTCGAATCTGAGCCATTGGGACAACGCAACAGAGGACCTCAACCAACTTGAAGTGCGCAACTGGCAGCAGCTGGCGAAAGATCCAGCTGGCTGGAGAGGCATGTTGGTTGAGGCCGAGGTCCACCACGGACTGTAGCGCCACTAGAAGGAGAAGAAGAAGTGATCCTGGGCCTCAGTCAACATGTGTCTCCATCTCTCCCGGTCTTGTGCTAGTTGCCTCCAACCACGCACATTCAACTGATAAAGGACTTTTTCGAAGAGCCTGTGCTACTGAAGGGGTGTCTTCCTCCACGGCGTTGTCCCTCGGACTGGAAGTTGGAGACTTTATGGGCCGGAGTATTGGTGATCATTCCATCAAACCATCGGAGACGAGTGACTCGAACTCGTTTGACCAAATCGTTGTCACTGTACAGTCGGTTCAGTTCGGTTTCCTTTTTCAATGAACATATATATTTGGCGTTTCGACAGAAAAGTTCTTGGAAATGTTTTTGTTCCCATATCTAAAATCATTTCGAAGGACTTTCCTGTCGAAGTGAAGAATAGTCTTCTCATTGGCTTTAATTAATGTCCATTGTTTTTCGCCATACAACAGAACTGAAATAAGGTCTTACAGAGGATGTTTTAATTTAATTCTGAGAAAAGGCTTCACAGCACAAATTCTTCGTTGTACGAGTATCTTCACGGTAGATTCATTGCTTGAGACAAGGGAGACAAAGTCCTTCACTTCTGTGAAGTAAGAACTATTTACGAGTACAGCGACATTTTGTTCAAGCCGTCGATGTTCGTACCCACCATCTCATTTCCAGTACAAAGTGAGAAAGTCTTTTACATGTGAATTCACTCTGACATCATGGGCAGACTCATCGAAAGTTTCGACAATTTGTCCTTAGCGCAAATTATCAAAGCAAAATTTCGGAAAACCTAGTCCGATTGCTTCTTTTAATTTTCTATGGTTTAGATGACATTCTTTACTAATAGCTTAGCAAAACATCGCAAGAAGCGTTTTAAGCTGCTTCCCTTTGGCAGTTCTGTCCTATTCCTTCCAAGCTACTATCATTAATCAATCGGAAAATTACATTGAAAGTCATTAAAAAGAATTCTTAAATTGTGACATTTAACGCTCAGTATTCTTCGAGAACTTTCAAAATTAATTTCCTACTCCACCCGCTGGACTATGTTCCAAAAACCGTGTAATCAGAACTTTTTCCGAACCAATTCATTCTCCATTGCATGTCCAAGTGTCATATCAGAAACACATCGACAACCAGCTCCTCTTCATTCTTCTCACTGAACTCAAAATCTCTTGCAAAGACTTCTTAACAGCTGTCAAGCTGTCGCGTAGAATTAAACGCATTCTCGTGCGCTTATCGTGTATTTCGCATTTAGCAACCACCGTTAAGCAACTTATGCTAGCTCTATGCATCACATCGTCCCGACACTGATGAAGCGATGAGCAGCACGATCTGATCCGGAAGAGCTAAATGCTGCGGATGATGACAATAAATCAAGTTAAGCCATGAAGTGAGCTATCCAATTTAAATTATGTGCTGTTGCTATTGCTCGGTGGAAAGGAGCATGTATGGTTGGGGAGGAGGGGTATTTTCTAGATTATCGCAATGAGTCTTTGTCGACGTTTGAATTGTGAAGATGAAAAGAAGAGGCTTTATGCTGTCATGGGTTTCCACATACGCAAGTGATGTGGAACTCAATGAATTTGGGGTTTGTTTTCTGATTGCCTCCTCTAACAGAAGCGCTACATAAATGAGATGAAGAAGATGTCAAGTAACATACCATTTGTTTCTATGGCGAAGTATTACAATTTTCAATTGACCAGAGAGTAGCTTCTAAAACGCCCTTCATTGTGTGTAGCACTGTCACGACGGAAGAGAATAGATTGCCGGGTGTAAATGTCCATACCGAACGTTTTCTCTGAACAACTACTTTAAACAATCATTTCGAATCCCGGTTCTGAAAGTCGGTTTTGAACTAAGAATCCGAATACGGTATTGCAAATCGAATTTTAACACTCGCCTTGAACACTGCTCTTATCGCCAACTTCGTTGAATGACGTCGATAAATCAGTCTGTATAGTGACTCAATACACCGACTGTGAAAGCCGATAACAAGCGCTGACGTCATGTGAAGATCAACTCAACTCAGGCTTCGACTGAACGTAGACTTCGACTGAACGTAGGTTTCGACCGAACGTAGGCTTCGATTGAATGTAGTCCGGTTTCGACTGCCGACTCCATACGCTGACTTTTGACGTCGACTCTCTACAATGACTCTGAACGCTGACTCCCAAGCCCGACCACAAATGGCAGCTTTCAAGCCCAACCTTTAACTCAACTTTTAAGGTCGTCTTTCCGCGTGGCCTCCGTGGCGTAGTGGTCAAGTGCGTCGACTCACCCGGCGAAGGTTCAGATTTGAGTCCCGAACACCTTGTTTTCCACCCCACCACGTCTCGGAAAGATACAGCACGTCCCTTCTACTCCTAAGAGAACAATAGCCCGCATAACACTTGTTGTCGATGCATGAGCTAAGCCCCAGTCCGTGGTGGTGTATAGTGCCACTCAACTATTATTTTCCGTGGGGACTGTTTCCAACAACTCTAAATGCCGACTCGCAATGCCGATTTTGAACTCAGACTGCCATCACTGACTTGTAACGAAAGCCGTCAAAACCAATTTACAACGTCAGCTCTCTACGCCGACTGTCATCACCGAATTTTAACGCCAATTTTCAAAGTCGACTGTTGACGTTGACTTCCTACGAACGTTTTCAATGACATTTTTCATTGCCGACACCGAGTGTTATCCATTCCAATGTCGATTCCGATCCCTGCTTTTCAACGAAGACTTAAAATGGAGATATCCTGTATCAACCATGAACTCCACGTCTGAATATTAATTCCAAATGTCGACACCGAATGCTGGCGCTGAATAGGAATCTAACCGCCAAATCAATGCCGACTCTAAACATTCTTCGAACCTCGATATCGAAAATTGTTTCCAAATGCCTAACGAATGTCGATTCTAGGTGTAAGCAAAAAGAAGCAAGTATGCTTATCTCAAACTGTTCTCAACCCGAATCGACAAGACGATCTGTGGCAAAAGTCGAAAAAATAATCCGATAGTCAAAACACGATAACGGTTATCCGTTTTTATCGAAAAATTTCTAAGTTAATCTTTCAGCTAGTAACGACGCATATGGAAAATGTTGAATATCTGTCAGATACCAGGACAAATGTCCGTAATCCGTGAGCGAATAACTTGAGTGCATCGAAGGCATTACCATCAATCCTACTTTCAAACTGACAGCAAAGGAAAAAAATGATCGTATGTTTTGTTTTTTTTTTAAATTGCACCGATTTCGTCGCCAAATTGCAGGACTCATTTCACGAATAAATAATCTGTCCAAAAACGCAGTTTTCCCCCCACCATAAGGTGAAAAATACACAAGCTTTCGCTGGGAATAAGCGCTTTCCATGGGCATACACAGCATTCAATTCAAAGGAAATTAAGTCACCCGCCATTGCGCTGTTCCCTGAAACCAGCACATCAGCGTCCATTTCAGCCCGCCGACACGGCCAGACCAAAAACCGCAACAAACCGTCGCTCATTGCGAGTGAGTGGTTGTTTAACTATTTGTCCATGGTTTAACACATTTCAGACGTGGTTTGCTGTTGTGCACAGAGAAAGAGAAATGGGTCCAGTGATAGAATAGGGATAGGACAATTTGGTGTCAAAAATGTTGACTGTGTTTATTTTAGGCAGCGAGTGGTGTGAGCTATATTAATTTTGCCTGTCAAACGAATTTTGTTGAAAGAGATTATGAGGTTTGTTAACTGAACCCACCACCAACAGCTCTCCAGGACTACTAAGGTTATAGAATGTGGTGCCTCAGTGACGCGAGTGTAAACGCAAGTTTAATTAGAAATCAGACTAAAGTGGTTACCAACCTTTCTTGACGGAAGGATATCACAGTCTTTCCAAGATGAAGTCATCCACAACGTTCAACACGTCAATCAAATGAATGTGGCTGCATCAGAGAGTGATACTTTATCCTTAGTAGCTAAATCTTATAAAATACCTGGTGCTAACCTTTTCTTACTAGACTTACTGACTTACTAGAGAATTTTTTTCGTTTATTTCACCGCAAAATTACCGCTTATTGTAAGCCTGGAGTTGGGGGGAATTGCGAAGTGTCGAGCGAATTCGCATTCCCCTTTCGCGTTTCTACTCCTATATTTTTAAGAGCTGCTAAATGGTCTTAAGCGGAAGCGGCTAAAGTGGGACTGGTGATAAACGAAGAAGGACGCAGAACATCGACGTCTTGGACAGAGGGTCACTATGGGCAGCAAACATTTCGAGGAAAAGTTCTTCGTGCGATTTTTGGTCCTGTTTCCGTAAATGGCATTTGGAGAAGAAGATTCAACCACGAACTGAATAGGCTGTAGGGCGGCATGAGCCTAGTCAAACGTCTACGGATATAACGCTTAAGGTGGCTAGGCCATGTAGAGCGGATGGACAACACTGCTCCGGCCCGAAGAGTTTTCGAATCTGAGCCATTGGGATAACGCAACAGAGGACGTTCTAGACTGAGATGGCGCACGCAAGTGGGAAAGGACCTTAACCAACTTGGAGTGCGTAATTGGAAGCACCTGGCAAGATATCGTGTCGATATCGTACTGGACTGTAGCGACATCCGAAGAAGATGAAGAAGAAGCTTAATGGTCTTCGGGTTGAAAATATTTTTTTTTTCAAATTATACTTTTGTTTAAAGAGATATTCCGAGGCTAACTATTAATTGACTACTTTGTCTAAGACCTCAGACGTGTGTCATGAATTCCAAAAGCGCATTTTGTATCGTTTTCAACGAGTTCTTAAATACGTCTAGTATCGTATAAAACCCTTCTACTCGTAACGGGCATGCATTACGTTTTATGACAAGATTTAGGATCTCTGCTTAGATCACAGTACTCGTTCTCTGTCATTTGACTTATCCGGAAGCCACCACCAATTATGCACAAAAATTAATTTTATTCCATAAGCCATGTACGCTAGGTTAAATATAGGAGTATATTTCCTTGCTGCTGTAGGCCTCTAGTGATGTTCTTGCTTCTGTTAAGGTTTCCTCCGGGGGACTTTACCTCTCGAGCGGAACATGAGACGCATTCATTTACGGATTCTACAGTGAACTCATTTTTTCACAAGGCTGTCCTAAATCACGTTATTGAATAGGCACCTTGAATATACCTTATATGTCAAACATCCTGTAGAAGACTTGGTTATAATAAGTGGAAGAAAAGAGACAGGACAGTGTACATGATTGCCCCGTATACACTGAAAAATGTCCCCCTCCAGTATACAGCCCCCCCTCCCCCTCCTCTGTTATCATTATGTCCACTGCCTCCTTCAGTTTGAAGTGAATTGCCCGCAGACAGTTGCCTCTCGAAATGACGCAAATCTCAAATGAAATTATTCCAACCCCTCAAGCCTGAAATCCAAATCAAATCGAGCCCTGTCTCCGTCTATCACACAGATTTTCCACTCCATCGGCAGACCACAAACACCATCCCGCCCTGCCACCCGCGCCCACAAAAATGACTCAATAAGTCGCCCCGCAATCTTGATTTCCACTGAAGCCACCCCTCAATAACAACAATTATCCTTAATCGATCTCGAAAGCATCTCCAACACCGCAATTCTGTCTGTTCATCTTTTCCCCTAGTTTCCCACAACCGTGCTCATCGTTCCTGCCCCACGACTAGTTGACTTCGTATAATTTTCCGGTCAATGAAATGGAAAACTTCGATTCTCGGAATTTGCGGAGGAGCGCTTCCGTATGCCGCCCGAGGCCGGGACAGAAGAGATGTTTTTCGGGAGCTACTGCAACATTATACCCGCTGTCTAATTGTCCCCAATGGCGGTGGTTGATTGGCCCCAAAACTCCGATGGTCCTGACGGTTCTAATTCCTCGGATTTAATTACACATTCGCCAGAGGATGAATTGGTGTTGTGGAGTTTTGCTGTCATCGTGTCAATCAGTGTTTTCAGGACTCCCTGCCTTCAGTCTTTTTTTTTTCAAATCTATCTAGGACACATATTTTCAACTGTACACCCAAGGAAACGAGCTCGATCTTGGTCACACCACCAACGGCTCTCAAGGACTACTAATGTCGCTCGTTAGGGCTTCCATTTCATCCCACGTCCACCCGAATACCGCCGCCGCCAACGCGATCAGCAAGCCTTTACTACAAATCAAAGCATAATCCACAGCCACATCCTGTCCACTTACATAATCCTGCTGCTGCCACCCGCAGGCACTCTCAAGGGCCAACACGTTGACAAGTAATCCCCGCCGCAGGACACTGAAGCCAGCTGAGAGCCGGAAAATAGAGCAAAAAAAAAGAAAACCTACCCGATGGGACAACAAATTCGACCGCAAAGCACAGGAAGCCTCAAAGTTTACTTACGCCGTGTGTCGCCTGGCCTGGCCCTCCCGCCCACATTCCAGTCACCCCAACACCGGCCATTACCTGAGAGACACTGGATTACGTATGCAAATCGACCGATTGAACCCGGCCGTCTGTGGAAAATCAATTAAGGGGTTGAAATAATTTCCTCGTCACCCCGCTCCCAAATGGGAGCCGCTTCAGTGGGCACATCAGGGAGATAGAGACCCAGTCAGCAGCTGACAGCTAGCCCAGTCCTATGCAAATGCACCCAATGGCACTCGCAACGATTTCACTGAGAAAGACTGAATATTTGGTGCAATAAGTTGCTTTTAACTGCCGTCAGGATGTGGTGTCTGCCAGGAAGAGGACGAGCTCCATGTTAAATGGGGGCAAGAGTGCGGCCTGCATAGCGTCGCACTCGCCCCGGAATATACAGTGTGACAGGATACAAGCTGTACGACTGACCGTAACAGTGATTTGAAGTAATTGGCTTTTGTACTTACCAGATTTAGATAACAGTAGAATGTCCAACAGTGATCATCTGCAAGGGAGAGAAAGAAAAAGAGAGAAAGGAAATGCATTAAATTTTGCACGTATTCAATTGGAAAGGGATTTAAATGATGCAGAGGGCAGCAGTGGAAAGTGTTTGATTGATTTTTATTCCACTTTGACCTTTTGGAAGGGAGTGCAGAGAAGGATTCCGGAGACAGCTTGGGGTGTGGGCGTTGTGAAGAACTTTTAAGTAATTTTCAGTCACATTGCTTAACATCTGTAATGAATATGGAATAGGTTGTAATATCAAGAAATACGGCTAGTTGAACATAATGTCCTCTGTGAAACTACTCCTTTTCCTCTACTTGCTGTGTTTTCTTCTTCATAAAGTTCAATGAGACATTATTTCGTATGATAGGTTGCTGACATTGTGTCTTCGTTGACAACTTTTTGTAACAGATAATAATAATAATAATTGAGTGGCACTACAGCCCATAGCGGACCAAGGCCTAGCTTCTACAACAACTACTCGTGTTGTGCATGCTATTGTTCTTCACGAGTAGAAGGGACCTACAGTTTTTTGCCGATTCCGAACGGCGAGATTTGAGAAGCTTTCCATAGACAATTAATACTCTTTGAGTGTTGTCAGCAACTCGAAAGAGGTGGTGCCGTGAAAAAAATGCTAGGTGTCCCGTCCGGGAATCGAACCCAGACTTTCTGCGCCGCAGTCGATGCACTTACCACTGCGCCACGGCAATGTAACTGATGTGACAAGAAATTTTTAATCGAATCCTTAATCCTGCAATACGCATCTAAACGGATGTACCATGAGCTTTAGCTTTATGTAACCTTTAAAACATCTCAAGCATTGTATGCTGTCTTTTTTGAGGATTCCGCTAACAACTACTCCGTAGCGTGAAATCAGCGAATGTGATTTGATTTTCAGGCTTCTAGAGGCTGCGAGAAATCATCTACAAATTTTGCACAATAAGTTAGTGGCCTTTGATTCATGTTAGCCAGAGGAGTAGCAAAAATCGTGCCGGATTACCCGGAGGTACAAAGATCGAGTGGTAGCGTCAAACCTTAAGCACTCACCATGTCAAAAACTTACTCTAACAGCTTCAAGCAAGGATTCAAAACAAAGTTCTCAATAAAATACGACAAATGTAATACATTCAACGCTACAAATTAACTCACCAGAATGCACTTTAGTTAAATTAAATTTTTCGGCCTACTTCAGGCACTCCGGAAATATTATACACGCACATATGTACGTCTCAAAATCTTGACAATCGAATATAGCCCAAGTCTGAAAATATTCCACATACGCCCCAGTACATGCAAATCTATCACATTGACTGCAAAAAATATTTCACATACGCCCCAAACGCCAGAAATACGTAGAAAGAAATTGCTCAAAAAATGGTCTTAAGCCTGAAGATGCTCCAGTAACCCAACATAATCTAACAATTTTGCACAGTCAATGAACAGTGCACAGTCTAATGAAGCAATGTTTAATAAACTGATGTGGCTAGCGGCTAAGTGCGTCAGCTCACAAGACGAAGGTCGCAGGTTCAACTGCTGCTCTAAACCCATCACATTTTTTATAGCACCAACTCTTCCGAGATGCTGATAACACAGATAAGAAGTACTTGCGTCTCAAACCTCGCCATTCGAAATGGACAAAAGACTGTAGGTACCCTCTATTCATCAGGTAACAATCAAACGAATAGTTGCTAAAGAAGCTAGGTCTTGGTCCCTTGTAGGTCATTTTATTTATAAGTTTTAAAAATCTGGTTGCCTCAATCTTTTTCCGAAAATCGTATTTAGCTACACGGTAAGAACTCAATTAACTCCTGGACTGAGATGTAGACACTTATATACAGCGCACCTAGAGAGTATTAAAATTTGATACTTCAGCGCAACACACGGTAGGAGATCTTTACGTTGAAACTTTTATACCACAGATCGATTATTTTCTTCAACCGAGGAGCGAAGGCGATTAAAGAAAGAAAACCACTTGCTGTGCAGTTCAGATAATGTCCACAAACAAAAATAAAAACGTTTTCTAAAAAAGCGCAGTTTTATTTCTTCTTGATACGGCGCTACAGTTCGAGGGTAATATGGACATATTGCCAATAGACAGAAATTATTTAACTGCTCAAAGTCTAGGGGATCGAGGGGATAGGCTGAGAAATTTCGACAGTGCGGCGAGATCTCAATGTTGAGCAGCTATTTCTTCTGACGGAAAAAGCGACGCATCGATGGCTTCTGCACGTGGTATGGTTGGGGTACTTACGCAACTACCACTCTTGCTGACCGAGCTACCACTTCATAAGTGAAAGAGAACTACAGTTTAATTTCAACTTACAATTGCGAAATTTTAAATTTTTTAAGTATTATCTGCGCATCAAAATTATACTTGAACAAAAATGTCCTGCTTTTACTCATACACTTTTGAATGACACATTTCTTCGAAAATGGGACTAGGAACTACGTTTCGGTCAACGGCGAACTTTTCAAAGCCAGGTTAACCGATTTGTTTTTATGAAAATTGAAGATATGGACTTGGGCGACTTCTGCCTCTTGCAAAATGTCACACCATGATACACGACCCATTTTAGTCGATCATTTCAAATTTCATCAATTTCATAATCAAGGCAGCTAATTGTAAAGAACACCGAGAAACGATTTAAGGACTTAAGGCCATATTTCACGAGCTACAGCCAGAAACCGTTAACAATGTCTTGGTAAATTGGGGTCACAAACTGCACTATTGCAAAAGCAACCGATTCATATTTGTCCTTGATAACAAAGCCAAGGAAAAAATAATTTTGTTAATTTTGTTGCATTTTCTTAAAGAAATTGGATCTCTCCGGCTTTCTAGAGAAGCAGCTTGAAACAATCTTTCTTTGGGATTAGTTCTTAGTTTTGCATTTTTGTGATGTAGGCTTTCGGAGTGAAGGGCTTTTCGGATCATGTCACCCTTTCCCTCATATCGAGTAACGCAAAGGTCAACCTTATCCACGTCACATTTTCGAAACCATTAAATTTTTGAAGAGAACTGCCCAAAGAGTGAATGTATGCTGGTGAAACAAAAGAGCATTTTCTGGATGCCAACACCATTTACACTTCTAATTGTCTGAAAATCCAAATAAGGTTAGTTCACTATCCGTTGCACCAATATTTCATTCAGATTCAAAAACATCATTTCACCGATTGAATGTTTCAATTTTAAAAAACGCGCACTCCAAAGAATTCAAAAACTACCACGTTCCATTGTTCCTTATCCTACGGCGTCAAGTTGACATACAAGTCCAAAATTAGATTCGTCTGCCCATGGTCATAAAAGAGACCAATCACAATTGGCGCCCAACAGTAAAGCCAATTACATTCGAAACCACGTCTTCCTCCAGTGCATTCAAAACTCAACGCTGAAATATGCCCAGCTTGACCTACTGCCCCAAAGTCACCATTCGGCCCTAAATTAAACAAATAAATGCGTACGTTTCGCACTCCTCCGGGACGGCCAATCCTCAGCAGCAGTGGGCATTTAAATCGCTTCAATTACAAAACATCCACAAGCGAGTCCTTTGCTTCCTCCGGCTGCGGAGGCACGAGCCATTCCATAAAATTGCCAATCTCCATTTTTATGGCCGAACATGCATAAAATTCTTAAATATTCCACGAAGATCAACAAAGGAATGTGAAAAGTGCCTGGCGATGCCTCCCAGCAGAAACTACGCCAAGGAATTAATCCTTTTCGCCGCACAATCTCCCTCCTTCTTGTTGTTGGATTTTTATTTTTTTTTCCTGTTTTTGAATATTGATGCTTGATGTGTTCCGTTGGTGGTCTTGCCAAAAAGTCGGACGTTGTTGTTGATGCCGTCGCCGGAGTTCTTCGTTGTGTCGTCTGTTCGGCTGTGTGTTATGCTGTCGTGAAAGTTGGCTTCCTTCCAAGAGGCGCTCCACTTCTGTGGGCACGGGTGGTTTATGCAACTTGTTCGGCACTCGTTGTCGGGTCGATGGTTGAAGGAGGAGCACACTCACACATGTTTGTCGAAAAAATTCACCGCCAGGGATGGGGACAGGAACTTAAGCTTCTCGGGTGGCAGGTGACATGTGTTCCATGCCAAGGCATACACCGACTTTACTTTGTTTTTTTTTTTTTTTCTTCGCTCGCTGATTATGAAGCGAATTTAATGTGTGTCGTAGAGCATGTATTATCTGGGGAATTGCAAGAATATGTGTTTGAACATGACCATATTTCATCATCATTGTGCGGGTAGTGTGGAGGGGCATGTTTGAAGAAGAAACGAATGTTTGGGGAATCTAGGCGATTATGTGTCGTGAAGAAAGACGCTTAAGACAACTTCAGGGAAAGTTGTGAATGTTCCCAAGGGTGACTTGAGACGTTATCTAAAAAACAAATTGATGGTTTCTGTGCGTCGAACTTGCTGCCAAGCTGCAGAAGCACTGTTCTCTTCGGGAATACTTTGCATTCAGAGTCCTTGGCTCTCCTTTCCTCTTCCTGCCCTCAGTCAATCATATGTTTTAGAATGCACACGACAGGCGCTAGAAACTGATTCCTGCAAATAAATCTCTACAGCAGGAGCATCCATCCACGATGACGGGGAGGAACGCACAAAAAGCACGGTATTCCCTCCGGGAACCGTAATTCGCATCCATTTGTCTGGCGAGCGTACACAACAAGCAGGTGCATCCACGGACTGGCGTGTTTTTCCACGAATCTCCTTTTTTTACCCGTTCGTTTGCATATTTGATGTCCGCCGAAGGTGGTGGCGTGCAGAGGAAGAGCATGTGTACCTCCGTGGTGGACGACGGTGGATGGCAGTGGTCGATGAAAGTTCTCTGGCGGCTGCAGCAATCATATCGATTGAAGTTTAAGTGCTTTTCGGTGTTAAGTCCGGCGAGTGTGTAACTACGCAGCTCATCTGGATATGGGGTTGGCTTTGGGGCTATCATGGCGGTCTAATGGACGATCCATTCCGGACGGTTATCTCCAAGTGGTCTTAACGAGGACATCCATGCATCGGCGGCGACACTCATTGGCGGTGGAGTGTCCGTCACCGAGGGCACATTCCTGGAGACCAATGTAAACAGAGACCTAAAGATGCAGTTGGTCTACTTAAACACGTTAATTGAAAGTTACCAGGGGACCGTGGGTGGTTTGCGGCGGAACTTGTGGTACTTAGCGCCGGGTTGCGGAATGAGAAAGTGTTTAACTTTGAGGAGGTGAATTAATTGCTTAAGTTCTTGTGTGGCGGGTGGCTTAAGGTTTGAATTGAGTGTGGGTGCCGGGGCTTTAAAATAAGGAAATTCTGATAAATGCTGGAATTCACTGCAGGAAGCGTGAAGATGTTGGCGATACAATTAGAAGTAGATGAGCGGTCTTTGGAGTTAGGAAGACTGGACCTTATATAATTTGAACGTTGAACCAACAAGATTTCTTTCCGAAACAAACTTTTGGTTTATATTTGGTTTCAGACCCTGATTTAGATGAAAAACCTAGTGCACCGGGGCCTGCCTTGTTGACATGGAAAGGGAATTCGACACCGACTATCTAGAAGGCCTCTTCCTTAAATTAAAGAGGTTAGGTATGAGCAAATGACTATTTTGGACGCTTAACAACATAAAAACAGGTAGAAGATTTTTTTCTTAAAGGTGGCAACAAGGTTTTTACTCATGTTTTCAAAAACAATTAATAGGCTCCAACAGGGTTCGGTAAACCCAGCAATTCCATTCACTGTTTTCACCAGTGAACTGATTGGCTTCATGCATGCGGTCGCGTTCAATGACGACTTGGTTGTGTACAGAACAGCTCCAGAGTTTGACATCATAAACATACTTTTGCAGCACGAAAATTCAGCGATTTTGCGACGACGGGAAGTTAAAAATAATTACCAGAAGTGTGAAACCATTCTTTTATGGACTCTGTTATGCAGAGCCTCTAGGGATACGAAGAGAAACTGTCTTAAATTCGGCATTTTGGACTCACAGGATTCTGTGAAGAATCTAGTGCGATATCTTAGCATTATGTTGAACCACTTTCTGTGTGGTTATATCCATTCAGCTACAGCTCTGACGAAAACCAAGAAAGCCTTCGCTATGGCAAGTTGTTGCCGAGCAACTTGACTTCAAAGTTAAGGTGATCTGCTACACGGCCCTAGTTTGGCCGGTCGGTGGTGGTATGGCTGTCCAACGTGAGTCCTTCGTAGATGGAAAAGATAAGGATGTTCGAGAGGCAATGCCTTCGTACTGGTCTCAAGAAAAAAAGAACACCCAAATCTGGTTTCAAGAAATTCTACCGCAACGAGGGCAAAGCGAATAGTAATAATTAAGCTGATTCGAAGGCACGTTGCACGATCCATGACTTCGAAAAATGAACTTATGTATATGCGAAGCTTACAACCCTAACGATGTATGCCACGAAAACGCGCGTCGAGGTGGATTCATTCCACCGGAGGCATTCTTATATCTTGACCGGATTGGATTGATCCAAGATGCGAAGGGATGCCCACATCTTTACCACGTGGTAAGGAGGACAGTGGAAAAGTGGCTGCTCTACGAGAACTATGTAAGAACAGTAAGTCCGGATGATCTCCGGTTCAGTACATCTATCCCTGTTCGCGAATGGAATGGAAAGTGGTATGAATCAAGGTCACGAATTATTGCTTCAATGTTGTCTTTCAATACGTCAATTAAAGCGAGCTTTTCTATATAGACATGAGCTTGAACATAGCCCCACAAAAAATAGTCTTAAGGCGTTTAATCGCAAGGTAGCCAATTGACCGGTCCCGAATGTGAAATGAAATGTTCGCCTCTCAATAAGCCCATTGTTGCGCATGCTGTGTGTCATGTCATGTCAAGCTCTTGCATTTGAGGCAAAAAAAAAGTTGGATATCATCTCACGGTAGCGCTTAGCATTCACAGTTACGTTACGATTCGCATCATCTTTGGTCCAATGACGCTACCAGCCCATAAACAGCACCAAAGTGTGACTTTTTCTGGATGCAATGCTTCTGGCTGATATTCACTCCAAAATCGAAAACTCTGCTTATTTACGTATAATCGAGCCAAAATTTAGCTTCGTCGCTGAACACAATGATGCACGCGATAAACTTTCTTAACAGAGCACCCGTTTTGATAATAAAGACGATCCATGGTTACATTTTAGACCAAACTGAAGATGTTTGACTGTGAAACAAAACACGAAACGTGCGTCAGCTGTTTAAACCAGTGCTGCCAAGAAGATAGTAACTAAAAAATCACCCTTTAGCTTATTTTAGTTACCAGCTGTCATTTGGAATATCGTAGGAAAATGAACGTTGGGTTCGAAGACAGAGAAGCTTTTACAAATGAGCAGCAGTTTTATTACCTTTGGGATATTGTAGTATTTTAGGCCTTGACTTTCAGTCATTACAGAAATTCACACATCTTATCAACGCATTGCCCATCTAAACATTTTTTGGTTCCAAGCGATTACCCAAAATGGCAGAGGGAATATTGTTCGCGACGCTTTAAAGAACTATACCTATATAGAGCTTAAGAGCCTCCTCTACCTTCAGAATGAGACAAACATTGGTCAGATTCCATCTGTCAAATTTTTACACGAGGAATGGTGAATGCATGCCATGTTCAAAAATAGAGTGTCAAAGGACGATAATATATACCACCTGTTACACGAGTAGTTGCTTAAAAAACTAGGCCTTCGTCCATTGTAGACTGTAGCACTATACAATTTTTTTTTATTTCATTCGAAGTCAAGACACGACAGGGAGTCAAGGCGCTAGGCACCAAGTATTCCTACGACTTTTTCAAAATTCGACGGTGCCTGTACGCACACTGTCAAAAAACTCGGTTACTAGTGTGATGGGTTTTATGAGGCCGCCTAAAAACAGAATCACGGTTTGACGGCAAGTGAAGAAAGGCCTATGTCGGAGGAGGTTTCGTTGCCATTAGTAACAGAGAAGAAGGGATGAAAACCCGCAAGTCAGAAAGGAATGAAGTCAAACGAGAAAGAAAAGACATGATGGAGTAGTGCCAATGTCAAAGCTGACTATTTCTGCACACTGCTTAACGTGGTAAACTGTCATAAGCAAGAGAACAGCACTACGCACACATTTTCTTAAAAATTGGTTAACATGGAACGTCAAAGCAACATCAGTTTGACAGAAAACAACTTCCGTCAAAGTCTACTCGAGAGCACAACATTTTCTCGAGAACAACGTGAAAACACAACATGTTCCAAAATCCCAAATTGAAACGATAAGACGCTCGTACAAACTTCACTTCCCCTACACCCCGGCACACAATAGTCCACAGCACTCCCATCGCACGATAGGAAAACACCCACTCCAACAACCCCATAGACAACGTGTGAGTTCTCCGATTATCTGTGGCTTTCCTGTTAATGTCAAACTTTCAACCCTAAGCTAAGACGAACAAAAAAAAAACAAGAACGACGACATTCTCGAACCGACGAACGACTCCACCCCCTAACCATAACCATAACCCAAAAAAAACTTTGAGTGCCTCCCAAGGTGAAGCATAGATTAGGTGCGATAACAGCAACAAACTCCGAGACAGCACTCGACTATCGATGAGAAAACGACCCCAAAACACAATTCGCCACGAGAGTTCATCTACTAGTTAAACAAACCCCCGACACAGTTCCTGGATCCACTGCAAATCATATCCACCTTCTCGCGTGAACGGTGTGCGCGCACACGGGGCGAGGAACCGGAGGAACTGGAACTGGAACTTTCGTAATCCACTCCAACAAAAGGTTATCACAAAGTGCCATTGAGTGTGAGCCGGTCGCCCGTGTCCTTCGTCCTCCGACTTCGTGTTCGCCTTCGCCACCGCACCGCACCGCCCATCGTCAATGAAATTGGGTCGAACTCATCAGAGTCGTCGCCATTGTCGCCACGAACGAATATCCGAAGGATACACTTGAATAACAACAGCAACAATGATGTATCCACATCAACACGAGGATAATTCCACAATCCACAAGAGCGAGGAATGTTTGAATGAAATTTCAGACAACAGCAGCCAGGAAAAAAAATGACGGTATCTCCGAAAGACCGTCCCCACGGCGAAGGGGAGCGGGACGTACGTTTCCTTTGTTTGTCGGGATATTGCACGCGCGCTTAGACTTCTTCATTTTCGAATTGCATGACGTGGTGTGCGTGCTGGCATTGTTGGCCGGTGTGCGTGTGTGCGATTGCTTGAAGGACCTTTAACCTTTGATACGGACGCCACAACTACAGCGATATCAAAATTCAATTATTTAGAGGAAGAAAATTCGAGTTGTGCGCCACATTGTTGCACCTTTTCATGCGCGGATGAGAAGGGAGATTGGGATCGCCGACGTGGCGCGCCGTCTGTGTGATGGAGCGGCTGCTCATTGAAAGTCAAAGCGAAGTGGAAACTTTTCATGCTCCCAAGGAACCTAATAATGTGGAAGCTTGCTGTTTGTGCCGACGACGATGTCGACGAGGACGATGATGACGACGACGACGACGGACGGCGGCAGCACACACAGGTATTCGTATTCTCATAACAGTGTTCGTTAGCCGGCTTTCTGTTTTGTTTCGGGCGGAAGGTCAAAGGTGTGCGCAGCTCTTCAAAGGCTCCTCGTAAATCTTCAAGTATTCGCCTGTCGTTTGTATCGGAACGAAGGCCTTTGCTTAAAGTATTGTGCCACTCATAAGCTGCCGTTTGCAGGAGGAAGAGGGGTGAAAGGAAGGCAACGCTCAATTTATTTCCTTTGCCTCTGTTAGACAATGCGTCTGAGTGAGGGGACTGGGAGACTGAATGTCATGATTTGTGCTCGGGAACCAAGTAGACAGATAACTCGAGGGGTTGGAATTCAAGTGGCATTCGCTGATTGAATCGTTGGACTTTGTGTATAAATTTGATGGAGGAAGTGAAATGTCAAGTGACACTGAAATTGAGCGAGGTTTGTCGCGCGCGTGATGGACGTGGGAAAGTACGACTAATTGTCGCCAAAACGAAACGTTTTGATTAAAACGTTGCTTCTTGGTGTGCTTTTTGTGCGCGTCTTTTGATTCAGTCGAAAGCGATACAAATCGCTGAGAGCTACTTGTCTCGAGGACTGCTTACAAAGCATACCAGGATTACACTAGAAATTAAGTGAATGTCAAGAGGATTTATTTGACTTTCGTGCACACATTCTCATTCATCTTCCTTTCAGAGGAATGACTGAATGCCTGTTGAACAGATGTTTTCGGCTTTGGACCTTGAGTTCTCAAAAAAATGGAGCAGGTGAGGAGAAGGCATAATGAACAGGTCTATTTTTTGAATAGGGTACTGCGTGAATTGCTGAGGGATCAGTCTCCTGAACATCGCGTATAACGTGCGCGTTCAATGTGGTTTCAAGTCAGAGAAGTCCGCAATGGACCAGATTTTCACACTGCGGATTATCCTGGAAATGGCGCAAAGGAACAAATCGAAACCCATCACCAAATTGTCGCTTTTAAGGCCGCATATGACAGCGTGGATTGGGATTCGATAGTGAACTCTCGTTGCTCACCTCTCACCGCCTTTGATGTCGAAAAAAGTCACGCGCTGTCTGGTCATCTTTCATCCGAGTGGAATACATCAAATTGTTGGGACAGAAGCTCTGTGTAGGCTACCCGAACACAAAAGATATCCGCGACTAGAGACAGCTTCTCGTATCCGAAAGACGTCCAATCATCCCCCCCGTAATTAGACCTAAAAATTCAGTTCATTTGTTCAGAACATTTGCCCTTCAGACAACAAAAATGCGCCACAATTAAGAACTTTGTTAAGTGCCCCACCGCACTTAACCCACCAGCACCAGACCGTCTAGACTTGTTAAACTTTTTCCTCCAACACCCATCCTAGACGCAAATTAAATAACAATCATCTTCAAGCTCGTGCCATCTGGCCTGCTTGCCACAAAGAAACGCACAGCTTGTAGTGTCTTCGCATAAATTTGTACACGAGCTATTAACAAATTTCTTATCGGAGATGTGTACCAGCACTTGAGCGCCTCTCAATGTTTTACAACCCATTGTTGAGTCCTTAATCCTACGTGACCTCAAATTTGCCAATAACCACCAGCCGCCTCACACCGCACACGAATTCACAATGCTACGTGTCCAGATTACGATATGCGCCCGCCGACGACGACGACAAAACCGGTCTGTAAGGGCCTGCCAAAGTGTGTAATTACTTTAAGCCATTCATACTCAAATGGAATTCGCAATTAGGTAAATGCATTTGTCGGAAATCATCCTCGGCCAGGCCTCCCTTGGGTCCTCCCGTCCGACAGCTCCCCCGACAAACGCCCGAGCAGCTCTCAGACCCGTTTACACTCATAATCCGGCGCTGAACTATGGCCGCTTCCTTCGACTGGCAGACTGGCTGCCTGACAGGATTTTCGCCTGCCGCGAATGATAAATTCAAATCAAGCCACAACCACCACCATTCCACAGTTCCAAGGGCAGGCAGGCGGTGTCCTTACATGGATTTATGTGCGCTCTTAAATTGTGCAAACATTTAGGCCCCGTCTTGCCATGGCAATAGACTAGATTTATTCATGTCGTAGGCTCTGTTTCCGCCGAAAGGCATTTTAACGATAATTATTCCACTCACAGCGCGCTGTTTTGCGGGGAGTTTTTCTTTTTCTGCGAATTCTTTGACTTCCTTTCGTTCTCGGCGAACATTTGTAATGTGGTCAGAATCCGGAGAACCTACATTTGAACCAGCCAGCGTTTTGGTGGTGACAGCTCTTTTATGTCACTTAACGAATGCCTCAGAGGAGGCAGGGGAAAAAGGGGGAGCTGTCATGCATTTTTCGTTTGACGTCTTCCTTTGTTTTCCTGTCGCTTTGTCGAATGCCTTTGAAAGTTTTAAGGGAAATAATTTGATTTTTTTCGGAATTCTTCCCTTTCAAGGTGGAGGGTAAGAGAGACATCATTAATTTTGGAAAATCATACAAATGAGCGGCGCTCGCTGTTTGCATGCCAAAGAGCCGCTTTCAAACTGGTTGACGGTGGTGAAACTCATTCGAGCAAAGTTTTGCAAACTAAGCTCTGTTAAGATTATCGATTAAGATGAGTTACAAGGGAACACTGATTTGTGTAGAGTTATCAGTTAGGTAGATGGCCGGACTAGGTAGAGCCTTCTTTATCTGGTACAATTTTGGTACCTTTGGTACCAAAATCTATGGATCTAAGTATTTTCTAGACACATGGTAAGTTGGACGAACCTTCAAGCCTTAGGATCAGGTTTAATAGAAAAGTTCTAAAGCATTTTGTCTCGTTTGGCGAAGGAAAGGAAATGTACCTGTGTCATCCATTTTCTCTTTATCATCACCACCCACGAAATATGTTGTGATCGATACGGCAGACAAGATCTTTTACGCGTTGTTAAGGAGACTTATCTCTCGATAGTTGCCGCAGTCGTACTCGTCTTCTTTCTTGCAAACGAGACAAACGACGCTGTGATTCCACTCTCCGGGCATGCTTTCCTCCGATCACATCTTAGAGATAAGGTGGTGCATGCTTCCAACAAAGTTATCTCCAGGTGCTTTAAACAGATTTGTCGCAGTTCTTGCGCGACAGCAGTTTTGTTCGACTTCAGTCCCGATTTTACTATCTTGACCTCGTCTATGTCGGGGGGATGAAACATTCTGCCTAACAGCGGGACTGGGGCCGTCATCGCCGTTTTAGAATTTGCTGATGTGATTTTTCCAGATAAAGATCATTTCTGCAGACTCTTAAACGGCGATGACGACCCAAATCCCGCTGTTAGGCAGAATGTTCCACTTAATATGGACGATGATAGACAAGAATTCCGTCCCCCCGACTTAGACGAGGTCAAGATAGCAATATCGAGACTGAAGTCAAATAAAGCTGCTGGAGCGGATGGACTGTCCGCAGAACTGTTCAAAGCGGCTGGGGATGACCTGGTTGGGCGCATGCACCAGCTCATCTGTAAGATATGGTCGGAGGAAAGCATGCCCGATGAGTGGAATCTCAGTGTCGTCTGTCCGGTCCACAAGAAAGGAGACCCCTTCGACTGCGCCAACTATCGAGGGATTAGTCTCCTTAACATCGCATACAAGATCCTCTCTGCCGTATTGTGTGAACGCCTGAAACCGTTTGTCAACAACCTGATTGGTCCTTATCAGTGTGGTTTCAGGCCAGGGAAGTCCACCATCGACCAAATCTTCACACTACGGCAGATCCTGGAAAAGACCCAAGAAATGCAAATCGACACTCACCACCTATTCGTCGATTTCAAGGCCGCGTATGACAGTGTGCATAGAGACGAGCTATACAGTGCCATGTCTAGTTTTGACATTCCTACCAAACTCGTCAGATTGTGTAGGATGACGATGGAGAACTCTCGCTGCTCCGTCAAGGTCGGGAACGAACTCACCGAGACCTTCAATGTCAAAAAAGGTTTTAGACAAGGCGACGCACTGTCATGTGACTTCTTTAACATCATCCTTGAGAAGATCGTGCGTAACTCACAGGTCAACACCAGAGGTACGATCTTCCAAAAGTCAGCTCAATTGCTAGCTTACGCCGACGACATTGACGTGATTGGTCGAACACAGCGAGCCGTCAATGATGCGTTTGCTGGCATTGAAGTAGAAGCGGCTAAAATGGGTCTGGTGGTAAATGAGGGCAAAACGAAGTACATGCTGTCATCAAGGAAGGACACACAACATCGGCGTCTCGGACAGAGCGTCACACTAGGCAGCAGAAACTTCGAGGTAGTCAAGGACTTCGTCTACCTCGGCTCCGCAGTAAACAGGGACAATAACACCAGTACCGAAATCAAACGCAGAATCACTCTTGCCAATCGCTGTTTCTTTGGGCTCAAGAGGCAATTGAGTAATAAAGCCCTCTCTCGAAAGACTAAGCTTGCTTTATATAACACCTTAATCATCCCAGTCCTACTTTATGGCGCGGAAACTTGGACACTACTTAAAGCGGATGAGGATGCCCTTGGTCTCTTCGAGAGAAAAGTTCTGCGCGCGATTTTTGGTCCTGTTTGCGTTGATGGCATCTGGAGGAGAAGATTCAACCACGAACTGTATGGGCTGTACAGCGGCATGAGCCTAGTCAAGCGTCTACGGATACAACGCTTAAGATGGCTAGGCCATGTAGAGCGTATGGACACCACTGCTCCGGCCCGAAAAGTCTTCGAATCTGAGCCATTGGGACAACGCAACAGAGGACGGCCCAGGATAAGGTGGCGCACACAAGTGGAGAAGGACCTCAACCAACTTGGAGTGCGCAACTGGCGGCAGCTGGCGAAAGATCGCGCTGGCTGGAGAGGCATGTTGGTTGAGGCCCAGGTCCACCCCGGACTGTAGCGCCACAAGAAGAAGAAGAAGATTTTTCCAGATGTTCAGCATCGATTGCGACTCTACTACTTGTTACCCATTTTTGGTCGGGGCAAGATTCGAGCCCTGTATCCACTGGCTAGCTGTTTCACCTTTCAGTTAAACTTTCGAACTTTCTCTCCGACAGCGCGCTTTTCATGCTCTCTGTTTTTTTTCTGAGAAGCCAGTTCTCTTCCCTTCTTTTCTATTCGTCAAGCCAACGAGCAGCTCTCGTTGTTCGATGCAGCATAGACATCCTGCTAAGCTGCGTGTAAGTGCAGCAAATTCGACATTCAAAATTGTAGGAAAAAACTTTACGCCACTAAAATGCACTATTGAACCTGCAATTGATTCAAAGCCCTTTTGAACCATTCGACATAAAAAGAGAAAAATGCCCTGTAACATCAATTTGATACGTCAGGATCTGGGGAGGCACCATAATATAATTTATCTTTTAAATATGATCGACAACGACATCATGGGCTTAGTGTGACAGGGCAAGAAAGAATGTTTTCCACAAGTTAATGCTTAAAAAAGGCACTTTTGAAGCTTGAGTTCTCTCACGAGTAAGAGAAATCTAACTTGACGGCAAATTTCCGATCGCAGTACGAAACGACATCAGTAGGAGGTAGGTCAACAGATTTGATTGATTGAGTGACAATTCTAGCTTCTTCCGCAACTACTGATGTTGTGCATGCTACTGCTCTCTCACGGTAAGCGGTCCTAATGGTTTTTTGCTGACTGGAAACGGAGAGATTTTAAAAGCTTTTAATTGATAACAGCTTGAGAGAGATGATGCCGTGAAAAAATTTTAGGTTTTCCCTCTGGAACCTTTTCCTGTGAGTCGACACACTTACCCACTAAGCCATGGCGACCACAAACATTTTAATAAACTTTAAATAAACGATACGCGGCTAAATTCTCATCAGTTGGAGTGTTATTTACAAAAATTTGCAGTACTAGAGCAACTTGCACAGTCTCAAAGTATTAATGAAGCCTTCTATTTAGTCACGGTCACTTTAATTTGCAACAAAATGCTTTAAAGAAATTTTTTCAAAGCTGAAAAATTCTCCTCCTCTCGCCCTCATGCCGAAGAGCTATAAGGTAAATAAACTGAAACACGTACGATTCAAACTTCTTCCCTTCAATATTCAACTGCGTATTTAAAGTCACCTCCTTCCCGTCGACTTTTAACATTTCCAAAGAAAACCAACACCCAAGAGGAAGAAGTCGAAACTTCGCTACCAAGGCACGAGTCTCCTAATTGACCAGCCCCCGGAGATTTCGCAAGACAACATCTGAATGTTTACAATCGAAACATCCACGAGCTGAACTCATCTTTGAGCAACAAATTTCATAATGAACGAGCATTCATTGAAGGCAATTACTTTGTGCCCGTTTGAGGACACTCTGGCCATGTCTCCATGAATGAGGGGCAATCTCACTGATTGCCTCTTTCTGTCAAATCTCCCGCAGGGGTCGAGCTGCAGCAGGCCACCGCCAACGCTGCCGCCTAACTCAACAACACAACGAGTTGGAGTTGTTAGTCTTGTAAGTTTGCCAGTAATCCTTGAACTCTGCTCTCTGATGAATTACAACCCCATGAGCAGGGAAAGCTGCTTATCTGCAATTTGCTATGGAAGCTCCTTAATAGATTAATTCGCCCCCATCCGTCCATTTATGAGATTTATACAAAAGCCATCAAATATGCATTCCATTGCCAGGATACAGATCTCTTCTTCTATTTCGTTGCGAACAAATCAAATTAGTCTCAAGGACACGTCGTCTTCTTCTCGTTTTTTTTTTTTTTCTCTGAGTGTGTTTAAAGCAAAGGAGCACTCCCTTTGAATTCGGCAGAGCCCCTGCATGGAGGCCGATCTCGTAGACTTACCTCCAGAGCGGAAGAGAATAGGTAAATACGAAACCGACTGAATTACACAAACCTCCTCCTCCGCCCATTGCGCCATCGCCGCAAGGTCACACAATTTAAAAAACTGGGAAAATCAATACGACGAACTCACGTCCTCCCTGCGCAGCTGAATGGAGAGTGGGATGTGTTGTTGTTCAGCTGTCCTTCATCCCCCACTGTGTGTTTCGTTATTTCACGATGTTTTTGTGTGCTGTTGTTGTTCGTGAAGAAGGTCATTGCCACATGTAAGAGGCAAGTCTTCGTCCTCCGCCTGAAGTCAGTTGAATAAAAATATCTTGTACTTCAAGCGTAAAAAAGGCATTTCCTTTTGTTCTCCTCCATCTAGGATGAGGGAGTGATGCCTACATTAGACGCGAAGAAGAGGCGGGGAGGAGACATTTGATGATGGGAGGCAGCAAGGACTACGTTTGCCGTAAGTAATAATTGTTTTTGGCTTTTGTTGCCAGTTTCTAGACAATGAGCTTGGAGAACTGAAGAACAATGAAAGGGAAACTGTAGGAAAATACCTGGGACTGAGTGAATTAAACACGACGACGATGACGACAACCGACGACAAGAGGCCAGCATTGATGGCCAACAATACGGGGGGGATTTATTTTTGGAAGTAACCATCTCACGGCTGTGTGCTGCAGAGGGATGTAGTGGACTAAGCAAATGGTTTATGCAGAATTGTGGGAGGGCGGGCTTGACTTTCAATGCGGAACCGAGTAGGAGAAGCAGTTTCAATTTATTCTGAAGACTAAGACACACAGCAAGTGGAGCTGAAAAACTACTCTGAAGGCAGATGCGAAATTGTTGGGCTAGCCTTCAAATGGAATTAAGTTTGGATAAAGAGATGTATTTGAACAATCGCCCTGGACTTAGAAAAGGAAATGACTATTCTGTGACTCCTTTATTCTATATTTGGAGACCAAAGTAGTCTACTAACCAGAATGATTGCAATTTGGAAGAATTACTTCTCACTTCTCTAATCTGTTAACCGGAGATCGCGCACCAAAATCAGGTCGAGAATGGGTAAGAATTTCTTTCCGCCGATTAAGACAAGATACAAATAAGGACTAGGATAGCAATATCGAAACTGACGTCGAACATAACTGCAGGAGTGCACGAGCTGACGGCAGATCTATTTTAAGCAGCTGAAGATGACCTGGTTGGAAGGAGGAAAGCTTACGTGATGAGCGGAATTTCAGCGTCGTTTGTCCGGTCCCTTCCACTGCGGCAACTATCGAGAAATCGGTGTCCTCAACATCGCGAACAAGATCCTCTCTACCGTATTGTGTGAATGCCTGAAACCCTTCGTCAGTAACCCGATATAAGAACCAGTGTGGTTTCAGGCCAAGGAAGTCCATAATCAACCAAATCTTCACACTACGGCAGATACTGGAAAAGACCCAAGAAATACAAGTCGACACGCACCATCTATTAGTCGATTTTAAGGCCGCAAAGGACAACGTGCATAGAGTCGAGTTATACAGTGCTATGTCGAGTCTTGGCATTCCTACCAAACTCGGCAAATTGTGTACGATGACGATGGAGAGCTCTCGCTGCTCTGTCAAGGCCGGTAACGAACTCATCGAAACCTTCATTGTCATAAAAGGTTTAAGACAAGGCGACGCACTGTCATGTGACTTCTTTAACATCATTCTTGAGATGGTCGTGCGTAACTCACAAGTCAGAGACACGTTTTTCCAAAATTCCGTTCAATTGCTAGTCTTTTCAAGAGAAAAGTTTTGCGTGCGATTTTTAGTCCTGTTTGCGTTGATGGCATCTGGAGGGGAAGATTTATCGACGAACTCTATGGGCTGTACAGTGACATGCGCCTAATCAATCTTCGGATACAATGCTTAAGAAGGCTAGACCATGTACAGCGTATGGATACCACTGCTCCGGACTGAAAGGTCTTCCAATCCGAGTCACTGGGAAAACGCAACAGAGGATGGCCTAGGCCACGGTGGCGCACACAAGTGGAGAAGGACCTGAACCAACTTGGAGTGCGCAACTGGAGGCACCTAGCGAAAGGTCGTGCTTGCTGGAGAGGTATGTTGGTTGAGGCCCAGATTCACTCTTCCCGATATTCATAGGAATATCGGGATTGAAGTCGAACAAGTCTGCTGAAACTCCCGGACTCTTTAAAGCAGCTAGAGTTGATTTAGATGAGTGCATTAGCTCCTCTGAACATAAGGGTAAGTTGAAGGAAAGCATCCTCAGCAAACGATGAGAATCCCAGTGCCTTCTGTTTAGTCCACAAGAAAGAAGACCTCTAAAACTTCGCCAACTACCGAGCAATCAATCTCCTTAACATCACGTACATGACCCTTTCTGCCATTTTGTGCTGCCATCTGAAACCATGAGTGAACATTCTGATCGGTCCCTATTATAGATCAGATATGAACACTGTCGCAGATCCTGGAAAAGTTGCAGGAAGTATAAATCGAGATTGACCATCGATCGCTTTTAAGGCTGCCAATGACAGCGTGTATATGGATATGGATAAGACACAATGTGTCATAGCTAATTTTGGCATACCTATGAAACTCGTAAAATTGTAAGGGATGACTTAAGTTCGCCAACGAATCCGACCGAAACTTTCGACAAAGCCATGCTTTGTCCTTCTCAAATCCAACTTTCCTTTTCCGTAAATAGACAAACGCAACCCTTACGAACATCTTGACATCAACATAGACACACATCGCATCAGTTCGATTCCGTTGCGAAATATTTTAATTTCACTTCGATTCCTGACTCTGACATTTCAATTTAAAATCAATCCCCTTCGACGTGTCTTCTCTTCGAAACCCACCAAATATTTAATGTGACGCATGCATGCATCACGAGAAATCAACTCTAACACGTCAGCAACAACGTTAACGGGGAAAAAGCCGTTTGACAAATGTCACAAATGTCAAGCCGTGACGTCTGAGATTGACTCGTGTCGCACAAAAAAGAAACCAACACGACAAATGTTCGATTTTCCTCGCTCCGCATGACAATTGCAACACAATGCGCATCAGCGATGCAACCCAATGCCATTCAGTTCGTTCCTCATCATCGCCAGAGCTCCTCGTACACACCATGGAGGAGAACAATCGACTTTTGTGTATCTCCGGCACAATCTAGCCACTCAGAGGAAGAAGAAAAAAACGATGTATTCAGAGTGGAATGGCGTAGCGTCATTCAAGGACCTGTTCTCTGATTGATTTATTGTTCGGTGTTGAGGAGAATGAAGACTGTGAGAGAGAGAAAGTATTTTTTGATTGATTAACCACTCATAAGGAATGAATAAATTTAAGAAAAATCGATTCCTTCCTTCGATTGACAAAAAAAAAGACACACATATCGACGGAATCAAAAGTGTACAATGGCGAGAGGACCGATACCCAATTGATTGATGTGTGCACAGAGTTTCCTCGCCCGATGATGACAGCTGCAAATTAATTACTCTCATTGATGTCAAACGCACGAAACCATGACATTTGAGTTTCATAAATGTCATCAGTCGGCTTAGGGGACGACTTTCTTTATTTATGAAACCATACATCACGCCTGCTCCATTGATCCGTGAATGTTTGCGTTCTTTCACTTCCTCTTACTTAGGCGCTGAGCCACATGAAACTCAAAATAAAAAAAATACTTTTTAAACTTAAACTTAAACTTAAGGCGCTGAGCCAGCCCTTCAGTGCGACTTCCAAGTTTCTGTCCGTCGGAAATTTGATTGAAGTAACCTTCTCATTTAATCAGTGCACGTCGCCATCAAAGACCTGTCATTCATTCTGTTCACCATCTTGTCTCTTGTCACCTTGTCTGGATGTGTTCACAAGGTGAGGCAGTTGAAACTGGCAGCAGGTTTTCTAGGCACTTTTTGTAAACAAACAAAGGGATGCGTTCATAAATCGATAAATTTTCGAGATCACAAAATAAACAGCAATTGAGTGGAAAATTTGAAAACATAATCAGCGAATGTTAATAGATCATAACCAGGACATGTGAAAGCTTCCCATTTTTTCCACTTTCCCTGCTTCAAATATCCCGTCCATAAATTCATCCTCATGAATACATCATCAGCAGGACTAAGAAGAGAAAAAAATGAATAAGGACATTTATCTCAACACGGACACAAAGCAATATAAATTATGTGAAGGATATTTTTGATTTATTACAACCAGCAACACCACCACCACTGGAGCTGCGAAAAGGATACGTTTTGTTTTTCAATTGATTCGCTCAAATGAATTGGAATATTAGACATATTTCGCAGACAATAAAGGGTCCTTTTGTCTGCCACTGTTAGCGTAAACAATAAAAATAAACACAACACACAATACAATAACAAAGAAACTTTCCCGTTATGTCTGAATATTAATGAAACTGCAAAACTTCATAAATGCGTAATAACGGTACAGATGTAGAAGGATTTTACATCATTCTGTATCCATTTCAGATGTATACTTTGCAAACAAAAATGAAGAAACAAAAAAAAACCCGAAGAAAGTTTTTTCTCTTCGCATCCTTTTTCGTTTCTTTTTGTCCTGCACAGGAGTGGTGCCGTCTGCGGCAGTCGTCAAGAAAAACCCCATGCAAAATTTAAATTGAATAAAAACAATGAAGGCTTTTTGCAGAAACACACACACACACAGCAGACCAAAATGAAGACTGATAGCAATGATGTGCGGAATGTGTACTTTGAACAAAGCTAACGGTTTTCATTTGACACAAACGAAACGATTAAATCGCGCTGATTCATCCATTTGACTTGACAGCTGCGAAAAAAGAGTCCGTTAAAAATTGAAACTGAAATACAAGAGGTTAGGTAATATGTTGTTTTTATGCGCATGGAGGAGGCTGGAATGGGGTATTTGCTTCTTTTCTGTCCAAAATGAGATGCTTTAAAGAGTAAAGGGGAGGAATAGAGGGAATGGATAAATAAAGAAGGCGGCAATTCTTAAGTGCGACTGGAATAAATTCATATAATCGGTATTCTGCTTCTCTTTGTGTGCACTCCGTTTGTTTGTTCTTCTGAGTTCGTAGGTGTTTTCAATTGAAATGAAATGAAAAACCTAGAAAGTGGTGGAAACCTGCAAAAGTTTTTCGGTAGATAAATTATACTTTATTATTCAGGATGGTATGAGTTTAGAGTTAAACTCTATTTAATGATTTTTGACTGATATTTGTCAAAAAGCAGACTCTTTAAGTGAGGCAGTGCTGCCAATTTTTTTCTTTCATTTAATCAATTATCGAAGAATGATTGAATATGTGTATCTATGCCATTAAAAGGGTGATAAGGGATCTTCAAAATATGATTTAGTTAGAGATGTTCTAACCAGTGCCGAAAAAGTTCTGGATAAAACGGGAAAACGAACATACCCCGGAGTGACTGACATTCACCACTTGTGACTTATGTCAAAAATATTGCCAATGGGATGAGTCCCAAGAGCCGCAGTTTAATAGTCCAAATTTGAAGGTTATGTGCTAAAATAAAAGAAAGAAAGATCAAAAGTAACGGTTAATGATGAAATTGAAGTTGGACGATCTTATGACATTGATTTTCAATTCTACAAGTGATACACTTATGAAAAAGTTGCTGAAGATTGGATAACAAACGCTGTGGGTACAGACAAATCAGTGCGTTTTTCAGGATGACGAAATATCGCAGAAAAAAGAAAGCGGAGCACACAGAAAGAAGTATAACAATTCAGATGTGAGCCAGTGGTTCGAAAAAACAGCTGCATTCACTTTTTTGACCAACCAAAGGGCGGTCCAACCATAAAGCGTGATGGTAATTGTGAGTCACACCTTAACATCAAGTTTCTTGTGCCACTTCATTCGACATTTCTTTGTTTCAGTGTGAAAATTCAACTATGTAGAAGTGCACAATTGAGCAGCGCTTTAAGATATTTGAAGCCTTTCACGAAAATGGACGTTCAAATTAAAATGTATTTCGTAAATTTTTGGTCAGCATAATCGATAAAATTTATCCACAATTGGCTGAGTTCTGCTCAAATTTTATGAATAGGGCAAATCAAAATTCACGAGTGATTGTTGAAAAGCTGATGCATCTACAAAGATCGACTGTTTGGTGTGGTTTATCAACTGGCGGAACATCGGACTGCACTTCTCCGAAAATGAGGTCGGCTAAACAGTTTCCGTGAATAGTGTTCGCTATTGGGAGATGACTATAGACTTTTCGTGACCAGAAATTGAGGATATGAGTCTGGACAATATCTGCTTCGAAAAGAATGATGCCATCTGCCATACAGCCAACGAAACACTGACTTTTTGCACCCGAAATTCAACCGCCTTGTGATATCACGTCGTGGCGATATTTCCGTGGGGCCGATCATGTGATTTGACACCGTTGGACTTCTTTCGTTGGGGTTATTTCAAGGAAAAAGTCAATCGGCCAATAGCAATTCAACAGCTAAAGGATAAGACACGTTAACGACACTGAACCTCAAGTTGATAGTGAAGGCCATGGCGAACATTTGATTGGATCGTTTGGTTAAATTAGTCGCAAGTATCAAGCGAATCGTATTTTAAGTTCAGGAGTGTTGGAGACAATACCAGGCATGACGGACAAAGGAATAGATGGACACACTGCAACTACTAACGTTTCAAACGAAATCTTAGTCGATAACGGTGACTTTAGGCGTGTTAACAAATGGTAACCTAAGGAAGCGCAATGACCTTCTTTTTATGTCTGAAGACGATTTACGACGTACAGAATTAGACTGAGGCTAGAAATAATAATTGAATGGCACTACAGCCCACGAGGGACCAGGTCCTAGCTTCTGCAACAACTACTCGTGTTCTTCTCACGAGTAGAAGGGACCTACAGTTTTTTTGCCGACTCCGAACGGCGAGATTTGAGAAGCTTTTTATAGGCAATTGATACTCTGTGAATGTTGTCAGCAACTCGAAAGAGGTGTTCCGTCCGGAAATCGAACCTAGACCTTCTGCATGTGGATCAACGCATTCCTGCTTGCCGTGCCAACCCCACTATGGCACGGCAAGCAGGAATGTATGGACATACCGAAACAATAAACAAATAATTGAAACAAACACAATCCTAGGAAATAATGGTGACTTAAGGCGTGTTTACAATAGGTTACCTAAGGAAGCATCTTCTAGGTGACCTTCTTTGTATGTCTGACGACGCCTGACGCCGCACAGAGGTAGGTCGAAATTAAAAAGCTGAATAGGAGCAGACACTGAATAGGAGTTAGAGCCAGATCCAATTTCTAACTGTCAAAACTAAGCTCTTTGCCATAAATGAAGCAGCGCATTGAATTAACATTAGAAATCTATTGAATCCAAAATTATCGATAACTTCAGAAACCCAACTTCTAAACAGCTTCACTTTCAGCTCCAGGGATGTCTAAGTGTGTCAGAAGTAGTCAATATGAAGCGACGATGTGCACAAAGCCAATTTTGAATTAATTAGTCCATCACTTAAGTCAATATCAATACTGGTAAAGACAAGGAATATTTGCTAGCACAGGAATTCAAGAAGACTCCCTCACAAGTGCGCTTACCAATCAACTCAAAACTCCAAAACTTAATACGATGAACATATCGATGTCCGTTTCAGTCAATTGGTCGAACATATATCCCGTTTCAATCGTTCTAGAACTAGATTACAGAATAAGATAGTCCAATATCGTCAGGATGGGATCATTAGAGGAACCAAAAAATCCACGCAGAAGTACAACCGACCAATCTTATACTAAAAAATGGTTTTTGAGAAGGCATGGGAGTATGCCAAACCAAGTTGCTTGTAGTTTTGTAGATTTGGAAAAGCCATAGGACCTAGTCTTTCGAGGTAGACTCTGGAGTGTTCTGCAGGGGTATAGGATTAGTAGTTTCCTGTTGAGTGCCGTCTAATCTCCATATCAGCTTTGTTTGGTAAGCAAAACAATGCCTTTCTCCGTGGGCGCTGGGCCTCTCCTTTCCTTTCTTTTATATATACGCATTGGATGCTATAGCGCAACTAATACGAGGAATGTTTCACATTGGGACATTTGAGGGTAACACATCTTCATCGCACATCCTCCCAGACGGAACTCCAGCATGCACACGATTGTGGCCGTATATGCTGATGCTGAAGTTAAGGTGAATATGGACAAGTCAAAGGGCAAGGTTAATGACAAACACCGCTCTACCGACCTCCAATGAGCTCTAAATATTAGTGGAGTCCTTTTAAAACAGGTGAAAAAATTTAGGTATCTCAGAGTCTTTTTCACTAGTAATGGGCAACGCTATACTTTCTTGTAAGACTGACAAAGCTGAATCAATTTAGAGCAGTTTGGAAGATTAATAACAAGGAACGCAGAGCAGGTTATCAAAGCCACGTCATCAATTTTTAACTCAGTGTTTTGAATGAATAAGCTCGCGAATCCAAGCTGCCGAGATTACTAGCCGGGATAGAGCGCGAAACGTGCCAGAGCGGGAGGATCACACTGTCGAACACCTACTTCCTCGGACAGAAAGGCCTATACTTCGATGGTTTGGCTACACGGTGCGGATGTCCCCTTCATAACAACTTTCAAGCAGTGCCTTTTCTGCGATACCACCAAGTAGGCAACCGTTCATCATATTTGGAGCTTGAAGGTGGTTGGATCAAGTCCAAAACCTTGCCTGGTGTTCCCTCGCTTGGAAAGACCGTCCGATGAATTACAGTCGATGATGGGGTGACGTGTATGCATAGATCCTGCAACCGCCTTAATGAAAAATGATGTTTTTCCATTTGGAAAAGAGTCGCGGACTGTCAAGCACTTTCAACTCTCTTCGAAATTGAGAACCGTGGAATTGTGAAATTAGCCATCCTTCATTGCTACATTTAGCTGCAAAAATAAAATCACAAAACGTGTCAATTCATTCTTTTTTTTTTAACGACCTTAAAGCGTCAAGCTACATCTCGAATAAGAAACGACCGCTTAGTTGGTCACTCTACCTGACTCCGTTTCCTTCCTTTGGAACATAATGCTGAATTTATAGATTCTTCTGAGTTACGAACGACTGTAAAACGTGGCTTATTGCAGCCACCACAGAGCACTAGACAAACTTCTACGGTGAACTCCACTTCCACTCCCATCACTCTATGTTCCACCTTCGGTTAATGGATTCTTCATAAGCTCCCCATCCCCCGGCGCTCCTCCTAATAAAATGAAATAGGAACCAATAAAAATATTTTACACCTGTGCCGGCTGCCGGCTTGTCCTCGTACGTTCCATTACCGCCATCGGTCTTTCGCCCATCCACGTGCTCGCCGTTTAAATCATACATCCTGTGAATACTAAAGAACCTCTCCCTTCCCGCACCGTCACCCGCTCAGGATCCACTCCCTGTGCTTCACAGCCCCCGGTAATATTACGAAAATTGTAGACAATTTACCGAAGAACGTTGAACGTCTAGTACGATTCATGTATAGCCCGAGTGTCTACGCCACTCGTCAGGGGAGACGGTGAACGGGAGAGGCGGGCACGACGGTTCTGAGGAACGTTTGAACCGAAAGCATTATTTACCTAAACGTGATGCTGCAGAGATAGATGTCCCTTCTTCGCGCGTGACGTACTCCCAGAGATATCCTGCCGGCGGCGCGGCAGCATGACGAGGGAGAAGCACTGTCACGCATTTCAAGTGGCCCTCACCGAGACAATCGATGATGCCAAAGTATCTGCACAAGTGTGTGCACAGATCGGTGACAAAGTGTGGGGTAGAGTGGGGAGGGGTGAAACTACGGACACTGTTTAAGGAGCTGCCAGGACTAAAATATTTATAAGTAAACATTTGCGCCATCTAGAGTGCTCGCCGGAGCGTCTATAAATATCATAAACTAATTCTCTACGTACTCGAGGAGGCCACCACATGGCCGGGGCGGGGGTTTAGTCAGTAATAACACTTGAATGGGTCCTTATGCTCTGTCGACTGGCATGAGGGCGGTGTGGCCTGGTAATGGTGATGGTGACGGTGTCCCCATGATGGTCCGAGTTTAACTTGAAGGGTGAAGCATTTCTTAATCGATGGGTTTGTATGGGGGGCGGCTGGTCGGTGTGGCCTTTTGTCGTCCCTGTCATCGGCCTTGGCAAGTTGACTCGTTTGTGGCTTGCCTGTGGTATTCTGGGCCAGTGAAGCAGAAGACATACCAGCTAAGATGATTATGAATTATTTAAATGCGATGTTTTCGAGCGCGTGGGTTAAGTTTTTCGGTGGGGGTTGGGGGGTTGGGGCGGAGATGGAGGTAAATATGGTAATTCCAACGAAGAAGACGCCGGCGAAAGGGTTGCTCGGAGACAACTCTCAACGATGCGGAGTGTGTTTTCTCGGGAAATTTCCCTTAAAGACTACTTGTGACAAATTCCTCGGATGACTGCGGAGCGATGCTGGCGAACTTAAGGAACTTGGATTAACATAGAACTTTAAAGGGTTAAAGGAGATGATTTTGGGTAATTTGAGGAAATGCAAGAGATCATCGTTTTTTTCTTGAGTTTTGAAGCGATAGGAAGATGGAAACAAATTAAAGAATCAACAGCGTGTGGTACTTCAGAATATGATGTACCCACTTATCCTTAACGAGTATTAAAATTTTTTGCACACTGCTCTCATCTTCATTATGTCCTGAAACTTCTCATATTGACCTCGTATTCTTGTATGTGAAGCGAAACATGAAATCCTTTGTCAAGCTTCTAATTTCAACTTAAACTTGAGTTGAGTGCAAGGAAAGCAACAAACGTTGCCTTGACAAGGCACTTTAAAGAAAAAAACTTAAGTGGCGATTTAAACAAAGAAAAGAGAAATTCTGTGAAGTAAGGCAATGAATTGTGCCTTCTGCAAAAATAAAACAAACGTTACAGCAAGTCCTCCAGCATATTTAGGCAGCTATATAACGTTTGTAGGTACAGAGGCACGGCGTAGACTTCGGGAAGTATCTTGGGAGCTTGTGAAACATTTTCAGACTCTCGTGTGTTCGCGGAACATTTGCAGACTCTGAAGTGCTTCTCAGACTCTTACGGCTTACGTAAAACCTTTTCAGTTTTCGGGGGCGTATGTGGAACATTTTCCGATTCTCTGTCGTTTAAGAAAAATGGTCAGACTCTGCAGGATATGTAGAATATTTTCGGATTATGAGGCGTCTTTGAAAAATCGTCAGACTTTGCAACGCTTGTGGCACATTTTTAGACTTTGAAACACATTTTAAGGCTGTTGAGCTTTAATGGAAATTTTTCAGACTCTTTGAGTTTATTTGAAACATTTCCAGATTCTGTGTCATTTGAGAACAAAAAATTTAAGACTCAAGAACGGATGTGTTACACACTGATTGCCGGGCGTTTGAAGAGTATCGGACTCTGGGGCGTATGTGGAACATTTCCACAATTGAGTGTATTAGGGCCAAATTCAGACACTGAGGAATTTGAAAAATCAGAATCCGAGACGTGTGAGAAATATTTTCAAGCTCTGAAAAAATATGCTTTGGTGTATGTAAAAAATTTGCAGAAAAATGTCGTGACTCTGCGAAGCTTGTGTTGCATGGTGGCATATGTGGATCACAGGGCGTTTCAGAAAAATATTCAGAATCTGGGGCGTATGTGGGCATTTTCGAATTTTGGGCTCCACATTTATGGGATATTTTGTGACTCTTTGGCTTACGCGGAAAATTTTGGAATTTTGGCGCGCTTGCGATAAGGTGTCTGCATCTTGTCCCACTTCAATATCCACGTCGAAAATTTTAAAATGAATTCGTTCAATAATAACAATTTCATTCACAGAGCTGCTGATGCAGTAGTGGGCCTTCGAATCCGAATGCACTTCTTCTTAAGAAAATTATGGAACACAAGTTATTGACTATGGTCATCCGTCTTCAGTTCTTGCATGAAAATTTTGAATTCTAATAAATAACTGCTGTTTCACAATCCTGTTGACTGTTAATAATAATAATATTTGAATGGCACTACAGCACACAAGGGACCAAGGACGAGCTACTAAAACAACTACTCGCATTGTGCGCGCTACTTATCTCAAGAGTAGAAGGGACCTACAGTTTTTTGCCGACTCCGAACGGCGAGATTTGAGAAGCTTTCCATAGACAATTAATACTCTTTGAGTATTGTCAGCAACTCGAAAGAGGTGGTGCCCTGAAAAAATGCGAGGTGTCCCGTCCGGGATTCGAACCTTAGCACTTACTCACTACTCCACGGCGACCACACGCCACAGCCGATTAAGAATGGATTAAAAACGAGAATACAAGGTATCATCATCAGAGACCATTGACCAATCTAAAACGACTTGGATTGACGGTAAGCGAGGTTATGTTTACTGTTTTGGTGGGACTGAAAGAGAATTGACTGTTACTGAGACAAAATGTCCCAATTTGTTTCGATAATTGTTGCAACGTTGACTAATGTTTCGAGTAAATTATGACTGATGATTAAGGATTAGAAAAATTGCCTGCATATTAAACCTCTGACGATGGCGATCCTCACGATGGAATCCCATTTTTTTTTTCGTAATACAGTGGCAGCTCACTCACTGAAACCTTTTAATGCTGAACTTACTGATTTATAACCCCGGCTACAGATGGAAGTTGTAAGATATGAGAAATCCCTGCATTCCATCGTAGACGCTCTTAAGCACTCTGTATTACAAACCAACCTGTATTACGTCCGCGTCGTTTTGGTCTGAGATTCGGTCTTCCTCTCCTTGTTCAACCAAGAAGCTTGGATTTGAAGACTCTCTCCATTGAAGCATTCGTGTTTATGCACTCAATGTGGTCGAGCCAATGCAGGTGACCATGTGGATGATGGATTATATCCACATTTCGGTGCTACTGCTAGAGATGGCGATTATGGCTTCTCCTCCATGCATCTTTCACGTAGCCAGGACTGACGTGAAATATGCCTTTCGAAGGCACCAAAAATTAGCACTTTCACTTATGTCTAGCTTTCTGTTGCACAAAGCAGGACTGGTAGAACAGATCATATTTTTGGTCCATCGAGTCAGGAGTTATGTGCTCAGTTGTTTTAATAAGCCGAAGTAATGTCGGTTGCTAAGGGTGATTTTATTTCAAATCTTCACTAGAATTTTTTCACGGAATTTACCACCTTTACCATCTTTACCATCTCCAAACATGAATGCATTGCATCAGCATTTTTAAATGTACAATATTTGAATTTATTAAAAAAAGCCACACCGCCACACTTCTCAAGGGGCGATCAATGATTTCCCTCCGCCAGATTCCTTTATTGTAGGTCGATAGAGGGGCACATACCATTCATTTTATTTGGGCTTGAGGACCTGTTCACATACACCACACTATACCCAGAAAATCACCATCAAACAATCAGGTCCCTCCACCCCACTGTACATGAATTCTCTAAAAGTTCACATTGCTCCGCCGCTATATATTACCCCCATCCAGGAACTGCCTCACTGACAATGACCACCTTCGAGAAATAAAGCCGACAGTAAATCCATTTAATTCCACGACACGTTTAGTCTTCACTTCGCTTTTAGTCGCAATTCTCAGTATTACAGCAGATGTCCTTGAGAAAAAAAAAATCGTTGCATGTTTCAAAGCTCCTCGAAACAGTTTTACACACGCGGCAGAGGCGCGTCGCTGACTTTTCTATTCTCAACGCGATTTGTTGCTATCGATGACGCTGTCCTGGCGCCTGTCATTTGTTCAACTAAGTCAACCTCTAGGGAGTTCTAGAACACTACACACAAATACACAGTCCGCTGTTGATTCTCCGCTGGGGGTGGAATATTCCACTTTGAGACTTAAAGTCATCGTTGCTGGCGCATTACATTTCACGCCCAACACTTTCTCGTGGAGTAGTCCGAAAAGGCCCGCTAGCTCTTGCCAACCCCTTACGGCATCAATCGATATTTTACAGCTTTCTCGGGCACAGCACCCTCCCTCACACACACCCGTCCAAAGCATGAAAAAGAAAGTCGTAACGGAGTGCTCCTAAAGCGAATCAACGTCATGCAACGCACATTACTCGTGCCACCCATATCGCCAGCGAATGAGGGATTATTTTCAAGCACATTGTCGTTTCGAGTCCTTTGCCGTATTTTGCAGTAGATTCTGCGTTTTCCGTTCCGTTTCCCTCAACGTCGTCTTTGGGAGAGCGTGCTCTTTGCGCGCCTTGTGTGTGGCATTGATAGTGTGTGTCGTGTCCTCTGCAACGAGGACAATTCGTAACATTGTACATTCATGTACTTTGCAGTACTTTATTGATATGATAATGTCCCGAGGAGTTGGGTTTATCAGCTGCGTTTACCGCATCAGATTCCGTTACAGCTGCTGAGTCGTTAGAGGGGATTATGAGTGTAAGAGGGAACGGCTTAGCCGCCAGTCCCTACATCCTTTGCTTGTAATTGAATATCTGAGGAATATTTGTGTGCGGACCACATGGTGGCTTTCGGAGAATAACACTTTGCTTTAAAATTGTTGTCCTCTGATCGTGTTTCCTGACAGCTTTTCCGATAAACAACGCAAAAGGGACGAAGAAATGGATTTCGTGGAATCGATTTTGTCAACAAAAAATTGTATTTCCTTTTTCTGAGATAAAAGCGGATAACGAATTATGGGATGAATTAAGACCGTTTTTCAGTCGAATACGGGATTGCTGGTGGTAGTGCCTTTTCTCTTTGCAATCACCAACTGTTGTAGACACAGCGGGACGGCATTCATCGGTCAGTAAATAGATGATGTATTTCCTTGATGAATTCCTTCGTTTTTTTTTTTGTGTGAAGTTATTTGGTCTCCTACTGTTGGTCGTTATAAATTATGAGTCCTTTGATGTACAGGGAATTTTCTTTCAACGTGACTAATGATGGTGGCCTCGTATTACACACACAAAAAGGGGAGGTAATGGGATACTCCGCCACGCTTTTTGCGACTGTCTTGTAGAGAACGCATTTTAAAGAGTTTTTTGTGATTTAATGTGAATTGTAGGAAAATCCTAAACTGTATCCATATAGGCAATAATAGAATGCGACGCAACACAATTAGAGGACATGGGTCCGATTTCTTCCATAGACAATAAATTATTGATTTATTCTCATTAGTTGATTTTTAAATTTTCGAGCTTATAACAAAAAGAAACTACGAGTGACTGCTGTCTGTTTAGCATTGAAGCCCACCTTGGTTGGATGGATACTTCAGTAAACGAAACTACCGTATTTGGGGTGATGGTAATCCTCAGATGTACGTGCAGACACCGTTATATCCACAGAAACTGACTTTTTTGTAGACTTTATGGTTTGATTGAATTATTGGTCCATATGTATCAAGCCTGCGACCCATGAAGAGTCTGAGCCCAAGCAAACAAGTTCTTCACGGTGTCGGCCACGCAGCTTCCAGTTGCCAAGACCAAGCAGGTTCGGCCTTCCCCTTCTTCCCGAACTCAGAGACTGGGATTCGAAGACCCTCTTAACTGGGACGTTGTTCGCTCGATGTGGCCTAGCCACTGTAGTCGATTGATTTTTGCCTTTCGAACTACATTCACATCTTGGTGCAGCACATAGAGTTAGGGGTTGTGTCTTCACCTTCATTCTGCCTTCCTCGCAGACAAGACTTAAAATTCGTCGAAGATGTTTTCTTTCAAACGAACCAAGAATCTGTTCTGCCCCTTTGCTTATCGTCCAGCAATCGACTGCTTATGAGAGTACGGAAAGGATTAGTGTCTTCTAGAGTAGGGTCAAGAGTTTCGACCCTGGCTGTGTTAACAAACCGAAATTCTGCCACCGGTAATTCTGCGTCGAATCTCCATTAAGATGACGCTTATGGACTTCACGTTTGCCCCGAGGTAGAAAAACACCTTAACTGCTTCAAAGTTGTAGCTGACCTATTTGAAGTTAAAGAACTAAATTCGTTGACACGGTAAGCCGCCCTATCACATATGTTTTTTGGAATTATAGAATCTTAAGTTGGCAACAGTTTTTTAGCAGGTAGCCATTTTGTTAGCTGTGAGATATAATTAAATATCCGTTTGGCATTTCAACATCGATATCCACAGAATCAAACAAAAACTCGATTGCCGCTGATCTTAATTTTCAGAAAGGAATTTAGTTTAGTGATGAAGTCCACTTTTGGTTGATAGGAAGTGTCAATAAACAAAAACAAACAGGTGTAAGCTCAGACACCGTTTCATCCACAAAAACTGACTATTTTCTGTGCATTATGGGTTTATAAGTACTTCTTTTAAAAGACGTTGGCCAAAACATTACAGTCAATAGTGACGGCTATAGACCCATGATAACTGCCATTTTCATTCATCAACTAAACAACCAATGTGCAAAGGCTGTGGTTTCAACAGTCACACAGTTCGTGGATTTACTGACGACAGGGTTCCCTGAAATTTTACCATGACAAGATTGCATGCTTAACTTTCTCCTATGCGGATATGTGAAGTCACTAGTCTACACCTATAAGCCACTTGGAAAACAATATTCGCCACGTTATTGCCGATATACGACCACAAATGTTGGAACTTGGACCTTCGGCATGTGAGTCGACGCACTTACCCACAAGATATTATAATGCCAATAGATTATTTCACGATTAAAGTTATTTCCAAGTCAATTTTAGAATTTCCAGTTTAACACCTAACACGCTTTAACCCTTTAATTAAAAAGAATTTAAAGAGACTATGTCACTTAAATGAGCAGCTCAGAAATATTCCCAGCAAATGATTTTTTGTCGTAATTTTGAACTGATATCTGGCGATATTTTGGCTTTAGCTTCAGCAACAGCATGTTGGTAGCTCGATGATTATTAGCGTAAGTACGGTCCTTTACGCAGTCCCACAGAAAAAAATTAAAAATGACAAATCGCATGTTCTTGGTGGCCAGCTGATGTTGCCAAAACGTGAAATTATCCGATCAGGAAACTTCTCTCCCAATTAAACCACAATCAGTCCTGTTGTGTGGTTTGTTGCCTCGTCTTGTTGGAAGCGCATATTGTTTAAGTTACAATCTTCAATTGCAAACAAATTCGAATGAAAACAAAATTGATTTTCGTTCCCTCGAATTAACTATAACCGCCCGCCCATTGGCATCTCCGAAGAAATGCAAACCAATGACATCATTCGACTACAGAGCACATCAAGCATTCATTTGATCATTTGTCTCAATGCGACGGCAATTCTTTGATCACTTGTTCGATTATTTCTAAGTCACATATTCTGCAATTTTATCTATTTTCACACATAACGAGTGAAAAATTTGCCTCATAACCAACGAAAACGCTGTTTCGAAAATCAATCTTAATTGTCTATTGTTCTAACATGCAGGAATCACGTATCAATGGCTTTGTAAATGGTCAACAGGCTTCAGTTGTGGGGTAAGATGAACCATATAAGGATGAAGGGTAAATTCGCCATACTGAGGGGTACAAAACGCTCACTTACAGCGAACCGAAATCGGATCATCAGCAGCACTTGCATTTACAGCAGCAAAGTAGCGACTAACCATACTTTTCCTCGATGAACGGCCTACTTTCTCCCATCAGTGACGCTTCTATTCTCTTCCAATTTCTTCAGAATTTCATTAATTACTTGCGAAGTTGGTTAATTACGACAACCATAATCATCGTAAGCGTAATGCGTGGTTAATGCCTACAATTGAATCACAATGTTTTTAGTAAACTTTACAAATTTTACCGTACTGTTCCATTGCTAAGCGATCGATTTTTAAACGCGCCAAACATTTAGCTAGAGTTGTGACACTTCAGAAGACAGTTGTCTTCCACAGATGTCAAATGCCGGCGTTTTCAATTTGAAACCACAAAATAAAATAAAAATGATCCCTGTGTGAAAAAAACTATTGTGAATTGACAATCGAGGATTTATGTCTAAGCCAATTCCTCTTCAAAGAAGATGCAATACAGTTTAAATACCGTTAGAACCGTATTCATTCACTTATTGGAATGGTAAATACCCGCCCCTGCTGACAAACAGTGTGCATTTATTTCGCACTTTAAGATAAAATTTCTATTTCATTTTAACTGCTTTATTCTAGTTCAACTGCAATCTCCATTTAAAATGAATTACTCCCAACGAACACGTCAAATGTCACACAGCAAAGCACACACAGCTAATAAATACTTTAATGTTCACTCCCGTCCTGGATCGATGATCTCAAGTCGGAAAATGAATTGTCCATTCATAGGACAGGAAGTCCAACTTGTTAGCCGCGTGACCTTAAAAAAGTCAATCTCATGAAAAATTTAATTAACTCACTTAGCTGCTAATGGAGATAATGACGGCCGGAAATTCATTTGTCAAAGTTAAAACAATGAATTCCACGTCAGAACTTTATGTTTTAGTTTGAGCAAGAAACTTTCCAATTAGGAATGTGTGGCCATGTGACGTTTCTCATTTTCTCCAAGTAGGGGAAAATTTATTGCTTCGTTCTGAATGAAAGTTAAACTATTCAGTACGTCGTCGAAAGGGTTTGGTTTCACTTAAAAATTGTGAGATACGGAATTATGAATGAAATGAAGGACATGAAATACGGAAGGACAATGTGCAGCAGGACGCTTCATTAATAGAAGAAACTCGGACACCATTTCCTGAATTAATTTCAAGAACTTCTAGATGTCCATGTAAGTCAGTCCATCAAGAACATTGATTGCTGTCAGATGTGGTTACGCCTCAGATTGTGTCTTGCGTCATTATTGTATACCAAAACTCCGCCCAAACCACACCCCAACATCCATTTTTTCATCACAACCCCCTAAACTCAATCATTTGGGGACATTCGGACAGTCAGACATCTTGGTCGAACCCTTTTCCTGAACCCACTTCCTTCTCTCCTCGCCTCCTTTTCCTCCATCGGGACACAAAAACATGTGATGGAAAAAACTGCGACAGATTTTATTTACAAAGGACCTCAACGGCGGTCCAACTTCCGTTGCTTACCAACACCGTGCTGTGATACCATCACGTCTTCGAATTGAATTAAAGGGAAGCCGGAAAGCAAACAACCAAACTAGGAAAACAAAGGAAGAAAATGTCAAAAGGAGTGATTTTTGGGAAGACAAAGCGCCTTCCTGCAAGTGGGTCATCAGTCGACAAAAGGTTTCTTCCCCGCAGCACTCTCGTAAAGTCGAATAATTGATAGGACTGCCTGATGCGGTCATTCAAAACTAAACCAGAGGAGCAGCAGCTGCCGCCAATAGACTTGGAGGGAGAAGCAAAATCCAAGGCATACGTTTCGCAACCAGTGATTTCATCGCTTGTTTTTTTTTTTTTTAAATGAGGTCCTTGGGATTGCCTTCAATTTCAAGCCGTCGGTCGTCTCCGTCGTTCTCTGGAGGCCTACCCGCCTCTCGTTGATTTCGGGCTGGTTACGTGCTTGTCTATGGCATTCCTCAGTTTGGCACAACCATAATCTCACACAATGAAGCTCCGCACGGTTTTGTTATTATCAGCAATCCAACCCCCACAAGGAGTCTGCTGAAAGCTAAACGGTGTTTACCTTAAAACCATACGTGGTTGAGGGACGCCGGAATGGCGCGCGTCTATAAATGCTGCCCCTGGGGAAGCAAACAGGCGAGGCAATGTTTGCGAAAAGTGACAGATTTTTTATTGGGTAATGGAACGTGAGACGGCTGACTGCCGCTGTCAAGCACATCGCACACAGACACACCGCGTTTTGAGTGATCGATGCAATATCGCGCATCCAAATTGGTTTATCTATTTACCCGTGCCATTCGGTGTCTGTCGCTGTAATTACAAAGCTTTTAGGGGATGGATCGATTTTCTCCTACCTTCTCCTCTTTTTCCAGCAATTTTTGCATTTTTTTTTTCTTTTGTGGATGTTTACTCGCTGTCGCATTCACACCCTGAAAAGGTTATGTTTACATTTTTTGGGGAAGAGTTCTCGCATGTTTTTCTTTTTTCCGGAATCCCAGGTGGATCGTCCCATTTTCACACAACGCGAGGATGAGCGAGGATATTACATTACATGATATCAGCGAGTTTTATGTAAAGTGGCTTTTTGACGGCCCCGTGTTGTTGTGGGAGAGGCAGCAAAAAAAAAATAAGGTACTCCAGGAAATTGTTGATGACTTTGTTAAGCTGGGAGTGGAATGAAATTAAATACTTGTCTGGGCGGATGTTAAGCACGCTCTAGGATACGATTTCAATGAAATGAGTTCTCAGAAATTAAGCGGACTCATGCCGGCGAAGAATGTCGTAAAACGATATCCAGGAGGCATGAATAAAATATCGTTTTTTTTTTAAGTCACGAAAAATGGTTTTATGTTCTTTTTACTCTCCCTTTTAAATTTGATCAGCAGCAAAGGACCGTGTAAAATGAGATCAGAAGTGCAGGGAAATCAAGGTTGTCCTGTCAGTCATAAATCATATCGTGCTCTATGTGATTTTGGCAGCACTGATGCATAGTATGGTGAAAGACAAGGGGATTTACATTGGCCACTTGGATGCAGCCAAGTATTTAAAGTATTTCTTTAACCTCTTTCTGTCTTTAATTTTCAGTAATACAAAGTGTGTGTGGCCAATGAGGTTTTTAAAACGTTAAATGAATTATTTATTCACTTTATATGGAACATGAACTCGGCTGAATGCTTTTGTTAACGGTAAAAAATGACCACATTTGCCTGGGGTTGTTAAGGTTATGTTTCCACTCAACTTGGACGACGGTAGACAAGAATTCCATCTTTGACTTAGACGAGGTCACAAAAGCAATATCGAAACCAAAGTCCAACAAAACTATTGGAGCGGATGGACTGTCCGCAGAGGAAAGCATGTCCGACAAGTGGAAGCTCTGCATCGTCGAGACCCTTTCAACGGCGCAAACTATCAAGGGATCAGTCTCCTCACTATCGCGTACATGACCCTCTCGGCCGTATTCTGTAAACGCCGGAAACCGTTCGTCAACTACCTGATAGGTCTGATAGGTTCAAGGACAGTGAAGTCCACCATCAACCAAATCTTCACACAACGGCAGATCCTAGAAAAGACCCAAGAAGTGTAAATGGACACTCACCACCTATTCGTCGATTTTAAGGACACATATGACAGTGTGCATAGAAACGAGCTATACAGTGCCAAGTCTAGTTTTGGCATTCCTATCAAACTCGCAAGATTGTGTCGAACGAGGAGACGAGAACTCTCGCTGCTCCGTCACGGTCGGTAACGAACTCACCGAGACCTTCAATGTCAAAAAAGGTTTTAGATAAGGCGATTCGCTGCCATCTGACTTTTTTAACATAATTCTTGAGAAAATCGTGCGTACCTCACAAGTCAACACCAGAGGAACAATCTTGCAAAAGTCCATTTAACTGCTAGCTTCGCCGATGACATTGAAAGAATTGGACGAATACAGCGAGCCGTTAATGAGGCGTTTGTTGGCATTGAAGTGGAAGCGGCTAAAATGTGTTTATTGATAAATGAGGGCAAGACGAAGTCAATGCTGTCATCGAGGAAGCCACACAATATCGAGGTAGTAAAGGACTTGGTCTACCTCGGCTCCGCGGTAAATAGGGACAACAGTCTACATGCCAAAATCAAACGTAGAATAACTTTTCCCAATCGCTGCTGGTTTGGGTTCAAGAGGCAATTGAGTAATAGAGCCCTCTCTCGAAGGACTAAACTGGCAGCTTGGTCATTCCCGTCCGGCAATAAAAGAAGATGAGGAAGTCTTTAGTCTTTTTGAGAGAAAAGTTCGGCGTGCGTGGTCTTATTTGCGTTGATGGCATCTGGAGGAGAATATTCAACGACGAACATAATAGGCTGTACGGCGGCATGCGTCTGGCTAAGCGTCTTTGGGTACAAGGCAAGGTCATGTAGAGTGCATGGGCACCACTTCTCAGACCCGAAAAGTCTTTGAATCCAAACCATTGGGACAACGCAACAGAGGACGGCTCAAGTTGAGATAGCGCACAACTTAGAGCTTGAAGTGCACAAGTGCTAGCTGGAAAGGCATGTTGGTTGAGGCCCAGGTCCGTCACAGTAAAAGAAGAAGGTAATGTTAACGTGAATGCTCAAACAGAGCTGTTGGAGTATACCCAATTTGAAAGATGTCTCGTCATCAACATTGCCGTTCAAATTAAAGATTAAACTGTAGGTTCCTTTTGGTCAAGAGAGTGGTCAATGATTTATTTTGGTTAACTCTGGTCCCTCAATGCAATTGTTTTATCACACATTAAACTACAGGGCTACAGAGCGAAACTAGACCTTCAAATTAAGAAAAAAAATACTACAAAATCTCAACAGTTCCCTACCCAATAAATAAGGAAGACTGTTACAGTTTTCCAATTAAAATGTGATTTCACCACAAAAAAAATATTAATACTCTATTAGGGCCAAACCTACGGTGTATGGTAAATAAAGACAATTTTTATATAAATTGGCAAACGCGATCTTTCGCAGGTGAATGGATAAAGTATTTCCTTTGTGTGCGGTCTCTGATATCTCACCATTCTCAACTCGGCAGTCCGGTAAAGTTTCGACGTAAGCGATGATTATCAGAATTTATAATTTCCTTCACCATTTGTCATCAGTTAAACTGAGAGTCCGAAAATGTTTAACACACGCTCAAGACAAAATATTTGAAATATGTTCCACATACGCCCTAGATTTAAAAAAATATTCCACATACGCCCCAATGTTTGAAAGTGTCCACAAACGCCTCGTGATACAAAAATATTCCACATATGCCATAGTTTTTATAAACAATTATCATCGTTGAGGCATTGCCGTTTCTACGAATTTACCCTCTTCGAGACATTCTTACTCACTGTGTGGAGACTAATAAAAAATATTAATCGGTCAAATTTCGAAAAAACTAAACGACTTACTCGTTAGTCTTCACTCATCGTTACGTAATTTTGCGTGTGTTTTCAAAGTGGAAACCTATGCAATACTATGAAGAACAGGTGGAAGAAGCTGAGCCCTTTTATTTGTAGTGACAGCGAAGCATTCCTCAACATTATAACCTCTTTCAAAACAGTTCAGAAATGCAAGTCTTTTGCGAATTTGATCGATAGTCTAAGTTTTGGTCCGGGATCACCACGGGAAATGATTTTCCCTCTTAAACTGCCGGCCCATAGATCAGAGTAGGTACTCTTATGACCCCGATCCGCTTTGTGACTAGGCTCTTTCTTAGTTCTTTCTTTTTTCATTGGCGCTAAAGTTCAAAGTGGACCTGGGCCTCAACCAACATGCCTCTCCACCCAGCACGATCTTTCGCCAGCCGTCGCTAGTTGCGCACTCCAAGTTGGTTGAGGTGCTTCTCCACTTGTGTGCGCCATCTCAAACCAGGCCATCCTCTGTTGCGTTGTCCCAATGACTCGGATTGGGAGACTTTTCAGGACGGAGCAGTGCTGTCCATACGCTCTACATAGCCTAACCATCTTAAACGTTGTATCTGAAGACGCTTGACTCGCTGCACAGCCCATACAGTTCGTCGTTAAATCTTCTCCTTCAGATGCCATCAACGCAAACAGGGCCAAAAATCGCACGCAAAACTTTTCTCTCGAAAAGACTAAGAGCTTGCTAATACACTTATAGTAACGTTCAGGTTTCTGCGCCATAAACGAGGACTGGGATGTTCACGCTGTTTTACAAAGCCAGTTTAGTCCTTCGAAAGAGGGCTCTATTACTCAGTTGCCTCTTAAGACTAAAGAAGCAACGATTGTCAAGAGTGATATTAGTTCTTAGTTTGGGATTCTATTTAAGGTTGGTTTTTCGAGAACACGACATGATCTCCAGAATTTAGGCATACAAAACGCGTGTTTTCTAAGGGGTGTCTTTTAGACTTCAAAGACTGTAGAAGAACGATGGGCGTAGTAACGAGTCACAAAACATTCAACGTCTAGTGGGAAATAGCCAAGCGATGAAACGCTCTGGGTCGCGTTCCTCTGTCACTGTCCTAGTTTCCACTTTCTTTGCCACTATCGCGCCTTGGCTCGAATTGGCGTTGATTTGGAGGAAACTGATGTGATGGGACCTTATGATGAGGGTTTCTTGTCACAAAAGCACAGAAATTTCTTTAGAAGGTATGAAAACTCCACTAAACGTTGATTCCTGCCTGCCTGATTAGATCAGAAGTTAAGTCTGAGGTAAAGTTAAGCATTCAAACACAGATAGTACACACCAATTTTACATCGCCATCTTACAAACACTTTGGACGCATTCGATGGGCATGCTTTTAAGTCCTTAGACCCATTTGATAAAAAAAACACTGTTTATGAGCCGATACCCCTCCTCCTGCAGCTTGAAACGGCATTTTCCTCCGGTCACCCCGAACATAATTCACATGAAATTCCTCCAAACAAACAAAGCTATTCGAGCATCATGTGATAAGATTTACTGCTCAGTTTGTCAAATGACCATACACTCGGATAGCCAATCGATGGAAGTTATTAATATTTCGGACATAAAATTTACCAACCCCCCTGTGTATCAAAATTGATTCCGCCGTGCAGCCCAACCGCTTAAACAGCGCAGTTTCCTTTGGCCACACAAACAGCACTAAGTTTTGCTCTCGACGATATAAAGTTTATTGGGACGATAACATGGCCTGTTGTTTTTCTGTAGAGATAGCCAACCAGATTTCGATGTAAACTCTTCCCAAATTCTGCTTTTTTGGAAATATTCTTTTTGCCTTCAGAATGACCGAAGGTCTGTCTGATTTGAGAAGAGCGGAGGTTACTTTTCCAATGAATTATGTTTCGTTTGTAGTCGCTCGTGTAGAACTCTCCGTTTTATAACCTCTTTGACGAGCATCCGTCAGCCATCTCCGATGCTTGTGGCCAATTCATCACGACACAAATTTTATATTTCCAACTTTTTATGGCCGAATTGATTGCACAGGGCGAACGAAGAAGATGCTGTGAAATATCGCGGATCTTTCGATTTTCAGGGGTGGCGGCAGGGGGCCGGGTATTTTATTGGACAATGGGCGTATAGGGTGGTGCAGTTCATTGAGGTAGAACACATTATTCATGGTCCTGGACTTAAAATTAAATTCCGAGAAGGATGAGAAGGAAATCGTGGACGACGTGGGTATTTTGAAATGTCCTTCATTTGTTCATTTGGCATGTGTTTGACGGATTTGCACGTGCTGAGAGAGATCATAAAAAATTAACGAAGTAATGGTACTTCACCCTGGATGCGTTAAGCCTGTCGTGCTAAATTTCCTGCCATTTTGTTGGTAGTAAAGGGTCACATTTCGATCCAGATTTGGTCACCTAAATTATCTCATCATAAAATTTGTGAATTTGTGAAACCTTTAGCTTGTCTTGTCCCCACTAAAATCAAAACATGGAAGTTACCCAAAAACGAAAACAAATCAACGGCGCCGCCTGTTTGGCATTTCCAATTATAACTTCACAGCGAAAGCCTACCTCCCGACCCGGTGACAAGATGGAAGAAAAATTCAAATTTAAAGAAATCTCGCGATTGGCCGTCTTGTTTTTCTCCGTCCACTCCAATGCACATGCAAATAACTCGGGTCAACGGATCCCATCGAGGAGTCCGTTTCCTGCCGAAGAACAATTTGCGAAATTCATGAATATTCACACAAATCGAAGGGATTTTCGATTAAAGTTCCTCGCACCGCCCTTATTGGCCGCTATCACATCCATTACCACAATAAACGAAGAACAAGGATGCTAATAAGTCCCCCCTCCTAGTTCTTCGCGCTGTTCTCCTGCCCAGTTCGTCAAAACTTTTGCAGACTTTCCCACTCTCGCGAAATGCCAATTGGCACAGCAGTGAACAGATAATGTCGGTGCCCGAAAAGCAGCAAAACATGGAGCCAATTGAAGTTTCTGACAAATCCCGGCTCGTCGATTTAACTGCCGAAAGATGCTAACTTTGCCATCGCAGGCGTGTTTGTTATTTCTTCATCTTGGCAGCAGGTGTGGATGTTCCCCCCTCCACCCCCCCCCCTCCAGCAGGATCCGATTGCGAATCGATTTTACAGAATCATCGATTGTGATTTTGTTACTGGAGCGACGATGGTGTCGGCGGCGGTAGAGCCTCTTCGATTTATTGCGTCACTATGGGGGGTGTGGAACGCGAGGAGGATGTGCTTCCTCATTTCATTTTTCCTCTGGCATTGCACGGCAGCGATGGCGGAGAGAAGGTGATTTCATCTAGGGACGTCTTTCCATTTAAGTGAAGTGTTGACGTTGGATTTTATCCTGAAGCGTGCGGATTTCCCAGCACTGCGTTTGGGTTGTGTTGCGCGCAATGACTGGCATTGTTGTTGAAGGACGACGGAATGTAATTTTGAAATGTTGATTTCTTACAACTGTGCAGGGGGCTGGGAGAGCGAGGGAGTAGGTGTAAAGGTACTCACAAAGGATGCACATGGTGTCAGGCAGCAGCGAAGGTTGGTGCGTTGGTTTCTGATTTTAAATTGAGTTCTGCTGGATCAATTTCAAACACAGATGTCCGGGAGTGTTTGCAGAAGGGAATGAGAAAAAATAAGGAAGACGTTGTTTCCTTTTGCACGAACCAAGAAAAATATTGTTTGGCTCAAAGTGAGAAATTCATCCTTGGCGATTGGGTTTTTACTAAATGTGTGCATTTGTTTTTGGAAGGGGACGGAAAAGGGACATACAATTCGAAAGACTGTACTAAGGACTACATTCGTTGGGACCTTGTTCTGTTTTGACTGACCGAATTAACTCTTTGATTTGAAGGATCTGAGAAAATCGTAAGCTTCGAGATGAGTTTCAAAAAAGTTTATAGCGCAACATAGAAAGAAAACCTCGGAGCCTACAATGCCTAATGGACATGATTTTGTCCTCGTAGTGGACATATTCGTTACACTTCTTGAAGCAATGATGCCATATCCTGGGTACTTATCCGTTTTGTAAGTATTTGGCCAATCGAAACAGGCGGAAAACAGAGTGAAAAAGTCTAGATTTACTGCCTCAAAAATCTCTTGTGGGAAAAGTTTCTTTGATAGTCACTTGACATACTATTAATCAAGCGAATAAGGAACCTGAACTACAGCAGCCGTTCATCCTGTACGTACTTAAGCCTTGGGGTGGTACTTCAATATTGAATTGTTTAAAAACAGCATGAACTTGGTTATTTCGAATGGGGCAGTAGTTTGTCTGGGGCGTATGCGGGACATTTTCAGCATCGGTGGTGTAGGTGAACCATGGAAAGGGTTTCTTATTCCGGAATCCTGTTTACTTTTTTCAGATTCTGGGCCGTATGTGAAATATTTTCTGCCTCTGTGGCGTATGTGCGACATTTTTAGAATCTGAGGCATTGCTTGACATTTGAGCGTATGTGGTGCATTTTCAGACTCTAAGTCTGTATGAAGAGATTGTTGTGCCAAGACATACAATTCCATTTGCTTTTATATAAGATCATTTTCAACCATAATCGAGCAATATTCTCTAGTACTATACAGTACAGTACTGTTAATCAGAATATTTATTTTTAGAAGAAGGCTTTATTGTGAATGCAGTTGTTGAAGGTTTTTTGTTACGAGCAAATGCTGGGAAAACAGTTTCACATTCCACTTTTGTTTTAACCTTCTAATACACCACTCAATAAGTTAGCGGCACCCCCTGTACATATGTTCCGAGACTTCTTGAGTGATCTGTTAGGCTCCTCCTCCTTGGGTGGACGAGTGAGTTAAGCAAAGTTTTCTCAAGAACGATGTTGAAAGCGTCACATTTTGTAAACCTTTTTTGGCATTTAAAGTCTCAGTGAGTTTGGTTTCGACTTTGACGGAACAGCGGGAATTCTCCATCATTCACAACCTGAGGAATTTGCTAGGCGTGGCGTTGTTTGCCCATCTCCATGCAGGCTGTCATATGCGGCCTTAAAATCGATGAAAATGTGGTGAGTAACGATGCATATCATCGATGGCTGGTTTTTTCTCGACCTTCCGTACTATACAGATTTGGTCAATGGCGAACTTCCTGTATTCACATAAACTTGATTAGACGCACGCCCATAGAGCTCGTCGTTGAATATTCTCCTATAGCTGCCTTCAATACAATCCAAAACCGCACGTAGAACTGCTTTTGCTATTTATACGCTCTAGAGCAGGACAGGAATGATCAAGTTGTTTGGGCTTTGAAACGCATCTGCTTTTTAGGATTAGAAAAATTTCAGTTTTCATGAGTGATTCTTCACCTAATTTCAGTACTGTTGTTAATAATAATTGAGTGGTACTACAGCCCGCAAGGGACCAGAACATAGCTCCTTCAACAACTATTCGTGTTGTGTGTGCTGCTGCTCCTTTACAAATAGAAGGGGCCTACAGTTTTTTGCCGACTCCGAACGATGAAATTTGAGAAGATTTGAGAGACAATTGATACTCATTGAGTGTTGTCATCAACTCGAAAGAGGTGGTGCCCTGTAAAATTCGAGGAGTTCAGTCCAGGAATCGAACCTGGACCTTCGGCGTGTACGTCGACCCACTTTCTCACTACGCCAGTACTGATGTTGTTATCCTTATGTACTAAGGAGTAGAAGTAGACTAAGCCATTGACAAGGTAACATTTTACTGGCCATTGTGATGCTCTGGTATGTCGCTGTCCGAACTTCATTGATGGCAGAATATATTTTGTATTACTCTCGCTTTGATTCAAGCCCGTTTTAACCGATTTCATTTCAATGCCAGCAAACGCTTCATTGACGGCTGGCTGTGTTTGCACAATCAAGTCAAGGTCATCTGCGTTGAACTGACCGGCACAATCTTTAAGAGAATATAATAAAGACATTAAAAGACACCAAAGACATAAAAAGAAGCATACTATGGCTAAAGGTTGTTCTGATGAGGCTCTCTGTGTGGTCAACGTTAACCGTCTGTAGACTCGGTGGCGTATGGGGAATATTTTGAGACACAACGAGCTCTTGACAGAAGGCCATCTTTTCTCAAAGTACAAAATTTCCGCCTGAAGACACACGTGGCATGCGTCTAATCACCGACCTAAAGAATCAACCGAAATATTCACGCCCCCTAACTAATATGTGAAACATCATTAAAGAGAAATTTCGAGCCGTCTCATTTTACTATTTGGATCACACTGCGAACCTTATCAAAAATTGAAACCCTGTTTAAATCAATAAAGCACGAGGCAACCTCCTAGAACATAATTACACCAACGTAATGACTGTTTCAAACACAAGCCACAAGAGCTGACAAGCACCTCCAATCATGAAGGTCTGCATCGCCGCCACGGGTCACACTGCCACCCGCACGACTTTCCACAATGACACTTAACTCCAATTCACAGAAAGTCCACGGCAAAGCGAACGTCGCTCGCAGCAAATAAAACTTTCTAATTGCAGCCACATCATCACCTGATACTTCCCGCATTCATTTCCTTGCACAAGCCGCCCCGCAGAAGTGCACATTTCATTCCCACCGCCACTCTGGCTGTCTTAATTGCATTGTTCAAATGACAATGAGAATAATCATAGGAGGCACAATCTCCGAACAAAAGAACCCTCCCCGCAAAGAAAACGGAAAAAAGCGCTCACGCTCCTCCGTCGAAAAGAAAACTCATTTGTGCCCTACGAGAGCGTACGTCAGACTCTTCCCCGTTGCGCTTCAATGTGAAGGATTACCCCCTGACCCCCCACAAGTGTAAGTGTGTGCTCAGTGCACATAACATATTTTCAAAAATTGATTTTATTTATTGATTTGCGTGAAGCGGGAACGAAGTTTTGTGAGCATGTCTGCCAACCTCCTGGCATTCTGGCATTCTAGTGTTTGGGGCGCTGGCGTGGGCACAAACAAACGCATAATTTATTCACCAGCACAGGAATAAAATTGAAATTATGAAAGCTATTAAGTGCTCATCGGATCGTGGATAAAACAGTGCCGAGACACCGTGCATGCATGCATAGGTGGGGTGTGCCGTGCCGGAAACCGACCAAGAGGCCTGCGCAGGCCACAGAGCTGTTGGGTAATCGCAGGTTAATTGCAATAATTCCACCGCCCCCCAACCAGCACGGCCCTCTCACTGTGATGTTGTGAGTCGGAGTGTTGATAAGGTTCCGCATGTAATAAGCTCGCTAATGGACGGGGCTGGAACTGTGTAGCCATGTTGCCATGCAGCCGTGTAGCTGGTCAAGATGGATTTGGAATTATTATTTAATCAATGGAATCTGGGAAGGTCGTAAATAATTGCTGACTGCTCGGTTGTGCGGCTGTATTTTATTACATTTGCCAGTATGTACCCGTGAAGTTATTTTGTGCTATCGGAGGGGATTCTTGTGAGGATACAGCACCAGGCAGACGCTTCTTGGGTCAACGGACGCAGGCCTGCCGTGGGTGAGATGGAATCTTGGCTATAAGCTAAATTGGATGTTCCACAAGGGTGATTCGTCGTTTCAACGACATAGATAACGAGATCACTACCATCCATCTGGTTTATGATTTTTCCGTAGAAGAAAGTCCCTGCAGCACTCTGACAAGGGGTCACTTAATTTGTAGCATTGACTTTCAAGATAACTTCAACTCGTATGATGAGATAATTGCTTAATATAATCAATCGTATACGCATCCATATAGAGTACGTGGAACATAGAGTTTCATCTTTGGAAAAGAGTTGACAAGGCCATTAGCACAAGCAATGGGGATTAAGATCACATAAAACTGAAAAAAGACCTCAACTTGGAGTACGCAATTAAGGTTTAGTTTGTAGTAATCCCAAGGGAACAAGTCATTTTAACGGCCCAACTCTGCCAGCATAGTAAACAAGGAGACAGACATGTTAACACAGACAAGTGATAAAGCGGCGCAGCACATCCCTGAAAGAACAATGTGTCGCTCCAAGTCATTAGATGATCTTTCTGTGGAGAATATCAACAGGCTCGGGCACTTCCCATGCAGGCGGTGATAGTATTCTGATAGAAAGATGGGAGGAGGGTGGAAGGATCCACCGTCATTGACCGAGGAATAGTCCATACGTGTTTAAAGTTCCGATCTCAGACCAAACCAGTCTTTATATTTCTGCATCAGTCAATTATTGCCGTTTGAGTATTGAATACAAATCCAGTAGATTATTACAGCGTTAAAGCGATTGAGTTCCACTCTTTACATTGCTGAAGAGCTCCTCAGATATTCTGCTTCCAGCAAAACCATCTGTTCGGAGACAGTTGCAAAATACAAATTTCAATGAGTTCAGAATAGAACAGCGCCTTAAGTAACACAATGCTTGCAAGATTAGACCAGTGATATTGGAGGTAAACTGAAAAGAACATCTGCCTGCGAAACTTTGGAACACCTTTGACACATACATATCTGCACATAAGAATCAACAATAAACAATTTCAGCACGTGGTACATGTCAGACTCTGTGGCGTATGTGGAACATTTTGAAGCTCGCGGACGTATGTTGAATGTTTTGACAGCCTCGGGCGTATGTGGACCATTTTTAGTCTCCCCCTTTTTAGACTCTGAGATTATAGCATATTTTCAGACTCTGAAATATTTTGTGACTTTGTGTGTGAGTGGAACTTTTTCCGACATCAGGGCGTATGTGGAACATTTTCAAATTCTGTAGGGTTGCTTAAGCATGTTCATACACTGGGGCGTACATGAAATATTTTAAGACTGCGAAGTGATGTGGAACATTTCTTAGGCCCTGGAGCTTCCACAGACTTGGAGGGTAATATTAAGAATGTGAGATTATGCGACTTTTTGTCACTTCGGGGCGTATGTGGTGCATTTTAAGGCTATGTGGTGATATGCAATATTTTCAGGATATCTAGTGTATGTGGAATATGTGCAAACTCTAGGGCTTATGTGCGACGTTTTTTAGACTCTAAAGCATATGTCAAACTGTGATTAATCCCTGGGACTTATGCGACACCTTTCCGTGCCATACGTGAAGTTAATACAGACTCTGTGACACATGTGGAACATTTTCAAACTCTGTGGCATATGTGGAACATTTCAAGATTTTGAGGCGTATGTCGACAAGTTTAAGACTTTAAGGGTTACATAAGCTATTTTAAATAACATGTTTCATGATGCTTAGTTGAATGCATTCGCATAGTTCCAGTTCCAATAACCTCAATCTCAGCCACTTCAACCTCTCCTTTTACGGGACGTAGTCTTATGAGGACGTAGACCCGAAAAATGAGCAGCCGTAATTTTCTAGATCTAGTGACTCTTAGTTTAGTTCCTGTTTTGATTCCGGTCACTATGAATCACTGAATTATCCTTCTATGGCTGGTATTTTAGTGTTAAAAAATATGAACAGGCTTTCTCTAAACCTTTCCACTGATCAAGGAATTGTCTGCGCACTAAACCCATGACCATGACAGCGATAAGGTTCATGATGAGACTCCAAAGTAGCAAGAATTTCAGCAAGTATGAACCGAGTCGTGGTAAAAAATAATAATAATAATTGAGTGCTTGTACAACAACTAGTCGTGTTGTGCGTACTACTGTTCCCTCAAGAGTAGAAGGCCCCTGCAGTTTTTGCCAACTGCGAACGCGACATTTGAGAGTTTTTAAAAAGTTAATTGACACTCTTTGAGTGTCGTCAGGAACTCGAAAGAGGTGGTGCAGTGAAAATATGCGAGGTGCTCCGTCCGGGAATCCAACCTGGAACCTTAGTGTAGGAGTCGACTCACTTACCCACTACGCCACGCCAACCATCATTCATAGATTAATGTCATAATTAAATTCTAGAACAAATGTTTCTCTCACTCAGGTCTAAAGAACGCTTCTCTCAAGTATTAAAGTCCATTGAACCTCTTCTAAATATCACTCAGCAGACATATGTATTCCCTTGACTCCACATTTATTGCCCCACAACTGCCAATCAAATCACGACTACTCGCATCCGTCGTCTTCCCAGACAACACAAATCACCCAACATGAAATTAAACTTTCGACAGTACGAAAAACTTTCTTTGACAGCTCTCGTCTCCGATTCAAGCAACACAACATCGCGCTTAAGCACATCAGCTGCCGCCATCATCAGTCTCCTCAAACACTCAGTGATACTTCTCGAAGACGAATTGATGCCCGCCTGACAGTCGATTGCCAACTCGACTTCATAATTGAGATTGACTCTGATTCCCATCTGCAGACAACTCCCACTCCTCCCCAAATGAATTCCCACAGCAAAATTCATCAATTCCAATTAGGTGCCCGCCGTGAGTGCTGCACGCTTTCATCCTGGCCGCACCGCAGCACATTTCATGCGATTTAATTACAATTCCAGCGAGCTTCACATTCAACCTTTCCCAACGCCGCACCGCACCAATGCGCCGCCACCGCGTATTTGAACCGTTAATTACTTCCTTCAAAATAGATCACCGCAGTCCCGGTGATATTTTAATTCCCGCGATTTGGCAAATATATGATGCGTCTGCCATTCGTTCGGTGACAGGAACGCGATGGGATATCAATTTCGCTGACAGCCCGGACTCTTTTGCTTTGACGCCACTTGAACGTGTTTGCCAACCGTTTTCACAGCGAGGTGCACGTCAAAGTTTTAATTTGTAAATTTAAATGTTGCATAAGCCGCGGCGCCCCACCCCCCAGCCGCATACTCGGGCTGACAAATTAATTTAAACGACATTTCAATTTCGTTATAAAACACAGAGCTCCCGACACGACGGTGGTGGGCGTGCGTAAGGGTACGCACTTAGTCAGCAGTTGTATGTTTGAGGTGAAACGTAAATTTGCGTTAAATTACATTAAAAAGTTTCGCCCAGAGTTGTTGCCCGCTCGGCGGTACGGCGCGGCGTGGCGTGTTTGAGTTGCTGTACCGGTGTTTTGGGTGCGGTAACATGCTCCGAAAAGGTGCTCGTAAAGTGCGGTTTCGAGACGAATCCCCTTTTTCTGAGATTCCTACGTGAAGCGCGTCGTACGTCGTCAGTGGGGCGGTTAATTGTTGCGTATGCAAATTTTGAAATAGATTGAGTCATTTTGAGATGGGAGGGGGGCGTTCTAAACAGTGATTTCAAGTCTGGAATTCGCCCACTTATGGAAGCGTTGCGGTGGATTGAAAAGAATTTAGCTGCAGGAATGGAGGGAATAAGTTAACAAAGCGGTAGAAATGGTTTATTTATTGATTTTAGGAGTTTTTCTCATTGGCTTAAATCTGATCTAAAAAGAATTAGACGGGGCTACAGTCTAGAAGGGAATGTGTTCTCTGACAAGTAGAGAGTACCAGCATTTTTTTGCCGATTTCGAATGAGATGTTAGGTTTAAGAATGTAACTTGGCGCCTTCGACGAATAAGTCGACGCACTTATCCACTAATCCTCGTTCATGATATCTAACATACAATACCTTACGAATTTGCAGAGAAATGCGGTTAATTTTGGACGATGTTTCAAACTTCAACTTATGTGCTAATTGCTTTTAGCTGTTTCTTGTAGCGTCTTGTAGAATTAGTGCCACCAAGTTATCTATTACATTGTTATTACATTGTTATCTTGAGTACTCTTAATTTCCTTCCAAGAGATTAAACATCTGTGGTGATGTCGTATCTCACACCAACTTCGAAGACTACATTAGACATGTACCTCAGAACGTAAAAATGTGTAACTGAATTTAGTCACGTTGTGAACAAAATGTCGATATTGGTGGAGATTTTTCGTTTTCGTTGACACACGTACTTTGCCTTCCTTTCATCATTCTAGCTGCTTCCTTGCTTCCTTTTCAATGCACACAAATGCCCCATTGTTGTTTTCTTCTGCATATGCGACCAATTTCAGTTGCAGGTGTGTAGAGGATAGTGTCTCTTGTCTAGACGTTTGAGTAAGCTACGGTCTTCTTAAAAGTGATATTAAAAAAATGCATACATGCATGTCGAAATTGTTTTTAACATCATATGTCTCAGCAAGGATTTAACTGACCATGAGGAAAATTGTCCATAAAGACCGTTTTACCGCCAAAGTTTTGCAGGAATACGAAAACTAGACAATACACTATCTAGCTAAGTTATGTATGAAATGTCCCATAGATCTCTGCTCTACTCCCACACTGCCTAAAGATCAGTTGAGTAAATAATAAGTGTCTGCCGACTTGAAACCAAGGTCTTTTCGAAGACTCAGCAATGCAAGTGTCCACACATTAGCAAATTTTGAAATGACCCTGGATCGATAGTGGGTTTCACTGACCTAAATTCTCTATACGTAATATATAAACAAAGTTTACAAATATAAAATACTCACAGAAATATTTTATTTCATTCCTCCATTCATGAATATTCTGAACTAAATAAATGATATGAGTAAGTCGAATTTCTGAGAAGCATTGAAACAGGATTTGCACTCAAACGTGCATTGAATTTTTTTTAATGATACGCTGAACAGTCATTAGGAATTTATTTCAGTGATCTTCGAATCAAGAAATTACTAGTTTCAATGAATAGCCTGCAACGAAAAATGTTCTCAACATCTACAGCCAATTATAAGCAATATTGGTTGGCAACGGAGATCCTTAGAACATCTCATTGTGCTTTTCAGAAAAGCAACAGTAACTCAAAATTTTTGTGGTTTTTTTTTGTACCCGGTTTACCCTCTAAGGGTGTATACATCCTCATATCGCCAATCAGTAATCTCAGCGTCGTGACTTAAAATGGTTCTGTTCAGTTTATATTCACTTTTTAGTAACAGTTGGTTTTGTGCTCTTTATGTTTGCCATAACTGAATTTCGTAAACAGCGAGCGGCCGGAGAATGTTTCAGCTTTCTGGAAAGATACTGGTTTGACGTGGAAACTTTGAAAGGTTTCGAACAATCTGAAGGGATTGGGGAAAACCAACTAATGTGAATTTCAGAAATGCTGAAATATCCATTAACGACAAACCTGTTTTTAGTCCGTGCACGCCTCGCAACAAAGTCACAGAATCATCCTGAAAGATGGACATCGAACATTTGAAGAAATTGTAAAACTAGGTAAAATCAATAAGTGTTCAGTTCAGCAAACGAAAGACATGAGATTGAAAAGAATGTTCACAAAATCCGCGTGTTAAATGCTGACTATATAACAAAAATAAGGCGGCAAAAAATATGCTTTGCTTAAAAGCAGAAATCCGATTTAATTTGTTGGCATCAGAGGTTACAAATCATAATTAACTAAAGTTAAGAAAACTTAACAAGTTGAAATCGTACTTGTGAACGATCAAAAGGTTTTTCTCCTTGTATGTCACATGCTGAAGTACGATATATTCCAGGAATTTGTCCCAACCTCACGTCGTGGAAGCCACTTTTTTCAAGCCCTAAAATTCTATTTCCATATTCACGTTATGGTCGGTAGGTTAAGTGCATCTATCTGATACTTTATGAAAATCTCTTTATAGCAATAAAAATTATGAAAATATGTAACTCTTGTCCTTCAAAAACAACGAAGGCATTGTCGGGTATCACAATTCAATCAGTTTAAAAAATGTTCCAATCACCAGTGTATTTTTGTTAAATATGTTAAATATGTACATGCATAGGGTGGAGAGGCATGTTTTGTTGAAACCCAGGTCCACCCTGGATTGTAGCGCCACAAGAAGTAGAAGAAGTGGACACAGTTAAAAAAAGTAAGTCTGTTGTGTCAGACTATTGTTGGATCCAAAATGAATATTCTTATCTAACTTATTGATGCTTCAAAAACTTTCCAATTTCTGCAATTTGGCATCACAATAAGTGGACTAGTCTTCTAATACTTGCGTTTCGGCAGCCCTTGCTACCCCTGCTCTCAGTTATCTACATTTCATCCGCAATTTCCGTTCAAACTGACTGACTTCAGTTTTTTTAATCTAACTTTCACTGAATTTTCAAATTCTCTTTGTTTGAAGATTACATCTCTCATGACAAGGTACATGATGATGAAAACTTAACGTTGAAAATTCCATCAGAAAATAGCTCAAAACTAAAATGCATTCAACTCTATTGGCCTTGTTGTTTTCAGATGCAGCTTTCTACAAATCACAACAAAGGAGTAGAATGGGAAAAGTAAGCAGGTCAAATGTATACTTGAATAAACACATTAACAAATTGGTTCACTTCAGTGGAAAAGTAATCTGAATCTGAAAGGGGATTGCTCGAGGGGATATTTCAAAGTCAAATAGATTTGTGGAGAATAAGAAAATTTTTCTTCCTCAGGTCAAATGTAAAAACTGCAGAAGTATTTCCTGTTTCCATGATCATTAAGAAACTTGGAAAAAAAGCTAAGCATTCCTTTGAGATGTGTAACATTTTGGTTGAAGAATCTATTGTTATTTTAAAAAATAAGAGGATTTCAATAAATTTTGTTTGTCAACAAACTAAACAACAAAAACTAACTTCATGAATGTTATTCGAGTTCTAAGCCCTATTAAGTACGAGGAAAGCGGTGTTTTAACTTTCTATTAAAATTAAACAGACGTTAAGGAGTAAATTGTTTGTCTCTCTAGCTCAGTGTGAAAATTGTTATAAGAGCTGCCGACCCTAAGAGCATATATTTCTATAGGTCATCGACTATTATCTGAAGACAAAGCTTGACTTGCATAACTTGCAACACACCGTAAACGTTTGAGGTTATAAGTGAGGCACCCATCATCTACTGATTACAACACAATAAACGTTTAATTTAATAAGTGCCGCAGTGAAGAAAATTTCAGGATTTGTCACTAAAGGATAGATCTGGGGACCTTGTTCGTCTTGGTATGTCATTCAAAGGAAAATTTGAGCCTTTGTCCGTTTGCCAAACTTGAATGTCGATCAGTTCCAATATGCGGTGCATGTTAAGAGACTCAGAGGAAGGAGACTATATACTATCTCTTTCCTGGATACAACATTGTCTCCTGTTAAGACCACAGTTTCATCAACAACAACGAAAGAAGCTACATTAGGTGAGTAAGCTAAGGGAAATGTGCCAATCCAAGTCCTTAAATACGTGCGTAAACAAATACAGAGGAACATCTTACAATTAAGAGATAGCACCGCTGTTCTTCCTCCGGACCGTAGTGGTTGAAAATTGCTTATTGAAAGCGTGCAAACGAAATTGGAGATCAGTGTCATAGATAATTGAGAGTAGTAAAGTGACCATATCACTGTCCAGCCCAAAACAAAATTTGAATATATTATGTCTGTAACAATAAACTCACTAGCTGTCTTATCAAAGTAGTTTCGAAAAATGATTTAAAGTTTTTAAAGTTTGCTAACTATTAAGAAAAACAAAAACCAGTGCCCTTCATAGTTATTACGTACTTATCGGGTTATCGGGACGTATACGTAACATTTTTTTCCAGTCTCAAAGAAGACCGTGTAATTCCAAGCTGTCGGAAATTAACAGGTCGGATCGTCAGAGCTCAAACCCAATTTTGAGCTAAGGCAGTTCTTAATAGTGTGGACGTATGTTTCAAGGCAGTAAATCTCGTAAAATAACTAATTAGGTGCAGGAAAGGCAGGACAGAGCAGGACAAATTGTTCCCAAAAATATCATATTCTCGGACGAAGGCTGATTTTGGCTCAGTAAGTATTTCAACACACATAACAAAATTATATTTGACATTGGCACTTTAGTGCTCACCATTGAAAAAGTTTCGGAAAAGTCTATTCCACGCCTATTGTCTCTTTTGGAATTTCCTTGATGAGGCTAATTTTGCAATTGAATTCGATCTTATAAGATTACATAGAGTCTATGAATGATACTGTATTATAATCACGAACAATATTATGAGATTGTTAACTTGAGACTTGTATTTTAAGCAAATACATCGTTGTCATCGGACAAAGCCAATTTTCGACCAAGCAAACTGTTCTTTCTGATATGAAAATAGCCTACAAGTTTTTAGATTAGTTTTCGAAAAATCGAACACAGAAACATATCATTCAAAGAAAAAGCATAGCTCTGGGTAATCAAACCTATCAAAATACTAAATGCCTAAAAGGTCTTTCATGTGCAGCCAAATGCAAAAGCGAACTTTTGACAGTACGGAAAAATCCAAGAAATATTTCTGCTGGAATATGCGTTAACTGATTTGCTAAAAAGTACGTTTTGATTATCGATTCTTTTTGTATATATCCAGAAACATTCATTTAATATGAAAATTATTTATTTCGTTTTTTCTGCGTCTTGAATACGCATCTTTTTCGTGAATCGAAATCCACACCGTGAATTGACAATCCACATTAAGCGATCGGATTTAGCAATAAAAATGTTGTAGTTGTTAACGTTACGTTTACATATTCACGTAACTGAATGGATTGCCATTTTATACAAGGGAATGCGTGCGTTGAACATTTTTCAAGGATATGTATAATAACTTCAGACTTCTTTTCACTTTGAATTGCTTACTGGATCTTCCAATGTGTAATGTTACATCTAACGCTAATTTCATAAAAGGTTATTCACTTTTAAAGTGACTCAAAATTCAATATTTTTCTTTTCTATTATATAAAGCGGGGCAGGCAAAGAAACATTTTTTTTAAGTAAATGGAGACTCTGTAAGCTAATAAATTGTAGTAGTATGGTTTGGTCGCAGTGGGGGGTTCTAGGTTCGATTCCCTTGCATTTTTTCGTGGCACCATCTCTTTCAAATTACTCCCAACACTTAAAGAGTACTAACTGTATATGGTTCTTGAATCTGACGGTTCGGAGTCGGCAAAAATCGGAAGGTCGTCTTTACTCGCAAAGAAACAACATCATGCACAACACGAGTAGCTGAAGAAGCTAGGTTGTTTTTCGATTGTATAGTTCTTACATATGTTAAAAATGCACCTAGCCTTGCTCGACTAATCAAGAATCAAGTTGATGAATACTTTACATTTCAGAACCTGAGTAGCAACGTTCATAGAGTTTGATGCGCTATGCGATTCCATTGCCAGAATTGTATCACTGCCGCACAATTCTAATTTGCATCGCAATTCAGGTGAAACCACACAGGAAGAAACTATGTTAAAATCTTCGCTGAGGTAGGCAATTAGACTTAGCTTCTATTTGAGCCAACACGAATATCTGACGTTGCAGATTATTTCAGTAATACCGTGGACTTGTTTTGCACCTTTCATTGAGATAAATTTTCTGTCAAGAAGTTGTCACCTTTAAGCTTGTCTAACTGGTGTGTCTGGTTAGCTAATGAGAGAGATGAGTTTTCGGAGGTAAAAAGCAAACCCCTCGCGTATGGCGAAAAACGAACTGCATGGATTTCAGCCTAAGCAACTCATCTTCCCGTTTAAACAACGTTTTGTATACTTTGCTCTTTTACCTACAATTAACCTCAATTTCCCTTCTCAGCTACCTCACAAATAACAATGCAAAAATCGAATGAGAATCAGAATTTTAAACAAGCAATTAACTTCTGGCCAATTTACTATTTAAATAGAAGCGGGGGCCTGTTTAACAGCCTACCGCGAGTTGGTCAACAGAATGTGGTTGCCGTGCCCCGTCATTTCAAAAACCATAGCCGCATAGGGAAACCAGTGATTCTGTCAACCCTCTACTCAAATAGGACCACCAACGAAGTATTAAATGAAAGCAGAGGGCGAAACTGTTGCTAAGCAATTCCACAGGGGCAAGATGCAACAGCTTTAAATTTATATTTAAAAGCCGGTCTGAAACTAAACAATTAGCCTTTTAATGTATTATCATGCAGACGCTGTTGGAAGTTCGCACCGAGAATAGTTTCCCTAGGAGAAATTAAGAAAGCAATTTCTCGGGTGAAGAATTTTAAGACTTTTGTTTTGCCAAAACTGAGAAACTAGAATATCGTCTTAATCACACCCTGTTTCACGCTTCGCTCAGCAGAATGCTGGCAGATATTTGAAATATTAGCAAGAATGTCGTTCCCGTCTAATTGCTAACCGCTCACAACGTACCATATCCCATTTTATTAATTTTCTTCAAGCTCACAACAGTCGTGCTGATGACACATAACATTCAAAAATCAATATTAGTAAGATGCTTATGGTTTTCGCTGTTCAATCGATTGCCATTCATTTCCGCCTTCACATTATCGCACATGGCACGATACTCAGCTTTTCAAATCGATTTTATGGCAGAACAATGGAACAATGTGTGACTTACAAATGCATCAAATAATCTCTGAATTGTGCACAGCAGTTTAGTTCGCATCGGTGCGCCCGCACGAAGTCCAATTCCAACTGCCACACAATTCAGGACAAATACGGTGAATTATCCTGTCGGCAGTAGTTTCGTGTGTGCATTTCATTTTGAATAAATATTTTATCAGCACTTGACGCTAAGTGGGAGCAGGGAGACGACAGCCATCAGCACGAAAAAACAGTTTTTCAATTTAACTTAATTTGCTCAGAAGTTTGAACGTAATTACATATTAATTATGCATTTCTGTCGGGCGACTAATTTACTTGTAGTTTATAATTAGTTCTTTCGGCAATGGGAATTAACGCCGAAATTCATGGACGATGCTCTGGCATTTTGACGTGGCCAATGGGATGCACACATTAATGCTGTGGGTCTGGTTGGCCTTGAGCTCAGTTTATTTGTAGCTATTAATGCTGTTTTGTATTTATTGAATATTTTTATCGATTCCCTAATGTTGACAGTATTGATTCAATTAAAATGAAGTGTGTGGCTGTTAAATTTGTTTCATTCTTTATTTAAATCGAAAAAATGCTATTACGTTCCCCTCATACATAACATGCATTTAGTGCATTTCCAAAGAATACACATTTGAAAGCGGTAAATCGAATTAAAATGTTACGTATACGCCACCGAATCAGAAATTTTTAATTACTGACGAATTATGAGACCTCTAAGAATTCCTTTTAATTCGTTCCTGCTTTTTCAATTTTTGAACAAATTCTGGTTCTTCTAAGAAAAGATATTGGTTCATATGGATATTTTTTCAACAAAGATAGTAGGAATAGTTGCTTAAGCATGTGTTGCCAACGTTAATAAAGATATCTTACTGTTGGAAGGTTTAGTTTCAAATTGTGGCCAAGGTACCACCCGAGAATTGATATACGGTGGTTCTAAATTACATTGAAAAACTTGCACGCTATGAATCATGCTGAGACACCCATTTAAATCATATTGTTTGAAGACTTATTGGCAAAGTCTAAACTTTACGAAAAACCAAAATTTTCAACAAAAATTGTTTTATTGTTTGCATTTTAAAAAAACTTTACTTTTTATTCCCAAAAAATGTATGATTGTATATAATAATTCCCTCTTAACAGTTATGCGTGAAATGTTTGACAGAGGACGGGTTTAGCTAAAAAGGAGCCTATACAATGACACCGTCTCCTAATCGGATCAATTTCGTCAAATTTGTTAGAACTATGTAAGAGATTATTTTCTGTCATGTTATAAAATTCAGACACGAAACCGACTTCCTCGATAGATCAAAATATATATGTATATTCATATCATTTTTTTCGATTGATTGGGGACCTAGAACTAAATAGGTCTCCCCAGAAGTGCAAGTTTATGACTCCCCCGTCCTTAAAAATTTGCAGAGAAATATGAAATTTTCGAAGACGATAGAAACTGACTGAATGCGCTTTAGGGTATTTGAAAACAACATACTATTAAAAAAAAGCTGTCTGAATGTGCCAATCTGAGAGCTAAGATCGTCACCAGAACGTGCGACCGCTGCCCTTAGGAATTTGAAAAAAAAAAGAAAATTACACTTTCGTCAAAAACTGACTGTCTTCTTGGGCATCTGAAAACATGTGACTCTATTAAAAAAAATTTGAAGGCTTATAGGAGCTGTCTGAATGCGACAATTTGTCACTTCAGGCCTTGAACAGAAGGTGCGACACCCGCCGTTAGAAATTTAGGAGAAAGAACATGACATTTTCGAGGACGGTCAGATACTAAATTTTACAGCAAAAAGAAAAATTTCATTCTAAAAAAAGACATCTTTAAAAAAACACAAATCTTGAAAAAGATTGAAAGATGCTTATTCCTTTGAGAAACTTAATTTTACATTATTTTTCCGTAACTATAAGATATACAGAAGTATGGGAATCATATAAGAAAAAATATTTTTCGTCAAATCAAATTTATGGGTTTCTGTGGCCGCCGTGGCAAAGTGGGTAAGTGTGTCGTCCCACACGCCGAATGTTCAGGTCCGATTCCCGGACGGACCACCCAGGACTTTTGCACGTCACCACCACTTTCGAGTTGCTGACAACACTCAAGAAGTGGTAATTATCTATGAAAAGCTTCTCAGTTCCCTCCGTTGGAAGTTGGCAAAAAACTGTTGGTCCCTTCCACTCGCGAGACAACAAAAGCATACTGAAGAAGATAAGTCCTAGTCACTTGTGGGCTGTAGCGCCACTCAATTATTATTATTAAAGCTTTTTTTGCAGGCTCAATAAATATTAAAGGACATCATGGCATGGTGACTGCTTTTATTTCCAGGGATGGGACCTCTTCGAAAAGTGAAGAGACGAGTGCATTAATTCCAACATCAGAACATTTTGGAAGAAACAATATTACCGTATGCCAAGGACATGCAAAATTGCTTGCAGACAAAAAATATTGAAACCATAAAATTGTCTACCGAATCTCCGGACATTAATCCGACTGAATATTTATAAGAAAATACTTCCGTAATCATCAGCAACTTGTGCTTGCATTTGGGGATGGATGGAAAAAAAAAACCCATCAATCCTTTAAAAATGCATGCCAAGGCGAAACCAAGCAATTTAAACAAAATTAGGGTGGTCCCACAAGCTCTTAATTTAAAACGGAAGTACTATAATTTAGTTGTGTCCACACAGAATATATTATTTATTTAGATTTTAAATTTTTAATAAATTATAAAAAGAAAACAAATTAATTACTAAGAATTTAAAAAATGTTGCACATGTGAAATGTGTCCTAGTGATCCTTTCATTTTAGTTTCCTTCGTTTTAGACGACGGAGTGTGTCGGTTTTCTTTTTACCGATATTCAACTTATCAGAATTGTTTTTCTTTCAGTTCAAGAATTTGATTCAAAACACAACTCAATTGCCAGAGAAAAAAGAAGAAACAAAGAAGAAAAGTTTCCTTTTAACAAAAACGCCAGAGAAACAGAATTCACCAGAATTCATATTAAAGAACAGTCAAAATACAATATCCTTCCGAAAATACTCCTCAATCACCTCAAACGCCAATCGGGTGTAGGTGTGTGCACACATGATTACACAACATTCACCCAATTCAGCAGCGAAATCAAAGATTGAGAAATCCAAATCCCCTAACAATTTTAAGATCCCCATCCAAATCCATCCACATAAGTACCCCTTCGAACCTCAGTATTGGAGCTTCGCAAATAATCCTTTCGACTTACCCAACAATGACTGCGTGTTCAAAGTATAATCCAGTTGTGGTCTCCCTAGATGTTCGCCAGCTACACTACAACCGACAACAACAAGAGAACAGATCCTAATGTGTTCCTTTTTAGAATCTCTTTATTAGTATCGTGATGTTTGGTCCTTTGTCCAATTCCCAAGCGAAGCACACAAACGCACCCGAGCACACATAAGCCACGGCGAGCAGAAAAAAAATGTGTTCTGATCCCTTGCACAAAGTGCAAAGCTACGGCACTAAAAACTGAACCGATTTCTCACAAGTTTCTACGGTGCGCACGTATATTTTTTATGGCTCCCTTTTTTATATCCTGCCACGCGCGTACATACAACGAATTAGAATGTAATTAACCACCACAGACGCACCGAGAGCGACCTCACCAATTCACATATATCTTCAATTATTATGCCAGGAATATTATAATCGCGTGCTTTCTTAATATATATTCTTATTTGTCGTATTCTCCTCTCTCGTTGCGGGTCCCCGCAAGGAGGACAACAAAGCCGGAGAAGAGTGCAAACCGCACACTATGGAAACATCCGAAATTCCACTTAAGGAGCGATGGCAAAGAGGCGAAAAGAAAAGAAAACACTGAAAAACAACAACACCAACACTTGGACTGAAATCCACACACAGCCGGAGCACACAGAAAAATGAAATTATAAAAAGGACGACGACGACGACGACGATAAAACGAATACGAATACGTACCACGACGAACGACCGACAGCGTAGTGCACAACAACAAACAACGAACACCGAGAACTTGAAATTAGGTCAACTTTGATGGGAAGAGTATCGCATACGAGCTCGGGAATTGGGGATGGATGCACAGGAGGGGGAGACAAAACCACTTTTTCGTCCGGCAGGATACACGTTACGAACGGAAGTGAACGAGCGAAGCGTCGCTTAGGATTTTCTTCTCGTTCTTGTTGTTACACTCTGTAATGGTACTTTACTTGTCTTCCTCTACTTCTGCGTTTTTTTTTATTTGTCCTTTTTGTCGCACACAGGAGCGCGAGTGAATTGCACACCGATTATCCTTAGACTCTCCTGACGTTGCCCCGTTTTGTTATGTGTCAGTTAAAACAGCATCAAGCCGGGCAGGGGCGGTAGAGGATGTCCTGCTTCACCTGTACAACAACGCAACCGCACCACCACCACTACCACCTGGTATATTACACTCTATTTTATGGATTATTAATATTCAACAAGCGAAGTGAAGGTAACGAGATATTTATCATCGCCCCTCTCACGGTGTGCGCTGGAGGGGTTAGCAGTTGGCAGGGCTGCCGTAACTAGTTCAAACAAGGAACGACCGTTCGTTCTCACCCCAGCATCAACGAATCACCAGAGCGCAGCACGCAGCAGGTAGTTGCGATAAAACTCCTCGCCTGGATTGCGTCTTGACTGTAATCCCGGACTGATGCCGCATCATCTTCAAGTGTCTTCAGTCCTTAGCCTAATGTGATTTATATCCACGGCAACGGTCTGCCATCGCGGCGGCGTGTGATTAAAATGAATATGCCTCGAGCGTGATGAGTAAACAGTTAACTTCGTGCATTTAAATTAGCCGAGCTTCGTCCCCACCTTCGAGCGACTACGTAACGTAACGAACACTTGTTTCCCTCCGTCCGTCTACAACTAATTTGCTTTCGTTTTCGCCTCTATATTGTTAATGTTTCTTATTCTAATGATTGCGAGTGCAAAATGTACGTCGTCACAATATATGTATGATATTAGAACGAAATTGATTACACACGCACACACACAACAACAACACCAAGAAGAGTAAAATATAGAGCACGACGGGCGAACAAAAAAAGAAGAATGAGAGATGCAAAAAGGAAGAAAAAAAAACAACAACAGAGCGACGAACGACGAACGACGAACGAGGCGGACGACAGAAAGGACCCTCTCGACTAGTGTGGCCTCGCCAAAGAGAAAAACACAAAGAATGCCTTTGAATAATTAATTGAGTTGTAAATTGTATTTTATTTTGTTTCTACTTCTCGGTGAGACACGATTAAAGGTAAGTTTTATTGCTTTTCAGGTTATTTCGTAATTCTAAAGTACACTAGGTAAGGTATTTGTTCTTGGTCTGTTTGGTAGATTTTTTTTTTTTTTTTTTGAGAGTTAGATTATTTAATCCTTTGGGAATGTTTTGTTTGTTCTGATTAATTTCTTTGTTAGAATGTGTGAGTTAGAGTCAAACGGGATGTGCGATTTTTGGTTGTTTTCACGAATAACACCTCACGAAGACTGGAGGAAATTTCCTCTCTCGTGTGGAAAGTGTGCTGTGGATTCGTTAAGTTATTGGAAAATCTTCTTGATGTTTTATTTCAGTTAAGTGTGTGTGTGTGTGTGTGCGAGGGGAGCTTTAACGGGGTGTTTTTCCCTGTTTGGAGGGGTATAACTTGTTGTGCCAGAAGCTCTGTTGGAAGTTCATAACACAAGATTCTATTCAGGAATAGCGTACTACTGATTTTACAAAAAAAATAAATGCGTATACGCCTTAGTTTCTGTCTGGCTGTCAGAATTATAACCGTGGCATCACGAGACAGCAAAATTCTATAGCTGTATAAGTCACAGTGGTCTTGAATCCTATCCCGACTGCTCAAACCTAAGTCAATTAGAAACAGAATCCAAATACCGGTTAAACGAGGTTGTGAGTCGAATGAGGCATCGGAACCGTTTATATGCCTTAGACCATTCTGTCCTGTAAGATACCTTGTTCCGAAAAGAAGATTTTGGAGATATAGGCTAACCTCGCTACGCAGATGCCATGAATAGAGAATATTGCATGAAACAGGTAAAAATTCCTCGAGTGATTAAGATCGAATGAGATGGGAAAACATTATCCTTCAAAGACGAATGCAGGGCCCTTATACACCTCATGAGAAAGGAAATATCACACACAACACTAGAAGTTGCTAAAGAAGCTCTGGCCTGGCCTCTTGTGGACTGAAGTGCCTCCAAATTATTAGTTTCATTTTAAATTTGGACACTTAAATTTTAAGATATGATTTCTTTGCCGACAAATCGGTGTCCAGGTTTCTTCATTTCTGATCCGAAAATATAATATATGAAAACAGCAGTGCATGACCGTTATGTATGAAATAATTTAACTTCCCCGACAAAACATTTTATATTGTCACGGAAGCTGTTTTTCACCGATTCATTCAGGCCATTTAAATACCAAACAGAAATGAAAAAATTGATAAAGTTGAAAAAAATGTATTCATACCTTATAACAAGTCTATCAAGCTACCCGAGAGGTCAAAATGTTTTGTCTTTCAAGCTACGCGGCTGCCCACTTGTAGTATAAACGTTCACATCTATAATTCGGCATATCATTGTGAAAAAAGTTGTATCGACAAACCTTCGTCTCTAACCGACTCTCTTAACCAAACGTGGAAGAAAATACTTTCGCATTTAAGCAATTTTCGTTTTCCAAAAGAAGCTTCCCCTAGCAATAAGACGACGTTAAGACTTATTGCACATAACTTTTGGTTTACCACTGAAATAACGCATGAATCATACTCCTGCGTTATGCCGAACATATCCTTCAAGTATAAAATATTTTAAAGTCTGAAGCAGAGACCAATAATAATTCCTTATTGGTTTCTGGTCTGAAGTCTTTAACGTCTACTACACTCTTTTATTCTATTACAATCTCACATTCAAAATAGACAAATCTATACCCCAAGTTATAAATAACCTCAAATTAAGCCGATTTGACATTTGTTAGAAAAAAAAAAACTATTCTGATGGTAATATTCACTGATTTGTGTAATCCTAAGCTCCATTGCCAGCCAAGTCTTGTCGATACTATTGAAATCTAAAATTAATGCAACATGTCGAAATATAATTCATACGATTCCCCAACAAGGCCAGATCCTAATTGTCGTTCTTGCACAGATTTCAAGACATGGTCACGGAAACAACGCGAAATATCCCAAACAACAGCCAGTAAGGTAAAACATTTGTACAGAACAAATATCTGGAAAATTGGCAATGTTACATGAATTCACTGATTCACAGAACGCTGTTAATATGCATCAAAAGAAGGAATTTCATCAAGATTCTGCGCCACCTGAATGCCCACTTGATCGGGAAAGTTTAGGCAACTATACCTGGGGACTTATGCACACAATTGCCGCTGTTTATCCTGATAAACCCACCGAGAGTCAGAAGCGAGATGTTAGAGTATTCTTCGATGCACTCTCAAGATTGTATCCTTGTGAATATTGCGCGAAAGACTTTCAAAATGAGTATGAAAGGAATGGTTGTCATAGGGGCACTGATTTGACTAATTGTTGGTTTGTTTTTTTCGTTTTTAGCTTGAAAAGCAATCCGGTGAAGAGCGAATCACAAACTGAACTCAGCCAATGGCTGTGCAATATTCATAATCGTGTTAATGAGAAATTAGGCAAACCAATTTTCGACTGTGCCAAAGTGAACGAGCGATGGAGAGATGGTTGGAAAGATGGATCATGTGATTGAAATGCGTTGTATGAAGGGGGTTTGTTGTTTTGTTTTTTGAATGATATTGAATTGTTAAATAAAATTAAATTTGTTACTGCGAGAGTAATGTGACGTAAGAGAGGATTGAATTGTGTTTTCAAATTTTTCGGAATAGCATGTTATCTCCTTTGCGTAGTGTAAAACTGCAGTTCACGAGAGAATCAGAATCTAGACGCTTTCGTGTGCTGCCTAATAAAAGTAGAAGGGACCTGCAGTTTATTCCGACTCCGAACGGCGAGATTTGAGAAACTTTTCATAGACAATTGGTACTCTAAGTATCGTAAGAAGCTCGAAAGAGATGGTGCTAAAAAAAATGAGAGGTGTTCCGTCCGGGAATCAAACCTAGACCTTCTGCATGTGGATCAACGCACTTACCCACTGCGCCACGGCGACCACGTGCATAGTCATAACTGTACCTTAAATTGAAAGATCTTCGCATTGGACTTACATATGTGCAACAAAACTGCACAATTTTTGCTTCCTTGTAAACCTTTCTTATTCATTCCATTGCCTCACGGTCACCGAATGTCGTTTGATTTTCTACTAGACTCCATCTGGTATCGTATCTATACTTGTCTAGCGACAGCAACTTCGCCTTAAAGCCATCAAAGCCCAATGACTCCAAAAATTCGCATGTCAACCCAAGCAATGCCTTCTTTGAGGAGCTGGTGAAACTTACACAAATGGTGCATACATGGACACAAATTGCTGGCCTCAGGAATACCAAGACATCAGCTATAAGAGCACTCTGTTCGCCCACTTCCCCACCTACTTTTTACTGACTGATAAAAAGGAAAATCGAAGTGAGGGTCGAAAGCTTGACTTTTCGATAATTAAATTTTGAAACCAAATTGGCTTTTGAACTTCCATCAATTGAAAACAAATTTGTGGTTTCTAAATCATTTAGAGACGTCTCTTGACCCTATCCAAGCCTTGGTCTAGTCAAAGTCGCCACCAAATTGCAGGCAATAATGACTGAACAGCAAATGCAATTGACAACAGTGCAAATGGATCCACGTTTTCCAAATCAAAATCAAACAAAGCACTGCTACATTAGTTACGTTGACTTCCATCGATGCCAACGAATTCTCGGAAAAGACTACGAACCCTGTCAGTACTTTAAGAAAGTCTTCACCGTCATGTGCCCGAAGGAGTGGGTTAACAGGTGGGATGAGCAGCGGGCTGCTGGAACATTTCCTGGAAGAATTTAAATCCGCTTAGAGCGCAGCTGTTGACGTATTGAAAATTTGAATGTAAACAATAAATTGAAATGTCTTTAAAGCATGAGTTATTGATTTTTTTCCTAACCATTGGTCGTTTTCTAGAGACGAGCATTTGACCGCATTTACTGCGATCGACTTTTCGCAAGAAGTGCTGGCCTCGCTGGCAGAACATTATTGTTGTTCTCGTTCAACTTTCGCACAAACAAAAGCAAACACGTACACATTACAAGCAGGAGAAGAATGACGCTCCGTGTGACTATTGGCACGTATAACAAAAAAAATGTTGCATAAGATGCTAGGCATTGAAATTATGTGAACAGAAGCACCCTCCCACTGTGGATTTTAGCTGTCCGTTTCTAGTTGTTTCCTCTTCTACGATAAGATCAGAAAAAACTCTGATACTTGACCAAATCGTTCCATTCATATCTTATACAAACCTTCAATAGCACTCCACACCCGCTGATAAGAAATGAAACAACACAAGCCCACACATGTACAGGAAAATCTCTTTTTCAGACATTACTTCACTTTATTACCAAATAATCACCAAAGCGATTGGCAATACATAATTGTTTCTATTTTTTAGAATAAAGTTTTGTTTTCATTTTTTTTTTCTTGGAATAGATTAGATCCTGCCGGGGAAGGTGCCAGCGTCACGTTGATCGTTCCATCTTTCGACCCACGCATTGGGGCAGATCGAGGTGAAGACCTTCTTAAAGTAATTGCATGGCTCGTAGCTCTCACCGCGAATACGCTGGCAACGATGGTAGTCGATGTAGCTTTGATAGCAGTACCGGGTTTGGTTTTGGTTGGGGAAGCGTGGGTCGAATGGAGCGGTTTCCAATTTGATTTCTCCCTTGGACATCTTTGTCGTTTACTTTTCTAAAGGAGACACTGATTATGTATGTATGCAGAGGTAAAATAAGGATAAACTTAAAGCTAGATGCGAGAGTTAACTAAGATGGTTGCTGTCATTCCTACTGTGTCTAAACGCAACTTAAAAATTCAATAACAGTCCTAAAGCTGGGGGCGTTAAGATTCTTTTGCTTGTTTAATAAGAAATGGAACTGATTTAGGTTCTAGAGTGTGTTTTAGAGAACGATAGGATTAAACGAAACGGAAGTAAGGTGAACTCAATAAAACCGCAGGGTCGCAATCTATCGCACGAGAGGTCGTGTTTTACTGTCCGACTCGCAGGCAGTGCTCTTGTACTTCTTCACCTCCCGCAGATAGATCGACCAGAAGTCTTTCACGTCGCCGGTGTCTGTGTCGTTTTGTACTTTCGGCTTGGCAACCACTCCGGTTTTGAGAATCTTGCCGCCACGACGGCGGCCGAAGATGGGAAGTTGTGGCGGTGGAGGCTGTTGGATAGGGACTGGCGGCATGACCGGCGCAACCGGTGCTGCGGGAACGGCATGAATCTGCATACTCTCGCCGACCTGCTGCTGTACGAATGTTTGTTGCTGCTGCATCTTCTTGAAGATCTCCAGAAATGATCCGTCGTTGGCGAAGACAGGATGCGAGGGCTCGGGTTTTGGGTATGGGTAGACCTTGCCTTCCTTTGCCAGGGCCAATCGGAGCTTCTCCTCGATTTCCTTGTGAATCTTTTCCTTGTCGATGGGTTCATCCGGCTCCAGGTTCGAGTACACTCCCACCTGATCCGATTTTGTAATCTTCCACGACGGAGTGGAATCTGAAGACGTTGGCTTTTGAGTAGTTGATGGCGCTGGAGTTGAAGTGTCCTCCTGCACTGGGGGTAATTTGCTACTGGATTTTAGAGAATCTTTGTAAGACTCTGTGGATAATACGATCACGTTTGCTTGCTTCGAGCTGCTGCTTCGTTCCTCACGTCGACTGCTGCGACTACGGCTACCACGAGCCTCCTTGGAACGAGATTCCGAGCGATTGTGGCGCCTGCGCGAGTGCGACTTTGACCGGCTGCGTGATCTGTGTGATCCTTTGTGTGATCTTGAGAAGGAAGGCGACCTGCTTCTGTGGCTGTTGCGACGACGTCGCTCATTATGTAACCTTGATCTGGAACGTGATCTGTCCTGTCTGTGTTTCCTTGTCGAATGGTAGCGGCTCGGTTCTTTGCTCCGGCTGCGTGAGTGTACACGCTGTTTGTATTTTCTTTCTGGTGTTCGGCTCAACCGCCCACGACCACGACTTCGCGAGCGGCTGGCGCGACCACGTCCTCGACTGCGCGATCGACTGGCACGGTAATCACGCGCGGTTCGATGGTGAGATCTGCTACTGTCCCTTTGTTCATCCTCATCACGGGACTGACGTGAAATAATTGGCGGAGGCGGTGGCGTTGGTGGCGACATAACTTTGTGTCTTTGTGTAATATGCGCTCACCTCCAATCTGCAAAGTCAGATCTGATCTTTTGAGTATTTTCTGTTCAAACAAACGTAGACTTTGCAATGAAAGTCTGCAAATTTAGTACAACAAATATGCTCTTCTCGAAATCTACACTTTCTGAGATCCTTATATATTTCCTTGGTCCTTGGAGCACAAAGGAAATATATAAATGCACTCGTTTTTTTTGCACAATTACAGTGTGTATTTTATTTTTGTTTTTTTGTCATTTTTTTGGAAGTAAAAAAAGAATAAAAAATAGAAAAATTGAAACATTACTTGTAGACAGACGCCCTTGTGTGTAGTTTTTCCGGTATTTTTGTAAATTCCTCGAGGTTTTTATGGATCCTATTCTTTGTTAGAAGCGCTGGCTTTGAGGATACTCCCCTACAAAAATATAACTTGAACGCATGAGATTTTTGTACAGGAAAATACAAATATTGTATAATTTTTGTAAATACTTAAGTAAATACACTGAAAAGATAAAAAGTCGGCTAAAGAAGCACCGGGGGGAAAATGGGTAAATGTAAAAGAAAAATAAGTTCATTTTTCGCTTCACGTCTAGTTATGTAATTTTTTTCGCTTTGTAATTTTTTTTCTTCTCTTCACATTCTCGTATGTCATGTGTGCGGTTTACAATGGAGAATATATTTTATAGGTATTTTTTTGTTCAAAAATCAATTCCATTTCTTAGTAATTAAACAAAATAATAAACACTTAGATATAAATAAATGCGATGAAATTATGTTTTTGATGATGTACCTTCTGCTTTGGGTTGAAAAATCACGATTTTAACTGAGCCCAAGGTATGCAGTCAAAATTTCTTCGGGTCAATATGGCGACTTTTCTGTTTTACACACACTGGCTAATAGCTAGGCAGCATTTACATGGGCCAATTGATATTCAGCAAATTAATTTCATCTGGCTTTTAATGAGTGTGTAGATGGGTGATTTTTTAGTTGGATTGTATTAGGAGAATGAAAGCAAATATTTAACAACGAAAAAAGGACCAATAATTTTTGTGTAACTACTAGGCATATTTTGTTTGCGATTTTATATGCTTGCAAGGGAAATAAGCATTTACACCACTTACTTCACCAATAATATTATGGAGATTGTGGTCCCAGCTAAGTTTATGACAAAACCGCTCTCTCAGTTTTCTCCTTGAACTCAACTAATTAAATTCAAAATTCAAACGAGCGAATAATGTAAAATTTTTAAATTAATTTTTTTTTAGATTAGATTAAAAAGAAAGATTAGACCATTACAGCGCCATCTGTAATGAAAGCAAACCTTTAAGAATATGTTTCATCAAACCAAATATCTTGTTGCTTAGTGTGTAGAGGCTAAATGGATTGGGGAAAGAAACAAAGCAAAGGCGCCTCATAATAGCAATAAAATGTGCATGAGTATTTGGATTTTTTAAAATAGTTCCAAGCTGATGAAAAGCCAACAAACAGAGACCAATATTAGGCCATATCCACCACAATTCATAACTTACACTTAATCGGTTGATGGCCGAAGGGGAAATAAGCTTTTTAATCAGCTGTTCAGTAGAACAGTTATTGGTTTTTGTCCACAAATAATATCTAACTAAAAGAGGTACGTTCTCCTACAGATTCATTGTAACGCGATGTGTTTTGACTCCTGATGTACCAATCCATGGATTTTGTGATTTTACGGTTACCTCGAAGAATAATTTATACACTTACAAGATGTCTGGATTTTTAAACACACTTATTTAGTTGTCTCATTCTACAATTAAGAAAACCATAATTTGGGTAAATTGTTTGTTATTGAACACGCTCTGATGTTTTTGTTATCGGACAGACCTTCGAAAAATAAGATAAGAAACAAATGAGCTAAGGCTCGATGATTAGTGTTATATAAAATTATAAGAGTACTGTAAAATTATATAAAATTCAACAAAAAAATGCTTCTTACCATGACATCTCCTGTTTGAAACATTATAAAAAAAACTTCTATACAGTGCTGAACTCCTTTTATTGTATAACAATTTTAAAATTGTCTTTGAATGCCACCCTTATAACAAGTGTCAAAGTTTCAATCGTATGACGTTTCTCCACTTAAAAAAGTTGTGAAAAGTTTTGCGCTCTCGACTAGTTAAAATTTTTACTAAAATTGTGATGTCAGAAATATCCGATCCGGTATGAAGTAAAGTTGTTCGGGAGGCTGTGTTAAATGTATATTTATTGGTTTAATTCACTATCCAAAGAGACGTGCATTTTTCCTTTAAATTTTCATTCGGTTTTAAAAACGCGCTGCGACTGAGTGCTTCTACTTGTTCTGCAAGTGTTCTATCACCTGATAGAAAGTACTAATATCGGAAATAAATTTCTCTGCACGTATCGGTGTGCTTTGCCATTTCTTCATATCCTGTGACAGCACTTCAGCTTTAACCGCAGAAAGGAGAAGGAAAAGTAAAGTCGGGACATAATTAATTAGAAAATTGTAATAAACAATGGCACCAGCACTGAGTAAATTAGTAGAGCACCAAAGTGCTATCGTGGGCGTAGCCGGGATGTCAGCCGCGCTAGGAATCATCGGCTATGGAAAGATGTCCAATAAAAAGAGGTAAGTGATTCCCATGGATAAACCATTCAATGAAACCGCGAGTCGTGACAAACAATCAAGGTCGACGTGTGCACTTGAGTTGCAATGTCTTAAGAAAAAAATAACAGCAACCTGCTCGGATCACCTGAAATCCGGAGGAGTGCGCAGTGCTTGCGAGAAATTGGAAAAGAAAACGAGTATTCAATCGGTTTCGTAATCCCGTAAATTTAATCTTGATTCTACACTCATGCATATATGTATATGACTCGACTCGAACCCTACTCGTTCGCCGACATCAAAACAACCTCAGCTGGATGTGTGGAGAGTTGGGTTGCTTTCTCTTTTGTTTTTGATGATGTATAGTGGAATTGGGATTTTGTAATACACAGCCTCTCACTGGTTGAAGTGGATTTGTTTTCTTTTTTTGCTATTTTTGCTGCTGCTGTTGTGTCTGTTTGGTTGTCTTTTGTTTTTGTTTTCGGGGAACTTAATAATGTTTCGAATAGTTTGAACACAAAGACAATTTAATCTCTCTTTATTTCGATGTGAAACCTGTTTATTTTTGGGGGGATCAATGGATGGTAAGGAGGAACTTTTATTGGGTTACATTATGTTAGGAGAAATGATTGTTGGGATTTGCAATTTAATAGTCTAGCAATCTAGCAATAACCTTAGTAGGCAGTCTTTTATTATCCCCTCAACTAACAATCACGACCCATATGAATGGAACCACCGGTGGTCATAGATCTGCGGGAATTGTTCTTTGGGAAATTTGTAATCAAACTCAACAGGTAATCTACAAGCGTTTGTTTCACAAACAGGTCAGACTTCGAATTTTTTGTTTGCGGAGCTGTTATAACTGATGGCATATGCGTGGATAAACATTCTGAAAGAATGACTTGGCGGAATATGTGGTGACTTGCATAACCCGTGTTTGTTCCCTCGGCTTAATAGGAATGCAGTTGTTTGCTCTTTCTTCCTCGTATAGAATTCTTTTTTTACACTTTACTTTTGACTCGCGATCGTTTTCTATATTTCTAAGTGATTAATATCGGTGTATATGGAAAGTGCATAGGCAACAGAGCTGGGTGGAAATATCCTCACTTTTAAGTTCTGAATATTATTACCAACTCACAGCAACAGCTTCCCCCTCTCTGCGATTTCAACCTCTCTTGCTCGACCGACCAAGCACAATCGCATCCCCATTTGTGAATCACAAATAATTACTTCACACGTACACAGACCGGTCTGTAATCCAGTTAAATGCATCGAAGTATAGCACCGGCAAGTGATTGTTTGTATATTTAGAAAATTGGTTTCCGTATCGGCGACAAAAGCAAAAGGTCAAGGCCGTCTATGCATAGTAACTTAAGTCTGATTTTTTTGCTCTTAACAGATCTCTGGTTACTTATAACTTCTTGTTGAATGCAGCTAGCGACTGGAGTGTTAATTAAGGGTCATTATTATCCCATTCATCACATGCTCTGTCCATCGACAACAAATGCAATTATAAGGTAATTTGCATATGAGCATTTGATTTCGAGATGGAAATTATTGCATTCCTGTCCTAATTGTTATCTGGAATCTTTAAAAAAAAAATGTGGCTGGTAGTGAGTGGACACACTTCATATAGTGATGGAAGAAGTGTAACCATTAAAACTCCATTCGTCTTTCAAGTGACTAATTTTCGTGCTGACACCTGTGTGAATTGGTCAAAGGTCGACAGACAAAATTGGAATAAAGCCAAAGAAGAGCAACAGTTTAATCGAATGCATTAAAATTTGAGCGACAATTTTTTGGCGGTGCAACGGCATTTGTGTATATGTATGTAGTTTGCTTATTTTTGGAGGAATGTCTGGGAGTCCATTTTAGAAACAGGTTGTTGGTTGAGGCCCAGGTCCACCCCCGACTTTAGCGCCACAAGAAGAAGAAGAAGTGTGTACACAGGTCGACATAATTCATCGTATGACTTTCAAAAATGCTCGTTTTCAGTACTAACCGTGTTTGTTAAAAAAATGGTGTACATTTCAGAATTGTGATAAAAAGCGAAGACTATTTAGGTATAACAGAAGATCTACCGACCTTTAATAACAATTTCTTGATTCACGACAAAATTCATCGTTCTCTTGCTAAAAAAAGGGGTTATTACACCGCAGTAGGCTCCTAGTACCTCGTTGGTCCTCCACGGGATTTGAGGACAGCTTGTAGTCTAGTCTAGTCAACATTTGGGTTAAATCTTCGGGTACCCTATTCCTCAAAGCTTCCTGGAGTGTAGCCCTTGAAGTTATTGTGCGCCTGTGCAGCTTGTTCTCTAGGAAGTCCTACAAATGCTCAATGGGGTTTAAATCTGAACTCTGTGGAGGAGAATACAACTGTCTCAGGGCATAGTATAATAACCACATCTTCACTTTTCCAGCTGTGTGCTTAGGGTCACTACCCTCCTGAAATATCCAGCCAGGATTTAACCCAATTTCTAGACCGATGACTCTAAATTCTCCCTCAATATATCCACATTTAGTGAGTGGTACTACAGCCCATAAGGGACCAGGGCCTAGCTTCTACACAAACTACTCGTGTTGTGCACACTACCCACCAGTAGAAGAGACCTAAAATTTTTCGCCGACTCCGAACGTCGAAATCTGAGAAGCTTTTCATAGACAAGACTCCTTGAGTGTTGTCAGCAGCTCAAAAGAGGTGGTGCCGTAAAAAAATGCGAGATGTCCCGTCCGGAAATCGAACACAGACCTTCTACGTGTAGGTCGACGCACTAACCACTATGCCAAGGCGACCACCACACCATAACACTGCCTGCACCGTGTTTAATTGTTCTTCGGAGGTTTTTCATTTCCAATGCTGTGCCACACTTTCGCCATACTTTCAATTGACCATCGTAGCCGAAAATGTTGTCAACTCTTTCTTCAAAAAGACTAATCATTTGCTTTGTGTAAATTTGCAAAGTCTTGGTTTTTTATGATGGTACAATTTGTTTTTTTGTGGTTGCCGTGGCGTAGTGGGTAAGAGCGTCGACCCACAAGCAAGAGGGCTAGGTTCGATTCCCGAACTTCACAACCTCTTTCGAGTTGTTGACAACACTTAGAGTATAACTTGTCTATGCAAAAGCTTCTCAAATCTCGCCCTTCGGAGTCAGCAAAAAATTGTAGGTCCCTTCTTCTCGTGAGGGAACAGTAGCACGCACAACACGAGTAGTTGCCGTAGAAGCTAGGCCCTGGTTCCTTGTGGGTTGTAGTGCCACTCAATTGTTATTACAATTTGTTTTTGGCTCTTTGCAAAGCGGTGGTTATGAACCTTTCATCTCTTGCGGTTAATTTCCGCCTGATCTGATCGCACGTACTCAACACTTTTTGTATTTTACAGGTCTCTATAATATACTGCCAACGATTTCTTTTCAACAACTTCAAATTCAATACCACTTGTTGAAAAGAAAAAAAATTTCTTTTTGGCGCTGTTTAGCTGACATGATCACTTTTTGAAGTGAAAGAAGTTTATACACGAAACACTAATTCAAGAATATCGTGATTCTTGTACAAGATAAATAAATAAATAAAAACTGTAAGGGAATTATAAGAGAAACCAGGGAGATTTAACGGAAACAAGTAGCGTACGATAATTTATGTCGTTTGTTTATTACTTTTTTTTTTATTAACTCGTATGACTCCCTGAAGTAATAGGAATGAAAAGCAAAGGCACATATGGATGATAAAATGTAATTAGCTATTGAGATTAGAAATGCAAAAAAAAATATTTGAACTTTATTTGTCGTACGACGAATTATGTCGGCATATCTCCTTTTTGTAACTCACAGTCAGTTACATTTACTTTGATTAAAAAAAAAACAGCTCAATTCGCCTCATCCGTGTAACAGTTTCGTAATCTGTGATCTGCTTTGTTATCTCCCGTCTGGCCTTGGGTATGCAAACCACGATTTCAGCAATAAAATGCCTTCAAGAAGATTACTTCGCTACACGCAAAGTTCCAATTGTTTTATTTTTACGGCAAATCATGCTTTCCTAAATTGGGCACGGTCTGTAACGATGACATCGCTCTCTTCTGATAAATGCTTTATTCCCCACAGTACTCCAGGAAAACCAATGACCCAACGCGTACACACACAACACATTTCCCCCCAATCTGGCACAATGTTTCTTTGTTTAACCGCAGAAAATAAAATGTGATCAATCAATTTCCACAATTTGCAAACTTTCACACATTCAGTTCCGCACACTTTCTGCTATACGCTTTTGGGCAATTAGTCATTTTTTTTTTTGTTTTCGCTCTTTATCGTTATGGACGCAGTAATCTTTAGACTTCTATTTTAGTTTGCTTATCTATTTTGTTTTTGTTTTTTTTTGGCAAAGTTGTATAACTTGTTCACACCTCACTTCCTTGTGTGAATAGGTGATTTTCCATTTAGTAGTTGGTATGCTTTCGAAATTCACGTTGCGTTTCTTATCTTTCCACTGAGGCATTTCGAAAATGCGAAGCCTTCGGCATTGAAATTGTGCCGTACTCTGCTGTGTCAAGTATATTCAATTTAATACTTTGAATTAAACAGACTCGGTGGTACTATGCTGAAGGAATGGTCGGAGTTTTTAATAGCTTAATAAAATCCACACAAGTCGGAGTGTGCCAAATTCAGCGGTTTAAGTCACGTCTAGACATTTATTGAAATTCAAAGCTTAACAGACGGCTCGGTAAATTGAGTACACTGATGCATTTTCTATTGCACATTTTCATTGAAACCATTTGCTCATTGACACTGATCACTGTTGGACTGACTTGAGGTACAGTGTGTTGTTCCTTTTACAAAAGAAATTGGTTGCAGAATTTCTTTTATAATTGGCGCGCGCTAAAGGGTTTGTTTGGTACCCTTAAGTGACCGGAATTAAGTCACAGTCCGCGCCGAAGGTAACAGAGGAAAAGGAGGTTCTGGTGCACATTGGTTTTGAATGTCTAATGATGGGGAAAATTTGAGCTGGGAGGAACATTCCATATTCGTGTGGTGCGGCTGAAAACGAGTCTTTGAACTTAATTGTGTGGTTGCCGTGGCGGAGTGGGTAAGCGCATCGATTCACACGCAGAAGGTCCAGGTTCGATTCCTTTTTGAGTTGCTTACAAAAATCAACTGTCTATGAAAAGCTTCTCAAATCTCGCCAGTTCGGAGTCGGCAAAACCTGTTGGTCCCTTCTTCTCGTAAGAGAACAGTAGCACGCACAACACTAGTAGTGGTTGTAGAAGCTAGGTCCTGGACGCTTGTGTAGTGCCATTCAATTGTTATCATTACTAAACTTAATTGTTCGTCCGAAGGTGGGCTTAGGGTTGAACGGGTGGTCATTCCTACCGAGGCTAATTTTGCGTGTAAATTCTTGAAGGGGAGGAATGCACATGGCTAACTTATTCGAGCATTGTTTATTAAAATACCGGCAAAAGAGTGATAAAGACAGGAAATTTCGTCGATGTTCTATGGAGTCGTTTGACTTCGCAGTATTATTATTGCCAATAAGTTCTATCACTCACTGTTAAATTCTGTCAAGTAAGTGCAGGGAGGTCCTAGGAACTCAAAGACAAATAAGAGCGTTATACTCAAATTTTGGGAGGTTGTACGCCTTATATAATATTGCTAAATCAATAGCAATTAGCTTTAAAAAACCTAGAGATTCCGCTGCATTTTTGGCGATCTCGAATATGCGATCCGTCCAACTACAATGTTTGAGTCTGCTCGTAACTTTCAGTTACATGGACTTTTGTACCTGTGTAAACTATAAAAAATCCGAGCGTAACTTTGACAACTGTTTCACGACCTTAAAAGCAGACAAGTAGCATTGACAAAACCGGGATTTTATGAAAAAACACCTCCTATCTTTAGCGACATCGACTTAGCTAAAACAGTGTATATCCAAGGATTGAAATTCTAGGCCATGTAGAAAGACCGCGACTCAGGTGGTGCACGCAAGTGGAAAGGGACCTCAACTATGAGTGCGAAACTGGAGACAGCTAGCTAAAGATCGAGCTGGCTGGAGGCACTTGTTGGTTGAGGCCCAGGTCCACTCCGGACTGTAGCGCTACCTTAAGTAAGTAAGTGCCCCCCAACTTCACGATTCACCCCTGAAGTTGGGGGGTGAAGGCAGAAGTCATCATAGAACCGAAAATCTTATGAAAGCCACTAAGAATAAATACATCGACAAAGAAAATCGCACAAATTGTGTAACAAATGTAACTTTCCGGTTTGAAAACTGCCTTTTTTTTATAGACAGTCAAGGGAGTTTGAAGACATTAAAATTCCATCCTATTAATTTCAAATCAGTTGCAAAAAAGGTTCTCTTGACACTCTTGCATTAATGGAAATGAAAAGTAGTCCGTGCTGGTTCAAGTTCAAGCACAGATACGGCTGACAATCCGCCCATTGGCTAAGTTAAAAGGCTCACTGAACAGGCATTTACGCATATCGTTCGCAAGTGAATAGTCCGTGAAGTAAACAGAGCCAAAAATCCATTTTAAACAAAATTAAATGCGCGTTGTGACTTGACACCATCAAGAAGAGACTAAACGGAGAACAATTTCTATGATCAAGAGGAAATATTAAGAACGCCTACATTGTGACTTTGCTTAAAATCATGAAAAAAACAATAAATTTGTTGTTTCATAAATCTCAAAATCTTAATTCTTATGTTCCATACAAAGCGCAAACCATTAATTGTGACAGAATTCAGAATGAATATCAATTCTTTAAGAAAAGCTATCATGAGGCATTTTATGTAAGCAAGCTATCACGCACCCTATAAACCACATCGAAGTGTCCGTCGCCGCCGGAGTTGTTTACATTACAGGTAAACCGACATTTTTTTGATTCAATCAAGTACACACATCCATAGGTAAATGCATATGTATGTATATTCGGAACATGAATAACAATCGGATTGAGTTCGTCTATTCACGTTTGGCTTGTAAATTGTCTGGTTGTGATTATCATTCACGGCTAATTCGATAGAAACGTGTCTCCCTCTCTCTCCCAGCTTTCGTTTCATTTGGCATCGGAAACATTTTTAGTGCTTCTGTGGTGCTAAACGCAATTACAATTAATTGACGGGTGTTTCTTTCTGATTAGATCGACGTCATTTACTCTCGACAAATGATTATAGGTTTCATCCCATACAGTAAAGATTTCAAAGCAACTGTCTTAGATATTCATATGTAACTGGGTATAATTTGTAATAGGGGGAAATTGCATAATGACTAATAAGCTCTGCTTTGAAAAGAAAATATTTAAAGAGGACGCTTTGCATTTTAGAATGCACTCAAAACTATAAACTTTCTTGACTGTTGAATTGTTTCTCATGAATGCTGGAGTCGGGCGATTTTGTAAGGAAAGTAAGATATGTTTTGAGTGACACAAGGTGACTTCGTTGTATCAGTTTAAAGTATTAACAGCTGTAAAGAATGCGTCGGAGTGGAAAAACAAACGGACTTATAATTCTGCTTTTCCCATCTTTCTATACCTTCTTCCTCCCTCATTGCAGTTGTCCACTTATTTTTAATTTTTCACTCTTCAATGTTCAAATTTAGCGGGACCTTGAAAAGGATGTCAAACTCTCAACACACCATGAGATCGAACGAAACATCTTCATTGTTTCTGAGCGCTTAAAAAGGCAACACTAAAATCTGCAGGATTTGGGATCTTTTATTGCCTTTTAATTTTAAATTCAGTTTGTCAAGAAAAAGTTAAAAAATAGAGAAAATCACGAAATTGTACTTTTAAATCACATGGATCACATATATTAGGTGTTCGACAAATTTCGTTTATAAACTGTTCTTTTTTGCTTTGAAACTGGCCTGTAATGCGACTTGCTTCTGGCAGTGCTATAAATTGTGCCGGCGGTGACATCTTTAGCTTACTTTGTTAAAGGACATTATTTTATTTTTACGCCAAAAAGTACTTATGTTCCAAAATGTATGCAGATTCAGGCCTGATTATCGTTATTGTCTTTTCCTTTTCTATTTTCCAGCATATCCCATTCATTCAAAATCACCTCTTCTAAATTTGAAAGTAAGTTTCTTGCGATACACGCACTTTGGAATGTAAAGTAAATTTAAAATAAACAGAAATCAGAACCATTTGGTATACAAGTTCTTCTTTTTCTTTTTCTTGTGGCGCTACAGTCCGGAGAGGACCTGGGCCCCAACCAACATGTTTCTCTAGCCAGCACGATCTTTCGCCAGCTGCCGCCAGTCGCGCACTCCAAGTTGGTTGAAGTCCTTCTCCACTCGCGTGCGCCACCTCACCTATGCCGTCCTATGTTGCGTTATCCCAATGACTCAGATTCGAAGACTAGCGCCGGACCAGTGTTGTCCATACCCTCTACATGTCCTTGTCATCTTCAGCGTTGTATCCGATTGACTAGGCACATGTCGCTGTACAGCCCATAGAGTTCGTCCTTAAATCTTCTCCTTCAGACGCCATCAATGCAAACAGGACCAAAAATCGCACGCAGAACTGTTTTATGAAAAAGAATAAGGGCTTCCTCATCTGCTTTTTGTAGCGTCCAAGACCGAAAAGGAGGACTGGGTGATCAAGCTGTTGTTCAAAGCCAGTTTGGTCCTTCGAGAGGGGGCTATATTCAATTGCCTCTTGAGCACAAAAAAAGGAACGATTGGCAAGAATGATACTGCGTTTACCGCGGTGCCGAGGTCGACGAAGTCCTTGACTACCTCCAAGTTTCTGCTGATTAGTGTGATGCTCTGTCCAAGACGTGGATGTTGTGCGTCACTCCTTGATGACAGCATATACTTTGCCCTTAACCACCATACCCGTTTTAGCCGCTTCCGCTTCAATGCCAGCAAACGCCTCTTTAGCGGCTCGCTGTGTTCGTCCAATCATGTCAATGTCGTCAGCGTAAGCTTTAAGTTCACAAAAATTTAAAAATCCTGGTTTAAGAAGGAAGGGAAACTAACATTGTGGTGCATCAACATGACTTAAATGACAACTTTAAATTTACAGAAAAGGAAAGCATTGCAATGCACAGAGGACTTTGTGTACACTTCACTTTTCAGTCATTTCCTTGTGGGTAAAAAGTGATGTTTTGGTTGTTTTGAATAATATTTGACCAACAAATATGTGGGATTATAGGCAAGAGCGAAGAAACTGAATGAAGGGAGTTTTAGAGTACCCTTCAATATCATTTTTCGCTATTTTGCAACAATTTTTGATAATCTGTTTACTCAAACTGCAAAAAGTTCTTTTTCATTTGTCTAGGATAAACATTTTCCTATAAATTTGCCTTTTCTTGAATACAACCATTTGCCAACGTCGCGAACATCAAATCCAGTTATCACAACTCTCTCACTTCGTTCATCTGCCATAGTGACCCTGACCATGAAAAACTAACCAGTTTGAGCAATTTTCTCCACTTCGTTGCAGGATAAGCTTCTACAAGGCTATCGTTAGTGCTCCACACACTCGCACTTTGCGCAGCTGCGAACCGATATAAGCAGTCCCAAGAAGTCTAGTCCCAATGTTCACACGACTTTTTACTTGTGTGACATGCTTAAGATTCATTGTATCGTAATTCCAAGCCGATTGTGGCAAACCGTCTTGAACTTGAACCCGATTTTCTGATTAACTTCGTCGCAATATTCTTTCGACCAAAGTAAGCAATAGCGCAGTTGTGTGGCTTCCTTTCACGAGTTGTTTGAATATTTCCCCTCACCAAAGTGTGTCTGACTGCACCCCATTTGGTTGCCGTTCGACTGACCGGTTTCCCCAGACATCTTATCGCTTACACAACATTTTGGGGATCTCAACTGAAACAAAAAATTACCATAGTCAATCACAAGCCACATTTTCCCGTTACTATTGGGTAGACTTTTGGTGCATTTCCATAATAAAAACTTCAATTAAACTACAAAGGTCGAGGCATTCGGTCAGTTTCTAGGGTAAATTCGAAATACAATCAAGTAACCCAACCAGCTGGTAATATGTCTTCCCTCTCCCCTCCTCACACACACACGCGAACATTTTGTATTATTAATGAATTTGCACTCGAGATAAAATGTGATCCGACAGTCACGGTGAAGACCGCAGCTCCGCCGCCGCCGCCGCTTGCCGTAGGTGTGACGTCGATGGCAATGACTGTACTCGTGTATGGCGTTCCGTTGGCCGCTGGTTACGCAATTTCTTTCTTTTCCTATTTCTCATCTACGGCAAAACATCAATGGCAGTCCGTATCAAATTCGACTTCGATCTCGAGAACAGGTAAATCTTGTTTGGATGTGCTTTGGACAATGAGTTCGCAAGTTTTTGGATTGTATGCTATGGTTCATCGAATGACGTTTATAGGTGTCGGTGTCAAACTAAAGTGACACCAGTTGTTAATTGTTGCTTGTTTTTGTGACGGGGAAATCTATTTGCAAGTGGAGAAGGGTACTTTCGACGAACTTGTTTCTGTTTGATAAGTACTCTTTCGCAATTGGACGATGTACATTAAACAAATGAATGCAAACAGTTTTTTTTTTTTTTGTAGTTCTTCATACAAGTTTAAATACCGTTGTTTTTGTGTTGCAAATCGTTCATACGAAGGCTGAGTATTCACCTGAACCTGTTGACAGTTTAATGGAATGTGTTATTAAGTTTTTTGTTGAATTCTTTTGGGTTACGCTGTCAAAACCCGTTTAGAGAAGCTGACATGTCAACTTAGCAAAACGATTTAACTTTCAAAAAGCATAAACTTACTTCTTTTCATGAAATCCACCCAGTTGTTAATTTGTACAGTACACACCAAGAGTTTATCTTTCACCCAATAAAAAAATGTTTTTAAATTTCAGTACACCAAAAATGTCATGACACAATTGTACACGAAACCGGATCTCTTCTAATCAAAAAAACAGAAATTGTCTGTCATGTTCCGGTTGTTTACAATCGGTTCTGTGTATTCTTTGCACTCGTCTGGATCTTTTTTGTTTGTCTTATCTAAGGTCAGAGTTTGTGGAGGTGTGACTCAAGTGAATGAAATATGTATCAAATCACTGCGATGACAACACGGAATTGTTATTTTTATTTCTTCGAAACGGAATGTATTTGATGTCAGCTGGGGATTAATTTGATTTGTACTAAGTTATCTCCCACATGAAAAATTGAGTCAAATCAAACAAAGTTCAAGACACGGAAAGAATAGAACAGTCTATATAAAGCTTAGAGACCCAAACAGTAGTGGAGGGCATGCAACTTCCGTGTTCAAGGTGGAGAAGAATCCTCTGTATTTTTGCAGATTTATCAAGTTTACGATTTCGGGATTATATTTTTGTGGCATTTGAGGAGCATGGTCTTTTGGTTTCTTCGGAGTTTTGGGCGTTTTGGCGTTTGTAATGCAAAAGCGATTGTTCCCAAGAAAATTATAAAATAAACGAGAAAACGAGATAGTATTCAAGAGGCAATGGAACCCATCCACCATCACCTTGGAATCTCGCTAAAATCAAAAACGGACAAGGTCCCAGTTGTAATCGCCTAATTGGTGTTTGCTTGATATTATTCGAGTGAAGGGGGCTTGATACTGAAAACCTTGAAATCATTTCCATTCAGTATCACATGTAAAATTGGAATTCCCAAAGATATTAAGTTTTTAGGTAAAAATAGCTGTAACTTGCGGTTTCCGAAATTACCGCAAACGTTTTTACTGAGAAAATGTTGCATCGTCTCATTGGCAAAGAATGGACCTAGGATTATATATTAAGCGAGTCGCAAATTTATTCTGGCAAAGATAACTTTCAAATTGAATGCCGCTGACACATAGCGGTGGTCTTGCAGTCCATAAGGGAAAAAAGCCAAAGTTCTTACATAACTACTCGCATTGTTCTCTTTTGTTTATTGCCTAATCTTAACTGAAAAGTTTGGGAAGTTTTCACAGACAATTAGGGCTGATGTTGTCAGAGAAAATTTGATATGAACGCTTAGTCCATTAACCAAACCTAGGAGCTCCGGCGTATTAATTGACGCTCTAAGGCAGTTAGAGGAAATATGTTGGACTATGTTGGTGCCTCTACAATTCTCACCAAGATGGAGCTGAATCCTATAACTCTTATTTTTGTTCTATTTCGCCTTCTAGTCATTTGGAGTTTTAGGCTGCCAGGATTTTTTAGCATTTGAATTTTCCAGGTTTTCACCTTGCAGGACTTTCGTCTTTTAGGATGTGAAATATTTGAGGGATCATAAAAGTTTAACCTCGTGATTCCGATTGAATTCAAGAACCTTTGAATTTTCTGAATAACCATACGACGTGGATTAGTAAACACGATTAAATAAGTTAAAGGGTAATTTTTTCCTCTCTAGCTTTGATAGAACTCAGTGGAACTATTCTAGAAATGTGTCACGCAGGATGGCTTCGACTTAATCTGGAGACTTATTTATTGACATTGCTTTAGTTTCGTAATTCTGCACTTACTGCCATTCTTACCTATCTTCGTTAATGGATCCGGTTTTAACACGCGTGTGAAGTCTCTTTTGTTAATTGCTGTTAATATATATTCAATTATCTATTTATTTAATATTATTATTGAGCACGACATGTCACAATTCGCACTCATTACACTGCAAGTGCCAGTAATTTAAAATAATTATTTTCGAACTAAAACAAACGTGCTACGTGTGAACACGTCTTGCAACTTTGAACTTCGGACAAATCCAAAGCACCTATTTTATTTACATATTTTATTAATAACAGGGTTTACTGAAAAAAAATAATAATAGCAATGACGCCGAAAGGCAAAAATAAATATATCAATAGTTTAGCTTAGGGCGCCCGCATAGAGCCAGTAAGTAGTTTATTTTAAGCGTTTTGTACCTAGTTTTAAAATACTATTAGATAAAAAATAAAAAATAAATGCCTTTTAAACTAAAAAACAGGGTTTACTGACACGCTATCACATTCCTCCAGAGTTGTTTTACTCACTTCATTCACACGCACGGCTTCTGCGAAGCCGTAGACCTCCAACGTCGGTATATACCAGCCTATTAAATTTGATTTGCGGGAATGTCTTCACATTAAACATTATCCATCGCAGATGTACTCTCAACCGATCGTCTAATCTGTCATTCGCATTCCGTGCACACACCCGCACTTGTCGCTCGATAATTGACAGATTTGTTGTAAATAGATAAATGCAAATTTATCTACTCGATCAAGTCAAGCCCAAATACCCAGCCTACCGATGGGTGTACAGACTTTATTGGGTTTCAAAGCGAATTGCACTTGAGTGCGGTAGCGATCGAATAGCTTCTGTTTGACGTGCCTCCGATTCCGTCTGTATCTTAAGTGGCTAATTAGCCTCGACTATACTTTCAATTTTTCAGCGGTTTCCATGTGCGTGATATTGAGAAAATATTGTGTATCCTTGAAAACAAATAATCGTGTTATTTTTACTGTGTAAATAATTCATCATAAAGCTGTGCGGCAGCAAACAGCCGGGCAACCGGGCGGACGACTTTTTTTTGGCAATATCAAGGTGTCAGATAAGCGACAACGATAAGTATCGCTGCGATTGCTGCTGCGTGATGTGTGATGTCAAAGTCCAATCAAAGTGTTACAAGTTGAGTTTCAGCAACTCATGCGGGACACACTTCCATTTCCCCGACTGCGATTAAAAAATAATAATAATCTTTTGTAACACAGCCACACGTGCTCTTCTCCCAAACTGCTTTTCTAATTATAGACTCTGTGATCTTCTGTCTCCGATTGATTTACTGGGTTAATTGATGTAGACACATCGTCAATAAAACTAGAATTCACCCACCGCTTGCTATCAGTTCACAAAACAAAAAATTGAAAATGATTTACCTTGAGGCAGAATGGACTTTGAACAGAGTCAATATTTTAGAACCTCAAACAGATTAATTAGTGCAAAATTTCGAGGGGAAACAAATTATGAAACCGGTCGTTACGTAGCACATCTCATGCAGAAATGAATGCAAATCACATTCGACTCATTGACAGGCAAAGTGTTTGCTCGGCAAATTGGCCGAGGGAGAGTGCTGTGCGTGCTTTCATTTCTGGCGTCATTTGAATCAATTCAAGTCGATTATTATAGGTGCCGTAGATCAATAAATTCTCGTCCCTTAATTGAATATGGCGTTGATTATTGATAGAATGCAATAGCTGAGTAAATGGCAGGGAATACTGCAATGGAATGTATTCATCTGCACAGCGAATTGTTTGTGAAAGCGTTTGCTTCTGGTTTTCAATGTGTTTAAGGTTTCGTAATGTCTTCGATAACTTAGGCGGGGAAAATTGAATAACATATAAATATGCACTAAATTAGTATCTTTTGTGTGTCTCGTGTTTTTCATGACACCGTTTCAGTAACTATATATGTTTATGGATTGTAACGTGTGGTAAATTTTTGTTTGTTAAAAAAAATCGGAGAAGATACTTTATGGGCAAACAGGAATCATGACACGCAACAAGTAGGTTGTATGCTTAGCGATGAGTTCGCATACCCAGCTACTACTCCACAGGTGCCACGAAAGCAATGAGGTAGTTAGACGATGCGGCGATAAAAATTGGGCCTTTTCAAAAACCTTTCAAAATGCTTTCAATCGAAACAAGTGCAAATAGAACTTTATGGTCTTAACACTCCTTATACGTAAATCCTTGCAAATCGAGACTTGCTTAGTTTCGGAGAACAACTTGAAAGACTGTCAGTCCTGGACTGTGGTCCACTGAACATCGGCGCTTTGTGCCCTAACCTTCTTGTAAGCCCGTACAAGCTTCTTAGCCTCTCAAAAATACTAAAATTTCCATCAACTTATGATATATTGATTGTTTCCCTAATATCCAAAGCCTATTTGTCAATCTCTGAATAACACCGGATTAACTAAGGGATTCTTTGCATCTCAACCAAATACATTTGCCCTTAAGCAAGTGATTGACTAATCTCCAGATTATGCAACACATGAGTATTCAAATGATGATATCAGAGCTTGAATAACTGCCATCTGTGCATATTAAAAATCGTTTCGAAATACGTAGGAATCAAGCCAAACCAAATATGCAACAGCTGACATTGAAAGCAGCCTCTGCAAGGCACCGACAAATGACTTGCCACGGCCGCAAACAGTGTGTTTACAAAAATCTTAATTGGCCACTCACCTTGGAGGTCTTCATTCGTCAAACAATGCCCGTCGACGCGAACGGCAGCCTCGATCGTAGCAAAGAAATTTGATTCGAGATTTGTCAGCAGCGGACAGAAAATGCCCATACTCAGTGCGAGTAGGCGGAAATACTCCGCCATATAGATAAGTCGATAAGTTACTGATACGCGGGGTCTTTGGAAAGTACTCCAACCGAGCGTTCAAATATTTTTGTTATCTGTGAAGCAATTAACATGACTTGGTAGATTCTGAGCCAAACAACTAGGAACAAAGGTTTCTCCAGCGTTGCATACTGGGTGTGAGTGTGTGGACTTTGCACTGAGACGTGTGGATACGCCACGTCATTTAAGTACAAATGAAATCTAAGCGACTTGTTCGTATAAAACCACCATGACTCGTAATCTCGTAAAACTTTCAATGGTCGCGTAGAACTCATTTCGTTGTACTGTCGGGTAATGAGATGTGTAAAAAAAAATTCGCACTTAAGCAGCTTTAATTGTCAACCCGGTGAGTGGCGTATAATCGAGTGGAAAAATGCATTGCAAAATGCAAATCTACACACTTGGCGGCGAACATGGCAATGAACTGTCCAATCTAACGTCTGGCGTGGATTTTCCAACCGGCTTTACCCGAGAAGCGGTTCAGAATAACAAGTGACTACTCGTGAATACATTAGTCAAGTCTAGCTAGATTTATATAAATCTCAGAACTGGCATCAAACCGTCTTTGAGTGATGCAGCAGATTTTTCAAATCACCTCGGTATAAATCTAGACTTAGTTGTTGTGACTAAGCCATTCGATTCGAAACAGCGCAGTTCATTGATTCGCGGTCACATAATCGGTGTGCCGTCCATTTTGCCAGCGAATTTGCCGGTGGTTGCTTTGGCTGTGTCAAACGAACATTTTCATAAACCCTGAACCTGAGAAAAAAATACTCGCACAATCGTAACAAATTCGCAAAACGCCGGCTACACGGAAAGCCGACATCCACAGAATAAATTTAAATTGCACAGCAATGACCTCCGCTCGGATCTCACTTCGAAGTTTCGCTCACATGTGCGCGGGCACAACAGCAAACGCCAACCATTTATTCCAAATAGTCCCCGAATTGCTCATCGTTCATTTAATGCAGATTTTATGAATTCAATAAATGCGATCAATTTGCATCTATTGTGCCCCGTGAAGCCTCATCTAGCGCGACGGACTGTAAATTTAACCAAATGGGTTGTGGTTTTGCTCGGATGACGATCGAAGATATGGCGGAAGATAAAACTTGACACCGTATCACGCGATTTGCTGAAAGTTTGCTGTTATCTGTTTGACAAGAAATACATGATAGACCGTTAGTCAGCCATATCTCCGCTGAACTTTGCACGGTGCCGGCCGATTGAACGATCGTCTGCTTCAGTCTGCTGCTCTGGTTGCGCACACAATGCCTATTGAAAGTTCAATTCAGAGATCTATCAGCTGATGGCCAATGTGTGTCTAAGTTGGACTGAAATCAGGCGCTTTGAGTGAATTTATTTACACGAAGCCAATGCATGCGCGCTCGTGTTCGTGGGCTTAGTTGTTTGTAATTCTATACATGTTATCTTTTTATGGGGTGATAACGACGTCGTGCATCTGGCACTTGAGTGCAATTTATTTGTCGTCGATTTTAACAACGCCGTCTATCTATCGATTTAAACTATTGTTGCTATACGATATGAGTCCTACATACCTATACGTTTAATTTTATTGTTCAAAAATAAGTTTATTGATTTTGTCAAAGGTGGTGCTGTCGTTTCAGGTGTCAACGATCAAGTTTTTTGTGAATCTTGGACCAGCGAATTTATTTTTTTCAAAAACATGCGACTTGATGTTAAATCTTTTAATTATATTGTGAAACACAACAGATATAAACCACCACGCCACGACTCAGTGCAGTCAAAAATTATTTGATTTATCTGCCACGCTACTCAGATAGAGCCTCCATCAAGATTTAGAATTTCTTTTGCGACGCCTTTTGTTTAATGGTTTCTTATTACGCTTCTTTGTCTGCAGGTAAAGAAAGTGACAAATTATCTGGATCACTATTTTGAATTCAATTAAAGTTTGAGACTTTCTTGTCAGCTAATTTCACAGTCGAGGTTTGTTTCATTTGTATTGCCATTTGTAGGATGATGATTTTTGTAAGAAGACCCTCTTCAGAAGGGTAGTCTTAATTGGGGTAATTTTACATGAAATATATTTGTACAAAAAAATGTGACACCTGTCAGGCTATCGCCTTGTGAGATACGATACATTTGTATATTTGCATAGCTCAGTGCAGGGTGAATGCTGCGAGAAATCGCAATAGACATACAACTACACGAATTGCTTATTCGTGTATAAACAGTGTATAAAGCAGTTCAATCATAATATTTATGCGTGATATATGACAATCAAAACAACATGACACAATCATTTTACTTCGGATTTCGGTCGACAGTCGTAGTTTAGCCGAGTCAATAGGATGCTGTGAAAAGAATGCAAAGTGCGGAAAGGCGTCACAATCGACTGACAAAGACATCGCGTCTCTATTGTGGGGTGCGCATGGAAGAATTTTCGTCGGTAGTCTTAAAAGAAAAAAGATTATCCTTAGCTTGCATTATTTGCATTAAAATTACCAAGTTGTCGAACAGCCCCATTTGAAAAAGAACTAAGCTTCATAAAAGCAATAAAAAAAAGTCAGAGATCAATGATGGCAAAATTTCACCAAGGCCTAGCTTCTACACCACCTACTCGTATTGTACGTACGGCGAGATTTGAGAAGCTTTTCTAGACAATTAGTACTCTTTGAGTATTGTCAGCAACTCGAAAGAGATGGTGCCGCGAAAAAATGCGAGGTGCCCCACTACGCCACGGCTACCACTTTTTTGAGATCTTCCTCGAACCTAATTTAATCGCAAATGATCTACTCTTAAAAAGCTGCATTTTTAAACTAAATATGCTTTTCTCTTAATGATTTTTTTTTTTCGAGTCACCCAGTACGCAGTGCCTACACAAATATTTTGCTCATCAACAATCAACGGTAATTGACGGTCCCATTGTTGCTGTGTTCAGAGGCAGAATATTTCGTTGTTTCATAATTGTCCAGTTGTGTCGTTCACCTGCAAAGTCGCAGATTTGAAACACATACATACATAGCTATGCCTTAGCAAATGGATATTCCCAGCAAATCAAGACTAACTGGTTATGTTCCTAACATGGTGAAATAGATTTAGCGAATTCCTGTGATCGTTATTTACCATATGTTGAATGAAGCAGAATAGCCAAAAAGGAAAACAAAAGAATATGAGCAGACGATGACTATTCATTCAAAAGTGTTTTTGGACAAGATACTAAAAATGGACGTTGGTGTCTGCTCGAGACAAAATCTGTTTTAGAAAAGTGGTTTTTGACTGCATAATGCGTTCTGGCTGGCATCTATAAATAGCAAAATTTGACTTCAATTCTATAGATTTGTCTGCTGTATTTATTATCCAACCCAAAGAAGTCTATGCTCTTTTTAAATCGTAGTATGCAGATTGTTAAAAACACGATTTTGATTTTATGTGCAAAAAGCCTGGTGTTTATTTATAAATAGAAAAATTCATATTCCTTCTGATTTCCGTCAATGTAGTCCCAAAGTAGTAGCAATACATTTTTGCTACCATACTGCAAGGCTCTCTTCCAAAAATTTTAAAAATCTAAGAATTCCATTTAAGCTGCTAACAATAGGATGTGCATCTTAAAAACTTGTGAATTTCTTCAGTGAAATTTGGTGCCGGTATCAGTGACAGCTCAAGCCCTTCGTCTTCGAATCCGAACCAGTGGGATAACGAAATAGATGACGGCAACGGAATAAGTGGAGTAGGAACACAACCAACTTGATGTGCGAAATCAGATGCTGGCTTAAGACCGATCTAACTAGAGAAGCCCTTATGGTTGCAGGTCAGGTCCACCCGCCACAGAAGAAATTGTGACAGTAGTACCAACTTTTAAAATTAAAACTCTTGACTGCGTTGTTAAATAGTTCAGTCACTTTAAAAATTAAAATCGAAAAATGTACTTTTAACTGAATGTCAGTGACAGTAGTGTCAACTTAAAAATAAAAACATTTGTCCATATGGAAGATTTTAAAAAAATTAAATTCAAATTCTGTACACGTCCATTAGAGCTTCTCATCTATATTCAATTGTTTACATTGATTTTGCACTTTCAAGATGTTTTATTTTTGGGACTTTGCATCCTGTCCGTCCTCATATTTGCAGACCTATTAATCATAAAATTATTTTAGAAACACGTAATTTTTTCATAATCATTTTCACTTTGAATAACCGATTTTCCTTTAATTTTTCTTTCAGAAAACGTCCTGAGGAACAAATTTTATATGCGATAAATGAAAAGAAGGATAAGAAAGGACCAAGGGCACATGTAAACTCACATTTCTTCAGACAATTAAAACAGCTGTTGCGTAAGTAACTCAGTTCGATGTTTTAATCTATAACTGCATTTAAAAGTGAAATTCTAAACATAACAAATTATTGAGCTGAATATATGCGTACGTCAGTTTTTAATCATAAAACTTAATATATGAGGGACAGTTATTAAACTTGCGATAAGTGGAGATTGCAAAGTCAATTTGCAAGTGGCAACTTATAGATTGTGATAAATCAAAAAACTTTTATTTTGAAATTATACCTGTTTTTTGTATAAACAACAGAAACGAATAATTATTTAAGACAATAAATGTTTCACACAAACAACTATTGCTGACAGAAGTTGGTTGTCATGCATCGATTAGCCATGATATCTACACTTATTATTAGCTGACGGACTTAAGTATAGTCGGGTGTTACTAACAACGGAAAGAATACAGCTCTTTTTTTGAAGTTGATAAAGCACCTTACAATTCATATGTTACATAATAAAAAAACAAATACCAAAAATAAAAACATCGCAAAAAGGAGAAATTTTGCCTGAACAAACGTGTTCAACGTAATTTCAAAGGAAGTTATGATTTTTCAAAAATAAAAACTAACCTTAAAAAATTACTTTTTTACTGTAAAGTACTTTCTGTTCTAAATTCTAATAAAAATAATCGCGCTGTAAAGCAAACTTTACCGAAATAACGCGACGGTGAGTGAAGGTGTAAGGAAACTACTTCCTTATAGTAAAATAATTTGAAGAAACGAGGCAAAACAGTAAAACAAATTGTTGAGACCGTTAAAACACGTTATAGTCCGATATATGAAACTAATAATAGTAATAATTGAGTGACACCACATCTCACAAGAGACCAGGACCTAGCTTCTACAACAACTACTTGTGTTGTGCATGCAACTGTTCTCTCACGAGTAGAAGGGACCTACCGTTGTTTGCCGACTCCTTAAGAAGCTCTTAATTGGCAATTGATACTCTTTGAGTTGTGTCAGCAACTAGAAAGAGGTGGTGCCGTGAAAAAATGCGACGGGTTCCGTCAAACCTAGACCTTCTGCGTGTGGGTCGACGGAATAGTTTGCCGAAGAAAACCTCCAATTTCGAAAGTAAACAAAAAATAAGAGATTTGATTTAAAATCGTTTTGAGAGACGGTTCTGTTCTCTGGTGAGAGTACGAATAACCACAGGGTGGCGAAGTCTTTTCGCTACCTAAACATTAATGTAAATATGTGGTTTTTGTACCGTGGAGCAAAAGGAATGTAAGTTTGTTTCTGTTTGCTAGTGTGTTTCGTATTTTGTGACATTCCCAAATAGCGCTAGAGTTGATTGTGTAGTTCTTCGGAACTTTCAACGCCACTTGGCTATATGAGAAATAGATTTGTATATACATACATTTTTGGATATTCTGTCATTCATGCGATGTTTAGCTTGCAAATACTTTATCTTGAAATACCGTTGTTTCTTCTGAGAGCAGAATGCAAAGGCAACATGTGAAGGTCCTTTCCTATCACAGCAGTTCCAACTTTGTTGCCCGATTTTGAACCATCGGTGTACCATCACCATCATTCGTTTATCAACACCATCATTCAGCCAGGTGATGCCGTACAATTAGTTAAAGTCTAACACTAGCGGCATTTGGTCACTTTCAAGAGATCTCCAATATTGTCAACTCTTTTCAGAATTTTGTCATGTCTCACCATGCACCCTTCCTTATTGTTGTAAGATCTCAGAAATGTTAAGTTATGTGTAGTTGTGAGATGTTTAGAATTGCTTTCATTCCTGCAGTCGGCTTTGTTCTGCTCCAGTCATGCGAATACACTCTAGCCTTTGTAATTTGTTTCGTTTGTTTATGACTCTGACTTTGTTTACATTTGCTCCAACAAACAGCAGCGCCATAGAGTGTGGTGTATCATTTGATTATAGATTCTGAGTCATTTTTGAGTTAAGGCCCCATGTTTTACTGATGAGTTGTTTAAGCAGGCAAGGTTTTTAAAAAGAGCGCTGTTTAATTGGATCGAGAAAAACAAATCATACCGCACAGCCGATTCGACTTCAGGGCGGGGCATGATACTCAACACGTTGCGTCCAATTTGATTTCCGGCAACGAGGACGGGTGGGCTAACCCCGTTAGCTTTGATCACTAGCCATCTTATAGGTTTCATTTTGTGCCTCATAGCGTACGGCGATAGATTATTAGTGTACAGAATTCCAAAGACCAAAGTGATCAGCAGTTTCTTGCAGCGGAACTTTGACATTCACCAATTTTGCGACGACTGTAAATTGAAGATTACTTTCCGGAAGTGTGAAACTATTCTCTTTAGAACCCCGCTATTGAAGGTCTCAATGGACACAAAAGAAAACCGACTTAAGTGCCGAGCCGAAGGGTCAGACGTTAGCTGTGAAAAATATACTTAGATATTTTGACATTCAGTTGAACTAATATCTGTAGTGCGATAAGCATGCAGCTACTGCTCTGACAAAAGCTAAGAAAGACGAAAGCCTTTTTTACGGCAAGCTTACAGCACCTAACTTGATTCCACAGTGAACGTGATCTGCTACATGGACCTTATGCGGCCAATCGTGCCGTACGGTTGTCCAGTGGGGTTAAACTTGAGTTCTTCGCAGATGGAAAAGATGAGGGAGTTCTTCAGGCCTGCTTACGGTTGTATTGAACCTCTGAATTTTATTAGAAGAAAATCTTTCTCGACGAGGTCTCTTACAACGAGGCATACCTAATAAGGATAGATGATTTTATTGTTAAACTGACACGAGGCACATTGCGAGCGAAGACTTCGTTAAACAGTCTGATCTTTATGGCTTACTACGCTAGCATAATGTACCACGAGACGGTGCGTCTAAACCAATTTATTCTGCTGGAATCATTTTAGAATCTAAGCTCCAAAGGGCTGATACAGGATACAGACAAATGTCGTATCGTTTTCCATGCCGTACGCCGTACAGTGGACAGGCGACTTTAATACGAGTAAGACGTCGCTCATAGCCACTATTGTTTTCTTCGGTTGAGTATGGCGATTTCCGCTCGAGACAGAGTACTTTCCGCCAGAAAATGTCACTTCTACAGGTGGTCGCATTAAAACCAGACTTTGCCGGAGCTCGTGGCTTACTGACACTGAAGGTTAACTTTGTGGCCTAAACTCATACTAAATTCAATCAAAATCAGTTGCTTTAGGGACCCGAGAGTTTTGCTACCTTTTGTGTTTCTTGGAATTATGCCCAGAAATGTCACTTCTTCCCGCAGTGGGATTTCGGTTTCTTTGATTTTGAAAGTCTGAAGCTTGTTGGTTCTTCTCTTTATGAGTCTAATGCAACTCCTATCGGAGCGAGTTTCATCTGGCTTTGCAATTTTCATGTTTAGATGTGAGACGTTAATCAACATTGATGGAATTAGGAAATGGCCATTTCGCCGAATTCCGTGACCGACCGCGAAGGCCACAATCATTAGGCATGCCTTTTCTTCCATTTGGCAACAGAAAAAAGAAACAAATAAGTTTTAATATTTGTTGGTATCACTGCCAATATTTGGTATAACGACTTCCGTCTCACTGGACGTTTCTAAAAGAAGCCCTTAGTCTTTTCGAGAAAAAAGTTTTGCGTGCGATTTTTATTCCTGTTTGCGTTTATGGCGACATTAAACGACATTCGCCTTGTCAAGCGTCTTCGGATACAACGCTGAAGATGGCTAGGACATGTAGAGTGTACGGACACCACTGGTCCGGCCCTAGTCTTCGAATCTGAGCCATTGGAACAACGCAACGGCCTAGGCTAAGGTGGCGCACGCAAGTGGAGAAGAACCTCAACCAACTTGGAGTGCGCAACTGGCGGCAGCTGACGAAAGATCGTGCTAGCTGAAGAGGCATGTTGGTTGAGGCCCAGGTCCACCACGGACTGTAGCGCCACAAGAAGAAGAAGTAATCCGTCTCATCATCATTGCCATCATTGCTGCATATTTGACAAATGTTTTTATTTTCTCTTTCTTTCTTCTCTCACACAGCAATTCTTATACCTGGAATATGGAGTGTGGAAAGTGGTCTCCTCGTCCTGATCGCCGGCACACTGATAGCACGTTCTATAAGCGACATTTGGATGATTCAAAACGCAACAGTTGTCGAGAGCACAATTATCGGAATGGATAAAGCCAAATTCAAAGTAGCCCTCCTGCGATACCTCGCTGCGTTGCCAATGGTTAGTATTTCATTTTAAGTCTACGATCGTGATTTAATGTAAATCATGTTCCCTGTTCTCCTGTAGATATCAGTAGTGACCAATGTCCTTAAATGGAGTTTGGGAGAACTCAAATTGAGGTTCAGAACAAATTTAACACAATTCTTTTATAAAGAGTACCTGACGTAAGTAAAGAAGATGCCAAGCAATCGGATGTATGCTCAAAATGAACTTTCTTCCTTTCAGAGGATACACATATTACAAAATGTCCAACTTAGACAATCGTATAGCAAACGCTGACCAGCTACTCACAACCGATATCGACAAGTTCTGTGAGAGCGCAACTGACCTGTATTCAAACATCAGCAAACCGATGTTGGACATTATTATCTACGTGTATCGCTTAACCGTGAATCTTGGTGGAAAGGTAAGTTTGCGGTGCGCGATAGGAAAGGGCAAACCCTCCATTCACTTTCATCCGTCCAACAGACTCCATCGATTCTCATGGTCTATCTTCTATTCGCCGGTGTGTTGCTGACACGATTGCGAAGGCCAACTGGACGTCTTACTGTTGAGGAGCAAAAGCTTGAGGGAGAATTCCGTTATGTAAATAGTAGACTTATTACGAACTCCGAGGAGGTTGCCTTCTACCAGGGAAATGTCCGCGAAAAATTGACTCTGTTGGCCAGCTTCTCCAAATTGCTGTCACATCTGAGGAAGTTCTTGGAATTCCGCGTCAGCATGGGAATCATCGACAACATGGTTGGCAAATGTAAAAACACCGTTTGAAAATATGAAAATAGGCATAGACTTACAATTGACGTATTTTTCCAGACTTCGCCTCGATTGTTGGTTTCTACGCAGTGTCCATTCCATTCTTCACAGAGAACCACCCGCTTCTGTCCGGCGGCAATGGATCACAGAGATTACAGGTAAGGTTTGTGATTTAAAGCTCCCACGCATGGTCATGATTTTGAATCTCCTTAGGCCTACTACACCTACGGTCGCATGTTGGTGAAATTGGCTGAGGCTATTGGTCGACTCGTCTTGGCTGGCCGAGAAATGTCACGATTGGCAGGTAAACGCTCAATGAATTCCCTACAATGAACATGAACTGATTCATCCTTTGATAGGTTTTACTGCTCGAATGACGGAGTTGATCAAGGTCCTGAACGATCTGAACAAAGGTCGCTACGAACGCACAATGGTGAACAATGTGAGCAACGGTGAGGAGAACTTTGGACCAAACAAGGGTGTGATCGCCTTCCAGGACAACGTGATCAAATTCGAGAAGGTTCCGCTGGTGACGCCGAATGCTGATATCCTCCTCCGCGAGTTGACTTTCGAAGTCAAGTAAGTAGTGTCGAACGACCCTAAAGCCACTGACTTCAAAATACGCTTCTCCTTTGTGCAGATCGGGAATGAATGTTCTAGTCTGCGGTCCAAATGGTTGCGGCAAATCAAGTCTGTTCCGAATTCTTGGTGAACTGTGGCCGACATGGGGCGGCAAGGTGACGAAGCCTCCAAGAGGCAAACTTTTCTACATTCCCCAAAGACCATACATGACGTTAGGCACACTGCGTGATCAGGTAACATTCCCATTCCTCGACGGAACGCATTGAATTACCGCCACTTTGCACATTCACAGATAATCTATCCCCATACACAAGAAGACATGGTCCGCCTTGGAAAATCCGACACAGAACTGATGCAATATCTAGACATTGTGCAGCTCACCTATTTGGAGTCACGTGAAAATGGCTTGGACGCCATAGAAGACTGGATTGACGTGCTGTCCGGCGGAGAGAAGCAACGTATCGCCATGGCGCGACTCTTCTACCACAGTCCACAGTTTGCCATTCTCGACGAGTGCACAAGTGCGGTGTCCGTCGATGTAGAGGGCAAAATGTATCAGTACTGCAGGGAGGCTGGAATCACCCTCTTCACAGTGTCGCACCGAAAATCACTGTGGCAGCATCACGACTACTACCTGCAGTTCGATGGACGTGGCAGCTATGAATTTGCCCCAATTGACATGAGCAAGGAACAATTTGGATCGTAGAATATTTCCGCGACCGCCCCTGCTGATCCCGTAGACCAATTTAATTTTATTACCGATCAATTCTTCGAAAGTGAAAATCTCTGCGGCCCCGTGTGCTGTGGCTTCACGTGAGCATTCCGTGCCTGTGGCGCTGATTTTCATTCAGTAAAGTAAGGTTCGACGTTAATTAAGGTGCTGGTTGATTCATTATCATATTACTTGTGTATACTATTGACATTTTAGTGAACAATCCTACTAGTACGTTAACTGATTGTTGTAGTTTAATGTGAGTTGTGTCGATGCGCGTGAGCTTACTTTCAGAACCACAAACATTTTACACTTACCTAGTTCATTTCTTATTTTGGGTGGATTTGTAATGAGCTCCTGACTTTTAGTTTACTTCTATTTTTTCCCTTTTTTCTCCCGCTGTCGCACTGCGTTTGGCGCGCGGCGAGGAGGTGATCGCACAGCTGTATGTTTTTATTTTTATATTTAAATATATAATTTCAGGTATTTTTTTTAATGAGAAGATTATTGTATTTTCAGACTCAACTGAAGTATATGTAAATGAAAGAGAGAAATCTTTAACTTTAACAATAAAAATGAATTTAAAACTAATATGGTTTTTGTTTTATGAAGTTGTTTGCACTTTGAAGCTTTGCATTCACCGTGGCGTAGTGGTTAAGTGCGTCGACCCACACACAGAAGGTCTAGGTTCGATTTCCGGCCAGGACACCTCGCATTTTTTCACGGCACCACCTCTTTCGAGTTGCTGACAACGCTAAAAGAGTATCAATTGTCAATGAAAAGCTTCTCAGATCTTGCCGTTCGGAGTCTGCTAAAAAACTGTGGGTCCCTTCTACTCGTGAGAGAACAGTAGCATGCACAACACGAGTTGTTGTAGAAGCTAGGCCCCAGTCCCTTGTGGGCTGTAGTGCCACTCAATTATTCTTCTTCTTCTTCTTCAGATGGCGCTACAGTCCGGGGTGGACCTGGGCCTTACAGCCCATACAGTTCGTGGTTGAATCTTCTCCTCCAGATGCCATCAACGCAAACAGGACCAAAAATCGCACGCAGAACTTTTCTCTCGAACAGACCAAGGGCTTCCTCATCCGCTTTTTGTAACGTCCAGGTTTCTGCGCCGTAAAGCAGGACTGGGATGATCAAGGTGTTGTACAAAGTCACTTTGGTCGTTCGGGAGAGGGCTTTATTACTCAATTGCCTCTTAAGCCCAAAGAACAGCGATTGGCAAGAGTGATTCTGTGCTTGATTTCGGTACTGATGTTATTGTCTCTATTCACCGCGGAGCCGAGATAGACGAAGTCCTTAACTACCTCGAAATGTCTGCTGCCCATAGTGACGCTCTGTTCGAGACGTCGATGTTCTGCGTCCTTCTTCGCTGACAGCATATACTTAGTTTTGCCCTCGTTTACCACCAGTCCCACTTTAGCCGCTTCCGCTTCGATGCTAGCAAACGCCTCATTGACGGCTCGCTGAGTTCGGCCGATCACGTCAATGTCATCCGCATAAGATAGCAGCTGAACGGACTTGTGGAAGATCGTGCCTCTGATGTTGACGTATGAGTTACGCACGATCCCCTCAAGAATGATGTTAAAGAAGTCGCATGACAGCGCGTCGCCTTGTCTAAATCCTTTTTTTTTTTTTTTTCATTCATATTCATATTCATTTCATTTATTTCATCATATTATTTTAAAAAAAGGGAAGTCAACCTCGCAGTTAACCTCATGCTGCATTAATTGCGCACTTGACTTTTGTCTAGAGGTCTCCCACATACTGCATCACTCATCTGAGGTTAGGTGAAGGATTTTCCTTTGAGCGAATACACGTGTAAGTGACCCACAATTTGTTACCATTAATGATTTTTTAACAAGATCAACTATCAATTAGATCAGTTTCTCAGTCTTACTTGTCAATCGAACTCTCGACTTCAACCAAATTTTTCATTTGATTCCCATTTTTGCACGTGCACACATCTTAACGACCGATAAGACTCCCGACGTTTAAACAAAACTTTTCCTCAAGACGCACATGCTACATTCAGATTCCAACCACAACCCTTGCCCACACTCTTTCCTTCCAAACACCATCGAGACCTTAGAATAAATAAAAACAGTTCCCACTTCATTTTCGTCAAATTCTTTATCATAACACAATATACATAATTTAAGTTTGTTTGCAAATATTGCCCTTTTCCAGACCAGTCCATATGTCCCTTGCATTCGGTCTGTCTTCAGCAAGCTCATTCGTACAACAATAAAAGATCTCTGCGACAACGTTATAATCATCGGTGAGCTCGCAAGCTTCGGGTAATGGTGGCCGGGTTCCTGCCGCATTGTCACATGATTCTAACATTGCGCATTCAGACTCACCTGTGTCGATGTTCTCTTTGGAATCGATGTCGTCAATCTGTAATGTGTGAGGAGGACATAACGCAATTGTTTCGTAAACCACAAGACCAAAGCTAAAAATGTCTGCTTTTGCGTCGATAACATCCTCTTTGTCAATGACTTCTGGTGCTGACCATAAACTTGTGCCTAGAAACAATATTGAGATATAAATTCAGGAACATAAACTGAAAACATCACTCCACCCACCGATATACTTCATGGAGGGATTTTCTTTAAAATTCACTTCGCCTCTTTCATTCATTCGCAGACTAACACCAAAATCGCATACTTTGCAAATCTCAAAATCTCCCTTCACTAGAATGTTGTATGATTTAAGATCCCCGTGGAGGATCTTTGCTGTGTTGTGGAGGTAGTCTAGGGCTTTACATGTATCGAAGATCATCTAAAAGAGGGATATTCGCGATTATTTAGTGGAAAAAAAACTTAAGCGCCGCCCCATTACTTTTATACAATTCTTTGCAGGTAAGGGGCCCATCTCGTCTTCAAGTCGATCTTCCAAAATCATTCCCAAGCTTGTGTTGCATAGCTCAAGCGCAAGTGAATCTACTCCATCGCCCGTCTTCTCTATTCCACGATATCCCACTATATTCGGATGATTCAAGTTCCTGCGGGGTTTGTTGTAAAGTTGAGTGTCACAGAACGCGTACGCTAGAACTCACCTAAGAATCATAGCCTCCATTTGGATGCGTTTATTGAAGACATTATTGCCTTCTCTTCGAGCTCGTTGTGATATTCTTTTGATGGCCCACGGTGATTGCATTTTCCCACATTTTGGTGATCGTTCAAGTTTGTACACATTTACACCAGTGCCGTAGCCTAAACTTTTCATTAAGGGCGATGGTGGGATCCTGAGAGGTGTACTTTTGCAAATAACATTCTCTAGATGTATATTTCGGAGAGCTTTTCTTGGAGTTTCCATTTTAAGTGTGTTAATGAATATTTTTGAGAAACGATCAACAGATTAAACCAAACACTACACGCAGTTTTTTGAACTTGCAAACGACGTTTTGGTTGTGTTTTTCGAGTTGCTCGCTTGGTGGCGCATCGAACCAAGTGGATGCGTTCAGAAAAGTAAATCGAATTTTTTTTAAGGTAAGACGAATGGTTTTTGATAAACCTTTCGTCTCCAAGGCGTTACCAGTGAATAGACGGACACTAAATTTATTCCTGTTATGTGAAGAACTGAGTAAGACTCAAGAAAGGCTTTGATCTTCGATTCTTATCATTAGAAAATCAAGACTAACCGATAGGCTGAAGGTCCCCATCTGATATTACACCTTACCTTACAGCAAAAGAATTTGTATTATATTTTAAGTTGCTTAATTCAAAATTTGAAATTGTTTTTTTCTATTTAAATAAAGGAAGGACCATTATGCATTCATAAACAAATGTTTAAGTTTTGTTTCTTAAATTTCAAGTGCACCCTACACCCTATTCCATTTGTCATGTCATAACTTTTCCAAGAATCTACTACATTTAACATCAAAGTTGAACTGTCAAAAATTTCATCCGCTGAAGCACCAAGAACATTTCTCGTCTTTACGTAATTTCGGATTTTTATCCATTTGTAAGCTTAATTAATTGTTTTCTTGCAATATAAATGTTAATTTGGTTGTAATTATTCATAGACTGCCATGGGAAATGCATACGCACTCTATGCAAAGCCGGATGTAACACCAGATCCGCGAAAAGAACCATCCTTCGATCCGAATTTAGGTTTTCCAAATGGTCGCAAAGAGCGTGTTATGATTGCCACTCGTCAAGAGATGGAATCCGCAAAGATTGCCCTACAAGATCGTGATTATTGTGCTCATAAGCTGCTTAAATACCGTGCCTGCCGATCGGATGTATTCCCATTTGTGTATAAATGCCATCACGAGAAACACGAGTACATGCACTGTGAGTATGAGGACTACGTTCTGCGGATGAAAGAATATGAACGCGAGAGGCGATTGTTGAGCCGTCAAAAACATCTCGACAGTAAGGCTGCCTAGAAGAACGTACGATCTGCTTGTAATATTATTTACTAGAAAAGAAATGAAAAACAACCATATTTGGTAGCTGAAGTTTTCTTTGCTCTCGCTCGGATGAATTGAAGAATTGTGTTGATGGGGAAGTTGAAGAGAAATAAAACAAAAACCTCGTTTTGTCGAAATATAAACATCTACTTTATATTCTAATCTACGTTCGTAAAAGTTTTCCGACTAACTACACGATTGACTTCCCGGCGTGCTTCTTCTTTTTGCCGAATTTCATCTTCTTCGTCGGCTGTTCGGTGACTCCTATGGGTTCGTCTAACCGTTTGACACCGCTGCAAGGAAAAAAAGGAGTTTATCTTGCGAAATCGTGTTTTGGACGAGTGCAAACCTCTTGACTGAAATTAGTTTCGGTTTACCGGCAGTAGACAGCGCGGACTTCCAATCTTCATCGGTGCCTTTAATTGCAAAATCTTGGAGACTTTCTTTCTTCAGCTTCTTTAGCTCCTCTTTTTGTTTTTTCGATAGGATCTGTGCGGGGAGAAGAGACGCGCATTGAATTAGTTGGGGAATTTGTTTTTGGTTGCGGACATACTTTAGCTGTCTCGTCAAGTTCATCGTTTAGGGAGAGTGTGATGGGGACGAAGTCCTCGCCACGATTCAGTTTGTTTTCACTGACCATCGAGTTTTCGATGTGCCCCTCGATCACGTTGGCGAAGAATTTCGTCGTCTTCTTCATGATATCGTAAAATTTCGCCAGGATTTGACTGGAAGGCATATTTAGCTCGGATGCAATGTTGTCCACAGACTTCCCTTGTATGCCCAACGCCAGGAGAATTGCCTATAGAATATAAGAATTGATTTGAATGTGTCAAATCTTGGTTCGGAACACACCTTCTGAAGGGAGTCTGCTTTGAATCCTTGTATCCGTCCTTGGAAGTAGAGGAAACTGACGTCAGTCACCAGGTCGAGAATCAGTCTGAATTCCACCTGATTCCTTGCGTACGCTTCAAGTCTTTGTATGTCGTGGGGTAGGAAGTACACGTCCAAAGTCTCCTTGTCAAGCTCTACAAAGGGAAGTTCAGCAGATGTCAGACAATTCGCGTGCATTTCCAGGCTGAATCTTACCCTTCTCCTCGATGGTCACAGATTTGTTGTCCAGAAGCGAGAGTGCCAGGCTCACTGGGAAGTCCCTGAAGATTTTGCCCAGCAACTTGAGAATCCTTCGCCGGAAGTCGTTAAAGTACAGTGACAACCAATCCGCTTTAACTTTCTCCATCAATCCCTCTTTCTTGAGGTTATGTAGCATGATGCACGAGTGTTCTCCGGTTAAGTCGTTCGGCTTTTGACTAAACCAAAAATTCATCAAACTATTTGACTTCGAAAATGATGGGACATCTCACCTCACGTAGACGGGGACGAATCCTAGATTCTTCCAGAATTTCAGCAACTCAGTGGTCAGGCCGTACGATGTTCCGAGGTAGTCTATATTTTCTGGAACTCGTTCATTCAAACGCTTCAGCAAAGTGGGAATCTTCTTTCGAGGAGCGATTGTTTCTTTTAGGAGACCAACCTCCTCGGCGTCTATCTCTTCTATGCCTGCAAAGGAGGACAGTTTGGGAGGCTGTCAAATTTGGGCGAGATTCTCCTTACCATTGTCTTCTCCATTGGCGTCTTCACTTAAATTCGTGAACTTCATGTCATAGTAGTCCCTCAGAAGACGAATAGCCCGCTTTCCATAGCCCATCTGAAATAGATTCCAGGATAAGCCAGACTCTTCAGCCTGGTTAAAGCGATGGCACTTACCCGCTGATAGTTTGGATGAGTAGCGATTCGCACAATCCTCACACCAGACAGCTTGGGGAACTCGTAGTCCCCAAACTGTTCCGACACATTCCACGGGATCAAGTCCCCGCTGGCTTTCTTACCCCTTCCCAGGGAGTCTGTGATTGTCTTCGACGAGATCTCACCCTCCAGAGCGACCTGAATGACAACTAATACTTCCGGCAGCTGATCCTTCCTCTGGATGGGTCCCAGGAGACAGAACAAGTGATGAGCAGGAGCGTCACTTATCATCTGTAAGTCATTGGGACTGTTCTTGTAGTGGGACGCCACGTAAATGGATATCAAACGATGAAGGAATGATTCCGCCGCCTTGTGGTAGGAGAAGAGGGCGTCGCGGTCGATGTAGTAGAGTTCACACACGTCGGGAGTTGGGCAACCGGAGCTTATGTTCGGCACTGTTGTGGCGTCCAGGCAGAGCAAGTTGATGAGCCAACTCTCGATGTCGTCTCCCTCGCGGTAACGAATGGATTCCTCAAGCTTGATCTGAAAAACAAGATCACGTGGAGTTGCTTCCAAGACGGGATGAATTTTCTTGACCTACCGGCGGTGGTGCATTATTCTCCTTCTGGAGCTGAGCAATCAGCTTCAAGCTGAGCGACCGCCCAGTTCCCTCGTATCCGTTGATAGTGGACGCCATGAAGATCAGGTACGGACCCAACATTTTCCTCACAAGGGGAAGCGGGATGGCTGCAGCTTCGTCAATTACTAGGAGATCAGCGGCGTTCAGCAAGTGCGTGTCATTTGGAGAAATGTACTGGATCGTCTGTCGGTTCTGGCGATTTATGTTAATGCGGATGATTGCCTTCTTGAAGTCCTCGTTCGTCGAGCGTATAAGGGTGTAGTCTGAGTGTTCCTGGTACTCGAGTACATCGAAGCCCTTCATGACGAACTCGAACAAGGTGATCAAGTTCTCGGGATGTGGAGAAGTCACATAGACGTTAACGTATCCAAAAGAGATGGCAGCGGCGATTGCCAAGCCCATTGCGGCTGATTTACCACGACCACGGGCCGCAGTCAGACAGGTTGGAGGCCTACAAGCACACGCATGATTAACAAGCAAAACATGGTTGGGATTGTGTCTTACTTAAGCTGCTTCTCTGCTAGAGCTTCAATGAACTGCGCCACAGCCTTAGCTTGGTCGTAGGTTTTGCATAGATTGACTAATGGTCCAGCTGGTGGTGTGTCCCTTAGACTCTCCTTAAGGTCCACGAGCAGCTCGTTGTTTTCGGATTTCCCAATGTCTGCCGGCTTTAAGAAAATTTGAGATTAGATGGTCTACATGCAGGTCTGCGATATCATTGCTTACGTTCACAGGATCGACGTTAATCGTCTTCGAACTCAGAGGGAGCACTGTCAGGTCGTCATTTACAACCAAACACCGCTTGCAGTCGGCCAGCGAGAGGATTAAACGCTCATTGAATCTGCAGGTGACTGTTTGATGGGCCTCGGTTCTGTATCTCTTGTGCACGTCCATGCTCATTGTGTACAGCTGCTTGAGTGATGTCAGCGACTTCAGAAGCAGAATGATTAGACCCCCACCTTCGACGGTTTCAATGGTTCTTGCAAGAAGATTTGGTGTGAGGGCTTCAAAGTCCTAAAAAATGAAAACATAATCAATCATCGAAGCTAACATTTTGTGGTTCGATTAACATACTTGAAGAACACACACTCCATAGGTGCGACCAAGAATCGCATGCGTTTCATTGTAGTATCGTCCGTGGATTGTGGTGGAGACTCTGAACGTATCGAATAAGTCAGCGTCGTTAACGTCAATTTTTCCTGCAGCTATCTTCTTTGCACGCTTTTTTCCATGACTACAATTAAGAGAAATATAAGAACTCATTTATGGGCTGAAGAGTAGACACAAGACTCACTTGGAAATTGCTTCATCCTTGTTTTTGTAGCACCAGAGCACTGTGGGCCGGGTTTTTACTGTGGATTTTGTAAGAATATCATACAAAATAGGAACCTGTGGTTGCAAAGAGACGAAGTCCCGGCTTTAGAGATTTACAAAAACGATTTATTTGCGACTGCATACCTGATCTCGAGCTTTGTCGCCGATGATGATGAACATGGTTCGGTGGTTGAGTTTGACACCATTTTCAATCATAACACGAATTCGATTTTCAATCTTCTTCTTCACCATCTTGTAAGGGTTTTTTTTTATTTTGTAATATACTTGAATCAGAGCAAATAATTTGAATTGTTTTTGAAACTTTTCACCGACTTTCTGTTGCACGTGCGAATGTGTTTTGACAGATGACAATTGACAAGCGCAAATGAGAATGTGTGTGTAGGATAGAAGAAAGTAGTAGATCAAAACAAAATCTCCGGCTACGACTAAAGCATGCACTTGCACTGTAGGTTATTGTTGATGTTGTTTCAGAAACATCGGATATTACGGAAGTGGGGTCTTTTGAGAAATTCCACATTTAAGACAATTAGCATGTAATCACAAAATAACAACAGGGGACACTTTCTTTTTTTAATGTTTGTAAAAACGGTGGTAGTGCTTTTGTAGAAGATAACAGCCAGATTTGGAGATAGATCTGTAAATTGTTCATAGATGTAAATTAGACTGGTACTATAAGAGATGGTAAAAAATATAAGGTCAAAGTATCGTCCCCACAGTGAATACAGATCTGCACACCCTCCTTTGTCACCACGTGAAAAACCCTTGTTTAGGTCTAGATATAATGCGGGTCGAAATATCGGTCATAAGGACGAGTTGGGAGTGAGGTTAGTGTTTGTGGAAATTGAATGGAAGTGTAGATGAATACCCAAATTGGATTTTCAGAAAAAATTACTTAAATCAACCCGATGCATTTTCTCTTGCCACTATGTGAGGCAGTAAGAATTGCGTTGCATGCAATTGAGCAAAGCCTTACGATGTCTGACGATCTAAACACAGTGAACACACACAAGAATATTTTTAAAACCTCTTAGATTTTTATTTTTTTTTCATTTCTTTCTTTCATAGACAAATTTATATACCGGAGCCGAGTCCTTCGTGCCCTTTCGAATTTTTTTAGGTTTAATTTGTCGTTTTTGTTGCAGCATCCGTTTCATTTCCAGCTTCTGTTGGACAACACTCAGTTCCTTTTCACGTTCGATTCTCTTGTTCAACTCCATGTACGCTTGCTCCTTCTTTGCCCTCATTGCCTTCAATTCCTAAAAATAAATCCTTCTTATTCTCTTCAATCGTTATTAACTCAATTTCATTTGTTACCTCTTTAGAAACTTCAGGCAGTTGAATTTTTTCAAGATCCTGTAGTCGGGGTCTGTTGGTCTTGCGTTTCAGCAGGCTAGGATGAGTGTCAAGTCTCTTGGCGACGTCAAACTCACTCAGCTTCTCTTCATCTTCATCGACGAAGAATATGTGCTTGTTTGGAACCTTTTCCGCATAGTCTAGCATGTGCAAATGAGACTGCAATCGCTGGATTTTCTTCGCCTCCACTGTACGCTTCATGGCAACGTATTTATAATCTTGCGTGTCCATAAGAGCAATTTGATCCTTTGTGTGCTCATCTTCCTTATCGATTTCGTGATGCTCGTCATCCTTGAGCTTGGAATTGATCATATGATGGTAGAATTCATCGGGATTTTTGTTTAGCGCACGTTTGTGAAGAAATTTAAGCATTCGCTCCTTGTGATGAGCATTGTTGGCGCGGGCTTTGTAGTCTTTTTTCTTTTCAAGAAGACCCAAATGGGATCTGGATTCTGGTTGATGACGTTCCCTGTGGGTCTTTTGATTACTTTTTGCTGCCTTTTTCCACGAAGACATTGTGGATGAATTTTAAAAAGCTTAAACTGTTGAATGCACAACCAACTCTCAAAAAATTACAAAATCAAATGAAAACCAAAACACGCGTTTGAGGTAAATGTCAAAATGACATTCAGCTTTTCGAATGGTTGTAGCAGAATATAACATGCAGGGATGAACTACGAGTGAGAGGAAAATAGAGAAATCACAATTCACATAGTTGTCTGCAATGGTTTACTATTTAGACTTTTTAGGCTCAAACAACAGCCAAAAGCGAAGCGATTGATTACGCTACTGAATAAAATTATTCGAATTTGAATTTTGTTAGTGAATGAAAACTAGAATTGTTTGCTACATTATCTCATTTTAAGCATTTATATTTATTGTCCGAAAATCTTGAAAACTGCAAATAAAATTTAAGGTTGAAGAAGAGTCATCTATTACAATCTAGTATAGAAACATTGCATTGCAGTTAAATTCAGAAATCTCGTTAGAAAATGCTCGAGAGACACAACCCATTTGTCTATACCCTATTTTAAGTAGAGAAAGTCTAAGAAATTTGGGAGAGTTAAAATGATGCCTCGAATAAGCTTTTCAGTTTTAAAAATGATTGCAGATTTATACGATCACCAAATGCCACTTATATGAGAGGACTAAATTCTTACAGCAGAATCATTCTTCTTAATTTTGGCAAAACTAGAAATTTGGAGCAAAATGTCCTTTTACACAAACATTTTAAGATATCTTAACGTATTACCGTTAATTTGCTCAAATTTGCGCTCAGCAGAAAGAGAAAGAGAGATCAGACATACATTTTGATAGCCACTCAGTGTATGCTCCTGTCAAGTAATCCAATTTGCATATCCCTCCTGAACAGCGGCGTTCACTTTTACCACGTATATCTCTTGGCACTTGCCAGTCTTCACCCTTAATCGAGGAAGAAAGAAGAGAAAACAAAAAATTAAATGAAAGCAGCATGCTCTCTGCCCTTAAGTGGTTATTCAACGATTCCCACAGCGACGCTCCTTAAGCCCACAATTGGACTAACGCCCGGATCTAATGCATAGAAATTAAGTTGTAGTTAAAATTACAAATCACAGGCTGCCGCCTTGGCAGTGTACAGCGATCAGGATGTCTCACTTCCATCGCCACCCTCACCGCCAGCACCAGTGACGACGTCCGCTAGCACTCCCTGCAGACCAGTGCATCCGTGAAATCGGAGCCAGAAAGTGATGTGTATGACATCCTAATCTATGTTTTTCACCGATAGAGGACGCACGTGCCGGCACGTGACCGCCGTGCACGTGTTGCACCGCTGTGAATAACAGGATGATAAGCCCAGAACATGTCCCACCCTCTGCGTACGGGTTTGCCGGAAAGTGGGTGTGTGTTTCCGCTCACCAACGATGAGGGCGACGACGGTGGCAGCGGCACATCCCTTGATATCTGCGAACTCCACTTCTGAATAAGCAGATAATCGCTGGGTTTGCAACTCGCCTGCACGTTGATTAAATGATTGGTCGACGACGTGAATTCCTCAACGGGCACAGGTATGTAATCGAATTGTGCATAACGCCGTTCGTTTGTTATGGTACTGATAGTTTAATTATAACCTGTGAACTGTTATTTGCAGAGCGTGTGAGTGTGTTGTTTCAGAATTAGCTGAGACTGCGCTGTGTAATTTGTGCGAGCGTGTGTCCTTGGACTTGTACTGAGTGTGACAAGAAAGTCATGTGAGTTGCCTTCGAGTGGAGTGCGCAGATGGCTGGCCGCGATAAGAATGAAACTTCTATGATGGCTGATAAGATACAAACGTGCGCAGGATCTCGTGGGACAATATGGTGGGACACATTTGGCTTATTTTGTTTTACAGCACATGGACTCCAAGTAACTCCAAGATACTTTACCTCTTGGCACTTTCCCGATAGTAGATGTGATGATGATGTGTTGGGTGAGTCCATCAAAAAGTTCAGTTGTCTCCTTCGTCAGAATGACGTCGCAATTTAGGTTCTCTTGATTTGATCTGTGTCAAATACTCCAAAAAGACAAGAAACGAAGAAGTTTACTGCCTAATACAGAGTAGTCTGTGACATGAGTCCATTTCACTCGTTTTGAAAAAAAAGCAGCAATCGTTTTCGAATTGGTGAATTTGATTTAAAAATTCGCTCTTTACGAACAAGTAATGAAATATTATGAAATCTTACGAAAAAAAAAAATATCAAACTGGCACATCAGCAGTGTGGATGTTGCTTGGGAGGTAGACATTCATCACCAAATCGTTTTGGACCATTTGAAACGGAATGCAGAAAAAAGCCTAACATTTGTGTGAAAAGTTCTATGGATCGAATTTCTATTCACTGCTAAATGAAATTAATGTTAAGATTACGGCGATGAAAAGCAGATCACAAAGCTTCACAATTTTTTTAAGCTAATAATTGAGTGGCACTATAGCAAACAAGGGACCATGGCCTAGCTTCTACAACAACTACTCATGTTGTGCTGTTCTTTCACGAGTAGAAGAGACCGTCTCTGAATGGCGAGATTTGAGAAGCTTTTCATAGACAATTGATACTCCTTGAGTGTGCAACTCGAAAGAGGTGGTGCCGTTAAAAAAAAAGCGAGATGTTCCAATCGGGAATCGAAGCTAGACTTTCTGCGTTCCGCACTTACCACTACGCCACGGCCAAAACTTTTTTTATCTGCCTACAAATATTACATGATGGTATTGCTAATTTATACCTATTTTTCAAAAATGCAATTTTGATATTAGCTTCTTACAACATTTGGCTTATGAACTCACCCTTTACATGAGCTTAATTATTCTCAGATGCAATTAATACTCCGTGGTCGCCGTGGCGCAGTGGTAAGTGCATCGACTGCGGCGCAGAAAGTCTGGGTTCGATTCCCGGACGGGACACCTAGCATTTTTTCACGGCACCACCTCTTTCGAGTTGCTGACAACACTCAAAGGGTATTACTTGTCTATGGAAAGCTTCTCAAATCTCGCCGTTCGGAATCGGCAAAAAACTGTAGGTCCCTTCTACTCGTGAAGAACAATAGCATGCACAACACGAGTAGTTGTTGTAGAAGCTAGGCCCTGGCCCGTTATGGGCTGTAGTGCCACTCAATTATTATTATTAATTAATACTCCAAGAGCTGTTACATATCAGACTCATGTGACCATAATGTGAAACCGGTGTTTTTCTAATACCGTATATATTGCGTTTTATTTCCAACAGACCTCAAAATTACCGAAAATTCCTGGTACGCGCAATTCACAAACATAGTTAAAAGAAACCTCTGGAAAGAGTAAGAAATCTTCTCCCTCTTTTCTTTTGAGGTAGGTTTTTCTGTTTTTGTAATTTTGCAGTGAGGTTGTACAATACTTCGGTATGACAGATAAATTGTGCTGACAATGTTCAGAAATACCTAATGACTATCGCTAATTTTTTTCTTAACCGCCTGTGTGCAAAATTTTCTTGACCCAATCAACATTCCGCGAGCTTGTCGCCTTTGAAGGTGTAGTAAGCCGGCGGAAGGCACTCACATTTTGCGATGTAAACATGGCAGTTATCATTCGATTTCGAAATCATTACACACGTTGTCTAACTCTTGTCAAGAAAACTTGAATGTTGTTTTGAAATTGTTGTTACAATTCTTTTTCGTACTGTATGGAAGTAAATTTGTTTTCCACTCGAAACCAACTGGAGGGTTATTTTTTGATAAGTGAGAACAAAGGGAAAGGAAACTTTTTTTTTCATTCGCTAGCACAATATTTGATACATTGAATTAAAACAACAAAACATTCATCAACGTGTGTAACTCATTGACTTTGAACATGGCTTCGACAAACTTTGAAGTCGTCGTTAGATGTTGCTATTTGCTTACACACTTCAGCATCTTCCTGTTTGGAACATTGATGTGAAGTGAACTTACTTATCTAAAACACCTGTACTGAATCCTTTTGAATGTGGAAGAAGCCGCAGCCAAAAGGTAAACCTATAAAAGAGATGAAAAGAGTGAAGCTTGAAATTTGGTTGGAAAGTATTATTCCTTTTGCAATTTATATCTGTATTTACAGGGCTGGAATTAAAACAGAAGGGGGGTCAAGATAGCAATATTGAGACTGAAGTCTAACAAATCTGCTGAAGAGGACAGACTGTTTGCAGAACTGTATAAAGCAGCTGGAGATGACCTGGTTGAGTGCTCGCACCAGCTCATCTCTAAGATATGGTCGGAGGAAAGCATGCCCGATGAGTGGAATCTCAGCGTCGTATGTCCGGTTCACAAGAAAGGAGATCCCTTCGACAGCGCCAACTATTGAGGGACTAGTTTCCTTAACATCGCATACAAGATCCTTTCTGCCGTATTGTGAGAACGCCTGAAACCGTTTGTCAACAATCTGATTGGTCTTTATCATTGTGGTTTCAGGCAAGGGAAGTCCACCATCGACCAAATCTTCACACTACGGCAGATCCTGGAAAGGACCCAAGAAGTACAAATCGACACTCACTACATATTTGTCGATTTCAAGGCTGCATATGACAGTGTGCATAGAGACGAGCTATACAGTGCCATGTCTAGTTTTGGCATTCCTACCAAACTCATCAAATTGTGTAGGATGACGATGGAGAACTCTCGCTGCTCCGTCAAGGTCGGGAACGAACTCACCGAGACCTTCAATGTCAAAAAAGGCTTTAGACAAGGCGGCGTACTGTCATGTAACTTCTTCAAAATCATTCTTGAGAAAATCGTTTGAAATTCTCAAATTAACATCAGAGGCACCCGTTTCCATATGTCCGTTCAACTGCTAGCTTTCGCTTACGATATTGACGTGATTGGACAAGGACAGCGCAGAGCCGTCAATGAGGCGTTTGTTGACATTGAAGCGGAAGCGCCTAAAATGGGTTTGGCGATAAATGAGCGCAATACGAAATATACGCTGTCATTGAGCAAGGACATACAACATTAACGTCTCGGAAGGAGCGTATCACTAGGCAGCAGAAACTTCGTCTACCTCGGTTCCGCGGTAAATAGGGAAAACAAAATCTGTACCGAAATCAAACGCAGAATCACTCTTGCTGCTTCCTCGTATCTTGGGCTTATGAGGCAATTTAATTGTAGAACCCTCTCTCGAGGTACTAAACTGGGTTTGTACAACAGCTTGATCCGCCCAACCCTTCTTTATGGCGAAGAAACTTGAACGTTACTAAACGGAGATGAGGAAGCCCTTAGTCTTTTTGAGAGAAAACTTCTGCGTTCGATTTTTGGTCCTTTTTGCGTTGATGACGTTTGGAGGAGACGTACAGCCCACGACGAACTCAATGGGCTGCACAGCGACATGCACCTAGTCAAGCGTCTTCGTATACAACGCTTAAGATGGCTAGGTCATGTAGAGCGTATGGACACCAATGCTCCGGCCAGAAAAGTCTTCGAATCTGAGCTTTTGGATAATGAAACAGAGGACAGCCTGGGTTGAGATGGCGCTCCCATGTGGAGAAGGACCTCAACCAACTTAAGGTCCACAAACCCGGACTGTAGCGCCATGGAAAGAAGAAGAAGACCCGTTTTATATTATGCGACTAGTCACGCCGAAGTCGGCCCCTATTCCTCTCGTTCTTGGCTGTTCAGAAAAGTGCACATGCACAAACCAGAAATCCGCTTTCACTGAACGCCAATCTTGTAAGCCTGTACGACTGAAATTTCGTGTAAAAGACGTATCTTTGAACAACGCCGCGGCGATCCACAACTTGGAGTGAATTTCTTTCACTCTCATGGTGCCCGCTGTGGTGTAGTGGATAAGTGCATCGACTCTCACCCTCTGAATGTCCTACGTTCAATTCCTGAAGTGGATTTTCATTTATCTCGCACCTCTCATGATATAACATCCCTCGGGTTGCTGGCAGCACGCAGGGAATACTACTTTATTATCCATGAGAGGAAACTACAATTTCGCCGTTTGGAGGTGTCAAAAAAAATTACTACTGGTAAGAGAGCAGTATCACGCCGTAGAACACGACTACTTGTTAAAGACTGTACATTTAAGACTGAAGCGCGTCAGTTTATTTTCCAATCCTACTGCATGACACTGAATGTTTATGGAATTATATATGTACATATGTCTCGTTAACACTAATTTTGTCTAAAAGAACGACGAACGACGAACGACGAACTGGGCTGTAATTTAGCTGCAAACTGAAGTCGTATAGTCAGTCAGAATAGGTCAGTTTTTGTGAGAGACGATGTTAAGTGAAAACCAGTGTCTTCCTCGATTTAGAGATCTTTCCGAGGAACAAGTAGCACTGAAGAAAACGAAGGATGTGCAGTGTAATGTAATTTATTCGAAAACGTAGCTTACATTTTAAGACAACTTGCGGCTAAGAATGGCTTAAATTATCTGCTAAGAGCAAAAATGCTCTACGTTTCCGATTGATACTCTATCCATTGTCTCGAAAGATTACTGTTTAATTTTTTTTAGTTTAAAAAATGTATTTTTTTATTTTGAGTTTCATTTGCATTAAATCTAGATATAAAATACTTAAGCTCGCTATAATAACTTTTATTGAAAGATTACTGTGTTAATGTTAAGTTAGTAAGGCAACACGGTTTTCTTTCATACTGACGGATGGATGCACTTATGCAGATACATGTCTCTACTGTGGTGACACCGGTCCATATTCCTGGAAATATTTATACTTCTGTATGGATGGTTAGAGTTCCTTGACGTCCATTATGAAGAAAATAGTTAGTTCTCAAAAATAGTATTTATCTTAGAGAACGTGTGCAAGACCATCCCAGTGAAGACAAGCACCTGTTTCCGCCTCTTCTTAGATAGTAATGAGTTCTTCTCCTCCCACACTCGATCGCTAAGCACTCCATCCCCTATGAAGTACCCAGCAAGTGGACTAATTCGATAAAAGACGCCCTTGTTTGATCTGAAAACCTTGTCCTAATATCGTGTTGGGCAAAAAAAAAATGCGGACGACTAGCAGAATAATAAATCAGGTCCTCGTTTAATCATAAGCCCCCTCCCACACGGCCCCTCAGAAGCTGTGAATAAATTTTCATAACCAATCAGGATTAGGATGGCTTTAAGCAGGACCGTTGAGAAGGAACGCTGCACTGAATCCGATGCAAATCGCCCCAACCCCACTCCCGTCGGTGGCGGTGTGGTGACCCTTCGAGGTTATCTGCTCAGCGACACGTTATTAATTGCATTCAAATGGGAATAGCTCCTTTTAAAGACATAAGGCGCTCGGCCTTTCACTCCCCGGGGACCAATCCGTTGCTAACGCACATACACAGGGTGCACAGGCCCCCTTACCCTCCCCCCAATTGAAGCTCGTAGCACGGAGCACGGTATCAATCAAAACAAAAAAAACCTAAGCCAAAGATTTGACATGGATCAGTAATCTAATACCAGATTACGATTCAATGAAGGGTGGTTTTTCTTGGTCTCGTTCCCTCCCGTGGTTGTGTGTCATCCATCCGTCCTCGGCCCCCATTGGCAAGCCGGCCTCGGTTGTGGGTGGCATCAATCCATCCGAAGTGCCTTTGCCGAAGGTGGCAGCGTTCGGTGTAATATTCCATTCATGACGTGGCACATAGGTACTGTAAAGGATCTGGCGTGTATATTTAGTGGGTCGTCATCGTCAACATCTCTGTCGCTCCTCGTCTGCTGCTGCTGCTGTACGCTGTACGTGTGGATAAATCCCAGCGAGGACATCGAGGGTGCCGTTCATTGTTGCAGAAAATAAGAATTTTCGCTTGATGGGTATCACGAATATATTCCACTGCTACTGCTGCCGCTGCTCCCGGAGCCCTCCATGACATGCGCCCTCCATTTCTTTTTGTTGTTTTTGTTTTATATTCTCCACACCCCGAGTACGAGTAGATTTCGGATGATTTTTTTTTCGCCTCCAGTTTGCTCACTTCTCGTTTCGTCCTTATCTGTGCGTTGTCGTATGTGTCTCTAGGCTGTCGTTTTTATTTCTGTCAGGATGTACATGATTTCGTTCTTCTTTGCTCCGCACGTAGAGTCGGAGCTGCAATATCTGTGGGTGTGCGGTGTGGCTGCGTCCTTCTGCCGATGCTCACAGAGGCTCACATTAAGGTTGACAGCATCGAGGGTCAGAGGAATAAGCGAATTCACTCTCTGGAGAAAGGTGATGGCGAAGGAACGAACGAACGAACCAACGAAAACGAAAACAAAAACGTTGAAGGGATTATTACGAACATTTTACAAGGGTGAATGGGTGGGGTGGTTGTTTGGCTGTGTCGTGGAGGCCGAGCGGTGGTGGTATTGAAAGGTGATACTCCTGCGGCGTACTTATGGCATCTTTTTAAATGATAATTTATTCAGCTGGAGGAGAAGGAGGGAGAGAGAGAGAGAGAGAGATCTGAATGAGAGATTATGCGTTTTATTGGTCGTTTTGTTTCGGGTGATAAAAGCTGAACGAATAGCGGGTACCGGGGGTCGCACAGTACCATCAGCAAGGAGAAGGAAATGCCATTGGAGGAGCGCGATTTCGTAGTTCGTAGTTCGCAATGTTTATTTGTGATGAGGGTTGGCTGGTTGGTGGTAGTTTGATGCTGATACGCTTTTCGAGCGATGGCCTATCTATTCAAATTGACGTCACTGATTCGATAGGGCATCTCTCGGTTCTGGTATCCTTGACGTTTTTAAGGCATTTCACAGTTTCTTTGGGTCAAGATCTTTTTTTTTCGTTGTCGTTTCAAGTTTGTCAATTAAGCTTAAGAGGCATGAAGCCGACAACGGGGGCGACCGTCATTCACGTTACACGATTCTGCTGCGTGAGGCTGGAGTAAAGTCTCTCCGTTTTGTGTACAGCTCCACGTCAAAGAAATTGAATTTAATTTTCATTTACGCTTGTCCATGCTGATGACATGAAACACTGCGACTGAGATGGTAGATAGGAAGACATGTATTGTGATGTGGAACATGTCTTATTATGCTTGAAACACAGGTGGATTGTGTTCTTTCTAAGCCTAGCCGATATGATTGCACAGCCGTCTTGGCGACCTTGAGAGATCTATCCTTTCAAAGGCTGGAGGTATTTGAAAAGGTGCACTTGTTCTCGTTTGAATGATAATACAAATGTTTTTTTTCATCTTTTTGCCGGACATTCGAGTAAGATGTGTTCGGTGCTCGACGTTTCTTACATAGGTTGACGTGGTATTTCAGGCAATGGCCAGTATGGCCTTATATTTTCCTTCACTAGGCCAATGATTTTCTTTGGTTCGTTTGGGTTATCAGAGACCTGTCCCATTCGTCGAATAGGATAGGCCAAGTTTGTTTTCCAATTCTATTTTTATTGTTGGAGGTTGGGATACTCTGCGTTCAGACCAAAACTGGTTCATTGTACTACCAGGCGGTAACCTTCATTTACTGTAGTTTTCTGGTTTCCGAAGAAAGACCAGCAGGCGCTTCTGTGATAAGGAGCTTAAGTTTTCAGCTCCCACATCGGCGCCAAACAGCCGCCACCTGATATGAGCAAAGGCGGGACATTGACAGAAAAAGTCCTCTGAAGTGTCTTCACCTTCTCCACAGGCATGTCTTCACTAAGTCCAAGCAGACTTAGAAGCATAGCGAGGGTGAAGTGTCCCATTTGTACGCCGATAAGTTTTTTTTGTACTCTTTTCTGTCTAGAAATAACAGGAATTCGATAGCATGCACTTGGTCAGTCTGGAGTGTCATTCCATCTCTGGTTGTGCTGTTAGGAGACCCAACCGTAGACGGAAGCCCCTACCTAGGAAGCGGGTAGTCACAAGGTGGATTCGGGTACTAAGAATGCCTCTTTAAAAGCTTGTCCAGTTTATCAGCAATCTTGTTTTCTTCCAATTCGTTGATCAATGATTTAGTTTTGGTCCACTAAACACTAATTTATTCCGCTTTAAACTGAGAGCGGGTTTTGAATCAGCCTAAGTAAATTCATCTTCGGATGAGATATCTGCAATCTCCTTATTTTCAGGAACTTAGCCAAGGTGCACTTTGGTATACTTATTCTGCGAAAGATTGCAGAGAGGCGTATCAACAGACTTCGCTAAGTGATAAATCTCTTATTTCTCCCTGGAAATGTGATTTTAGCGCCTTAGACACTCTCAAGCAAATCGCATCTATCAAAACATTGTCCAGCACTGCTTTCATGGAGTGAGCCAAGGCATGAGTGTCAATTTCGGGCAGATATAAGGACTTGAGATTTCGTAAGGCGAATGCATTAAGGAGTCTATATTGGTGGAGCATAAAGTTACTTTCTTGAGAGGTGGGCATTTATGACATTTACAATTTATTTAAGTGCGTCATAATCAAGGCTTTAACAGATTGGTCCGAAGTGAAATTTCCTGGAAACAGAGCAAATTTAGTTGAACTTGCTTAAGGCAATGGGAGAGTATGATTGATGCAATTCTTGATCTTAAGCGATGTCCCTTTGTGGAGCACTCTCAAATTGGACTCCTTACGCTGTGTTGGACAAATGTCACCGGCCCTATCTTTTTGAAAAACAATCTATATATAACAGCAGTTTGGTAGGTTTATCTTCTTCTGGGTTTTAAACTTTGTATCTGGAGCGTAAGTGATAATTAATGGTGAAGATTCAGTTCTCAAGCGACATATAATCACCGATATATTCAAAAAGCGTTGACATGTCAAAAAACTTAGTTTCGTAATTGCCAACCATATGCATTGAGTGTTCCCAAAAGCCTCCTCTCTGGGGTGGTGATTAGCAACGATGCGTGCAGTTATCGAAGAAGCAGTGATATCATCAGCAGTTGCAGAAACTTTGACGGTTTTTTTATCGAAAATTGTAAAATGAGTTGCGGCACTAAGTCCCATTTCACTCCTCTTCCAATTGTAAGAGTAGAATTGACTTTTGACTTTAAACATTCCTAAGGGCAACCGGACACGGAGACTAAGGTAAGTATTCTACCTAATTATGATTTACTTGAAGCCTTAAAGTTTAATTCAGTTATTTTAGTAAATTTTTTAAGTCACTAAAAACAGCTTTACAGCGGATTAGTCTTCGACAGTCGAAATCCACTCTTTTAGTGAAATTTTGAAATACGTTTGTAATAGGCAGCGTCATTTCTGTGGATTGCATGGTTTTCGTGCGTTCTTGGGTGTCCCAACAAAAACGCAAGATTTAAATTTGGCGCCATTCGAATTGTCATTGTTTGACCTTTGAACAATTATTATTGTTTATTAGTAGAAGGTATTCGCATTCTCATTGTGAAATTGTGTTTCCAAAATGGTGAAAGTTTTAATTCGCAAATTGCGACCATTTTGGGGTTACAATAATGCTCCAAAAGAGTCAACTGTAAAGCGATTAATGGAAAAATTTGCTGAAACTAGGTCTGCAACTGATGTAGAGACAACAACGCGCCTTCGACCAGGTCGATCGACCGAAAATATCGCAGCAGTAAGTGATGATGTCGCTCAAACTCCATTCACCTCAATTCGACACAAAGCTCAGCAAATTGGTGTTTCCAAATCCACCATGCAGCGAATTTTGACGAAAGATCTGCATCTTCATGTACACAAAGTTCAATTGACTCAGGAACTGAAGCCAGCTGACCATGCACAGCGAAGGGAGTTCGTTAATTGGGTATTGGAGAGATAACATGAAAATGCTGATTTTGCCGATAAAATCATCTTTAGTGATGAGACCCATTTCTATCTTGATGGCTACGTCAATAGGCAGAATTGTCGCATTTGGGGCGAGAAAAATCCTAGAGTGGGACGCTGCATTAATGAAATACCGTAGCATTTATGCAAAACGGTCATTGAAAATTTGATTAAAAGAAAGAGTGCCAGCAAAGCCGCGGCGGCCATCTGGCCGATGTGTTATACCACACATAACCTGATCCTGTCTACTTTACGATATATTAAAGAATTCACGTTTTTTTAATATCTGCGTATTATTTAAAATTTAAATATTACGTTCTTGTTGGGATACCCTTTATTAATCGTCCTAAATTCCATTATACGTGTACTTTAAACATAAAACAAACTTAAGTCACTAATTAAGATAGAGGTTTGTGAATGCACTTTTGCGAATTCGCCATGTTTTAAATTATTGAAGGAAACAATTAAGAATCTAACGAACTCAAATTCATCCTAAACGCAAGCGGGGCTCAACAATCAGAAACGTAGTCTTTTCCTGTTGCCCATATTGTATCGAGCACGCAAATATCAAAATCTGCCCTAGAAAACCATCTTGAATAGAAGCCCTTTTCCAAGGCTATTCCTAAACATTTAGCAAAACATTGCACCCACCATCATAGAGCTGGCTTCAGCACATTAAAGAAGTCACTCAATGATATCCTGCAATCAACTGAGAGTCCTTTGTGTACACTCAAGCAAGTACGAGCACACTTCAAATAATTAATGAGATGAGAGGGCAGCCATTGACGAGATAAGCACTGCTCTAGTGTCTCGCAAGCATCCATCGAACGACATATGCAGGAGTACTGTGAACCTCTCGTCACACCGGTGGCGTATTAAATTCCACAGATTAACAGATTCCACGCAACAATGGCGATTTAAATCTGGCGGTGCATCACCAACAGCAGCACCCCACCGTCTCCTCATTGCCGTGTCATGTATTGAAAGACTGTGTTGACATTTTACAATTTCTGCCTGTCAAACAGTTTCAAATTCACACTTTCTCGTGCACTGAGTCGTGAAAACAACACACCAGGGGGTGACTCGATTCAAGGGCTTTTGCATGCGGCGACCGACTCACCCTTCCACGAAACACATGTACTGCCACGACACAAGCAACCCTCGGGCTAGCGACGATTTGGAGGCGACCCTAATTTGACCGTAAACATCCCTAACATGTAATTTATCTAAGGATCGTTTTGGAAAATAAAGCAGATAAGAATGAACGTCCATTCGGATGTGGGGTCGTGCTGGACTTGTCCCAGGCACGGTTTGCAAAAAGAGAAAGAAATGAGAAAATAAGACGACGCTTGACGTTTCCCCCTGTCGCTCATAATTCTCGACGCCCAGCCTCATCCCTCGCCGCATTGTTCGTGGAAGGCCGGAACTTCTCCGACTGCGGGAGATAAGACAAAGCATCGCTCCGCTCGAATCTAATTTATAATTTTGACAGATTGCCCAAAAGCCAGGGAGATGGCGAAGCTGGCTTCTAGGAAAGGAACAGGTCAACTTTGCTGCAGCTCGTCGCCTGTCTGCGATGCGGGAGGATGTGACGACGTCGACGACGGGGCACTGCTGGTGCTCACCAGACCGCGGCCGTGTTCACAAGCACCAATTATCGTTATTGGCCGTATTAAAAATCGAATGAGAAGCACATCTGTCACGCACGACCCGCGGCGCGGCGTGACGGAGAAATATTCGCAACTGTTTCAAAATAGTGTGCTAGCAACGCGCCGCTTGGGAATCCTTAGTCATGATTGAGGAGGACCGGTCGCAAGGCGGAAGGGCGATGACGGAGGGTGTTGACTGCACATGACCGATTATGATTTTTCAACCTTTAAATATGAAAATTATGAGAACACGACTGCTGACAGTGCGTTAGGGCGGATGTGTCGACTGCTGCACAGATGGCGGGTGGTGGGTTGACAATTGCTGTCTGGAGGCGGACGTGAAGAGAGAAAAATAGTGCCAATCAGGATGCTGGCGCTGAAAAGCCTCTTAAGGAGGGAATTGTGTAGGAAAATGGAAAACTGTGGTTTGTGGATGTAATTAGGAGGTTCGTGTGAAATGGATGAACGCGTGCCTTAGGTCCTTTGTGAGCATCTGTTATACTTGCAGCAGGTGAAAATAAAGGACGATAAGTTTTTAGGGGCTGATCTGTGAGAAGAGTTAGTTGTGAGGTGTTTGTCAACTTCGTGATGAAGTTTATTTTAACTTGCAGTTAAAACGTAACAAAAACAAGTTAAAATGTGGAAGTCCTGTCGAGACTTGCCTGCTTAAAAATGCAACAAATTGTCGATAGATGCTTATAAAATGTAATGCCCCTGGTAATATTGATTTCATCTGACAGTTCTATGGCTTCTCTAAATGCGGACATTTTAAGCTTTATTTTCTAAGAATACGGTATTTAAATCGCATTTTTCTCTCAGAAGTTATTTACGCTTGAAAATGAAAGAAAATTGGAAACATTTTGTTTTTGTAGTATGGAACAGGAAAAAAACCTCGCAAGATAATTAAAATTCGGCGACCTACATATGTTGGAAGCAAACACATAGCAACCAAAATTCTGCTAACAAAGATTACAAGTTATAGGAAGAGGATCGCCTTAGACAATAAAACGTGAAAAAGTTCACGTATGAAAAAATAAGATGCTGTGTAACTTGTGGCAAAGACAGGATTGAAATTAAGAAATGTAATGCTGCATGTCTGGAAGGATAGGAATTATTCACTATGAAACTGTACAACCTTGTTAAACGATTGATTTTATTCAGTACTCTCAAGAATTAAGGGGATTGAAAGAATCAATTAAAAAAGCTGGAATTATCCAACAAAAAAGGTGGTGTGTCGGATCATAACAATGCCGGACCACACACATTGTTCTTGACATGATAGAGACTAAAAGATTTGGGAATGAACATAAATCAGGCTTTGACTCAAAAGTCTCAGATGGATAAATCCATTATTCGTAATTTTGGTAAAAAATGCGTACATCTGATTAAAAAACGTTTTTAAATAAAAGAAAGTGATTCAGTTGTTTTTTTGCTAAGACTATGTGTACATATTGTCTATTTTTTACTACCCAACTGAAAGATCAATTTATATGTCTACATTGAGCAACTAACAGCATTGAATAATGTAGTTGATGAAAAGCGGCCCAAAGGGTGTTGTATTCCATCATGACAATGCAATCCCGCACACATGTATGGTCACTCGGCAAAAAAAAATTGAGCTTTGTTGTTATGTTTTGCCACATCCACCATATAGTCCTGACCTTGCACCATCTGATTACTTTTTATTTCAATCTTTGCAAAGCTCCTTGAATGGTAAACATTTCTATAATAATGATGATGTCAAATCGTACCTGGTTCAGTTTATTACAGATAAAAACCTGAAGTTCTATTAACATGGAACTATGATGCTGCCTGAAAGATGGCAAAGAGTCATTGCTCAAAAAAGGGGAATTCATTACAGAATAAGGTTAATTCGTTCCATGTACAAATTGGCTTTTATTTTCCAAAAAAATTGCTTAGTTGCCAACCCTACACAGGCAGATTAAAAAAGCGAGTCAAAACCCTAATTGTTCAGGTCCTAATGTCAAGGTACCCAGCACCAATTGTCATGGAAATGATGTTGAAATTTACTGCCTTGACAGTCGGCCTAATGCGCACATAAAGTGATCGTCGAAAGTAAGCAAACAAGTATTGCTCAAGGATTTGATTATGCATAATAAAAGCTTCTTTCAATTTAATGCTACGTATATTCTTGTTACATTTAAACTTTTAATACCTTCTAATATTTTTAATTTGTTATTAATTTTCATAATCAGACGTGAAATTGCGTTGCAAACTCGGGAAACTCGCCTTGTAACAGCAAGGAAAATCATATCCGGAAATCGGCAAAATTACTAAGAAAAACCACATTTCTGTAGCAAAAAAATATATATATAATATAAAATACGATCAATGTGAGGTTAAACATAATTTACAAATAACATAAATTAGATAAAGCAAACTCCCAGTAAAAGTGCAGAGGAAATTGCAGAAAGAATTTAAACATCAGAAAAAGCAGTTAGCACTCGTTCATTCGCAGATCCGAGTGTAGTAAGAGAATTCCTAATAAGTGGATCTATCCGCGAGAAAAGGACCCAAGGCAAGGCATACGTTTCGAACTCACCTTGGGATTACCCAAACTTTTTTACAACCTTTTCTTCCTGTTCTCTTCTGTCTTCCTTTAGGTAGCGTTGGCACAATTTTATTGTGTGCAATGGGTGATGTACTATTGAGGGGGATAAGAGCCACCACGTACGATGGGCTATGCCGTGCAACCACATGTGTGCCGCCGTCCTCATCGTAGCTGCCCCTGTGACTAAAGACTCTCCAGGATGTAGGCTGACTAAGTGCATGTTCCCAAACGTCGCAAGAAATCCACGGCTTTCCTGTTGTCTCTAGATAGGAAAAACTGCAAACGACTTGTTGGCGTACAAACGGAAAACTTCACCTTCCCCTAGCACTGAAGTGTGCTTGGGCTTAGTGAAAACACGCCTGTGGAGAAGGTGAAGACACTTCAGAGCACTTCCTCTTCCCGCCTTTGCTCGGATCAGGTGACGGCTGTTTGGTGCTGATATGGTGGGAGCACAGAATCTAGGCTCTTGATTACAGAAGCATTTGCTGGTTTTCCTCTAAAAGACCAAGAATTAACATAAAATGTTGGTTACTGCCTGGTAGTACAATCAATTTTAGAGTCTGAGCTCTCCAGTGCTGTGTTTCCTAACCTACAACAAAATACAAAAAAAAAAAAACAGTGCGGGTTGTTAAGGAATGCCTTTTTTAGAGGATGCAAAAACAACTAGGGTAACCATTCACCGGCTTAAGTCCCCTTGGAGCCTCTATGGGATCATTTGGAATATTAAATTCAAGGAAAGGATAAGTAGGGTGATTCATCTTGAGGTTCGATTATGATCTTTCGCAATTCCTAAGTGATGCTGCCATTGGAGTGCAGGGTACCCCTTTTTCAAAACAAATAAAAATGTTGCTGTGCATCATACACTATTTCAAACTGAGCTACGGTGGATTTGCAAAGTACATAAGTTTGTTATACGAAGTTCCAGGAATACTTGAATATCGGCAATTTATCCGTGGCTCCTACAGAATTAAGATAATACGACAGGTTTTAGTCTGATTAAGGCACAACGAGGTACATATGTATGTAAAGGGGAATTAAACGTAGGGTTTGATGTCAAATATAAAATAAAACGCATCAATTTTAATATTCTGTCAATAAATTGCTTATAAAATTTCCGTTATAAAAATTATATCTGAGGTGGTTCAGTCCGAATTTGGCGACACGTTCTCAGCTTAGCGACTGGAATCTTGGCGATAACACCAGTTTGTTGGCTCCCAAAGCGACAATCGGTGCCATCTTATTTCTGAAGACCTGGAGCTTTACCTATCGTTACAGAAAATGGTTGAAAAGTGTACGATCGCACGATACATTTAGTGTAGCATACCTGAAACGGAGTGCATACTGACTTGATTTCTCAACAAGTCTGTTGTGTAACTCACTGTATGACTCGTAGCGTCGTCTTGTCGAAACCACCGGGACTTGACTTTTAGAAAACAAATAGTCCGTGAATATGGCCAACCTGCTGAAAACAACGACGAATCGATTCGTCACGATCTTTACGTACGATTGCTATAGCCCCCCGAATGTACGTGTTGGCTATGGTGTAACGGATTGAATATCATCCACCTACGTAAACTCGTATTCAAATTGGCGAGTGGTGTTGACAAAAGTGGTTGGGATAAGTCGATTATGCTTACTATTGTAAGCATCAAATCGAACGAAAGTCATTTCTTACAGAAATCTGATTTCGGTAACACACCTAAACAACTTGTAGACGCTGTTGTGGTGTGAGCCCCTCCAGGGGCCTTCCAGTAGTTTTAACTGAAGTGAGGTCAAAGGAATCCAATCCAAAAGAACACATAAACTCATAGCCCTCATGCCACGTAGAAATAAAAAGTCACATAGTCAAAAAATAAAGAAGTCTCCACTTTGTTTTGATTGTTGGTTCATTAAAATCAACAAAAATTACTGTTTATTGACTTCTGAAGATTGCTCCCTCTATGTATAATACATCGGTTCTTAGACAAAAAGATTAAGACTGAATCAGCCAGCACCAATAATCATTTCTTAACGAAAATCCTCGAAAAAAAAATCCTCCGATCAAATCGCTTAATTTAAACAAAACAAATTCCAATTTGACTCATCATTAATGAATGAATTGATTTGATGGCGCATTTCTATGCGCCTGGCATGCCCCCACATTCAGCTGCAAGTCAGCTAAACACAGGACTTTAGGTTTCCGTTTGTGATTCCTTTGTCTGAGCGCGTTAATCTGAAACTTTATGAAAACTGCTTCGATTCGACTGAATCGACAGAAATCGACGTGGCGTCCTATTCCGATTGCGGGCAATATTAAAACACACAGTGAACCGATTTCTCTACAGTCCTCACATCGATGAACTCCCTGTTCGAGCACAAACATTGACTAAGCTTACCACAATCGCTTGGTGCCGTGAAACCCTCTTATGCCCGGGGCGGGCGGGTAAGCTTGCGTTGTGCTCCCACTATTCGTCTCCCCTGCCGCAGTGAATGAAGTGTACCCTCAGAACAAACAAAACGCTCGATTTCGATTATGAATTTTCGAATGTAATTGCCCAAAACGCCCCGAAACAAGAGCACACATACCCGCTCTCGCACACACACAGAACGTCATGCGAAATTGGTAAAGAACCATTTCCGCTTAAGCCCGAGATAGGGGAGGTTGACAACTGGCGATGGCGTTGGCGTTGGCATCGGTGGCGGTACCAGAACGTTTATGTTGATCGCTTTTGCGGGGGAGGAAGGAGATGAAAAACAACGGTAACGGGGACGAAGACAGCAGCGACAAACGCCGGAGTGGCAAGGAAGAAAAACTCATCCGAACGAGTAGAATCCTCCGCTCGCTCTCTGCCAAAGAGCATAAAGGTAATCATATTACCTCGATTCGAAATGAATTCATAACTAAATTTTCCTCCTTCCGTCATTGTGCAGCAAAGGCGGTGGCAACGGCACCAGCTCCAGCTCCAGATCCAGCACCGGCTCCGGCACCGGGACCGACATAGCCAACGACAAAGGCGGCGGCAGCAGCAGCAGCAGCGAGCTCTCCCTCGGTCGGCTATGTGTTTCCATCGTCATCCACCCCTCGAATGGTTGGGGGTGGGGGGCGAAAAAATTACGGTAAACTTTTTGTTTCCTTACGTTTCAACACCTTCGGGCGATTTCGTTTTCGTTTTCGTTATCTCTGGTGAAACCGGGCCGGCATTCACAGAAGACTGCGGCGGCGGTGGCCGTGGGACGGGGTGGTGTACTTGAAGGTGCAGGTATGGTTGAGCTCCTGCCAACGCATACGGAGATACACATCCGAATGAACGTAGGCTTTGGGGCAACCCAATGTAAGAATAAATATTTGGGATGCTATTTTCAAGAGCAGGGCGGGGAATGAGAGCTCTCACCCTCCCCACCGTGTAAACGCCCAGAGGGCGGTAGGTAATTGTTTTTCTTTACCAATTTCTGCTTTTTTTTGCGTTTCCTTCCATTTTTTCGGTGTGTCCTTTGTTTGGATTTGGTTCTGCTCTGGCAAATAAGTATTTCTCTTTCCATGTTCTCCCCATGGTCCTACGCTCCTGCTGCTGGCTCATCTCTCAGCCCAGTCCCCCTTCGCCGCACAGGAACTAAGCCACCGAGGGAAGGGATAAATTGGAGAGATGATGGTGCAATGATGAAAGTTGGGTCAAAGTTTGTCCGTTGCTTTGTATCTGTGTGTTGTTCTTCTTGTTGGTGTTTTTTTTTTTGTTTTTCTCGTCGGATTATGATTTGACAGAAAGAAAAAGAAAAACAACTGAGTGGAAGTGGAAAATCGAGGAAATGCCATTTGTATCTAGAGGATTTGGAAGAAAATGAAGGAGAATCATGATCGGAATCCGGTATAAGGGCAAACTATCTCTCAGATTGCTGAGCATTTGTATGCGCCACCTGCTGACAAATCATCTCTAGTTTCAGCTTAAGGGGTGTCCCTCACTTAGAGGCCGCACACAAATGGCGGAGCATATTGCTGATAGAACTTGATTTGCACTGATTATCCTTTTCACATGGAATATTAAGTCAATGTCAGGCATGCAGGTTTGCGGCGGATTAGGGAGTCTGAAATTGACTGCTTGATGAAAGACCAACTACAAATGTCTTTGGGAATTTATGAAACCTCGATTCGACCGCGTTTAGATGAATCGGTTGACGCCAGAGACAGAGCCTGGCTTGTTAGGATTTAAGGATACTACATCTACATGAGATTGCGTAGATACGAAATGAAAGGCATCGCAATGATATAGTTTTGCCGAAAATTCTAGAAAAATTCCCATTTATAACTTGGCTGTCATCAAAGAGCGAAACTGGCGTAAAGTGGATTGCTAAAAATTTGCAAATTTGTGATGAAGGCCGAAACTCCGATGTCGGAGAGTGTGATCTACTCAATTGGACCACCAGGAACAAGGAGTCCAACTTAGAAAACGTAAAGCTCATAGTTGAAAAAGGCGCGGACGAACAGTCCACGGAAATGTTCAAAGTATTTGAAAATGAAATACTTGAAGAGTTTAGGGTTTAGATTCCTTAACATCGCATATACGATTTCTTATGATGGCGTTTGGTGTAAATGCCTGAAAACGTATGTGAACCTTCGGAAAAGCGTTGTTTCAGGCCAGTTTTTTGATTCCTACACTGCAACAGATGCTTGAAATAAGTGAAGAAGTTCAAATTAAGCCGCATTTCCTGTTTTTCGGTATCAAGGCTGTTTGCGAGAGTATGCAAAGAACTTGTAATATAATGTCATGTTTAGTTTTAAAATTCCAAGCTCGGACTCTGAGAAATAACAATTGAGCTCTCTCTCGATCTTTCTGATCAATTAAGAACTCGCAGAAAATAAGAATGTCAAAATGCTTTCATATAAAGCGACAGTGTGACTTTTTTCAACATCATACTGTGGATCTCACAGCTTTAAGGCACTGCTATACACTAGGCACGCTGCTATACACTAGTTTATATGATACACATATGGGTCATACCCGACAGGTTCAATCAAATCTGCGACATGCGCTTAATCAAGGCTGGCCAAAATAATCGCCCTGATCAGCAATTTTTTTAAAGAAAAACGGGACAATTACTCCACGAACCTATAAAGCATGTGGATGTAACGGTATTTCAACATTCACTTGAGGATTATTATCACTCCAAATCAACAGTTTGCTCATTTTGTAAGCGTTATTCAGCTGTCAGTCTATAAACTTTTTAATGCCAAACCACACTTAAAATAAATCACTTGATAACTAACAAAATGACTTCCAGTTAATATAGTGTTGCCAACTTAAGGTTCTATGTTTCTGAAAAACACCTGTTACTTATCAACAATAACACAACAGCTTACGGCTGCACGGAAACATTTTCTTGTGAAGTAAAGTCCATCTGTAATCTTTGTTTTGTGCTTATTTGTGTTTTTTGAAACCAAGCCAATTGGCTTTTGGGTTTTTTTTTCACAAGGCGTGATCTACCACCAGAGAAGGGAAAAACGGTTTATAAGGCCAAAGCGGATTATTCGAAAGATTCAAAGCCCCATGTATCTGGAAAAAGTGTTTGCCTAATTTTTATGTTTTTCGAGGAAAATACGACAAAAAACATTTTTATATTGGGCGTACAAATGAATTCCGTCCGTTTTTGTGTTCAAACAATGCTGGTTTTTTTAAAATAGGACGGAATACATTACTCAAAGTGTTGTTCCTTGGAAGCAACTAACTAACTTTTCCCATAGCTCTGATAATTTTCAAATAATAATAAATTGAGTCGCACGACAGCCCTCAAGGGACCAGGGCCTAGCTTCTACATTAACTACTCGTGTTGTGCGTGCTATTGTCCTCTAACGAGTAGAAGGGACCTACAGTTTTTGCTGACTCCGAACGGCGAGATTTGAGAAGCTTTTCATAGATAATTGATATTCTTTGAGTGCTGTCAGCAACTCGAAAGAGCCGGTGCCGTGAAAAATTCGAGGTGTCCCGTCCGGGAATCGAACCTAGACTTTCAGCGTGGGGGTTGACGCACTTATCTCTACGCCACGGCGACCACTATAATTTTCGAATACCATTTCTAAGAATGAATCCTTAGGCCTTTCTTTGATTTCTTCAAAATACCCGTACCGTAACCCTCCAAATCGTCGGAAGGAGCAAGTTCGGTGGAATACGACGGGTGGGGTTAGATCTTCATTTTAGAGTGTCCAGGATGTTTTTTGACCGCTACAGTCACGTGGGGCTGAGCGCTATTATGTTGCAAAATTACCTTTTTATGCCTTTTGTTCGTTTCTGTCTATGTTGAGCAGCAATGCACTGCTCAAAAACATTAGTTGTAGTCGATAACGTTTTTCATCAATGGTTTGGCCTAGTTTTAGCAGATCATAGTGCCCCACATAGAGCACCGCCTGGTCCCAGCACATGCAGAGAATGGCTTTTGATCAGTGGATGTATTTCTTTGGCGTCGATGTAGACAATGGTGGAAAGGATTCACCAGGATTTGTATTGTATATTTTTTTCTTGGGGTTATCGTAATATAGTACCCTTTCCTCCCCGTTCACGATCCAGTGCAAGAATCCCTTCAAACGAAAACGCACTATGATAATTGCAACGAAAAGTTATTTTGATAGAGTAATATGACAATTATGTGCAAAACAAAATATCGGCCAAATGCTCTAGACGACTTCGGTAGCTTTTCTCTCTCCTATGGTCCATATTTTCAATGACTTTGAGACATAATTCAGGTTTAATGACTCTAATATGCCGAATTATCTCATCCTTTAGCTCTTGAATTTTTCTTGGCTTATTGAAGCACACTTCTTCTTTCAAAAGAAGTTTAATGGTGAGATAAGATGGCCTTTGAATTTCTCGCGCAAGAAAGTCATTGTTTCGTTGATCGTGTGACAAGTGGCTTCATCCTAATTGAAGCACATATTGTCCATATACCCAATTTCTGGCCACAAGAAGCCCATTATCATCTCGCGATAGTGAACATTATTCACGGTAACTGATTAGCCGCCCTCATTTTTCGCACCAAACAGTCACCTTTTGTGGATGCACGGGCTGTTCAAAAGCCACTCGCGGATTCTCATTTGTCCAAATGCAGAAATTCTGCTTGTAGAGAGTCCATTTTGTCGATTATGCTGAAAAAAAAATAAATCACGAAGTGCGCGGATGGCATTTTGATTTGAATTCCCATTTTCGAAAAAGTCTGAATGGTGTCCCTCTCTATGATTGAATTTGTTCAACACTGTAAAAAAGAAAGTTGGGCAAAAAAACTTGGCGTTAAGGTGTTACTCACAATTAACATCTTGCATTATGGTTGGACCACTCTATAGTAACACATATTCGCATCAGTATTCGGTCCGTTCCTTTACTAGCTGATACTCCACTTTGGGCCCTTATTTTGGGAGATAGTAGGCTAGTTTGAAACATTGCCTAAAATTACACACTTTTCTCGCACTATTTCTGCTTCTGCCATTCGTCCTTTTCAATCTCTTCGGTGTATGTAGTTTTTGATTTGTTCGAAGCAGTCTTTCTTTTGACATTTTGTTGAGGTGATATGTATCCGTTCACAGGTTGTAAAAGTTTCACAGATATAAAGGGTGAAAATCGACTGAGAGATGCAAGTTCTTATCCGCACAGCTAACATTAATTCAGCTCACATTCTCCTATCTCCTTCTTTTTTTTATTTGAATTTACTTACCTCTACTTCATAAACATTCGCCCTCCCCAAAAAAATTCAAACATCCCAAGTGATCCTTCATGTAATCGGCCTTTCAGTCACAGTTCGACGGAGTGCTGGCACAAATGAACGATTTCCACGAGATCTATCAAACATCTCATGTGGTTGCCATATTTCGCGTAATCTTTCACCGCAGCTTCCACCACCACACCGCCCGCAGAGATAACAAATTACTCAATAAGAACCTTTCACCTTGCGCTGGTGTCGTCGTCGTCGTCGTGGGCGACATGCAGAACGATGAGCAAGAGTCCTGGAACTCATTTTCCGAATTAAACGTGCATTTTTCACTCTACCCCACAAAACAAAAGGATCCATTCAATCCTTATCACCTTTCCACCCACGACCGCCGCCCGCTTGGTCACCAGCACCAGGAGCAGGCAGCAGGAGCGAAATGAATAAAAGATTCTCATCTGTAGGGAAAGACTATTTATTTAACCGAGTGAAGGAAGAAGAATGGCTCATTGCGTTGCCAACCAACCCCGGCCCGAACTGCCATCCATTTATTTCGAATTACATTCATCGGTGATGTGGATGATGGTGGTGGCGATGGCGATGGCGATGGTGATGGCGCTGCAGCGGCAGCCGTACAAGTACACAAGTATCGCTGTGGGAGTTTTTGCCAACGGTCCCCCGGGAACCATGTCAAACAAGGCGCATCTGTTATCATCTCTGCTCCTGTGCCGTGTGCGCAGCGTGGTGTGTGTGCGCGCTATTCCGCCCATAAATCGACTTGTAATTGTATCTAGTGTGTACTCAAACTGTGCACACAACAGTTACAAGTTCTTGTTTTTTTTTCCCCGTTGTTCTTGTGTGTTGAATGGCGACCCCTGTTGTTCTGGTTGTTACCCTTTATTTTGGCCGCTTTTGGGTTTTCCACTTCGCCAGAGGACGACCCTTCTCTCCGAAGGGAATAAAAATTAAAATACAATCATCTCATGCGAGAACATATGACAGAGCAATATCGGACAAGTGTCCTCGGGAAGAGTGGATGGCGATGGCGCCCGGCTGGTTGCGTTCTGTTTGCTGAAAAGAGCCCTGACTTCGACGATGTAAATCAAATCGTCAGATAATCGTGTTACAAAGGCAACCTCACTCGCAATCGACTGCCAGACGATGCGAGTGATGTGGACGGAGCACAGCGCAGCGCATCCTGGGACTGGTTTCGTTTGATATCAAATCCACCCCAAAGTTAATGACAGATATTTGCCGTGCGTCGTCTTCGATCGGTTTTGCCGTTTACATTCTGGAGGTTTTTTTGTGTGTGTGCTTTGTGTGCAATTCCGTCTGCTGGAGAGGCAGCAATCATCACGGCAGGAGGGCGAGAGTGAGGACACTGGGGTGGTAGTCTGTCACTCTGTTTTTCTTTTCTCCCCTAGCCCGAGGGCAGGAGCGCCGCTTCGCATACACACTCTTGATGGAAGTTGGCACACCCCTAAATTGGGTTAGAATGCTATTTATTGCATTAAAGGCAAATTGCGGAAAAATTAGCGGCTGATTTTGGGATCATTTAATTACGCCGAGTTGCTTTGACCCTCGCCGATAGTTGCCTTTCCGAGTAGGTTTGAGACTGCGACAGGGACATTGTGGACGAATCTGACATGACATAATTCGATTTGTTTGTTCATACAAGAGATATCTCTGTTCAAACTGTTTTGTGTCAGAAATTCGAGACGAGATTTAAATCTGACTATCCGAGTGGCCTGAGTAGGAAGAGGTTTAGAGTCCCTTTTGAGAATCCCGTTGTTCAAAGTGATGTCAACAGGAAACAACAGTCCTCTGTATATTGCGTTCAACAGTTATAGACGTGTAAACATGGAGTTCACAAACGCCGAAATTCGCGCTATTTTAAAGATTTCCTTCGTTAAAGGCAAATCCGCTAGAGAAACGTTCCGTGAGATTAATGGTGTTTTGGGGGATGGAACTCTATCACTTCGAACCACGGAGGAATGGTTTCGACGATTCAGAGCCGGTGAAAACTACACCATGGATAAGCCAGCCGGCTGTTACGACGAATACCGATCGAATCATGGAAATCATCGAGTAAGACCGGCATGTGGCATCTCGTGACATCGCCCAGGAGATGGGAGTTAGTCACCAAACCATTTTAAACCATCTGCAGAAGGCTGGATACAAAAAAAAGCTTGATGCTTGTGTGCCGCAAATCGCGTCAAATCGCAAAAGAACCTTCTGGCCCGAATCAACGCCTGCGATATGCTGCTGAAACGGAGGGAACTCGACCCATTTTTGAAGCGGATGGTGACAGGCGACTAAAAATGGATCACATACGACGACAATATCAAGCGAAAACGGTCGTGGTGAAGGCCGGTGGATCATCCCAAACAGCCGGGATTGACGGCCAGGAAGGTTTTGCTGTGTGTTTGGTGGGATTGGAAGGGAATCATACACTATGAGCTGCTCCCATATGGCCAGACGCTTAATTCTACCATCAACTGCGAACAACTGGACCTCTTGAAGCGGGCGAAGAAGGGTGTAGTGTTCCACCAGGACAACGCCAGACCACACACTTCGTTGATGACTCGTCAGAATCTACGAGGGCTCGGATGGGAGGTTTTATCCCATCTACCATATAGCCCGGACATAGCGCCAAATGATTATCACCTGTTCCTGTCCATGGCGAATGCCCTTGGTGGTGTGAGTTTGAACTCAAAAAAATCTTGTGAAAAGTGGCTGTCAGAGTTCTTCGCAAATAAGGAGGGGGGTTTCTACGAGGGGGGTATTATGAAGTTGCTGTCTAGATAGAAATAGATTATCGAACAAAACAGCGCATATTTGAACTACATAAATCCGATCACTGTAACACTTCTTATGAAGCATTAAATGAAGAGCAAAAAAGCGGAAGGGAGATATTTGATAACCTTATATTATGCAACGGAGATAGACATATCATCCAAGTCGATACTTCGAACTGTTTGCTTTAATATTCCTTCGCGCATTTTGGACAAATGTTTCCCAATTCTGTACTTTAACATTGCCGCTAAGTGAAATGAATCTTTTTCCAAAAATTGTAAGCGAGTTCCTCTATAATGGTAGAAGATATACATTTTTAGGATTGAGTCTGTCAGACGCCTTTCATCACCCTTTATGTTCCACAAGTTTCTGACATCTACACGTTGGAATGGTACACCAAGCTTCTTTTACTTCCATTTCCTTCTATAGGTTATCGATGCTTGCGGCCGCTGTAGAAGATGCAAAAGGCGCTAAATTGGAAAAGTCCCAAATTCTTTTGTCTGTTGGAGAATATACACTTTTTTGTCTTACACCGACTGGACATTTTGGGATCTTAGATTTTGGGGATCTTGGATTTTAGGGATTTTGCGTAATTTCGAAGCTTCGCCATTGCAGTTAGTGGTCGCCGTGGCGTAGTAAGTAAACGCTGATACTCATGTTCGATCTGCGGACTGAACACCTTGAATTTTATATACGGCACTACCTCTTTCGCGTTGCTGTTATTATTAAAAGAGTACTAACTTTCAACTAACTGGTCGCCGTGGCGTAGTGGTAATTGCGATGACCGCCACGCGGAAAGTCTAGATTCGATTCCCGGACGGGACAACTTGCATTTTTTCACAGCACCACCTCTTTCGAGCTGCTAACAACACTCTTGGAGTATCAATTGTCTATGAAAGCTTCTCAAATTTTGTAGTTCGGAGTTGGCAAAAAACTGTAGGTCCCTTCCACTCACGAGAGGACAATAGCACGCACAGCACGAGTAGTTGTTGTAGAAGCTAGGCCGTGGTCCCTTGTGGGCTGTAGTGCCACTCAATTACTGTAATTACTACATACTGTGTGTGTGTGTGTGTGCTGTCGAATTTATTCTGCATATTTTTACAGTTTTAAGAAAATTTTATAAAGATTAAGCCTTTTAGAATTTGTATTGAGTGACCACAGACGTAGCTTTGGAAGTCTGGTCTTAAGTTTCTAAATGTCTAAAATCTTAACGAAAAAAAGTACAATTCTTCACTCAACGAGGGTGCAAACAATCGAAACTGCTATTATTGGAGCAAACGAAAGCCATAAATGTTCGAGGAAGTTTTCACAAGATCTACAAGATTCGGGCAGAATTACAAAATCCAAAGTTTTGCAAATACCGAAAACCTATAGGTGAAAATACGGAAATTAAAAAATTGTACTAATTCAGGAAACATTAATAGTCAGGCATTCAGTATAATCTCGCTTCCTTCAGTATGTCGTTTCTTACATCCAACTCACAAAGATGTGGTCTCCAGTTAAATGCCATCATCGGGCAGTATTGCTTTTAAGATGAGGAATGAACACTATTGCCTTCAATTGTTTTAGGCGCTAAGTAATAATTTTTAACTTTTTAAATGTCTTACATTCATACATATATTTTCATGCTGTGTTGTGCAAGACTTCACCTTGTGGAAGCAACACAAATTGAGAGGCGTTAGTTTTACAGAGATATCTACAATACAATTTATCCACCGCCATCATGTTATACAATAATGAAACTATTGGATTATATTCTCATTTTAATACGTGAAGTCCTCAGTCAAGGGTTACACTGAAATCAATTTGAAGAAGGCCTTCGTTGGTATCTTTAAGCTAAAAGAACAGTTGAAGAGCATTTTGACTGTTGGGTTAGGTTAGGTTAGGCAAGGGGTGTTGGTTGAGCTTCACGTAGACTAACAAGGTCCTCAGTCATACCGAAAACGAAATTTACCTACATGTACATATGTCTGGAGTTTCTTTAGACAAAAGACACTGGAGACTAGTACAAATCTGTCCGACGATCTGATTTGATATCTGCTACATATAGTTTTCTTCTTCAAGGTGGTTTAAACGTGGACCTGCGCCTCCCGAGGTAGTACGGTCCCTCTACAGTAGACTCAAATTCCGCAAGTCAAGTTGGTTGAGATACTTATCCACTTGTGTGTTCTATCTCAGCCGCAGCCATCCTCCTTTACATTGTCGCGATGGCTCAGATTCAAAGACTCGTTGGGCCGGAGCAGTGTTTTTCATCTGCCCTCCATAGCCTGACTGTCTAAAGCATTGTATCCGAAGACGATTGAGTAAGCGCAAGCTTAGGAAATTCTCCTTCTCTCGCCTCCTTCTCTAACCAGTACAGGACAGACAGAAATGACATCTACCCGAATTTCGATTGCAGATCTTCGTTCTGCAATCCCTATACGTATCTGTAGTTGAGTTTGCAGGACTTGTAAGCCAGTACTTTGTCAATACTGCTCATGTGAGTATATCGTATGTGTAAGGAAACGTTTGGATCAGACCATGAATTCTTTGTTTAACGTGGTTTACAGAAGTCTTTGCGATGCTAGTAGTTTTGTGTTGCGACAAACGTGAATGAAAAACTAAAAGAATCCAAAATCGAAAATATCCTGCCAATAGAGTCTTACTTTACTGGTCTGCCTGATCACTAAGCCTGAAGCCGAATAAACAACTGAACTACTCAACTGCATACTACGTCCCTTTATTGAATATCCCTTCAGTTCATGGTTCGTGATGTGCCAAACTTCTACAGCAACTGACACAACCGATCATCAGATATGATTGATCATACATCTCGTCCCTCGATAGTTATTCGAACAGACCGGGCGACTGACCATTCCATATTCACACAAATCAACAGATATCTAATCTCTTCTCTGACATCTCTGTTTCAGTTTGATGTCCTCCCTTCAACAACCAATCGACAGCTTACAAAATCCCAATGAGCTATCACTTGCAGCCGCGTGTCCTCTCCGCACCAGTTCAAGGACGACTGACACCAATACACCATATGCCTCATATGTCACGGCACATGACATCCTCGATATACAATAAAAATGTTCTCTCCGTCAAATGAAGTCGACACCCGCAGTGGGTATCATCGCCTTCGAAATGATAAATCGAATCGAAGGATATACCGCCGCGCCGGCCGGGACTATGTCCACATGTTCACGCAGAAGAGGCCAACCGCCCCTCGAAGGAACCATCCTTCCTCCTTCAAAGCGAACCCATCTACTCGTGGTTGCTGTGAATTGACACTATTACGCCGCACGATTCACACATATTGTGCGGCCAACTACGGGGGCGCTAACACCTTTCACGTCCATCCGTCCATTCGTCCAAAGCGCACAGCAACTCCAACCCCGCCGCGTAGTTGTGCGGCAATAAAAATCACACAGCTGTGCACGGTCACGCCAGTTGATGTATTGTCTGTCCATCCGCTTTATGGACTTCCTCCGTTGGACACAGCGCGAGGCTGCTGCCGCAGAAGCGCTCACACTGCCATCCCGGATGTGAATCGGTTCTGCCGTCATCCGAAAGGTCATTTACGAGTCCAAACGCAAGCGATAATGATGATGATGCGTCGTCGTAGTCGTGCTCGACAGGGCTTCTCCTCTCTCATGCGATGTCTGTTCTATTGATTCGATTCGATTTGATTGATCAGCTAGAGACATGTGTGGGGCAGGCGACGCGGACGTACGTTTCTTCGAGGACGTCCTTAGCGCGCGTCATTAGCTTTAATGTTTCATTTTGTGTTCGCCCCGCATGCGATGCCGGCGTGTCCTTGCAACGTTCAAGGAAATCAGTGCGATTAGGTGGCATCGCCGCAGCAAGTGATAAACAGGACGACACAACCCAGTCCTGGCACGCAATCCTTTCTCGGCCACACTCATCTGGTTTATTAAATATTAACACACAATTTGTGCGACCGAGGCTCCGGGTGTGCGTGCCATTTCACGATTCCCGCACTGGCCACCAGCCATCAGCCATCAGGCCGTCGCCCATCAATGTCCGTGTCTAACACAACAAAGGACACGATAATAGGCAAGATGATTACATGCCATCCGCTCCGTGGTCTGAGCTGTGATCTGGCACAGACAATAATTTATTTATTTGCACTGGTCCTCTCGCCTGCTCGTGTTACTGCCGACGACACTAAGCCGACGTCATACGGCCAGGTCGGGCTTCCCTCGCTCACTTATCGCCCTGAAACAATGGCGTTCATTGTGGATTCATACGCTCCGTGTGGCAGGCAGTTTTTCGCCTTTGATGGGTGCGCACTTTGGAGAAACTCAATTTTGCACCAATCTAGGCGATGATGATGCCTAGGTCGTACGTGGCGTAGGAATTTTGATCACGATTCCTTGGGATGGCTTTCGGTGCGCTGCAGATAAACACATCTATTCGGGGGCGAAATGAAAGGCATTTCAACGTCGGAATGGTCTTGTTGAAGTCTATGCTAGCCAATGCGGTGGGCTGGGGATGGAGGATGTTATTCTTTCCTCGTGGCTTTTAAATGACAGCTGCGAAGCGCCGCTAAGAAGAAACCTCAATGGGATTTGAATTTCAGAAGGTCCTTCCATATTTACAGGGAGTAAAAATTTAATCTTAAGCTTTGTTTACTCCAGAGATGTGTGCTTCCTAAGAGGTGTAGGAACATGATGGGGTTTGAAATAACGCGTAATCGTAGGCACTGTGCAGATTTGGATGGCAATTTCATCAGAATGTGTCACTAAGTCTAAAAACCACTTTCTCCATCGAACATGTTCAAGTACCTTTCAAATGCAATCGAAAAAACGGCAATTCACTTCATTAGTCACAGTCATTTGACAGGAGCAATTGGAATCGACATCCAATCGTTGCTGCGTTCAGTGGCACATCTGTTTCCCGCTTGTTGTTTTTTAATAGAGTAATTACTCCACAAGTTGATATTTTTTTGTGTAACAGTTAACTGTGCTCTCCCAAGCGGCAGCAGTAGCAAATCAGGCAATAGTTGCAGCTTTTGCTTGAAAAAATCGCCTGACGGCAAAGGTTATGCTGTGGCGGACGTAATTACGGTGTAGGGGCGTGTTCGTAAATCAATCAATGATTTATATAATTAGTTGTGATGCCAATTACTTTTCACTCAGTGTTGAAAAAAAAAGTGAAAACTGATGCTGCATGATGGAACGGTTTGAAGGGAAATTTTATTTGATTTTTTTAAATATTGAATGATTCATCGTGAGGTTCAATTTAAAATGTCAAATAAAAGACATACAATTGAAAGTGGGTTCAAAATGTTTCCTATCGTCCTAAAGAAGAATTTATGGCATTTACTCTTAGCAATACGCAATTTTTTTCTGCTGACTTTGACTTGAAATAAAGAAGTGACTCTTGTATGTACGAAGTGTCTGTCGTGGGTATAAAGACTTTCCCAATACAAACTAGAAACATATTTATATCCTTTCCTAATATAAATGTCTTTCTAGTCTGTATTGGGAAAGTCTTTTCAAACGTTTGCGACTTACACTAAAAAACAGCGATTGCTCTTGGAGGAATCATTTGTCAGCTTGATATGTAAACGAACAGCAGGAAGTGTTGTACCTCAAGTTTGTGGACTACAAATTGTTTGTCTAAAAACTCGTTCTGTTTGTGTCGTTAGAGTAAAAGTGGAAATGTAGCGTTCGATATCTTTCGGAGTTACATCCACCTTTTGACCCAAGGGATTTTTGGAGCATGTAGTTATAAGTGTTTTCTTATGCTACGTCGTAAGCTCATCAGCTCCTACGTCCAAGGTCTTAGTTCGGCCCTCGACGTGGAACTTCACTATTTTTATATATTTTTACGAATTTCTGTCATTTGGATTCGACATTGAACCTTAGGTCCTGTGCACTGTAAGCAGCTTAAAGAACCTGACTGGTAGTGACAGCTTGAGCAGAGGCTGGTGCCAAGGGAAGTCAGGAGGCCCTGGAACTTCGGTATCAGCCTGTTCGTGCGGTAGGCCCCTTTATTGTGAGTATCTTCTGTAAGCTTCTTAAAATTAATTTCTCGTTTTTGTCTGAATGTCTGAAATTATTCCACAGAGTAGCATGTTTGCAAAATTGGAAAGAACGTTAAAACAAGTATATTGCGACCACTTCGACACTGAGGACAAAACAAGCTGTCAATGGGGTACTTGTGATTATTGAGAAAGAAGCTGCTAAGGTGGGCCTTGCAGTAAATGAGGCTAAGATGAAGCACATCTGTCTACAAAATTTCCATCAGGTCCATCAGTATCAACGCCTTGGCCAAAACTTCTCTGTAAACAAATACACCTACAGGGAGGACGTAGACACAGAGATGTGATGCAGGATAACTGTTTCCAACAACTGTGTATTACATTGCCAGTCGAAAAATAAAGTCCTTTTGCAAAGAACCAAACTATGTTTTCATAACACCTTGATAGTACCAGTTCTGTTGTTTGGCGTAGAAGCATGAAAAATATTAAATGAAGATTATAAAATTCTTGGTAGCTTGAGAAGATTGAAAAGCTATACAGGTTGTTCAGTGAAGGCGACGTCATAGTCAAACGAATTCGAATGTGTCTACTAAGTTCTAGATCCTGTGGAGCGAATGCACGCTAACGTTCTGCACCGGAGAATTTTTGAAGCAAACCCCGAGAGGCACTTAGTTAGAGGACGCCATAGACTCAAATGGTGTACCCGGCTAAAGAGAAACTTCATCCTGTTGGGTATATGAAGCTGGAGACGCCTAGGCCAAAAACGAGGCAGTTGGGGAGGCATTTTGACTAAAACTCAGATTCACGTGAATCTGTAACCCCAAATTAAGGAAGGGACAAATTGAAGACTTACTGTTTGCTGATGATTCAGGAGACTTGCATGTTTGGTTTCACTCTCCAAAATATTATCTTTCAATAGAAAGCATTTAAGTTTGACGTATCAAGTAGTCAAGTTCGACGATTTATTCTTCCCGCACACTCTTAAAAGCATAACTTTCTGTCAGAAATATAACGTTTAAAAAAAACAAATCTGCAAGCGTCAACACATCCTCCCATTACTTGACATGAACACGAACGAAACTCGTCAGCCATCAAATCACACAACACATGTCCAACTGCTTGTCTCGCATAAAAATTCCAATCAATTTCGGTTTGCGACTGCGCCTTTGGCCAGCAGACGCATGTCGTTCGCTCTAATGAGCCTCGAAGGAGCCAAACCAAATTACTTTTCGTCGCAGAACATTTAATTCGTTTAATGTTTCGAATCTGAGCGATGCCTATCCGCAATTACAGATAATTTTGCGAGTTATCCCAAAAGGAAGAGCACCATAGCATTCGTACGCGACCGGGTATCTGCGTCTCTGTCTCACGATAAGTTTCGCACATCGAAGCGGTTGGATGCGGCTTGTGTGGTTCCACCTACGGAGGCGGTCTAATGGGGTACACGCTTCACTGGCGGATTTCATCTTATTTTATGCAAATGAATCGTCGAAATACCACTTCTGGAGGGATGAATGGAGTGTCTATTGGCTGTTGATGAGGCGAATTTCGGTTTCTTGCCGCGGAGATAAGGTATCCATCCGGCGTTGTAAATTGCCATGCATTTCTGTGTGAGTTTATGAGTGCGAGCGATGGTATGCGTGAGCGCGTTGGCATGGCCGTGGTGGGGAATTTGCATAAATTTCGACTCATTATGGCGTTGGTTACTAGATGTTAGATGCGTTTGTTGTTAAAGAGGAGTGTGGCTTTAAGTTTTGGAGTTTTGGATTTGTTTGTGGTTTGAACAAGATATTTGCGATACATTTTGGGTTGCGAGCTTTTCTTTAGCAAAAATTACAATTTTCGTATGGGCACAGATGTGTTGTTGTTAAAAGATATTTAAAAAACATGTCAATCGGAATTTGGACAATTTAAAAAAAATGGGTGTTCCACATCGAAAGGCGTTAACTTAAGCGCCGACCTAAGCTACAGTTGTGTTCATAAAAATAGCAGTGCTCCTCAAAAAAGACAAATAATTTTCTATTAATTCAAATCGTTTTATTATTTTTTCAAAAAACGTATACAAAAGGAAAGTTCAGTCTTAACAGGTATATCACAAAATAAACGTTGTTCATAACTTTTAACTATTTTTTTTGGTTATATTTTTCGCAGTTGTTCATAAAAATAGCAGTGTTTAGAATTATGCTGTGCCTAGACAACAGAAATCAATGAAACAATATGAAATCATTATTATGTACAGCTTACCATTAGCACTTTGTAGCAAAGCCTTTGTTTATTATCACTCCGCTGCATCTTCGTGGCATTGAGTCCACCAGGCTCCGACATCTCTCAACTGGTATAGCTTCCCATGAGTCTCGTACTTCCTCCCACAATTCCTTGGCGCTTTTTGGTTTGGCTTCATTGACAGCATTTTTAACATCGCCCCACAAGTTCTCAATGGGGTTTAGGTCAGGGGGATTGTGCTGGCCACTCCATAACGGTTATTCTTTTTTTATTAAACCAAGATTTTGCCCGTTTTGACGTATGTTTTTGGTCATTATCTTGATAATATACCCAAACTAGTCGAATTTCCTCCTCGGCATATGGCAGCATAACCTCTTCTAAAATTTTAAAGTACTCAGCACCGTCCATTATACCCTTGATTTGATATATAGGCCCAACCCCATTATATGAGAAACAGGCCTAAATCATTAGTTTTGCTCCTTGATTATTTTCTTCATTCTTTGGTCTTCTTACATATTCCCGACGACTCTTGGACCCAAATAAGACCATCGTCGCTACATAGGATATTCATTGGATATTCATCCATTTCGCCTTAGGCCAATCTTTGTGAAACTTTGCGAATGCCAATCTTTATTGCACATGCTGTTTTGTCAAAAGCGGTACATTTCGCGGGCTTCGAGCTGGTAGTTTAGCCTCTAGAAGACGTTTTCTAACCGTCTCAGCATTCACCGGATGTTGGAGTTCATTCCTTATCTGTCTGGGGCTTATTAAAGGGTTCTCCTTTGCCATGTTGATAATTTTTCGGTCAGTTCGCTTAGCCGTCACTCTTTTTCGACCGCGTGTTTCAGGCCTAGCTTTCCAGTTTAGCGCATTGCTGACCATTTTCGCTGAACATCCTATGATTTCCTGGATTGAAGCATATGGTTTTCCCTCCGAACGCAATTTTTTGATCAAATTCCTCATATCTTCGGTACAGTGTTTTGATCGACTCATATTTCTAACTTTAAAGTATGTTAATAAAAGAAAACATATACAAAAACATTCACTTACCAAACAAGAATACACACATTTTTTTAAACTCTAAACAACAATTTCTGAGACACTTAATGGTAAAACCAAAAAACACTGCTATTTGATGTCATAGATCTTGGCCATTTCGAAACGTTAAAAAAAGAAACTTGCATTCATATGAATGAGCCATCGTTCCTGAAGAGCTAGACATGTTTTACTGATTTTATTTCTTTCTCGTTACTAAAACTTTTACAGAAATCGCTTGTCGGATGCACCAGTCGTGCCTTAAGAATACCTGTTAGAATGTGTATACTTTTCATGTTGGCTCTTTAGTGCGATTTAGGGCTTTCTGAGGCCATAAGCAATATGATATGATGTAGTCAGAGTGGCGCTCTGTCCACTTGATAATAATAGAAACACCTGAACTCGTTTGACTGAGCTAATGGATGGATAGATGGACAGTCTCAGCCGATTCTGCCTTTGCATTTCCATTAATGCTGGAAAATCTACGTACTAAGCAAAGGATGATATTCTGGGGTTTTAGGTTACGAAGCTCCTTTACGCAAGCTATGACAAGCTTGGTGGTAAGGGAATTTCAATGTCTTCAAGACCGTTTGACTGTACAAGAGGTTATTTCCATGTCAGAAAAGTAAATTTGTTGCACAATCTGCGTCGATGGCAAACATTTCTGTTTTAAAGACACTCAGTACGGTGATAGTCATTTTAATTATACTCTTAGTATTTCGCAGACAATTCCCGCTTCCGTGCCATCTTCTGTTTTCGATTCATCAGCAACGATGGAGTGCCTTTGATGAGATCCGGCTTTTGTTAATTCCGCCTGTGCAGTATGCCTTATGCTCGCTTCATTATTTCGTAACTCACAAGTCAACACCAGACGCACGATCTTCCAAGAGTCCGTTCAACTGCTAGCTTCCGCCGACAACATTGACGTGATTGGACGAACACAGCAAGCCGTCAATGACGCGTTTGCTGGCATTGAAGCTGAAGCGGCTAAAATGGGTTTGGCGATAAATGAGGGCAAGAAGAAGTTTATGCTGTTATCGAGGTAGGACACACAAGATCGACGTCTCAGACAGAGCATACAAGCGTCATGGACTTCGTCTACCTCGGTTCCACGGCAAATAGGATTCTACGTAGAATCACTCTTGCCAATTGCTATTTCTTTGGGCTCAAGGGGCAAAGGAGGAAGGACTCAGCTTGCGTATTATAACACCTTGATCGTCCCAGTCCTACTTTTTGGCGCCGAAACCTTGACGTTACTTAAATCGATGAGAAAGGCCTTTGTCTTTTTGAGAGAAAAGACTTGCGTGCGATTTTTGATCCTGTTTACGTTATGACATCTGGAGGAGAATCCATCTCCTCGAGCGTCTTCGGATACAATGCTTAAGATTTCTAATTCATGTAGAGCGCATGAACACCACTGCTCCAGCCAGAGAAGTCTTCGAATCCGAGCCATTGGGACAAAACAACAGAGTACGGCCTAGATGGAGATGGAGTACACAAGCGGAGAAGGACCTTAACCAACTTGGAGTGCGCAATTTGAGGCAGCTGGCGTGAGATCGTGCTACCTGGAGAGACATGTTGGTTGAAGCCCAGGTCCACCCCGGACTGTCTTTGAAAGAAGAATGAAGAGCTCCTCAAATGTCGTGCTCTACGTTCCGTCCTCTTGGGGTAGAACAAAAGCGCGCACAGCCGGATGAAATTTCTGAAGAAGCTAGACCGTGGTCCCTTGTAGACATCCCTTTCTGTCAAACTAAAGCAGACACTGTCACCACTTTCGCGAAGACAAAAGATCGATTTAAGTATTTTTTCATTTGTTTTTATTTTAATGATCTTAATGATTTTTGTTTTTGTCATGTCTCTTAACCTTTACATAATATTTATATTCTCTTCATTATTTCCTATATCTATGTATATTATTTACAATTACATTCACATGAATATACTTTACTTATTTACGTTTTGTTTTTGTTTTATTCTTTCATTTTGTTTTTGTGTATATATATAATTTATTTACTTTTTACAACTCTCTATAAAGGCTTGTTTCTCAATTAAATATTCTTTTTTTTTTTTGTAATTTTGCAGATGAAATGAATTTATATCTTTTTTGAATTTAGAACCAATCGAAAATGTACATGTCGGAAGGAAATAAATAATGTTTTGCACACTACAGCGATTGCGTATAGAGTGGTTTTGTGTGGTTTCTTGCATTCTGATTTATTTCGCGGTATTTATAAAAAATATTTTTCATATTTTATTTTACAATAAGTTAGACATCTTTTAAGTGATTTCTTAAGTTATGTTTTTTTTTTGTTTTATTTGTTTATCAATTCTTTAGCGTCGGTGAAAATCGGTTTCAGACTTTTTTCAAGTTTAGTTTGTTTTGTTTTTTTTTCTTGACTTGCTGCTTAATGTTTTTTATTTACGTGTTTGCGGTTTTCAATTGCGAACTGGATTGAGCATGTGTGTCTTGATATGTTGTTTGATTGGTGTATGGGAGTGCCTTTTTTGGAATGATAGGGGTGTGCTTTTACTATCAGAATTTGAATGACTTGTCGGCGTGGTATTTAAGAAAATGTTAATTTGTTGAAGCACTTCAAAGGGTCACTGTCTTAAAATTTTACATTTCATGATAGATAACCTTTGATTTGAACAAAATTTTCTTCGGCAAAGGTGATTACTTGGTAAAAAATTCATGACTTATGACTCATGTACAGCCATCGGAAGAATTTCTTTCGCCGGTTAATGAACGAAGTTGAAGCTTAACTAAAGTACGCGAAATTGTTGTTTAATGTATGTATCACACTTGAGGGTTTATTGCAGTTTTTTGTAAAAAACAAAACAGAATATTTGTCGAATGCATTTCGGCATTTCCTGTCATTGAAATTCACTGTCGAAGCAGTAAGCCGCCGTTCATTGGAGTATTTCGTCAAAAAACTGGGCAAAAGTCGAAATGTTAAATCTGGATAAATATACATGCGGGTCTATGTTCTCCCTTTCCTTTCACTCGTGCCCTTTGATAACAAATTTAAGGGCTGACATTTTCTGTATTTTTGGTATTTGTAATATTCTTTGTTTTTTTTTATTCAAGTCGGGCTTAATTTTTTTTTTCTTAAGCGTAGAAGATTTTAATGTCTTGACCTAGTTTACGTGCAATAAATGAAAGTTTATACAACAATTTGAATACTTCCTTTTTGAATTTCATGTCATGTATGGGTTTGATTAGTTTATTCTCATGGACAAGTATTTGTGAATGGAAATGCCTTAATTGGTGTGACAATAACGCAACGACGGAGATTTGTAGCGAAAAAACGCGAGATAAACATTTTTTTCTTTTAAAAAAAATAAGTAACAGCAGGGTCCACATAAAGGGTATGTAGTTATAAAGAAAAACAGGAGAGAAGGTAATGGTGCACATTGACCTCAAGAATAATAAGATGGTTAAAAAATGAGCTGGGCAAAACCTGGCATGTTAATGAAAGAGTAAACTTAAGTATCAACACGTCCAAAAGAAGGCTTAAGGGTGAACTGATGAACATTCCTAGAGAGGTGTGTACTACGGGGAAATTCTTAAAACGGAGAAATGCAACTGACTGCAACTAACTCACACAATGGTGAAAGTAAATCCGTTCAGAGGCATCGCAAGACACAAAAGATCGTCCATAGGATTAAAAACAAATTAAACTTCAAAGTGCTTAAAACTTCAAGGTGCTTAAAATTGTTTAGAGAATCGAGAAAACAATGTATTGCTGAATGTCTCATTTTAATAAGGGACCAGGGCCTAGCTTCTACAACAATTACTCGTGATGTGCGTGCTTCTATTCTTTCACGAGTTGAAGGGACCTACAATTCTTTTCCGACTCCGAACGGCGAGATTAGAGAAGGTCTTCGAGACAATAAGTACTCTTTGAGTATTGTCAGCAACTCGAAAGAGATAGTGCCGTGAAAAAATTGGAGTGTGGGAATCGTACCTACCCTTCTGCGTGTAGGTCGACGCCTAACGAGCACATTGTCTAATATTTGTTTTTTTTATTGTAAGTAGATTTATCAGTGAATTCGCACTCAAGTACTCCCCTTTGGCAGAATTCCTTCCATCTCCATCGTCATTGTGCTCGAAAATGACTGGTGATAGTAGTTGCTTACGGTTAAGAACAATTTTCTCAAAATAAACAAACAACTGCTTACCAAATTGTAATCATTGTAATGTCTGTTGATCTAAAGTAACATCATTACATGACCGCATTAAAATTTTAAATCAGAAAATGTGATCATCACATCAATCAATATGTCTGAATTTTCTTTTCGTACAACAGCTCTGTCTGGACAATTTACAAAATGGCGCAAAAAACATTTGATACCGGTCGTTGATTTGCCCTTATTATAAAACTCATAGCTGCCGCCCTACTCTCTATACCTAATATTTTAAGACAATGAGCGGGTGTATCGACACTCCAATTGGAAAAGGGAATTCTCAGGCTCCATACCAAGGATGATGGAGTTTCCCAAAAATAAATTCTTCGTGAAATAAATCACTTCAGTCGCACTTTAAATGAAACTAAACAAGGTGCAACGAATTAAGAACTGGCCAAATTTAAGAGACATATCATTCCAAAAACCCTCCCCAAACATCGATCACCAAACAAATAAATCTTCACACACTATGAAAAATGAGTTTACACAGTTTATCCTTTTATTTAGTATTCGCGCCTTCTTCACTATTCTGCTTAATTAATTTATAAAATATATATTTATATATAATTTTTATTTCTATCAATTTAATTTTGTAATATAAATGTTAACAATAATTTTAAATACAATTCTATTTAGTTTTATTTTCATTTAAATTACTTTCTATCTCTCTCTGTGTGTGTGTTTCGCTGCTGTCTCATGTGGTTTTTGTTTATTTCTTTTGTTGTTGCTGGTTTTTTTTATAAATATACTTACAGTAAAAAATAAAGAAACACACTTGCATTTTATCGATGCAACTCTGAGCATGTCTGAACTTCGCTTTGCCATTCTGTTTTGTTTGTTTCGCTTAAATAAATTTAATATAAATTTCATACGTTGTTATACAACAAATAAATGTGTTATACTTATGCAGGACCTATAGATAAAAATGTACACATGCAATATATTTATAGTTTTCATATTTTCTTTCAGCTTTTCTTCTTTTCTGTGTTTAACATACAATTTACAAATGTCTGATTTTGCGTTTGTATTCTCTGCAGATGCTGTTCAGAAGACGGTCGCACTCATTGCATCAACGACTTCAGCAGAAGCAGAGAATTCGCAAAAGCTTTTCTATATTACCAAACTAAACCTTCGTTTTGTATGTTCTGCGGTTCTGAGAAGTTCCCCGATGTCATGAATTCGGGTGATCCACTGCGGGGGCCCCCACCAATGCCGCCACCGCCACCGCCACCACCGCCATTGCCCATTATATGATCGGGGGGTGGTCCGCCGGCGCTGGCCATGTTCATCGATTGCGGACCGGCTTGATTTAGGAAGTTCGATTCAGGCGTTAGACCGAATTCACTAACCATGGGTATTGGTCCGGAATGATCCATGGGTCCACCTTTTTTTTGAAAGAAAAAGAAAATAAAAAACGATTTGAGTTAGTTGAGTCTGATATTTTCAATGAATTATAAATAAGTGCGTTCATTGGAGAGTGCTATATGCAACTTTATACCAATTTGGGAGGTTTGAGTTCAAAACGTGTGTGTCGACGCAAACACCGAAGGTCTAGGTTCGATTCCCGGACGAGCATTTCGAGTTGCTGACAACACTCAAAGAGCGCTCATTGTCTATGAAAAGTTGCTCAAATCTCGCCATTTTGAGTCGGCAAAAAACTGTATATCCCTTCTACTCGTGAAAGAATGCACAACACGAGTAGTTGTTGTTGAATTTAGGCCTTGGTCCCTTGTGGGCTGTAATGCCACTCAATTATTGTTATTATGTTCAAAACGTTAAAAACCTCGAAGTCTGTGATTCCGAGGAAAAAATAAAACACAGAAACGTGGTAAGATTTGGGAACTTATTTGTAAGTGTTCCCAATTTTCAGTTACATTTGGATATTTCTTGGCTTTTGGTAAATAGGAGGCCTTTTGGATGTTGCACTTTCTGAATTTATTTTTTGATTTTTGTCATTGCAAAAGTTTGAAAGTTTATTATTTTTGATTTTTGGTTTCGTGATTTTTGATTTTTTGAGACTTTTAACATTTGTGATTTTAGACCATAGATGTATTCTTAGGATCTATAAACCTTTTTGATTTTTAAGTGTTTCTGACCCTGGAGTTTCGGGTTCACTTGTTACATCTTGACAATTCGGTCTTATCAACTTTATGGATTCTGTTCTTTCTGGGACCGTTGGTCTTTTTGGGATTTTTTTGGATTCTCTACCTCTTTGGGATGGTGTGCCTTGCAATTCCGGTTTTCTTTTTCGAGGTTTTTGCTCTTTCAGAATTTTGGGTTTTCGAAATTTTACTTTATCTGGGATTGTACAATTTTGGAACACTTGGCATTTTCGGATGCAAATCTTAAAGAATTCTGATTTTGCATTCGGCCTTCACTAGTTAGTTTTGCTTTGGGCTTTTCTGAAATTTGGACTTTCTGCAAGTTTTTCTACGTTTTTGGAAGTTTAACCTATTTTTGTTATCTCGCATTTCATAGGTTCTTAAATCGCATGGTCTTATTATATTCTGGATTCCGGAATTTGTCCATTTCGGACGGATGTTATTCAGGGATGCTTTGCTTTTATTCTGATTTCGGATAATCCGATGTTTGGACTTTTCGGAGCTTTGAATCTCTTTCTATTTCGTGAACACCTTCAAAATTGATTCCTTTGGACCATTGCATTTCTGGCCATTGTGAAATTTTGAACTAATTCTTTTTTTTCTACTTTCGGCCAAATTATTAAATTTTTAGACCACTGGACATCACATATTTTGACTCTACTGAAAAAAGGTGACTCTAGTCATCTCGGGAATGAGGAACTTAATTATACAAGAAGAGATTTCTGAAATTTCGACCACGACCTTTGAACTTTTTCCCGGGAACTTCTTACATTCTAAATTGTCCTTCTCCAATGAGCGCAACAAATAACAATTTAAAGAAAGTTTCTTTTGCAGATAAGAAGACCAAACGCCATGACGTTTATGTATCGTCCAAATGACATTTAATCTCATCATCCATCATTCGTCAACTCTTCAATCAAAACTTACAAACTCACCTGGTGCATTGAATGGCATTGGTCCACCAGGATGTCCCGGGAAAAATGGTGCATCGTGCGGATGAAACGGTGGTCCTCCATAGCCAAATTCAAATTTTCCATCCGCACTAAAGTACGGAAAGCCTGGTGGTCCATCGTCAAGTCCACCTGGCGACAGATTCATTGGGAAACCTCGCATTTTTCGTGCGCCACCAAAGAACGGCGGCCGTCCCATGCTGGTGATCTGCTTCATTCGACGCTCTTTTGATCGTTTATTCTGGAACCATACCTGCAATAAAATTTCAAAAAAATGAAACGATTATAGAGGACACGCCACACACAGGACACACTAAACTGAGCAAATTGGGTGAACCGCAATCAAGTGGAACGTCACTCTCTAAAGGCAGCCATGCCACAAGTCGTAGAAAAACAGACCACATAGGTGCTGCAGGGACACAACCAACACTGCCCAGAGAAATTAACCCATAAACAGTTCCAATAAAACAAAATCAGGGCACGCCGCCGCAGACTGGAAGAGGAAAGAGTTGAGCACACACTTCGTGGAGCAAAGTGGAGGAGCACGATCAAAGGGAGTTTTTATTGACTCTTGTGGATGGTTTTTAAAATGTTTTAATGATCCTTCGCGCCTTCGCTATCGCTTGCGCTCCACCTATGTGCGCACGGAACGGTGGAGCTGTGGCGAGGTGAATGCGAAGCGGGTCGCGGGTCGCTTTTGGGGAGAGATTATAAATTTTTATGAGGCTGAGGTCGATAATTGTTCCACAGCGACAAAAGGGACTCCACAGCAAACCAAGGAAACACAAAGAAGAATGAAGGCAAGCCATTCCCAACAACTGGGCACACAAGCGATTCCAATGAAAACAGCGCGCCACAGAAAATTATCGCGATTATGTCCGGATTCTGTCCAAGAGACGTCCATTCGATAGTATAGATTATGCTCTCGAAGAGAACAGAGTCGCTGTCGTCGTCGTCGGTTGTCGGTCGCTGTGTCTGCGGTTTCTGTTGCAGCAGTTCTCTTTCCCTCTCTTTAAATGTTTTTAATGGTGCATCGAAAATGCTGTCTTGATTTACGAGCATGTGGCTTTTATGTGTCTCAAGGTACATTCCCATCCCTTTTTTTTGGAATAGGACGGCTGCTGCTCCGTTGGCAGCGGTAGACGCGATTTAGTTTAGTTTGTCGAATTCGTTCGACAAGAGATCCATGAAAGTGAAGGGAAATGTCGTTTGTGAGATGGATGAATGGACGACGACCGACGCAACGGAGTGGATGGGGTTCTCTTCGTTGCGGGTAAATGAGTTTCGTTTCTGGGTTAATTTTCAGGTCATCACTGTGATATGGAGCGGAACTGAGAAATGCTTGTGTTGTTGAGGTTTGTTGGCGTATTTTAAGAGCTTTTCTTTGTCGTTGCATTCAGTGGGCGTATGGATTCGTTAAAGAATGAAAGCGAAAATTGAGATCGTGCTTACAGCACAAGGCCTTATGGAGCTCATTGTAAACGACACATGTCTGGCGCCCCAAGATGAACGAAGAACCTCAGTACTCCCTTCAAAAATTGAGGTAATTGCTCACAAACCTTTTTTTGTTCTGTATGACAGCTGAATACCCTCCCAAGTCAGTGACTTGTCCAAACGACTGTTCCAAATACGCTTCAAGTACCCAAACACAAAAAGAAAAAAAATCACACAATCACCACCCACAGATTTATTCTCAAGCCCCTGCAGCCATCAGTTTCACTCCATCCACCTTCAAAGCACTTCATCACTTGCGGCGATGTGCGTGCGTGTGCCGACTCAATCCAATTTCGACAACAAAACAGAACAACGTACAAGAATAGACCGAAAAAACGGTTGCCATAGCAAAACGGGCAACAATTGCTGGCGCACCATCATTCCATGTACCCGACACACGCCGGGCTAATTTCTCATTTGATGAACTAATAATGAAGGCGCTGAGGCAGGGCCACTTCCCGGCGGCGGTGGCGTAGACCACAAACGGCTGCAAGTCGGCAGCAAATGAAAGCAAACAAATTTCAAACAACACAATAGCATGCGGGACAACGCCGCCGCAATTTTCGCACCGTCATACAAAGTCAATTTTGTGGACCGCGTGGAAAACCACAGACATTCCGAACACCTACCTGAGAGAGGAGGGGACCACTGTGAAGAACATAAACTCCACCATCTTTCATCGGGGGGCATTTGTGCAACGTCATCGCCATCATCAGGGCATCTGCCACCTGTATGCGGCCAACCCACAGGCAGCTCTGGCCTCTCCTAGATGCACCACATTCGGTCTGTCGGTCTACATCGCATCGCAGGGATGCACCTTTGTGATGAACTCTAAGCACTAGTCACAGTGCAGCACCCAGCCATTAATGAGCGTATCCACAAAGGTTCAGTGGTGAACGCGAAGCGAACCTTCTCGCCGAGACATAAGGCGGAACGAATTCATTTCGAATCGTTGCACGGCGAAGCGGCCGAGTGCCTGTGTGCATGTGGGACTGTGAGCGGTGCCTTGGCGAGACCACCTCCTGAGTGTTAGATAATTAACATTTTTCTTTTCGATGTCAATTTTTGACAGTTCAACCATTTGACCGAGGAGGTGAATGAAAAATAGGATTTCGCTTGTTTTCTTTTTCTCTCTCCTCTCGTCATCCTTTTGTGGGGCTTTTTTGTTTTTCGTGTTGCTGTCGTCTGTTTTCTGGTGGTGGTTGATGATGGTGCGCTGGTTACGTGAATAGGTGTCGAAAGGCATGCGAAGGTGATAAATAATGTCGAAGGTGATTGCGCGAAATCGCTTTGCAACAGAGCGAGAGAATTTGTCGAATCGATTTCTCATAAATAACACTTATGTGAAATTGATGAAAAAAACTGTGAGTTACTCTGTGAACAGAGCCGCAGTTTGTCAGTTATTCGGGAAATGGAAGTCTTAAGCTGAATTAACTGAATTGCTGAGCCTTCCTTTAGGCTTCACTAAGCTGGATCAATTTTGAAACAAATTGGCCAGTTTTGTGTCAAAGCTAAGTTGGATCAGTGTGAAGATCGGAATTTGTTTTAAACATCGCCTGTGGCAATGGGATCTCTGTAATAATAGCGAAAATATCTAAATTTCGAAAATGTGCCGTGGGAATGGGTGGTTGATAAACAGGCAGTAGGCAAAGATCTCAATGGTGAACGGCACAGAGGGGGCAATGCTTAGACTGGGCCATGTGGTACGAATTTCTCCACCACACAGATTTCATACGCATGCCCACATCTTACTTTCGTACGGAGAAAAATAAAAGAATATGGAGCCATATGCGAAATGGGAAATCGTTAAAAGGGACGATCTTGGACATACTTATCATGTATGCCGATGTCCTGTGATAAGCACTGAATCTGAAGGAAACTCTGTAGCTCTCAAATTTTTGGAGAACTTAAGCGCTTGGGTCATGGATCTAAACAGTAAATTGTTCGGTCGAAACTCATGCGCTTCGTTTGGGTTGCTGTAGCAACGGCTGAAAATGGTGCGGAAACCTGGACGTTACTTAAAGCGGATGAGGAAGCCCTTAGTCTTTTCTTTTCGAGAGAAAAGTTTTGCGTGCGATTTTTGGTCCTGTTTGCGTTGATGGCATCTGGAGAAAAAGATTCAACGACGAACTCCATGCGCTGTACAGCAACATGCGCCTAATCAAGCATCTTCGGATACAACGCTTAAGATAGCTAGGCCATGTAGAGCGTATGGACACCACTGCTCTGGTTCGACAAGTCTTCGAATCTGTGCCATTGGGACAACACAATAGAGGACGGCCTTGGCTAAGGTGGCGTACATAAGTGGAGAAGGACCTCAACCAACTTGAAGTGCGCAACTGGCGGCAGCTGGCGAAAGATCATGATGGCTGGAGAGGCATGTTGGTTGAGGCCCAGGTTCACCCCGGACTGAAGCGCCACTAGAAGAAGAAGAAGAAATAGAAGCAACGGCTGAATGAATCCTCTGGTCACCTGCTATGTGATTGTCCAGCCAACAGCAAGTCACGTCCTGGGTTCAGACTTTTTTTTCGAATAGCTGGAGTATCTGTCAAATATTGAGCTAAGGGATAGATTCATATTCAATTTAGGGCTGTACTTTATCATGCGGTAAATCACAAGAAAAAGTGAGTGAAATAGTAGGTACTCCCAGAAGCCGAATCCGCATTGGGGCTTGCCGTGCCCTTGGTTAGGACTTCCATCTGGACCTCTCCAGACCACAATTTCATGTGACATGACTCTCAGAAGATGCAGAGAAACCGAGCGTATAACCTTTTATGTATGTAAGAAATGTGCGGCATTCTTGTCATCGTTTAACAGAGAAACAGCGTACAAAGGGGCAACTTATCGTCAGTGTTCTACGCCTAGTCAATGGACTCTTCTATGACGCCAGCGATGAGGAAGAAATCACTGCAGAGCATTTACTTTGACATTGTCTTGTGTTTTATCGGATTAGGTATCAAAATTTTGGCTTTAAACAAATGATCTCCAAATCATGTAGGTTTCAGAAGTGCCTGCTGGTCCAAGAAAATACTGGAAATAACAAATTTTTGAGCCTAAGTCTCCAATTTTAAAATCGCCGACAAAAAAATTACGAAGGATGTCATTCTTACAATTTGCACAAATTTAGGGCACAATGGACCCATTATGCTGGTCTAAGTGAAATTGTGAGAACGATTTGCCATGAAAAATATAAGACGACTAAAAATCTTTTTCGGGTTTCAATCCTAGATCTCCGCTCAAGGTGTGCTGTAGTTTCTCCTCACCAGAAGGCGACAGAAGTTTAATAAAAAAAGGTCTATGTTAGTTTATGCAACAACAATTCCAATTCATAATTCCAAAATAAGAGTTACCTCTACTCAAACTTTTATCTTTTTAATGCAATAACCGAAAACTGCAAGAAATGTCATCTTAATGGCTTCGTAACCAAATAAAAATCACTTCCCCTTCGAAATGACAACCAAATAGACAGCAGACAGATTTCAAAACATTTCCTCCAATAAGCAATCAAAAGTCAAAATCTAATACATATAAAGTAACCTCCATTCACATTTGATGAACGCATGCATCAATTTGACAAACTGCAACTGTCATCTCATAATTTCAAATGACAATCGAGCCATGACATTCCGGTTTCTTGTTTTACTGTCTCAATTTCCGCACAATTTAGTGCCAAAAACAGGAGACACCGAACCCGATCCCTCAGCCACCGTAGTAAAATAAATCAAAAATCCACAATACAATGACATTCATTCTGTTGCTTTACGCAGCCCCCGTCAGGCATCACAGACGGACGTCAGATCATGTCTCCAAAATTTCGACACACCACACGTGACACAATACCCTGGCGCCACTTTCAAATTCTAACAAAGTCGTTAACTTGTTTTTAATTTAACGTGTATCACTTTTGTTGTCGTTGCCGCCGTCGTCGTCGTCGTCGTCTTCTGTTCTCGCTGGTTGGTTAAGGCTCTCATTCATTCGGATTTTGCTGAGACCTCCAAAGAAATGAAAACCAAAAGAGCAGAGTTGTAGGTCGTTAAATAAATGATCTCATATTTGGGTCACTGATGGATATGTCAAGCAATGATTGTCTCTCTCACTGTGGTGAGATTCGATGTGGGTTCAAGATTGAATATCGCTGGTGTCGCCACCGCGCCACCAACACCGCCACCGTCATTGATGTTGATTTTGTTGTGGTTTTCTTTCACTTTTTCTTGTTTTTTTTTTGGTGGGACCAGCAATTTATAACGCGTCCGTTTTGATGGAGCTGGGGTGGAAGTGTATGGGAGTGGGTAAGGGAGAATTTGAGAAAGAATTTGCTTCTGAGGTTTAATGAATTAATGTGGTAAGTGTGGGTGCGAGCTTAAGACAGTCTAGCTTGCAGGCAGTGGCGAAGATTTGGCACAACTGATTTAACAGCTTAACGTTACTTTATTTGACAAGAACTTTCAACAGATGGATCGGAAATTTTTAGGTTTTATTGGAGTTTATTTAGTAAGCTGACGCCATTTTGGTTTTGCGACATATTTTTCTAAGAAAGACTATTTTGAAAATTCGCTAAGAACGGAACAAGTGGCAGAAATTTGAGACTGCGGATTTGACAGCGCAATATTACTTCACTTTCGACTTGTCAAAGGATAGAGATCTTCAATCTTTATCAAACTTAACAAATCCCATTTGACAGTTTGAATTTGATTTCTTTGTAACAGAATTTGAACAAAATTAAAAACTGACTTCACAGCCTGATTGGGACAGAAGTCGAAATGTCAAAAGAATTCTGGAAGGTCTCTAAGTAGGTAAGGGTAGTTTGCGGTATAGGCTTAGCCCTCCTTTTGCTGCTTAAAACACTTGAAATCATCTAAACCCGGCGGGGAAGTTCCATAAATCAGCCATAGAAATTTAAGTTGAGTTGTGCAGAACGGAAAATTTAAACAATTTTTTAAAGACTGACAATTTGCGAATACTTTGAAAAATTATTTGACGTCACTTTAACGCATGACGCATATCACGGAAGAAAATGAATAGGATAAAAAAAGTCGGTCAGAAAATCGTTGAAACCCCTTTTGTTAGAAAACTGACAGGTGTCACAACTTATTCGCAAAATCATTCCGAAAGATCTCGAAAAAAAAACTCATACGGACTATTTGAATCCTAGTCATCCGATTGGAAACCCCATTGTCAAGATGACACAACCACTGAACACCAATGACTGGCAATCACAATTTCTCACCAACTGTCAGTGGCTTGAATGTTCTATGAGTTCTGAATAATTTCGTGGAAAATCGCATTGACAAGCACCAAACCTAAGCCGGTGTCGGCACTTTATCCTCATCCTTGCAGCAACTCTGACATGCCTCAACTGGTTTTCTCGAAAAAAAGGACTCGCGCAACATCCTCGAAACTCACTCATCCCTCTTATTTTGTTGCGTCTGATGTGACGATGAAGGAGAATAAAACAAAAAAAAAAAAACAAAAACGACAAATCCCAAAGAGTAAGTCACTCATAACCCCATGTCCATGATGATGCATGACAAGTTAACTCCTTCCAAAAGGAAAGGCGAGCCCCTCTCACTCGAAACGAATTCCGTGGCCGAAGAGCCAAACGTGTCATGTTATCCCGGCAAAGAAGCAGGTGACAGCGGTATGTGATCTTCACACATTCATCCTGTCTTCTGTGTCAAACGAAATAAACTTGACAAAACGAACAAAAAGAGAAACCAAAAGCGGACAGAAGTGAAAAAAAAAAACACACACACACAATCAAAAGCAACTCTTCCTTGTCTCGTAGTCGTCATCAAACAGCGGGAGCGCGTGCAAGTAACATCACCACAAAACTCACGACAACCAACCACCGAAACTCACAGAATGAGTAGCGCATAACCTGAAAACGATCCTCCGCAGGGAGCTGACTGGCGGATTTCCCATCTTAATCTTCGAATGTTAGACGAGCAAGTTCCCCAGCAGCAGCACCACCACCACCGCCACCACCACCAGCAGATTGCGACCGGGACACATGATCCCTGCCTGAGACACACGACATGAGATTCTTTGATCACAACCGCCGCCGCATCAAAGAGGCTCAACAGCACAGCTCGACAGCACCCGAATGACGTTGTCCTCCACTAGGGGTATTGGATATCACCGTGTTCCCGAAACACGCCAGTACATCGTGTAGAACACATCCAGCTTCATCGTGTAGAGCATTTTGTCCACATGATTTTTATGAGTCATTTGTCGTCGTCGTCGTCGTTGTTGTCGCTGTCACCGTGTTGTGTTGATGCAGGTTGGGATGCAGGAACCGATCGCGCCGGAATGCAAAACAGTTTTATAAGCAATTTGAGTGTGGACGCTCCGCAAAAGGGGAACCGGTGCACACGCCTCTCGCGTGTGGTGTGTAGATGCGACTAATCGATGTAATCATGGTTTCTTGGTTGCGGCGGAGCGAAGGCGAAAAGGTTTGCATGCAGTTTTTTTTTTTTCGTTTATGGGCCTTCTCGGTGGGGAGGGATGAAGAAACAAGACATCCTGTCAGAGCCATGTCAACTTTGGAGCCTAATTGGCGCAACAAATTTGTTATTTTACGACAATCGTTTAAGGATTCGCGAGACTGTGAGTTTGGAGAGGAAACAATGCAGTTCTGTCAACATCAGTAAAACCAGATTTTTTATTTTGACAATTGACAGATAGAGAGGGGGAAGTTGAAAGACTACCACAGTGTGGTTTTATGATGGGGGGATGAAATTTGGTAGATGACAGTAATAACTGACAATAGATGACTTTGCATTTGAATGAAGAGTATGTTCGTGAAGACAGGGGCATTTTTATGTTGAAGACTGAAGTCAACTTGGAGTTTAGACTATTTTATAGCGTCGACTTAAAACTCATTGAATCCGACCCTTGGGACAACGCAACAGAGGACAGCCTAGGCTGAGATGGCGCGAAAAAATGTGGAGCAGGACCTTAACCAACTTGGAGTGCGCAATCGAAGGCGATAGATCGTACTAGCTGGGAAGGCATGTTATTTAAGGCGCAGGTTCATCTCCCGGACTGTAGCGCCAGTAAAGGAAGAAGAAGAAGACTTAAACTCAAAACATGTGACAAATTCATTGGCGGTCAGTTTAAGCAAGAAATTGTAGAGATCGAAAAGTTGCATTCCATGCCAAGTTTGACGTTTTACTTTCCACAACTTTCCACAACATTACGACAAGAAAGTTAAGCTATGAAGATTGAGAGTTAGTTCTGTATCGTTTGTTGATCTATTAAATCAATTGGCGATGTCGATTCCAGGTAATGGTGCCACAGTAAAAAGAAGGACACCTATTCGGCGCACATAAGGTACTTTCTAAAGTCACTTTCTTCGTCGTTAACATATCCATGATTGGATGCTGCGCTGCAGGTTGAACCTGAGCCTGGACCTTTTTGACCAATACGACTTCCCATCTATTTTTAATGGTGTCCAAATAAACTGATATCCTTCTCGAATTATGTCTGCCATGTCAATATACTTGTTGCCTTCTGATTAAAGGACTCTTTAGGTGGGAAAGGTTCTAACGCTCTAGAAACCTAAATGTTTGAAAAAAATATACCGTGCATTGTGCTTCCAACTATATAATTAAATTCGTTGTGGCAAGATTTTTTTAATGCCATCAAATTCAAGAAGTCTAAGATGTCAAACGAGGTTTTTCTTCAGAAAGTACTAGATTTTTCTCAAATTTAAAAATACAAAAATCTTACACCTCTTTTTGGCTGATAATATCAAGAACATGGTTCATCATAAAACGTAATTTTATGCCTCCTTAAAAATCACAAACAATGGCCCTCACAATAGTTGTAAAATTTGTGATTTTTTTTAATAAGCGACTCACACAAGATTATAGGAAGTAAAGTGTTTTGACATTCCTTTCCGTGACCACTTCTAACCCAGAATATTATGACAAAAGGTAAACACCATTAACGTTCACCTGCAGTTTAAATCCGCTATCTCCTGTCAAAAGTCAACTGACACTTCCCCCCCAACAACAACAAAGCAATTCATCTCTAACCCCCAAACAAAAGAAGCACATCCTACCCCCCACTTATGATCATCAAAAAATTATCGTCATAATTTCTAATCATCAAAAATCATCAATCGCATCCTTTATACAGATTTTCGATCGTCTCTCTAATCGCCCAATTATTGTCAAAACATTTGAAGTTGCGCGGCGGCGTTAATGCAAGCAGAAGATCATCTTTCCGATCAACAGCAAACGATTGACCCACCGTCCGTTCGCATTAACTTGTTCGGATCGCGTAAAATTGCTCCTCACAGCAATTTCCGTAATCTGCGTCATCCTCTCAATCGGCTATCGTCTTGATCGTCACACTTTGCCCATTTGAGTCCAGCGCGTCCAATTACATTCAGTTGTGCACGGCGGCAACGACGACGTGTTGGTGCTGCTCACAGGTCACTGCGTTCGAACGTTCGATCGCGGAGCCATTTAAACGACGACGACGACGCGATCGTGTCGTTTTTCCTTGTGGTTTCTTGCGTCTATTTCCGCAAAAATTGTCGACCGATCAACATTTACCCAAATTATACATTCACACAGACATACACCAAAAAATCAAGTCCCCGCTCTTGGCTCTCTTTTTGGCTGCGACCAATTTCGGTGTAGCCGCCCGTTTGAAAATTATAGAAATTAAAGTAAACGGAGGCAGAAGTCGATCCGTCCAGATCTGCGCGGATCACATGGTGCGCGGAGTCGCCGCGCTGTTGCGATGATGGCAGTTATTATCGTCGTCGCTGGTCCGGGGCGTAAATTGACGGATGCCCGGCGAAGTCGTACGTGACTGGAGTGCGCGTAGGCACCGACATACGATCCGGCGATCATCTGGTCAACTACTTATCGCATATTATGTCGGTTCCGATTTCAATTTTACGAGGTCGTTGCGATCTGTGCGCTCGCCGGCGACACTCTGTAATTTCGCATCCGAATTTCGTGTTCCACGGTGAGACGACATCTATCGTTCGGAGGCACTTGCGTTCTGATTTATGGATCCGCGCATCCAGTTGGGGCCGCTTATTTATGTGAGCGGGCGCCTCGGCTTTGGGGCATCCGAAATTGCGCCCGCGACTAGTAGGCATCCATCAACTCGTCACGCAGTGACAGCTCAGCGGATTCGGACTGCCACCATGCACAGCACTCGCACTCTGCCAATTAAGCGCGAGTGCGCATTTTCCTCTAACCAGCAGGATGGGAGGACTAGCGTTGCCGCATTTTCAATTTATCACACATCTGAGGATGTGGAAAAACTACTGTCATAAATCAGTGACAGGTTCCTGCGCCATGATGTATGAATGCGGTGCGAAGTGCTTCGCGCTGAGTTGCTTTGCTGGAAAACAAAAAACCCGCGCTGCGTTGTATTTCGTTTTCACTGGCTTTGTGCGGCTGTGGCTGTAACTGCGGCCCTTCCTCCTTACGAGGTTGTGAAATGTGGGCTACGTTAATCGCTTTGTGGGGCCCAGCCATTTTGCACGGGAGTCGGATTATGTAAGACGGAGTGGTGGCTGGATGCGCGACTAGCTGTGACGGTGCGATTTATTAATTTGACCCACAGATGGCGGGTAGAGCGAGCGTAAATTCATTTGCAAATTGCTTTCTGTTGACAAATGGACGGTTTTTTTTTGTTATAGGTTGCAATGGAAAAGTCTTGCGCACATTTGTCAAGGAGGCACCGAGGCGGGATGACCTAAAGTGGCAATTTTCGAATGCCCTTGGTCGGTTCAATCAGCGATTGAAATTAAAATTGAAGGCGGACAGGACTGGGGGGCATTTTGTAATTAAAAGATATTTGTCATCCTTCGTTGGGCCGGAGGGGAGATTGTGTTGACTTTTCGACAAGACATTTATTCTCTTTCAAAAGTGATTCTGTTCAGTTAACTTTGTTTTGGCTTTTGTTACGAATTCGTCTTATGGGGCTTTTTCCATTAGTTGCATGCGTTTAAAGGAATTTAAATTTATGGAATTTCCAATAAGAATAGATGAGAGTTCGTTGGAAGGCTGATAAGTGGAGGAGGGTGATGACTGACTGGGCCTATTCAAAACCATTTTGCTGCCAAATCAGTGGGTTGGGACAGAATTTTAAACCATTTAGGGCCAATGATGAAGAGTAGCAAATCAGCAGAGAGCGTTCTTCTGAGGCTTACAAGGTATTCGTCAAAGAATTTACATCTAATTCGCGCCAGAGGGAGACTGGTGCAGAGCAGAGCCCTGAAGGTTCTGCAAAAGTTGATGTAGCATTTTGGCGTACTTCACAAACTGACATGTCCCCGTTATTATTCTTACAACTAAACTTATGGCCGATATTCTCAAATAAGGTAGCTTGTTAGAGCGTGAGGGTCCGAGGCAGCATTGAAACATTATAGCTAGCACGTTGATATAGCAGAGGCAACGCCTTAATTCCCTTGTTTCTTTTACAATTTCCTGGGATGGCCCTGTATCTTAGCAATTAACATAGGCAGATTTAAATACACTTAGACATCTTATATAAATTTGCGCGACAGTCAGTAACCGTCATAAAGCCAATCGAGACAGATTTCATGGCACTGAGAGTTGACTGACTATTCCTCAGGATAAAAATTTTCTTCAAGGATACGATATTCCACATCGGTTCTTTGTCAATGGCCATTACTTTGACTTGGTCTGAAGGTCAGACTTAATTTGAGTTCCTCAGGGTAAACGAAACTACCCAGACTTTTGGCGACTTTTGTGGTCAGTTGCATATAGTTCGAGTGAAGAGGGACGGCAATGGACTTTTGCTTCATCGTCATCACTTCAGCTAGGCTACGAAGCACCAGTAACCAAATCAAATCATAAAAGAAAAACGGGACAAGTGTTAATTTAAAAAGGAAATTCTGGAAGATATGCAACCAAAACAATGTGTAAACTAAGATATGGAGGCTAGAGTACGGATGGAAAAGGGAATAATCTTTGAAAGACAACGGAAGAGGAAGGAAATTCAGAAGACAGAAGGAATGGAGACAAAGCATGAAGAACTTGACGAAGAAATGCCAAAAGTGTAACTGAACTGCGTTTAATTACGCGAAATGGACCAAATTTAAAATAAAAAAATTTTTTTAAAAAAAAATTTAAAAAATATTTTGACGACGAATATTTTTTGGCAAAGGCGTAGTAAAATTTGTAAAAGAGCTTCAATTGGGACGCTGAAACTGGGAACGGTAAAGGAAGACATAATTTAAAAAACAAAATTAAATCTGTAATCATGGAGCAGTACACACTTCAACAATGTTTTTATAAGTTATTCAAATTTATTGCCAAAATTAGCGTTCAGTCACCGACAGTTTTTTTTCGATGCCATGTAATGTTTTTGGCTGAAAGGGTTTGCCAACAAGCGAAATATGCGTTACTAGGCGTTCAGTAATCCACACGTGTTTCACGAGACACCATCACATACCTAAAAACTTACTGTCCATATGCCAGAGGTGTCATTGGGCCATTTTTTGTTTTGTTGATTATGTTTATCTCCACATTTCTGTTGGACAATAGAACTCACTATCCCAGATAAGTAATTATTTTTGACCTCGATTGCAAAGTACAGACTTAGCGAATATGAGGTTTTAACAGAACATTACAAAAAGTAACAAAGCATATATTACAATCGATTCACTGAAGAATAAGTTTGACAATCGCATTTGTAAACGCCTTGTCGTGGGATTGAATGTCTTTAGACAGTTTTCTTGCGGTCTAAACCAACATCGTCAATGATAGATGAAGACAATAGATAAAATTCATTGAAAGATGAAAATCATCTTAGAGATAAACTAGATCAACATTAAGATCTCTCAAATTTTAAATTTCGGCATCAAAAGTTAGCCCTCTCCAAGAGTCCTCTTCAAAAGGTGTAGCTTCACTTTTTAATGATTAGATTTAACTTTGACTTGACTGACGAATTGGAAAGAAAGGCACAAATGAGGTTTGAATTTCGTTAAATATCATCGGTCCTGTTTGCGTTTATGGCATCTGGAATAGATGATTTAACGACAAACTCTATGGGCTGTACAGTGACATGCTCCTGATCAACCGCCTTCGGATACAACGCTTAAAATGGCTAGGCCATGTAGAGCGTCTTCGAATCTGTGCTATTGGGACAACGCAATAGAGGACGGCTTTGGATAAGACGGTGCACACAAGTGGAGAAGGACCTCAACCAATTTAAAGAGCGCAACTGGAGGCAGCTAGCGAAAGATGGCTCTGGGTGAAGGGGCATGTTGGTTGAAGCTAAGGTCCACACTGAAGCGCCACAACAAGAAGAAGAAAAAGAAGAGAGAAGAAGAAGAAGAAGAACAACAACACCAAGAAGAGGATAAAAGCTTTCTTCTAAGTCCAACAAAATAGCCGCGAACTTAAGCTTGGTGGTCATGAAGTTGTGAAAATCAACCTTATTGAAAAAAAGGTAATGTTGAAAGATTGACTTGATACCACACACATCCCATTATTGATTATTACAAATAGAGAAAGTGTTTATTTATCCATCTCCAAGGTGGAAAAAATGTGTTGGATTGGAGGGTACCGATTAACTCGCGGCGTAGAAGCAAGCGACAACTTCTTGAAAGATCTCATCAAAGTTTATCACTGCTTGTCTCGATGTATTATGGATAATAAAACTGAATTGAATTGATTTGAATTAAGACTCAAACAGTTCTTTCGTACATCTTTTTGCTTTCTGCAAAGACCATTTCAATTTTGTTGCTAGTCTCCGACTTTTGCGGCATCAAGACCTATTGATGCAACACGTCGCATTGCATAAAACAAGTGGTACAACAAGACCACACGGTAACGTTTCTCTCTCTTCATTGACACCATTCAACATCTCAAAATCTCATCAGCGCATCTATGTAACTCCAAATAGGAAGCAACAAATCATATGAACATGCATTGAGTGAACTGCAGTTTATGTGGGTAGCCAGCGCAACGCGCCGCACTCCGAAACTGCTGACTAATTTTGTTTTCAATTAAGTCCTTCTTTTCTTCACAAGAGCTGATTACCTAACAAGACGACTAATTAAAACAGCTTCCACCATCCAGCCGCATAGACACAGTGTCCATCCATACTTGGGAAATTTGTGTTTCCCTAAATTTATGCGCAACAAATTACATCCTTCAGCTCTTAGATACACGCGGTCCCTTAACACATTTTGATCTTTTGCAAATGAGCATGTTAATCGATTTCCTTGTCCGCGTCGATGGGTTTCATTCTGCTCCCTCGTTCGTTTAATTAGAAAACCGGCGCGCAATAGATAAAAGGGAATCCTTCAGTTTAATCGATGAAAAATTGCTTTTCTTCATAAGCTCCGCGGTCAGTCTCTACCCTGGTCCTGCACCTTTTTACCTGAGCGGTGGCTGCTTCTTGGTATCCCGCAAAATTCAGAAGTCCCGATTATTTATGCAGTTTTTATGCAAAACTAGAGGTAGACGTCGCATCTGACAGAGGATTCCGCAGCACAACGCATGACTTCCCATCAGCGTCCGAGAAGTCCCAGGAGCGGATCATCATTTGGGCAATAAAACAAAACCGCATCATCACCCGACACAGCCGAAGAAGGCGCTCGTCAGAGGTCGGCGTCGGGCGGCTGAAGAAAACCCCGCCAACGTCGTTGTCGGTTTTGTTTTCTTTGTTTTCCCGAAAAACACGGTCCCGTCATCAGCACAAGGGTCGCACTCATGGAGGAGACCGTGGTCGAGTTCATAAAGAGCAGAGGCCCGGTCATAAATCATCTTGTGCCTCGTCGTTCCATCGATGAACACGTTCTCCGTTCCCGTCGCTTATGAATATTAACCGAGTTCATTCATTAAAAACCGAAAAACGGGCAGTCCACTGATGGCCAGGCCGAGGATTGGTGCAACACAAGCAACAAACGACTGAAAGTGTCTCAAGGCAAGGCGGTGGCGCGGCCAACTGCATGGCAAATCTAACAACAGCAACGGAAGTGAACAGGCAGCGCTCTACGGCTTGCAGGGGGAGAGAATGACAACTTTTCCCCGGCTCCACTTACGAACTAGGCTAATGGCTGAAGCAGCAGGGGCGCCCCGGCTCCGGGCGCCACACATCAGTAGGTGTCGAAATCGATTTGGATTGTTTACGAACGAATTAATCGATAAAATTAATTCGAATGTTGATTGTAAAATGTGTGGTGATTGAGAGATTTTAATTTGCTCACGAGACGGTGCACAGATATCGGTGACACTTGAGACGCGTCCGCGATGGCGTGAGAAGTTTTTCTGACGCCTACCCCATTGTGACATGAATTTTTAATGAAAATTCAAATGGGTGAATGTTGAGGTAAATGAAAGATGGACGGCTGCAAATTGAATCAAATTGAATTTGGATCAAAGTGAGAGTTTTTGGAACACCTTGAAGATGATTTCGACTACTTTGAGTAGCGATAATTTAGGCTAAGAAATTTGGATTGAATTCAAGACGAAGACGCAACTTTTTGACCTTGGGATGTAAACAGAAATTGGTGGCGTTCAAAATTGTTATTTTCGATCAATTTTGTTGTGTCAGAATACGAGAAATGAAAAGTGACCTAAGTTTTGTTTGTCTTTTCAGACATGTTTAACAACAAAGATTTTGTATAAAGGATGCACTCAACAACCTTATACTGTGAATTGTCGGAAGAAACCGGTTTTTTTGAAACGAGTTGCCAGAAATTTTGTAAATTTTGAAGGACTTCCGGAGGACAAAATATAAAAAAGAAAATCTGGACAACGCGATTATATCCGATTCGGAATAATGAATTTAATTTTAAGTCTTGTGTCATCAGTTAAATCGTTTGAAAGCACAGATAGACGATTTTGGTAATTCTTGCATTACAGACATCCTTGCACCTAGGACTATTTCAGTTGTGAGTCGATAATGAGAGACGCTCAAAGATATTGTCTGTTCTTTCCTGCTGCTTCTTGTTATTCTTTATCACTTTCAGCATTTTGTTTGCTTTCGCTACAAGGTCAACAGATTCAACCTTCTAAAACCAATTTAAGGGCCTTGCAGGTTAATGTCAGAAAGTTCCCAAATGGAGCGAATGTCGAGTTCCACAACGCCAAGCGAACATAAGATCCACGAAACAACCCACTCAACACCCATCAAATTTCCCAAAAGTCTCCCGCTCCCTCCCAACCCCAACCCAATCATCAACTGTGTAGTTAATAAACTGTAACTCACCTGTATCACACGCATTGGGAGGCCAGTTTCTTTCGCCAGTTGTTCCCTGATGTGTCGCGTCGGTTTCGGCGTTTGATTGAAAGCGGTTTTCAGGACTTCCAACTGTTTCGCTTTGATTGTTGTCCGCGGGCCACGTCGTTTCGAGCCATTTGCACCATCATCAGGACTCTTGTTCTCCGCCTGAGAATCACCACGTCCATCTGGGTCACCGTCCAGAGAGCCCTGCCAAAGCCAATACATCAATGTGAATGGTGAAATCAATCAATTTACGATGAATACTCGCTACGCTCAGCGTGATTAATCATCGGCGTCGTCAGCGGCAACGGCGGCGACGTCGTCGGCGGCGAGCGTTTGCCATTGACGTGATGATTATCATCACGGTGAGGAGTCGGTACGTACCTGATCGGAGTCATCGTGCGTATTTTTACTATCCGTGCTCATACTCTGCACTGAGATGTCTGATGCGCCGAGTTGTCCACCTGCTGAGTCGGGTCCATTTGGTCCCATGCCACCCAGGCCAAGCGGTGGCCCTCTCAGATGTGGTTCATCATCGTCCTCGTCCTCGCTGGCGGAGCCCATTAACGAATCTGAAAGTGTAAGCAAACGGCAATCCTTAGAAACGCACTATCACGTGTCATCATGGAGTGTAACTAATGTGGGTGCGCGCAAGAGGCAGGCGAGAAATCTCTACGTGGCACGGATGAAGCGACGACACACGCCAATCGCTACGTTGCATGCAAAAACCTGCTCCTGTCCTTTATTCGTAAGTAATCGCGTTTTAAATCGAGACACACGTCAGAGCTGTCGTCCTTACGGCCAACCGACGACTACGAAGACGCGACGTGTGTTAGTTCGGGTCCCATGGGTGGAGGGTGCTCACAGGCGATTCTTTAAATTTTCAAATCAAATGCAAGAGGAACTCGTCTGCCGGAAGACACCCGACACTCTCCTCATCGCGTGCACGGCAACTGGGGACGGGTGCCAGTCCTCCCGGGAAATGTCATTTGGATGTGATTGGAATAGGAATTACCCGAGAGCGACGAACGACGAGCATAGGGTCGCGACTCAACTGCGGGAAGGGGCGCGTAGTTAGAGGGTGGTAAGAACCTGTTATGTAATTTGGTGCATATTGCTGATGAATGTTTATAAATGATTCAGTTAAGAATTCGGTCTGCTGGTCGTGGTGTGACCTTTTGTTTTCGAAATGGGGTGGAGTGCATTTGTGATGAGGACGGACGGGTGTGGGGTGTCTTGCCCGTTTTGATTTAGACGATTTGTGTGCTGTGATGCTGCTTTAATGGAGAGCATCTGTCAGAGATATTTTAAAGTGGCTTTGCGACATGGTTTGGTGCATGCAGACAGATGAGGAAAAGTGTGCAAATTTTGCGGGCAATCATTTAAAAAATCACGGAGAACATGTGATGAATGGGATGGGTGAAAGAAAAATCTGAAATCTGTGTGGTCGAAATTTTCGTGGTGAAGTTTGGAGAGAAAAGTTATGCGTCCAATCGTTTGTCTTGTTTGTGTCTTTGGCGTTCTTTTACACCCTTCATCACCATCTGTGCCGCGTGATCTTAATCATTGGGTGGTTAGAACTATCAGAAGTTGTCAAAAGCAGCGCATACAGGAAAAAAACCGTTACTCCAGCTGAAAGGCCTTTTAGGACTCTGTTCATCACTAGTTGTAGCACAAAGTGAGGAGTAGAATTTTTCTAAATGTGTGTAATACATGTATGAATTGGTTCTTTATATAGGGGCTTCCAAACTTTGACAGTTGATGGCGGTCAAATTGTTGACTGTTTGTCGGTTGCCATCATAGCCAGATAAAGATGTTCTGGCAAAGTGGGAACCGCTTTACTCACTCGCTAAGTGCATCTTGTCAGAAGCACCTCTGCAGTGTGGTGGAAAAATTTAATTCCATCAGAAGTAGTCGATTCAGCGTCGCGATTTTCTTTGACTTGAGCCTGTACCCGTACAAAATGCAACATACAAGTGAATGGTTCACGACCATAGATAACAACATTTGTGTTTGACAGTTTAGCCGTAATTTCCGCAGAAAAATCATCCTTTACCAATATGGTTCTCTGCGCTATAATTGGGTACCATTATTGTCAAATTTAGAACATGGGAACTTCGAGCATCAATTCAGACAAGATCCAAGCCCTCCCAAAAGGGCAGTGTTAATTGAGTGCCTTATGCTGGTGGTATCATGGCTTATGTTTCTCTGTGAACGACGCTAGTAAAGCCATTGCTCTCAACAGCGCATAGTCTAGTTATTGCCGTATGACAAGGGGATAAATGATATTTTTGTTGTCTTGAACTCAGTCAGTTCAGCGTGTACTTAACCAAAAAAGTGCAATCACGTCTATCCACTGCAAGTAGAGAGAAACGACGATTAGTCAAAAATTTGAGCACATTAGCAAGATTATCTTCGGCTGGCATCATTACAGCTCATGGTGGACTTGGGCCTTTACTCAAATGCCTCTGCAGCTCTTGCTAGTTGCCTCCAAATTCACACCAGAAATAGATGGAGGTTAGTGTCGCAAGTGCGTAATCTCAAACAAGGTCATCCTCTATTACTCGATTCCTCTTATTCAAAGACTCTGTCGCAATGGCTTTTCGGGTCAAGGCAGTGTAATCCATCCGGTCTACTTGACCGAACCATTATACCGATTGTATCCGTGCCCTGAATACTACTCAGAGCACTATTATCGGTAGAAAAAGAGTAAAACAAGAAATCGAGAAATGTCACTTGACCCCTTGTTCATTTAACCAATATTACCCCCCAATCGTGGACTAAGTTGTCTTCAGCCATCTTGCCCAGGCACAGCTCATGCCACATTGCGCATTTTGCAAGAGCGACTTAAATGTATGGTCATCTCTCGTTGGATGAACTGGCAGTTTGACTTGTGCAATTTTCTGAATTCCGAGCGTTGTGCGAATAAGCAATCTCAGCGTCTCTAGAAACCAACCTCCAACCAATACTTAGAAATAACACTTGAGTACGACCCACAAGGGATCAATGCCTGCTTCTGCATATCTCCATCAACTCCCGTGTTGCTATTGTTCTTTTACGAGCAAAAGGGTTCTACAGTTTTTTTTGGGCAAATCGGAACGAGAGAAAGAGAAGCTTTTCATTGGCAGTTGGTACTTCTGACCTGTGGAACAGTGGCATCAGACCTTTTAGTAACGCTATACAGTTTTACATAGATGGATCCAAAATGAAGGATGAACTAGGAAGAGTCATTTACTTAAACACTGTAATGCCTTTCAAGGGGAATGGCGATCAGGAAACCTCTGTCCTCTCTACGGTGGCATGTAATATCCTCCCGTAATTATCACAGATAGCCTGCTTGCTTTTAACATAGATCCTCATTCAGAATAACTTGTAATTGACTTCAAATGAATTCTGCAGAAGCTGCCTCGAAGAGGAGAAGATAGACATGTAACTGACTCGCATTTGCTCTGAAATGAAAGGTTCTTCTAATTGCATTCTTATACGACAATTTAAATAGCCTTTCCAGACACCTTTCAAGTCGCTGATAAAAGTTGCAAGGAAGACAGGTTGACAAATGTAACTCTCTGACAGCCCTTAACAGTACAAGGTATCAACTCTGGTGGAAGTGGCTTAACTCAAGTACACACTAGAAATTGATTCCATTTCGAATGCGGATCAATCGAAAAAGAAGAATCGAAAATATTTGAACAATGTTGCCTTTTAAGTGAATTTCAAATTTTGACGGCACTTTACACACATTGTTTTATTTAAATTTTGAGGTATGCATGTTCAGCTTAATGAACTACCCGTTCGCTTAAGCTCAGGGATATCCCCCTAGAAGACTGCAACCAGCATTAATAAAAGACGCAACCCCAACCACAAACAGCGCCAACAATCGCCCAAAAAATCATAGTGATAGAAGTAAACATTTTTTCAAACAAAATTGCCTCAACTTCTGACAATTATTCACTTTCCAACTTAAGGCTTCAAAAGAAGCCAAATAGTTGCAGTTCACTCGAAAATTATTCGAAATTCAAATTGCCAACCAAAACCACTGCCAACCTGCCAGTAATCAATTTCAAAAACCTCCTCCCTTTCACCTGCCTATTGACACACATTTCCTAATCGAAAACACTTAATTTCTGGTACTACACACACACACCCCCTCTCACAGCTTCCGCCCCCTCCAACAAGGACACACATAATTGTAATTCAAACAATTAACCAAACAATCGCAGAACAACACTCGAGAACTCCTTCACCTCCCAACCACACCCCCAGTCACTTGAAAACATTCATTTCCCTGTGCGCCTTTGTGTCCTTATTTGAATGAAATCAAATCGTCCTTCAAACAGTGCGCAAGGGAGCGAGCGAGCAAGAGCGCGCACACACAAACAACAACCCCCTGCATGGAAATTTCATTGAATTCGATTCAGAAAACATTTACGATGATAATACACACTGCGCGCACCATGCTTCTCGGATGCTGTCCTTTATGCACTTGATCGCCGACCGACGACAACAACAGCAACGCTGCCGTCGCTCCGTCGAGAAGGATGTCTCCCGATGCTGCAAGTGGTCTTGTCATCCCCTTTGATGTGGCCATGCGAGCCAAAACGAAAATCCACCCCAATGCGCGCCGCACAAGGCAACAAGGGAACAATGGGAAATTTAATGGGAAAATTTCTCAGTCGAATGTGAAGCCTTTAAGCTGCTTCCTTCAGAAAAAAAAATAAATACATGGGTTTCATGCGTGCGGCGGCGGCATTGTGGCGCGTTAAAGTAGTCTTAAGACGGGTCACAGATGTTTGTTTGTTTTTGACAGCACGCAGCATGTTGGTGGTGGTGGTGGTGGTGTTGCCCACTCGAGCAAAGTAATCCACAGCGGAAGGATGTCGAAGGACCTTTTGATGAGCTTTTCCTCCTCTCAGCGTGGTGGTCTTCAAGGGCTTCGCTGCTGTTTGTTTTCATTCATCATTGTACCCGATGGTGGAGGGGGGTGTCCCCGCCAAGCGGCGAATTCAATTTACAATCAAAACAAGACTGTCGTCGACGGTCCTTCAGACTATCGCCTTAAGGGTAGTCAGGGCGCGTTGTTGTGTGGGCCTTGGAGTTGCATTTTTACGGCTTCGAGTGGCTTCACCTGTTTTGCTTCTCTCGCGTGATGCTGAAGGCCACACACGCAACATTCGTCAGCCGACGCACAGCGGCGCGGCGTATTGACGCACACATTAAATTCGAATTAGTTTTGCATCATATGGTCCGTGAGGCGGAAAATCATCAGGCCGCTGCCGTTGCTTTGCGGACGACACTGATTCCTCCCCGTTTGCATAGACCTGGGGTGTGGAAATCAAGTTCGCTCTGGAGTGGGCTCAGCTGGTGTTTGCTTGGTGTTGCACTCGAACGAAGGGTGGTGCGATGAATTTATCACCGGGAAAAATTCGGATATTAACTGTTCCGATGCTTGGAAGGAGTCACTTGCTGGAGAGGGCTTAAGATTTGACGGTGGTTCTGGGAAACTAGGGGAGAGAACGGCGATTTTCTGAGTGCCGTAGTGCCAGCGTCTCCCATTGAAGGACACTCAATTTGATGATGTAGAGCGGAACAGGAGATGTAAACTTTTATAGTGTGAGATCATGTATTTGGATCTTCTAGTCACATGGCATATTGGAGCCACTTGCCTACTCGACTGCCTTCGTTTCCGCCGTTTGCTTTCCTCAGCAGCTGCTTCATGAAAAGAAGCAAAATCAACCATTTTCACAATGAACTCTGCTATCGCTTGCATGTTGCGCCCATTAGTCTCTTCCTATCGCAGCCGCTGCGCTATGCCTCCGACGTCACGGATGTTATCATGAATTCTGCACGGAATTTCACACACGAACGGGCAGGTAATTCGTTTCTCCATTGCCATCGCCCCCTTCGCTCAGCTGGCTGGGAGTTGTCAGAACCAGGAGTCACATTCCCGGGAGTTGATTATGTGGAAGAAGTTCACTTGCATTCATTCCCTCTCCCTCCCCGCAATAACCCCGCATCATCAGAAAATTACCGATAGGAAAAATCTAAACCAACCCAGCAACCCCTCGACATTCACATGCCCCATCCAAGACGCTGTCGATGTGTTTTTTCTTTCGTTTCGCTCTGCTCTGTGCGGTGTCATGATTGAGCACAATCCTGGAGCGAAGCACACTTGTGTCCTCTGAGGGGTGGTTGCGTGCAGAAGAATAAGCTTCCACCTTCCACCTAATAACAATTACAAAATACCAAACATAACAATAAAAGTTTCCTCCTCCTGGACACCACCTCCTCCGGAGTATCAGCGGCGGTGTGGCGAATTCCGAGGAACAGGGGGTGCTCAGTCATCGTCAGTGCGCACTATGAGGGAATTTCTGAGGAAACTTTAAGAGCGAAGTGAGATTGGGTTCAAGAACCCATTCCGAGGGAATGGAGATCATAAATCACAATTCTCCCGGGGGGAGGCGGTACTTTGGAGGACGGTTCAGGGCATCGATTATTGTGAGCTCGTCTAGGGGGCTCCGTCGTCTTTGGATGCAGTTTGGGGTGGGCGTCTGTTCGACGGGAGTCTGGTCCTGACGTTTCGATCTGTTTTGAATGGACTGCGCTAACGAAGTCGCATCTCCCTATTGAGAATTTAATTTTCTGGAAGTGAACTAGATGTTCTTGTGTGTGCTTTTCAAGTATAGTCGAGAAGTTGTGAGTTGTTTGCTGGGACAAAGGGTTTGGTGTTTTCGTATTTGGAATGAAGAAAACAAGTCCTTACCAGGCGAAGTTGATAAAACCTAGACAATCTTTGAGTCCAAGAATTGATTCGGTTACAAGAATCAAACTTTTCGGAAATATTCAAAGAAAGCCAAGCTGTGCCAATGCAAACAGCAGAAAAAAACTTAACTACCTCCATATCTTACCGTCTAAGACTCAGTTGTACCGAATTTCGTAAAAATTGTCTTGGAACTGCATAACTATTCTTTTCGCATCTACTGACTGATGATCGGTTCTAAGACCTTCCGCTTATGCTACAAATTCCTACTGCCTTAGCTCTTTCTACTCCATTGTCTATGGTGTTTCCACTTGCGCGTTAAATAACATTGTACTGAATATTCAACGCCCGTATCTTGATTGAAGTTCTTCTCTACTTGCGTGCACCATACCGGACGTCGTCTTCCTCTGTATCGTTGTGCCAAAGGCTTGGAATCAAAGACTCGTCAGGGCGGAGCAGTGTTAATCATCGTAAGCGTTGTATCGATAGACGCTTGACAAGGGCATGTAGATGTACAGCTTTTAGAACTCGTCGTTAATTTTTTTCCTCCAGATGCTATCAAAGCGAACAGACCAAAAGTTGCACGCCTTTCTTGCGAAGAGAAGAAGAAAACGGCTTCTTAATCCGCTTCATCCATCTGTAGCTTTCATTTCAAAAACAAAAGCGTGTCCGCTTTGTCTCTATTTGCTTCCTAACGACAAACTCAAGAAGCTGTAGACAAACGAACCTGATCTCACGTCTCAAATATTCGTGAAAATCAGTATAAAATTTCCACTCGATCTCCGATGACATAGTCTTGTGACGAACGACCTTAGTCAGCTGTCAAAATAGAACTAAAAGCACCCAGGTCAACAAGACCATGATATGTAGTTCTTAGAGGTCCACTTCAGAATGTTCATATGACTGAGGCCGCTTATCCTACATGACAGTCATACACTTCTATCGTTGTTCAATAATAACAATCAGCTTCGAAGGACCTCAATTCCTGCAGTAATTCAAGTGCGTGATCCTAGGATTTCCTCTCTTAGAGGAGGGGGAGAGAGAGAAGAGGTAGAAGTCACTGGGGGCCAGATCTGGAGAATACGGTGGGTGCAGAAGAATTAAAAGCCCAATTCCTGCAATTTGGTCATCGTAGCCAACGACTTGTGAAACGGTGCAATGTCTTGGTGGAAGAGAGTCTTTTTCTTCTTTACATGGAACCGGTTTTTTTTTTGCAATTCCTTCCTCCCTTGCTGTTGATCCTGACCTCAAGATAGTCAATGACTAAAATTCCGTGGGCGTGGTTCACCGGCTGTTGTCCACACCGCAGACTGACGATTTGACTTTGGAGTGTAGTGGTGGATCCAGGTTTCATCCACAAAATTGAAATTCGAGTGAAACAGCTCCAAACAGCTCCAAGAATCATCCATAAGTTGATGTTTTTGGTCCATTGTAAGCAAACGCGACACCCATTTCGAAATCAGCTTCCTCATGGACATGTGTTCATGCAAAATAGTGAACACACTGCCTTCTGATATCTTTAAGGTCTCAGCTTCCCCACGCAATTTCACTTTGCAGTTTCCAAAAACGATTTTGTGTACTTTTTTGACATTTTCAAGTGTAGCCACCTCAATGGGCCTTCCAGAGCGCTCAGCATCGTTGGCGGCTGCACGGCCACGTTGAAAGTCAGTACACCACCGACAAATAGTTGTTTTTGATGGAGCGGAGTCTTTGTAAGACTTTTCAAGCTTTTGCTGAACTTGCGCGGTATTTTTTCCCATCAAAAAGCAGTGTTTAATCAACACAGGAAATTCTGTTTTTCCTTTGTTTAAAAAAATCGCAAAGTAGCGTCACTTGAAGCTCTGTAACTTGTAACCTAATAATCAGATTGTCATGAAAGTTTCAGAGGTATCATTTGAATGTGTGCACTTTCTTAAAATAATATAGTTTTATTGTAAGTGGCGCCCCCTATATGCCAGTCTCGGGTCTCTTTGAGGGATGTGTTACAATGCGTAATTTTCAGACATTTTCCTTTTACTCTAAGTTACAACGGAGAATGCCCTCGAACTTCAAAGCCACGTCATTGATCATATCAAGCTTCGATTTCTATCATCCATGAAAATCCCATTAGTCGCCACTTCAGCACTTATCACAACAGTGCCCCCACTGAGTACGCCACAAGCCCAAGTGCAAACCAATGCACCGTGCCGACGCGCCGTCATCACCTGCAACTGTTTTCCTCAAAAATTTCACTTAATGACCCCGTTTCGTCGAAATGAAAAATCACCTAAATCTAGAAAAGTCCATAACATTCAACCGCCAACTGGAGAGCAGTACGCGCCGCTATCAACGCGGTGCTCATAAAAAACGAAACGAAACGTAACCCCACCATCCAAGCACCACCCAAGCCAGCGGCACCTCGTCATTGTGATGCGCTCCATTTGCGTGCGGCTTCGATAAAAGCTTCGCCTTTTGTTCTCCTTTAGTTGCCGTGTGTTTTTCTAGTTTTTTGCCTTTTACGATCCCATCCTCGTCTCAGGTTTTTATTTGATCCACCAGCCACCGGCGGCAGTAGGCACTCTCTTTATGATGGCAATCAATAGTTTGGGGAGAGGGCTTTGCAAAGCGGCCGGCGCACCGCGACTACCTGTCAGCTTAGAAAAGGTCCGACTTACAGTAGCGCTGGCACTTGATTTTTCTATTTGTCTTCCAGTTTGTTTTGTGTGTGTTTACTTAAAAGCCTCGTAAATTTAAATTTTATTTTTTTATTGCCCGAGCAGCGGTCGAACGATAGTGCCGACGAGTTCGTGCAACAGCCTCGTTGGGGGTTTCGCGCTGATTTGAAAATGCATGTTTGATGAAATGGGCGGCCGTTTTGAGGAACAGGAAACAGCTATCGGGTATCGCGATTTTTATGCGATCGGTTTGACATGTCAGTTGGTCGTAGTAATTGTGAGCGGATAAACTGACCTCCGGTCGGGTAGTTGTGGTCAAATTATTGGCCAGTTAATTCATTAAAGTCTCATTAAAGTGAACGAGGTATTTGCTACGATAATAGCCATGCAATGGATGAAGGTATTGCTTTTGATGGCTTTTGATGGGCTCGTTGTCTGGTGTACGGTTGCTGTGAGATGACGGAAAGCGTGCTTATCTGAGAGCACCTTGCGATGGAAATCTTTAATCGCTGGGGCATGCATTCAATTGTGGCGGAAGTGAATGTGCTTTCAACTGTCATTTGACTGATACTTTCTCTTCCTTGACAACTGGACAGATCTTTTAAATCGTCGGTCCAATCCCAAAAGTGTACAAGAAGCCCTAGCAGGGTTGCATTTTCGGGCCCAATTTTAACAGCTTTAAGTAACTCCTTTTCACCTTTATTTTTATTTGCAGGTTTGATTCATAAAGTCAAATTTCTCCGAATTGCTCAAATTTTTCCACCAAATTTGCACTCTTTTAGGCCAAACTTTGAGTTTTTAGGCCAAATTTTGTAATCTCTTCAACGCTTTTGTCCATTAGACCTTCGAGAACAACCTGAATCCAAATTTACTCTGAATATCAAGTTAAGTTTAAAACTTCGCCTGCTCGGTCCGAGGCGAACCTTAAGTCCTTCGTCACGTCAAGCACTTCCCTTAACCCTCGACTTTCTTCAACACAGCCGTCAGAATGTACATATATCCCAGACGAAAGCCCTTCCCAGAACTAGAGCATAACTCTCTACTCCAGAAGCCACCGTCTCCACCAATGGCCTTCAAAAGTCCCGAAACTCCCGAAACTCCGATCAGGGCTTCATGAGAAAAATCGCGCAACAAATTTGTATATCACCGAATAAATTACGATTGTCAAGAACGCCGCCGCCCCTCGCCCCTTGGCCGGCGCACTGAAAAGTGTCGGCATTCGAACCTTCATCGGCAGAAAAGCGCAGAAAAAAAATAAAACGCTAAATTACAATTGCTCATCGTTAGCCCGGCCGGCCTAAAGCCCATCTTCACCCGAATACCCGTTTATCGTTGGCACATTAACATGATCCACATACACGATTGCGGCGTGTCTGCGGGATACACGTACACAGATCCATCCGTGTTGCCGCTCGGCTCATTGATAGAGTCCGCTCCCATCCATTCTGTGCCCACTAAAAATTGTACTAATCACCTGACCCCCAATGGCGAGGGCCCCGACGCAGCGGGACGCATTCATATGCGATCGCGGTCATATTCGCACTGATGCGCACCCTCGTCTCATTCCCATCGAACCGCCGCGCCGCCGCCGTCCACACCGACCGTCGGCATTTTGTGAAAATGATATATGCAATGTTTTGGAGCTATTCTCCATACCCACTGACAGATGGACACTGGTTCTGACACCTGACCTGGACGCGTTGGCAAATTTGTTTTCGCATTCTTCGTGATGTTTCTCTGGCATGGGTGTGTGCGTCGGACGGGACTTATCCTTTTCTAGGATAATTGCAAAAGGGTGAGAGAGTGCCGTGCTGTCAGGACCTCACACGACAGCCGGAGAGGATCTCATCAAGATCATTGTAATTCGCTTTGTTGACTTAGTACACGTTGGGAGATTAGCTCGACTGTGGGAACACCGCCACCGCAACGCCATGTGTAATTGACTCACCGCGCTCTCTCTCTCTCTCCATCTACCTGAGCCCACGCTTTGCGTCGATTGTCAGGGGATTTGCCATCGCCCATATTGTGCGCGTTGATCTTTTCATTTTCTGATCTGGGTTTGCCTCAACGATACGGAATGGAAAGAGAGCAGCGATGGGTTCGGGATGAGGCGACAGGATTACCAAACGGCTGTGTCACTCTAATCCGGCCGGCGGAGATAAGAGTTTTCCGTTTGGTTTCGTTTTTATTTGAAAATGGGATAATCGGCAGGCGCGCACGCACCATATTGATGACTTTTGTTGCCAGTCACCAGATTACAGTGCAGGGAGGAATCAACTTTACGGAGTCGAGAAAACTGGTTTCGTCGGGTGACCTATCCCTTGAGGGCATTGATGACAAGATTTGTAGGGTGCTTGAACGTGAATTTTGCGGGTATCGGGATTAGTGGAGGAACTTTGATTGAGGCTGGTAAACAGCGCGATAAGGAGTTGTTGTGAATAAATTTGCAAGACGATATCGCTGCTAGGGTCCCTGGAAGACAAATGATCCGCTTTCTGAGATTTGTTAGAAATGAATGAGTCAAATGGAAAAAGTGTTGCAGCAACATGTTGACAGTACCTTGTTTCTTGTTTATAAATGTTGCTGCCATTAGTATTGACAACATCGGATACGAAGAAAAGGTATTTCTTAACGCAACACATGCTGTGTCTCAAGCATTCTTTAACTTTCGTACGTTAAGTCAAAAGTTAAGATGATACAGCAACATGTTGATAAGGATCCTATGGAAGCTTCGATAATGTTGGTACGATCTCTCAGAAAAAAAATTTCTTTTTTAGTATGTAGTTCTAAATATTTGACGTATGAGAGGAAACATTTTATTGGTAAAATGTATGGAATAACATTCTGGCAACATGTTGCTGCAACATTTTCTAATTTTTCTCTGATGTATACAAATCTCAAAACAACAACAACTCTTTCACCCCTCTTAGGAGATGTCACTGTAGCATGCGTGTGCCAACTTTCGATGTTGCTTTCCAATGTTGATGCTTGGCTTGGCTTTTTTTCATTAATTTGCAGCACACCATCAGGCTGTCTTTGAAATTTGTCCCAAACATCGCCAATTGAAGTTAACGCCTCACCATATAGTTCCCACACATAACACAAGTGGTAAGACATTCAAAGACACTTCAGTCGGTATTGCCCCACAATGACAATCAGCTGAGCAATGAGTCAGTGACTCAGTGAAGTCGAAAGCAGGTCATCATCCACTTGACCACATATTCAGACAGCAGCACTCTTATCGGGAGATGGCCATGTGAATGCAAATAACCTGCGTCTTATCACGAAGTCCCTGCAATGTGTCTTATCGCGAGATGGCCATGTAGAGTCACTCGAAGACAGCCGATAGCCGCCTGCCGACGACAATACAGATAATCCCCCCTCCGGCGCGTTGCGAACCTTGCTGATACTTCGAAGTGTATCAGCATCATGTGAACTCCCGTCATGTTTCCGTGCGAATGGGTTCAGTTTTTGCTGTGTTTTGTTGCTGTGACAGCTCATCACTTGCGGGTGCAATCGAGCCTTATAATCACATCGCCACCCCTTTCGCAGAGAGTGCTTGCTCGCCCGCAGGCGCTTTCCGCTCGGAGTTTGTTTTTGTTTCATGCCTGCCACAGAAGCATTCCGAACGTCACACACAAATAGCCGCTTAAGACAATCAGTCAGCAGCATCGCACCAACTGAAGGTAGACTGCTGTCCCCTTTGCCCCGTGCACACTGCGGTTTACAACAAGTGGGGGCACCCTCGATGATTGCTGTGCCAGCGGTTGACTGAACGAGCGTCTAAAGCACGTGAACACAGCCGAGCGTGGAACCGGCTGCGGTGGAAGTGGGCTTGGTCTTGGTATTGTGAGTTCGAAAAGGAGAGTTCGGCGCGTTCGTCCGGAAACATCGCGCTCGCCTTATCGCGATTTCCCCGAGTGCCTGCCTGAATGAGGGATAAGGTGATGCTGCGGTTGGCCCGAGGACGGAGATCGACGTACACGTATCTGCGAGCCAGCTTCCCCGGCATGCCACACAGCGATAAGCCGCTTTTTTCCGATGTACGCCATTGACTGCGACCGAGCATTGCCAAGTGAACAATAAAATCCCTGCAACCGCAAGTAGAATGAATTTCAATCGGGCTCGGTGCGAGGTCCAGATGTGCGTTCTCTCGCTCTTGAGAACCGAGCATCGTTGTCCTCTCCTTTCTCCGACGTCTGTGTTGATCCTTTTTTTTGTGTTTTTCTAACCTTATTTTGGATAAACAATCGAAACGATGAAATAACAACACCGGAGGGGTGGCCGGCGAACATTTGCAGAAGCAAACGGCGGCGCGTTGACGGATTGCTGTCGTTTTGAGCGATTTGTGTTTTTCTGCTTCTCTCTCTGCGGGCCAGGGTATCGATTTCACAATTAATTTTTGGTGAAACGAAACAGTTTTCCCTTTCATTGTGTAATGAGAATGATAATCCCCGGGGCTGTGCGAAAACATCGACAGGAACAATAACAACAGGAAAGGATGTGAAAACATCGAAGTCGGAAGGAAGGTAGCAGACTGTGATGTAATGAAATGAAAATGTATCAGTGTCAGCGCAGGGAGGGCGATGAGGGATCGGACCTCGACTGTTGATTTGAGAGGTACTCAGAGTTGAATGGGACTGGTTGAGAGAGATCAGCTCTTTTCTTCTTCTCCATACTACAGGATAAAATAACATTCCTTTTGGTCCTTTCCACTTCCGACTGAAAATTTGTACATCTTTGATTAAATTTCAGGGTAAAAATTGTCTATTCTACTTTTGGATATGGCGACTTCAAGTTTTAAAATCAGTTCTTGAATAAATGCCGATTGAAAATGTGGAAGTTTTTGGAATTCCTAAGCGTGCTTAATTGAATTTAAATGGGCTGCGGCTTGTTTGTTCCACTTTATAGTTGCGTTTCCAATCAGGCTTGAAAATAAAAGCATTTAATGAGAGGTTTTTAATCATCTGAGGAAGTTTCCGAGTAGTTAACGAGAGCCAATAGAGTTTGAATTATTGCATAACTTTGAATCGATTTTGGTTTATGAGGACATAAAAAAATAAAATAATTTTCATCAACGCGTTGGCCTTGAATTTAACGTTTTCGTAAACGAAGTTGTATATTCTGTTGGGACAGCGATTTGAACTCATAGGTTAGGCGGAGCCATTCGTGCTTGAGTGGGGATTTGTGGATGTCCTGAACTCAAAAACACGAAACGCGGAACAGCGCCTTAAAGTGGTCTCAAGTCAATAAGCGGTCGAAAAAAAACTCAAACAATTAATGGGATTTTGAAAACAAAAAATTCAAGAGCTTAAAGAAATCAACAATCGGCTTTAAATTCTCATCCCGTCCGTTACTGAGCAACACGCGATCATAAGCAGGAACTGGATACAAAACTGTTTTTTTTTTTCATTTGTAATATGAAACAAAGACAAGCAGGTAACTCTACGAGAATGTACGTCAAACCTGTTCATTGAAGACCATGCCTGTGTCGACACTGGTACAGTGAAATGGTACAAAACAAGCTGCTGTCCAAAAGTAGGCTTTCCGACGGACGACAGACCTCTTCCGAAAAGCTCAACTCAACTCAAGCTGCATTAAACACTCATGCAACTGCAAACAATTCCCAAGACCTATACTTCTTCAATTTGATATTTTCACATTTGTCAATGCAATCAACAGCTTGTGAGCCATTCATTCTCAAAGTTTTCTAACTTAAGCTTGGTGTCAATTAGTTGTTAATGTCATCGATTGTGGTTAACATCATCGTACGTGTCATTAAATAATCAAGTTCCGCACATAACTTGCTTAATGAACTCGCGATATTAGTTGCTTCAGGTTGAAAAGAGGGGTGCAGGTTTGCTATGAGTTATTATTCCTCAAGAAGGATGTCTTTTAGTAATCAAGAAAATGCAGCCATTTGCATCGCGAAGAATTTTTTTAAAGAAATGTATCAGAATCTCAGTCGAAACTTTTTGTTCTGAAATTTTCTCAAAACCAAAAGAAATTATTTTCATGCATATATTTTTATTTATAAGTCAAAGCAAGAACTTTGATGTGAAATAAATAAAAGGTATGTTGTTGCATTGTACTACGATGAGCACAAAATATGAAAATTTAAATTTATGTTTTTTGTGATTCCATATCGAATATGATCAATTTCTTAATTTTTACGTTGGTACTACTGTCACTGACGTTTGTACCAAATTTCACATCACAATATTCCTTCATTCATTTCCTCTTGAAAAGAGTTTAAAGTAAATTCCTCGTTCCTAAACAATATCTCAAACTATGAAACCAGCTTCGCAGTTCTTTAAGATAGCTTTCTATTGTACAATTGTATGTTTTGAAAAGTTTAAAAAATTGACATAAATTTGCACGAATTGGTACATCTTTGTGACTACATTGACGGCGATGACATGAAGAGCAAAGAACGAACTATGCCGAATATGTCCGTCGACTTCCAGCATTCCGGGTTTGAACAGCTCGAATTTTTTCACTACACCACCTCTTTCAAGTTGCTGACAACACTCAAGAGTAGTTGCTGTCAACTAAAGGCTTCTCAAATCTTGCCGTTTGGAGTCGGAAAAAACTGTGAGTTCTTTCTACTTGTGATGGAACAATAGAACTTACAATACGATAAGTTTCTGGACATTGGTCTTGATTTTTTTATTTATTTATTTTATAAATAAATATCCGGCTTCTGTCCATAGTTGTGTACATCTTCTCTTACTGACATCCTGACAGATTCGAACTACGGAGCCCGTTAAACGAGTGTATGGCAACAAACCCAAACCCAAGGCACACTAAAATTATGTCGAAGACTGATGAAATTTGTAACTAAGCCGGCTTGTTCGTAACTGAAATCTCACGTACATACTCATTCAGTCTGAAAATGTGAGCGTGAGACAACAAGCGTAGGGATTGTAGATTAGGCCTGTCTGTGTCCAATGGGCACAATTGTGTATACTAATGTTGCCCAATCGATGCTCACAGGCCTATTTGACACCAGATGACAACATGAATGGAGGTGACCTGAATGGAGTTATGGCGGAATTCGAATTCTTTCCAATATCGTTATGATGGGTAAGAATCTATTACAGCATCACAGTGCATAGTAACATAGTAACAGGATCAGCATCCCAATAAAAAACAGCTATGAATCAAAGCCAACATTGAAAGACAATGATACAGAAGACCTTAAATTGATCAATTGAAATGGAGCACAAACTTGAAGAAGGACTTCAGCTGATTCCTGTTGATACACCGCAAACCATTTTCGATTCGCAAATCCTGAACTGAGAGTATGGGTCTCTATTGGTCTTTTTCCAGGCACAGTCCAGTCATGACGCAGATTCTAAATATTTTCTAGCATTTTACAACAAAAAACCGAGAATATTCGAAAGCATTCGTTGGGCTCGAACTCACCTTGGGACTACCCGGTTCCTTGGTTAGGGCTGCCGTCGACGACAGCACAACCAGAGATGGCATGACTCTTCAGGATGCAGGCTGACCAAGTACACGCTTCCGAACGTCAGCAAGAAATCCGCTGCTATTCTGTCATCTCTAGACAGAAAAGAGTGCAGAAAACTTGTCGACGGGACACTTTACCTTCGATAAGCTTAGTGAAGACATCCCTTGCGACGCCTGTGGAGAAGGTGAAGACACCTCAGGGCACTTTCTCTGTCAATGTCCGGCCTTTGCTCGTTTAAGGTGGTGACTGTTTGGCGCTGATGTGGTGGGAGCTGAAAACTTAAGCCCTTTATCGCAGAAGCGCATGTTGGTCTTTCTTCGGAAAACCAAAAAAATACAGTAAATGAGGGTTACTCCCGGGTGGTACAATAGACCAGTTTTTGAGTCTGAACGCTTCAGTGCATTGTTTCCCAATCTCCAACAAAAAAAAAATGTTCCTAGGCAGAAAATGTTTTCCACTCATGTCATCCACGAAATCATTTAGACGTATTTTTGCATATTCCAAATCAAAGTCAAAAACCACCCAAAGATATGTCATAACATCTAAATGGTGACATATTAGTAACAGAATCATGCTCCATATCACTTATGACATTTGTGCAATGCTGTCCAACCCGAGTCGAACAAGCCCCTCAAATTTAAGCTTACAAATATTACCTATATTACCCAGTAGATCACATGCGACCGCATTCTAAATCAATGACCAAGTTCTCAATTGGCTAGATCAACACCGTGCTCTAAACGCGCCGCCGCCGCTGCCGCTGGCAAAGCAATCAACAAATAAATTGTCATTCACGCTCTCCCCGCCGGCAGGTTGGCGCTAATAAATGCCACGAGGGGGTAAGTCATGCCCACGTTGTAATTCATTGCCGGGTAGAAGTGGCTAATTCGAAGCACACCTCCACCCAGCTAACCCGAAAAAATTCCAATTCTCCACAGTGCCGCGTTGCGCCTTGATGACCGACGGTATGAACAAAAATCCGTATGACTCTGTGAATTATGGCTCGGCCATTGTGCGTATCGCTCCCGTCCCACGGGCACTGGTCACCGGTCACCGGTCAGCTGTACAGCCGTACGCCACGAAATGGCTTCGTTTGTGGATCAAATATATGACCAGTCCGGTCGTTGGTCACCACAAAGTCAGTTATGACTTCGGTCTGTCTGTCATAAGTCATACCAGTTGCGGGTCCAACGACGGCCGGCGTATTATTCATTTCGCCCGAATGACACTTTGGAGCCCCAAAGCTTTACGCGAATGGCCCGAGAGAGGTCTCGAGACGAGAGCAGGAAGTGCTCTCGTCTCGAGCGCAGTCATCGCTTCAAGGAGATACAAAGTGTTCTCCCGAGTTCTGGGAAAATGAGTGGGTCAGTCATTTTGACGAACGCACATACACACGCTCATGCGTTGTTTTTTTTGTGTCACTTTGAAGAATGTTGCAAAGATATGGATGGGTACAGCTGGCCCGTCGTAACAATGGTTCTGCAGGAATAGAATCTTTGGGCATTTGAATGTTTTATGAACTCCATAACGTGGAAACCGTTTAGCACGTTATTTATTACCACCACCACCACCACCACCGCAACAAGAGAGGGGTTTTATCTCTGCCCTAGAGTGGAATGTTTAAACTTAGGCTTGTCCTGGGAGTGGTGGGAGGTGCTGTGGGACTTAACGATGATCGAGTGACTGGATCTGAGTGGAAAGATTGATGTGTGACAGAATTGCAAGAAGGTCAGTGGACTCCTGGGAAAGCTTTGTGCACGGTAAATGTAGTTTTTTCTATGAAAAGATGATTCCTTCGGATGGGTTTTGTTTTGTCACCAGATAAAGAAACAAGTGAAGGAGTACACGAAAGAAGATGAATTTGATAGTTGGTTCTTTGGGCTAGCTATCGACCGTCGGAAACTTTTGCGACTGATATTGACATTTTGAATGGAGTGTTGGCAAGCAATGTCAAGCAACTTTAATCAGCATCCAAGGGGAAATACTTCAAGACGATAGAATTGAACTTTAAAATTAAAGATTGTAAGGTAATGAATTGGAATTCAGGCTGGAATGATGAACTTAAACACGTGTTTAGTGACAGAGGAGTGCAACAGGTTCAACAAAGGAAATCATCTTACGTCTGAAGAGTAAGTAGTGCGTGAATACCTGTTATTCATATATTGGTAAACTGTAGATTTATTTAAAAAGGCTGAAGAATGAAATTAAAAAAGGAGCAGAGCAGTTCTGAGATCAAATTTGTTGAAGCCAAAGTCCTGCGCCTTGGCGACACTCAATAAAGTAGAACGACCGGAAGGAACCCGCAGTTTAATAGTACCTCCAACGGTGGTTACAACTCTTCGAGAGTTGTGAGTAATTGCAGGTTGAAGCTGGCGTAATTAAAGTGAAAGGTACGTATCACGTATTGCGAAAAGATACAAAGTACATGAAACTTGGACTAAACTTCTTCAACTATCGCTCTTCCCTGAGCAAGTGATACCGATGCGCGAGTTTACTTTTTCAAATTTGTGCGGAATCTAAAGGGCGAATCTGAGAAAAGGGCTAGAAAGCTGTGGAACTGCGAAGAGTATGTAAAGTGAATGAAAGTCTAATTCGAAAATAGAACATCCGGCAAGCCGATGTCACTACGCCATGCCGACGGAAGCAGCAGAAAAATATGAACGATACTTCGGTACAGCTCATTGGTAGTCACTAAAATACTGATACTATAAAAATTACACTCTAGGAGATCGGATGAAAATCACATATCAATTTCGTCTTTTTTGCAGAGAGTTTAAAGAATTCAAGTGAGCAACGTTAAAACTGCTTGTTTTGAAAAAGTTGTGATGATTGGAACATTGCATGTGATAGTAATTAATAAAAGTTTGCCGTCGGGTACATATTCATGTCCTTGAACAGCCAAAAACAGAGCAAACGACAGTGAAATTTAGAAAAACAACATAGATAATCAGAGGCGGTATTTGATCCTGGAAAGGGTGCGAGAAGGATAGTCGAATACGTTATTTCTAAAGGAAATAAATAAAGTGAATGTTAAGGAAGAATTCGCGTCAAAGAGAAGGACGCAGCTCGCAACTTCATCTCGGTGAGTACAATTTCACTTTGAAGACTAAAAGAGCACCCGGGTACTGAAAGCTGAAAACCAGAGTGAATATCACTTCAACTCTAGGCAATAAATTGAAAAATTAAGACTAAACTCTCAAAAGCACAAATAAAGATTGCAGACTGAAGACAAATATCAAATGATAACCAAACAGATTTTTTCAATAAAATTAAAACGGTTTAAATATTTTGTGCTGGGAATATTAGTTGGAATATAATGTGGTCGCCGTGGTGTAGTAAGTAAGTGCGTCAACTTACACGCCGAAGGTTCCGGTTTGGTTCCCAGACTGAACACCTCGCATTTTTTTCACGGCACCACCTCTTTCGAGTTGTTCACAACACTTAAAGAGTACTAATTTTCTATGAAAAGCTTCTCAAATCTCGCCGTTCGAAGTCGGCAAAGCAACTTGCTCTTCGTTGACTGTTGAATTTAATGACACAGGGTAATGTTTTTACATTTATACCGACGACACTCTGGCAGAGACTACTATCTTTCGCAGAGGGTCTTTTTTCTCTTAATTGGTAAGTATTTCAGACTTTGAAAACTTTAATCGTCCAAGTTGGATACATGTACATATGCACATGCTTTACTTATGAACGCTTTTTGGAAATGTGAATTGATTGCTAGTTTGCGCTTCGTCTTACAGTTCGTTGTAGAGACTGCTCACTTTTTGACAATGAAACCGATAGATGGGAAGTCTATAATGCTGTCCAATGTCCATAAAGGCTATGGAAATACCGTTAATAAAATGACAGTTGGAATAATTTTGCCCTCTTTATCTAGAGGACAGGACTTAAAGCGGATAATGAACTTCGGAAACAACTATAATTTTTTCAATTCTGCAACAATTTAATTTTCCTCCGCTAACTCAGGTCTAGGTCCAACAAAATGTAAGGTTTTTCTTGCCTCAATAGCATGCATACCAAATATCGTTTTTACCATTTTCACTTTATCAATTAGGAAACATTTGCCATAACTTATGTAGCCCAAAAAACAAGAATTGGCTTTTGATCTCTCTACCTAAGTACTATTCAGACCGGCGACTCATAGGCCGTTCAAGCATGATATATAGCTGCCTTCCATCAAGAGTAACATGTCTGACGTCCACTTAGTCTTAATACCGTATGTTCGATCAGCCTTCCTTCTTGAAACAGGAGGCTCGAGTTCGAAAACTATCTCTACTGGAGTATGCACTTGATGGTGCCGAGCCAGTGCAGACGACAGATGTCTTCTTTCCATACTAAATCTACGCCAGGACGTACAGTTCGTAGTATAGTCTTCTCCTTCATTCATCTTCTTTGCAGAGAGGACCACATATCGGGCATAAAATTTTCCTTTCAAAGCCATCAGGAATCAGCTCCACAGTCTTATTTATCGTCCAGATGTCGGCTCCACATAGCAAGACACAATAAGAGTTTTGTAGAGCTAAAAGTAGTCCTTCGAGTCAGCAGTTTTAAGCCCAGTTGTTTCGACAAACCGAAGTAACACAGGTTGCCACTAGGTTGGGCTATTCTACGTTTGGTTTTCACTAGGATGGTATTTATAGAGTTCACGCTTGCTCAGAGGTAGACACACACCTTTACTGGCTCAAAATTGTAACTGTCGATAGAAACTTTTTGAGTCAGGTGGTGAAACGCCGATCGGTTCTTGCTCGACAGCATATATTTCGTTTTACCCTCATTCACCTTATGACCAGCTGCTTTCGTCAATTCTCCAATCGCCGTTAAAGCTTTCACAAGGCCACGTTGGCAACGCGCCATAATATAGATGTCATCTGCATGTTCCAACAATTAAATTGACCTTTAGAAGACTTGCGCTTCCCATGCTCAAAATTGATCCTTATCGAGGTTTTAGATTGAAAAATGAAAAGACTCACAGACATATTTGCCAGATTTGACAATTCGCAATGATGCATGCAGAAATAAATAGTGGGTCTTTCATCGCAGTGTCCATACAGCAAAAGAATTTCTAAAATCTCACCTCCAGGACCAAATCATAGTCTTTGTGCCCCAAACCCCGTCGGTAATTCACGCCTAATGGTTGTCGGCACATATTTAGCTTGTCATATAATCTGGACAAAGTGCTATGAAGACACTATGAGTTCATATTCATCCAGAACTTATCATCGGTATTTGCAATTAAAAAAAAAAGCCAGAAAGGGGCACAAACAGACATTTCCATATTCATACGTTTCGATGTCGAACTCAAAAATATGTTTCCCTCATCGCATCCAATCTCTTTTTCGCGTTTCTCATTTACAATTCAAATGCAACAATATGTTGTTTTCCATATTGATATTCAATGCTGTTTTCGGTACTTCCCGCCAATATATAGGTACACCCCCGCCCAAAGAATCCATCATTAAAGTGCAAATTTTCCAATCAAACTTCTCCCATCGTGCATCGTCCCTGAATTTCAATGGATCGCCACTCGTCTCCCCCTCCATTCGGAGCGTATTGTACAACAGTATTTTTTAGTTTTTTTCCGAAAGAGAAAAAATCCACTTTTCAAAAAACTGAAGGCTTAAAATTTGAAAAAAATTAAAGTCCATCGCAAATCCTTCCGAAACAAAAGGCCGACCAGCGCTTGACACTCTTAGCGAACAAAAATTGAATCGTTTTCCGTGAATTATTCAGAAAATTTTTACGCTTTAAATGCGAAATGCCCCACAGCCAACAATTAAAGTCCTCACATCTCGCATTTCAGACGGATTTTGGGGCAAAAATTTAACGAAATCGAGAGGCGAAAGAGCGAGAGAGAGAGAAAACAGCAGCAGCAACCATCCACCTTAAATGGAGCACCGAACACACAAAGTTTTCGGATACATCATCACCAGCAGAGATGAAAACGAACGAGCATTTTGCCAGATTAACTTTGTATCTACGCGTGTACATAGATGGGGCCGACTGAACCACCTCCCGCCCCATCGGGTGGCTTTGCATGTGCACGTTATGTACTGCCGCGCAGCCATTTCACTTCGAGACTGTGTATGTGTGTCTGTAAGGGAGTGTGAACATGAAAGGACCTACGTTGTGTGTGCTCTCCCTTCTCTGGGCTCCAATACATTTGTGAAATTTATGAGATCATGCGCTCTGGGGAGATGCCAACAAAAATGAAACGAACTCCATTTTTATCACTCGTCCCCATCCCACCCACGCACACACACAGAGAAATGACAAAATGCGAGAAAAAAGTGTATAATCCGAGAGAGCGCAAAAAAAACGAACAGAATGTATCTCAAAGTACCTGTTCGTTGGGCTGCTCCTCGAACAACCCCCTCGAACGTGCATCGATTTTAGCTTTGAATTTGAATAGATAGATAAAAATGGAAAATAGCACCAGAGTTGATAGACCAGGGCATCATTTGGACTCGGATAACTTGAGCCCTTTTTATCATTCCATCCAAGCACCTAAGCACCCACTAACTCTCGGCTTGGCCACCCCTCAGTGGCTGGTGCTGATGCTGATGGTGATGGTGGTGGTGGTGGTGGTGTGTTTTTTCGCTTCTTTGTTGAGACTTCTGTCCTATCGGCAGAAGTATACATGTGCACAATTTAGATACGGCACATAGCTGGGGATATTTATGGTTGTAAGAGGGAGAGCTATATCCCTGCCAGTGCTGAGGGTGGAGGGCATAACGGCAGGAATCCGTTTCCTTTCCTTTTACTTGCCAGCTTATTTTTTTTTTTTGTTGTCGCTATGCCGTTCGTTTGTGTGTCGTCTCTCAGTGCCACGAATGCTGTGTCGTCCTGGCTTTGGTAGTTTTGTGTATTTTATCTCGACGAAAGATCTTTGCTATTGGTTGAGTAGATATAGAGATTCACCATAACCATTTGGGACGACAACGACAACGACGAGGAGGAACATTCCCTTGCGCGGTGGCGATATGGGCGCTTGCGAGTGGGTGGGTTGAATGGATGGTGGCTGCCAGTGATGGGGATTTGTAGGTTGGAATTGTCAGCATTTGCCAGAGAGATTCGTAAACTCTTCTGGTTCCCTTGTGTGGTTGTGCCGTTGCACGAGACCAAGGCGAGAGGTGAGACTTTGTGTCTGTTGTTGGGGCGATAAAATATTAGAGCTCATGCATGCCACACAAATCACAAGTATGAACGATTACATAAGGGGCAAAAGTTTTGTTTTGTTGTTTTGCTGTATCTCTCGTCGCTCCGTTACAATGGTGTATTCCATTTGTTTTTGCATGCATACATACATACCACGACTTTATTGGCTTCGGACGGAAAAACAGGCGCAAAAAAAAAACGGAAAAACCGTCTGTCCTTTTTGTGGAATGGATTTATGAGTTTTGATTGAAACACACGTGTCCTGTCTGCGAAGATTTTTTTTTCTGTCTCCCGAGATAATTCTGCTGAAACTTTGAAGATTTGAAGAGTTATTGGGTCCGTGACACATTCATTTATCTGGATCTTGGAGCTGAATGAATTCTTCTTTCGTGGAGCAGAGAATGCAGGAGCGAGGCAAAGAAGAAGGTCTCTCCTGAAGCAACTTGAAAAGCAGTTCTCAACCGACTCATCGCCAAAGAACTCACCCAGTTCAAAGTTTCCGACTTCGACATCACCGGGTCCTTGAGTTTTAATTGCAACAAGATATTCAAATTCTCGCCAATTTCCCTCACAGTTGATAGAGTCCACATCCCTAAAAGCTCCACAAGCCACCCGTGTCCACTTTTCGGATCTCAATTAGAAGATAAGCCTCCTTTTGTTCATTACATAATTATACCATCGATAGTTGAAACAAAGTACAATTCCCAAAGTTCACTTTAAAGCACCATTCCATCCATTGGTGTGCAAGGCAGCCAACGAGCCATAGAAGTGAACGAGGAAGCTGAAAATAATTCTTTGCATGTACTTACCACTTAACGAATGATGACCGGGCGCTTTACCTAACAGATAATCATCCTTGCAGATAAATTTATTGTCATCTAACACGTACAGTTGTTCCCCTGTGCTTAGTTGTTTTCTACATATACAGCAGGTAAAGCAATTTAAATGAAAGACTTTATCTCGAGGCTTTCTCACTAGGTCTGATGGTGCTATTCCCTGTCCACAACCACTGCATTTTGTTCCATATCGCCTGCGAAATAAATTAGAAAACAAAATCGATTTAATTATGTCAATGGGTAAATGATTAACACAAAAACAAACATTTTTTTGGAACATATCAAAAGCTGGTGGCTGGAGAAGAAAATGGTGGCCTCAGCAGTGTCAAACTATGGTTGACGCAAATTCTATCTGTTCCCCTTTTTGTGAACATGACAGAAACGTCTAACCCAAGTACAAAGTCCTGATACAAAGGATGCATATTTTCTCCAAACTTTTTTTCAACAGACGATTTTAGAACTCACCGAGACCTTTAATGTCAAAAAAGTTTTTAGACAAGGGGACGCGCTGTCATGTGACTTTTTCAAAAGATCGCCTGAAACTCACAAGTCAACACCAGAAGAACGATCTTCCAAAGGTCCATTCAACTGCTAGCTTACGCCAACGACATCGACGTGATTGGATGAACACAGCGAGTCGTCAATGAAGCGTTTGGTGGCATTGAGGCAGAAGCGGCTAAATTGCGTCTGGTGGTTAATGAGACCCATTTTAAGTACATTCTATCATCGAGGGAGGAGACACAACATCGACGTCTCGGACAGACCATCATACTAGGCAGCAATAACTTCGAGGTAGTCCAGGACTTCCGCAGTGGCTCGGCACTGCTCCAGCCCGAAAAGTTTTCGAATCTGAGCAATACAGCAACAGAGGACGGCCTAGGCTAAGGTGGCGCACACAAGTGGAGAAGGACCTCATACAACTTGGAGTACGCACCTGACGGCAGATAATAAAAAATCGTGCTGGCTGTTGGTTAATGCCCAAGTCCACCCGGACTGTAGCGCCGCAAGAAGAAGAACAAATATCTAGAAACGCCGTAAATTTATTTTAATGTTTCTTATTTTGAGAACGGCTGTTTTACTTGTTGTGTGTGAGTGACCAGAATTGGCCTCCAAAGAGGAAGTTGCCCTCCATCATGATAATGCTCGACACACATACTTTAGTGACCTGAGGTGAGCTGAAGGAGCTTCGTTGGAAAGCTTAGATGCATTAGCAATGCAGTCCGGACGGTGCACTCTCTGATCTTCATTGGCTTTGGTCTCTGGAAAACTCTCTTAATCGTTAAATATCGGAACGAGGGAACAGCCACTGAAGAATCACTAGGTCAGTGTTTTGCTAAGCATAGAACTCAGAAGTTCTGCCTCATTGGAATTATGAAGTTGCACGAAAAACAAAGAAATCATAGATAGGAACGGCTAAAGTGTACTTGATTAAAATTAATTTTGAAGGAACATAATTTCATTTCAAAAACCTACGTTGCCTCTTGGCTAAATTTCTTGATATTGAGAACTCCTAACATTGAATCTAAAGCGATAGCAGTCGCAATGAACATCGTCAACAGTGTCATAAAGGCATAGACGGCTATTAAATGGCGGATTAAAATCCTTTACAAACAGTGATCGTTGTCTCAGATAAATGGAAGAATGGACTCAATCTGGTGCTGCCCTGTTCCTTAGAAACATTGTTCTTAGTGAAATTCTAATAATCCTGAATGGAGAAGGAAGCAGGATGTTGACATTTTCAATATCTTACAGCACTTTAGCTTTCAACCCGAACAAGGCCTTACAGATAAGAATCTATAAATTACGTCAAAAAATGGAAGAAAAAAATGGTCTCCAAACTGATCACAACTTGCACCCTATTAAGTTTAATTTAAAACAAGTACGAACTTCTCCAGCAATAGCCTCAACATATAAGACAGAAGACCTCAATTGACACAATACTATTCTAAATGGCAAGCAATACAAGGTCATCCATTAAGTGGTTTTGAAGTTGATGCATCATCATAATACACAATCAGTCGAAAATGTTGCTGCTGACAGGTCGAATGTTGCTGATGAACAGAACATATCGATTTCCTGGCGTTCGCAGCAAATGAATGAGTTCTACAGCTCACTATGGCGTATTCGAGAATGAGGAGGAGACCACCCTTCACTACATTTGAACCAGTCCATTTCTTTAAACTGATAGAAAGACTACAATCACATGCTTACAACAGCATGACGGATTAGCTAACAAACTGGCTAAGACAGATATCGTTCATATAAGCACCAAGCAGACCCAGAAAACGTGAACTCAATCGGTCAAGTGGAATAATTTGGCTTAAGCAATCTCCAGCATCCACAATATGCAACTCAAACCCAACACAAAATAACAAACAGTATTAAATTACGAGTTTACAAGCTGATGTCATTTCAAATGCAACTGCTTGAAGACTTTTTTGTGGAAATGATTGGATTGTGCTTCCAAGATTTAGCGGTACAAAAAGATTTTTAAAAATATTTACATTTTCACTTTTGTCGACATCAGTATTTGGTACATTATCGACCAGTGTGCGCTGCAGAAAATCTCAGAAAATCATTCCCATATCAGTTGTACAAAATATTCCGCAATTTCTTCAATCTTTAATCTATGTCCAAGTGTTAGCACAAAGAAAATCTGAACTTTGAGTCTCTGAGCGCAAAAAAATTCAACCTGCTTATGCCTCTTCCGCAACTTTAAACCCGTAGATTTTAATTTCCTGCACCTCCTCATGCCTCTTTACCAACTTTGGGACCTTAGATTTCAATTTATTTATGCATGTGCTCTCTTTTCAAAGCTCAGTGGGCACCTACCGTCATCTCTAAACAAACACAAATCAAAAGTGACAGTTAAAAAAAGCAAAAAAAAAAAAAAACAGAAAAAATAAGCAAATCAAACAAAAATCCAAATCAAAGAAAAACTCTCAACCCGACAGCAATCAACTTTCAAACTAATTAGGTTCAACTCAATACAAGTCGCGTCTTCGCCTAGAGATTGTGGGTGGAATGGCGGATACACCGCTAAATCACAACTGAAAACACAAATCACCGCAACCAGTTAGCCAGCGAAGTGAAAGATGATTTTCTGATTTTCTCCTCCCACATTCCGTCTCTTTCATTTCGAATCAAAGTGAATGTGAATCTCAAAAGAAGTCCGCAGCAAAAACGCGCGCGACAGAAGGTAAAAAGTCAAACGTCAATCTCTTTGATTATATAATTGACTCAAACGTCACTAGCGTGTGCAAGCACTGACGGGCAGAGAAAAAAAAACAGAAAATAGAATAAATCCGAACTCGATTGATTTCAACCGGTTTCTTTTTCCTCTCCTGATTTTTTGCACTCGATGTTTGCTGTCATCTGCATTGCACATGCTAATTATTGCAATAACACACAAACACACACACACAGCGGAATGTGGGAGCTACATATGTAAGGGAAATAAATTGAAATTTAGTTTGGGGGGCGTACTTACCTAAAAAAATCATTCCTACAATATAACTTAGATTCTCTACTAAAACACTTATCCGTAAGCGGTTGAAGGCATTCACAGCAGCGCACGCACGATGCGTGCCATCCCCTCTCGAGGACATTTAATAAGAATTTATCTAAAATTGGTTTATTACATCCTGCACACGGGTCGCCCACGCCGACTGGCGGTTCCCCTCGACCTGGAATGAGATGAAACAGAAACAAAAGTGAGTATAAATATTGGGAACTGAAATTAAATTGAATTGCAGCTCTGAACGCACTCATTTCATACGCCAAAGCGTTTGAATCATATTTTTGTAAAATTAAGTTAACAGAAACTAAAAGAATTCAGTTTGAAATCCTTTAAACATTTTTAAAGAATCACACTCACAATCACATTATCAATCTTGTGAATTACACAATTGTACTCAGAACTGTCATTCTGGAGTCATTTTACAGCGTCTGCGTTTAATTTCGGTGTTAGCCTTGAAAGTTTCGAAAATTTAGGGCCAATTCACAGTCCTTATCCGAGATCATCTTTACGATGCATTTTTGTGACCTGAGATCGAGAGCTTTTATTGAGATTAAAGCGATTAAGTGAGAATTATATTTCATTCGTTCGCATAATGGCTGCTTAATGGCGGATAATGGAAATCCAGGATGTAGCCGAGTGCATCACTGTGTGGGCTTTTAATTGAAGTACTTTCGTCGTTTGTTGTTTTTTTTTTGCTACTCATTATCTGTTGATTCTGAATGTCAGTGAAGGTGAATGTGACTGTGAGATGTTACGTGGAATATGGCATTTGATTAAGAGGAGTTCTCACATCAGATTGAATGAAATGTTTAGAGGTGAACAGAAGTTCTCATTCAGTAATTTCATGAACTCTCGAAATTAAGTTCTATGGAAGCGTGGCATATGTATATCCAAGCAAAAAAACTTGTCTCTCAACATCGCTGGCATTTGAGTATTAGGTTAGAAAGGAAAGAGGTTCCTCTACTGACTTGTCCCTCACGGTTGAACTTGAAGACTTTCTGGGTCGTAGCGTTAGTGTTCATTCGCTCTACAAGACATACGAATTCGTTTAATTAGCACGATTGTGTCGAACAATTTGTAGAGCTTACCGTTTGATCTTCTCTCACATGTTAAAGGATCCTTCAAGTAATATTCGAGCGAATAAATTAAAAACTTATAATTCGATGAGTGAAGTTGACATTTTTGTTTCCAATTGCGAGAAAACAAAGCAATTCTGCTGCTGTCGAAGTGGAAATGCCTAAGATCCTTTAAACTCTGTGCTTTTGTCAAACGCGACTCAAACATTTCCAGAAAATTACTGGATTGATTTAAAAAGATAAATTGCTTACATTGACAATTAAGAAAAAATATATTTTTAGAATAATTACTTTATCCGTTTCAAAGCATCAAACCCCAAAAGTCTTTACTTACGAAACTCTAATTGACTCAAGGTTTCGTTGGTACAGATTCTATTCAAAAAGGACTCCAAGGTTCTATCTGTCACACTATAAAATTTTTTCGTATTTATTGCTTATACCTAAAGTGTCAATATCCGGTTGTTAGGATGAGTTCCTCAAAAATGTATACTTCACGTATGAAAACGTATTACATCCATGAAAGACGATTTAGGAAAAACAATTTGCGTGAAACTTCATTGCCAAGTTTCCTTCTCGTTTTGTGCATGTTATTGCTCTATCACGTGTACAGGAAACATACAGTTTGCTGTATTCAGAAACTTTCAATTGACAATCAGTGTTCTGTAAATGTTATCAGCAACATGCCGTGAAAGAATGCCACAGTCGAGGCACAAGGATCGCACCTGGGACCTTAGGCGCGTTACACAATATGCATACCCTGGAAATAATGTTGAAACTAAAAAATAAGGAACACATTTTCGTGCCGCATGTCATACTGAAAAATTTGAAATCGGTAGGAGAGGGACTGGCAAGAGGTTCATCTATAGTAGCATCTGCAGCAAAGCATTCCACTTGTAAACTAAATTTGAATTTTCACTCACTCTTATTGATTTTATTAGTTGTCAGTGTTTTTCGTAGTGGAAATAGATTTTAGGAAGCACCGGCTTAAAACATTTTATTGGTATATTTAACCCCCAAAACTTGGCAAATAAGAACAATTTAGAAATCAGCGCAAATCAGACCTAATTATCAGTTACACAATTATTTACCATAACTTTTGATAAGCGAAACCTTCGCCATGCGAGCGAACTTTTTTCAAGCATGTCATTCTCAAAATAAAATTTATTTCAAGAATGACTTCTATAATCTCTACTAGAGCTGCCAAGTGCCAAGTTTCTTTGTTTTGTTCATTAAAGCTGTGCGATTCCGATTTATTTATCAAAAACTCACTAGCTACATTCCTGTTTTAAAGTACTTGGTGGTCATCCTTAGATAGACTTCAATTTGTGTTCAATAATTTGCACTTTGAGTGCCTATTTCATACAATTCTGAGCCATTTCCATGCTTTTGCAATTGACACAGAGACCCAACATACGACAGTGGCAAAGTTTTTTTTTTTCAATTTTTTTTTTCAAATTTTCTTGGAGGGATTTAAAAGAATGTAATTAGTTTTAATTTTTAAATTTAAAAAATATAAGAGGCCGAAAGGCATAGATAAAAAATAATATATCCTAGATTAGCTTAGAGTACTCGTGAAGAGTCAGTAAGTTAGAATTAACATTAGTAGATTGTATTGGTAAGCTAGTCCTAAGTATTTTTGTCTTGCATGTAAGAAAAGTGAATTACACAAATTAAAATTCACTGAAATCTAATCTAATCTAACGACGGTGGCAAAGCACAGCGGATTTTGTGTACAACACCAGAGAAAGTCTATAATTGACTTTTCGGGATAGAATTGCAACAAGCCAAATGCGAAAACAAGTTTTAAATTTTGCCAAATGAAAGACTGCCGACGGCTACACCTTTGCTTTAACTGAGCACATCAGAAAAAACAACTTAGTCAACTCAATGTCCCCCCACAACTCTATCAATAGCACATTTCCCAACACATTTCAAAAATTACTCTGTTTTCAGACACTTTTAGTGATAATAAAAATCAACAAGTAACTCAGCAAAAAACAATCAAGCACCGTAGCCGAGACTAGGTTTAAAACTGGGAGATTTGAGGGTAAGAATCCTCTTTTCGCAGATGACTTTATTGTCCTCACATCCTCCCAGATGGAACTCCAGTGCGCACTCAATAGGCTTGAGGCCATAAGTACTAATGCTGAAATGAAGAACGTGGACAAGTCCGAAGCAATGGTCATTTCCAAAACTCCTGTCCAATGCACTCTACATGTTAGAGGAGTTCCATTGAAACAGGTGAAGAAGTTCAAATATCTCGGTGTCTTTGCTACGAGTGATGGGAGGAGCGACAATGAGCTTTTTTGTAGGATTGGCCAGGCTGGATCAATTTCGAAGCTTGGTGTCAAAGCCAAGTTTTCGGTTTTTAACTCAGTGTCTGTTCCAACTCTCACCTATGGTCATTAAATTTGGGTAATGACCGAAAGAATAAGACCGCGAATACAGGCTGCCGAGATTCGGCTTCTCCGTGCCGTTGTGGGAGCTATCCGCTGGGATGAGCTGAGAAACGCGACGGTTCAGGGGGTACTCAATCTTGAACAGCTACTTTTTCGGACGGAAAGGGCTTTATTTCGTTGGCTGTACGGATGTCCCCTTCATCACGACTTACGAGACGTGCCTTAGATGCAATTCCATTAGGGAGGTGACCGCTCTGCAGACCCCGCGCGATGTGTTTGACTCAGGCCCATAAACTCGTCTGGTTGCGCTTGGAAATACCTCCTGATTAGTACGAATCTATGGCGGAGGATTGAACGGCCTGGAGGTTTCTTTGACTGACGACTTTTCATTCCTTAATGTACAAAACAATTAAGTGAAATGCCTAACGAACGTTTGAGACAATAGTCGCAGCCCTAAAACTGTTTAATCAATTTGTTGATCAATTTGATCCAGATTACCAGAAAGGTCAAGCGTGCTTGTTGATATATTGAAGTCATCACTAACAATTAAAGTCTGTCTTTCTGTCTCTTATCTCTGCGAAAAGTTTCAAATTTCAAATCCTTGTTAAAAATCTCATTTTAGTTCATAACCAACTGTCTCTCTCTCCATTAGAGAGTGCAATCGAGGCAATAAATGAACAGACGCACTAAAAACTCCCAATCCAACGCGAGTGCGAAAATACACTCCTACTGCAACTCCTAATCGACTCCAAAACAAACATCGCCTTCAACCGCTTTTAGCATCCCAGACTTTCAACACACTGCAAGCGGAACTCATCTTAGCACTCATCTTAATCGCTCTAAAGACAGCAGCTTAAGCTCACTTGAAAGGTGTTGAAAATCTCCGATCTCATTGCCGATTAAGTCATCAAAACACGATTGCTCAACACTTAACGCCTGACCTTCCTCCTCAGACTGCATCCACTTTCAACACCTAAGCGCCCGAGTGTCAATTTGTGGGGATTTTAACGGAGCATCCTCGGTGTAAGCGCATTTTTTTAAGTATTTTCGATTAAACTCATCTATTCCCCCCTGCGCGCCCAATCCGCTTATGCAATCCGTAGACGGCGATCGAGATTCGATAAAACTCACAAACGTATCGCTTAATCGGATTCCGCTCCGGTCCAGGTGGTGGCCACACAAAGGCCGCCACAGTGAATAAATATTTATGCAAATCTCATAAAGCAGCGCGGCGCTGAAGCGTCCGGCGTCCAGCATCCAGCGTCCAACATTCAACCGCGTAGACAGGTTACAGCTTTTATGCGCACGTTCTGATTGAATTATCATCAAAACTACGAGTCTGGGTGCAAATACCAGACTTTAGTGTCAATCAATTGCGGATTATGTCAACAATGTTGCTGACACATTTCAATAATTTCTCGGCGGAGACAAAGCTTCCCGCAGCCACGATGACATCACCCACGGCTGCTTGATGGAGGGGAAGAGGTGGCGAGTAGCAAGGAAAAAAGTGCAGCCTTCCTATTTTCGATCGGGCTCCGCTCCATTTGCACCTTAATAAATTATTAACGATCCGCAGCGGATGCGGACACGCCGACCGATGGTCCGCATCAAATTCAGACGTGCCTTTGATGGCTGTTGGGTCGGGAACTTGCAGGGCTCAAGGGCATCGGCGAAGAGCTGGCACACAGACGCGAGCTGACAAGGAGCGAAAGAGGGCATACGTCATGCGTCGTCATGATGGATGACACCAAGCCAAGCGGCTGAGGATGTATGAGAGAGTGCGAGAGAGAGGAGCGAGAGAGGGAAAGCGTCGTGGGTTTTGTTTTTGGTTTCGCCCAAAGCTAATCCCAAATTCCACATGGCGGAGGTGCCTCATGCTAATTGCCCATCGAGGAGGAAATTACATCTGAGATGCTGTGCTGAGACTGCGAACACTGACAACGCGAATCGGACGTGGCCGCTGATGAGCTGTAGTCGATGGTGTCTGCGTGTATAATCTTCTCATACCTGGAAGGTAACCCACCCAGCGCTGCGGATCCTCCAGAATTGAATAATAAATTGGGAATCCCTTTTGTCTGGCCTGGCAGCCTCTTCGTTTTCGTTGTATATCCCTGCAAGGCGCTTTTAATAGCCTCGCTCCTAGTCCCCTCGACGGTTGGTTATTGTTTTCGGACGGGTGCCTAACCCAGTGCATGCGCGCATCTTCATCCCTTGGGGTTAGCTGAACGTATTATTATTCGGTTGCACTTTTGGGGTGTGCTCCTACCGCTTCGGCTGCTGTGTTGTGTTTGCCCGGTGGACAGTTCCCAGTGCCATCATTTGGGAGGAGGAAATGGATAAGGTGTAAAGTCCACATGCGATCGCGCACAGAAATTAAAATTTGCCTTCTAGGGGATACTTAACTGAACGGGGCGGTGTGAAGTGTGTATCTGAAGGCAGACTGCGAATGGATTCGGCATGAATGAAGGTGAGGATTGCGTGGAGTTAATTACAGAGATGCTGGATCTGATGGTGGTTCCTGTGTGTGTATTTTGGCAAATGACTCTATTATCAAGTGGGAAATGTGTGATTAGAGTGCGGATGTTGCCGTAGGGTATGCGTTTCTTTGGGTTGTTAGGCGCACGTTATGGGCTGACACGAAGACGATGCGGAGTCTGTCGTCAGTTAGCTGATGGGTTACTGCTGGCAATAAGGATGACTAATTGAAGGTGTCGACGGTTTCAAAGACTCTTAATTGGATTTAGACAGTCAAAAGATGGTGGTGGTGTTAAGATAGGTCAGAGCGGCTAATGGCCTTTCAGACAACCCCATTTAAACCAGAGTGAAGGTCAATAGTGAAATCGCGCGGAAAGAGGCCCTTGAATCAATGTATGAAGGCAACAAACTTTCACTAAGTTCAAGCAGATTATCAAAGGAGTGTGGCTTGGGCTTTCCTATGTTGCAAATGTTGGTTCTTGTAGGACTAAGGAGAGGCAAGGTAATGAAAGAAAAACAAAGTACACGCTGTCATCAAGAAAGGACTGGAGAAGCATGTTGGTTAAGGCCCAGGTTCACCCCGAAGTGTAGCGCCAGTGAAAGAAGAAGAAGAAGAAGAAGGGGCAAGGTGCTTTTAAAGTGTCAAGATGGAACATTTTATCAGACTCTTAAAATTCTACGCCGGAGGTTTATAAAGTTCGCCAGTTTGTCATTTTTCATTTTTCCAAGTTTGATGTTGTCGGGTATATTTTGGAAGGCTTAGTTGTGCTTACAAGACTCAAATTTTACATTTTGCTGCTTAGACCCCGTAATGAGAAATGGCTTTGTCATATTTTTTTGCAGGTTGTAGGGTACAATTTAACACTTTTTTGACGATGTTTTCTTTTGTTTTAAATAAGCCGCTGTATGACGGTATACGAAGACTGAGATTCAGGATTTAAACATGTCAAATCTGTAGTTTGATCATACTTAACAGGGTGACATATTTCTAAATGTTAATTTTGTCACTTTCTTCACAAAGAAGTTTTCAGTGACAAAAGTTTATTAAAGGTGACCAATTTTCACAACTCGACTGGAAAATCGCCACAACTCTCGAAAAATGTTTAACCCTTTCGCTGCGAAGAGAATACATTTCGTAACATTATCGTAAATTTTCAAGAAACATGACACCACTAGGCGTAGGAAATAAGTGCGTCGACGTGCTCGCCAAAGGTTCTATGTACGATTTTTGACTTTATGTCGCATTTTTGCACGACACCGCTTTTTTCGAGTTGCTGACAACACTCAAAGAGTGCTAATTGCTAACGAAGAGCTTATGCAATTTCGCCTTTAGGATTTGAAAACAAAGTTTAAGTCCCCTCTACTCACGATAAAATAATCAGATGCCAATGAAGATTAACCTTGGTGTGGTATGACCTGTAGAGCCACTCAATTTAGGTTTATCTTATTTGCAACATTTCGTTACAGTTTTTACAAAATTTTATCATTTACAAACCAAACTGCAATTGCGTGTTCTAAAATTGTCTTTATCCCATTTCTTAAAGTTGTAGATCAACTAATGGAATCTTTCCAGTGGGTTTTGTTTAAGGCGCTGTCTGTACTAAGCTATCCCCAAACTCACATCCTTCAACATTACCTAGCAATACTTTTTGCACACTAGCAAATTTAATAGTACATCTTCAGATTCGAATTAACTTACAATGCTTGGTCACTATTTCTCACAAAATTGTGATGTTTCTTGAAAACCGACATTTTGTAGTTTTAAAAGGGTCAAAATATTGATTTTGTTTACAGATTTTGAACCAGTTAGCGTACCTTTCTGCAATATTTCTGTCTTTTTTGTAGTTTTCTACTTGAGTAAGTTGTCAAAATTAAAATTTTGTGACGTTTAGACATATTTCGTCACATTTTCTCTATCTTTCGATTAACAGTTGATACACCTGTATTTTAGAGGTTGCAAGTTCGAATATCAAGAAATTCAATTTAGTTCCCGTCTTATGTCAGATTATGATATTTTAGTTATATTTTAAATTAAATTAGATTTTTTTCATAAAGTTTGTTCCAAAAAGTTTTTCCAGAGCGCTGATCTTGTATCATACCTGTATACAACTTTCATTTCATCAACAACGAGACCTCAGTCACTGCTCCTAACCTCAAATGCAGAAAAATTTTCAAATGTGTCTCCTCTTTCGTACCGTTAAACAAAACATCACAAAAATATTTTAAAATTTCCCATTTCCATTTGCCCCCCTCCACAACTGTCTACTTCTCGCCATTTAATTGATTATCAAATGAAATGTCAACAGAATACATTTTCAAAACAGTGAAAAACAAAAAGCGCTTATGTCACATGAGTGTCACCACCTATCGAACTGTCCCGCAATTATCATACTAGAGCATAATTAATAAAAACTCTAAATGTCAAAATCCGTCAAAATACCGATGAAAACAAAACAAAAATATTATGCACGTCAGCGGGAAACCCTTTCCCCCACCTCAACAACATTCATCCCCCTCAGACACACAGATGCATCGTCGTTCCCCCCGCTGTCAGGTGTTTAACGTTTCGCAAGCCTGACTGACACAAACTGGTTCCTGGCACAGAGTGGAGTCTATTTTCCGCGCCTGTCATGGCTTACACATTCTATGGGTGTGTTCAGTATGCAGTCATCGGTCACTGCCGCACGCTCTTTTGTGCGGCGCAATCATGTGTGTGTGAGTACCGTGGCCTCTCCACCTACGGCTTTGGCATCGATGCAGCCCCGTTCCGACACACAGGCCCCCGTCAAAGTGGGATTTAGCAGCAATATGCAGTTTTCAGTTTGAGTCGGATGGTTGTCTTCTCAGCGGCACTCTCTGACACGATGTGAGAACGAACGCAAAAGGGGATTAACTGGAAATCCTTATCTGTCGACATTTATGTTTTGGGACGAGATACACACGTTTACGCGCACACACACGTCCGTCGTCCGTAAGTAAGCAGTTTTTGCTTTTTTTTTTGTTTTTTTGCCCGACTGCCACTGCCGCCACCGATGACGATGAAAAGCTTAAGTCCTCGGTGTCGGGCAATGCACGCAACATTTAATGTGACATTTGAATGATCGGCGTCGACGTCGACGTTTGCCGATGAGAGATGACGGTCGTTGTTGTAGTTGCCGTTGTTGCCGTTGGTGTCCGTCGGCCGGTGAATGGTACACTGCTGATAACAGAATGAGGGTAACCTTTGGTGTGGAAGGACGACGACTGCGTGTGATGGCAGCGGATGATAGCGGTTCACAGAAGAGGGTGTCAGTCAGATGGGTGGTTAATCCGTGCTACCCTCAGCTATTTAAGCGAACTTGTGGTCTTGAGCGTTCACGGACTGCGCTGATTCTTGGCGATAAGATTCCATCACTGATAACCGCTTGACTTTGACATCAAGTGAAAGGGACGAGGGGTGCTGGCGATTAAATCTTTGCAGCAGCACGATCGAAGGATGGTGGGCATATTGAATTTCATGAGGTTTTGGTTGGAAATTTATTGCGTTCACGCGGGGATTTCAGAAACAGAGGGTGTTGCTGGAGAGTATGTAAAGCTGACGGATTTTAAGGAAGTCTAATCAAACAACGTTTAGCCGAAAAATTAAAGAGGAACGCATGCTTGACTTTGCAGATGTCTACATGAACCCAGTGGGATGTGAACAGTGGGGGTTTCAGAGTCATTCAATTAATCTTCACTTGACAGCTGTGATATCAATTAAATGTATATTTAGAGAGTAAGAAGAATGAAATGTTACCAGTTTTATGTTCTGGCAAGTAGTTGAAGTGCTGAGGCAAATTCATTCCAACTTTGTAAACAGCAAGCTCTTGAAATAAGAGGGGAAAGTATATTCAAAACCTTACTTTGGACAATTGAGGAAAACGCAGTCCCGATAGTGTAAGACACATCAACAACTTTATCTAAGGTATTACCAACATTCGGCATTTGTTCTACGCGTCACAGTCAACTCCTCAAATTAAACCTTACTCAACCAAAGCTTAAGCCGAGCAAGTTTGTCCTTATACATATGTATCTGCCCGAGTATATGGTAAAACACGATGAAAGCGGTTGAACAGATCTACAATTTTTTGTTCTAAACGTCATTTCGCCAGCAAAATGGTCAAAAGAAGAGGAACATGTTGTAATAGAGGCTGGATGCTCTTTACCATGCTTTGGCCAGAACTTCACCGTAAATTAGAATCAGTAAATGACTTCGTTTAACTCGTCTTGCAAGTAAATAGTGCGAACAATATCAGTGCCGGGAATAAACGCAGAATAACTCCGTCTAATGCTGTCTCTTACGCTTAAGATGACTAGGCCATGTAGTGCGTATGAAAACCACTGCTCCGACCCGAAAATTCTTCGAATCCGAACCATTGGGATAACGGCTAGGGCTGATCTGAGGCCCAGGTCCATCATGGAGTGTAGCGCCAGTGAAAGAAGAAGAAGAAGCGCTGTCTTTTTGGGTCTTTTGAAGGGCCTCGAAGGACCAAACTTATACTGATAACACTTTGATCCAATGTCCCTTTGGAGCGGTAGCATGGACAATGAGGATGAGGATGTCTTGTTGAGAGAAAAGATCAGTGTTCCTTGGTTAGGCTTGCGTCGATGACTCATGAAAGAGAAAATTCAATAACGAAGTCTATAGGCTGTTTGGCGACATGTGCTTCGATGAAGATTAGATTAAGCGTCTACGGATATAATGCTTAAGATGGTCAGGTCGTGGAGAGATTATATAGGGACACGGCTGAAGCCTAGTAGCCTAAAGAGTCTTCGAATCCAACCCAGTGGAACAACAAAATAGATGCCGCCCACAAAACTGATGGCGGACACTAATAAAGAAGAATTCAATCATCATCGCTGCAGGATTAAGATAGTTTCCTTCAACCTTCAATTTCATACACGATGTTGATTGAGTTCAGGTGGATGAGTTTGTTGGTTAAGGACCAGGTGTATACCGGACTGTAGTGCCACTAGAGAGGTTTAATGGTTGTGACCCAGGACCATACCAGACTTTGCCACCAAAGGAGGTGGAGACAGTGGACAGCTGTTGAGAACTCAATATAGTTGTTGTGTGAAGACCACAAGCACCGATATCACCGAGGCTCTTAGACCAGAAAAGGAACAGTAATCATTTCCAGGCCTACTTGGTTGAGGGGACAGTCGGAATTTTTTAAGCCGAACTATTGGAACAACCCAATCGAGAACTTCCTATCAAGCCACCTCATACCACCTTAACTTTAACATCTCACCGTTTGAACTAGATACAAGTTGGAATCGAAAACTTACTTATTTTAAATTCTGTTTGTCTTCTATGCAGCGCTAGTTGTTGTTTCAGTGAAGAGCTATTGACGCGCGAACTCCAATTGGCGCTTCGCTTATCCAGTACTACTAGATTTTGCGTCACTGCCAGGCTTGGAGTAAGTGTATAAAAATAGCTCAGAAAGTTAAGCAACATCAGAAACGTCCTTCTTTACGGTCAAAAACACATTTTGTTTGAAAAATGTACTGGTTATAGTGGGAAAGTGTGCTTGCTTACGCGCCTGAGGTTCGAGATGTCCGCGCACCGTGATAATGAACCCAATAGAGGCCTTACTATGATTACACTAATAACATGCCTTTCTAACCTAAAATAAACTAACCGAGGGTCCTAAGTTCGATTCCAGGACGTGGTTGTTCATCTTAAATATTTTTCCGGCATCACGACAAAAATTGCTGAGTGACTTTTTAAATTTCGGCATTTGAGGTCTGTAATAAGAGCTTCTTAACCTCATAGTTTCTGAATTGTAAGCTTTTCTTTAATGATGAAAACTTCTTTGATACATCACTCTTTTCAAGGCTATTTACTTTGCAGTCGTTAAATTGTAAAACTCTCTTGAGCCACCACGTCACCGCAAACTTTCATTCAAAGGCTATGTGCATTTTAATGAAATTCCAACCTCTATCTGATGACAAATCAGTCATCCTCCGTGCAAATTCGCCTCGCAAAGACTACTTACTGCTTCTGTTCCAAACGATCCGCAAATCTGGATTCACAAGCAGTGCATTTCTCAGCATTCGTGGCTTTTCTCTTGTCCCATACACTGTTGCATGGAATTGCAACCGTAAAATGAAGCAAAAGAAGCGGATGCCATAAGTACTGCATCTATACACAAAGCGTGTAGAGGTATACACACAGAGGTTACACCCCCTTTTCTGAAGAGTGCTGCCTCTGAGTGCTGAACATTTTTCATGTCCCCCCCGCCCAGCGCACGAAGCAGAGACGAACTCTGAAACAGAAGTATAGCCGCCGCACACAGATGGTAGATGGAAAATGGCTGCCTTGTCAGACAGCAGCGCATATGAAATCCGCCTCCTTTTGGCCGCAATAGCCACTGTCAGGCGAAGCTCCATAATAGCAGCGCCGCACCAACAACAACAGAAAAACAGTTCTACCATGCGATACGAATCCACTCTCCCTCTTATCCATGGCGAATTACTCCCGATACGGCGTACAACGTCTTCCATACTTCGGATACACGATGCACACAAACGGGCACGCAAGTAGGAACAGCACACAGCGCACATTGTGCGACCGCAGGAGTAAGAAAGGAGTCCCCGGCGGCAGCGGCAGCAGCAGCAGTCTCCTCTCCACCCCGGAGCACAGAGCCAATCCAAGGAACCGTCTGCCGAGCGATTCAATTGCGTTCGGGCTCACGTTTTCCATCTTTTCACGGTTCAAGCACTGGCTTCCCATCCATTGCGCCCCGTCCCCCTTCGTCCCCCTATTGGAGTCCCTCCATTTTTCGTGGTTCATTTCGTTTTGCGGTCTTGGTCTTTTGGCAACGGCGAGGGAAGCAGTAACCCATTATTACACACCAGTATCTAAAACCAAGAAAACACATCCAGCTCAAGACTGTGTGTATTCCGGCGGCTCCTCTCCCCGTCCGGCACTCGACAGTACGTGCACTGCATAAACACCACACACATCCACACTGGCTAGCAGCACATAATCACTGGCAGGGAAAAGGAGGAGGCAGGAGGCGGAAAAAAACGTATCTAGCTACTTCAGGAAAAATATTAAAGATGGATCCATGATTTGGCGGACGGATATCAGCTCCTCGGACTGGGCGGCACAACAACGCCGACGACGAGGATGGCTAGTGCTTTATCATTTCAGTCACGTTCGTGGATACGCTGTGGCAGCGAAAAGCAGAAAAGGAGGTGGGGCAAGGTATGGAAATGCCACGGATTCTGTCAGAGGAATGAATGAAGAGGCAGAAGCACAGAATTTCATTCGATGCAATTTTCTATCCCACCGCAGGACCGGCAAATGCAGCAGAATGCAGAAGCACAACCGATGCTTTGATGCCGCACATTCGGTCCGGTCTCCGCTTCTGAGATCGTGAACCCTGTGGGAATCCCTATTTGCGTTCATCGGTGACTGGACTGTGTGTCAGAGTCTATGCTGCAAGTAGTGGCGCCACGGTTTTTGACATCTTTTTGTGTTCTTCGATTTTTTGTGAGAGTCTGGAGATCTGGAAATTTTGAACATAAAAATGGCGGAATTTTTGAATATTTTTTTACCAATAAAAGACCAACTGTTCCTTTTCGGTCTAAGAGGATAAATCTGAAATTCTGAATTGAATTCTAAATTTGACAGTCCGTTTACATAACGTCACGTGTTTTAATGTTCCAAAATGTTGTTGCCAAGCAATCGATGCTGATGAAATCGTATTAACACCAGATGTGGTCAGCCTTCTGTGCAAATTTTTCTTGAGAAAAACGTCGAAAATGCCACAGTCTCTAAAGCGACATATTGGTGCCAAATTAACTGGATATTTGTAAAGTTTTCCTGTAGAGGGCAGCATATGAATAGATGATATAGCACACTTCACTCTGAAATCTACCAAACTTTCCTTCAATTTGGAGTTCATTCCATGAATGAAAATGTAAGTGAAAAAATTGATGCTGCTATAAGCAGAGCGAATCTGCAAAAAATAAAAATAAAGTCTTTGATATAAATTATCAACTTTTCGTACGTATTTCCAATTCATTCATTTAAAGCAAAGGTTGAGCACGCCTGACCATTCAAAGGAAACACCGCATACAAAAGTGTCTCTGATGTCAAACAGAATTTTCAAGGACGTAGAGAAATCCGCCAAAATTCTCCATCACCTTTTGAAGTTTTACAAATTCGTACATTCAAATTGACAGAATTGCATTCCGTTCCGTTCCCAACCGCATCACCGTTCATTCAAATTGACAGAACCGCATTCCATTCCGTTCCCAACTGCATAACCGTTCATTCCACAATTTAGGCTAATGCTTAACGACAAGTACTCGTAATTCACAAGCACAAAGCAATTTTTGAATACCTCCAGGCATACGAAAAAAGCCTTCTAATCAAAATTTTGATAACCACAACAGACACGATTCAAACAAATCCCACATATGGTCACTTAAGGAGCTGCACAGCAAAAAAAAAACAGAAACTGACAGATTTCAAGTGTTCTGTCAAGATTATAAAGAACTTAAATACTGATTTGGTTAATATTGATTTACAGCTATCCTCACCCTCCTCAAATCAGTCAGAAGAAAAAAAAAAACAAGAAACCTGTTCGAGCAGATAACAAAAAGTCACTAAAAGTGACTACTTAACTATCTTATCTCGATCAAAAGTGAAAAAGGAAAAAAAATCCAAAAAACCGTTCAAATCAAATCAGGGGAGATATAGAGGCGATGGGTGAAAGCACTCGTTAGCCTAGGTCGGCGCTGCAAGGCGGTTAACCTTACAATTTTTGTTTCAGCTCGAAACTGGGTCATGTTTCAGTTGAAGAAATCACTTTTTCAGTTGCTAAGAGGCTTAGTGACTGAGAGTGCAAGCAGAGGTGCGAGTCCATCGTTGCAAGTGATAAGAATGTCAACGGCACCGGCAGATAATCAAGTTTGAATTGCTAGAACAAATTATTTACAAATACTTCATCTCGAAGTGGACTGAAAAGAAGTGTGAAATGATATGTATTTTTAATTTTTGAAGCAAGATCGACCTCGAAGAAATAAAGATCCTTCACGTCAAAATAAGTTTGACAATAATAAGCAATGTCACCATTAACGATCAGATCTTTGGACCATAGTAGGTGTTGACGCGACCAAACAAAGAAGCACAAAAAATTCGTGCAACTTTAATGATTATGGCTGTATGGCTCTATGTATCTCTGAAGAAGGCTAACGAAGAAGAAGATACAACCACGAGCTAGTTGATATGAATATGACTAGCCTGTCCTTGTCCTAATGAAATATGCTTTCCGTTCGGTCAAATCTGTTCGCTACTGAATGATTGATTCCTTCACAAAGTGCAATTGTTGATAATGGAGGACAGAATTAAAATTTTTATTTTAGAAAAACATGCCAATTCTAAGCAGCAAGACCTTGAGTTGATTGACGTAGCAAAACTTCGGCTTCATCCGATTTTATTAGAATTTACGACGACTCTACCACGACAGTTGCCATAAATTTTCCACTTTTTATCACTATTAATCATCAATTTCGGCAAAATTGTGATGCCATTGAGCATATAAAGAAATCTTATCAATAAGGAGAAGTCACGTGATACCTATACATAGGCCTGGTTGCGGACAATGTTCCGACTCAACGATATTCATAATTTTGTGAACATTTTTAACAATCTTATGTGGTGCATCTTTGGCATTAAATTTATCCCATTTCGACTTCACAGGCGTCTGTCTTTGAAGCGCGCTCCCTCGTCTTTCTAATTGTATTTATGTATTTTGGTCCGCTGAGGCTGGTGCGAAAGTAATGAATTTAAGTGGCTAAGCAGAAGCTTACCTTAAGCACAAGTTTTTAATTTTCCCATTAGGGCAACTCAGCTTGAATACCACCGTATTCTACAAGGAAACCCAACAAATTATTAAAACTTAATGTTTTAGACGTGGTAAGTTTTGAAAGGAGGGGAAGAACTTTCTTGGTTAAAGCTCAATCGTTATTTAAGAACGTAGGTTAGTCTGTTGCCGCTCAGTGGACTTCTGTATTTTTAGGCAGTACTTGTTGAACTTGTTTTAAGTTCTCTTGTTGAAATCCTTTTTGAGGTGGCAAAGTCGAGCACTAAAGAAGGATTCTGATCAATCTCTGACACAGCAAGCAGTCGTATCAACTATTTTGCTTTATAACAAGAATTTCTGCCAGATGTCCACTTCTTGCTTTGCGTGTTAATGCACATTAGAGATTCCAAATTAGGCCTTATTTGTGAAATGCTAAAGTTTAAATAAAACTAGGCTGATCTTGATTTTCGAATAGCGTCTGGAGTACAAGATTCAACGAACGAACGAATTTCAAATGCTGTAAGTCGGCATGCTCCTGGTCAAGCGTCTTCGGATTCAACGCTTAAGATGACTAGGCCATGTAGAGCGTATGGACACCACTGCTCCGGCCAGAAAAGTCGAATCCGAGGCATTGAGTCAAGGTCGTCCTCTGATCTAGGTTGAGATGAGGCACACAAGGCGAATGGAGATGGCAAATGGCCTCACCGACTATAGACATCAAGCGAGCGATCGTGCTAGTTGAAGAGGCATGTTGGTTAAGGCTCAGGTTCAAAGAAATTCACGTCAAGCCAAAGATTTAAAAAAATGCGTCGTAGGGCGCACCCAACTTAATTTGCCACATAAACGAAACGTGTCTTCGAGGCTCATTTCAATCTCTAAATTGATGTTGAAAATTTAAATCAATTCTCTAGACTTCCAATTAACAGATCTTATCCGACTGACAATCAAAATGTATTCCACCCGCCACTAGCTACCACCAACGAAGCACGATTTCCACTCTCAACAGAATTCGCACTCAAACCACTTTCTCATCTCATTAGGAAACCAGAAATCCCGGCCACTTGAATCTGTATCATTAATCAGATCGTCACTGCTCCTCCTCTTCAATACGTGCCGAAGCAATTCCACCAGACACCGTCGTCGGCGTCGTCGTCGTCGTCGCCCATCTATTTGCTGTCTACTTAATTGCCACTAGTATTCTCGCCCAGCCCGTCCACCTCTTCTTCGTGGTAGCTGCCTGTCTATTCATCTATTTCATATCTCAATCGACATTGGCCGCTGCTGGCGATGGTAAAACAAACAAATCCAGCCCAAAATCGAAGAAACTGCCAATTTTTACGGCCACGAATCAACAAACAGTATCACTACACCCCTAAACGGCCGAAGATTTCATAAATTACCAGATGACAATCTTTATGGCTAATCACGAATCACATATTTTATTGAGCTGTTTATGGTACTTAAGCTCGGCGTGTCTGTGGGATTCGTGCGGGACGCGGGGCGGCAGCAAATAAAAACTCCCCGCGGATTCGGAGTCGATTTTTCATAAATTTTTATTACAAACCGATCTTCCTTCGCCGCCGCTGCCCCTGTCATGGCTTAACACTCTCTGAAGAAAATGCTAATAGCCATGGCGCGTACACACTTGAGAAACCGCCGCCGCAGACGACGCAACAATCGCCACGCCGCGCCGGCCGCCGCTGCAGCAGCGATACACATTGAGCGACACGGGGAAGAAGAAAAGTGAATTAGTGACTAATTAATTAGGCAGTCAGCCGATCTTCGGGCCCAGCGGAAACCTCCATGAAATTCGGTCACAAATTTCGGCTCCCATGGTCGGTCTGAGTGTGCGTTCGGAACTCGGCAGGGACATCGTCAGAGTCGTCAGATGGCACAGAGCCGCCGCACCGCCGCTGCGCCCCGGTTGCACCACACCGCGCGCAGATGACCACGACAAATTGATTCGCTGTGAACACTCGACCGCTGAATGGGAGAACCCACAGGAATGGAGGTCAAAATAATGACGCGTGTAATATTCGAAAAATCGTTGCTTGACCACGATCGACGGGAGAGACCCGCTTCTAATTCGATATAATCCGTGTGGACACGGACATCTGGGTGTAGAGTAGAGCTGAGCTCGGACAATGGATGCCATCGATATTGTGACGGCATTGTGTGGCAATTTGTCGGCGGGGGGATCTTAAATAACCACGACTTGTCGAGGTGTTCCCGCACGGGATCCCTACTAACTCATTGTGTAATGGGCGTCTCGAGACGAGGCCACAAGTGATAAAGTAGCCTTACCGAGCGCATCGCCATTCGGATTAATGCTTCCCATCATCCTTCAGCTTCGAAGACGACGACGACCAGGTCGCGGACGTTGCATAATGTGACACTTTGCGCGCCAGGCTCTCGGCGGTGTTAGAGGAATTCACTTTCACACAGGAAAGGTGTAAATTCTATAATTAGTCATCTCAAAATTGAGGACATGGCAGACAGCCACGTTGACAGTAGTCAGTGCGACTGTTGTAAGTGTGATTGACGTGTTCTCGTGGTGTGATGATCAAAGGAAAGTATATTTTCTGGCGGAAAATATCCACATAAACTGCGTCAATCAGTTTTTGTGGATCTTGCGTTGTGTCTGCCGGTCTGCAGATCGTCGGGGGGGAAATTTAATAGCGCTACCGTGTGCAGTAACTCAATTAATAAACTCAATGTTTTCATTTGTATACCCTGACTTCGAGGTGTGTGCGTGAGTTTCTCCTTGCGTTTGAAGATGAATTCCACACGCTTAATTTGATGGGTCTATTAAAAGATTAAGGCAAACGCTCAGATGACACTTTACAGCCGAAATTGACTACATCCGATTGGTGTTAACTGCTTGAGGACTGTCAGAGCTGAATGGCGAATGAATAGGATTTCATTAGTTTTTCATGAATGAACTGTGAAGTGGGTGGAATTTTTTCGGAATGCAGAAAGGTATCATTCGAAAGGTGAATTTTTTTTTGATCTTTGAAATAATTTTTTGGCAAAGAATAGAGACATCTTTATGATTTTATGGACAAACTTTGAAACAATTTCTTGCAACAATTCTTTCTTCCTTTTCAGAGAAAAGTTTATGGGAACTCTTCTGTCATGTGTGTCTAATTGAAAGGACCACTTTGTGACAGGAAGCGTTAGAGATGGGATATACCGTAATTTTTGTAAATTCGTCTCTCTTTACATCAGTGAATGACATTTTAGGAAGGAAATAACGAGTAGTTTTGGTTGGATCAAATTTTCTGAAGAAACAGTCCAAATGAGTGTTTTTCTTTATAATTAGCGCGTGCTAAAGGGATTGCACCCTTAAGTGACCGGAATTAAGTCACAGCACGATGCGAACGTATAGAGGAAGAGAAGGAAAGGTGGTACCGGTGCACAGTGGTTTTATATGCCAGTGAATTGTAAGGAGGGGGAAATGTTGGGCTGGGAAGAGCACTTCATATTCGTGTGGTGCAGCTGAAGAACGAGTCTCTAAATTTAACTTACATCTGAAGGTGGGCATAAGGGTGAATGGGTGGGCTTTCTTAGCGAGGCGAGTATTGCAGGTAAATTCTTGAAATTAGCCTATTTTTTTTTTGTTAAAATGGCGATAAAACAGTGATAAAGACGGAACATTTCGTCGATGATCTTGCGAGTCAATTGACTTGGTAACATTAGTCACTAGTCGTAAAGTTTTATTGCTCGCTGTTGAACTCTATCTATCTGCAGGGAGGTCTTAGGAGCTCCAAACCAGATAGGAGCGTTATACTCAAGTTTTGGGCGGATGTAAGTCTTATGTGTACATTTTAAGAGATTGTCGAATGTACTGACGTACGATTAATATTTAAACCTTATTCTCAGGTTTGTGATAAGCTGTTCTTTCCTTAAATTTTTTGTAGCGAAGGACAGGTTTCTGACAATATTCCATTTAACGTCGACAAAATCTTAATTTGTTATTCAATTTTTTACTCGATATGCATGGATGTTACGATCAGTCTCAATTAAGGGACTATAAATTCCAAATAAGTGATCGTCGTGGCGTAGTGGGTATGTGCGTCAACCCACACGCGGAAGCTCGAGGTTCGATTCCCAGACGGGACACCCCCTCTTCGAGTTGCTGAAAACACTCAAAGAGTATTAATTGTCAATAAAAAACTTCTGAAAACTCGCCGTCTTGAGTAGGCAAAAAAACTGTAGGTCCCTTTTACTAGTGAGAGAAAAGTAGCACATACAACACGAGTAGTTGTTGAGAAGCTAGGCCCTGATCCCTTGTGCCACTCAATTATTATTAAATTCCAAATAAGGAAGAATATGAAAAAAACTGGCGGGCTCAACCCGACAAATTATGTACTTCGATTTGGAGTATCGATACATTCAGGTGCTTTATTAAAAGTGACTTTTCAGTATGTGGTCATGGAGGACATGAGCGTGTACATCCTGGACAAAGTTGGTGAGTACTCTCAATTTGAAGAAATGCCATGGCGCAGGCCAATGTAACATACAGCTTCCTCGTGGAACCTCCTGGGTAACTTCTACAGCAACGGCTGAACATGTTTAACCAATGTATGCAGCGGCCTCTTGTCTAGTGGTTCAAACGAAACACGGTGCTCTAGGTTCGGTGGTTGTGCGTGGATCTGTATGGAAACAAGAATAAGGCACCAATACTGATGGCCCTACTGCTTGCTACCATAAACAAGGATTTTCGGTTTTTCAAGCAGAATGTGAGGTCCAGCAACAGTCTGCGTGCAACTGATGAACTTTTTTTCATCTTCCGAGAAGACTATAAGGCCTACATCACCGCCGTTCAGGAGGTGCCATTGAACCAGTCGAGAATGTAAACCTGTGACAGCTACTACGGTGAGTGCTACAAAGAGCAAAAACAGCTTGGTTTGGGTTGTGGATTTGTTGCTCAAGGCAGACTTTGTGTTGAAGTTTTAGCACACCCCTCGTAACAATCCGTTTCAGGGCTAAATTTATAAGCGTTGGGGAAATCTGGTCGTACAAAAGAACGACATTTACGATGAAACATGATGAAATACGATCAATGCCCGAGCTACGGCATGAAAATCCTTCTAGGAGCTTTCAATGTAAGTCTGCGCAAGGAAGATACCTTTTTCAGAGTCACCCGATAGCACACCCGAGGATGGGCTCATCCCACTGAACCTTTCCGTAGTCAGTACGAGATCCCTCACCTAAACGTTCATAAAGGGAACTGGCGGTATTCCTTTCAACAAGGTTGATCAGATTACGATCGACGCCAGACTCTCCTGCAGACACTCCTCCAATATTGCGAGGAACCAATATCGACTCAGATCATTTATAGCTCAAGTAAGGACACTGTGTAGAGTAAGACCACTGAAGCCCTACATCGAATCGCTTCAAACGACATTGGCCACTATAAGATTTTGTCGATCGATCTCTTCAGTAGATATAAACTTCTGAACTAAAGCCTGTCGGAAATATTGTTAGAGTCGCAGAAAAGAACTTTTTAACGGAGAGGAAGACACCAAAACTGTCAGAATTTTCCACTCCACATAATGAACAACAATGAAATAGAATAACAGGAATAACGTACGTAGGAACTGTCTACAGAACTCCAGCTATGGCCAGGTAGCGAGAGATGAACTTATGAGAGACAGGCACTAATTCATCTGCAAGATAATTTTAAACGAAAGCATGGCGGCGGGCTACTGGAACCTAACTTTTGTTTGCTCGACCCACAGAACTGGGGTCTCCGTCATCAGCGATGCACATAAAACACGAGTAGCTGTTAAAGCAGCTAGGCCCTGACCTATAGCATGTTCGTGGTTAGTGCTAAAAACTGATATTTAACAATTCCAAACAACATTTTCAAAGCCAACAGTCTAGCAGTGCAACGTAAGAAAACTGCCTGTTATGTGGCCTTCTTCATGTTCCTCATGCAGAATTCACGTTTCAGAAGCTGAAAAGACATACTTATAGTGCACTTTGTTGCAAAGCGGTGACATTTGAAACGACTCATAAATCAGCAACCTGTCCATGGCATGATTGAACCTCAGCAGAGCTTAACTTGACAAAGATTGAATGTCGTAAATCACATTCTGGTTAAGACAGAACTTAAAAAAACAGACTTACGTCCTCAACCATCAACGATCCTCCATAAAAAAAAACTCTCCTCAGCACTGCGCTACAACATATTCCGTCTAATTTATTCCACAAGATGCCATGATCATCATTTCAAATGTCATACTCCACTAAAAAGCGAACCACAACCTCGACAATCTCTCACTAACGGACAGTCGCCGAGTCGACAGTGAGAGAGAGGCAAGAATCAATGAAAAACTGTCGGAGACGCTATCACATCGCCCAACTTTCAACTTGTTGATGGCGCACAGCAACCGTGATGAAAAGCCATTTGAATTTCTATGGCCTTCCGAGGCCCTGAAGGCTTCTGCCAGAAGTTAAACGCCGACAACAACGTTGCTTCCTTCCTACACTTCTGTGTGTAAACTTGTGGGTGGGGGATGAGTCAAAAATATTTACGAGTCTTATTTATGACCCCACCACCCAGTGTTTATTGCTTTCAGCAGAATTGCTGCCACACTATTATTATCAGGTTACTGCAATGCCCTGCCCACCCCACCCTACCCCACCCCACCACACTACACTCCGCTCAAATGCCGTATGCCATTTTGTGGCGGTTTTCACCGCTATTTCAACCGCTCTGCCACTGACAGTGCTGCCAGAGTCTGCGAGTGTGTGGTTAGCGCAGTGCTTTCTAACGTGGAATATTTTTCATTTTTATACATCCCAGGTTCATTTTTATGACAGAAAATTATTGTTGTGCAAGTTTTCCTCGCTCAGGCAACGAGAAAAAAAATAATAGCAGACAGCGTCCCATGTCCCGTGGCGAACTGCAAATAGGTTTCCTGAACTTTTCTATGTCGGAAGGCAGAGCGCAGGAAAAAAAAAAACAACCGCGAAACCTCTTTCGGATTGCAAGTCAAAGGGCAGAAGAAATTATTTATTCCCTTTTACGTCCGCCATTATTCTGTGTGCACGAGGACAGGCCTGCACAAATGAACCGTGCGCGGAGCGGGCGCAAGTACAGCAGCAGTTGGCAATGAGATTACAATCCCATAATATCCTTTCGCCACAAAGAAGCGCAAACCACATGCAGGGCACAATACAAATTCGTAGTATCGTCATTATCATGGTGATCGTGGCGATCGTGTTCCTGTTGGAGCGTCAGTATCACCGGCAGCAGCAGCGCCAACCAAGGGAAGATCATTACTCCGCGACTGCTGACGATCTACGATAATTTACTGCGCACAAATACAGTCATAAGATCTATTCAGAGGCAGCGGCAGTTCCACGGGCCGCCAATTACTTGGAACAAATTCAATAGTTGAAGACGACCATCGACTGTCGGTAGAGCGACGAACCGACGACGTCGCACAGCTCCGCCGTGGTCAGCGAGGGAACATTTATATCATAATAAATTATTGTTACCTTGTGGGATGGTTTCTTTTTGGGAGCACGCTAGTCGGCCCCTTTCGCTCCGCTTTAGATCTCGGTGCTGCTAAGGCGGCCGCCCCTTCATTCCCCCAGCGCAACCCCATTGCCAACCAATTGAGATGAAAGTTAAGCGTCAGTGCGGTGTCTCTGGACGTTGACGCAAAATGCCGGGATTGGCGTCGTTGTCGGAACGATCGTTGTCTCGGTTGTCTGGTGCAGGCTGTCGATAGCGAAATAATTTATACTTCATAAATACGTACCTCCCAGATATGACCACGTTTAGGGGGCGAACTTTAATGGCTCTGCGTAGGTTGCATAGTGCGTGTATCTCCCTCTCTCTCCTTACATGGCTGCGCTACAAGTGATCTCGAAAGTGTTTCTAAATTACCGTTGGCGAGGTCCGCGCTCTACCATAAGTTAGGATCATGTCAGTGGGTTTTACGACTGAAATGTGGAACATTTTCAAAATAGTGGGCTAATGTGGGTCATATGGTACACGCCGATGATAATGATGGCAACAAGAATCGAATAAAATTAAGGAGGTACTAAAAATCTAGCATTAACAAGGTTGCGTGTTGTTTTTCGGAACATCCATTGGGTCCTCCTTCATGGATCACTATATTTTCTTTTGCCTCCTTGCCTTTTTCAATGCCTCGTGGATAGTGAATTGGTTGTGGAAGATTATTAACACCTCTCTCGTGTTATTGTAAATCAGGCATCAAACAACAGAATCGATATGCGGCGGATCCGTTCTGCTGCAATCATCTTAAGTGGTCTAGTCAAACGGATACAAAAAACGGGGAAGAATCAAGGCTGTTTTTGACTACGCCAGACGCTTTATATTTACAAATTGATTGTTTGACACTACTGTCCACAAGAGACCGGGGTCTCTCTCACGAGTGGAGGGGACCTACAGTTGCTTGCCGACTCCGAACGGCCCGGTTTTAGGAACTTTTTAAAGCTCTTTTAAATTTTGTCAGCGACTCGTTGGTGAAGTGGTGCTCGAATGAGAAGGTGTTCAGTCCCAGAAGATAAGATCCGCAGAGACCCAGACGACAAATTTTTATAAAAAATAAAAGTGTAAAGCAAATTGTTCATCGGCCGTAGAATGACTTAGAATAGCCGATCGATGGACAATTAAGTGTCCCATGGGTAGGCCGACAGGGCACTGGTGGCAGCCCACCAGCAATATAGATCAGAGAAGCCCCGCAAGTCTTAAAATTTTTATAAATAAAGTTGGCAAGTAGGCTAAAACTCAGTTACACGCTTTGTTCAGATCCTTGAAGAAGAATGCACACAACTGGGTTCATCATCTTCTAGAGAGGACTATACAAAGAGAAGAGGCGAAATCTATCCAGCAGCACCGTCGCAGAAGCTGTGGCTGAAATTAGCCTTTGAAGAACCAACTCTACTGATGTGGCCAATGACACCATCTGTAGCGATGACACCAATGAGGGTTTTAATCGCTGATCTGCTTAGTGATCGTGATCTTCTGCTGGTTCAGCTCAATGAGCGCCCACAAAATGCCTTGTGTCACGTAGTTAATTGTGCATTTCAAAACTACCTTGCAAGTTAGAGGTTAGATAGATTTAAAAAATCAGAGATCAAATTCTACTTCTACGATAATCTTATCTATGCTATGGCCCGAAAATACTGAAAAATTGAAATTAACTTATTTTTTTGATTCCGATAGGGACAAATGTTTTTATTTTGAAGTTGGCACTACTTTTCCTGAATTCTGTTTCAAATGAAACACCTTAAAATATTCATTAATGCTTGAAATACACGTCATTTTGTAAAAAGAGAGTTTTCGTTTTTGATAATGTTTGAAACTATTGACCAACGCAGTTTCGAAAATAGCATATTTTGAAAATTCGAAAAAAAAAATGTTGAGATAAGTACTTCTACTTAGAAGCTTCTTTCTTCTTCTTCTTTGGGGAAGGAAATTAATTTAGAAGAATACGTAAGGACTTTTGTTTTTGATTTATAAATAAATTACCTTCATTTTTCGCACACATTAGTCTCTCCAACCTACTCATCTGTCGGCACATTCGCACGCTTTTCACACAATATGGAGCTCTGATTGAATTATAACAATATTTAAAATACGCCTGTGCAAATGAGAGCTGACCTAATCACTGTTTACGGCACGCGACTTAACCAACTCTGAATAAATTGGCAATTTAAATGCGGCTTTGCTGGACGGATATGGAGCGCCGATCACCTACTACATCGAACAAGTCAACCAAATGCTTCTTGACCACATGTGCAACGAAGGATTGAATAGATATAATTGTGTGTGTGCTATTTAAATAACTGTGAGATATTACATAATGTAAAGTGAATGAAATTGTAATTGTAATTAAGAATAAAACTTGGCTTAAGCAAATTTGAATGAAAATTTACTAATGAGATGATTTTAAGAAACCTGACAACAAAAGCAAAAGCTTGTTCCAGTTAGTTGTTTCTCTGTTTCTCTTCACAATGGTTGTGAATTGTCAGTTCCAAAAATATTCCTCAGAATGTTTAGGGCATAAAATTCATGGACACAGAAGATCACGGGGGATCATTGGCTAGTTTGTGTAAAAACCGGAAACTTCAGATCTTGCTTATACAAAGTCGCCTTAATTATCCTAGACCTGCTATATGATTCATTAGAACTCCGACGTATTGTAGCGTCTTCCGCACTCTTTTGTCGCTATTTCAACAAAAACTAGTCAAATAAAAGCATTCCTTCCTGAACTTACCCGCAATATACACCCTGCTAGTAATGCTCATCAGTTCATCCTTAAGCCCCCTTTCGGACGTACTGTTGAATTTAAAGACTCGCTCTTAAGTCGCACCACACAAATATGGAATATGCTCTTTCTAGCTCACCTTTTTCCCTTCTTAACAATCCATAGGCATTTTAAACCAATCTGCCAAGCCTATACGCCAAGTCAAGCTCCGGAAGTCTAGATCTTGCATAACCCGAAGAGTTTGTAATCTGAGCTATCCGGACAATTCAACAAAGGATGTTCCCGTCCAAGATGCCGCACATTTGGACAAGGGCCTTAAGAATGCGAAATTGGAGGCATCTGACAGTTAGTTCATGCTTGCGGGAGAGGCATATTGGAGCACGGAAAAAGAAGAAGAAGGAGTTACGACATGAGTCTTCTTTGAAATTGCACTAAAGAAAGTACAAACTGTGCAAAATTGAAGCAGATGTGACTATCTGCAGCATATGCCACATGACGGGTTCCAATTTTTTGCAAATGATTTAAAAAAATTGAATTCATTGGTTTTGTGCCTAAGTCAGGAAAATGTTGTCGCCTGTTGTCTATGCCATTACCTGTTGTCTGTGTTGTCGCCTGTGATACCTGCGTTCACCTAAGCACGTCTGAATGGACTGGGAATTTGGACTAGAAACTGGACTGAAAAAAACAAACTTTCGTCTCCTCAAAATCTCAAACTGCTAAGTTCAGTGAGAAGTGGCTGTGTTTGGTTAAGCTACAACGGCTCATGGATCAGTATACGAATGGTTGGCAGTCTTGCCTCAGAATTATATCTTAAGAACCAGCCTTGCAAATATCACCAACGATTGAAAGAAATAGCCAGCAGCTCCATCACCACGAGCAAGTGCTACTCATCTGAAGATCGCGATTCATATTTGCTCAAATTAAAATGGAGACAACTTGGAAGCTTGTAAACTGGAGCCTCGAAGCATCAAGTGCTTAAAGTTATTTGTGATGACAGAAGATAATCGAAAAAGAAATAAACTTTGACTTTGAGTACAAAACAATCGTAAAAGAGAGCCACACAAGTACGTTTTGGGCAGGCAAAGATTAGAGTTTCCTTAACTAAAAGAACGAGAAATACTGATCAAGCTTATGCAACAATTGCTGAGCCTATTTGGTGGACCTAGACAAAAAATCTTCAATTCGAGTCCCACTCTGCGTTGCAGGCAATATTCAAACAATTTAAAAAAAATTAGCTTCTCCAAATTTTCGCTGTTCGTCATTCGAATAAAACTGAAGGGCCCACTCGACTCGTGTAAAAACTAAGTACAAAATAAGGCATATTTGCTGTAGACTCTAGTGTTTTGTTTAAATCACTCTCGTAACGAAAACAATTCGAATGGAGATTCGCAGACGCATTCTTTCCTGTCAAATTTGATTTTTATAAGATTGTCCTTAGTTCCAATACTGTTGTTGGAAATGTGTTATTTTAAATCTGCTCTAAAAAAGTGTTGGACCTAAGCGTTTAATCCTGGAAAAACGAACAAATTGCACCATCAAATCGACTTTTTTATAAGTGGATCCTCCTTCAACATACAATGCCCATTAGGATATCCGTCGATGACAACTAAAAAAACTGTCGTCTTATCCAAATTAAAACTTTAAACCTCCCACGCAACTTTGAAAACTGTCAAAATTCACCACTACGTAGCATTGTGAATTGACAAGTTTTGTCTAAACACCTGTACAAACAATTACCTTCGGGTATATTCAGACTTCAATCAAAATACCGTTGTCACAGTTTTAAATAATCAACAACTTGTAGCAATTAATCGCTCTTAATATTCACGTTTGACAGATCGCAGGCGACGTTGATTGATTTGCGCAAGAAATGCATGGAAATATCGCCAAAAGGGGCGGCAGCACTCAAGCTGTAAACGAGTCCGCCTTCAAAGTCCTCAATATTTCATAACTTCAGTTGGAGACGCCTGTAAGCCAAATTGAAAACTAAGCTAAACGTATTTGATTAACTGAGAAGATAATTGTTGACCGAGACGAACTTCAAATACGAGGTGTTATGAAATTCAAACTACGCCCCTAACTACCTGATCAGCAGTAGCGTGGGATTACGAAATGACATCAGTTGCAATTGACTTAATCAATCCTCGCTGACAAAGTGAGAGTGACAACTGATCTGAAAAGTAAAAAGAGTGAACAGACTTGCTGCGACCCTTGCTCCTTGCAATCGCATAAGAAGTGCCGACACACCAGAACAGGGGTCAGCAGCAGCAGTAGCGTCGGAATAAATTCGAAATACGACTGATAACAGGCCGACGCTTGTCATTCGGGTTGCCGGCGTCATTTTGATGTCAACACCTTGACAGATAGCCATCAAAATCACGCAGGCAGAGGGCACTTGAAAAACGATTCACTATCTGATTCACAAGCGTTAGTCGCGTTATCAATTCCAGTGCGGGGCGTGAGATAACACCGGTGACGCTCTTCTGTTTGTCGGGCACCTCCACGCAACACTGGACGACGGCGAGGTGTCATCTACTTTTCACTGATATGGAATGTGGAGTGTTTTGTTGGCCTTTGAAGAAATCACACAATAATTGCGAATTAATTCAAAACAAATGCATCCATGTGCCGGCCGAGCATGGATAGTTGCCTGACGAAGCGTGAACTTGTGCTGATTGTTTCTAGTCACGGAACTGCGGGAGACATGCTCCTGCACTTGAGATAGTGTCGGATGAGGGCGACGATTGGGTTTTCCGCAAACGTAAGACATGGTGAGCGAGGTCTTAGCGACGGCATTTGCTCTGGCTTTCAGAGCGAGGTTATCATCGAAAGTTGTTTGGATTCCCCGTCGCGATATTTCTGCCGAACTGGGGCATTGCGCGAGCAGAATACTTTCCGTGGACTCAACACTTTCGAAGGCTTACACAAAAGAGAAAGGGGCCTTTCAACAGACGCATGTAAATAAGAGGAAGGGGCCATTTCAGGCTGCTGCCCATCCTCGTCGTATGCTAATCCACACGTATACGCGCCATAATGAGCGCCATGCTATTTGTTTTCATTTGTTCTTCGTGTGCGTTCGTCTTGCGAACAACGGCGGGACGAGGGACGGAAGAATGTGAATTTTTGAGACACAGAAGACAGTGGACACCTCTTACCTATGTTGTGCTGGTTGTGCTGTAGTACAGATCCGAAAGCCATTAGATCCTTAACCGGTGGAGCTCGTGCACCGAGGGCGGAAAAACCGTCCCCCAAGTAGGACGCCAGTGCGACAGCCCCAAGGGGCGCTTTAGAAACTTCGGTGAGAATTTTGAAGAAATGCTCGTACGTGTAAACACTTGTTTTCTTTCTTTTTTTCTTCGTGTATTTTGTTTGCTCAGCACACAACAACCAAACAAGGACCTTCAGTCGTTTGTCCTTTCACCGAGAATTCACTGCAGAAATCACACAACAAAAAAAAACGAACTTTTGTATCCTTATCTGTGCGTTGGGTTACGCGCCGAATTTGGGCTTTCTTACAAATCAAACACACACTCCGCTCACTTATCGATGAGATGCGCGAGATACGGAATGAGATGATAATCTCGCTGGCTATCCACGCGAACGAACAGCAGCAGCTACGACAACGACGATCACAATCGAAAAAATCGAAAAAACAGAACTACGAAGACGGCGACGATACAACGACGACGACGTAGACTACGTACGCCACACCACAAACGACAGGCAATGACTGGTCGCTCGGCGGAGGTAACCGCTGGCTGTCATAGTCGCTGCGCTGGTTCGCCAGCGCCCTCTACACTCACGTGCAGGGTGTGTTCAAACATCCCTTCCCCTGTATTTACAATCGGTCGTGCTGCTCTAACGTGCCGCCGAGCGAGATAACAGACGACGACCAGCAATGGAGTCGGTGCATGGCAAGTAAAGGCAATTCGTTGTACGCAGCGGCTGGTCGGGTGACCCTGGGCGTTGCTAAGCAACTGTCAACTGGTTTCCGAGCGCGGTGACTGCGAGCCAATCGGGAGTGATGAGCCCGCCCTCCTGGCACTTTGGATATGCACACACTGGAAGGCGCTAGTGTGCACGGCGAGAATGTGTGCGTTGCTTGTCTGCTGGGTGGTAGGACTTGTCTTCTCCAGCTTTTTTCTTCTCCTGTTTGGCTTGTCCTCTGCTGGTTGAGTATTTCCATTGATGTCGCTCGGATTTGATGTCATGCAGGGAAAAGGAGCAAGTACACGGGAATCGGTGAAAAAAACCAACAAGAAGTTCCTTTATCTGTTTTGCCTCCTCCAAGAGGGAGAGGATTCTTTTCTGCGTTTCGCTGGGCTTCTGTTTTATTTATTTGCCTCCGCTTGCTGCGCGCCGTTGTGGGCTGTTGTAGCGAGAAGGCAACACTCGGACTGGTAGTAGTAGTAGTTTTTTTTCTCCTGCTCTTGATATCTGGAATTCGTTGGTTTGCAACCAAGCGACGATGGTTTGCGTCGTGGTGACGGTGGTGGTGGTGGTGGTGGTGGTTGGCTGGCTGTTGCTGCTGGCTGTTGGACACCTTTTGCCTCGGCAGCGACGGCGGCGGTGGTGGGGTTGCCATAAAGAAGAAGCGGAGGTTGGTTGTTGCGGATGAATGAAATCAAGTGCGGTTGGCCTTTCTATCTGCAAAAAAAAAAAAAAAACAACAACAACAGCAACCGAATGCTCGACGAAGAAACGATGGATGGTTGGTGGGTAGTGTGCAGATTCATTGTTTTTTTCCGCACATGACGGTGACATATTACACTCGAGAGACGATTCTACAAATGCCTTGATGTTTTGCGCTATGAAAAATGGCAGACATATGGTTTGGCTTGATAAACGATATCAATACCGAGCCAGGGATGCTCCGAAAGGTAGCAGTTGTGGGACGCACAAGAAAAAATCGTTTAAAGCTCTCCACCGGTTGGGCTCTAAGAGGGTTGGATGGAGTTGAGGGGGGGGGGGGGGGCGGGGATTAGGGAAATGACGTGGATTCATATGGGTAGTTAGATGCTTAAAGTTTGAAGGTTACATGCACGGAGACCCCATTGACAGCGGAGGGGCGATGAGCTTCGATGCGATAAGAGTTATGTCAAAATCCGCCCCGCTAGACGAGCTGATAAGCACTGGGAGTGCATTCGAAGAGTTCACAGTCGTCGGAAATAAATTTCACAAATGTGCATACGTTAGTGGGTTTTTCTGTGTCGGGTATGAGACGAGGAGATAAGCAGAGTGTTTCCATTTCTTCTTGCTTTGGATTGTGAGTGTTTAATTGGCACAAGGATAATGGGTCAGCGTCGTGTGTAATGGAGCTAATCAATGCAAAAACATTTGGGCTTACTTATGCGAACATCTCTGAAGCAATCTGAGGGAATTGATTTTATGTTGATCGTTTTTGTATGCAAATTGGGAGCACTCTAGGCGGATGACGGTGACGATAAATTTAATGCCCGCCCAAGGGTGGTGACTGGTCAGGGGATCATGAAGTGTGTACAGGGTGAAGCATATGACTAGGGAAATCGTGGTCGAGTTTTGGACGTGTGTACGTTGAGTTGGGAATGTTACTTGACGCATATTTACCAATAACTTATATTTCTATGTTTATTGCTAGGTTAGGTAATAAGTTTAATATCTTAAAAGGAATTTTTAAGGAGATGAGCCATTATACCAGGAAATACAAAAATTCCGTAAGAAATCAGTGGCTCTAAGGAATGTGTTCGCCTATGGCAGTACGTTGCACAATGGTTTTAAAAACAGCTTTTGTGGGAAAAGAAACGGGTATTTGAAAGGGCTTGCCTTCGCCAATCTCAGCACAATCATACACTCCTACTCCAAAAAGGTTTTATTACAGAAAGGTAAGCCACACTGCAAGAGGCTTTTTACCCCAATCCAAGGTGCCTCGAGAGAGTTCGGGGCAACGGCTGGGTCTTCTTCGAAGATTTCCTTTATTTTGAACAGTTCCGTCCGATACAAGACCATAAGGCAATGCCGCTTATCTTCCACACCACCCTTTCAGCTGTGGATGGGGGACTCAACTATACCTGGTCCATGGTTGAATGAGCTTAGAAAGGCAATCATCAGTGCAGCAGAGAAGTGTCACAAAGGGATGTGCTTCATGTTGGAAAGCAACACGTAAATTTATGGCCGCTGTCTTGAGAAAGCACTCCCTCGTCGGACTCATTAGACCCAAGAAAAACGGGGACGTCTAACTTCCTCAACTCCCAGTAAGTTAGAACCCAGCTATCCAGTTCTGTCAACTAGGTGAAGTATATTGTGTATAGTTCTGAAAAGTGTATTGGATCTGAAAGGAAAAAAAAGCATTTAAATTGAAGTGCTTGAATTGATAACCATCAATAGGAAGATTTAATTTTTTTTTTTTGGTTTGTGAAGAAATTTATACAAATTTGAGGCATCCACACTGCAGTGGAAATTCTCCAAAATCCTGAAGCGAAAAAGGATTAACTAATGTTTTCCTATGTGTCCAGGCTGGCATAGTGGGTAAGTTTCGACTCACATGCCAAAGGTCCAGGTTCGATTGCCAGACTGAACATGTTGAATTTTTCACGGCATCACCTCTTCCGAGTTGCTGGCAGCACTCAAAGTATACTAATTGTCTATGAAAAGCTTCTCAAATCGGAGGAGCGGAGCTTCTCAATTCGGAGCCTGTAAAAAACTGTAGGCCCCTTTTACTCGTGAGAGAACAGTAGCAAGCACAACAGGAGTACATAGTTGTTGTAGAAGTTAGGCCTTGATCACTTGTGAGCTGTGGTGCCAATAGGCACCTTTTGCTCCATAGAAAAATATTTCTATCGACAGGACCACAAGTTGATTAAACATGTGCATCAATTCAGTTCTTAAGAATCCCACTACATAACTTGCTAAGACCGTAGAAACCTGTAGACAAAAATATAGCGCCATTTGACTGAAACCAAATTTCACTCGCTTATCTTGTGAATGAAATCGTTTATAGTTCATTTGCATTACTCCTTATGTTCTGTGATGACATTTAATAAATCAATTTGCTTGCGATACGCTCCACAGGGGACTGGGACGTACATTCTCTTAGCAACTACTCGCTCAGTGCATACTTTTGTTTTCTCACAAGTCGAAGAGGCCTACAGTTTATTACCACATCACACCGAACAGTGACAATTTGGGAAGCTTAATAAGCAATTAGAATTTTTTGAATGCTGTTAGCAACTAGAAAGGTTGTGATGCCTTCGAAAAACGTGTGATGAACGCTATGTCCAGGAATTGAACCTAGGACCCCCAACCTGTAGTCAACGAACTTACGCCATGGCGGACACTCTATAGATCTATTTGCGTATCCGCAAAGTATTCAATGATTAAGAGTGCCAAAAGTGAGAAAGTCATACGTTTTCCAAGCAGTGTCTGAAAAATGTCTTCCAACGATTCCATGGCAGTCAAAAGTGATGATTGTATGTTGTTTCGTTGTTACACTCTTTCCCTTTTTCACAGATCGTTCAGTTTGTTCGTACAAGCATCGATTAGATCTCTCATTTCATTTCAACTTCCTGAAATGAGAGAACAAGTAGGGGAAACATTTTAATAAGACAATGAAATGAAAGCCTTTTGCGCATTCGAAAAATCTACCAAAGTGATTTGACGTCAGGCATTAGAAAATAAACTGTCCATGGAACTCATTAAAATATGTCGGGCCATATTTCTCTAATAATTTTCAACGGATAGCAATGAGTTAGAAATTTTCACTAAGAACGCTAAGCGTCATATTTACAATTACAAGTCAGCAATTATCTTTATTTTTTCTTTTTTCTTCTTTACTTTAAGTTCGTAAGTAATAATGTGCACTTGAGGCGGCAATTTCTTGAATTTATTCATTGAATTTTTGGTTTTAATTATTTTTGAATGTTCCTTGTTGTTGAACTTCATCTTAATGAAAATTAAAATTCAAATTCCAATTTTAATTCAATACCAAACATTCAAGAACGCATACTAAAAGCTTCTTTTGCCTTGCATTGCTGCTAGCATGAGATTGGATGTAAATGACTGCAGGCCGAATGATACACAATGGTAGTTGTTGGGATTGTAATGTGGCTAGACAGAAGTGCATACTGAAAGCGCAAACGGTGTCCAAGTTAGGATTGGATGCCAGGAAGGTTTTGCTTGTGTTTAGTGGGATTGACAGGAAATCATTTGTTACGCGCTACTCCAGTACGTCTAAAATTTCAATTCAAACGAGTTTGCTACAAATTAGACCGTCTGAAGGAAACAATCTACAACGCTTAAGATGGCAAGCCATGTAGAGCGCAACGACACCACGGCTCCGGTCCAAAAAGACTTCGAATCTGAGCCATTGGGACAATGCAACAGAGGTGGCGCACACAAGTGGAGAAGGACCTCAACCAACTTTGAGTGCGCAACTGGCGGCAGCTGGCGAAACAAATTATGCTTCGCAACATCCAGCACATCCCATTTCGACTGAAGCGGAGGAAATTGTCCTCAGCTCATCGTGCAACGGATGGGTCGTTTTTGAGCCACCCATCCACAGCAGAACGGGCGAAATGAAAGATGAGCGGTACCGCTTTCTTGGCTTGTATCGGACCTAACTTATCAAAGTAGACAAATGCTTCTGAAGGAACGAAACCATTGTAGCGCACCCTTTCATAGTATTAGGTGTTGGGATAGTAAGCCCCCGAAATAAGATTGTTATTGGAGTCCATTGCTCTTGCACTGTGTCTCTCCGAATCAGCATAAGGATGAAATTATCCACTCTGATCATTTTCGTCCAATTGTAAAAGCCTTCATTAGAGTAGAATTTCTTGTACTCCGACCAAGGAGTTCGGTTAAGTCGAAACCAGGCTCGAAGGCATACGCTCTCGAACAACCGCATCCTTTCCATCAGACTAGTTCCCAGATTGAACCACACGGGACAGCCATAGGTGAGCATTGGTCAGTTGGCTGTTGTAAAACAGTCTCTTTGCAACAAGGAGTTGGGTTGAAAGGTTCTTTTGCATTTATTATTAAGTCCGGACTGAGCACCAAGGGATTGCTACCGGTTCCAGCATGGCTAATAGAAATCTGCATCGATCATCTCAAACTGTGCACAGGAGAATATTTTGCCAACAAACTTTACCAAAAGTCGTTATTTTATATGTAAAATGGAAAAGTAAGAACTCGGTATTCCGAAAGCCAAACTGCTACAGATAAGTTTGGCATTCTCAATTTTACCTTGTAATGCGTGTGTTATGAGAAAATAAGTTCAAATTAAACAAAGGGTGATTTTTTAGCTATTATCTTTTCGGCAACACTGGTTTAAACAGCTGACGCACGTTTCGTGTTTTGTTTCACCGTCAAACATCTTCACTTTGGTCTATAATTTAACCATGAATCGCCTTACAAACGCACAACGCTTGCAAATTATTGAATTTTATTATCAAAATGCGTGCTCTGTTAAGAAAGTTCATCGCGCTCTTCTTCCATTTTATGGTCAGTTCATTTCTGGCTCAATAGATACGTAAATAAGCAGAATTGTCGCTTTTGGAGTGAATATCAGCCAGAAGCATTGCAAGAGCTACCAATGCATTCAGAAAAAGTCACAGTTTTGTGCGGTCTTCTTCAAAGATGATGCGAATCGTAATGTAACTGTGAAAGGTGAGCGCTGCCGTGAGATGATATCCAACTTTTTTGCCCAAAATACAAAAGATTGACTCGCATGACATGTGGACAAGACGGTGCACAGCACGCGCAACAATGGCGACTTCGGTGAACATTTTATTTCACGTTCGGGACCCGTCAATTGGCCGCCTAGATCGTGCGATTTAACGCCTTTAGACTATTTTTGTGGGCTATGTTAAAGGTCATGTCTATACAGACAATCCCGCTTCAATTGGCGCAATGGAAGACAACATTGAAGCATTTATTCCGAAATGTTGGAAAGAGTATGCGTAAATTTGACTAAGCGGATGGACCATTTGAGGCTCAGTCAAGGTCAACGTTTGCATTGTCGATTCAAATAAAGATCACGATCGATTCAGATAAAGATTTCATGCTTTTTTCTGAATTTTATGTGTTTTTTTTAAACTTTCCTATAGCCTTTAAGAAAATCGCCCTTTACTATAATAAAATGGAAGTTTTGTGATAAGAAATAAAAAAAAATTATAGAGAATTCTGTTGCTGTTATGTACGTTATGCATGTTATGTATGTTATGTAGTAAATATCATACGAATAATAAAAAACAACATTTTTTAAATTTCTGTGTCATAAAAGTGAAAATATGCTGAAAAAACGATAGTGGAAGTCCGAGTTGCTATAGTTTTGGCCAACACTGTATGTGTACATCTACAATTTCAACTTGCTTTTGTAACTCTGAATGAGATGCTTATTTATTCCTGAAGACCTGAGACTTAAAATATCCCCAGAGAAAATAGTTCAAGGATATCACACGGCTCACATGACATCACATGACTCAACAAGTCAAGTGTTCCGCGCGCTTTATGGGTTGAACCGCCGTCTTGTTGAAATCCGAATTTCAGCAATCATATAGTTCGTTAACACGACGAGATAAGGGTTTCCGTTGACGGTAACGTTCTGATTTGCCTCATTTTGGTATTCTTCTTCTCTCTTCAGTACGTGGTGGATGTGCACTAAACGTTCAAGTATCGGCCACGAATGGGACCCAACTGTGGGAATAGTTATTATGTTATGTAAGTTAGTCTAGGTTTCTCAAATGACACGAAAACTTTTCTCACATTATACAGCTGAACAATTTAAAGAAGCTGTTGTACCGTCTGTCTTTCCATGATGGCAAGTCAAGCGATACTTAACAAAAATGACAAAGGAGGAGTCTCGCGTAATCTGTCACAAAAAGCCCTCAATAAATCATTCTTTACATTATTAGCCTTGAAATTGTTTTCGACGATAAAAGTATACAGCGATGTGAACAGCAGAATCGAAAAACGAAAAGTCAATTTTGACATTTCTATGTTTTTTAACAGTAAATGTCCGTTTTTCGCAGTTAATAGCAAGTGGCTTGCGAGTGAGTCTAATTCAATAAATTGTTACTTTTAAGATAGATACCCAAAACAAAAAGGCACAAAGAATCATTTTGGCCCGGTTTTTGCTGCAAACAGTTCAAAACCTCTTTCGAGAGCACTCCAGGACTTACTAAATTTCAATGCTCGGGGTCGGCAATAAACTAAAGGGCCTTCCATCTCACAATACGCTGATGATACATATGAGCGTACATATATAATAGACCCTGGCTCCCTAAGGACTGTAGCATAACTATGTAATTTTGTTTTCCATAAGAGTAGAATTTAAAGCTTTGACTGCTCTCTACTTTAAAAATTAACCAAAATTGAAATTTTCATTAAATTGTTTCCGTCGTTTTTGGAACCTATAAAAATATCCTACATTGGGAAATTAACATTTTTGACTTTCTGCATCATCTTAGATATGAAGATAATTCGCAGATAGTTCTCAAATATGCAACCAGCTTCCGTCATGTGGACGTAAATAGAAGAACACGTCCTTGTTCAAACGTGTGATGTGACAAAAGTCACATCCCCCAGTCCACATTCGCCAAATGTGCAGACGACTTATCGCAGAAATTATTAAAAACCTCTCATCCTTACCAACGGCCATTAAATAAAATTTCAAATAGCTTTAACGACATGAAAATTCCAAGACAACGTCACAATAAACAACAAAGGCACCCCTTCCCCGTTGGCAGCCACCACATGACATTGAACTTAAAGCGTTCAAAGGAATCGCGTAAATTTTAACGACCTAATCGATTTTTCACGACTCCTCGCTACACCCTCTCAAGGGTTGTGTCCGAAAACCTATAAAACGCTGCGTTTTGTTTAGCACACTCCCGGAAGCACGTTCGCCTCGCTTGCTCGCCCCAGTGGTTCCCAAAATTTCCGCCGCCACCGCGGTCTGGGTGCTAAATAGTCCACTCTGTCAGCAGTTGACCATTTACATCGGCAATTTATACAGACTTTCAGCGCCACATACACGTGTGCGTGCTCCGCTGAGCCCCCTGACAATAGATGGGGGTGAACGCGCACAGCGACCGAGCACCAGCCAAGCTGACCAACTGCAGCCCGCAAACCATAAAAATAGATTCGAACAAAAGCAGACCAGCACACAAAAACAAAAAAAAAAAAACACAAAGATACAACCTCACCCAATAACTTTTCAACCCTCAGCCATCAAAGGACACTGACGGCGGCGGCGTTGAGTGTAAGGAACAGCGCGTCAGAGAGGGAGAACCTTTTCCCTGCCGCAGAACAGAAATCATTTGTTCGTCTTGTTCGCATCCGTGTTTTTTGGACCGCCCGTGTATTGGTGGCCAACTGCTATGTTGACTGCCAGCGAGTGGTATGTGTGCAGGGATTCGATAAAATCAACCCCGGTGCTCGATGGAGCAGAGAACAGCGCCGCAACCACTGACACGAGAATTCTGTTTCCATTGTTGACACACCTACAACAAGCCCACGGTCGTCCGTGCCGGGGGATCAGTGTTGTGTGCAGATGCAGCCGAACGTATCTATGAGATGCGATTCTATGATGATGACGACAATGCACAGCGACGACAATGACAGCGACGAACGTATCGACGGTGGTCGCTACCATGGGTCGTGTGTAGGAAGCTGGGGCGTTGTTGGAAGTGGGCTGTATCTGCCCGTTGGATCAGTTTTGGAGTTTCCCTTCCGCAAGAAGGCGCTCTGCACGTAGGTGGCGGAAAGGATGTGCACACGAAATGGGCAACGAACTTGATCAATTTTAAGGCAAACGAAGGCCTACTAATGAGTGCGGGATTTCAACAAGTCGATTGGGGCTGCGAAAGACGATGTTTTGCAGATTTGTATCTGAAACGAAGTGAAGCTGGGAAGGGACGGGTGTAGAGTTACTCAATGTATGTGCACTCGTCGGATGTTGCACAACAATTTGCTTGCGAAGACAATAGGGGACTTCTTGTAATACTCCGCAGTTGGGTCACTTTGATGTTCTATTTGAATATTCATGAAAATTCATGCAGAAGCTTAAGAAGTCGATAGTGGTTTGTTTTTGTGCGTTCTATTTGAAAATCATTGGCTCTTGGAATCGACTTTTGGGGCGGTTTCTAATTGAAACTGATTTTGAATGAGTGTCGTTTGAAGGTTTATTTTCTCACTAGATGGGTGGTCAGTTAAATGTTGAGTCAGTGCATCCTTTAATAGATAGCACCGTTACGAGGAACACAATGATTACAATTTTCTTGAACATTCGGAAAGCTTAAGTTTTCCATATGGAGTTATAATTCTATAGTCCAGTAACAGCGGCTATGGCAAGCTTTGACTGAGTTATAAACTTATGGCCAATAGTGGTCAATGCAAAACCCTATCCTACCAAAGTAAATAAAGAGCAAAGGCTAGCCTGTCTTGGGCTACCTGGTGTCACCCAGCAGCGGGTCTAGAAACGACCTTCAGTCTCTGTAACTTTTTATTAAGTATTCTACTGCTACATCAGCTCTCAGATAGCGAGACTGACATTCATAACTGGAATGCTCAAAACGCTGGGCACTCAAGCCTGTTCGAATCTCTCAGTCGCTAACGCCTTTCGAGTGATTCAGTCCGTGGAAAACCTTAATGGCAACTTCATGCTCTCTACACCAGACAAGCAGGATTGGGAAAAGCCGAATTTCACCTAAGACACCCCCGATAGACGTAGACTTAAAACGGCTCGGGAGCGTGAATCTTGAGTAAGCCTTCAAGATTAAAAATTAAACATCCCCTGACTGACTGTTCCCGTGATTTTGAAGCAGAAATCTGTACAATAACGGACGTTGCACCGACTGTGCTATAAGAGGACGTTCTTGAATCAGACAATTAAGCGTATTGAAGTTATTGAAATGCCATCTCATGAACTTCAAGGTTGACAAGAAACTCAAAAGCCTACGAAGCCAAGAAAATTGTCATTATTTGCGCCTTGAAGCATTAATGAAGTGAAAAATCACATAAACTAGCAGTACTTGGTTCAAGCCCAAGCAAACAATCGACTGAAAATGTCATCCATCACCACATTAGCTCAGTCCGAACAGGTACCTATGAGTAGTGACAAAGCCACTCTAGCTACAAGTTAAGTCGCGAAATGTTTCTCTCCCTCACATGTGTTTCACATCGGCATCAAATCACCAGCGATGTTCCCACAAGCAGCAAAACGCTGACCTAGCGTCTGGAGAACCAGAGACAGTTTTGCAACCAGCCACATTCCATCACGTACGGCATCCGGAAACCCGAGATCACCTGTGGGAACAACACATCAGCTCAGAACATGCGAGGAGTATTTAAGGTAGTTGTAAGAGAAATTGTATTCAGTCTTAAGCTAGCGTGTAAGGGGTCATAATGCCCGAATAATAAATAAAATATTTTTTTTAAAATAATAAAACACAGAAGTGTTTAATTGGCGCCCGAGCAGGGACCGATAGGTGTTAGTGCGTTTAAAAGTTGAACATTGAGTAAAGTTAAGCCAGTCGCCTCAAGTAGCCGCCGCGCTTTCAAAACGCCAGTCGCCTTAAGTAGCCGCCGTGTGTTAAGAAAACTCTTTCTCGTTCGTTCATTCGTGTAGCCAGTCACCTCAAGCAGTCGCCGCGCTCACGCTCCCGCACGCCTATTGGTCCCACGGAATCGTGTTGTGGTGAAGAAAAAAATTAAAGGGCCCCGGAGTAGCTCACATTGTGCAGTGTAAAGTGAATCAAAAATTTTGTGACATTGAGACATTGTGACATTGTGAACAAAACGGTAGTTCGTCAGAACTCGCCGCACCACCCGATCTCCAGCACCCACAACCCGGAGGAAAAAGTCAACAACGATGACAGCCATTACAACTTTAATGTAAGAAATTTAGTTTGTTTTAAATGTATAATTTTTTATGAGAATTCTAATTGTGCTAACGTAAATTTGTAAAAGAAATATTTATTTGAAATCATTTAACCATTTCAAGAATTAAGAGAAAAAATATAACCAACAAAATATTAGGAATAAGTGAAACAATCAAGAAAACAATATTGTCAAATTCGCAAATACAAATTCTATTTAATTATTAACAAACATATACTTAACTCAATACAAGTAAAATGCCAGAAACAAGGTCAACCACTCTTAAGTCGAATGATCAGCCCCTACCCCCAGATGCTGACGCTCGAAACGTAAATCCCCCAGTGTTTCAATCTAGGCCATCCGGTTCTGGCCAAAACCCTTCTCCACCAAACGTTACTACACGCCGCAATGTGATCGATCTTGATATCTCACCCCAACCAAATCCTTCTCATACCCACGCGAACATCGACCCAGTGTCCACCCCTGACTTTGATACTCTGATCTCCTCCATAGTAGGTAGGATACTAGAAAAACAAACACGGTCTATTGTAGAAATGGCACTTAACCCTAATGCGGAGCGATATGCTGGCGTAGACGAGACTATATTGCCGGAATATAGTAATAGGGTAGACGATCTCGATAGAATTCCAGACGTCGTGCGCTGTTTAAGGAACTTTTCTGGCGATCCAGGCGAATTTTCGTCTTGGAAGAAAAGTGTAAATCGCGTGTTAGAGATCTACGAGCCCATTAAGGGTACTCCCAAATATTATGGCATACTAAGTGTCATCCGCAATAAGATCATAGGACAGGCAGATACCGCTCTGGAATCTTACAATACCCCACTTAACTGGGATAGCATTTCACGGTGCCTTGCCTTACACTATGCGGATAAAAGAGATGTCAGTACATTAGAATACGAGATGACTTCTCTGGTTCAGGGAAACAAAACAGTTCAAGGCTTCTACCAAGCCGTATACTCGCATCTGTCGCTAATTCTTAATAAGATTTCGTGCATGGACGTTAGTAGGGAATCAATGAGTCTACTTACGCAAACATATAGAGATAAAGCCCTAGACACCTTCATAAGGGGTCTAAAGGGAGATTTACCACGACTTTTAGGAATCCGCGAACCAGTAGATTTGCCTCAGGCACTCCACCTCTGCCTGAAATTGGAAAACCAAAACTACAGGGCAAATCATGCGAACGGTAACCAAGGAATGGGAAGAAGGCCCCAGCCTCAACAGCGTTACCCGATGAATGTTCCACAAAGACATAACGTGCCACATGCGCAACCTCAATACAATCAACAGCGTTATTACCAGTCACCCTTCCGTGCACCGCTTCCACAACAAAACCGTGAAAATAATGGTAATCCTAACCAGTTCCAACGCCAGAACTTCTCTGGGTTTAATCAAAACCGTTACCAATTTGGACAATCTCAGCAAGGCCCACCTATAAAACAGGAACCAGTAACCCAAGGACGGAGTAATCATGCAAAGGAAGTACACAATCAGAATCGACAAAGATTCGGCAGTGCTTATGACAGGACACGAACGTTGACCAACCAAGGATACCAGGCTACAGGACGACAACCGAATTTCCACATCAATACAGATGAAGAACCTGCATCATGCGAGTATCCTAATGTTGCAAATGACTCTGCTTCGGCAAATGAACTTGGACTTACTGAGTTAGAATATTGCGATATCAATTTTTTAGATTAAATAACTCTTCCTTGCCCTACTTCGAGTGCAAGCTGAAGAGTGGTAATATTTTAAAGTTTTTAATAGATACCGGCTCCTCAAAGAATTATATCCAACCTTCACTCGTCAAAAAACCCCTTCAAAATGTACAGTGTTTTCTGGCAAAATCGATTGCCGGAGACATCAAAATCTCTCAACACACACTACTTAACCTTTTCGGCCTAAATGAAGTAAACCTGAAATTCTTTCTCCTTCCGTCATTGCGAACATTCCACGGTATCCTCGGCAATGACAGCCTGAAAGCTCTTTCCGCTGTCATAGATACTAAGAACAATTTTATGTACATTCTGAATCGTCTAAAAATCAGAATCAAGCAACTAGAATCTCCATTGGTAAATGCACTTGATATTAAAACCGAACATTTAACAGTTAAACAAAAGAACATGTTAAATAATGTCGTTAATCGCTTTCAAAACCTATTTTCTGAACCAGATGAGAGACTAACCTTTACCACAAAGGTTGTCGGAGAAATTCGCACTTCGACCGATTCTCCCGTCTATAGCAGGTACTATCCTTTTCCAATGGCACTTAAATCCGAAGTGGAAAAACAGATTCAAAATTTACTCAGGGACGGCATAATAAGACCATCCAGATCTCCGTACAATTCACCTGTGTGGATCGTACCAAAGAAATCAGATTCTACAGGGCAACGGCAGTACCGAATGGTGATAGACTATAGAAAGTTAAACAGTGTCACCATAGCTGATAGATATCCCATTCCGGAAATAAGTGAAGTGCTTGCACAACTTGGCAAAAATAAATACTTCACTGTCCTCGACTTGAAAAGTGGTTTCCACCAGATTCCCTTGAAGGAATCGGATGTTGAGAAAACCGCGTTTTCCATAAATAATGGTAAATACGAATTTACCCGGCTTCCATTTGGCCTCAAGAACGCGCCATCGATCTTTCAAAGGGCACTCGACGACATCCTTCGAGATTACATTGGCAGAATTTGCTATGTCTATATCGATGATATAGTAATATTTAGCAAATCCGAGAGTGAGCATGCCCAGCACATAGAAGATATTTTTAAAACTCTCTATGACGCAAACATGAAAGTCCAGCTTGACAAGTGCCACTTCTTCAAGCAGGAAGTTGAATTCTTGGGATTTATCATATCTTTTGATGGGATAAAAACCAATCCAGCAAAAGTCGAGGCCATACAAAATTTTCCGACGCCTAAAACCCTAAGAGATTTGCGTTCTTTCCTTGGTCTGTCAGGGTATTACCGCCGCTTTGTCCGAGATTATGCAAAGCTCGCGAAACCCCTAACAGCCCTTTTAAGGGGGGAGGAGGGACGTATGTCCAAAACCCAGTCCGTCAAAAAACAAATTTTTCTTGACTCCACTGCAATAGACGCCTTCAATAAAATAAAACAAACTTTAATTTCCCCAGATTTGATTCTATCCTATCCAAATTTTAATAAACCCTTTGAATTAACCACTGACGCTTCCAATTACGCCATTGGCGCTGTATTGTCACAGGAAGGGAAACCGATAACATTTATTTCGCGAACGCTAAGTACAACCGAGGAGAACTACGCTGCTAACGAGAAGGAGATGTTAGCGATCATATGGGCCCTGAGCTCATTGCGTAATTACTTATACGGCTCTGCACACATTAAGATTTTTACTGACCACCAGCCTCTCACATACGCACTCAGTAACAAGAATAACAACAGTAAAATGAAGCGGTGGAAAGCAATTCTCGAAGAATACAATTATGAATTGCAGTATAAACCTGGAAGAAGCAATGTTGTAGCAGACGCCCTCTCCCGACCTCCTCAGGCATCGCAGATAAATTCTCTAACCACTACAGAGCACAGCGACGAGAGTTCTTCCCATAACCTAATCTCAAGTGTTGAAGTACCAATTAACGCCTTCAAGAATCAAATATTTCTTGAAGTCGGTTCAACGTCCACTCATAAATTTGAAATAATCTTTCCGACGTATCACCGTCATACAGTTAGCGAGCCCGAATACAACCGAGAAAATCTTAAACGGATCCTGAAGCGAACCTTAAATCCATCGGTCATTAACGCAATAAAGACTGAAGAATGGATCATGGGAATAATACAGGACATTTATCCGTCAAACTTTAGCAGTTACAAGGTAAGATTTACGCAAATGCAAGTAGAGGACATATCGAATGAACAAAGGCAAGAGGACATCATAATCGAGACTCATAAGAGAGCACATAGGAACGAAAAAGAGAACAAAGCTCAAATCCTCGAGAAATACTACTTTCCAGGTATGGCCAGAAAGATTCGTAAGATTCTGAAAACATGCAAAACATGCAAGCAGAATAAGTACGATAGGCATCCCAACAAGCCTGAGATTCAATCCACTCCCATTCCAACATATCCTGGGGAGATAGTCCACATTGACATATTCTCAACGGAAGGTAAGCTTGTGCTCACAGCTTTGGACAAGTTCTCAAAATACGTTCAAGTAAGAAACATTAACTCGAAGTCCGCTGAGGATGTAAGACAGCCTATTCGAGATATACTATTTGCATTCGGTATACCAAAGACTGTCGTGATTGACAATGAGAAATCCTTTAGTTCGGCCTCAATAATTTTCATGATCGAAGATGAGTTCGGCATTCAACTGTTTCGAACACCACCTTATACGAGCTCAGTCAATGGTCAAGTCGAGCGATTTCACTCGACACTTGGTGAAATAATGAGATGTCTTAAATCTGAAAATGTACACCAATCCTTCACGGATCTTCTCGAGAAAGCAGTCTATGCTTATAACTTTTCTGTACATTCAGTTACTAAGAGAAAACCAGTTGAGCTATTCTTTGGTAGGAGGGTAAGCACTGACCCAACACAACTGGAAAAGACGAGATTAGAAAACATAAGGAAACTCACGGAAAAACAGGATAAGGATCTTAAATATCACAATAAAAATAGGCAACCCATAAAAACCTATACACCAGGAGATATCGTGTACGTCAGAATTAATAGACGATTAGGCTCGAAACTTACGGCAAGGTATAAAAAAGAAATAATAGCTGAAGATAGAGTCACTACGGTACTAACAAAATCAGGAAAAGTAGTGCACAAGTCGCATATCAAAAACTAAACCAATTATTTTTTTAGGGTAATGACAACAATAGGATATGTTTTATCCGGCTATCAGATATTTGACTACTCTAACGCCCAACTTCTGATTTTGGACAACGGGACAGCAGTTTTGGAAAACGGAAACTTCAAAATTATTCATATTATAAACCTAGACGTGTACGAGGACTTACTAGAGAAACTTAACGAGACAGTCACTTCCAAATTTAGCGACAAAGATCCAATGTATGCATTTATGGTTCATGACATAGAAGAAACTCGACGACATATAGCAAGACTCAAACCAATTAGTAAGGTGAAAAGATCGTTGGACTTTCTCGGCACGGCATGGAAGTGGGTAGCGGGATCCCCTGATCACGATGACTTAATGCTATTAACAGGAAAACTTGACCAATTGGCAGAAAACAATAATAAGCAAATTTTAATAAATAATATTATTGAAGAAAGATTTAATATATTAGCTAAGAAAGAAAATGAAATCATAAAAGAATTAAAAACTGCGAATACATTGAGAAGCGAATACGCACTTGTAACAAAAAGTAAAATTGATATTATAAAAAGTGAAATTACCAATATAGATTACGCTATTCATTGGGCCAAGGCCAATGTCATTAACTCATATATTTTGTCAAGTATGGAAGAAAAAATAATGGACAATTTTATAACGAAAAATAATTTACCATATTCAAATATTGAACAAATGTTAGAATTTAGTAATGTAAGGATAGCTGTAAGTAATTCTAAAATTTTATACATAATAAATATCCCAACCACGGGTAATGAACTATGCAAAAGATTAATTTTAAGACCCATAAAAAAGGGAAATATTGTTAACAAAATAAATTTCAAATCTGTAATAAAATGTAAGAATTCTATATTCGGAGAAAAGAACTCATGTAATACCTTTGAAAATTTAACTGTATGTAATACCTTTAATGTTATCGATATAAGCAATACTTCATGTTTACCTAAACTACTCAACAATCTGCCCTCCAACTGCACCACGACAAACAATCAACATCTCGCATCAATCGAAGAAATAACTAGTGGAACTCTATTCCTAAACCAATTTAGCGGAACGGTACAAATAAACGACGACAAGATGAACCTGTCTGGATCTTTCATAATTCAGTTCCAGAATGCCACTGTGAAAATTGGGAACGCAGAATTCCGTTCAACAGACATTACGACAATACACCCGATTCCAGCGTTGTTGCAGCCACCATCATCTACGACGAATATTGAAGAAAGCCTTTCTCTAGAGTTTGTTAAGGAACTTCACCTGGCGAATAAAAAGTTCATAGGACTCATCAAGGAAGAAAACTCAAAGAAACAGTCAATCAACTTTGGGTTGTCATCAGTTGGCATTGCATTCACAGTACTCATAGTAATTTTCCTAAGCATCAAACGCGCTAGAAACAGCACAAAAATCGTAATTCAACCACAAGCTACAGATTCATCGGAAGCCCATCCAAAAGTTGTCACTCCGGAAATACAAGATACCGTCACGCCCGCAGTAAAAAGAACCATTGCCCACAAGGAAGATGAGGATCCAAAGGTATCAAGGCTAAGTCAAATTCCATTCTTCTAAAGTTCGAACGAGGACGCTCGAAGATTTAGCGTGGGGGAGTTAAGTCGCGAAATGTTTCTCTCCCTCACATGTGTTTCACATCGGCATCAAATCACCAGCGATGTTCCCACAAGCAGCAAAACGCTGACCTAGCGTCTGGAGAACCAGAGACAGTTTTGCAACCAGCCACATTCCATCACGTACGGCATCCGGAAACCCGAGATCACCTGTGGGAACAACACATCAGCTCAGAACATGCGAGGAGTATTTAAGGTAGTTGTAAGAGAAATTGTATTCAGTCTTAAGCTAGCGTGTAAGGGGTCATAATGCCCGAATAAAAAATAAAATATTTTTTTTAAAATAATAAAACACAGAAGTGTTTAATTTACATTATATCCCACAGCTAATGGGCTAAAATAAACAACTAAAGGAACAAGAAACACATTTTGATAGGGTTCTTATTGGTCTCTGCACAATTGGTGTAGTGGCTAGGAGATTAAAATTTCCGGCGAATGATTTCCGTGGGAGTTGGAGGGACGAAGAAGAAATAGAGTCAGTGAAATACCTCTTTTTTCACTGGCCAGCTGTTTAAGAACGAGCTTATTCATTTTGTTACGAAGTCAGTGACAAAGCGAAAATTTAGATTCTTGCCATCTATTAGAAATTTAATATCCAAATCATGGTGGTTTTGATTGTCGTATGCCGCCTCAGCATTCATTTTTATAGACATGGATAATAGTTAAGTAGCCGCCGTGGCGTAGTGGGTAACTGCGTCGATTCACACGCCGAAGGTCCAGGTTCGATTTCCAGACTGAACACCTTAAATTTTTCACCACCTTTTTCGAGTTGCTGAAAACACTCAAACAGTAACAATTGTCTTCTCAAACCTCGCCGTTCGAAGTCGACAAAAAACTGTAGGTCCCTTCTCCTCGTTAGAGAATAGAAGCACGCACAACAAGAGTAGTTGGTGAAGAAGCTAGGCCCTAGTCCCCTGTGGGCTGTACTGCCACTCAATTATTGTTATGCATGGCTTTCGTGGTCACTGTGTGCAAATGCTGAAACAGAAAATAGAGTCCTTTACATAATTTGTAGGAAACGGAAGAAATTTTTAAATTTTTAGCGCTTTATTGAATGAATACGGTTTAAATAGAAGCATACATTGCTCTTAAAAATTATGTAAAATATGTTTGATTAGGAAAATAGCGCGGTTGGAACTTTTTCACATGGAAAAATAAAATGTCATGGGCTTGTGTTAATTATCTAGATTTATTCTACTGTATTTGTGGAGAAATTACACCAAGTTTCGGGAAAAAGAAAATGACACCAGTAATTGAAAAAATGTTAATAAACTTATTTTATATTTGTATCCCACCAGGAAAAACCTCGGCCAGTACCGAAATCAAACGCAGAATCACTCTTGCCAATCGCTCTTTCTTTGGGCTCAAGAGGCAATTGAGTAATAAAGCCCTCTCTCGAAGGACTAAGCTTGCTTTATATAACACCTTGATCATCCCAGTCCTACTTTATGGCGCGGAAACCTGGACGCTACTAAAAGTGGATGAGGAAGCCCGTAGTCTTTTTGAGAGGAAAGTTTTGCGTGCGATTTTTGGTCCTGTTTGCGTTGATGGCATCTTGAGTAGAAAATTTAACGACGAACTCTATGGGCTGTACAGCGACATGCGCCTAGTCAAGCGTTTCCGGATACAACGCTTAAGATGGCTAGGCCATGTAGAGCGTCTTCAAATCCGAGCCATTGGGACAACGCAACAGAGGACGGCCCAGGCTAAAGTAGCGCACACGAGTGGAGAATGACCTCAACCAACTTGGAGTGCGCAACAGCTGGCGAAAGACCATGCTGGTTGGAGAGGCATGTTGGTTTAGGCCCAGGTCCACCCCACTGCCACAAGAAGAAGAAGAAGAAGGTCGGTTCCCGAATTTGGCCCCTTCACACTTTCTGATGCACCTCATCTGATCACTCAGATAGAGCTTAAAATCCAAGTTAGAGACTTGAATCTGCAAAACAAAAAGCTGTAATACTGAACTTAATATTAAAGCATTGGAATTTCTCAAAATTGGCGTGAGCGACAGAGCGAAAGCCGATAATTTAGTGTATTGGATTGCAATGAATGACTTAATGTTGTCACTGGCTGATGATAGTTATCGGTCATGTGGATTCAGCGCATTCTCACCATTTACTTTACAGTTAATTTGTTAATAGTTATAATTAACTTTTATTTCAGTTAATGTACATATGACATTATAAAGATTTTAACATAAGTCACAATGAATGTGGCCAGGTTGACAAAATGTAAAATTAAGACATTTATAATATTAGAAGTCTATTGAAGTACTACTACTGAGTAATTATATATCCATTCATTTTCACGATTTAAGATAGCTTATATTTCTTCTCCTACCCGGTTATGTTTTCGAAAAATTGCTAGACGAATTTCTCTTAGGATTGGGCAGAAACCAAAAAAAGGAAAAATATCCTCCCTCCACTTTACTTTACTCCCTCTACTGTACTTTTAGAATATAGTTTGAGTGTGCCTTCAGAGTATACAACAATAAAGGAGGCGATCCAGTTTCGTTGTGTAGTATATAGTGTGGGGTAGTTTTCGGTAACCGGAATATCGAAGTAGCTCCACCTCATCATAAGCCGTATATCCCCAGATTTGAGCTCCAAATAGCATTATCGAGGCTACAGTTGACTGAAACAAATTTTACTTTGCACTTTGTAGCACATATTTACTTAAAAACAACGATCCCAGGTCGCACAGTTAGCTCTTTTAGCCTCAGCTAATTTTTCTTCAAAATGTGATTTTAAACTTAAGGATGAAGATATCCGAATGCCAAGGTGCTTGTATTTGAAAACTATCTAAATTTCTTCGCCATCTACTTTCCACTTTTGCAGTGTAGAGAGTACCATCCACCTGCCTTTCTGAAACCACAATTTTTGATTTCTCAAGCTTAACAGTGAGGTTCCAGCACTTATAATATACGCAAAGTCTATTGATCAACAACTGCATACCCTGGTTAGAGTCACTCATAAAGACGGCATCATCGGCAAACATCAAAGTGGGTATTTGTACACCAGAGAGCTGTATTCAAGAATGAGCTGAGCTTTTATCCAGTTTTGATCGTAAATAGCTTTTCACATCAAATTTTGATGTTAACGTGACAGGGGAGATGCCTTTTAAAAAATGAAACTTAAGACAGCGCCCTTCACACAAGCTATACAACGGGCAGATGAAATTAATATTTCAACAGCAACAAATTGTTATCGAACTTTTTCCTCACATCGCTGACATTAATCCCTTAATTTTTATTTACAGTAGTGAGCTAATTCAAGATTTTAGTTATTTCCAAAACCTATAAGTTATCTGTTTTTAATCAGCGATACTGCTCAGCGTTGTTTCCATTGTTGAGATGTCTGTAAATGGTGGCCACGAAGCAGGTGTTATGATTCTTAGTGGCAATGTCAGCAAAGCTCCTCGAGTACCTTCTGCCTATAAAGACGATGTCTGTAGCAGAATATTCATTAAATTTTACCACAACTTCGACTTTTTTTTTTCGATTATTGTCACTCATTTGGTCCTTCGACAGGGAGGAGAACATATTCCACTGTAGTGAATATTTGTTAACAGTGAAGAGGCTATTTAGATTGAAACTGGATTTCACCAGCGTTTCCGGTTAAAGAGAATCTTATGTTTAACAAGATTTTGCTGGTTATCTCTTAGGGTCGATCAATATTTTCGGATAGGATAGATGCCAAGGCTTGAATGTAAGATTTATCAAGCTGCGTCAGTTTTAAAGGAGTGCCCTTGTTGGCTTTCAGAAAGACTATTCCTGGTGTCGAAGTGAATAGAAGAGATTCTACTGCAAGCTGTTATGAAAAATACGCCAGTGGAAGTGATCGAATTCAAGACCACATCCGTAGCAGTTAACAAAATGGAACAAAGACCCTTTGGGAGATAGGCGACCACCAGACCTAGGTGTTGATAGGACTTTACTTCTAGTGACAGTTGGAATAGAGGCAATATTTAGGTGCTAAGGACACATCAGGAATCAGTTTGGCAGTGCAGTGGGCGCTCTTGTGGAAGTGTCAGCCTTCAACGATGGCTTAAAATCGCGGGAAGACCTGGAGTTGCATTTTAACCGGGTGCTCTTATTTAAATAACCGCGGAGATGATAGAAAGGCGCCTCTCTCTTTCAAGATAAGGCTGTCAATCAAGCATGAACTTATTTACTTTTTGGGTAGCCAAGGCGTTAGGTCATGAACTATTTCTGACTCCTGGGAAAATGAGCCTCTTGATATATGTGGCTGTGAAGACAGATGGGGATATGGTGGAAAATACGGCAGTGAACGGAAAAAACTATTTTCAATCAGAAAGACCTACGATTCGAGTGCTTAGTTATGAAATTCCTTTCGAAAGGCGTTCTATTAGAAAGCGTTGCCAGGCTGTAAGCGAGGTGATTGGAGCAAGTTCAGAATCTGCCCTGAGATGCCTGTGCCCCCAAATATGATTTTTGAACTGTCTGAACTTTTTGCCCACCAAAAAAAGGTTTCTTGAACTTTGTTTTTGTTGTTGCTTTTGAACAGCCAGAAAACTATAAGAATCAACCGGAAAGACTAATTTTGAGACCCTCCGAAGGAACCGCAAAGGAGAACACCGACCCTCACTCTTTTACAGCCTGCGGCAGAAGATAATGAATAAGCAGGTAAGTATGTTTAATTTCATCTGACATGTTCATTAGACATAAAGCATTGCATTAACTACTCACTGGCGCAAAGGGAGACTCCCATAGCTTTGATAAAATTACGGGAAACAAAGAACACTGCTCATTAAGACGTTAAATTGCCACAAGGATGATATGAAACGAGCACGAGACTTAATAACTTCATAAGCCAAGGCACGAAATGAGACCGTGGGCTCCGGAAAGAGCAAACACTTTGCAGGCATCTTCGATCAACAAGAGTCAATTATCGACTAGCGTGTCAATTCGATATGACGGCTCACCGCAATTGCTGCCTGATGAGTCCAGGGATATACTTAAAGCATGCGGATAATTATGGCCAGAAATCCAATTCCAAATGCTCCACGCTGTCTGCAGATGCACCCCTAGGCCCCGTTTTACTGGCCACCGTTCCATCACCGTCATTAAGCAGATTGAAACCGAGTGGGCTTATCTGCATAGCCGTCAAATATACAAAAGTTGCTCTCCAGGCAGGATTCCCTTGTGCAGCCTTACAGTAGCCATTGCATTAATTAAGATAATTTGCTCTAGCACTCAGATGGAATGAATCTAATCAATCCGCGCCATGGCGGCCAATCGCTCCAGCTGGACGCGGCCGTGAGATGCACCAATTTAAGAGGAGCCGCTGCCAAACAGCAAACGGAAACAAAGCGTACCAACGAAGTGCCCCCCCCCCCCCCCCCGCGCTATCATGCTCTTGACTAGTTTTCGTAATTCATCATAATTGCAGTGCTTTTGTGCAACACTCTTGGCGAGCGTGATGATTCTCCCCGCATCGGGGTTGAAAGTGCATCAACACCTGGCCCGTCAAGAGCATCATCATCAGCGGAGCGAAGTTTTCTGGGGACGTGCCTCGGCTGCGGTGGCATTGGCCCAATGGGGCCAGAAGAAGCCGAAACCCATTATTCCTACGATTAGCAGTTCAGCTACCACTCGATCTCAGGCAATCGAATGGCAGAAAGCAAACCGAAGCTGCAGCACAATGGACAGCAGCACAAAAATGGTGGTTGTGTGCAGCTTACTGGGCATCGATGCCCTGGTGTTTCGAGCGTATCCACGTCCGCACACCGGTTGATGGTGGCTGCCAATGCCAAGGTACACTCAATGAACCGAGTCACCACAACCACACGGACGGCCACAGGGACAGCGACGACGACGACGAGATGTGTTCCTTTTGTGGAAAATTATCACGAAACCCATTCAGCAAATAATCTCGAGCATAATATCTATTCGGGCCGTAAATAATGAATCCAATTTCTTGCACAGGTCCGTGTTATGGTGGCTCTGGCAGTAGCTACCGAGCGACGGACCGACATTCCCTCCTCTCGGCTACTGGCCGGTGGCGGTGTGGTTGGTGCGAGGCGGCGTAAGGGGGGGGGGGGGGGACTTTCTTCTTCTTGTGCTTTGCCTGTGTGGAATCCGTAACGGCCCCTTTTGGGTTGTAATTTGTTAACTTCTCTCCGTCTCTGTCTCTTGTGTAGTTGCGGGTACTGCTAGTGGTTGCTGACGGTGGCGGAGGGGAATAGTTATCTTGTATCTGGACTTATCGGTCTTAAACTCAAACCCACAAGCGAATATTGGACGGAGAATACCGAAGAACTCCAATATGCAGTGAACGAGCAGCAGTCTCAAACGACTGTTGATGAAACTTACCTGATTGCTGAGGATTGTCATTTGTCAGGGTTGCGCAAACTTTTGTCGACAATTCTGGTATTCATTCGAATGGAAAGAGTACAACGGTTCGATAACTTGCATTCGGAAAGGTTCCAGAATGGTGATTTTCAACAGCTGGAAAAACAAAATTTTAGAATTGAAAAAGATGTCCAAAAACGCTAAATCCAATAACATCCGAAATTAAAACCCTAAATCAGAAAATTCTGAAGAGCAAGAAATGCCCGAAAATTCGAATGAAGCTATATGCCGAAAACCATATGCGTATGAATGCCCACAATTCCAAAAGTTCGAAAATGAAGAACTAAGAAATTCAAGAGCTAAAATTTTGAAAGACTAAAAGCGCACAGTGTTCCAAAGGTACAAAATGTTAAAATTTAACATTGGAGAAGCTACGAGAACAAAAGCCAAAGCATGCCTAAAATTCATAAGGTCTGCAACACTCGAAGTATGAAACCCGAAACGCATACATATGCCTAAAATTCGGAAGTCAAAACTGTGAAATTTCAACTATCATCACAAATCCAAATAAATTCAAAATTCAAAAAGAACATGTTGGAAAATTCGAGTTGTTCTAAAAAAACTAAAGCCTAAAAATGTCAGAATACCAAAATTAATAAAATCCTAAATTCCCACACAGTGCTTCCTTTTGCTCCTAGTACCATGGAAAACAAAGTCCTGAAAACACCAAATCACGCAAATCACAATTCGTCAGAATGTTCCAAAATATTGTACTAAAATTCCAAAGTCCGAAAATCTCACGGTTCAAAGTCCAAAGAGCCTTACGTTTCAATAAAACAAAAATAATTTAAAACAATCCCAAGATCAAGCGTGAAATCAAAAATTTTGAAAAGCAGGACGACATCACTCTAACGGCCCTCAGAACACCGCTTACACGCTCCTGATCGTCATGAAATGCTTCCCCATGACGTTTGTTCGGGGAGAGAAAGTTTTCTTTGGTTGGTGGAATCGAGAAAATTCGTCCGCAAGCACAGCCCCAGCAGTCAGCCACCCTCACTGAACACACCACACACACAAACACATACACATTCCCATTCACATCGTACTGACATTCTAATAATGCCCAAGAGAGTCTTGCTTTGTTATTCGTTTCATCTCGCCCATGTAATCCCGTTCCCTTAGCTCACACCCGCCCAGACGCTGTGTGTTCGTGTTTGTCATCGGTCCTCTTCAGTCCCCTCCTCCCGAACAAACGTGTCCTATGTTTATATAACTTGTCGCGCAGAACGTGTGATTCTGCTTGATATTCTCCATTTCCTTTATGATTGAGTAAAACAGACAAAACGACCAGAAATCATGTCCCAAGACGAGCCAAGGATCCGAGCCGCACACAACGCAGCCCCCACAGACGACCGACACGACCGGCGAAGGAAAAATGGAGAAAACCAGGGAAATCACAAATCCACTTCGGTAGTGATAGTGGTGGCCGCATTTCGCCCTCCCCCTCTGAAGCTCCCAATGTGCGCTAGTGACGGCGGCGTTGGATGGCCGCGATAAAGGAATTCAGCAATTGGATCTGCCCTGTTCGGAAAAAAGGCCAGACGCCCAGTACATGTGGCGAGATACACTTTAATCTGTGCCCCATCTCCGTCTCTCCACAGCGGCGGCGGCGGCGTTATTCTGCAGGCACATCCGAGAGGAGGCAGCCATGGCTGATGATTATCGCGGCTGTCTCTCAGCCTAGACCAGGACGGGATTGATTTAAAAAAAAAAACAGGAACGAGGACTGCGGCACGGCACACATAGCAAGTCGGGAACACCGGGGAGTGCTCATGACATCCATCCCGCAAGCTGTTTAATGTGCGCTAATTATTGAGTGCACATGAATGGGACACGTCTGTGCTGTGTGCGAGCGGGTATCTGATCTGCGGCTGTGATTATCGCTGTGCGTGGATAACTTCTTTTGCCTCAAATGGCCGGCTGTGATTTTAATGTGAATTAAAGTTTCTTTCGGTCGGCGACTACTGTCCGCTGATGTTTAATGGAACCGCACTGGAGGGTTGATTTTATTGATGCTCGTTCGTTTTATAGGTGGACGGAGTGGTGGGCGCCTTGGTCTCGGGCGGGTGCACAAGTGTGTGAACATTAGTGAGGCTGCGGAGGTGTACATATATGGTCTTTGACACTGCGACTTGAGGAACGTTGCACTTAATTTGGAACTGCTTCAAGTTACTGCGAGGTTGAGAGGGACGTGCTTTAACGTTTAACGCCTTATGAAATGGTGAAGTCTCTGGATAGAAGGGGGCCAGGTGCCTTTGTGATTGTTTTGAGTGAAAAGCTAAGTGCAGAGATTTATGAAAGGAAATGGAGAAGGCGTTGAAGAGTCATTCAAAAGGATGCACATCGAAATGAGTGAAATGTGTCATACAGAATAATGGGCGGTTTTAGAAGAATGACTTAAATGTTGATGCCTTCAGACGCCTTAAAATTGAAACGACGAAATATGGCGCCCAACATGGCGCCCCTCTCACAAAACAGACAATAAGGTTGGGATTGCATTTTCTTGTCCCCATGACAGTGAGGGACAAGAAATACGTTCACCTACGCGTGTCCTGCACTGTTTTGTTTGAAATGGGAAAAGTTTGCCGTCACGTTACCGCTTTGAGCACTTTTGTGTCAATGGACATTTTGAGTAAAAATTTTCCCTTGTTTCAATGGAAAGTATTTTTCTTTTGAAAGAATATTGTAATGAACGATATGCCTACAACTGATGACTGTGATGTCATAGGTATCTTCATACTGAATGGAACTCAAGAGTGCTTAAGGAAGATTTGACTGAGCATTTGCTGTCACGATGGTTAACGCTGACAAATGCTGATGTGCCCAGAACGCATACCCAATGCGCATGAGAAGTTTTTGTATTTCGGAGTTGTCCTTAGCATTCCTAGATTTGCTATCGATAATCTGAAAGGTTAAGCTTTGTCTCGAATTTGGCGGCTTTTTGGCCGAATATTTACTTTAGCTCTTACCTATTGTCATGAAGTTTGGGCAACGACAAAAGAAATTGGATCACCAATGCGAGCTGCCGAGATACGATTTATTTTGCCTTGATGTCAAGATAATGATGGCAATTAAGGCGTTCTCTTGAATGTTGTGCCTTAGATGCATCAAGTAGATAGATACGTCAAGTAGGCAAGAGCTTGCTAACCAAAGACCAAGTTCGAAAATTGTTCTAACTTAGCTTAGACATAATGGGAATAATTGAGTAGCAGTACAGCCCACAGGGGACTAGGCCCTAGCTTTATCAGCAACTACTCATGTTGTGCGTACAACTGGTCTCTCAAGAGTAGACGCTATACATTTACAGCGAAATTTGAGAAGGTTTTCATAGACAATTAGTACCCTTTGAGTGTTGTAAGCAAATCTACTGAGGCGTTGAAAGAATCCGTGTGGGTCGACGCACTTATTCACTACGTCATGGTGACCACGGATTAGATAAAGCCTCCTGAATAAGTTGAGCGGTTGCTGGGAATCAAGCGTCTTTGGAATCAGCATCTTTATATTGCCCCGCTACGCCGTCTGTGAAACTTGCGGTGCACCTAAGTTCATGATGAAGTACATACTAAATACAAAGTTAGCAGGTCCTCTTTGCGTTGAACGCTATCAAGGAGGAGAAGATGCAACGACGAACTTTGTACGCTGTACGGTGGCCTGCGCCTGGTCAAGCATCTTCGTATACAACGATTAAGATGGGTCATGTAGAGCGTATGAACACCACCGCTCCGACCAGAGAAGTCTTCGAATCCGACCTAGGCTGAGATGGCGCATACAAGTGGAGGAGGATCTCAACCAACTTGAAGTGCGCAACTGGAGGCAGCTGGTGAGAGACCGTACCAGCTGGAGAGGCATGTTGGCTGAGACCCAGGTCCACCCCTGTAGCGCTTTGGAAAGAAGAAAAAGAAAGTAAGCAGCGCTTTATGCCTAAAGAAGTAATCTCACTCAGTGTCCATGAATGGTCTGTAAGGATGTACGCTGAGGAAGCATACGACCTTGGTAAACTACTCTAAAGTGAGTATACATTTCTTAAGGTCAGGGATCTGTACCCTCACTAGTTTATTAAGCTCATGAAAGAACCGTGTTTTTGAAGAGTTGCGCGGTCACAAAGGAGATCTTCTTCTTATTCCATTTCATCTGCGTCCTAACAGCTGCTACGGAAATCCTTCGCCGGAGGGTTTTTTTTGCACCAATCGTTTAGTGAGTGATTCTCAAATATAAACATTTCACTAAGTCTTTTCCTATACTGACTTGAAGATGTGATTACGTTGTTTTTTGTTCCTAGATTTTCGAATAACAGACCGGAGCATTTAGGCTCTAAAAACTAAATTTCCTAGAACAACAGACAATGAACGAATACTGACAACAGCAGGTGTTAATCCAGACAACGCCATTCTAGACGATAATCTTTTCGTGATCGAAGACCCGCAAGAAAAAGTGGAAGTACTTGGTGCGACTTTTCAGGAGGTGTACAAGGTGAATGAAAGCATTCGCCCTAATCACATCCTGGAAAATCGTGTTCTAGCCGAAAACTCCCGTCTTCGCTATGATCTGCAACAGTGGCGATCTGAGAACACTGGCTTTGTCCTGTTCAGTGACGATAACATGGCAGATAATGTCATCGCCTTTGAAGGGGTTCATCCCCCGTTCATAACAGTTACGGAGCTTCAAGCGATCTTCGAATCATTGAAGAAGAAAAAGTCTGTGGGAATTGATGGGATCTCAAACATTGTGCTGAGACATCTCCCTCAAGAAGTGGTAAGGATGTACACGGTCCTGTTTAACAATGCTCTGAATAATGCTCATTATCCGGAACATTGGAAGACAGCGATAGTGCACCCCATATCCAAAAGAGGAAAAGATTCGTCTGATCCGTGCAACCTTCGGTCGATTAGTCTTCTTCCAAATATCAGCAAGGTTTTCGAAAAGGTGGTTAATAGAGCTCTGCTTGACTGGGTAGAGGACAAAAATATCATACCGGATAACCAGTTCGGTTTCAAGGCGGGGCATGATACCATACATGCCGCGTCGAAACTAGTATCTGATATCCAATGGCATAAGTGCAAGAAACAGTGCACTGGTGCGGTGCTGATTGATCTGGAGAAGGCCTTCGACACCGTTTGGTTGGAAGGACTTTTTTACAAGCTCAGTCGGCTCGGCATGCATAAATCGCTACTGTACCTACTGTTTAGTATGCTTACTGGCAGACGGTTCGTAGTCAAATATGGCAACGTAACCTCTGCGGGTATCTTCCACGTTAAAAATGGTCTCCAACAGGGTGCCGTAAACTCGCCAATCCTGTTTAACATTTACTTGAGCGATCTTTTAAGTTCTCTCCATAATGCAATTGCGTACGCAGATGACTTGATAGTGTACAGATCAGCCCCAAAGATTGAGGAGATTACCACCCTCTTGCAGAGCGACTTTGACTCCTTCAGACGAGATTGCGACAACTGGAAATTAAAAATTAATTTCGAGAAGTCGGAAACCATCCTGTTCAGGACGCCGTTGCATAAGGCTTCGGCAGACACAAAGAAGAATTGGCGTAAGCTCGCTATCATTGGACAACACGGGGAGCCACTGGCGCAGAGGACTGTGGTCAGATACCTTGGGATCTGGTTAGATCAGTATCTGTATTTTAATAAACATATAGATGCTGCTCTGGCCAGGGCTCGAGGCGCCTTTGCCCTTACTAAGAGACTGTTTTACAACAGCCAACTCGACGCGAGGGTGAAGGTAATCTGCTACATGGCCCTAATCAGGCCAATGCTCACCTATGGCTGTCCTGTATGGTTTAATGTGGGAGCTAGTCTGATGGAAAGGATGCGGTTGTTCGAGAGGGCATGCCTTCGGGCCTGTCTTCAACTTTACCGAACTCCTTGGTCCGAGTACAAGAAATTCTACTCTAATGAAGTCTTATACAATAGGGCGAAAATGCTCAGAGTGGATAATTTCATCCTGAAGCTGATTCGGAGACACACTGCAAGAGCAATGGACTCCAATAACAATCTTATTTCTGGGGCTTACTATCCCAACAACCAATACTATGAAAGGGTGCGCTATAATGGTTTCGTTCCTCCAGAAGCATTTGTCTACTTTGATGAGTTAGGTCTGATACAAGACAAGAAAGCGGTACCGCTCATCTTTCATTTCGCCCGTTCTGCTGTGGATGGGCGACTCAACTACGACCATACCGTTGCACGACGAGCTGAGGACAATTTCCTCCGCTTCAGTACAGCGGTATCGAGATGGGATGTACTGGATGTTGCGAAGCAGCATAAAGTGTTCTGGTGGTTACAAACCGAATAAAACTCCCTCGTCGAAAACTCTAAACACTGGGTAGGGAAACCAACGGGGGGAAGTCGGCTACTGTTTTGCAACGGACCAAATACCAGCTGCAATCTTTGGCCGGCTTACATGTTCTTAGCATTAGGTTTTAGGTTAGGGTTAGGTTTTAAGGTAAAAAAAAAAAAAACCAAAAAAAAATAATAAAAAAGAAAAAAACAAAAAAAAAATTAAAAAATACAAAAAAAAACACAAAAAAATAAGAGTAATATATGTGTAGTGTATATTGACTTATACACACATATATAGTTGTATATAGACGCACATGTGCATGTATGCAGGAACATATATTGATGAATTATATGATGGTATACATGCACATGTACGTACGTAGCTTAAGTTAGTAGTAGTATAGTCTAAGTTTTAGTTCTAGTTTTTTTTTTAGTTTAGTTTAGTTTAGTTTTTAGCTATAGTCTTAGATATAAGTTATTTTTAGTAAAAATGTTAAGTCGTTAAGTTTTTTCTTATATGTTTTCTTAATAAGGTAGTCGTTAAGCAAGGAATTTTCCTATATAAAAAATAATGGCGCTGAAAAGCAAATTTAAATGAAGTTTATCTTAGAGAGCCTGCGAAGGGCCAGTAAGATTATTTTTAAGTCAATGAAATGAAGTCCTGAAAACTAGTTTTAAGCATATTTTGTCTAGAATTTAAGTGTTATGTTAGATATGAATAAAATGCATGAAAAAAAAAAAAAAAAAAAGGCTCTAAAAACTGGTACTTCAAGGCAGTGACGTACACACATTTGATATCATTTCTTGGTCCTTCGAAAGAAGATCAGTAGAAGCTTCTGTAAGGGGGAGACTATATCATAAGCTCTTAACACATCAGCGTCGAAAACTTGCCACCTGATCCGGGCAAAGGCGGGACAGAGCTCTTCGCTATCGTGGTCTTCTTCACAGGGGTCGCTAAGGCCAAACAGATCTATGATTTTGTCGATGGTGTCATGATCCGTTATTACGTCGGCAAGTTGTCTGCAGTATTTTTTATCAGAGGGTTACAAGAAAGTTGCGCTTTGCTGAGAGATGAGAATGGCATCGATGTCATCTTGAAGCTTGAAGAGTTATGACAACTCCAATTGTGTTCTCAAGAGATCGCACCACAGATGGAAGCTTTAACAAAAACGCCCATAGTCGCAGAGTAGGCTAAGGCTCTGAAGATATTGTTTTCCTAGCAAGTATTAAGCGTTACGTTTTTTCCATTTCCCGCACTATTTTTGAACGTGAGTATTTGCTTATTGTATAGCGATAAGAGCCCAAGGGGGTCAATGGACCAGGACTACACTTTTTCAGCAAATACTCATGTTGTACACGCCATTGGTCCCATTTGAGAAGAGGAGACGTACATTTCATTGCCGATTCCGAATGTCAAACTTTGTTTTTTTGATGGACAATTGAAAGTGGTGCTGTCGTGAAAAAAGAGAGATGAATGAAAGTCGAGTTAAGAAATCGAATCTTGATCTTCTATCAGATCTTTGTGTCAATCGACGCTGCCGTGCCTTTGAATATGGATTTTCACATTGTATAACCACGTATGAGATCTGTTCAAAAATTAAGGTGAATTTTCAAATTTCGCAGGCTAAGTCCTTTCGATTTTAAATTTTTTCATTTTATTCTGCTGGTACACTCGTCGCGAGCATATACTTACGTTTCAGTTTCAGCTATAGAATATTTGTTTTGTTGCTGAGAGGCATAAGTGTTAGATGTGTCTTACGTTTTCGGCGATTTCCTACTGTCGAAAAAATGGATTTAAGAACTTGCATTCAATTTTGTGTGAAAAATGGTATTAAGTGTGTGTGAAAAACTTGAAATGCTGACACTGGCATACGGTGAGTGTACTCTGAGTCAAAAAAAAAAAATTTGCAAGTGGTACAAGCTTTTCAGATAGGGTCAAGAAGATGTGAAAGACGACGCTCGCCCTGGAAGCCCCAGTACATCACCAACCGATAAAAATGTTGGGAAAGTGAAGGAAATTGTTATGGAGAATCATAAAGTCAGTATAAGAGAAGTTGTCGGCATATCGGTTGGCTCAGGCCATGCAAGTTTTTGCAAAAATGTTGGGCATGAAACCTGTGGCAGAGAAGTTGGTTCCAAAATTGCGGAATTTTGACGTAATTTTTTGGCCAAAAACAACACCGCAATCATGCCTCCGCCTCCGTATTTACTAGATTTGGCGCGTTGCAACATTTTCGTGCTCCTAAGATTAAAGAGACTCATGAAAGGATGGCCTTTTGTGACGATTGATAAAAACCGAATCGCTGAGAGGGCATACCAAAAAGGTTCATATCAGAACTGCTTCGAAGTTTGGAAAAAAACGCTGGAACATGTGTTATAGATTTGATGGGGACTACTTTGAGAGAGATAAAATAGAAATTGGTGAATAAATAAACATTTTTTTGAGAAAAGTGAAAATTCATCTATTTTTTAACACACCTCGTACACCTAGATAGGTACCTACAGGTACTCAAGAAATGGATCACAAATCAAAAGAAGGCTGAATGAAATTAATTTTCAAATGAAAGGAAAATAAACCGATTTGGATTAGATTGTCGCGAATGGGTATGAACAAAGAAGGAGGCTATCACAGAGCCTTGTTAAGGACCGGTCAAGTTCAGTGGAAGTAAACGTATGCTTTTGGGGGTGCAAGAGTTTGAATGGAGAGTTTCAATGGAGTTTTTAGAAAATAAATGGACGCATTACTGCTTCGATGTACGTGGACATTCAAACGAACTGCCTAGAGCTTAGTCTTCAAAAATATGTAGGACAAATCAATTTCGCATGTTGCCGTTCAACACGATAAAAGCCCAAAACACACAAACAAAGTGACAAGCGATCGGTTGGAATAGAATGAGTTTGAAGTTCTGAAACGGCCTCCGTAATTTTCGGACCTAAACTCAATAGAATACCATTGACCTTTCGAAACACAAAAGAACACATCAGAATCTGACAGTCTAAATTATAAAATCCCATTGATTCTTTTCCGGAGCCAAATCTGGATCAGTACTTGGCGTACAACACGTCAAATACAAAATAAATATGTTCAGAGGTAAATCAGTTTTAATTAACACCAATATGCCCAGTCTAAAAATCTGCATCATAGTGACAAGCATCGATTCTCTAAAATTTAGTTTCCACACATCCGCTGTCCACCGGATGTTCCGTCAGCTTTGACAGCAGTGTCATTATGTTTCCCTCTATTGCGTCATTCAACCGCGAGGGCGAGAAAAAACAGATTTTCTATTTAATTCTAATTTCAATTTCACCCACTCCACCTCCCTCACAGGTCACCGCTGATGCGTACGTCACACAACAGTCTGACACAATTTGCGTTTGTCAAATTTAGAGCCTGTCAAGCGCCTTTGCACACTCTCGCCTGCGCCCGTGTTCGACACAAAAGTGTCAAGTTTATTAAAACTCCATCAATCCACTTGTCAGACTGAATCATGTCACGGGATCAAACCCGAACGGAAAAAAGTACAAAATACGCAAAGCAGTGCTCGTCGAAGTGTAGGCGAAGCGTGAAAGCACCGATTTTCACTTCTAACAGTGGCGAGAGCAGCACAGAGAGAGAGAGAGCGGTGACGGGAGCAATTCGACAAATGACAGCTAATTCCTGGCACGCAGTTTGGAAGGAAGCCTCTGCACCACTCTCACACTAATTAACACAGGAATTTATTACTCTGGCTTCGCTCTGACATGTGCCATGATGAATGTGAGCGCATACCTCTGCGCTGCGCGCCTCTGTCGGGATGTGGGAGGCGGCGACAACACCGCCGGCTACAAGGATCACCATCATCACTAGCATCATCGTTATTGCCGTCATCAGCGTCGTCACCCGTCGCTGCATTGCTCAGCGGCAAAGCGGAAAATAAGATTTGAAACCCGATGCGGCCCAGCAGCGGCCGTGGGATTTCGGGGGCGTGGATCGTTAGTGGTCGGCTCTCGGCGGCGCGGTGTGGTTGCAGCGGCAGCAGCGGTAGTCCCTCAGGATCGTCCTCCTCGGAAATTTTAATTTCAATCGCTCGCCCTCCGTCCGCGGGACGGTGATTAGGGGCATTTAGCTTCATGGCATTAGACGCTCGCACAATGACGAGCGATTATGCGCCGTTTACGTTAAGCTTTTTACAAAATTACACCGTTAATGTTTATGATTAAAGATAACCATCGGGATACGCAAACAGCGCTTTGGCACAATTAATGCCGGGCGCTGCGTCTGGGTGACTGCCGGACTGCTGGATAGCTGGATGGCTGCGGATGATACAGATATCGACGTGCATGGTGCGGCAAGCGTGTGCGCCGGCAGTCCCCAATGGACAACTCAATTTGGCGCCGTAATTGATACGAAACTATTGGGAGGACGTTTTGGAAACATTTTGGTTAATCGACATCGGCAACGCTCAAAAGCGGCTTCATTACGCACAAATTAGCTTCATTACAGCGGCGAGCACTAATTGCGAATCGATACGCAATCATGCGGATGTAAGTGCAGATGAGGATAGGGATTCTCTGCTACGCAGCAGCGCCGGTGTATTATCCCCGTATTCTGTGTGCTATCGCTGCGGCCATAAACTGAGGCGTCCAGCGCTGTTAGTCGCAGGAATTTGAATTTAATGTGCGAAATACGAATTGCATTAAAAATTGCGCCCTCGTCTAATGTGGTAGTGATTGGTAAAAACTGCTGATGAGTATCGTCGAGATTGATTTCGGAGAGAAGTGGGAACAAAAAAAAAATCAATTTACTTTGAAGTGGTTTTTGAGTTTGACACAGTGGGTCAGCCGCGATTATCGCGTGACGCTAATAGCCGCGGATTTTAATGGTGAAAAGTCCCGACTGCGGAGAGTATCAGGGCCGCTGACAATGTCCAGTGGGCGCCCGTTAATTTGCTTGGAATAATTGAACGCGTTGTACTAAATTAAGGGATTAAAATAAAGCAATTCCAATAACTTCTGCTTCAGTTAACGAATGACAATGCTGCCAAGTCCGGTGCGTGATCTGATGGTAATTGTGGAGAATTGGATATCTAAGGAAATTAAGCTTTTAAATTATTGTAAAGATTTCAGAGAGTAATGAAAATCAGTTTTGAAATTTGGCAGATTTCAACATCCCATGGCTTGCACGACTTTCGAACGCTCGGCTTATGAATGGGAGTTGGTGTCAAGAACTCAAAGTCCTGTCAAATTTTATTCCGAGCCTAGATTTGTCCACAAAATTGTACAACTTCTACATTTTCTGTTACAATTTCGATGCTCTCGTAAATTTTCGTGCACTTGCGAATTTGTTGCCTATTTGATTTTTCGGTTTTTTCGAATTTCGATTTTTCTTGATGTCAGGTAGACTGATTGAATTCTTGGTTTGATTGGTTGATATTTCGACCATTCTGCATTTCTGAACTTTCAAGTATTTCTGAACTTTCAAGTATATATTCGAAATTTTAACAATTCGGCACTCCGGACATTTTTGTGATTTCATAAAATTTAGTTCATGGCGATACACGGCTTCGCTATCATCAGCTTTCCAAATTTTAGGCATATTTGGGCTCTGGAGTTTTTTTTTTGGATTTGTAGAGATTAATAAGTTTTAGTTTGTAAGTGTTCTGTAATTTTTTAAAATTAACTTTTGGGGGGTTTTAGGCAGTTGAAAACATCAACAATTCCAGAATTTTGTTAATTTTGATACAGTGTCCCTTTTTCAATTATGGGACTTTGTTTTAGTCTTTGCAAAATTTGAGTATCTCAAGTTTTCAGTTTTTGGGATTTTCAGCAAGTTGTCAGTTTTTTTCCCTTGAAAACTCCATGCTTTTGGAAGTCGTAGCATTTTCAGCTGAATATCGTGCTTTTTGAACAGTTGGGGGCATTCTTTCATTTAGGCTTTTGCCACGTTTTGTACTAAACATTTTAGGCCTTTTTTAATTATTATCACTTTAAGATTGTAAAACTTGTCTTCTTTATGTATCTTCAAGATTTTGCAAATTTGCACCCCAAATTTCCAATTCCAAATTTTAAATTATTTTGGATAACGCTTATGTTCTCAATTTTCTGACTATGCAAATTGAACAAATTTAGATTTTTTATGGTTTTAGTATTTAAGTCTAAGCCTTTGGACTCAAGCATTAAGGAAACTTTTAAAGGTTTCATATTTACATAGGCCTTTGGCATTATTTTACTTGATCATCACATGTACCTATGTATGTGTTCTGAAAATCAAGAATTCTTAAAATGTTTGAAATTCCATTTTTAAACTGGTAGACTGTGTGCTGTGCTTATTCCGGAATAAGGGCAAAGGGTCTGGTTTTCGGCGTGATGAACTTTTTCAATGTTCCAGGTGGGCTTAGCGATAAGCTCTATCCAGGACTGCATCAGGGAGTCATTTAGTTTTAGAAAATTAATTAATTTGGCAGCACTGAAAGACGCTTGTTAATGTGGTTAAATTTACGTTTGGTAATTGTTTAAATTGATTTTATTTTCATTGCTGTTGTCGACGGCACGCATATTCGTTGTTAATCTGTGTGCAGCTTAGAATGTATGACCTGCACAATAGATAAAGATGACATCAGCAATCGCCTTCAAAACCTTGAAAACATATATTCTGCAACTTTTTCACAAACCATGCAATCATTTCCATTCCTCGCATTATGGAACCAACCATCACTCCCCAGCTTGGTCCATTCTCATTCATAAATCAACCCAGAATCCAATAACTCGAAAGATAAGTTCCACCATCACAATTGCGCACAGTCGAAGGTCAGTCGTGACCCAACCAGAAGACAAGAGTCCACAAGACCCAGCCACGACAATATCTTTTAAAGTGCCCGATGACTAATGTCGCCCGGAGGGAAAATAATCTAGCAATTCCCCACCGCCGCCGCCACAGCCGCCACCGCCTCAGTCTGCATTACAAACACTCCAAATTAATATTCCTCTCCCGGAGTGTGTCGTTGTTCGGCGTGTGGAGGATCACAGTGCAACGCAGCAATCCTGCGCATTCCTTGAATAATTTTTCATCGGCATTTATTTACGTTGATGGCCAATCGCCACCTTTGCTCTCGCTGCGGACGCTCTGCGGTGCAAGATTTTCCAATCAACTCCCGCGAAGCCGTTCACCGAGATAAAAATCTATGATTTGTTGGGAACATTGATGCGTTTCGCTGCGTCTTTGAGTGCTCGCATGGCGCGGTCTTCGATGGCAGTAGGTGGTGGAATCAAAATGGTTTCAGATACTCGCAGCAGATTGGTAATCTTTAAAGTGCTCGTGTTGAGCAAATAAGCGCGTACCCGGTGGAGCAGGCCAGCTGCAAGAGAAATGCGACCGAGTTACTGGAGTGAGGCGGTGATATTTCGTGTCAAATTGTGAAATAAGACCCGTAACCTCTGATATTTGCTATAAGATGATGGCGTGGAGTGTGTTTTCTTCGATTAGATATGTATATGAGTCGGACAGCCAATGAATGACGCGATCGTTAGGGTCTGTGGAAGGTATTTATCACTCTGTCAGGGACTACATTTCAAGTCTATTTATAATAAGAGAGATGTCATTCTGAGAGCTTGCAGCCAGAATCTATTGCGAAACTCGGTGAAGGCTTGGTGAAATCAAAGGGAGTCTATGTTACAAGGCTACGTGGACAACTGAACAGTATCTTTAACAGCCATCAGCTGGAGGTCTCAAAACATGAACAGCCTGCAGCTGGGCGTCTCTAAACATGGAAAAAACCTAGTTACTTGCGCTGTAACACTTAAAATGTTCGACTTTTCACTTGGCCCTCAACAAAAAGCTATCAAGTACACATCTGTAGAACAAACTGAATTCTTTATTAGATAAATTGGTATGTGTGTCTAGTCTGTGCGACTTCTTAAGTCTGTTTGAAGGATCCAGATCTTCTTTTCTGGAAATGTTTATACCGTGCTCTTTTCCTTTACGAGTTCAAACTGGGACATAATGCGTCTCTATAGTCAAAAAACAAAATTGACGCATTCGAGAATATGGCGGTGAAAAAATGTCGGCTTTGGTTTGGTAAAATCCATTCGAGATATCATATGCTTGAAAAAGAGCTACGTGAAAACGGCACCATTTAATGAAAAATAGTGAACGCTGACCAGATCAGCAACAGGGATTGCACACAATATGAAAGTATCAGGACACCTTTTCAAAAAGGTGCCAGAGGTTCAACCGCTGGCGCCAAATAACCACGGTCAGTCTGTAAACCAGTGTTTTCATCTTTCAGTATTATTTTTAGTTAAATTATTTTTCGGCTACTTGGCTATTTCAGATATTACTTTAATTTTCAGCCTACAAACCTTTGGTGGACAAGTGCAAGCGGATGTATAGGTCACTTACAAAATTGCGAAATCAGGCGATTGCGAAAAAGCCTGTATCAACTTGTGAAAAAATAGATGCTGTCAAATCTAGTCCATGCACGTGACAACTGTTGTTGGCCTTTTATTCTGGAACTATTGCACTTGAAGCTTTCAAGGGAGAGAGTCAATATTCGGTAGGTAGAAACAACATTTTCAACAATAGCTATTGGAAAGTCCTCGATATTCGAGGTGCAACCAACAAACCTTGAGGCTTACTACGTAACTCGATTCTACAAAATTATTAATCGAAAGTGGAAGTATATATTGCTTAGAGAAAATCTTGTAAACGAGAGTCAAGAAACTGTAGCAATAACAACTTTGTTTCATTTTGATTGTGTCATGTCCCGATGTACGTTGTTCGAAAGTCAATGTCAAAACTAATCAAATTCGTTAAGAGTTGTTTGAAATCAAAAGTATTGTTGCACATAACGAGTCAAACATTATTATATACAGGAAATACAATATTATCTCAATATAATCTCGTCCTCTTCTTTTTCCTTTTTACCACGGCGCTACAGTCCAGTGTGGACCTGGGACTCAACCAACATGCCTCTCCAGCCAGGGCGATCTTTCGCTAGCTGCCTCCAGCTGCAGACTCCGAGTTGGTTGAGGTCCTTCTCCACATGTATGCGTCATCTCAACCCAGACTCTCCTCCGGAGCGGTGGTATCCATGCACTCTACGTGGTCTAGCCATCTTAAGCGTTGCATTCGAAGACGCTTGACTAGGCGCATGTCGCTGCACAGCCCATAGAGTTCGTCGTTATATAAGCTCCTTCAGATGCTATTAGCGCAAACAGGACCAAAAATTGCAAGCAAACCTTTTCTCTCGAAAAGACTAAGGGTTTTGAATAACATCTAGGTTTTCGCGCCATAAAGTAGGACTGGGATGATTAAATATCGATTCTTCGTTTGATTTCGAAAGAAATGCGTCAGAAACCCCAAATATAACCGATGCCATAACAATGCACATAATGCGATGAATCACGAATATCGAATAATAGTTCTTAAAAATCTGCAATAAATAAATAATTTATATTTATAAAACTTTAAACAGGCTCATTTTTGTATTGAAAATCACTGTAATTGAATGCGAATGTGTATTTGTGAAAATCACATCAAATCCTTAAAGTAGCACAATAAATTTGCAAAAAATGAAACAACACTCGATCGGAATTAGCATATTTTAAACAAAAAACAAAACATTCATACATATTACCAATGAAGTGTAGAATCGGAAACAATTTTCGAATCGCTTAAAAAGTTAAATCAAATAAATCTTCCAGGCATAACCAATCACTCGTTTTGAAACTTTGAAAACATATTCTATTTGGTGTTGAAATAAAATAAATTCACGCGTGGTGATGATGACAACTTAACCTGTTTTTGTAGTCCTGCATTGTGAGATGAACCTGAAAAAGGGCTATTCAGCTGTTAACTGAGATTAATAGGAATGAGCGTCTTACTTGTTCATTCCGAGGCAATAAATCAAACATACTATCTGAGGTCGTGGTCGACGTTGAGTAGTGGATATGCAAGCTTAGGTAAGGTGGCTTCTATCGAAAGTTAGGAATTCATTTAGAACAAAATGTAGATTGTGCTGAAACTGATCTGATTACCGCCCGTATACCCTGGAACCATTTTTTTTTTTATGAATTCCCAGATCAATTTGGCATACTTTTCAGATATACTCATAAGTTCATTATTTATATACAATTCTCCTAGAGTTTCTTTCCCAGTTGAGGGTAGTGCAGGGCAGGTGCAGAGTAGATTTAAGAAGTTTTCCTCTTTTTTCTCATCCATGCATCTGCTACAGAAGTCGTTGTATGGCTATCCTAGTCTTGAGGCATACCTAACTATTTCGCAGTTCCCGTGATGACTCCAACTACTAGATTGCGTAGGTTTTTCCTGCCTAAACTGAGTATGGCCGTGGGTCTTTGTAGGTTCATTTTTAGTTGTTCTACATCTAGGCACCCCTAAAGATAATTCTATCTCTCATTGGAGTTGCCAATCATTAAATCTGTTATATTGGTCTTTTATTGGTGCGTTGTTGTTCCATTTCTCGTTCAGGAACCAAGCACACCTTTAGTCTGCAATATCTGTCTCGGTACGAGACATATGGCAAAGTCTAACCAATTTTGAAGTTAAGAATCATGAATCGAGTATCATTATTGCTGCTGTCATTCGATTTTGCCCTTATATACAGTCTTCCAGCGACTTCACGAATAGGCAGTAATCTGGAAGTTGAAAAGGCGTGGTGAGTAAGTCTCCTTTTTCAAATCGCTGACAACTCTGAAAGTGTACTTCCCAAAACCTTGTCATTCGGAGTTGGCAAAAAAATTAGGTCTTTTCTAGTTGTGAACGATCAAAGGTATGCACAACATTAATAGTTAATTAAATAAAATCCAGTATCTGCATTCTTGTGCTCTGTAGTGGCACTCAATTACAATTCTTTTGGCCTGCCTTTCCATCAGCTGAAAACTTTCAGACATAGATTTCATATCGATTCGTTCACAGTCGGTGTGTTTTCCACTGTCTATGATTCTCGCATACATCTTCTTGTCGTCTTTTCAGCCCACATTCAGGTCTTAACTGACGTAAACTCGAATTCTAGCTAAATTCGACGCAATGACTTTCTCGCATGAAAGGTTGAATGTTCAAAACATAATTCAAAAAGTGACTAACTCTTGAGATAATGTTCTACTCGTAAATCACCAGAGTCCTCGTACTCCACCACTTTCTACAACGTCAACCACAGTGGACAGGACCTTTCGTTGGTGCTGCTTGTAATCAAAGCGACTTATCCTGGAGCGATTTAAATACAGTGGATTTGTTTCTAAATCAATTTCAAAAATTAGGCTATTTTGCCTGTTATCCCAGTCACGGTGATAGTTATTGATGTCTTCATTTAGCTGAATACAATGTTCTGCCTTCTTTGCATATCCGCGCAATCCTCCAAGCAGGAAGTTAAGTTAATGAGTTCTTAAATCTGAGCTTTGAGAGCCTTGAAAATTTTAAATCTCCCGCCAAACCCAGGATTTTTTGTGAAGTAAGCAATCAGCTTCAAACAGTGTCCACGACTTCACAAGACTCCAGTAGTCGTCAAATATCATCGGATAGTGCTCATCACCGACGGGCACCGATACATTTCCATTCACACTGCACACTTACCCATCGATCGGAAGTCTCACACAGCATTATCACACAAATCCCCCCGTGAGCCGCAACAGCTTGAATCAACGAAACACATGTAAGGCCTGTCTCCTAAATCCGTCAAGCCCTTAACCGCATCTCGAAATATTTACTCAGAATGACAAAACATTTACAATCGGCCATCCCGTTCGCATTAAATCCATTTACTCCGTCGCTCATCGCCTAAGAAAATAAATTTTAATTAAATCAGGTGTAATCCCGGCCGCCGTCGTATACCTGTGTGCGGCAGCGGCACACACTCATAATTAGAAATAATTGTATCTCCTTAGAAGACCAGCTCCGGCAAACCGCGCCATAAAACCTCAGGCCGGTGTAATCGGATATGGCACAGAACACAGAGCTCTGCTTCTCAAATCCTTTCCGCACACAACGGTCTTAAATCCTTTTCCTGCTTTGGCCGAGCGAACATCTGCTGCCGCAGGAGACGTGTACGTGTTTTGACCGATTGCAGATTCGGGAATTAAGACCACGTCTCGTGCTAATGCGTTTATCACCTCATCACCCTGTCGCAGGTAGCGGGACCGGTCGGTGATGTGGGCGTTCCCTGCGCTCCGGCTAATGTCATTCTACTCGCGCGGCTGGATTTGTCACCATACACTTCGCACAACGTCTCCATTGTTAGACGATCCATTCCATTGAAAGTCGAATGCCCCTCTTGCCTTCAGTCGGGGCTTACGATTTGAAATTCAAATCGTACTCGATCCATAGTGTCGTCGCTCGGCGACATTGTTTGGACGGACTGGCAGACCTGCCCGCACGGTCGCGAGCAAGTACTCGTCGTGTTCGCCATATCTTTCGAAATGAGTTACGAGGTTTCCAGTTGCGTTCGGCACTTTTCTGCGGAACTCGGTAGCTGCGAGCGCTGGTGTGTGGGTGCTCGTCGTGCATGGTGTATCGTTGGGCTAAGGAGCGACTTTGGCGAGATTATCATCAGCTCATGCGATTAGAAAGGTTGGGTTGGTTGTTTTCCCTTGGGCAGCAGTTTTGTTTACACTTTCTGGCAGTTTGCCATTTGGTTTGACGTGCACAAAGGTGCGCTGCGCACGGAAGGGAAACACGAGATTGGTTCCGATATGGAAATTAGGCTGCACAACTGTGTTGGTGATTTATTTCAAAGATGCCATTGGTGACCGATGCCTGAACTCACTTGCACGGAGGCAGAAAAGAGTCCGCACAGGTGGACCTTCAAATTGGATGTCGGTTTCTACGTGAATGGTGCCTTAAGGCTTAACAGACTTCAGTGAATGGACAGTGAGGCAACCACTCATGTCCTATTTACGGCAATTCCATGAGAGAGAGGAACTCGAATTGAAGTGAGTTCAAGAGAAAGATATCTTCCAATGATTGATGATCCATGGTGAACAGTCATTGTGAGGTGAGAAGTACTTTCCGTTTCGATCATAAATATTTTAAGGCTCTTTAGTGCCCTTGGGCATAATTCAGCAGTTGTAGAGCAATGCACTTCAATGCAATTTACCCTGGAGAGCGAAAAATAACAATTTGGTGAAACGTCCACCATGGGGCTAACTCGCACTGGAGTTTTGATGACTTTACACACTACATCTACTTTCACACAAGGCTCATGGATATGTCATCTGATGTACCGTCGCTTACACTCAAAAACAGCAATTGCGGCTTTTCCTGCGCTCAACACTTTTCCTGATCAAAATCTGTACCGGGAAAGGATTGCTGTCGAACATTAACCGATGGCTCTAAGACCAATGAAGGGTTGGGTGCTGGGACAACATCAAACTTTGAGGCTCGTTACGTAATTTTGAGACAGTTTTCGAAATGAAAACCAATTTGAGCTTCGTGTCGTTAATTGCCGCGACGAATCCTACGCGTCATAACTTTGGTATCACTGCGCGGATGAAAAAAGTGATCTTTTCACTTTTCCTTAAATGCCTTCGTACTTACCACCTATCACTCCGTTTCGATATACTCATCTTTCCAGCGTTTTCCCAACAATTAATCGCTTTCTTCCGTACTTGAAATTTATACAAATCAGCTTTCGTGATTTTTCAAGCTTCATGATGGAGACACAAGCTGATTTCAGCTGTTCCTGCCGCCCACGTGCTGTGTGTGAAATGGGGGCAAGAAACGAAGGGTTTAACTGACTATTTCCGGGTGGTTGTGGAATTAACATCCACAAGCATAATTCAAGGAAAAACTGAATTTTCCAAGTCATTTCCGTATTTTGTATGGACCGTCATTTGAACACTATATTCCCAAGTGTCGAAATCCCCTGCTAAGGTTCTCGTCTTTCTTTCTGAAAACAATTTCCAAGCCCACCTACTAGAGGTGGCGAACACTAAAACCCCAGGCGAAGCCAATCGATTATGAAAGCATCCGTTCTCGATGGCCCCAACAAAAGCAAAGATAATAAGAAAGCATGAAATAAACAAACAGACGACACCCACTTTTCCGCGCATACAGAAGGGCCCGAAATTTTGTCCGATAAAAGTCGTTTCACGATCGTCGCGGTTCCACCCACAAACCTCTTGCATTGCTTTAATTTCTCATAATCATACCACAACTGAAAATTGAGCGACGGTGGCTCGGTGCTGGTGCGGCGGCCGGAGGGGATGAGAATGTGAAAAGTTTTACGACCAAGCCCTGTTCGTATTGTGGTGCTTTATGGACGCAGAGTTGGGGAGTGTGTGGAAGTGATTTGAAAGGGAAGAAAATTGTCTTGACATATCGTTCTGCTTCTTTCATCGATCATTCAACTTCTAACTAGACGTTTTTTTTTGGAAAGTGAATTTTTCTGTTCCATGAATTTCCTAAAAATCAGATGTCAAATTGATGTTTCTTTCGCATAGAATGACATTCATACATTTTCAGCTCCCGTGCCTAAAAATGTTATTGTCACAAGGGCAATGATTAAGTCTACTTCCGATTAATGGGTGATCTGTGTCATTTATTCACAATTTACCGACATCGACTTTTCAGGTTTTTATTTTTAATGAAACTATGAGTTTTAAATTTTAGGACAAGATCTTGTGAAAGGGTATAAGGATACACAAATTTTGGTTTTACACAGAATTATTGTTTTCAATAATTAATTCAACATCACTTGACTTGAAAAGATGGATCGTTAAGATCTAACAGAAACCCAAATAAGTGTGGATAGAATTGAAAATGCAGGATCATATGGTTGCCTGAGCTGAGGAAGAACGTATATGGCGTTCGCCGACTAATAGTCTTTAAGAATTATGGTTTTGCTTTAGTATGTTCCCTTCCTTGACACGCCATTTTGTCATTCCTACATTGTTTTGTTAGTAAGGTGCATATTGCTGCAATTAATAATAACAATTGAGTGGCACTACAGCTCACAACTGACCAGGACGTAGCTTCTACAACAACTGCACGTACTCTTCTCTCATGAGTAGACTATAATATTGCTTCAGAACCGATCTCCTTTGTATAGGCCAACAGTTGTAATGTCTTAAGGAAGATAGTGCCTGTCATGTAAACACCTGTCCTCTGGATAGGATAGTAGATAGAAAAATAAAAGACAGCGAACCGCATTGCCCAACTTCACTGCAGGTTTCAAATGGTAATGACGTTCCTGAATCAAGTCCGTAGAGCATCGCGTTGCCTTAGCATGGTGCGTCGTATTCTGAGCCCGAATAACCCATCAATAAACTCTTTACGATGTGACATGAGACCTTACGATTGAAAAAGAATTGATGTGTCGACTTGGACTTCATGTGCTCCATCTACAGACTCGTATGCGAGAACTATCTCCCTGCTTAACGTGCACGCTATATGGATGTCTAGTGTCATATTGCGTCAGACTAAGTATTTGTGGTCGCCATGGCGTAGTGGTAAGTGCATCGACTGCGGCGCAGAAAGTCTGGGTTCGATTCCCGGACGGGACACCTCGTATTTTTCACTGCACCATTTCTTTCGAGTTGCTGACGACACTCAAAGAGTATTGGTTGTCTATGGAAAGCTGCTCAAATTTCGCCGTTCGGAATCGACAAAAAACTGTAGGTCCCTTCTACTCGTGAAGAACAGTAGCATGCACAACACGAGTAGTTGTTGTAGTTGTTGTAGAAGCTAAGCCCTGGTCCGTTATGGGCTGTAGTTGCCACTCAATTATTATTATTAAGTATCTGTCTAGTGTGAAGATTCCACCTACAGTCGGTATGCCGTGTTATAACTATGCCTTTCAGTCTGGCGCAAAATGACTCTAGACATCCACATAGCATGCACGTTCAGCAGGGAGTTAGTTCTCGCATGACAGTCTGTAGGTGGAACATATGAAGTTGATATGCGAATCGCTCTCTTATGTTCTAGAGGATATCTAGTGGTGGAAAAATTCTGACGGCAAGACATCCGTTCTTTTTTAAAATCTGTGCCAACATCTTCAAGGCGCTCGAATATCGTCGTCACCTCGCTCTCTCCTGATAATTACCGTTAAGGAGCTTTGTAAACACATCGGCAATACCCCATAGATCAGTAAACAGTTTCAAAGTAGAATTTCAATGAAAATGATAGTCCAGCAATGTTGCTTGAAGTAAATTTTAAACAAAAATGTGATACTCCTTTAACTCTCATTCTCCGGTGCAATAAAGCGACTAACCAAATCTGTGCCGCGAACATCGTTTGCCTTCTGAAGATTCACTGTCATTAGGACAGTAGTCACAAAAGTCAAAACTGTATGCAGCAAATAATCTGGTCACGCCTAATTTTATGGCGACGCCATAAAAAAGGAATGAGGATATGCATAAGACAAGAAAAAATATAATCCCCTGAGAGTCACACATCAAACCTTTTGTCAGACAATCCACATCCAGATACAATCTTCAATTGTGATGACAATTAGGGAGAGCGCCGAACCACAGAAGACCGCGAACGTCCGTCCTTCAATAACTTGCTGATGACATTATAAGGAAATTACCATGGCAATGTCATTAATAAATAAAGCCTCATTATTAACTGTCATGCGAGTGGCCTCAGACGCATGCACACCGCACCAATCGCCATCCGGAGCGACTGCGATGCGACGTACAACTTCTTTGGTGCGGTTGATTGCATTCGCGGATGAAGAGCGCGCCCGAATCAAGCTCACAAGCTGAAACACAGATGAAACAATTTGTTTCGCCGAATGGAACTAATGCCATTGTAGGGGCTGCGTTGTTTGGTCAGCTTGCGAATAAACATTTACAAGAAACAAATTAAAACGAAGCGCTCAGAAAACTTAATGATTTATGAATGACGTCCAACATTTCGGGCAAGCGCGAACTTCGCGTCCATTAACCAACGAGACCAGCCAGCAACGGTGGAGTGGCTTCATTCGGCTCGGACGGCGGACCCAATTCCGATTTTCAGCTCATTACTCAAGTGGAACGAATGTGGGCTTATCGCTCGGTCGTCGTACGCACGTTACCTGCCCTCGGAGATGGATCATCGCTCGTCTGCGCGGCCGGCGAAGAGATGGGAATGAGAAATTTCGGAGATAAGCTACAATCGACCGGATGCTGTGGAGCTCCCTACGGACGTGCCCGCCCCCACCTCTGCTGCCGTCGCTGACGCGACCCGATCGTATGTGATCGATTTCATGAATGAAGACCATTTGGGGTGCCGCAGAAGTTGGGAGCTGCGCTCCTAGGCGGCCAGTTAGAACGTCGACCCATCATAGGCTGGCGCGGGTTGAATTAAAGCGCGTCCCAGGACGAAATAAAGAATGGCATCCGTTGACTTGGATTTTGATTGCATTTCATGTGCGGTATCAAGCGCGCGATGATGTGTGCAACGCGAGGAGTCAAAACACACGGCGGCGCAAGGGCCGAGCCGGGCTGGGAACAGCAGGAAATCACAAATCAAAAGCGATTTTGATTAATTTTTAATATTTCTCTCTCGTGGCACAAGGCCATGCCGACTGCATGCAAATCGGCGACGATGATGGGGGTTGGTCTTTGTCTTAGGCCGAGATCGGCAATGGACACCACTCCAGAGAGCGCGCGCGAGCATGCCCTCGGAGCAGGAATTCTTGAAGAGGAAATTAAACGCCGTAACTAATCGCGAGTGATTCCTGCAGCTCCGCCAAGTGCCTAGAATGGGATCGTCTTTGTGCTCCAGCAGAAGTAATCTAATTACTTTGAGAGGAGAGAGGAAAAAAAAACTGCTTGACAGGTATCTTGTTCGTGAATTTCATTCACTCTCACTTTTGATGGTGCTGCTGGAGAGTCTGCTTTGAGTGGCTGTCTGTGAGTGACACTTGCAGTGGCATGTGTTGGGATGGTGGGACGTCTGTTGAAAGAGCGCTTTGCAATCGTTTTGGATTTGACGAGGAAGGGGACATGTTTTGCTTTCAATGCATCAACTCACTCGCCGGATGTCTAGGTGGGATCCCGGGATTGGATTCCTCTTCATCACGCATATATGTATCTAGACGCCACCACTTTCCAGTTATAGACAAAGCTCAAATTTCGTTGTATGGAGTGGGTAGCTTCACTCTAGTGATAAGACTAGGCCTTTTGGTGCCTTGTAAGCTGTAGCTCTACCCAATTTTATGCGATGGTTCCTCAACATCTTCGAATTCCCTTGAAATTGTCTGATACTTGGTTAGAGGTACGAGAATATACGCGAGTCGAAAAGGATGATCGGGGACACAGAGCTACCGCGTTTCAAATTCAAATTCAAATAATTTTATTCAGTAGCGTAATCAATAATGTATACATGTAGTAGATATTTTTGTTTAGAGATATAGGATATAGGACTTTTATCCTTTACAACTAAGAAATGGTATAGTTATAAATGAAAACAGATGAAATTAATATGAATATCTGTACAAGGGAAAGCTACAAGTAAAACCCTTATCAAGGCCGGGGGTGAAGCTGCTAGTCATCTTTGGGAGTACCATACGGGCTGCTTCTCGTCGTCAAGACTAAACAGCCACAATTATTTATTCTTTCTACTGAACGTTCAATGTTTCTCTTCTGCTTAAACACGGAGGTTGGGTTGGGATAACGCTAAGAGAAAATTTTTTAAAATTCTGTATATAGGTCTACTTCATACTTTACTTGCTTACACCCTACACTCTACATTGCGTTCTATTCTGTGGACCTTGACTAGATGCATGTTAGCGTATAACTTCTGCAGTTCTACGAGTATGTCACCAATTCCAACAGCCACGAAATAAGCACCCACAGTCCTTATCACTATAATCTTGAACAACTGACGTTCACGATTCACTGTATATCAAATTTGCACTCTGCAGTAGATCCTAGGAAAGGCTATATAAGCTCAAATCGACGACCACAACCTATTTGTCGATGTTAAGTCCGGATATGGCAGCATGTTAGTCTGGCACTCCTACCGAGCCAAAGACCAACAGAGACATGCTTCCTTCGCTAGAAAATCTTATTCTATATCCTTTATCCCTTATCCTATAGAAAAGATGTTCTGTGTACCAAACTCTTCAAATTGCGTATCGTCATCGTACGTACGTTGAACCCTTTCTGCTCCATCAAGGACGTTAATGCACTCACCGAGCCATTTAATGTCAAAAAATGGTTTTAGACAAAATGACGCACTGTCATGTGAATTGCGAAACTTACAAACCAATAGCAGAAGCACTATCTTTTAAGAATCCCATTAGTTGCTGGCTTTGCGAATGGCATTGGCGTGATTGAACACAGCGAGCCGTCTCTCGAGACAACATCGACGTCTTGGACAGGGCGTGCCGATAGGTAATACTTGTCTTGTCGATCTCGGTCAAAATTATAATGACTCGAGTATGAGTTGACAGTTAAGGAGTAAAATGGTTCAACCAGCTCTTCGTTTGATGGCTACGGTGTGCAACAAGCTTCCGCTTAAATAACATCTGAAAGTATGCAGTGACATTTTTAATGTGCACGTCTAAACTCCAAATAAAGTTTGAAAAGCAGCGTTTTTCGCCCTCTTCATGACTTCGAAGAATAGTTACTAGCCAAGTGGTCACAACAATCCAACACAGATACCGCATTCTGCATTAATTGCATGTGTGTTCATTTCTTTCCGTGGTTCAGAGATGCACTACAAGACATTAAGGTGGTGTCGTCAAGTGGTGCTTGTCTCAGATTATGATTGCAACAGACAAATGAAGACATTCAACACTGAGTTCGAAAAAGGGATGATTTGCTTGAATTGACTGTTTCGAATGAAAATTTGATTAAAGTAGTAGTAAACTTTGCTCGTTTCTGATGTGTCGTTCTCTTTTAATCAATTAAAATTTCTGTTAAGCCAAAAGTTTGTTTAGTTTACAACACAGCTTTGGACAAACACTATCCATTTTGTTTACAGTCTTAATGAAGCAAACTGACGGGCAAATTTTTTTGCAACTGGATCTCTTCTCTGATGACCTCGTTTAAGATTTCCTCTACGCTTTGGTTGGATGTGATGATATTATTTCCATAGTTATGTGTAACTCTGCTTCAGTCTAAGGTGACGTAATCGAAATTATTCTCTTTGCAGTCCTCAATTTGTATTTATACGCGCAATGATTTCTAGGTGGCGTTCCATTTGATTTAGAAAATCAATTTTTTTGTTCCTTTACAAATTCCGACGTCAGCTCGAACTGTTTCTTATGTGGTCGGAAAAGTAACAAAAAATACTCAATTTATTTCCATTTTCACAAAACACTCGCAGTGACTCATTTAAACGAATATCAGGTAAAGATTGCGAGTCTAAAATGGATTAAACTTCTGTGAGTAACTGTTAAAAGATGTAGAACAAGCATTCGCGAGCTTTACTTACAAATGACGCTATCTTTACATTCTGGTCGGAAACTTTTCAGACAACCCATTTTCTTTTTTAATCGATATTTTAGGTCTGCAGTGATACCCGCGGTTCCTCCGATTCTTTTTACAGAAGCACCTGAATTTTGTTTGCTCACTTTTTTATAGTTTCGGCGTACTAAAAGTTATTTGATTACCCGCAAGTGATCAGAATATAGTCACAAAACGGCGTATGGTTAAGGAAGGAAAGGAGGTACCAATACACAATGGTTTCAAACACCAGTGTATGGCAATGGGAGGAAACATTCGAAACAAAACGATTTTGTGTATCGGAAAGTGGGCCTAAGGAGGACCCGAACATTCCGAAGTAGAGGTTAATTCATCTGAGCATCTTCTATTAAAACAGCGTTAAAAGGGTGATAAGGACGAGACTTTACTTGAGTGTTTTAAAGATTCGATCGATTATTGTCTCTAATGTTACTTGAGTGTTTTAAAGATTCGATCGATTATTGTCTCTAATGACTTTAGTTGCTCGCATCATTCTCTCCAGTAGGTGCGGGAGGTCTGTGGAGCACCAGACCAAATAAGAGCGTTGTACTCAAACTTGGGGCGTTAAGATCTTTAAACGTCCCAAGTTGTAACCAAACCAAAGAGGTTGAAATATATTTCTTGAACTTAAATATGTGATCGTTCTAACTAAGTCTCTTGTTCTCAACGACATAAATGGCAAAATGATTATTTTGAGAATACTAATCGCAACTTAATGTGCTCAACATGCGCAGCTGTTCCAAGCCTACAACCGGATATTACTGGAGTAATCGTACAATCCGCTTGTGAGCCATAGTTCAAAAAATCACTATAGTGAAATTTTTTTTCCAAAAATTGGTTCTTGTCGGTCGGAATTTCTGTTTAATTTTGAGAAAACTGTCGTCTGCTTTTCAAAACGTGAATTACGAGTAATATTTTCTTCAGGGTGAGACAACTGTATCATTGCTTGTGTCTTTGGTGTGGCATCACATAATTGTTTTCTTTTCCAAAAGTTGTGATTCATAGATGGCGATGATATTCTACTAGTCTGGACTCGAACCTTTATGAGCTTTCCTTTTATGATGAATATTCGATTCACTTCTCAGCTCTTATATCTTTTTCTTTTGATTGAATTTGGAGCTGTAGAGTAGCTGAATTTATCGTTATATCCCAAGGAATTTCTTACTAACGATTACTTTGTCAAGAACTGATAACGTATCCATTTATTATTTTGCATAACCAATTTCCAGACCACTTCCAAGTCTTCAGCAAATTGAAAGCAGCTTGAGTGATGAGAAATCAATAAATAATATTGAAGCTGAATAGAGTCCAAGGACATTAAAAAGCAGAACTCATGAATGTGATTCTAAAAAAGAAATAAACAGGATTGCGGCACACAATCATCTACAAACTTCGTTCAGCGATGAAATACTTCTACAGCAGGCTACGTCAATTGTCAATATTTTGGATCCAAAATTGTTCGCGCACGATTAATCCCACCACTTAGAAAAAAACGAAATTTTTGTACAATGTTGAGCCGGTAAAGAGTAAAAATTGATTAGATATACTGTAGTTGATATTCGACCTTTATCAACGAAAGCTTTCACAGTCCTTGAAAGTTGAACTGTCGCCTGTAGAACAGCAAAGCACATTCTAACTTGCGCACACTGAAAACGACTTCCCCTCTCATATTTACCAAACTCACCACAAAAAGCACGTTCACGGTGACCTCAGCGCAATCTCCCATCTAATGCACGCACACAAGCACCAGACCACTGACACCGCACCGAACGCCAAAGGCAGTCGTGGTGAAACATTAGCCAGCGCTTGCCAGAGCGCACCCACCATCCGACTTTTCCCAACCGCTCAGTCACCGTAGTCGTCGCAATCCATCGTCACCGCCACCACAAAGTTCGTGCTTCAACTCTTTCGCTTTAGTATCAACCCGACTGTCGGCAGTTGTAGTCGCCACCTTGGACACTCCGTAGCTCACTCGTTCGCCCCTCGGAACTCTCACCCAGCCAACTGTGTGTGGACTATATAAACAATCTCGGCCGTTGCTCAGTGTGTTCCGTTCGAAAGTTCCTCGCATACCTGGAATTGTGCTTGAGAACGCAACCGAAATCGGAATAAATTCGAAAACAGTGCAGTCAGTGTGTAAGACAGGATTGTTTGATCGAAAACACTTTTGACACTCGGTGCAGGGGCATATCGCGCTGTCCCCCCTATAAATAGCGCTTGCAAATTGTTTTCTATTCGTTGCCCCCTCGCCCGGAACTGTGCACAGAAGGGATACGCGAGAAGAGAGAAATTATCTTCTTCCACTCGTTGCCTGTTGCTTCTTCTTCGCGGTCAAAGAATTATTCTAATCGTGAGTGTGTGTGCCCGTGTGTGTTAAGTCATATCGTGTGAGTGTGCGCCGATCATCCTCCTCAACCAGCACCAGCTCCAGCACCACTGCTGCGCCGTCTCAGGTGTGTTATTTTTTCCATCTCTCTGTTTTTGTGTAAGAAGAACCAAAAAGGGGGAATCACTGAAAGAATAGCACATTCCAATTAGAGGGATACGTTGTGGGTATCATCTTCATCATCATCAACAACAGCGTCTTCGCATCGCTTCGTCTGCCGCGTGCGTCTCTCTGTCTCTCTGTGTCTGTGGCTGACGACGTCTTTAGTGCTGGTATGTATGCAAAAAGCGATGGGGAGAGAGCAAAAACGCAAAACACGAACGAACTGTTTCACGTTTTGCCATTATCTGACGCTAAATACCTGTTTCCCGATACAAATGAGTTAAGGGCTGCTTGCGTCATAGTCGTCCTGCCGCGGTGGGGCCACTGGGGTGAAAGCAATTTAGATAGAACCCATTGATCCGGCCAATTAATCTTCTTCTCGGCAATGCGATTAGAAATGCGTGAGAGAGCGAGAAATGTGTCGCAGCGGTTAGAAAGTCACCGGAGATGGTCAAATTAGATTTGAAATGTCATTGGATCTGGCGGTGGCATGGAATTGGTGTGGTAATTAGAAGCGCATTGCCGTGAATTGAATGGAGAAAGAACAAGAACTGGAGTCTGTGTACCGATGCGGAAGTGAAACCGCTGCAGCAGGTTGAACTGCTAATATGGGCTTACCTTAATTGTGATTGTTGTTCGGAGAGTTGTCGGGTATTAACGTGACCTTGGAATAAGTGCAAGAAGTGGTCATACAGGAAGGTTCCCAGAGCTTGTGTGGTTGGCATTTGTTGGCAAGGGACTTGATTTATTTTTAAAACAATCAATTGCCCTTGAAGGAGTGGTATTTAATTTTTTCTCTGCTCAATACGACTATTCTTAGCAAAGAAAATGTTTCTTTTGTAGAATTGATTGACATTCGTTGGAACTTCCTTCCTCCGTCACTTCTTTTAAAACGAAACATCGAACCATTGTCTGGAAAACTGACTAAAAAATTAGTCTCTTGAAATAAGTTTCAGGCCAAACTCATGACCATAATGAAGAGAAACGAACAGACCATAAGTTTCGATAGCAAGGTGGTGCTTCTTCATTTTCGAACAAAACATAAACCTTCGTGGATTATGTCATCACAAATCTGGATAAAGAACAGAAGCGAAGCCCATAGAGTGGTGCCATAATCCATAATTTATAGGCAAGAACGTCAATAAATCACCTCAATTATTCTCGGCGCAGATTCTTTGAAAATGAAGGAAACAATTAATCCATGACCCGTCTCCATTGAAAATGTCTTCTTCAGATAGGAATGGAGGGATATTTGAGAAGAACATCTTTTGAGCATTGACGCTAATGCCATGCAGTACGGTTTACCAATCAGCGCTTATACTGCTTAGATTCTTCTCTTCATTGTTGTACTGTTTTTCTGGCTTTTTTTTTATAAAGACAGTCCTCAAGGGACAGCAACTTCTCGTATTGCGCGTGCACTTTAGGATAGCCTAGATTCTTTTGCTGACTCCAAATGGAGGAATTTAGAAAAGCGCTTAGATATTCTTAGAGTATTGTTTGCTACTCGAAAGAAGGACGGTGTTTGAGTCGAAGCATTTAAACACTACCATTCTTTTCTTTCTTTTCTGTTTTTGTGTTTTTTAAGGCTTCGTTTCCAAAGAACGAAACTTTTATAGGTTTCCATCCATCCAGCTGTCCGTCATGTATATGTAACTTCGGCTGTTCTAGCGATTATTGTTCATATACATACCAGAATGTGATTTTGGGACATAATTAGGAATGGTATACGTATACGAACTTCAAGTTGGGGCACAATTGTTTAACTTTCTTTAACTTTAATCGTACACCGGCAGATCTTTTAAAATTGACTTGAAGTTTGGTTAACAACTTTTTGGTCTGAAGCTAAGTTCGGTCAAATTAGGATAATGCCCGTTACCTCTAGTTTCCGCAGCGATACCTTAAAATCTGACGAACTCACAAAACCGTGTATTCTTTGCGAAATTTCAATTAAAATTGTTTCGGACATTCCCACTCGCACAGTTTGACTAATAGGCGGAAGTAAGGACGTATTTCGAAAATCTGAAAAACTTCTTGAAGTTGCCGACAGTACAAGTGATTGAGGATTGTGATGTAGATTTGAAGGGTCTTTCTCACGAGTGATGAGAGGAAAAACACTAAGATTTCTTGAATGATTGACCAAGCTGAAGCGATTTTGAAGAAACTTTGAAGAAATAAGAAAGGCCAAACTTGGTGTCAACGTCAAGTATCAGTAACAACAAAAAGAATAAGATTTGGAATACAAGCTGCTGAGATAAGATTTCTTCGTGCTGTTGCAATAGTTACTCACAGGGATAGGGTGAGAAATGCGACAGTGCAGGGGGAACTCATTATTGAGCAGTTACTTCTTGAGACGAAAAGGGGTATACTTCGATAGTTTGACCAAGTAATTCGGATGTCCTCTTTATCGCAACTTCTGAGGCGTGCTTTATATAAGATTCCATCAAGCAGGCGAAATTCCATCTGCAGACTCAGGGAAAAGACAAGATCATAAACAGGGCTGTATGCACTTGGGATTGCCGCCTGATGAGTAAGATAATATGGCAGAATATCGATTAAGATTTAGATTTAAATGTATTTTTATTTTTAAATTCAGTTCCTTCCTACCAATATTTGACCTTTATTCTAAAAGTATACGAGTATCAAGCGGCCTGGAAAATTCACATGCGTGCCTTGCTTCAGCGACCCATTTATCATTTTGACCAAAAATAATAAATAATAATAACTAATTTTCTTGTTAGTTATTGATTAAAGACGAAATCCTTTGCGAAAGAATGTAAGTCCCACAATTTATTTTTCGATAAGTTGCGTGAATCATGAATGAATTTCAAACTAGGCATATTTTTCGTAATCTTTCGTCCTTAGCCCAAGAACCAATCTTTGCCCTCGATTGCTTTAGGTCCCTACTTTTTTGAGCGATACAGTTCGCATACTTCCATCAGGCAGTAATCACGTTGCTAAAGATGCCATTGTGACTGTTTTGGAAAATAATTTTTGGAAATTTCGAGTCAAATTTTTAATGCAACAATTCTTTTCATTCCTTTTGCATCAGTTTTCCATTGAGGCAAATATTTCTTGCCACCATATTTGAGGAATTAGGTATTTTATGTTATAACAGTGAAATTAACTGTCACCAAATCCTGTGAAGAAAACACGTTTTGAATTTTTAATATTCTTGTACATTACAAATTTGTATGCTTTTTCTTTAACATATCAAAATGCCAGTTTTGACGAGATTTGAGATTTCCCATGTAAATTATTTTAAGCTCAGTACATGATTTTTAAGAAAAACTATTAGAAGTTCTTCCAAAAAGGATGAAAAAAAAAACCCGTTACGCCAATTTAAAATTATATATTGGGTGTTCGAAAAGTTGTATGTAACAAATTGTCGTCAGATGACTCTAAAATGTTAATTGGATTTGGCAAAACTATAACCTGTGTAAAAGGTGACATCATAAGCTTCATTTTGTCAGAAAATATTCTAAAAATTAAATTTGTCTTATTTTATGAAAAGCAAAAATGATTATAATTCGGAACAGTAACCTCATACTTTGTTTTCACATAGGTTATAGCATTGCCAGGTAATTATTATTTTTAAGAGCTCTCTGTCATTTTGACAAAATAATTTGAACAGCAAATATTTAATAAGTACTTATTGTCTATGAGAAGCTTATCAGAATTCGCAATTCGAATTCAGCAATAGACTGTAAGCCACCCTTTACTTGTAAGAGAACAATACAACCCTCACGAGCAGTAGCTGGTTGTAGTGTGGACCGCAGTGCCAATTTTTAATTAATTGTTTAATAATAATATTTGATCAAAGAATTTATGAAACTGCCACCTTGTCTAATCCGACAGGTTGCATATTCTTGTTCTGTTTATAATTTAATTAGAAACACGCTAGGCTGCTAAGTGGCACAGTGGGCAAATGTGATGAGTCCTAGGATTGTAAATTACACAAAAAACCAAAACACAAAAGTATATTTTATTTAAACTTTTTAATATAACTTTCACCATTTCGTGTCCTCCAATATGTAGTGAATTTAATAGATGAAGATACTCCTCATCAGAAGTGAAATTAAAACTCTTAGTAGTCCAATCTAGTAAAGAACATGTTATTTCACTTCTACATCACGACACAAAAACACAAATTCTCTCCCATTAAATCATCCCCTGACAAACATGAAATTGAAAATCTTTACATCTCACCGAATAGATTTATCCGCCAATAAAACCATCGCTTCTGGGTCTAAATTATTTCATTCTCGTCCAACATCCCACCTCGAATGTAGTTTTCCTCCAGCACAAGCAACATCAGAACAACCGTCTTTAAATCTCAATTTAATTACAAATCCACAAGAAATCCCCAATCCCCCGAATTGAGCCAACAGGGAGGGGGATAGTGTTTTATGGCGAAATTCGTGCACCGTTCTTGTACATCGACTGCTGGCCGGTTAGTGATTTTTATTGAAGTAATAAATCAATTTACTGAATCGAACACGGGGCGACTTTCACTTGATCGTGTCCTCCTGTCAAAAGGATCGAAATGTTGTCGACGTTCGTTGTGGATACACGGTGCACGGTGATGCACGATGAATGAATTGAACTCTTAGGTTCAAAGACAGGGTTTTAATGAAGCCTCACTTCCTCATTGCAGAGGTGACTTTTATTGCACTTAAAGCACAGACAGTGAGGGATTCGGTGAACAACAAGTGTTCATTAGGTAACAACCTGATTCCTGGTATTTTTATGAACTCTTAAACGTCAGAGGGATTTTGGAGATCTTCACTTTTAAATATCTTTTGTCCACAATCCAGTCTACATCTCTATCGTGTGAAACGCGCCACAGTTTCAAGGACAAGTAGGATGGTCGGCAACACCTTCAGATATTAACTTCAGTTGATTAATGATTCACACACAAAAAAACAAATTTGCCCAAGATTCAAAAGTGATTGCCGTTCGCACATCGGGCGCCATTTTTCATTCTCGTGTCTAGACGCGAATTTGAATATATTTCCAATCACTTCCGCAATTCAATGGATTAACGGAGGTAACTGCGCGAACTAAGTGCCCAAGAGATGCCTTCATTTGCAATAAATACCTCCATCTAATGATGCGTGCCACTCAAATTGAAATGAATTTATTAGCGTGGCATCACCATCGCTGCGTCATAATTAAAAACTCCATCGAACCGAAGGCAAATAAGGCGCATTCACAAGGCTTTCGCAATCACTAGGGGGGTAAGGTGCTCCTTCTCCCCGTCATCGCGTCTTAACAGCACATCCTGCGTTTCTTGCGCTTAATTGACTAGCTGTTTTCATGAATTTGTATTGCACGCGCGTCCATTAGAACCACACGCAGGCGCATCGACGGCGCGCCGATGTCCTTCATTCATTAAGAGTGCGGTTTTATTTGCGTTAAGTGGGAACACTGAGTGCACCGCCACCGGCACCACTGCTGCTGCTGCTGCTGCATGCACTTAACTATGCTCTGTGTGAATGGTCTCCGGGCGATTGCTGTTAGTTCGATGCCATAAAGTGGCCAGCAGTTGAAGATTATTAATGCCGTGAGCGCATGGATACGAATAGTGGGCACTCGGCACACCGGTCTGTGCGCGCGGAACGGGTTTTCTGCAACGAAATAGTGTAACAGGCCGAGCGCGCATTGCCGATAAATCATGTCAAACTAGTTATACCCATATTAATGGCCGACGACTGGAGATCGGTTTTTGGTCGATTTGGGGAGAGCGCTCTGCCCGCCGACTCGGGCTACGATGCGCAGTTTTGTCTTATTAAACTTTCTTCAATGCAGAGAAAAGTAAAGTACCATCCAGTGAAGACCCCACATGTACACACACACACACACCTACACATCTTACAGTGGGTAGACAATAGACGGTCTTTGCTGTGTGAAGCTCAGTGGTCCGTTCAATAGACGCAAGACCATGAATGTGTAGAAAGATGGGGGCACCTCGTAGCACGCGAGAAGCAGGTTTATTGTTCTCCGATGATGTGATATTCCACAGAAGAGTCTTCTCGCCGAGGTTTTCACAGACCGCCAAACAGTCTGTGGAGGCAATCAGTGCGAGGGAACAATTTGTGGCTGTGACTGAGAATTGGTGTGAATTTGAGTGGGAATTAAGTCGAAGGGCGATATAGATGTGTATCAGCGTCTTACACAAACTGTCTGAGTTCCCGATGGAAATTGGTGTGTTTGTAGACGCCCCCCTCATCAAAATCCAAATATTGTGCTCAGTTTAATGACGACCTACTTTTGGACAAGGACACCTGTCCGTCTCTTTGTTAAAGCATACAAATGACGGAAGTTGGAGTTAATTTTATTCACAGCAAATAGTGATTCCGATTCATGTAGACTGCCCCAAAGTCACATAAAATTTCTTGTGCTCTGATAAGTGAGACATTCCTACGCGCTGCGTACGTGTTATTACCGCCATAAGGTGTGTCTTTGAAAAACGTATCAAGTTGGCAGTGAAATCAAATGACTCATGCGTGTGTCGAGGCTTCCGAAGATTGGCGATTTCTCCGTTTCGTCTGGGCAAATGGGAAATATTTGGCAAATTTAAGAGGAATGATTTCTCGGTGCGAACGCATGCCTTTTGGAAATTTGAAGAAATTATGTGAAATCGCAGAAATGTCGTTATTGAGATTAGATCACAGTAGTGTGATAGATCTCGCGAAAAGGGTATGTGGGAAAAAATCACGAAATCTTAGGGCAATCCGTATTTTTGTTGACTTGATCGAAATTTGTGGATTTCTCTCTCTCTCTCTGTCTCTTCACATGATTTTTTCAGCAATAACTAAGAGACAGGCTAAAGTAATGCAGTTCAAGAATTGTGACTGGTTGCTGAGATCTAAGGCCAGTAAATACATCAAAGTTATCCCCTGCTAGAAGAGTCATGCAGAACTAGAAATGAAGAATGAAGCCAATATTGACACTGATATCGCTTAGCTCGCTTAGTTTTTCAATGAAATAAGGCCTCAAATCGTGGTCGCCGTGGCGTAGTGGTAAGTTTGCCGACTCACACGCAGAAGGTCTAGGTTCGATTCCCGGACGGGACACCTCGCATTTATTCGCGCACCACCTCTTTCGAGTTGCTGACAACACTCAAAGAGTATCAATTGTCTATGAAAGGCTTCTCAAATTTTCGTTCCGAATCAGCAAAAAACTGTAGGTCTTCTTCTTGTAGCTTCTGCAGAGACGGAGAGCAATGTCATGGTTTCCAGAGCTCTGTACGTCAAGTTTGAAAATTAATTCGGTAACAGTTTAGAGACCGATTGTTACAATAAATTTCGAAGTCAGGCTAAAACTGACGAACAAATGAAATCCTTTTTCGGGCTTACATCATGGAACAGAAAATTATTATGGAGTGGAGTGGTAATATCTTGTCACACAACTTTGGGGTACACAGAGGAGTTCCACAAGGCTGTATACTTAGTCCACAGTTTTTTAACAGCCCTCTACGTAGACAAGCTAGTAAATTAGAAGAGTTCACTAAATAGATACTAATGAAGTCTTCCTGAATGCTGACGATCCACTTATTTTGACTGAAGGCCCACATACGTTTTAGTGGCAAGAAAGCGGACTGAAAATTCGTTTCCTAACCTGGCAAACCTAAAGATTAACACTTTAATCCAAAAATTATGTAAAACTTCGAGCGGCCCAACCCCCGATGTAAAGTTTTATCGTGCAGCACCACAATTGTGAGTGGTTCCGAGTTCGAAGTTGGACTTAAAAGTTGGAAAACAGGCGATGCTTAAACTGTCATGAGTTGAGAACATGTTTGGCAACCAACAAATCGGCTGCGTATCAAAGTTTAAGATATACAATACGACTATCAATTCGTATGTCTCAAATTAACAATTCCGCCTCTTCAATATATTGTCTGAACCAGCTTCTTAATTCTTTGCTGTTACAACTAATTGTAGTTTTACCACATTCATCTTTCTCCTGTACAAAAACATTGTAATAATATAGAAACAAAGTAAATTGAAATGAATCGAATTAAATAAGTTTTTTAATAAACTTCGATACGAACTTTCAAAAGCACCCTGTTGCTTTCCACAACAACATGTGTTCTCATATACAACAACATCTCATCAACTCTTCAAGTAAGTCACCTGACGTTGTAAATTCTCAAATCACTGCCTAGCAGCAAATACTTATCAACCAAGTCACGAAGGCGATGCAATCCAGTCAAGTTCCCGTCTGTCATCCCTCAGCGTAGCTGTCACAATCCAAACTGCATTCCGGTTATAGGTCAAACCTCTGACCCACCCCACAGACGACTAGCCGCATTCATTTTGTGATTTTCCAATTCTCCTCTTCCCCTCTGGTTCTCGCTGTGTCATCTTCTTGATCACAACTGCAGCCCACCGCGCTGAGTTGTTCTCTTTTCTTCACGATGTTTGTTTCATTTCTCGTTCTGTGTGCAGTGAAAGATACAAATGACCATTACCTCATAACCCCAATAAAGATGCACAAGAAAGTCGTAACAGTTTTTTTTTTTCATCTTCTCCTTTTTTGCCGTGTGCATGTGTGGACACAACCTCTTGTCGGGGTCCATGGGTTTCCGTTGGTGTGTCAACTGAAAGCGCAGCAAGTCCGACGACCATCCTTGTACAATAGGATGATTAATTAAGATCCGTTAGTCAACATTGAACGCAGTCAAAGGTGAAGGACAGCCTTCGAGAGATTGAGAGATGGAGCGAACGTCCACGCTAGCCCTCGTCGTCTACCGATGATGGCTTGATCATTGATATTTTTAAACAATGTAATGATAAACCAACCTCGCAACTGGTTTCGTAGCATTTGCGTGAGCTTGTGTGCGACGTGAGCGTCAAGAATTTCCATCCCACGATGCATGCGGGGGAGCACGGGGAACACGGGGAACCCATGGAATTTAGCACAGCAACATCGAGTGTATAACATGTGCTTGGGAAAGGTTCATTTCCACCTCGCCATGCCAGTTGGCAATTAAAAGTGAAAATAACGCCTGCACACTGTCTCCATAGGCGAGGGAGAAAGCAATAACTTTTGGCACCAACCCATACACTTTCCTTCTCTTGTGGGGCATAATTAATTGCCCCGGGTTGGCATTCGCGGTGGCGGTGGCGTTGTTGGTGCTGGTGGTGGTGGAGTTGCCAGAAGGTGTGACTGGTTTATGTGCCAAGCGCTGTTTGCAACAAAAGCGGCCAAATGAACGAAACGAAAAAAATGCCAAAGGAAAGAAAACAAATTATAGCACACAGGTGTAAACCTTGAAACTACAACCAGTTACATAGTCCGCGCTGCCGCTGCGCCGCCGTCGTCGTGAGCCGCTTTGAATGCAAGTCTCCCAGACCGTGCTGCGACCGGTGAGAAAACTTCTGTGGAACGTGTCGCGCACAATAACATGCAGAAAAATGAGAAAAGGAAACCTAACCTCAATCAAAAAATAACTAAATATGACATTGGTTCACACTGGTAATAAATTGAAAGCGTGTTCTCCATTTCTCCGCCTCGGCAGCGGCGATCGGTTTCTCTTCTCTGCTGTCCATCGCATTGAACTGAGGCGTAAATTCAATTTTCGTTCCGTGCCGCTCCTCGATCTGATTGGAATGTTGTTAGCGACGGCGGTGCGACAAAACGTTTAATCAAGAGATTAAAGCCCGAACAGGTCTCTCGCTTAGAAGACACAAATTTGCTTTTCAAATTAGACGCACTTATGCGAATTCCTTCGGAGCGAATTATGACACGTCACCGCAGTTTATGGCCCTGTTGACATTTTGCTTGTGGCTGAAATCAATTTGGGAGACTCGGCGATTTGTTGAAACTCTTAGCCACACACTTGGCCGGAGTGTATGCAAAACATGTTGATTTTCTGATGATTTCGAGTGCGTCCGTACTATCACTGCGTGCATTTGGCCATGAGCTCACGCATGATTGTGCTTGTGCTCGGCTTTAAGCTTCTCTCGTCCGGCTCGGGCATAAGGCCATCTGCGGCGTGTGGTTGTTTGATGTGTTCAAACGCGATGAACTTGAATTCACGACAGGTTGTCGGAGGCTAGGCGCCTACACACAGATGCTTAGCGATTGACCCGAAAATCTATGTTTCCTCACTTCGATCGAACGCGTTAGGTCTCATAAGTTGATCTACATCTTTACGGATATGGTCAAGGCATCGAAACGATTTCGATCTTGATCAAAGTAAGATGCTAATGTCAAGATATTCGGTTCGAAAGTGCCGGAATTTGAATGCGGATGAGCATTTCAATTTGACTACGCAGAAGATTTAATTCTCAGAAAAAAGTTCAAGGAAGTGAAGGCGTTGCTGAGCGCTTGAAACACAATTGTTGAGTACTTTGATAATTCTGAATTTTGAATTCCGGGCGACGGACAATTGACTTTGAGATTATCAAAAAGCGTGGTATTGGCCTAAGTCGGTGATTCAATAAAACCTTGTGAAAAATGATCTCGAGATGAGTTTGGATGGTTTTACTGGGCATAAAAGCAACTTTGTCCTGAGATGGGATATGTAGAAATATATCTGTAAAATGTCCCCCATTTCATAATAGTTACTGGGGGAAACACTTATCTTTCATGGAACCAGTTCCAGTCTCTGTCTCAAGCGCAGTCCCATCCTCAATGAAGAAAATGCGGCCCAGTGCCACTAGGCGGTATCTTCTTCATTTTTTTTATAAGCGCTGCAGTCCGTAGTGGACCTGGGTCCAACATGCCTCTCCAGCTAGCGCGATTTCTCATCAGCTTCCTTTAATTGCGTACTCCAAGTTGGTTGAGGCTTAGCCACGGAGACTCGCAAAGTCAAGGTCTTTAAAAAGCTGACTTCATGTGTACTAGAAGGCAATCGATTACCTGGAAGTCTTTTGTATACTTTCAGAGAGTGAGATGAGTCCTCGTACAATAAGGTATTGATCCAAAACAAAAGAATGTAGCATTTTAAATCGCTCAATCTTTCGCATTCTCCATCTCAATCCCAATCAATCTCTTTCCATTTCAGCCAGAACAGCAATCACTGTTCTCGCTGAAATGGAATGGTGTATCTCCGGAGGGTATTTGCTTTCTCAGAGGCAGCCCAAAATGATACAGAATCAGCCTCATTAAACACCAAAGTGGTCATAAATTGCCTGGCATATTTAAATTTGATGGCTGAGCAATTCAATCTCAGCCTGTACTTGGTGATAATCTATGAAGATTTTCTAAATAACTGCTGAGCCGATGAATTGATCAGCAATGCGACAATTCTGCTTACTTAGAGAGCATGAATACCTAGATATACCTCTCACCACATGTAAGCCTTAGATGATCAACCAAACATGTTCTAACCTTTGAGGTTATGCCACGTTTTAAAAGAAATCTGGCCCTCCCTCGAGCCTAAACTCTCTAGATTGATACTATCGCTTGATAATTGAACTTAGGTTTGGATGTGAGGGCATAAAACGGGGTACTGTCTGCTCGGCGAGGATGCGAAGCGTCCCCTCGAATAATTGCTGCAGAAGCTAGATAGACCATTCTAAATCTGCACGCCTGCCTGGTACTTGCGTGTCTTAGAAATAAATTCCTATGGATAGATTTTCGTAATGGTTTGCATCACCTCAGTAATGCTCGGTCCACCGATGTTTGAGCGTCTTCATCGGCTGTAAATGGTTCTGATTAAGTTATTTCGAAAAATATACACAAAGTTCAGAAATGACTTAGATGTAAAATATTCCAAATACAAACCTACACAAAACAACTTCATATTTTCCATCATGAGCCCCATTCGCAAAAGTGTATAATTGTGCGTCTTAGATTGACCTGGGGCTCTCGCGACAAAATTGTTAAATAGTAAGTTACGATTTAGTCCACCGAATGTTAGAGTTTCTTATTAGCTTATCAGACATGCAACCAACGAAACATCTGAGTCTGAGTAGCAGCAGCCTTCAAGTAGCCTTCTTTCAGGATTTCTTATAGCGTTCAAAACTTGGAACCAATACTCCTGTTATCTGCGCTTATCCTCGGAATAGAATTGAACCGCAAACCGTGCAACGTCTTGTTCCACCGAACGATAGTTCGCTCGGTTTGTCCGACATATCTCCATAGTCCGGGATACATTTCCTAGATGAAATACCCGCGACATGGTATAGAGATGGATACGATTCCATACAACACGAAGAGTTATTTGCGAACTAATTTCAACAGGCCACCGTTGGCTGCCACTTTCGAAAAATTGCTCTAAAATCACTCCTCTTGTTTTGGAATTCCATCATAATCATTAAATTTAGTTGAATGCTAGACTGCTGTCATCTGGAGCTTGTAAAGTTTGCCGCAGTATGGTTAATTCATTCTAAACTTTCTATCCAAGATGTATTTATGATTTACATCCAAATTTCATTGGTTAGGTCTGTCTATTTCAACTACTCTCTTCCTATCCAATGATATTGAGAAAGACCCTCTTCTGTTGGGCTCCAATTGATAAATGCACCACCAATTCTTGTTGATAGTTATCACTGTCTTCTTCAACCCCATTTTCACTGCTTTTGTGAATTCATTCAGAGTTACTCATTACATAAGGTAAAACCATCACTTCTCTTCAAAGTGTCAAAATGAACTTCCTATCGCCATCAACTCTAACACGGAAAGCACCTGCATATGAAAGCCCGCCATTTCCTTCTCCTTCAACTCCAGTAGTTTATGTAATGTCTTCATTCTCAATTTTTCTCCAACTCGCATTCCCTTCAACACAAAATCAATTAACTCTTACGACATACAAGAGACACACGGCGACACACAATCACCGCCATCACCTCCATCGTTGGTTTGTTTGTACTTCAGTGGCCAGTCAATGCACCGCAACTGTCACTCTTTACATGTACTTCCTACACCCAGTTGCACGTACTTCCCATGACCCATAACTAAGCCAAGTGAAATGCACTTATTGGGCTTCTCCACTCCACCTCTCCCCTCCGTCCTCTGAAACTTATTCGTTTGTTTAACCGACGGCGACGACGACAACAACTCATTTCCTTGTCTGGCAAAGTATGTCTACCGTCCCATTCGCATGTTTTGAACTCTTCCGATACATCTGAAATTCGAAACGTCAAACTGTGACAGCTGGTAAATCAATACCGGCCCGATGCCGCACAGTAGGACTTCCTTTGGGTCGCAGCTCCGTTAGGGTAAGACCGGAGCTGATGTAACTGCGAAAAGTTGAGCTTACGACGCAGATGATAATCCATCTTGCATAAGCCGCACTCGCAGGTTCCGATGATGGATCACTCGCTCTGCCGGAAAAGCTAATTTATTCCAACGAAAACCATTTTCGTGCTAATGGCCGAAGGGGACTGACGAAACATCCCCCGAACCACCGATGGCCATCGCACCGAATTACAACAGAGGTGGCAGCGATAATGGCCGTAAATCATGGCAAAGCCGCGGACGCTTGACCATTTTCTCCTCCAGAAAGAACGTCTCGTGGCAGGGCTGTTGACCTCTGCCATTCGGCTATTCTAATAGTCGCCCCTGTCCATTAGTTTTTCGCCTGAATTATGCATGTCCGAACGGAGAACGGCTCGAGACAGGTTTCGCTGTCGAAACTGTTTGTAAAGCATTTGCGCAAAAAAAACCCAACTCCAGCCCATAAATTTTGCATAATTAAACAGATGTCCAGAGAGCCGCAAGTGTTTGTGCACACGTTCGGCGATCCATACTTTGGGTAAATTAGCCGAGCTCTTGTTTATGAATACACGAATAATTAAGCAGCAGCTAAATCTATTTGGTAGCCATTCTCTTTCTGATTTCCCGGTCTCTACAGTGAAGCTACCCAAGAAGCTTCGGCTCGTACGAGAAGTGCCGGAGACTGAAAGAGTTGTTTTTGTGCTAAACTGAATTTGCATGTGCATTGGACGATGACTAACTGGGGGGCTGAAGATACATACTTTTACTTTCCTTCTTGCAAATCAGGTTGTATGAAGAACACCCGGCAATATGGTAATGTGTTAACGGTATGTGGTGGCAGCAACAGTTTTGCTTTCAATTTTCGCCACTTGCAACTCTGAATTAAGCGGTACCTAGTTTGCGAATTCGATTTCTTTTGCACAGCTACATGGAAATCATTTGGAGAATTTTCACAGAGAGTCAAGTTTTGTGAATTTTAACACAAAAATCTTCAGTAGTATCTCTCTTCCACGCAGTTGTGGGAGCGTCTAGCGACGACGTTCTTGTTTACTTTTTGCTTTGGAAAATGATTTAAAAAATCGTGGTTAGAAGTCGGTGTTGAACTGTGAATCGTTCAAGTCGTAGAAGCGCAAATGAGTGAAGGCGTAAGCTTTTTCAGAAGAGAGGAGAGGTCATTCAGTTTAAAAGTAATTATTTACGAAATTCAATGCTGAAATCACTCTATGACCAAGTTGATAATAAGTTTGTTTACCACCTACATGATCGAAATGGCGCCCAATCCAAAACCAGAAGCTCTTTTATTTGATGTGGGCTTAAAGGGAATACAAATCTTTTCGAATGGAGTTGAAGAGAAAAACATCATGGCCGATAAAAAAAACTAGGCAGCAACGTTATTCTTTTTCTTCAACATTTACAAATGGCGCCCAACAGAAAAAATATATAATTTTACTTTCTAAATATTTTGTTTTTAGGAGTAATGGAATACAAGGTAATATAGTGTATGAGGAAATATGAAAATTAATGCTACAAGCACTAATTTAAAATTGGCGCCCAACAGAGAATCATATTTTTTTCCCATTTTTTTTTTTTCAAATTCTGACAAGCTAGTGCGATTTTTATCTTATTTAGTTGCCTATTAAGCAACACATCACAATTTTGAAACATTAAATTTGAAGAACTTTTTTCACTCCTTATTTGAATTTTACCTTTTCCAAAGTGAAACAATAAATCAAAAAAATTCTTAGAATCTGTAAGATATCTTCATACCTTGCTTTTTTGGCTACATCTTGCAATAAATCTGAATTTACATATAATCTGTTTAAATAGACATATTCAAATGCTTACCACATTCATTCCCTTTGGCCATAATCATCTACACATCGACTATAAATTTTGTCTGTCCTTTCCAGTTCTTAAGCTTCCCATAAACACTCGGTTTCTCCGGAAAGGATTATTAAAATTCGTTTTTAATTGGCTTCATAGAAAACCCATTTTATAGGCATGTTTATTATGAGGCCTTTAAATTCGTTTCATGCAGACAGATTCAAGCCATACCCAAATCGGTAGCATTGACTTTGACCGCTTAATAAATTCCATTCGTAAAGCGTCATTCTGGTAATTATTTAATGATTTCTTCAACTTTTTACATGAAAAGGTTCGAGTGTTTGATGTCAGCTTCCTCCGATCATAGTTAACAAGAAGCCAAGTAGCTACGAATTGACAATGTGCATTCTTATTTCATTCTCTGGTGAATTAGTGACAGCTGTTCTGAAGGAGGGATCTGTTGTAACGGTTATTACCGGTTTCTTGGGACTCATAGCTGTCGGTGAGAAGAAAAACTTTTTTCAATGAGATAGACCTAGTAGTATAAGCAGCTCTACGCAATGGAGATCGTTCTGGAATGGAATAGTTAAAAGGGCGGAGATTGGGGGTGGAGTATCGGATATTATAAGCAATATGGCTGAATGATGTTCGTACTGTCAGAACAGGAGTTGAGGGCGAGAAAGGTAATGAAGTATCTGACGTAACTCTGTTTGAGCTAAACCTCTTGTTGAGGACACCATTACTTACTCTTCAGTCTCACAGTCTACTGTTGGAACATTTAAACAGTAGAACCATGCACAGCTTCGATCAAAAAATTATCTCTCACAGTTGTCTATCTGAGCATTAAGACAATAAAAATTAGGGATTTTGTACTCTCAAGAATAGCTATTGGAAGATTTAGAAAGAGTACCTTACTGCTTCATGTTCTGATGTTCGCCATGAAATAGCTAAAACGGCAGTTTTCTACGAGGTTGTAGGGTCCCTCGTGAATAGCAATATCATGCATAGCACAAGGTGCTACTAAAAATGCTAATACCTGTTCCACTGTGTGACAGCCGCGACACCCAAATTAACTATAACAGGTTCAAGGTTAATTCTCTCGTGGTCCCCGTGGCATAGTGCGTAAGTGCGTCAACCCAAACACTGAAGGTCTAAGTTCGATTCCCGAACGGAGCACCTCGCGTTTCTTCACAGTACCACCTCTTTCGAGTTTCTGACGACACTCAAAGAGAACTTTTTGTTTATGAAAATCTTCTCAAATCACGCCGTTCGGAGTCGGCAAAAAACTGAAGGTTTCTTCTAAACGTGAGAGAACAGTAGCACGCACAACGTTGTAGAAGCTAGAACCCTGGTCCCTTGTGGGATGTAATGTCAGTTAATTATTATTATTATTATTATTCTCTCACATTGGTCCATTCAGCTAATCGACCTAAAATCACCTTTTCCGGTTCTCCTTCCTTTTGGCCAGTATTAAAAATATTTCTCTAATCGACATCCAGGCTGAAAAAATGTACTTATGTACAAACTCTTGCGCAATGTGGACATTTGCCTACGTTCTGAGGTCATAATGACTGCCAATTTCACGTCGAAATCCACGGTGCTCGTCAACAACTGAAGAGTATTCAAAAATATTTCCTTATTATTTCCGTACGCTTGGCAATCATGAAACAGTTCATTATGAAATGACCACCCTAACGGAATATTTTTACAATATGTGGCATCATTAAGGTAGAGGGTAATTGTCTATTATTAAGACTTTCCTGAAAGACAACCAAAAAATGTGATTTACATTAAGAAGGCCGATTCTGACTCTTCCGAAAGGCAGCCTCAAACGAAGTGGTTTTGCATTTGAACTAAAGCTTAGCTATTCGATTGTAGTGGATGAGTCATAAGAAATTATTCCAACAGGTAAAAATGGGCTCTTTAAATTTATTCACAATGGCGGAACTTACGTCGAAGAGCATTTTAATTTTCACTTTTTTTTCGAATTTCTGGACAGCAATTGGAAATGCTCACTAATTTTGATTTTTATTTGACAACAAAATTGACTTTATTTCTACGGTGCGATACCCTAAAAGACAGCATCAAATGTAGTAGTTCTGGACGAAAGTGAGGTTTATTTGCAACATTCCAGACTTTTTGTATTTATTTTTGTTGAAATTTTCAATTGTAGTAGATGAACTACAAAAGCTAGTATCATAAAAGAAAGAAGGCAAATGCCTTGTATGACTAAAGTTTGCAAGTAATTTTTGTATTCACATAAGACCAGAACCACTTCACTATAGCCTGTCTTTCGGAGAAGCCCAAATAAGTCGAAAACTTCCCCCAAATCTTTCCCTTTAAAAAAAATGTGTCACCCAAAGCTAACTTCACGAGCAACACAAAAGCCACCAAATCAAATGCTTGTATCCTCAAATACTGCTAAATTATTCTAACAAACATATTATGAGACAAACAAATAGCACCACCTCATATTTGCTTTACACTGATACATTCAAAAGTTATCTTTCACCTCCTCTATTGACGTCATCCAACAAACTCGTTTACAAATTCATTTGATTAATTCATTTCTGGCCGTCGTCACTCTCAAAAAGACCCAAAAGACAAATGGCTTAATAATGCTGTCCCCCCTGTCTTGGTGGTGTTCTCTTCGTGATTCTTTGAAAATAGTTCACAATAGTTGACACACATCGTGCAGGGCGCATGGTTCACGAAGTCGTGAAACGATCTCCACCGCTGCGCTGTAACAAAATGTTGTTCTAATTCCTTTAGCGGTCTTTGTTGCGGTTTCATGCCACAAAAACGCCATCTAACGAGCATTTCTTTGGGGATCTGCAACGGCGCATCTGAATGGCGTTAATTCCAAAAATACACGTTAATTATGTAATTGATGAAGTACTTTCGAAGGGATCGGTTGGGAATGTTGTAAGCTCACGCCGAAGGTCAGTGTTAATCTGCTTATGTGAATGGGTTTTCCCATGACGGGCAATTTGATGAGAAGGCTTGGCCCACTCGGCACCCTCTTCACAATTATTCATCCATTAGAAGATCTTTTTTTTTGCTCGTCTCAACAGCCTGACGGTCAACTTATTTGTGTGGTTCGGGGATAACCGGTCTTGCACGTTTGAGTGATGTCGGAACAGCGATATTTTGGGCAGTGTTCAAGTTTAGTCAGTCTGTCTATCACTGTTGCAAGCAGTTCTTAGTCATAGAATCGGTTGTTGGCGGTTCCTGGTTGGTTAATGTCGCGCCTGTCAATTCAAATGCAAAACGAATCGTGAAGTTCAAAGCTCCACCACAAGGCCGACTAACAGGCACTCAAACATTAGCGGATTTGTGACGACGTCCATTTAAAATAAAGCGATTGCATCACCAGAAGTCTAGTGCTGAACCTGCTTCGCGAGAACTGGCCACTGCAAGACAGTCCGAAACAAAAAACCCGAACGATATGGCTTCAGGTTTAAAGCCCCAATCAATGTCACACTAATCAACTTTATTGTTCTTCGCCCCGTCTCCAAGAGACACACAACCAGAAACTGAACCAGTTTTCCCGTGTACTTTGTTTTGATTTCCTTTCTAAAATAAAGTGAATATAATCGACAAGAAGTGAGTGAGAAAACACTTTCAAGCGCCAGTACCATTCCGAAGGTCACGACTCCGCCGCACCGCCGCCGCCGTCACGGATCACATTTGAACGCAGAACAGTTGGCTCAAGAATGCGCAGACACACCCTGCAATACGTCAATTCGAGAAGTAAGTAGGAAAAAAAAACTCACCAAGAAGTAGCCCACAAGCGGAGCTGTGGCTCGGAGTCGAGATAACTCTTAATTTCGGACGCAGAAATCGAAAACATACCGGTTGTGGCCGGAGAAGTGGGCTATGCCCAATCGCGGCGAGATATTTTCGGGACACATCTTGAGTTTCCCCCGCTGTGTGCGCCACATGAAACGCACGCCGCTGCACCTGTGCGCGCAAGGAAAGTTGTTTGCAGCTCAGCAGCGGAGCACCTCAAATTCCGATGACCCAAATGCTGTCGCAAAGCCAGAATTTACGATTCGAAAGTTTCGATATCTCAGATCGAATTATTTGAGAGATGCTGGATATGGCACAGTATTCCCGTTTTTCCGGTTCTTGGCGTGAATGCCAAGCGCGCGGCACCTTGTACGGCAGCGTTGTAATGCGAATAATAGCAATTCGACACGATGGCAATTAAGCTAAGTCGTGTCAAGCAGAACTGGTCATTCCCTACCAGCTGCGGCAGCATCACTTCGTCCAAGAGAGATCATAAATAATTTTCGGTTTGTTTCGTGCGGCGAACATGAGCGGCTTTAAGTGTGTCTGACCTTCAAGAGCGCTGCTACGCCACAACCTTCAATTTGCCAATAAATGCTGTGAGCTGTGATTTTATCTGATGCTCGCCAGCGTCGACGTCGATGTTTACACTCGAACATCTTTGCGGTTGAGCGACCGTAATTGGCGACTTCATTTTTGAGTGTGACACCATTCGAGCAGATGCTGCTCGGCAGCGGTGTGTGCCTGGTGTAAACTTGAACTCGACAGAATTCCTGAAATGAGGAAAATGCAGTACAGCATCGAAGGTTGGCGTGTTTTTTGTATTAGACTTAATGACTTATGTCGTGTTTGGAATTTCAGGTACGTGTTGACTTTGATGACTTAACAATTCTTTCTGTTCTGAAAAGTGTTGATGCAAGTTTGATTGATCTGAGGGCTCAATTGATCTTGCTTGGATCAATTCTCAATCATGGGCTGCACCAGTACCAGCCACAACAAGGCGGTGAAGATAGTCAAAGCTACCGCTTATTAGCTTCTTCCGTTTTGGTTTCGAGTGGAAAACATGTAAATGTTCTTGCGGTAGCAAAGTCCTTTAAGTGAGTAGAGTAAGTCAGAAGTTGTGACCTTAATCTTTTCCTTTTTGTAATTTCAACGACAGAACTTTCGAACTGTGGACTGCAATCAGAGCTCTTCAACATCCGTTCTACAATGCTCGATGCAACGTGAATATGGAATGTTCAAACAAATTGTGTTTGCTTACACACTTTCAACACCCCTTCAACACTTGCATGCCATTTGCTTACATCAATCAGCGACGCATTAATTACTTTTCTGACTAAAGTTCGCCCAACTAATAGGCGGAATAACTGCTTTAAGTGATGCTATTATGTCATGCAAAGATGACGTCGCTTTGATGTATTTCTGAGTTCTCTCTTCTATTGCTTACGAAGTCGTATATTCCAAGAGTTTCTGTTAAGGTCATAATATCTCATCACCCCTGTCACATTCACCAGAACGAGTGCTTGAAGTTCGTTTAGAATATGTAGAATTATTTGAAATTTATCCAAATACTGTGCAGTATGACAATCCACAGAATGTGAAAAAATTTACAGACTGTGAAAAAAAAACTCACAGACTGTGAAAAAAAACTCACAGACTGTGAAAAAAAATCAGAGACGGTGAAAAAAATTCACAGACTGAAAAAAAAATCACAGAAACGGTTCACAACATCGACAACAAAATGTTTTGCTAGAGGAAAACAATGTTTAATTTGCCCAACAATTGAATTCTAATAAAGAAAAGAATACTTTTTCAGCAGCATTCCTTCCTATATCTGCCACTGTTAACACCTAAGACAAGCGAGGCTAAGATCCCTAAGAGAGTTATATTTTGACGAGCTCAAAAATATTCTTAACACACCTTTGAGTTCTACTAACCAAATTTCTAAATTAAAAGTCTTACAAAATCGTATGGTTTTTTTTTTTGAAAAAGATAGGTCTGACATAACCACCAAATCCTATCGAAAAAACGTGTTCTCACACTGTCTTCAGAATATCTATCATCCATCACAATTAGTGACTTTTGAACGATGTCTTATTCATAGAATCAAAGAAAACGTTTACCACCATCTTGATAAAGTTCTTCTCTTTATGATTATTTAGTGTCTTCTTATGCACCCCTCATCTGTCAGCTGTATAGTCATGTTATAGGTAACATATGCAAATGTAAAACCCTTTTTAATAGCTTTCCTACCTTTGCTGTTTATGGCCATAATAAGCCATACATTTAAGTCTTACAGTTGCATTATAGAGACAAATGAACAGTAACCAAGAACTTCGAAAATGTAAATGCAAAAATGCCGCAGTCATCAAAATTTTTAAATCCTGCGTAGTCACATGAAGAATATTTAAGTTGGGGTCACAATACCAAAATTAAAAATCCTGAAAAACATATACATATCTTGAAACAAAAATCAAATAACTAATTTGTCAATGGAAGGCCATGCCTTTTGGATTTGTAATATACAAAAATTTAATACAATTTTTTTCCATACAGTGGTCGCCGTGGCGTAGGGGTAAGTGCGTCGACCGCCGGGCAGAAAGTCTAGGTTCCCGGACAGGACACCTTGCATTTTTTTCACGGCACCACCTCTTTCGAGTTGCTGACAACACTCAAAGAGTTTCAATTGTCTATGAAAAGCTTCTCAAATCTCGTCGTTCGAAATTGGCGTGAGTAGCACGCACAACAGGAGTAGTTGTTGTAAAAGCTAGGCTCTGGTCCCTTGTGGGCTGTAGTGCCACTCAATTATTATTATTATGGTACTAAGATTTGTAAATTACAATATTTATGATTTATGGTTTCTGGTCATTCGGAAACCTACCCTAAGAGTCTGATTTCAAATGTCAGTTGAATTGATTTTGTTACAAAGTTATTATTGACGAGTTAAAAACTGGGTGCGAATATTTTTTCTTCTCTAGATGTCCACTTGTCATTTGTCAATTGTCACGCGTCTTTAAATATTTAACTTATGCAAATTTGCCCTACTTTCATGCTTCGACATTCTAAAAAGACTCATAAAACTAATAATTAGACGAATAAAATAACGTCAATGACACTTGTCAAATGTTACTTTAGTCACAGGATACTTAAACAAACTAATTAACGGTAACCCAAATAGAATAAATCTTTTATTTTTTCACTTTAAGACTTTAAAAGCTCACAAAAAAAACAATGCCACCAGTGCATCATCAACTCTTCAATTTCTTGACCTGACCCAATTCTCCGCCGACTTTCGTGCTCAACACTCTGTGATAAAGTGCAATTATGCCTTAATTAAGACTTTAATCGCCGTCTAAATAATCAAAGTAAATTAGGTCATTTCCATGAAACCACAGGCGTTGCAAAAAACAAACTAGCAGAAACCACTTAAAATTGATAAATATTTCTGTTCATCTGCAGAGATTTTCTCTAAATTCTCACAGACCATCGTGCGCTATAATAATTCATCTGGAAATGGTTCATTCTACAGAACTCGGATCCGGATTAAGCCAGAGCGCGTCGTAAACTCGTTTACGTTCAAACATTTCGAGAGGAAAAATTGGATCAAACCACTTTTATTTTTGCACGCAAACCACATCAAAATTCCTCCAATTCAATTTTGCACCGCTGCGCTGGTTCGAGAACAGCCATCGGCGTGGATGAAAAAAAGACAGAACAACTGAAATTCAGCAAAAGTGGTTGACTGACAGCTGCTGTCGCTTTCCTTTCTGACCTGTTCGCGTGCGCGTGTATGCGGGGCGACTTTTCAGCGGAGCGCCATCACTGTACTGCCCGCTTAATGTGACATAAAACGAACGAGCGACACCTGACACGGGGGACCTTGCAAGGTTCCGAAGACCTGTTCACTTTTGGGAGACTTAAAAATACTTCTCTTTCCCGGGTTCTTGTGTTCTAAGAACAACAACTGACCTTTGACGCAGTTCACTCTTGACTTTTTCTTTATTATGCTGCTGACCTTTCAAAGTGTTTCTCTCTTATTTTTTGCAATGCACAAATAAAGTTTTGGATTTTTTTTTCCGAAGAGAAACTAATAAATAAATGCCAATGCCAAGGCGGTAGTGGCAGCGGCGGCGGCGGTGTCGGGGACAAAGACAGCGGATTTGTGGTAACTTTCGAAATGTCAATGATGAGATGCGGTCTCGATCGTCGACGGTGATTCACAGTCGCTTGGTTTGGGCTTTTTCACATGTCACCGCTTTGACGTACAACTGCCAAAGAAGGCGAGGAAGTTGTTGTCCATGGTGAATGTTGCTTTCGGATCAGACGACGCCAACACAAATGGTTTTCTCCCACGAATTAAGTGTTTTTTGACATGATGATGGGCACTAAATAAATTTTTGACATTTAACTGTTTTCATCTTTCCCCTGTGAGCTGGCCATTGTCTGAAGAAGACCGGGAAAGCAATAAAATCATGAGAGAGTTTCTTTTTTTTGCGGATAAGAAGTCAAAAAAGTGTCAGGGGAGAACAATTGAAAAGGAAGAGTGAAATATTTTCCATAACAATGGTCAGTTTGCTGCAAAAAATAAAATAAGAAAAAAGAAAAATCACAAAAATGTGAAAGGGTTTCGGTGTAACAATGCGCTAAGGTCAGCGGAACACATTTGAGTTGTGCTGTCAATTTCGAGATGCAGTCAATTTGTTTGACAGGCATGTCGATTGCCCACAATGGTGGGAACCTTGAAAACGTTTTGGCGAATATTTTACTTTTGGTACGGCACTCTTGGCGAGTGTAGCGAATTCGAATTGCTGCGCTGGACGTGTGTTCGCTCCACGATGATTCAGTCCAGCTGCTGAATAAATCAACGGTTTTTGTCATGCACAAAACTGATGGGACGAGTGTCAAAATGGAGATAAGCTAAATTTATAGCTGGGTACTTTACCGCCGGTTGGTGGTGAAAATCGTTAGAAAGTGTTTTGATTTTCATCAAATCCCTGACGGAAGACTGACGACGCATTTCGCAAGTGGTGATTGTGATTCAATCGGTCGCGCTCACTGAGTTCAATGGGCGCCGTGACCTTGGACTTGTGTTCAAATCAGAGGCAATTTTTGATGGATCATCAAGTTTTAAGATGCTTTATGACAGGTGGTAGACAGCGAAATAGTTTATTACTTGAATAATGAAATAAACATGCTACGGCTTGTCTTTACGAGTTCATCGAACGATTTTATTGATATTGAAGGCTGCAAATTTCAACATCGATTGATGAGAATACATGTTTATTTGGGGTATCAAATGGGTTTATGATGAATACTGTGATATTTGACTTGATATTTTGAAGTAAATTTTAATCACAAAATATTTGTTTTTCTCATTTCAGGTGACGCAAGCCAGGATTGTTTTTGTAAGTATGTTTTTGATGTGCAAATTTTTGATAAAAGAAAACAAGTTTTAGATCTTTTGATCTTTTGAATGTTTGGCATATACATACAAGTTATTAGTCAAATTTGTGTGATTGGTGCTGCTTATTTCATGTTTCTAAAGTTTGGTCTCTACGTCTTACCAACAAGACCCGGGCATTGAAGCTGTCCGAGGTAAAGGAACACTTTGTATGTGCATGGTGGGCCAGATTGTTTTCATTAAAAAAATATATTCAGTATGTAAAGCTAGTGTGTGCAAATAAATAACTGATTCAATGATTGAGACTGTTTATTCTGAAATTTCTGGGTGAAGAAAGTAAAAACTTACTGGAATACTTCTAAGATTGACACAATGTACTAGGAGAGGCAGTTCTTATGTCCTAGCAACGCATGCATGAATGCGTTAAAATTTCTTGTTGAGCTAGTTTGCAGAGAAAGATAATGAAACACAACTCAGATCTTAGAGCTGTTGAAAGCATATTGAAAAATAAAACTGTTTACTATTTTTGTTTCAGGGATCTTGAAAAATGGTTTTATATTCTTGAAGAATTTTCTTGATATTTAAGGCGGTCAAAGTTATAAGTATAAGCAGTATAAGCATTTAAACCCTGTCTCATTTTTTTTTGGATTTCATATGACATTTCATAAGTAGTTGTGAAGGAACCCTGACATTCAGTTTTTTGAAAATTTAAAAATGTGTTCATTTCCCACTGAATCTTAGTTTCCCTTAGTTCAACTTTTTAACTGAAAATACTATTTTCGACTAAATTCAGAATCACCACGGCTCAAAATTCGTATGCAATTCCCACAAATTCTGCAGACTTGTTGATTTTGTTATTTATTCTAATGAGACTCTTTTGACTTCTTCTCATAAATTTAGGCCATTTCAGGGTGAATTTCAATTGGCTTTGGCACAAAACATTTCGAAATTAGGCAAAAATCAGTAACATCTGGGGGAATTTTCTGATTTCAAGAGATAACCTTTTCATATATAATATTTTAGACAAATTTTACATAAATTTTCCTTAAAGTTCTTAAATTTCCCCTTAAACCCTACATTTCGGAAACTTTTCAAAACACAGCCACCACCCATATTGGTGGAATCTTTTCCACACCTGTTTTCGTCCTTTAGACCAACTGGCACGAACTCTTGAGTCGACTTTGGCACCCTTCATTTCGATCACTTGATTAAGTTCACCTAAAGCCAATAATGACAATTTGTTACCTATTCCAATGGATCTCCCGTCACATTTCTTATTTAAGACAGTTTCCAGGCGCAATAGAATATTTTTGAACCGATTTTAACAACATTTATCCCGAAAGCTTTTCAAAATTCACCAGAAGCATGTAAAATTTATTAATTTGTGGCGCCAATCGACGGAATCTTCAGTATGTTTCTAACGCCAATCATATTGAAATTGGCTTTCACTACCTATGCTTCGAAAACTTGGTGAGATCGAAATAAATGCGATATTTAGGAGCTAAGAAGATTCTAGTGCTAGTGTGTTTTAATTTTTTTGTGACCCCCCATGTTGCAAGATAAGATTCAATCAAACTCATAAAATTCTATAATTTCATCAAACAATCCAAAGTAATCACCTTCCCATCGGATGACGGTATTTTTTAAATACTCCTATTCCTGGTAACGGCACCTCAAACCCACACCGAAGCAATCGAAACTCCAAGTGACCGCATCAAACCCACACTGAAGCAATCGAAACTCCAAATGACCGGAGGAACCATTTCACATCCGGATTACTTAATTCATGGCCTATTTATCAAAAATTGCGCATGACGCCTTTGCTGTCCGTCAGCAAAGCAAACCGCCCGCAGTACCAACCGAAGTACCACTTTAAATGTTTCTAAGCCACTCCTAACTTATGCTACCAAGCAATTTCAATCCGCCTGCGGTCAAACAGATCTTCGAAAATCTATTTCCCCACTTGGGAGCCAACCGAAGACACCTCACCGCAAAGAATCTTCTGCCTATTCATCTGAGCCGTCATGTGTGTGTGTGTGTGCCATCCGCTGCCTCAATTTATGCCAAAAGAAAACCAAAAGACAGAAAGAATCGTTTGACCGTCGTCGCTGGTAAGATGGCGACTGCAAGGCGAAATCTGAACTTTCAGTCGAACAAGCTGTTCGACATCTCCATATCGTCGTGCTGGCCGTCGTCGTCGCCGTCGTTGGTAGTCGTCCGCTGATTGGTTTGGCGACCAAGAATGAGGGAATACTTTTCGTGTGGCTCACCGCTTGTGCGCATCTCCCCGGCGATGCTCGTGCAGTGAAAGTTGTATCTCCCCGATAAGTGGCTTGCCATCTAACACTCGTCGGGTGTCTTTTTCTTCTCAATTAGCCGATTTTAAGAGTTTTCGTTTTGCCAGAGGTGCCATTCGCGCCTATTATTATGCCTTCGATGGGTTAGTTGTTTTTGCCTCTCAAAAGTTATTGTCAATTTGCATACAGCTCGAGTAATGATATGTGTGTGCGTTGAGCTAGAAGCCTGGTGGGGCCAACAAACCCACAAAGTTTCGCAACGTTCGCATGGCGCGAGTGGGTTAGGCTTTCGATTTTTTTTATATTGTTGCTTCTCCGCTGTTTCGTTTTGATTTTCAATACATCTGCTGAACACATATACACACCATACGCGCGACGCAGGACTACGCGTCGTGGCCGACCATGCAACGCTTCACGACCGCGACGATCGACGCTCATGTGCTAAATAGTGAGAGGTGGCTGATTTGATGTTGAAAATATTTGCTTCACGTTTGCGTGGAATTTGTTTGTTGACATTAAACCTGTGCACTGTTCGGTGGCGCGGCCGCCGCGCTGTATGTGGCAGTGTGGCGTCAACCGCAGCGCAGGCCGTTCGAGGCTGACGTCTCAGTGACACATTGGATTGGGGTGTTTATTTTCGCAAAAATTTTGCTTTGGCATACGCTTTGCTTTCTAATGCGAACGCGACTAGACATGTGTGTGCGTTTTAAAGAAATCAACGCATGACAACACACGCAGGAGCGCTAAGCAGGAGAAAAGTGAAATTTTAACGATTTTTTCTTAATTTTTGTGGAGCACCGCTAATGGGTTGGGTATTACGGATTTGTTGGCACTTGGAAATTGATCGGCTTCAGAGGGTGATTAACACTTTTAGTGACAGCAAGAGGCGGCCGGCGAACCAGTTGGTCAGAGTTTGGAGAGAGCTGATGACTACTCTGTGGGACTGTGGGTTTAACGATCATCGAATGATTTCATTGGCGTTTGCATGTATTTACATAGTCCAGCTGGAAAGAGGAGGAATGTCACTCGCTTCACGATCGATTGTTTGCATTAAAGAAGGCATCCAAGTCAATAAACAATTAGAAGGTTGTTCATAATTTTCGCTCAATGGTGTGTGCTAATAAATATCTCTGATTGTCGACTGTCGTGTAATCGTTTCGCAATTGCTATGATTTTACGCGGGAATGTGTCAGGTCAAGTGGATTATGCAAAGAAGTAGGAACACACGAATTTCTAGATGATCGAAATTTTGAATTTTGAGAACTATGATGTGAGACTCTCCCCTTTTCCGATTATCAGTGTGATATGTTGGCTTACGTCTTCATATCGATGGACGATCTTCGAACATGATGTTTCCTTTGTAGAGACTATTTATTGCAGTTTATTGAATAAATTGTAATATGCAGTACACGCGTTACTAAAAGCGGATGAGGAAGCCCTTAGGGTTTTCGAGAGAAAAGTGCGATTTTTGGTTCTCTTTGCGTTGGTGGCATCTGGAGGAGAAGATTTAACGACGAACTCTATAGGCTGTACAGCGACATGCGCCTGATCAAGCGTCTTCTGATACAACGCTTAAGATGGCTGGGCAATGTAAAGCGTATAAACACCACTGCTCCGGCCTGAAAATTCTTCGAATCTGTTGTTGGGACATCGCAACAGAGGGCGGCCTAGGCTCAGGTGGCGCACATAAATGGAGAAGGACCTCCACCAACTTGGAGTGCGCAGCTGGAGGCAGCTAGCGAAAGATCGTTCTGGCAGGAGAGGCATGTGGGCTGAGGCCCAAGTCCACTCCGGACTGTAGCACATACAGTAGACTCTCGAAAACGTTAAGTGTAACCAAATGGTTAGTGTGAGCAGCAGATAACGTGAAAAGTTTTTTGTTCATTGGAAAGCTGAAAAATGTAGTTCTTTGAGACATTTTAATTGTCCAGTATAGTGCGGGAATTCAATGTCATCCATGGTGACAGGACATTCAAGGACTGGATTCATAACTCGCGTGTACCGCTAGTGTGAATGCAGGCAAAAAAGTGGAATGCTTTAAGACTTCGATGCTAAACCTGTTTTAGGTAAGATCGTGTATGAGAAGTTTGGGTCTGCTAGGGAAAGTAATTTCGCTATTATATAACGCATCCTCGGATCCCCCAGTATGTGCGCTAATTACAGATATTCACTGTAGTGTACAGTATCCAAATGTGACGCTACTGATCTAACCCATGGATCAAAATACGATCAGAATGAAAAAGCTTTACTATAGAATAAATCTGTTAGCCACAATTTTAGCGGAAGAGGTGGACCTTATACTTCTGAGGTATAAGGTCCAGTCTGGCTTGTGTCCAGTCCAGTCTACTGTATCTTCAATTGAACTACTTACGGAGTTTTTTTCCTATTGTGTTTAATGCCCACTGTTTTTTGTTTGACCAGCATCTGTCATTTCTAGTCAATTACCATTTCCTGTATCGTTATGTCAAAGTATGAATTAGTAAAGGATAAGAGTACGATTTTGGACCCTAAAAGTCGCACATTTTAAACACACAGTGTACAAAAAAATCTCTGTACCGTACAAGTGTACAACCGATAGCTTCTCATTGAATTGACCACATTTCGTCATACAAACTAAAAAAGACTAAACAATCGAAACAAACTTGTGTTATTCAAAACATTACCAAATGGACGGCGTTATCAATAAAGGGCGTCAGAGAAGAAAGTCGGCATCCTGTTTGTTCCGCAAGTTCGTGTGCACAAAAATTCTTGTATTTTCTTGCAGAAGAATTTGTCCTTCGATATGGTAAGGATCTTCCCCACTCTACTTCCGACAATTAAAAATTATTTTGCACGTTCGTCCTTCTCACTATTGTCTGTGTTTTTGCATACAACCTTGCTTTCACACAAGTTTTTACCGGCGACTTGGTTCTCACCCAGAATGCCTCTCTACCTTGTTGTCATTGCTACTTCTAAGTGCCAGCTTAAAGCAGCAAGTCCTCTGTTTATTTTGCTACCCTTAAGGCTGGGACCGTGTTGTCTATGAGCCATTTGAAGTCTGCATATCTGCAACCGCTTGAGACGGCGCATATCGCCCTACAATCTGTAGAGTTCATCGTTGAAAACATAATGTCGACGCAAACATTAGAAAAAATTGCATGCAAAACAATTCTTTCGAAGGACACAGGCCATCGCTTACCCGCTTCCAATAGCGTCTATGTCTCTGATTCGTAAGATGATCGAAGTTTTAAACAAAGACAACCAGCTCACCAACTGACTCCTAGCCAATCAGCTAATAAGGAATGAGCAGTATTTGTCCACTGCTATTGTCAAAGTTCAATGTAAAACCTCTTTTGAATATTGAGTCTCCCAAGACTGAAAGAATTTTAGTCTAAAACCCAAATCAACCTTCTCTTAAGAGTACAGTGGGTCCAATCAGACAATCCAAGTCAGCCGAACAACCATTTTCCAGCCCACCTATGGCAGAGTGATGATTGATTGCAAAACAAAACGGCATCATCCACTCAGACTTCTATTCTGTGCTAACAGAAAATCTCCGCCTAGTAATTAACGGTCGCGGCAAATCACCCAACCACCGCTACAGTATGCCCCAGCATTCCTGTCTCTCTGATTGCCACTAATGCCAACTCAACTTCGGCCGGTGCTAATGCCACTCAGGTATTGAATGTTCTTCCCACTTTCCGTGCACCGCTTAACGCCCACTTTATCATAGACTCTGATGTTTACTGTTTCTAGCCCATAAAGAATCCACTTAAACCCGTACGACTTCCTCATTATCAAACTTTATCTTCTTCATTACGCGATATGTTCTTAATAATTTTCCCCGCGTGCACGCCGACCGAAACGCGCAGCAAACTGCAATCCAATTCGAACTCACTTCGGAGTCCGCTTCACGAAATCGCAATTCCATGTGTGCAATGCGTGCCTACAGCCGACGGCTGCCCGAGTCGGAGGCTCCTTGCGCAAGCACTCGCCCCATCTATAAACCGAGGTTCAGGAAATCGTTTTCATCATCACCACTGTCTTCGACTGTGCAGCACCATAACGCCGCGCGTCGTCGTTAGGAGTTGCGCTGAGCACAGCCAAATGAGGAAGACTCCGGAGATGGAGTAAAAGTTGAACTACTTCCAGCGGAGCTGTGTCCAGCGCTCTGTTCACTTAATCCGCGCTAAGCGCTGCGCGGTTGGATGAAGAAATGGCAAACACGCAGCGGTCGACTGCAGGTTGTCTGATGTTGGATGTTCTTAATCACTGCCGAAGTTGCACAGCTCACGTCTCTGGCGGCTGTGGCGGCGCATCTCTTACGTAGAATGAAGTCGTTCCCACTGGAACCGCGAGTGCTTTGCGCCTTCCAAACCACTATGCATTAGATTGCCGAAGGGCGTTCGTCTGTGGAACAAAACAGTTTCTGCTGACACCTTGAGTGATTGGCTGTGCGTGGCGGCGGGCAGTGATTTCAAAATTACCATTCGCTGTTCGTTGAACCTGGCCGCCAAGAGGCTGTCGCGCCAAATTGGGTTACCCGCCACCACCACGCCATTGTCTGTTCGGAGTTTATGGAATCCCACTATCGACAGCAACGTCACCGAGTTGTTGAGTAAAAGTGTCTGCAGGCATCTGTGAATGTCAGCGACAAACGACTCCTGGGACCGGCTGACTGTCCTTAGCATGTGAGCCTCTTCGTTGACCAAAAAACGTCACACATAATTAAGATCGCTTTCTAAAGAGAAACATGCCGCCGCCGCAGCACCGTGCGTAGCCGAAGCGACTTGAGCTAATGACAGATCAGTGAGGTTTCCCGTCTCCTTTCTTTTGACCGCCAACGTGTGTGTGGACACAAGCGCGTAATGATCATGAAATGGAAAATTGGAATTGGAGAAAGAAAGAAAAAACAGAAAAAAACTGCGCGACATACAAGAGAAAAAATGGCAGCACACCAGACCGGTGTGTAATCTGTAATTGATTTGAGATTATAAAACACGCTGCAGATAAAAATTTCTTTCAGCGATACAAATTTCGAAATCAATCGCACGGAGAGCGTGTGTGTGTGTGTGCGTTAATGATTGTGCGTACTTGAAGAGAAAGGCTACGCAGCGTCAGCATGGGTAGTTCATTACGAAATAGATGCCATTTTCTGAGCGAGTTGGGGAGGCAATTAAATTGATCTGACAACATTTTTTGACAAGCAGCACATTTTTTTGCCGCTTGCTGTTGCAGTAATAAATGTTCAATCACTTAATTATGCCTTTAAGAGGCGAAGGTAGTAATGAAGAAATGGCAGAAAATGGTCATTTGTGTGTAAACAGGATCTAAGACAGAGATGATAAAACTCGAACTTCTTTTTTCCACTCATATGCACTTTCGTAAAACTTAGATTTAATTTCTCATCAACCAAAACAATCAAAGGACACCAGGATGACCTGGAAAGCTTGTAAAAACGGTCATTTGTTAAGTTCGGAGAAACGTTTTCTAGCCGTACAACTTGAATATGGAGGGATTCACCCATCTTCATCTTACTAAACCCGACAAGTATTCAAGATTTGTGGGTGCACTGATACTCTCTTTTGCCTTGTGAATCCTTTTAAAATGACTTATTTGTTTTGTAAGGGATGGACGCATAAATGGCGCGCTTGTCGCTGTCAATTTCACCAGTTCTGTTCGTGGGGAAAGTTTTACGGTTTCCGGTCCTTCACGAGTTGATGATATCTGGAGGAGAAGATTCAAGGACGAACTCTATAGTCTGTACGGCGGCATTGCCTAGTCAAGCGCCGACGAATAAAACCGAACACACGGATTGAGAAGAGTCCTCCATCGCGATGAGCCTTTGAGTTCGATCCATGTGCACAATGTTACAGAGGACGTCTTCATCTGAGCTGACTAAAGCCAGACAGTGGTGGAGTCCCAGGTCCATCTGGACTGTAATGCCACCCAAAGGAGAAGACAAAATAGTTTTAAAAAACAAATAATTCTTGAACATAACATACATTTGGCAACTGTAGTATTGCAGATTCCAGGACTAAAAACACAGAATCTCTGGGTGGAGAAACATCACAAGTACATAGGCATGTGCCAACCGAAACTGCTATTTTTTGTTCTAGCTGCTTGTCTCCCTTTGTAACGAAAGCGGCCAACTTTAGCACATTTCACAAACATTAAGCGATGTGATGATGATGTTCTTTTTCTTATGGAACTTCGAACTGTACCTATGAGTCGCAATCAGGCGAGTTCCGATATATCCAAGACTACTGTTCAAGTTCTTCCAGATATTAGCAGCAAAGTTTCGCATTGTGTATATAACTTCATTCGTGTGGTTTTGTTTTTCAGAATTTAAACGTTTATTTAAGAAAAACATGTGCAATAAAATTATTTAAAGTATTGCCCATCTGATGCTATGACGTTTTATTGGCAATTTGTGGATCCCATTCCAAAAGAACTAAGCCGACTTGGCAGCCGAGAATGAATCTAGCCAATTTTTGATATTTTGCTCTGATGTGATCCGTATTTCAGTGAGGGCGTTCTGCATCGACCGAAACAAATGGTAGTCAGAAGGAGCAAGGTCTATAGCTCTTTGTGGACTGTACCGCCACTAACTTCTACTAAACTAAATATTAGCTCACTGTCGACGAATGTACTTTTTATTTCTTATAAGTCTAGTTCACGATAGTGATGTAGGGTGCTTTTAAGTCATATACCGCAGTTTTAAGAAGATTAACCAATGCCCATCAAATATAGTCCACTGCATGTCCTACTTTGAACAGCCCTTTGTAAACATGACTTCATAATCTGCCAGCCACTTTGAGAATAGAATTGTTTAAAATTCGTCTCAGCTCATCAAGACAGGCCAACGTACCACGTGCACACCGTTGAAAACTATGATTCGGTTTATTTAAATAAAACGCCTAAAAGTATCAAATTACAGTCAACACAACATTCAAAATAATCCGATGATTGATGGAGTATCCAATTTCATAGAAATTTACATTTTTGTTTCAATCACCATTTTGAGTCATCACCCATTCACAATGAACTGTCAAAAAAGAGGGGGAAAACACATTCATCACAATGACGATTTTTGTTAAATTTTTTAATTTTCAATTTTTTTCTTTGCAAATTCTCTCGTTTTCCCATCACACGTTTTCTCCCTACCTCCACTCAATGGGGGGAGAAAATAAAATGAAAGTTTTTACGTATTTTCTGCAACATTCAAATAACAACCAACCAGAAGCGGAAGTCGTAAAACACCAGTCTTTCCAAAGACAAACGTCACTTTGCAACAAGTTGACACGCAAACGATGCCCGCGACATTTCCGATAGTACCTTATGCGGGAAAATACCATGCACAAGAGATAACGGCCCAGCCGAAACTGGCCTAATGCCGCCTGCCGCGTTCGCTTATATCATCTCCTAAAACTGGGTTAATGCATAGTCCAGATGGGCGCATCGACTGAAGTTAATTGATTTATTGGATAGACAGTGTCAGTGAAACGGTTCCGAATCAAACGGTTAACCTGTGGATTAGGCCTTCTGGGTCAGGTGCCGTTGCTTATGGACACGTTTGTTAAATGCTGTGCCATTAAATGTGTGACAGAACCTTTATTGACACACATGACATAAGTTTGAAAATTTTTTTTTTCATTTTGATATCCAAGACAGAAGCGCCAGTGAAATAGGTGAAATAGACCACTAGTCCCCACTCACTACAAAATAGGCGCATACCAAAGCCGAATTAATTATTCATGAGAAGGCAAGTCGGCCAAATTGAACGCTGAAGCAAGCCCACAATGCCAACAAAACAATCATGAAAGTCCAAGCCGTTCTCTCTCCGTTGAACGACAACGGTGCCGATGTACAGACTTCTTGCGGGTGATAAACACAAATACGGCCATATGCGCGAACGTGTCTGCGGTGCAAGTCTGAGCGGAGGCCTTGCTTGGCACAGGAATCCATTTCGAAACGCTCATACGTTCCATTCGAATTAGCCAAACCAACAGATGTCAACCGAAAAGAGAGACATTTGCGCAGTTTTTTTTTTCTTGGCTTTGTTTCTGCTTCTGTGATGCAATTGTCATTATTTTGGTTTTGTTTCTGCGGCATTTGCAATCTAACTTGAATTTGGTTAAAAATCAACGCACACTAGATATCACGGAAAAGTGTGAAACAGACGTGATTGTGTCTGCACCATATGCGGGTCAAGGACGAGACACTCATCAAAGATTGCAAGTGCTTCACATAAGTTCAATGTCATCTAAAGCGAGGCGGGGCAGCGGCTGTGGCAATAATGTGTGAACTCCGGTAATGATGATGAACGTGGCGATTAGCCGTGGACAGGTGCCCAGCGACTGAAGACACAATGGGCGAGACGAATTTGTTAATTAAGGTTGTGCGGCGGGAAGATCTTGTTGGGCAATCAAACACAATACTGCTTGGAGACGTCACTTTGATGTTCGAAATTTGAAGCTTAGGTGGTGGGTCCTTTATTTTAAGACTTGTCTTCATAAATCTGCTTGTAGCACGATTTGCATTCCTCTTTATTTTTCTGCAAATAACTTTTATTTTGGTTTCCAATTTTTATTGATTTCAGTAACTGCGCCATGTAGCCTGTTTTATTGACAGCTGAGTAATAAAATTTACTGCGCTTTTCGAAGCCCCATAAATCTAACCTCTCACGTCGCAAAAAAAAATCAATAAAACACCGCTGCTTCAAGCATACGTCAGCTTGCATACCTTTCTCAATAGTTTTGGCCAATTTACAACTTCAAACGCAAACATACTTGACCATCCTCGTGCAGCCGATTACTTGACTGACTGTCTCGGGTTCAAAAACGGGGGCTAGGCAAAAACTTCTCAACAATTTTATCTCGCGGAACTAAATCTCGTATTTTGGTCGATGAAACTCATAAAAGTGTAGGCCCGCAATTCGTATGAGAACCGTGGCGCACGCAACGCTTGTTGGTTGCTGATGAAGCTGAGTCTGACGCAGAGGATGGATCTTTAATTGCCAGAGTTCTTTTTATTGGGCGGTAGGCACAATTATGCTTAAGTACTCTGTTCCGCTACAGTGCCTTCGAGATCCGTGAACCTCGATTTGGTTTTGTTTTTAGCATTCTTTTGGCCTAAATCTGTTTGTTTTTTGTGGTTATTTGGAGCAGCTGAAATTGGGTAAATGAGGTGATGCTGATTAGAGCTTGTTTTGGATTTGCCCTTAAGAGAACGTTTACGGTGAAACGAATCCGTGTTGCGATGTGAATCGCTTTACTAGCAAGAGAGATATGGTGAAAGACAAATACAGAAATAGCTTCAAACTTGGAGAATATACAGTTGAAAATAATGTTAATAGTATGGGACCAAATTAAAGGATATCAGTAGACCCGTCTCTCTTGATCCTAAATGGAATTTACCACAAAAAGGTATTGGTTTGGCTTTTTAAGGTTGAGATGCAGGAAGGTTGTTTCTTTTTAAAAATTTAATAAAATGTATAAACTTATTTTTTTAACATGTATAATGGCGTTATTAATGGAAACAAATATTAATGAGTTACAAAATACAAAGTCGCTTAGGTGGCTGCTTCTGTTGACGTGGGAGTAGCTGTCACTCCACTTTTCCAAGCTCTTGTTGGCGGATTCAAGCTATAGCTGTCAGATTGATTGGCCTTAGGTGCTTGAATTGTTTTTGATGCCCCACCAAAAAGATCAAATCGCAGTTCTAAGGTTGTCAATTGGCATCGCTTAGACAGCTAATAACGCCATTTAGGAATTTGGGGCATAAGAAATCATTTGTGGTCTGGCCTATGTGGCAAAGCACGACATCCGGCATGAACCAGTCATCAAAATTCATATCTTTAATTTCTATTTCTATTTCTAAATAGTAGGCAACGTTCTCATTTTCGACAGATATGGTGCAATGATGCCACCATTCCACAGTCCTCACCAAACTGCCACTCTTTGTGTATGCATTAGTTTTTCAAACATATAGTACGGCTATCTCGAGCCTTATATGTTGTTTATTTGTGTATGCGCCTCGTCAAAAAAAGAGATTTTTCATGAAGAAATGTTGTCCAATTCAAGTTAGGCTTAAGCTGCGAAGCGGATGGTCGCATGCCTTTGATCGCCGTGTCATTTGGGCCGTGTAAACAAATGATCTGAGATCTTTGTGATGAATTCTCCTCAAGCTAGTTCGCAAAATTTTGAGATGTAGAGATCGATGATGATGTTCGTGTGATCAGTGCCACTCTTTCGATCACAGGAGGGATTAACATAGACCTTAAGCTTGGTCACCTCACTTTTCTCTCTTGTCTAACTTGACTACAACCTGTCGTAGTGGGTGCTTTATTTGGAGGGAAACCTCATATCAAAAACCCCACTTTTTAATACTCACTTTGGATGTAAGTTTTCAGTTCTCGTATTTCCCTAAGTTGTTCATGCGGTTTATTCCAAGCACTGGCAGCTGCGTCCAAAACAAAATAACAAACGACTTTTAAAAATGAATCTTAGTGCATGCTCCCTTCTATAAAAATCAGTTAGTAGGGCCAACACATGCGATCATCAATTAAGATGTCTGCGCATAAGCGAAGAAGCTTCTTAACCAACATAGTATGTCTAAACGGACATATGCCGACAGATCGTGCTAGCTGGAAGGCGTTATAGGTTGACGCTAATTTTATGATTAATACTGTGCGCAATGCGCCAGTGACAAGGTTATACAGAGACGAGCCATTGAGACCGTTCTCTGTTGTCTCAATAACTCGGATTCGAGAACTTTTCTGGTCGAGGCGGTGGTGTCCATACGCTCTACATGTATGTTCCAATAAACAGACTCGAGTCTATAATCCAAGCATTGTCAGACTACAGCCTACATGCTCACCCATCGTCCTTTAGCAGGTCACTACTTGTAAAAAATTATTTTTCTTGAATTTGTCATCTGTCTCAGTTAATTCGGCCTTTCAGACTCTAGAAAATATTTTGTGCAATTACACCTGCTTCGTTCTGTGGACATGTCATGTTGTTCTTCACAGAAAATATTCACAATTTAACTATTTCAAACAATAGAGCAATTAAACGATAAAAATACTGTTCCTTATTCGCCACTAATTTGAGTAAGAAAATACATCGTAATCGCGCAATTTTATTGACGGCTTCAAATGGAAGCAAACAAAACAAAAGGAAATTACTAGGGAAATATAATTACTCACTCAACTTGAAGAATTATTTAGAAGATTGTTACGATGAAAATTATCGTTAGAAAACGTGGGAGAAAATGTGAGATCCGGACATTTGCTTCTTAAACACTCACTTTCATTCAACAATTTGATGGCACTTTCGTCGTAAGCCATCATTTGTTTATTTTTTGTTAATGTGTAAATCATTACTGGCCTTGGTAATGCACTTGCAAAAAAAGACAGCTTCAAAATGAACAAGTACTGTTGTTGGACATTAGTGTGACCTTACCAAAAGAAAAAAAACTAGGATGTGAGTGAGAGTCACACATGTATGGCTTCGTTTTCTTTTTCAGCAGCATTTAATACATGTTCGATTATACATATCCCAAGGTCAAAGTGAATAAATAAGTATTTAGCTATAAAATATTAAAATTCCCATGCAAAAAAAAGCTAAGAATTATTAACCCATTTACGACCACTGTACTCAATTGAGTACACCTGCTTGAAGCCCCGTTACGCGAACGATAATAGATGTAACTGAGAAAAATTTGAATTTCTCAGAAACTAAGAGTGCCTCGACTATGTGTCAGTTTTAAATTAATGCACTTTTCCATTCGTGTGTGACATTGTGCATTTTTTGTATAGCTGTTCTAAAGCTGTGAAATATTCAAGGGAGTAAGTTCAATTATTATAATATTGATATGTGTTAAGTGAGATTTGATTGTTTTTTGTGATTTCTAGTAAAACTATTAATCATTTCAAAGTTCTAAAGTAGTAAATGCAAAATTGGTAAGTTCTGTCGTCAACAATGTTCAGTTATTTTTACGTGTACTCATTTGAGTACAGTGGGCACATGACTGTACAAATTATCTTTTTATAATTTTTCAGCAAAAGATGAATGAACTAGTTTTTAAGTTTTCAAAAAACTATAATGGACTGGAGGAAGCTGTAACTTCCATTTTGGAGGATGAAGAAAAGGGGGAGTATGATATGGTACTTATCCCGCCAGAGCCAAGTTATCTTACAGATGAGGAAGAAGGTGCCGATGATGACATCGAACCAGCTAACCTACCTCACGATGTTCCAGGGACAGTAGAGGTTTTCACACATACGCAAGCCTCCGGAGAAAGTGATTGGGAAAGCAGTGATGATGAAGCACTATCTTCTAAAAGACGTAAGATAGCGGGAAGTAGTCAAGGCCTTCTTAGTTGGAAGAAGTGTTCCCCTTCATACACAGCTAGTTTTTCAAGTTCAGAAGCAGTTCAGTCAAGAAGGGATCAATTGGCAACTGAGCTTAAAAACCTAAGTCCCGTACAAATTTTTGAAAAGCTGTTTGATGAAGAGGTTGTAGAACTTATAATAAGCAATACGAAGCTCTATGCTTGCCAAAACAACAGACAAGCATTCGATATAAATGTATCCCAATTGAAAGGTTTCATTGGAATACTATTGCTGACTGGATATCGCAAATTGCCACGCGAGAGATTGTATTGGTCTTTAGATGAAGATGTAAGGTCTTCATTGGTGCAGCGAACCATGTCTCGAAATGCGTTCACGGAAATAAAACGAAACATCCACTTTGTAGACAACAACGAAGCACGCACATCCAATGACAAAATGTTTAAAGTAAGGTCCTTGGCTGATCTTCTTATCAAAAAATTTAACCAGTGGAATGCTTTTCATACCGATTTGTCGATAGATGAGTCAATGATAAAGTACTTTGGCCACCATCCATGCAAACAGTTCATAAAAGGTAAACCTGTACGCTTCGGATACAAGAATTGGGCGCTAACAAGTTCCACGGGATACTGCTACAATTTTGATATTTACTGTGGCAAAGTGATTGGATCGAATATAAAAGAGCCGTTTGGTTCAAGAGTAGTAAAGTCTCTTTTAGGAAAGATCCCAGCAAATCCAGCCGAACATATTGTTTATTTCGACAATTTTTTCACCAACCACCAACTGTTAAAGGATTTGCGTGATTTAGGATATCGAGCTACGGGTACTGTTCGTTAAAACCGGACAAAAAAGTGTCCTTTAACCACAGTCAAGGATATGAAAAAGAAAAACCGAGCAGAGTTTGACTATCGATTTGACAGTGGTAACGAAGTTCTTTTCGTTCGATGGAAAGACAACAGTGTTTGCACTATGGGAACAAACTTCGACACCGTTGAACCACTCGGCAAGGTAAAGCGATGGTGTACCGGAAAAAAAGCAAAAGTTGAGCTGAATATCCCAAAATTATTTCAAAACTATAATAGAGGAATGGGCGGTGTAGACGAAATGGATCAGTCCATATCTTTGTATCGGATTGCAGTACGAGGAAAAAAATGGTGGTGGACCATATTTACTTATATGTTGGATTTAACAGTCTCTAATGCATGGAGGTTGCATGTCATATCATCAGATAATCCACAGGATCAATTGGAATTTAGAAGGAATATCACAAGATACTTACTTCGCCAATGTCAAAAGGAAACTGTTCCTAACAGACCATCATCATCAACAATACCTGGCTTGTCAACAGACAACATTGGGCATTTTGCGAAAAAATTGTCTCAGCAGCTCAGGTGTGTAATTTGCCATGCTAGAGTACGTTGGGCGTGCAAGAAGTGTGATAAAACGCTTTGCATTGAAAGGCCTTGTTTCGAAAAATACCATACTTAAGTGCCCATTGTACTCAATCGAGTACACCACTAAAACTCATGGATTGAAATCATTTTCTTCTTATTTTTTTTTCCTACTTGCTTAAAAGGTTGTATATGAACTAAAAAATAAAGTTTTCAAAATAAAAATCACTGTAATTTAACTATGAGCATTAATGGGTTAAACAAAAACATGCATTTTGAAATCCTAGACCTGGGGTGCACGGAATTTTAAGTGTAAGCATTCACGTGCTAGACACCTGTTCCTCGATTTGAAGGATATTCGATTTTGTATGCGCCATTTAAATAAAGATTGGAGAGTTCTTAAATCACAAGAGAAAACATTTTTCTTAGGTTTGTTTTCTATGAATTTTGTTTTATGTCATTTATGAGTATAAGATAGTTGAGCGTACAGTTTTAAAAGCTATTGTATTTTAAAATTACCAAATACACAGTTTTAAAAAACTTTAATCGCTTATCGTTTGAGACTGGTGGCACTATGCGTCTTATATGCAAAGTGCTCTTGCTTACATTAGCCCCTTTTTGAGACAAACTGTCAGCTGGATACGTTTGAAAATTTTATGAACGGAAGACCTGCGTAAATCTGTAACAGTCAAAAATTCTTTCTCAATGAGACTTCAAATCGTTACGCAAATCGTTTCATAACTGTAAAAGACATAAAGTGTGTGATAGACAGTTGGACATACCAAAATTGTAATTATTTCACCTGTTGAAACGAAACCATAAAGGTACATTGGGTGACACTACAGTCCATGAGAAAGGGGCACACATAACTTCTTCAACAACTGCCCGTTTTATATATGCAATTACAAAGAATAATGCTAAACGACCGACTAGGAATCCAATCTAGACCTCTTGCGTGGGATTGACGCACTGCCACGGCGGCTACATGTGGCTTTATCCAAAAAGTCGATATCACCACGCATTGCATGTTATGTGAAGATTCACATGAATTCCAGTCCACCGTCTGCAAACAACTTCTGCCCAGTTTTCAACCACTTATGTTATGACATAACAAACCTGCCAAAATTAAAAACCTGCAAAAAAAACCGCCAACCACCGCCGCAATCACCTTGTTCACACAACATTATGCAGATTCAAAGTGCCCCTCAAAGTGTTTGTCTACCCCAGCGCATAAGCCGCCACTACCGCTATGTCGTAAGAAAGCGCTTACGCAACACACCCATCGACCTCTTTGCCGTCCGCTGTGCCTTTGAATTTTTTCAATAAACCAGTTAACTCAATCACCATCGCTCAGATCCTACCGACACAGTCTCTCCTTCAAGTCGGTCTCCAATTTGCTCGAGCTCCTCCGACAGCCACCAGCTTCGAGTGACATTTTAATTGCTCGCGCTCATTGGATTATAATTAAGAGCATACCGCCAATCGACACGGTCTTACGCCTCGGATAATGGCAGGCCGTTCGGCGCAGCTTGACATCGTAATTCCACTTGTGTCTTTTGTCTGAGACACTGCACTTGGGATTATGTCATGGGAAGCGATTCGGATGATGCACGGGTGGTCAGTTTCCCGCGCGGTCGTCCGCTTGCCCAACTGACAAATGACAGACTTGGCTGCAGCTCAAACAATGGTCAACCAGATTGTGGCGGGAACTGAGTTGCGAAAATCTGTGAGCATTCTTGGCTTGGGAGACACTGTGTGCTTGTGCAACACTTTCGCAGACAAATTGTCCAGCAGATCTGCATTGTGTCATCCGGACGTCAGTTGCGACAGTTGGCAGTTGAATTGAGGTTCGCCAGCCAACCATTTGCATATGTGAATTGCAGAACTCATGCGCATGCATACGTGCTCACGTGCAGAGATGTGTCTCATTAGGGGAAAACAATGATCTTCTTGTCCCGAGTGATTTCAATGGATCTTGTCGTACCGCTAAGTCACAGCACAATGGTTATTTGCTGAAGGCTGCCGCTTAATGTGCACCTTTTCATTAGATCTAGCGGTGATAAAGCAGCCGCCGCCGAGATACCAAGCTACTCTCCGTCGCCGTGAGTGCTTTGGTCTTTCATTTATTTTTGTTTATAGTTTGTGTCTTCGTCGGGTGTACGAAGATTTTGTAATGGATCATTAAAACATTGTTTACGATTTAACGGTGAAGTGTACGGAGCATGAGACTAATTATTTTTTTTTCTTCTCTCTTCTCTTGCAGAACAAGGACGCCGCCACTGATTTTGCAAGGTTTCCAATTTCCACCACAACTATTTGTAAACATGTAAGTACATCCATAAACACATATATTTGTGTGTCTGTATGCAATTCTGTTCTTTAGGATGCGACTTTGAATCGCATGGACTACTTGGTTCGTGAGCACTTATGATTGAAATTTCCATTCATATTAACGATGAATTTGAATTTTTTAATGGCTTAACATGATTCTACGTTCTTTCGGTTGGGGAGTGTATTGAACTTTGGTGGCATGGAACACGAAGAGCGTGTTGTGTCAAACATGAAATGGGTGTTGGGGGTGAGACATCCGAAGCAGTCGTGATTGACGAGAACGCTCGTTTGTGACAATTGCTGCGCAATTATAGCGATGGCAAGGCATTTGGGTGGTGTTCTCAAAAATCATTGTCTACTGTTGTTTCACACGGAAGTTGTTTGGTGGCAGTCATCGTTTTGAACTTGTATTTGGCCATTGGTCTGTCTGGAGAGTTCTCAACAAAATTAAAGTCATGTTCTCATGAATGACAGGGAAAGTGCTCGGCTACGGTGCTCATAAGAGAGAGAACAATAGCACGCGCAATACGAATAGTTGCTTATGAAGCTAGGTTCTGGTCCATTGGGGCCTGTTCTTCATCTTATTCTTCTTGTGGCGCTTCACTCCGGGGTGGGCCTGGGCCTCAACCTACATGTCTCACCAGCCAGCACGGTCTTTCGCAAACTGCCTCCAGTTGCGCACTCCAAGTTGGTTGAGGTCCTTCTTCACTTGTGTGCGCCGCCTTAGCCTAGGCCGTCCTCTGTTGCGTTATCCCAATGGCTCAGATTCGAAAATTGTTCGGGCTGTTAGTCCATCCAATTATTATTATTTAAGACTTCAATTTGACAGTTCATCGTCTTCTATACAGTTCATGAGTGTTTTTTATGCTTAAGTCTTTGCAGTGATACAAAAAGTAGTAATCTGAAAGTTAAAGGACTTGAACGTACGGTGGATGCTCCCCAACCACGATTCGAAAATTGATTTTGACTTATGAAGGATACTTGTGTCTTTTAATTCTGCTACAGTCCGGGGTAGAACTGGTACGGTCTGTTGTCAGCCGTCTCCAATCGCCATAACGTTTGTCGTTGAAGCCCCTCTTTCAAACAGGAACTCAAATTCAAATTTAAGAAACAGAAAAAAAGCATTCCACATGCAGGCGGAAGCTTTCTTTCTCAGAAACTACTCGTGGCGTTCGTAGTATTGTCCTTCAATTAGAGGAAAGGACCTACAGTAACATAAATTTCAAAATTCCGAGCGGCGAAAGAAAACCTTTTTCTAAACCATTAAAACTTATTCATAGTTGCCTGCAACTTGAGGGAGATTGCATGGATGAAGATATAGCTAGACCGATAGTGGCTGTTTCCGTATTTAACAGATAACTATTCGAGATAGTAAGCGAGTACGAGAGCGCAGATGCACTTGTACGTGCTACGGCAAGTTATTGACAATTTTATGTCAAAGAGCGACTACCTCGGTTGCAATAGGACTTCCGCATATTTTCCACCAATAAAATACACGACTGATTTGAAATTAGTTCTGCTCGAAACTTCAACACGCCATATTAAACTATTTCGACGTAACCAGGAATTGTACACGTCTTTCACTTCAAAGCCTTGACAGCGTGAACCGGCCATTGCTGTTAAGCGCGATACAAAAGTGGTTTAGACCGAATTAGTTGGCAAATTGGCAATTCTAGCCTCCTCTAGCAACACTGTTCGCATGGGTCCTTGTGTGAATATTGTTTCACCATGATTTTACTGCTGTCTGCAATTTTCCCATTTTTTCGCACAAAAGTATCGATATCCCCACTATCCATGTTACCAAATTTAACGTAAATAAAGATAGGAAATGTAAGTGTAAAATAAATCGCATTTTTACGTTTTCTTGTAGTGAACGTTAATGGATAAAAATACCAAGGTACCAAACGTTTTTTGATTCCGAAGTAAGAAGACATATATTTCTAAGATGAAGCAAGCAAAATTGGAAACACGTTGTCAAGGACCTATCAACTGGTTTAAGTCTATCCCAGAATGCAGCTTACAACCTTTCGTTTTCACCACAAATAGATTCAGATTACAGTATAAATTAAAAATGCATTTCTTGCTTACAATTTTGTTGCAGCCCAAAGAAATATCTATTTCATGGTCTAAGAAATAACGTGATAGCAATGCAGTCGATGGACTCTGCAATCGATTCTGTAAGCACTTCCCAATTCACACCACATTTGGAAGTCTCTTGATTGTACCTCAATCAGAGTGGAAAAAAATGCTGCAACCAGTGCAATGCACGCCAAAGTGTACTGATCTCCAGGAAAAATATTTCGACAAACAATTAAGCCACACATGATACATTTTGCTTTTGCCTTGCTTTGTTTGCTTCAAAACATAAGCAGCAAATGTGGAGGCGCACTACAGAAGTATTCCCAGTAACGATACACAAATATTTGTATTGATTTCGTTGTGTATTTGTATTGCGTACATTCGTTTCCGTAACTTGCACCGATGGGGCAGTTTGCTTTAAAGAGATGGACACTAGCCCCAACGGAGTTATAACTTTCATTTCATCATTTAAAGTAAATATGCCGAAAGGGACATTCAGCTAGCAAACAACGTGAAGTTTCAAGTGCTTGGAAGCTTTATTTTGAATAAGACATAATTTGTCTTATGTAAGAAGAAGTAAATTAATTTCACCTCACGCGGAAATAGCCGCAGGCGCTTGTACTATGTGGGAGGTCTGGACTCTGTCTCTAAACTGAACTTTCATTCATTCCTCAAGTTGCCAACAGTGCTCAGGGAGCATTGACCCCTTAGATAAAAGTTTTTGAACTGATCGTTTGACGTACATATGTCGGGTCATGGAGTTGCAACCTTCGTGACATTCTCCTTCGCAAAAATTCGTTTACAGACAAACAGAAATTGTCCTACGGTCGTGTGATATAATCAAAATTGAATTTTAGGATATCGGAAGTAAATATCAGTAGATCTACGATTAAGACATCCTCGGACAAACTTCTGTCGTACCTGCTGAAGCGAGGAATTGTCAATATGAAGTATTCTCCAAGAATAACTCACTCGAGTTCATCCCAGTTTAAGGATCTGTGTGAACTAAGTTTTGCACGCAATAATAAATGCGAAAGCTTTGTGGACGATTGGTTTTAGTTATTCCAGTCCCCCATCTGACATCACACGGCTTAATTTGACTTGAGCGACTTTCACATTCTTCAAGCCCTCCATAAGCCTTGGCGATCTTAAAAATTACTGCAACCGTAGTTTGCTAATCTCCACTAGAGGTCTTTTTATTTCATTTCTACATTTGTACAAACCTTCCTACTCTCCATGTGAAGGAAGAGACTAGCTTCATAAATAGAACGCTTTTGGATCTTTTTAAACATGTTCTAGAAAAGAAAACTGCCCCAAAATTTAGTCAATATCCAGAAATTCTTAATCTATTCAACCCTAAACGGATACAAATTGTTCTCCACCTTCTTTAAAGATTACAACAAAGTTTATACTGCAACAAATACTGTTTGCATCATTCTCGACAATCATGAGAACACCATTTATGTCAGCACTCAAGATCGCCAAGCATCCGTCTAGTTTCATCACGAAACGTCGTTGAACCAGAAAATTTGAAATATCGTTCACTTCCTGCTCCACACTCAGAGGCAAGCAACAAATAGCTTCTCAAGGAGAAACCAAACTACATTCCGCAGCAGCAGCAGCAGCCTTACATAACCCGTTGACGGTGAATTGTCTTAGGCCCAGGCCATTACAATAGATTAACAGCTCCATTAACAACAGTGCACTCACATAAATCAGAACCCCTAATCAACGGCGGTATATTTTCCCGCCCAGACGGGTATCCCCGCCGACCGATAATGAGCTGGTGGCCCTGCTTGACCTCCACTCTCCCAAAATCCCCGGTCGACTTTCACTTCCGAACCAACCACCGCCAACGTTGTCGGCGTCGCCGCTCCACTAACCAACTTGTGGTTGCTTTAGACACGCTGCGCGGGGTAATTGATGCAATTTGACCAGAATTCGATTGCAACACACCGCCGGCCGCCGTACCGCGGTAGCCAGTGGATTGCACCCCAATAATCGGCGTTGCGGTGCTGCAACTTGTCCTCGCATTCACAGGAATTTCATGACGCGACGGCGACCGCGGCGACGTATCAACGCCGCTGCACCGCTCAGTTCCGTCCAGCGGTGGCGATGAGACTTCACTCAGCGCCAATCGAAAGTGAAATCATGCACACGCAGTGCCGAACAATTAATACTCGCTAGGAATTAAAATTTCAGCTTAAGTCAATCGGCTCAAATCCAACCACCACCACCTGTCCTGTCCTTGGCCGGGCTGTGCACCGATTTCAATGGGAGCTCGCACGCCGCCGCGTCTCTGGGGTGATTGACTGAATTTATGTTTGTGTCGTGCCACTCCTCTACCGACCGACAACCGCGGCGCGGCGTTTTGCAATGCCATGCCGAGTCAGTCACTCGAGTGGGGTTTCTTTTGGTCAAAAGCGCTTGAGTGCGTATTAGGTGCATTCGGAATCAATCAGAAGCGACTCAAGAGCGTCTTCGGTCGCACGTCTTCGGGTACGTCCAGTTTTGCAGTCGAGTGCCGCGTGAGTGGATACAGCTCCTCAAGTAGCAGATAAACGCAAACCTGCCGGCAGGGACGGAGTGTTGGGACACCTAAGCTCCGGATTTCGCTTGGAAGCCATGTCGTTGGGTGAGTGACGGACAAGAAGTAACGCGCGCACGTTCATAATTTGTTTATTCGGCCTACTGTTACATGCACAAATTAACAATAATTGTGATAACGGTGTGTGGTGTCAACAATTGGAATTTTGAAACGACTTCTTCGTGGCGCGGCGTGTCGCGTTGTGTAAACACTTTCTTTCGATGATGGATTAGCCGCACGTCGAGTTTACATAATTAATAAATAGTAAAAATTCCAGCTAATTGGATTGCACCCAGTCACAGCGTCAGCCGCGGCGGGGAATATTAATGTTCCATCGGAGCGGCGTCGATGCAGCAGGCTTCAGAATGTCACAATGCCTGGGATTGGGCATGATTTGTGGGGGGGAAACTTGCGAAACAGTTGGGACCTGAAGATTGCCGAGATTACGTTCATTCATGCAAAGCGACAGAGATGGAGAGCCAATCTGAATGGAGTACTGAACTTTCACAGCATCGACGGCGGTGACACACTTTGCTGTTCGGTTGACATTTCGTGAAAAGTGAGAGATGGGAATCGTACAGATATTTGACCTATTCACATGCTAGACAAACCGACCACCTGTAGTTGTGTTTGTGCAAACAAGTTTTGGGATTCCTCTTCTTTGCCCATCCACAAGCTGGTTAGTGAGGATGCAATGCTTGCGTATGGGCGTTTGAGGAAGTGACAGAGGTTTATTATCAATCATCGTGCGTTGGGGAAAGGAGGACGCTTCAAGTCTGGTTTGTCAAGTACTGGCGTAAGGCTTGTATCGTACTGGTTGTGTGCATCTCGGAAATGTTTGTTATGTTCACAAATTTGTGCTACTAGTTACAAGAGGCGTAATGTCGTAATGTCTACATCAACCTTTGGACGTCCAACGGATTGGTCCAACGAAAAGACATAAATTGTAATAACGTTGGAGTCCAACAACAAACCACAAAACTTAAAATTCAGAAAAGAATAGAATTCTGAAACACTAAAAATCAAAAATGTCAAAAAAGCCTTAATCGAAAACAAATTTCTAATGTTGGTCTAAAATTTAAAAAATGCCTGTTCAGACAAACATGTAGGGAGGTCCAGTATTTTCGAAATGCCATAATACTTTAGGGTGTTCGAATCATCAAAAATAGTAAAACTTCCGAGTGGCCGAAACCTCAAAATTTTGTCTATAAGCCTATAATTCCAAAAAGTTAAAAGTTCCGAAAATCCTTAAGGCTCGAGATGTACAAAATTTTACACAGTACATTCTGACGGACGGCAAAGAATCCAAAAAAGGGGCCTATGTCTCTAAGAACGGAATTATAAATAAAAAAGCTCTAAGTTTTCTAAGAACCTCAAAATGTTCGTAGAGCTCCAAAAATCTAAAAATTCCCAACAGCTTCAGGCTCAGTGATACCTGCACTAAAATCACAGATATCCCCAATTCTTGAAATTCCTAAAATGTTGAAAAGTCAAAAATCCCTTAATCGCAAGATCCTGGAATGTCCAAAAATGCAAAGAAACATTTCTCTATTTTTTCTCTTTGCGACTTTCTGAATTGACGCCTACCGCCAACGCTCAAGCACAAACAAACTCTTGCCAGAAACAAACCTCCAACCATTCATTCATTCAATCCTGGTTCCTTCAACCCAAAGACCATTCATCCCCCCACACATCGTAACACAAACGTTAACTCTACAACGATATCATGGAAACATCGCAACGTTCCAGCTCATGCCTCCTTAACCACTGCACTTCCATTCATAGGCATTACTCTTAACCCAATTCTGTCAACAACCCGAATGCGTGCTCAAGTAATTATATCTCCACTTAGACTCGAATCGAGTTTGTGGGTGCTGGCGTGCATTTTAATTCCGTTTCCTACTGTTCTTAGCCACACACCAAGTCGGCCAGTCAACAAATGCCCCCCCAGCACCCTCACGTTCGCTCCGTCACCGCCACCGCACAACCCCAACAGCAAACTAGTCGTGTTCAACGGGAAAATAGAAACTCATTTCTAAATAAGTGCTCACCTCGGTGCGGCGGCGTATGCGCTCACATGACACGTACGGTAACCTCCGCCAGCTGGAATCACGATAACGAAAGTGATAAGTTCTCCACTGCTTGTTCCACTAACGGATCGGGCTTGAATTTTAAGTAACCCCCAAGTCGGACTGCTTTTGTGAATTTTCGCAGTTTTCAGCTGAGAATGATAAATTATTCGCTGCAGCGGCAGGCGAAGCCAAGAAAGCCTAGCCTCGACGACTGCGCGGCTGCACAGCTTGTGCAATTACACATCTTATCTGTGAACGTCAAAAGCGCCATGCACGCTGCACCACCATGCCGCTGCGGCGGCGAGCGCTGTCGACCGTATGGGAAACAGTTCGGGATACAATTCAATTGTTGTGAAGTTCAGTGCGCGAATTTCCTGGTCGGTGTCGGGGCAAGGCAAATACAGATACGCATGACGAATAGTAGTCACCTTTCAGTTCTTAATTAAGGTTTCGTCTTGAACATTTTGTTTTTCCGTGGAACTGGTTTTCGGTGGCGGAGCGCCGAAAAGAGAAACTCTCCGCCGCCGTTGGAGGGCAATCCGAATTGAGGTGAAACTTGTGAATGAGAAGTAAACAGAAAACAAAAATGTATCTCATTAAGAATTTAATGTGATTATCAAAGAAAACGAAGACAGAAACTGTATCTCTTACCGTAAAGTCCAAGACCATATCACACCGAGTGCGGGACGGCAGTAGCAGGTCGAAGGGGACGCGTTGTATCACCTTGGAAACTTGGTGATCCAAATCTAAGGTGATTAAGTCACTTCGACAGGCAAGAACGGGCGGCTGTGTGCAGGGAAATATGACGTTTTTTTCTCTATCTCTGTGAGGATCGGTCAAACAGGTGCTAGATGGGCTGTAAAACAAACTCAGAGATGTCTCTATGGATGAGACACTGATAGGGGATAGGGGTTATACAATTTATGAAAATGCTCCAATGAGGTTGAGAAGATGATCGATGATAACGGTCTTCGGTGCATTTAGAAGAGGAAGACAAATTCCGGTGTGGTTGTGTGGTGAGTTTTTTTTTTTTTAATGAGAGCACCAGTCAGATGTCAAATAAAAAGACACCTCTTGTTTCTATCTCGCTTCACCTGCGGACAGTGTTCAGTTTGCTTAGCCATATGTTCTCCATCTTCTCGCACTAAAACTACAATCCTCTCGACAGACAATGCACAACATATGTGGTTGCAATAGGAGCAGACTGTAACACCACCATAACATTCTTAATATAACGAGTGTTACAACTCTCTGACCATTTCAGAACCCATTTCGTGCAGGTTTTACTTATAACACAGCCTGTGCAGAAATTCTTGAAACGGGAGGTTCGGTATGAATCGTAATATATTTAAAAGCCGCACGTATAGGTTCTTCTGAATAATATTTCTCTTCAATTACTAATGAAAAGATGATATTAAAAACCCATTTTTAAATGCTTTGAAACTTATGTAATGAGGCCTCCATTCGTTTAGAAGGAGTTCATATCGTTCCATAATTTTTTTTCTTATTTCGATTTCTCGCCCAAAGTGAAGATTTGTTAAATAAGTGGAACCTACAGTTTAGTAAGACAAGACGGGAAGCTCTTTAGATGAAATAGGTCTAGTGGCACATATAAAGTGTTTGAAGAAATTGGCGCCCGATGAAGAACCACACCACCAATTGTTTTCGTTATTGTCGTCAACGAAGGTTTTCAACATAGATTTGACTTCGATTTTTTCCAACTTCCATCAACTAAGATTTACCAGTGAACGCAAGTCTAGTAATGCAGTTTGTCTCTCTGTGGCTACTTAAATCTTCAACAGATGTAAATAGAGGCACATTTTGATGATCATTCGGATCAGATTCACAGTCTTGTTACATTCAACTCCACGGACGATGCACTTATGTAAACCATGGAGCTTTAGACTTATACATGTTGCCTACAAGCATTCACCGTGGAGTAGAATTTTTGCTACACATAAGATTGCAGTTGATTCAATTCGCACATCGAGGGTTAAGATTACTACGCTAAGTAAAAACAGGCTGTGCATTAAGTAAGTAAGCAGTTGTTGAGAAAATCTCGCTTTCCTCAAATCTGTTTAATTCGACCGGATATTCTGCCATAATATCATTCATTGCAAACCAACTTCCGCCTAAGATTTCGATTGACGTGAAGATGAAACTGAGTCTACAGAGCAGAGCGGCACTGTCGTCGCATTTATTCATAACATGGACTGGTTCTTTCACACCACTTGTTCTTATATATAGCGATAAGAACGCTTATGAACTGTCAATTATTGACTACATTAAGACAACATATACGAAGTCTATGGAATGGGTTCATGATACAAGAAGACAGGGTATGTTTGACCTTGGAAAAACGAGGAAAAAGGTAGGAAATGTCATTAAGACCTCTGAAGAACAGTAGGTTTGGTTCTGATGTGTCTGCATCGAATTTCACAACTCTAATTTTTCAACAAATGTTGGTAAAATTCCGTGAGAGAGTGACAAATTTACAAGAATGCACTTAAACCAAGTGTGCAAATCATGTTATATGTTATTGATCCAGTGTTGATCTTTGATCTTTGTATCATGGATTGTTCCATTTATTTTTCAAAACTTCTGCCTTATGTCTGAATACAAAGTAAAATATTCACTCAGTGACCTTAACCGTCCCGTTTGATTCTTCTTCCTTACGAATGCACGTCATCTGTATCCTAAAAATGACTGATATACAAGATTCATGACTTAATAATAGGCACACACTTATGCAAACTTTTGCATTTTGTGTTATGCGTGCCTTGAATGTATTGAATCCTGTGCAATAGAGGCATAATGGATTGTCGAAAACGTTTGACTCCTTAAAACCATTTTTTTCATGTACATATATATCTATCTATCAACATCTGTAAGGCCATACAAGCCATGTGTACAAAGTTCTTCAAACCTATTTAATCGTAAGCAGTTCAATTGTTACAATTGTAAATTTCCTTCTTCTTCTTAACTTAAAGCGAACGTAACTCAGGATTCCAGGGTCTTTACTAACTGAATGCTTAAAGTGTTCAGTTAGTAAATATGAACTTTTAAAGTTGTTTTGTTAATATGAGAAACTATAAATGTAGCTAAATTATATTGTTTAAATCTTCGCAGATTTGGTCATATATCGGAACATAAACTTATAATCTATGAAATTATAAAAAAATATTATTTTAATATTAAAAATAGAATATTATTTTAATGAATTCAACAAATTATTATTGTGAATGATTCAATTCCGAACGACAGTAAAAATTCAAAAGACAAATATCAACCAGACTAAAATGAAGTCGTATATATATGCCAATCTCTGTGCAAAAATACATTTTTACGACCAGTCTCTTAAAAAATCAATCGATGGTCACAAAACTCCTTAACAAAATCGTGCTACATTTCATGCAAAGTTCCAGTTTGCCAAGCCATAAAAGAACACATCGATGCAAATGAATCCAATTCCAATTAAAGCAATTCATTCACAACTTCAGACGCAGTAGGTCTCCAAATCGTGATTTCTTCGCCCCCCCCCCCATTCCCCCCAAAGCAGTAAAAACTGTGCCACATCAAATCAAACCAATAATCATCAATTAGCACATATCGCCGAGCACACCAAGGATGCCAACGCATTCCACTGGTTCTTAACTTGTTCTTCCCCTCTCTCACGCCAACTTTCACTCATTAATTCTCACCGAAAAGTAGAAATTCCAAAAATCAATTAACGACATCAATTTCTTGTCAAGCTCACAATCAGAGAGAGGAAAAGTTAATCCGAGCCCATCGCGTTTGAAACACACACTTAACTGTAAATTGCACTTCTTAAGCCGAAAAAAAAAGACATCAGCGCCGTCGCTGACCTATCGGCAAAACAGAATCGTTTCTCGTAAATTTCCCAGCCCCAGCGCCACACCTCTGCGCTGGACCGGATGGAACCCAATGAGACCAGACCGGTGGAATCCAACGAGACGTAGAAAGCTCAAGCCGGTGGCACTAATCAGTGGTGCCCGTGTTCGCGCGCCATGTTCTCATCTCAATTGGAAATACCTAACGTCCCATAGAATTGCAATAATTAATCTGCATTCCCGTGATAATCAATCGAAAGTCGAGAAGTCTTTTGACGCTGACCGGCGCTCACCGCACGCGGAGGTCCAATTCTCTATTGTGGCTTTCACAAGCCGTGTCAGGACGGATGACATTCCACGGGCCTGTGCGGTGGAGCAACAAAAGCAACGACAGAGCGCTGCATTAATTCAGTTTGGCAAAGTGAAGGGACGGACGGCGATCGCGAGAGGCCATCAAGGTGCAGTCGGAGCGAATTTTCTTGAAGGACGTGATGTCGATGTTAACCGTGGATACACGGAATACTCGTAACTCAACCTGACTGGGCCGCGAGCGTGTGTGTGCGCCATGAATCCGAATCTGAGTTGTTGATGGTTTTCACTTTTAGTTTTCATGCACGATGCATAACCTCAATAAATCGCTGGATTCGCTTGTAGCGCGCTAGTTTCTCGATGGACTTAAAATCCCCGACTGCGGCTGCCACCAGCTGCTGAAGAGGTGTACAACTACATTTCGAGCAGTTTTGTGCTTGTTCGTGAAAAAAAGAACGAAGACTGAATTACATATGAACTTACGAATTTCATGGATGACGAGCGCACTGGTTGAGTTTTTGATTTATGATCTTTCTTTTGCGGCATGGGCATGGGCTGGTGGGTGGAGGTGGAATCATCCTCCATGATGTCTGCAAATAGTGAAAAAATTCGCAAAACGAAAGGTGGCAACTATGTCAGCGCCCGCAAAGGTGTGGAATTAAGCCACTCCCCGGTTTCGTTGTAGTCATTGACGAAATAAAATTTGTTGTGTTGAACGATGACTAACGCTGCTGGGGTTAGTTGATGGGTTATCAGTGCGCTCCTTCGCAGTCCACTAATTTTATGGCATATTCAAGCAGTTCACTAAGCGTGCATAGCCTCTAGCGGTAAATGTTGTTTTTCATTTTGCGAGGGCAAAATGGCTATCACGGACACGGACACGCCCATTTGCTGTGATTCTTAGCCAAGGAAATTTTGAGACAACTTTTGAAAATAATTTTCAGTCGCATGAAATATTAAATTTAGCGCAGAAATAGTCTGAAACTAGATGGGACCATTTTGTCTTGAAACATGGACCTATGTATAGAGAGGAAAAAAAGTAATCAGTTTCCGTATAACACGCCATTAGGGACAAGGAACTGTCGCTAAGGACATCCCCTCTATTAAAACTTGGAATTCCCGCCCACAATCACTGAGGCACAAGCTTTTAAAATTCTTTAAACTAACAACAGACCTGCATGTCTACTTTACACCACTTAAGCTGTCAGTGCTTCATGTTTATTTACCAATAAATCACTCAGAAAACGGTCTGAAGAGCTTTGTTCCTGCAAATGTCGCCACAAATCATAAAGCACTGCGGCGCAGCCTACTCTTTAAAGCGTCGCTTAAGAGCATCTGTCGTTGTTGCTTGGCGTCCTTCAACTTAATGTTTTTTTTTCCCCACAAAACATTACGTCGCAACGATCATCGCCGGTAAAATTCCTTCACACTTAACGGCCAACCCTGCAATATTTTGATTATACGGCGGCTGTGAAGTGCGCCATTAAAACGTGCCTCAAGTAGAAAAGTAGCCTAAACTTATAATAGCCGCGTGTTCCAGCAATTTCAAATTCAATTCATATCCCGAAGACACACAGTTAATTCTATAACCGAATCCCTATCCCATCTTCGATTCCAATTCAATTCCCACCGCAGGCAACAGTGAATGAGTCCGGATGCCATAACCGGATGCGAGCCACTGCAAATCTCACAGTGATCTCGGCACGTTTTCAAAGGCATCTTACTTAACTGGATCTGATAAGTTATGGCTGAAAAATGTTTTCACGCTTGCCCGATCAGGCCCACCGAAAACCATAAGAAATGTGCGCAGAAGCCCTGGGCAAGTGACCAGCAATTTTCACCGAGTCGCGCAGAATCTTTCGCCAGATCTCCGCATTAATTGACGATTTCGTAATCGGAAATCTTCACAGCTGGCGGATTTGCCCTCTCCGGCTGCACATCAAGTAGATATCAATTGAAAGCAATCTAAATTAGAATCACCATTAGACGAATCCGCACACGAATCCGCCACAGTCTCTCGGGAGGCACTTCCGCCCCTGGGCACAGATCCAGGGAAGAGAGTAGGAAACGAATCTGGGACGGGGCGTGGAGGAAAGAACAACAACAGCTCCCAACGGGCGTCACACAGGCTCAGACGGAACACAATGCGAGTGGTAATCCCCGCAGCAGAACGGGCGGATTCTCGCTCCACCTTGTCATCGTCGTCGTCGTCGCCCGGTGGATCATCATTATTTGGGTTGATGGCTGCTGATTCGTTTGATGGATGAATTAGGAGAACAGAAAACCCATTACGTATTCTTAACAGCATTCTGCCGAGTGTAAAATAAATTGCCTTATAACTGGTGACCTCAATTAAGAGAAGTTTTAGATACTCGTACACGGCTCGTCTCGTCGCTGTTCGTTCGTTCCTTCGTGCATTCGTATTCGCTGCCGCCACCGCGCACCATCGCGGACTTCATCTGCGCTTCTCTTTTATTTGGGATTCTCCCAGTTCCATGGCTTCGCACACCTAATGAGCTTAGAATGGGAATTTACGAGAATTGTGTGCGCGCGAACTATTTTTTGCGCAAAACCCCTCTCAGAAAACGTTATAGTTCAGTCTGATTCAGCTGTGCGACGCGGTGACGGCAGCGGTGCGGCGTGGATCTAGGGCAGTTTGGAGGTGAAATAGTTGTTAAATAGCTTCTCGGTAATTCTGCGGGAAACCTTCTCCATCTTCGTCCCCGAATTGTTATGCTATGCTCACCTGCACGCCAAGGTTGTGGCCGATGAATTGATAAGCAGTGCAAACGTATTTTGGTTCAAGTTTAAATGAAGAAAAACACAAACGCGTCCAGCATGGGACATCAGGTCGAACAACGTCGTTATTGACTGTTTTGAGAGTGTCGTTTATTGCGCTCTGTCTGGGTTTCGGGGAGTCTTGCAACACTTCTTGGCTGGGTATGGTCTTAATGAAGTCAATGACAAATAAATTGTAAAAGTGGAACTTCGTCAATTTGATTAAATTGCCCCGAACGTCAAGTGTTATTTGTTTGCACAAGATACACTTGGAACATGTTGTGCAGGGGGGGAAATGGATCGTAGTCTTCTGAAGAAATCTGGGGAATCCTTGAACTCTTGACAGCGGGTTGCTAAAAAGAACGGTTTTTTTTTATTCCACGTTCACAGACGGTCGTTCACATGGATACAAACTTGATTAGCTATGGAAACCTTGACGCAATTTGATGGGAGCTTAAACATTTATCGGGGAATGTTGATGTTTTTTTTGACAGAAAGTTGGGTAAACTTTATCCGATTGATTTGACTAGACTTATTTTTAAAACAATTAAACAGATATCAACGTAGGCATTCGGGACTGAAGCTTGAGATATTTAACATTTTTTTGGACTTTCGCAGTGGAAGATGGCCCTCTTCTTTTGTTTAAAATCACAAATGCATGCCCAAACATCACGTATTTCAGTTGATTTAAGAAGCTCACCCGCATTCTGGGATTCCCCTTCCGAGAAATCCGTTTCTTCTTCTTACTTTAGCGGTACAGTCAGCTACGCATTTTCATTTATCACGATTTTCTTGCCAGCTGCCTCTATTTTCGCACAACAAAGTGATTAAAGGTCTTCATTAGAGGACGAGGATGTCCTCTGTTGCATCGTCCCAATGATTAGGATTTAAAGACTCTTCGGTCTTGAACTGTGTTATTCGTCCACTCTAGATGGCATTGTTATCCTAAGCGTTGTAATTATAGACGCTTGATTAGGCGCATGCCATAACCTATAGAGTTCATCGTTGATTTTTCTCTCGTCCTCGTTATTGTTTTGTAACGAATAAAGACGAGTAACAGTTTAAGGCAGGATCCGAAGACGAGATTTGTGAAGTTGCTCATAGACAATTAGTACTCTTCAAGTGTTGTCATTTGAGCTTGGATAGTAATTGAAGTAAAGCAGTCTTTCGAAGAACACATCTGTCTCTATATTTTGCATTCGTAATTCAACGGATGCTGCATAAAGGAGGGGACGATCAGATTCTTCGTCGCTTCGAGAAGAACAGCTAAGTTATGTTGAGTTGTGAACTTCTCCACTTATAAAGTCTTCGCGTCCATATCCGAAGTGGCAAGTAATGAAGAATGAAACTGTAAACTGAAGAGGTTTGTCGATTAAGGCCTAAGCCAATTAAAAAAAAGGGTCCAATGTTGAAGGCAGTATGTAGGTCTTTGAAGTTATTCTGCAACTAACGCTAATATTTGAAATTTCTGGTGGTAATAGGCGATAGTTTCCGATTTCTAGTTTTTCAGACATCAAATATTAGCCCATAAGGGACCAGGACTTAGTTTTTATTGTAGTCACTCTTGCTTCGCTTGATACAGTTCTCTCGCAGTTAGAAAGGACATACACATTATTGCTGACACCCAAACAAGACTTAAAGCTTATCCACGTCCCATTTTCCTTGCATATTGGCATATGTCAGATCCACCAAAGGATGCTTTATCTCAATCACTGGTATTACGATCGTTGTTTTTATTGAATTACACAACTCTTATTTTTCTGCCGAGTCACTTTAATGGCGTTCAAGTGTCGGTCTGACATACTTAAACGTCTTGGGTTATCTTTTCTCTATATCTTAATACGAGAAACACGGAAAATTGTATTATTTTGTCATTTATTTGGCTTAAGTGCTACTATACGTTCCGATAACGAAGCCATTAGTCGTTGTCATCATCATTCAACAGATAAACAAACACCCCCCCTGAAACCAGAAGTAGTTATTCTGAGTGAATGCTCCCCTACACCAGTTTTCGATCCGTTAGTTTCTTTAGCGCGTTGCTTCTTCTTCTTCTTCTTGTGGCGGTACAGTCCGGGGTGGAGCTGGGCCTCAACCAACATGCCACTCCAGGCAGCACGATCTTTCACCAGCTGCCGTAAGTTGCGCACTTCAAGTTGGGTGAGGTTCAAGTCTGTTGCGTTGTCCCAATGGCTCAGATTCGAAGACTTTTCGGGACGTCCAGGTTTCCGCGCCGTCATCTTTCGGAAATGCCCCACAACAGACAATTACCCTTTCAACCTCTCCGATCACCCATTCTCTACAACTTTCAAACACAAGTTGTTAAATACTATTCAAAGCAAAACGAAAACCGAGAAGACCTCACCTGTATCATAGCGAGGACGCAGTAGACGAGTCAACTGCAATTGTTAGATAGTTTGAAATTTTGCAGGTGTTTTCATTTAACACTTCCCTTCCCTATCGCCCAGAGCATTGCAATCGCAATCAGCGAGCAGACTAAGAACTGCTTGCTTCGGAAGAGAAAGGTTTAAGGAAATCCCAACGCTTTAGGCATCCACCAACTGTTCCAATTAAAATAGAAGCTTTAATTATAAACTTCAATTAGAAACTGTTTTACCCCTCAAATTGCGGTTTGATTAACTTTCTTGAGACGGGTCTCAATTTAATTGCCCCCATGGGCTTACATTCAAAAACTGGCAATCAATTGAAGATTAGCCGATTCGGAATGGCCTTTAAATGTAATTACTCTAAATTCATTGTCAAACACTGCACCGGCAGCCATCCGCGACGACGACGACAACGACGGCAGTCACGTTTATCTAAGTCAGTCAGACATAAATCACAATCGGTTACAGAGCAGCGGTTCTCCCTGCCGACTGAAACGAAGAAGATCACATTTTTTAGGGCAAACCAACTGGTTAATCTATTTATAAGAGTCATTCCATGTCGTTAAGTGGCTTACGTATCGCACCGGTGTGATACTCGTATCAATGTGCAGCAAGATGGAAAACAACGTCTGACGCGTATCTTCGTCGTTTACTTTCTTCCCTCGAGGAGCTGAATGAAACAACTGCAACCAGGTCCGAGTCACAATAGGTGACAATGTCTCCTCGTTTGGGCAACAAGACAAAGACACGCATCGCTGTGCGTCGTCCGCAGTTGGTCAGCCCATCCTCAATGCCATGGCTGTGCACGGTGAATCTAATGGCTGAACGCGGTCTAGAATTACGTTTCGCGTCAATCTGACAAGACGCTGACCGGATAAATTTCTTTTAGACGCTTCTCCTCTCAATGGGCACTCTCATTCATGGTAGTGGCATTCGCACCGCACCGCCCGCCGCCACGTCAATGGGAGACACATCCGATTTCTTCTCACTGTGCACACGCATCTGCGGATGCGCTCAGTCTGTGTGTCAACCTTGGTAAATGGAGTACCGCACCGGGCTGTAATTGAAATGGATTGCCCAGTTTTCTGAGCTGAGCAACTTTTTTTTTCCACCATACTCGCCTGTCCAGACGAGTAATTACAGATGCGAGAGCTGCCGTGCAGAGGCGAGCTGCCACATGGGAAACCTGATTTGCCATTGAACTGATGATCTGGTCCACTTTGCTCGCTGCTGTCGTGTTTGTCGTAGTGGCACGGACAACCGGTGCAATGATGGAAATTTCACCAAAAAGTCAAAAAAACTGCGTTTTGGAAAACACTTTGATTGAGATTGAAAAGAGAAATGCTTGTTGCCACCTCGGGGAGGTGTCCTCCTGGTGTTGGCTGTGCAGCCGGATGTGGAGGCCTTTGGTGACACTCTGCCGCATATCTATTCACGATGGTACAGTTATTCGATGGCAATTAGCTTGTCTAAACGTCGGCCGAGTGTAGTCGAATCCGTGATTTGGCAAAGTGAGAAAGTGTTTTTAAGAATTGTCACTGCCTTTGCATTGGATTTAAATAAGCTGGAGAGATATCTGAACTGTTTTTACGGAAATATGTGAATCTATCTTCTGTGTGTTTACAATAATGTGAGAATCTGATGTGACAGGGTGACCTGTTTGAAAGTTAATTTGTCTTGAAGTAAAATGGGTAAGTTTATTCAGTTGCTTGTGGTTTGTGTTTAGTGATTGTTCCCATGGCCTTGGATATCTCTTCAAATGGCTTATTGTAGAAGGAAACTCATTGCAAGTGACGATAAATTTAGCAATGACATTGAAGTTAGTTTTTTTTCATTTAATTTGCTGATTTATGGCATCGAGTAGAATAGATTCTTATAATGTATGGCAAAAGAGTGAGTTTCAAACAATTGAAAATTTCGCCGTGTTTTTACGGATTTTATTTGGTGGATTTTTTTTCTAGCGAAATATCATTATAAACTGAAATTGTTCCAAAACATTTGTGTAACCATCATAAGCTAAAATCAGTATGCAATGGTGGGCAGTTTAATAATAATAATAAGAGTGACACTACAACCCACAAGGGATCAGGGCCTAGCTTCTGCAATAACTACTCTTGTCGTGCGTACCGTCAGTTTCTTGCCGATTCTAAATGGAGGGATTTGAGAAGCTTTTCCACAGACAGTTAGTACTCCTTGAGCGTAGTCAACAACTCGAAGAAGGTGGTACCGTGAAAAATACGAGATATTCCGTCCGGGAATCGAACCTAGCGCCTTGGCGTGAGTTGACGCACTTTCCCACTACGCCACGGGAACCACGGGGAACAGTATACAAATGGGTAAACAAAATAGAACAGTTCTTTGCCAACAGTGTTAAGTGAAGGTGTTAATATTAGAACGCTTGCTAAAGTTTATGAGTTAAGGACAACTCTCAATATTTTTTGAGGACTTATGGCCTGTGAACCGAGCCTATTGGCGATGACTGTGTGATGACTTTTAGGTACGAATCGAGGCTAACTAATTGACTCTTCCTTGTATATAATGAAACCTATTATAAACGAGCACCATTGCTTGAGGACATGAAATGTGCGTGTGTGAAACTTTTCTTTGAAACCTCCTTTCTTCAACTTGATACATATCAAATACTGAGCACACATCTTTAGGAAATCAGTTAAGCGACAGAACTCTAATGACAAAAGTTGTATTTTTTTTTAAATCTATCACGAAATATATGCAAGCTCAAGGTAATGGGGGTAAATCGGTCGTCGTTTGAAATAAAACGACACTTCGTTTGTCAAGACTGTATTACGACTTACAAGTTTAACTACTTAACATGCTTAAGTCTTTTAATGCCGCATCAAGTTCTCCTAGACCACCGCGAAACTATGATTCTTATTATCACCAAATTTTCCATTTATTCCACCACAGAGTCATAGGCGCAATGCTTCCACAAGAGATCGCCAAGATTGCTCGTGCGCCATTTCCCAGCTATCTGTTACCCCGGGGTGAGTGATATCAGAGAGTGGACATAATTTTGCTTTTTTGGAGGCTTGAGTTCGTTTCATTGGCTTGGGCCTTACAAAGTGAAATATAATTAATCCTGGAAACGCTTAAATCCACCTGAGACCCTCTGTAGTTAAACTCCAATTCTAGCAATTTTATTTTCTTGAATGACAGGCCTATGGAAATACCTTCTGTTTTAGTGACATTGTTTAAACTCTTCCCAGAAAGCAAAAAAAGGGATTTTCTAATAAAACGATAGTTTACGTACTTGTCAAGCAACCGTCCTGTAAAAGATCAGAGTAAAGTTACCTGGCATCCTTTACGGCACAGACAAAAACCTTGTGTACCCACTCAAAAATTGATAATCACTTAACCAAAAGTTCTAAGTGTGCCCCAATCCAAGTATCAAATATATAAGTTACAGCTTCCGGGCAGCCTTCAAACATTGGAAAGTTAGTCTGTCTGCGAAATTTCTTCCTGCAAGATGGCATATCCCGACCTACTACTTAGTCATTAGTTGATGAGTTGATTTGTATTTACAGATTTAAATATCTACTAGCGGTTCCTGTCAAAAAATTCCTATGAATGCAGACTGACTTATTGTCGTTGGGTAAGACAGCATACTTGGGTTTCTCTCCTCACTAAATCGTCCCACATTCGCATCAGCACAAGAAAAACATAAGATTTGTTGATTACGGTTTTGATGCGACATTTTTGATTTTTGGATTTTGACTTTAGGCTGTTGCCAAAGACGCTTCTATGGATGCATCATTTGTGCCTCCAAAATAAAGTCAAATAAAAATTCAACTATTAAATGTTTATTTCTCATTCCTTGGGTACCTATCAACTGTTCCTTCATTTCTGCCTTCATTTTTGTGCATTTACCCCCTAGAGAGCACAGTAGATGAACATTTGTGAGGCATAGACTGAAAGATGCAGGAAAGAAAGAGGTATTCGTCAATCAGCTTTGATCTCTCGGCCACAGTAGGGCCAACCTGTGGATTTTGTAATGACAATGGACGTCCTATACCTCCCACCTAAACTGTTACAAAATCTTTGGGATGCGGTCATAACGACATTTGCTAAGAGACAAAGACTGAACTGAACTTACTGAATTGACTGACTGAACAAAATAATCCACACATATTATGTCTCATCGCCTTTTTCAACGAGGAACGTTTTTAAGTCAAAAATACGATGATAAAAATTAAAATCAATATCAAAAATTACGATGATTTAAGTAGGAGAAGAAGACAACATTTTACAAATAAGACTTCACCTTTTCCGAAGCTCTTTTCGACTGAAGAACAATACAAACTGAGGCGCCATAGTACTTCACCTACCCGACAACGAAATAGATAAATTTCACTTTGGAAATACCCAGGGACGATGATCCAGGTGTTAATAAGAACTTTGTCAAGTCAACATAGTCTACCTTGGATAGAATTCTTTTCTGACAAACCACATCAGATCACGAAATTGGGTTTCTGTTTGCCTTTAAAATTATTTCCAAACATTTTCTGGGTCTTTCAGGAGAAATAATCTATTATGTAAACATGGAATTTTAAATTGAATAATTAAATATTGGCGAGTCTCCGTAAGCCTACGAAAAACAAGTTTTTGACCAAATATCTCTGTCAGAACCTAATTAATGTAAAACTCTGGTCACAAATTGTTAATAAAAGCATTCTTGTGGCTTTTTGTAAGCATAGCAAATTAACACGCACCTACAACATGGTTTAAAAATCACACTTGACGGCTGATAGTCATGCAACACAGCCAACTACAGTTATTGATTAGAAAACTACTGAATTGTTAGTTTTGTGGAAGAATGCGTTTTTCTTTAAGCAAGTTTAATGGCTGAAAACGAGTGGCATTCGTTTCACAAAGATAACAAAAATGATAATTCAAGTGTTTACAACCGCATGCATTGCATAGTTCCGTTTCCTTCGATTAACTGCCATGCAACTTAGGCCACCACCGTGAACATGCTTAAATCAATATAAAACAGAAATTAACTGTAAATTTTGATGAGTGCAGCTAAATGTGCAAGTCATCAATGTTTCCTAATGCAATCGTTGTGCGTTCCAATTCAGTGTGCAGATGCATTATTTAAAAGGTTTCACTTAAATGCCATTCGCGATACGTCAAATTTATCAGTCAACCATTTCTGTGATAAAGATGTTTAACTGCAGCTGATGATTTGTTTGTCCGCTGATTTTATGCATCATGAGACAGCGCTTTCTTTTGGCTATAATGCACTTGATAGTAATGTTTCGTAAAGTCTTCATTGTGATTAGATCATGCTGTTTAATTTTAGTACAAAGTATATCATTGCCTTTTGATTGCAAAGCAGCGACAATTTGCATGAGTTCTTTCCAGTCAGATCTTTCAATCCAGCAAACTCCTGTTGAGCTGAGATGGATAAAGTCGCCATTATGAATTTTTTATTATGCAGGCTGACTTTAAAGTCAAAAGAAACTCATATGCTACTTGACACTAATGCGTAATTACATTGCATACAATTATTTGTTCTAAATTTAGCTACACACCATAGTTTTTCAGATCTAAACACTTATTAGGCTTTTGACCTTTATTATTGGTAACCCCCTTTTAAATACATGTTTGACTGTTATTAGAACAAACAACGACACCCATCTGTGGTCTAAAGCCCAAGATCAATCTTGACATTGAATATTACAGTCTACTCATCGCCGTCCTTGATTTTGCTTATAAACCTCTCCCACATGAAATACCTCACTCGGTGATGCCAAGTCAAGCAATTAATCTACTAATCTGCTTGTTCAGTCTGAAGGTGTGTCATTGCCAACATTTGTCATGCTCGTTGAAGGGGAAAAGAAAATATTTATTCTTTTTGCGTGAATCTTTACGACATCTTCAAATTCGTTGCTATTCCAGACGAAGATCATTAATTTACCGCGCCCATCTGTCAAGACCCCTGTATAAACTCCAAACCAGACCGCGCGAATGTAGACGAATTATTAATAATCCTATCACAGCATTTTCAAAAATTTAACTTACAATTTCCTCTTGTTCTCTTTCCAGATGTAATCGTACAAATGGCTTTACGACTACGTCGTGATGTGCAAAAGGCATCGTACTACGTTTGGTTCTTAGGTGCTGACGAGGCTAAGGGCTTGCGTGGTTCACGAGTCATAAATTCCGTACTCCCGTACCTAATCGATAGGTCACGTGATCAGGAACCACTCAAAGTCACCCTCCAAGTGTCGCACAAAGGCATCAAAATCTTACAGGTACCACGAACAAACGCCCCTCCCCATTAAATTCAGACAAATAATTTGTTTTTACTTCCACAGGGTTCATCGAAACATTTTATACCACACAGTGCCATAACCAGTTCCGTGCAATCAGACGACATTGTTGCGTGTGTCCTTCTGCTCTACAATCCGGCCACAAAATGTCCCCTCCACGTGCACGCGTACCGCTGCGACTCCGAGACCACGGCGGAGGCATTGCATCAGCAACTGCAGATCCTAATCAATCGGCCCGAGAATCAAAAACGGTTTGAGGAATTGGAATCCAGGTGAGTACAGCATGAGTGAAAGTGTTGGAATGAAAAAGGAAAACGGCCAAAATCACACAACGAGGAAAAGAGTTCGACGGAGACGGTATGTTTGTGTGTTTGCGTCTCAAAAGGAAGCAAATGCAGCCGCAATACGCGCCATGCACACCAGCAATGGAGCATAAATAAATCGAACGCTGTAAAGTGTGACAGGCAAAACTGCATTTCTGCCGATTAATTATTTTTCTGCGCCACTTATACCTCCTTGTAATGGAGATAGCTCCGTTGAAAGGCATCAACAAGAAGCGTGAGGTCGGGCAAGGGGGACGAGCATGATCCATTGTTGGCCGTGGCACGGCTGCGAGCACAGCCACCGCCACGTTGAGGAAGCAAAGATACACAGGTATGATGTAATCAAATCTTAATAAGACCGAGCCGCCACTTCGTAACCAAGTCGTACCGAACACTGCACTAGGCTGCGCTCAACTGAAGCGCAGATGCACAAGCTGCGATAGGTACACGTCCACAGCCACACTGGTGGCAGGCGAAATGCGATCTCTGTGGAGCTTGTGTTCCCAAAACCGCCAGCGCGCTGGTATGCAAAGCACGGCGCGGGTACTCGTATCTGTATCGCTCAGCGTCGGCTGGTGTTGATTTAATTTTCGAGATTTGGCACAACACATGCACGTTTCCAGGTGCCCGTTGATGGATGCCTGCCTGCTTCCCCGTTCATTAAATCGTCCTCCAGTCGACATAGACTTGGGGGAGTGGTAACCGTTTGGGATGCGTCGAGGCACTGTGTGTCAGTTCCGAAGCCGGTCTGTTGACACATATATGTTTCAGACGATGGATGCGCGGATGGTGGCGAAAGGAGATCGAGGAAGAGGTGGCGCAATGATGCAACCGATTAAGGCGCAGTCGTGCCGAGTCTTTCATAAGAAATAAAAATGTCAGAAAGTTATTTTCGGTATTTATTGCAGAGATAACTCGGCAGGCCGTGCTCGGGCCTGTGCTTTGTTTGTTTTGCGGTTTTGTTATGTGTGGAGGCCAACATCTGCATCCGATGGGATCTTTACCGAAACGACCGCGGTAGCGATGTGACATTGCTTTGTCGGGTCTTATTTTCTGCAGCTCGTTAACATTTAAGACGATGGTTTCAGCTGAATGGCTTAAAGGTTGAGCAATTAAGACAATTGCAAAGGTTTTCGGGGCATTGCATGAAATCTGATTGGAATCCTCTCCGAGCTGAACTTGTTTTAAATGTTGGCAGATGGTGGTGGTGGTGATGAATGGCTCAACTAGGGTATGAGATAATCAGTTTAAATAAGGCTCAGAACCTAAAAAAAATTGTGTTTATCTGTAATTCTACGATTTTGGGAGGATTGTGTAGTTGCTTAAAAAGTTTCAGATTTTCTAGGAATTTGATGTTTGGTTGGCTCCTTTTGCTTATCCACTGACAGGCGTATTCCTGATACAACTCACTACACAAGCTGAACTTTTTTTTTCTATTTAATCGAAGCATGGGATGTAGCTTGACTATAAAACATTAAAAGAGCTCCCTCTGAGCGTCCGTCTTGCCAGACTTCCAGACTAAATGTTCATAGGGGCTGGATTATCTGTGTTGCAGAGATTTCTTCACTCTCCAGATTTTAATTTTCTTCTGTTCTCTTAGTACGGATAACATCGCGCGGAAAACGTTTAATAACGGGCGCATACCGCTTTTTATGGTCCTTTGGGACCAGGGATATGTACCTCCATTCATATTTTACCCTTATCAAGCACGCGGAAAGAGAAAAAAAACTAAATTAATAATCTTCCATATCCGCCTATATCCCACAGAGTCCAGACAGAATCTTATGTGTATGAATCCACGCAACAAGGCTTATAAACGAGGAGAATCCACCAACAATGAGTAAATTTGTTGCAATTGTTAGTATTTATAGCCTTGCCAAATGCAGTACGATGCAAATCAGTGTACAAGAGCGAATCCCATGCCCTGGAAATTGAATGAAAAAAGAACCAAGCAACATTTTTAAGGTTTCGTTTCCACAAAACATATGTCGTTTTTGTGTGTCTGTCCGTTCGTCGTGTTTATGAAAATGTATTTTTGTGGCAAAATTGGAGGGGGCTCCTTTATACCCGTATAAGTAGGAGTTAAGTTGTAAATTGCTTCGCATCCCAAAAAGATCAATCAACAGATCTTTTTAACTGGTATTCAACGACAAACTCTATAGTCTGTACCACTTAATCAAGAATCTACGTCTACAACGCTTTTGATTGGAAGGCCGTGTAGAGGGTATGGACAATGCGTAGATCGGGTGAATTTAATCAGAGCCCATTCGCTTGAGATACCGCACAGAATTGGACCTAGTGACGACCCTGCTAGCATGTTAGTCGAGTTCCTGCTCCAGCCGTTTGGGAGGAGCCATTGACTTGTTGCACGCTGTGTACAGAGAGTCTGTACCATAATTTAATAACAATAATTGAGTAACTCTTCAGTCCACAAGGGACCAGGGCCTAGCTTCTACAACTACTACTCGTGTTGTGCGTGCTATTATTCTCTCACGAGTGGAAGAGACCTACAGTTCTTTGCCAAGTCTGAACGGCGGGATTTGAAAAGCTTTTCGTAGACAATTAGTACTCTTTGAGTGTTGTCAGCAACTCGAAACAGATGGTGCCGTGAAAAAATGCGAGGTGTCTCGTTCCGGAATCGAACCTGTAAACTTGGCGTTTGAGTCGAAGCAATTACCCACTACGCCACGGCGACCACGGTACCATATTTTTTCACTATAGAATTTTAGGTAGCTGAACTTAAACTTAATTGTACCAGTATGGCTAAAGTTAAGAACTCAGGACGTAGTCTATCGAATTATTCAGACACAAATCAGAAGCACTTTATTCAAGGTCATAAATCTACGACCTGCCCTAACAATATTGAACGCAGGAGAGGTCTCAAAAATGCAAAAATACAAAAGGTCCATGTTTTCGAAGATATTTCTATACGAAATGTGGAGAAACCCCCTGGATTACATTTTATTTCACGTCACCGATCGTATCGCTTAGAAGCGGTACTGGTAAGACAATTGCAGCGATTAAGAACGAATCTCAAATCCCTTCTATGCGTGGGGCCTTTTGTGTCGGAAACCTTGTACATTTTGGGATAGATATGCCAAGCCTGTCGAACTTCACAATTAGTTTTCTCTTTTTGGAGTTGTCATTAAGTCCGTTCGCGTAAAAGTTCTGACTTATTTTGAAATTGAGAGAATATCGAAACAATCTTGCAAGCAAACTAAAGGGCCAACTATAATGCGCATAAAGAGACATAAGCTAGAGTCAAATTTTAACAAAATGCTTCGTCATGTTTGCAAAAAAACACCGATAAAGCTATAATGAATACAACAACCAAATAGTGTTATTAGAACAATAAGAACTCACGCTTAAAGTAGTTTGTGTTCTTAAAAAAATTTAAAATTTGTTATTCAAGAGAAAAAACGTAGTTGCTGTTTTCGGCGAATAAACAGGGACCGCAAAGGAATGCTTTCTTTAAGGTAACGTGGGGAAATATATGACTTACTTGTAGGCACCTTCCTTTGCGAGAAATTATTAATTTGTAGAGTACAAGGTTTGGACATATTTGTATTAATCATGGACTGATTTCTGAGTACACGAATACATATTTTCTAAAACAATATTTTGTCTCTAATTTTACTCGATGTAGACGTCTTTTGTGGCGGTCGAAGATCGGGCAAACTTGGCATTAGACAGAAGGTAAAAATACCACTGAATTGTAGACGGGTTTTGGGATTAGACAGAAGTTGAAAGTTCCGCTGATTTCTAAGCTTGTCGAGGGAAGGAGGTATCGTGGAATTGTTTCTGTGTTTACTTTTACCGTTCAATTCTAAGTGAAACTGTGAAATACTTCTTGAGAAAAGCCAAAAACATGTAAAAAAAACAGTGAGGTATGATTTCCTAGAAGGACTACAAATTTCGAACGAAACTACGTCTGATGACACTGCAATGGAACTTTTCGTAAACAGGAATTTGTAATTCTTTCTCTTTCAAGTCGTTGATAGAACCATTGTGGCTAACACTCTGCGGTTGGTTGCGAGTGGTGTAATTGTAAGCAATACTGCTGCTCCATATCTGCTTCTATGTTTCTATGTAGACTCAGAGTGTGTTTTATTTTCAAAATAATATTTGTACGTTTCCAGCAAAAACTTGTGACATTTCCTCCGAGAGTTGACAAGTGCTAAAGACTAAAGCTGTCTTTGAAACTGTTAAACCTTAAGTCTTCTCTTGTATTAATTTTAACTTGCTGCATACGAACAAGAGAAATGCAAATTTCACAAACGTTGTTCCCACATAGAAACTGCTAAACTAGAAAACCGTCATCAAAAAACATTTTCTTAAAGGTCACTTAAAAATAAATAAATTACCAAGTCAATTCGCTTAAACTTGCCTCATAAATTTTGAACGAAATTTCAATTTCTCATAAGATTAGAGATTTCTGAAAACACACATGCCAATGACATCCCCGTCGCCACTCTCTCCACTGCATACTGGCCGAACCTAAAAATCGCATGATGCGGCTTAAAATAAATTAATCGCGAAATTCTTCGAAATTGACGCGGTTGGCTCATGTCACGGGACAAGGTAGACCGACTGGATATGCAAATACTCGAACAATATGCAGCAAACAACCGCTCGAAATACCTGCACAAACCAGTCGTTAAATCCCCAAGTCCTTAAACAAACAATAAACATTCTCTATAAATAAGCAGCCGATAAAACCGAACATAAACGCAAAAATAACCGAATTTCCTTTCCAGACTCGGCATCTTACCAATCACGAATGCATCCCATAAATCATCGTACGACCAGCAGCAGCCGTCACAACAGCATCAAAAGCATGCACAACGTAGACAGGAGTCGTCACCGAAGCGCTTCAGCTCGTCCCTCGGCAGTGACACCGGCAACAGCACCCGAGAATCCGAGTGCAGCGAGGACCACAACGTCTCGCCGATGTCTCGCTCACCGCCGATCATCAAGCAGAAGCAGAACAGCGACCTATTTGACTCGCTGGCGGCCGAGTTACGTGCAAAGCTAAATGGCAACGGTCCGCCGCTGCTGCTCCCACCGCGAGATTACGATACCGTGCACAGATCAAAGGGTAATCTGGCTGCCATAGAGTTGCGCCGCTGTCGGAACTCGCTGATTGTGGGCGCTTCCTCGCCCGGGGGCGCGAAGCAGCAAATGTCATCCCGCGGATCGTCGGGCATCGGTTCCGATCTGGCACCCAGCCCAGAACGGCAGGATATTAACAGCTCAAGTGGTAAGTTTGGTTTCAATCCCCACTGTGATTACCCTAACTCGCATTCCACACTTACCTCTGATTTGATCTTTCGCAGAAGACGAGCACTGGTCGAACGAAGCGGACAACTCAGTCATAGCCCTGAAGCCATCGCAGATCCCGATCGAACGCAAGCAGCCATTGAATCGCAAGAGCGCCGTTCAACCCCCGGAAGATAATTACCTTCGTGATCTTCCATCGAAGCCCTACAACCCGTCGACCGGCGGTGGCGTCGGAGGCAGCAGCAACAGCGGCCGCGAGAAGGAGTCGCGGCCAAACGGCAAGCCAGCGCAGTTGTGGAGCAAAGAGGACGAGATAAAACCAATAATCATGCGACCATCGGACTATGATGCGAAGTTCAATCGAGTGCTCATGGACAAGCACCGCGACGAGGTGGGCTACAAGGAGCGCAGCAGCGCCTACCCACCGCCGGAGGAGACTGGTTTCGGCAAGTACAAGGAGGAGCCGGCCACTAAGATGTCGTACGATGCCCATGACGCCGGCTTTCACAACCACATAGACAAGATCTTGAAGAAGAAGCTGTCACTGGAGCGCAAATCTAGTTACAAGGTCGAGGAGGATGACGACGACTACGACTCCGACTCGGAGCATCATATCCCGGCACAATCTGCAGCCATCACTTACCGCAAGGAGAACCTCACCGACAAGCAGAAGTTCCAAGAGTACAATGGTAAAAAGGTGAAGGCTTTCCCGGAGCCCGATCGCTTCGGCCGACACCGCTACGTGGACCCGGCCGAGCTGCCCTTCACGCAGCCCAAGTCGGGGTCTCACCAGTACAGCCATTCACCTGAACGAGAGGTGCAGCGTTCTGACGATAGGCACAGGGATCGTCAACGTGGACCCGAGCCTAGGTCACGGGAGCGGGAGTTCTATTCGCACAGCAACGAGAGAAACCCCTACAGGGAGCCGAGCAGCATTCCGTACATCGAAAGCATGGAAAAGATGATGAAGTCCCCGGCCATGCGATACAAATCCTTTGACGCCGACGCCAAGATGGAATACCCCGCAGAGCTCGACAAGCACCCCAGAATCAGTCCGCGAAAGTCACTTCCCAGGACGGAGAAGTCGCTGCACGCCGCCGAGGAGCTGGACGTCGAGAAGGAGTTCTCTTACAGTCGAAAATCACAATCCCGTGAGGGCAGGGAATACGTGGACACCAGCAATACCCCCAAGGACCGGTTCAAAGATGCCAAGGAGAAGTTCCGGGCCATGGAGCGATCGAGGTACATATCCGAGGAGAAGGATCCGGTTCCACCATCACGTACAACGTCGGGTAGGAACTTGCAGCGACGTCCATCGATGGAGCACCTGGACAACGGAATCCGCTACGACGACTGGAGCGATGAGGAAGAATCCTCCATCTCGCGATCACGATCACGCAATCGCGATCAGTGGGAAGCCCCACGCGAGCAGCCGCGCGAATACCGCGACATGCGAGGCCGCGACGTCCCAGATCACCGAGACTACCACCAGCACCGAGGCGACGGTCGTGAACACAGGGAACCGCAGCGCGAATATCGAGAGCGGCAAATGGAGAAGCGACCCGACGGTTTCACTCCCGCCGCCCCAGTCCCGATCGCCAGCTCTAAGAGCCTCTCGAACTTGACCAAGGGCTACCGCCACAGCTACGCTGAGCCCGTATTTGCCAGGTCCGGCGGACGTGTGGGCCTCGCTGCTGTAAATCCATATTAAACATTGAACAACGACCCCCCGATTTTGGCAATAATTATGTTTGTGTGCGTATATATCATGCTTGTAGAGAGATGTCCAGATACTTATACGGAATCCACATGTGCCTTAGATAAATGTATAACAGTATAACAAATAAATTGTATTTTTTTATATGCAGAAATATATTATTAATAACAATTTAATAAAATCCGCTAAAATAATGCATATACATATATACAGACATATATATATAATAAAATTTATACATATACGGAAGATAAAACTGTAAACTGTGTTGGTTTGATATAAAATTTTTGATTAATAAATATATTTTTTGTTTTTTTTTTTTAATAATACTTTGTTTTTGTTGGATTTGTAAGGAAATAATGAAGTGAAGGGACAGAAGTAAGTACAAAATGCATACACTGACTTCAAAATTCTAGTAAATTCATCAACAATTCAAGTTTATATAAAAATGTGTAATCTTAAAATAAATTCACCTACTACGTTGACATGCCTCAATAGCATACCTGATCACCGTACTCTTTGAACAGTGCCCCACCACCGCTGTGGCTGCTGTCAAATGTCTCGTTGACGTATCTGACATTTCTTGTTAGCCAAACATTTATATTAAGCGTAATCCGGCGTTTTTTTTGTGTTTCGCATCAATTTATTTGTAAATTACCAAGGAAATATTAACATGACTGCAATTGGTAAGATGTCCCAAGTAAATAGCACAAAATACGTTACTTACTCATATTCTTCACAGCTGAACCACCTATAAAAAAGGTTAAATTGGATGACAATGACGATGGTAATCTATTTCCGCGTAATCCTTCAAAGTTCGTCCTATTCAATTTAAATCTCCCCACAGAGCTAGAAACCCCATCAGCCTTTAATCCAAAATTTCGTGTGTGTCCATATCTGGATACAATAAACCGCCCTCTTTTGGATTTTGACTTCGAGAAACTATGTTCCATTTCGTTGACCAGAATAAACGTTTACGCCTGTCTCGTGTGTGGCAAGTACTTTCAAGGGAGAGGAACAAACACTCATGCCTACACCCATTCAGTGTCTGAATCCCATCATGTTTTCCTTAACCTGCAAACACTTCGATTCTACTGCCTCCCAGATAACTACGAAATCATTGACTCCTCCCTAGATGACATCAAATACGTCCTCAATCCCACATTCAGCATAAAGGATATCAAAAATCTAGACAATCCCTTGGTAAAGTATTCCCGCACAGTCGATGGAACCCTGTACCTCCCCGGTGTTGTCGGCCTGAACAACATCAAAGCCAATGACTACTGCAACGTAGTGCTTCATGCCCTCTCGCATGTGGGTCCACTGCGTAACTACTTTCTCCGCGAGGAGAGCTACGCAAAAATACGTCGTCCACCGGGTGACTCAAACTTCACACTGGTTCAGCGATTCGGCGAACTGATGAGGAAAATGTGGAATCCAAGAAATTTCAAAGCTCATGTGTCCCCCCACGAAATGCTGCAGGCAGTCGTACTGTGGAGTAACAAACGGTTTCAGATCACAGAACAAGGGGATCCGATTGATTTTCTCTCGTGGTTCCTGCATTCCTTGCATCGTGCCATGAAAGGGACGAAAAAAGCCGACTCCTCGATCATCTATAAGATCTTTCTGGGGGAAATGAAAATATTCACAAGAAAAATCCCGCCCGTTGAGTTGGACGACACACAAAAGGCGCTTCTCCTGGCCACGGAGGAGTATCAGGAGAAGTGCGAGGACTCGAACTTCCTCTACCTCACATGCGATCTACCTCCACCACCGCTGTTCACCGATGAGTTCAGGGAGAACATTATTCCCCAGGTGAATCTGTACCAGCTACTGTCGAAGTTCAATGGGACCACCGACAAGGAGTACAAGACGTACAAGGACAACTACCTGAAGAGGTTTGAGATCACGAGGCTACCGCAGTACATCATTCTATACATAAAACGGTTTACAAAGAACACGTTCTTCTTGGAGAAAAATCCAACTATTGTCAATTTTCCGATCAAGTAAGTGCCAAAGACTCGCCGTGTGATTTTGACCATTGATTTTGTGAATTTTTCCTAGGAACGTGGACTTTGGGGACATACTTACACAGAGCAACAGGGAAAAGCACAAGAACACAAAGTACAACTTGGTGGCGAATATTGTGCACGACGGAGAACCGGGAAAGGGCACATTCCGCGCTCATATTCTACACAAAGCGAATGGGCAGTGGTACGAAATGCAGGATCTGCATGTCACCGAAATCCTCCCTCAGATGATTACGTTGACTGAGTCTTATATTCAAATCTATGAGATGAGCAATGATTAAACGGTGTGAAGAGTGTGGTTTGATAAAGTTTGAGTTTTACTTGGGGTGGAGATGAGGGAATTTCGATTTTGTCTTAGGAAGAACTTCCGTCAATGTTGTGTGGCCTAAAAAATCACAGTGCTTGCTTTTCTAGCATTTAAACTTCATTAAAGATGTGACTCTTTTGGGCGGTTGTGAAGCTAACCAAGTACCATCAGTTGACGACCTTGTTAGCTGCACAGTCTTGACTTGCTTGTGAATCGTTTGACTTCCCTTAGCTAGAGAGAGACTGAGATGACTGAGCCCTTCGTAAAAGCGTTAAAATTAAAATCCCCTCGCAATTGATGCGAGATAATCAGAAAGCGTCGGTTCTGTGATATGTGAGGAAACAAATTGGATACGTTTCGTGTTTTACTTCGGAATTTGGAAGCTTTTCATTTCTTTTTTAGAAAATTTAGCATAATTCGTACATCTGAGAAGAAGTTAAATTTAGGTGAATAGGAAGGTCACGAAAAAAGGGGAACACCCAAATTTACATAGCCGAAGATTCGTCCAAATTCATTCTCCAACGTTTTAAATGCTCCGGCTTGTGTAACATATGTGCGCAGAAGGTAACCAAAAACAATGTAGATATGCATGCACCCACCTTCCATGAGCATCAACATAACAAAAATAATAGCGAGAACATTTATACGAGAACAGACAGTTCCTTCACACACAACTCTTATACATCATGCTTCATCATGCCCAGCATTGAACATGTTGCCCTGCAAGTGTTGCACGAGTATGTGAACCACCTGATAGAGAAATATAGAGACCGTAAAAACCTGCTCATACACCCTAGGTTAGCCCAAGCTTTCGCTAGGAAATTTTAAAAGTTTTGTTCATCTTTTTGTGCACTTTTGCGTTTTTTTTTTTTTTTGTTTCGATTTCTAAATTGGGGGGGGGGGGCACACGCGATATTACACCGCTTAACACATGCAAGTGAAAAATTAAATTGGTAAACGTGTTTTTTTTTTATAGCAGGCATATGGGTTTCAGTGAGAGAAACTCCCCTGAAACGATTTCTTCTCACTGGACGAGACTTACAACGGTGACATGCATGCCAAGTACATCCGCTCTAACTTGAATTCATATTTTTTCTCGAATTATGGGTGAAAAAATGCTCTTCCGAAACAGCGTTTTAAACATTAAAGAAACCTCTTCACTCCACCAATGAATATTTTAACGTGGATGCTAGTGACAGTAGTGCCAACTTAAGAAATAAAAAACAATTATCCCTATCGGTATTTTTTGCTCACAGTAGTATTGTCTCTATTTGAGCACTGCCCACAGCTAGCTAGAACTTCTTATTGAACTAGAGTTTGGATTTTTACTCCAATTTTCCTCTACAAGACGCTTATCCTAAACGTACTCATATACGGAGCCGAGTTCTGGACGAATAGCAAAGCGGCAGAGAATCTTGGTTCCTTTGAAAGAAAAGTTCTGCAACGAATATATAGTCCTGTCTGCGAGGAAGGATAATGGAGGAGAAGATACAACCGCGAACTCTAGGTGCTGTGCTGTGCTGTACAAAGATGTGGATGTAGTTCGAAAGCGAAAAATACGTCGACTGCAGTACCTCAGTCACATCGAGCGAATGAACAACAACGCTCCAGCTAAGAGGGTCTTCCAATCCCAGCTTCCGGGTTCGAGAAGGAGAGGAAGGCGGAACCTCCGGTATAGAGACCAAGTGATTGCGGACCAAAGAGAACTTAGTCTTGACAACTGGAAGCAGCTTGCTATAGGTGGAAGGCAGCTATAGCTCAGACTCAGGCCCTTCATGGGTCGCAGGCCTGATACACACACACCACTCTTACCTCACCGCCTAGATGTGCCCGTTTAACAACTGCTAGTACGGCTGAAACAAGACTATGTACAATTCTCTGCTGCCAACTAGGTGGCCTACCTAATTTTGTTGAGTGTAAATACCTACTGGAAGTGGATGAGCTGCTACGGATACATCGCTTAAATGACCAGATCATGTAGAGCACATTAAGGACTCTTCTTCGGTCATTAAACGTGTCGATTCAGAGCAATCGGGACAAGGCAACAAAGAACGTCATTGTTTTAAATAGTGCCTTCGAGTGGAAAATGACCCCAACCAACTTGCTGAGCGAACCTGGAGCCAGTTGTCGGAAAACCGCTTCCGCTGACCAATTGGTTCCGTGTCTCTTCCTCCTGTCTGATACTCCTCAAGTGCAGGTCGTATGTTTCCTCTCGAGTACTTAACTGTATGCCTGATATATTCCACATTTGCTACACTAGTCACCATTGCAGAGCCACCATTCCTTATTAACACGTGATCAGCGTTAAATCATAACCTATAAAAAGTTCTGAACAAAGTTCGAAGTAAAGTTCAATGACCGAAGATAAACTCTTCTTGCTAGCATGGCATATGGTCACAAGGTCATGAGAACTCATAAAATATTACTACCTACACTCTGCTATTCCTGTTGAGTTAACAGCTGTTTGTAGCAGGGAAACTTCTACAACTACACTTCCACCAAAAAGACAACCGAAAGACAAGGAATATTTTTTATGAAAAGGAGCAAACACACCCGGAAAAGTTCCAACAAACTACAAGACTCCAATCTGCAATCACAAATTCAAATCGTAACCGGCCCCTTTTTTGTTTACCAAAATTCGAAAGACCGAAAACCTCACCACCTGCATCTCACCAACCGTTCGAATTCGTGTACTCGCCCAGAGATGTTCGAAATAAACGAAGCACAGAGCATGTCACGCAAATCGATTACCATCATCTTCTGACATCCGACCGACCTGGAGTGGTGTAAAATCAATATTTTCAAAACATTTCAGTACAAAGAATCTGCAGGCCGCTCTAAATTTAATTACAAAATGCTCACATTAACCGTGTCAGCAATTAACTGATTCATCGCCCAAAATCGATTCCAATTAGTCAATTAAAATTCACACATCAAATCCACCACCAGGGCGACCAGGAGAAACGACGAATACCAACAAAACTGCAGAGAAAAGCGCAGACCATGGCCGAAGGTACATACGAGTTTGAGTGCATGCGGGCTGAGTTGTTGGGAATCGAAAAACCAAACGAGGAGGAATTCGAAAGGGACCGTGCGGAGCGCTTGAGAGCCCAGCAGGAGCAACTGGAGGCAGAGGAGGCAGCAGTAAGTTGAAAAATCTCGCAAATCTCGCCACGTCTGTGACCCTTTCACTTTTGCAGATCCTAGAAAAGCAGGATGAGGATATCAAGAATTCCAGTGGAAAACTGGATGAACTGAACAGCATCCTCACAGCGACACAATCGAAAATCAATCGTTTGCGGCAGTCCGCTCGTGGCAGCATCACCACAATCTTCAGGGGACAGTCCGTCGATGAGAACGCATCTTCAGCGTCCAGCAGTCGTCGCGGCACAACTGGTGATGCCGAACCAGCAGGCGACATCAATCAAGCTCTCGACAACCTCGACGAAATGAGCAATAAACCGCCCCGCACCAATGTGTCGATGATGAGAAACGCATCGCTTGACATCCAGCATAAGATGACATCGCACCTGGACAAGCTGGATCAGTTGATCAACAAGGCCGATCACGCCGAGATGTCAATGGCCGCTCAGACGAAGCAAATGAGGAAGTTTACTAAATAAGATTGTCACTCCACTACTACTGCATCTTCCTCCCGCATGTGCACACTGGGAGCCTGAACAATGCAACGCAATAATGAACCTAACCGTTACACCGTTCCAACGAATAACACTAAATACATACAAGTTTCCAACGAATAAGAACGAAGTGATTGTACGTAGCTGTTCTCTGCTTAAATCATTTACATACTTATACTACAAGACGTATTCAATGTTGTTGATCTCTCTATGAACTTTATGCCTTCGACTTAACTAAGATAACTCATCTTATGACGCAATGCTGTGTGACAGAACGTTTATACATATGTATGTGTACTTGTGTGTGTCGAACAGAAGCAATCTAATTTATTTATTTCAAATGTATATCAATCAAAATATATGTAAATCTAATTCTATGAATTTACCTGAAGTTTCGTTAACATGGTTGTTGGGCGTTCCGTAGTCCGGAGGAGATGATGAGTTTAGTCGAGGCATGGGACAGAAATCGTATGCTCAGTGGTGGAGTTGCGAGAGTCCACCATTTGCCGGAAGGTCGAAACTAGACATGGCGCTATGTCTGTGCATGACGTCCTTGAAATCAACGAAAAGGTGGTGGTGCAGTTGTTTTGGCTTTCCAGGACATGCTGCAGTACAAAAATTTGATCTCTCATAAAATTTTCTGGTTTGGATCCATACGGAAAAGGACCTATCCGATCCATACTTAGAAGGACATATCCGACGGTTTCAAGCATTAACACAAAACACCAATGTACGCGATTTTAGGACACTGATCGTTGAAGAGTGTCCCCTTCTTCTGAAGCAAGCAAACCGCACTGAAATTCCATTCATTGGAATTGCGTGCCTCCGACAATATCCCACACATGGCTAGTGTATGCGCCCAACTAGATCATCTCCAGCTGTTTAATAGAACTCTGCGAATAGTCTGTAAGCTCCAAGAACTTTGTTCGACTTCAGTCTCGATATTGAACTTGTTGATCGTCTTTTCATCATTTTTTTCATTGGCTGAGTGGAAGATTCTCCCTGACAGCAGTTTTTGGGCCGCCATCACCGATTTACATTCTGCAAAAATGATTTGTCTTAGCAACGGCCACCTACAGTTGGCGCATCTATAGGCGATCTATGGTTCTCAGCATTACTACCAGTTGTCTTTTTTGGGCTTGGGTCCGAAACTGATTTGCCCTAAATAACGGTCTTATCAGCTTTTGGCAAAATTTTTGGATTTGCAGACATCTTCTTGATCTTGCCCTTCTCATGACTATTTCTTCTTCTCTGGAACGCCGATACTCGTCTCTTCTTTGAGACGTTGAGCGTAGGAACAGCCTGTTGGACTTGTTTGCATTCGTCGTAAGGCCAAAGGCTTCTTCTAGGTGATACCCCAGCACATCAGCGCCAGTTCCCTTCTTCTTGTGTAACAGCATTTTCGTTCTTCTTCTATTGTAAGTGCAGGCAGTGACACGCTTTCAGAGTTTCCCTAATTCTTTCCCTCATTGGTCCCTGGTTTCAAGAGAACTCGGTCGGCGAAATTACATCGGTAGCCTTCCGACGTAGTAGCCTGTTAACCTGTCTCGACTACGTTGTTCTTTCGATATCCGGGTTCTGTTCTTTGCTACAACAAGGAATTTATCCGAGTTAGTGTCGCCACCCAGGTTCGGACTTGAGAATGCTGGAGAAGGCCTGACGTCGACCGCAATGGTTTCTGGTGTACACCAATTTTGACGAATATAGCTGATTTAAAATCACAAGCCACCTAAAGGTATATATATCTATATAGGTGGATTGTGTTTACAATGTGCGAACCAGAAACCAATAAGGAAGTCTCTGGTGCGCACAACACACACATCGCATGCAAATACCACTTCGTCACGTCGCGAGATTTCTCAAATTTTTTGGAAAATACAGAGTGGCGACCAGTGACACGTCATTGTGTCAAATTAAAACATTAAATTCATTGGTTGGAAATTATGCAACTGCTTCAGCAGTACTAGCTGACTCTCTGGTTTCGGTATCTCGCATCATAGTAAGTTAGGTATCTTTGCTGTACTAAGCTTTGGGTACCGATGCACAGCGACATGCAGTCAATTTGATGCCTTGGACAAGCGACACACGATCTCTCTATTCTACCCTCAAGATGTTCCAGGATAAACGCTAACCTCTCCTGCCAACGAAATCTCTTAATGTTGCCCTGCAGTCCAGGTGGGGTTTACCGCACATTAATGCGATATTTCGCAAGCTAAATCAAACTGCGCTCAGGTTGGGGATAATTTCTTCTTGTTTGCACTATCCCGACGGTCGCCATTTTTATTGTAGTACTTAAACTATATTTTGACAAGCCCACCTACAATATGTGCATCGTTGCCCATCCCAAACATACTCAATGTTCACAAAATTCCGAACGGCTTGTATTTAATTAAAATAAAAAAAAACAATCTAATCGAAAGGAGCGAATAGCAAGCCTCTCAATTCCGAACAGATCATGAAGCTGTCAGTCAAACTTGGCATCTCACAAAACTCTTGCAGAAACATGGAGAAATGCTGTTCTTGCTCTTCTTTGTTTGAAAAAAATTTCTTCTGGAGATTTTGCAACACCTGTAACTACTTCCATGCCACAAGCATTCAATTGTTTCATGAGAAGTTCATCAGGACAGTCAATTGTTTGATGAGAAGTTCATCAGGATAAATTATTTGTGCTGGCAAAAAAATCAATACCTGATTGTAAAAATTCCCGCGAAAAACCTAATTTCTCATCGCATGTTAAGAATCAGAGTCAACAATCGCGGTGCAAGGGACAATTAGCGCTTTCAGTATGAAAAAAAAATTACAAGGAAGGACTACTTTTGTAATTTTGTTCCAGTTCGCAAGGTAATCCCCTAAAAATACCCCTCAAATGTTGCAAGAATGGTGCACTAAACAAAATAAGGCTCTATGGATGGCAAAACCAAAAAAAAGTTTTGGCAGACATTTCATGATGATTTCCAATTCTTAATCTTTTGTCTGACTTTCTTTGAATATTTTGGGTTGTTCCATAAACCTACAAATTTGTTTGTTCTTGCTCCCTACACGAAGTTACCTTTAAGAATTATTTTCTTTCAGGCTCCAAATTAAAAACACTTGTCATTCATTCAATTAAAAAACGAGATTTATTTCAACCCAAATAAATTTTTGATTATATCAAAAAACAATACAAAAATGTAGCAAAACCACTTGTGTTCTTTTACTCGGAGTACTATTCGACTTATGAGCTTGCACGTACTAACTCCCTTAGTACAGTCTCAAGTTTTCTCGAGTCTACAGCAAACTTGCGAATACCATCGGCAAGCTTATCTGTAGCCATAGTATCCTCATTCAACATCCAACGGAAAGTTGCCTCATCCATTGAGATTTTCTCCATGCGAACGTTTTTCGCATTCTCGGGATCTAATAGTCTGTCCAGAGGCTCATCGCTTCCCTTCAACTCTTCTAAAAGCTTGGGACTGATTGTCAACAAGTCACATCCGGTCAGCGCCTTAATCTCCCCCGTATTTCGGAAAGAAGCACCCATGACGACGGTTTTGTAACCAAACTTTTTGTAGTAGTTGTAGATCTTTGTCACCGACACCACACCAGGATCCTTCTCTGGCTCGAATGATTTGTTTTCGGTGTTTGCAACATACCAATCCAAGATGCGTCCAACAAACGGTGAGATCAGGGTGACTTCAGCCTCTGCGCAGGCTACAGCCTGACAGAAGGAGAAGAGCAATGTTAGGTTGCAGTGAACTCCGTGTTCCTTCTCGAGAACTCTAGCTGCCTGGATGCCTTCCCATGTGGAGGCGAGTTTGATAAGCACCCTCTCCTTGGGCACACCAAGTTCCTCGTACAATCCAATCAGTTTGAGAGCTTTTTCCACGCTCTTCTTGGTATCGAACGACAGGCGAGCATCAACTTCTGTTGAAACTCGTCCGGGCACTATTTTAAGGATCTCACAGCCGAATAGCACACAGAGCATGTCCATGGCCTCTGACAGCTTCTCCTCTTCAGTTCTATGTGGAAATAAGCAAAACATCAGTCCAACCGCGCATGGAATGGAAATACCAACTTACTCCCCAACTTTGACTCCATGCTTTACGGCCTTGTCGATGATACTCTTGTACTGCTCCATTTTCGCAGCCGAAAGGATCAACGAGGGATTTGTGGTTGCATCTGTAGGCTTGTAGGCCTTGATGGCTGTCGGAAACAAATAAATGGAAAACACGTGTTAATGACTCCGATCAAATGATACTTTCACTAAAAAAAAATTCCAAATGCAAGTGTTACAGGGACACACGAGCACTTCATGTGAAACGCATGTTCACATGTAATCAATGACACTGCACTTTGGAGGGAAAAACAACAAGTACGCCTTTGCGAGAATATTCCATTTACTTAGATCGTGTCACCTTGAGTATTGACTCTAGATTGTGTTACTAAGTGCCGTCCTTGTGTACTTACATTCAAAGTCTCCAGTGTCGGCGACGATGGTTGTGAACTTCTTCAAGTGATCCAACGTGGATGTCATCTTGACTTTCTTCGACTGATGTGAGCTCATAGTGGATAAAATTCAGAACCTCAACGAAATAAGCAAATTAACCGAAAACGCAACCTAACAGAAGTTGTTGGTGAGCGCAGAAAACACGGAATGAAATGGAAAGAGCACTGGCAATGGTTGTTGTAGCAGTTACTTCTCTTCTCTAACCTACTACTTCACACAAGCGAGTGTGGCGAAAATAGTGTAAGTTGTTGTTGTTGAGGAGGTGGTTGGGTGGGGGATATAATCAGCTGTTGACGACCTTGATGTGCCGGCATGGCTCCATTCCATTCCATGTTGTTGTCGGTTGGAAACAGGTGCTGTGCAGGGGGAGTGAAGTGAGCGTTTTCTGAACATAAATGCTGCCAAGTTTTTCTTATTAGAGTTGAGGTGGAAAAATTTAGTTTCTGTAGGAGTTTCGTTTGAAATTTGAAGGAAATTATTTTTTATGACTTTTTGCACATATTTCTGTTACATTTATGAGCTGATGTCGAAAGTTCGAGTCCTAAATTTGCGGCCCTTATCCTCTGTATGGAGGCGTCAAGCGTCTAAGAGAGTAGGGAGCACCTCACTTCGGCCTGGAGAGTCTTTAAGTTAGTGTGAGTCGCATAACAGCTCTTGTCAAAGGACAACGTTGCTTCTGACATGCACAGGTGGAGATTTGTTGGAGGTGTGAGCGTCAAAAGAAAAATAAGCTAAAGTAAAACTGTTCCAGTTCGGAAGACGGAGCGTTAAGCGTCCAAGGCATGTCAGAGACCAAGAATCACAAGACAAAGAGAGTACATCTTGGCAACCGCTGTCTTAAGACTTCAATTTTTCAAAAAGAACAAAGATGTATGTACATATATCCTTCCAGCTTGAAGGATGACTTATCCCTAGACCGCGCTAGTTGAATGAACACGTTGACTTATGTGGTGGCCCAAATTGAAGTGTTGTGCCCGATAAGTAGCATCAGAGAAGAGCACTTCAAGGCTTATGTAGTTGAAAAGTGTAAGCATTCATAGCAGAGATCCTGAAACATGATGGAAATGTAATTCTTCAAATAGCTGAGCACGTCCGCCTACGTATTTGAAAGTTTGACCTAGGCTCTACACCAAATAAGGCAACCAATGCCAAAAACAAAAAGTCACTCTCAAAGTTGCATAATGTTCCTCCTCAACCTGCTAACGCGGGTCAAGGAACCTCCTCATTTATTGTATTTACAATGAAACACACACAACATTAGCCTAAATCATTCTTTCCATGGAATTGTCTGTCGATATCATCAAGAACGTATGATTAGGTTGCAGTAACAAAAAAATAATTGACTAGTAGAAAACATAGCTTAAAACAAATTCATTGCTATAACGATACACTTCAGGTAGGAGCTGAGAGTTTTCTTCGAGACGTCGCAGGAGCGCTGTGAAAAGTGTAGGTGATATCTTCTTGGTGTGGACGCTAATGTCAGCCTGCCATGAGCACAACAGTCCGTTGTCTTCCTTCTCGTGGAACTGATACAGAACCTTGTTTGCCTTGCATTTCGCCAATTTCACGTGTCCAGCATTGTTGTTGAGTCCATCAGCCGATGCGGTAGCGTTACGTAAAATGTCCAAATTTTTTTCGAGTATATTGAGCAGAATGTATTTCTTTTGTCGAGACGGAAGAGTGGCTTCTACAATCGCCTTTGAGAATTGCATGATATGAAGCTCCCCGCCAGTGGAGCATTCGTCGAGTATCTTCATCATTAGCTGACTAACCATAGATTCAATGTCTGTCTCTTTGAAAATGTGACTTGTTAGGGTATCCGTCCATATCTTGAGGGCTTTGTCATTAAGCAGGGTTTCACCAAGATGCATTAGACACCTGCGGCAATAGACGTGCTTTTCCTTGATCCGCACTCCAGTGAAGGCTTCTTCATTCAAGACAATGTAGTAGAATCCATAGAACATATCACTCAACCTCGGAACTAACATGGAATTCAAATCCGGTCCATGATGGCAGAAGAACTCTCCAACGTCAATAGAACCCGACGGAAACTCGAGAATACGATCAATTTTCAGTTCTTTGCGAGTGATTTGATTCTGGCAACTACAGCATACCAATTTCAGTTCACTCGACGGTTCTATTTCAGGTACAAGTTTTAAAAATTTCTTCTCAACACCAACCGGTGTGGACCAAACAGATGACTGAGGCAGAGTATCAATCGACATACGAAAACTTGCATTGTTCTCCTCCACAACCAAACTGCTCAGACTTTGTGCTTGCACTGTGAAGTGTCCCTCCAGGGGGATTGATGTTTCCGTGGAGTATTCCCGCAACTTAATACTTGCATTGTCCACGTGAATCTTAACGAATTCCGTTTCCGTCAGGCTGTGGTCAAACTGGAGGTAAACATTGGCACAATACAAGTTCTTGCGAACCTCGATGGTGATGCATTTTAGGGACATTTGTTGAGCGTCTGCAAGAAGACTGACAATAGTGAAGAATTGGTAATGGAAATGTAAAGATTGATTTAGCTACCTTGCGTTTTTCAACGTTCTCTGATGTTCTTTGTTGAAGAGTATCAGGACAGGACGATTCTTCTTGGCTATGGCAGCATATTTTTCCTGTAAAACTAAACCGCGCTTTGTTGTCTCCACGAGATTTGTGCAAAATGCATTCATTCAAGTGTCAAACGCTCGATAAATTCCCCCAATCTGTCATATTTGAGAATCCTTGCTGGTGTTCGTAGAGTAGTGCAGGGAATTTTATGTTATTAAACATATCGTATATTATTATTATATTTAAACTTTCTTCCTCAAATTATAAAATCAGACTTGAGGTAAATATTTTTTTCAAATGGAAAACGGATTGTAAGGTTATGATCGCTTTGACAACAGCGCCCTACAGTATTTTTTGTTTGGCTTTGAAATTCGTAAAGCTTTATGCCTTTGTTTGTTACGAAATAAAATGCAGAATATATATATACATCCGCACAATTCATTAATATTTACATACTGAATGCAAATTCAAATTAAAACTCAGTCGCATTCATTGAACACACCCCATGCGATGGGGAAATTTCCCTTTCACTTTGCTGTCACGTCAGTCGAAACGACAACCAATCAAGGTCACAAACACAAAATGCCGTTATAATGCACTGAATGCACCCCCTTGTATACTTTTTCAATTCTCATCATTCGTCGGGAAAGTCATTGTCGTTTGTGAGTCTGTCTGTCAATCCGCTTAGCTCCGTGAAGAAGAGTAGAAAAAAAAACTTACGAGACAAAAAGCAATTTCATTTTAAAGCAGAGAAAAAAAACTAGAAAATCCCATTTTTCGCAATAAAATTTTCCATCGTTAGACAAATTAAAGCAAAAATACAAATCCTCTCACCAAGATGGTTTCAAGTGAGTATTCGAAAATTATTTTGTATCCTTTTCCTAACCCCAAAGTGAAAACGACAGAAAGAGGAGGAGAAAAAAAAATATACCAAAACAAAAATTTGTGCAAATCACAGCGAACCAGGGCTTTATGAGCTGATTGATGCTCGGTGCCTCGCCTCCGAGCTTGGCAAGTCTCTACATCACACACATGGATAAACCAGCAACCTACTTTCTTTATTTCGCCTCTTTTGTTGTCTCGCGCTGTTTTATGGGTTATTCTGGTCTGTTGCTGTTGTGTTTTGTTTGCCTTTCTTGTGGGATATATAGTACATGATAAGATTTAGCAGAGTCAACGTTTGTGTTTGCATCAAGAAATATTGTATTTGCCATTATCTTGGGGGAGGAGGGGGCTCAATCAACTTTGCCTTGTAACTGTAATCAGGCTTTGCATCAGGACTGCGATGTGCGATAGCTCTCCCGCTATTCCGTGTGTTTCGGAATCAAATCTCTCGGCGGGAGTTATGCAATAACTTGCTTTTGAATGGTTAGTTTTATTATCTTCACCTGCTGTGGCCGTAGAGTACTTTCACTTCGAGGAGATTGTCTAATGATGTTTTTTTTTACTTATTTTTCGTTGGCAGCGTTCAATGAGAGTGAACGAAGCGTTCAAAGAGGGGCGACGAGTCTTTCCAAGTGAGTAGCAGACTAAATGCCTGGTCAGCAATTACGCTCTGAAATTGAATCTCACTGCACTCGATCAGCGGTGGTTTCCACACTTATTGAAGATGAATAATTTGTAGTTAACCCAAGCTGCCCATAATCTGGAACAGCAACCATCTATGAGTGGGCAGCTGTGACACTCCACTTGTGATCACATAACAATTACCAGCAGCATTACTTGACTCTCCTACGGTCGGGCATTGTGCATGCAATTCCATTGGCGATCAGAGATTGTTTCATTTTTTTTTTCAACAATCAGCAGCATTCCTCAGCCAATACTATAGAGATAAATATATGCATACACGGCTTGTGGGAGTTTAGCAGCAACCTTGGCTGTGGTCCTATTTCTAGTCGATGCTATTATTTTATGTGAGATGCCGTAAAACAAACCGCACAGTTCAGGGTCGTCGAATCGAAAGAGCGATATAAACTCGATTATTTAAATTGTGCTGTCGACTGCAGCTGTCGGGGTTAATAAACTTTAATTTGACGATATGAATTGCGAGTCGATTCGGCGACACCCACGACCGCGATTTACGGTAAACAAACGTTTGTCAACTTGTGACTAAGCAAGAAAAAAAAAGAAAACTGGAATTGTGTGCGGTTGCAATTTATCTCGCTGTTGATTCATTCGAGGATTGTGTATTTAAATCGTTCACCAATTGGGTTTACTTTACACTCAATAACTGTGTTTATAGGAGGACAATTGATTGAGGGGCAGAAGTGATGTTCGCATTTCTCAATTGGATCTCTAGATTCAGGGGATATATCATATGGCGCAACAATGCGAAATGGGGTATGGGTTGCAGTACCAAGTAATTTCTTAACTTACCTACTTGCTCTCTATATAGACAGAATTGTTTCAAGATCAGACACTGAGCAGTATGCAGATCTATTCTTTCGACTGTTAACATGGGGAAGCACAGTACTGCAACTGACGTAAGAGTGGGGAGGACGTAGAATCTTGCCAGTCCTAGATTGTTTCGCGAAAACTACATCTTGAACCTTCTCCAGAATTTCTTCATCTCAACTGTCCTCCTCCCCCCATCACTGATATTGTAATTTATTGCCAAGTGATGTCAATATTCGCTTCCAAATGCAAATCTTTCGAACAACAATAAACTTGACTCGGCAATAGGGTGAATTCTGATCACGTCGCCTGCAACATTTTGCCTCTTGCCCGCCATTTTAAATGACTCCCATGGCGAATATAATGTCGTTGCATTCCCAGCTAATAAAAAGAAACCAAATTTTCCGCAATTTTCGCTCATTTTCACAGAAAACAGAACAAAGGAGATTAAAGACAATGCTGGGAGGATTGTGTAGATAAGTCAAATACATTGCCGGCTGGCGATGGGCAAACGCCGATTAGTTGGAAACGAGGTCATTGGTTTTGATTTCCACACCATGTGTTTGCAAATTCTCGGGAAACACCACAACGATGCGGAATTCATAGTATCAGAGGCCTTGTAAACAAAATTACTTCGTCCGACGATATGATCTCGGTTCCAAGAAATGAAAAGACCTGAAATCTCTTTCGAGTGTGGATTAACCCAAGTTTTCGGTCCTTTTGTAACACAAATTAGGTGGAGATCATTTTGTAGCACGATCCTTTGTTTGTCTGTCGCCGGCCTTGTGTATCAAGTAGGTTCAGGTCCGAGAACGATGGACGATCGTTCATTTTGGTCAGACTTTTGAACGTGTACTTTCACTACAGATGATGTGCTGCCGCGATAAGACACTTGCGGCTGGCTGTGAGAAATCAGACCTCTGGATCTCCTTACTTAAACAGAAAGAAGTCATGTCGGGGTATGCTGGTTGTTGCATTCTGGCTGATTTTGTGGTTCTGCTGCTTTCTCGATTAAGTATTTACACAGACTATTCACACAAAACGTTTATTGACTGTTTTAATTAACACACGCGTTATTTGATAACTTTCTGCAGTTTAAGAGCAAGAATCTAGGTCATATATCACTCGCCGCCAATTTTGAGAATTTTTTTCACAGAAGTCAATCCAATCAGCCCTTTCCTTTTACTTTCACTGATCGGCAGACCTAGCAACTAGCTGCTTGTGAAGAGTCACCGATAATATTCGTTTTACTTACTCTTTACATCGCTCGAGCTGACTACCTCGCTGGAAGTGAACTAAGACTATAGATGTCAGTTTTAGATTTAATGAAGTTCAGTCAAAAAATAGCAGTCTTTGTGGATTCCGTACGGAAAGATACCACTCGGCTAAAGACTTAAGATTTCTCGTCCACTAACCAGCATAATGAACACTCGTCCTGATTGGCATTTAGGCTAATGGTAAAGCAAGATCTTGGAAATTGTCGGAACTAACTATAAAGTTAGGAACTCCATAACAAGAGCAAAGACAGGGTCACAAATACGAAAGCAAGGATAAACGGAAACATCTGAGTGTTGTGGAGTTTACATTTTCTGTCTGTTGCGATAACGTCACTAAGTTTTTGTCTGAAATTGTTATAAGAGGTCTATCTTCTGCTTCTTTTATTCTCGCTAAAGTTTGCGGTGAACCTATAGGTGTTCTATCAGTTATCCCGTTTTCTTTGTTATTACTCGATAATTGCAGAGGAGAAAAAGAATGAATTCTTTTTTGGCACATTGTACAACTGCTACAGAATAATTGTGACAGACACCAAGTCTGCGAAAGAAATGCAATGCTGTACAGTGCAATGTGTAATTGATTAGATAGAAAGCGCGTTACAGTTTAAATTAAATGAAGTCTTGGAATGACGCACCCAAATACTGGGGCACTCAAATGGAGTTCCTTTCTTGCGTTCGTCATTCAAATAATGGTCGTAGTTTCTCGAATTGCTCTTCGAACCAGATTTCTATCAATTATTCTTATCCCTCTAATCGGTTGGTGTGTTGACCGAAAGTATGCCACTATACAGTCCACATAGTTAGTGCTTGAATATCCTCTGCTTCACATGCGTCTTTCAGGACTTGAGTATCTTCTCCTTTACTTGCTTCTTTCAGGGCTAAACTGTCTTCTCCATATTTTTGCATGATCGAGTCAAGATCGAGTTAAGTGTTGGATCTAAAAAGGTTAACCTAGTGCATACCTACATACGTCCGTTTCATACACTTTTTTTTTTAATCTTGCCCTTCAGAAGTAGTTAAAGTTATGAAAGACCTTTTTCGGAGAGAAAGGTGAAGTAATTTCGCCCCCCCCTCCCTATCCTTTTTTAGATTTTATTTTAAGTTCTTGTTTGTATGATTTGTCTTGTGATATTTCATTACAAATGTTTTAGTGTAAAAGTTCCCCTTGTCCAGCTCACAATTTTTATGTTTAGAATATGACTGTCCACCTCCGTACACTGGTTTGGCTCCTAAACATTCTTGACCAGCATTCATTGTCATAATCAATCATTCCCTATCCCGTTCTCAACCCTGCAAGGAGACCGAATCATCTTCAATAATCTTCCATCACTCTACAATTTATGACTCTCTAGCATTTAGTCAAATTCCGTACGTCGACCTGAATGTCTTTAAAACAAAACAAAAAAAAAAATTACAAACAAAACCAAGAAGTCTTTTCTTAAATGACGATTCCCCGCAAATTTGTGCTGATTCATTGCAGTTTTGCGCTTAGAAAAATATTCCGCCACTTCCATGTTGTATCGTCATTTAAGAAGAGATTCAATATTCCTGCAAAGGAATACAATGCGCTTAACGCAACAGCAATTAATGAAATTCCACTGTTCCTCCAATGCGTCCGCCGCAACATCAACACCATCAACTACCTCAACGCATCTATTTTTAGCTCCAATAACAAATGAACAATTGGAGAAGTGGCGAAAGGATTTCTACAGCGAGCCAAAGAATTTGCTCGCACAAAACGTGTGCTCACGAGGTGATCCATTCGATGTTGCCCTGTCACGGAAATCACTGGAGGTTACCAATCATGTGTTCAACTACAAGGTAAGACGTTGTTTTCCTTGATTGTTTAATCGATTCATGTGATTGTGATTGTTTTTGTTTTTAGGTGGACACCGAAGGAAAGCCAATTACGAACCAAAAGAACTCAGGGAGATGCTGGCTTTTTGCCGCACTGAATTGCATTCGAATTCCTTTCACGAAAGCGCTCACTCTGGACGAATTTGAATTCTCTCAGGGATATCTGTTTTACTGGGACAAGATAGAGAGGTGTAATTATTTTTTGAACAACATTGTGAAGACAGCGGAGCGAGGCGAGAAAGTTGATGGACGCTTGGTGTCATTTTTGTTGAATGTAAGTGTGTGTGGTGCAAAGTGTGTGAAATGTAAACTAATGAGTTTTGTTTTAGGATCCAACATCGGATGGGGGGCAATGGGATATGTTAGTAAACCTGATAACAAAACACGGTCTTATGCCAAAGAAATGTTTCCCAGAAAGTTATAGTTGTGAGGCTAGCATGCGTATGAATGCCATTCTCAAAAGTAAAGTGAGTCTTTCCGAAAGTCACATGGCGAACTGGATGTTGTAACACCTCTCTTCACATTTCAGCTAAGAGAGTATGCCAAAAATCTGAGAGATCTGCACGCCTCGAGTCCACCGGATGGAGCTCTTGAGGGTGCCATACAAACGATGATGGGGGAGATTTACAAAATTGTCGGTATTTGCTTAGGGATCCCGCCACAAACATTCACCTGGGAATACTACGATAAGAGTAAGAATTTCTGCAGCATAGGCCCGATAACACCGTTAGAATTCTACAATGAACACGTCAAACCAATTTTCAATGTTAACGACAAGGTTTGCACACCGTCTCCATTGAGACTTGATGACAAGTCTGATTGAGCTGACTGTTGTTTGATTTTAGGTCTGCCTTGTCACGGATCCACGACCGACGAGCAGTTACAACACGGCGTATACCGTGGACTGCTTGGGCAACGTCGTTGGTGGTCGTCCTGTCTTGTACAACAATCAACCGGTAGAGTTACTCATGGAAGTGGTGACTGAAAGTTTGAAGAAGGGCGAACCAGTTTGGTTTGGATGTGAAGTTAGTAAAAGATTCGCGTCCAAACAGGGAATTGAGGACTTGACGATGTAAGTTAAAAAATTTTTCGTGCGTGCGCTTCAAAGTCAAACACACGCAACTTTTCTATCGGATTGAGGAAAAAAACTAATCACGCCACACTTTCACATCCCATTTTAGACACGACTTTAAACTAGTATTCGATGTTGACATCCAAATAACTCTATCCAAAGCAGATCGCCTTCTGTACGGGGAATCGGCTATGACCCATGCGATGGTTTTCACTGCAGTCTCAGTGGACGTAAGTGAAAGAAAATCAAAACAAACAAAACAAAAATCTCTGACACACTAGTTTCTCCATTCATTCACAGAAAAATGGAAGTGCAACAAAATTCCGAGTTGAAAACTCCTGGGGAGAGGATCGCGGCGAGAAGGGCTACCTTGTAATGACAGCCGATTGGTTTAAAGAGTTCACTTTTGAAGTTGTGGTCGACAAGAGTCTGGTTCGCCCGGAGATCCTTGAAGTGTTCGATATGAAACCAATTGTGCTTCCAGCGTGGGATCCCATGGGAACTCTAGCTCAGTAAACGTTCACCCAATATCGAATTGGGTCGGTCACAGGAAAACAAAAACAACAAAACTCTTAAGCATGCAGCTTTTCTTTTTCTTTCTAACGAAACATGCATTTCGCGTCTAAATTCAAATGAATGCCATTTTCTTTTTTATGGATAATTATGTTATTTGTGTAACGGAAAACAAAATATTTTATACATACATTTATGCTGATGATGGAATAAAATGTATTTGAATGAAAAACAAAGTCGCCGTTGTCTGGATTAAATTTTATTGGTTCTGTTTACCTTCTGATCACAAATGACAGTTTGTTGAGAGATCGACGGGGTGTTTGCCTGCGCTCTGCTGGTACAAAAATATATATGAAAGTAAGCTCTATGACTTTTGAAAAACTGGAGAACAATTTGAGTCACAGACGTCTCACTTTTTTTGGACCGCTGTGAGTTGTCTTCGCTTTTGTCGAAGCGTGTATTCATACTGCAATCGATGCCAAATGCCGAGGCACATGTTAACTAGACGACCGTCGATGTGTTTCTGCGTGAGGGCGAACTTATACTGTTCCCGGATGATGTGTTTGGCAGTACGTAGTCGTCCGGTTTGTATAAGGGATATGCTGTAGTAGAGTTTGCAGCGAGCCTGAAGCAAAGGGTCGCCCAAGCGTAGACCAAGTTGCAACTGACGTAAGGATATTTTCCCCGCTGTTTCAGCCTACGAGTAGAATAATGTGTGAAAATCATACTGCTTCCTGTTATGCTTTTGGAACCTACACAAGCTCTGAACTGTTCACCAAGAGCTGAGAATCCTCCACCCAGTGTGGACAGCCATGACATTAGATAATCTACTTCTATCTTCTCCCACAAAGTTTGAGATGTGATGCGGTTCCTGCAAAAAAAAAACGGATTGAATGTTTAAGACGCTCACATTTTTACCAAATCACACATGTAATACCAATAGTAATCAATGATTTCTTTTTGTGGGGGAACGATTTTTAGAATGAGGAGTTTACCATCAAAACGGGGATCTATACAAAGCTTTTTCCTATAATTTGAATATTCTAGAAGTTCACGAATAAAGTAATATGCCTCAATGGCATCGGCTTTTGTGAGGAGTTTGTGTTTTGCGATTTTCTTTCGTGGTGGTTTCTGCGGAAGTTTATCCGCCTCTTTCTGGGTAACTATGTAGTATTCACTTTCGTTGAAGTAATTCGAAACGCATATGATAACTGTCATATTGGTGATTGCTTTTAATAAATTAAAGAAAATACGTCGAAAATTCTTTTAAATGTTTGAAAAACTTATAAACTACCGCCGTGCATAAATGAATCACAGCTGATGTTTGACAGCAAGCAACTAGAGATGTGCACCGACATGTGTTGTTTTGAACCGGTTAACCGAAAAAATGTCATCAGAGAACCTAAGAAGTGCTGCCAAATCTTTTACTTTTCAGCAAATAAAAGTTTCACTTTTAGAAATTTAATTGAACAAAAATTCATTTTTATACATGCATAAATTAATTAAAGAAAATATTGGTATACACAACGTCGTCAAGTGGCTGCCTTTGGGCCACCCCTAGCCCTTGTTGTTGGCTTCGGACAGTAGCTCACGAATTGCTTATGATATAGTTTTAAGTGATTGAATCATTGTTAGCATAACACCGGTCCTCCGCAGAACTCTACAGTAAGAAAATCAAACCGTGGACTTTGGGAATAAATGTTTAATATTTCGTTCGTTAATTTCAAAATATTCCATGATTAACAAAAAATACCGAATTTTCTGGTTAAGAAACAGTCGGGCTTGTTTCATTTTAAAAGAAAAGAAAAACACACACAATGCTGTTAGTGATATGCCAAAAGACTATCACATAGCCTTTAATATACAACGAATATCATAGACGTTTTGATCATCTTTCTCAGGAAACTGATGTGAACGAAGTGTTACACAAAATTTTACATAAAAGGTTTAAGAAGACTTGCCAAAAAGTACGGGAAAAATGTCAGCATGATATAGCTATGCGTTGGACGATTGCATGGTTGGCTGCGTACGTCAGGCCGTTTATTTTTACTAGCATTGTAGTTCCAGAACCATAGAGAAACATTGGGGTGTACTCTTCACATTTTCGAGTATGAGGACAAAACAATTGGAACTGGAAAATCATCTAAGAACAGACTCTTTCATTATTTGTTAAAGAAATTTCATGTCAAGAAATCTATTCAGACAACGGCACGCATCCGAAATGAGCTAAAATGGAACTTAGGGTAGCTTACAATATTTACAATAATTTGAACAGGGGTGTCGTCCAAAGTGCCTTTATTAGTGCCTTCGCAAGACAGTACTTTTTGCGTCGGTATGTTACAATGTATGAAACATGAATTCACCACTACACTCCAGAGTCACACTCGGCAGTCAGTGGAGTAGACAGCAGCCGGTGAACCACGGCCAAAACGTCCAAAAACACAAAAGTCGGCTGGCAAGGTTATGACATCCGTATTTTAGAAAGCGCACGGAGTTCTATGTAACAACTATCTTGAGTGAATACTACATGTCATTATTGGTGCATTATAAGGAAGAAATATCAAAAAAAACAGTCCCATTTGAAGAAGAATAAAATTCTCTTCCGCCAAGACAATGCACCGGGTCACAAGTCGTCGGCTACCAAATTGCACGAATGGGCTTTGAATTGCTTTCACACCCACCGTATTCTCCAGATCTGGCCCCAGCGACTTTTACCTTTTTTCAAACCTCAAAAAGATGCTCGCCGGAAAAAAATATGGCTCGGAAGGAAGGCAGGTGATTGCCGAAACTGAAGCCTATTTTGAGGCCAAAAATAAATCGTTTTATAAAAAAGGTATCGAAATGTTAGAACAGCTTCTTCATCTAGTCTGTTAAAATGTCAGTGGGCAGCAATCTTGACATGGTTTTGAATTCACTAAATACCCTTATTACGCAGGGTGCGAAGATTAATGTCATCATCTGTTTCAATCGATCATCCGCGGCTTAAATTGTGAGTTGCGTGGCACGGCAGCCCAATAGTGTCTCGTGTCGTCAGCAAGTACTCACGTTGCACTCGAGTTCTACTCGTATGCTCCATCGTACTAAGGAATTAAATTTGCAAAATTTAAATATACAATTGATATCCTTTTAATGTTTTCTGCAAAAGATGTGTAGTGCTATCAAAACTGCAACATGAATGCAAATCCAGTCGAGAAATCGATTACGAATCTTGGGCATATTTGGGAACGCACTCACCCACTAAGCTCGTCAACCGTAATTTGTTCAGTCTATTTGGGGAAACATACATGAGGATCGAAGTACTTCAATATGTGGGTTCGAATACACGTATGTATTGTATTTGGCAGAATTCGAGAATGAATGAGAGGATACTCCTTGGCGCTACTTTCTGGCGTATATTCCCCAAAGGATGTCTGCTATCTTAGTATAACTCTTAGACTCAATACAAAGGTTTCGATCTTATTTGTCTCTTGCGTATTCGTAACCTTCGTTTTTTACATGCCGACAGCTTCAATTCAACCGTTTCTTGGAGACCAGACCTTTTAGTAGAATTCTCCAATTATGTGTTTTGTCACTATGACCGAATATCAATATCGCTGGCAAGTCTTCCGGGAAGCTAGAAGCACACTTTTAACCTGGTCTATCATAAAGAAGTAGAAGGGCTTACATCCTCAGTACAAGCTTAATTTCACTCGCTGCCTTTAATTCCCACAACGTCAACAATCGCCAAGGGGAAGGCAGTAAGTCTAACAATGCCAACCGGAAACACAAGAAGATGACTCAATACTCATTAACTTCACGAATGTATTTTCTTCCAAGCCATACCTCGTTTGCGTAAAATAGGTGCACACATTGTGTTAAATATAAGTAAGTCACATTTAACCTGTTTCCTAGAAAGATAAGTCCCACGGTGACCAATACGGATTAGGTGTCAAAGATCCCACATTTGCGCGGAAAGGCAGATATGATCTGAAAATGTTAGCCCTATATTCAGTATCCATGTGAATAGCACAAATAATCTTTATCTCCCTCAGAATTACGGCAACCTGAGCGATAAGATTACACTCCGCTAGTGGAGTACTAGCATTAACTGAACAGTATACCGTTCAGCATTTAGTGTTGGAAAAGCTTTGCGCGAGGTGCGAGTGCCGTGAAAATATCGTTAATACCTTAGAAGTACTTAATTTATAGTCATTTCAAAATGCGTTACTTGTATTTGGTCATTGTTGCAGTAGCCTATTTGGCTTACGTTAGTTCCGGTAATTATCTGTTTGCATTCAATATAAATTATAATCCTGTCTGTTGGATAAGTTTATGGGCAGAAAATGGCTCTTGTCAATTTTTGTGCTGTGCATTTAAACAATTTGAAGCTGTGCTCATTTTAAGTTCATGAAGGATGCACTAAGGACGCTTTTTAAATTAATTTTTGTCCTAAATATGAAGAAACATTCATTCGAATTAAAGAAATTAGATGATGACCTAATGAAGACCTCTCTTGATAACTTAATCATCAGTCGATTTTATCGATAATTTCTTATCTGAACTCCAAAGTGCTTAGCGTAGAAGTCAGATAGCGTGTTGTGTATGTATGCCAGGTGCAAAGCATTGTTGTTTTGGTCGAGGAAATATGTATGCTAGGCGGTGGGGCGTCTCCCTACTGCTTGTCTTGTTTGCCTTTCGTAGCCTTCTTGATTTAAGCTTCGACAATTTTTTTTGATATTGTGTTCATTTTCGTTAGAAATGGAATTCTCGATCAATTGCCGCCATAATCGATTTGTTATATAAGCGAAAAATCGTTCTTTCTATGGCTGGCTTTAGGCGTCACTAAAAGATATCGTATCTATGATTTACGATATGAACGCTTAGCAAATCATCCATTTATTTCATTATTTGTAATGCTTTTGGTTCTTACGTTCTTTGAACTGCAGATGGCGCTTCTATGTTCTTAACTACTCATTAACACTTGCAAAAGTAGTTAATTAAGAAAGACTTGAAGATTTGATGTTGTTTGTTTTCTTTAAAATTGAATGAACACCAGCGAGGTGCGGTGCCTTTCGTGAAAGACCCGCTGTATTAATTCACCACAGACCAAACACATATCATCTACATCTCTCTGCTCAGTTAGTGATTATATTCAGGGAGAGATAATCGTCAAAAAAAGTTCTTTAACTTCCTTGTGGTCGTCATTAAACTCTCGATCTGTTTGCGTATACCATACCCAGTCTTTGTTAACAGCAAATATGTCCAAATTTTTTCGTGTACACTGCAGTTTTTCGCGAAAGAAAGGGTTCAAGCAAGAATCATAAATTTCCTCAGGGTTAGGGTAATGGTTTGGGATTGGATGGATGATGGTTTTATATCCATTCCTTAGTGAAGTGAAGTGTTTGTTCCCGGTGTTCTACTTACTAGCATGTTTTTTTTGACAGCATTTCATCCTTACATCTTAAAAATAGAATTCTGCAATGCAAACCAAATAAAGGCAAATTTTCTTAAAAACTATGGCGATCAAATGTACCCGAGCCTTCTTCGTCTTCACTATAAGATAGCAGCTCTTCCATAAAAGGGATTGTCGTTTGAATTTTTGGAAATTTTATAGATTATAGAATTATGGAAGATTGGGGTGTTTTTGAACCTAATCGTTAGTTTAATAAAGCTTGAAATATAGAGACTTTCTACTAAAAAACAGCAAAATCAGTAAAATTCTTTTAACGTTTCTATTGTTGACTATGCTATGTGATGCTTTTCAGTCTCAGACTAACCCAAAGCTCTGTCACTTAAAATATCTATGTCTAACAGACAAATGTAAAAATTACAAATATGTCTTCTTGGCTTGACATCAGGCTATCTTAATAAATTAACTTTTTCATTTCTGGGACTTAAGAAATTTGGCCAAAAATTAAATATGATTCTACTGAATTTTTTGAATTGATTTCAGTTAGTGGTAAGAGCAAAATAAAACTTTGAGAAGAGATCTTAAATCAAGAGCAACTATGAAATCTGCTCAACAATTGTAACTGATGTAGTTAGTTAATGTAGTTAGTTAAAAAAAACAGTTTTGGCACGTTAATTAGTAATTTTGTTTTGGCATCATTTGCTGTTTGTTAACCACCGTGGATAAGTACATCCACTAACAAGCAGAAGGTCTATGTTCGATTTTTGGTCTGCCGTAGATAAACCGTAGTTTCTCTGTTCTCGTAGGCGAACGCTCACAACTCGAGTTGTGACAGGTCCTGATGGTTGATAATATGATATTGGTTGTGTAAGCATTTGCAATTTTTTTTTGTGAAATCCTTTGTGCGAAATGCATATTCTTTGGTTACTGTCAAAGAAAACAGTAGCCAAAGCGTACAAGACGCTCGGAGATATTGCACTAAATGAAACAAGGAACAATGATTGGTACCGATTCTTTAAAGCGACGGTGATGTTGGTATCGTGTTCAACTGCTTCAGTCGCAAAATGGGAAGAGTACATTTTTGAATGTCACGAGGCTTGGAACTGTCGAACCTAATAAAAACTAAAGCTACAATATTATTTATAACAAAGACGAGCAATGTGCCAAAAATGCCAGAGGTATATGAAAGTGTTTCTTTTTCTTCTCCTTGGTGGGTGCTACAGTCCCGGGTTTATATGGACCTGAATCAACATATTACTCCAGCCAGCATTCTCTCTCGCCAGCTATCTTTAACTAGACCTTCGAGTTAGTAAAGGTCCTTTTTCATTGTGCGCCATCTTGGCTTTGACCGAAGACTCTGCAGGTCGAAACTATATCATACATACGCTCTGTGTTACCTAGCCACCTACAGTGTTGTAATTGTAGACACTTAAATGTACATTTTTTCTCAAGATGCAAACAACTCACACAGAGCCTTCTTATGGTGAGGGCCGACGTCTTCCTAAACCCTTTTAATGAATGTTCATGCCTCTGTGACAAAGAGGAGGACTGGGATGACCAAGGTGTTATATAAAAAGATCTTGGTCTTTCAAGTGTTTCTAAAAAAAAAAAATGTTTTTAAGGCCAACAAAAATTGCTACGTCATCCACATTCTGTTCGAAGGCATATGACCAGCAGTTTAGTTCAATCGTCAAAAATTGTGTTGATTTGTTCAACAACAGAGGCAGCTTCAAAAGATTAGCAATCTGTGAGGAAGGTAGAAGCAGCTTGTAGCTAGATATGGTCAATAGTTTGAATTGTATAGAATTCATTTTAAAAGTGAGAATACATTTTTTAATTTATATAAAAATCATTGAGGTCCTAATTAGGTATCTGATAAAATATTTGGATGTGGACAATTGGTCAACGTAATATGCATTCTCTTATCGAACATTTATTTACTAATCGTCTTGGTCATTGCATGAAGTCTTGTATTTCGTTTCCTCCAAAATGATGGTCTAACTAAATTTTGCAGAACAAGTTTTGGATTCCGATCAAATTTTCTTAATTTTTTTTCTCGTACACAGTTCGTGCTTAAATTCGTCCTTTTCGCATTGATTACTGACTCAAAATATATTTCGTTATCAAACAATGCTTGTTTTTCTAGCAAGGGAACAGATATGTGTTGCCTTTGGTATCTATTTATTATTTATTTCATCTACGATAACAGGAATGATTACGTACATATGTATCTGTTAATGAAAAACGAAACTTAATCAAGTGCATTAACCATTAACCAACCATTATGCGCTAAGTATTTGGATTCTATTTTGAATCTACCCTCAATCCTGAAGTTTGATTTTAAAAGACTTGCTTGTGCAATATAAACTGACATATACATCTGCACATATATATGCGCTCATATTCGTATCTTCTAGGAGCGTCTTCTTCTCCAAATTTATTACATCTATTTTAAAACTTTTTGAAATGTATTGCCACATTAAAAATTATCATTAATACGTTTTTACCAAGAATCGATATCTCTGCAAAAAAAAATCTACAATCAAATATTGTGTATGAAACTTAAATACAGCTACCTAATCGAAAATTGTAACAAGTGAATTCCTTTTCACTTTTCCGGTTCTAAAGGTGTATTTCACGATAATTGGAAATATTGTGAATCAGTTTTATTTGCACTTGAACACTGAGTTACGTCATAACATACCAAGTGACCAATGCAAAAGTACATTCATTGCTAGCTCGTAATGTTTCCCACAGTCACAGCCAGTCAGGTATTTCGACAAGCCCTTATTCAACGGAAACATCATCGATTTAACTTTGATATGAGTTTGAGATATAAATAAAATTTTAAAGCAACTGATAAGATTTTCCTCGACAAGTTCAAAGCAAAAGTCTCATACAAGTTTATGCACTGGGTGTGCCTTCTGAAACTTCTGACATTTTCCTCCTTTTTTAAAAAAAGAAATTATTGATGGCGTTTTCTGTGAAATAATTTCAAGTAGACCCAGTAAAACACACCTGCAAATCGATGTGTACATACACATAAGTCAATAGTGCTATTCATGTGGCTGCTCAACTGGATTAGGTCAGATAAGAACGCATATGTACTTGCACAAATATTTATTTTGTCATGTCTATAGTGTGCACGAATTTAGTCACACCTGTACTCAGTCGTGAATCATACAATACATTAATTTAAAAGGTCTGTTGCGGGTTATTTTTTATGATACTGATGCGTATTTAAGTATGCCTTTACTAAGCAACCATCTTGATGATGTTATCTGAATGTACATTCAAAATTTGTTATGTATTATGTGCTCGGTCTTTCAAGAAATAAATCACATCCTTATCTAGAGTTCGATTGAAACAGAAAGATTTGCAGTCGAAGAATTATAAATTAAATGTTGGTGCCGGTTTCTTCGAAGTCACAATCGAAGACTTCATCTATTTATTAAACATTTATTTATGTTAGTTATTATGATGAACGTAACAGCGCTGCTGCAGAATTGAGTATGATATACGTACTAAATGAACTGGAGCAGTGAACAGGTTTATTCCGAGAAATATCATGCAGTCCACAGTAGATTATTCTCATATGTACATATTTGGGAAATTAAAATGTTTTGCCCTGTTTTTCTCACGTAAAGGTCTATCATTGATTTCAATATATAGATAAATTCAATTTCATTATTTTATTATACACTCGAAAATAAATGCAATTGCATAGTATGAGGTAAAATTACAAATAATTTTAGTTTTGCAGAAGTTTCGAGATAATTATAACAGGTGTTTTTAAATTCTCACTCAAAGATCAAAACAAACCATTCGGGCCACATTCTTGTATAATTCAAGTAAATTGTAATTGTTATAATTGTATAAATGTTCAGCATTTTTCATATGTTACACGCAGCATAGACAGAAATTAAAAAATGAGCAGTCTGTTTTTCGATAATTTTTGTTTAAAACAGCAGTTAAAATGGCAACCGTTTTCTGTTTTGGAAAGGAGGAAAAAAGACCACTTTTTTTTTCTCGGAGGTCATACCCCATACAAGACCTAACCAGGGACCCGGGTAGCCCTAATGCGAGTGGAGGGTATGAATCATTCCCCTGTTCCTTGCTGGCAAATTCGTCGGCAATCTCATTTCCCTTGATCCAGTGGTGTCTTACCAGATTTAAGGTGCTAATCAAATTTAAAGAAGAATGTCATTCTTGATCTATCATTGAAGGGGTTAAGGTGTCAAGCAAGCTTTAATGCACAGCTTAGGCGTAGCTTTAGATACTTCTTCCCTTCCATCTATTCTTCAAAACATGATACTTGGCGCATACTCATTAGGATCGCTATAGCATGCGCTTGTAAAACAAACGCAAAATTAGCTAAAGGGGGGTATAGTCTGATATTCGTGTCCTCCACGAGAAGCGCCGGCTCCCGATCTTTCACTAATCTTGGAGACATCAGTGAAAAATTGACTTTAATCCTTTCCTGGCTCAGTTCTTGGCCAGAACAAATCCAAGCTGCAAGGAAAGTTGACATTGAATGTGCATCGTGTCGGTTTTATTGGTGCCCGTGCATCACTCGGTATGTCCATGATTCTTTAGCCGAATAAAATGCGGTGCACCTAGGGGCATGTATTGCAAAAGATTCTGAAAGTCAAAAAACGCAAAATAGTAAAGTTTGCAAACTTACAAGAAAAGTAAAGGGTGATTTTTTAAAAGCTATAGGAAAGTTTTTTCATAAAATTCAGAAAAATACATGAAATCTTTATTTGAATCGATAGTACGGTTCGTATAACTTAATGTTTGAAGATTATTACATGGAAATGTTGACCTTGACTGCGCCTGAAATGGTGCATCTGCTTAGTCCAATTTTGGCATACTCTTTCCAACATTTCGGCCGGTATCTCACGAGTAAATTGTTCAATGTTGTCTTCCAATGCGTCAATTGAAGCGGGCTTATCTGTATAGACATGAGCTTTAAGCCCCAAAAAAAATAATCTAAAGGTGTTAAATCGCACGATCTAGGCAGCAAATTGACCGGTTCCGAACGTAAAATAAAATGTTCACCGAACTCGCCTCTCAATAAGTCCATTGTTGCGCGTGCTGTGTGGCATGTGGTACCGTGTTGTTGAAAATACATGTCATGCAAGACAGGCTCTTGCATTTTGGACAAAAAAAAGTTGGATATCGTCTCACGGTAGCGCTCACCATCCACAGTTAATTTTGAAGATGTACGGTCCAATGATGCCACCAGCCCATAAACCGCACCCAACTGTGACTTTTTCTGAATACATTGGAAGCTCTTTCAATACAAAATCGGCAATTATGCTTATTTACGTACCCATAGAGCCAAAAATGAACTGACCATAAAATGGAAGAAGCGCGCCATGAACTTTCTCAACAGAGCACGCATTTTACTAATAAAATTCAATAATTTGCAAGCGTTGTTGCATTATAGACCAAACTTAAAATGTTTGACAGTGAAACAAAACACAAAACGTGCTTCAGCTGTTTAAACCAGTGTTGCCAAAACGATAATAGCTAAAAAATCACCCTTTAAAACTTTCTCAATATACACGTCTAGGGACTTTGCATTCACACAATTTTGTGCCTACTCTAAGTCCTATGGCGCCACTTAGCAGGAACTTAGAAGTTTCTTCGAAATATCGTTTGTTTGTTTCGGCTACAACCCGTTTTAGACGTAAATTTAAGAGAAATGCCAAAAAATAGTCGGCAGATTTAGAGCATTAACATACATATCTAGAGCTTTAGTTAAAAATTCGAAGTAATTGTTCTACCAACAACGAATTAACAAAGACGCTTCTGTCATGAAAGAAACAGTTTCTGGCGTTAAACGTAAAATAAATATTGAAACAAAATACTTACAAGAAGAACAAAATATAGCTTATTTTAAATCCAATTTTCTCTTTAATTTCAGATTCGTGTGTTCAGTGCAACTCATCGACTGACCCCAAATGCGCCACATTACCCGAAAGGTTTTTGGCGAAAGAATGTACAAACACTTCATCGAGGTGCTATTCCCGAGTTCAAAGTAATACCATTTAATTTTCAACTACTTACAATTTTCATCAAAATATTTTCGTTTTTTAAGATGGTGTTACAATCCGAGGATGTGCTTCGGACTTGGATAACGCCACGTTAAGCAACTGCTCCAATGAAATGGAGTGTTTGACTTGCGCATTCATCGAGGGTTGCAATCGAAATGTGCGTTATATGGAAATAGAATTTGTCTTTTACATTTGTAATGAGTTTAATTCTTTTAGGTCTTCCCCACACATAGATCTCAGTGCCTTCAGTGTACAGGAAACGGCACTGGATTATGCGCAAGCGATACCTTCGCTCGCCCACGAGTATGCCCCATTTACGAACTTGGAGACAAGTGCTTCATTCGTAAGACAAATGGTAAGTTTCATCTTCCATGAGATGAGTTTAATATTCGCCACATTGTTCACATTAACATTCATTCCCTCAAATTTCGTGCCAAATTCATGTTCATCACAAGGAAAAAAGGGGCAAAACTTCTCAAACGCACATAAATATTTCAAATTTTATTATTTCCAGCCACAAAGACCGCGAATGCAACCTTCACCAGAGGATGTCTATCGTCGGCTAAGGCAGAGAAACTATGCCTCGGTGATGACTGCTACGTATGCGAGGGTATTGGATGCAATTACATTCCCGCCGATTCGAAGGAAATTCCCTGGGCCAGGGGCTCCGCTAGTATCCTCAATATCTCCGTCTATCTGATAGCCATCAGCGCAGCTCTGCGATTCTTCCACTAAAAGAACGTTTTTGTTCTTTCATAGAGCTCTTCATCTTCAAGTTCAAGGAAGCAAGTTTAGTTTTATAATTGTGACAAGCAGACAATTTTTTTTCCTTTTCAATAAAAATAAGTCGAAGTTCGATCTTGACGAGGAATCCTCAAGAAGAGAATTTGTGTTTTATTTATTCGATTTTCGGAATGAAATCGCTATGTGTGGAGCGGAAGTGAAAGGAAATGGAGGAGAATTTTACGATGTGCTAGGGAAATGCAATTATACGAGTGAACGTCAAAGGTCTTGGGGGAGGGAATACGCTTCCATTTTAGGGATGACTTCCTGTGTAACTGTTTCGAATAAATATGTTATCACGTCGAAGAATGCTGGTGTTGGGTGTGTTTCTGTTTTTGTTGTGGATTTTGGGGAAGGAAGATGCAGACGGAGGCGTGCGCATTCTGGGGCGTCGTCAAGTTTATTTATTTCTATGGCTTCAGTTGCATATAGAATCCTCCAGCGGATAAAAGGAGTTTATGTCGGAATCATGCTTGAATATTTTTCAAGAAATTTATTTTTTGGCAGGAACTTTGGCATTCTTTTGCTTCGTCGATTATAAAGACAAATAAATTATTTGACACGGAAGAATAAACAGAGCGTTGGTGCGAAAAGTCAAAAAATAATCTATAAGCAATTTTTTCCAAATTTCTTTTGGAGAGTGATAAAAATAAGGAATAAGTCGTTGATGAATAAATTTAAGCCTCGCTTGGAACGCCCATGAGGGCGTTGATAAGATTTTTCTTAGAGCAGACGGTTAATGCTCTCTGAATATTAAATGCCATTTATGGGAAAACCGTTCGTTGCATATTCCAAAAACGAATTCGATTCTCAAACATTGATCGTTAAACTTAATGTTGAGCTATTTCGGAACTTGTCATAATCGGGGAATAGAATTTATACTGCGAATAGAATTTATATAGCGCCAAGTATCGTAGAAATGATAGTCAGAAGCTTCAGTTCAGTCATCATTTTCGATACAGCTCATCTACATCTAAATAAATATGTGGATCAGTTTGTAGAAATTCATCCTTTACAATATAAGTCTTTTCACACCCTATACATCAATGGAATCAAGGTGATTTGAAAATTGCTCTTTGTCTTTAGCATAATTTTTCAGAAACTGAATTTCAAACACAGAAAAACTAACTTAAAGCTTTTCTTTTTTTTAAGTAGAAAAGAAACAAACTATTTGGCATAGTTCCTTACATCGAATTGCATTTCAGATTTGTTTGGGAACTTAATTTTATTGTATCTGGAAACTACTACACTTGATATTCAAAATAAAATTTACAAAAATCCTCCATCCTTGTTTCATTAAATTTTTATTATTTTATTATTTCCCATGTTTTGCAATCTCCTTTCTGTGAATTCAAATAAGTTCATAATGTCCGTACTTTTTATTAGACAGAAAATCACTTATTGACTGTAAAAATGTATACTTTATTTAGAATTAAACCCAGGTTTAAAATTTCCTTTGTAATAGGGTGACTTAGCTTATGTTTGGCAAGTGTTTCTCTTGCTAGACATATGAAAGAGAACATTCGAATGCTAGGGAGCGAATGAGAGACATATTATTAGGGAAAAGGTAAAGTGCATTATTTCAATTACTAGTGTTTTTTTATACCATCAACTGCTCTTTTCAACGATTTCTTGCGAAAAATAATCCGGAGAAAATGAGAATTTTGTAATTACGTTGTTGCATTAATGCCCTTAAGGACACAAAACAGATTTCCTTACAAGCTGATTGCGTTGCATAAATGTTATTAAAAATATCTGGGATGCGAGTGAGAGAAAGTAGAGAGAGAAACAAAAAGAAAGAAAAGTAGAGATAGACTGAATATTGCTCTATATTTGCACACCCATAGTCATGTTCTTCTGCATTAATAATAATAATTGAGTGGCACTAAAGGCCACAAGAGACCAGGGCCTAGCTTCTACAACAACTACTCTTGTTGTGCGTGCAACTGATCTTTCACGAATATAATAGACCTACAGTTTTTTCCGACTCCGAAAGGCGAAATTTGAGAACCTCTGAAAAAATCCAAGGTTTTACGTCCGGGATTATTGGGACTACTGAAACTAGTGCGACTGCGTTCTGTACTGCGGCTCTGAAACTTTTAAGTATACTGAAATATCTGTAAGCACTAAGATTTAGATTTATTATGCATTTATTTATTTGTTTTTTTTGCAAAGCCAATGTAATGGACATATCGTCAAAGACTACTTTTTATCGGCCCCCTGCGGTAACTATTGAAAATAAATGCGGTGTGTGTCCTTGTTCTTCTACTTTTTCGCTATTTTCACCTTGTTTAATAGAATCTCATTTCTATACTCCAAAATGAAAGAGCATGCCAGAGATTTTACAAGAACAATTTCTACCACGTGTTCATTGACTAGACTTTAAATCGTGTGGCCTTACGATCTATGTGGTTTAGCAGGTATGCATATTTGGGCCAATGGGAATGCACAAAAACTCACCGTAAAATGTTTAAAGCGGAGTTTGGACGGCATCTTCTTTAAAGGGAATTGAATATTAATAATGAGTGCTTTAATTTGGTCCGATGGGATCGGTGTGCTCGTTTTATAAACAACGGCTTCAACGGAAACTGGTGAATTGAGTTTTTAAACCTAATTCATTAAATTTTTTAAACTTACTCAATTAGCGCAAATAATTTCAAGATTGGAAGTGAAAAGATGACAAATGTGCAAGTTACTGACGAAAACTTATGACGGCTCAATAAATTATGGCTAAGATAAGCTTCTTTGGCTATCGTAGGTTCTGTATGCACAAGATTGCTCAAACATTGCTCATTGAAAATCGACACTTGAAGGTGACTGGCAGTAAGTCCTAACTGAGCGATATCTTTCTCTCAGACCTTTGCAAACAGTTACTATAATTTCACAGACGAATTTGTTAAAAATTGTTTTGTAATGGATTCGTTTAGTAGTGCATTGTGATGATGACATTTGAAATTCAAGTACCATTAGTTCGCAACTGTGGCGTGGTGAGTCAGTGCGTTGTTTAACACACTAAGGCTCCCATGTTCGCTTCCGAGAGTGAATGTATGGTAATTTTTCTCTGATTTTGTTGGGTGCTTATAACACTCAAAGAATATAAACTGTTTATGAAAAGCTTCTCAAATTTGATGTTCGCAGTCGACAAAAAGCTGTAGGCCTTCTTTACTTGTGGTAGAACAGAAGCTCATTCTGAAATGAAGGTCTCTAAATGCCAAGTACTCGGTTATACTGCAAAAACGCTCATTGCATGAAATGTATTTTCTCTTAACAAATTATTAACTGCTGGATAGTGAACTTGTGATTGAAACTAGCCTCTCTTACGAATGCCATTAGATGCATAAATTTGTAAAAAAAAGCCTTTAAAAATTATCTGTTTTCTCTGTGCTAAGGGTCAACTCCCACAACTCCCACAACTCCCACAACTCCCTTAAAATTAGACCGATATTCACTGTCCAAGCTAGGAATTCCGCTTACACCTTCAAATTACAGTACATTTTGAATATTCTTCAAATTACAGTACATTTTGAATATTCCGTCGTGGAAACACGATTTGCTTGCTTGTGCAGACACTCAGGAAATTTGACATAAAACTTTATTTCGAAAAAAAGAAGAATTTTCACAGACATGAGTTTATACACTCCCCCACTGCGCAGACTTCTCTAAATACACTAAGCGCTGGAAACAATACTCAATTAGACCGAAACTGTTAGGCCATTTTGAATTGAAATTAACTTTTATCCCAAAGAGATCATCGTTATTTTAATTTATTACTTGGCCATTAAGCCAGAACCGTCTGTTTTCGTGGAGGCACTGCACCTCCAAAGGATCACAATAAAAAATAATTACCGAGCCAGCAGCGGCAGAGAGGTATGTTTGCTTTCCCCAACTGCGATGCGGCAAAGTGGGCGGCAGTATCATTCAGCGTTTAATTTTACCAATATTTACAATTTGACTCTACAATAAAGCATTCGCGCAGCACTGGCACTGGCATCTGGCTGCTTCATGATTTATAATGGTGAAGCGTTAAAATTAAAACCACACGCTTTGCGTTGGTGTTGGTTGGCCGATCACCTGTGAGAAAAACCAGAAGCCACCCTTGCAGCAGTTTACTCAACTTGAAAACACCTCTGCAGCGCTGCTGTGCTCTAAATCAAAGGAATCCTCGAGTGCGGTGTTTACTGAACGCAGCTCCCGTGCAGCCATTCTCAACATAAACCACCGATCCAATTGGCACTCGAAATTGAATTTAACAATTGTGTGGATCGCAAGTGCCAACGATTGCTTTGAAGCCCGCCGGCCGGGGGCGTGTTCCGTTTTGGGCCCTCCTAGTCGCACGTCGCTGTGTTGAACTGGTGGCGAGTAGTTTTCCCTTTCATTCAAAAACAGCGATCGGTGCACGGGAGAGTTCGAAAACGTTGTCTAAAAATAGACGGATTCTCAGTCGCTCTCTCCGAAGAAGCGCAGCCACCCGATTGGTTAGCACGAGACCCGACTCCTGCGCGCTTGAGGATTCCGAACGCAAAAACAGCTCAGCGCAGTGGATGCTCGCATCGCTTATTTATAAACAAAGATCACTGTTTCAGTGATTGCTCATTAGACGGTAGTCGGATGGTTCTTTTCGTCTCTTTTGATTGATATTTGGTGAGATCGCAGAAGGCCTGGCCATCCATAGACAAATCTAAGGCTGCGCGCAGACAGACAGCGTCGACGTTGACTTGTTGAGTCGCTTGTTGATTTTTGAGGAGAGCGAATATACGTGTCAGATGAGGAATATCTGTGCGGACGGTTGAAAGTTTAATTGACGCTAAAAAGGTTATTGCGCTGATATAAAAGTGTCGAAAAATTGCAAATCGAAAGTGCTAGACAATTAGGTGATGATCCGATGTTTGTTATAATTCGGTGATTATTTGGCGATGAAGTTTTTCGATTTTGAGTGCGTAGCTAACGGTTCCGATGAATGTAATATTTTGTGAATTCTTTGATTGGTTTTAGTGCGTTTTTATTTGGAAGTGTTTTTGAGCAGTAACATTTGTGTCAGAATTTAGTTGACAAATTTCGCTTTCGAGATGCATCAGACGGCATACCGCCGAGCAATGGCATCCGACTGCACGTCAATGGTTGCATCGATGTCACCCTTCATCGACAATGGATTAAACACGAACTTCACCGAGTGCTGTTACACGGCCACCGATTATTGGGCGGGATCGTACGGGAACAGCGCCATAAGTCCTATGAAACAGATTGAAGGTAAGGTTTGTCATCGCAATTTGCTTGTCTTTTACCATCACATCAATTTACTGGGCTGGCGCTCAGGTGCGTCAGGGTGTTATAAATGATCGCCATCAGAAGTGATTCAGTATCTGGAGAAATATTTAAGATGCTTTTGGACGCATAATAAATTTCTGTTTTCGTTTTGACACTTCTCTAAGACAATTTGTCGACAACTAGAAGAGAGCCAAGAAACTCCCCATTTTGCACGGCTACACTGATGAGATGTCGTAATTAAGAGCGGTCTTTATGGGTGACAAGGTGTTTATTTGCTAAACATGTGTCCAATGTGAATAGGTTGTCCACATACCTTGATATGTTGGTATAATTTGATAAATATTGTAGTCGATGCTATTTCTCACAATTTTCTTGGAATTTCTGATATTTCGAACGAAGAGCCGACGGCCTTAAGCTGACAAATTCTTCTCATTTCTTGAAGGTGTTTCCATACGAAGGGAATTCGAATCAATTAATCTCCATCGCATTGAGAAATTGATTCATTGGGAAATCGATTTCGGACTTGAAATATTTTTTTCAAATCGATTTTAGGATTACTCCTTTGACTCAAATATTTTTCATTCAATTATCTTTTTTGACCCTGTTCGTATTTTTAAATTAATTTCCGCTTCTGTTCTCTTTTCTACGTGTAGGTGTTTGCTTTGACAATGCATTGACAGTTAATTTTGTTGCAAGACAAACACGTAATTACTGCCGGAAAATTGTTGGCTAGTATTGCTTAACAGAGGTCCAAACTTCTGACCTCGAATCCAAGAACGCATTGTACAGTGTCCAACGCTGTGCAAGTCCGTAGTCAGTAACTGCTTAGAAAAAGACGCTTTTCAGTGTTTATTTTGGAAGTAATTCTTTACTTAATTATTGTGTGTGTCAGTTAATTCCTTGTAAGTTATATTTCCATTCCGTTTGGAAAAATATTGTACACTGAGAGCTTGCGATATTTGTTTTGCAACTTTCTCCCAACTTAATATTTTATTCATATTCGCTTTAAATTTCCGTACGGTGAAGTAATACCGTAATACCTTCAGAAAGACTGAAAGCATTGTTGCAAATAAAGGTTATACTATATCTAAATTCAATGTTACCAACATACATATGTAAATAGAGTTCGAATTAAAAACTAAATATTTTAATGTCGTATGACAATCTTCAGGCGATTTTCGGACAATTGTAGTCAAAACGCATGAGACGAGTATTTTCAAACAGATCTATTAAATAAGCATCATCATCAACCTCACTACACCTAAGCATTCTAGTCAAAAATCGTCTATAAGAATAAGTAATTTCGAGTTTCCATCCAAGTATGCGTAAATTACTGTGCCGGAAAAGGTAACTATTTTGGAGATAAAAAATATCTACGTATATAGGTTTCCAACAAAAAGGATATAGTCCTTTGTGTGTGGATAGCGAATCGAAATATTGCTTAAAATAGTTGCATGAAGGCTTAGATGCGGCTTAAAAAAAAAACATTTTCGGCAAATTAGAAAAATATTTGTGGAAGCCTTTAGAAGTCCTATATAAAAAAAATATTTAAATTACAAATTGCTTGAAAATATCGAAGGCCTTATCGAAAAATGTCTAAAGCACCTTAAAGCCAAAATACTATGGTCATTGGGATTGTTAAAACTAATATTCAGAGGTATGTCGTTTTTTTTTTCAAAATGAATAAAATTCCAATTGCTCTTGCGGCCAACTTAAATTAGAAAGTAAGACAGTAAGACTCACTTAACAAACCTCTGTGGCAGCAGTAAGCCAAAAGTCACAACGCCAATCATATCCCATTGCTTATGGTCTTAGAAAAACTTAAACAGAACAAGATCCTTTATGCCAAATAACAGCAAAATTATACGCAAGAAAACGACTTTTGAAGGTGTTGTAGAAATTAAAAAATGGTAAATTCAGTGAAAATTTTTAACTTCCTCTGCGAATTGACCAAAAATTTATGACCTCAAAAATTTCGTATTCAAATCTTAGTGTAATTGAGTACTGTCTCAGCAGCATCCGCTGCTCAGTATGTCAAACTCAAGCCTTCACGGCCATTGGGTGTCATTGCTTTTTATAAAGCTGTTAACCTAACCTAACTTACGGTTTTGATTAATCGAGACAGTTGAACTTCATTCACAGAACATATTTTCTTTAATATTAATAATTGAGTGGCACTACAGTTCACAAGGGACCGGGGCGTAGCTTCTTCAAAATATACTCATGTTGTGCGAAGTTGAAGAAGGGGACCTACATTTTTTTTCCGACTCCCAACACCAAGATTTAAGAAGCTTTTCATAGACAATTGATAGCCTTTGAGTGTTGTCAACAACTGAAAAAATGCGAGGTGTCCTGTCCGAGAATCGGACCTAGACTTTCTGCGTCTATGCCACGGCAACCACACACATCGTTAGATACCTTAAAAGTTCTATAAGATCGAATATTTGGTACAAATTACGAACGTACATGATCAATTATTAAATTACCACGACCAAAAAAGTGAGACATGACACCACTGGAAAACCTAACACAAGTTTAAAACATACTTTTCTATGAAACTATACTATTTTTATCGGTAACTTTCATTGCCTGTTGCTCAAAATTCATTGTCGAAGAGGACATTGATCCATGCACATGATATGGATTTAAATTTATTTAATAAACTTCTATTATTCCATTTTAAATGTCTTTAACATTTACAACCCTGCACTGACAATCTCAAAAGATTGATGTAAAAAATTAATGTAATTAATGTAACTTTTTGTCGAGAAAGTTTTAACACATCAAACTCTCTGCAGAAACGGTAACATGATAAACTGTTTTCTTTCGACGCCATATTCAGACACATACCTTAGACAACACCCTGATGTGCAAATTTTAACTGACGAAAGTTCGTTTATAGTCGTATGCTTCTCATAAATAATACCCTTAGTGGCGGTTCTCATTTGAGGTTGCCAATCAGCTCTAAATATAAAAATCAGTAGATACTTGATTTTATTTTTTTATTTTTACAACATGAGAACAATTTAACCGTTTGTTAGTTAGTAAATCATACATTGGAAGCTAGACAGTTTGAGGCATTTGTATAAAATTCATATTCTTAAAGTTCAATCCACTGCAGCAGTAAAAATCAATTATTTCTTGCTTGCTCTTATCGTGTGTAGATTGAGACTTTCTCTAATAAAATAAATTTTGTTGCGAATACTTCAGTTTCAAGGAAGTTGGGTAAGCTTTAAAAACATAATTTTTCTCAACTTCACTAATCTATTCTTCATTTATTAGAAAAGAAACAAAAAATTTACAAAAAATTGCTTCTACTAGATATTTGTTTTTCATTTTAAAACCCTAACTATGTTAATTAATTTCTAAAAACAACAAATTATCAGAGGTTGTAAACACATCGAATTCAGATATCAAAATCTCGTATTTTAAATAATCCCATGATTGGGACAACTTATGGTGTGTTATGTAATTGTGATCATTCCCGCAAGCATTTAAAACCAAGGAAACTGAAAGCTGGTTTCAATAACATAGTATATGGTTTACACTATACTTCGCTTCGACTTTTGAGACTTAATCATATTTAAAGTGATCGCAGCCTGTTCTTTGAAATCAGAAATATAGCCCCCAGAGTACATATACGGGGAACATGTATTAATTTAAAGCGACTTTTGATAATCTACTTTCTTTTAAGAGCCTAAAATTTTTTGAGTACACAGCAACCCTTTGCTAGACTGTAAATGTTCAACTGTAGCAGTTCGTAACAATTCATACAATTCCGATTCTTGTGTCTTACTTCTCAGAGCCATTTATCACGGCATTCAGTTACGGTTTGCCGCGCAGTTTAATTCGAAGGTTTAAAAGGGAACTCGCTCTTTGTATAAAAAAATAAAATTTTAAAATAGTAACAAAACGTTTTCGTGGCAAAACCGCTTTCGAGTTGCTAAAATCATGCAAAAAATTGTCTCTCAAAAGATTCTTTAATTTTAGAGTTGCCAATAAACCGTAGGTCTTCTTCTTCTCTTGAAAGATAAAGAACATGCATAAAACAAACATCTGAAGAACTACAGCGCCATCTAATTTATTTTTCCTTAGAAGAACTCGAATATACCTATATTTTTCAAAGACAAATTCAAGGCTTCAATATACACTTCCGAAATCACTTTTTTTGAGTCTAACGGTAGCAGCAATCATTCCAAAAATTCCTGTGTAGTTGCCTCATTTTAATATCTTAAAAATCTCTCTTTATTTAACCTTATTTAAGTCAAACAAAAAGTCTTGTTTATACATCCCAGAAACCTCCTTTCAGGTATAGCGCCCCCATCAGGTCCATGTGCAAACAAATTATTCGCATCATTAATTCACTCTCCGTCAGTTAACATGTGACATTTCTCATAATTAATTATGATCTCATTCGGGCATCTTCATTTCAAACGCGAACGTGCATGAGCTCCTTGAGCCGACCTAATCCCCAATTAATCGCTTATGATTATGCTCTGTAGTGCAAAAGGCAAGGACGGGGCCGCCTCACTCCACCGCATGCACACAGTCTGACAGCAAGACATGATTTATGCAATTTTAACAGCAACACCAACCCTGTATGTGACACAAAGATTTGTAACGTTCCCACTCCTCTCCCGCCAACTCTTGCCAATCGCCAAAATAAGCGAAATCCTTAGATGAAATAATTATCTTATATCGCTTCGCGGATCACCTCATCGTGCAAAAGATCACACCTCAGTTTATTAGCGGCCAACACACGCTATTCGTGTGACGATTGACATACTTGTGCCAGCCGATCGCTGGGAAACTGGCCAACCGTCAGCACCGCCATCACAACCGCCAACATCGACCGAGTCAAGTGGATTCTATTTTTAGGGATTCAGGAACAAAGTCTACCGATGCTGATGCCGCCGAATGTGGTGCTACAATTTCACGAAATAAATCACAATTTGTTCGTTTTGCCTGGTGTTCGTCTCACAGGGAGAGCGCTCTGGATCAGGAGACTGCAGATATGCGTGCTGCACTTTGGGCTTATCTCTCGCGGCACAAGTTACACGCATTGTTCAGTATTTAGTCTCGAAATGACCCATGGCGGGTCGGAATGCCATCAATTGTCACTAACAAGACATCGGAATTCGCTGTCTGCTTATGCTGCGGTGGTTCCTACAAATGATTAAATAAAAATTATCCTTAATGGCTTCGCATCGGTGCGTAGATGGTATTCAATTAGTGGTGTGCTTTGTTCGTTTTGTTTTGGGGCGGTTTCGCTGACTGCCACAGCAATTGATATCGGTGGACCCGAAAATGTGACATGGCCCGTGACAGGCTCCAATCAATTAAGAGCTGAAATACTTTACGACCGCAGAAATGGCGCGACTAAAGGCGCTTAAAAGATGTCAAGCACTTTCAATTCTTTTGTGGACGTGGACCGCATGTTGTGCCGGGTCAACTTCACAAAGTTGCTAGCGCTCTTTTGTTGGAGTTTTGTTTTTTCCCTAAATAATATTTGTCTGAAGACCTTGCTTTCTATTCCTTTTTAAATAAAAGTCCAACACCCATTTGGAAATCTGTATAAACTGATCATTTTAAATATCATTTTAGTTTCTTCTAAAGAGATGAGTTCGACAAATCACAACTCGAATATTTTTTTATCACACTATTGGGTTCTTTAAAAAGTAGTTTGGTTTTCCCCGTTAGAGCAGTTAAGTAAATTTTTTTAACCCAACTTCACATTTTAGATGCAGCAGAATCTTAAGAACAGATACAGCAATGATTGTGTGTGGTGAGGTCAAATTCATACTACACAGCAGTTTTCGGTTAGTGAGCAAAAAACAGAACTCTAGCCCGTTCGACTGAAAATGTGGAAACAGTGGAAAAGTTTCAGTTTTGACAGACATCACAGTTTTTAAAGGCGGTAACCAAAATTTGATATCCTGCGGAAATTTATGACAGTTTCAAAAATGTTGCATAAAAATACATATTTCCTAGCGTACATGAACAAGTTTTGGCCATATTTGAATGATTTTTAAGTTACAAATACGTATATTAACAACAGCACATATACCGAGAACATGTGGTTAAAATTGTTAATTCAATTGTTCATGATCAGTTTAAAGGATTGGATCTTACAGCTCATTGTGGGTACCCCATGTTCTCACGACAAAACATGTGTGCTGTCGTAATTCACTTCTCAGAAGTAACGGAAATTACCGCGCATGACAACTTGAGACTGCAAAAAGGTGAAATATGTATAAAAATGTCAAAGGCAAGAGATGGAGCCTAAACTCATGAACAAGCCCAAGCACTTTCAAGGTAAACATTCACCAAGAAAGGTTATGCCTTCTACTTAGTGAGACTTTGAAGAAATCGTTTTTCCAGTGTGCACCTTAAAGGGCAGAATTAGTCTATAGAAACCGCTCCATACACTGAGCTGTCTTGCTCCATACACTGAGCTGTCAGCTGATTCACCCTCTGTGTTATAGTACAATGAAAGGCTTTGATGGAGTTTGGTTACTCGCCAAAAGGTCTTTCAGCTGGAATTTGATATAATGCTGCCTGCATAATATTTTTCAGACCTTCCACCTTGAGATTCTTACTTTTTCAGGTCATTGCAGATTTTCTTTGCCACTTCAAAAAGAGAGTTTTAACCTCTCGACCTCGATCAATTTTTTTCCCTCAAAAATCAAACATGAGCATGAAATCATGCTACTAACAAAAAGATGGATGAAGGTAATGAACCAGAATTTCTAATATATACACATTTGAATAAAATGTTTGTTCTTTATATGAAAATTGTCTTTCATTTTCATATTTCACATTAGATTCCGAATAACCGTAAAATGTTCTTTGATAAAAAACAAGGTTATGAAAAAAATAGATATATACATTATATACATTTTTCTAGCGATTCATATCTTTCACAATATTTCTTCACTAAGAATAATTTCGTTGTAGCGTTGTGAAGTTAAACAAATAATTGTGTGTGTTCCAAAATTCCCACTTAAGACAAATTTTCAAAGCAAAACTGTTTTTGATAGAAAAGAAAAACATCAGTCACTTGCAACAACAAATTTCAAGGTGAATGCATGAGGGCATCCTGTTCAGGAATCTTGAGTTCTAGACGTGTCACTATTATGGTGTCTCTTAAATGGAGGTTTTTTTCCCATAGTTTTTCCTCCAAGATAGATTCAATTTACCGACCTACATATCTTACTTGTAAAACAATTGTATTTTCAGCAGTAAGGTTTCTATAAAACCATATCTCTGTGCAAGCTTGAGTTAACCTTTGTCAAAATATTGTTATACTATGTAGCCAATAAATATCTATCTATCTATCTATTATGGTGTTTAGCAGGGCGTTCAACCTTCTTTTCATCAAGCTGTCCCCATTAAAGCGATTACTTTCTTCAGGCGGTCCATTTATTGGCAATACATGGCGGGAGTAAGAGTTTTGTCGTGAAATACCTGTTCGATTCGGCAATTAGTTGTGCAGACATCCAGCAATTTGATTACGATCGCGTTTGCTTGAATTTCTACGTTGAACTTCTGCTTATGCCCAGTCTTATTGAAATATCTTTAAATGCTTGTGTTATGGTAGGTTTTCAGACAATCGAAACAGTGCTCTCATTACTGCCATTATGAAGATTTACCTAACTTTATCGACATTTTTTACAGTTGGCCTTACAAAGCGTAATGCACTCCTTTCATCAAAATTACCGGAAAGAAACAAAAACTGTGGCTTATGATTTGCAATTGCAATTAAAAATATACGCATGGATCTAACAAATATGTCAAACATGTCATATTTCCTTTTTGCTAAGGCACCATACTTAAACAAAACTCGGTCAGTCAATCACGAAATTGTTATTATAGTTCTTTAAAAAAATCTATATTACTAACATTTATTACAAACTTCATTTGGAGTTGCTGTAACATGTGTACAACGCGAGGTATCAAACAAAGTATCACTTAGAAGATTTTAGGAACGTAGATATTTTCGCAATCGAAAAAGAAAAAATATATGGACCCAAGATGATGTTTTAATGGCTGAAATGAAGGCGAATCAACGGTCACTCTCCTGAATAAAGAACAACGTAATATACGATATCCAAAAGGGAACTGATTCATTATTATTCATTACGTAGTGTCACCTTTGACAGCAAAGCTTCCCTAATGCGCCGCCTATTCATCTCATATGGGTGCCGGGCTATTGTGCCAATCCGGCCAGTTCGAAAACCGATGAACTCAACGGAACCTGCACCACCTCACTGCTCACTTCTTCAGGATATCTCTCATGCCATACGCCTTAACTTAGCATCTTTATCAGTTAGACACGATTTGAAAATGATTCAAATTACAAAGCTGATCAGTCCAAATCAAACCTCGGGTAGTTAGATTAGGAAGATCAGTCATCAGAACACTCATTGGGATCATCACTAGTCATTGTGTCAAGTAAGCAAGCAAACAGACTTCTGTTGTAGCTGTTTACGAAGGAAGAAGAAAACGTCTTCGATGTCCTGTAAAGACCTTTCTAGACGAAGAAGGATCATATGAATAAAGTTAATAAGTTAAATAAGTATCAGACAATTTGAAAAATTAATAAAAGACTTAACAGATTGTGCGTCATAGAGTGGAGGATCGTCTCCTTTTTAAAGTCCATTAAATTAAATTTAATTTATATATTTAATAAATCAACTTAACTTTTTGAATTATTTTAGCATGCATCCAAACAGCAGGAAAAGATAGATCTTCATACAAACCATTGGAGCACATTGCCATCAACTCGAAACTATCCGACGATGGCAATAGCTGCCCAGAAACTCGTAACAACAACGAGAACATCAACAGTAACGCAATCAATGGCAAGAAATACAAATCAAAGAAGGACTCTTCAAAAAACGTAAGTACTGCAAACCATTCGCCTACAAAATGTCTCACCACACAACAAATTCAAGGACGAAATTGTACACCCATCCCTGTCGCAAGCGGTCGTTATTCTCGAAACCAAACCGCTGTGGGACAAATTCCACGAGCAGGGCACCGAAATGATTGTCACCAAGACAGGCAGGCGCATGTTTCCCACATTTCAAGTGCGAATTGGAGGGCTGGATCCACAAGCCACATACATAATGATGATGGATTTTGTCCCAGTCGATGACAAGCGCTATCGCTATGCATTCCATAAGTAAGTGCCTCAGCCCACTTCGTCGCGTCAATAAATTACACAAAACCCCCTTTTTTCTGAATAGCTCAAGTTGGGTGGTGGCTGGAAAGGCTGACCCCATTTCACCACCCCGCATCCACGTTCACCCGGACTCCCCGGCACCCGGCACCAACTGGATGAAGCAAATCATTTCGTTTGACAAGCTCAAACTCACCAACAATCAGCTTGACGAGAACGGCCACGTAAGTAGCAAGCAAAACAAACAGCGCTCCAACTAGCAGCGTCTGTTGTCTTACGAGTTATTCAGCCAATTTACGGACTCCACTCCTCTGTTATTGTTATCCATTCGCAGATAATATTGAATTCGATGCACAGGTACCAGCCGCGCTTCCACATTGTCTACCTGCCGCCTAAAAATACATCGCTGGACGAGAACGAGCACACCAGCCACTTCCGCACGTTTGTCTTTCCGGAAACATCGTTTACGGCGGTCACTGCCTATCAGAATCAGCGGGTGAGTAGAGTAAGAGTGCGAAGCCAGTCCCCTGCGGGAGGGCTTTTGTCTTCACATTAATCTACGGGTTGATGGAGATGCGTCGCAACGCGTCCTTTCGATACAGATGAGATGCGACTATTTAGCAGCGCTTCGGGTAGTTGGACCTGTTTGACACTCTTGCCTGACACTAATAGCGACTCTAATGGCCTTCATTAGCCGTGTTCTGAATGATATATCCCGGGTCTGGTGTTTGAAGCTGCACGGGACACCATTTGAAAATTATTAAATTTTATAACAGAAGCGATAAAATGGAGAAATTTACGAGTCGGTGGGGCGCATTGTTTAGACGATTTATTCTGCGCCGTGGCGGGCAGTGGCTTACAGAATTGAAGACTGAAATTTATTTGTTTTACTGCTGCTCCCGTGTCAACCCAGTGACACACAAATCCACGGGCGGTGTTGCAAGGCGGTGTGCGTGCGGCCTGTTGCCGTTTGATAATGCAATCGTGTCAACATAATTTAGAGTGTCTCTTTATTAATCATAAAAAGTACTTATTTGTAAAATTTACGGGAAAATAAATTGAGATCCATCATACCGGTGCGATGTGCCAGAATTTGTTCGGCTGATGGATTCGCCCAAGGGTATTCGAACATGTTTGATCACCGACTGATACTAAAATAAAAAGTTTTTACATCCCTCCGGGGATCTATAAATAGTGAAAGTTTTGATGTGCCCGGCATTTATGATTGCTCCGACGCGGATTGGAATGGAAAAAATGTCCGTGCCGGAGTTTTCGGATTTAATTGAAAGTGAATTTGATTGTTTTGAATTCAAATAAAAATATCTTTCAATCAGTACTTCCGTTTCCTTGATGGTCCTCCGCCAAGAAATATTGCCTGCCTCGATCACATAAATCGGGCATTTTGGAGGAAGAGATTTTATGAAATGGGACGCGATGAAATGTGTTGTTATGATCTGAAGTGTCTCGAGTTAATTAGGTGACTGTAACCGCACGGGTGGGTGACTTAAACAATTTACAAATTCCGTAATCGGAGACTGACGAATGTCTTTAACACTCTTGCCGTGAAGGTCCGTGCCAAGTAATTTATATTTGATTGTTTTCTTTTAGGTGACACAACTGAAAATTGTTAGCAATCCGTTCGCGAAAGGATTCAGAGATGATGGAACTAATGATGTGTAAGTACCTTCGCAAAATTTTTCTTGATGAGAATAGCATTAGTTAAAGCAGATTAAGCACATATTCTTATTCAATTTAAAACCAACTGTCAAAATGTAAATGCTTTCAAATTGTTACTTTGTCATCACTGGTTGGGAGGCAGTCCACAAAATACACTGAAAGTGGTGGAGGTTTGACGGCTGTTGCTTATAATACTACGCATATTCAGTCATTTTTACGTCATCGCTGCCACCACATTATCCGCTATTCGAAAAATACATAATTTAAGTTTTTTCGCTAAAAATAGAAAACTGATTCTAAAAAAAAACGAAAAATATTGCGAAAAGGTGGTAACGCGGACGCTATTTTGTACACATAAGTAAATAAAAACGATATTGAGTGGCACTACAGTCAGTAATTGACAAGTGTGGAACATCTTTAGGAATTTTCTGTGCCAATAGTTTTCGAATTAGGAATTGATAAATCTCCCTTAACATTGTCAGTCAAAAGAGGAAGGCCCGTGTGTGAAATAAGAACATTGCTAATATAATGGGACTAAACCTGCGAATTTTCCGACTACAGTCGCAATAGGCGCACCAACGAATTGAAAATTTGTTCAATGATACCAACGACGCAATTTCGAGTGTTGAAAATGGCTGAACGGCTATACTTTTATGCCGACTCCGAACGGCGAAATTTGAGAAGCTTTTCATAGACAATTGGAACTCTTTGAGTGTTGTCAGCAACTTGAAAGAGGTGGTGCCGTGAAAACACGCCAGGTGTTCCGTCCGGGAATCCAACCACTACGCCACGGTGACTACAGCTACAGATAAGCTGTTATTTAAACCTTCGTATCGGAAGGACTAATCCTTAAAATAGTTGAATCCAGTTGGCGGAATATAAGCGACATCTTTTTGGTAAACATAATACTGTGTTGGGTACGGGTCATGTGAGAGTCCTTGGATGCACATTCTATGGAAGATTCGGAACCATGGTAAAAATGAAAAGTCAATGGAGGGGTATGCATTAAGCGTTAGGACAGGGGATCTCTGGTTAAAACTGAATACGAAATCCTATTAACTAGAAAGAACTACTTTGATAGTTGATAGGTGCAGTCAACTTTCAAAATGGCTGCGACTTATATAATACTATAAAAAATGGGTCTAAGGAAGATTTTTTTTTCAGCAAATTATATAATAAGTTTTAAATGAGTTTCCGCTTAGAGCAGGGTCTTGGGCAATATTCCAAATCAAACAGAAAATGATTCATTCCTCTCTAATATTCAAAATCGTATCTTTCAACCGACGAAAATAAATTGTCCAGTTTCATCGTGAAAGAATATTCTTGGCGATATACCGTTATCTTCTCTTTTTTTAAGAAATTTCCCGACTGACACTAATAATAATTAATAATTGAGTGGCACTACAGGCCATAACGGACCAGGGCCTAGCTTCTACAACAACTACTCGTGTTGTGCATGCTATTGTTCTTCACGAGTAGAAGGGACCTACAGTTTTTTGCCGATTCCGAACGGCGAGATTTATGAAGCTTTCCATAGACAATTAATACTCTTTGAGTGTTGTCAGCGCCTCGAAAGAGGTGGTGCCGTGAAAAAATGCTAGGTGTCCCGTCCAGGGATCGAACCCTGACTTTCTGCGCCGCAGTCGATGCACTTACCACTGCGCCACGGCGACCACCCCGACTGACACTAGTGATTGCAAAAAACTCAGAAAAGTATGAGATATATCCTTAAACATTAAACCACCTGCACATATCGTACAATTTTGTTGCAGTTTGCGGTTCCAATATTCAGACGTGACAAATTAGTGAAATTCCTAGTTGATCCTCTTTCCTGGCCTGCTGATCAGCTCATTTCCTTAAACTTTTCCCTGGAAGGAGGAAATTTGTTGTTATAGAAACTTTCAAGAGGTGTTGCCGCGAAAAATGCGAGGTGTTCATTCCGGGAATCGAACCTGAATTTTCGGTGTGTGGGTCGACGCACTTACCCACAACGTCACCATATTCATTTCCTGGTCATAATTTTATAAATTCGCAAACAGTGCTGCCAAATTTAAAACGTCGAATATATTAGAAATATAATCTTCACCTCTGTTCATAAGCTCTTATAGTTGATATCTATCAATTTTGTAGTTTTTGTTTGTCGTGCCAATCAAAGCCATCTGCAGCCATTCCTCCAGGTTTAGCAACGGTCTCACATGACCAGCTTTCGATTGCTAACATTCGAAAAGTGGAATACATCATCGTCGTCATCTGGATGATGTGCGCTTATTCTAAACAATTCCATCATATTTTTTTTGGTTCTTGAAAAATATGTTTTTTTTTTATAAATTGGAGCAAACCAACGTAAACGTAAACATAACGAGGGAAACACATTTTTTTTTGATTAATTCCTCGTTTTTCATCACAAATGGGCTCTTTGGTTTTGTAAACAATTCGGAAAGCTGCTGCCACCGCTTCTAGCACTTCAACTGATTCCGCTCTATTACTGCCGCTACCTCGGCTGGTTTTGTCAGTTTTTTTTTTTTTAAAGTAAGCTCATATCGGAATGACACTGAAACAATGAATGGGATAGAGCGGCGTGATTGTTTACAAGAACTTGAGGAATCCCTCTCGTCGTGGCGGCCACTACTTCACTCTGTCTTATTTCAAATCAGAAATAATTGAAACCGATAAAAAAGAAGACGCAGAACAGCAAAAAACTGGAGGAAAGGAATCCTGTTTGATTGCGTACTTGAGGCGAAAGATACGTTCGTCTTGTTTATGTGTTAAATCAAAAATATGCTTTTCGAATAAATATACAAATGATTTTTCTCAAATTGATTTCTGGGTCTAACCATGCGATGGGATAGAACTTCTTTCTTTTTTCTCGTCTGGCTACGTAAATATTTGCCAAAGTGCTGTACTTGTATGGCAGGTGGATTGGGCATGGGTTGTATTTGCTTTGGACGCTTTTTGTGAGAAAACGTGTGTTTTTGGAATACCCAGCATTCGCGCTTTAAGCTAATTAACAGATTTAACGAATGAAACATTGTAGCCAGTCAGATTTGATTGTTTTATAGGAGCGTGCTGCAACCCCCTCCTTTTTCATTGGAAACGACGCGTCGGGGGTCGATTGGTGTGCGAATGCAAGAATTCCTTGCCATTTACGCCTCATAAAATTTTGAAAAATCGTAAAATTTAAAAATACCCACACACCAATCGCCTGTGCACATGATCCTTTCGCTTTAGGTGTGCAATGCACATGTGTTCACAAAGTGCGAAATATGAAGTGCACAGCATATGTACTTTGAATAGGGCTGTAGGCACTCATGCAAGAGTTTCGCGGAAAATGAGAGCACGAGTTGAGTGTGAGTTGAATCTAATTGGATATCGAACACGCGATCATTGACGAACCGCTTAGTCTAACAGACATTTAATTATTTCACATTTGAAAGCAGTGATGCCGAATTTAATCCTTAGATTTATTTTTGACTTTTTGCTTCTTTCATTTGTCTCAGGACATCCAGCAGCATGAGTATAAACCAAATAAATCAGGACAATCACAACCGGATGAAACAGCACCATCACCAGCAACAGCAGCAGCAACAACAGCAACAGCAGCACACCCATCAACTGAAGCTCTCATCGAAAGACTCGAGCCTAGGTAATAAATATCTCCGCATGTCCTTTCTAGAATTTAATTTCCCTTCTCATAGAACACCAATCAATCAATCGTTCGTTTTAATTTCAGAATTGGATGCGCATCAAAATTCGATGCAACCGCCAGCTCCAATACCTCCCACCACCTCTGCCACCGCCACAGCCCATAATACATCGCCCGACTTGGGGTACCATTGCGGCAACGGCAGCAACATAAGTGGCAGCATCAAAGCCGATGCAGTATCAGCTGCAGCTGCCGCTGTAGCGACAACAACCCTCAACGGCTCCCAAATGAATAGCCTGGCGACAAACGCGTCCAACATCTACTCCGCCATAGGGCAGCCGTATAGCAGCGAGAGCAGTAACTTCGGGGCGATCTATCATCACAACCATCATCATTTGTCTCATGGCCACGGGTACGGGAATCCGTATGAGAAAATCAAAGTGTCGGGTCATATGCGGCAAGCGAATCCATACAGCACGTATCAGACATTCTACGGCAGTCCCCATCATCAGATGGTGCGACCGAACGGATACATCGACTTGGTGCCAAGGTGATAGGGGTGCCATCTCGCCGATGACAACCGGGGTTTCCCCAAAGTCACCCCGCGTAAAATCAAATAATATTTGTATTTATTGCTTAATTTAAGGGGTTTTCTTCGCATTGTTTGACGTCTCAAGTGTCAAATTAAAACATATTCGTATTCTTATTTATGTGTCTAAGTAAATCTACTGATATGCGTCCTATCCATATCCTTTTACTCGTAGGTTAAGGTTTTGTGCAATTAGCATCGCAAAGTATTATAAAAGTAACGTAAATGATTATTAAATGTAAATATGTGTAAGCCCACTTGTCCTGCACTCCAGCGGGATACAGGGGTAATGGAGTAATGTAAATTTTATCGTCGACATCAAGAAGTATTAAAATATTTGAAAACGTAATTTTGTTGTTTCATTTACACAACTCTGATCTTGATCTTCTTAGACTTCTATCCAAGGGACTATGATACAGTCAACTGAGGAATATTGCTCAGTAAACAGAAGTTTACCCACCTTGGCTAAGTGGATTTATGAACCGACGAATTCGGCAAAAACAGAGTGTACCACTAGGCAGCGGAAGCTTCAAGGTGGTCGAGGACTTCGTCTACCTCGGCTCCGCAATAAATAGGGACAAAAATATCAGTACCGAAATCGAACACAGAATCACTCTTGATAATCGTTACTTTTTTGGGCTCAAGAGGCAAGAGAGTAGTAGAGCGCTCCCTCGAAGGAGTAAACTGGTTGATCATCCCAGTCCTCCTTTACGGCGCGGAAACTTAAACGCTATATATTGAAATAAAAGTTCTGCGTGCAAATTTTGGTCCTGCTTGATTGCATCTGAAAGAGAAAATTTAACGCTGTACGGCGGCATGCGCCTGGTCAAGCGTCTTCGGATACAATGCTTTAGGTGACTAGGTCATGTAGAAAATCACTGCTCAGGCCAGAGCAGTCCTCGAATCTGAGCAATTGGGACAACGCGACGAGAAGGACCTCAACCAACTTGGAGTGCGAAATAAGTTCGGGGATGTTTCGAAATTCAAAAAAATTACAACTTTATTTGTCCACTGCACCGGACTGACTGACTTATGCTAATTTTACAATCGATAATGAAAACTATGCTTTGCCGAGGTGATTGCATGAACTTTATTTGGAGCGGAAGGCGTCCAGACGCTTAGTCTGCAATTCTGCAGTTCATGCGATCACCTGTGCAATCACAACGATTTGGAAATTACAATGTGACAATATTTGATGACGGTGCATCCGGTGTTATTGATTTACTGGTGGTGTTGACGTGAGGTGGGGTAAGATGATAGCAGGTGAGGTGAAATGAGGGCAGGTGGGACTTCGTTGTGCAAGCCGCTGGCACGTGTAGCTGATGGGTTGCTTAAGGGGTGAGGCGGGGGTGAGTCGGAGACGTAACTCCTCCCCCCTTAGAGTAGAGCGACGGCCAAAATGATGTAATTGGGGCTGGAGCGAACGATTGTAGCGTGGGGATGTCGTTGGAAGCTCTGTTTTTCCTGAGCGTAATGATGATGATGATAGCAATGGATATGATGAAGATCAACCCAGTTGATGTACTAGTCATGTAGTGGAGATGAAGAGTTCTGCTTCTGAGTGTTGATAGCCTTTCTTCTGTCTTGAAGTCGTAATCCTTTAGCTTTTCTAAGTTGATGATGTCATTCATTGATGCTGCATGCACATGGTTGCTTGGTGGTGGTGGGATATGGACTTCATCCCAAAAGGTTTCGGGGTCATCTTCGTATATTATTCCATTGATGTTGACACTGCAATTCTGGAAATGTAGAAGCGCTGTGCCTTCTATGGTTGTAGCTTGAGTACTGCAAGTAGATTTGATTAGTGTTTTTTCTACATTGATAAATAATACAAAGTTCGGCTCCGGCTGAGAGATGGTTCTGATTTTGCCCACGTCATTTAATGGACAGCGTGCTTCCTTGTTACTCATGAGGTTTCCTAGGCATTCGGATGCGGCTGCTTCTTCCTCGTCTTCTTGTTGGGGGCAATAGAAGGTACCTGCTACTTTAGGACAGAGTGTGCTGTGTTGTTGTATATACTTAGTGTTATATAATATATACTGTTTGGTTACTATTAGTTTCGTTTCATTTATTGGTAATGGAATGATGTGGAACATAAAATATTGAGTTGGCTTAAACTGTGGTACTTGTACATTAAATATTAAATTTGTGCCATTATAATAGGCCTGTAGTTTAAGGAATTCATACATCTCTTCAGTAGACATAGTTACAATATTTTGATCTTTTAATTTCTTTTGTATTAGTTTAAGTTCGTTTAGGCCAAGTATTAGTTTTGGTATGACATTAAGTTTACTTAGTACTATAGCTTCAGCAAGGTCGGAAAGGTGGTTAGTTAATAGGTCTATGTTATAGATTTCAATTAGTTGAGAGGATATAGATTGGAAGCTGGAAAGGGATAGATGTTAAGGTTAGTAATATTGTAAAGAATTGGGTAGCCTCGGTTATCATATGCCGTGATAACACTACCATGTAAACGCTCATATGCCGTGAACGTAGACACTGTTTTAAATTCAACATAGTTATTTTAAATATAAAAAAACATATTCAAACATATGTAAACGCTCATATGCCGTGAACGTAGACACTGTTTCAAATTCAATATAGTTATTTTAAACAAACATATTCAAACATATGTAAACGCTCATATGCCGTGAACGTAAACACTGTATTGAATACAACATAGTTAACTTTAATATAAACAAACATATTCAAACAAATGTAAACGCTCATATGCCGTGAACGTAGACACTGTATTGAATACAACATAGTTAACTTAAATATAAACAAACATATTCAAACAAATGTAAACGCTCATATGCCGTGAACGTAGACACTGTATTGAATATGAGATTGGATAGCCTCCGTTATCATATTCCGTGATAACACTATCATGTTTACGCTCATATGCCGTGAACGTATTTAAATCTAAGGTAATATATTATAGATATATAAGCTTAATATGTATGTATGTATTTATGATTTTCAATTTTGTTTTTATTTTACTTTGTTTTTCTTTCTTAACTTACACTTATGTAGTTTTTTATTTCCTTTTGTTATTACGACGAATTTCTTATTCTTTTTTACTATATGTTTGGAAAACCGAGGCGTAAGCTTGTTTCGCCTGGCTTCCTTTCTAAAAATGACCTCATTTTCCTCAACTTCCTCCGGCTCCTCGCGGGATGTATTCAATTTCTCGATCCTATCAGTTGTTAACTTGTCGACCTTTTCATGAATCTTGGGATATATTTCGCTAAGGAATTCATTAATTTTGGTAAGGTAATCATGTTCACTGGAGAAATTTAGAGTTTTGCAAAATTTGTAGGGTCTGCCGAAAAATATCTCATACGGGGTATGTTTTGTGCTTGAATGGATGGCGTTGTTATACGTGATGAAAGTTTCTGAAAGAATTTCCTCATGTTCTGTGGTAAGCTTTTGTTCCTTTCTCTTTGACAAGATTAATCTATAGATTTCAGTCAAGGTAGAGTGCAGCCTTTCCACAGGAGAATTACTGCTGGTTTGTTGGAATGACGTGAAGTGCAAAGTTATATTGAATTGACTACAGAAATCTTTAAAGATAGTTGCGGCGAACTCAGAGCCTTGATCACAGACAATTTTTTTCGGGATACCATAGAGACTTATGAAATTTTTTTTATGGCTCGGAGAATGGTGATACTGCTTTTACACTTTAGAGTGTATCCACAGGCGAAACGAGAGAATTTATCTATTATTGTTAGGATTTGGTTGTGGTTAATCATATAGATATCTATGTGGATGATTTCTAGAGGTTTTAAGGGAATTTCGGGTTTACTAAATATAGGCTTAGGAGGATTCCGGTCATATTTCAGAAGTTTACATTTCTCACAGTAGTTAATAACTTTTGTGATTATGTTCTTCATATTAGGGAAGAAATATTCACGTTTCAAGTGAAGATGAGTTTCGTTTATACCACGATGATTTGACCGTTCGTGATAATCACGTATGATTTTTTCTTGTTCGTCGCTATTTCTTACGTCTTTTAGAAGTTCTGTGCATCGTATGAGGCGAAAAGTTTTATTATTGGAAAAATATTTTGAAAAAGTTGATTGAACAACTGAGAAAATTTGGTCACTTGTATAGACAGCAGTAAGTTTCTTGCATGGTAAAAATTTCTTGAAAATGTCTATTATTTCAATTTCATCAAAGTTTAATCCGCGTATAGTGTCATTGGGCAACTTTTGGCTTCTAAAACTAACTGTATTCTAAACTCATTCAGGGGTTTTCAGAAATGTATATTCCGTCATTTAAGTTTTCTTGCGCACTATGTACAGTATCCAGGTCACTCTCGTTATTGAGCAATTCCATATTTATGAAGGGCAATTTGTGGGATATCGGTCTAGGTTTATGTAGCCTGTTGGTTCTTCTAGGCTTGTGTGGAAAAATTTGGGGAGTCCTGTATGTTGGTTTCATCATTATTGAAATAATGGTCTAATTGTTGGTGAGTGTTTGGCATAATTGTATTTATGCCACTAACATCGTTGAAGTTAAAATTTGTGTTTCTAGTTTGTTGGCTCTTTTTGAAAGTTTGATTGCCGAAAATTTGTTGTGAACGATTTTGGGGTTCGATTGTAAGGTTTATATCGTCCAAATTGCGAAGATTTTTGGTATGATATATTTTGTTCTTTAATGCAACACGTAAGTGCAGCAGCCAGTGTATCTGGTTGCATTGTTCTTACTCTTGAACTAATGGTTCATTTAAGCCGCACAAGAACGAGTTGAGGCACATCTCGGCAAATAGCTCCTTTTTTGCTGTAATAACATTTTGATCATTCTCATGAATCAGAATGTTATTACAAAGGGCAGATTGCAGCTCGATAATTTCTCCGTAGAACGATTCCACAGTCTTGGAATTTTGTCTTACATTGTGCAGATCTCTGATGAGCGATGTTTCAGTTCGCTTGTCAGACTAGTGCAGGGTTAAATTTCTCTTAATTTCGTCCCATATCAGAGGCGTTCCGTACATGTTTAAGATTTCATTGGCTTGTCCAATAATCTTGTTTCGGATAGCCCTTAGAAGAATTTGTCCGTACGGGGTATTATCCGTACCTCTGATATAGAGCAGAATTTCCTCAACATTGTTGAGAAACTCGTAGAGCAATCGAGGATTTCCTTCGAAAGTAGGAAGATCCTTGATTGCGTCGGGTATTCGTAAAGAGTTGAAAATGTCGTTGTGGTTAACGACCGTAGGTTCGGTTATCGACATCTCGATTTGCTCAGGGAAATTTGAGGGTGAGGGGTTTTCTGTGTGTGTGGGTGTGATAACCTTTTCAGGTATAGATGTTAAACTTTTTGATAGTTTTCGTAAGTCGTACGGGAGAAATCGTTTGGATGGCTTAGCCTTTTCTGACATTAGTTAAGATAAGGGATCTTATGAACTTAAAAAAAAATTTTTCTTACATAAAATACCTAACAAGAACAACAACACAAACAACACTCACCATAAGTAGAAGATCAGCATGCCCATTCGTTGGTCCATATCTGTTGATTGATGTCGCAGCAAAGGGTTGAAACCCACCGGTCTATTCCCAGTACTTTTTTTTTTTTTTTTTTTTTTTTTTCTCACTTTGATAGTCACTGTCACTGTGTCACTTATCCATTTATATATATAAACATTGTTTTTTTTTTTTTTTTTTTTTTTTTTTTTTGACTGAACTATTTCACGAAACATGTTTCACAAATTGTGCGTGTATATATGTATATAAAAAAAAATTCTCTAAATTTGCTTCATCGGACGAACGAATCACTTCTACTTTTACTTTGACTTTAACTGGAAAAGACCGTCCGCGACATCCTACCGACTGCGCCAAATAAGTTCGGGGATGTTTCGAAATTCAAAAAAATTACAACTTTATTTGTCCACTGCACCGGACTGACTGACTTATGCTAATTTTACAATCGATAATGAAAACTATGCTTTGCCGAGGTGATTGCATGAACTTTATTTGGAGCGGAAGGCGTCCAGACGCTTAGTCTGCAATTCTGCAGTTCATGCGATCACCTGTGCAATCACAACGATTTGGAAATTACAATGTGACAATATTTGATGACGGTGCATCCGGTGTTATTGATTTACTGGTGGTGTTGACGTGAGGTGGGGTAAGATGATAGCAGGTGAGGTGAAATGAGGGCAGGTGGGACTTCGTTGTGCAAGCCGCTGGCACGTGTAGCTGATGGGTTGCTTAAGGGGTGAGGCGGGGGTGAGTCGGAGACGTAACTTGCGCAATTGGAGGCAGCTGATAAGAGATCATGCTAGGTGGAGAGGGATGTTCGTTGAGGCCCAGGTCCACCCCGAACTGTAGAGCCATGGAACAAAAAAGAAGAAGAAGAAAAATTCGACAAAAAAGCTTTTTTTAGTCTTTCACTACTCGAGCTCAATTAAATTGCTGAAAAGGCTCACAGAATATGAACTGTGTATCTCCTTAAGTCCATTCCACGGAACCGGCAATTGTCTGTCAGGAGTTATCCGCACTCACTAGACTCACACTGTATATTTTACATTGTATACGGTTATTCACCATGAGGTTTTATTTATAATGTAAAATAGATCACATAAATTTGAAATAAAACTTTCAATCGTCATCATCGATTTTATAATGATGGATCAATTCTTGGCAATTACTTTTAAAGAATGATATCATACAAACGTTGGCCACGAAATATCTACTAATCTTCTCGAATGGTCTAATTTTGAACGACTCTTTAGAGGATAGTACATAGGGCATAGTCACTGATACATGTTAACGTTCAAAGCGTCAATCGTAGCTAGCTTATTCCTACAGTACTAAGTGCTTATAAAATGATGATTCAACAAGTCAATTGTTTCATGAGATGTGTGGTTCGTAGTGGCGTCTTGTTGAAACCAGAATTCATCGTGATAATGTGCTTGAAATTTTAGAAGCCATAACCTGTTAACATCGCCAAACTGCTGAGAACGACGACGAAACGATTCGTGTGGGTCACTCTCAACTACAGGTGATATAGCCTCCTCTCTATTTGCTTGATCTACTAATGTAAACTGGGACTAAAATGTGCAAATGGTAGAAGATTGATTTTTCTCTCGAATCGCGAGAAAAAAGATTTCGCCGAAACCTGATTTTTGTAAAACAGCTGACAAATTTAGGGAGCTGTTGCGGTGTGAGTCTTTTTGACATGCTTGACGATACCAAACAAAAATTATAATGCAGATTGTGGGCCTTTCGAAAATCAAACCTCACGATGAGTCACCCAATATATCTACTCGTCATAAGATTAAGTTACAGTTGTCCTCGTTAATTTCACGGTTCAACAGACTTAGCAGTTTTGATGTCTTATACTTACTGACTGGTTCTTTGGACAAGAATGTTGACATTATTGCATTCAAAAGACTTAGATTTTTCATTGTGGAGTTTAAGCAGTTAATTAAACCTAGTTTTTCCTTTTCTTATTCAAATTGTGTAGCTTTCCTCTCAGAACTAGACACAATTTAAAATTAAAGTCTTCTTACTTATAAAATTAATACTGGACTTGCATGTATACGATTTTTGGCAAACAAATAAAAGCGATTAACTAGTTTGAGTTCTTTGCGCCATAAAGATGGACTGCAAGAATCGGAGTCTTGTATAAATTCGGTTTTTGTGAGGTGGCTTTGGAATTTAGTTACCACCTGTGCTCAAACGATACGATTATGGTAAGAGTTATTTTTCATTGGATTAGGAACGGTGAGAGCGGTACGAGGAAAGATACAGTCCTTGGCTACACCGTAGTAAGTGCTGGTCGTTGTTACACTCTGTTCAATACATGCTTCTTCTTCGTTTTGCACTTCCTTACTATCAACACCCGTTTTGGTTGCTTTTCAACAAGGAAACGGCTTACTAATTCTCTGACTTTACCAATCGCATCATAAGAACCAAATAATAATAATATCATTTGAGTGGCACTACAGCGCATAAGGGACCAGTGCTTATCTTTTGTATCAACTACTTGTGTTATGTCTGCTATTGGAACATATCAGAATATGAATGTCAAGCTTATAGATGTTTATCAAATACAATTTGTACTCTTTTCGTGTTGTCAATAACTCGAAAAAGGTGTAGCTATGATAAATGCAAGGTGTTCAGTCCCAGAATCAACAGAATTCAATTTCTAATTGTGAAAAACCTCCAAAAAATACCAGCCGACAATAGAAATATTTGATACCCACCCAACTAGCCGTGGCATAGTGGGTCGAACCACACGCCAATGGTTCAGGTTTGATTCCTGGCCTGTACACATCGCATTTTTCAAGGTACCACCTCTTTCGAGTTGCTGACAACACTCAAAGAGTTCCAATTGTCTATTAAAAATTTCTCAAAACTCGCCGTTCGGAGTTGGCAAAAAACTGTAGGTCCCTTCTACTCGTGAGAGAACAATAGCACGCACAACACGAGCAGTTGTTGGAGAAGATAGGTCCTGGTTCCTCTATGGTGCCATCCACTCCAACTTAAATTTGTGTTGTTGATAGAATTATGTCACGGCTTCTATGGCATGCAATCGTACTCAAAAGGAGCTTTCAGATTGGTCCCAAAGAATTTGTAGCGATTACATTGAATGGTAGAGGATATTTGGAAGTTTAAAAGACTGGAATTTCGGCATTGGGTACAGAAAAAATTTCTCATTTTTCCAGCTAACAGTAGATTAGGGACAACGCCACAAAAAATTTTAAGGATGGTATTGAAGCGCCCGAATGATATGACTATCACTTTGAAATAACTTTTTAATATTTCACAAAGTTGATCAAGCGGTTAACTTTATTTTGCTTATTTACTTTGAGCTTTTATCAAAATTTTCATTAATTTCAAATGTCAAAAAACACTATATGACTTAACCTGCATATTATATTGTAAATGTACGAATAAATTGTACGAAGCAATAGAACAAATATTTAAATTTAAAGAATTATATCAATCAATGCCTAAATATTTGACAAAATGCAAATAGTGTACTATCTTGCATCTTATTTAATAGTCATGCATGTGAACAAATCGTCTTCTGTTTAAATATTATGCATTACCGTTTTCCCCAGGTCAATTGCATAATTACCGAGAGTTCATCCAGCAATAAGCCCCCTTTGTATGATTCAACTTCTTCTGGCAGTAATTCCAATTTTAAAGTGCAACACTTTTATTAATGCTCTCCATCGGAAATCGAGCACATATAGGAAGTCAAAGGCAATAAAAATCGGTGCCATATTTAATGCTAGTCAGTTCTTAAAAGAAGTGATGAAATGTTAAGAATTAATGTTGGCGATGACAACTGCTGGGCGCGGAGACAGACGCGACTCGCACACTTACTGCCGCAACATGGTCCATGCCATGACTCAAGAGAGCAGAACCGCAGCCCGATGATTATTGTATGCTACTGTGCCATTGCATACACCCAGCCACATACGCCCAGCAGCACCAGCACTGCCCCGCGCGGTGATTATTTTAAAATAGAGAAAACGACGAACACGAAATCAAAAGAGAAACTGAAAAAATATAAGAAAATATGGGAATAATATCGGCGGCTGTTAACAGATTTGTGAAAGCGTTTATGCCCCGCTGCCGTTTATGATTCGGCTGGGAGTGCGCACTCTGCTGTGAGGACACACGCACGCATCCCTGTGATGTGCTGCACGCATGCATTCCTGGGCGGAGGAGACACTCCCCATCGCCGCCACCGCTCCGCCGCGACGGTGCTTACAAAATATCTATCATTACTCACTGTAAGCGATGTCACTCAGTGGGCCTCGTATGCTCGATCGCCAATAACTGTGTGTTCCTTTTGGCTCACGATATAAGGTTGTAATTCATTGTTCTGGTGAAATAACTACACCGAACGATGAGTTAGTTGGGCACCTTGTGGGACATCAAATTGCATTCTGATTGATGAACTGAGTGGCAATCAAATGCGAAGGAGAATCTTTGGAATTTGACAAACATTTCAGTTTTATGTCATGTTTGCTAATCTCGGCTCGTCAAAAATGTTGCTCGTTGTTGGATCAATCAACTGGGGAATAATTGTTAACACAAATATAGACGATCTCCAAATGAAATAAACACCAGTTCTGACACTCGAAAACGACAAAGATCGGAATTTAAATAAAACCCCATCACCGAAAGGATTTAATTATTATTTTTTTCGACTCATGGCAATCATTTCGGTGGCTAGAGGGCATAAATTTCGGAATTTTAATGCCGTCATCTTTGACATTTAGATTGTCATTAAGCCAACGTTTACTGCGGCAATTGTGAAGGGAAACTATCACACGCGTTTAGTGGGCATTTTGAAGGAACCCGACGTGAAAGTGTTTCGTTTGTTCTACAAACCGCAAAAGAGATAACAATTTGCCCAACCTATGGAACGTATTCCAGTCTTTATTGTTAATTTGTTTTGTAGAGGTGTTAATTCTTTTCTCGCTGTAAAATATATGTATGTTACGACTGGGATGTTGTAACTGATGAAGCCGTCTTTAAAAGCCAACTTCAGTAAACAGGAAATCTATATTTCATTTAATGAATTTTCCACCGCAAAAGTTTCTAATTTCAAAGACTGAGAAATGTTTGATGTGGTCCGGAAAGCCGTTCTTAATTTTAATTAAAATATGTGTGAAGTAGATAGCGATTAAACAACAAAAGAATAAATTTAAATATGGATTGTGCTGCTGACCACAGTCCTGTCTCTTACCTTCAACAAAATGTGTCAGTTGACAATTGCAATTTTGTGGTGATTAAATTTAGTCCCCCCTAGAGTTAATATTCTACGAACAACACCTTAGTGCAAATTTCACGCAGAGTGGCCTTCTCAATTGTTCTTGTTTCGTTCTAGTTAATGAGCTTGGATCAGATTCTTTGACTTCCAAGGCGAACATCTTACTCTACAAGACACTTGTCCTAGTAGCTAGTTAATGCTGAAATGCTGGAGAATGAAAAAAACGGCAAAGAAAAAAGCTTCCAACGAAAAGGTTTTGTGGGAAATATTTGGTTATCGAAGAAGTAAAGGTGGATATAACTTAAGAAAATATGCGCATTCAAACGAGGTGTACAAAGATTGATCCCTCAAATGCAAACAGTTCTTATAGACACTGGCTTGATCGCATTGAGTGCATAAGCAAAACATTTTCCCTCTTCCCAGCATTTGAAAATTCGCTACAATAAAAAGAAAACGACAACTAAACGATATTTTTGTAGCGATATTCTATCTTTTTCTACTAAGTCGGAATTTGTAAAACTCCGCAAAATATACCTCTTTTAAGTTATTCTTCGCTTGGCGTGTTTCCGCCCTCAAGTTCGTTTGACGACTCAAACAAATTGAGCAAAATATGTATCCGTCAACTGCTAACATTTTAACAGTTCTAACTGGTATTAAGTGATATCCCCGATTCGTGTGGCATCAAAATGACTTGTGCTTACGCAGTCTGTCACTACTTGTCGAAGCGAAACGGGTCTAAGAAATCGAGTTATGTTGCAGCGAAGCTAAAAAAGTGATAAATAACTGGCCTCTTCAGTTTCGATCTAGCGGGTCACAAAACGAAAGTGAGTAACACAATACTGTTTCCAGTCCCTTTATAGAATTCTTAGGAGTGAGAATTCATGCTGATTCAAATATCACCTAGCGTACACCTGTTAGATGTCGTCTAAAACGACAACTGCTCTATCCAGAGTCAGTCTCGAATTGGCGATTATTGTAGCCTGTATACAGTTGTACAAGACACAGATATGATTGGACGTTACTAGTACGAATAAAATGCCGCATGCATAAGCAAATCGTTGTATAGGTTATGTGCGTTGGAAGTTAGCGGTGTATATTAAAATGAATCCTACCATGCGATTCTGGTAATATCTTCTATTGTTTCTATTGAAATTTTAGTTTCAGAAGCGCAAACAGCGAATCACGTGAAGAAACCCAGAGGAGGCCGTAATGTGACAGTGCCTCCATAACGGCAGGTGGAGGGATCGACTAATTCCAAGAATTAGATGTTTTGAAAATCGAAAATACCGCTACGAAAATTTTTATTTTACCTTCTTCTTCACTGGTCGCGATCGTGTCCGGTAATATTAAATAAAACGAAAATTGTATTCAAATCAGTCTCCATCATATTGATAAGTAATCAATATTAATGCGTAAACAGAAAACAACAACAACAACTTTAATAGGGAGAACATCAGATAAGTAATGTTATTAAACAAGTGGAAAGGCAAGAGTAATAAAAACAACAATCTTTGCTACGTGGGTACTTAACTAATGCGGTAGAGAATAGCTGACATATAAAATGGCAATCCAGGCTATTGATTTCGTAGAAACAAGTCACCAACGGAGATTTTACAAACAGAGACCCATTTTGGAACTTTTGGAAATTTTGGACACCCTGGTTACACTGTAAATCCCCACGCATAGAAGCAATATGAAACGGACACCCAAAACTTCTCTGCAGTATAGAGTTCCTTAGTAACGGACTAAATAATTATAAATAATTTTCAATTGACTCCAATTCCTGTATTATTAATGATCTTGGTTTATAGCAGTTTCTTTGTGAAATTGTTTTTGTTAGACAATTTTTAATGTATTAAATTCGTATTGGATTATTTAGTGGGTAAGTGCGTCAACCCACATGCCGATGGTTCAGGTTCGATTCCCGATCTAAACACCTCGCATTTGTTTCATTACTCAAAGACTACCAACTGTCTTTTAAATGTTTTTTAAATCTCGCCGTTCGGAGTCGGCAAAAGCTGTAATCCTCTTCTACTCGTGAGAGAACAGTAGCACGCACAACACGAGTAGCTCGGCCCTGGTCCCTTGTGGGCTGTAGTACCATTTAATTTCATTTTTAATTTCATTTTCAATCAATGTTTTTAAATCTTTTTTTAAAATTAAGATCTTGTGTTAAGGGGTTTAGAAAAATATTCGAATATTAATGCCACTCTGTACCTATTCATGTTCTAATAGGCACAGCAGTTCCTGTAGAAACTCTACGAAATCCAATGCAATAACTGTATTTTAGTGCCACTCTGGCAACATAGAATGCGCTGTGGAGTTGTCATTTTGGCAACTTTAAAAGCGAAACGCGAATTCCTTCAACACCCGGTGACACAGCAAGAAACACGATCAGTCCCTAGCGGAAAAATGTTTAGCTGTAGTTTCGCGAGGGAGCAGAAGGAAAGATTCACCGGAAGGTGGTTAAAATCTGAAGCCATCAACCGACGGGGGCCCATTGGTTTTTTTAATAGGTTTCAACGTCCCCACTAAAACAAAAAATAAACCCAACCCCCAGTTGGATGAATTTCTTGGTATTTGAAATGCGTGTTATTTGTATTTAATTCCTTACCACAATATGCACTCTTATGTTATATGTAAGCTCGTAGAGCGCATCTCCAATGGAACTGTAGAAACAAGCAGTTCTTGTATTTTATCCACTCTAGACAACTTTGCGCTTGCCCCAATGCCAGTCTGTCTACAAAACAAAGGGCTATTCTCTGGGGTCGAATATCAAGTTTTTTGTATGAAACAAGAACATCGAGACATCCTTCAAAGTGATTGACACTTTCAGTTCGCTCGGATGTCATGTTCCTCAGTACGGCACCGTACCGCATGCTCCGGCGCATCTCCGAAACGCTACACCCATGCACCAATTTTAATTGGTTACTCAGATGGAAGGCTATGACGCTCCCACTTCGAAGCAAATCCCACTAATGCCTAGGCGGCTTACAGTCGAAAAAACAATTAAAGAATTTCGCTCAAATATTATTCTTTGCCATAAATTATTGCCGCACAAATCACTCGAAGCAGTCACAACGAAGAAATTAATTATTTATAGCTTCCTCAGTACCGCATCCCTCATCAGTCAGGCGGGGGCTGTGCTGAAGGGAATGCTGGTCTCTCTGTCTCTCGCTATCTGCATGGCGGGTGTGTAAACAGATTTGTTTACTTATGGAGTCATTTGTCACAGGAATCGGATTCCGGTACTTCAGATTATCGATGGTGGCACCCTGTGGCGCACACGCCAGTCATTTGTGCCCTGACTAGCGCAAGCATCTATCGATTGGCTGTTCCATGTCGGTTTCCGAAGCGTGTGAGGTCCTTGGCGCGATGATATGTGATGTGATATGATCTCGGTGTAGTGGGCTAATCGCAAGGACGTGTTACACTTATCTTGTGTGTGCAGCACTGGATGTAGAAACATTCGAGGTTGGATCAGTGCAGACGCAGACATGTGACATGGGAAAGGGGTTCTTTGTGCAGCACAAAGGTTTTTTGTGTACATTTCATGTCTAAAGTTGATGTGTTCTCAAGTGGATACGATGAATTGGAAACCGAAGAACATGGTTTTAGTTCGTTACATTTTCTGGCTTCATTGCGGCATTTGAAGTTCTTAATAGTTTGGATTCAATGTTTATGAAATGTAAATTGTATTCGAAAAAGGGAAACTGAAGTCATATGAGCGTTACGTAAACAAACTGCTTAGTTATACCTTTTGAGAATTACCTGAATCACTTTGTACACAAATTTTGGGGAAGTTTGTTTCCGTAGGTCTTGTGTTTCTCGTCAATTTGTGGAAATTCCGAAAATACTGTTTAAAACTGAATATGCCAGAATTGCACATGAAGTCGAAGAGTAACTAATGTATTTTACTCAAATTTACTGCATCTTAATATCCAGAAATGAACGTTGTCGCCTTTAGAAGAGTTCTAATTAACTTACAGTCAGTAAAATGTTTCGTGACGGTCTGGATAGGTAATTTCGTTTCGTAATGTTTTCCAAATTCTGGACAAGAATTTCTCGAAGGAAATAAAACCAACCAATTTAATGTCGCACAATTAGAGTCACAAAAGGGCTTGTGAGCTTAGTCGACCTTAACCCCTCCTAATATTGGTAACGCAGCCAACAACATATTGGAAAAGTCGCAACTACTTCGTTAGAGTTCAACTCGTCTATTGTTTGATGGCAGGATGGATACAAATAATTAATGATGAGTGTTCACAAATAGGATTGAAACAAAGGCCATCGGCAGAGCCAGAGAAGAAAGCGATTCAGGAAAAGAATTTTCAAAATTATATCAGCCGTTACATCTAAACAACATTAAATTTTGTCGTTTCGTGGTCGGCGTTAAACTGTAGGTCCTCTCAATTCGCGAGAGAACAATAATGCACATAATACGATTTGTTGTTGGGGAGGCTAAGCCTTGGTCGTTGTGTTTTTTTATTTTATTTATTTTCAGAAAGGCTGCTGGTGCACAGGAGCTGCCTGAGAAGATGCGTACACTAACACATCCTTAATGGATGAATGGAATTTGAAGTAAAAAATAACTTTCGTTTACTGACGATTAACCAAGGTTTATACAACACAAGGCTTAGCGAAACCGACGTCTTTGGTAAAATGTTGATATCTAGCTGGCTCTGCTGCCCTAATAGCATAATGCGAATATAAAATGAACTTCTGCCATACTTGGAAGTCTACGCTAGTGACTAGATCATGTAGAACGAATGACCACAAATACTTTAGTTCTGGATTACAAACACTGCAAAGCTATCGTTTCTGATAGTTTTTCATACCACAATAAACTGGGTGTGTGAAACTAAGGACGCCTTTCCCAAAGTCATGATGGGCCCTTATTCTAACGAGGAGCAAAGGGCCGCAGAAAGGTCGTCAAATGGCCTTCTATCTAACATCAATCTCTCGACTTCCCTGAACGCTGTCCTAATTTGTTTCAGGTCTTTGTGCAGCTGTCTTCTCCAGGTATGTGATGAGCGAGAGCCTTAAGGCTTCCACTCTTACGTATATGCATCCGATTTGTTGTAGAAGCTAGGCCCTGGTCCCTTGTGGGCTGTAGTGCCACTCAATTATTATTATTATACGATTTATTGTAAACCATAGCCGTGTGGGATATTGTTTCGGGGCATTGTATTTTAAGAGACGTCGATTGAAGTAAGTTTGAATGCTATTCCATGGACGCTGTACTGCATTCCATGTCTCCCTATACAGTAGGACGGGCATCCTCTCGATTGAAGGACTCTGATGTAGAGCCGCGTAAAAGGAAAGATGTGCATTATAGTTTCCTTAGTTGTCTGAATGCTGAAGAAATCTGTTTTACAACCTGCAGACTTGAGATTGTGCAGAGAAGGTAGCAAAAAGATTGGATAACTTTAGGGCTTTATTACCTTCTTTATCAAAGCCAGACGCGTGTTATATAATGGAATTGCAATTATTATAAATTTATAACAGTTGTAAGATTTCCAGATAAATTCTTCACACATTTCTCCTCCCTCAATGACTTGGCATCACTAAGAATTAACTCAAATGACAGCTGTCATTGAATGAGTGACTGACACTGTCATTAACTTCGCCTGATGTTTACGGAATTTCCAATATTTCTACTAAATAATTTTAGTCTTCTTAAAAACAGAATACAATTTTTTTTAAAATGAGTGAATCTCCAGGCAGTAGAGCATTGCAAAATATGAAGTCCCTAAATAGTAGCCTTGCAGAATTCAAAAGGCCTATTATCCCCAAAAAACGAAATAAACCCAAAATATTGACTGAGGAAAAATACATTGAGGTAACTACGCATAAATAACGTTTACCACAAGCTAATCATAAAATTGCAATATTCATTTGCAGGAACTTTCCAAGATCATTCAACGTGACTTTTTTCCAGACCTTGATAAATTACGCGCACAAAACGACTACCTGGATGCCTTGGAAAAAAATGATCACGTAAAGATACGTGAGCTTAGAGCCAAATACAGTGGAAAGCAATTCTCAGAGAGGAGCAGATGTGAGTTAAAGTCAATTTATTCGGTCTAGTCCATTTGAAGATTTTATTTCCGTTTTTAGCGGCAACACCTCTGACTTTTGAAACACCACAAGCCAACTCAACAGGAAACACACCTCGCCTTCAGCCACAAGATCACTTAGAAGCAGACAAAATCTCAAGCCAGGAGTCGAAAAGTGACGAGCTAAATTCACTGTCTGGGTCCCATTCGTTGGATTCTTTTCTGCAAAAATACACCAGTGAGGATAACTACAGTTTTCAGGAAATTATCGATACGGCTGATGAGAAGCTCAGACAAAAGTTCTCTGTGCTCTACAATCACGAAGCCTTGTCTGCCGAGAAGTTAGCGAAAGCCCTCACCCTCCCAAGCATTGAAAAACAGTTCGGCGAAGCTGATCCAACGAAGGCGGTAAGTTCTAAAATGCCAATGCCAAGACGATTCAACATTCTGAAGCATTGCGTGTTACAGATCGACACATGGACGTATCGAAATAGAAATTTCATCATGTACATCCCTGAAGGTGTTGAACTTACAGAAGCGGAAAAAATCGAAAGCGTGAATCGCCGACAGGTCATTGCGCACAACAACACCCGCCTCTCAGTGAACCCCTTCAATGAATCACGCAATAAGGAGACAATGTCGGAGATCATCAAAACCCAGTCACAGATGGTCAACGGAAAGGTTGGAGTGGACGGGAATGTAATGAACATAGCGAACGTTCCGAAAGTGCGTGGTTTTGATTTGGTGAAGACTCCATCTCCGCGGCCGGGAGATGCATTCAGTCCCCTGATGACTTGGGGTGAAATCGAAGGCACCCCATTTCGTTTGGACGGCAGCGACACCCCTGTGAGGTCGAACAGTGGACCATCGTTTCGGATCAACGAAAATTCACGACGTGAAACCATTGCTTTGGCGCTCGCTGAAAAGGTGGGGGAGAAAATGCGCGCTCAGAAGCAGAGGGCTATGGACACGGCAAGAAAAAATATCGGTTCGCCATTTATTCGCTCTTCTATGGATCGATTAGCCTCGATGTCACCCGCAGCTAGGAGACTTGCAACGTCGAAACTCGGATTGCGAACTCCAAGTCCCTTGCACACGCCCTCTCTAGTGAAGAGTAAACTCAAAACCACACCAATTCCCCCAGCGCATCGACGAAAAACTCCACTGGCGGTGCCGACAAAGTCACTTCCTGCTGGAGATGCTATCAGCAAACCCGATCTGACTGATGACCTTCTGAAGATTCCTACCAAACGACTGAATGCATCAGATTTCTTCTAAGAAAACAAACAACACAAATTAGATTTAAGGAAAATAAATATTATTCCTCCAAATGATTGTATTTTTATTCGAATGAATAGGAAGCGCATACTTTGTGTGCTAAGTACCACCACCAGGTAACAGTAATCTAGACAACCTGTTGAGTGTTGCCGTCATAACATGATGTTCAAAATGACATGTATCGAATAAAAGAGCAACAAGTTGAAAACAAAATTTCTTTTATGCGAAATTATAAAACAGTATAAAATATATTTATTCACAGAAAAAAGCACCAATTTCGATTCAATGAGATTCACACTTTATCGTAGTAGTCAACTCGGTCCCCGGACTTAAACTTAAACGCCTCTAGGACTTGCAAAAACCTAGCTGCCGTAGCTTCCGTGGCAAGAATAGTTTTATTCTCGCGAGATTTCTTGAAGTTTTCCCTTATGCCATCGTCGACCGACTCATTCTGAAGAATGACAGTCATGTCAGTGTTCACAGGGCCCGGGGAATAGTTCAGTACCACGGTGTCCTTCTCTTCCACAGCCAGCACACGGAAGTACATCTCTCGAGCGGCTTTACCGCAACAGTACTCTGTCATACTTCCGAACGGCACAATACTGCACATTGAGGTTATATTAACAACCAGCTTTGGTACTGATTTGAACACCTTCATGAACTCCACATTTAGGGCACACACTCCGAACATATTTAGATGAAAATATTTCTGCCAGTTGTCGATGTCCGAAAGTTCCTTGGCGGTTTTCGTCACGTTACCCAAAGAGCCCACATTGTGCACTATAAACGCTCGTTCGAAATCGTTCACATTAAGTCCCACCAACGCGTCTGACAGAGTTTCAGTATACTCCTGGACGGAAGCTGCACTCAAGTCAAGAGAGTATGTCTTTACTTTGATATCATTTCCCAAGTCTTGGATTTCTTGACGTGTTCCTTCGAGGCCCTTCTCGGAGCGAGCAATCAACACTGCTACACTGTTTGGCTTAAACTTGTGACAACACTCCACTGCCAAGGTCTTCCCAATCCCTTTCGAGGCTCCAGTGAGGATAAAGAATGTCTTCTTATTAATATCCATTCTAAACAAGTTTTATTACGCGTTTGACGGTGGAATTTTTACTGTGCACTGTGTATTTATAGAATCTAGAACGATGGGTAATTCTTGAGAACTACGAGCTGAGAACCCCCTTGATTATTAGTCAGAAGAACGCAGCTTTAAATTAACATATGATCGATTTAGATGAATCTGAAACCGAAAGCGAAAGATTTGATTCACCACAAAACTCGTTTGGTTCATTTTTAAAAGTGAAAAGGAGGTGAAGGAAACAAGCGATTACTTGTAGTTCGCTGGAGAACAGTGCTTACACTTTCGTAATTTTGTATCGTTTCGGTCTATGGTCAACCGGAGTAAGTTTTAGTACAATTGGATGTGAGTACGAAAGGACGTGTGTCTCAAATACCAATGAGTATTTTCAAATTAAATTTACGAGAGATCATCAGTGTTTGTAATGCCAATGTGAAAAAAACGAGAAAGAACAACTTTTTTTTGCCTATTTCTATCCAAGTAGTGCCTACATTACAATGCATACAGTAGTGTCTACATTTCAATTCGCAATTTATATACAGTGTCATCTCAATAAAAACAACAAGTGGGTATTTTTACTATATATGTATATACTTTTATTGAGTTTGTTGCAATGAGGGAGTCAACAAGATGTATAGATGCCAAAAATGAGACCTTAGAATAGGAAAAGCACGTGTCTTGTACAAACCAAAACTTATAGTTTAATTCGTGTCTATGAAAAAACGAAAAAATCAATTTGTAATTGTTTTTTTTTTTGTTTTGTATATACATAATTGAGAATAATTTTTTGACACAAAATTCTTTTCATCAAGTGACGCTTATAGGTTTTGCTGAAAAGTTAAACAGCGAAATATTACTCAGTGAAGCACCACATTCTTCGGAAGCACCACATTCTTAGGGCAGCGTCTTCAATTACGTCATCACTTTCTTCTCCTTTCAGATAGCCGCATGCCAGTTAAAAATTGGTTTTATTTTGATCAATCAATTTTGAAGCAAATAAATAATTGACGATATTATTTCGCAGTCTCTTAGTAGTAAGCATTTTATGATACCTGAAGGTAGCATATCATCTTTGTCGTTTAGGTTCATCAAGAGCTTTTAGCACACGTTTGTATTGCCGTAGAGTGCACCTTGTTCCATACTTTGACTGACCACATTTTTGTAAAACACCGGTTTATTGAGGTGCTTAGTGTTAACATTTTATATGGTAGTTCAATTAAACAAGAAGCAATACCCTCATCGTTAGATTTGATTTCCAAAAGGCTTCTTTCTTTTCAGTGAATGTGCACTGGAAAAAACTAATTTAAAATCAAGTGTCTTATCCCGACATTTTGTTCAGTGATGATGGACACGTTAATAAACAAAATTGCTGTATTTTAGTTGATAAACAACCTGTAGAGTACCAAGAGTTAGCATACATTAAATTCAATCGTATGGTGGGTTTAATGTGCTTGTGGAACCACTGGTCCATATTTCAATAAAAATGAGGCAAATCAGACTATTACCGTTAATGGACACGAGAATCGCGTCATAGTTCCTTAACTATGTGCTTCATGAAATTCCAGATCACGGCCTCGGTAAGTTCCGACTTCAACAAAACAGCACTACACGCAGCTAGTGCAACGATCGACTTATTAAGAAATAATTTTAGTGAGCAATGAATCTTACATTGTGTTACGTAGATCGTGCGTTATACACCATACACCTTTGGACTATTTTCTCTTGGGATGTGTTAAATTTCAGATCTTCATGAATAAGCCAACTGCGATTGATACCTTGGAAATCAACATTACTCGTGATATGCGCGAGATACCTGTCACTATGCATGAACGAGTAGCCCAAATTTGGACCTTTCGAATAGACATCGATAGACGTAGTCGTGGCTAATATTTACATTATATCATTTTCAAAAAACAAATGCCAGGAATTACTCTTTTAATTGATAATAAAAACTTTAAGTTCACCTTAAAATTTATGTATTTTATTCTAAATTAAAAATCAAACCTTGAGTGGAGGAGTAGACATACTCACGAACTCTACGAGCTATACAAAGATAACGAACAAGAGATTTTTTTTGTTAGAGGTTGAGATACACTGTACTGGATGGCTCAGACTCAAGAACCGGTCCATTGTAGTACCAGGCAGTAACCATGACATTTTCTTTAGTTTCTGGGTTTTCCAAGTGATAAAGAGCTTAAGTTTTCAGCTTCCACCACGTCAGCGCCAAACAGTCGCCACCTGATTCGAGCAAAGCGGTATATTAACAGAGAAAGTGCTTCACCTTCTCCAAAGGTGTCACGAAGGGTGCCGTCACTAAACCCAAGCAGACTAAGGTACTTAGCGAAGGTGGTTTGTCCCGTTTATGCGCCGAGTTTTCTGTACTCTTTTTTGTCTAGATATAACAGACTTTCCGGAGCATTTACCTGGTCAGCCTGCATACTGAAGAGTCATGCCATATCTGGTTGTTCTGTTGAAAGACCGAACCGTGGACGGGAGTCCTAACCAAGGTAGTCCCAAGGAGGAACGCCTCTTTTGATCCGAAAGAGTTAATAATAATAATAATTGAGTGGCATTACAGCCCACAAGGGACCAGGTCCGAGCTTCTAAAACAACTAATCGTGTTGTGCGTGCTACTGTTCTATCAGGAGTAGAATGGACCTACAGTTTGCCGTGAAAAAATGCGAGGTGCCCTGTCCGGGAATCGAACCTAGACCTAGGAGTCAGTTAGATCTCCCTAAATCCTTATACCTAAATATGTAATATATATGTATGTAAGGCACCACTTCTTTCAAGTTGCTGTCAATTGTCTATGAAAAGCTTCTCAAAATCTTGCCATTCGGAATCGGCAAAAAACTTCTACTCGTGAGAGAACAGTAGCACGCACAACACGATTTGTTGTTGTAGAAGCTAGGCCCTTGTCCCTTTTGGGCCGTAATGCCACTCAATTATTATTATTATTAACTGACTCCTACGAGCAATTTGTGGGATGTATTTTTAAAGACACATGGGAATCTTTCTGTGTTGTCAGCAGGTCAGAAGGTGCTGCGAAAAAAATGCGATGAACATTATTGTGCAGGAACCGAACATTGAACCTCTAGCGAGGAATTCAAATACCTACCCACTACGTCACGGAGGGCACTTCCATGTACATAATGTATTGTAACGAAAACAGATGACGAATAGCTTGACTATCAATTGTCAATCGTTCATCGAATTTTAACACTCCCGATAAGAATTTAAGAACCGCCATTATGTTCGTTGTTAGCCGTTTACTTTTAACTTCAAAATTTGAGCATAATATGTTGTGCCTTGATTCCAATAAAAATAAGAAGCTTCACTTAATACTGGCTATATTTATACTTATACACTTATTTAATACATGTTGGCATCCCTTAAGCTTTAAAGTATCCGAAGATATGTTGCTTGAAAATGAATACGCTGAACATAAAGTTAAATCCCCTCAGATATTTGTGGTTGTTTTAAATGTTTGAAAACTTAATTCAACAATATTTCTGCTCGAGATAAAGATCTTCTTGAAGTTTATGCAAAATTTTTTCGCCAAATTAAATTCAAATTCGAATTTTGTTGTATTTAGGTTGTTCACATTTGGTTACCTGATAAGAAATAATCTCAGTGAAATTTTTATGACCCATTTTTATTGTCTTTGAGTTGCGAAATGTTGTCTGCTCATATCAAGTGATTGTGACATCCCCTCTGTATTTTGATTCTTAAAAGGAAAACAGAATTTTTCTCCTTTTTGATTCGTCGTCTTTTTGAGATCATGCTACAAAATTGACCGTTTAAAAAACCCCCCTAGGACATTTAAAAGTTATTTATGAAAAGATGCATGCCAGTGAGTATGACTTCACCCCGATCTGAGACTTTGGAGTGTTCAAACTTTAAACTTACACTTGAAACAAAAAAGATTCAGTCTAACGAGCCAACTCCCCAAAAATCATTTCCAAGCGCAATTTTCACCTCTCGGTATCACTGCGGAAGTCCTGCCATTAATTAACAGAAACGTGCTTGACAACGGAAGTAGCGACGTCAGTCAGTACAGCTGATGCAATCACAAGCATAACAGAGGGCAATGCATCGCTGGTGCAATAAATTGCATAAGATCACACCGAGACGCTGCAGGTCCCCCCGTTATCAGACGAAATCACTCGCAATGCACAATCCACTGTAAATGCAAATTCACTCACACAATTAAAACGCAACTACTTTGTGTTCCCTCAGAGCGGTTAATCAATTTATTGAATGCGCTTTTATTCATTGTATCAATCGAAAGACCCTTGGCGTGCGTCAGGGAAGGGCTTAGTCAAGCGTTGTAATCGATATCGTGTCCGGAACTGAACTTTAAACACTCCAAAGTGTTGATAAGCTTGTTGATTGTTTCCAAAGGCTTGACCAGTGGCTGCTCCACTTTCACGCCGCTCTTGATCGGATCCAAGTCATTGATGTTGTTATTTGGGTCGAACAGGGTGATGTCCTTAAGTGACTTCAGGAACCCCGGCCTGTAATTGAGGACGGTGACGTTGTCTTCGGCGGCCGACATTGCTCGGAAGTACATGTCGCGGGCTTTCCGGGCGGAACACTGCAGTTTGTCGAATTCGAATGGAGCGATCCTCGCGCTTGGTGTAAGATTGACGATCAGCTTTTCAGAATCTTCAAAAACACCCAAGAACACTTGATTGAGGGCGACAGTTGCGTTGAGGGTGATTTGGACGTAGTGGAGCCAGAGATCGCTGTTCTGCGGTTCACTAAGGACTTCAGTGGACACGGCACCCTCGTTGTGCACAATGAACGCCAACTCAAAGAGATCCTTATTGAAGTGCACAAGGATGTTGTCGAGTTCAGTTTGGAACAACTCCTTCCTGGCCATGGTCCAGTCGATGTTACAGCAAAACACGTCGATTTCGTCATTCACCGCCAAGATAGCAGACTTTGTAACCGCCAAATCCCGATGAGAGTCCTCAAAGAGAACCACTACCGAACCTGGCTTAATTTTCTTACAGATTTCGATGGCGAGCACTTTTCCCAACTCGCTGGCAAGTCCGCTGACTATGAAGAAACAACGCCTGTTAAGATCCATTTTCACACAGAGAACTGATTGGCAGATTGACACGAGGAAAGCTTAAAACTGAGCTCGGTTGCTAAGGAGGCTTCTGGTAGAGTGTAGTGCGGTCGCAATGTGCGATTGAACTGAGAACGGCATCAAGCCCGCGATCACTTTTATGGCAACAAAAACGGTTCCTATCCAGACACCCTGCCTTGATAACGGATAGAACGATGAGCATGACGAGCATATCATTGAGGAGGTGGCTCGCCGGGCGATAAGCCCGCTCGGCACAACAAAAACAGACACGGCTGGGGAATTCGTCTCCGAGCGGCGGCGAGGAGTCATTTGGAAGAAACACTAAAAAGTTTTGCCTTCCAAGGGGACTGTACTCTGAACGATTGGAAGTGATAAGCCTGCCCTAGGCAGAGAATGTGCCGTGATTCATAGCCGCACTCATCGTGTACAGCATGGACAGCGATTTTGTTTGAGTTTTCTTTCTCTCTTGACTCGCCGCTCTTCGGTGAGATACGAATTGAGTGAATTTTTGCCGTCGGTCTTCGCGTCGCCCGTTAGGTGAGAGATTTTTTAATTGACATTCTGTGGGAATTACAAAGATAACCTCAAAGTGAGCTGCTGACATTGAAAATTCTTTGAATTTTCAGGCTTTGTTTGACGGAGGAGGCAAAGTACTGTTTACAATGGATTCGACCTTGTTTTTTTTTTGTGTTGTTTTGAGGAGAGTCAAATTTTTGAAACACATGTGCCCTGGAAAGCGATAGCTGGTGAATAGGAAGGAAGACCCGGACAGATCAAAACCAAACCAGATGTAAGCTGAATTATGTGTTCAACTGTTTCACGCCGACAACAAGTACGGGTTTGAGAACTTAATTGAGGTTTTTAGAATAATAATACTGTTTCAGGTCTTTTCTGGGAATGCCCGGATACCTTTTCTAAAAAAAAAACAGATTCCCATGACACTTTGCCAAGCTCTAAGAAAGAGATTCTTTATGAGACTAGCTGAATGTAGCTCCACTTAAGTTCTTTAATATCTACCCTCCAGAATTTGGTACTACGCAAGATTAGGCTAAAGATTAGACAATTCGGAAAGCATTTGGGTGCTGCAAGAAGAAGCAGGCCTACGATTGTTTAAAATACTTGGGTGGCATCACCAACGTTTGTTGACAAAGTGTCGCAATTCCACACAAGGATTCACTGTCGGCATTGTATGAATTTTAAGCTCATCGTTCCTTCCCAATCGTCAATGTCTTCCTAGGTCAATGGAATCATTTTGAAACTTCTTAGTACCTATCTAAATTGTATAGGATAGTGCGGCATACATGTATGTAGCTTCTTAGGCAACTACTGTAAGAGGGTAGTTCTCTCACTGATAGCGGATATTTATAATTTATTACAATCATTGAATAGTCGGTTGAAAACAATTAGTTCTCCTTAGCCCGTCGAATGATTTAGTTCCGAAATGAACGTTGAGTCCAGAAATCGTACCTCCGGGATGTAAATCGATGCTCTCACAAAGTTTACTGAAGCGGTGTACTCAATTTGTGTCAGTGCTTCCAATTTAGTTTAAAATAATGACAAAGATGCGAATTTAATTACGTCTACCACTTCTACCATTTTCATTGGAAAACCGTTAAATCTCTTCCCGGCTCAGAGAACGATTGCTTTATATACTCTTCGTATATGCATTCTGCCTCCAAGTAGGAAGTATTCAAAAGAGCACGCACAATAATGCGTCGAAGTTCGTCATCACACTGTAAACCGGTAACAAAAGAAAGAAAAATTCCAAGAATTTTTCTGCACGACGTGCGCCATGTCATGCTTCCTCTGCCCATCGCCCCACGCCACATTCACTACGACAAACAAGAGATTTCCAAAGAAAAGAGATTGAAGCGCACTACAACGTCCGACAATATCCGCAAACTGAATTTGAAGAAAACTTCGAGGTCAGGCCCCGACCTCGGTGAGGGAGTCTCTCTCCGCGTCACACGTCACACAAAAAATTGACAAATTGTCACATCCAGAGTGTCCGATTGAACAGCCATAGAGAAAATATAAAAACCACTGATGGCTGGACAGTGGCTTCAGACTCAGATCGGTGTCAGGTGAAAGAGAATTTCCGTGAATTTGTCAACAAGCTGTGCAGCTTTCGAATCCGAGCACGATGAAGCTGGGATTTTTCTTGTTGGGAGCACTGCTCTATGCCGTGCTGATAAATGAAGTGAGTGTGGAGCTTAGAGGTGGTGGAGGGGGTTGTTAGTAACTTTTCGTGTCGTCCTTAGGTTTCTGGGAGCTGCGTCTGCAAGGAGTCAGGAGAGGACTACTGCAAGTGCAAGGAGACAATCCGTCCAGTTCCGAAGCTGATTGAACGTATTAAAAACGCCAAGTTCCCGGCCATCGGTGACACCTGCTGGTGCGGCAAGCAATTAGTCGTGCCTGCTGTCCCGCCGAAACCCCCGTGTAAAGTACGTGACCCGTTAGAATGGATGTTATCCCTTAAGAAAATCCTAAAACGAAAATTCCTCACATCGGCCATTGAGGCGAAGCAACTGTGCTTAGACCGCCTACACTCAAAGCTCGAGTCGCTCGATGAAATCGACGCTTCTGAGAGACCCTCATTCACATAGACCCCTTCACGATCATCCACATCAATCAACACTATGTCATAGTCTTAAGATTCCATCCGAACACACTGTACACATCCACACACAGCATCCCGCGGTAATTTATTCACTCGTGCCCTGTTGATAGCAACACAGAAACGAACTGTAGGTCAAGCGGTTGAGATACGAGGCCCTGACTAAGTTACCATCCGTTTTTATTTTCTTGCAGACTGCGAAGCCGTGCAAATGTCAATGCGCCCCACCGCCTCCGATGCCCTGTTACGACCCTGCCCCGTAAGTCGATACAGTTGAGCGTTGAACTCGGGACACACTTTATATCCTCTTTCTTTACAGTAGTCAGAAACGGGAGCCTGGTGTACCTGCAGATCCAGTGAGTGTCAGCTTGGCGTTGCGCGCTGGCCAAGCCTTCGCCGTTCCCGAAGCCAGACTCAGCTACGGCCCGGAAAAACAGCCGCTGAATGCCCTGAGGAGGGTTTACTACTCCAACCTTCCTGAGGAAAAGCTTTTCGCTCTCAACTCCGAAATCATCGAGTTGCGACGAAAGGCCCCAAAGAAGCAGGAGATCGTCATTGAGGAGGAGGACGAGGAGGAACATGAGGCGCCGTCACCGAACCCTTACTTCACTTACGGTGAACTCGGCTACAAGACTGAACAGTACAAGAATCCCCAATTCGTACGGTACACCAGCTACTCGCAACCAAAGGTTGTGGTGCTCAAGAAGAAGCAACAAGACTACGATTGTGACTTTAAGCCCGGAAAAATCGAACCCAATGGGAAGGTCGAAATGGACGAAGGATACCTCAATAGAGGAGACTGCTTCCAGTTTTAGTGGGGAGAATGCAGGTGACAGACTATGTTTCATTTGTGCACAGGAGGAACGTGTTTAGATTATCTATGTAGTTCTATACATACATGCCTTAAATTAATTGCTGACCATGGTTGTTGTTGATGTGTTTTAGCTGTAATTAGATTAGGACTAGGACTAGGAAGCCGGAAATAAGTTGAATAAATAAGCAAGTAAAGCAAGTTTTCTTTTTTTTAGGGTTTGTGATAAGGAACAATTTCCTTTCCATTTCTATGAATGCTTGCCTTGTAAAGTTTAATCTAAAGCTGTAAGGCTACGTTTACATAAATCAGTGAGTTTCGTGTTATTTTTAAAAGTCGGTATCGTGCTGTTTCCATTTGTCAAAAGACACCACCACTTTGCAATATTCTCGCATTGAGTGAATAACATTTTTCAACATGTGTGGTTTTAAAAAAATATTTGGAAAATATCTCCAGATAGCTGAGATTCAAGTCATACCATGTGGCAACAAAATTGTCAATGATTTGGAAGACGTTTGATGATAGCTTTGTGATTTGAAAAATAAGTATGTTCGACCAATTAGACTCTTGTCTTAGGTTTGCAATGATCAATTTAGGAATATTTAAACAATTTGGCAGAAAAATTCGTCAATCACAAACCAGTAATTGGAAAGAAATAAAGGAAGGAGATAAGTTTTGTTTTTATAACGAGCTCAATAGCTTAAAAATTAAGATTTCCTTTGGAGCTATAAATGAATAAGTTTGAATATGCACAAGATCGCATCGTCATTATCATCATTCTTTTCAGTGATTCTCATGTTTCACTGGCATCCGCACTAACTCATCAGGATCTATTACCAAACGCAACTGGGCGAGCTTATAGACTTGGTCCAACCACCTAACCCTGAATCTGTCGAGTGGTCGCCTACCTGATGGAATTTCATCTAAGTTACGCCTCGGAAGTCTTGATTAAGTAATCAAACCATCAAATCATAGACTTTTCCGTCTGAAGAAGTAGCTGCTCAACATTGAGTTACACTGTCACGTTTCTCACCTTTAATAAAATCTTCAACCATATTGCTTCCCATTGACTGCAACCGCCCGCCCATTCACATGACCAATGACAACTTTCGACCATGGAGAACACCAAACAGTAACTTTGTCATGATACGACCGTACCTTTTCGTTCACTTGTGAATTTTCTGAGCCTCATATGCTCAAGCAATTTGGTTTGCTAACATACCCACCAAGTGAGCATCTACCTTATAACTGAAGAAAATGCAGCTCGAAAAATCGGCGTCTGTTGTTTGTCTGTACGCTTCTTGGTGTACTTGTTCACCATTCTATGACGGCGTTGTAAATGGTGAACGGTGAACTTAACAAGAATGCAAATGCATATCCAAATGCAAAAAAAAAAACATAAATTCGTGTTATTAGCACAACATTTTAATTTTTAGCAGCGATACTTTCAACTGATCGTCTAATACAATGATCAGTATCGGCCTCATGACACCACCAAAGATCACACTCTCTATAAATTTGTTCAGAGTTTTACCGATTGCTTGCGTAATTGATTGATTATGATGTTTGAGTCACCAGTTTAGTGATAAATTTTAATAATTTTTGCTCGTTATTCACTTGTTAAAATCTGTTATCGTAAATGGTAACATTCAAATAATACTCTGATATTTCAAATAATAGCTGAGTGTGGCATCACTACAAACTTGAAACAATAAAATAAAAGATCCTGCAGTTTATTAATATTCGCTTTCTCACTTATTCCGTATTTCATGTGAAACTGTATTTGCATTTAATCTTTTCGCAATTGAACAGCTGATAGTTGAAGAAACAGGAACGTTGTGGCGGTTATTGTAATTCGCGTACTCAAAACCAGTCCTATATCTTTCATCGACTTTTACATGATTAGTGGTTATGGCACTGATGAGCAAGCGAGTGAATATGGTAAAACGGTCTTTGAAGGTGAAAATAAGGATCCATTGCTCGCTTTGAAACACAGAATTGTGGGGCAACCACAATCTCTTCAGTATCAGTGGCAAATTATAAAATTAAAATGTGACATCTTTTTAAACATTGCGGTTCTTGTTGATGATATAGCGCATAATTAATTTTCATCCACCAACGTTTAAAAAAAACTTAGGCACATTCAGGTGCGTAATAAATGGCGAATGGATGATTCATTTTCTTTATATAATCTAAGTTAAGAATTGCTGGCACACAGCATTATAATGGAGAAAATGAAAAAAAGCTGTTCACCAAAGCCCAGTGTTTTATGCCTCTACATTTACATTAACAACAAAATAACACGAACAGTGCATAGCCCTCTTGAAATTAGAACTGGTAAAAGACGTTACACCCGAGTACAGAGTATTACAATGAAACAAACAGAGCTGAAAAAAGAAGATTGGCATGCTGCTCTCACTTGAATTCATAACGAATGAAAATATTTTTGAAACTGTGGAAATTTGTGCAATATGTTTTCAGTGCAAAAACTATACAATTTCACATAATTTGCTTTTGGAAAGCAAGTTTCTATTCGATATGCGGGAGATGTTGGAGCGGTCCGATAATAAAAACTTGCCAGCTTACTCCAGAAATTCACTTCGATTTAGATTTTCGGATGATCCTCATTGAACTCTCACCTCTGATTCTGATTCTCTCTCACCTCTTTTCGCCGTAAAAAACCTCCGAAATGCGCGATTGAAGCTCGCTAAAGTAATAGCGGTCTAATAATGGTCGAGGATGTATAAGCCACCACGAAAATTACTACAAAAAGAAAGATAATGTTGTAATGTTAACAAAACATTGTTCTAAATGTCATGAATAAAATGAAAGAATACACTACAATTCTGTTTGTGTAGAAATCTAGACACAATGGCAGAAAACGAATATTTTGAGGTTCAGATAAAGGTTAAAAGTCTAAGGCTCAACGCCATGTCAATGTTCTTGTTTCGCCTTTGTTTCTTTGATGCGCATCACAAAGAAGCAATAAAAGTAAATATTTCAATGGATCCCATTTTGAACAGGCTTTACAGTGTCTCGCAGTAGAATTTCTGTCATCATACCAGAACGAAAATCTTGCAAGAAATTCTTAACTAAGCGTCAAGAGTCTATGCACTACCAAGCAGCTATGTGACTTCACTGATATTTGAAAACATCAGAAATCAACAAGACAATTTTAAACTCACTAAACTCACGTCAAATAAGAACACAAATACGAGTCAAGTTCATCAGTGAACGCCAAAGACAGATATCACACTAACCACATCGGCAACCTCAGCTCTTCTTGAAGTTCAAGATCGCGCCGCACACAAAATATGATTTGTCATATAAAAAGAGGCCAATGCACGAGTTGAGCGTTAGTAGAGTCGGTTTTCCATCAGCGAGATCGCAATGGCACACTCTATTGCGAAGTTCGTTTTTATTCTAGTCTTGGCGAAGGTAAGTCTACATAGAGCGTGTTTCTCAAACAGCCGTCTCAGTTTCAAGCTTCCAGATTGATCTGCTTGACAGTCGAGCGGTTGAGATCGTGTATTCAGGGCATGGATGCGACTGCCCCAAGAGCCTTCCCTATCAGGTGAATGTTCCGGTCCAGCGGGATCCAGAGGAGTACGAAATGCGCAGCTACGGATACAAGGTCGACGCACCGGCACCATCCCGCGCAAAGTACTCGTACTCCTTTGACTTTGTTGTCGAGGAACCAGTTCCACCACCGCAGAAGCAGGTCCAAAAGGAGGTGCTCTACGCCGTGGTAGACAAGGTGGTTCTCCCCAAGCCAGGTTAGTGCTTCCTAAGATTCCACGAAAACTCAACTGACAAAGAAATTTGTTTTAGACTGCATTGCTGAGCCAGTGTCGTCGTGTGCTGCTCCAGAACCATCACCCGAACCGGAGCCAAAACGTGAGTCGTAACAGTGACACAGGAAAAAATTGAGTTAACAAGCCTTTACTTTCCAGCCTGCCAGTACGCGAGGACAAAGGCCTGCACGTGCGGAAGGTGTGCCACACAGCAGGATGACGATGCCCCTCCAGCTTACTCAAGGTCTTGCACCTGCGGCAGATGTGACCCTTCTAATCCGCAGTGTAGGTACGTATCCCCAAACGCTCCGTCAAATCGCATTGTTCGCTCGCGCCGCTCTAGAAGGGCCGTGTCTCCAAAGAAGCACAAGCTGCTTAAGTTTCTACAAACTTATGTAAAACCGCTGAAGACCACCAGGGATGCTGGAAAGTCAAAATCAAAAATTGTCAAGCGCGACATCAAGGGAGAGTATGATCTGCTACAGAAAGACCATGCTGCCCTGGACTTGACCATTCCAGAGATCATCCAGTACATGCCTGAGACCCTTATGTCCGGATTTAAGCGCGGAAAGTGCAACATCGGCTGCAAGAATTGCATGAGCAAACACTTGCCCGACCAAGAGGCGAACCCGTCTCCCGACACTGCCGACATAGGCGCCACAGAAGAGCCCGGGAAGGGTGCCCGCAAGCACTCAGCGAATGCATACAGTCAGCACTTTCTCCGATCGCAATTCGCCGACGCGAGCTACCTGAAGCGCAGTGTCGATTCACAGCAATACCAGTGTCCATGCTACCCGCCGGCACTTATGTCACCACCGTACATGTCGAATCCGCAATTGCCGGCGTATGCACAAAATACGGGTTACCCCAATTGGTATCAACCACGGCCTCTGATTGACCCACATGGTCATTACGTGTTCGACAGACTAGGTCACAAGTACGAAGTGGGCAACGAAGGTCTGAAATTGATGACGCCGACGAGTTTGTATGAGGGTAATGTGTCCGCTCCTGCCAGCGGCGAGCAGGCTGAGAAATCTGTGGAGCCACCAACTGCAGATGCGCAGCCAGCGCTGGGAGATGCAGTCTCTCCAATAGTTGGCAATCCGGAGAGCCAGTCAGAGGGACCAGCGGTGGGTGCTTCTCGGCCACTGGACCCCACGTATGATCCACATATGGAGAAGGTGATACGGGACATTATCTACAAGCACCCAGATTTTATTGATGCCACTGAAGGTCCGCCCAGAGCTTCCACTGAACCGCACGGCGTGCAGAGCGATGAAACGATGCAGTTTCTGGGAAAACTGGTGCGCGATCGTCTGAACAATTGGTTCGGTGTAAATGAGCATGGACCCGGGTCCAACGTGCATGACTTTAATCGGTACTCTCGACAGACGGGCACTTCCATCCGGTTCATTCCAGTGGTAACGGTTGACAAGCAGAAACTGAATAGTTATCGCCAAGGGCAGCTTCAACTAGCCAACTGATGCGCTTCCCCTGGAAGATTAGACTAGCCAATTTAATTAGACTTAAGGTTATTTATTGAATAAATGTTGGTAGCTTTTCTAACTGTCTTTCTTCTTTCTTTGTTTGTGTTTTTTCTTGTAGTTACTGGGTTTCGTAGTGTCTGTCTGCACGCCTTCACTTTCCATAGACGCAAGCGTTGAAAGTTGAAAAGAGGAAGCAAGTAAAATTCGTCAAAATTAAATAATTTCAATATACATGTGATTAAAAGTCTTTTGTAAGTTTTTGTAATAAAAATAATCTTCCTTAAAATTGGTTTGAATATTTTTGGGGATTATGTTTGCGGTTAACTTGGCTGTCTTGTTATTTTTGCTTCGTTGAATTAAAGAAATGAAATTGAAATTGGCCCGCCTGGTTGAATTGATCCATATTTGATTTAGTGATCCAGTTCTAGTCTCCCCTTCCAAGTGATATTCTGCGAAGTAACAAAATACGTGATCAGTTACTCATATCAAATTTGTGATGCATGAATGGTCTAAGCATGACCTAAAGCGGACTTTTTATGAGGATCTCGGGAAATTTGTTTGGATCAAGATCTACTCAATGTTGAACGACTAGATTTGATGGCTCTTGTAGCTATTTTTTGTAGGCCAGCGAATAGTGTATAAAATTCCGTGGCCTACAGATGTAAGAAATCGACATAAGATCTTCGTTTTGCTGGTTGTGTGAGTTTTGTGGACAGACAAGTGAAATCTGTTCCAGGTTTAAGCGGCACTGTCTGACAAACAATTTTTTGTCGGTAATAAGTTTATTTTTAATAAACATAATACAACAGTTTTGGCAAGACGAAAGCGTGCGATGTATGTCATACGACTATCCAGTAAGTGATACACATTACATTATATGTAAACTGGCGCATCTTATTTGATCACATTTAAAATGTACGTGTTTTATTTGAAAATTGAAAAATATCTTTTGTATTGACCGAAGGCAATGAAATTATCTTATAAATTGCATTGCAGAATAATAGGGTAATTAGAACTTTTAGCAAATACGTCAAAATATTGAACGTTATTAACACAAAATAGGTTGAAACAGGAAAACAAAATGGCATAAATAGAATTGTCAAAATACAGCATATTCCTGCAATAGAATTCTTCATCTAAGAGTTTCTTATCATCAATGGAATTTACGGCACAATCACAACAAATATTATGAAGCTGAGGCATTACACAAAACCTTTAGGATCATAATGATCAACACATCGGCCTCAATTACATTTATTTAGCTTCTTTAACTTTGGTTCTCTTAAGTGAGAGCATATTGTGTGATTCTTTTTACATGGAACAGCCAATTGTTTTGAAAAGTTAGTTATATACAACGTAGATGACATTTGAAACGTATCCATGACACAAGGAAACAAGCAGATTGAATTGCCATATCTAATTTTCATTGCACTCACGCTGAGCATTTATTGATTACTAACAATGATGTATATCTAAAGCCCTATCCGTTTCGGGCAGGGGTAAGAATATATCCGAGGTAAGACATACCTGTCTTAAAATGCGACTAAACAACCAACACATCTAGACTTCGATGTTAAATAAGTTTATTAAAGTATATATGTAGATCGCACTCGCAATATCGAAAAGCAACCCGCAATCCTTTTGATGGAAGGATTCTTAAGACCAACCCATCATACTTTACAAAAAACATAACTCTCTCCAACCACTACTAATGGTTCCCCACAGCACACAAATTCCATGCGATACTAGTGCTGCAACCATCAAGGGTAGCAGTCCCAGTGGACAGAAGTTGGGTGGTCAAGGGTGATATCTTCACCCCAGACAGCGGCTCTTCTTGTACGCAGAACCAAAGTGAAAACAGGGTTGCAATCAGCAAGTGTCATAGCTCCTGCGTAAGCTAACAAGAAGGGAAAAAACATGAGCTAGAGCAAGAAATGGGTCCCTACAAAGAGTAATTGTCTCTTCCCTGTCAGTTTAAATTTGGAAAGGTGGAAGGGGTGACAAAATTGCCGACCGACGGAGCCTAATAAATGCCTGTCTAATCATGCTTACCGGCAAAATGCAGTAAAATTGTTTTGAAAGTCATTTCAGCACTGAAACACGAGCAGCTTTCCTTAAAATTAATGTAGACGGATGAATTCCGTACAAACATTACAATTCAGGTTTTCCTTAAATGCATTTGTCGCTTGTTCTCAAAGCAAACTTTTTTTAAGTGGCATTACAGTCCGGCGATGGCTTGATCCTCAACCAAGTTACCTCACCAGCTAGCACGGTATCTTGCCAACTTCCAATTTCGAATCCCCAAGTTGGTGAAGATCCTTCTCCACTTGTGTGCGCCATCTCAGATATGATTGTTCTCTGTTGCGTTAACCCAATAGCTCGGATGTGAGAACTCTTCGGGCCGAAGCAGTGCTAGCCACTTCAAATATAGAAGATTTACTGGGTGCATGCCGCCGAAAGCCTATCGCTGAATCTTTTTCTTTAGATTTCATCATAAAGTAAAAAGATGTCGATTTTACCAAACTATCAAACACAGCTAGTTTTGGTTCCACCATTTTAATTTATGAATTATCAATTTACAGGAAGTGAGCAAAGTTTGAAAGGTAATTAAGCACGTAGTGATAATTGTTTTTTGCAATTAAAGTGAATTTACTCAAATCCGATTTTAAAAAAGAAACTTTACGAATGACAGAAATGAATCAGCTAACTACATTTCAATGCAGAGCCCTTTAAATGTGAACGGTTTAAAAACAGCTCAGTTTGTTTCATCGCCTCTTAGTCTTAAATGCCACCAATTTCGGTTGTAATGAGGTGCTCTTAAGACGTTCAAGGCTATCATGGTGTGTAGTTAAGAGGCTTAATCCTGATGTTAAAATAAAATTGTTGGCTAAAATTGTTTCGAATTGTTCGACTCATTCCAATAATTTAATTAAAAAAAAAAATGCAACTCTTACTTATTTTGGCATTACTGTTCTCATTCTTCAACTTTTTGTATTCAAAAATTTAATTTTGATGAAAATTAAGCTTATCTGCCAGATCTATCGAAAAATTTAATGCATTACATAATGTTTAAAAAGCCATTATTAGTTCTCAAATTCTTTCATTTCTCTTACTAACCACCCTGCTTGTAGAAAAAAAATGCACACGTAACATGAGAATTATTCTTCTCCATTGAGGAGAAATATTCTTTAGCCATGAACAAAAATTGAATTTAACACCATTGTCCATCATCATTTGGCGAATGTTCAAATAAAAAAATGTTGTCTTGCATTTTGACCTACAAAATAACACCTCGTCACCTTCGTTTGCAATCGCCGATGAGACGTTCAAGAACATATCAACTATATTGCCTCGACGTCACGTAGAGCAGCCGCAGCAGATTCGTGAATCCATCAATTTCAGCTCATATTTAAACGAACAATGAAGATGAAACCTATTCAGTGCATCATGTCATAGACGAGCAGCAAAATGAATCCGATCAGCATTTTCTTGCTTCTTCCGATCGCCTGTGTAAGTTGCCACTATTCTCAAAAATTGTTCCCATCTCAATATTTGTATCCATTACAGATCATGGCACTGCCATCGCAGTACGCCTATTACGCCAAGGACAGTGAGCAGCCAGAGCTTCCAAAAGAATTCTGGAGCCAGCACTTCGGACCAGATTTTCAGCACGCCCTCCACTTTCAACTGGGCCAAACTCAGATCATCGAGAATGAGAACGACATTGGAAAGAACATGAGCGAGAATACCTCGAGCAACAAGAAGCGTTCAACCTACATCGTTCACAACTCACAGGTGAACGACCAACACATGCACGAGGCAATGGGCAACTCCATGCGAGTTCACCTCCTCCAGCCAGAGGAGATGGAGGCACTAGAGAAGGAAATGCTGAACTACGCCCGTGGCAGCGGTATGATGCAAACGCCTGTGGTTGTAAATTTGCCACAGACCGAGGGATCCATGGCGAGAAATCCCGGCCAAGATGAACCGGTTGTCTTGAACCTGCCTCCTATTGTGTACCGCAGCAATGTGAATGCAGCCAATCAAAGATACTCGAATCACTCTCCATTCCCACGGCAAGAGTATTCTCAGAGCCCTACATTCTACGATCAGTTGCGTATCCCATTCCAGAGAATGTCACCATATGGGGAAATGCAGTTTCCTTACGATTTCGGCAAGCCGCTGGAGGAAGCGACACATCGCCCGAATAATGAGTCGGAATCGCGGCAGAAGTTCGATGAACCAATGCAGCAGCCGGAGGAAGAAAACAAGCAAGAGGACGATCCGGAATCCCAGGACAGTGATAAGCCCGAGAGTAAGGAGTGACGGGAATTTAATGTTAGCATTGTTAATGTAGATTAAAATTAGACAAAAGAAATGTGATAATAAAATAGTTTTAGTGAAGAATGATTGTTTCAGTTCATCGATTCCTACTCAAAGATACCGTTGTTCTAATTTGTAAAGTGATGCCAGATATCTACGCTTTCAATATTGACGTATATTCTACTTACATTATTCTACGGTTAAGTGGGTTATCGACATGGCTTCTATTTCTAAGAGCCGAAATTCGTTACATATTATATATTTTAGAAGCTCAGGAAGGTGGAGTTAGAATAATATTTAGATTTTTAACATGAAGACGAAGTCTGACAGATAAAAAACAACAGTTTTACGACGTCGTTTGTGGTAAAGTAAATTTAAAATAATACCCAAATATTGGCAAAATAGGTTGCAGAAAACCACATAAGTTCTCCTAATGAAAACTAGGAGGATACGACTCAAGTTTGAAAAATTCAAGATTCAAGTTCGGATTACCATCATACATGATTCGGTCGGACGATTTTCCATCACGTTGCTTGCATCACAATCCTTAATCAAGGTACGGGTATGATTTTGAAATTCAGGAATGTCATGGAACTGTTGTCTTTTTTGAGAGGTTTTCTTTGATATCGAATATAAATATCTCTCCAAAGTTAATCATGCGAACTATAAAAAACGACGGACTTCATTGTTGTAGCAGAGGGTATTTTTCTTACTCAAGGCGGGCTATTGATTAAGGCTTTCAACTAACAATAATTTCACCTTGATAAGACCTCATTGGTTACGATATCGCTTCATCAGTCATTCAACCCCGTGTAGACAATGAACGATATTATTGGTCCGTTGAACCGTGGTCTCACATGTCGAAGATCCCAGGTTCGATTCATGACAGTTCATCTTGAATATTTTTTCATAACTAAGGTGGCGCCAAATTAAAATGGAACACAACTAAAATGGAGCCTATCTAAGATGGCGCCGAAAATGAGTCCCTAGAAAACTGTAATCCTTGATTGCTTGAATTGATATATGTTTCTTTGAAGAAATGAAATATTGCAGATTTATGTTTTGCGCACATTAAAATACAATCAACACCGAACGAATCAAGTCTCAAACATTGATTTCAATTTCTTAGGATAGATTGGGTATGGAGGTTCCTATAGAGTGGCAAGTTAGAATAGGAAAGCCGCAGCTCACTTAAAGCCTCTCTAGTCGACAAAAACCACTTGGATTCGCTAAACATTATTCACATAACAAAATGGATTTCTGGAATTATGTGATATAATCTGCCGAAAGTAAGGTCAATACACACGGCTCCGATGGACGCTACAAGGCTTGGAACACGCAGCTGAATTCAAAGAATTGTAGCTGTGAATGTGAAGCACGGGGGTGGGTCGGTTATGGTTTGGGGGTGCATGGTTTATAAATACAATTAATCGGTATGACTATCTAAATATATTCAAAAATAATCTCCACCAAAGTGCGCAAAAATTATCTTTGAAGGGGTCATTTATCTTCCAGCAGCATAGTGACCCAAGGCATACTTCGTGAGTCGTAAAACAATGGTTGTTATATAGTGTGACAAGGCAGCTCAAAACACCACCCCAGTCCTTGGATTTAAATTTATTCAACATTTTTGAGACCGCAAAATTCGTTAACATGAAATTAATACCTAAAGGGGATCTAGCTGCGTGTTCGGTCTAAGCTGAACCTAAAGGCATTCTCCAAGAAGCCTGGATGTCACTCTTGTTGTTGGTGTTGCTCGTCTTTATCTTGAAGCAACATTCTTCAATGGGATCGAGGATAAGCGCAGTAAAAAAGACAAATGGATATCCGACTCAGTAGTAAAATGCATATTGTCTGATAACTTTGAACCTTTTAACAAAATGTATACTTACTTTTGTGACCAAAAACTAACTTGTGTTTTACTATTGTTTTTGAATAACTTATTTTCGCTACTTTCTTTTTATTGTTTGTGTTCTGAAAAGGGTATACAATAAACGATATGTTTCATAAAATGTACAAAAGCGAAAACTCAATGTCTGGGAAACACAAGAGTCAACGATAAAGACCCACATAGAGCGAAGGCCCGCCTGTAAATCACAGCAATAACACCAGTCCAGTTTTTGTGGAATAGCGCTGAGTTGACGTAAACGGTGGCCAAACCATGTATACTGGATAGAAATGTCTTCTCTCTTGATTTGTGTGATGGATTGTCAATTCTACACAATGAACAGCATACCTTCTGGAAAATTCCTTGGAATTTGGAACTGTCCGGAGGAAAAAAGAGCAAGAGGGTTCATTGTTGAAGTTAGCAGCTCACATTCTCCCAATCCCAAAAATCATGCGATTTTGCTGCCGGTAAGCTGAACATTTGACCAGTTAAAAACGGGGGAATGAAATTGCTTGGTCAGCTTGAATTTCACCAGAAACCAAACAAATAAATACAACGTAACTTGAACTTGAACTTGAAGACATTAGAATAGACACATGTCTATTTCAGAAGAAATAAGAAATAGAAAATTTCGGCGTAAGTGTTTTACAGAATATAAATAACAACCCCGGGGTGTGTGCTGGGAAGGTCGAATGCGAGAATTTCTGTAGTGCGAATGAACTTAATTTGACCTTACAGCAGACTCAATTTCACATCACATCAGCAACATGCAAGAAAAACCGATGACACCAGTCAAAACATTTAGCTCTTTTTGTCGTTTTCTTCACACTTTCTGAACGACGGTCACATTTGAAATCACTAAAATGCGAATGCAGATGCAAATGTGCGAATACATCACGTATTGTCGCCGAAGAGCTCTTCACTCAATTTCATATATAAAGAACGCACTGCTATCAGAGAAGAGCATAAGCGAAGAGATTACATCGACGACAACATGAAGTACCAATTTTTGATTGCTGTAGTGGCGGCTATTGCACCGGTAAGCCAACCGTCAAAGGGTTCAGTGAATTCGGAAATTTGACAGCATTTTTCTTCTTCCAGCTCACTCTCTGCCAGGACGTGGTTGTAAGCCCCCAATACCAACAGCTACAGCAACCTTTCGTACAGGGACAACTTCTGTCCTACAATGATCAGCTGTCGTCTTCAAGTTCCCAGGCCCAGGCTCAGGCCCAAGCACAATCTCAATCGCAATCCAACTCCATTCAGGATCAATCAAACCTGGCTCTACTTCAAGCCCCATACCTGAGCGGTTGGCAAGCCCCAGCACCCTGTGCCGGCGCTCCTGGACATGTTCCCGGAATTCAGTACCTGAGTGGAGCTGGTGTTCCTGGTGCCGAATCACCTCTGCCCGCCTATAACCCATATGCTGCTCAAGATGCCGTGCAAGAGTCCCTGGCCGAAACTAACTTGGCTGCTAAAATCCGTGAGGGATCCATCCAAGTTGTGCCACCAAATCTATCATCACAAGCTGTTCTCCAATCGGTGCACGTTCCAGTCGAGGGACAGTACAGCAACAGAGTGTTCGCCTCCGCCCCAATGCCACCAATGATTGTCTCACAACCCGGCTCACCGGTTGTTCAAATCAGCAGCGGTCCAGCTGCGGTCGTCCGTGCTGCTCCCGTCATCTACAAGCAGAGGCCAAACATTGTGCTGCAGAACGAGGTGATCAACCGTCACCCAGCTCCACTCAGCTTGAACCCAGTTTACGTGAAAGTCTACAAACCAGGCAAGAAGGTCCTCTCGCCCAGGCCAGTTGCCCCTGTCGCAGCTTACTAAGCGGTTCAGTGTGAAATACACGCCGCTGTGCAGTATTTAAAGTATTTAATATAAATAAATTATAAATATATATTTTTTTCTACAAAACAAAGTGTTTTTGCTTCAATCAACAATTGACACTAAACTTTAAAATGTTTACTGAAAGAGTGTCAGCGCATAGGATTCTTGAGTCTGTTCGCTGTTGTTACAGGGATCTTGTATAAAGCATAATCTGGGGTGGTAGACTTTGGAATATGCCATTTAAACTATTCAATTTTAGCATCAGTTCAAGGAATGAAACTGCGACCCTTACCGCGTATTGTAGTAAAATGACAAAATGTCGGACATTAACTTTAATTGACATTTGCGCCTGTTATGCCAATAGTGGCAGATGAAAATAGAAGTCTTGTGGAATCCTAGTGAGCTGTTTGTCTTGGAAATGTTGCATTTTGGACTGGTTGAGGGAGTCCAAAATGTTGGAGTATTTCTAGTGTGATTGAGTACGGATCTGTTTTGAATTTATATTTATTTTGTTTACTGAATTCTTTTGCTTTCTGTACAATATAATTCCTAAAAATAATTTATTTCATCAAGATACACAAGGTGGGCCACATTCAGTTTTTTTTTAATATATTAATTTTTTCAATGTCTTATGCCTCTTTTATAAAAGACAAACTTTTCCATTAATAACAAAATATAACGTCGTTCGAGGGGCTGCCTCGGCTAAGCAGTAGCGGATTCCATCGTCCTCAAAGAACTTGTTCATAGTTGGAATTACAGCTCTTATATATCTTAGATGATATTGGCCTTAAGTGTTTTAATTGTTTCTGAATTGTGGGCATAACACCGATTCTTTACGGCTCCCCATAGAAAAGAGCCCAAAGTTTGGTGGTGGGTAACAGCATCGAAATCAAGCGTAGAATCGTATTCGCTGTTTTTTTATTGGGCTCAAGATGAAATTCAGTAACAATGCCCCGCTGACTTTGGGTAACACCTTGATTATCCCTTTCTTGCTATACGGCACAGAATGTTGGACAATATTAAAGGCGAATGATTAAGCAATTTTTAGTCCTGTTAACGTTGATTGGATCTGGAGGAGATTAAACGAACAACTCTACAGGCTGTGCGGCGGCAGACATCTAATCAGACGTCTACGGATATAACACTTAAGATGGTTAAGTCACGTAGAGCGGACCGCTACCAATGCTTGCGCCCTTAGATTATTTGAATCTGAGCCATTGGCACCGTGCAACAGAAGATGAACTTGTCTGAGAAGGCGCATACAAGTGAAAAAGGACCTTAACCAACTAAAGGTTTAAAATTGTAGGCAGCGGGTAAGAGACCGTGCTAGCTGCAAAAGTGTGTTCTTGCATTGGGCTAGGTCCGCTAGGTCCACGTATCTTAATTTCTTTTCCAGTCCTAATAAATAATGGTGATCATCATTACCTTCACTGCAATGCCTGCACGCCAGATCAACAGGCCTCTCGATCCTCCGCCGTGGACTATAAGTGCGAAGAGCCACGAACTATTTACTTAATTCGCCAAATGGTTGTTAACCTGATTGAATCCCACTTAAGCCTTAGAAGTCATGTGAACATTGATCTTTCCGTTCTAAAAAGCAACCGCAAAGCAGGTTCATTATTAAGTAATGTGTTTCTTATTTTTTACCTGATTGTAAAGCCACAATAGAACAAAGAAAACGTATCTCAACAGTTTGTATTTGAAATTTGGATCCATTCCAAAATTGCATGACTATTTAGAGAGATGTGGTGGTCGCCGTGGCGTAGTGGTAAGTGCAACGACCGCGGCGTAGAAAGTCTGGGTTCGATTCCCGGACGGGGACACCTAGCATTTTTTCACGGCACCACCTCTTTCGAGTTGCTGACAACACTCAAAGAGTATCAATTGTCTATGGAAAGCTTCTCAAATCTCGCCGTTCGGAACCGGCAAAAAACTGTAGGTCCCTTCTACTCGTGAAGAACAGTCGCATGCACAACACGAGTAGTTGTTGCAGAAGCTAGGCCCTGGTCCGTTATGGTCGTAGTGCCACTCAATTATTATTATTATTTAAAGAGATGTACTTAACTAAAAAGCACAAGGTTGGCCTTAAAATCAAATATTTCAAAATGCATACAGCTTAACAAATCGTTACAAATCGCTCAACATTACTTCTTTCATTACTCGGAATTTCCCACATCTACTTTAATGTTAAATGAGGCGCCAATCTCTGTTTGATCGCGTAAAAGGATGCAGGGACAAGAAATTGGTTGTCGATGAACGCAAGTCTTGTAAGACCACAAGCACGACTGAAATTTTTTCTGGGGACTAGGGTGTGTGTAGTGCAGAGATGGTCTCGGCCACAATTTTTTTCTAATTTTCTCAGATTTTGTTTTGGAACGATTGCCGTTCTTGACTCTCAGGATACAATACAACCACAGAAATAAAACGCGTCTAATATGTATATTATATTTGTCTATTTAGTCTGTCTATCTCCGTCTTCAGAATAAAGACAATCTTTTCTATAAAATGCAAGTCCACCCTAAATCTACTTCCTCAATATTCTTCGCCTTTAGGGTGTCTCCAGTCTACGAGTATATGTGTCTGAAAAAGAGAAATGAAAAACCGCAATCATGATGAAACCTACCGTTGAAAGTAAAGGTACAAAAGTCTACCTAGTCTACCCCAGCTGACAACTTTGGAGTTTACCTCAAGGGGCTGGATCAAATGTCTTTTTCATATCTAAAAACTATCCACAGTACGGCTAACATACATACAAGCCGGCACTAGTACCATTACCGAAACACCAAAACCACCAAAATACCGCCAAATCACCATAAATATCAAGAATCTGATCTCTTTTTTTGTTTTCCTCTTGCCATTGTTCAACTCGCCCTAAACAGCCACTCAACAACAACTTCTTAATTATAGACAAACATATTCTTTGTTCCTGCCCATTGATTTTTAATTTATATCAGTTTATAAATTTAACTCTGCTTTGGGACTCTTCTAAAGTTGAGCAAAAAAATTATTTATATTGCTGGTTGGTTGATTGCTGGGTGCTTTGAGTTGCCGTATCATACGACTTTATCTTAAATAAGTCATACTTCCGAAACAAATCTCACTCAACCCCCTTAATCAAGATGCCCCCAACTTGGTGGTCAAATGAGGAAATATCGCCCAGAAAAACGCGTCAACCTGCGAATAAGACCCAAACTCACGACTTCATCGGAATCTTTCAATTCACCTTCCCCCCAAAGTCTTGCAACATAATCGTGTAGATTTTTATGGATAAGAGCACGCAAATTTCTGCAACAAGAAAATCGCAGAAGCCCATCTCGATCGAATGCAAACAAAGTCATTATGCAGAGAGAATATTTGAATTGTCACGTAACGTATCTATGAACGTCTCCAAAGTGCATCATATTTAAAGAACACGCCGTTGACGGTCATTAGCAGTCTGAAAATCGTCTCATAGATACAATGATCAAACTTTGCTTATTGCTTCCAGCCTTCTTTGCGCTTGCGGTAAGTTTTCATAAATGTGCCTCACGTCACGCACCAATCGTTCGTATTTGAAACAAAATTCTCATTGTGTTTTTTGTTTCGCTTAACAGGCTGCCAACTGCCATCAATATGCTCCCCAGCCGTACATTGGAGCCTATCCTGGACCTGTGGCCCAATACGATCAGCTGGCCGAACAGCAATCGAACTCGGAGGCTTCGGCTTCAGCCAACGCATACTCCAGCAGCCAAAGCTCCCAGAGTGGGCAATACGCCAGCCTGAGCAATGCCCTTCCTGGACCAATTGCAGCCGCACCAATCGCTGGTGGACCTGTGTACGGCCCAATTCACAGCATTGCCGGCACCGCTGTCGACCCAAAGGCACAGACAACCTACGCAACTGGCGCATACCAAGCCAATAAGGGTGAAATTCTGATCCATCGTCCAGCTCCGATTATTGTGAAGCGTCCCCCAACCAAAGTGCTCGTGAACCACCCACCACTCGTGGTGCGACCAGCTCCAGTTGTCCTGCACAAGCCTCCACCAGTCGTCCTTCGCAAGGTGTACGTCAAGCAGCACCCCCGCCCCGTTAAGGTCGAACCTGTCTACGTCAACGTGGTGAAGCCCCCAGCAGAAAAGTACTTTGTCAACGAGAAATCTGCTGGTTCAGCATGCCAGCAATACCAACCACAGTTGGCTCAAATGCAACAGCTCCAGCAGCTCCAGCAAATACAGCAACTGCAGCAAATCCAACAAATCCAGTCGCAGTCGCAATCGCAAGCGCAAGCTCAAGCCCAGGCACAGTCGCAATCACAAACCCAATCTCAAGCTCAGTTCTAATTGCGAAAGGAGGAGACGATTTTCTAGCCATTTAAATTGATCTATTTAAGGCGTTCTATTTTATGCGAGACTAACTTTTTGATACAAATATTTATTATGAAATACTTTTTTAATTAAAACTGAATATTCTACACAAGAGGTGCTGCTTGTTTTTCTCTTTTCTCACTTGGCTGCGTTTTGCGCTCAAGGTAGAAGCGAGCACTAGCTCGTTTCAGTTCATGGCAACAGAAGTTGTCTAGAGTTTGCTGAGGTGGCTATGGCGTGTGTAAATTCCGCAAAAAGACCGAAGTTTGGTTTAGGCACTTAGGTCAGAGACCTGTGGTTGATTTTTATTTGTGACGATCCCAGTGGTACCGGTTTCATTTATGGTTTGGGGGGGTGAATACATCAATACAGCAGAAATGTTTAGTTTATGTGCAACTTTGTGACACAACTTTAAATCAGAACGCATGCATTTTTCTTGCGATAATCTTCAGCAATAATTAGAGAACGCTTGGTAGAAATAAAAGGTATTAAACGATACCTGCGAATATGGCAAATTTTTTAAGGTTTCGTTTGTACAGAACGGAACGTTTAATAATAATAATTGAGTGGCACTACAGCCCACAGTGGACCAGGGCCTAGCTTCTAGAACAACTATTCGTGTTGTGCGAGGGACCTACAGTTTTTTGCCGATTCCGAACGGCGAGATTTGAGAAGCTTTCCATAGACAGGTAATACTCTTTGAGTGTTGTCAGCAACTCGAAAGAGGTGGTGCCGTGAAAAAATGCTAGGTGTCCCGTCCGGGAATCGAACCCAGACTTTCTGCGACGCAGTCGATGCACTTACCACTGCGCCACGGCGACCACACGGAACGGAACGTTTACATGCTAAATATACACTGATCTTATCAAGCGATTTTTTTGAAACCTTGGATATACTCGTACACTTCACATAGCGATCATTGTGTATATGTAGATTTTATTTTAAGGCAAAATTGGGACGGCTCCCACAAACGTGAAGATTGTAAACTGCATCTTTTCATAGCGTTTGATATATTAATTGACACATCTTTCAAAACGAACTTAAGGTTCAGTTGACGGCTTTTAGAGCTTAGGGACCATTACGAAGTATGAAAGCGTTAGTTTTAATACCCACATACCTAAGATTTTCAAATAAAAATGTTTTGGGCAATTTGTATCAAACAGTTTAGTTGGCCAAAAACCACAACCCACAAAGGACGCCAAATACGCAGCTTTGAAAAGTCTCATAAGAGCAATCACAATTGGTAGTCACAGGGAAGTTAAATTCAAATTAACTCCGAGCACTTCCTTTCCTTGATGTTGTACCTCTGTTAAGTGGTTGATTTCTTAACATCGGTTTGACTATTCACGTTGCAGTCGCCTCACGCTAGCTATTTACGTTTAGAGGACTTCATACTCGCTCATTAATGTGCTCATCATCATCATCAACAAGTTTTTGCCTGCTATGTCTATGCCTCTAGGGTTGATTTCTTCAAGAAGAGTAGGTACGCCTAGCTCTCGATGGACGTCACTGTGTCTAATGTACCATGGAGCATTCAAAGTGCTCCCTTTATTCCATTTGTGGTCGCCGTGGCGTTTAGGTTCGATTCCCGGAAAGACACCTCGCAATTTTTCACGGCACCACCTCTTTCGAGCTGCTGACAACACTTAAAGAGTATCAATTGTCTATAAAAAGCTTCTCAGAAAACTCGCCGTTCGGAGTCGGCAAAAAACTGTAGGTCCCTTCTGCTCGTGAGAGAACAGTAGCACGCACAACACGAGTAGTTGTTGTAGAAGCTAGGCTCTGGTACCTTGTGGCTTTTAGTACCACTCAAATATTATTATTATTATTCAAAGTGCTTCTGAGGACCATTAAAGGCTTTGAATAAGTGCATTTCAGGTTTGGCTGGCCAGAGTTAAACGCGATTGCTTTATTTATAATATAAGAATTGAGTTTCTAGATTCGATTTACTGCCTATAAGCTATTCTGCTTTTCGCCATTTAGTGTATAGTTCTGCTCTCTTAATATCATATGCTCTTTCCGGCTTAGCTTGACATCTAAGAATACGCTTCGATACTTCATCTTGATACGTTGCATATGATATAGTCGCAACATCACTATAGTTGAGTACGAGACTTATGAAAACTATAACATATGTAAGCAAATTAAGCTTAGTTTTATTTTCAATGAGTTTATTTTCAATGAGATTTGAATGAGTTCAATTGACCATTTAATTTGTAGCAGATTGTAGTTTTTGCTTACAATCAAGCATTGTCTTTTACAGCTAAGATTGCAGTGTCATTGACAATGTTTGCTGTCTGTTTTGAGTAGAGGATATATAACACTTGTCATAAGTAATTTTTCCCGAATCTGCATTAGGTTAAAGTTAAAGTTTTGCTGTTTTATGCGAAATTAACACGACGTTAAGTATGACTCCAATGGGTGGAAGCGCTTTTCCGGGAGAGGTACACCTTTCATTTATTTAGTAGCCATGTCAAACTCTATCAAAAGCCTTTGTTTCATATGTTTTCTTCGAAGTCTAAGTTAGGAATTGGATTCATTGTTTCTACGATTGATTTAAGACGTGATATGTGATAATTTACTTAGAAATCAAAAAGGAATTCCCCCCAGATGCAATACTCATGTGCCAACGTTTTGTTCAACTTTCAAATTATATTCCAGTAAAGCCTTCAATTCCTTTTTCTTAATGGTTGATGGTTGTTCTGGCCGTGCTTTGTCTATAACTTCTGAGAATATAACTCTTTTTTAAATACGTCAAAGTTGTTTTGAATTTTCTTGTTTTCATAGTAACAACAGTAGAAACAAACAAAAATAAAAACATTATACAAACGAAACCAAAAGTCTTCAAACTCCAGAGTAACTTAGTAATATACGAGTACGTTGTGAAAAGTCTTTCATTTCATTGCTTTAACGCCTTAGAAAGTCGCTCATTCATCAACTTTAAATCCTAGCATTCCAAATGTTTCCTTGGTTACCGTTGCATTCAACCAAGCCCTCAGAAAATTTTTTTTTTCTTTATTGAAAAAATTTACTTTGTACTTTCCCATGATATTTTATTAAGGTGAAATTGAATGCATTTTCCAATTGGAACACAGATGGCGACACTCCACATCAGCACAAAACCCCAACTATGTCATGATCCACTGAGAATATAACGTAAACATACTTTTAAGACAAATTGAAACAATGAGCATAAAGCATTTTTCCAGCGTATAATTTGAATGTGTGTCACAACCTTAGCGTTCTATCTATCTATTTATGAAACACGAAAACAATGCTCAGGGCGGACATAGCCCTTCCCATGCCTGATGAATTATTCTCTTGGGAATTGGGTCGATATCTTGGCTAGAGGTCAGCAAATGGTTACTTAAGCAACCGATTGTCAGAATGCTTGCATTTGCCTTGTTTTGCAACTTCGACGAAATTCGTAGCATTGCCTTCGATTTTGTAATAAAAACAAAAAGACCAAAAGCACTGATATTGGATCAACTGTGAAGCATATATTTGGGAAAATGAGAACTAGGACGATACTTAACACTTCGCTGCTGTTGTTTGTGTTCATTTTCGTAAATGTAAGTAAACAAAGTGCAAAAAATTGAAAAGCGGGTCAAATTCTTTAAGTTGAAGTGTGTTTGTGACTGGAAGTAGAGTGGAGTGTGGAGTTTATTTCTGGCAAGGGTATTTAAGCAAAACAGTTCAAGTGAGGGGATTAAAGTTGAGGAAAAATTTGTGCGAGGAACACCGGAAATTATACTTTGTGGAATTTAATTTCGTCTCTGTACCTTTATGTCATAACTGTGAACATCATTTGATTTGCATGGCTTCTGAGTAATCTGTGGTCATCTGACTGAGGCTGAATTAATTCAGAAAGTATGCTTTACTGGAATAGAAGAAGTGAAATATATATCGCAAGCTCAAACATCATAAATATTTTGACGTGTTTGATGATGTTTGAAAAAAGGCTCATTTTTAGGGATCGGAGTGAAATTTCTATTGTCCTTTGTATAGAATATTTCGAAATCTTTTTCAAAGAATTTTGCATTAACTCGTGTCTGTGCCCTCTCCTCAATCGGTGTGAATTCTCATAAGCAAAAGGGCTGAGGTACTTACCAGGTTTGTTAAACAGCAATGATAATGGGAAACACTGGGTAAGGAGAGGAAGTTCGTCTTAGGTATCTTCGAGTAGAGCAGCGTTACGCGTATGTTTATTTAAAAGTCGCCTCTTCCTATTTCGGTATTGTTTGTAATAATAAGAAGGCTTACTGAATTAAATTTGATGACGGCTGTAAGAGTGTTCCCTTGTCGCCTATAGTGAGCCCTAAATGATCCTGTGAAACCGTTGGATGTTAATTGAGACGAGACGAATGAATGTGCTTTAGTTGATGGAAGCCCAAGAACGAAGTAGATGAAACCTAACAACTTTACGATAGGTGCAGTTTTGAAGCTCGTCCCGTGCGTAGGTCATTTCCTGAAAATCTGCTCACTGATCAAGATATTTGTGATAAGATCACTGTTCAATTCCTAAAAAAGCGAGCATCGAATTAAAAATCAAATTCTTAATCATGCTTTAAGAAGTAATTGAACTGGTGGTAGTCCTTTTATTTGTTTTTTTTTTTTCTGTTGGGGGTTGGTATACACTGCACTTGAGCGCTCAGACCCAAAACTACTACTAGTGGCAGTCCTTACTAAATGACAATCAATTTTTTTTAAACTTTTAGAGAAAACATCTGTCCTGCTAAATTCAATTTGTCGATGGTTTGTTTTCTCTGAAGTAAGGCGCAAGTAAAGCAGCAACTCGTTGTCGGACAGAGGCATGCCAATGTTAAAATGAATTGTCTGGAGAGAAATAAATCGGGGTGAAGTTTTGGCAAGTTGCGTTTATTTTTGAGATCAATAATCGTTAGATTTCGATTTATCAAATTTCATTCATTTTCAACTTAAGTGGAAGTTAATCTATTGACCCTTACACGCTTATTTTCACAAACGATACAAGATCAAACATTATGTGCCATCCATAAGCCAATCAAATAAATTAAAGGTTTGTAAGCTTAGAAATTAAAAAAAAATACTCTGAGGATCAATTTTTGCATTTGGGATAAAAGAAAAATCAGACGTAGAATTTTACCATTGTCTTTATTGTGCCGACTGGCACTTTTGTATCATTAGTCATTCGAGGATTCTGGAGTTGCTGTTGTTTAGTCTGCGTGGTTGTAGGGGACATTGGCGGATTTTTCGTTATTCTTATTCTGGTGGATATTATGACTTAGATAATGCACATATTTTTCCTTTCTTGTGAAAAAGGATCTCTTGGGGTCTTGTTATGGTTGTTCTACATAACAAAGTAGAATCGAAGGTCGGCTCTGCCAAGTTTCCCCCCCAAAATTTGCTAGTTCTGATCAAGTATCGTTTCAATTAAGTCAGATTCATAGACAAGGTTTTGATGTGATTTTAAACCCAAATTCGCTTTCACTTTCGCATAAGATTATTTTTCCTTATCTTCTCTACTCAATAACATAAATACCAAAACGCTGTACGTATTTTTCACAAAACTAATTTTCATTACTCATGCCGTTTATGGAATCCGGCGAATTCATGGCGGAGGGAGAATTTTCAGCATTCGCTGTGTTTGCTATTATTGAAATCGCAAACCATTAAGTGAGCGGATGTCGGTATGGTAGTGACAGAAAAGAGGTATTATGGAAAACGCAGTCGATCCGCAGTCCACACTCTTTGTGAAGCTTTTAATTCGCATCATTTCAGTTACGGATTTGAAGGAGGAATATGTGTCTGCGCAACAGAAAGTAAGTTTTTTATATTTAAAATCCACAGAAAAAATTGAAAAAGAACAGACAACAAACAACGCGCTTACAGTTCGAGGCAACGTATAGACAATGACAATGAAGAGGAATACTGACATTGCCAAGAAAATTATACAAAAAAAACCCAATTTGTGCAAAACACCTCCAATCAATGAATCTTCATTCATTTAACCCTGCTTCCGCCGTAATGAATCCGCAGGATTCCATAATCGGCATGATTACTAACAATTTGCTTTTGCCACCAAACAAATGAAATAAATAAATCTCAGTCAGTTGTAAATGTTGTCTGTAGAACGTATGTGGAACATAAATAAAACGACATTGAAGGCGTTTCACTACCGTTATACCGACACTGAAACGCCACGACTTAAAAACCGACAGGAGTTGATCAACTTAAATGCCACTCTTAAGTAATTTTACTTCTTTGGTTGCTGTTTTTGTCAGATACCGATCTTAAAGGAAAACGTTTGTACTCCAGTCATGATTTTTCTTGAATTTGTTCCCTTTTAATTCGTTCGTGCAATAATGGAAAACCAAATTTTCATTTCAGTCAATTCTTTGCTCCAGCATTCCCCTGGCAGAGCTTAACTTTGGCAAAAACTTCCAACTGGGCAGAGCAAAGCGTGACCAGCCATTCAAACCAAAATCATTTTTCGACATAATCATCGGAATAGTCGACACTCTCCAAATCAGTCCCCGTCACGATGTGCGTCACACACGAGCAATTGTACGGATCACTTAAGCTTCGAAGAGGTCAGTAAATTAAAGACGAAACACCATTTGGCCTTACAAACTAAGTTTATTTTTTTTTGAGAATTTTCGAAATTTTAAAATAAGTTGAATAGATAAAACTAGATCATAGGGGGCTACTACCTTAAACCAATAATGGAATATGTATATAAATTAGTTAAAGTACTCTTACACTATTTTAGGAGAAGAAAAAAGAATTAAGTAAAAAAATATTAAATATTAAAAAAACGCGCATGTGTTTTTTTTTTGAAAATATTTTGTTGATCTAATGTAAGTTTTAAGAGCTCGCCTTACAAGCCAGTGTAAGCTAAACAATAAATATTGAATTTAAAAAGTGTATATTAAAAAAGATTATGTAAAAAAATAACCATTACGATAAAAGAATGGCATCATGTAGATAGAAGTGTTGGACAAAATGTTGTCCAGCTTCAAGAATGATCAAAATTTGTTTCGGTAACTTTAATGAAAGATAAACAAAAGATGAAAAAAAGTTTGAATGTAAAACAGCTTTGAATGTATGCGAAAGTATACATTGTGCGCGAATGTGGGGGTAGCGCGAAGTTGCTTATTGCTCTCCAGTCGATGTGGAGTGCACTTGCTTCGGCTGTGTCGAGTCCCAGCGGTTGGATGCAGATTGGTTGGTCGGTGGCACAACAGTTATGGCTTGCGGTTGTGGCGATGGATGCGGCTGCATTGGAGGCGGAAGGCACCAGTATGCCTGGGAAAATATATGAAATTAAAACCTATTTTCTTCGAAGGTGATTACAATTACCTGTGGTCCGATTCCAGGAGTTCCATTCGGTTGAGTGGCTCCGCCATTTGCTGGAGAATAATAGAACTGCACCGGCTGGGGATACCCAACGCAAGGGTACTGATTGGGATCCATAGAGCCGTCAATGATAGCAGGCGTTACGTGCTCTGAATTAGCATAGTATGCCGGTGCGATTTGGCCTTGCGGTGGGGCCGGGTGTGCTGGGGAATGCAATGGGACAGCAGTTGGTGGTGGTGCGCTCATGTACTGATATCCAGCAGTCTGCATTGCAATGGGTGCAGTACCAATTGATGGTGGAGCTGCGTATATTCCGAAGTGTGATGGACCGACGGGGACTGGCAAATATACTCCCGAGGACTGCGGTGGAGGCTGTTCAAAATCGTGAACGCAAGAACCGATGTATGACGTGACAACTTGACCGTTTGAGTTGTAGGACGTGGGTGTCTAAAGGTGAGGAAAACTTCAAAATCAGTGCATTTGACAGGTGACCCAAGGGACTCACTTGAATGACGTCACCGTTTTCGGTGCCAAGACTGACCATCGGCGAGGTTTGAATTGCCTGCTCAGACACCGATAATGCATTGGCGCTCCCTGGACGAGGATGATTTCCCATTGAAGACCCATTTCTCGAAATCGGAGTGGAGTGGGGATTGGCTGGATTCGGCTTGGAACCCTTAATGCTGTTAGGGGCGTTGTAATCATTTTGATGGTAGCGATTATTTTGCTGTCCAGGTCGATAGTTTTGACGGTCTTTGCCATTGAAGTACCGCGAAGTGAATCGACGCTGCCCGTTGTTGGGTTTGTTAGGTGGGGCGTAGCTCGTGTGGTTGTTGGTGGTCTTTGACATTGGTTCCTGCTTTATCTGGAATCACACATTTATTATGCACAACCAAATCAAAGGAAATTTCTAAGCACTCACCTCAATGTTGTTCCCGTTTTCATCCAACTTTGGTGCTTGCGGCTCCGGCGATGTCTTCGCCACAATGCCATCCTTAGAGTCAACTGCTTCTAAACGCAAATCAGTGAGTCAGTCGTCGCAAAAGTGAACAAGTTCTTTCTTACCTGCGCTTGTTGAGTTCTTTGTAAGTTTCTGATGGTACTCTACGCCCAAGTTGAAGAAGTGCCTCAATGTAGCTGTATCCGGTGGCAGATCGGAACCATTCGCCTTTATCGATTTCCTAACATCAAAGTTTATGCGACCTGTAAGCGGCGTGGTGTTCATCTGCCCTCGACGATTGGTGGATGGGGTCACACTAAAGTTACCACTATTGCCACTCGGTGGCATGGGAAAGTACTGCGGATAGAATCCTCCGGGACTCTGGGCTGCAATAACTTGTCCTGGCGGTGGTGCTGCCATGTACATTCCGCTCGACTGCGGGTAACCTGGCATGTAGTACACTTGAGCGCCGTTACTCTGCAAAATTGCCTGCGGACCGGCCTGAATAATGCTCGGATCGAAAGCGTAACCGAAATATTCATCCGAATAAGGACCTGCTGTTGGATAGAGGCTTGTTCCCTCTGGAGTGACCTCCTGTTCACCTGAGTTGTCCAGTGCAGACACACTTTCGCCGTCATCAACTTTTTGAGTTTCCGAGCATCGTGATGGGGCCCGAGAAGAGTCGTTCTTCTGCGACTTGTTTTCATTCTGAGTGTCCCGAGTGTGCTCCACGGTGAACGGCATCGTGCAGTACTCCATGGTTTGGGCACGGAAGTTTTCCAAGTGAGTGAACTGCTTTAGCTTATAAATACAGTTGCTTCGTTTCGGATCGTCGTCATCGAATATGTCCATCGAGGACTTCAGCTCCGGCAAGCAGTATTCCTGAGTCGTGAATTGTTCATCAACTTTGAAACGATAGTTGAACTCACGAGCGCAACGGTACGTGTTGCACTTTTGAATGCGCCGCTGAAGAGTGTACGGCAGTGACCATGGTTTAAATTGATCCGGTGGCAATGGTTTCAACGAATCATAGGGAACCTAAAACAAGAACAAAGGAAGATGGTGACGAGTGAGTTGAGAATTCGTTCGAAAAGAAGTGCTAGAACATGATGACTTGCCAGACGTTTTTCACCCAATTGTTCCACAAATACAATACAATAGCCCTTCTCCATAGACATCTCCTGGATGTGACAGGTGTAGAGGTCATTTTCGGATTTACATAGCTTAACATGACACTTGGCACCAACCTGTAATATTCGGCGCAATCTTCGTTTTTCATATTTCATCAACTATACATGCAAAGACGAGGAAGGGGACACAAATGTTTTGTTTTTGTTTTTTAGGGAAACACGTTAACATGTACAAACAATTTAAAGGATCACGACATATGGATCGCATTCACAATTACAAGGAAGAAGCGATAGGGTAATGTGGGGACATGGTTAACTGACCTTGCATGAATGACCCTTTCTGAAAAGTGACAATGTGGAGGAACGTTTACACTTTGTACAAAAAAATTAACCCGCGTTGCAGCCTTCTAATTGCGAATGGTCACCGGAAGCATAAAATCAACATGACATTTAACAGAAAAACAAAGACACAGAAATTAGATCGTACTTTGAAGTTAGAATCTCCGTTGTACCAGTTCTGCAATTTGAGCTCCTTCCGTGCTTCATTCCACGAATCAAACTCTATGTTCCTGTACATGTTCGGGTCCAGGGCCTTTGCAACTTTGTAAGGAAACGGCGTTATCCCTGTCAAAACTCGGTTAAGGAAATGTCTAACATTTTCAGTTCCCCATCTTACCTTCCAACAGCAACTGACGGACACATGAAATGTACTTATCCGGCAATAGGGAGTCGACAGTTTTGCTCAGAAACTTGTGCTCGGTATCCTCACGCTTGGTACTCTTCAAGTCACGCTGCAAATCCTCCGAGAACCTTGGAAAGTTTGGGTTGTGAAAGTGGCACAGAAGAGAATTCTCCAAGATGCAGAGAGTGTTCTCCGGTAGGTCAAAATCGAATATACGACCATCTTCCATACAGATCCTCGTACAGTATCCATCCTCATTGCATTCGGTACGGAAGCCGGTGGTCTCTAACGAATTCGAGTGCAACATCTGTTCAACAGCGAACGTTACATCGGGTAATTTGAAGAGATCTTTGTAAAGAATCTCATAGCAAATTGCTGAGGGATGGTGATCATGTGAATGCGTCTCACTGAAGATGCTGCAAATACTTACATTGACAAATCGCAACATCTTTGATGTAATCACTGGTGAAGACCGAGTCGAAGTGTCTCTCTGGTGTGTAGAAAACGCGAAAATCTTCGGTGAACTGTGGTCGATAGGTGAAATATTTGCCAAGGGTGTATGGATCGAAGAGGAATACATTTCGTCTGCAAGTAGAGAAATTTGAATTAGAAACTCTTCTGAGCACAAATACGTTTGTTGAAGACCTTCTCCATCTATGTCATATTTATCAATTCTCTCTAGTCTGTGAAACGAAAAATTTTCTGCCATCGGTGGCACTGACAGTGTTGCATTGCGCACCCTAAATCAACTGTAGCTAAATCCAAACGAAAACTTAATTTTCAAATTTGAATTTTCCATCAACTTTGGAGCATGTGTCCATCTCGTTCTGCCAATTTGGTTTACTTCGGTTCAGCACGTGAAAACATAACACTTGTGTCGGCCTGCTTTGACACATTCGTGTACAAGAGACAAAATATCTTCATTATGTTGACAGTAGAGTAGTGTCATACAGAAGTTACGGAACTTTGTATACAGAGCCAAACTCATATATCATTTTCCCGTTAGATCTCTGCATCGAATAATATTCGCGTGTGTTGGAAATGAGAACGACCTATTCAAGGACAAAATCCTCCGAATAACTGAGTAAGTTCAATTCTTGCCACTTTTATAAACTCGTAATAATTGCATCTCCACAATTTCAGCACAATTTGACAGATCTGTTTTGCTTATGAAAACAGTGATGCCAAACATGATACAATTAGTGAGGTTACCACAAAAATTCATTGGTGTTCTAAAACCACCAAAATGGTGCAAATACACAACCTGCCGCTTATATTCAACCAATAACAAACCCGCTCCACGAAAGTTACCAGATGGACCAGGTCTACGAGAATTTTTAATCGTCAACAAGGACCTCTCGTTAAAGTCCAGCGCATCATCCGACATTCGGACAGACATACCATCGTATTTGGAAAAATCTGACTGCTCCGGAAGAAATCGCTATGTGTTCCTGGAAGTTTACGGTTGCCAAATGAATGTGAACGACACGGAAATTGTATGGTCTATCCTGAAGGATAATGAATACCAAAAGTGTGAAGACCCCAAAGACGCTGATGTGATTCTTCTTGTGACATGTGCAATTCGCGAAGGCGCTGAGCAAAAAATATGGCACAGATTGAAACATTTGCAAGCAATGAAAGCGAAACGGTCCAAGAAGAGGGTTCCTCTACAAATTGGCGTCTTGGGCTGCATGGCGGAGCGACTGAAAACCAAATTAGTTGAAACACAGCAGTGGGTGGATGTTGTTGCAGGTCCCGACAGTTACAAAGACCTACCAAGACTCCTGTCTGTGAGCAGTCACTATGGCCAGTCGGCGGTAAATGTGATTCTCTCCGCCGATGAAACGTATGCTGATGTTATGCCAGTTAGACTGAATTCCGAGGCGCCCACATCATTTGTCTCCATAATGCGAGGTTGTGATAATATGTGTACGTACTGCATTGTGCCTTTTACAAGAGGAAGGGAGAGATCCCGACCTGTCGACTCAATACTCAAAGAAATCAAGACGTTAGAAGAAAAGGGAATTAAGGAAGTAACACTTCTTGGACAGAACGTAAACAGTTATCGTGACCTTTCACAGCCGAGCACCTCAGCTGGCCAGAACGATTTGGTTCCGGGATTTAAAACGGTGTACAAACCAAAATTAGGTGGCCTGAGATTTGGTGAACTTCTGCAGCAAGTAGCAGAAGCGGTTCCGGAAGTTCGAATACGGTTTACTTCACCGCATCCCAAAGATTTTCCCGACAGTGTTCTCGAGGCTATTAAACTATATCCAAACATTTGCAAAAATATTCATATTCCCGCTCAGTCCGGGAACTCAGCAGTGCTGGAGCGAATGCGACGTGGTTACACAAGGGAAGCCTATATTGATCTCGTGCGTCACATTCGATCAGAGATACCAAGCATCGGGCTGTCAAGTGACTTCATTTGTGGATTCTGTGGAGAAACCGATGAGGAATTTGAAGACACATTGACACTGGTGGAGGAAATCAAGTACAATGTCGCCTACGTCTTCGCATATAGCATGCGAGAGAAGACAACGGCACATAGAAGATTCACCGACGATGTTCCACAAGAGGTGAAAATCAAGAGGGTTCAGAGAATCATGAATGCCTATCGAGACGGTGCGGCGGAGCTACACGCCAAGATGGTAGACCAACATCAGCTGGTACTCATCGAAGGAAAGAGTAAACGGTCGGATACGGCCTGGTTTGGACGAAATGATGCCAACATTAAAGTCATTTTAGAGGATTGTGAACTTCCGTTGGCGCCAGTTGGGTGTGCTGGTACGAAAGCTATCGAATCTGGCGATTTTGTTGCTGTACGGATTGTCGGTTCAAATTCACAAGTTCTTAAAGGAGTTCCCTTACATTATACCACTATTCAAAAGTACACTGAGATGTATGATATTAAATAGATTTGCGAATAAAGTAAATATAGCATACTGTGATTTTTTTGAGAATGGGGTTATGTTGAGGTCGCCTAATTATGCAAGTCGTATCGAGCAGTGAAATTTGACTGCAGCTGTGAGCAAACAAGTAAATATATAGTCTCTTCTACTATCGTTTACGTTGTTCCATAAAATTATATGTGACTTCATCTAACGAAGAAATGCAACAGATTTATGTATATATGTATGCGGCAAGCATAATTGGAATACAATTTATTCCATTCAGTCAAAAACGTTGAGAGGATGTATAGGAGACGGTCTATCACAGAATTATAAATTCAGTAAAATCTCTGGTCAATTGGTTTCTCAACCTTACCAATTTTTTTTTTTTTGTGAAAGAAGTTGCTGGAACATATGCTGTTCCTGAATGGAATATTTTCATACTTTCTAAATAAGGTATCACTTACTTAAAGCACAATGCCGCTGCCTGCAGCTCCACAAGAGTTCCATACGTCTTCGGCTTCGACATATCGTCCAGATACTCATCAAGATCACGATCAACGAGCTGAAATAAGAAAAACACCATAAGTCCTATGCTCTCCAACAGAAAGCAACAGCCCTAAATTACCGGTTGAAAATAAGACTTGTTGTTTCGCATATAATTCACACACTTCTTCCGAATGACCAAATGATGCAATTGGGTGTCGTACATTTGTTCGGAAATAGTTCTAAACAAGCAGGAGGAATCTCTAGCCGTGTGCTTTCGATAGTAGTTATTCTCTTCCAAATATTGATCAAAAGGATCAGGCGCTTGCCTGCTACCAGAGGTAAACGGACGTTGCATCTTCAAAGTTTGTGCGGGCGACTCGTTTTGAACTTATCCTATCTGCGAACGAGACAAATCAATTAAACACTAACTTCACCAGTACATTTATGTGATATCACTTTATGTACACATTTTTTCGCAACTGTACACAAACGTTGATCTTTTTTTTTGTTTGACACTTCATATATTTTCTTGTTTACCGTTGCCCAATGCATGGGCGAATGAAAACACAAGCACACGAGCTGAATGTACCGTTTTTCCACGGAATTAAATTTGAAGAAATTCCTTTAGATGAAACTTACGTTTTGATATCCTCTATGTTCTTTTAAAGACAAATTAAAAGGAAAAATATCAACAATTGGATAAAACACGTTGTTAAACAATCATCTAGCAAAGAATAAAACTTTCTTAATTAACTGCAATTAGAAAAAGAATATTTTCCTCGCGAAAACTGCTTGCGAAGGTGCGATGAATTTTTGTCCGTAACGAGAAGTTTGCCTTTGCAAAGCAATGAAGAAAATAATTTCAAATTGAAAAACAGTCCTAGGCAATATTAAAGTAATTCGAAGTGCTTTCAATCGCATGCAACGACATCTGTGCGAGAGATTTGCTACCACGACGCGGTGGATATCACGATGGTAAAAATGAGAATGCAAATGACTGTTACTCAGTTGAAGTGTTTGAATCGTGTACTATGTTTGAATTATTGCAGAAAAATTCACAAAAGATACTTAAGAAATGGGCCGAAGAACCCAGTACCTACTGTCAAACAAGGAGATAGGCATGTGAGTGTAATGACAGTCTCTGGTGTACCATCACCTTCATATTTTGCACCATAAGTTCCACGCCTCCCTCGAGACACTAGGCTTGGGAGTAGCTGACAGAACAGTACAACGATCCACAACCAGTGGCAAAAGTTATAAAAGAATGACTCATTTTCAGAGTTCCAAAAGAACTTCATCCACCTCCATAACCTCGACATTTGAATGTTATCGAACACATCTGGGATGAACTGGAGGGAAGAGTTCACAAATGTTACATTACCAATCAATATTCATTAAAAGGCACTGTTTCGAATACCTGGGCTTCAATAATCCACGATATTACCGAAAATTCAGTCCAGTCTATGCCTAGAAGGCTTATATTGGCTTGTATCTGATCTGCAATCGGACGGCGATTAAGCCCTGCAAATAAAACTATGGAACATTTTTTTTTTCGACAAATTCGAAAAAAGAACATGCAGTTTTACGTCTTTCTGCATGGCATATGACCTTCTTATTCTTCTTGTGGCGCTACCAACATTCCTCTCCAGCTAGCACGATCTTTCGCTAGCTGCCTCCAGTTGCGCACTCCAAGTTAATTGAGGTCCTTCTCCACTTGTGTGCGCCACCTTAGCCTAGGCCGTCTTTTGTGTCGTTGTCCCAATGGCTCAGATTCGAAGACTTTTCGGGCCGGAGCAGTGGTGTCCATACGCTCTACGTGGCCTAGCCATCTTAAACGTTGCATCCGAAGACGTTTGACTAGGCGTATGCCGCCTTACAGCGTATAGGGTTCGTCCCTGAATCAGGACCAAAAATCCCACGCAGAACTTTTCTCTCAAAAAGACTTAGGGCTTCCTCACCCGCACAGGTTTCCGCGCTGTAAGGGAGGACTGGGATGATCAAGCTGCTGTACAAAACCAGTTTAGTCCTCGGAGAGAGAGCTTTATTAATCAACTTCCTCTTGGGTCCAAAGAAACAGCGATTGCCAAGAGTGATTCTGCGTTTGATTTCGGTACTGTTGTTGTTGTCCCTATTTACCCCGGAGCCGAGGTAAACGATGTCCTTGACTATCTCGACATCGGTGTTGAGTGTCCTTCCTTGATGACAGCATGTACTTCGTTTTGGCCTCATTAACCACCAGACTCAGCTTTGATGCTACTGCCAAATTCGAGATTCTGGGAAATGGTTGTTGTCTTGGATCTACGTATACTCGTACTACGCTAAAATAACTACATTTCGACTATGACCACAATGGCGAGTTTATTATTGAGGAAGGGTAAATATGAAAGCTATTATCGCCTTCAAATCAATATAACTGGCTGGATAATATTGACAAGAACTCCTAATGCATGCTCTCAAAGTATTGCTATACGCAGCTGCACGATGCAGAATTGTTTGGGTCGAATATACAGGCGTTCGAAACAGATAAATAAATGAAAGAAATATTGATAGGGCTATGAAGATGCAGTGCAATGTTGACACTTTACCACAATTCCACTTCATTTAAAGTTGAATTCACAGAATTGAGATTTTCTAAATTTTTAAGTCATTTTAATTCGTTAATTTTCGCGATTTCAATGGAAAACCAAAATTATATTTTAAGCTGTTGGAAAAATAAGAGAAATACGATTGTTTAAACACCACGTTTACGTGAGACTACTAACTTGAATCTATTTGTTTCAAAATGTTACAAACTTGTTTATAAATAATTGAGTAATACTACAGCCCCACGGGACTTCAGCAGCTCCTTGTGCTGTGCGTGCTATTGTTCTCTCACGAGTAGAAGAGATCTTTTTACATACTCCAAACGGTGAGGCTTTAGAAGCTTTTCATGAACAATTGATACTCTTTGAGTTTTGTCAGCAACTCGAAAAAGGTGGTGCCATGGGATGTGTACAGTCCGGGAATTGAACTTGGCCTTCGGCATGTGTATCGACGCGCTTACCCACTAATACCATTGCGACCACTTCTTATGTTATTAATTTCTAATGTTATCTCCTAAAAAAAATCGCAACACAGTACAAAACATTGAACCATTGAAACAAAAAAAAAAAAAAAAAAAAAAAGCATGGGATAGGCACAGGAGGCGATTCGAATTTGCGAAGAGACATTCAGCCAGACCGTCAGCAAGGCAAATGAACTCCAGCAAAGCGTGCCCAACACCCCGTCCACCTTGAAGGACCGTAAAGTGTTACCGTCTTGAAATAAATTGCTACTTCAAATTGCTACTTAAGCTCGAAAATCGAATCTCTATACCGCTAAAGACTCGCTGTAGAAACAAACTCCAAACACCATTTGCAGGCGAGTCTTATTCGAAAGTCTTATACCCCTAAAACTTTGTCTGTTGTTTTCACATCTTTTAGTTTCACTATTACGCATACTGCCAGTACTTTTGTTGGGCAAATCAATCGTCAGTAAATTAAAAAATCCACATCTTCTCCAGATTATAAAAAACGTCATAATGTGATTTCCGAAATAGGGTCCCCATCTTATCTTCAATAAATATTGTGAATTCATATCAAAATCTAGCCCATAACATATTCCTATATTTAAAAGTACAACACCTCATAACCCTATTCAAAAGCTTCACACCCTCTTCCAACACTTCAAAACATTCACAGCAAAGTCTTATCAATCTTCTCCGGCGCCTAAGTAGAATAAATCACTTACCTCTGTGCTCAATTTTAAACTAAAACATCGCCTTCAATATCACACCGATCCGATTATCGCCATCAAAGTGCAACCCAGTCTTGAAAATCAGAATTCATTCAGACTCAAGCGCTGCATCTGTTCCCCAATGTAGAGCACGCTTCACGAATTCGCATAGAAGCCACATTGATGTCACCAATGTTCTCCGCGCACATGCAACACGCAGCCGCTCCATATCAAGTAGTGTGTGGACAGTGTCCCCAAATCACTCTCACAACTGCCTTTCAATACTCTGAATAGTCACATTCCAAATAACTGTGTTTACGAGTATTATCAATTAGAATCGTGCTCCAATTGCTAAAAATATGAGAAGAAGAGCATCACTGACCGGCCGGCCGGCCGGCGCGCGGCCTCCTCCCTTTTGAGAATATTAATATTTTTCAATATTTTCCAATGGATTGCTGCCTCCCCGCGAGAGGGTCGCCTTTTTCTTTCTTTCTTATCACCAGTTGTCGTGCGCGAACTAGATGAAGATCACCAATTAGAAAATAGCCGAAGCTGAACTTATATAAAGGCGGAACTATGCTGGGACGATGTTAGTTCAACTTCGGAACCCCATACACCCGGGATGGGTCTTCCTCCTTAAGGCGCTGAGTAGAAACGTTCGTATTATTTCGTTTCTTTTTCGCTCTCTCGTTTGTTTTTCGATTTTAATGTTTTTTTTTGAAGTTTCTTTCGATCAAAAATTGTGCGTGTGAAGTGCGTTAAAGTGATTTCAAGAAGCAAGTGCAAGTTAGAAACCGTTTTCCATTCTTTGAAAATTCAAAATTTGGTTACATAACTTCGAGTATTCATTCTGTCTGCAGTTTTGAGGACTTTAAAAACCTATCCACCCACTAGAACACCACCTACGCATGCCCTCGACCGAAATACCAAACTTCCCCGTTGCAAAATGTGCAAGGATTTAACTTTTCTTGAGCTGGACATAAGTTTTTCTTTTAATTCGCACTTAATTCACTGTGCGGTCGTGAACGCCAATAAAGTAGAAAGAAAAAAGAAGATAATGAATATGCAGAAGTGATGACAAAACAGGAAGCATCTGAAGTTCACCAAAGTCTTGCTAGAAACGAAACCAAAAAAAGCAACTCAAAAAAAAATTGTTAATTGAGATTCGATGGGGGAATGGGATGCGGAAAGTGGAGCATAAATTCAGAATGTAGAATGTAGAATGTAGACGTAGTCTGAGTGTCGGAGGATGATAAGAGGGCAGCGAAAATTCGGAACTATATGTTTCTGTGGGAATTTATCAAGCGAAGACGGTCATGCTGATGACCTTTGCTGGCGGACTGAAAACATATGATACGTGAAAGCTGAACAAAGTCAGATGCTATTTTGAGTTAGGGAATTGGTTAATCTTTGAGTGCAATTGAGGGGAGATTGTGAAGTAGACTGATGCGATCAGTGGGTTAATGTGTGATTTTGAAATCAAACGTTTTTGGTCGCCTTGAGGGGGCTTTGAAGATGGAGACTGAACATTTAATCTGCAAAAGAATTAAACGCAAGACATTCGATTGAATATAGGGATTACAGAAAAATATTGGAAAGCAATAGACAATTAACTTATTGAATGAGATATTCATCTTGGTCCAGGTTTTGTCACTTATCCAACACATCACAGCCAGTCATTGGACTCTTTAATTGATTTACAAATCTCTTGCTGCTTTCATTCACTATAATAAAATTCGCGGTTTTAGCCAGTTATCGCGTAAGTCAGGAGGGAAACGTCGACAGCTGATCACAGCAGACACGAGTGTATAAAGATCTCTCCCAGTTGACGTTCCTTAACGTTTTTTTCAACAATAGATCAATACATTTCCTAAGGTTCTGGTTCTACTTTCACGCGTAATGATTGCATTCCGGATATTAAGTTGCCATGATTTTGATTCACAAAACAGTCCCACAAGTTATATGATCCTTCCTTTTATGAATTCAACAGACTACACTGCTGGAACGACGAGTCTGCTAAGAATAATAATATAGACGATTTTTGGCGTTACATTAATTGCTGTCAGAAAATATACTCCGAAAGTTGTATTCTTTTGAATGTGTCAAAAAATTATATTTGTATTGATTTGGTTGGAGACAGCATTTTGAAGATTTAAACTCATTTAGATCAGCCTTATGTCTAGACAAGATATTCGGACAGGACGCAACCTAGAACGTCAAACAAAAAATTAACGATCGACAGCTGACGGGCATCATTTGCCTGTAATCTAACCAAATGTGATCTCGTTTTTATCCTGATCCTGGGTATCTCATGTAGGTCTGAATTAAAAAGATTAGAGCCATTTTTCTTTTCCTCATCTAGTTAGCTCATTCAGAAGTTATTAGAGAAGAAGCAGGAACACTTCCTCTGGCTTTATCCTGCACTTACCTCAAAAAAACCTTACTAGGTATATTTCATCATTATTATTTTCGTTGACCCGCATGTGCCACTAAAGCGGGGCAATGCACACGCGAGAGATCTCCAGGCCGCTCGATCCTCTGCCATCGACTTCTACTCATCAGGATCTATGCCCAAACGCAGCCAGGCGAGCTTATTGACTTGATCCAAATACTTCGCCATGGGTCTGCCGAGCGTTCGCCTACCTGATGGAATCCCATTTAAGGCACGTCTCGGAAGTCATGATGGAGGCGACATCTGTACCATGTAGCCAACAAACAAAGTATAGCCCTCTCAAGAAGTAGCTGCTTAACATTGAGTTCCTCCGCATTGTCGGGTTTCTCGCGCTATTCCCGGAACAGCACAGAGAAATATCATTTCGGCAACTTTAATTTGCGATCTTACACTTACGGTCAGTACCATAGATGAGAGTTGGGGCAAATATTGGGCTCAAAACCGATAACTTGGTCGTGACATCAAGCTCGGTCTTCCTTCCTTATTACTAATTTTCCAAGTTGCATCAAAATTTGATCCGGTTTGGTGATTCCTATAAGAAAGCTTAGAGTTTCTCCTCTCGTCACTCGCGAAAAGACCTTGAAACACTTAAACTTTGCCCCTGTTTCATTGGCAATCGACTAACATGTAGAGTACATTGGGTATTTTGGACAATAAAAAAATAACACCCTTAAATATCAAAATGTGTGTTATTCCTTGCCTCCTTGCCTGCTGCGCTGCTACATCAAGGTCATGTACGTAAATGTTTAATGAAAATGAGAGGTGACAAAGTGCGCTCTTAGCGAAACACCCAATTGAAATGATCTCAGTAGGACAACGATCAACACACTTTTACCCTAAAGGGTGACTGATTTATAATAAGAAGTAAAACAAAAATGAACCCAAAATGTTTGCTATCAGTCAAAAAAAAAATCATTTATGGCATTTATTTTTGAATCATGATATCATGCAAATATTGGACGCCACTACGTTTGAGGTGATCCTTTCGGAAGGTTCAATTTTTTGCGACTCGTTCAAGCATAGCACTTGGTATCTTGCGAATATCAGGAGTAATGTTGTCTTTCAAAGCGTCAAGTAACTTCCTGATTTACCTCTGCTGTTATATTCTCTTCACTACGTACTCAGGGATGTGATCTAACCGTTCGATTATGATCCACTAATATAAACTGGTACTCAAATTTGCAAGTGGTGTTGAAACACGAAAGAAATTTCTCACAGAACGCTGGCTTTTGTTATATAGCTGAACACTTTGGAGACGCTGTTGTGGTGTGAGTCTCTTGCATTGTTATTAAATAGCAATGCTACTGCTAAAAGGAGTCACGCGTGATCTGTCAAAATAATCCTATTGAAAAATGAACTTCACGATAAATCACTCGATACTTGCAATAGATGCAATTAGGAATTTCGATACTTTTTAAATCGGTTCATTTCATAAAAAAAATAATGAGATACTATTCGCGTAAGAACCTGTTTTTGTGTATTTAGAGAATCTTACAATATTCCCCAACCCATTTTTTTCAATGTTATGTGCCTAAGACCCCCAGATTCGACTTCAAAACCACACGTATTCGATTTTAACCTCACTTTAACAAATTAAATCCTTTCCTTTAGCAATAAAGCAAAAACTTAACAAAATGTTCAAATAACGCTATTACAAGTGATAATACATAAACATGTCGAAACGAATAAAAAATATGAATAAAACAATAGCGGTGCTGTGTGTAGTGTTAGTGTTTAGCAGTCTTGCTGATTGTGCCGCAGACGGGGAGCCGAAAACAAGACGCTCCAACCTACGTTCGGGTAAAGGGTCAAGGACGACCAACAAAAACGCATATCTCGATAAGCCACAAGCCGAAGAACCAAAATCCGACGCCGATCAAGAATTCGATGAACTCTTCGACTACACATACGACGATGATGACGAAAACGGTGAGTGATGATGCCATACCCATTAAACGCTTATCAGTGAGAACAGTTGCCACTCTCGAATTGACCCCATTATCAGTTTGCACTCGTTAATGAAATGTAACACTCGCCACACTTGGCGTTTAATTGATATGCAATATTATTACACCGCCTCCCATTGGATGGTCGGTGAAATCATAAGGTCTCGCGCATTATTGATATAAAGTGCAAGAGGAACGCAGGCACAGCAGTGCGACAATGCAGCTCTATTGATGTTGGAGATGCAAATTAATCACTCAATTGCCCGACTGACCCACTCGCAGGGACAGGGCACAGCAATAAAATCTGAGAATGTGATCGGTGGAGAAGCGGGCGTTCCATCAAAGTAGGGGTAGGTCAGTGAATACGACGCCGATGTTGTTGCTGGCGATCGGTTAGAAGTAGGACAAAGAAGATGACCTAGACTTTGCACTCTGACGTATACGTAACATATGTTGGCCGACCAAATTGACCTAAATTTCGCTATGGTGAGATGATTGGCAGTTTTGTCACATCACGGAGTTTTTTATTTTAATAAGGAATATTGGACAAATCTTAATTATTTGCGCACGTGCAAAAAGTTGTGTTCGTTGTGTTTTTTGAAGCATTTGTATTTTGACCCAACTTTTTATTGTGGCTTGATAATATTTAAGGAGAGAATTACGTCTGTGGATGCTCCTCTATTTCTTGAATTCTGTTTTAAACGTTCGTTACAACTGTGTTGGTCGGATGCATTTAAATTAAGCTATAGTTTTATATATATATATACATAAATATACATTTAAGAGTTTGGAAACATATCGTGTGGTTTTCTTTCATCTTAAGAAGCAGAGAACTCCTTTTGTCTACGCTTTCCACAAAATCTGGCAGTCGTTTATTCCACAAAAATAACATAAAATATTGCATGCCAGAAATGTCTTAGCAAGCTCAAGTGTTGCATATATCAGGAGGTAGAGGTCACTGTTGTCATTTGAGTGAAACATCTCCAAGATATATTAAAATACTCCTCAAAAGTATAATATATATTTTAAATTGCGTAATAGCTTCCTCAAGTTTTTCTATTAAGGATAATAGAAACATTGTTTGAGACAACATGGAGGGAATAAAAGAGACATTGTTTTTCGCATTGGTTTGAGACAACATAATATGCGTGACAGTTTCAAATACTACATGTCGCCACTGCTACAATTAAGAATTACAGTATAAATCTTTTGAAAATCATTTCCTTTCGAGTCCTCGTAACGGAGTAAAAACCACGTCAACAAAATTTTATACTTAAAGTTATCTATGGAAACAACGTCGTTCTTCAGTGCTGACACCAGCGATGAATTCCATGTTCATCTAGCTGACACTATCCATGACCACAACCCTTGAAATGAGGAAATAGGAATTAGTTTGAATCGAACTCCTCTTAATTGAATCTGAATCTTCTGTGCAAAGAACCAAGAAGAGAGCATTCAATATTGGGACTAGCAGTTAGAGTGCAATCTTAAAAAACAGACCTCAAGTCTAGAGAGAGTAAACCTTTGTAATCTACAAATAGTAGAAAGGACTTAAACTCAAATACGTGAGAAATGCGAAAAGACACAATACAGTGCTGTTCAAAAAGTGTTGGTTAACCATATCATTGACCTTTTAAGCGCAGTTCTTGGAATTGATAAAAGCAGCCCCACCTCTTTCGAGTTGCTGGCATTACCCAAAAAGTACTAATTGTCTATACTATCAGTAAGGATAAAAAATCACACAGGCCAGTACTGTAGGCGTATTTTCCAAAAAGAGATGAATAAGAACGATTGTTCTGGGCTTAAAAAGCATTTTAATTGTATTTAAGACATGAGAAACAAACAACAAAGATGTTTGCCAGGAGAAAACTAAAGAAACGACTGAGTTCCGAATGCATCTTACGAATGCTCCAAAAAACTGGAAGTGTAATGGTGTGGAGATACTTTGCGGGGGATCAAAAAGGTTGACTGGTCTTCCCAGAATTGTAAGTCACTGCAGAAGTTTACCTTCATGTTCTGAAATATGTATGACCAGGAGGTTTTTAGTGAGTTCTGCAGATTTATAGTACATGCTTCCTTGCCAAAATGCCAAAAACTTGAACACGTTATATCTAGTTTTCATTAAGCTAGAACTTTTCCGACTAAAATTGTTATTTGCCTTTTATATGCCTTAGGGAAAACAGTATTTCGGAGAAAGTAGCGTCGATGTATTAAGTTTGACTACCTACAGCTCAGTTTTGAATCCAATTGGGAAAATGTGGTCTATAATGAAACTTAAGGTTGCGTTGAAGCGTCAAGAGGGAATTCAAAGCCCTTATTCAGGTATTGAGCAGCGCTCACATAGAAAACTCTATCAAGTTCAATGTTTTGCAGATGTTCAGTTGCAATAAAAGCAAAAGAAGGTCCAATAATATACTGATGAGATGGGAAATGTTTCTGAGAAGACAAACAAAAAAACACTTCACAAACTAAGCTTTTTTTAATCCCTTAAAATGGAGAACATTTAAAAAGCAATATTTCGATCAAGCGCTTCTTTGCTCCCGTGTCCACACGTGGAAAATGTGGAACTTTCTAAGTGTATCTTGAAACAATTGAACCCTCAAAAGAAAACAATTCTAAATTTCACAAAATTTCAAACAGAGATTTGTTCAAAATTTCTTGTACATTCAAATTTACATGTATTTTTCGTTGATGAAAAATTCTTATCAACAAATGTCTCCATCACATTACAGTTCGCCTGCATGGCATCTCTGCGATAAACACATTCAACTAATTGAACTAAAGCGTGCAGTGGAAGCGTACTGCTCCAGTCAATGATTTTTCGGGCTGGAGCATTCGTGTCCATTCACTCACCTATTTATCTTAGACGAGAGATAAGAACTTGTTTGAACTGAGCGATGTTCCTGTACGGCCCGTCGTTCTGTCTCCTGCTTCAAATATCATCGGAACTTTCATCTCGAAAGGACTAAGATCCTTCGCATTAGTTAGTGTTCTGCGCTATAGAGCAAGACTGGTCTAAAGAGCCCTATGGTAGATGGCTTTCTTGGTTAATGGCCTTCCAAGCCCAAAAACACACCGATTGGTAAGTGTGCTCCTTCGTTGCTTGCCGTAAACTTCCCTTACCCTATGTAGACAAACTGTTTTACTGCCTCGAAGTTATAGCCTTTAATCCAAGGTGTTGGTCTTGGTTAACCCCTTTCGTCGACAGCCTATACTTTGTCCTACCCTTACTGACCGCAATCCATATCGCTTCCTTTTCGGTCACAAACGTCTTACTGCCGGCCTGTTTCGTTCTTGCGCTGATGGGAATGTGATCGCGAGCAATTATACAGAAATCGACAATGCGTCGCCTTGTCTAAATCCTTTTTAGACTTCATTGGTCTCGGTGAAATCTTTAGCGATCTTGACGGAGCAACGGGTATTCGCTATCGTCATTCGGAACGAGTTTTGCGATAACGCAAAAAAAACTAGATAATGCGCTGTAGAGCCCGTTTTTATAAATACCGTCATACGCGGCCTAAAAGTCGTGTGTCGTTTTGTAATTGACGCAGTTGAGGGGTCTACTTTCTTGAGGAGATACGTACATCTGAAAAAATGGATAAGGCATTATGATGACGATAGAATGAGAGAAGAAAGAGCTAGATCATATTTTATCTTATGAGATGTGTATACGTTACCTGTCTCGCACATGACAATCTCTCTGCTAAGACCTTTCTATAGATTTGGCAGGTCGTTTGACCTAAAAACTCACATCTATCAGCAGAGAAGTGCCTGACCTGAAAGTTGAACACGGATAATCTTTTCAAAAAAAACCATTTTGACATTGAATGTCTCCGTAATCTCGTCATCGACATTGGGAAAGCAGCGAGAGTTCTTCATCATCAGATCTGTTTCTTAGGACTACACCACTTGTGTGCTGTGTGGGGATGTGGGTGACGATTTGCATTTCTTTTGGCCTTCTCTGGCGAGCTTATTCAATTTATTTGTGTTTAATATTTGGTAAAATACGGATTTTTTTAATTTTTCAGGAAATGACAGAGATGATGACCAACAAGCCCGAGGTGAGTGGAAGCAAAGTTTTCACCCTGTCTCTCTCTCTCTCAAGCAATGACTTTCATTTACAGCCAGTGCTGGACCGTCACAACAAGAAATACCTGGTGGGAATATAATTGGTAAGTCTCGTACTGAAAGCTTACATAACTTGTCCTACACTCATTCCTTCTGCAGCACCATTTTCATGCCGCTACGAAGGTAACATGTACCGCGACAACGATCAGTTTCGATCCGGCGAAGGCGGATGTGCCATTTGCAATTGCTCAGCGGGATCGATTACGTGTGATAAACGAGCTTGTCCCACACTAAATGTGGAGGTGAGCGTTCACGGCATGGACGGCGACACAACGCCGAGATTGTTTCCACCGCTTTCAGTGCCTACGACGAGCTCAACGACCACCACATCTGTGCCACCAATTTCTGATTATGAAGCTCTCTACGAGTCACGTTATGCAACAGGAACCGGAGACAGAGGCGAACCTGGGTATCCGGGAGCAAGAGGAAACACAGGCGAAGCTGGTGTTCCTGGGATGCCAGGAAATCCTGGAATTCCAGGTAATCCAGGACCACCTGGACCGCCACCAGACTTGAGCTACTATACTCAGCAACTGGCCGATGCGCTCTCAAGCGGCGACAAGGGACCGACTGCTCCAGTTTTTCTTCCAGAGCAATACCAATATTTGCAGGCGTCTGTGGGTCCGAGTGGACCACGAGGACCTCCGGGAGCGGTTGGACCGTCGGGACCACAGGGTTTTCAGGGTGTGCGAGGAGATCCCGGTGAGGCGGGACCACAAGGTGCTGCAGGACAACCTGGACCTCGTGGCCTGCCAGGCACACCAGGAAAAGATGGATCACCTGGTGAAGATGGGGAGCCGGGACCAGTTGGCCCAGCTGGAACTCCAGGTCCACGTGGTCTCCCCGGAATGCCAGGAATTCCCGGAGTTAAAGGACACAGAGGTTTTCCCGGTCTAGATGGATCTAAAGGTGAACAGGGGGCGCCTGGAGAGAAAGGAGGCACTGGACAAATGGGAGCAGTGGGAGCTGTTGGACCAGTTGTAAGTATATTTGGTGCTAAACTGATAGGCTTCTTTCTTTAATTATTTCGCTTAGGGCCCAGCTGGTCCCCGAGGAGAACGTGGGCGTGAAGGCCCACCCGGTCCAACAGGAGCGAGAGGTTTGGATGGAACCCCTGGAGCACCAGGTCAGCCTGGAGCTATCGGCAAACCAGGACCACCAGGTTTTCCAGGAAACCCAGGAGCCAAAGGTGATATGGGGCACCCAGGGCCAAAAGGATCCCAAGGACTTCAGGGACCCCGCGGTGAAGCGGGTCGGCCTGGCAATGCTGGAGAGCCAGGATTACCAGGACCATCTGGAAAAGATGGACTACCGGGAGACAAAGGAGCTATTGGTTCCCCAGGCATTGCAGGACCTCAAGGATTCCCAGGCCCTCGAGGACCACAAGGTTTGGCAGGCAATCCTGGTGAACCAGGAATGAAGGGAGCTCCTGGACTGCCTGGAGAACGCGGTTATAAGGGAGACTCAGGAAACAAGGGAGAAGCAGGTCTTGTGGGGCCACGAGGAGTTCCTGGAACGATTGGTCCTGAGGGAAAGCGTGGAAAGCGCGGTATGCGTGGCCCCTCGGGACCGCCTGGACCAATCGGCGAAAGAGGAGCTACAGGCATTGCTGGTCTTCCGGGACCTGATGGACCAATTGGACCAAAGGGACAATCTGGGGAAAGAGGTCCACAGGGACCGTCAGGTCCAAAGGGAAGTTCTGGAGATATGGGCCAGCCAGGCCAACCTGGTGTCCAGGGGCTTCGTGGACTTCCTGGAAGAATCGGACCTGAGGGCAAACCTGGTCCCACTGGAGAACGCGGAATTCCAGGCGCGGATGGAAAGCCAGGCGAACAAGGACAACCAGGACTTCAGGGCTTACCAGGTCCAATGGGAATACCAGGAGATAAGGGCTTCCCTGGAGAACGAGGAAAGGATGGCGAACCCGGCCAAGTGGGTCCAACCGGCCCCAAGGGTGACATTGGAAAGGATGGAATGCCGGGAGCACAAGGCCCACCAGGCCCTCAAGGTCAAGACGGTGTACGTGGTGAATCGGGAGCTCCTGGGCCGAGAGGATTTCAGGTGAGGATTTTTAGCCAAAACGCCTTAAACTCATATTGACAAGAGTTCCACAACTTAGGGTCCACCTGGTGTACCCGGGAATCCTGGAACACCTGGAAAAGATGGGCAATCCGGCCCACCGGGTCAGCAGGGAGCAGTTGGACCTGCGGGCCTACGTGGAGAAAGAGGATTCCCCGGTGAAAGAGGACCAGTGGGACAACCCGGCACTCCAGGCGAACGCGGTGAAGCAGGACCAATGGGCAACGATGGCCAGCCGGTAAGTAAATGGCGTTTCAACATTTGCAGACCAACTCTGAAATTCCAATACAACAGGGACTCCCGGGACCTACTGGAAGTAAAGGGCACCAAGGAGCTCCAGGAATGATCGGTCTTCCTGGTATGCGAGGCCAGCCGGGTCCGAGTGGTGAAAAAGGCGAACGGGGAAGTGTGGGCTCTGCAGGACCTGAAGGTCCACCTGGCCGCATGGGAGATCGTGGTCCACAGGGCATCGTAGGACAACCGGGTGCTCCAGGAGAACCGGGTGAACGTGGACAACCTGGGATGGCTGGAACTCCGGGAGAACAGGGAGCATCTGGTTCCCCTGGTGATCGAGGTCAAACGGGGCCACAGGGACCTCCAGGTTTCCCAGGATCTCCAGGATTGGCTGGACTGCCAGGACCTAAGGGTGACCGCGGATTAATGGGCATCAAGGGCGAGCAAGGAAACATTGGTCCACAAGGTATGCCAGGCGAAAGTGGACAGCCAGGTAAGGTCGGGTTAACTGGAGCGAAGGGGGCACGAGGAGAGCCTGGATTGAGGGGAGAGACCGGAATGTTAGGACCACCAGGAAGACCTGGAGAACCAGGCCAGGCGGTAAGTCGTATAAGCATTCACATTAAAACGCAAGACTAACGGTTAAAAAATGCGCAGGGTCAACCAGGCAGCCAAGGACCGCCGGGAGTTCCAGGATTCCCAGGCTTGAAGGGCAGTCCAGGTGATAGTGGACGACCAGGAGCACCCGGACCTCAGGGACTTCAAGGACCTCCAGGACTGGAAGGTTCTAAAGGCGAGATGGGCAGCGATGGTCCTTCTGGACCTCCCGGAAATCCTGGCCCACCCGGAAGTCACGGCGACCGTGGCTTACCAGGATTGCCCGGTCCACCGGGTGTGACTGGACAACGAGGAATTCGCGGCGCTCCAGGAGAACCTGGTCAGCCGGGAAAACCAGGTAAAGATGGCGAGGTGGGCTTACAAGGCTTGATGGGACTGCAAGGACCACCTGGACCGTCTGGCGAATCTGGGCCTGAAGGACCTCCAGGAAAACAGGGTCCCCCTGGCATTGCTGGCAGAACTGGCGACAAGGGACCGCAAGGACAACCAGGTAACCAGGGGAGCCCGGGATCGCCTGGACTACCCGGCCCACCGGGACAAATGGGCCAAGTTGGACCAACTGGAGAACGCGGGCCGAAGGGCGAAACTGGTTTGCAGGGTGTGGAAGGACAACCCGGTCCCAGAGGAAAACCAGGTCCACCCGGCACCGAAGGACCAAAAGGCGATGTTGGCGAGGCGGGACCTAAAGGAACAAAGGGTCATCGGGGTTTGATTGGCTTGCAGGGACTTTCTGGCATGCCTGGCGCAAAGGGGGACACCGGTAATCCTGGTAGCGAAGGAGCTCCAGGAAAACCAGGAGAGCCCGGACCGAGAGGACCACCGGGCAGAGATGGAAGCCCAGGACCACAGGGTCTATCAGGTCCTCCGGGACCGAGAGGATCATCCGGCAGCGACGGAAAACAAGGTGTTATGGGTCCGGCTGGACCCCCCGGACCACCTGGACCACCGGGTGAATCACTTGGTTACGATGCGGCAGCTCTTGCCGCCCTTCTGCAACAAGGAACTACAAAGGGACCAGACGTGATGGGCGACCAGCCATTTAACATCAACGCCGAGGGCTTGTCCGACGAAGAGCGCCAAGAGATCATCTTAAAGGCATACGAACACGTGAAAGCGTCCTTCGAACGCTTTGTCAAGCCGACTGGCCAAAAATCAGCACCAGCGAAGAGCTGTAGGGACCTATACGCAGCCTACCCCTACTACAAATCTGGCAAATATTGGGTCGACCCGAACGACGGCGACATAAACGATTCGATTCTGGTCTACTGCGACGCAGAGCTGCGCGCCACGTGCATCCTTCCACAGCCAACCGAATCTGCTACAATCTCGTACAAGGGCACCGAACGCGAGGCTTGGCTGGGAGAGATTGAAGGCGGCCTTAAGATCTCCTACAAGACTGACTCCAACCAGCTTGGATTTATTCAACTCCTCTCTGCCCACGCCACTCAGAGCATCACATTCCACTGCAAGAAAACTGTAGCGTACTTCCATGAAGAAAAGAACACCTACAGGTAGGATCCCAAGCGGAGTAGGAGGGCTTTGGTGATATGTTTGATTTTTTTTCCTAGAAACGGACTGAAGTTGCTGACGTGGAACGACGCTGAGCTGACGCCCAAAGGACCGCAGCGGCTTCGCTATGAGGCTGAGATCGACGATTGCAAGGTAAGTCGGGGAAGACTGGAGGAGAGAATGGTTCTTGCATCGTCTTCTTATTTGTTTTTTTGCAGCACCGTTCGAATAAGTGGGCCAAATCGATTATCACCTACAAGACGGACAAGTCACAAAGACTGCCAATCGTCGATGTTGCCATTCGCGATCTGGGCGATCCACAGCAAGAATTCCGAGTCGAAATAGGACCAGTTTGCTTCTACTAAGAACGGTTTCTTTTATACCAATTCTAACCTTAAATATACGTAATTTTCCCCCAAGAGGATACTTAATTTAGATCGATAAAAATAAAACAAAATCTTATTCGTTTCGTAATGCAAAAGACTCTCTTAATGTTAAATGCCTTAGAGGTAAATTTAGACGCTGCTTAAAGCAAGCTCATAAGTACACTTAATTAGATCCTAAACAAGAGATTTATATATATATTTTTTACGTATCTTCGATTTAAATAATTATGAGAAAAGCAATTGAAAATAAAATACTTAAGAATATAATAGAATTTCTGTGTTTTAAAAGGCCTATAACACACTCACTGATGTTACGACGCGGAGGATAGAAGTCCCTTACAAACGGCACTAAGTACAAGTGCTTCAGCATTACTTGAAGTAAGAATAAACTTAAATTAATTTAAGAAAGAATATAATAACATTGCACACTACAGTTTGACAATCTGTGTTGGTAGTGAACAGCAATAAACATCCCGCTGATACATAATTTCCCTATGTGATTCAGATGGTGGTTTGTGCATCCGCTTCAATGGATTTCTGTTCACTAAACAATCAACAAATTCTCGCATAAATCTCATCACGGTTTCAATTTAATGAGACAAACTTCTAACGAAAATTTAATAAACATTGACCTTCATTCATTATCACCAACCATATGCTTGGAAAGTAAGGAAAACTCACCACAATGATTACTGCTGAAAATAAAATTTCCCATAACAAAGACAAATGTCCTTAAAAACAGCCGAAGTTCCGCAACTGTCATTACAACACAACCTCGACCACCCCAAATTGACAACCATGCTCCACACACAAAAAAAACCACACAAAAATTTTTGTTCCTTTCGAAATGACGTTTTTGTGCTGACATCAAAATATCGCCCCTGCGCTGTAGGCACCTTACCGAATCCAAAGAAAATACACAAGCCTGCAATACCACATTTCATACAAAAAATTCCTAGCAAATTCTTCAGCTGCTGGTCGCCGTCGCCGCAGTCCTAAACGTTAAGTCAATGAAGTCTGGGGTATACTTCAAGTTCGCGCTGTTACCGCGACTAAAGTTGTCTGGAAAAGATGTGAGTTCCAAAAACTCCTTTGTTAATCCCAAATATATTAATCTTTTGCTTTGTTATCCCAGTGTGCTTTAAAGTCAAATCAAGAATTCACAAAGAAAGAAAAAAAAAGAAAATCAATTCACTATCTGGTTGCAGTTTCATGAGTTCAAGTTATTTTTTTTTCTGTCCGTTCCTCAACAAAATGTGCTGGTTTCTCGAGAGCAAGATGTTTCAGTTTTTTTGAAGTTTCATTCGTTTTCATTTTACATATTATATGTGTGTGTTTGTTCATAGAAAAGTAACGAAAAAAAAAATGTCCAATCATGTAGAAGAAATGTTAAAGTAGATAAAATGTGTCACGTTGTGTACCCCCAGTTTGTCGTTTCTCTGTTTAATAGCTTGGATGCAGGTGCTGGTGCATTTGCATTTCTGGCAAAATCGATACCTGGAGGAGGAAAAGCACTGGGCATAGTTTGTAAAGAGTGCTCTTAAGGCAGCAGTAGCAGCAACAACAAATTGCAACAACAATGGCAAAAGCTAAGGAAATAGGTTGGTCTGCTAACGTAACGTGGTTGTGGGAAGAGCTAGTGGAGGCAGACTCGATGTCACCTCGTGTGGAGATTGGGTTTTATGAGTTTCACAACAAAATTTCACAATTGAAGCTTATGCACATCGTTCGAGTGTGACTGACGTGAACTGGTGCTCAAGGGTTGATGCTCTTGTGGCTGCCAATGAGGTCAATCATCTCGAATAGGGTTGCGCTTTTGATAATTTAGGGAAGGAGTGAGAGAGAGAAATAGAAGAAAATCACATGTCAGACGTCGGCAAGGACGTTCCATGGGATGGGTAGACGACGTCGACAAGTTGACAAAGGGAAAACGGGAAGAAGAAGATCGTAAGAATTGAATGACGGAAAACAGCTGCTGGGGCTGTGTGTGTCTCCCTTTAGAACTTCCTCAGTCATGATGAATTCGGATGAATTTTGCAGCACGTTGTCGTTGGTGTGTGAAATCGATTGTGAGCCAAAAGGCTGTGTCCTTGAAATCCTGTACGGCACCAAACATCACCGACGTCACCTTCTCTTCGCGACAGGCACATTTACCAGGCTATGTTTATGGACACTGGTAAGGGAATGGTTGCTTCCTTTGGCAACTCCTCCGTAGCGCCTCAACAAACCACTTTTGCTTACGTCACTAGTAAATTTACACTAGTGATGAAATAAATTTTGTCACTTGAAGTTTCTTAGCTCCTTTTTTTAACATGAAGTTTTGAGTTCAGTTGAGTTGTGCAAGTGGCGCGAAGGAGTAATCTCCGTTTTGAACTCTTTGAAGACACGTGTCATTTTGTCATCAAATCCATGGCCAGAAGGTCGAAAATCTGTTTATGTGCATCTCGTTCAAATGTTTTTCCATTCCACTGTGTTGCTCGCCAAGACGAATGCAATTTTCGAAAGTGGGTTGTCATTAGTCCAAAAGAGAATTTCCTATTTCCGGAATTATTTATAAACCTCTGCGTGGGCGTGCAATCTGCATTTATTTATCAACCAAATAGGTAGGCAGAGGTGAAAGAAGAAAGCGACCGCTACAGAACGTCTTCCAACGTCTTGCTGTCTTTCAGCGGATCGAGTTGTTTTGTTTTAAAACGGAAGGCAAAAATATATCAAAGAAAACCGACTACAGTCAGTGCACATGCAATCAAGAAAATCGATAGAATTCAGCTTGTGGGCGACATTTGTAAATTTAAATCACACACAGCGGGCTACTGATGATGAGGATAGAGTCTCCCGCAATTCACCTGAACGAGAATTCTATTTTTAGACTTCTGTCCCAACAAACTGTCGTTTATCTTACATCTGAAATGCTTCTTAAATTATGGGACTTAGCGAATATGTACGGTCGAGTGTGTATCTGTTTTGTTTGTCAAGTGCAAGTTGAAATGGAAATGAAAGTGCAGTGATTTGGGGGAAGCTTTCCTCAATGGCATTGAGAGGTGATGATAGAGGCGGCTGATTGACAAGCTAAATAATGTTGCTACAAGTTCAAGCAGTTCCGTGTTATGATAACGAAACGTAATTAAGTACTTTGGTGGAACTGACTGATGATTGCATGTTGTTAGAAGGGATGCTTAAAGGCAAAAATTAAATGTTATGTAAAATGTAAGACCTGCTTGTGTTCGTGTTCATTTATTATTGTCGATCCGTTTTACACACCAAGCACCTTAATCAAAATTATCTTCTACCAAAGACAAGCTGAATTTATACTTCAAAACGTTTATATACAATAAAAGGGTTGTGTTCTATTTTGTTCCCCTTTTAACCGGTACCCTCTTATGTGAACAAAATTATGTTATTTCCCTTTGAAGTGAATTTAAGAGTAAGTTCAGGGTGTTGACACGAAACAATGAAATTAAAATTAAATTAGGACAGCTCCAATCATTAATAGTTAATTGAAACCAAAAACGATGGTGATATATCAGTCACTTGTAATTAGTAGGAACAGAGAAAGTTTAACCCAAGCCGCTTGAAGCTTCTTTAATAGAAAGAAATACTCAAGTAGATTGCCGTTATTGAAACAGTTGAAATTTTAGTCTTTTATTTACCAAATATGGTCGCAGTTCGAATCAAGGTATCTCCATGACCATCCCATACAATTTTCTGTTCCTATTCCATTGAAAACCGAAACAGTTATAAGTCGTCTTTCAACACTCTAAATTATGGTCCATAAACTTCCCCAATAGGGAGGTGGAAATTCACTAGAAGACGTTTTTGGTCACACATGGCTAAAGCGGTCATACATCTAGTGCCAAATTTTTTATCCATTATGTGACATTCTCATTTCATTGACATTTTTATAGCATCAGCTATCTGTCTGACTTTATCTTAACACGCGACTTGCTGAACTTGATGATGTAATCAATTTTTACTTTTTTTTTTGAACGAACATTGTCCCCAAACTTAAAACAGTCACGTTTAAACTAAGTTGTGCAATATTTTATAATGATAAATGAAGGGATGTGTTTTTGCAAATAGTTTCGAATTTCGTTCGCTAAGGTGAACTAAGGTGAAAAATATATTTGACAAAAGATTGCTTCACATGGAAAAAAAAACACTTTCACAGACTTATTCAAGTGTGAAGCGAATATGCGCGCACCAAGCTTCTTGCGAGGTTTTGGTAGTAAACAAACAAATAAAGTTCTTAGATCTTCAGAAACGTGCGCAACACAAGCTATGTTGCATGACTCTTCGACATTGTTGCATTATTTGATTGAATTCCTTTGAAATAATCGTCTGAACTAAATGTCCTTTTGATTTCTTTCAATTTTTTATTTGTTTTTTTTTTTTTCTAACTCAGCTTTCTTTACTCAGAAAATCATTGAACTTGCTAACTAACTGTCAAAGTACATGAACATTTTCTTGCACAACGAACAAATTTTGATCGGAGATTGTTCGATTTTGCAGGTAGATTACATTTCTTACGATTCTCTCTCTCTCTCTCCGTTTTATACATTTTACAAGTGAGAAAATGAATACGGGCGCAGTTAATTGTAAAAAAAAAAGAGTGGAACATGCTTCCAAAACTCAGTGCTGTCAACTGTCACTCAAGCGTTCCCAAAATAACCAGCCGTTATCCATGGAGGGCACCTGCGTTGTTGAAACCGAAAAACTTTCAATCCTCGGTATGCGTATCAACTCAACACTTAGTTGGAACGATCACATACATGAGGTCGCCAAAAATGCTGCGAAATGTCTAGGTTTCCTAAAACGATGCAAAAAATACTTCACCCCCTCTGATCTGGCTACAATTTACAAGGCCTACATCCGTCCTAAGCTCGAGTATAACGCTCCTATCTGGTCTGGTGCTCCCAATACCTCCCTACACCTACTGGATAGAATCCAAAAGCGAGCGATAAAACTTATAGGAGATAACAATATTGGGAAGTCGATTGACTCGTTAGAACACCGACGTAATGTCGCGTCTCTGTCACTGTTTTATCGCTATTTCAATAAGAAATGCTCAAACGAATTAGCCAGCTGCATTCCTCCCCTTCAAGAATTCGCCTCCCCTTCGCAATACACGCCTCGCAAGGAATGCTCATCAGTTCACCCTTAAGCCCACCTTCGGACGTACAGTTAAGTATAGAGACTCGTTCTTTAGCCGCACCACACGAATATGGAATGCTCTTCCCAGCTCAATATTCCCTTCTCATTACAATCTACAGACAATTAAAACCAATGTGCACAGGTACCTCCTCTCCCTCTCTTCCTCTATACCTTCGGCCCGTGCTGTGACTTAAATCCGGTCACTTAAGGGTAGTCGTAAATCCTTTAGCGCGCGCCAATTATAAAAAAAAAAAAAGCTAAGAGTTCTGAAAGCGACGAAATAACGCAAATACAAGAATCTCTCGATCATGTGAATCAACGATAACCTGCATTTCCTCTTAAAGTCTAAAATGTGAATAGTAAGATAGTTTTGGGTGTTTTAAAATGGTAACGAAAGCCCAGGGCAGTGTTTTAAATGTACGCTGCCAAAGAAAGACATCAGGGAAGATGAAGGGTAACACAGCCCGAAACTCAGCCTGTTGTTATAAATAGATAATACACAATATTTCAATGCAAGAAGTTAGACACTGTGTCAGTAGAGAAAGTGCTCATCCTGAATCAACTGACGACATTTTGGAGAATGAATGTGATGAAGTCATTTATGCTGCTTCTAAAGTTATGCGCTCTGAAGCAAGATATCAAGTCAAGCTATGCTACAGTCTAAACTGAAGAAACGTTGGCAACCGCATAGTTTCACATGACGGACCAATGAATTGGCCTGCAAGATTGTGCGATTTAACGCCACTTGACTATTTTCTGTGGGACTTAGTGAAGTGGCAAGCTGATAAGCGCGAAACTATTGACTACTTAGAGAACAACATTCGCAGCGGTATTGCCGATATACGACCACAAGTGTTCTTCACATTTCAAGTAAAGTTAATTTCATGTCAATTTAAAAAATCGTATTTCTTTTATCTCATTTCAAAGTTCTGTACCTCAAAAAACACCCTTTACAATATGACACATAATCTGTCTGTTAAGAAAGCGAATTTTCTTCAGCCGCCTTGTGTGTACCTATGCTGCTTTCTTAAAGTCATAAAATCGTTGATAAAAAGCTAGCTATGAAATATCAAAGCAATAAAAGCTCCACTGCGCTCGTTTCATCGATGCATTACATATTTTATGAACTAGATTGTATTGATTAGATTTATGTTATAATGGGTTCGAGACTGATATTCACAAATTACGGCCAGTGCTACACAGGGCTTTGCTCTGTGTCCCACGGTTTCTATTTTAATTAATTCTTGTCTGCTACTTCTTATTTCGAATGACAACAAATTCCGACCTTTGATAAATATGTTGAAATTGAATACTTTCAAAACTCAATGCTGCAAACAGTTTCTTGAAAATTCACAGAATGATTATTCAAGATTTCCGGTCCTCAATAATGTATCAGTCCAAATCTTTATTAAAATGGTCCCTTATTCAAGGTCGCCAAAAAAGAAGCGACATTTGTAGATTTCCCTAAACAATGCAAAGTGTATCCACCACCTGTTTTATCACTATTTCAATGAAATGTATCGGTGCGACTCAATTGAACTCCTCCCCTTTAATATTTCAATACTGGTTCCAAGTTGAAAGACGGGATGAAAAAACTTAAAACTTTTTCAGTTCAATTTAAAACAAAAATGACAGTTATTTCTTGGTTCCTATACCTAATCGGCATCATTTATTGTTATATGACTTCAAGGTCATATAAGACATGCTCACGTTTATGACATTGTTTACGAGCGACCGCCGGCTGAGTTGAGTCTTAGTCATCTAACTCCCGGGTGATTTCCACTGTTATCTTGCTTATTTAATTATGGGCAAATTCTTTCTTCGTTTGTTGACAAAAATAAAATAAATAAAAAGCACGCTACTTCCTTGTCTTTTGCCGTCCTTCACGCACGTGCGTCCATTCCAACACGAGGTCTTCATTATTTCATCCCTTCAAAGTAAACCAATTTATCCTTGGAATTGACTGTGATGATTTCAGCATTGGTATAATATTTTTCATTCTCTAAGAAATATTGATTGTGTTTATTCAAAATATGAATCCAAACGTTGAACAATTCAAAATAAATCAAATTCCCGTGTCTGCGATAAATAACACAAAACGTCGCTATATGTTTCCGTACGCAAACATTTTCTTTCTCGTGTCAAGTTTTGTAAAATGCCAGACTTAACGGCAGTGACTTCAATTGAAAAAGAAATGTGTCTACATCACCAACCTTAGAGAAGTGCCTATTTGAACTATCCGTATGCTGCAGAGAAATTCTCAGATTTTGACCCTAGACATTTTCCTTTCAATCGACATTCGCATGCCACATAGTTGGCATCCTTGGCAAGCTGTTAAATGCCCAGCATACCCACTGTCGCCCCCCTTTCATGTCATTTTTCCCGAATGAATCTAAAGAATTGTAGCGACTGTACTGGCGTACTTTGCCCACGATTCTTGATTGTCGCACTCTCAGTTAGACCGAAATGGTCTTATCAACACGACTGTGACCAATCGGACAGCGTTAGTGCTCGCCGGGAACGAGTGTAAACTGAATGAGCCCTCGGTCTTTGAGTGGTTTTCGCTCTAAAAAAATCCAACATATCCCCCATCCGGACTACCTCCTAGAAACCTACATATCTGCCCGTTTTGTGAGTACTTTCTATTCTCGGTCGCCTCAGGGAAGTCTAATATAGAGCGCAGCGAACAGTGGACAGAAGTGATAAGGAGAGAAAGAAAAAACTCTCAGTAATAAAGTAAGTGCTCCAACGCAGCTGTGTATCTTTATCTTATCTGCCCGCTGTTCGGGGACGCAGCAACAGGCCGAAGAACGTGTGCAAATATTCCCAACGCCAGTGGCACAGTTTTTTGGACACTCCTCGAAACTCATCAATTGCTAAGTGAATCTTGAATCTTGAGTATTGATAGTGTGGAAATAATAAATTAGAAAAAAAAGTATGTGCATATAAGGCAGTTCATGTGGCGGCACCACAAAGCCCATCTGAAAATGTATCTCGCTTAGATAATTCCGCTGTAGAATTGTGCTGATGTACCGATGAATGTTTGTTTTTGTTTGAATTTTGCTTGGCACGAGCGTGAGTTGATGTTCTATTTCTGGACACTAGGGGATGTGCATTGCATGTGCATTGTTCCGCAGCAGAAGCGCGGCACTGTCGCCGCCACCGCTCTCCCGTATTTCAATCAGCTGCTCCGGTGATGCATTTGAAATTGTGATTTCCGAATTAAATTACTGATGTGTTGGGTGTCAACACCGGGGTGTGCATCCATGGGCTTTGATTGTTGTCATAACGACACGAAACTGTGATGATGAATGCACATGAAATTCTAGCATACCAAGTAACGTTGAATTGAGAGATGCCGCTTATCAGCGACGAACATTTTAATTCAAAAAAATAAGAAAACAAAAAACAAATGCTCTTTAAATTGATTTGAATCATCTTGTTTGGCTTTGTTGGATTTGTATACTATGTACTTTAATTTGTAAACTCTTAGAAACCTTTTTCTTGGTTTGTCAAAACTTTTCTTGTTTGTTGCTGCCAACGCTTTAGTCGCTTCCAATGTTTTCGCTTTTGATGTACCTATTTATATGAAGAAACTTACTTTGATTTCGTGTCTCTTGATACCTGTCCTGCTCTGCACAGATCGAATAGGGTCTAGTGTCGTAAGAGTACTTTGACTTAACCACAGTGCCTCGCTTGGAATTGTCAATTAAGCTTTGTAAAAGGTCGTGACTAGTTAAAGTGTGACTGTCATCTATTTTGTATAATTTACCTAATTAGTAGAAAGAAATTGATAGATTTGCAATTTAATGGAATTTGTTTGCATTTTATTCATATAACGTCGACATTAATTAATGCTTTGTCTAAGTGGTCATTGGAAAACAGACAAAAAAAAAAACACCATTTGAAATAACACTATCTTCAAATATTTTTATCAACACAAGTTATGTCAATTTAACGGCAAAATTTTTCGAATAGCTTTACATGCATTCTTTATAACAACGATCTTTTTTCATGTTCCTACATATATTGTTTTAATCTTTGATTTGCGTGGCTTGTTACACAGCAAGCCACGACAAAACAAAAAGCCACAAAAACAAATTTTTAATTTCATTTCGATACTAATTTTTCACACATTTGGATAACACCACAACGATGTGTTCAAGCAATTGTCGAGTGACTGCGAAAAAGTGCTGACATCTGTAATGACAGAAACCCCAACTGTAATTGAAAATTTTAACTTTTTGAGTTGAAGACTTTACAAACCAAGCTCATAATACTCTCTCGGTTATGCTGTCCCATTGACATTTTTCATCTGTGATACCTCCAAGTTTTTCTTTGCAAAATTTAAAGCAATGATTTTTGGTCTAAGTTTACGCGTGCATATAATTTATTCCGTCTTCCTATATAATCGTAACTCTGTTATAGTTTATAACCAGATCTTATAAATAATCGCAAAATCAGCTTCGACTCTGTTTTGAATAGAAATCGAAATGATGTTTTATTAATGTTTCATTGTGTGGCTAGAAGGAATAGCCTTTTTAAAAGCAAGTTTATAATTTATCCTACACAGCCTGAAGACCTTTAATATTCAGGATATGTTTTCTTTTTTTTAATTGGGTCTATAACTCAATTCGTGCGGTTTTCTAACAGATGGCGTAACATGTATTATTCCATTGTATTATTCCATGTACGTCATTTCAATATAACATATGTGATTCTTTTAAACCGTTAACAACAATAATTGTTTTTTACTTAAGTATGTCGAACTTTGAGTCTGAAAAAGTGTTTTTTTTTTTTGGGAGTTCTTCTTCATCACTTTAGTGTGAAGAAAACTGCTGCCGAAAGTATTCGTATTTGGTGGAAGTTAAGGTGAATATGCTGAGCGGAAGCACTACTCTATGAAGATTGTTGCCAAACACAAGAAGAGCTCTAAGCATCTTTGAGTGTTACTCAAGCAGCCATTTCAAAATGTTTAAAATCAGTTGGATATATTGTATTTATGTCATCTCTTAGCAAACCGCAAGAGTTAAGTTATAGACCCAACATAAAATTTTATTTAGTCAAAATAAGAACCACTGGCATTATTCCTTTTGCCCAAAAAATATTGGCAGATGTTCGCCATCGTGATAATCTTCTTGAGAAATATGAAAAGAGTCCATTTTCAAATCTTAACTGTAATAATTGTCATACCGCTACGTATGAGGTTTGAAATCTAGGGACCGGTCTGGTCTGGACCTTTTTAAATTCTGAGGCCTACTTGTAGTTTTTATTTTACTTTTTCTTTTTGAGATAGGTGTTGACTTGGAGGTAACCTCCACAGTAATTTACAGTAAATTTCGTTATTCTTGTAGATTTTATACTTTCTGTAGATGTCGAACGTCCGTCCGTCAATATATCGGTGCCAATATTTTAGCTGTTTGTTAAGATATTTGCGATATGTGTAAAATATCATGAATGGTGCTCCCGTGTCGTTGTGAGTAAATGGGTCGACTCACAAGGCGATAGTTCCAGATCCGCACCATCATTTTCAAGTTGCTAACAATACTAAAATTAATTATCTATGAAAGCCTTCATAAATTTTGCCTTAGTCGCCAAAAAATTGTAGCTATGTCTGTGATAGAAGAATAGTACGTACAACACTATTAGTTGCTGACGAAGCACTTCTCAGTCCCTTGTGGGCTGATTTTAATTTCGTTATAATTACTTTACAAAATATATGATTTCATCGGCAAGTGGGAATTAAGTTCTCTGTATAAAGTACACTTAGCTCAACTTCAATTTGTTTAGCCACTTAAAAGATAAAAATGTGGGATACAGAGGAGAAATTTATGACTAACTCCTAATTTCATCCCAGTCATAAACCATTTTCTTATCTGAGTCTACATTTGACCGTTTAACCGAAAATTTCAAATATACAAACGGTAGCTTTGATAAGATAAAACACTCTTGGTTTTTTTCCCACTTGATATGGCCATTATTGTGCAAACATAATCTTGCTTCGTCAACGTGGCTATGCAAAGTTGTTAATTAATTTTTGAGAATTCTTCTCATTTCTTATAGTCGGAGGTGAAGTTGGGTCTTAACTAACAAAGTACTTAAGATGCCACGATTCTAACCCAGCTACTTTAAATTACGCACTCTAAATTGGTTGAGGTGTATTTTCGATTGTGTGCGCCATCTAAATTTGTAACGTCGGGTGTTTTGTTGTTCCATTGACTTGGATTCTTCGGACTGGAGTACTGTTGTCCATACACTCTACATTGTTGATTGCCTAGACACATGCTGCCTATTGAGTTCTTCCTTGAGTCTTCTTATGTTGGTGCCATCATTTCAAACAGGATCGTAAACGCACTTAGATCTTTCCTCTCGATTACCAACAGTTGCCTATCTGCGTTCAAAAACAAATAACTCATCTGCTTAAGTTACCAGTTGGATAGACTTTCGGAACCTCTTGTTGACCTGTGGGTTTCATGGGATTTTCTTAAGTACAGCGTTAAAAAGTTACTCTAAGTCTGGTTGTTAGGCTTATTCCAACCGAAAATATTGCTCATCCATAATTGAGCCTCAGAGGATGTGGCTGTCAAATTGTATAACTCAGTTTAAGCGCGTTTGTATTTTTGGATTCCAATCGCAGAAGACTGTCAAACACACGCTGGTGACTGACCTTGGTGATTTCTGATTCAGTCGCGTTCTGAAAAAAATTAAATTTCACGCGTTCGCAAGTTATATGAAACAATTTTTCAGGAACTGTAAAGTAAGTCGTCAGATCTCGTTTTAACATGGCTAACAAACAAATGTAGCGATGTTTATTGTAATTCATTTGTTTATGATAAGCGCGGTATCTGAATGCAGATGACCATGTTTTCCATTCCACAGATGACTTTTTGTTGAGAAAATAACCTAAAAATGTTTCCCACATAAATATCAAAAAGTTGTTAAACAGGAAGGGCAAAAACAGCGGCCTTAGTTTTATTTATTTCAGCTTCCATTTAAAATTAATTTAAAATTATTGTGGTGTAAGGAGTGTAAACGAGAATATCACAAGTGAGAAATGATTGTTAAGTGGAAAAAATCTTTTCTAAAATCGACAACTGAAGACTCCTTAAAACGTGTGCTGCGGTTGAATGAACTTAGCCTTAACTTTCACTAAAAATCATAAATTAGCCACAGGTGTGAATTAAAAGTTTTTTTTTTGTCAGGCAATATAATCCAGTCAAGCCAAACAAGTTTAGTTCATAATCATTCAGACAAGGTGCTGATATTTTAAAATTTCTTTTTAAAGTCAGTTATTCATTATTCTGGGCTGTGTGTGCAAATGTAGATCGACGTTATTTCATAGACTTCGCATTGTTTTCTTTTGCCTGCAGAATATATATATTCAAGTTTTATTAAAGTGCGATAATCTGTAAAGAAAAAAGTGCAATTTTTGTGTTTTAATACTTATAATTGTTTTAAACGATTTGCTGTGCTGCTTTACATTTTGAGAGTTGCCGCTTGGAGCTTGTTCTCGGAACTAGCAAAATGCGCCGCAGAAAGATCCGTAAGAATATTTTTCATTTTGTTTTTTAATTTTTATTGTTTAGTTCCATTGCTTCATTTCTACTAATTTTAAATTTCTGACATTTTCATCCATTAACTAATGCCTTCAATTTTATAAAACAGTAGTTAGTAGTCGATCTGAATAACAATTTAAAAGTAACGTTATTTGGCAATAAGATACTAATTATTTGCAATTTATAATGATTTTATTTGTATAAGATAAATTTAAGACTTAAGCACTAGTTACATTTAAAAGAATATTGATTTTTCAAGTTTAAAAATATTAGATTTTGATAATCTTGATTACTTATTATTTTTTTTTAAGCGCCCCCATGATAAGAGAACAATAAAACCTTTCACAAATATCGACCGATTGAAGTTATTCTAAAATATTTCTCTGCTGCATAGATAAATAGTCCTTTCGTTGAAATTATACGATTTCTCCCCCTTTCATGATTCTAAATGACTCTTTGAAGAGGTCCTTGCGTTTCTAATATCCGCCATCTCGAACAACTTTGAGTTTGATATTTATGCAAAGGGATGTTGGTGTTGGTGACAAAATCGAAATTTATGTACTCGTTTACATAAGTTTAGTTTGAAATTAACATATTTTTGGTAGACTTATTTTTTATTCAAACCATGCCATGAGTTGGTTTGTTATTTTTATATGACATTTGATTTTAATGAATTCTTCCAATTTGATTTAAAAATGTAACAATCATTTTTTAAGTTACACTCCTTGCCTTGTAATCATTGAATGCGTGGCATTGTTAGGCAAGATCAGAGATGGCGTGACATTTCTCATAGAAACTGTGTGAAACTCGTAAAAACAATTGTTGACGGTCGCCATCGAAGGAGTCACCATATGCAGGATTAAAGTGGTCTTTGAATTGAATATGTGATTTGCCCCCCAAACACACCTTTTACCATCTCTCTGCAATCAGGGGACACGCCCTCTGCTGCACGTGGTCATATGATTCCCACTTTGACAGTAGCTATCTCTTGCGATAGCGGCGCCATCGACCGGCGAGGCTTCTTATCGGACTGTCCTCGTATGTAAACCTTAAAAACCACTCGGCGTAGTTAACGATATGAACGAATGCGCCACAATGATTAATATTTGTAGGTTAACATATATCGGGTCTTAAAAAAATCGAAAAGAACTTCTAAAATTTTGCAATGGGACGCAGACACACTGTAGAAGTGGCATCTGTCAAATTGATTGTCGTTTCTTAAAGTTTCTTTGTCAAATCACAATGGGGCGGGTGCATATAGCTTTAAAAATTTGTAGTTCAGTCTAAACAATGTTTCTTGTGCTTCTCCCGTTTTACAGTCGCCATCAACATTCTACAGAGGCAAATATTTGCTGTGTTGTGGTAGAATTTGAGTTCATTAATGAATCAACAAGTATATTTCTGTATGACAAGAAAATGTAATCTCTGGTGAAAAGATCACCGTTTCGTCCACTTCGTATTGCTTACAAAAACTCGATCATTTGCTGACCATGAATTTGCGAATTCTGCGCTTTGACGTGGGTGTGTGCTCGTACAGAAATCAATTAACCGCGGATGGACAACGTCGTGTATTAAAATTGTTGAATTTGGGACGATACTAATCCAAACCAAGAGTGTCTAATAAAAGCCGAAAACAGTCACTGTTTGGTGTGGATTTTGGGCTGGTGGCGTCATCACTGCAAATGCTGAAAACTATAGAATGATAAAAACGATCTTCTCTTGGTTGCGTTTAGATAATATTGACACTAGCAACCTGTGGTTTGAGAAGGACGGCTTTATGTGTCAAACACCTTCTACCATATTGGACATTGTGTATGAGTTAGGGTGATGTAAGATGGTCACTATTACCGTGTAGTATTATCCCGTTTGATTTCTTCTTGTGCGAATTTCTTTAGTCAATTGTGTCAGCGAATAATCGCAAAGGAGTCGCGAACTATTGCGGCCTTAAAGCCAACATTATGCAACACAACTAGAAGCCACGATGAACTTTAAATTTTTTCCTTTAAAGTCCTTCAATTTCTGCATATCTATATATAAGAATAAATGGAAGGGCCTATCAGAAAATGTTGGTGGTTTTCGACTCAAATGCCTTTAATGAATCAAGACTTTATTTCATTTTTTTTAAAGCCCTCGAAGTCGTAAAAAGCGTTCGGTCAGCTTTCTCTAAACTCTGAAAAAATATCCAGAATTTGAAATTGCATAACAGGTTGTTCTTAATTTATTCCCTCATGACAATAATTATTTCAATTTACAGATATGATCGTAAATAATAATCAACGTGCTTGTTCAAAAATGCCTGAAATACTAACAGGAATCATTTACAATAAATGACATTGAATTATGGCTTGCAAGCCGTTAGTCTGTGTTTGTAAGCAACGCTGCATTTGAAAACATTTACAGGAGCATTCAATGCCATTTATCAACATTCCATCTTTGGAATTACACTTCGGGCAAGGACCTCAGAAATATTCCAAAATGCTTCCTTACAAGTTTACATGCGGCTGATGATTCAAATAACAGTGTCTAAACTGTTCATTGTCTCAAATGTCTGTGGGAGTGAGTAACGAAGAATATTCTTAAAGTGACAACAATTAAGGGGAAAACTTATGAAGTCTTGAATAAGGCATGAATAGAGTCAGGCCATATTTATTTGGTTCAGAACCAAATTTTGCAAACAAAAGACATTTTTCCAAACATAAGTTCGCTCAATATTCATCACATTTCGTGAAATCAATCTCCAAGCATCCATCTGACTCAAGGAGTTGTCAGCTCTCAATATACACGCAGATAAAGCCCTGCCTATATGTCATCTACAAATGACACATGACACCCTACAAGAAGCAATCAATTGATTGCGATTTAATTACTCACCGTCGCTCGTTCCCTGGAAGAGATATGTACCTAGTCGTACCACTTGAGATCGGTGAGATAAAAAATTCTCAACCGCTGAGCGAAAAAAAAAAATCCCCACACAGCCAACAAAGCACAGCAGCACTCTGTCACTGACCTCAAGAAATTGTAAACGTTTCATGGAAATCCGAGAACGTTGAAGTTGCCAATGCTGAAAGAGGATCATCAATGATTTTATTATCGGTCAAGTAGATACAGATGAGCACGTGCTCGTAATAAGACGCAAATGTATTCAATTTCACCTCGCCCGCACTCCGAAACTGTCGATTTCAATCTGCCCGGCATACAACCCATCCTTCCATCCATATAAAGATTCACTTCGTCTACAGAAATCAGCTGTTGACATTGAACGGCATCGGCAAACAGACTCAGTCATTCGATAAATAAAAACGCCTGGTAAATAGTCAGGACAAAAATTGAAAAATAACGTTTATTATTTGACACTTGGTAATATAGATTGTGAATCCACCTTACTGCGGTGAGATACTAGAACAGTCTGATTGTTTGTGGGTTTACAAAGCAATAGATTAGATTTGCTAACGACAGAGGTATTTTATGTATCACTTCCTAATCAGGCACTTCCCCTTTACTGACGAATCGGAGGAGGTTTGGGATTGAGATTGTCAAAGGAAATTTACGGAGAATTTGGCGTCGTAAACCAGTTTACGACTGTAATTATTTTATGTGGGCAATATTGTAACGGAACCCAAATGACGACTTTTCAGTGTTACAGGGATGTTTGGGGTGGCGTTTCAAAACAAGTGAATTTCGCTTTGTTTTCATTTGTTTTTTTTTTCTTTCTAGCAGTGAATTCACTCACCGTTATCATTCAATTTTTTGTTTGCTCAGACTTCATCAAACCTTTCAGCCTGAGTCATTTTATTTGTTTGTTATTATCAACGCAACTTTTTTTCAGTTCCAGCTGTTAATTATTTTTTTAGAAAAGAAAATAACTTATCAGACTTCGCGCCGAAACGGTTGTAAATCAGATGATTTGAAGGTTGCCAAGTACTATGTTTATTGAGTTATTGAGTTATATTCTTGATCTTAATCGTTTAGAGGGGAGGAGCTAGAGTGTGTCCTTGATAACCATGTGGGCGTGTTCATTTAGGAAGTACACAAACAGTACAATGACTTTGGAATTCTTAAGGGGGATAGACTGTTATTTTCACGACAGCCTTTATTTTACTTTCACCTTCGATCTGTTCACATGTATTCAGAGACTCTGGTGTATAAAAAAAGTTGTCAATTGTAAGCAGGAGGCACGAAAAGAATATGTTTTGTAATATCTGGTCCTTTACCTTAGAATAAGTCTGCCTCGCATTTGTTTAATACGAGTTTTTAAATATGCGCCGTGGTGTGCAGGTTGATAATTATTTTTAAGGGAAAAACCCTTTGAGTTTACATACATATATCCGTCTTTGATGACCACGGCACCTTCCTTACACTTCAGTATTTCAAGATGCCAGACATAACGAGTTTTCTCAATTGCTTCCTGTATTAATTTTACCAAGTTAAACGGTTCATCTAGATGGCTAATGTTTGTTGAATATTACAACCTCTAGCTGGATGCATTTACAAAGTCTTCTTAAGTCGTAATTTCTTTCCCATTGTCCAATACTTTAAGAACTTATTAAAACAAAGCACATTTCCCCATATAAGATCGGCTACTATTTAGTTAATTATAAGTGTTACTTTTGCTGTCAACAAACTTGTTCAGTGTTAAAACTTCAACGCAACACTTCCCTGTGTTATATCACAAAGCCGAACAGTTTAACAACGCAATCACGAATCATTTACGTAGAAGTACCTTGAGGGCATAATGCGTCATTGTTCTGATTTGTCTACACGTTTTCGACTTCTTGAACACACGCCTTAAGGTATCCAGCACTTGAGACACTCATACGTGAGTCAATTTACGTCTACACCGTTAAACGTGCACTGCTTTGTCTAGTGTGCGGTACTTTACAGCATAGCTGGGCTGCCTTAGTTAAGCGAGGAAATGTCTCCTTTAAATAATTTCTTAACTAAAGATTTAATTAACAATTTGAAGCGCACTGAAGTGGCATATGTTATGTATTCGTTGCGACTTATTTTAAGGCAGTGCTGATTGCGCCCCCTGATTGGTTGGGTTTTTTTTTGTGGATTTATCAGTTACTATCGATTAGTTATCGTCAGTCATAATCACTGATTGCTTCTGATGTTTGCATATTTTTGCTTTGAAGTTCCTTTGTACTTTAAATGGGTTGAATTGGCCTTTTGAAATCTGAGATCATGATGTTTTGTCAATCATACTCAGAGGAACTTCTTTTCTGCGAATCCTGGATATGATAGAGATCTGCTGCTTCTATAAACAGCTTAAACTTACAAAACTACGCATTCGTATGAAAACAATCGAAAAAAAAACAATCGAAAACCGTCTCAAGGCCACGTGAAAATTTGTCAACGGCGTAGAAGATCGCACGTTTTTCATTTTAACACGTGAGCGATCTTTTAATGTTCAACGTGCTCTTCAATTGAATACCTGATTAATTAAATTAACATTTCCCCTACTTGTGTGGAGATAACAGGGGATTTTTTTTGTTCCACGGATGCTTTGTAAATCCCAGTCCGATGTCCCTTTCATCCACAGATAAACCTAAATTGATCGTCTGGGCACTTGTGAATGCTTTCACATTTACACTTGACCGCGACTCTCAGAACTCCCGTGAATAGGGGAAGGCCAGGTGGCACAGCAAAATTGTATTTACCATTTTTCAATTCGAATAACCGAAGACAATCGAATTGGTGATTGTTTCTTGAGCAATAATTTTAGTGATTCCCTTCCTGAATTGCGAGGCGTACGCCAGTTTATTTCATTACCTGGTAAAACTATTCGGTGGCGCTGCCGACGTGCTATTCACAGTAATGAAATTACTTAAACCAGATTAATAGATAAGATAAAAATAGTCAAGTGAAGACAATTCATTGAAAGTAATTGCCATCCCTATCGGCGTCGAATACAAAGGGTAATTAAATGTTTGGCTTTTTGTCAGTTCTATCGGCTTGAATGTACATCTGGTAGATTTAAAATTGGGGATCTTATGTTTAATTCATTAATCTGAACACGAGGGCTAATTTAAAGTGATTATTTTTAGATGTACAGATCTGGTTGGGAAACCTGAATTGGACTTTAATTTTTCATTCTTCGCCGTTTCATTTCTTTCGAATTATTGCCAAAGGCTCAGAGAATTATGACGAAGCTGTTTCTTGGCTTTAAACTGTAGGTCCCTTCTACTTGTGAGCGAATAACAAAAAGCGGTTGTTCACTAAGCTTAGTCCTGGCTCCTTGTGACATGTGAAGTCACCTAATTTTTATTTATTTATCATCTTAAGGGCTTCTTCGTTACATTCCCTAAAGATTGTATGTGTTTACTTTTCGTGCCGAGCGTTCTTCGCCCTTAGGTAAGCTTTCGTAACGCAAAGACTCCTCTTTGTTGTTAATTTTTTAAAACTGATGCAAATATTTCTATTTTATTGAACTCGGGTTTCTCATCATCTACAGTTTCGTATGCCTCATGGGGTGGAAAATAAGGTGAAAAATCGAGAGAATCTGTACGAGTTATAGAGAGTTTGAAAAGCTTAAAGAAATGCTAAAATATGCAGGGAAAATATGCGCTCGAAACAATTTCGACTGAGGGAGAGTTCAATTGAAAAGAGTCTACTGTATAAATACATGCACTCAGTGCAAGCGGGCTAAGCTTCAATCTCATGCAACATTTGAGGTGCATTGAACAGATCCTTGAGAAAGACGATGGTTTGAGTGTGAACTTTTTAAGTTAAATAAGGACATTTCCAAATAGCAACAGACTAAAAACCTTACTTTTCACGTGATCATAAAATTCAAATTGATGTTTACTATATCAGCTTTTCTTAAAGATAGCGTAAAATGATGATGTGCACATTATGTGCAGCATTGCATACAAATTTTGCAATGTTCGTCTGTAATTCATCGTTTGGTTTGATTTATAATGTAAAATAAAACAACTCTATTTGAAAGCAATCTTAAAATTTGTAATATCCTTTAAGAGAACAATTTATGGCATTTACTTTCTTAAAAAGATGTCATGTAAATATTAGCCACGACTACATGTGAGGTGGTCCATTCGGTAGGTCCAATTACACACCTCTAAAAAAAAAATAATACACGTGTGATATCACACGATCTAAATGACCAATTCACACTAGCAAAAACTGAAATTAGGAGCTCACTTAAATGATTTCTTAACAAGCCCATTGTTTCACTCGCTCCATGGTTCGTAGCACCGTCTTGTTGAAGTGGGAGCTCACCAAGACCATGTGCTTGAATTTCTATTGACGGTAACATTCTGATTTTCTTCATTCCTGAAGAAATATGTGCTTATAATCTCACCAGCCATTTAATCACGCCATACCGTTAGTTTCAATAGATGTAATGAAAGCGCCCGGTACTCGTAGTGTTGCTCGTCAGGCCACACGCGTCAAATTTGTTTATTACCGTATCTATTGAATTTTTTGAGCCAGAAATGGTTTTCATGACTGAATAAAAAGTTTCTCTAGAGCCTATTCATTTAAAACATAAAGTAAATTCCAAACGCCTGATGACTTGCCAAACGATAGTTAACAATAATGCCAAAGAATTTTGATAGGAGTCACTTGTTATTTGCCTAAAAAAGTCTATTGAAAATCAAACCTCACCATGATTCTACAGCTACTGCACCACTTGTGCAATTGCTAAGTCACGAGTAATAGAACATAGAATTTAATGGCGACTTTCCATGGACCGAAGCTGCCTGAGTATTACACATTTTTTTTTTATTAAACTCACTTTTTCCTTCCTTCTCGATTCATTTCTTAAACTAAATTACTGAACACCGACCCCTATGAAATGTTCAATCAATTGAATCCATCAAGGGCATCGCGGTTTCACGGCCAATCACATAATTACATTTTTTTCTTATTGTTCTCGTTAATAAGCACAATAAAATTCATTAAATGAAACCTGCGATGTAGTCCAAGCCATCTAACTTAGAAGGTGTACCCATTTGGTTTCGTTCAAACTATAAGCAAGAATAATTACAAGCCTTACGTAAAGGGCACAGCCATTTGAAATCTATGTCAAGGCTATTGCATGGAAGAGAAACGTGCCAGTGGCTATGTCCATGTGCACTTGCAATCATATCAAAGTGAAGTGAGGTGCAACAAGTAATATCCATTCGTGGACGGGAGTTCGTTTCTCATAGAAAGTAATCCCAGTTGTCATAACTCAACAGAATTATCAATTATCTGAGTGGGCAGGTGGTAGCTGAGCTCCTCGCTGATTGATTTGATTTCTGCATAGTTATAGTTGTACGGCCAAGTGGTGTCAAGGGGGAACAACATGTTATGCGTGAATAGATGAAGTTCTTCTTTGGAAACTTATGTGAATGATGACTATTAAGGATTCTCTAGCACAGTTGCAGTGAGTGACGTTTGTTGCTTCTTTTGAGTCACAAAATATGTCACAATTTTTTCGGGCATAAGTCACAGTTCATGAAGTGGTCGAATGACTAAAATGTTACATGAATTGTCAAAGCCACACATTTCCCAACAAAGTGACTGCAATCAATCAACAGTCATTACCACGATCATGATCATGAACGAATTCATTAGTCACAGTGCAATGTTTCCGATCGAATTGATCGCATCGTCGTCATCTCTGGCATGCAATCCGACGTCAATAGCTGCACTACATCTACGCAAGTTCACTGTCAAGGCATTAGAGACTAGGCCAGCACCACGTCTATCTAAACACATACACACACACATGTAGCTGTGATAGATCCGGTAAATGTAGAGTAGGAACAGCGTTACCGAAGCAGCGCAATATGAAATCGAGCTCAACGTTGCTACATGGTAGCTTTTGTTTTTTTACCGTGCATTCCGTGCATCCATCCATTTAGCCAAATACGCGTATCGGTAAAGCGTTTCCTATTTCAAGCTTGTGGCTTATGACGTAACAGGTGGCACATAGCGAGACGAATTGTAGTATTGGGTACTGCCGCTGCCCACTACTCGGCAAGATGTCAGTTAGTTGTGAGTAAGAGAGACAGTTCCAAGCGAGTTCCGAAGATGTTCAACTGAATATTGTTTCATTAACAAATAAGGTGAAGGTGTGTCAGCACAAAGTAGTGTAGTTATGAGAGATGAGAGCTTCAGGCAGGCGATAAGATCCGCGAAAGGATACGATTCCATCCTAATTGCAGGTACACATAAATTGTTTTTGGGTTCGGTTCGGTTTAAAATATTGCAATTGACTTCAAGTGATTTTTGGAATATCCTTGTCGATTTAAGTGTGATTTTGAATTGTGGTGAAGAATATCAAGGATACAACTCCTTACGCTTAGTTGAATTGGATCGGTTGATATTCTCGTGTCAAGAGTGATATAAGTGGATGGACACAACAATCAGAAATTAAAACTATCTAATCCGAATCTTTTGCGATTCAATTCACCAACGCTCTGTTTTGAAATGGATCAATTAGGTGACGATGATAAGATTTTGGTTAATCATGTAACCATCGCACCCAGCCATTCAGAGACCACATCGATATTTAATCTCGCCATTAAATCTGACACAAATCACTGATATTGAATCGTTGATAACAATGGTAACGTGACTTTTTACGAGATAATTTTTAGATTCTGAAATAGATTTGCATTTTTTTATTGTATGTGTTATTGTATGTGTTGTTGTTGTTTTTTTTTATTCGGTTAAACAATTGCTATTTTAATAAAATTACATCACGAAAACATACACAGTTTAATTTATTTTGTAACTTGACATTTTTGATAAAATTTGTTGTGTTTTGAAAAAATAAGTTAACTTATGTATATGTATATGTGCAATATTTTGTGATCAGACCGGTGTAGATCTGGTGCTTAACTAACTAGAGTTTGATATATATTTTTTTTATATATCCATCACAGAGTAACACAGAAACACTACGTTCTCTCAGCGTTAACGCTCAGTATCGCTTTACACAGCAGATGTTTGCTGCGCGACTTAGGATCATCTACCAATTTTTCATCTCACAGATTACCTTAACTGAACAATATTATTCAACCGACAATGAATACACAATCATCTTAAACTCTGATCGTGACACACTTATATCAATTTCGATGCAAAACTCATTAAAAGTTTTAATACACCTGGTAATGGGTTAATTGCAACCATAATTAGTTCGATGTCTTTTATTAAACAGTAAGTTTCTCACCCGAAAAGATCTTTGGGGAACATATACATTCATGAGAAAAAGACATATTAGCACGATATCTCGCCAGCTGTTACAGGAGTCGCGCGCAAAGATGTCCTCTTCATTTGCGTTTGCGTCATCTCAATTGAAAAGTGATCTGTTGCCTTATTTCTAAAGCTCTTAACTATTGTATATTTATTTATTCTATAGTCCACAAGACCAAAATCGCACGCGAAGCTTTCCTCTCGAAAACACAAAGGACTTTCTCATCATGGAGAGCATCCTTGGATTTGAATTCAGTGCTGTCGAATAGCCTTCAAGAAGAATAACTTTGTAACTCATTTTGGGATTGACGTTAGATATACGAAAAAAGTTATTTTGGTCTGTTGAGACGTTCTGTTCGAAAGCTGACTGTCCTGATGGCAGCATTCGTTTTGTTTTCTATAAAATAAGATTACTTTGCCTCCTCCGGCTCAATGCCAAAAATTTCTTATTACGGGCTCATTGCCTTTGTTTAATCAAGACAAAATCGTCCGTGTCGATTAGAAGTTGAAGAGTATTGTAGAAGAGCCTGCTCCTTGTATTGACCTGTAAATACTTCATGAAGTTGAAAAAATCATATATAATCACATCGGCTTCTCAAAAGCCTTTTTTTTCAATTTTGTAACGAACTTAAGTTGCATCACGTCCCACTACACCATTTAGCGTATTTGGTGGGATGTCAAAAACTGACTTCTTCCTCGCCATTCTACACTATGTAAAGTCTTTGGTGGAAATGTCAAAACGAGGCATGGTACTGTATAGCTCGTCTCTATGTACATTGTCATATGCTAATCTTGGGTCGATAACAGGATCTACTAAAGTGTGAAGATTTGATTTATTGTGAAATTCTCTATTGGAAAACAAACGACTTCTGGCACTTAAAACGACACAGGGGATTTAGATTGCGATTTTATAAAAGCCAATCCCTCAGTTGTGGACGCAGTTGACAAAGCTGTGGTTGAATAAATTGTTTAGAGAAACCTTCTCACCTGTATTGCTGTTGAGAGTCTCAATATTGAACTGTTTGTTAACTACAAAAAGTTAGTTACGTCCTGGCCACTGGGTACACCAACCTGTGTATCTAACCAATTTTAGTATTTTATTGGATTTTGAAAAGAATAATTGAGAAAAATCTTTCACCTTCATTGTCTTTCATTCATGTTTAATTTCTGTAAAGTTCGTTTGAGTTCAACGTATTTTAAAATTAAGTCCTTCCAATTTTAATTTCCCGATTCTCAAGCATTTAATTTATTTTCTTACAAATTATCAGTCTTTTTTCAGTATCTGTATGTCAATATTGATTTTCAAAATACTCTTTTGATTAAATGACAATCTAAAGTGCTTCTTTCCTTGAGGAGACTTAAGATTAGGGCGACAATGAACTTTATAAACCCTTTAAGGTCTGACCTAGACTTAACACCAAGGCTATTGCAAAACAATCACACAATAAATGAGGAAAAGTAAGAGACGTGTAGCATTATCAGTTTATAAGTGCATCTATTTTCTTTGCAGCAAAGATCAAATTGCGCAAAAAGAAGGAGTGTGTTAAGATCAAAAATCGATTGTTAACTTAACAGCTGTGTTTTTTTATTTAGTTCACTCACGAATTTGCCAAGTATACCACGAATTTTAGGTGGTAAATAGATAAATCAACCAATCCAATCACTAGTCATTAATTCAATTGGTATGCGATTGTGTGAATTTTTCTGTTCAACACGAAAAAATGAGAAAATTGTATAAAACCAAGCTGTCAAAAGAGAACTTTACTCTCCAACTAGAGTAAATACCCCTATTTAAGTTTATATCTCGAAATACATTTTCTAGAGTTTCCTTTTCAAGAATTAAACCTTTATAGTTGGGGTATGCTCGTCACTTTACCTGCCTATCATGTTATTACTCCTCATATATTCTGAACTTTTAAAGCGATTTTCATGAAATTTCGAATAGAAGCACTTGATCTAACAATCTTTGTATACAATTCAAAATTTAATATCCGGGCACAATTGGGGGCAAAATGTAAATTGCCTTCTATCGCTGAATATGATTTATCAATTGATAGATTTTTTGACCTGGACAACTTCGTGTTTTATAGGCGTCATTCGAAAAATCTTAATATTTTAGCCGTAGATAGTGAAAAAAATATATATATGGCCAAATTTCCGTTTTCTAAAGACGCAGTTTTGAATAGCTTGGGAAGAGCATTCAAAATTGGTAATGTTTGGAATATGCATCCATTGAGAGATATAATCATACTGCAGATTTAAAGAAAAATATGATATATGTGTCACCGTGGTGTAGTGGTAAGTGTGTCGACTATCACGCAGAAAGTCTGGGTTCGATTCCCGAACACTTCGTATTTTTTCACAGCGCCACCTCTTTCGAGTTGCTGACAACATTCAAAGAGTATCAATTGTCAATGAAAAGCTTCTCAAACCTCGCCGTTCAAAGCCGGCAAAAAACTGTAGGTCCCTTCTACTCGTGAGAGAATTGTAGCACGCACAACACGAGTAGTTGTTGTAGATGATAGGTCCTGGTCCCTTGTGGGCTGTAGTGCCACTTAATTATTATTATCAATATGATATATCACATATGTAAGTATGTTTTTGGCTTAGGCAGATGAATCTATACGAATCTTTGGTGCATCGCGCATATTCATCTCATAATCATGAATGGAATAAGAAGTGATCGTGCTTGATATTCATGCTATTAGCTAAGGTGTATCTATTGGGTGCTTACTATTTTTTATGTTTTTATCTGCTAGGAACGCTGTATGTCCCAATTTGAATTCGTAAAGGAAGAGTCCGAATTTGAATCATTGATTGCATGATATAAAATTGTAACAATAAGGAACTCAATTTACAAAGCAGGCGAAAAGTTCGACACATCGAACATACATACGATTCTTTCTAAATAAACTCATTATTTATCTCTTCTATCAGTTTGCCACTAAAATCTACTTCAGAAATCAATTCACAAAACAGGAAGGTGTGTCGACTTCAAAATCTTTGAGGTGTAGCTTATTTGGCTTTGACAAGAAAAACTTTAATTTAAAAATCACAAGTTGAGCTAGTATATTTTTTTGCTTACCACCAATTTGACAAAAATAAAATAAAAAACCGAAATTTAGGGACTCAATAAATTTAAGAAGAATATCATACATCAAAACAAAATTTTTCACACAAAACTCATCAAAGGACATAGTCTATTTAACGAATACAGTTCCACACATTATTTAATCAGCGACATGTTAGTAAATATAATTCGCTTGAAAATGCTCAGAGATCATGAAAACAAGTGCCGAATGTAAATCTTATACACTTGCACATATATGATACGATACACAAACCCGTATATAACCCAAATTTAACGCAACAATAAGTCACTTCATGTCAACTACCTTAACGGTGCGATAACATTTTATGTCACCTAAGTGCAGTGAATCTTTGATTTTTTCTGTTTTCGAAATGCGAATGCGCCAAAGGCCGTGAAACGTTTCACTTGCGGACACCGGACGATAGGTGTTGAATGTTATAGAAGTTCACTTGGACACAATTTGACACCTGAAATAGAAACAATTGCAATTATAACGATTTCTCTGTCCCTGATTGATTGTGGGTGTTGACTAGGCGATTCCTTGACAAGCGGGTTAATAATTTGAATGTTAAATTTTGAAGCCATCATTTGTTGAATGGAAATGGCTCGATATTTCGGTGTTTAACCAAAACAACCGGTTGTGATAAAAATGAAAACATACGTATGTCTTTGAAATTCGCTTTCATCCGGATGTCTAGCCGATGCTGGCCATGAAGACGAAGCAAATCTAATATCCGCGAACTTTATTGCCCACCTCTAATTCCCTTTACAAACAAACAATCAGTCAAACATCATAAAGAACAGATTTACCACTGTCTACTTCGCATACCCTTTCAAAGTGCTTTAGGAGAGACGCACACAATCGCACTTACCTCCAAATACGTCAAACGAGCCTTTAAGTTTCCGTGCCACCTTTCAAAAGCGAGATACGATATCCACTCATATGTTTGGCACTTGAAGTTGAAGTGTCTGTGCCGCAGACGTCAAATCCCTTCCTTAACACTATCAGCGACCATACATGCAAATGTATATGCGCCCGACGGAAATTACTGATTTTCTGCTGCAACTCAGACGGTGCCTATATCTTATCGCCACTTGTTAACTAAATGGCGATTAAACAAATATACTGACAACCTAGTGCACGTATCAGCAGTATTATTTACGAGACCGTATTGTAAATGTAAGCGTTTTTTAACCAAATATGTAATAACCGCTTAAACAGCCTTTGCTTGTAGCTGTTTTCATTTATTGCATGGCTTTGTCGTGAGCCGTGGGGCAATCCAAGACGCATGCCGCCTACTCGCTCTCGATTGATCTCGCTGATAAAGTGTTGTTGCTTTTTTGACATTTTTGTCGTCAAACATTGTCACAGTAGACATAATTGAAATTTTGGTTGAAAGCCGGATCCGCACCGGTACTGTTGGTCTTCCAAATCTATTTAAGTACTCTCGTCTTACCTTGAGGTTATTTATGGCAAATCTGCGCCCTATCGGCGACGATCTAGGTTTGTGTTGGCATTTTTGAACCATTTTGTAATTTTGAATCTAATCGCAACGTCACCTCTTTTTGAGGGTCATTCTCGAGATGTATGTGGGCTTCTGATAAGATTGTCTCGCGCTCAGGAATGTGGAGAGTGTTTATTTTATCACTGCGTTTCAAATATTTGTAAATTGTGACGAAGTCATGTCATTCATCGTGTCTGGAGGAGGAATGAATAATTGTTTAAAAAATTTCGAGGTCAATGTTCAAACATTTGTATCATTCTAAAGAGTTTAAGTTTCCTATCAAAGAGTCACAAAAGCCGAATTTCATTCCACCTCAATTTCCCTGACCTACCGTTGACTGACGCAATTAAAACCCATCTCCACTGGGGGCACATACACGATACCATCTCCACTGGGGGCACATACACGATAAAAAAAACGTAACCCGCAAGCATTACCTTTTGACCCTGAGGCGGCTGAAACCGAATCTTCCACAGCGCCAGCAAATCGTGTAAACTTCCAATGTGCACACACACTTTTGTATGCAAACAAGTCTCAGACGTGATGCATATTCTTCGAGTTAGCACTTGCCGAACAATAAACATTCAAATCGATCGGGAAACAACAAACAAGGAACTGGTATCCACTTGAAATACATCGCACGAGGCACCACTGGCCGACTAAACACTAAATTGCACTTGAATCGGAAATACGTTGAATGAGCTTTTTTTGAGTCTGCAAGCGGCATGGCGGTTCTGATCAAACAGTGGCCAGTGGCCACCACCGGCGGCGGCGCGACTCTGGCTGGCGTCGCAAAGATCCGATCTAATTACAAATCGAATAGTTTTCAGGCGATAAGCGGGTGCGCTGGTGGTCTCCTGCTGAAGTTAATCTATCTCCGATACAGCCACCATGACCATGATCTCCAAGCGATTGCTAAACATGTGTGCATATTAAATATCAGCCAGTTCAGATAGTCGGGGTACTGCGGAAAACATTCGCTTTTTCAGACGAACTGACACACATTCTGTACGGGGGATTTTCAGGCTTCACGAAAATTTTTTTTCTAAAGTCAGACTAAGCTTTAAAGCAGTTGAGTGGTGTTGTTGGCCGTATGTTGTGACTGGTACTTTGATGTAAGATGTGGACAGATATCAGATAAAGTGGGGAAATTCTAAGGGGGTTTTTTTTTCCCACAGAAATATATTGAGCACAATGTCACCACCGAGGATTTGACTTTGTAGGATTTGCCTTGTGATGTGGAAGTCTGTTTTTTGCAGTAGAAATATTTAGTTTAGTTTTGGTTTTTTTTTCGGGTTCATGTGTGACATAAGGATTAAATTCAGTTCTGAAGAACTGCAGAATATATTCGTTACACCTATCTTTTGGGTGTTACCCGCAATTTGCATGTATAGCTGTTTCAATGGTGCTTTCTATTAAGATTATTATGACAGAGCTAAGTCCGCCGAAACTGATTCGTTCTCTAAGATATTCGAATATGAGTGATGCAGTGCCAAGACAAAATATTTTGTTTATGTCACGAAATTTGAATTGAAAGAACAAGACAAGTGCTTAAAAACGTGCGAAATACCAAGAGTTACCATATGTTTTGGAGGCTTGTCACAATTCTCTAACTATGCGACCGATTGATTGGAAGGATCGAACCATTTTTAAAATCACCTAAATCATCACTTTTCGGTTCTAAAAAAAATAACCTTGTTCCTGCTCTATTGAATTTTAAGCAAGTTCTTCAATTGTTGTGAATCAAAAATACGAATGTTGTCATTCTGCGTTCAATGCCTTTTTGGAAGTTATTGTGGGAATAATTTTAAAGATGTATAAAATCTTAAGGGAAAAAATCTGTTCAGAAAAGGTTTAAATTTAAATCTAGTTCCAAAAGGCTCCTCAGCTCAGGATGCTTAAAAAAACTCATATGTTTGTGGGTTCCGTGCTTGTGGGATTTTAGATTCTTTGTTCTGTTGCCGGCTTGATCAAATATAACCGAACTAAATTTGAATTTCTTGAAGTCGGGGATCTGAATTATCGCAAAGAAGAAATGGACAGTGACAAAGGAGGTGTTCCACTGATTCCTACAACTCCTATTCCTCGTTTGTTTGCCGCAGTCACGCAGGAATAAGTAAGAATACCTGCTGAATATGTGTACTATGAAGAATTTCGAAAGATGCAAAACAATTGGCTTGCAAACAGTTTCAGGCGTAAGGTAACGTCAGTCATGTTTATTCGCGATGTTATTAATTTCCATGTAAATTCACCAGAATTACTTATTCTCATGAATGTATATGCTCCCCAAAGATCTTTTCGGTGAGAAACTTACCGTTTAATAAAAGACATAGAACTAATCGTGATTGCAATGAACCCATTACCAGGTGTATTAAAACTTTTAATGAGCTTTGCAACGAAATTGATATTAGTTTGTCACGATCAGAGTTTAAGATGATTGTGTATTCATTGTCTGTTGACTAATATTGTTTAGTTAAGGTAATCTGTAAAATGAAAAGTCGGTAGACGATCATAAGTCGCGCAGCAAACATCTGCTGTGTAAAGCGATACTGAGCGTTAACACTGAGAGAACGTAGTGTTTCTGTGTTACTCTGTGATGGATATTCGTGAAAAAAAAAAGAAAAAAATTATGATTTTTCTGTTGCTTGTAAAGATGGATTTGGTTCTGTTTTGTGTTGTACCTAGGCCATAAGCAGTGGGATATGACTGCTGAGTGGCTAATGATACGGATTCGTGTGCAATAAGTCTTTTGGTTAAGCTAATGGGAGGATGAATACAATTGTCAACCGATTCTGTGTTTTATCTTAAAACATTTCTTGTCAATTTATTAGGCTTTTCCTTGATGATGATCAATGCCGGAACGTCCAGGGACAATTTTATGGTGTTTTGAGCTATAAAATTAATTCTATAATTACTAAAAGGACATCTAGTTTTAGTTTATCCGGACACATCTACTGCTGTCATTCTAAGCTCCCAGTGTTGTCATTTGGAGGCGTATGAGTAACATTATTTTTTCTTATTAGTCGATTATCAATGTTCACGAATATTTTCTTAATTTTACGTTGATTATGCATTATTAAGTTGTGTGATGACAAAAAAAGTTCCAACCTTACAACAATACATGCGATGATAGTGATATTCATGAATAATTATCTTTCGTCTGCAGTTAATTTGAACAGAAATTATGTCTCACGTCGCAATAAGTATCAAAAGTTTGTTAACATCATTTTTTGGTCTAATTATAACTAATTTCATCATTATATCCAAAATTTCAAGCGTGACACATTTAAATAATTCACAAATAGGATGAAATCAACGAACAATGTCAATATTTTTCACTAAGCGATTCGGGGGGTTAAGTTTCCCAAGAAACTTACAATTAAGTGCGCGATAATTACCTGAACCTCCTCTTTTGTATCGCAGATTTCATCACCAAATACAGCTTTTTTGTTTAATAGTTAATTATAGTTTTTTAGTTAACCATTTTTATCGACAATAACAATCTTTTTTTTTGAAGACAAATGAAAACTTATTCCTGATCAATGCAATAAGAATTTGAAGGGACATTATTTTTAAAAACATTTGTTGTTTTTTTTTGCTTATAACTGTTTTTATTTGTTTCTAAACATTTGATAACGACTGTTTTTTAATAGCAAGTGTCTTTAAAGATTCTTGCTTTAATGAAATACAGTGTGTACATCATTCAGGCAAATGAAAGTACTCGTTAACAGGCAGGAGTAATTTTCTAATGGGAAAATGTTGTTGTAAAAGCTAGGCTCTGGTTCTTGTGGGCCGTAGTGTCACTCAGTTATTATTATTATGGGCTCTTAATTCATATTTTTGGATTTTTTTTTTTGAAATTGTGTAGCGGACAGCGACTACTGTTTATTCAGTGTAGAAATTTCGAAATGTTTAGGCTACTCTTATAGGGACTCTCGAACTTTAATATCTTTTGTCAGATCAGCGACAGGTTAACGTTTTTTTAGGAATATTGGGTGTATTGGGTGTCAAGAGACACTTCTCAAATTTTAACATGCTGCTACTCTCGGAGTTTATATTGTTTTTGCAATGACCTGTTTTTTAACTTGGTTAAATTATTTATCTCCTGCTTATACATAAATAAATTAATACACTAGATCGCGCTACAATCTACAAGCGCTCAGGACACGATTGTTTTGCTCGAGTTCTCTTTGAGTTTTACTAGCAAATCGAAGAAGGTGGTGCCGTCAAAAAAATTGGTATAGGAATCGAACTTAGTAGTCGCACTTACACAATGCGTAACGTTGTGTCATTTCCCTGCCTCCTGCTTATTCGTGAGGTGTAAAAAAATGATTGCGGTATGCCTATTTCAACCGTGAGGTTGTTTTAATGGCGATCAAAACAAATTTGTTAAAATTCGATTAGGGAAAAGCAAAAGTGAACAAGATCAAAACCATCTCCTCGTCGAAGCCAAATTTCTTTCAAGACGATGTTTATGCCATTGCCAATTCTTCACCGCATTTACAAGCTCCATGTAAGGCAAAGTGTAGAAATGGAAGCAATTTCAAGTATAATTTTTTCAATTGTGGCATCAGGGGCAAACACTTTTGATGTGATACATTGTTTCAAAGGCAGATCACCCGAGCGTGCTGTGATGCCAAATTTTTGTCAGCAATTTATTTCAGTTTTAACTATTTGTCTATGATTCACTGCCTACTTTAGTGACAGAAACGTCCAATTATAATTACTAAAAACAGTTACAATAATCAGTCGTATAGTTCCTTATTTTATTCAGGACAAACATAGCAAACTCTGTCATTTTTATGTACATCACCTGTCATTTTCATTTACGGCATTTCATTTTTTACGGCACCGCCTTTCGAGTTGCTGGCAACACTCAAAGATTACCAATTGTCAATGAAAAGTTTCTCAAATCTCTACGTTCGGAGTCGGCAAAAACCCGCAGGTCCCTTCTACTCATGAGAGAACAGTAGCACGCTAGTAGTTGTGTAGAAACTAGGTCCTGGTTTCTTGTGGGCTATAGTCCCACCCTGACGTACAGAAAATTTAAAACATCACACACCTTGCCAGCATCTACTTCACATTGGCCATTGACCTTAGATTGTCGATTTGCTTCGTAGATTTTTTAAACCCAGCAACACCTTTGACATATGTATATTACCTCAACTTTCTGACAAGCATTTAGTTAACTTTCGCTCTTAACTTTCCAACTTTTTGCATAGTGAAGTGGCAATAGAACCGCTCTCAATATTTTTGAAAATTCGTGTGTTCATTTAACATGTACAGGTCGTCTTGCAACACTATTCGGCAATTAGTCTCCGATTTTATTGAGTGCGATGTAACGAGAAATTATTCAACAATACCCAATTGCATGTTTACCTACTTTCTCAGTATATTTCAGTATTTTGTTGTTGGTGTTAGTTATCGCATTTTAAAAGATGCTTTACTGAATCCTTTACAGGATAATGTAAACCTGACCTTAAACAGTGGCTTAACACATCTCTTAATAAGTCCCGGGACATAGAGGGACTTATGTCTCCCATATGCCCCGTGACTTATTTTGTTATCTGTTAGATATAATGCGGACATGATTTATAGAATACATTATCTGAAGTGTCAATGTAGTCAAGATGATGGTGAAAGATGACGCACCCTGTATGTGGGTGATTACTATTAAGAAGTTCAAGAGTAATTCATTGCGATTTCCAGTTAATAAATGACAACGAACCATTTCTTTAATTTGTCACGCAACTTTTTTGATTCTTAATAATTGCCAAGAAATGTAATCAGTATATAGAACCATGGCCGCTGGGATCTAGTGGGTGCCTCGACTTTTGAGGAGAGTAAAAAAATCTTTAGAAACCACCTTCATAAACTTGCGACTGCCTTCAACTCGCGAGGGAATAATTCAATGCTCAAGAGAAATTAGTATAGCGGAAAATAGATCTAAATCGTAAGTTGATTACAGTGCCACCTGATGTATGCGTTTGCTTCATTCCGATTTGATAAAATGCAAAATCTAAAAGGTAACGTTCCTTAAATTGTCTTACAACAAATTGAAATAAAAGTGTGTCTTGAAGTTGTAACGAAAATTCACACAGTCCTGTCGACTCTCTAAATATCCCAATAAATTTCCGAAAAGGAAGTTTGTCATTCATTCTCTTCACCTCCATTAATCGTCCTTTATTCGATCGCGTCATACGTGACATACAATCAAGGATCTCATAATCTAAATTCAGCACGTAAAATTCAGTTCGTTTCATTTGAATTAATAGCGTGACGCAGTTTCACTCCGCTTCACATCCCTGTACGTGCGCTACTTTTTATTTCAGACACACAGAATCGGAAAACCCCAAAATTTTTGTCGTCACTAGCTGTGCACACTTCACTGCTATATATGAATACATATGTATGGAAAACTGAATCCAGCGATATAGAGAACATAATGTAAAATCCCCTCAATTTCATTATTCTTCACACGATGATCGTTGATCACGACACGAGCGCACACCTAGCAAGACAGGCTACTACGTTGATTACGTTGACGCCGAACCTCTACAGCCTTCGGAATATCGGAATCGAAGATTAAACAAAAAAAATAAAGAGTTGCCCACAGATGCAACTCTCTGTTTTGATCTGGGATTTTTCCTAGGTTCCATTCGGGGGTTTTTATTCACAGAAGAAAGAATGTACCAACATCAGATTTTGACATGTGAAACACCTGGGCGCGAAAAGTACATGCATTTCTATTTTTTCTTTTTTTTTGAGAAATATGAAAACACAGGAAACTTGATATCAGCTTGATGGAAATTAGGATTTCTATCATGCAAGGATCTCTAGACTACGTGACTGACGTGAATCGATCACAATCTCGTTATCAAGGAGAGGGCACATTTTTTGTACGGATAATCGCGAAACTTGATTGAGCTGGTAGCGATTATACCGAAAACAAACGTCAATGAATTCTAAACACAATTGCTCGATGTTAGATCCTGGCTGATAGTACGAAATCCTTAGTACTTTAATTAATAGATAGATACATGAATTTTTTTACACACGTGTTTGATCGTGGAAATTTTCTTGATTTAAGGGTGTGCTTGCTGTTTTCACTATAGCTTTATTTGTGGATTGTTATTTGTTATTTAAATTTGGTGTTTTGTATTTGTAAAATTTCAGTACCCTGAGGTTAGCAAATTCAGTTCAAATGATCGTGTTTTTTTCTAGGTCAGCCAAGGATTTGTAAATTTTTTTGGAGGCAGATAGTTATCGCGATTTTTTAAGAAGGAATTTCGACAGATAGACACGTAGTTTACTAGTTAATTGTGAATTTTGATAGGGAATCTTAAATGTAAGCAATAGATTTCGTCGGATAATCTGGAATTTTGACAAGAGATCAGATATTGAATTCTGCGTTGTGAAGCATTTTTAGAATAAATCTTAGCAGATATGCATACGTTTTATACTGAATTTTGGGCTTTTCACATGTTTTTGTGAGACAGTAATACATTTCGAGAGATAATCCAGAATTTTGACAGATCCTTATGATTTTTGACATAAAATTATGTATCTATGCGGTTTAATAGATCATTTTGACAGCCAATCAAATTTTTTCACAAAAATTCTTGACAGATAGCTTTTGTCAATGATCATGAATTTTGACAGACGTGTATTAATTTGTCTCCTAAGTAGAACCCATCAATGAACTCATTTTGAGAACCGGTATCTCATAATTGTAGATAAGACGATCAGAAATTTTTGCAATCGAATGAAATTAACAAAGAAAGACAAATAGCGGTGAGATACCTTGATTTTCATAATGTCTCAAATAGGAGTTAACAACAGTGCACATAGAATTCCGTTTATTTTCGAGGCCTTATCATGGCGCATTTACCGCCATCTATGCAGGATTGCTTTTCTTAACTTAATTGATAACAAAACAAAACCCCCTTCATATGTATCATACAATGCATATTTTATGAGGTCTTGAGTACCTTACTTGAACCGTTCTTAAGTGCTGTGCGACTTCATTATCAATCCTTTCCGCTTTGACACATGTAACATGTACATCACGTTAAATACACTTGAGGAGCGAACGACTATTCTTCGAAGCCCTTGAAAGCCTTATCTCAATCGTCCAACATTCTGTCATAACTATAAACGTCAACAAAACTTTTGTCAACGTGAAAAAGTGTGACTTCCTTTTGGTCACACTTTCCCACTTTATCAACAATACAACCATCGTTTGCAACTTTTCAATTAAATCTCGATCAGAATCTCCTCACCGATATCGCATCGATAAAATCGCGAAAAAAACACCAAAACGAACAATCAAAATCGCTCCATACAGCTTTCCTACTCACATTCGCACCCACAAGCGAATCAGAACTCACCTGCGCGTACTTAAGCGCTATCACTGCTCGCAGTCGCACATCGAACTGTAGTTCTACATAAGTGCACCCCTTCTTCCGACGAGTATATCACGCGAAAGCAACAAGACGAAGGAGAAAAAGTAAAAAATAAAAAATAAAAAAAAAACAACTCAACAATCTTACGTGTAAAAGTACCCAAGATACTACTCTAAAACACCTCTTTAAGTTTTTGTTTTGTCATTTCATTCATCATATCTTGCGCGATTCGTAATCGGGCGAACGAATTGGATTATATACCAAGCGGCAGTCGTCTTTGGTCATTCAGTATTCGGAAACTCGGCGCACAGTCAACAGACTCTAGCTAAAGTGGTACAAATACAACAAAAGAGAATAAGCTGAAAATTAATATCAAATCAGCAGACATTACGCGCGACGTCGGACGCGGCTTCGACAAACGTGTGTCTGGACTCTGAATCGCCGAATTGAAACGTACAAAATATTGAATCGGTTTTGTTCGCGCATTTACGAAACATCTCAGTCTCTCCCACATCTCATGAACTCAAAGAATTTACTTAACAACATCAAATAAAAATCCTCTGAGTACAAAATTTTAAAATTTATTTAATTTTAAATCCTTCGAAAATCAAAATGTAATTTTTTTTTTATCAATCCTTTATTATGCACTGTATTTTTTTAAGGCTGCAATCAATCATTCGGTAATTTACGGTCGAACGCGTTGCATTTTTTTAAGTTTTGAACCCGGTATCCGAGGGCCGCCATCAATATGCACGTCGGATGTCGAATTTGCATTTACACTTGCATAACGTGCCCGATGAGAAATGAAAAGTCTTTCCTAAAAGAGCGACAAAGAATATAAAATGATATCGGCTCTGTTCAAAAAAATTATGTGACTGTGTTTTTGTCTCTTCAAAAATATCTTCGAATCTTCAAAAGTGCGCGCATCAAAAAAGACAACCCTTAAGAATCACTTAAATTTCTGTCATCTGTGGGGTAATTATCTGTTTTGTGTGAGACTGTCAATAGAGAAGTGTCGGTAAAAACGCATAACCGTTACATGATAAATTGCATTCCATTTAGGTTGAGCAGTTGCTGGAGGAATAGCAGTGCAATTTGTTCCCGCCTTTTTGTTTGCAATAATTTCTCCTGCATTATGTGATGTTGGTTCGAGTAGATCGCTGAGTAGAACGGCATGACCGGTGTACAAATCATAGTCGCATGCCCAAGATGATGCACTTGACTTTCGTCTTTGATTAGTTTTAATTGGTTTGAGTTGCTAGTGAGGAGGTATCTTTCTTTTTATTCGCCCCCTCTTGCTTTTATCGTCGTCCAAGCGAATGAATGCATATTGATGATAAATATTTGAATAAGCATCTTACATTCGGCTGATGTGCAATAAATAAATGGCATCTGCCGGCAAAGGAAACAAGTTTTAAGTGATAAAATGCATTCGGAACCGGTCGATGTAGTGCAGTGAAGACGTTCTATGATGATTTTACAGCGCGCGAGAATTTCGTATCTTTTTGATGCATTTTAAGTTTATTTTGATTTAGTATTCATTGAACGGATATCTTTAGCAATTTTATTGTTACATCAATATTTTACATCGAAAAAGTCCTGAAAGCTGTATGGCAAAGGAATATCCCAATGATTTTTTTTTGATTACGCCAAGCAAATATTTAGATTTCATTCGATTGGATATACATAAGTTTGAAATCCTAAGTAAGCACTGTTTGTCGCCCTTGCAAAGGGGCCTACATTAAGCTTCAATGCAATGCCAGGAGTATTTACAGCATGTCTGTGCAAAGTTCGTCCTTCTTTATTCAAAACCACAATTTATTTGAGGTCCTAATTCTAAAACTGTGTACGCCGTGGCATAGTGGGTATGTGCGTCGACTCACTCGCCGATGGTGCAGGTTCGATTCTCGGCCAGAAAACCTCGTACACAGTGCGCTTTTCAATTTATTCTTTAAACTTTAAGTGCTGTCCTGACACTGAACAATTTAGTGGGCAGAGGAGGGGTTAGTTCTTCAAACAAAGTTTCAAATGCAAAACAAATTGAATTGAAAACAATTTTCCAACAGAAAGCATTCTTAAGGTACGTCAGATTCGAGTAACCTAGTCTGGGGCTGTTGTTTCGATCGACTAATCCTAAACTTTGATTCTGCTTATGTCCACCTACATGTCCTACATCCTACGTCATATGTCTGTCAAAAGTTACTGAATTCCCTTAATAGAAAGATCTCTAAACATAACATATGGCGACACTATGTGAGTTTTCGCACAAATTCTACATAGGCAAGTTGATGTGAAACGCTAACGACACGTTTTAAACCTTAGGGCTTCTTCTTGTTTCGTAAGAAATTTAACATAGTTCTAATGTCCACTGGGACTTTACATGCTAAACGCGAATCCAAAAGTTCAAATTTTCAAATTCATAAGTAAGCACTCCTGTCACAATCATTAAGTTTTTTGTCAAGCATTGTGTCCTAAAATGGCGCAGATTCAAAAACTTCGTCGTGAAGCAGTTCAGATTCAAAAATTCATTGGCGTTAGTTGTGTACACACATCACTTGATCCAGACTTCATAAAACATCTTACCTGATTTAAGGGGCCATTGTTGCTTTTGCTATATAAAGCAAAGCACCTGCCCAAATAATATTTCATATAGCATTGCTCAGTATCGTTGGCTTTACTTCACTAGTATGCAGTATTCGCGAGGAACTTGTAACCCATTTTTCGGTTACTTTAAAGCGCTGATTCAAAATTTGCGTCAAATCTCTGTTCACCCATGAAAAATGAATCAGAATATGTACTATAATCGACTTTCATCCTTTACAGTTCCAGACAAGTTGTCTCAGATTTGTCTTGCGCACAACTTTCAGCGAAATTGTTCGAAGTAGGCGATGATCCTTTGCAGAACGCAATTCTAGATATATGTCTAATACTGAGCTCTAAAATGATTACGTTCCCACCACTTCAACACATTTGTCACTCAATCGTAACACAAAACAGACTCTTCGTTACGTGCCCACTGCATTCAGTTGCGTCTGTCAATAATGCCTATTTATACACTATTATTTCAATCAAATGCGTGTCTAGCGTGCATAACGTGCAACACGTCGATTGTCTCTGACAAACATCTATTGTTATTGAATCCAGCCTTCAGAACACTTGTTTAACTTCTTGCAGGCGACTAGCTCTTTTTATAGAAAACTCAAATACCACAGCAGTCAAATATTTATTTCGCTTCGGTAGAAATGGTTTGGTTAATGGCACCCTTGACAAGTCTGTAAACATACATGTATGTCTTAATTTCAGTTTAAAACCCGAAAATAATGTGTTTTCGAATAAAATGCGGCTTGAGCCTTCCAAAAGTCGCCAAGTTCGGCAGTTTATCAGTTTTATGACACCAGCGTTCATTGCTAGCACTTGCCCACATACAACATCTTATTTGACGGGGGAGACGCGCGAAGAATTAAATCATGGGTGTGACAAAATTAGCACAGTTAATTGACCACCTCAGTCAGTGGCATTAAAAAATTCTCATCTTAATTAGTATCTTCACCCGTGGCTGATTCCCGGAGTCAACAGACAGTGCTGTCGATTAAAACTATTCATACGACTGATCACGAACACACACACTCGCGTTGAAGTATTTATTTTGACAGATGCAATAAATGAGATGTGGATCCCATCGCCACCGACCACAGGTGTTCCATCTCTGTGTGCATTTGTCTTTAGAACCTCTTTGAAAAAAGACACTCTTCTGTTTATCTATGCTACTTTCAGCTGAGCGCAGGAATCAAAACGGAGATGACACATCTAGAATATGATAATCAATCCATTGTGCGAGAGTGATTGTCAAATCACTGACAGTCAAGTTTGCATGACGCACATACTCTCAAAAGGTGCGGGTGCCGTACCACGTTTTCCAAAATAAACAGTACACACTTTTTCTGTGCAAATTGTCCACGTACGTCAGCACAGTGATGGAGGGGAAACGGAAATAAAACGCGAGTCAGAAGTTTTTTGCTATCCGAGCTAAATACGTGATCGGATTGATCGATTTACCCAAATGAGCGTTTAAGTGCTCCTGTGTGTGGCATAGTGTGGCTTGAATGACGTTTGTCGATATGTGTGTAGTCTGCTGATACTTCCCTGTCAAAATTGCACTCATTAGGTGACGTTTACGGGCACGAGCTGAGTCTAATTGTAGGTTGTTCGCATAACATGGGATGAACACGGAGAACAGAGCAATTAATCGTTGCGATGTAATTTAAGGCTTGCGATGAAGTTGTTGCTATAGTCATCTTACTGAAACTGCTGTCGATTGTCATCTAACAATAAGTGTCGGGGTTCAATCCCTTCCATATTGCGACATAATGCGACCGTAATACCAAGTTCAATAGCATGTTAAACAACAAGCCAAAGATGCTTCAGCGAACTGATGTCAATCAGCTTTGCCTTTACTGCCGCCTAAAAATTTATTTCGCAAATGCAAATGATTAAGAAAACGATTTCGAAACACCAAAAGCAGCCGCGTTTCTTGGTGCAGTATAAAGTTCGTTAAATACTGTCGCTTGTCGCACAATTAAATGTGCATCAAGTGCATGTTTTTCTCACACATCTCAGAAGAAACGTCTCAAAAGAATTTTGTTGCCGCTCATAAATATGCGGTATAAGTTCCACTTGTGTGTCCTTACGACAGAGAGATACAGTCTCGCGCCGTCTGGAATAAGCAATAATTTCCGATTTAATTTTAATCAATCACAATCTTAACTTGTTGAGCTGGGATCCACAGGTCAGAAAGCTCAAGCCTCTGCATCATATGCACACTCACCGCCATGTCGGTTTAAGGTTCATGTTCATCGTCAAAACTTGAGCATGTGCAATGAATAACTCAACAATACCGAAACGATACCCATCCCCCACCCCCACCCCTCTGCCGTTCGACTCACTGACACGTGCTTTGAGTATGGCAATGAAATTATATGCAAAGCCAAGTGAGCGAGAGAGACTCATGTTGCAACAGATACATAAAGCATGTACGAGTTGTTTGCATTAGTTTCATGTTAACCTATGAGTAAGTACTCAAAAAAGACGAAAATCGCACACACGTCCCCATGCGCACACGATTCGACACTCGCTTCGAGTACGCCAAAGAGCTCACCGCCACAGTCCGTGTGAATTGCACGGTTTTTACTTGTGTTTACACAGCTTATCGGCCGAGAGAGTGCATTTAATTCTATTTGCATATTGTTGTAAATTTGAATTGAAGATTCGCTTCAATTCGGGGAATTTATCTGCACGGTGTCTGACTGAACCTTTCAGCATTTTACAGGGCGTATATATTTTTAATTGAGCGGTGAATGATGGTTGTCGCATTGTATGTGTACACAGGAAATCTTTTGTCAGTTTTCTAAGTCAACGATGATGTTTTAATGATGTTTTAATGAAGTTACTTATGGTTTTGCAGTTGATTAGATAAAGTCTTATATGATATAGTTTTTACTACTGATTTCAATAGTTTTATTAGGGAATAATTTGTTGTTCTTAACCCAGAGCAAAGAATTCGCAAAAACTGTGCGGGACGGCAGAGGAAGCGTAGAAAATATTACGAACCTGTCATACTGTCGTTTCTTACTTCTTGAAGACAGTTTTTGATAGTGATTGTTTAAAAAAGAGCACACATCAACGTTTTTTTTTTCAACGTTTTATTTAAAAATTCGGAGTTTCCACGGCAAAAGCAAATATCCATGCATTATCAAATTGTGAAATGCGCGATTTTTGCAAGTGCCCGAACTGTCACATTTTTGTTAACAAAAAGAGCGGAAGACAGTGCAGTTGTGAACAATTTGAATTGCATAGTGTGGCTTGAATGACGCTTGACATCTTAAATTGTCAAAGCTATTCGGTCTTGTCTTTCACTTTCTTTGCATGCAGAACCAAAAAAAAAGGCATAAACTTTTTTTTCACCAAAGAATAAGAAATGCTAACTTTTTCTATAATTTTAGAACAAAAGCTCGAAAGTTAGTTATGACCATTGAAATCTTAGAAACTGTAGATCTTCTCTGCGTAAGCATATACCCGGGCAAGGATAATGTTTATAGGATGCTTAAATCGGAATTTCGCTGGGCTTGTAGGGCTATTATTAGCTTCAATTGTTGTAGAATTTTATGCTTTCAGGCATTGTTTGATCACGATAGTTCTTTATACAATCCCAGTAAATACGCATTTTGTAGGGTTTTTGTCGTAAAACCCTAAATTCAAGAAGAGTAACTGCCTGAACTACAGACGCATTCTATCATTGACGCTTCTCGGTAGGTTCTTCGCAATTCCTTTTGTTTTAAAACTCGATATTATGTTTTCGTTGATGGCATTCAAAAGATTTTTACCCTTCTGAATACCGTAAAACATTTTTACTTGAAGTTGGTACTGCTGTCACTAACATCTGTGCCAAATTTCGCGTCAAAATATTAAAAAGTATTTGACATACACTTTCTTTGTCAACAGCTAGAAGTACAACTCTGATTTTAACCAATGTCTGCTTGCTGCCTGCGTTATAGTCCTGTTGGTTAGGTGCGAGGATGCAGCGTTAAAAAGGTGTCAGGCCTACCAGCCTCCGTGCATTGTTTTTTATGTGGCTCTTTGCAGGCCATTGTACTAGATCAGAAATTTAATAGAACAGTGTACATTTTTTGGAATAAAATACTTTGGGCAACTGTTGAATATATGTACATGCATTTCTATCGTCTATGATAATCACACAAGTTCTCTGCGACTGAGCAGTGCGTGATTATCGAAGACTCAAATTCCTTCTGAGATTCAGGAAAGCTAATTAAATATACTTAATACTACAGTTCACAACGCACCACGGTTGATTCTTGAAAAACTTCTCCTATTGTGCATGATATTGTTTTCTTACGAATAGAGGCTGTGTACTGTTTTTGCTGACTAGATTTAAACAAGACAATAATTTTCGTTGAGTATTATCCGCAACTCGAAAGAGGTGTGTGCGCTGAAAAAAGCCTGATGAACAGTCTAGAAACCAAATCAATCGACGTTCGGCGTGTATGTTAAACAATACCATTGTTGACATAATTGCAAATTTCAAGACTGACTAACATTTCTAGCAACCAGATTGCGAACTTGTCTGTAGTCATTAAGCTTACCTTTTCCCTTGAGCACATTCTATAGAAAAAAGACCAAATATCCATCTTGAAAAGTTCAGAGATCAAACGTTTTGCGATGCCAAAATTAGTCGACCATCGCCAACTGGATACACTTTCTTCTGTCTGTCCGTTCTTTCAGCTGCCACAGTCTGATTGACTATTCACAACAACAAACACCCACAATTAAAAAAAAAAAAACACTTTTAGTGTCAAATTAGAACGCTAGTCAATCCAATGCCACTCAGCTGTTATCTTATTTTCTTGGTCATCCCTCTGTGTCAAATGAGGTTGATAACTCCAACAATCTTACGTAAAATCCAGTTTGAGTATCATGTCAAACACGTGCCAAACATCAATTCCCAGCTGCGTTCGAACCGCCTCTCTTAGTCTTCCCCCAAAAGAACACTCTATCCAATCGAATTAATATGCATACACACCACCATTTCATATTCATAAGTCTAATATCTTTATTCAAATCAATTCTTTTGCACCAATCTTGCTGCACCATTTATAACCAAATACCACTTCATTCTTGCGTAGATTCATTCTTACATCATGAGGAAGCACAGTCGGATTGCTTGTGTCTATATCTAATGAAATACCCCGGCGGCGTTTCCTAGCAATTCCGTGTATCTGCCCACCCGAATTAGCTATTCATTGTTAAGAAATCAATGCGGGCTTAAGCGGGTGAATCTTTTTTAGAACTGAAAACAAAAAGGAAGCACACGGGTATATGTAGATTTATACAAAGCACACACGTTTTGCTATTTTTAGAGTTTTTGCTTTTTTTTTGCAAAATGTAAAGGTCACGGTTAGTTAGACGGCGTCTGTAGGGGAATTGTCATAAAATTTAGCAGACTACTAAAACCCACGCTTACGGCGGCTACCTAAAGAAGTGCAAAGCGCCGCCAGGTGACTCGTAAAATTGTTTTATCCGATTCGAGGCTCCAGCGGAGAGAAAAGATGCTATTAGCTCGTGTTAAGTGCCCAATAAAATCTAAACACCAGACTGTGGACAACTAAATGTATGCACATGTGGACACGGTTGCTCTAAGCCTGATCATTATTCAGCGATCAACCCTGCCAATATTTTACCGGCATAGATACCGAATCGACCGACTGGGCGAACGCTCGTCCATCGACCATAACAAGACCTTCGAGATGAGAATGATAATCAAAAAGAGCGTCGAACGCGACCCACTACCTCCGGATGCATGGAAAAAAACCAAAAGCTCCGCTATTCTCGCTCACTAAACACTGGATGTGACTTAACGATAATTTAAGTGATACTTTAGCAAATCCGCAATGATTTGATTTCAATCGATGTTTCAATCGAGACACAGCAGTGGTGATTGTTTCTTTTTATGTTCACTCGTATCTCTGGTGACTATTTTTGGATGGTGGTTCTGCCTGAATACAAAACAATTACAAATGACCCAATTACGGCGATGTTAGTGAATTCAGATTTAATACGTACGTATCTCCGGTGACGGTGAGAAGTCACTTAAAATTTTCCACCAGGCGCTGCAGGAGTGTGTGACGATGGCTTTTTATGTCTTAAGCGTGTCTACTTGGGTGTTGGGTACATTGTTGGGGGTGGTGGGAGCTGGTATGAACACCCTATTGAAGGTCATTACTTCGATGTATAAACACAGCGAATGGGTTTGAGTGTTCGGTGGCCCCGATGTAATGAGTGTTGTTACACAACACTGCTCTGTTGGCTTTGTTCTGTTACCAGTTCACCAGTTGAAATTACTGATTTGAATATGATTATAATTCTATGTGCAATTCGGTGAGTTGTCTGGTGCTGCCACCTTTCATAGACCGTAGTGAATATGGGAATGAAATGCGTGTGAACTTGAACTTATGGCATTTTAACCCTGAAGTGTGAGCAATGGAGGTGTTCGTTGCTTGAAATCGATCCGAGGAGGTAGTGTTGGTTTCGAGCTTAGTTTTCGAGACTTTCAAACCAATGCACCATCTAAACGTTGCTACACCTCTTTTACATCCAATGCAAATGATGGCTCTATTGGGTTATAAAAAACACTACCACTTAAATGTTTGGTTACTATTCCCAAAACATAAAACATTTCCTTACATTGTGCTGCCATCTTTTTCTCGGAAAGGAGATTCTCATCGTTGAATTGTTTCTTTTGCTGAATCTAAATTTAACCAGCATCCCGATTTCTGCTAAAAATCAACTTTACAGTGATTTGTGGAGAATACGTTACAAAGGCTGATTAATAAAAATGTATTCATTTCCACCTACGTAATTTTGATATTTATGGGTATTTCACATGAGTCGCAAACTGACCCGAATGGACCTTTTGAAAATACCAAATTCAGAAAATGTGTACTTCTTGGTATGCATTTTAATATTTCATAAAAGATATTATTTTTAGAAAGTTTTGTGGAATTTGTAATACGCAGAATTTAAGGATTAATTTAGTCTTTGAAAATATGCATAGCTGTGACTTCATGCGAACGAATTGCCAAATTTCGAGAATTTTGTAGTTCGCACTTAACAGTTTGTGGCTAGTATTTTGCAGTTCGCACTTCGCAGTTTGTGTCTAGTATTTTTCGTGTCAAACTGAGAGTCATCTGCATTAGCCCCAACGGGTACAAGACCTTAATTCCTTATTTTCTTTGGGGCGTATGTAACAACATTTAGTTTTTTGATGTCTTCGTCAATCCACAGCAACTCTTGCCTTCATTTTAATAGCATCATCCAGGCAATCATATTTAGAAATTCAAACCTTTGTTAAGAAAATCTGTTTTTAAATAAAATTGTCTTTAGAATATAATGATGCTTACTACGTAAGCACTGGAAGGTTTTGGTTCTCGAAATTGCATTTATCCATTGTGCTGCCGGAATTTGTTCTAATAAACAATTTTCAAAAACTTGTGGATACCTAACTACGCTGAGATAAGTTTATCGACTCACACGCTAAAGGTTTTTTTTATAAATTATTTATATACGGCTACACCTTTTTATGTGCTGGCAGCACTCAATGAAGGAATAGTGGCACTAACAATACGAGTATTTGCTGAAGAAGCTTGGCCCTGACCCCTTGTTGACTGTAGCGCCACCCAAACTGAGTAACTTTTTAAGTATACATCGGCGGAATTTTTAACATTGACAGTTCATTGCACTTCTGCGAAACTGTCATGCTGCTTTTCGGTTTCAAACGAACTTTCAGTTTCAACTATTTTTAACTAAGAAGAAGGATAATAATGTCACATTTTATTAATAATGTCAACATTAAATTAATAGACAACCAAAAAAATATTGCTTTGAAATTTAAAATTTCACAGAATTCAATTTGATATTTGTATTTCAATTGCGTCTTGATTGTCAATGGAACCGACCTTGAAGCGATAAGGTTGTATGTTGGATAACTTCAACACACAACTGTTACTGCTTCTGAGTCAACACGTAAGCGTTGATATGCAAACCTATGGATACCCGAACCGTGTGACACTGAACTTGATTGCTATTTGATTCCATAATTACATTCATAAGACAATAACCCAAGCGGAAAGCCACAAAGTTTTTGCAAAACAAACTGAAAAAAACAAAAAGAAACATTTCCGCGATCAATAGATACCGTGCTATTTGACTGAAAAGCACCGTTGTTGAGGAGAAATTGTGGACTAAATCAATTATGTGTCGGAGAGGAAATACGTAGTATTTCCATTACATCTGATGTGCTTTTCATAAACAATTTTCCAGATGAAGCATCGTCTGTAGATGCAAATTGCCGAACTGAAATTAAATAAATCATCTATCAGCTGACACACAGCCACTCTTGCGTAACGGTCATTCTTATTGCAAGAGAAATTGAAAAGCTGAACAGCTTTTTTATTTTCGTGTATCCACACACAATAGACTGGCAGATATGCATCATGCATCAACATGTGTACATATGTAGGTTTTTATTGTCGATTTACTTCCTGATGGGTGACGATTTTGTATTGAGGTGATTGATTGAGTGCTTCCATTTTATGAATGAGTTGCTTTTGATGAATGGCCGGTATGTAGATACTGATAATGAACTCAAAATGGTCACAATAAAACTGATTGATTGTCTAGTGATGGAATTGTTAAGTAGATGAATAGATACGAATTTCTTTTCACTGGTTTGCGAAATACGAAGAATTTTTTTTAACTGGTTAGGTTGCATCATTTCATTGATGAATCAGCAGATGGTAAAACCTTAAATTAATCTTCAATCTGAAGAATGTGTTTATTAAGAACGAAACACTTCATTGATTCAGATCTTTGCAATGAACTTTAAATGTAATCTTTGAGCAGGCGAGAGTTCTTAAGTGCCTGGGATTATGATCTTATCGTTGGCCTTTTGTACACATAATGAAAACAGTGATTATTTTGGCATATTGAACACTTTAGATTTGTTTTCCTTTTAATTGATTAAGATAAAGAAAAACTAATGCCAGATAATAAATTGTGGCAAATCGAGCAACGAATCAAAATGTCGTTAAGTGCTGCGCACAAAATTTTGAGTGACTATGTAAATTGTACTTTATAAAGCACTCTACCCTTAAACTTTTCATTGAAACTTATTTTGAATGGTTCAAGTGATCCGAAGCCGCTCCTAGCTTTGTCCTACAGTGTTGTAGTGAGGAAATGTCATTCTTTTATTATCCGATCTTTCATACATATATGTTTTAGGTGTCTCAAATTGCTGATAAAGGGGGTTGTTATTGTAACGAAATGTTTCTTTTTTGTTTACGGATACAATATTAAAGTTGGCTTAGTGATGTAGTGCATATGGACTACACAAACAAGGTATATTCCTACCAGAGGATGTCCTTGATCGACATAGCGTCCAAAACATCACATTGTCGATCCCTACTACTGGTATTGGTACAATAGAGTGCAGAACACACGTGTTTATTAAAAACGTCTTTTAAAAATTGTAGCGAGATCTTCCCAAATCTAATTTACCTTGATATATACCGTTAGCCAGGCATGAACTGCTTAAGACTGAAATCTCAAGCAGAAACAAAATTTACTTTTCTTAAAGCTTTTCCAAAACAGATAGTCTATAAGCATCATCTTAAGTAAGCGACTATACTTTTATATGTTTTAAAATTTTAGGAATGTTCCATTTATAGAAAGAAAAAACTTCTTTTTCACCACGCATCACAAAAAATATTAAATTATCCGATTTCGGGTTTATTGTTTTTACAAAATATGATTACTATCGTTTCGTTTAAATAATAAAATAACGCCACATCTCTAAGAGAACCAGTCACATAAAACAAAAAAAATGTTCCCACTTTCCTAAAAAAAAAAAAATACAGAAAGACGTTCGCAAATCTACACTTTAATGATTGATTGCAGATGAATTAGATTTGTCTTCCATTCCAACGAGAATTCTATATTTTCAACAACAAATTGTTAATTTTAATTACAGCCATCTCAACGGTCCGGTGACTAAAGCTCTTAGATATTTCTCTGAAAGAAAATCGAAATACAGGCAAAAAAAGCACATACAAAAACAAAACACTCCCACACACACAAAACAAAGGCGGAAAAATGTAAACCAACAGAGTTGTACTTCAATCACTGTAAAAACAAATTACCAGTTCATAATTATTTAAAACTTAAATTAAAGGAAACTTATAATAATTAATGAACAACAGAAAAAATTAAACAAATTGTGTGATATATAAATTATGTAAAGAGAACTTGTAAAAATATCCTTTTTTCCAATATTTCCTTAATCTATATTTAGAAATCAATTGGATTTAATTGCTTAAGTTTAATTTTTTTCCAAACAGTCGGTTATAACACTAACACAACACTTACTTAATTTTCCTCCATAGTCACCTAAGCAATTCTTGATTTGATAGTATCTTCATCTTGTTTGCTGTAAGTGCTAAATTGTACATTATATTAGGCTTGTAAATTAAATTGTGTTTAGATTAACAACTGTATCCCATACAATCACTACATATGCCGATACAAATAGTAAAAGAAATTTTGTAATTTATTTAGTTTCTAATTGAACAACGTACTCCTATAGACTTCCTTAAGCATTAATTTATTTGAATTTATATAATTATCTTAAGAGAGAGAATTTTTTCCCCGCCCTTTTAAATTAAGAAAAAAAGGAAAAAAAAACACCCACAAAACACACTCAATATGAATCCAAGAAATCCAATGATGGACAAAGATATTAAAGATAGTAATAATTTCCTAAATGCCTGCGATAATAGTAGTATTAACACAAATTTACACACAATCAAAATCAATGACACACTTATAAATACAAATAATAATGGAGTATCACCAGGACACTACACACAGGATGACAATTTTAAATTATTTACTATTTATGGAAATGGTGAGTTTTATTTATTAACAAACAAAAAAAAATCCTCCCTTGTCTTTCTTATTTTGTTTCTACCATATTTTTGTTTTCCTATTCGGGATCAATTGTTATGTGTATTCTTTTGAAAGCACATTTTTTGTAATTTTTTAATAGTTCGTTTGTATTTTGTAAATATTTTACGAATACTGTTTTTTAAATGGAATGAGGGGAATTAATATTTTTTAGCACTGACATTGAAATTTATGGTTTTTTTCTTTTGAATTTCATCTAAAGCTTTCTTGCGTTGTGTCATCATAAGAAAAAGAAATATTCATCTGAATCTTAGATTCGAAAGCTGGTCTGAAGGAGTTATCTTCTGTTCGACAAACAATTATTAACGACAACTTATTTAATGTATGTTTTTATTGATCTCGTATGTACATTAAACACACAAGCCGCCCGGCAAGATAGACAAATGAAAATAATTCCCGACGGCGAAAATCTTCGCCAATACTGGCCCGTCAATTTTTTCCTCCTATGTGAGGTTATTAGTGTTAATAGCAGAGCCTTTTGTAAACCTTATACATACATAGTATCGCAATGAATGGTGACGGATTAGTCAGAGAATACAAGATTCAAGAACATCCTCGACGACAAAGAGATTGCATGATCGGCAAAACAAACGCCTATCTTGAGTATAAACTAATATTGAAAGTCTCATCTTTCCAAACATCAACATCTTGATTATAATAATTGTTTCTTTATTTATTTGTATTAATTAGAGACACAAAGTTATGAATACAAGATAAAGTTGAGAAACACTAAAATCAAGAAACTTACTTGACTGTCTAAAGAGCATTCAAATCCACCGTACACATCTGCGGGTTTAATGCTGCCGTGGCAGGACGCTTAAGGATTGTATGCAGAGTGTCCGTACTTTGAAAGAACCAAGAAATTGTTTTAAGGACAAATTGTCTTAGTCGGTATTGAGATCAAGCATTATCGCTAAGAAAGGGCGGTTTCACAAAAATAAGGAAAATACAAGATCAAGTAACTAGAGATTATACACATCACATATAAAAATAATAAGTCTTTAAAAAATGAGACGAATGGAATGATTCATGTAATAAGAATTCTAGAATTTTTAATTTCTCAATAAACTAACTAGCTATCAACTGTAACAAAGTGATTTAATTTCTGCATTTTTGCATATTTCTACAACAATGTTAGTTGCAACAACGATATTGAAATCTGCAACAATATTGGTTTATATATTTATTTCCATGGCTTTGAGTCCCTGGGGCTCTAGGAATAATAGTCCGCAGAAAGGTTATTAAAACGGCGGCCTTTCTGTGACATATTTGATAGCTTAAGTCACTCGGATGTCCATTCACAAACTTTTTTTTCATGGAATTTCACTAAAGATACCGATAATGCCTTTTCAATTATTTCCAATTCGTCAACGTAAGTTTTTAAGTAATCGAAAGAAGACAGTGTTATCCAAGGTGAAGACATTTTGCAGTCTCTCCTCTGTCTACCTCTGTCCAAGCAGATCCAAAGGCCCTTATCAAAACGAACTTACAGATTATAAATAGTGTAAAAGAAAACACTATTTAGTCATTTGGTAGCACTTATGAATGACATGCTTTAAAGTAGAAAAGTGTCCCTTCATCTCACAAATGACTTACTGATAGTCACAGGCACCTTTGGGCAACTGTCTAAATCACCGGAACATGCTACAATAGTAATTGTGAAGCCAAATCTTCCTAATTTGTTGTTTTCGCCAAACAAATCCATCATACTTCAAATTGTTCAAACCATACCTGAACATTATTTGAGTTCACAAATAAACTCTCAAACACTTTCTTCATGAGAATCAAGTTATCTGGCGTGTCCTTGAAAGCCACTCGGCCTGCAACACGAAAAAAGTATCAATATTGTCGTGCCCCCTTTTGTGTACCTGCACAAGTAAGGAAATGTGTACATATATCTTTAGAACCTTGGTAATACATTGCTCCAAACTATTTGCCTTCCAAAAATAAAAGGCCATTGCATGCAGTTGCAGAATTTAAATGATTTTAAAACATTTTTTTCTGAGGATGTACTTAGTGTTCTGCAGATATGCAGGCTATCCAATTCTGATCCTTTTTCAACCTCCCCCCTGAAAATCACCACAAGATATAAATACCTAAAAAAAATTATTCTCAAATTTAACGCCAAAATATCGGCCTTAAACTGCAGGTTGCTGCATAAATAAGACTCCTACGGATCTATAAGAGTTTTCCCACGGAATGTAACAAAAGCAATCAACATTTACCAAACAAGGCCGTTCAATGTCAACAGAAATATAAATAATTCAACCAGCGAACTCCTAAAATTTGTTTATATTTCCATGCTCCTTGTTTTGCTTCATCGATTTATTGTTTGCATGTATCAATAAAATATCCCTTCTTCTTTTTAACTACAGAAAAAGTTAAAAGTCACGTAGTTTTCGTCACTTTTCTCCAACTTAAGTTGAACTCAGTTAGATTCGTATTCCATTATTTCATTTTAAGTTCATTGTTCAACCCCTAGGCTATTTGAAAACAAGTTTCTTTTCTTCTGTTATACTCAATTGGCAGCAATTAAATTTTTTTCTTTCGCTATCAAAATTTAATTAAATAAATTCTATGTCACATCACTATCTAACCTTTTCATGGTAAACTTTTGAGTGTGCCTTTTGCACGTAAAGCAGCGTGATCTATTTTTATACATTGATTCAACTTGCAAAAGCCTCAATTTATGTTCTAATTTCAAGTATTCCTTGGAGCAATCAAATTGAGGGTAAACACCGCGTGCAGAACCTTTTTGAAGTGCACTTATACAGCAAATACAAAAATACTCACGCACATTTTATTTATTTTGATGTCCAATACTTTTTTTCCATTCTGCACACCATACAACCTTATCGTCGATTGTATTCGATACACTTTTAATTACACTGTACACAAAAAGACGGAGGTTATTTATTAAAGGGGAAATATTTATAAATAAGTTTGTTCGAAAATATTCTTTTGAAGTTTTTGAGTATAAGAATGGGGTTAGAATCGTTCTGTTCAAAGATGTTCTGAATGAAACCTAGGTTTATTCCGGAGTTAAGTTTCATATATGGGATGGTTTAGTTGCAGCATTTGTATACATTAATTTAATAGCGTGTATGCCGGAAACAAAATTCTGTCCTGGTCTTACAATTAACTTCAAATGGAACATTTATCCTAGAATCTGTAATTCTACAACGCACGTCTGTCAAGAACTTGTAATTAAGGTTTTAAAAATATCAAAATTTGTAAATGAAATGGCCATTATTGGAAGACATGCTAAGTGAACTCGAACAAATCTATAGAAAGTTTGCCAGAACAGCGTACAGCGTACAGACGGACTGTAAAAGAAGTGACAAGATGTTATAAGTGAATCTCAATCACCGCATATTACGAGTACAACACACTCTCCCAGACACCTCAATACAACTTTCCACAACTGTTGCGTCCATTTAAATGCATTCCCTATAAATAGGGAGTTTTATTCACGTTTGCGTGAGATATATAACAGCTGTTCGATTTGGGTCTCCACTTCCAAGAATATTCAACAATTATATTATTGACAATTTGAGAATTCTTTACATATTAAAGTCAACGACTTATGAAATTTCTTATTCAGTATTTGATTTAAATTGATATATGTAGTCAGGTTTCCACCGAAAAAGTCAAAATTTCAAAAACCCAAACCAAGAAGTCCCCAAGTTACAAGACTAAATGAACACATATCCGCATCGTCAAACTTCCTAGAGACCGTCAAATCACAACCAAACTGACTGGTAAACTTTAATTCAATTTGGTTACATACTCAAGAATGTTTATGCACAATTCATGTGCAAAGAAACAGTTTCATGAACTTAACTGCGTTTGAAAATATTTTGAAAATATTTACCAAGAGTCGGCAGCATGAATCAGTTTATTTTTTTTTTCCTTTTATTGACAATAGATTAAAATTCAATTCTTTGCTTTAGCAGTCGTCTTTGATAATGATGCTGCACGCAGCATTATATTCAGTGTTCGTTGAAATCTCTGCGATAAAGCATCTCCATGTGAAGGTTTTCGTGTTCAAAATGAGTGTCGACGCAGTGCGCGCCGTATCGTTTGATTTGGTTGATGAGTTGATAAGAATAAATTCTAAAAATATACACAAAAATGCAATATCAACGTTCGGAGATGAATTTTATTCATTTGGTAAGATCTTAGATAAATAATATTTCAAATATTTCCTTGTGGAAAATGTGCGTTATTTTTGAATGTATTGAGAATGACTTCCTTCGGTTGACATTCCTTCACATACAGCGGTCAACATGACAAATTTGTAAACCTTACAAGCAGTTCACTGATTCAAATGATTTCATGCGATTCGTTGAACAATGTCTCTGAAACTATGACGTGATATTGATTTGTTACTCTTTGTGACTGGTCACTTGGAAATCGATTAATTAATTTATTAATACCATCATAAAGGGGCCCCTCATGGATTGTTTATCAAAATCGATTTTAAAGTTTCTTCAAAACTTGCGCATAATTTATTGCTTTTCAATTATTAAAATGTATTTACTTCGATACGTCTCAATAAAGATTGTGAGAAAATCTTCGTGGTAAGGTGTGTTTCTAAGGAAAGACACATTTCTGAACTAATTTAACAAGTAGATGACATATTAGCTGACACATTTATTTCCACCGTTTAACGACTAAAAGTTTGATCTAAGTATTTTAGGAAACAATCACCGCTATAGAGCAAACCAAACTCAATGTAATCAGATTTAGATCAAATATGATCCGTTCACGACACTGAATGAATCTTGTTTTTTAAGAATATTCCAATTTTATTAATTTAAATACAAATATGACTCGAAGTTACTACCACGCCACGGAAACTCTCAAGTACATCTGTCCTCATAACCCCAACAAATCCGTATCAAAGTTTCTTATATCTTTCACAATCGTCATCTTTTTATGATTTATAAAGAGATTCTAAAGTTCAAAACCAAAAACAGGTACATTAAACCAGTTTTAAGCAAAGTTTAATCGTGTATGACACGCATAGATATCACATATTAAGTCACTCATCTTAATTCTCGCACAGATCTTCAAAATCATGCAAAATTAGCACACAACGTAATCAGCATTTTATGTTAAGAATCTTATATCATAAGTGGTCTAGTTGATATTTGTAGAAATGTGCGATATTTGGTAAGGTATGCTAATGTTATTCGATTAGCGGGTTATAATGGAATGAATCAAGTGTAAACTTTCAAATTAGACGAACAAATATGGAAGAAAGGCAAACCATCTGAACAGGGCGAGGGTTTTGCGCCTGTGTGCATTAAATGACTTCATTCGTCATGGGAATTTGTCAAAAATCTTACAAACTTGCTTGCGCCGAAGCTATTTGCCTATTCAATAAATTATTTATTATTTATTTTATTTAATAAAACATATTAAAGCATTTAAGAAATTGTTAGAAAAGCGTGTTAAAACTATTCAACTCATTTGAATTGTTTTTCTTTTTTTACAATCCTTAGTCCATTCCTGTGAATAAATTTACTCAAAACCTTACAGTCAGTTCCTTATTCTTGAAGAAAACTTCGTGAAAACTTTTGGAACAGTTTCGAATAAATTGTTGACTTCCAGGTATTGAGAGTACGAAAACAAACATGGCGTTCAATTAATGGTAGATGGGAACAAATGTGCAAAGATATGAAACTAAATGCCTCCAGGGTGGATACTCCTTCTCTCACCTTTCACTTTTGTTGCAATATCTTCATAAACTCGAATTGTCTAGACAACTTATTTGCACAGACTGAGATCGGTTAAGTGTCCTCAAAGCCGGGTAGCAACAGCAAGAGCAACAAAACGAGTCAAACGAAACCAACTGAATTCTCTTGGGCAGCAATGACTGAAGTAAACTTTTTGTGATTTCTTTAATTGCATGCGTCCCAACTCGAAAAAGGTGGTGCCGTGAAAAAATGGGCATTTTTCCATCCAAGAATTGAACCTAGATCTTCGGCGTGTGAGTCGATGTACTTACCAACTACACTACGGCGAGTATTTCTTAACACTAAAAATTATCAAGTTCGATGGAAAACTCTTTAACATTATTTGAAAATGTTCGAACTTTTTGTTTTCATTGAATTTTGATTCTCGCTTCTTCTTCTTTAAGATATGACAAATGTTTCTGCTAATGCTGTTTCAATAGTTGATCAGAAGGCCCAGAAATGTTTCAGATTATAGACCGAATATAGCATAAAATTGTCATACAATATATTAAAAAAAACTAGATGAAGACAATTTTAATGCTTAGACTTAATTTTAAGTATTTTTTATCTTTGTATTTTAGCTGCCTTTGTATATATATTTATTCTATTTAATTTATAATTTTAAACAAATCTATTTTCTCAAAATATTGTTTCTTCATACTTTAAATCTCGTTTTGCATGTCTTCTATTCGATTCTATTTATAACCTTTCTAAACCTTCTTTCTCTCTCTCGCTCACAATATAAGTGATTTAAGTGATTTAGTACAGAATATAATTAAAATTTGAATTTTTTTTCTTTATGTCCTTACAGACACCGACAATGACAAATTGTCCGGTCTACCACATTCGACAACTGGTTCACTAAGCTCAATCATCACGACGTCAATAGCATCATCGGAACCTGATCCAGGATCGGATAGGGGCGGTGCAGGTTGTGGCAATGATGGTGGTGGTAGCAGTGCCGGTGTACCAGGTAGCGCAGATGAGAAATTAGCCTTAAATCATCCAGGCTACAAGCAAGAGAAATGGACAACAATATTGGTGCAGGTGTCGATACCATTCTTTTTAGCTGGTATCGGCACCATCGGTGCCGGCATCATCCTGGGCAGAGTTCAGGTTAGTATAGTTGCAAATTCATCCACGAGAACGAAATCAAAAATCATCAACATGTGTTCACACTAAAGATTCTAAACAATAAATATATTCCGACGCGTGTATCAGTCCTCAGACCGGCTCCCACTGAATTGCGGCGCTTTGACGCGAGTTTAACAAGTTTTGTTGTTGTTTTTTTGTTCGTTTTTGGTTTTGTTTCGGTGAAGTGTTTTTATCTTAAAGACGACGTCTGGCCAATACGAATCCACTGAAAGTCTAATCAATTTTCTATTAAAATGATTATCATTCATTTTTGAGGGGAGCGATTGGTATCACAATTAGCGTGTTAATAAACTTCTTGTTTTGAACTTCGAAATGCTGTTAGGGGGATTAATCGACTTTCTGTTGCTTAGAGACATGCAGTCAAGCGGTACTGAGAGATTCTTTGTTGCTATGTGAAATGGAATCTGAAACAGAATGTCATTTGGTTCAGCGATGATCAGTCATGAGAACGACTTTCACTGATTAGTATGCAAGAAACTTTTTACCAAAGGTCAATTTGTCGCTTACCGCTAACGCAATGACTGCGTGCATGAGCACACTGCACAGGTATAAATAATTTATTGAATCTCATGGCAAATTGAATTCTTTAAAGTGCTACCAAGACTTTTATGAAATCGACTAAATCGAAACGAAATCATTTAAGAATGCAAGAATAGTGGACAGAGACACAATCAGTTTCCATTAAGAGTGAGATAAAAATGAACAAGCTTCAACTTTACGACATTTTTATTTTGTTTAAATGATGAGGTCAAGCTTATATCAAGATACATATTTATGATCAAATTTCTGGATTAAGGACAAAGTTGATTTTGGTGACAGCGGCAGTGACCTTATGTCCTCATTCAAAAATAAATCACGGTCAATGAATCGAATTGAAAAGTTGAAGATATTGAAAAATGAAATGAATTGTACTTTAGCCGTAAGTAAGTATATCAACAGATTTTTGAAATGGTTCACTTTCGTTTCCACACACACTACTCATTAATGATGCAAATGTTGATAGTGTTTTTTTTTTTTAATATTTGGTCTCAAATCAATAGTTTAGCCATTTATTAAAAGCTAATCGTAGCATTCTTGTGTAGCTATTTATTAGTTTATTTTGGTCTTCATTTGGTCGCCGTGGCTTAGTGGATAGGCTATTCACACGCCAAGGTTTTACGTTCGATTCCCGGACGGAAAACCAAGAACTTTTTCACGACACCACCTCTTTCGAGTTGGTGACAACACTCAAAGAGCACTATTAGTCCACGAAAGGCTTCTCTAATCTCGCCGTTGGGAGTCGGTAAGAACCTGTAGGTCCCTTCTACTCGGGAGAGAACAGTAGCACGCACAACTAGGCTGGGCCCTGATCCCTTGGCACTCAATTTATTATTATTTAGGTCTAAATAAAATGTAACATTATTTGCAAAGCTAACGCAAATTTGGCATTAGCATTATCATTCTAGAAATCGTGCAACATGCCAATAAAAATATGTTATTCTAATATTCTGTATATAATAGAACTTTAACAAAAAGGAAGAAATCGTTCTCCTTCCAATTAAGTATAGCTTTTAAAGTGCCTGCCTGCTTAAGTGATACCCAACGATTATGCGAGCTCTTCTTGTGTTAAGCAACAATCTTCATAGAGTAAAGCGTCCAGTTCTTCATCTACGAACTTTTTTGACTGTCTTGGACGTTCATCGTTCTCCAAGTCACAATCACTACCTTTAAATCGTGCAAACCACTTTTGGCACGTTCGATTTGCTAGCGCATGTTCACCATAAACTGCCACCAAAATACGATGACTGCGGCAGTAATGAGGAAGAAATCCCCAGAAAAAACACTTTCTCAAAGTTCGACATATTTGAGGGAAAAAAATGATTGTTGTTTTTGCTTCAAATGAATGCCAAATATTGAAATGACGTACAATGACAGTAACTTTCCAACGAAATACGTACGATGACAATAGCTTTCCAATGAATTAATAAAAATGGAATAATACAAGTTACGCCATCTCTTAGCAAACCGCATGAAATAAGTTAAAGATGCAATAGTTAATCTAAATTTTGTGTATGAAAGAAACCTTACTTAATCTTAATTTTTCCGATTTTTAGAAAATATGCGTGAATGCCCAAAATAATAAACTTTATTTTTTCACTCAAGGGCACATTCGGGGTTGTCTTTTCTAAAAAAGCTCCAACCGAAATTCGGAGCTTACATCAAACCTCATTCTGAAAAAAAATCAAATAAAGTGCTTACACTAATAAAGTATTCAATATGAGTTTTGCTTTCATTTAAGGTCAAAATAATGTTAATTTAACCAGTTTTGCTAAAAACCGCCCGACAGTCGAGAATTTAAGAATGAACACACTTTATTCACAATGACTGATATGTGTATGGATCTTACATCACACTTAACTTTGATCTTTGATTCTAAATAATTCAAGAAAATGAATGCAAATGCCTAGGGCGATAAAGTGTTGAATTGATTTTAAGACTTTAAGAAGCTGAAATATATCAAATCTACTGTATTTAAATTTAGGATAGACCTGAATTTTAACCATTGCACTTAAAACACACATTTTCAGATCAACCCCAAGTGGTTATCTTAAATTATACCTTTCAATAATTTATGTATAAGTTCAATTAAATTATTAAGTCAATCGCATCGCCATAACTCGGTGACTCTTTCCTACAGAAGATTAAGTAAAACAAAGGGGATTCAGGAATGCTGCTAATTAATTGCGTCAAAATGGTGTAAAAGAATATCTTACCACAATTGCTTGTTCCTTATAAATAACAACACCTGTTAACATTAATTAATCCACTTACACGCGAACATTATTCACTTACGTGCTTCCCAAAGCTGCGGTAGACGATGTAAGACGTCAGACTTTTGTTATATCATGGTTATACACGAATTGTTGACGTTTTTTTAGCCCAGATATGTCGATGAACTTCTTTTCATAAATTAAAAATGTTTATGGCACGTGATAAGTGGCGTGAAAGGCCTTCAAAACTGCACGTATTGATTATCTGTTAAATTAATTTTTATTGATAACCGTTGTTAAAAGGCTTTCTAGCTTGGTTTACTTAAGTGATTATTGTTTACGATTGAAAATCAATCAGGATTCGTGAAATTATTGTGAGGCGCTACTACTTGTTTTTTGATTGAGATTGTAGGTAATTTTATATCTTGATGTTTACTGTTACCTGGAAACAATTAAAAAATTGTTCAAAATAATCACTTTCAAGCTAGTGTTGTCGCATTAAATTGAGTATACCTGTGTGATAGGGTACATACATGTAAAATATATAAGTCACGCTAACTAGATCGAAGCGATTTGATTTTGCTCATCTTGATCCTATAGGCGGTGATATACGAACAACTTCTAGCTGGAAATTTTTTGCCCGTTTGCTCGATATGACCAAGCAAGGCTGGTCGATGTATTCGAAGGCTTTTATATTAAACAAAAAAAATAACTACACAGACCCAAATGATTAAGATGTTGGATGCTGTCAGAGTTTCAAAACTGTTAAAAACTTTGAAAACTAGGATGGAAACTCACAAATCCGAAAACCTTGTCCTACGCTACTTGGCTGTTTTTATTCAGGCTATGTGAGGATTGTGCGATCAGTGACAAATAACCTTATTTGAAATTCGGTAAATTTATTATCAATCTTTGGAGGATTTCGTTCAAGGTCAAAAAAATGTTTCGCCAAGAGCCCGATATATGGAAATAGAACAAGCTCTAAATATGAGAGTGTAAATATCAATAATCGAAAGCTCCTTAAGCCTTCTTTTGTGTGAAATAGAATCAAAGTCATATTTAAACCGTCTCGTAGCCCATCAAAACTGACAAAACTTTCACTGAATAGGAAATAAAATTTCTTTTCAATAATCACACAAATTCTCAACTCTCATTCACAGATGTGGAAGGTGTTCAAATCAGTGTCGCAGCTGTTTATTCTGGTTCCCGCGCTCCTCGGCTTAAAGGGTAATCTAGACATGTGCCTAGCTTCCCGTCTCTCTACCCAAGCGAACCTCGGCAACATGTCATCGCGAAAAGAAATAATCAAAATGGTTGCTGGCAATATAGCTTTAGTTCAAGTGCAGGCAATAGTTGCGTCCTTTCTAGTGTCGATGTTTGCCATCGCTGTTGGTGCTGCTATGGATGGAAAATTCAACTACGAACATACAATGCTTCTGATAGCTGCGAGTATGTTCACTGCAACATCTTCATGCTTTGTTTTAGGTAAGTTATGTCCTCCTTACACCGACTGTCACCCTCTAACCTTCTTTCCACCGTTTAGACTTTGTATTAGTGGCTGTGGTATTATTATCTCAAAAGTATCGATTAAATCCTGACAACCTAGCAACCCCATTGGCAGCGTCAATTGGCGATGTAGTTTCAATTAGTGTACTTTCCTTCATAGCATCAATTCTCTTTGAAAACCTAGGTAAGTGCTTCAAATCGGTCAAACTGTTGCAAACAAATTGCTAACGGGTTTCTTTATTGTTTTCCTTTCGCAGAAACCCACCTATGGATTACTTTTGTAGTGATTGCGATTTACCTTTGTCTTCTGCCAATCTGGGTAATCATTGTGTTCAAGAACAAGTACACCCGACCTGTTCTAACAAACGGCTGGATCCCGGTGCTGTCGGCGCTGTGTATAAGTGGGTAAGTAGCGAGACGGATCTCTAAAAATAAGCACTGATTTTGGCACTTCTGTGCTGGAGTTGAATGTTTGAAGAAGTTTTCGCCGGAATCCCATCAGAATTCATCCACTATGAATGATGGTTAAATATGCAAACTCATGGCCCGTAGAATGAGCATCAGATTTGTTGTACCCCTGTCAAGGTTAGGCTCCGGACAGACAAATGAGTCCCAATGAATGATTGCTGGATTGAAGTATTAGCACGGACATGCGGCGAAGTCAAACACACGCGGCATCCGGTTGTTTGAAATTGCTTAGGAGTGTTCTTAAATTATTCAAAATTAACTCTTGTGTTGCAAAACACATCACGGGCTCTCCAGTCTGGATGTATAAATAGAACTCACAGATGTATTATATTTTTAAAAGTGACGTCGACATAACGAGGCGAATAAATATTAGTTAACAGCAATGTAGCGATTGCTTGGTAAGAACAAATTTGAAGTGTGTTTGCTTAGCTTCAGGCTTAGGTTTCATTTTTTTTTTCTAATCATGAGTTTAGGGGTGAAAAAATAGAATATTATTTTGGCGGCGTCTGTCAGACCTGTGCTTCGTTATGTGGGACATTCTGTTCGGTTAATTAAACCTGGTTTTAAATCAACAAACCTTTTGTAGTTAGCATGTACTTAAGCACTCGTGGTATCTGCTGGTACAATGACACAAGCGACTCCAAATGAAATACTCATCCGACAGGAGTTGTATGGTCCATGCGCTCTAAATGAGTTAATCCTCTTAAGCGTTGGATCGGAGAATGCCTGTTTAGACGCAAGCCGTCGGGCCGCAGATTTTTGAGTTGTTTTTGAATTAATTTGTATCCAGATTTTTGAGTTGAAATTTTGTACTTTTGAAACAATTCAGAATATAGATTTTTCAGGATCCATTCACTCATACTTTTAATTTAAGAAATATTTCGGTCACGGATAAATTTCAAAATTTCTATCTTTTCCTGTAAAGTACATTTTTCATAAATTAAGCTTTTTGAATTTTGACGTTGTTAGCATTAAAAATTTACATAGTCGCTGCTATATTTACCCCGACCTTTTGATTTAGGTCTTTCCTCAAGTCTTGAGGATTTTTGCCCCAACTAGAAGCTTCATTTGATCGTATGAGTCGTTGGCGTGCCAGAATTTTGATTTTTCGAATTCCTTTAATTTTCAAGGGTACTTAGCATCTTAACATTATTCTAATTGTTTCTGCTCAGTATTCATCTTATTATTTCCCCATATTTACAATCACATAAGATCGATCCTCGATTTTTTCGAATCAAAAGTCTCAACTCAAGTTTCGCGGCTGGCCTTGTTAGAGCGGTGCTTTTCAGCTTATGTGACCAAACAAAATATTTGTCAATAGGACAACAACATCATAAATTTTTCAAAGATGTGCCTTCTTTGAGGCAAAGAATCCTTTCATGTCAAAACTTCTTCTCGTCCAGCTATTGAAGCAAAAATTTCCATTTTTGATAACATTTCCTTCCACATCTTACTAACTTATCCGATTCTTTTTATTTTCCAGATTTGGCGGTCTAGTTCTGGATGCATCTGTGGATGTCTTTAATGGTTTCGTTGTGTTTCAGCCGATCATTAACGGCATCGGCGGCAATCTGGTGTCAGTGCAAGCAAGTAAAATATCGACGATGCTTCATCAGAGCTCAATTATTGGCATCATCCCACCCCACGCCAAGATATTTGAATGGCCATGGAAAGCGCTTTTCAAAGGAGGTTAGTCCCCCATCTCGATCACTCACCCACTAGACATAAATCCTAACGTTATTTTCTTATGTTCAGTGCCGTATGCAAAATCAGCGAGAATCCTCATCCTATTGTCGATTCCTGGTCAAGTGTGTTTCATCTTTGCGGCCGATTACATTCACATGTCCGAAACAACGATAAGCTTTGTCTTCGTTCTGGCGTACCTCAGTGCGAGTTTAATACAGGTGAGGGAATCGAAGCCGCCCGTTCTCCAACTGAAGTCTGACTTAAGTTTGCTCTCATCCCTTTTGTTTTAGGTGATGCTCCTCTTGTATTTGGCGCACATCATCATCCACGCCATGTGGAAGTGGAAGATCGATCCGGACAACTCCGCCATTCCATACTTAACATCGCTTGGCGATCTGTTCGGATCCACACTGCTAGCGTTGGCATTCTTGTTCTTAGTGTCAGTGGGTAAGGAGTACGGTGTGAACACGGATATCATTGAAGCACCCAACTAAACAAAACAAACACAAACACCCTCCATAACACACTAAGGGATCTCTACATTCACCTTTGTCCTCATCGTCTTCTCCTCATGATCAGTACCTAAAGTAACCAAATGAAAGAAATTTAAAATAAATAATATAAAATCTAGTTTATAAAGAAAAGTTTACAAGTTGTTCAGAGAGATTCTATCTACAATAAGAAAAACAAAACAAAACAAACCATACGCTAAATAAATTAATTTAAAGAATATTGTAAGTGTAAAGTGAGATTGTAGCTAGTGCAAGATGCGATGAAAAAAAAGAAACAAACGCTGTAGAGCGAAACAGACGAAAATAGGCAAAAGTAAAAGAATTTACGAATGAGAAACAGGAGCGTGTGTGTTTTTTTGTTAACATATGCATGATGCAGAGAGTATTCTTGAGAACAATAATTTAGAACATTCAATTAGACTTGAAATGGGACAGTGCCTGTCACTGTCCTAGACTTTAGTTTTTAACGATCTAATCCTAATGAAATGAAAATGTATTTTTGCAATGAAACGAACGAAAGAGAGAAAGAGAACGCGACCCCGAAGTCCTTCGAAGCGACTTCCTTTTCGATTACAGGAATACTAAACAAACAAAAAACAAAGAACTTTATAAATATTTTGTTTTCATTTTATGTTGCTTGTACATTTACGAATTAGTTGTGCTTTAGTTAAGGGCAACCTGAGGCAATAATTTATTTAAATGTTCTTACTTTAAGAATTGTTTATCCTTGGAACAAACAATTGATGTCCGTTATTTTTCTTTGTATACACGCAGCGCATTGAATTTTGATTTTAATGTCAAGCAGTCGGCGACGACCAGTAGGGAATCCTTAAAACAATTGCAAATAGTATTATTATAATTATTAATTGATTGGGTTTGATTTTTACAAGCCGGTTATAGTTAGATTTTTATTTTTTAAATTTTTATTTTGCCCCAAGGCAACTTGCTTTTTGCATTTTGTGTTGAGCTGCTTTAGGTTTAAGAGAACATGAATACGAAGTGTAAATTAAAGAATGATTGTAAATAGATTTATATACCTAATAACCATGCAATAGTCCTACATAAGTTTATGTACTTTTCCCATTTGCCCCCAGTCCCCCATCCCCAACACATCCTTCCCCCCTTCCAACTCCATTGCATGTTTTTGCGAGCAGAAAGCGCATGTGAGAAAGCGAGAGAACTGTTTGTTCACTAAAACGTTGTATTTTTGTTTTACTCTTATTTTGTATATTTTATTTCTTAAGCATGTTTTTAAGACAAAATAACAAAAGAAAAACGCATTAGGACAAATAAAACAAATTAAACAACAACCACAAAGAAAAAAAGAATAACATTATAATATTATGTAAGTGATTTGAAGGACTTGTGATTGATATTAATTATGTTATTGTTAATAAACAGACAACAAAATGAAAAATAATTTATAAAACCGACCAAGTTTGATTTGATTTTCTACTTTTGCAGAGCCAGGGCAGTATCTAATAGAAAAGGATTTAACAGAGTTTACCGTCTGGGATTTCTTTGATACAGTTTTAGCACGGAAAAGTGTTTTAGCTTGAGTGGAAAAGGGGGAAAAGTGCGAGAAGGGGATTCGATGCTGTTTTGAAGGTAAAGATGTCATCTGTAAAATGCTGAAAGGATGTGCGGCTTGTATTTTCTTTAAAGTGTCTCTACAATTTGTGGTCATTTTGATTTTTGTTCAAAAATATAATTTGCATCATAAAGAAAGGATTTCGTACTTTTTGTTTTAAGGTGAGAAAAATAAAATAAAAATTGTAGATGACCTCAGACTACTGTTTATAGATGTGTTCCAGTACTTTCTGTACCAAATTCTGAAGTTTGTCGTTTGTAAAAGGCAAAGCACATTTTCTCGGTATACTAGAACAGACTTTGGGTTGGTTTTTGTTGTTTTGCACTGTTTTTTCAAGTATAGAAACACAAACACGCCTAATATTACATGTTAATAAGTGCATACTCAATGTTGTGAGGTACTGCACCTCTTGGACCAAATTTTGTTTGAATATTATAAACTCACTTAATAATAATAATAACAAAATTGATAAGATCTGTTATTACGGAGGTGTCTGGTAAGACTTGGTTTTTTTGTAATGTGACACTTCTTTAAAATAGCAGTGTTGACGCAATACGGAGGTTGGGTAAATCGCTACATTCATTTAAAATCACCCATGTGAGCAACAGATCAGAAATTTACCTCAACAATAAATGTATCAAAACATTAACAACAAAATCGTTGATAATCTTGACGTTAAAAACGGTGATATAATAAAAATTTCTAATTTCGACGTAAAAAACGGTGACATAATAAAAATTTCTATTAAAGATTAAGGAATGATCTTAATGATTGCTAACTAAATTTATATAAGTTAGGATAACGTTCGTCTATAGAAACTACCAAGAGGGAAAATACAGGACTAGCTTAAGAACACTACGAGCCAATTCGGAAACGCAAGCTTTGCGCAAATTTTGCCCAGCATGTCATTCGGCAAGGTATATACGACAAGGCAAACAATTCTAAAACGACGTAGGGCGAATATTTTTTGCAAATATATGCACAATTACGCAAATCGCTGATTTAGCGCTATCGACGTCGTTTGATTTTGAAATAATGTGCGATGAAGAAGAAAGGTAAATAGTTAGAATAAAGAAAATAGTTATTATATTGACACATTTATTAATTTTTGGTAATTTAAGAGCTAGGTCTTGGACGCATCAGGACCTAAATGTTTCAATTGCTTTGTTGCTCTTTGTTTGCGATATTTTGCAAAATTTGCGTTTCCGAACAGACCCTGTATTTGCAAAGCTGAATGAATTTAACAGATTTAATGTCAATTACTACTCTGACGACGAGAGGAATGTTTTCTAGTTCTTCTTTCGAACATAAAGCCATATGGAATTACGGTGCATATCTATTTTTGTATATGCGATTCTTACCGAAGGTGCATACATATGTATACATTGTAGGGTCCAAAATGTTATACTACACTTTAGACGCAAGATTATACAGCAAGCTTTTTAATCCTGTTCCGTGTTGGGCGCCAGAAAACTAAGACAAACACATTGAATTACTTTTGAAATGTTTAATTTTATTAAAGTAGGTCTCCACAGCCTATTCGTATATTCATTCAACTTAATCAACTTAAATAAAGTACATATTGGCTATTATTACCTATGACTTATTGCCATTTTCCGGTTAGTTTAAAGAATAAGTCAAAAAGCGTAGAATTTTGAAAAGTTTGAAAAACTAAATGATTTCCAGTGCTCTTCGGTCGATCAAATTTCCAAGTTTTGTAGAGAACGAAGCAAATATTAATCAGAATCAAAATCCGGCCTATATGGATGCATTTAACATTTCTAAACCAAGCTCAATCAATTTGTTTTGGGTTTTCACAGATGTTCATTGCCTATAACTGTCAGAATGGAGGACCATTTTTCTTCTGTTAACCGATTTTATTCGCTCTTTATTGATTGCCTCATTCACACGATCGAGTTTCGGAACTTACCTAGGTGTTCATAATTGACAGAAACCGCGTACTTTGGTTTTAGTATGAACAAAGTACGAGCGTCCGGATTATTAAAATTTCGAATTCAGAAATTCTTGGTCTGAAGCGTTACTGGGACTGAATCAACATGCCTCCCCTACTGGCACAACCGCTCACCAACGGCCTTCATTTTTGCACACCAAGTTGCTTGATGTACCTCTCCACCTGTGTGCGCCATCTTAGACTAGGAGGTTTTCTGTTGCGTTGTCGCAATGCCTCGGACTTGAATACTTTTCGGGCTGGAGGTGAGTTTTTCATACGCTCTATAAGGCCTAGCTATCTTAGGCGTTGTTTCTTTAGACGCTTGATTAGAAGCATGCCGCCATAGAGCCTTTTGAGTTGTTTGTTGAGCATTCTCTTCTTAATGCCACTGCCACAAACAAGGCCAAAAATCACGCAAGGAATTTTTTTTGGTTCCTGTATTTTGCCAGCCTGTGTCCTTCGAGAGAGAGCTCTATTACTAGATTGCGTCGTAAGCTCAAACAACAGTAATCGCAAAAGTAATTCTACACTTGATTTCGGTTATATTATTATACTATAAAGAGAGAAGCGGAAGTCTTTGACTTGATGCTCATTCCGAGACTACAATATCGTGCGTCCTTTCTTCACCTAAATTAATTGTCACTAAATCAACACTAAGTTCTATATTCTTGTATTAGATCCTCTGCCGCTTACTTTGTTTTAAAAATTTAGTTCTTTGAGCCACATACCATGAGTGACAAAATACCATGTTTCAATACTAGGTGTCGTAATGTTGATAGTGGTTTGAATATAAAATATGATTGCGCCTGAAAGACTGCAATGATGTACGAAAGCAAATCTATACTGAAATGGTCGAATGCTGCAACAAAGTTATTAAAAATTAATTGACGCAAGTATCCAAATTTCTTGTATTTCATATTCTTTACTCCCCTCCTAATTACGCTAGTTGCGTGCGTCTCTCGTATTTTTGTAGTAATTAATTCCACCATATGGGTAATTTAAAAGTTAATTTTATACACGGGAAAGATTGGTCGACTTTTTCTCTTTTGAGATTGATTTTCATTTGACCTTGCTTCCACAAAATAAAATTCAGTTCAGAAATATAACAGGAATATATAGGAATAACAGATGTACATACTTTTCTTCACGAGTGACTGAGGTTATACAACACAACTAGGATAAGAGTACAATAAGGAAAGAATTCATTCCCTCTCTCATATCATGTACTCCCATAAACCACCTAAGACACAACAATCAACAAAACAACAATTTGAGCAATTTTTAAACAAAGGCATCGTTTTTTTTTATTTTGAAACAATACAAAATTACTACCAATATTTACTTCAGCTCCGTGAAACTTCTCTTCGCACTTTTTTTTTTTTTTCTTTTCTCCATTTCACATCATGGGTAACCGAAAATTACAGATTTTAGCCTTTTTCAATTTCCCTTTCATTTTTTTATTTTGCTTAACTTATTTAAGAAATGAAACATGACAGAAACAGACAAAACAAATTCAATTTAGAAATCTAGCTGCGGAGAGCTTATGCAAGTTTAAGGACAGGAGAGTTGTTCATTTATCGTTGGTGAAGAAGATTATGTAAACTTTGGTGTTGGCAGCTTGGCTGCCGAGCCCAAAGATCAAGTGGCGGCGTACTGTGTGCCTCGGCGGCAACAACTTAACTGCAACAGGTCGCTGGAGTTGGATCCTCACCAGAACGCTTTGTAATTGATAAGCGCGTGAACTCCTCAGCGGTGGTTGGATGGATGCCAACGGTGTTCAAGAGGGTCTTAATTGTAAGGCCCGACCTGCAAGGTGAAATAGAAAGTGATTTAGACTTGGGGACTATTTGGTTGACGAAGGTTGTCTTACTTTACTGCAGCTGCGAATCCCTGCATAACTTCACCGGCATGTGGTCCAACGTAGTGGAGCCCCAGAACCTTCTGGTCGCCATCTCTTTCGGCAACAGCCTTCAGATAGCAATACCTCACGCTCTTTTGTGGAATGAAGAACTCCGTTGGCTTGTAATATCCATGGTACACCTCGACATTGTCCTCGCCCAATTTGGCGATGGCGTTTTCCTCACTCAGACCCACGGAACTGTACTCGAGCGGCGAGAACACGGTCGTTGCAACGTTGTCGTAATCCATAATCTGTGAGCCACCGGCGAAGATACGACGGGACAGCAGGCGACCAGCGTGAATAGCCACAGGGGTCAATTCGGGTCTACCGTAAATTATGTCGCCGACAGCGAAAATATTCGGCACATTGGTTTCCTCCCTTTCGTTGACTAAGATTTTATCATTTTTGACCGCGACACCGACATTCTCCAGCTTCAAGTCACTGACCAGACCCTTACGTCCGATTGCAAATAGAACGGTGTCAAAAGTGTCGCTGCCTTCTTCGTTGGTTTCGGTATTCAGGTATTTAACAATTAAACGTCCATCGTTGCCTTTCTCCACAGACTTGGGGATTGTTGTGCGAAGGAATGGAATACTTCTCTCGGCCATTGCGTCTGCAACAATGTTGGCCATTTGCTGATCGAATCCACGCAAAATGATAGAACGAACCATGACAGTGACGTCGTATCCTAAGCCCTTAAGAAAGCCTGCACACTCTAAACTGATGTCTGTGGGGAGAGATTTTCGATTTAAGTATGCGATTGAATGAAGTAGTGTTTAGGGGAGACTTACATCCAGCACCAACAAGCAAAGTCTTTCCGGGCTCCTTGGACAGACTGAAAATGTCATCGCTGGTGATGCCATACTCTACGGCACCGGGAATATCTGGATAGCGGGGACGTCCGCCAACAGCAATCACCACATACTTGGTCTTCAACTCCTTTTCGGTTCCGTTCTTCATGCGGGCAATAACTGTGTTCTTGTCCTTGAATGATCCTAAGGCATTTATGTACTCTACTTTCCTAAGAAAAAAGGTGGTAAGCAAACCGCAAAACAACTTCTGTGCAGTGATGAGAACTTACTTGTCCCTCAAGTCGACTCTGGTCACCCAGTTCACTGACTTAATGTGATTTTGAACTGATTCCACGAGCTTTGGCCAGATGGGTTTCACCTCCTTAGCATTGGGTATATCCCAACCATATGAAACGGCTTCCTGAATGGACAGAAAGAATGCATTTAGCTGTATGCCAGACAGACAGTGAAGTTAGAGTTGACTTACGTGTATTCCCTCGCCCAAGAGCGCTGCTTGATGCATCAACTTTTTCGGAATGCACCCGACATTCACACAAGTACCACCGATGCCCCACTTTGTGCCCAACGTTGGTGTGGGTGTCACGTAATCCAATACAGCCACTTTGGCACCGTTTGCAACGGCATCTTTGGCGCATGCCAAGCCACCAGATCCCCCTCCAATTACGACCAGGTCATAATCATATTCGTCTGAAACGAGACAAAAAATCGAAATAGTTATTTGATTTGAGTTTTCCGAATTTCCGAACGACACCTATTTGTTCACTGATTTCTTCCTCTTCGGCCATATTTCATAAACTAGTATCAGATGACAGACGCAAGGGCTTGCTGAGGTACTTTCTATGCTTTATTTTGTCTTGCAGATGAGAAACATAAATTCCCATTGAAACTCAGTATCGGAGTAAAAGTTCACGACACAAGCACAGACACTTGTATTTTTGCACAACCACTCTGCAAGGAGCTGCCCTTGCATTTATAACATTAGACAAGGATCTATTGTTTCGTGTTGTGTACCGCAACCAGTTCACCTTGGCAACGAATGGGTCATCAACAATAACGTGGACGAGGTGTGTTAATTTCTAATTGCGACATTCATTCATCCACTTCAGTGTGGATATTTTGTAATTACAAATCCTGTTGCTAACTACTGGATGATGGAATTCAGATATACATATGTGTGTGGTTTTCTCTAATTGGAATTGAATGAATGCGTTGTCTTTTCGATTGAAGTTCGTTCTTATTGAGGGGCATTGCTCACAGTTTTGTGAGTCATTCACAAAAAAGTTCACCTAACAGAGAGGTTATGTGAACAGAGATGTCAAATTGTATGCATTGTGAGAGTTACATGACATAAGCAAACAGGATAAAAATATCTTCCAAAGTAAACAACGCTCAATAAGAGGCTTAGAGCCAGTACACTCCCAACCCTAATGATTGCTGTATTCATTAGTACACAGCAACATCATATAATTGAGTTGCATGATGAGTGGAGATAAAAATGAAAAAAAAAAAAAACAGCACAATAAAGCCATAACGGTTATAATGCCAGCAAGATATTGCTGTGCAACCCATTTCAACGGACAGTGGAGACGGGACAGCTGTAGCTGTAAGTGCAATAAGTATTGCCCCGCAAAGGGAATAGAATGTAAAAGCCTATCACGTTTCTTTGCCTGAAATGAGACGATGGAAATTAAATTTCGGGTTAATTAGAAAATGCTGTGTCAGTTTTTCTTATATTTATTCTTTACCAGCGGGAGGTAGAGCTTGGCAGCTTCTTCAACTTCCCCAGATTCCATAATTTGTTGTGTGGAGCAGCTCAAGTAGGGGGAACGGTCTCCGTTATTACTTGTAAGTTAAGGTTCACCCTTTACGTGTTTACTAGCTTTATAGGTTAGGTTAGGTTAAGGTTTCTTGGGAATAGGTTTAGTCGACCGGACCATTGGGTTGCAAGTCCTCATTAGCCGAGACAGACATGCTGTCCTTCTAGTAAAAGTACCTACAGCTGATGAGCAAATTTACCTTATCAACAGCTGTCGAGGAAATATTTGAAGGTTCCTGTGGAGACCTGCAACATGCTCAGAGCGTAAGATGTCACCAAAGCCTAGTGAGAGCATTAGTTGAGTAGGTGGAAGAGGCACCGATAGGTTTAAACAAAGGAGTTTAGTTAAGTTGGCAAGCGGAGGAATAAAGATTCAGTCCTGAAACGTGTAAATAAAATGTGTTTTATTATTGGGCGGGGTTACAACAGTTCCTAACGCCGGACAGGTCCAGAACAGATTGAGAGCGGTTTTTGCTTCTACCTCGCTTCTGCAAACATTTTTTAAGGGATGTCTAAACTGCTTCTGTGCTCGCCGTTTAGACAGTGTCTAGTGGAGAAGCGGGGTGTGCTCCAAACTTGATTAGCTTAGATTAACAGCTAAGATAACTCATGGCCAGAAACTTACTTATTCTGTCTGTTGTTGCACAAACGGTGTTAATTTTCAATTTGTCTGCTGTCTACTTTGGAACGACAAAAGATAGATGGCGCCGTGATAAGTGAAAAATCGGCATGAAAAAATCACAACATAGAACATCTTCAATCTCAACTGATAATTGGCGGACACAAGTGAAGGAGAATGACCACCACCATGGTGTGCGGAACTGAAGACAACTGGCAGTTTGTTGATTAAGGTAGAACTGTTGAACAACTCGATTGCTGAAGAAACTACAGTGACTGTTTCCAGAAACATAGCTCGCGTTGTGTGTACCATTGTTCCTACATGTCTGATGTACTCCGAGCAGCATTCGGGTTTGAAAATTCGAGATTGAGGACGGAGAAAACAATTGAAACTTCAGCATTATGTTTAAATAATGATCGCGGAGAAAAAACTGTGTTTCTGTTATAAACCGCAAAGAACCGGGGATTGTTTTCTCCATCAGTTACATTCGATAAAGAAGCCATTCCCTCAGGAATACAGGGGGCGTACAGCATACTTATTACTACGAACGGCGACTCTCCCGAACACGAAGTACGCGCTGGACGATGTCATTGAAAGAAAGATAGGGCTTTGATATTATAAAAGACCTGAAGCGAATGAGTCACTGAAAAAAATTGTCACTTTCGCTGGACAATGTCAGGACATCGAAAGAAAGATGAAGCTTTGATAGTACGAAAGACCTTAAGCGAAAGCGTCACTGCGGCAAAGGTTTACAACAAATGATAACAATATCTTCAGAATGGAAGAAACCATAAGCTCAGGATCAAACTATACATTCGTCATTAAGATAAGGCAAAGGGATGAAAATATTTCCCTGTCCGATTAACGACACTTGGGCTCGCTGACTATCAGATTTACAGTATCTTGAAGTTCTACGATTCGCTGAAGGCATTGATGGCTAATAAAACAATAAAATTGGTATTTCGACATAAGAATTAATACTTCAAATAACCACCCACGTGTACAGTGAACAAAGTCTTGATCACCGAAAGGTGCTAATGATAAAAAAATTTTAACAATACGAATACGAAACAAAAACATTGAACGTAATCACTCAAAACTACAACTCATCTGCTGCTTTGCAGCAAATATTGTACAATCGCGATTTTGTTTCTTTTCTCTGATACCGAGTACTCCAGCGGAAAAAAAATGTGTTTTTGATAAGAATGTGCGAAGTCAAAAGGGGTAAACATTTCGCATTATCTCCAAGTGCTTATAATAAACTATATAAATAAAGCGAACAACAAAAAACAATGTAAACTGCTTTCCCCTGCACACCCACACTCGCAGACATTCGTGCTTACGTATGCGCGCGAGTGTATTTTGCATTAATAATTAGTGACTCTATTGATAACTATCGTCTCTTCTGGCACGATTCCTATACATTATTCATCGTGGTATTTCAGTACATATGTACATGTGCTTGAGAATCTGGCCACGACGTGTACTTGTGTTAAATTAAATTAACAGGGGATGAGAGAAAATGAATTCCGATAGCGATAGAAAATGGAAAACAACTTTGTGCACACAGCACGGTTCCGATTTCGTTACGATTTGTTTTTGACATGAGCAAATGAACAACTTATGTCACTGGCTTCCAATTTGAATGAATTTGCAAGGGACAAACATTTCTCTGATCTATGAATGAAAGTCTACACTCATGTACGCTCAAGTGTAAAAGCATTGTAAGCAATCGAGCATGACTCCAAGGTGAAGTATCTGATGACCTTTCGCTGGGATTGTTTGTAGCGAAGTTTTGAAGCGTTTCATTTGTTGATTACATCACAGGTTGCAATTTTGTTCCACATTCCAGAAAGCTGTTCGCCTAAAGTGTTTATCCAGCGATAAACTTAAATTTGACGTGAACTTGAAATTGGGGTTTTTTTTGCACAATACATCTTGCGTGAAATGATTCATCTTTAGAACCGGATTTTCACAGAACTGACTTTCATCTGAGAAATCAATGTGTGTCCAGATGTTGGATATAAATTTATTCGCACTAGTCACTGTGAAAGTCTCGATGGGAATTGTATGCGCATGTTCTAGAAGATTGAAGCACAGTAGGCAGAATGTTTATGCTCGAATTGTGCGATTCTTGGATGCAGATTAAACACCTGGTGTTGTCTTCAAGAAGACATTGCAGATATGACATGTTCTTGGTAATAATTCGACAGAAGGGCTTATAAAACGTTTGAGATTTAGTTTAGTAAAAACAAACTGTGTGAGGATTTACGAATTGGGCGCTACTGCAGTCCACAAGACACCTAAAACTAGGTCCTTCGGCAACTATTCGTGTTGCGCTCACTATTTTTTTTTTTATCACAAGTAAAGGAGACCTTAAGCTTTCCGTAGTGTGTGAGTTGTCAGCAAATCAAAATACGAAACGTTCAATCCCGGAATCGAACCTGTGAACTTCAACGTATGAGTCGACACACGTACCTACTACGCCACAGCGGTGTGACGTTTTAATAATTAAGTGGCACTACAGAGCACAGGGGGCCGGGGTCTAGATACTTTAGCAACTACTCGTGACGTGGGTGTTACTGTTCTCTCACAAGCGTAGGGGACCTTTTTGCCGGCTCCGATTGAGATTTGGGAAGCTTTTGGTAAACAATTAGTGCTACACTTCGAGCAACTCGAAAGAGGTGGTGCCGTAAAAAGTTCGAGGTGTTCCGTCCAGGATATGTGTGAGTGACACCCATTTCAGTGATGACTTCTTCATTCGACGACAATTTAACAGCACAACAATTTCTTTAAGATTGGAAAGAAGTTGTTGCTGTGTGAACTAAGAATGGAGTACGCTGGAGGTTGAATTATTTTGTAGACAAATTTATTGGTTTTGCTATCGAAATTCGACAAGATACATTTTAAATTCTTTTGGTAAATGGACTTAGATCAATTCAGTTTTTAAAATCGAATATGGTATCAGTCGATGAATTGTTTGATATCAAAAGTCCTGCAGCGTTAGTAGACCGCACAAAATTCAATTCAGTTTGTTGAATTTTTGAAGAATATTTTACAAGATCGTCGTAGCTACATAGCAAGGCGTGGGAAAGTGTTTCTTTAAGACAATAGCAGTCATATGCAACGAACCGGTTTAACAATAATCACATCAAGTGGGTAATCTACTGTAACCCGTATGATGAGCCTGTTCTTGTTTATATTCCGTGATGGTGATGTCCCCATTAAAGTTGTTTTTGAAGAACGCGCTCTCCGCGAAAATAAGAAGCCAATATCTTAGCACTGTTTACATTCTTAGACGAACAGTGATGATCTTGTTAGCCAATGTGCGTTTTGTTTACATTCGGATATTGCTTTTTCTTTCAATTCGTTCACACAGGAGAGTAGGTACTTTATTCATTAGTTCATGTGTTTAGAATCATATTTTGTCAGCTAAAGAGCTTGTTACATTGCATTGGGTGATAGGATATTTTAAGAAAAAATCTTCCATGGCTAAAGAAAGTTCAGCAACCATTAATTAATAACATTTGTGACATAAATCTGCGAAACAAAACCATTAAGAAATTACAAAATCGCAAATAGAGCGTGGGCATAAATTAAGTCAACAACCTGGAAGATGAAAAATGTAAATAAACGTATCTGTTAATTAAGAAATGTGCATTCATGCATAAATAAAACAACACACTGACCGAGGGGACAGAAAGAAGAAAGAAGCCAAGGTCAAAAGCGTATTTTCGAAACAAATAAAAATCCCGTGTCGTTGAACCCTCTTCGTCAATCTCTTTTTTTTCTGGGTTAATGATCTCTTAAATAACATTCAAAATTTCACTTCTTCCGCGTGGAAGTGTATGAGAAGCACAGCCGCTAAGGTTTGCTCTGAAGATTGATAGCAGGCAATGTGCATCTTTAAGGACCAGAAAGTACACTTGTTATAATTTTGTTTGACTCTAAGACCAGAACAGTTGCTGATAAGATATTTTTCGTTTTCGTACTTCTTTCAAGACTCCGCACAAACAAAGTGAAGAGACGAGAAGACATCTAAAAGCAGAACTATGTGCGTCTTCAAACTGAGTAAACGAAACAGGTGTCTGAACTATTTTGTCATCTACTGTAGAAGTATTTCTCCGAAAAAAAAAGAACAAATTATAAAAGCCGTTACTAACCACCCTAATCAAAGGAGTACAATAAATCTAACAGACTCCACCGAGATTATCTGGAATGTAAATCAAAAAACGAGTTTTATGTTGTATAAGAGGATTTCCTCACATGAAAAATAATTGAATTACATTTCCCAGCACACACATTCCTGTCGGTAGCATAACACACAGGAGGCGGCTCTCCTAAGCACCAACAAAAAACATGCAACAAGCCGCAGATCATTAAAGTCGCCCTCCTCCCGTTCATTGTCCGTAATTCCATATGATATAGCAATAAAACGAAATGATTATTAAAACAAAAAAATCCGATTTTGGTGACGCTGTACGGTTTTTTTTTTCGGGTGAACTATTCCAATCCACAAGAGAAACACCAAATGAACACACCAACCGGCAAAATCTCACTTCCAGTTGTCAAAAAATTACACGGCATACGCAGCGCACCACACCAGCACAAAATACATGTTTACGTCAAACCGGGAAAAATAAATTATCGCAAGGAATTTGCCAGCTTTTACCACGAAACCCATCAAAAGTACAAAGAACCACGGCTGGAATGACCAACAGATTGGATTGTATTTAATTGGCACAAAACCGAGATCGCAGGGACAGTGGATTCGGCTCGGTCACAAGACAAAGTAAACTCTCATCAAGCAAAACGCATAAAACAAAATTACGTAAGGCCAAAGTACGACTGGCAAAGTTCTGGTACTTATTCGGAAACACTCGCAATTAACCAATTTGTTGTGAAATAGAAGTTCAGACGTGACAATTGCATTTCTAACGATTGAGTGTTTACAGTATACTTACTGCTCCTTGCAGCAGCTAGTGAATACTTTCTCGTGCATCTAACTGGCGTACTCCGAACAAGAGTCAGTGTAAACTTCTTGCTAAAGATTGTCAGAAACGACATTTCTCACAGGGCACTCGTCTATACAATCACACCACGAATCACGGAACACGAGATAAAACGAACTACAGAAAGGCAGCAGCGGGAAGATAAGCGGTAGCGTTAACAAGTCACCGTTCCTCTATTGGATTCTTCTAGAAAGAAAAAAAACTTCCACCGAGATTTTACAGCAATGAATTCAATTTTAATAACGGGTTGTAATCGCGGGCTCGGACTGGGTCTTGTGAAGACGTTTATCAATTTGCCAAAACCGCCGAAATATCTTTTTGCGACATGCCGAAACGTCGACCAGGCCGTGGTGAGTTCCTTTTTGCTTCTATTTTCGTTTCTCCCCTCGCTCTTGCATATTTCATTTCTTTTCACACTTTCCGCTTGCCGACCGCTCTACAACCGAGTGTGCGAAAATGTCGACAAGATGGATTATGAGAGTGCTGCACATTCCATGTGGACTTTTCGCACATATTTTACATGGTTTTTGAGGACGTTTTCTAACAAAAATTCAACTTACTGTTTATTGGTGCCATTTTAGATTGTTTGAGTAGAGATATTTTAACAATTCACGAACAAAAATTCTAATAAATATCACAAGAGTTCCGCAATAGACAGAAGTCGAACTTCAATAGTTGACTGGAAACTGATGAATGAATGTGAAGGAATTTATCCGCTCTTCATATATTCCAATTCGAATCGGCTCTATCGCACACTCTCTCATCTCTGGTGAATTTCCCCATTGTAGTGCTCTGAGGTGTTTTGTTGTTGGAGGTTCAATTTTAAGGTGGAAATGAATTGACATGATGACGTTGTGTTTTCTTTCTCTCTGTGCTGTGCTGGATTGCTAAGTCATGTTGATAAACGATGTCGTCATCAACAGGAATTGTAAAGTGTTGTGATGAGTCAGAGGGTGTTGAGAGAGTCTGCTAGTGTAGAGTTGTTCTAGAATGTTATTTACTAGAATTTTGAAATGTTTATGTGCACTTAGTGTGAGCATGTCGGAACTGGTTTGCGTCTATTGGAAACGAAGCTAGGAGAATCGCGGTAGAGGTTTATTAATTTTAGATTCCATTCGAGAGAGCGTTATCTCAAAGGGTGCTTGAACTTCAATAGGTAACACCCGCTTATCTTTTTAATAAAATTATGTTTGAACTGGTCTGCCTGGTAGCGATAGAGATTCCCTTTGATCTGTCCGTCATACCTGCAATGCATAAGTTTCCGGGAAATCCTAAAACTTTTATCTTTTCAGGAACTCAAAGAGATAGCATCGAAAAACTCCAATGTTCGCATTCTTGAAATTGGTAAGGTTCACAAACAAATTACAAAGCACCACCATTTCATTGATTCTCTCCACAAATGTGTAGATCTTAAGAACTTCGACTCGTACGACAAGTTGGTTGACGATGTCAGCAAGGTTGTCAACAATGATGGTCTCAATGTTCTCCTGAACAACGCTGGCATTTCTCCAAAATCAACGAGATTGAACTTCGTCAAGGCCGACTCAATGATCGAAACTCTTACCACCAACACCGTGGTGCCTGTGATGCTCACAAAAGTAAGGAAGGACTAAATCATTTTCACCCATAAATGCTTATACGTTATATCCCTACAGGCCTTCGCTCCATTGCTCAAAAAAGCATCCGAAGCCAATCAGTCCCTGCCCATGGGACTGAAGAGAGCTGCAATCATCAACATGAGCTCCATCCTGGGCTCAATTCAGGCGAATGACTCTGGTGCCATGTACGCTTACAGAACCTCAAAGGTAAGCACATAGATCCCCTACAAACTCAAGAAATCACATCATATCATCCATCCAGAGTGCCTTAAATGCCGCTACGAAGTCGATGAGCATCGATCTGAAGGCAGACAAAATCCTGTGCGTCAACCTTCATCCCGGCTGGGTGCGGACCGATATGGGTGGATCCAATGCCCCTCTGGACGTTGAAACCAGTACCAGGGAGATGGTGAAGACACTTCTCGACATGAACGAGTCCCACAACGGAGGGTTCTTCCAATACGACGGAAAGCCATTGCCCTGGTAGCTGCCCTCCAGAGAATCACATGCGTGGCGTGTTTTTTTTTAATAAAAATATAATTAATTTGTTTTTTATTTAAAATAAATATAACAGTAGTTGAATGCATGCATTTCCTTTCACAAATCGTTTGCTTCTCTTTTTTTTGTTTCAAATAAAAATTAAAAAAAAAAATAGCATAACTCCGCTGTGAGGAGAGGTTATGAAGACGAAACATCAAATGGCCGTTCATAAAATTCAAGAACTGAAGATTGTATCCCACCGGACTGCTGCTTAGACCTGGGTCGATCAAATGTGTTGCACCGGATTGACTCTGTTCGGATTGGCATCGGCTGGGTTCGCTATTCTTGGCATTGCTGGAACGAAGACACAATTTGCTTGGGGGCTGCTACTATTACTGCTGCTGGTTGCTGTTGTTGTGATTGATCCTTGCGGCTCATCGGCCATTGGAAGGGGTCGTGCGTTATTCGGTTGTAGGGTCAAAATTATGTGTCTCAATGCTACCGCCCAAGTGGAGCATTCATTGGAATGACTAAGTACCAGAGCCGTATAGGTTTCCATTGCTTCCGCTAGACTGTTTGTTTCCACAGCTAAACAAAAAAAACAAAAATATTTTGAGGAGAAGAAAACACACAAATGTTGTCTGACGAACCTTTTGCGATTTTATAAATTTTTCCTTGAACAGGCATTGTCAAGTTGCCAGATTGCCAGAGTTGTTCCATAACGCCTACACGTCGCTGAATCTCATCTAAACGCACATTAGGCGACTCCTGCACCTTGATCAGTTGCAAACGTAGAATACCGAGCGAGAATTGCTGCGCATCCCCTGGAAGCGGTTCTTCGGGAGCAGACGGAGGATTCTGATGAGGCAGTGATGTGGTTGATGGTGTTGTCGAGATAGGCATTTGATTTGGTGGTGCCGCATTCACATTGGGCATAGGATGTACAACAGCGACTGGGTGTTGACTATTTACTGCCCCCGCTAATGGTGGCATTGCAAGGGGTAAGGGGGCACTAGTTTGATTGGGTTGAACAATTGCAGTGGGTTTTGATGTTGCCGGTCCGCCTTGTAGTGGAAATGCGATTCTCTTGTTTAGATTAAGTTTAGTTTTACCAAGTGGTACTGGATTGTATTGGAGATTTGGTGGATCATTCCAACCAGGAGTATGTGTACCTGCTAAAGTAGAGTGGGGGTGCGAAAGAGAGAAAATCGTCATTTTCTAATAGACTTGCCGAAATGTTATTTTGTGAGGGTTACGTACCTGATGTTGTTGGGGGTGCTTTGTCTGCCATTATTTTTCAATTTGAAGTGAAATGAGTTACGTTAAAATGTGTTTAGATGAGAAAATTTGTTTCGAAAAATAAATCAATTGCGATTGACGTTTTCACTAAACGTCATTCTATGTTCGTTTTGACATTACAGTCGGAATGTCTGCATAACTAAACAGTCAGATGGGTGGCAAATGAAGAAGACGATTGTGAATTGGTCAAGTTGTTAATGCTGTTGCAGAAAATTTTATAAATTTGGACAAACATTAGCAAAATTGTGCGAAATTTTGGATCACTCTTATAGTAAAGTTGGAAAAATGTGTATTTTCAAACAAAATATGTATTTCTATGCAAAGAACATCGTTAAATTTTTTATCAATTTTTTGTTTTTAGCACAAAAATATGTAAGTTTCAAATAAGTTTTTTTTTTCCAAATTTTATACTTGTACATAAGTAAGTAGAAATGCGTAACAAATTGTAGAAACTAACCCGTCACGGGTCATGCGTATTCATAAAGTTCCCAAATTTCTCATTAACTCTATTTTCTACTGACACATTTTGCTTCATTTTCTTCATAGTTAGTGTCTTCAAGCTCTCGCCAGCAACCAACACCATAAGACAATGTCACCATGAATCACCACAAAAACAGGGGTTTCAAGAGATATTTTCATCAAACCTCTTTAAATCTCCACCTTCATCTGCTGGCATTACAAAATTATGCCCCATGCCAGAGGCACAAGCAAAAAAAAATATTGTCGGTCCCACAATCATTGCAGTGGTTATGGATATCGTCAATAGTCGGGAAATACCCATAAACCATTACCCATCCATGTGATGACACAATTGGCATTTCACGAGCTCTCCTCTTTCTCTCTCAAGGATGTTTACCCAAAATTCCACATAACTCCCCTCGCTTTCATTCAGGACATCCCGAAAACACATCACAGCTACATGTGTCCGTATGTATCTATAACTCAGCGCTCCACACCGCCCATCCATAAAAACTTTATGCAGCTACAGCCAGCCAACTCAACCGATTCAAAGCTTAGATATGCAAAAAATTTAATATCTCTTCGGGTAGCTGCGGTAGCAGCAACAACAACAGCAGTGGCAGCGGTAAGCGGCGCGGCGTTGTTGGTGGCGCTGAACGTAATCGAAAAACTCAGCATTCATGCCGCGCGCACACATATGTATGGATGTAGAGACCGCGTTATAAAAGGATTTCACCAAAAAATTGTTTCGCGAGGATTCGCTACGATAGCCTTCGCTGCCGGCTTCTATTGCCGCAGTTTTTGCTTTGTGTCACGATGGAGGGACGAGGAGGGCTTTACCCGAAAAATAAACGCTCTATTGGCCCAGCAAGGTGTATCCACAACAATTGATAAACCACTTCATTTTTTTAATTTTCTGCCGCGGCGACGGGCACGGCACATCATATGCGATGCACGAGACTCTACAGTGTTACGGTGAAACAGTTTGATATACAACGTGTTCTACAAAGCAATCAGATTGCTGTTTTTTTTTGGTTCTACTCTCTGTTCAGCTTATTCCACTTTCAACTTCCCACTCTGTTGACCTCATTTGTATCGGATCATATAGAATCTGTCCATAGCCGAGAAGCGAGCGACGATGACGTGCTCTTTGGTGGCACATAAGCATGGGATCTGTAGCTGCATCTGCACCACCACGTCATATCCGAGCGCAAGCCTCAGTGAGCCTCAGTGATGAAATGACACACTTTTAAGGAAGATTAAGGATGGAAATCATTACAAAGGAAGCATGAAAAAGAAGCCAGCGATTCACTCGTATTGAAATAGTTTCCCTTGGAATGGAAAATAATTAAAGGCACTGGATGCAGTTCTTCCTTTCGTTTCTGCTCGTCCCTGTCTCCCTTCCCGTTGTTGGTGCTTTCATTTTTGTTTGTTTTCCTCAACTCTCGACATATTGTTGCGAGAGTTGTCTTTAAAATGGAATTTAAGCCTTTTGTGGGAGCATTACGTTCATGCGGAAGCGGATTCGCTCGAAGCAGAGCGTAATGTATCCGCCATGTGCATCCAATTACTCGTTCTTTTTTTCGTGTGCATTTTTTTTCTCCCCGTCTTGTTCTTCTCCATCATGCTCCTCCATATCTGTGCATCCATAGTTGCCGCCGAACCATTCACCGCCAACTAAAGGAGCTTAGACGTACACACTCAACCGTGCACATGCATAGAGGCATGTAACGCCTCCGTATGGTTGCCGAGGAGTTTCCGGTTTACAGGGCAGAAGTCGCACTTTAAGCTGCACCGGCACACAGGCGGGTACTTCACGGGAAGCGGGCTAAGCTGCAACGCAAGACGGATGTTGAACTGGAAAAGTAGCAGTGAGGCGCGGTAAAATGAAAACGTACGTCTGACATTGTTGTCCAAACAAAGGTTCATCTCCGAATTCGATGCAAAATTCATGATCGGAGCAGCGCCAAGTGTCAACAGTAGATGGCTGTCTATCAGCACAAAGGATATCTGCTCCGAAAATAGCTGAGCCGTTGTCGCCGTCCGGTTTTAAGCCGTTTCCGCCCGGCAGATGTTGCTTATTGAAATTCTTTATTTATGCTCGCAAATCATTCAAATACACACGCGCCCATGTGGGGCATCTTTCATTGTGACAGATCCGGGGGAGGGCCATTAATATTTCAAATTCGTATTTGGAACAGCCGAATAGGTTCCCCGAATGGGATGCATGAGCGAAATCGAGGAATGAGCGAGCGGCAGATGGGCGCATTAAAGTTTAAGGTGAATATTTGGAATATTTGAATGATTGAGTGATAATGGATTGGATAATTTATGCGGAATTGTTTCCTGAAAACGAGAAAACGAGAAAGTTTGAGGATTCCGGCAGAGAATGGAAGCATATGCACAGCCTTCGACAGTGAATGATATTCTCTGAATTGTGCTAGGGACTAGGAGGGGTCTTCTTTTGTTTGATTCTCAGACGTTTTGGGCCGAGAACAACGAACTTTATAATGGAATGTTTAATGCAGCAGATGTGAGGTCGTGAGGCTGAGTTTCACCTAACTATTGGGTGAGTGAACTCTACAAGGACACACATGTCTGTCTTCCCTTCATTTATGTATGTTAACATTAATTTCTTCAATTTTAGCAAGAAATTCACACATTTTCGAAGCAAATCAAATTTGAACATTTGTGGGAAATTTTTCAAATTTCGTCAAATCTTCTTCCAAATTCTGTACCACAAGCATTAACAACTTTCATTACCATTTGGAGGTCATCAAGAAAGTGGCTGTCAAGTGTTTAATTTCTTAAATGAAGACATTGACTGAAGTTTCATTTTGATTTTGATGTTGACATTGAGATTGCAGTGAAGCACTGGCTAAGTGATTAGGTGCCAGGACATAGTTTTCTTTCTACATCGTAGATGCTGCTTGTTTGACAAATTTACTCCGTACACAATGTTAGTGTCCAGGCACCAATACGATGAAGGAGTTTCTGCTTTCATGTTTTACAAACAAGGAATAAATTGACCTAAAAAAAATGCAACATTCCTGTCATGAATCAAACGACGTTGATTAGGTGGTAACGATATAACGAAGGCTGTGGTCGCCGTGGCGTAGTGGTAAGTGCATTGACCGCGGCGCAGAAAGTCTGGGTTCGATTCCCGGACGGGACACCTAGCATTTTTCACGGCACCACCTCTTTCGAGTTGCTGACAACACTCAAAGAGTATTACTTGTCTATGGAAAGCTTCTAAAATCTCGCCGTTCGGAATCGGCAAAAAACTGTAGGTGCCTTCTACTCGTAAAGAACAGTAGCGTGCACAACACGGGTAGGTGTTGTAGAAGCTAGGCCCTGGTCCGTTATGGGCTGTAGTGCCACTCAATTATTATTATTATTACGATATAACGAAGGCTATTCAATTCAATTTTCACGGCTTTTTTGTCACCCACTTATTAGCACTCTTCTATATAAAAATTAAATTTTTTACTCCATACAGTGTTGTGCAAGATGAATGGATCAAATTAAGTTCCTTGATATAAATGTAAGTATTTTCTGGACTGGCTGGCGCAGTCACGAGACTTGAATCCCATTTGAAACCTTTTTGGGATACTAGAGCGACAAGTTGCAGGTTAACACCTGAAGTTTTTCCAAGCAGTAACGAATGAGTGGAAAAAAATATCAGAATCAACAAATGTAATATCTTTAATTTGACGACGACGTGCTGATACTCGTATAAAAAAAATTTGAAATTCTTTCACCAAATATTAGATTCGCACATGCTTGTTATGCTTTTTTTTCTTAGAATAAGTTACAATTCCCTTCAAGAATATATTCCTCTGTTTCTATTTCTTTATAAAGCGGGTATGGACATTTATTTAAAAAAAAAAAAAAATAAAGAAGAAAAAAACTTACATTTACTCGGGTTTCTTAAGTTTCTTTATATCGTACATAAAATTTGGTTATTATAGTATTACGAATAGTATTGCACATTTTACATATAGAGATTTGGCACGCTAGTACCTTGCTACTTAAAAACTGTTTTTTTTAGAAAAACACGTTCATGAAAGGCAAATGGAAAAATCGAGGAAAAGTGCAAACAAAAACTTCGTACAACATTTACTCGGGTAAACTAAGATTGTTGTGTTTATTTTGTACGACACTGTACATGTGTCAAATGTTTTAGTAAATAATTTCACGACTTACTCTCTGCTTGGCCGGACGACTGATGAAAACAGCTTGAGCTTTCGGCAGCCAAGACAAAATAAATTAATTTCCATAAATGCTTATAAAGGGTAGCCTTTGGTGGCCTAGGTTACTTTGACAGTAACAGCTGTTTTCCGTTTGAAATTTCAATAGAAATTCAATATCATACCTCGAAAGAGCGAAATAAATAATGTGGGTAGATACTGTATTATGTATAAGCGATGTCTATTGGTGGTCTCTGGAGTGAACCACGAGTAACCGATATTATGACAAGAATGCGATTTAAGCACTTAAGGTCAAGCAATGTGCTGTGTTTAGGGCTTACTAAACCATGAACAAGCACTTCACTCCTAGGAAGAGATGCCACACACAAGTGGAGAAGCACCTCAACCAACTTAAAGTGCGCAATTGAAAGCAGACGCCGAGATATCGTGCTAGCTGGAGATGCATGTTGGTTAAGGGTCAGGTCCACGCCGGACTATAGCGCGTAAAAGAAGGAGTAAAAGAAGAAGAACAAGAAGACAGAACGCACTACTGCAACGTCACCTTCATGGCATTCAGCGACTGACGTATATTTCGTAATTCTTACTGATTCTTAAAATTTTAAGAATAAAATATTTATTTAGTCCACCTTCTAATCGATAAAGCGACCTTGTATCATTGCTAGAGTTGTGAAGCAATGCGATTCCAGTTTTATTCTTAAAACCGTTATTTGCGTATTTCACTTTTATAACGCAACAGGATTTTTTCATTTCTACTCAATTCAAGCGCCGCATTGTCAGAAGATCATCAATCCATCTCAGTGTGGGCAGTGAAACGTTAACTTCCGATGGGCAATTTTTTGAACTACAAATTTAATATGTGGTTTTCTACGCTTCTGCAACGAAGAATATACAATAGTTGGTAATTTTCAAATTGTCATTTCTTAAATATAAAATAATTGCGTGGGGCTACAGTGAATAAGGGACCAGGACATTATCTTCTTCTACTTCTTCATAAAATGCTTTTCATCAACAAGTCATGTTGTGAATGCTATTGTATTTACACGCTTAGAGGAAACCTACAGTTTACTGCTAACTGCAAGTAGCAACATTTAAAAGCTTTTCCTTTACAATTTGAGTGTTGTCAGCAACTGTAAAGAATTGAAGTCCTGATAATATACACGTACGAGAGATTCTGTGCGGGAAAGAATAGGATCAAACTTTTGGAGTATGCACTAAGCTAAAAGTTCAAAAAGTATTGTAATCTACTAGAGATCCCGCTCTTAAAAAGGGGAATGAAACAGCCGATTAACTTGCCAAACCACTTTCTCTCCCGGCCTCGATTCGATCGACGCATCAATGATTAGAAAAGCTAATGTCGGAACTATTTCTCTACATACTCAGACAACTGTTATACCCCCTTTGAATAGGTCTGATCGCCATCAGAGGTGTGTCCGAACCTGAAGGAAGTATAGTGTGAACTTATTAGCAAAACTGTGGAACACATACTCTGCAAATGTCCGCCTCTAGCAAGAGCAAGATACTTAAAGTTTGGTTTGGTAAACCATTGTTCTCTCATCCCAATAAAAGACTTGAAGGCTTTATAACCTCGTCTACTCCTTAAATTTGCTAATGCATTCAGATTTTTGTTTACACAGTATTTTGTGGTACTTCACCAATATGGTTTAAGTGAAAAAGGTTTTTCAAAAATGCAATTTATCTATCTTGAGCTTCTTGAAATTTACAACACACGAATATGTGCCAGGACCTGATTGTTTACACTGTTTTTTTATTTTTAAAAGGCTTTGGTTTCAGGATAGATAATTTATCTCCTCTGTGAGTGGCTTAACAAAATCACTATCTTTCGAACAGTGACTTACAAATTCTCTGATTGTATGGAGTGTGTATCAACATTTATATTGGGTCTATAATTTTATTCATGCGGTTTCTGAGGTTGAGTTTATGTGAAACCCAATATCCAGCTGCTTTTAAACACTTTAAAATGGTTGCTTAAGTTTCTGCGAGTTTTCTGTGAGCTCTTCTTGTACTTTACAACAATCTTCATAGAGTAATGCTCTCAGTTCTTTATCTTCAACATTTTTTGGTCATCAATTAAGTTATAGACCCAATATTTTCTTTGGAAAATGTTTTTCACCTTAGTGGGTCCTATGCGTGAGTCCGTTTAGACAAGTTTGACGTAGACACTAAGTCCCCATGTGTGTTGTTCAAATGTAAGCTAATTATACTAATTTATTTCGGATCATTGTTTGTTTGAAATGGAGCTAGTATTCCCCTGGGACATGCATTTCGGTTTTCATCAACAATCATTTTCAACTTCTTCAAGCCACACAAAACAAATCAAATCATTGCCCCTTGTCGCCTTCTATTCACTTTTATTGGGCTCCGAAAAACACAACTCAAATATTCAGACTCATAGATCTCCCAACCCGCAAAACACTGTCATTGACGACATCTTTGGATCTTCCAAAGGGTCTCTTCCTCAATGACGACTCTCCTGATGCTTACAATCATCACTTTCAAAAGAGCTCCCCAACCGGAGCTATCCAATTTCAACCATTACCAATTTGTGCAAAAAAAAAAAATCCCCAAATCTCCACCAAAATATGTTTCCTTTGTCGATAGTCAGGAAATATCGGGATGTCCTCTAAAAGCTTTCACTACTTTTTCTCCGCATAGATAACAACCGAAACGGCATTCGATTACGTGCCTTCATTTCAGATCACCAGCCAACACGGCCAACAGTTCATCTGTCAGTCCCCTCCTAGACGACGTCACGCCTCAAACTTAAACAAAGTGATCCCTAAGATTCCTTCCCTTCGACATTTCGTACGTGCCTTTCCGAATGGAAAAAGATTCATCGCCATAATTCCAGAGGCACACGTACACCCGCACGCACATTATTCGCAGCACAAAAGGGTTTCATAGTCTCCGCTGACACTCGTTAAATCATGTGCCAACATCCAAACTGTCATCCGTTTTCGATGTCAATCAATACACCCCTAATCGATTTCAATATTTTCTTCCTCCAACAGCCTCTGAAGGCGGGGATTAGCTGCACGTTCCACAGCAGGCACAAAGTCAAAGGGGGAGCTCAATCAATTTGAGGATAGTGTGACAATATATCACAACCACCGGCACGCATTCACATCCTTCTTTCGCATTTTAATCTCCCATTATCCTTCTTTTTTGGCAGATTGTTTTCTTATCGAAATCAATGCTATGGGCGGTTCATTGAAAATCAATCCTTCTTTCCTTCCGCACACATGTCTTCACACGCACACACACACACGCCACGCACAAATATGATTTACCTACTTGGAGTGCTCCCATTCAACACCCTGCTGTCCCACTAGAGAGCAGGAATGTCCTTGAACTCAGTGCCGACGTGGCTTCCAGTGTTTCGCGCCAAAATGCTGTAAGCTCTACCGCTACCGCGCTGAGTAACACCAGCTGAATGACGGTCCAACGATGCATGAAATTTATTTCATTATTCAATCTCAATGTGAGGTCGCCCTCACACAGTCGCCGTCACCTAAGGACGGCCTAAGACCTGAATTTCCGCACACAGCCCCATTTAGAGGTGAGGGATGATGCGCCATCAAAGCAAAGCCCATCGGGACAGACAGAGGCGATGCGCTGTACGAGCGCCTCTCTCCTCGGCGATGCAGCAGTGGCTGCTGCCTGAATTAAAGACGAAAGTCATCACCACAACACAGAAGAAAGTCTCAAGAGAGCAGATGTTTTGTGCCACAGCAATATACATAATCCCGAGTGGCAACGAATCTCACCAGTCTGAAGTGCATTGCGTATGATGCCCGTGATAATGCTTCAAGGATAAGCATCCGTCCGCGCACAACGACAAGCGACGATGAGATGATTAACTAGACATGATTACCTTCACTCTTCATTTCGTCAAGTGCCGACAAAATAACGCCACAGAACGCAATGTCCGCGAGGAATGCAACGGGGGAAGCAAAACCAAAACAGTTGAACAGCCTTGAGCTTTCATGCAAATATTACATAAGTTGCTGTGGGTGCCAAGCAGCGGGCACAAAACTACTGTGCCACACCTTCTCCTCGGCCGCATCCCAACAACCGGCCGTAGGGTCACCGTGTGGTGTGGGTATCCGCTGTCAACAATGGATGTAATTTATTCCACTCTAATTCTGCATACTCGTCATCTTTAGATTTGAACTTGTATCCACTCGTGGTGCGCGTTTTTTTTTTTCTCGCATTTTCTCACGGAACTCATTTGTCTTTTCATATTCAGCGGGAAATGAAAGCGCCACCAACACACATTCCCCCCCTGCAATAACATTACACTTTGTGCAGCGTGTGCATTCAAATTTCTCAATTCTATCCCAGTGGATACGATACACAGCGCGAAAAGGGAACAGAAACAAAAACAAAAAAGAAAACCAAAAATACACGTCACATGCGTCCTGCAAATGCTCACTCTACGGCTCTGTGCTTGCTGCAACGGGCGCGGGTTGGATCGCGGAACAGAGCACTCACACTCCTTGCACCTCGTCCTCGTTGTCCTCGTTGGCGTTTTGTCGTCGTGGTCGTCGTCGTCGTCATCATCATCATCATCGCGCCATCGTCGTCAGTGGGAACATTTCAAGGCCAGCAGCGCATAGACATTTTTCTCTCTTTCTCTTTACGGTGCACACATTATCAAATTATTTCATTACGGGGACTATTGAGATCCTCTGCAGTAGATAGACGACGTCCTACGGTCCTCCTGCTCCTGCTTCCGATGCTTTCGATGCTTTCGTGGCGCGCTGCTCTGTTGCCGCCTGTGCGCAGTGGCGCCGCAAGAGAAACCATGTTGGGGCAGGACTGACTTGTCTGCAAAGTCTAAGAGAGCGCTGCTCTGTTGACTGATTTTTCGGAGTGAATTTCCCCTGCACCGTTGGTGAGAGTTGTCTCTCTCGCCATGTGGAATCGTGGAGGGTTGAGGGAGAATTGGTTTTCAAAAGGGCAATACTCTCATTCCCCATGCCCAAGACCAGGCCCCAGCGCTGGCTCCCAGCTCTGTCCCCAGCTCCAGGTCTCAGCGCCGCGCAACCAGGAGCATTAGAAATTAATATTTATGCCCAAAAGAAGTCACAACAATGGAAGGAATGCACGAGAAGAAACCGTGTTAAGTGCAAATGTGATGCGGGGAGTGATGGCTGCGGTCGGCGGCGTGGTGGGAAACGAAAAGTCGAAGCTGGAAAGACAAGGAATTAGGAATCTTAATGCGATTACACATAAATCTCTTATAGAGTTGGTTGACTGCCAGGAGACTACCCGATCTCGTTTATCAGACGAACAAGGCGAAAAGAAACAAACGAGACGAACGAGAGAGCAGCAACAATAATATGGGCCTCGGATGGACGAGCACAAGCACGTCAGTGTCCAGGGATGCGCCCGTTTTAAATACCATCTCCTGGGTAGCATTAAGTTTAAAAGTTACCCACGCCCATATTCATCGATTATGCAATTCCCCGCTACAGCACTCACACAAACCTCAGAGTGATGCTCGGCATGCTGATGGTGCTACGGCTGCTGCTTTTGTTTCTAAGCACGATGCTCACGATGATGACGTCGGAGCCTGCTGGACACACGAAGTGGGTGGACAACCGCCATCCCACCACGGAATTTCGGTCATTTTTTGGCAACTTGACCGGGTTTTCTTTGAATTTTCATGGTTACAGCGGTAGCAGGGAGGAGTCATGTCATTGATTTGAAATAACTCCTGGACGGGTGGGTAGCAACGTTGCGGAATGGCCCTTCAGCGGCGCAGCTTAGCTCGGACAGTAAGCCGCACGAATCGATTAATTGAACCCGAAGTGATGCCGCAGATATGAGATGTCCGTCTTGCGGAGCGGATTTACGTGCGATGATGGAAAATAAAATGGAAGAGCGCACCTGAGGATTAGCAGAATCTTCATTTTTCGCTCCGGTTCCGATAAAAGCCTCCCCACCAATCATTCCAATTGAAAAATAAAATCGAGGACAAGAACAAGTGGAATGTGTGTTTTACACATCCGCTCCGAAGCTTATTAAATTTCGGAGGGACGAAGGAGGAGAACCGGTGACAGAAAATTTTGCTCGCTGCTGCTGACTTTATCCAATGGATCCGAATGAAAATCCCTTAAAGATTTATTGTAGTTTAGTTTGGGTTTGGGGCGTTAATGGATGCACTAACTCTTCGGTCAGGAGGATTCGCTTCCCCGACCACCGGACCATTTGGGTTTTCGTTTCGTGTGGGTGTGGGTGTGAGGACTTTAATGCGAAATCCTGTAAGTAGGCAGCTGATGTCAATAGGTACACTGCGAATTTAATTCGAATTTGTGGTGAAGAGGCGGCGATGGCGGCGAGGAGGGAAGGTCGTGTGTATGGATTATTCTTTAAATCACGTTAAGAGGGGTGGGTTTTATGGAGTTCATTTTTATGAGGGTATCGAATGGTCCTGTTGATAGTGTGTTATGAGTGCGGTATATTATTGGAGGGCTCTTACTGGTGACGCTACGACAACAATATTTGATGGTTTATTGCTTGTGACCAGTTGGAAAGTGTTTTTTTTTTCGAGAGGAACCACCCCCGCCCAACAAGTGTTGGCAAAACATAAACAGTTAGCCTTTATGGTGAAGTTAATTTAATTCGGAAGAGATCCAATATATGTTCATATGTTTGCGGCGAGAAGTATGTTAACATTAAATTCAAGTGGTGTTGGTTTTATGAGACACTGAAAATAAACCTGATACACAAATAAATGTTACTTGACGGCAAGAAAGGTTGCTTCAGTAAAAGAAAAACGATAGGAAAGTAAGAAAAGAAAATGGGGCAAGAAAAAGGAGACGATTTTTTTAAGGCTATAGAGTTATTCATAGTGAAGTTGCATTTTCAATAGGCTTTCTTGACAGATCACGCATGACGCTTATTTAACAGTTTTGTCATTTGTGTTCAGAATAGTGTGGCAAGTGATCATGGAAAAACTCACACCACAAGAGTGTTTTCAAGATGGTCACCTGCATTACAAAGACCATCGTTCTGTGGGACTTATTTTTCGTAGGATTCGAGGAACTTACGGTGCACACAATTGTCTAACTGAAACCACTGTTGGCAAAACATTCAGATTCAGATAATTGGCACATAGTGAAGAAACTATAGCAGCTGTATCTGAGAGCGTTCCCCAAGGCTGTGACGAATTGATTCGTCGTCCTTCTCAGCAGTTTGGTCATTTAAACGGAGTATTTGCATATGTAAATGTTAGCATGTAGTCTCTTTCTCTTATTTCAACAAGATGGGGCTATGGCCCATACAGCGCGTGAAACAATGGACTTGTTGTATAATCCTTTTGTTGAGAACATAATTTCACGATTTGAAACGGTGATTTAACCGCCCAGACTATGCGATATCCCACCTTTGAACAATTTTTTCTTGGGATATGTAGAATTCTCAGGAATAAGCCAGTTACGATTGACGCCATGGAAGCCAACATTACACGTATTACACCCAAGATACAAGTTGCTACGCTCAAACGAGTCTGCCACAATTAGACAATTCGAATTGACCATCTCAGAAGTAGTTGTGACTAACATTTATATGATAGCATTTTCAAAAAGTAAATGCCGTGAATTGTTCTTTTAACCAACAGTAAAAATTTTAAATTTACCTTCAAATTTATGTGTTTTATATTACATTTTAAATCAAACCTTGCTATGAACCACCCTTCTAAAAGGCATTCCAGTAAGTTTAATGATTGAATCGATCAATCTTAGGTCCGATGAGCTCTTTTCGATTCAAATTTGGACATACTTAATATTTTGCTTCCAATTTTTGGCGTTTTCCACATTTGCACAGTTTAACGTTTTCCTGTTTCTTTTAAATATTTGCTGTCTTTTTAGGGAAACTGAAGGAAATGCCAAAAAAGAAAGTAAAAGCAAATACAAAATGCAATTTATTAATTCAAACCATCAAACCCTTGCGAGGATATCGCAACAATTTGACACCGAATATATTTCTACGACCGCGTTGATTGCCATGAGAAGAATACATTCAGTTGGCCGTTATATGATTCAAATGTAGGCCACAAGAAGTGTATCCTTGGCTTAAATTTTCATTTCGAGGTCATGAAAGAAGTTATCGAGTATGTGCACATCCCTTCAAAGTAGGAAGCCAAGGTCCAGAGGTCACAGCGTTCCTGGGAATCGATCCGAGAGAACTACCAAAGTCAATACCGTCATCGTTTGCCCTCAGCGACAACACACCACAATCAGCCTCCATCACTGTTTTCAGATCAATTGAGATCGCGTGATATTTGCACGACTGATTCGAATTAAAATTCTCAGTTGAATGTGTTTACATTGTGCCTCCTCTACGTGTCGGCCCACCCCATGAGTTCGCTTGGCGTTGCCAAGAGCACCAAGAGCTGGCACGTCACTGGACGAAGAAGTCTGTTTTAAAGTTGACTCATATCGAAAAGTAGGTCAAATTAAAACCAATTAAATGGAATACATCGAAAATGAAGAAGCTACCGTGCAGCCGTACATTATCGCCAGAGTAGTCACATCTTGATGGGATGTGTTTCTGCAACAGCAACCCCATTACGGTTGCAAATTAAGCAATGTATCACAGGGCTGGTGCGGAGGAGGCTGTAAATAATGGTTTCCACGTGCTTCTCGCCCTCCGTCCGCACCGGCTCGCTTCAACTTGCACAACAAATATTCATACATCCATCCGTGTGCGTATTTAGTTGTAGGACAGGTAAAATCCCTGAATGGCGTAGTTTCAGAAGCAGCATTTGTGTCCATACTTGTAGTTCTGAAACAACTATTCAATTAAAATGGGGGTTGATGTACTTTCCGTGTGCACACACAGCCGCGCACGTGTGGCCGGCAAGAGTGAAGAAAAAGACCACAACCACCACTGGGGTAAACACACAAATGTGCTGTGTGGGCAAATGGGTGTTGGGCGAAGATTGTAATTGTCCTTCCGAACACGAGTTTCACTTTTCTCAAGGGGTATCCCGCCCCATAAGTGTGGAAGCCGCGCACAAACGTACAGTGATTCGGTTTTGTCCCCTTTTTGTGCGCTTCACAAGTGCTTAAGGGATTGCTTGATGCATGTTTACCACTTTGATGATCTACAATTTAAGAACCTGAATAAATGCATGTGGAATGAGTGTCTCAGAGGACAGTGCTGCTGCTACTTAAGCTTTGAGTGTACGGTTTCTTTGGGTAACCTTTGTAGGTGTGGTTGAGTTGGGCTTATCTTGTTTGTTTCAGATTTTTTACTTTTCACATACTTTCTGTGGCTATTATTTTGGAACTTTTTTGTTTGCGAAATGGAAAGAAAATTAAAAAAGGACGGTTTTGCTTTGAATATTAAATCAGTGGTGAGAAACTAGTTGGAAAACTCAGACAATAAGCGTTGGGACTATATTATTGAGTGTCAAACAGCCGAACGGCATTTTATTTGTTTAAGGAGTGTAGATAGGCTTGCTGCCAATTTAGATAAATGTAGAGCCGATCAGAACACAAAAGAAAAACAGCTAAAGTACAAGAAGTTTCATTACTTGCTTAAACAACGGAACTGCTGTAAGGAAAAGGTTTTATTCCGTCTTACAGGGACAATGAAGAAATTAATGGTTTACTTCAGTGCCTGTTTCCCCAAAGATTATTTCAACTTACCACCTTAATACCGATTATCGTTTATTATATCATTTTCAGAGTCAAAACGAACTAAGCTTCTTGGGGTTTATAAATCAAATATTACACAAATTTTCCAGCAAGCGATCGTCCTATAATCAAACATACTTCAAAATGTGCCAAAAATACGTCGTGCTACAGCCTACAATGAATCTAGGTCTGGCTTCTTCAACAACCAGTCGTGTTGTACGGGCTATTATTCTCTTACGAATGGAAGGTTTCTTCAGTTAAATATCGACTCCGAACCGTGAGCTTAAGGAAACTACTTCAGAAGGGGAAAGAGAGAGTTCAGTTCGGGTGTTAACCCTAGAACTTGGATGTACGCGTCTGCGCAATGGAACAAATTTCGAGCATATTTTCAACATCCCTCTTTCGTAGAAACCTCGGTCGTTATAATTAAAAAAAACTGAATTTACGATTTTCGCAAACCTCTCTTAAAGTCAATTTCTAGGTACCAAAAGCAATCCTGCCGGTAGCGAACTCACCAAGTCTTAAATGTCAAAAAAGGTTTTATACAAGGCGACGCTCTGTCATGTAACTTTTTCAAAATCATTCTTGAGAAGATTGTGCGTAACTCACAAGTCAACACCAGAGGCACGATCTTCCAAAAGTTCGTTCAATGCTAGCTTACACCGACGACATTGACGTGATGGAACGAACACAGCGAGCCGTCAATGTGGTGTTGAAGCGGAGGAAGCTTGGCGATAAATGACAACAAGACGAAGTATATGCTGTTAACGTCGAGAGAAAAGTTTTGCGTGCGATTTTTGGTCCTGTTTGCGTTGGTGGCATCTGGAGGAGAAGATTTAATGATGAACTCTATGGGCTGTACAGCGACATGCGCCTAGTCAAGCGTCTCCAGATACAACGCCTAAGATGACTAGGCCATGCAGAGCGTATGGACATCATTGCTCCCGCCCAAAAAGTCTTAAAATTTGAGCCATTGGGATAACGCAACAGAGGATGGCCCAGGTAAAGAAGGCGTACACAAGTGGAGAAGGACCTCAGCCAACTTGGAGTGTGCAACTGGCGGCAGCTGGGGAAAGACCGTTCTGAATTGAGAGGCATTTTGGTTGAGGCCCAGTTCCACCTCGGACTGTAGCGCCACAAGAAGAAGAAGAAGAAGAATAAGAACACCAGTACCGAAATCAAACTCAGAATTACTCTTACCAATCACTGCTTCTTTGAGCTCAAGAGGCAATATAATAATTGATGGCGTCTGGAGAAGAAGATTCAACGAATTGTATAGGCTGTACTGCGACATGCGCCTGTTAAAAAGTGGAGAATGACCTCAACCAACGCGGAGTGCGCAGCTGGCGAGAGATCGTGCCAGCTGGAGAGGTATGTTGGTTGGAGAGGTATGTTGGTCCACTCCCGACTGTAGCGCTAGTAAAAGAAGAAGAAAGGAACAAATCCAGGAGCTTCTCACGAGTAAATATTGACGTGTGTGGCCTGACGTTGTTCTGTCAAATCCTTTTCTATCGACCATAGCCGGTCCTTAGAAATCTCTTCTATCAGGCGGTCAAATTCTTGATTCCTCTTTCTGTGAGGGAAAAATATCAAGTACTCGTACAACATCAGTGGTTAGTTGCTGAAGAAGTTGGGCTCTGGTCCTTTGTGGACTGTAGTGCTACCCAATCTCAAACGATCTATTCAATCTAAGTTCCAGAAGCAATGCACCCGTCTTTAGGTACAATGAACTGCCGCAGAACTTTTTTCTCCAGTATCAAGCCTTCAAACCCTAAAATCAGTAGAAAATATCTAAGAAAGCAAACGAATAATCTTCTCAACAATGCACTCACAACCCTTTCCTGGATATGCCAAAATGTTGCAAAAAGCACACAAAACATCAAAAGAACCATTGTAACAACCACTGTCAGTGTCAGTGACATTTGTAAGGCCACCTCCCCCTGCCGCAGTTCCACCGCCGCCGACCTACTCTGCCCACCGCAAAAGAAGAATGGAGTTTTTCTCAATCGTGGAAAGATTTAGTTTGGGATTTCCTCGAAAGAAAATGCATCATCACAGAAAAAAAAACACTCCGTCCAAAGCGGGAGTGTATGGCGCAAAAAAGCTGGCACTGCTCCAAAACTTACACCCAGGGATATGTCCATTAGTTGGGTTTTTAATTTGTATTCCCTCGTGTTGCAGAAACTTCACCACTCCACCATTACGTTATTGACAGTTTTGTAACTCGCTCGTGTTTGTTGTTGGATTTTTTTTTGTTATTCTAAATTAACACTTCGTCGATTGCAAATAGATTTTTTTCAGTGTAGCATTCTCTAAATATTCAGATAAGTTTTGTCTTTTATTTTGTCCGCTTTTTGCGATTCTTTTGACGAGGCGAAAAAAAAACGAGTACTCGCATTCATTCGGTCATTTCGGCACTTCACCATTTGATCCGATTCCGCTTTTTTGGGGTTTCTCACGCTTCCCGTTTGTGGATGCCTGCGTCTTTCCAATGGCTTGTGTTATAGTTTTCACTGAAGTTGAAACTTTTTTCGCTCTGCGGAACCAATCAGTACACTCAGTCAATCAGTATGGAGAGTCAGTGAAGTGGTCGATAGGAGTTCGCATGATGACAATAATTTGCATCGCTTCCATACGTACGTCCGTTTTGATCTCTTCGTCTATAGAGGTTGTTTCACACACATTCGCTTTGCAGTGGTATTCTGAAATTTTCAATAATACCGCATTTCACGAGTATTTGCTTTGAAAGGGGAAAACAAAAAACGAAAGAGGGGAAGGATCGATTGGGTGGAGTGGCGTACGGGGCGAAACTTATCCATCAAAAGTAGCTAAATATTGTTTTCATATGTTTTTGAGTGTATTTTAGGGGTCATGCCAATTCAGGTTGCCAAATAGGTTTCAGATTTTTTTTTATTTGATTTCTTTTTTGCCAGAGTCAAGCAGGAGTGAACAAGGATAATGGAGCGAGCACAGTGTGCAATATGAAAGGCCCGTTCGGTTCGTTGACTACAAAAGAGCATAAAATCGCTGCGAAGCGAACTGGTGTGGATACAGTTTAAAGTTCTTTGGAAATTGTTTTGAATTCGCAACCGATACGGATGGAATTGTGTTGTGTTGTGTTCGATGCTTACGAGAGGTATTCGATGCTGCACGGTTGATTCTGGTGTGCTGGTGGCCGGATGGAGATTTGTTTTTCAGGTTAAATGATTTCTTTTGTTCGCGCTGTAATGGGAGTCGGAAAAAATATTTCAAGGGCCTATCGGTGTTCTTCTCAATTTGTCTTTGGTTATGGGAGGGGAGGAGATTATTTGATTTTTTCTTGGGTTCTGTATTAGAATGAATGTTCTTTTGTGACATATATCTGAACAATAAAGAAAGATGCAAAGAAGACTATATATGTGTGTAGCAAAAAAGGGACACTTCGTTTTTTACTAGACCTACAATAACGACTTTGATGTTTCGTTTCGATTGGAGTTTTTATTAGTGCAAATATAGCTGAGTACCCATGGTCAGCTGATAGATATGGCCAAAGGAAAGAAAGCCCGATGAGAAGAAGACCGCATTGTCTTGGTTGCTTTAATCAATGCAAGTAACCAACTTGTGCATATCTTTAATGTTGGCAAAACCTTTGAAGTCATTGACGCCATGTTATTAGAGATTTTTTCAAACATGAATCACTGTTCGGCGTTTGTTCCCATATGAAGGTATCATTGACGTGGTTAGATGACCAAAGCGCGTCCTTATTGACGCGTTTGTTGAAAAGGTATCAAGGCGGACAACACGGATTTGATGAGAGTGAAACGAAATGTGTATTCTCATAAATGTCCCGGGCAGCAAACATTTTACTTGGTCAGGGACCTTGTCTATTGAAATTTCACCGTAAATTGAAGGATTAGCATAACATTGAAGCACAAAATACAGTCGCTGAATCTTTGAACTTGAATCCATTGAGTAGCATTTTCCTCTCTCGTAAGACCAAACTGACTTTGAACAGTATTTTCATCATTCTAGTCATTGTACTCCTGCTCTTAAAAAGGAGCAAAGATGCCTTTTCAAGGAAGAAGTTCTACAATTTTTGTTTCTGTATGCGTTGATGATATTTAAAGTAGAAAATTCAAGTAGTAGATGTACAGGCTATTTGATATTTAGAGATGTAACTCTTTAGGTAGCTGGGCGGGATAGGGACAAAATTCTAAAATCTTAAATCTAGAAATATCAACAATTTTAGATATTCACATTTCTGAAAACGAGATACCAAAAACCAGATCCCGAAAGAAACGTTGCAGAGGAGTAGGCCCCTCTCCCAAATTCCTGGGGGTTCTTGTGTTCTCCACTGAATGACTTGCAGCGTCCTAAATTCAGATAGCGACAGCATCTACTATTCTAATTTCTCATAGAATTGTCAAGTTTCTCGATTTTCGTTTAGCTGGTTTTGGCATTTTAGCTTTTCGGAATTTTAAATTTTAGTCATTTCGAAATTTTGGGACTTATTGAGTTTCAGATTTCTGGATTCTGTCCTTCTTTGGGCGTACAGGCAACAGAGCTCTTGCTTCTAAATTTTTTAATTTAAGCTTTTGAAAGGAAGAAACAAAGAGTGTTGACGCTAACGTACAACCACAATTCAATGTTTACAGGAGGTTCTAAATTGAGGCCTATGTTTATTCCTAAAAGTAGCAAAACAAAAAGAAGAAGAAGAAGAAGTATTTGGAAAGAACTGAATGTCATAAAAACCTTACTACAAGCAATCTTAAGCACCTTCTTATATGTTTTAACGTTTGATAAACTTGTTGTGTCGAAGAACACTCCTCAAGGACGGATGTCAGTTTTCTGCAATAATTAATTAGAATCTGGAAAGAAAGTTACAACAGATATCTAAAACTTTTGAAGGAAAAAAAACTATTTATAAATTCTAATAAACGAACTTCTTTAATTGGTATTCCAACCCTCAGCGAATATTATTTCCAACTCACATTTTCTTGAGGTTCAGTGTCCTCTCCCATGCCTGGAGCGTTCACTTGATGTTACGTTGAACTTCAAATTAAATTTGTTTTTGTTATTTATTCGGACGAATGAACGAGGGGAAATGGATATTTTACTTCAACCTGTTGATGATTGTATGTTTGTATGTCAACAGAGAGACTTTATTTGGACTAAGGATGTTTTTCAGAAATCTTCCGTCAGCTTAACGATTCATTTGCGATGGAGAAGTCTTATACTATCAATGATTAAATTAACTTGATAGAAGCCATCTGCTTGTCGGTGACTGTTTTCAGTTTAATTTAATTGTTGTTATGCGGGAAGGTCATTATCCTCCTTGGTCACTCGCACAAAAATGTCAATGAAGTCGTTTGTGAGAATTGTAAGGAAGAAGCTCAAACAAGACCACCGTAAATAAATGAGAGTAAAATGAAATGCGAGGATGGAGAGGATAAATGTGTTTTATTTTGATTTTTTTTTGACATTTAGTTGAAAAATAAAAATGTAACGGCAGTGATGGTATCGAGTCTATCTGTTGAGTTAGTTTTGGACATCTGCTATAGAAGCATCTGGGTCATGTCGTCGAAGTAGTTGAATGGACGAGATGGCAAATAGTGGTAGTTGCTAATGGCAGTGACAAAAGAAATGTTAAATTGCGGTGTACATAATAGGGAGTCCCAATATTGGGCTTCGAAAAAGTCAACTACTGTAAATAGTAAGTAGGGTGTACAACTGAAACTAATTTTTGGACGATTTGTTATATAAAAATAAGTAAACAACAGATAGTACCCAAGATTGTTAATGAAATATGTTACTTCATATTATAATAACATAACACATTACTCAACTAGTCCGGGTACATATAGGGGACGCCAGTGACATACGTATTAGTGGCGCACCCTATATGTCCCGGGACTTATTAAGTGATCTATTAGCTCAAACTTTCAATTCTTGGATCACGTGCACAGTTACTATTAATCCGACCATTTTTATCAATTAATGATAACGACCAAAATCAGGTAAGTGGCAGAAAAACGGTTACAAATGATAACTGTGGCTAATGCTTGCATTATTTTTTCAGTGAAATGAATCTCGGTAGAAGATTCCTTTTATATCGTGCAACATCCCTTAACGAAGACGTGCTTTACCATACCATCAAATGTAATAATAATTGAGTGGCACTACAGCCCACAAGGGACCAGGCCTAGCTTCTACAACAACTACTCGTGTTGTGCGTGCTACTGTTCTTTTATGAGTAAAACGGACCTGCAGTTGGGTGGACGCACTTGCCCACTACGCCACGGCAACCACGGAATGTGGCTTCTATAAAAATAAAATATATGTATGTGATATGAAATCTTTTGAAAACATTGAGTCCTTGAACCTTTGAATCAATATGCAGTGTTGCGGTCCTTATTTATTAATGATGAGACTTATTTGTCCCAGTAGTGTTGAGTTTTGGGATATTTTTTGCACAAGAAAATCCTGTTTGTTTCAAAACGTAACGAATCTCATTTCATGATTGTCTTTAAAAAAAATTGATGCGGAATGAAATATATAGGATAGGATGTAAAAGAAGCTACAGACTTAGATTCAATTCCCAGACTTGTATAACTGGCATATATTTCACGTCAACACCTCTTTCAAAATTGACGTCACTCAAAGAGTACCACTTTCTTGTTTGACATCATCTCAATTTGTGAAAGAACACACACCACATGAGTAGTTGCTAAAGAAGCTAGCCCTTGGTTCCTTACGGGCCGTTATGACACTCAATTTTTTTCACAAATTTGGCATTGTATCAAATATTTAAAGTACTGTGAAACTCACGAAATGAACAAAATACAGTGATTAAAGCTCAAACTTAACAAGTGCCATTCAAATCCAAATGTTCTTCATTAAGGACTGGTGCCCTCAGATCCCGATGAAGATGTTTTAAAGATCTAAGGCGAGAACAGAAAATTAGCTTTCACATAGTTTTGGCGTGCAGACCTTATAACACCACATTGAGAATATGATCTTTTTAAAGACGAAAATATGTTAAAAATTATATTTATTTTATCTGTGGTTTGTGAGTTAAATATTTATTTTATGTATTTTTACCATAGAAACCGGTGTTTTTATTTTAAATTTTGAGATCACTCCATTAGTTTATATGAACCATTTTCGAACATCCATGAAATGTGCTGGAATTGCTTTTGCGTTCCAAATATAATTAAGAACAGTTTACGTGTTAAAATTATCTTCATCTTTCAAAAGTTGAGTTTGACTTTAAGATTTATTTTCCCCCTTCAAAAATTTACCCGCAATACTCGCCTCGCTAGGAATACCCATCCGTTCACCCTTAAGCCCACCTTCGGACGTACAGTAAAGTTTAGAGACTCGTTCTTCAGCAGCACCACATGAATGTGGAATGCTCTTCCCAGCTCAACTTTTCCCCCTCATTACAATCCACAGGCATTTAAAACCAATGTACTTCCTTTCCATCTATCCCTCTATACCTTCGGCCCGTGATGTGACTTAATTCCGGCCACTTAAATGTACTAAATAATCCCTTTAGCGCGCGCCAATTATAAAAAAAGAAACACTGCTTTAGAACGGAGCCTGCAGGTCGACGAAGATCAGCTGGAACACAGCACATGAGTAAAGCTTCTATAGCTCAAGCTGGTGTTATAAAAAATAGAGCGGTATTAGAATATGAATAGATAAAGAAGTGTGAACGTTGCGTTGTCTTTTAACAAGATTGTTAAAAGAATAACTCTCTAAAACCTGCAACGTTTTTAATACAATACAAGGAGATTTTATGACTACGCTGTGGTAAAACTTAATATTAAACTAGAACAGATAGCGGAGAATTGTACTAGAAGTCTAGATCTGTAAAGAACTGTAAGGCCACTTAAATCAAAGTAACATTCACAGAAATTTATTTTTCTTCTTCACTCAACTAAGGAGCGTGCTAACATTTTCACTGTCCTCCTTCAGCCAATCTTCTACGTTTTAAATCGAGTCTGAAGTTTTTTCCTTTCTCATTTGCAACGAATTCCATTCCATTAAAGATTGTGTCATCTGGCTTAAATTAAACATTCTGTCCTAACATAGCTTTTGTCTGTTTCTTTTCTTTATTCTGAATGTGTCTTTCTCCCTCTATCGTCTTGCTGTCAAAATCATTTCTGTTCGTCAGCATTTTTTGATTAGAAGTTTTGCCTATGCACACAATTCGCGCAGTTCCAACTTTTACGATCCGCATAAAGCTTCAATTTCCACATCATTAGTTCAAATTTATGACAGATTTTCAGATTACCAATATAACAGCAGCGCAACATTTGTGTGCTCCCCTCTTAAATAAGTTTTTTCCGCTCGTCCTTTTTTTGAAGATGTAATAACTGCAAGCTCTTTGTTGTCAAGTTGACAACATTGCATGAATAATTTCAAAAACAATAACTGTCTTTGGCAACCAAACTGACCCATTTCGTTCCATGACAATACCAGAACTCATAAATCAGTGCTCAGCGCAACTACTTCCCTCGACAGCTCATCGCCTCCCCACCCGGCCACCGACAAGAACACCTCTCGGCGCAGCACATAAATTCAACAAACCTGGACTGCCGCTGTATTCCTCTCCACCAGCCACTGAAGCCCACTCGCCAGAGATCATTCACCAAAAACTTTTCCATTTATTCAGGAATCTAGAGAAAGTTTTTCCGGAACAGGAGGAGAGCGAAAAACGGTCGAACAATCCCACCCACGACGACGGCAAGATAAGGTGGAAACACCACCACTGCCACCGCCATGGCCAGAGAACCACCAGAGCAGTCGACGCCCGACTCTGATTTCGACTCCCTGACATCTATAAAAATGGAATTAATAGTCTGAAATAACAATAGAGAGATTGCGGCCGAGATTATATTAATGCGGATGGAAACTGTTTCGAAAATCTATTACGTTTATTTTACCGTGAAGCAGCCATCCGCCAGCGCCCCATTGATGCCGCCACTGAAAGGTTGAATGCAGTCAGCTGCAGCGTATTTATCTCTGAACGCGCTGCTCTGTAGGTATGTTCTGCGTCCGGGCCTTTTGTGCATTAAATATAAATGCACTCAGAAGGCACAGACGCAAAGTAATTGAGAATAAATAAATCTATAATTTTGTATCTTTTCATAAGCCATCATGTCCATGTGCGGCATTAATTCGGCCCGGTCGGCGGCGGTGTGGTGTGGCGTTCTGAAGTGCCGAGAGGGAGGGCAATAATTCAGAAACACTGCACCTCCATTTGCATTACAATTTTGTTTCACTACACTCGGAACAAGGACACGCTTGTGAGTGGATGTGGGCTGGATGGTGAGAAGCGGACAGTTGGCTGTGAATGAATGTTGTACGGCGGCGGGAAGTGGGGAACGCGTGAAACACATTTAAATGCATCCCCTTCAGCCGGTTTTAATTAATTTACTTGGTTTTTTGGCCGAATGAACCCTGGTTGATGGAGGGTGATAGATGAGGAGTGCTCTGAGAACTTTCATGAATCTTTTCCGCTTGGTCATGTGATGGTCATATGTGTAGGGGACGAGTAGGTTAGAGGGAAATATTAAGTTGTTTGTTGAGAGCTTGAATTATGTATATGAACTACCGCTATTCAAGTTGAATCGTCTTCCTTTCTGCAATGGGGCGTGTCTTGAGTATTTGATGAAGTCATAGATTGTAAAGTGTTTTCTAATTGTGAGTGGTGTCGAGTCTAGACGTTACGTGTGGAGAAATCTGAAGCAAAACTAAATAATGAGCTGGCATTGACGCTTAAACAGGAACGAAAAATTCGTCTGTTATTCGCATTCTTATGTTCCTCGGGTTGAACTCATGGGTGTCATTTTGTAGGATGAAAGTGTGTCGACTAACGTTTTATTCGTTGACCAGGATCACCGCATAACCTCTTAAGAGTTGCTAAAAACACTCAATCAATGATAAATTACCAAAGGTCAATGAGAAGCTTGGCTCTAGCCGTTTTTGTTCCTAGTTGGTAAGAACCTGAAGGCCACTTTCCCTTGAAAGGGAAATGACATAAACAACAGGACTATCTGAACTGAAGTCCCTTATCGGCTGTAGTGCCTCCCAGTTCGTTTTTTTATTTTACACTCCCACAGATTAAAAAAAAAAAAAAATCTCCTTTAGCACAGAGATATAAAACAACTTAAAGAAATTCAGATCAGTTGGAAATATTGGAAGTGCAGAAGTAACAAATGCATCACATGGTTAGTTGCGGTGGAAGAATTGATTGGCAGCTGCTTGAATTGGTATTTGTTTCGTAATAGCAATTCAAAATGGCTCTGAAATCGATTCAAATATCTTCTTTCCATGGCGCTACAGTCCGGGCGGATCTGGGCCTTAACCAAAATCCCTTTCTAGCTAGCACGATCTCTTGCCAGCTGCCTCCAATTGCACACTCCAAGTTGGTTGCGGTCTTTCTCCACTTGTTTGCGCCATCTCAATCTAGACCGTCCTCTGTTGCGTTATCCCAATGGCTCGGATTTGAAAACTTTTCGGACCGGAACAGTGCTGTCAATACGCTCTACATGACCTAACCATCTTAAGCGTTGTATCCGAAGACGCTTGATCAGACGTATGCCCCCTTACAACCTCTAAAGTTCGTCGTTGAATCTTTTCTTTCAGACGCCATCTAAGCAAACAGAACCAAAAATTGCACGCAGAACTTTTCTCTCAAAAAGACTAAAACCTTCCTCATCCACTTTTAGTAGCGTCCAAGTTCGGCGCTGTAAATAATGACAAGGATGATCAAGTTGTTGTAAAAAACTAGTTTAATATTTCGAGAGTGGGTTCTATTACTCAACAATTGGCAAGAGTGATTCTGCGTTTGATTTTGGTACTGATGTTGTTGTTCCTATTTACTGCGGAGCCGAGGTAGACGAAGAACTTGACTACCTCCAAGTTTCAGCTGCCTAGTAGAAGGCTCTGTCACAGACGTCGATGTTGTGTGCCCTTCCTTGAGCATATACTTCATCTTGCCCTCATTTATCGCCAGACCAATTTTAGCCGCCCTGTTTCATTTCGAAACAAAATTCAAATTCATATCGACAGCAGCGTTCTACAATGATCTAGTCTAGCAACATGTTGTGGGACATCACTCATAAATCCAAATTGTGGGTGTTTAGCAGGGGAAATCGATTTGGTCATGTGGTCAAGAATATGGGCATTGCCAGGAGTACTTCACGACGTTTGTACTAGAAAAAATTTACATCTCCATGCATGCAAATGCAGTCGACTCCAAAACGTGGCTCAGCAGACACAGTAAAGAGGACTAGCTTTTGAATGTGCTATAGAGTAACAAGTGGACTTTTTTCAGACAGACACAGTAAAGAGGACTTTTTTCGAAAAACATCATCACACTGTTGGTGAGTTGAATTTGAATGTCAATGCTTTTTTCTCAATGGATTTTATTGATACAAAAACAGTTGTAAGGCAGGCATGAGTATAGACGATGTAAGCTGTAGTGGGGCTGTTCGAACCATATGATATACAGAAAGTTTTCTCGGATGCTATGTGACCCACCAGTGAATTACTCCGAATATTTGTCGGTGTTTTTATGCTCGTATATTGTGAGTAGCCGCTGATGTTCCATATGATCTTCTGGAAAACTTTTGCATGACGAAAGTTATGTTTGAAGACCTTATTCTTGTCTTAGACCTAGTCATTCTTGTACAATTACTTAGTAACGGGGCTTCCGACCCCTGACATGTCTCTTCTTTAGACAATGCATTCTTATATACCATCCTGGTCTCAGGCTCTTGCATCCGCTTGGTCCTTTGAAACGGAGGTTAAGTCTTATGTAAAAGACCGGTCAAATCGGTTGTCTGTGATCGCAGATCCTTTTTGATGGAGCATTGTTGTCCGCTCGCTGGATGTGGACGAGCCAGGCAATTGTCCTTTTTGGGTTTTTGGATTGTATTTACATCTTGGTACAGCTCGTAATGTTCGTGGTCATATATCCTCCCCCATTCGACCTCCTCATGGGGAGGGGCAGAAAATACGATAACAAATTTTTCTTTTAAAAGTACCTCAAATTTGCTCTACTTTCCTACATATTGTCTACCACTCGTCTCCATAAATTAGAACTGCCAGGATTTGTTTTTTTTAAACATGCATTTTGTCTTTCGAATAAGGGGACTTAAACCAAAAAGAAGTAGCAGCCGTTTCCTTGGTAAAGCCTTTATTGAATTTCCACAGAGGTACGGGTATTTAAACTCTTTAACCACTTAGAAGTTTTTGTTCCGATTGTCCGTCCTAGGTGGTGAACCTGCGTTTTGTTTGTTGACAAGAGGTACCCGGTTTATACTCACAGATCGACTCGCTTTGCCTCTTTTTCAATTGACCCTTTGGTAGCGTCCTGTAATATCTTTCGCGTACCCCATCAACTGGACGGATGATGAAATGAAAAAATTGCCTTTCAGAGTCCTTGCCCCAGTTGCAGTCTGGAACCTCTTGTAGGCCCTAGTCTAAGTCCTTGCACAAAGCATTGTCCAAGCCTTGTGCAAGTTGCATTTCAATTCCTTGTCCAAGTACTTCTCTGACTCTCTGTCAATAATGTTTTATTTTGAAGCGTTGTACCTTATATTTTATCAAAAAATAAACCTTGCACTGCAACTATCCCACTGATGCATGAAACTCCTCCACTTGCTCACGTCTTCATTAAAACCATTCGGAAACTTCATCTTATCTTTGGTTGACCACCAACATCTGACAAGGAACCCACAGAATTGAAAATTGAAACACCATCTGAGGAACTGGTTATCCTCAGGATGTCTGCTCAAGAATTCCCACACACCAAGTCATCATGCATTTCCTTTGACGCGCACCTTCAGTGTACAAAACTCGAGTAGCAATCAACGTACGAGTACATATCATTTCCCTTCTCGCACCGCAGTTAATATCGTTTATGCGCATCAGACTGCAGATGCAATAATTGTATGGCAGCCTGCAAGCAAACAGCATTGATGCAACTTCAACTTTAGCATCCTATTAGCTACTTCATCCACTTCTGGAACTATACCATGCAAAAGGTGCCACAGAATCGTGGATAGATTCTGAGATGAAAAGGAGAACGAGAAAGGCCTGCACTCCTGGCTCATAGATTCACGCATCCCATCATTACACATACCACACGGAGAGACTATGATGCACACATAAACAGAAAGCAGGTCGGGCATCTGTCACACGGAGTGATTCGCCTCCAGCCCAGCACAGCCGCCACAGCAACGCCTCACACTGAGGCCCAGAACTAACGCAGCGCACACCCGGCAAAGATGTAGCTCCTCAAATGGTGATTAAATGAAAGGAGAACCCTTGTGACCTGGAGAGAGCTTTGAAAACAAGAATAAAATGAAGGGTGAAACTCTGGCAACACATTCAGTCAATTTTATGGAATAAATGACAAAGGTAACGTTAACGTTTTATTTATGCAGTCAAGGCCTTATCCATTTGAGACTTTTCTGTGTGAGAGGCTTTAACGAGTGCTCTGCCCTGCACGAGCGGCGGTGATGGTAATGGTGGTGAGGGCAGGCGATTGATTGTGTGTGTTTGTTTTGAAGGATTACCGCATTGGGGTTTTCAGTCAAGGATGCTTCATAAAGGTAAGTTTTTAGAGCCACTGGGAATAGATACGTTGTTTGTGTTTTTTGTGTGTGTGCCGGAGTTTAAATGTCTGAATGAGTGAGAAAAGCGGACGGGTTAGTGTTGAATTAATTTGCGGAACGGGATGTTATTTATGCAAGCTTCGCGGAAGAGAGAAAGAGAGGGAGAGAGCTGTGGTGGCACAGTGGAGCTGGGAGAATGTGAAGGGCGTGCTTCATGAAATTCATGGATCATGAGCATTGGGGTAAGTTGGCGCAATGCAAGACAAATTTGTTTTTAAAGGCAAAGTGTATCACACCTAGATGGGCAATTCGAGCAATTCAAAGCGGTTGACGGTGAAAAGATGAGCGAAGGAGTATGGAAGGTACTTATTCCGTTGGCCTGTCAGCGGAAGAGGTATGTTTTTTGGTGAGGAAAAAATGAAGTCAGAAAATTAAGCCCTCATTCATTTTCAAGGTCAACAATCCTGAGTGAGCGTTTTTGAAAATGGATATGCCAGCCGGAATGACGGAGGTTGATAATAATGACATTCCCGTCTGTGAAACACTGGCAAAATTTCGCAGAAATATATCCATCATATTCTTGAAATAAAAATTTTGAGAAAGCAAAAACATTGAATTAGGGTGCATTGGCACCGAATTTAACAGTTCTTGGATTGTAAACTGTAAACTATAGATCAGCTATGAGTTTTTGGATTGCTGGACCACGAAAATCTGATCAAGAGACTTTCTTATGTCTTCATGGTCATGTCCTCTTCGCCATTTTGTAGCAATGCAAGATTTATAGTTAGGGCAATTTTCAATGAACGTCAAAACATTATTGTTTGCAAATAAAATAAGCCGATAGGAAAAGGATGAATCAATCCAAAGCGGTTTATCTAAATTTCCTGCTAACTGCTTTTGACCGAAAATAGAAAAGAATAGTACTTGACCAACAGAGGTTAGGAAAGTGTTATACAAATGTATGTTTCTAAGCTTTGTGCAGCGATTAAATTATGTAACGAACACAATTAATGTGTTCAGCTGGTGATCATTTATTAGTCTATAGCTTACAGCCAGCTAGATAAGTTACTAATTTATATTTATAATGTAAAATATAAAATTTAACTTTGCATCGAACTAACGCTACTAAGTTTTGTTCCACAATGGGTCTTTCTTCCTCGGTATGTGTATTAACTCAACACTTAGTTTGAATGAGCACATGTTTGAGATCACCAAAAATGCAGCGAAATGTCTAGGTTGCAAAAACTATTTCATCCCTTTTAATCTGGCAAGAATATATAAGTCGTACATCCGCCCAAAAGTTGAGAATAACACTCCTATCTGGTATTGGAACTGCTAAGACCTCCCTGCGCCTACTAGATAGAACTCAACAGCGAGCGATAAAACTTATTGGTAGTACTAATGCTGCGAAGTCAATCGACTCGCTAGAACATAGACGAAACGTTGCGCCTTTATTCCTATTTTATCTAATGGTTTAGCCAGTTGCATTCCTCCTCTTCTAGAATTTGCTCACAATACTCCCACCCATTCCCGCTTAAGCCCACCTTCGGACGTACAGTTAAGTTTAGAGACTCGTTCTTCAGCCGCACCACACGAATATAAAATGCTCTTCCCAGCTCAACTTATCCCTCTCATTACAACCCACTTGATGTCCACCGGTACCTACTTTCCATCTCTTCCTCTATACCTTCAGCCTGTGCTGTGACTTAATTACGGTCACTTAATAAAAAAAAACTTCAGGTTTCCCTTGTAGACTGCAACTAACCAGGAGCTATACACACGATTAACTGGGTAAATTTCTGCACTAGCTGTAGGACAGCCGATGGCATTGCATACATTCGAATAGGATCTTATAATACATGTGGACAAGCAAGTAATTGGTTGAACATTACTGCACAACATTTAGTGTAGCCCACGTTGTCGTGCATCTCACCATATCCCTAAAGTAACTCCTGCAAGAAATCTTATTTTAGCAACTTTTAATTGTGCTCTATTTTTCCATAAACTTTGTTTTCTAAGTGCATTACTCAAAAAGTAATTGGATGCACGCCTGTAATAGAAGCGATAAATAAAAGAGACAAATAAACCTCAACAAAATCAAACCTCGAGTAAGATCCCGAGTAAAAGGGACCTTCAGGGACCTCGTGAGATAACAGTAGCATGCACAACACGAGTAGTTGTTGTAGAAGCTAGGCCTGGTCCCTTGTGGGCTGTAGTGCTACTCAATTATTATAAGGATCCCGAGAAGCCCAAAATTACAAAAAAAAAAATTCTCAAAAAAAATTAAAGTTGAAAATTGTTTGACGAATAAATATAGCGCAAGTTTGAATATCCCCATTTCTATGACTGTGGCTTAATAGCATTTTTCTAATTGTGCCCATAATAAGCGATATTGGAATTTTCAAATTTCTAACATTTCGGAAGTTTTAATTTCTTAATTTTGTTCTCAACCCCTCCCTTAAGCATAAAAATTGGGTTAAGTTAAAAACATTTAAAAGGACTTTTCATTTAACTGATCCCAGTGGTACAGAGTATCACTACACCTTACCAAAACCAACTCGATGCGAATATGAATTTCTTCAATCCTGAGATCTGGACCTTCGCCAGTTCGCTCAGCTCATGAAAGGACCTTCTTTTTAAATATATGAGACACCGTTCTTGACGATCTAGGAACTGATGAAGTAGGTGTTACACTCACTATATTCTTTCTTTGTTCCTACAACCCCTTCAGAGATTAATCACCGGAAACCTTGCTTCTGCAACAGTCGTGCACTGACAAGTGAGAACACCTAATAAGATGAGTATACTTTGATACTCATTTTATTCTATTTAGATCGTAGTTAGACCATAAACAATGGGATATAACACAGCTGGAGTAGAGGTACTAATGACACAAATATCTGTTCAATGAATCTTTTGGATGAATGACATTGCCAGTTTTTTCTGTACATAGGCTTTAACTTTTCTTTGTCAGTTCATCTGCCTTCCTTTTTAAATAATGCTGGAATATCCAGAGACCAAGAAAAGGATTTGTGGTGTTTCAGTTCCCTTAAATTTCAGTATTTGATAGACTTGGATTTAATAAATGAGACTTTTTCTTTGTGTCCCTCAAAAAAGGCTCGTGTACTTGTTTTCAATCTTTGATCTATCAGAATATATGTGATCTTGTTGAAATCCGTTTTTAATCAACCCTGCCTCTCTGGTGTAAGGATCGTAAGGTTTTGTCCAAGATGTACTTAAGTTTTTCATAGTCTGTACTAGTCCAAGAGGTTTAAATATACAAAGGAATATCAGTTATGGAATTTTAAAAAAGTCAAAGCTGTTTTGGGTATAATAATAATTAATAATTGAGTGGCACTGCAGCCCAAAAGGGACCAGGGCCGAGCTTCTACAACAACTACTCGTGTTGTGCGTGCTATTGTTCTTCACGAGTAGAAGGGACCTACAGATTTTTTGTCGAATCCGAACGGCGAGGTTTGGGAAGCTTTTCATTGGCAATTGATACTCTTAAAGTGTTGTCGGCAACTCGAAAGAGGAAGTCCCGTGAATATGCGAGGTGTCCCGTCCGGGAATCTAACCTAGACATTCTGCGCGGCGGTCGACGCACTTACCCACTACGCCACGGCGACTTTTTCTTTGTGTCCCTCAGGAACATTTTCGTATTCTTGTTTTCAATCTTTGATCTATCAGAAAATATGTGTCCTTGTTGAAATCCGTCTGTCTCTGGTGTACTCGTAAGGATCGTAAGGTTTTTTTCCAAGTCGTACTCAAGGTTTTCATAGTCTGTACTATTCCATGAGGCTTAAATACCCAACATTTTCGGAATGATAGTTATGAAATTCTCAAAAAGTGAAAGCTGTTTTGGGAATTCAATAAATAATATTTGAATGATATTACAGCCCACAAGAAACCAGGGTCTAGCTTCCACAAAAGCTACTCGTTACTGGTCTCGCTCGAGTAGAAGGGACCTACTATTTTTTACCGACCTAAAATGGCGAGATTTGAGATGCTTTTTATAGACGAGCTCCTTGAGTGTTGTCAGCAATTCGAAAGATCCGGGAATCGAACCTGGGACCTTGGCGTGTGAGTAAAAGCACTTACCCACTTGGCCACGGAGATCATATTTGGGATACAATTATTGATATATGTAATGTTACAATGGTTGAATCATTTATTCCGGTCCTGATAGTGGTATTAGAGCAGAGTGCTCCAGTTATGCAGACTTCCCTTGTTCTTAATTCAGATTACAACGGATTCAGGATTCAGTGTTGACCGCTTCCCACAAAGGAATATTTGAGGTAAGCGTGGCCTGCTTATCTCTATAGTCGACGTTCCATAAATATTGCAAAGACCCTTTCAATTTCGGAATATTCATGGTTCGGAATGAATAGAAACGAACGCTCATCCGACCTTTTATTACTTCGAAAGCATTCTCTCAGCCTATTCCAAGGACCATCTACTTAGTCCAATATTTAATTTCAATGAAATCACTAATCCGTGCTTCGCATCTCATCTTCACCCGGACGTGCCTCATTCAGAGAACAAAACAAAAATAAAACGGAACTGCAACCATTTAAAGTAATCTACTTATTTATTACATCTTCACAAAGAATTTAGAAAAATAATATTCACTGCAAAGCCCAACCGGTATCCTGTTTCGTCTTCGCTCTGGCACTCTGGTACTCTGGCAAGAAGCAGAAAATTTCTCTCTAAAATTACAATCCTTTACCCTCTGTTGCTGCGCCTCGGCATCTCGGTATCCCGCTTTTCTTTTAGCCTTAGCCTGTTTGAAATATAAACAGTTGTGGAGCCAGAGAGCAGGGCAGTGTAGGGAAAAAAATCCTGTCCGTAAGGTAAAAAGACGGTTTCATTTCGGAACACATTCAAGAGAATTCCTTACATAACTCAAAATCCTTCGCCTCCTATTACGAGGCACCCACACCCATACACGCCCACGTAGCAAGAAGAAGCACACACAGAGGTTTAGTGAGTGCCGAGAGTTTTAGTTGGAAGTTGAAGGTAGTTGAAGGAGCAGCGAACAGACACCAAGGGGCAGAGAATGTACGAGGAATGGGGCAGCGGATGAAAATGGGAAGGTAGGCAGGTATTGCAGGTAGATAGGTAGGTTGCACACAAAATGAAAAGGATTATTTTCCCTTGGGCGAATTTTACTGGAACACAAAAATAAAAGCGAAAGGATTTCCGAATTCATACCTTTCCTGGCTCTGGTGTGCCTGCCATGCCGTAGCTGCTGCTGCGGGTTGGGCTGGTTGGTTGGTTGGTTGGTTGGTGCCAACCTACATTATATAGCTCGTCGCAACATCCGACAGAGTCCTTCTATCCGATTCATAGTGCGCTCTCGAGATGTAGGTTTCTTAAGGAGCTTTAATTGTGCCCATTGGGGAATAGTTCTGTTTTTTTTTTTTGCTCTTTTTCTCCCCTCACTCGTCCACATCTTCAAACGACAGCGACAACGACGACTAAGTCGCACTATACTCCCTCACAAAAGGATTTTATTATTTCTATTTTGCGTCCCTTTTGTTTCACACTAAAATCCATTTCGTTTTAAGTGAAATAAATAACCTAAATAACTGGTGTCCTTAAAATGGGTTATCATAAATTCGAGCCAAGCAGATATGGAAGCGAGAGAGCTAGAGGTGGGAGAAAGGCGCAAACAGAACAGCTCTGCAATCGGCTGCCTGCCAGCGTCATAGATGCACTGAAACAAAGGGAATAACAGAAAATTGACCAAAGGACAAGATTTTTGGTGTTGAAACTTTGTGGTACAAGGGAGATAAATTTTCTGAAAATCTCTGCTTCCATTTGGGTTACATTAGAGACTGCAGCCCATCGGCCAGCGCCCGATTCTGCAGCAACAACAACTGCAGCGAGCAGCTTCAAACTTGGACTGTGTCTGCACTGAGAGCTTATAGGCTGTGTTGTCGTTTCTTTCTTTATGCTCATGGCTCGGCCTTTTTTTCCAGGGCAGACTGTCGGTCGGTCGTTTCGCCAGCACAATCGAATGGGGACATGTCCATTCCACGAAATTGTATTCTTACAGCACAGCATTGAGGCGAGACGGCAAATGATTCAGAGAGATAGAGAGAGAAAGGAACGGCTAGAAAGGGTGTAGGGGCGTAGTTTGAAATTGCTTTTACAGGAATGCAATTGTTGATAATTAATTTTTGGGCAAGCAGCACAAATTGTACTTTTGTGCTCGAGAGAATTGCCCCGAGCATATTTTGTGACCGAAACTTGTGTATTGTGGCGAGGGCGTGTGTTGTTTGCGTCAAAAGTACTTAATTCTCTGATAGTCCAACGCCGTGCCGACGACGTGTTAATGAAATTCCTCCTCAAGGTGGTTCCGAGTCCCAGCCAGACACAAAAACAATTTCGCCACGACTATAAAAGACAAAAGAAATGTAAAGTACATCCCCTCTCACACGGTCTTCCAGCCCATCGGCGACGACAATTTTTCTCCTTATTGTGGGTTCAAGTCCAACACTGCATCCGTAAGTTTGTATGCAGGCCCCACGCCGTGGGGCTGAGTCTATATCTGAGGGAAGGTGTGTCAACACAAGCAAAAAACAAAAACAAAAGTCCCAACCAAACAAAGACACCAAAGAACGCGAACGGGAAAGAATGCACATATGTGTGTGTGTGTAGTCCCGCACTTACAAGGCGGGACAAATTGTACTGCAATTAAGTAAACGATGTACACAATGAGGAGCGCAAGTTGAGCCCGTTACACCCGCCCTTGCCGCCCAGCAATTGTCGGGTTCGCCACTCACTTTATTGACCTCGGTGCAGCAGGTGCAGGGCTACAGGAAGTCGTTTTCTTATGAGAGAGACAGCCACTTCCCGGGGAAACATTGTCGATTAGTGGCACTTAGGGATAAGGAAACGAGTGCTTAGATAGAAGGAGTCTGGCTACCGTGAAGGCAACACATTTTTAAGTAAATAATTCAATTGTTCTGAGGGCGTTTGCTGCTACTGAATTATTGAGAACGGGCCCGATGATATCTTCGGAAACGCAATTAGCTGAGATTTAAAGTGAAAAGGACGCCTCGTAAAGGAGATAATGAAATCAAATTTCCGGGTATCCACCAGCCGAGGTCTGCGATGGAATCACAGAGGACGGGTTGGAGTTTAATGCCCGTGGGAGAGACCTTTATTGCTTGCCGGCGGGGCAACGCCATCAATAGTCGTGTCTGGAAGCGGTTTTAATAAAGATCGACGTAAATTGAGGGTTAATGCTGGTTGGGAACGGCAGCACTGAGAAATATGAAAAATGAGTTTATGAGTTTTAAAAGATTCAATTTTAACTGAATTTATCTGCAGGCGTTGACCATTTGCCTTAACGACGATGAGGCAAATTATTCGTGTCACCTCATTCGCTGTTTTGTCACCTCCTGGGATGGAGTTAGAATTTAATAGTTGCCCGGGGTGACGGGGTTTTTAAAAGGGTTTCGTGACATGAATCAGTAACTCGCGAGAGGTGAAATTCTGAAAATCGGTCAGACAATTTGCCCCAAGCGTTACAATAACACATCCTAAAGACACGGCAGTGTGTAACGTTTTAAATTTTCAACGCCATTCCATTTAGCATTCACATAAAATCAAAATTCCGCGTTATTTCGGCGATTTGGCAATGTGCTGTGTTCACGTTTCGTCATTGATGACAAATCGCAAACTACAGTAAGCATGATGTCCGAATAATAAATCGATCAAATTCAGTGTTTATTATTGCAAACGTAGCACCCAAGTTGTGTTCGATGATTCGGATACAATCGCCCATCCATGCGATGTGGTGCAATCACCATCAACCTTACAAAATAAAATTTCAAACATCATGAGAAATGAATGTTGTGACAGCACATTTTTTTGTACACCGACGAGATTGATTGAATTGCTCCGGATATCTAGTCGAACGTTTAAATGGGCTTAATTTCAAGTGAAAATTCAAATTGTGAAGCAACAACTAAAGCTGTGGTCGGTTAAACGTTGGTAACTAAATTCGAAATGCCCGAATGTGTATGGACTCTGCCGAAGCCCATACAGCACAAAAACTCAGCCAAATTTTCAAATTGATGAACTTTGCATCAAAAGTTGCTTCAAGTTAAACACTATCTATCATCGATTTGGGAATTAAAAAATATGCGGCGATGTGTTTACGACGAACACTGTAGTGACTATCTTTACTTCTCATTGGAAACTATATATGAAAAAATAATCCACATACGCCCCGTAACCCCGAACATTTTAATATTGTAAAACAATAACGAGCCTATATCATGTTTGGTTATATATTAAATCTATCTTACGATGTGTGAAAGCGCCCTGCTGGTGATTCAATGCAGTCTGGTAAATCGAACTTTAGTGATTTGTTCTAATGCGCGTCCTAATTTGAAAAAAGTGCCTCGCAAATTGCTTTGAAGCAAAGTTGGCTTTAGTTTGTAAGGTCGAAGATGATGTGGTCTGCAAAGTCATGACCTACGTGGGCGAACATGCTTCTAAAGCATTTCTTTCCGAAATAATATGACAATAAATCTTAAAAGCAAGGGTTATTCACTGCCAATCATGACAATATTTCGATCTATACTCATAAATAGGCTTCACCAACCGATGGCCGGCAATAAGTCAAGCTTTTAACTCCAATGAGCTAAGTGGGGCAAAAAATATGGCTAACATTCATCTCTGCGGTCTCCGTGACTAAGTGAATAAATGCGTCAACCCACACGCCAAGGGTCCAGATTCGATTCCCGTTCTGTATACCTCAAATTGTTCGCGGCACCACCTCTTTCGAGTTGCTGACAACACTTAAAGAGAACTAATTGTCTATGAAAAGCTTCTCAGAAACCTTACCGTTGGAACTCGTCAAAAAACTGTAGGTCCATTCTTCCCATCAGAGTACAATTGCACGCACAACCTCTTTCGAGTTGCTGACAACACTTAAAGAGAACTAATTGTCTATGAAAAGCTTCTCAGAAACCTTACCGTTGGAACTCGTCAAAAAACTGTAGGTCCATTCTTCCCATCAGAGTACAATTGCACGCACAACAGGAGTAGTTGCTGAAGAAGCTAGGCCCCGGTCCCTTGTTGGCTGTAGTGCCACTCCTCAGCGGAGTCATCAAAAGCACTCTTCCAGATGCACTTGCTGTAATTCTTGAGTCAACACAAGAGAGGCCTAAGTGGGGAAGGACCTCAACGAACTTGGAGTGCGCAATTTGAGGCAGCTGGCGAGAGATCGTGCCAGCTGGAGGGGCATCTTGGTCATCTACAGTCCATTCCGGACTGTAGCGCCACTAAAAGAAGAAGAAGAATATGAGTTGATCTTCTTTCTGCTTAGAGCCATGCTCAAAGTTTATTAGTTCTTAAAAAAATGATATACCAACGAAATCATATCACTTTTAGAATGTTCTTCTTTGATTCGCCGTATTCATAAACCTACATCAAAATGTCCTGGAATTGAAACGATCATTGAACAAAGTCAAGGAATTCCTTCGAATTTGTTACCACTTTGAAATTTTTTTAGAAAAATGTCCAACAAGTGTGTCCTTTGTCACATTTTCATATGAGGGCATGTACATTTTTCACTTCATTTCGCCTACCACTCCATAAGATATTTTTGTAGTCTCTCTTTTTGCGAAATTACTTTTCCGTCAGTTGTGGAGCAATCTGTAGAAACCCCGCAAAGAAATAAAATGTTCCCTCTGACTGTGTGCGTACATAAATCCCACTTAATGTTGTCCTATGTCCCCATTCAATTTAGTTCAGCTGCACAATACATTCTTTCAAAATGGAGATCGATGCCACTTTGCTCCCGCAATCTGCTCACATGCTAATTCGCAGTTGAACTGGCATTCATTATTCGAAGTACACATCAATGTGGAAAAATTCCCCGCTTCTATCGAATACATGACAGTTTTCAACGAGCTAATGAAATCATATATTTATTCACACTCCAAGTGATGCCAAAACTACCGGAGCAGCGCTTACCTAAACAATCACGCACAATTCCAGTGCTGAACTCAACCGTTTTCCGCTGCAACTTCATGAAGCCGTGAACGTATCTCACAAATAGATATCTAATCTAGATATTTATGCAGTAGCTCCGCACCTGTGGGTGCTGGCCGCCCTCATTTTATCTCTTACTAGGTCTCATTTTTTTTTCTGTGCAAAATATCTAATCAAGCATCTGCTGCTGCTGCTACTGATGCACTTACAACTCCCAGTGAGGGTGATGATGGTACTGCTGCTCTACTGCTGAGCTACTGGTTGAAGAAGAAGAATACCAAACTCACACACAGATTCAGTCTCATGCATTTGTAAAATTTCAAGGCACCAGGCACACCAACCACACCAACCTCGACCTGAAGCCTTTGAGCAATTTATCCTTTAAAAACGGCTTCCCATCTAGCACACGCGTTGGCGTCCTTGAAACGAAACACAAACTCACCCACACTGCGCGCACCTCCTGCTTCGCTCGCCCTCATGGATTTTTCTATCAGTCAAGGTATGCCAACCTTAGTGCATCCACCATCTACCATTCACCAGCCACCACCAGCCACTCGTGCTCGTATCTGTCTGTCTATCTCCTCATCTCCGAACAGTTGAATTTCCTTTCCATAGTGTTTGCTCGCGCACTCATTTCTTCTTTATTTTCATCCTTATTTGCCAGGACAGAGTGAGTGTCTAAATAGATCCAGCGAACCATTGAAATTGGCTCTAATTAGGATGCGGGCCTTAACAATATGTCATTTGCATTTGCATTCGCATCTGGATTTGCATGTAATTGCATTTGTATTAAATTAATTGGAAAATTCCGATTACATCATTGAGCCGTACACCGTGCCGGGCCTCCCCGGCGACGAATAGCTCTTATCCTCAATGAGGCGTGTTACGACAGAAATTATTATAACTCGGGTCCTTCAGCCTCCCATTCGTACACATGGCATGTGAGGGGCGCTCGGAGTCCTCGGAGAGAGTGAATTGTCTTCTCAGTCGGAATGGTTCCTCGCTTCGATGATCGTCTTAATTATGAAAATTGGGGGCGGCCGCCTTGGAGTTTGAATATCTTTTCATAAATACGGGACTCAACTAGCTGGGTGTGCTGTGGTTTTGTTGTAATTATCGTTTGATGGACTGCGGCGAACGGAAGGAATTTTGCGGTTGAAATAATGGTCCCGTTGACAGCAGCAGTTGAAAACCCAAAATTGCGTTGGGGTAGAAATTTTCGCGGCGCTCGCAATGGGAATTCCTTGGAATTGTTTTGTCAGAGTGCCGCAGATGAACTGGGTTGACGGAGACAATAAGGCGCTCAGCCATTGGGAGTTATGAATAAGTCAACTTAGGGGGTTCGGAGATGTGCTCAAATTGAAAGTGTCAAACCGTCGTCAGCTGATGAAGGACGGTTTTTCTGGTTTTCATCCTGCATGAAGGGGTCTTCTTCAGTGGTCACAGTGGTGAGTGGGATTGAAACTTTTTCTCGGAGATTTCAATTTTAGTAGAAGCACTCAATTCTGGCTCATCCTGTTGAAGGCGCTGGATTATCCCAAATCACTTAAGGTAAAATAATGTTTCTATTGGATGTTTACAAGAAGCAATTATAGAGGTTGAGTGAAGGCTTTTCTTTTGGACAAGACCTCTTAGTGTTGCGAAAGTTGGAAAATGAAATGATGGTTGATAAAAATAAAAGCTTCTAGCATCATGCATCTTTGCCTGTAGAGGTATATGCACCACCGATGTCAGGCGTCTGTTGATAGCTGTTAAAGATAATTTGCCCTTTTTAACTCCTTTTATGCGCATTTGATGGATCTTATTTTACAAACCTATTGCAAGTTATTAAAACTGAAATCATTTAATCAAGAATAAATTCCGATCTTCTCCCACAAGCGAGAAGTCTAAAATTAAAGCTAGTGTATGGAGCACTCGTGGCTAAGGGTTTAATCAATCAGCAATGTACTTTGGTGAATATACTCTCGTGCTCTATTTCCATCATTCAACAAGAGCCATTCAACTATCTTTTTTGAAATTTTGAAATGAAAATTACAACTGGTTAACACCTTAATCAAGAACTGCCAAGAATTGTTAGAGATTATGAATTCACTATGGCTTGTGGTCATAAACTTTTACTTTTTCACATTCTTCTTTTTCTTGTGGCGCTATAGTCCGGGATGGACCTAGGCTTCAACACACATGCCTCTCCACCCAGCACGATTTTTCGCTATCTGCCTCGAGTTGCGCAGTACAAGTCGGTTGAGGTTTCGGCCCGGAGCAGTGGTATCAATACGCTCTACATGATTTAACTATCTTAAGTGTTGTATCCGAAGACGCTTGATGGCGTATGTCACCTTACAGCCTCTACGACGAACTCGTTGAATCTTTTCTTTCAGACGCTTTTAGTAGCGTCCAAGTTTCTGCGCCGTAAAGGTGGACTGGGATAATCAAACTCTTGTACAAAACCAGTTTAGTCCTTTAGCGAGGGCCCTATTTCAGAATTGCCTCTTGAGCCCAAAGAAACAGCAACAGCAAGCAAGAGGGATTCTGCGTTTGATTTCGGTACTGGTGTCGTTGTCCCTATTTACCGCGGAGCGGAATTAACGGCAATCTGGTTTTGAGCACAATTTGAAAGCGTTTTTCAGGCAGCAATTTATTTATCTTGAAATGTCAAACCGTGCTTAAAATAAATTGCCAACTGAAGTTCCTATACCTTTAATCTTATATCGCAAGTGACGTCAAAGAAAATAGGAAATAATGCCGCATACAAGACTTATCTCTAAAAAGACAATGTGCGTCATAAAGAAGGATAAATTTAAGATTTGGTTTTACACGAACACCCGCCTTGACGGCCCTATGTTACGAAGACTTTCCACTCCACTTCGTCTTGCTGGAGAACAAGTTGTTTTTAACAACTCAATCGTTCTATGGTTCACCCGGTTGCAATGTATCTCCACATTGAGCCGGAAAAGTCTGCATAAGCGCCCGATCCGAATCATTGAGTCAAACAATGCAGGCCATCCAGGACGCTACAATTTCCTCGGCACTGCCGTGATATTGGGTATTGGAACCACACGGCCAAGCTGTTACAAAGTTTCAGATATCCTGACCTCCCGTGGTATCAGAATATAGCCTCTGATCAAGCTCTCACTACCGGTCAGGTTCCCTTCAAGACTGGTAGCCGCCATCGTAATAAATGGTCTATGGGTTCATCATTGATTCTAATTGTAGTGTTACTTGTGTGATTTTGAATCATGTGATTTATAAATTGTAAAATAGGGAAGAACAGATATGAGATTTAGTCTTACATGATCACCTGCCTTGACGTCTTATATTACGTTGTCTTTTTTCCCAAGAGTCGTACGAGATAACATAAGACTAGAAGCCTTAGTTAACAAAGTACCAAGTCTTGTCACCCCTGTCTCTCTTTGGTTCACAACACTGGGTTAAGAATGCAACTCCATACTGAGCCGGGAAAGTGCAGTAGTCTCAATTTAATTTTGTAATAGTTTTTATCAGCAAAAAAAAATGTTGTTGAAATCTCTTGAAGTGTTTTCGTAAAAGTTTATCAAAAAACTTCGCCGTTTCTATTTACATACTTGAAAAATTAAATTCTTTGATTAAAATCAATTTGAACAAGGCACATATTGGCCTCATTTATCCTTTACCATTTTCCGGGTAGTGCATCAAACTTCTAAGCCAAACTCCATCAAATTGTTCAGCATCATCAAAGATGTCCATCAAAACTTCCCAAATTGCTCCGTGTCATTAAAGATGTGTGTTTTTATGCATTGCCATGTTGAAAGGCAACTCCCCTTTTGTTACCTTTTTTGATTGATCCATTCATGGTGTAGATTCTTGCACAGTGGAGGATCGAGTTGACAGTTTCGATTCGTTTTTTATTTTAATCTAGAGAAATACTTAACATAACCTGTTTTTTCAACCTAGGTTTTTGATATAATTAGAAATGGATCACTTTTTTTAATTCATTATCAGATGCATTGAATATTCTCTCTAAATCCGTTTTTATACAAAATGGTTCCACTTTGCCACATCCCAGCTGACTTTTCCTGGTCGTTATTGGGTCAGTGACGCCCAAACATCGAATTTATTTGATCAGTTATTCTTAAGAAGTCGTAGAGTGGAGGTTTAATGGCTTCGCGTTAGTATCCGTACCGGTCCCGATTCATAAGTTGTAAACCTTCAATAACTTTTTCAATGAAAGGCCGACCAGTTCTAGGTCAATATTTTACATCGAACTTTTTGGAATGGAATCAAATAAACATCTTCTGGGTTCGACATGTTTTTGAAGGGTTCTATCATGTAACACAGTACAAAAGAATCACAAAGCGTGTTCGATCTATTTTAAGACTTTAAAACAAGCAACGGCATACACAACTGTCTTCATGAAAAATTAAGCCTGATATGTCAGCTTTCAAAAACGTAATGCCTACCCATCTACACTATGTGAAATCGAAAAACCCACAATATTTGTCCGAGGAAAAATTTCAATCTTGGTGTTTCATTCCACTCTTGGACACCTGTGTGACTTGTTACTGAACTCTGCTCAGATTCCTACAACTAGGTATGAGTTCTTGTAAATAATGGCGATGCTTGTGATAATTTTTGATTTGTTTTTGATGAGTTTTCTTAGATTCATTATGATTAAGCGTTTAGATGATGAGATTATTTCATTTAGAAGAGAATAGCATTCAATGCTTTATGGAGTAGAGAGTGGAGAGCCAGAGGCAAGAATCGTAAAATGTATTTATCAAGCTAAAGCTATCGGAAAATTTATGGCGCAAGTAGACCGCCTTAACTGACTTTTTTTATTTGTTTTGTAAATTTAAAGATTTCCGCTGGTTCAGAATTGTGTAAGGGCAAAGCAACAGCACGGTTTGCAATAAAAGTAACTTTAAAGCAGCGCAAAAGTTCCTGCCAAAGTAAGCAATCATCAATTAATTCTAAAGCCAATCCTCCTTTCGTGTAAATTCGATTTAAGCACCAATCCGCTTGGAGTTCCTGGAATGAATTATTTGCAGAAAATTATGAATGAAATGAGTGCGAAATTGGATGCTTAAGCCGGATTACACCAGACGATTAAAGCCAATTTTGAGAAAACGGCAAATATCTTTAATTTGAGCCTGCAGTTACGAATATTAACCAAATTCATAATTCAGAAGTTCAAATGGATGTTCACATGTAACAAACGTTCGATTTATTCATAATCTCCAACTCTTTGCCGCTCAAATTGTCCCCGAATCGGCCATGGTTGCCTCAAAGTAAATGTCAAGTGTCCTCGAAACGACATTGACTGTGACAACGAAAACCCAGGATTCCGCCAAGAAAGTCAATATAATATGAGCTTTATCCTTCACTCGCACTTCCATCGTTCATGGTGCTTGCTCCCTCAATTTCCGCCCACTTAATTAAATTTATAGCTCGGAGAGCGGATATAATTTTCATCTCATGGCTATCCGGGCGAACCAGGTGAGTTAGCAGCAGCAGACACGACCGCAGCAGAACCAGCACACCACCGCACCACTGTCAACCACCAATGCCATCGTGTCTTCCTGTCATCTGACCTAATTTTCAATGACTCTGATGCAAATCCACTTCATTATGGTTTCCCTTTGATGTACAAAGCATCGCCAGCACCATCGGCAGACGTAGAATCTTCTCCTCGTTCGCTCTGTGCCAGGTAGACGTGCCATCATTTCAATTGAATGCAAATTGGTAATGTCGTCTTTTCATGCAGAAAAAATGCAGATATTTCATATCGTTCCCAAAAAAAATTTAATTGAATATCCCTCAAGGACATTCAGCCGCAAGCGAGGCGCAAGAAAGGAAACACTCGTCTTCATGAATTGCTTATCCCTCAGACCACCTCGCACATTGTCATTGCATTCATCATCGGATGAGCGGAGAGATACAAATGACTGCACTGTTCTCCCAAAGAGGAGATTTAATATGAACCATTTGCATCAGGCTTGACTTGCTTGCTGATGCGGCTCGCGCCTCACTCCCGCTGCCTTCCCTTCATAGACTTTCCGATCTCGTGCGGCCATTATGCCTGACTGACTGACTATTTGAAAAGCCAACAGAATTGATTGCATTAATTTAGCTAACTATCTGTTTATTTAGACAAGGAATCCCTGCGGATGGGCTGATGGGAATGGGGAACGTTGTACAGGAGCCAGAGACGGAGCCAAAAGTCCATTGTTGGCTTGTTTGTACGTATTAAAGAAGCATATTCTTTGCGTTGCGTCGTCATAGTCATCGTTGTCGTCGTTGAGCCAACTAACCAACCAGCAGCAACTAGGCGGTGGTGCCGGGTACGTCTTCCGTCTCCCAATTATTCATCCTCCCCCAAGTGGCACCACTCCCACACACTTAACCGGACACGAACGAGCAACGACTGTGTCGAGGAGGAGTGCATGAACATCATAAGGAGCGCCGGTAGTGGCAGTGGCGCGGTGTTGCTCCTACACGCTTGTAAGGCAGGCAGCTTCGTATGGCCAACATCGGCATCGGCAACGGCATCGGCATCTTGTGTGTGCCACTGCCTCCGCACTTTGGTTGTGTATGTGTGTAGGAGGAGGAAAGGAGGGATGATGGGCTAGAAGTGAACACAAACATTTGTTGCCAGAGTTTCCCACAATTCAGCTTCAGTTTCAGCTTCAAACGCGGACCAGCTGTGTGAAGGGGGAGAACGTAGAAGAGATGGCGGGGAGTGAAGTGGTGACCAAGGGAAGGGTTTTATTCAGAATCACGTACTCCTTCGGGACATGATTTATACGCTACTACTGCAGCTGATATTACAGCTTATCCAATATCACTCGCTCCTCTCCCGATGTTGCTCATACACAGGGACAAGCCCACGCACACGACGTACCCACGAGTTGTTGTTCTACCACCACTCGTGCAGGCATTATTCCCATTCGCCCCTTTCGCTTGCTGTGCCCTCTGCTCTTACAGGGTTTGCTTGGTAATTTTGTAATATTTTGCCCTAAGCCGTTGAGAAGTGTATAAACGCAGAAAAGGACTCGTTTTCTTGTTTTCTCGTTTAGCCATCGCACTAGGACGGGCACGAACAGAGAAATTACTGTTTATATTCCTTGGATTAGCTAAGATATTGATGTCGGTTGGCCGTGGGTGAAGGGTGCACAGGGAAAGTACAGCCATCGTCCACAGCGTCAGTCGTCATTGATGAGATGATTGTACACGCAATATTGGCGGTAAAAGAAGTTCCCGAGACGGCGAATGGAAAAGTTCAAGCTATTAGTGTATCTGCTCCGTCATAAAGTTCAGCGCCCATCCACCCCTCACGAAGGGCCCACATTTGTGATTAAGTGCCCGAGATGGGACCGCGTGGACGCGCAGTTGTCGCGACTCTTGAGGATAATTGATAGTAAAACGTGAATAAGCACTGAACCGAGGATTTTGTCACAAAATATCCCTCAATGTCACAGCAATGATGTGCGGTTCTCATTTTTTCCCCACGCCCAGCCAGGGGCTACTCCACAGAGATTCAATGAAATTTTACGAGAAATACAAAACTGTGTGGAAAAATAATATTCCCAGCACGTCGACGTTAACTTTGAGTCGTCCACCACCGAGCAGGTCTAGGAGTCCTTTTCACTTGAAGTGGAGAAAGTGGTGCTGTCTGCTGCGCAGCCTTTGCACGGATCCGGGATTGAATGTGAGACGACCTTCACCACCATTGCGGGCCAAGTAATGAGAATATAATTCAAGAAGACATACTCTTGAATGATGGCGAGAGACGTGAAGGTAAGGGGACGAAATGAAAGTTTTCAAAGACGATTTATAAAAATGTAAATCCTTTTCCGTAGCCTCACTTGTGACAAGTCCCGTTTCATTGAGTCGACGACGATCCAGTTACGTGGCCACTCGGCGTTGGATTTGTGTGTCACTGTGTGCGCTCCACTCTCGAGAAAATGATTGATATCCTCGAATTTGTGAGGATTTTGAAGATAAATTTTTATGGGAACAGGCGCACACACACACACCAGTACAGCCCAGATGGAAGCGTTTGCGGAGGTGACTTTGGAATCTTTTCGTTGCCTACAACTGCCTGTGGAGTTTTATTTTCATTTAATTATGCAAATTATACTGTATAGAGTTACATTTTACGAGGAGGGGGAGTAGGGAAGGCAGAAAAAAAAAGCCAATTACTGAAGTTACACGCCTGCTTAGTCGGTTCATTCCTGCGTGGGAGGAATGAGATTACAGGCGGCTTCCAGCGCAGTTGGTGCATGGGAAGGCCTGCAAAGCTCTCGGATTACAGTCGGGTTTTATTCGTGTTTAGTTCAGATTGATTGTCATGAGGACGTCGACGTCGGATGGCACATTTGATTAGGCATTCAATTTAATCCCGCCTGAAGTGAGGTTATGTTTTTTGTTTTCATTTAAGAGCAGCCATCAAGCGAGTTTGACATTCTACTTAAATTCAGTTGCTCCTTAGCATTAAGTAACAAGTTTAATCCCCATTTCTTTAATTAATACCCAGCTTCCCAGTCGCTCCTCGCATCCACTTAAGCCTTCCGAGTGCGTTTGGGGCCGGGGGAAAATTGCTTTACGCACAAGTGTGGTGTTTTCGGGGTAATAACTGGTTGATATTCTGGTGTTTTGCAAGTTCATCAGGGAGGGGTGTTTACAATCGTGTTTGAGTTGTAATTTTAGGTTGTTTTGATGTACTTTTGGTGAAGGAGATGGAGTTTGAGAAAATGGAAAGTCTGCTTGTGCATAGGTCAAAGGAAAAAAGATTTTTGTTGAGAAAAGGTGATGGGAGGATGACTGGTTTGTGTTGAGTGTCCCTGTTTGTGAGGATATTCGGAACGAAGCTAACATTTCAGCAGCAATTGTACTTGTTGCAGGTGAAGATGATTAAGGTTCTCAAGGGGACGATTTTCTTCCTCCCTGAGTTTTCTACATAAAATGACTTCCACTTTTTCCCGAGGGTATGTGGAAGTCTTCAACCAGTAGAAGTGTGAGATTTCACTTCCCTTTAAATGCTATGTTCCACTACAATTTATTGAACCACATGGACAATAGTCTGTGTTTCTTGATTTAGATACATTTCACAGTAAACTCTCCAATGAAAATTCCTGATAACACCGCAACTTTGGGCGGCATGAGGTCAAGGGGCTTACTCCTTGGAAGTAGGTGCAATATATTCATTTCCTCAAATTGCAGAGTTTATGTACTCTTCCAGGCAGCGCTTATGTTTTTAAGCAATTTTCTTCATTTCATAGATTTCATAGTGGTGAAATTTGAAGTTCTTTGTGGGTGTCGTCGCATTGACAACAGTTCTAAGCAAATTGTTTACAAAACTCGGCTTAATATTCATATTCATATATGCTTGCTCTGGTACAACACTAAAGTTGTCTGCCATATATTACGCACAACAAATTTGTTGTCAGTACCAAGCTTGGAATGCGTGCCAATAAGCCAGTGCCAAATTATGTCGAGTTCTGAACATTTCTTTTAAACGTGCTCCTTTCACTTGACCTTAACGAAATAAAGGTATTTGGAAGCAATTTAGGAAGATTGGTAAGTGAACAAAGTTTCTATAAGTAAAATGTATTTTTGTTAATTTTTTGCTTTTATTTTTTTATATTTTATTTTACAATTTGCCAGGAGTTCATCGATTCATGTATTCTGATGAAAACTTTCGTGCTGTTTGGCTTGTACTTAAATGGCGGTGTCGTCATCAAATACGAATAGAGCAGCGCTTTCTTCTTCTGGTAAATCCCCCGTATACAGCAGGTATAGCAGAGAGCCAAGGACACTACATTGAGTACACCAATATTTATATTTTTGAAGGCAGAATATTTATACTAATTCTTTAATCTGAAAATTCTCTTAGAGTATAGTTTACTAGAATACTATAGAGTTAAATATGGAATTTAGACTATAAGAAATGATTATAATGTTCCTTGACACTTGTGTTATTAATTTCAAAATAAGCATAATATCTATAGTAGGAAATATACATACATATATTAACTATAATGCGAAATCTGTATTTTCGTGTCCGTAATCTCAACACGCCTACCACGATGTCACTGACTCTCGTCACATTACCAAATTCAAGTTTCTAAATCTTTTGATCCGCGTGCAGAAGCCTCTAAGGCGTTAAAAGCTAGCCTTAAGATAAATAAAATCCAAAAATTCCGTGCAATGAAAACTAAAAGAAGAAAAGGCAAGAAATTACTTTTGACGAAAACCGATCCATCGAACTACTTTTTCTTTGAGTGGTAATACAGTCCTATGCTTCAATCAACATGCCTCTCTAGCTAGCACGTTCTCTTGCCAGCTGCAAATTTGGACACTTGTGTACGCCATCTCAGACAATGTCATACTCAGTTGCCTTGTGCCAATGGCACGTACTCAAAGACTCTTCGTGCAGGGGCATGTGTTATTTATCACCTCCGTAGAACCTAGTCATTTTAAGCGTTGTATTCGTAGATGCTTGACTAGACTTATACCGCTGTACAGAATTCAAAATTTATCGTTGAATCTTCTACAAATGTCATCAGAGTAAATAGGACTAAACATCGCATGCAGAAATTTTTTTTCGAAACGACCTCAGGACTTCTTCATGTGCTCTTAATAACGCCCAAGTGTCTGTGCCATAAAGCAAAAAATTAATGTTCATGTTGTTATACAAAGCTGTATCTCCAACTTACATCTTCATCAGAGAACTGGCTATTAACCCATAGAAACCATTACTTAACAGGGCAGTGACAGTGGATTGATAATACCCCTTTGAAAACTCCATAACAAAACATGCGATGCAGTGAAACACAGGATGACAGATGATTGGATCCGGCGAGTAGTACATGGTACAGAACAGAAAAGAAAAGTCCCGACAGTTGGGGAAAAGTTAGAGAGAGCTAAAACTCATTGTGAGTAAGGGTAATAGAGGCAGGATACTAATAAGAAGCTTGGTTTTTCGAGAGAGAATTTTATTTACTCAATTGCATCTTGGGCCCAAGGAAACAGTGGTTGAAAAAAGTGATTCTATTATTGATGTCCTACCAGTCCATCAAACCCTTTTCTGTCCATTGTGCCATACTAATTGTGACGTTGATGTTGTGGGGAACGTACAACTGATGATAGCATATACTTTGTTTTTCCATTACTCAAGTCCATTCTAGTCGCTTCCGTTTCAATCCCAGCAAATACTGTTCTTCAGCTCAGTATGTTAACCTAACCACGTTAAGCCAGCAGCTGAACGGACTTTTAAAAGATGGTGCCTCTGGTGACCTGCGAATGCCTCTAACGACTCGTGAGTCACAACAAAGCGTGTCGTCTTGTCTAAACTCTTTTCTGACATTGAAAGTCTTGGTGAGTTCGCTACCGATCTTGACGGAACAGCGAGAACTCTCTATCGTCATCCCAAAGCGTTTGGAAGGAATGCCAAAATTAGTTGTCATGATTAGTACAGGATAGCTTGTCCAAATGCACGCTGATATTTGGTGCCTTATACCTTACAAATAGGTGATGGGTATCGATTTGAACCCACAAGCAACGCTCTACATGTCAACAACACATAACCTTGTGTTTTGATGACGGCGCTGGTCAAATAAATTCAGTCCGGTCCAACTTCTGCGGCCCTTGTCGTCATTACACTCCATACTCTTTGATACTCTTTGCTTCCGTGATTGAACGGCAGTACCGGTCAACGACAACTGGCCGCATTGTAACCGCTTTAATATTCTCTGGTTAACTGGCTTCCAACAGCAGCTGAGTGGCCCTTTTTTTCCATTCCTCCGCTTGGCTCTTCAGTAGCACATGGCCAGATTTCAGACCTCAACCACTTTCGAAAGATTTGTTTACTCTAAAAGTTCCCAGATTGTAAGCACCCCGCAACTGACTGTCGTCGTGTTCGTAACCAATATTGATGTGCTTTTGAACAGGAGGAGGAGAATATTTCCACCAGAGCCCCATTTTTTAAGGCCTGGCTCCTTAACCACACAAACTTCCCGTTAGACAATAAACTAATAAAGTGTCACAAATGTCATTGACACATCTTAATCACTTCTCCATTACAATTCTCTGGTCAAAGAAAGGAAAAGAAAAAAACAGAAGAAAGATTGCCTGGTCTGCACATTGTACCGGAAAACCTGTCGGTTGTGCAATTATCCCTTTGCCAGAAATTGCTGAAACCTCTAAGAACAAACCCTCATTTTCGACTTTAGATAATTAGATTAAACATCCACCTCGTGCGGTCGATTTTCTCGGTTACCGAGGTAACACTTTGTGGGTCTGTCGGTGAGATGCGGATCCTCTTCCACAAATGTGCAGGGTTTCTATCGGTAGGTGTCAGGCGACCTCACTGAAGTAAACCGCAGGTACCATGCTGCTGTAATTGCTTTGATTTCCCCCATCCTGGCAGGCGAACGTTTCCCGTGCACCTCACTGTTGCTCATTTCAAGGAAGTTGAACATTTCACTTAACACCTCCAGTGGTTAATGAGTAAAATGTCTCATATCGCGTGACATCAACGTCCCTTCAAGAGCAATTCAGACATTCCCACACAATACGTGATACATTCGTTAAAAATTCACTGCTTTCCGGCTGCAGTAACACGAGATCAACACCAGTCTACTTTGGTTTTGAAGTTCACCCCGTGCTACAGACAAAAGAATCACAGACGAAAGCCCCATCACAGACTCGTTGCCCGAAAACAAAACCCATGAATAGCGCCTAAGTGCATGTCAACATCCTCTTCCTGAGTTGCCGTGATATAATCTCCTTACATCCCGTGTGCAGACATGCACATGGAAGTTTACCCACTCAGACGAATTGTAAAGAAAGCTGCAAAAACAATCAATTAATAATGTATCCTTTCGTCTTGGTGCTGCGTTTCAGTTGGCGTTGCTCACTTCTTGCCGGTCCGGGGGCTTTTGCATTTATTTTTGCAGCCAATGTGTGCACAGTGGAGATGAAGCAAACGGGCAGCTTCTAATTTTGTTTGATTTTCCTCTCCTTGCTTTTTGTGCCGTTGCTTATGGAGATTCGAAACCGGGGGTGTTTACATTTACAAAGCGGCAAGCACCTGCCTGGGAGAACAAATAGAGACGTTCTCATGCTGACGGCGGTCGGACGAATGCAGGGGGTTTGCGCTCTTTAATTGCCTCCATAGAGGATTCTCGGTCTACTTGTCCAAACTGAAGGGGGTCCATTCGCCCCCGCACTCTGCAAACAAGAAACAATTGTGTGTGTTATAATTTATCATCTAATTGTCTGTCGTGCGCCGCCAAGTAATCAGTCAAAATGGGATTAGCAAACATCAATCAGTAATGCATTAACCCATTCACTTGCCGCTCGGACATGTGAGACCGCTGCCGTTGCTGTTGTTGTGGTCGTCGCCGGGGTGAACACGTCCTAATGGCATTATGCCATTATGGATGGTATCGCGCACATCATACGGGTGGCACACAATCACTCAGACAAGGGGGGGGAGTTTATTTCATAACAAGCCAAACAAACAGCATCAGCAGCAGTGGAAAAAAAAATTCGGAACGAAGTCTCGAGTGGGCACCGGAGCGAGTAGCTGGCTCGTTGAATCTTTAGCCAGTGCTGAGTGGCCGGCGGTGACTAGGCGGAATGGCACCTTCTTTGCTGTGGTGCTCTGGCCCAAAAATTGAATGCATTAGTTGCATTAAATTTGTCCGTTCACGTGAAAATTCAATTACCATTTCCTTGGTAGATTCGATTGTGCGGCAGGGGCGAGAGGGGGTGTACAGGATACATCTGCAGTGTGCAACCATGGCGCTATTGTGCTCGTATTTAACCAAAATGGATTTTAGCTCCAGTTTTCTGCCCACACAAGCGCACACAAACTGACTGAATCTGGATGTCGAAGAAAGGAACTTAATGTTATTGGAATAAATTGGAATAAAGTCAAAGGACACAATCGGAGAAGAACGGAAATTAAAATTTCGCCATATACAACTCGTCCTCGTCGTCCGATGAGCGAGTGTGTGCAGACATGGGGTTCGGAGTGGCGGAAGGGGTGGGTGATGGGATCCGCTGAGTGTTTCTCATTTTTGCGGTTAAATGTGAACAAAGTTGAGTCCGCCCGATGCAGACCAGCCATCCAGGATATAGATGAGAGATTGCTTCTGTTTTGTTTCTTTCGGTATTTTTTTTTTTTGGTTTTTTTAAGGACGGTTTTCTGATGGATTTCGCAGAGTCAGTACTTAATTAGGTTTGGCGTGAATGGGGTGCAAATCAGACGAAGGAGACGGAGATGGAAGAAGGAAACATCAAATTTTCGAAAAAAAAGATTCAATTTGGAGCGGCATGACTGGAATGACTTGTCACGATTTAATATCATGTCATGATGTAATGGACCATGCTACACAGTGTTTAATTTGAAGTGCCGTCATTCGTGAATGCTGACAAGTCATGAGTGAAGTTTAAAGTGGATAAGAGTTGAGAAGCGTTTTTTGGTGAAGTTGTCCCATTTGAGCGTTTGAATTTCTTTACTTTGTGGTTGGATCGAATTGATTGCTGAGTTCTTACTGTATTGTGGTCAATATAATGAAAATGCTCAGACGCTAACAACACTCAAAGTGTGCTATCGGTCTATGAAAAGTTACTCAAATTTGTCTGTTTGACGTCCGTCCGTCAAACTGTACGTCCCCGCAACTCGTGAGACATTAGTAGCATGCATAACACGAGTAGGTCATTAAGCTAAGCTCTGGTCCCTTGAAGACTGTAGCACAATTTAATTTTTTTTTGTCATAGATTGTATCTTCAATATGAATTAAAGTCAACTGGTAAAATAGAGTTGTTTTATCTGATACAAGCAATCCAAGTAAAGTTGTATTCATTGTAAGGTTATATTTTCAATAGACTTTTTTTGTCAGATCACATGTGACCTGTATCAAACTTACGTTATCACTTCTGTTTAGTTTCGTTTGGCAAATCATCATGGAAAGACTCACACCATAAAAGCTTCCGCAAATTTGAAAAATTTACGGTGGGTATAGTTCGACCTACTTCAGACTCAGTTTAAATTAGTGCATAACACTCGACAGACTAGACCACATCCAGCCTGTTGTGCAGGGGCAATAGTAACTGTAGCTGAGAGTGTACTAAGAAGATCAGGACGAATCGATTCGTTGTGGTTCTCAGCAGTTTGCTTGGAGTATTCGACAACTTGAACTTTTCAATGAAGGAATCGGCCTAAAAGCTAACAAAATTTAACTTGTGCAGGAATTCAAGGCAAGCGGCTTTAATTTGAATAAAAAATTGGAAAACTTCAATGGAAATCCAGTGTCTTATAGTGAAATTTTATTAAGTGATAGATTCCATTTCAGGTTCAAAATTGTCGTCTTTAGGCTGATGAAAACCTCAAAAAGTACCAACAGCTCTCATAACCATTCCATTCATTTAAAATAATGGTATGATTTGTTTAGGGGAATGGTGGATATATCTTGAAGAAATTGTCAAATTAGAATGTTATTAATAATGGTTACTATTATTGCGTGAAGTCAACGAACTATGTTCTTCTTGAAATTCAAGGACATTGACTGATGGCGAGCTCTGATATCAGCAAAACGCCGGTATGACACAAAGTGAACGTGAAGCAATGGACTTTTTGAGAAAGTAATTCGATGATTAAACATTTTAGTATGGTAAATTTAGTTTAAATTTAAATTTAGCATTTAGCGAGTATGACTCTTTGAACGCTCGTGCCTTCCGTGAAATATCAGTTAAATGCTCAAACGAGTGGCTAAAAATTTGACCTTTTGAATGGACCGCCTCAGACGGACTCGTAGCCAAAATTTATAAGATACATTTTCGAAAAGAAAATTCCATGAACTGTTTTATTACCCAATGAGTTTTAAGTCACCGACGTAATGAAGTGTAGCGCATCGACTTACACTTCTGATCTTGAATTCTGTACTTAACGTCCATCTTGCAATTTTTCTCTCCAATACCTTTTCCGAGTTACTGATAACATTCAAAAAGTACTAATTGTCAAAAATCATGGTTTGAAATCAGAAAGGGGGGGCACGGAAGCCTCCCGTTTCACTCAAAACTATATGTTCCTTTACGGATTATGGTTAAGTGCATCTATTTTTTCTAAAATGTATATGAAATGACTTTATTTATTAAAAAAAATATGACAGACACGACAAACGGATAAACGAATGGACACACCGAAACTTTAACAGTTTCGTTATAACCTCATTTAGGAAGCTAATATTAAATGATTTAACGATGATTCAGTGACGTAGCGCGTGGATGTGATTTGTGCGCGGAAGGCAGTTCTAGTACAATTCCTTTCGAAAACAGCATAAACAGCGAGAGCAACATTGCTGAAACCAGAAATGCTTTGGCTCTGGTCCAGGTCTAAGAGTTGTAATAAAATATCAAACGCGAGAAGCCGGAATCAAATGATATTCTTCAGTCACTCTTGTCGCAAAAGATAAGACTTAATACAGCTATTTAGAAGTTCTAAACATTCCATTTAAGAAAAATTCACTTGATTTAAGATGTTTCATTTTAAAAAGAAGTCATTTTTCAATCCTAACAGCCATCGTTGCTCAGTTGTTGCTACCTTTCTCCTAGTACATAAATCTATCGTTTGCCAGTGGCAAATATTCTTCAGTTTCTTTAAGGGCGATTACTTTACTCCACTTGAAAACACCCCCACTGCACAATCACTGCAATATTAATGGTCAAAATTTCATGCAATCCAATTCCTCTTAGCAAAGTGTATTTCTGCAAACTATTCCTTAATATGGTCGCACAGTGATTGCGTGGTCTGAGATCTCCAACACCACCAACAATCCGAATTAGAACCATTTCACCTTTCAATGTGTGATCCCCTAAACAAGCATCAGAGCTGTATTTACGATTGACGTGCAGCACATTGATGACCGAGCAAATAACCCAAAGGTGAGACCGTCTCCTTATGGAGCATTTCAATACAAAACTCCTCATAAGGGGAAATAATAAACCGAGCGAACATTACAGAACACACTCATTGGTGACCTTATCCCTTTTCCCATTCAATTTGTTGCCTTATCTAGTTTACTGCCATGCCACACCATCGTATCCGCAGTCCTGACGGTTCAATCCTAGGTGCAGAAACATCCTATCGAGAATTAATGACCTATTTGCTTGCCCTGAACACACTCTGACGTCCCTTTTTACATCTTCACCAGTGCGGCACATTCACCCTGGGCATAACCTTTACCCTTGAAAAAAAAAAAACCGTCCCATCTCACTTATGCACGGTACTACGTGTCGGGTCATCAGAGTCCTCCAGCACCAATATCTAAATGCGGGTAATCAAAGGACATTTGATGAACCCACCTTTGACAATGTGAACCCGGAGTGGACGTACAAACAGAGCGAGCGTCATTTTTTACGTACCAAATAAAGTTAAACGAATTGACGCATAAAAAAAGTTAAATTCATATTCAGGAGTGGCACTTTCGGTTATGAAACGACGACCCAGCAGTCCGAAGCATTACATGTAATTTTGTGGATCCTAAGTGAAAAATACTCCACGGATGGCCGAGTCCGACGGGACCCAACTCAGGAGGGTTACTCAGCCCAGAGACCTTTTCCTCATTCCGACAATGGATTCCAAACACCTGCTACACCACATCACCGTCAGAGTGATGGGCGCCACTAAACAACAACAGGCGGGTCTATCGTGCTGACCCCCAAAACCCGTCGTGTATGTGTGTGTCTGTGTTTGAACGTTAACCACTCTTGGAGGATTGCTCCTAAATTCGCCTGTTTGTAGCATGTGCAGGAGGCAGAAAATAACAAATTTTGAAGGTTCTCTGGGATTACGAATTTCTCTTGGCCCCGTTTACATTTCGTATTCCTCCGCACTCCAAGGCTTCGGAGTCCGGATGCTAAGGAGTTGTATTTCGCACTACGGCCGACCATAACACAATTCTTCAGTGCGTCCTCGTAGGGGTTAAAACCGATAGGGGTCCAAAGGGTGGCGCAGCACCTTCGCTACTGCGAGGAACGGCCCAAAGAAAGAAACTGCTGCTGTTCTTGATGGCGCCACAACAATGCTGAGAGATGCGGAGAACTCCGGTAATTATGAGTCTTTATTTATGCGCTAGGTAATTTCGTGGTGTCGTTTTGGAGATTTACAATCCAGTTCTTGGTAGGTTTTGGATTGCTTCCAAGGAGCATGGCGCTTGTGTTATTGATTGAATTCGAACCAGATCGAGGAGAAAAACTCAGAACGGAATTACAGCGTACTTTCGGAAATGAGAAACAGACGCGATATCGCATGTGTGTTTGTGTGTGTGTGCGGGAAGGGTAATGCAAATGGAAAGGCGAAAAAATATCCGATGATGACGTTGGTAGCTTCCGAAAAAATTGGCACATGTTTGCATTAAGGAAGAGAGTTTGAATTTATGAAATGTTTCAGAATCATGATTTAAGCGTTGATGGAACTGCGACTAGAAACAATTTGAATTACATCTTGAGACATCTTGGTCTTCAAACAGAATTTTTGTATAAACTCAATCATATTCAACAGAAATATATTTCTCAAGGAGATTTGCTGTGTATGCTGGCAGAAAATATTAAGCTGGTCATCAGACATCATTTCCAATTGCCAAGTACTTGATCTGTATTTTAAATTCAGCGATTGATAGCACTCAATATCAATCGCTGAATTTAAAGGATAAGTATGTTTTCTCAATGCTCTAAAGTACTAATGGCCATCTGAAGTTGGCGTAGAGTAACCCAAAAGGTCGTCGTGGGGGAGTGGGTAAATGCGTTGACCCATACGCCGAAGGTTTATGTCGATTCCCGGACGGTACACCTCCCATTTTTTCACGGCATCACCTCTTTCGAGGTGCTGACGACACTCAAAGAGTATCAATTGTCTATGATAAGCTTCTCAAATGTCGCCGTTTTGCGAGACGGCAAAAAACTGTAGGTCCCTTCTACTCGTGAACAGTAGCACGCACAACCGGAGTTGTTGTTGTAGAAACCCTTGTGGGCTGTAGATCCACTCAAACATTCTTAACCCAAATGGAGCTTACTCTTTATTTTCGAAAACACTGATTCGAGCCACTTTGAAAAGAGTGTATTTTTAGCAGTGCTTTTATTTTAACTTGAAAAATATGGTGCTGTGATAGTAGATGTCGAAGCTGGAACCACCAGCTCTTAATTCGGCGTACTTAGTCACTATGCTGCGGTGGCCACAAAGGTAATATACTAAGCAAGGATCAAAACCGGCATTCAAAGGGTCAGAACCCACTTTGGGATTTCCCACGTTTTTGTTTAGGGCTTTCACCAACAGACATAACATGACTCTACAGGATGCAGGCTGATAAAGCGCAAGCTCCCAAACGTCAGCAAGAAATTTTATTTTCTCTAGATTTGAAAAAAGACTACAGACGGCTTGTTGGCGTACTTCACTCCAATCCACTAAACACTTACGTGTGTTAGGCTTACTGATGAAACCTTCTGCGACGCCTGTAAAGAAGATGAAGACACCAAACAGCACTTCTTCTCTCAATGTCCCGACTTTGCTCGAATTTGGTTCTAATGTGGTTGGAGCTGAAAATGTAGGCTCAAAAACACGAAAGCATTATTTCTCCGGAAGACCAAGATATTACAATAAATGTATGTAGGCCTTGAAGTACAATGGACCAGTTTTCGAGTCTGAACGCTTCAGTGCAGTGTTTTCCAATCTTCTACAGATAAATACTACACTATGAGCGGTACAGCATTGTCGAAGGCAGCGGAGAAAGCGTAAAATAGAATGACGAACCACGACCAGAACGAGCATCAACATCAACTGATGATGAGGGCTATAGCGGAAGAGAACTTTGCAGCCTGTTTGAAATAGAATGCTGGTACAAATGTATCGCATCCCAGAAGGACGGATCGGCGTGCATTTATCGTTGTTTTTAATGCTCGATTTGAAATAGCTTCTGCGTAAAGTACTTGTCAGTCTTTTAAATTAAATTTGTTAGATTAAAGGAGAACAGATATGCTACCAATGGATGCATAAATAAAGAGAAGTTGACGAAGGCTTCTAATTTGTACATTTTTGCTCATATATCTTTATTTACTTGTGTACAAAACTCCCAGTATCTTTACCTAATTGCAAATTTGATTGTAGGGATATTTATAAAAGTACCATGTCCTAAGTCTCACGTATCTAATTATCACGGTTATCATTGGAAAAATATCGACCAATGATTCCACCACCTCAGATTTTTTGCAGAAAGCAAGGGATTCTTTAAGTTTCGTTTTCTCCGCCTGTGTTGGGATACACCTCGGAAAATGTGAAAGAACGTGCGTTTGTGTGTGGATTTGTCCACAGCTCCCCCACAACTGAGGTGAGTTGACAAATGCCTGAAACGAAGCTGTTATGTTTGCCTTTATTTTTGTAACAAAATTATACCGACGTGCAGTTTTACTTGATCTCACTCCAACCGCACTTTCATCCGTTCACCTGGCGGGTAAATTTAGACAACTTGTACTCAAAAGAAGTTATTAAATTTTTCACAGAAAACTTGTTCAGTTTGGCGTAAGGAGGTCTCCGGGGTGCAGTTGTGTAGACTGAAGTTTCGAAAGTCTCTTGTGACGCACAGGAAATGAAAAATTTATACTCCGGCATTATGTGAGGAAGGGAATCAGCCTACTGTTATTTCTAGTGGATGTAAATGGAACTCTTGGTCCTCTTTGGGTTGCTCATCAGCCCAAATATGGCAATTTTATTTATTAACGTTCTCATTGGGCCAGAAATGAAATTCATCACTAAATAAAATTTAACGATAAGACACCAGATTTCACCAGAGATGTAGATTGGGACTCAAATTTGGTTTCAATAGATTGATTTGAAGTTGAGAAGTTACTCAACTTGCACGATAAACTTTTCTTACAAAACGCAGATTTTCGTAATAATCTGGAAACCCTGTTGTAGTGTAAGTATTTCAATGACGATTTGGAAAATGAATATGAACGATTAAATGTCAAAATATTTAACAGGAGTCATGCATGAGGTATCGAAAGCATATTGAAAACCAAACCACGTGATGAATCACCCGTGATATATGTACATACAATATATACCCAGAAAAAAAGGGACTATGATTTTCTCACCTTGGGACACATTATTTTTTATCCTATTCCAATTAAATTTCTTTTCAATGGTCCCTCTGTCTCATTCGTCGACCATGACATGCATCCTTAATCTCATTATAACGTTTAACTTCAACCACTTCTTTTGAGAAAAATAATTGCCGCACGTCACAAAGTGAATTTATTTGTCTTGCAAAGCCTCATTACAATCCTGCTTATATCAACACTTCCATCTACGTACTTATAAGGTCAATTTGATGTAAGAAAAAAAGAACAACACATCAGGTCGGTCCTTCTCTTGACAAATTGCCTCCGTCACAGTCCCGGAAAGCGCATACACGCACACATCCACTTACGAGTATTTGCAAACCTCATATGTCGACGCAAACGATTGTCTTTGAGCATTGACCGTGGAAATCATCAACCCGAATGCCCAACATTTTCTCGTTGCTTGTTTTATTTCTCTAGAGTGGCTCTCACTAATACATTCTCGGCATAACTCAACTCAGCCTGCACTCGGCTGGCATTTGCCTTTTTATCCGCAACTTAAGCTCTTAATACGTGCACCTCCGTTGAAATCGAAAACACATCCCCTAAGCCCATTACGGGACAAGTAAATTTACCTCCCCCACCCCTACACTCGCTCGCAAACTGGAGTATACACATAACGGTGAGAGTGCGATTGTGACTGTTGCTGCTGCTGCTACTGCGAACTGATGTCCCTCGGTTGATGGCATAGTGCACTACCACCTAAGACCTTGCTCCACATTTTTCAGTCCCATGCATCCTTTGAAATCTTTTAGGTCCTTCCTCCCTCTCTCCTGTTCTGTTTAAACTGACACAGCCACACACTCGCGTACGTATGTGACTTCATTGCAACGTCAAACAATATAACTCAATGTCACAATAACTTGTGATCCATTCGCAGTAAAGGGGGCGCGTCAAGTATAAAAAAAACTTTGAATATTGTTTATTGCGTTTTATAGCTGCGGTTAAATAGGTGACGCGAGTCCATTGAGCGGCGATATTCCAGGGAGGTATGTTTGTTTTGATCTGTTTGAGATTTGAACTTCCGTAATTGATTCATTTCCAAAGATTCACTTCTTCTAATGCCCCTTACGGACATTACCGTAATCTTGTTTTCAAATAAGTAGCGAGCAGTGTGAGGACGACAGACGAGTTTGTTTCACCGGCACGCACTCTGGCAAAGTTACTTCCGAAAAATCTCCAAGAGAACTATTTCTCGTGCATCGTCTCGGGTTATTTATCACGTTTCATTTTGACCTCATCCCACACCGATTCGGCTATCGTCATTTAATCTTGTAAGTAAGCCATAACCAAGTCAAATCTTTGCGCTGTGCAACTCCCGGTGGGATTCCTTAAGTGAGCCTTCTCGATCACAGTTGTTTCCTTTTACAGGGCACACGCAGATGGTTCTTCACCACGTAACAAGATTAATGTGAATTATGTGCCCCCCTCAGCGTGAGAGCTCTATTCAGGGATAAAATTACCACAGCCAACAGGAACGGTACGTGCGGTATTGTGAAAATCTGTGTTATGGCAAAGCAGCTTGCGTGAACTTTGGTCAGGAGAGCGCCTCACGAAGTGGCTTCGGGTTATTGAAAACATCTGATATGGGTCTTAAGATCTTGGTTGTGGTAGATTGGAGGGGTTTTTAATGGCAAATTTAATGGTAATGCATCGACCTTAGACTTCAATGTCTGACATCAATAGAAAATGGATGTATTGTGAAGTTACTTGTTCACTTAAGATATAAGATTGTCAAGTCTGTGTTTAAAAATAAGAAAAAAACTGGGCAAGTCCGAGTTGCTCTTACACATAAATGGTTCCGTTTCTTATTTTTCCTTCAACACATATTTACTTTTAGGGGGAATTTGAAAAGTGGCATATGTGTGTGCGTGCGTGTGTGTGTGTGGGGGGGGGGGGAGCGTGTGTGGAGTGTGTGTAGAGTGTGTGTAGAGTGTGTGTAGAGTGTGTGTAAAGCGTGTGTGAGAATGTCAGTTCTGCGACCAATGAAGAGTCTGAGCCTGAGCTATACCTGCCTTCCGTCCTTGATGGTCCCATGCATGCTGCTTTCAGTTGTCAAGACCAAACCCTTTAACCTGATCTGTATGCCGGAGATTCGAACTTTCTCTCCTTTTCGAACCCGGAGGCTGAGATTCAAAGGCCGTCTTAGCTGAAGCGTTGTTGTCCATTCGCTCGATGAGGCCGAGCCACTGTAGTCGACGGATATTTGCCTTTCGAACTACATCCACATCTTGGTACGGGTATTTTTAGCGTCTTGTGGAGTACTATCTTAGTCCTTCGAATCAAAAGTTTCGACCCTAGCTGTTTTGACAAACTGAAATAACACTAGTTGCCAAGGGTGATTCTGCGGCAAATCTCCACCAAGGTTTCGTTTGTGGGGTTCACGTTTGTCCCGAAGTAGATGAACTCCTTAACTACCTCAAAGTTGTAGTTGCCAAATCCAATCAACCCAAACACGGCTTTGAATAATAGAAGAACAATTGTCTTTCATCAGGATAGCGTTACACTACACACGTCAACAGTTAATCGTCAGAAGCTCCGGAGCTTCGGTTGAGATCTATGTCTAGTCTTGACTTAGCACCAAATGACTACCGCCTGTTCTTGCTTATGGCGAACATGCTGCTGTTGAAAAATGTACTTCAAAAGTTATTTGCGACAATCGGTTGCTACAGTTTATTGATCATTTATTGATCATAAAGACCAGTGTTTCTATGGGAGATGTAAAATGAAATCACCTTCAGAATGGTAGACAGTTGTCAAACAATTTGGCGTATATTTAAATAAGCCCTCCACTTGATATAAATGAATTCTCGCAAAAAAACGTCCCCCTCGGATTAATTTCCTTCAAAACAAATTAAAGGCCTCTACAAGGATCCAAGGGTTCTCCTTAAAAATGCATTTTCAGATATTCGAAATTCTCATGATATTGTTTGACCTTTTCCAGCGAGTGGCGCTCAAACTTTTGTGCCTGAATATCCTTTCAAATAAATAGAATAGGAGATGTGGTTAATCTGTCAGATAGCTAGAGATACGGACAAACTGTTAGACAGGGAAACGACAAAACGGACATACATACATAATATTTTTTTTAAATTAAACATCTCTTTTCTGTGACTTAGGTCCTTGTGGCCATCTTTCTTTCTTTTTGTTCTAGTTTAAAGAAAAGCCTACAATTAGTTTCTAAAACTCCAAAAGCTTTAAATATATCCGTTGGAAAGTTCTTCTCTAAGACTCGACAACGCGATGAGAAGTTTGTTACCATCAAGTGAAAAAATCACCTCATTGCAGAATGTTAGGGAGAGAGAGAGACAAAAGTGTGTGCTGTCAATTGACATCATCTGGATTATGTATAGACGACTGAACTTGGTAAGTATACACAAATAACTTTAAACTCAACTTTGGGGTATTTTCTGTCGAACACCCAAACAGAAGCGATAGCCTTCCATTAGCTGTTTGCCTTCTCCCTATCAATCTCAGCAACATCTCCCTCGGATTCCGCACAGCGATATAACGGTGAAAAACACACCAGCTCCACTTTATATGCTCGTTCGCTAATAAAACTTTTCGTAATTAGTTTCCCGCCAACAACAAAGAACTGCCAGTCATTTTTCACTATCCGCGCCCCCCGATGTGTGGGCGAACTGAAGTTTTTGCGAACTCAATCTTAAGAGCGCTAATCCGTCCCAGGCAATGAGTCTGAGTAAATATACGCCACACTAGCGTAAAATACTTAAACAAATTCCTTTTCCAAAAATAATTTGCTTTGCAGAAACTCATTGCGCCAGGCGTCCCCCGCCCGCTCAGCACAGCAACCGCTTTGGCGATAATCTTGCAACGAGTTCGTGCCGTGGCAGTGGGTAGAAGTTGACAAAATTTTTGAAAGTTCAAAAGTTTCTCCATGTACAGATGCTCTCGAAAGTCCTTAGCTGTTACACACTGTGCTCAGTAATGCACTTACACACACATTTAGTTGTTCAGCTGAGTGTGGCGTGTTGTTTAGCGATGCGGGGGTTGGAAGCGAGCGACATCAAAGGACGATGACGATGTCTCAACAGAGCCTTGCGTTCTAACAAAACTTTTGTCGCCTTGATCTCTTTCGTCTTCCCACCGTGGACCGTGCACGACCAAAAATTACAAATAAATGGAAATTTATCGAAAATGTTTTTCACACAGGGTGTGTAACCCCTTGCCTGAGCGCTGCCTGCTTGCGCTCCACACGAGGACAAGACACAAAGCTAGGCGAGCGGGATGCGCACACAGGTTTGTGTGTACATCATGGGAATGTGTGTTAGGAAACTTTTAACAGGATTTCTTTCGCCTTTCCATTTTTCGCTGTGACTATGGGAGCATTTTCTGGGCGAGTTCGGGAGCGTGGACTATTTTGAATATGTCAGGGTTGCAGAGCGCGAATTATGCTTATTAGTTTTGGAACACTTTTGTGAAATGTGTTTATTTTCTCTTCTTAACGGGATCGTTTTAGATATAAAATTAGCTCAACGAAGGGGGTGCGCTGCCATAGGGATGCTATGGCAAACTTTAGGGAATCAGCTGCAGCGGAAATTGAGATACAAAATTTTATTTTTCGTGCACTATGAAGTTTTTGATTGAGTTTCAAGTGTTTTATGATGAGGGCAAAGAGAACGAGGGCGGGTTGGGAAAGTGATGATATCTCAATTTGAACTATGTTGTGATGGTTTACTTGGGGACAGGGGGATGTCACTTAGCGATGTTGATGGGTGCTTTGGAGATGTAATATCTTCTTCATCAACGATTATTTACTTTTTAGGACAAGAGGGCGATGAGGAATTTGATACTTGGGAGTTCCTTTTCTGTGTAAAATTAAGAAGATATTCTTGTGAGGCGTTGACACGGGAATTATGTAACTAACTGGAAACGGACTTGGGCCACACTTCTAAAGAAATCGTTTAAGCATTTCTTCGTCTAGGACTGGATAGATGCAGACTAGATGTAAAGGTTGTCGAGTTAAGCTTATATAGTGACTGTCGTAAGCCTCTGTTTAGTCTGTATTGGGCCCGGAACATTTTTTTCTCATTTCTTCTCGAACGCATTAGATATAAAATGAATTTTAGTACATTAACGTTTTACAGCAGTGAATACAACCTTGTCCATACTGCTCAGCACTACTGCAATCAGCTGTGTCATACAATTAAAAAACAGACAAAGGACGGTTTAATAATAAGACATGCCTTCATTTTCATTCATAACGACGCTTCGATTCGATCGATCGAATAATTCGAAAAGAAAGTTCTAGAAGCGGGTGTAATAAGTAATCACGTTGTTAATTGAATTCAATTCTTAAATTTAGTAACAAATCGTCGTCAGGTAGCTCTGAATGTAATAGAAGTAGATTTCGTGTTCCTGAACAAATTGTATACAAAATGTGAAAAAATGCAATAAAGATATGTTTCCCTCTCGAAAAAGGAGAATTATTATTTTAATTCGACTGTTTAGGTAAATGGAAATGGTCTTTGAACAAATTTATATTATGGACTTACATACTTACAAACATACAAAACAATTTTGTTTTAGCTTAAAGAGCTCTCTAATATCCTAAATATTGAGGTGCAATTGTTTTCAGAAATTCCGAAAGTTCTGAAAGCAAAGCGGCGCGAATTTGAGCGATAAATCCGCGTCGAAGTTCAAGAAAAATAGCTAGTGAGCTAACCATATTTTTGGAACAGATGCAACACATACCGAGCTTGGGCTCAAGGCAATGAAGTTCCAAAAAACGCACGATCTAGTACCGCAGCAGAAAAAAGTTTGAGTCAAAAGAGAGTAAAATTTGCTACCCTACCACGAAAGTGGTGAGTTGCCGAATTCTTTTTTTCTGATGAGTCGCCATTTGTTATTGAGCAATGTGTCAACAAACTAAATGCCAGAGCTGACCTGTCAGATAGGTCCTTAGAATATGTACACCTTCAGACGGCTGCCAGGCAACACCAATGGTGATGGTTTGCACCGCCATAACCGTACAACACAATGACTCTCTTGGGTCGAAGTGAATCCGACACTTAAATGTCGGTAACCACCCATCTAGTCATATCAAGAACATTTTTTTGTTATGTCTGTCACACAACCTAAGATTCGCTCATTTGGCAGTTACGTAAGCTTAAAATTTAGAAATAAACTCAAATGTCATATTTCGTCTAAGCAAAGGCTGACACTGGCGATTGTCATATTCCAACCTACCACGACCAATATGATTGCATGAATTTCCCGATGGATTATAATCATTTTTCGGTTTAGGTATTAATTATTAAATGTTTATTCCCAAGTGTGCATTTCCGACATCGAAGGATGGTTGCCTTACAAACCGTCTGTATGCAAAGTAAAAAATTAGAGCATACACACATGTATGTACCTCAAGTAGTACTTTAAATTAATTAAAACAAGACAGCATCAGAGTCAGCTTCATCAATTATCACTCCTCTTGTGCATGCTACAGTTTCTTCACGAATGAAGAGGACCTACAAATAAATATCAACCACTATGGTAAAAATATTAATTTTCTCCAGAATAGTGTTAACTTCCACCGCAATGATCCCATTTAACACGAACCACCCCACCAGCACACAAATCTATACATTTCCAAAAGATGCTGCATCAGTTGCTCATCGATTTGAAGTATCTAAGTCCCATCAAAAAGACAAGTAGCTAATCGTAAAAGTGCCACAGCATCCCATGATGGTCTCTCTTCAGCACTGCAACGTTAATTTCACCTCTATTCAAATTCCATTAACCCCTGACATTATGTCAAGTGCCTCGATGACACACATCAGCGCTGACTGTTGACCTATGCTATGCGTCGGATACCTTCCCACCCACCATCAATTGATATCACCCTTCAAAATGTTAATCATTTCTCGCGCTTCTCATGCGTGCCCCATTGAAAATCTCGAGGACGAGCGACTTTATGTTTTTTTTTTGCTGCCGAGCATCCGCAACTGCACCGACTGCACTGAGCGCCAGCTTGAGCGACGAGAAATTCCCAGCAGCCAGCACCCGGCAGCACTATCCTCTCCACAAAAGCGCGAGATTAAAATATTAATCACCTCCATCATAAATTCAGATGTCAGAAGAATATAAATCATTTTCCTTCTCTCGCGCTAATATCGCTGGCACTTTTCTTGATGCTTGTGCCGCCGTTGCTGATGCAACTGCAACTGCTGACGCCCCAGTGTCATCCTTTGCCACCCACACACAGGCACAGCAGTGAGGAGCGTGGAACATCCTGCAGATGAATATGCATATCCGCCTTGTTTGCCTCAAAGCAGCACAAACCAAAGCCGTTGTAAGCAGTGTTAACTATTTGGCGTATCATGTTAACATGATGAGATAACGTGCGGATTTGACTCAGCCCGCACACAATGGCAATCACGCCCGCCTTGCCATATGCGACGCGCACTCGTTTGACATATGCACAATACACACACACACGCGCGCTGATGGAACACACACGCGCGCTGATGGAACGCACACGCTATCAGTGCAATCTGCAATCCAGATTGCGAAATCCTCGCAAGTGGCGACCTCTCCTGGATCATTGAACAATAGCAATTAAAATGTGCAAATACCCAGTGATGCATCATGCATCTGTGGCATTGCCACACCGAGCCGGATTCACCTCAATGTGCAACCACTTCACCGCAGATGTCGTTGAGATGTTCTAGATCGTTAAAGGGCGCAGTTGGTTCTCTATCGCGCCATATTGTGCAACAACTGTTATCACCCACGTGAGATGTGTGTGTTAATCATTAATCGGTGTGCCAATCGCTTGATGGGTTACTCCACATTGCATTTGGAAGAAGCCCCACTGTCCCGCGTCTGCGAACACTCACCGTCCACTCTCCGACTGGGAATTCAGTTAAAGTGATGCCAACTCGAAGATCCACTGAGTCATTAGAAGTGTGATTTCTGGCGTTTTGCTAAAACACACGGAACAAGCTGAACACGCGCAAATCCAATTCACTTCGCATCCCCCCGGAGGACACATGCTCTGCACTCACCGCACACCAGAACATAAATGTTTTCACAACGTCGGTGCAAGTGCTCACCGCACCTCGTGCCGCCCACGTCGCGATGTCCTGGCGGCCAGCTTCGCAACAAATTAGGTCGTTACGAGTGCACACACAGCACGGGGTTTCGGTGGAGGTGGCCGATTCGGCGGGCGCCCTATTGCGGGTGTCATTCAGGAAAATGGCCTGTAATGCATAATGGATGGCGTGCGAGTATTGTTCTGTTGTGCGGCCGCCTGAACCGTGGGCAGGGCCGAATAATATATGTTTCGTGGGGATTGCGGGCCGAATCAATGACCCTGCCGTGCACCGAGCATAAACGTTTTTCTATTAAATTCATAATTCAATCATCCCGCGGCGGTTAGTCGCGGTGAAATTTGCAGGACGGCCTGTCTATGCCCAGTGGTTAGCTATTGATTGCAAACATAATCAGCGGGACAATTGGCGCTATCTCTCAGTCGGTCGAACACTTTAAATATTACTGCTACGGATGTTACTGGTAATTGGGTTACATTGGTTACACTTCCGTCGGAGGGGCGTTTTCGGAAGGGAGGGCTGCACAATAAATACACAGGCTGGCGGCGGGCGGCAGTGGTGAATAACATTTTTATTTGGCTGTGGTGCTGTCGTACAGGTATTACCGCTGTTATCTCGTGCAGAATACACCGAATATATCCTCCATGGGAGATGTCGACGTGAAATTGACAAACATCCGCACGTGAAGCACACGTGTTACGTACTTGTTCGTACTCGATGACTGTGTAGCGGGCGGCAACAAATTCCATTCCTTTCCTTTTGCTGTACAGAGTGGATTCAAGCAGAATTGCCGTATCTGAAGTTAAGGATAGTTTGGCTTACAGAACGGGTGCTTTTTTGTCACAATATGATCTCAATTTACGCGAATAGAATTTATTATTCATAGCACGCGAATGGTGTGGAGCCTCTGTTCCCATATCAGATCACCTAGCCCGTCTTGCTCATTGAACTTATCCATTGGCGGGGAGTTTTAATAAAATTTCCATATAAGCTCAAGGAAACTACTCCTGGATCCGGGCGGCATGACTTGACTCGGCAAAGGTGATGTTCGACATGTGCGGAAGTAGTGTGGTGGAACCGAATGTACTTTCGCTGAATATCAATTTGGAACTTTAACCTATTGAACTATGTTTCCAGTTTTTTTTTTAAATAAACTCGTTGGTGTTTTGGAGCATTTTATGGAATTCAAAATGGGGTTGTGTTGACTTTTGAAACATTTTCTGAATAAACGTCATTCGTCTCAGGTGAAGATTCTTTGCGTTTGATGACGAATTCCAAACGACGGTGCTATTTGTATGACGAAACTGAATTGTTGCACTGACGCTACGTAGATGAAAATGTGTTCAAAAATTGTAACCCCTTTGTATCACTTTGTGACAAAAATTTTAGAAATTAGTGACGAACGCCGCTTTTTGATTTAAATGCAGGTGATGATAAAGAGAAGCCTGCGTTCAATGAGATAAAGGAGGTCGCAAAGTTTTACCAAAGAGTAAGGATACATACACCAGACTACAGAAAAATAGACAACTGCTGGTAGAGTCTCAGTCAATGTTGAACATTTTGAAAAGTCACTTCTGCAGACTGTTAAACGGTGGTGACGACCCCAATACCACTATCAGGCGAACGAATTCACTGCGAAGCTGTGATAATTTGGTAAGAAGCATGAACCGGCCAATCTGTAAGAAATGGTAAGGGGACAGCATGCCGGATAAGCGGATCCAACGTCATCTACCCGATCCACAAGAAAGAATTTCTCGTACGAATGGCTGCTCCTTTGGGCTCAAGATTCGATTGAATAATAAAGCCTTCTCTCGAAACACCAAGCTTACATTGTAAAATACTCTGACCATCCTAGTTCTACGCAGACACATTAACTCTATTGGAAGTGGATGAAGATGTCCCTGTTCGTTTTAGGAGCATAGTTCTCCGTGCGATCTTTAGTGTTGAGTTGAAGGTGACTGGAGAAGAAGATTGAACCACGAACTATTCGAGCTGTACAGCATGTACCTAGTTAAACGTCTTCGGATCCAATGTTTAAGGTGCATAAAGCGAATGCACATTAGAACTCTGGCCTAAAGAGTCTTCAACAGTTGAGGCAACGTAGCAGAGGACGTCCTCGATCGAAATGGCGCATACAAGTGTATATCAACTAACTAGCCCAAGTCCACCTCGGAATAGCACCAAACGGAAAAGACGAAGAAAAAAGAACACGCAAATGACATAATTAAAAACGGAAGAGAAGGCCAAGAGGAACGCTCTACGTGTCATTTTTGATCCTATTCTGGATGAGAAGATTCAGCGACGGACTTTATTGGCTGTATGGCACCTTGGACTACAAAACCTTCCAAGGAAGATGAAGAAAACCTGGATGGTTCGAAAGCTTAGAGGTTTTAGTTTCAGGAATAGTGTTTTGCATTACGTGCTTACTGTCTTCAAATTTCAGCCAGTCTAGAGGGTAAGACTGGAAGTCTGAAACACAGTCGCTGGACAATGAGTTTTTAGTTTTCAGATTGGGGGCGTATACTTTATCAAAATGTAGAAATGACTATTGTTTTGATTAACTTGTCATGGACAAATGCATTGACTTCTGGTCATAATGTGCCTGGATTGTAATAGTGATAAAATCGCGAAATTCAAGAACCCTTAATTATAACTCCCAAAAAGCCAAAGTTCTAACATGTTAAAAACTCCGAACGGCCAAAATCCCAAAACCGGAAAAGATTAAATTCCGAAATCCGAAGCGAGGAGGAAATATTGGTGGGAGCTGTACTCTTTCATGCAAATGTCTGCACTATTTATTTTTCTTATAATTTTTAAATTGTGCCAATTTAGGGACTTAAGCGTCTCGGGATTTCCGGTATTTCTTAATTTTGTCCGTTTCTCACCCGACCCTTATTTAGACAATGCTACCTTTTCAAATTTCTCGTAGTTCCACGCTCCAAATCTTTCAATGACGTGCCGGGAGTATTAGGGTTCGAAGGCGCGGATCTCGAATAGTTTATGATCACTTGTGTACTCTCTTGAAATCGTGTGATAGTATATGTTTTGTCAGTCAGGCATCAATCTAATCCTTTCAGATGTAAACAAACTGTATCATCTGTTATGAATTAATTACCTTTTTTGTAGAAAACGTGTGGACAGTTCAGAATAATTACAAGCCCGATGAACTGCCCAAAAGTAGAACCACCTAACTGCTCGCTCCCCTAGGAGCACCATCATTCGTGCAATATATGCAAAAGTACAAGTCGAAAGTAGTCCGAAAGTGCAACTTGCGCTACACCAAACTGATACGATTTTAGATGGGAAAAAACAGCGTGAGTGCATATTTGAGCGAATTTATTGAACTAAATAATTGTCGATCCAGATGGCATTAAGTTAAGCCCACATTGGATTAGTTACTACATACAAACGCGGTGAACTTATGAATATTCTTCAAAGCATTTATTTACTACAGTTCAAATTTAAAAGGGAAACTAGTTCATACTTGAAAACCATTTATGTATTCCAAAATACAAACGTGGACGCTTTTAGGAATGTTGCATCATTTTCGTCCCTCTGTGGCTTAAGCATTTACCCATGCACGCCTGCTTATTGCAGATTCCATTAAATCAAATAGAGTTTTACATTCCCAGCAGCCACATCGAGTGGATTTAATTTAACAAATTCCTATGAAAAACACACCATATCCATTGACCACAAAACAAAGGTCATTTGGTGGCCTCTCAAATAGTTACCGCTGTGAGCGCATCCACACAGCTCGCCGAACAACAAAAACATAAAACCGCAAACACACACACACTGCAGAGTGCAGTGCAGCCAAAGAGACCCAGACCAAAATCCAACGCAATTAACATATTTCCATGCATTTTTCCTGCCTTCAGCGGAACCTCCTTTTTGTGGGCACCATACTCGCCGCTTAGCCATTCAAGGATCCAATAATGCCTTGTCGGTGAATTCAATTTCACGCAGGGGATTACAGACGACTGGCAAATTGATTTTTAATGTATTTATAAATACATTTCATCAAAAGCCAGAGAGACAAGTGCGCAATGAATCCTGTTGAATTGCAGGCTGGCCACTGCGCCGCCCTTGGTTTTATCGCTTTGCAACTTAAATTGTGATTAACTGCCCGACATTCATTGGACCTTAAAGCCTTTGATATGCAAATGCCGGCTGCAGTCAAAGACATTTTCTTTTCGGGGGGAAAACAATCTGGAACTCGTGTTGGTCCACCACATTCTATTGTACATACAACACCACTGCGCAAGTATTTGCGGCGTGTTCAGCTGTCTCTCCCCATCCACATCCGTTCATTATCCACTCAAGTCGATTGCAGTCGTAAGGAGAGAACAGCATGTTCTGATCGAAGCGAATATTTAATGATGCTGTGACCCAGAAATCAAGCCGGCAAGCCAAAAACCTATTATGAACATTGTCATGCCCTCCCACATGGACGGGGGCAATCCTCTCCCTGGGGGTCGGGGTATGATTTGTGCATGTCCCTATTTTCTCCTTCCACCTCTCCCATCTCTTCTGTTTGCGTATATGGTTTTTCTCTTCAGGGGATGTAAGCATTCTTCAGGACTGCTCTTTGAGGGCGCCCCAACCTAAACCCGTCCACCACTGACACCCAACACTCACCGCACCGCCTCATCGATATAAACTTTCAAAACGGAAGTAAATTTAATTCCAAGGGACTTAATTAAACCGTCTGCTATCGGTTGCCCAGCACTGCAATAAAATCTAACGATGAGCGGGCCCTTCTCGTTTGCAAAATGCAAAATACCCGGTCTGTCGCCTGGCCTACTACGAAGCATAAACATATCAAGCCGAGCACCCGAGCAGCATCCTTCTCGTCTCTTCCAATCAATACGTACAAGTATCTGCAACTATTTTGACTTTCTAATGACTACGAGGCTCTTGGTAGAATTCCCCCCATTCGGCACTCACGTAGCTGAGCCCTTCTGGTGTTAAAGGATAAAGTTTTGATATTGAAGGATCCTGTAGTGGGGCTCAGCATCAGCTCCAACACAAGCACCAGCACAATTCAGTACATCTCCATAAACAGAATTTTTTCGCTAGAACGATTATCAATTGAAGCATTCGGCGGTGGGGGTCGGGGCTAGGGCCGGGGCCAGATGAGTGGATGCTGCCTGGCCGGGGACTGTGCTGCCGCAACCCGTTCGGGCCGTCATCGACGATTTGGTAATTTCCATTCTTTGTCGTTCGTGCTCGAAAGCATCAAGGATGCCGGCGTTCGTTAGATAATCACGGAAATTAAATTTATCGAAAGTGTGTGAGGATGACAGTTTAAAGTGCTCGACCGAGGGCTGCGGGAAACTACTATAAGTCTCAGTCACTTAAAGCAGCATCACTTTCTGAATGTGAAACTGTTGGGAACAGATTTTGAAGCGGTGGCGGCGGCGGCGGGACCATCGGAGGCGGGTGACTTTCTATATACAGCATTTGTTAGGTGAAGTGGAAGAGCGTCGCTTTCGCGCGAATGATGGAGGCATCCTGCGGGCTGGTTCACTCTATTTGAGTGCACTGCTGCGGGGGCTGAGCGAACACTGTGCACTGGTGCTGGTGGTGGGGCGCTCTGATGCTGGTGCCGAGTCGGATTTCGAAGTTATCTCTGCAATTTTAAGTAGTTTCTAAGGGTAACGTGTTTACCGACCAAAAAAGAACCACGCTGTAGCGGCACAAAGACGTCACGCGGATGACTACGGAGCCGGGACGGAGTGTAGGTGTGTTAAGCGTTTTAAATGAAATTCCATGGCGGAATTGATAGTTTGCTTCATTGAGATGTGGGCGCGTCCTTGCGTAGCTGAAGTGTAAGCAATTTTGAGAGTTACCTTTGATTGTGGCGTTGTCTGTAGAATGTTGGCAAATAATCTCTCCGGTGGCAGTCGCCGTCGCCGTCGTCGTCGTCGTCTTCGTTGTCGTCTGCGGCGCAGTGAATCTATGGGCGGTTGTTATGTAATTCAAGGTTCCGCTTAAGAAGTGAAGTAACGGGGAGTGCTGTTCAGGTGTAGGTGGCTGGGAAGCATTTGGGAGGAAAATCAACACGAATTGGTTTCGAGGAGATAACACCGTGGTTAGAAGTAATGAAATTCTCATATTCAAGGATATTCCTTTCAACGGTAAAAGGAAATATATGTATACACTGTCTGTGGTGCCTTCTCCAATCGGATTTGCACTTCTTAAGAAAACAGTGACCGAAGCGAGAGCATTTAATACCAAATTCACAAGCAGAAACAGAAATTGATTAAAAAAGGCAGGAATCGCGTTTTTTTTATTCACTCAGTAGCGTAGAAAAACAGCTCATGACGGCGGTATGTTGCGAATGGTTGAAAAGCGAAATTAAAAACAAAACTGTTAGCAACACTTCGAAATTTTAATATATTCTTATTTGTAACTTTTAAATATAATGTCATTCAGACTAGCTATGATAAAGTGAACTGTGTATACAGCCTTGCAAAAAACACGTCTATAACCGCTTTCGGCTTCAACTCTATAAACAGAAGAAGATTTGTGCGGCTCAACAATGGCTGATTATGAAAAGTACGGATGACGTTAAGAACCGATAATACAAAAAACTTATAACGCGAAAAAATGACAATGGAGATGGATGATATTTTCAACGACTAATTATTAAACATATACACAGCGAGCGGTCGATGAAGTGTTTGTTGCTACCCTGGCCGAGATGGTCAAAATGCGTTTTACCCTATATGTCATCGAGGAAGTACGCACAAAATCGTTGACTTGTCCAGGAAGCCACATTAGGCAGATATATAACTTCAAGGTAGTGACGGACTCCGCTTCTCTCGGCTGCCAAGTAAACAGCACAAACAATTTCAACATTTGCCAATCGTTATTTCTTAAGCAAGAGGCAATTGAGCAGTAGTGTTCTTGTCTTGGTGCACGGCGCCGAAGCCTAGACAATCTCAAGAGTATTTGAAAGAGACTTTTCGAGAGAAAAGTTCTGCTATCAATCTTTGGCTGAAATTTTTTGGTTGAAGGTTTTTGAAGGAGAGGATTGAACCACAAACTGTACATGCTGTACAGTGTCAGGGATCTACAGATCACTGCCTAAGACAACTAGGCCATGAACAACACTGCTACAGCCCGAAGAGTCTTAAAGAGTCTTCAACCACAAAAACCAGTCGAACATCGCAATTAAGGGCGCCCATGGATTCGATGGCGCACACAAGTGGAGAAGGACTTCAGTCAACTGGGAGTACGAAATTGAAGGCAGCTAGTTAAAGAACGTGCCAGCTGGAGAGGCGTGTTGGTTGAGGCGCAGCACTGTAGCGTCATATGATGAAGAAGAAGAATTACGTAAAGAATGATAAGACAGAGTCGGTAAATGATCCATAGTCGTTCGGGAAAAATCTCCTGTATAAAGCAATATGTGTATAAATATACACATAGAGAATGTGTCCTCTATGATGGATAAAAAAGAAAATTAACAGACACTAAGAATTCAAAGAAGGGGCAAAATAAGTGGTCGAGATGTATGGCTTAAATGTCAAGTAAGGTCTTAACCACATCACCTATGTAATTGATGAACAGTGACAGTGACAACAGTATTAAGAAAAAACGGACTACGAACTCTACTAATCACTGCCTTAATGAATTGAGAAGGAAATAGTTACCCTATTTACTCATATGTCGAAAGATCTTACTGACCGTATGCATGAAGGTTTCTCGCCCTATAAGGTAAAGGCCAAGGGATATAAAGAATGTAGAGAAAAAATCGTGATAGTATATATCAAATTAAGTCTGACCTAATATGATGAAGAACCTAGAAGATATTTCAAGTCAAGATACATTTTTTGACGTCTTAATTTAGTTAACACTTGAAGTAAATCATCCACCACAACTCTGAAACAACATCAAGCTTACATGCCGCAGCATCAAATATGCTCCGAGATTAATGTCATAAACAGAAAATTGACCCTTTCGAAATAATTTCATCAAATAGAACGAATCAATTATTCTTTCGAAAGGAACGCGTCTTTGCGATAAAGCAATCCCATGCCTGCCCAAACGAATGATTATCGAATGTGATGTGTAAATGGAACCATGAACACAAGAACATCTCACTAATGTCCGAGAATTAACCAATCAGTGATGAGTGAAATGAGGGTTTATATGAAAGGGAAGATAAATACACTAGCAGTGCCACGAACTGTTGAAAAACTGGAGATGAGTTTAGACAAATGTATGAGGCTTAAGTTGATGACTGGCCGCAAGTAATTAGGCGGACAAACCACAAGCAACATCGAAACCAGAAAAAAAAAATGTCCGGTGTTTGGTTTTTTTTAATTTTTGGAAAGGACTTAAATGTACAACGTTGATTTGTACCCAAGCGTTGCTACTGCTCATATTTGAATCAAGTACTGAGTGGAAAACCGCTCATTTGGTTACAGATCTTCCAAGCTGTTTTCAAATTTAAGCCACAAATCTCAGACTAGCTTCTCCCATAATTCGTGAAAAATTCCGCGAAATACTCAAACTTCTGCGCTATGTATGGGCAATCGAAAATAACTTTTTGTAACTTTTTTTCAGTTTGTTTGGTAAGTCAGGTTAGAAACTAGAGGTGCGCTGCATTGCTTAGACTTTCATACCGCCCTGGCTTGTAACAAAATAAACACATAGGCTATACGTAATTAATATACGAGACAACATAGCTTTCACCGTTAGACAGTAAAAAAAAATCAATTCCCTCCTCTCACCACCCCACAACCATTGTGTCGAGTACGTACGATTTTCTTCCGACACACTTCTTCATCACAATTTTTGCCATGGCCAATCCTGAAATTGCTAAAAAGGACTTCCATCACATCTCAGCCACTTCTACATTGCGGGAGGAGATACAATTTATTGTTGACAATCAAAGTCCGGAGAACATTCATAACTCAATATTCCATCTCGACCCGCATTAATCATCGTCCAGACGTCTTTTATCCCTTCATCAGTCCATCCATCGCGTCGAGGTATGTGCTCAGGATCCCACGATTCAATAACGTACCGACGTCCATTGTTATCGTCAAACTAGTGCGGACATTAGCCCAGATACCATTAATTTCCATCGTTCCCTCTCGCAGCAAGCGATAGCAGAGATATATATACTTTCTAAAGGTACCAAAAAAAAATAATTTAACAAAATATCTTTTGACTTCGTCATCAAAGATTAAATCAAATCGTCAATTAATTTACAAAACATCACCTCAAACGTCAGTTACCGGCTTACAGTCACACAGGGAAAGAGTTACCCTACAATAACCGTACATCAACGTACGATGACGACAATGACGATGAGGATGACGACGACAGACCCATACACAACTCAGAGTGAGGACGAGTATTGCAGTTGTCAACTTTGACCTAAAATACCGCAAAACTAACAAAGCCATACCATACCCTGCTAACCCCTTTATACCCTAATGCTCCTGCTGCTGCCGCTGCTGGTGCTGCTGTTGCCATTGCCGCTGCTGGTGCTGCTTGCCATGTTTATTTTTGCTGAATATCTAAATACCTTGACTCCATATAAATTCGTCGTCGTGGCCCATGGCTTGGTTTGTGTTTTCCATCCAGTTTCCAGCTTTAAGGCCGCACTCACCATGCAGCAGCAGTCACAACGCTACAGAGAGGGAAGAGATTCCCGGCCATTAATTGAAAAAAAAGCACACAATACACGATGCAGCAATTCATTTCGGATTCATTGAAATTGTATTCTTTTAATGAAATAAGAGATTGGGAAGCGAAGCGATGCTGGGCCGACTGTCATCGTAAAGATAATAATGGGCGAGGGTGGTTGGGTAACAGCGAGCAGCCGAGAATCCAAGCGAGTGCTTGCCTGAAATTAAGGATTTATTGTGCGGTGCGGTTCGGCGGGGTGGCGGGGGCTGAAGACGTGAGGCCGGGGAAGATGAATGCCAAGATGAATGGGATAGGAAACCCCAAAATACTGATAGAGAGAGAGAGAAAAAGGGAGGTGAGAGGGAAACTTGAAGAAAAACTAAGAAATTAAGAATCCTATTTCTTGTCTGTCTGTCAACAGAAGACTCTCAAATTTCCTCCCCGTCCGTATCTTCCTACCCCCTACGCTACTGCTTATCCTCATTGACTCTGCGAATCCTTTTGTTCTTGGATATCTCTTGATAAATCTCGTTCTTTTTTTTCGGTACGATCTGTTCGTTCTGTCTGCAGCCTGGCGCATATATTGCATTTGCAATCCTTTCATTCTGTCTGAGACGCAGACACACACCCACACATACACCGGCTGATCGATGCCGAGCGAGCCGTTTTCTTAAGAGTCCCGCATACACCCTGGCAATAACTTTCTATTAGGAATTCAATTTATCTCCCCAACCGTTGAACTTGACTAAAGAGACATGGACATAAGCGGCGAATTGAAATTGTTCAAGCACTTCCTGACTCGCTGTCAGCGTTGCCATCAACCCTCTCCGTACAACACCTCCCCCCCACTCCCCCACCACACCACCCACACACACACAAACACAGATAATTTTGGCGGCACGACCAAGGGAACGGATGAATTGGCGAATGGCTGGATATCTGGATGGATGGATGGGGTTCGGTGTTTTATACGGCCTTTTGTGAATTTTAATTCAAACACAGTAGAGGGCTGTAATGAGTGCCATCACCATCAACGAGCGAGCAACGAGGAGCCTCAGGAGGTGGAGACTGGAGGGGCAAACAATTTAATGAGTTTTCCGGGGTGTGTTTGATTTGGAGGTTTTGTCTGAAGATTTTCATTATTCTCACACAGAAAAAAAAACAAGAGAGAAAAAAAAACACACTGTCTCTGTACAGCTACACGAACAAACAAACAGACCAGGATATGCTGTGCTTTATCATTGGGAAGGACCTTAGAATACCCAAACAATATTAAGGATTATCTTTTTTCGTCAAATAAATAATTGAATAAAGAAAAACTGCAGGCGTTCCGTTTCTTTTGTTGATAACTTTCGTGAATGCGGGATGATATTTTAGTATATTTGCGCGTGGGCTTCACCTCAAGCCCACCCCCATCTATGTTATTAATCGCCGTCGAAACGAGCATTTAGTGGTCCCGGCCAAAGCTGCAATCTTTCGTGGGGAATCTGTCGTTAATTTCATCATGGTTTGTGACGTTAATGCCTTCATTTAATGGGTAATTTTCTTGAGATTCATCCGAGGGGGGGGGGGGGGCGAAGGAGTATGGATTACGCTTGCCGTTATCCCCCGCGTAAAATAAAAATCTCGTCGGGCAGTTAAGTGCCCTGGTCCTCCTTGCGAATGTAATCGAATTAATTACTTCACAAACGAGTCGATGCTCCATGTGGGTTGGAGAGGAGCTGTCCGCCCCCACCGCGGCAAACAATGCGCGATAATGCCGTCATTAACCGGATGTTGAATGTGACAGCTGCCATAGCCATGAAATGTAAATGTGTGATGACCACGGAGATGGGATGATGAGATTTTTGCAACAACTTTTGGGTGACCATCATTTGATGTACCGCAAATAAAAGTATAGGACTGACTGCTACCACAACCGATAACTGGGCATAAAAAATAACAATTTGATGGAGTTCGTTAAGGTCTCTTTAATAGGTCATAAATGAGAAAATAATCACTTCGGAAATTGTCCGTGTTATGGGCAATTTTTTAAAGTTCCAAGCTTTCAGTTGATTTATCATTTAGCACTGTTTCATTTTAATTTAATTTCTTCTTGAAATGTTTTAGTATTTTCAAATTCACGAGGGGTTTCATTCGAAAACAAATATTAAGTTGTTGATAAAGGAACATATGTGGCATAGCATATAAGCATCACGATCCTTTTCAATCAACTATCGAATGCATTACGAATCATGACACAAAAGTACATGAAGCAGAACAGTAAAGGGGGAATCCCGACAATTCGAGAAGAGTTGGAGAAAACCGCACACGATGGCGTGTAGGAGTAGTGAAAGTCCTAGGGGGATACAGGAATTAAGAAGAAGACAAAAAATACTGCATGAAATGTACACAATGACAACAAAAAAAAACTCTTTTAAATGAGAAATGGAAGAATATGCCACCATCTTACTGTGGAAAATTCGTAAGGTCTTTGTCAAACAGATTGAAAATAGTGCAAGCGAGCAAGAGAATTCGAAACAAAAACATGTCTTGTCCTTCTTATGTGTAAGAACAAGTGATTGAAATATCGTGTTCAAGATGTATAATACTTTGACGTGAATTTGTAATATTTTTAAGTTTTAATATCTTTTATTTGTGGTCGCCGTGTCGTAGTCGGTAAGTGTGTCGACCTACGTGGGTTCAAATCGAAGACTTAAAACCTTGAATTTTTTCATGCCACCGCCTCCTTCGAGCTGCTGACAACACTCATAGAGTAATAGTTGTCCATGAAAAGCTTCTGAAATATCGCCGTTCGGAGTCGGCTAAAAACTGTAGGTCCCTTATTCTCTTAAAAGACACACAAGACGAGTATTTGCTGAAGAACCGATGCTCTGGTCCCTTGTTAGTAAAGTCTTCATTTTTATTTTTGTGATGATTTTAATTCTGCTCCATGCTCAATTTGAGTTTATTTTAATCCACTGAAGCTTGTGTAGCTAGATGCAATCGTACCAACTTGACTGTTGTTGAGCACTTAGAGAACTAGCGAAAACGACAGAAAAGAGTACTAACGAAGAATTGATGTTAAAGAGGTTGCAGAGTCTATGAACTATTGACAGAGATTCAAAAATTATTAGGCATACACAAATTAGTACTAAAAATTAAAATTTAGAATAGCAATTCTAATTTGGTTGCTCGGTTTGTTACCCTGTTCTTCTGATCTGTCCCCATCCTATGTTTCCTAATTTGAATGAATGTTTTCATCGAACGAAGAAGGGATAGCATTTTTAAATGTATTTTTTTAAAGGAAGACGAAAACGTTTAATGTGGAGGCTGTACAAAATGATTGACCTAAACAAAAGATTATATATTGAACAACAAGTCTAACTTTGGAATTTTTGACACAACGTTCGGTGAATGGCCTTTTTAACCTCTACCTCCCTTATTTTATCGTTCTGAAATTAGCATTCAACTTCGATTATATTTATTATTATATTTATTTCGTGAATCCCACTCTGACGTAGTGGATAAATGCGACTCCCACGTTCCAATAATAAATTATTATAATTATAATAAATTAAAAAGTTCAAAAGGAAGCAGGTCCTGAATTTTTCAGCAGTCACACAGGATGTGCATGGTATTGTTTCGTCACGAGTAATAGGAAACTACAGTCTTATTCCTACTCGTAACGGTTAGTTAAATAAGTGTTTTCTCGACAACGGTGCGATATGTAAAGACCCGAATATATGAAAAATTAAGATAATTTCAAGGAACGAACGCGAGCACCTTAACATTACGTTTGGTTCATCCCACAGCGCCAATTCTGCTTACCAAAAGTGGCCCACTTTAGGTTTGAGAATAGGTTAAGGTCGTTTCAACCCTAATGCCTCTAATCATTCGCTTTACCAGATAAGGTTATTTTATATAGTTTTTCAATGCACCAACTATCCTACGAAAAATAAAGTTAATTTCAAGGAACGAACGCGAGAGACAAGAAACTGTGAGTAGGTAAAAAGCAGTATGGTCAATCTTTACTACGCTTCTCAAAGGAACATATTTTTACTATCGTATAATCCCTTTCAACGACGTAACTGTATGAAAAAAGGAACCGAACCACAACCTCAAAGCCGCAATGTTTCATCTGAAATAGTATTTAATTTGAAAATCGAAGTTCGAAGTTCAATCGAAGATCACTTTGCCTCAAGAGCTATAGCTACTATACCTCAAAACATATTAAATAGAAGATAGCTGTAGCTCAGATTCAGTTCCTTTAAGACCAAATCCTGTTCAACATCTTTCATCGAACTGAGAAAGAAATACGTGTGTTGAATACTATCTATTCACGTTTTTTTTTTCTTCCATAAATCTCTTCTTCGGAATCTTATTCAAATAATTTTCAAGGCCATAACTTAAACTGGTCATGGCAAATCAACTAAATGTAAATATAAACATATTCTACAAGATCTTAAACTTTTTGCAGTTGTCTAATATTTGTGGTTCTTTAAGCCACCCCCACAAAAAACGTGGCCTTAGTCAACGACGAAAGCCAAACTTGTTAGGAACACTTTATCAGACTGAGCAATGCTATCCATAGTTTTTTCTAATTCACCAAACGATGTGTATGCCATTTTGCTCTTTAGGTGCTCTCATACCTTCACCGTCTATTTCATTCATCAATACGACAAATTTAATCATTTCTTACCCCAAACGTTTTAGTGCAGTAAAATATAAAAATTTGATTAAATTCATTGTGTAGGTGGCACAAGCTTCAGCTATAAAGTAAAATCAAGACCAAAGCAAAAATGTAAATTGACACCATCTCAAATAAGACCCACCCTGCCGGATGACATAAAAATAAGGACAAATTTAAGCGTTGTAAAAAGGAACCATCCATCTTAAATCCAATCACAAAATTATGTGAAAATTCCGCACACAACACACAATACGAACACATCCGCCGCCGCTACCGCCACCGACACTGCCACATTTACGAAAATTGATTTTGAATATACTTAAGTTCAAAGAATATCATTCATCCTGTCAGGGATCCCTGCTCATTGTGCAAGTGGTCACGTAAATGAATTGAGCGAGAAAAGGGGATGAAGGAAAGATACAAGAATCCTCACCGCAATGGATAGCATAGGTCATTCACACCCATTTTCCAGTGTCTCCATTGTCCGGCCGTTGTGGACGTGCCGAGAATATAAATTCAACACCCAAACCTCATTCAGCCGCCGAGAAGCGGCAGATTAAATCTCTCGGCGCAAACGAACAGGGATAAGATTGACATCTAAAGAAACCCGACAGAGTGGGCACAGGAGAGCGATTTTGTGACAGAATCTCCAGGTCAGTACTTATTTTTCTGTTACATTAATTATTCTCAAGCAGTCCATTGTGCGTCGATGTAGACGCAGCATTTAATCTCCATTTAGGACTCAAGGGATTCGCATTATGTGTACAGATACAAATAGTAATCACTTTTACCTCCCCATTAGCCTAGAAAGCTGGCAACTTTTGATTCGTTTTTTTGTTTTGTGTACAATCAGCGAGTGTCCTTCTCCCATCACACCGGCATCCAGAAGAGGAGGCATATGGAGCATTGTCTGTCTGTGAACCCCTTCCGTGAGAGTGGGAGCAGAGTGGCAGCAAGCCGGTCGTCCTCCTCCTAGGCAAAGTAAAAGTCGTACTCGTCTGTGCGTGCCATGCACTTGGTAAGTTAACGAGAAAATGAGACCTATTTTCTTACACCTCCTCCTTCTCTCCGCCGTCCGTTTTATTTGTACATCCCTTTCACTCCGATTACACACTCAACAGCTTACAGCAGCAGCACGCTCGTAGTATACACACATTTACACTGTAGTTCAACAAAGGGCAGGGTTGTGCGAAAATGAAAGTTTTCTCTCAACACGCTACGGTCCTGATTGCTACACACAATCATCCTCCTCGGCAGCTACTGCTGCTTAAGGTAATATAGGACGGAAACTGCTAATACAAGATGAAAGGACGACAGCTATCACTGAAGTACTTTGGCTTCGTGAACGAAGATTTATGTTCGAGTGGCGCTCATGCTTGCCGGAAAGGAGTCAGCGTCTAAGCTGGGGGGCGTCAGCACACAGATTCGTTCTGTGTCTCGAAAAGTTTCGATATGGGAAACTTCTTCACCTGCACATAGTTGGCGGTAGTTTAGTCGTGAACCCACCAATCAATAACTAAAAGCAACTCGTAATTATCCTCATAATTTTGTGGATGAGGCGGACTTTTGATTATGTGCAGTGGCTGGTTGGGCAACAGGGTATTCCTGATTTATTCCGGGAAAAAGGAAAGTTTTATGATTGAAATTTTTGCGCGCGAAAGGGCCGGAAACGCAGTCAGCCTCGAGGCGGCGGTAACAGATACCCACATTTGCGGTGCAAATATTTATCTACGGGATAGACGATGGGCTAGAAAGGGCAATTTTAAACTAATGAATTACTTTGCATAAATTAACCACCTCTGCTGATGTGGTAATAAATTAGGAATAAGGTGTGCCAGTCAATTCTGTTGACTGAAATTCGAGAGATAACAGCGTAGGAGAGAGCGACAACGGAACCACGTACGAACATCTGCAGCTGGGACGGAACGGATGTATGCAAATGTGGGTGCGATGAAAAATGGATGTTTAATTACGGTTGGAGGGTGGCAATATGGGCAATCAAAATGAAATTGTTGCATGGAATCTTATCAAACTTAATTTTGATTTCAGGCGCTGTAGGTGCACATGGAAAAGTGTGCTTGAATTTTGTGAAATTCGCGTGGTAGAGCAAAGTCCGTGAGAAAGGATTTGAAACTGAAAATTTGAAAAAGAATAGTCGTTTAATTGTTCAACTAATTTTTTTGATCTAGGCAGATTCTAAAAACATCTCATCCGTCTTATCTACTACATATCTACTACAATTATAAAGCGATTTCCACATATTTATGGAATTCAATTCACCTAGCAAACAATATTTGGAGTGGAAGATTCAGGTGTTGGGAACATCATTTGGGGATCAAATTGGAACAGAAAAGATCATCGTATACCCACAATCAACAAATCTTATAAGAAAATTGAAGGTTTTTATCCAGTTTTTTGATTCCAATAACCGTTAAAGAGCTATTTAGCTCCAACTTTAGAGTTTCAGTTTCTACATCAATACATCCAAAAATCTAAAAAAAAAAAGGCGTTCGAAGAGAACTTTTAATAAAATTGCTATTGGGCATTCTGGCTCAAACCTTTATTGCGTGTTTATAAATCTAAATCTTAAGTCCGTCACAAATATAAGAGAATGCCATTTTCAAGATACGTATTCATTATAAAATTTAGATATCGCAGATTGATGTTTCGCGCACTTTAAATATCAATCCAGATCTTACAAATCAAGTTGAATGTAAGTGGAGTCTCACACATTCATTTCAACGCCTAAATTCACATGTTGTACATACTATTGATTTAGAATGGAACGAGTTTGATTGACGCAATGTGAGCACAGGTGTAATGAGGGTATAGTATGTAGGTAACTATAAATTAACAAGAAAATATATGAATACTTGTGCAAAGCTTTGTACATATGTACATTCGTAATATTATTATCGCCGGTTCCCAGCAAGTCGTTGTAGAAGCATTCACGGCTCTTGAAGAGCAGGCGAAACGAGCTGATCTTAGATTGAACGAGGGCAAAACAAAGTATGTGCTGTCTACGAAGAATCGATATCGATCAGAATGTGACAATTGACAGCTACAAATTTGAAGTATTTAAGGAGTTTATCTACGTCAGGGCAAACGTGAATTCCACAAACGACACCTTGGTGGAGATTCGGCGCAAAATCACCCTTGGCAACTAGTGTTATTTCAGTTTGTCAAAGCAGTTAGGGTCAAAACTCCTGACTCGATGGACTAAGATAATGCTCTTATACGGAGTCAAGTGTTGGATGATGGGCAAAACGGCAGCACAGATTTTTGGTTCCTTCGAAAGAAAATATCTATGACGAATATATGATCCTGTCTGCGAAGAAGGCGAATGGAGGTGAAGACCAAACCTCGAACTCTATGTGCTGTACCAAGATGTATTCACATCGAAAGGCAAAAATAGGTCGACTTCAGTGGCTCGGCCACATCGAGTGAATGGACAATAACGCTCCAGCTAAGAGGGTCTTCGAATCCCAGCCTCCGAAGGAAGGCCGAACCTGCGGAATAAAGACCATGTGATTGTAGACTCTAGAAAGCTGGAAGCAGCGTGCCCGGGATCGTCAAGAATGGAAGGCAGCCATAGTTCAGGCTACATATCATACATTACATACAAACATTACATTCGTAATAGATATGTTTGTCCATATAACGGATTGTAATGTATCGCAGCCGTGTGTAGTGGCAACTTTAGCATATCTTAAAGAAATCATAAAGAATCATAAAATCATAAATCATAAAGAAAACGAAACCATCAACGTGTGAGAGTTACTTGCACTTGCCCACTGTATTTGACATTCTAAATTCTTTGGATGTAATTAAATTGAAATCTTTTGACGTCTTTGACTTCCTTTATTGTTCGCTATCAAAAAAAGGTATGTGATTTCTTGCGGTTTTTGTCAACGATTAACGGTTGTTAACACATGAAGTATCTAATTGCATAAATCGATTTGAATGTGGTACAACCTATAGCCGAAAAGAGCTGCAACAACCTATCCCAGGTGTCGATTTACTGAAATTTATATAAAAAAGTAGCTGCCCATAGACCCCACAGCTAACAAAAAATTTCACAACGCTCGTTTGAGTAGGCAGTAGTCCAAGTTTGTCATACCGATTCCGATTTGGGAAATGACAACGGGCGACCGTCCCATTCCGATTTGAACATTTAGTTTTCGACTGCGATTTCAACCTTGCTCAAGCCATTTACTTATAAACTTTCCGGTCAAATTTGCAAGGATTTGAATACCCTTTCCAATATTTAAAAAATGCAGGTAACCGTTATTAGGGTTAAGATGTCTGGTTTTTGGTGGCGAAGACGTTAACTTATGACTGTGGGCTACAAGTAAGTCTTAAGCGTACGCTCCTCATTGCGTATACTGTGTTAATAGTTTTCGTACTACTTTTACTAATTTACGTAGTTATTGAAATCAGGGATGATATTTCCTCTCTCTTTTGGCCAATTTTCGCCAAAATGTTCGTTTCTCGTTTTCAGGCTAAGTACTGATTTTAATACAATTTCCTTTTCATAAAATTTCTTTTCTAATCGCTGAACGACTCCCCTCGATTTTATCGCACAATTTGGAATCCGAAGTTGGAGAGTTTCCCTGATGAATTTTGTCAAATCTGACATAACCTTCGTTGGCGTAAATATTGTCAAACAAAGTCACAATTCCATTTAAAAATTGTCACCATTATTGTCATACTTACCTTATCGAACACTTAAGTGTGTGTGTTCCCTCATTCGTAGCGAATGATGTCTGCTTGGAGAAACTATTCCTCTTCTTAATCCTGGTTAATCTGTTGTGAAATCCGACATCAAATGCCTGTCTAAATCAACCCTTTTAAGCCGCCCTCCAAGGAGCTCTCTAAATCAAAAGTCTATTTAGTCTTTTTGACGACATAAGCTTGCAAACGAATACAAAACTTGAGACACAGACAAACACACAGGCAACGTTAACAAGAAAATCACTTTTCGATACAAAACCTCAACTCAACTAGTTCAGATAAAAGATACGACATGTTTACAGAGGCCAGTCAAGTGGTCAAGGTTCAGCATATTTGCCACTCGCCCCGTTCGTTCTCCTGTCCGCAACCGGCGAGCAGTTCGCCTCAAGAGCGATGCCATCGCAAAAGAACCATCCGCCCGTAGACCACCTCTCGGAGCCTCCTAAGCCGTCTGAAGTAGGTGTAAACACTCAAAGATATCAATTTGCTTATAGGAATTTAAATGTTTGAATACATTTAATTTGATGAGGGTATTATGCATGTGCGCTCTTACGTCGCACGTGTGTGTCTGTGTGCGTGCGGCCAGCTTGATGGCACTTAAACGAACTGGCCAATTGAGTATCTATCGATTTGCCTGTCGGTGTTTGCCTTTGTCAAGGGTTGGCACGGCACACTGAACCGCATCCGCTCTGCGCCCGACCGAAGAAGGGTGCCCGTATATTAATCCGAGTGTGTCCTGAGATGGATTCTTTGTTGGGAATGGTTTAATTGGATTCTGAGCTGTTTGACAATTTAATGGATTGGATGCATGGGACATGCGGAAGTATACAAAACGCTTGTGTGCTTTAAAGAATGTCTCAGTTGATGGACAGGATGGGGTGTCGATTAATTTGGCTCCGATTGAATTTTGTATTTGCTTCCATGTTCTGCAAACTCTGCACCGAATGTCACGGTTTTTCTCATATGAATCAGCAGCCACCTTCCATGGGCATCTCCCAAGTCACGTAACTGCCGGATGGATGGATCCTTGACCCAAACGGGCCACCTTGCCCTGTTTAACAGCGGAGAGGAAGTGCATCGAAGAAGCAGCGCTGAAGGTCACATTCCGCACACACATTTCTGCTAGCTGCATGTTTTGAAATTTCAATCGGATTTCATTTTTCCTCGCCTTCCACAGCGCCTCGCTATTGGACAGGAATCGCAGTCGGAGCCTTGCACAAATAATCGCTGGTCTTCTGTTACAAGTCAACGGGAGAGTGTTGAGGAAGATTAATTTTTTTTCTGTTACTCTTGATTGATGCGAATTTAATGGAGCAAAGGAGACTTCTTCGCCAAGCAGAAAGTCCTTCAGTTTCGGCGTTCGTTGGGTTTTATTAAGTGTCTTAAAAAATAAATCGACTGACGTACGAACTCAAATGGCATCTAATGAGTGCTGGAAATTCTGCGCAGCTGTTACGATGTAAGCCACCCACACAGAACCAGTCACGCTCACAATACTGTGCGCCGGACGAAGGTCTGCCCATTCATTCGGAGTACCGTGAATCCAATCATTTGAACAAAGAAACGCAGCAAGGGATGTGATGTGATTATTTAATCGATAAGACTGTTTAATTATTTCCGAACATGATCCATGGCAAAAGAATCCTTCCATTTCCGCCACTCATTGAACAAAAGGATTACCAGAGAAGTAATCAATTAACATCGCAGTCGCCGCCCTCATTCCCCAGCCGCCCATGAGAATCCGTTCCGTAGGAAAACTGGACTAATCTGCTCGTCATGCAGGGATAGAGTTGAGGGAAGAAAAACTTGATGCAGGACAAGTCACGAGCACAATTTCGTAGTCCACGTTCGAAACCAATAACGCTTCCAATTACAACGATGGAACAATAAAGCCACATATCACCAAACCCCCACTCGCATTCGCCTACATACATCCCCAAAGACTGGGCATCCAAAAGGACAACCTGACATTGCTGACGTTGGCACCGAAAAAAAAAATGTGAACAAGAATCCAGAATCCAACCCCAATGAAGTAGAATGTCGACTAAAATGAAACCCAAATGGAAACCCCAAAAGGGAAGACCATAAACCGCACTTAAAACAAAGAGTTCGAAAGAGCAACGTGGCTAAAACCCGAGATCAAAGAAATTCCATTCACTGGTGCATGGGTAATAGCAGCACTGATACCTCCTCCGCCAGCCAGACAAACGTCCGTCCATTCGCCCAATTCATGTTTTCTCCTTTAATTACACTTAATGTAATTAATTTTGAAACAAAGCTCCAGGACCAGGTCCTCCCAGCGCCAAAGGACGACGAAAAATGTATAAAATCGATTTCGATTTGAGGAGCAACTAATTAGAGCTTCACTCGAGCACCGCACTGTATGCGCCGGGCTGCAACTTGGGACCCAGTGCCCAATGATCTCGCGCGATAACCAAGCGCCACCAAACGAAGCTCCCTGCCCAAATTGAAGTATCAAAGGAAATTATTGATGAGAGCTAATTTATCGTCCAAGGCGAGGGGCGCAGCTTAAATAACAAGTGTGCGTTGAGTTCCAATTTTATTACGAATCCCCACCACTTAATTACCCAATAAAAGTCTGGAAAAGTGATGCGGACTCACACGTAGCCACTGCTGGCGAAGGGAGTCCTTCGATAGCGGGTAATTAGGTGATTTCCGGTTTCAGATCAATAATTAAACATTAACAACTTGGCACATTCAAATTTTAGGCGCTCCCCTCCCCTCTCCTGTCGCTCGCTCCTCTCATACGAATGCGGATGGATGCCGATGAGATGTCAGCGCTATTCGGTTTCGGTCCGAATCGAAGCCTGCTCGGAGAGCCGGTGTCGGTCAATTTGGCATGCCGGGCACGTTTCGGCTGCTCTCTCGTATGGTTTGTTAAATATACTGCTAATGGAAGTTTGTGTTACATAGCGCAGTGAAAGAAATTAAGAATTTTGAATGGGAATGCTGCAGTGAGGGTCAGACGCTGCGATTGTTTGTATCAGGTGGATGGAGAGCGATGTTGAATTGAAATGAGTAAAATTTTGAATTAACTTTTAGAGGGAATGTGAAGGGGGGGGGGGGGGGGGGAGCGATACGGCCATGAAACAGAAGTGGACGAGACCCTGTGATCATTCCCGGAATTGCATAGCTTCTATGGAGTGGTAGCCATCCGGCAGAGAAGGGAATTTTTTTTTGATAGACCAGAAATATTCCTGTGGATTTATGGGTCACTCAAAAGAAAATTCATATACTGTAGGGAATGTGTTGGAAATATTATATACCTGCCAATGATGAATACAGTGTCTAATTAGCGGAGGTGCCTGAAAGACATCTAGAAAAGATTTTCAGGAAAACGGCTACTCCGATAGTCAAGCAGCAATCGGAGCCATCTTGTTGGGAACCATAAGTTACGACCAGACAAGCCGAGAGTACAGATGCAATTACAAGGATACATCAAAGTTAAACATGCAAGCGCACTCCATACTGCTTCCTGAAGAGATAACTGGTCGGCGGCGTCACAAAAAGACACAGACAGAGATTTAGATGTTATTCGTGATCCTGAGAAATTTTTACTTGGGATACATTTTGTTGCTTCTAATTTTGCGAGGCCTAATTGGAAAGTGCTACACAGACAATTTGTGGCTGAGTGTTGCTATTGTCTTGTAAACATAACAACTTTGACCAAAGCCTCCGAATGATTCTTCAGTTAGTTGACAGGCCACCACAACAATGAGGCACGCAACATCATCAGGCTGCTAGAGTTCTATTTCAACGTGAGATAATTGATGTCAACATGTTTTTCTCTTCGAATCTGTCCTTGAAACACGTCGACCGAAACATTGCCGTTGATGGCTAGCCATGTGTTCTCTAAATCGAAAACGTTTCCTTGCAGAGTTTTCCGTTTCAACGACAGGCAAATGTGTGGCGGATTCTTGTATTACATCCTAAATCTTTCCCAATATTCATACATCCAGTACTCACTAGGTAGAGTAGTTCACAAGTCGCACGCATTCTGGAATTATTTTTTCATAGCACACCAATTGATGGCGCCACAATCGCTTAGAAGAAATTAAACAGCACAGGCAGATATATCACAATCACAGCAAGTAAATATAGGCGTTTTAGCCGCAGTACAGACAATTTTTAAGAACTTTCGCCAAAGACAATAACATACAGATGTTTCGCACCCATAGCACAAACAATTTTCAAAAACTTCCGCGTGTCCAAACAAGAAATGCAATTGTACGTGCCATTGTGAGAAAATTTAAATATACTCGTATGTTCAAATACCAACATCTATAGATACCGTCGTCCTCAAACTTTTTATATTTGTCTCTCCTCAATGGTCCTTTCCGGCACGCCGATTCTCTTTCATTCGATAAAAAATTTGTCGGGTGGTCGAGTATTTTAATCATAATGAGACATCTCTCTATGCAGCTAAAGAAACTGACTGAAAATAAAAAAGTTCATTTTTTACAGGAAGAGAAAGCTTTTTCACTTCGGAATTTTGGCAAGCAACTCGCTTTCAGTGGAAAAAATCCCGATTTTAAAGGACGTTCCTTCACCACAACGACACGAATAACGGTTAGCACATACCCTTTTCTTATCCTTGCATGCCAACTTATCTGTATATCTGCAAACCAAAATCAGACGACTTTCTTTATCATTCGAATTTCATGAAAACCATCAACTTTTTAACGTATCCGGTCTCAGTGTAATTTAGCAGAGAGAAGAACCAGAAAAGAAACTTGCCGAAAACATTTGATGTTTTAAATTAGAAAAATTTGACGCTGCAGTTTCCAAAGGACATCTTCAAATGACTCATGTCCATGCAGACTGATCTCCGGGAGGAAGAATTAAATACGCATAAATAAATGCACCAACACACGTTAAAGTGGAAACAAGACAAAAAACGAAAATATACTGATATTCTTGCTCTCAAGCGATATTTTAATTTAACCATTTCTGGCAGCTTTCCGTTCAAAATACCTTTGCAACGCAGCATCAAACACATCACCCACGGTACGCTTTTTCCATATCGCCGTTTTGTCCTTCTTTGGCTTTGGTGGAACTATTTCCTCCTTCGGCTTCTCTTCATCATCGCTTTTTTCCTTCTTCATAATTTCCAACTTAACATCCTGAACGGCTTCAACCGGTGTTTCTGTGGTATCTGCTTCTACTATTTCCTGCTTCACTACCACACCCTCTGTGACGGGTGCAGGTAATTTGTCGGTTGCCTCCTTTTCATCTTCATCATCAGAAGATGATGAGTCTATGCTGAAATCAGAATCCGCGTCCAAATTTGATTGAATGTGCGCTCGCTTTCCCTGCCCACCTAAGGGAGCTTCAGGCTCTGGTTCTTCTTCAGCTGACGAACGACGTTTTCGGTATGCACGTGTCTTCCCTGATTTAATTGGTTTGTATGAAATTTCATCCGACTTCGTTGACGTCGTAGCAGCCTCTTCTGGTGGATTGGTGGCACCTTCCCTTACACCCAATTTTTGCTCATATAAATGTCTATAGAACCCATCCAAGTCTTTCTGCTTAGTAACATCCCCGATTGACTCCAAATATTCTTCTCGTTTCTCTTGTTCCTCTGCCTTCTGCATATCCTCTAGTTTCTTGCGGTAGGCGGATGTGACAAATGATTCTTTGTCTTTGAACTCCTCTCCCTCCAGTTCTCTTTCTTTCTGCACCATGCGTTCGATACGCCTTTCGTTATCAAGTTTCCTCCTCTCGGCACATTCTAATAGCCGTCCTATGTACTTTGGTTTTTTTACCTCATTGCTTTTAGCTTTCTTTGCTTCATCGCGTTTGCTTTCTATTTCATCGTACAGCTCATCGTACTGAAAAACTGTGGGATCTTCTGCTAGGGCTTTTTCCTGGATTTTTCTTGCCATCCTCTTCTCTGTTGCTCCAGGACCGATAGGAGCAGATTTCATTTTCAGTTGTGGCGGTCCCCGCGCATCGTCAGAATCATCGCTGCTATCGCCAAATATCGATGGCTTTGTAAAATTACTTTTCGGTGGTTCAACTGGTTTTTGTTTGCCAGGAATAATGAGACCATATCTGTTAGGAAAAAGTTGGTAAGTATTTGGAAATAATTGTTGATTTGTTCCAACTTACTGCTTGGACATCTTTAATACGTTTGTTAGCTTAATTTTACAAACCAAAACAATTTTAATTGTCAAAATTCGACTTTCATCGGCTTGTGTCATATAGATGGGATTGTTGCAGAAAATTGTAGTAGATTTATTTAGACTGTTTGTTTCAGTTTTTAGATGAATATGCCTTTTACTACACCCAAAATAAAACGATACGTGGGTAGATAAGACGCAGCGTAGAGTAGCAGAAACCAATAAGGAATTTGTTTTGGATAATAGTAAATAAGGTTAGGTTTGAACCACTATAGGTGGTTTGTGGTTAGAACAGCTTGCGCCAATTAAAAAAAATCGGGACAACTAATCGGTTTTCTTAAGTCATATTTAGTAAAAAAAAAAAACAAAACCGCCTTGAATGTTTTCATGCCCTCAGGCCTTCAATGAGTTCAAGCCTCAAGTCCTTGATTGCTTTATGACGTGGCACTTAGCACAAGTCAGTTTTAAACTGGGATATCTTGCTAACAAGAGTTGTTAGGAATCTTATAAAATTTTATTAAAATAAAATATTGCATAAAATTAGTAAACAAAAAACTTTTCAAAGACTCCCATGCGGATAAACTGTGTACCTTTCCGAATGTACTATGTTATGCCGCAATCTTGTGAATGCTCCACGGTCTTACTTCATCACAAAGGAGATGATGAAATTTTTTGGATGACTTTGTAGAGAATGGATAGTAGGCCACACCAAAGTCCCTTTAGAGTATCCAGAACTCTCAAGTTCACCTTCTCATCAGATTAAAGCAGTCGACATTTTTTGTATCAAAGCGTAATGAAGTCACTCATGTTTATTTTGTAATCCGATCTGTTTGTTTTTCTCTTTTTTTTTTGGTGGCCAGTTGCCCCGTGCATCGTCATTTCAACAGTAACAAAACAAATACATAATTCAAATTATAATCACGGCCAACATGTAGGTAAATTCTCATTACATCTACTCTAACTAATTAGATTCTAACTCTGGCTAAAATACATATACATACAGTTTTTCTTTTTTCTCAGTTTCTATTAGTTTCCTGTGTACTCGACTACATAAATCAATTGAAATAAAAATATATACTTGTTATATTTTCTTATTCAGAAGTAGCTATGGGCTATTGTGTGGATCTGATCTCGGTAGAGTTCTTTAAAATAACTTCCAATATTGTATCACTTTGTCGTTTTTTGTTAAGAACATCGTGTGTGGCCGTTCGAATGCTAGGGCATACTGTTTCGTTTTCTTTGCGATTTCCTGGTCGAAGATCTGCGAAAAAATGCATTGCTTTTACATCACAGTAACACCAGCCATGGGAACTTACATCGTCTTCCTTGATTTCCAGCACTGAGGATAGATCCCACTCGACGCTGGGCAATGGCTGTGATATGAACTTGGCAGCTGTGGCAACGGATGGTAAAGCGTGCTTCTGCAGTGTAACTATTTCCCACAAGGAGCTCTCCAGTGCATTTGATTTGGTCGGTTCCCGTTCATCCATTACAAAGGGGTCTCGGGAAACTGTGGACGATTGGTTAGCTCCACATCCTCAACAACGAATTGACTTACCTTCGACAGCTGCTTGGGAACAGATCAAACGCTTGAGACCTGGATGCCTCAGAATTAAATTCCCAATGAAGTATAGAATGATTATGGCGTCCTGAGGTGGTGCTATGAGGCTTAGGCGGGCCAGGCGTTTTACAAATGCTGCAACCAAACTTTCTGGCAAATGTGTGGAGCTGAGGAATATGTCAGCCAAGTAAAAGAGTCGCGCCTTGAACTTTGTGTGAAAGATTTCGGGTTCAAACATTGAGTACAGCTTCTCGTATATGTTTGGATAGGTTATGTTGTGTTTCTGAATGAGGGTGAAAATTCCTTGCAATGCTAACAATCCAATTGGACCACCTATTGAGATAGACTAAATGTACTTCAAATTCCATCGAAAAAAGGCACAGCTACATCTTACCGAAGTCGAGAGAATCCATTAAAAAATCGGTAAGCAGAATCGGCTTTTCCAAATGTGGCAAAATCCGCTCTAGCAGAATGATCAAGACTTGTTTATGAACGCTTTCTTTCATGTCCCACTGCATTATGCAGTTCCAAACTTTGTTGATAGATCTTCGCACGGCAATGTACTCAAAGTCTTCTGTTTGTGGTGATTCCAAGGCACACAGAACTTTTGCGTCTTCGGGCATTTCCTTCTTTACTGGCAGGGCGTCGATTAAATCAAGGTAGTTGTGGGCGAATATCTCGTTTTCGGATGATACTTTCGGAGTTAGGGAGGGCATCAGCTTCCATGCCTGAAATACAATGTCAACGTACTCGGCGTACTCTTTGAAACGTGCCATTAGGAAACTGTTGGAGCGTTTGGCTGACAGAAGCTTCGACAAAATATTCCGCAATCGTAACTTTGGGAAATTGTAGGAATCTGTGTTTTCTAAAGGATACTTTCCCTCCCACGAGAGCAACTTCATACTAGTAACAAGTGCTTGAGTGCTTTCACTCTGTTTTTCGACATCGATGCATATGAGAATGAGTTGAAGAGCTTCTTCGAAACGCTGTTGAAGCCATTCCTTGTATTTTGTCTCCACACTTTCATCTGAAATTGAGTGAAATTAAGTATATGCACTTCAGTCCAAGACAAAAGTAGTTGTGTAGCAGCGAATAAATACAAATTTGAGAAACCACGTGTTTATGAGTTTTTGGATTGGAAAAAGGCGAAAAGGAATGTTCAAAACAGGTTATTTGTCGATGATAAGAGTCAAATAAGAAAAGTAACTGGAAGGGAAGGAGAACAAAGAAATAAATTCTTCCCATCTGTAGATTAAACTGAATAGTGTTATTATGGTGATGACTCAATTGAACAAAAACCTGTCCAGACATTATCATTCGAAACATTTCTCAAAAATATTCACACTAAGCAGTCATTTTTGTTACCCTGACAAGATTTAATAATGGTTACACAAAACCTGATATCAATTTCAAGACACGAATGGCACAAGAATAGGAAAAAACTGTCAAACAAGCAAATTAATTGCACAACTGACACGAACAATTCCGAAACGAGCAGACACACAGTACAACCATCGTGCATGAAATCCCCGACATTGTTAGCACTCCTTGCTACTTTCTCATTTATTTACCTTTTGGCTTAAGTGGTGTTATAACAATACACATTTCACGTCGCTTCAAAAGTTCTGTGAACAGCACCTCCAGTGTAAGAATGCACGGTTGAACAGATTGCTTCTCCGATAAACATTGCTGAAACAAGTGGGAAAAAAAATGGAAAGTGAAATCGTTTCAAAAACTTATGCGAAAAAAAATCAAGAAAATAATGTAAATTCGCAAAGGAATTCGACCGAATAAAAGGGTAGACGTGAGTATTTCGCCTTCATACATACCTCGAGGTGTCCTATGATATCCAATAAATTATTAGCATGTCGTCTGTTATTCAGAAAATCATTTGCTTTTGCTTTTAGCTCCTTGGCGATAGTTTTGTTTGGACTGTGTTGTAAAGGGTACTGGTCAGTAGACATCATTTTGTATTTTTCGAATTGTGTGGATAAAATTTATTTTCTGATCAAATTTTCTGCTGGTTTTTATTTATTTTTTGTAACACGATGATGTGATGGCGATGGCTACTGACCGTGCCTGCCAAAGAGAAAAAAAATCCAAGTGACAGATGTAAACGCAGTTGTTGGAGATGATTTAACGAAACATTTCTTCTGTCAGCTGATTGTCATTTCTTTAAGAGTTGACAATTTTTTAAGAATTCATATGCAAATTACTCCGATAGGTCCACTTTGGTATTTTCATACACTTTGTAATACTTTTCGAATCAGTTTGAAACTCAATATGTGTTTCAGAGGAAAACTCCAAAACTCGTGACATTCAAGTTACCATCAACGTATTTCCTACGTTTTTCAAAACACCCTCATTTCGTTAAGTCTTACAAATCATCAAAATCACTGAAGATGGCACCCCTTCTTCTGTCAAACTTTTGTTTCGTTTGCAGATGTCAACCCACCACATGTGTAATCTTGTTTACCAAGCGACTGTGTTGTAGCTTGTTGAAAGTGAAATAAAAGGTTTATTTTGAAAAAAAAAAAAAAAAAATACAGAAATGAATGCAGAAAATGTATTCAAGCCAGTGCAAACTAAAGCAGCACTTTTTCTTAAAAACAAGCCCGAGTTCACAGCCACAGTGTTCGAAGAGCCAACTTTCACGCGACTGGACCAAAAGCCTCAAAAACCAAAAAAACTCCTCCACGACTCTGCAAATGAAGCCAATGTCGCTAAATGTAAAACAGACGACTCAGAATTCGATATCAAAAAGGCTCGTCATGAAATTATCAATTTTGCCATCAGTGGTTCGCGCACAATAAAAAGTAAGAAGAAAATGCAAGTTGTGCAGGCCATTAAACTTGGTGCCAAACCTCCGAAAAAAGCCTACAAGAACTACAAAGAGCTGAAAGATGAACGAATGAGACTGAAGACCATACGAGAGGAACGGCAGAAATTCCATCAACTTGGAAAGAATCAAACTGGAGCTGCTGCAGTCAGATGCAGCGTACGGAAGAGTGTGGCTGCGAAGAGACAGAAGAAAAAGGCTCCCGTCAGTCAAATCACAAAGAACTATGGTGTTGTTAATCCTAAGCTTAAAAAGAAAAAGTGATCTTATTAATAAAACGGTTTTTTTAGTTTTATGTTTATCTTTAAAAATGTAAATTTGGTTCCTTTACTGCACACGTCGCTCGCGGTTTAGTGTCTTAAGGTTGGCCTCTATAGAATTCGTTGTGCTGAGTAGTTGTAGGAAGCGAAAGCCCTTCGACTACACTGGTTCATCCACTTTAAGCGGAATAATGTAAGCACGGGCTAGCTATAGCTTCGACCACTGAGAGCAGGCTGGAAAATTTCAACTGCTTCGCGGTTCTGAAAGCTTCTTTGTCGTTCTTGTGGAGAGCCGTGATGACTTTGTCGTGTTTAGCTCCAAGTTACGTTTGCTATAAAGAATAGGGCATTGTGGTAGACAAAGCCAGCTTAATCATTCGAGGGATGGATCTGTTTCTCATCAGCCCGAAGAAATATATAGTAATCCAGTACTTGATTTCCGATGTATTTTCTACCCATTGTGAAGTTATATCTGAAAGAATTCTGTTGTGGCATAATAAAATTTAATTTTTCTTCGTTTTAAGCCGCTTTCGCGTTCCTTCGTACGCAGAAAGGCCCGAGCACCCGATTGAGTTTGTATGCAATGTCACAATGCAATGTGGTTTGTGGTTACAACTGTTGTGTTACTATTTCATTTTGAATATAGATTACTGAGCCATAATTGAATATTTTTGCTGTGAAGTGCCATCCAAGAAATGAAAATCTTTGAACGTTCCAGTTTCATTCCGTTTTGAAAAACTGAGGAACATGCACATTGACATTCTTCTGAAATTGTTGGCAACACTGTCCTAATTTTATGTGACACCTCTATCTGTCAAACAAAAATTTAAATAAAACCTAAAAATGTAAAAAAAAAATAAAAACATGACTGTTGTGAAAATATTTCTTCCAAAAAACTTATTCTACAGAAAAACCGACTGCGAAATTTTCGGTGAAATACAAATCAACGAAAAATCGATTTCATACTTTGTTATTTCCGACAAAAATCGTGATGATCTTCGGCATCTGGGCTGCATAGGAGCGGACGGGAAGAATGTCAACAAAGATGTTTCCATGATCTTTGCTTACGATACTGCAAGTTCCACTATTCATCTATCCAAATTGAACATCAAAACTCCAGCTAGGACTGTTCCAAATATTTTCCTTTACGATGCAAAGAAAATTATGCAATTGTACTGTCCGGAAGAGAAGGAGTGCAAACTACCTCAAGAACCTGATGATATTGAAATGCTGTACAAACTGCTTTTGACATCGTACAGGCCACAAACGAAATCACTTCGGAAACCATCGATTATGTACATATTATTTACATTTGCCTACGAAACAATACACAGAATATTTTCTGTGCTGGAATATCGTCCGATTTCTTACATTTTTAATAAAATGGCTTTGAGTGAACACTACAATCAGTGGAAAATTTACAAATCCTCTCGGTAGATAAACATACTTGTGAGGTCTTAAGTCTGACAGGGATATTTCTTGCAGGAGAAGATCAACAAATATGCTGCTCGATACGTTCCTCGGGCTTCTGGTTATGGTTGTTCTGCTGGTCTTTGTTTCGCAACCGGGGGATAATCTAATTCAAGTTTCTCACGTGAGGATTGTACATATTTTGGAGCCACTCAATTACTTTGTCTGCCTTGTAGTTTGTCATTCATCAGTTGCGTCAGCTTCTGGGATCTCTTAAAGGCAGTCCGATCGGTTTGAAGCTGAATGTCCATTTGAATAATTTCTTCCTAGATTGTTTCACTTATCACATCGATCTGTGGGCGACATTTTTGGGTGAAGCACTTGATGTGGACACTTGTGAATTTAAAGAAACAAGGAAATTATTTCAGATCTTATTGAACCGATTGTGAGACAACTCTTCATGCCAATAGCGATGCTCGGTTTGATGGGATTCTCATTTCAACTTGCTATGTTAGCAGATTTAATTGCCTTGGTTGGGTTGCATGCTCACAGCTTTTATATATACACAGCAGTGTAGGTTGCCAGTGATGTCATAAGCTGTTGCAGTTATTTAATTATTCCGTTCGTTTCAGCTTGTACAAGGTAGAGATCAAAGGTCTGCAAGTTTTGTGGAAGGTGGTGTTGGGAAAGCGAAGAAATCCTCTTAAAAGTATGTACGTTGAAGATTTACTTCCCCATCACATTTATCTCGTTTTACAGACAGAGTGGAGTCCCACGAATACATGAACCGCCAATTGTACTTGGCGACAATATTTTTCGCCTCGCTTGTGTTCTTGCTGCCAACGATCCTTGTGTACTATACAGTCTTCACAACGGTACGAACTTTTTTCAGTTTCATGTAGCTCGAAATAATAAAACCAAACCTTTAGTTGAGACTGATGATCTTTTTGGCAACAATGCTACTTAAGTGCATTCAGCGGGAAATTGTTGAATTTCCTCTAGAACCAATGATAAAGTGGAGTCTCGGACGTTTCTACGAAATTGGTAAGATATACGATATGAGCACCAGTGTTTTAGACATATGTCTTTATTGCTCAACAGAAAGTCTTCACGTACAACACATAACTATTCCCCGCCCAAGGCATTTGATGGAGACCTCCGTCTTCGAAGTCACGCCCAAGTCATCGTCCCTAGCACGAGTATTTGCCTGCCAAAAGTGTCTTCTGAAAGAAGGAAAAGACGTCGAAATCTTTTCGCTCAAAAGCATACTAACAAAAGTATTAAAAGGAACCATTTAAACATGTAAACCCAAAAACACACGGAAAAGCAATAAAACTTAAAGCAGCAATTTGATTCGTTTCTTCTTTATTTTAAGGAATGGGATTCGGAATTTACTTTTATACAAAGACGTTGCGTTTTTAAATTATTTGTACTAATACTATATTAAAGAACAAAACAAACAAAAAGCATTTTCTTTTCCATCGCGTTCCACTTGGTAGCTGTTCTGTTGGCCTTTACACTTTGATCAGTGGCATTCACTTTTGTTTTGGCGAAAAGAAAAACAAATGAAAAGGGGACATTGACATACACACTGCGTTTTTCACTTACTATAAAATTTTATTTAAAATGAAAATTTGGTGAATTGTTTATTTATTTTCATTTACTATACCGTCGTTCGATTTGTATCGCCTCCAAGTTTTTGCACCAACTGTGAACAGAAGGTTTGCATATGAATTGAATTACAACAAATTTGTTTGAAATATTTTACCTTATTAATAAATGGTGTGCTGAGAATGCTGCCTAAGATGGGTACTCTTCCTAAAAAGTTGACTGCCACTGGGAAGAAGCCACTAAAATAAAGCAAAGAAGAATAAAGTTACAGACCCGTCCTCGTATATTTACGTGGCACAAACGTACCTGAAAAGTACAAAAAATCCATAGGATTCTATGATCATGCCAATGATTGGGAAGCCCAGTAACACAACAGTTATGCCACCAAAGAATGATATGCTACCCTTCATTTTATGCCTTTGAAAGAAGAATCGAAATGTTCTTTCCACTCCAATTACACATCCTAATCCACTCAGGAACAATATCTGAAAGTACAAACTTCATTTAGCTCGCACAGTTAAACTAATTAGCTAATTATTCATACATTTCCAATCGCGAGTAGACCTTTGTCGAATAAAAACAAGACACCCAAGAATAGAAATGAGACCCCGAAACCCGCGAGACCTATTCCAATTTCTGCAATGAATATTCAATTTAAGACATATGTAGAGTGCTTAGGGAGATGTATTAATACTCTGTAAATCTGTAACTTCAATCATTATTTCGCCTGTGAATAAATACTTAAATCATTTATAATGAAAAACAACACAAATTTTGAACCATTCGGTCCACGTAAACTTATTAATTGACAACAAACAGCTGTTAAATCTCGATGACAAATCACGAAACGTCATTTTTGATATTTTGTCAATGATAAGTGCTGCATTCAGTGCAGAAAACATAAAGGACTGATTCAGTGAAAAGCATGATATACAGAAATAAGGTATACTGGAATGACAGCAATTATTTCTCGTGTTCGTGACATCATGCACTGTAGTTCACGTCATTATATATTACGTTATGTTACATTTCGATTATTCACAATGCTTGCATTTCATAATCAGTAAATAAATAAAAATTATTTTAGGGACATGAGAACAAAAACTGTTTCTCATTTTTTCTCAACACATTTTTTATGCCAATGCACGCCACAGCTAATTCCGTCCCAATGTCCATTACAACGTGTCTTTTTATAAAACAAATGGATAGGATTTTGGGTGGAGTCATTCAGAATAACATTCTTTTAAGCAATATCCCAAGTCATTGCGATATATTTTGTAGTATGGTATTATACGAGTGCATGTGTTGTGAAAATTCAAATTATTACAAAATGTAATTTCGCTTTCACCGCTAAAACCCACCGTGAAACGAAACCACAAAATTTTTCTTCGTGGATTTCATCTTATACGCAATCAGATCATATGTGTGTATAACAACAACAGTATACGCGTTTTTTCCAGTGCTCTCCACAAGAGTGCAGTTTCATATGACAGTACATTTGAAAACCACTTTTAGGTTTGTTCGCCTAAACTAAAAATAAACTAAGCTGTGATAACTACGAACATGTTCGAATCATGATCTTATACAATTCAAATATCAATGTTTTATAATATAGAGCACTCTTGAGAGAGTAATAAATTTACCATTTCAAAAAAAAAAACTTTGAAAACTCCGACATGTATGGATAGCCAGTCTTTGAAATATTTCTGCGAAATTCGATCGTGGCTGATCGATGGGGATGTGATGGCTGAGTAATTCAATCATAAGCCTTGCTTGGTGTGGGGGCTCAACACAGGCAAGTTGATGAACCAAGCACGTCATAACGGTGCTATAAATCGATATTGCAAGAGATTGAAATTGTAAGCATAGTCAACATGTTCTCGACTAACATCCAATAGAAGCACTCAAAAATTAATCAGTTGATCGCTTGACTCAAACAGGATTCTATTAAGTATCTAAAAGAATACATAGATTTGTAACAATCAAATCACTTTCCGGGCGCCAGTGCAACACGATATTGAACCTTTGTTCATTTTTTGAACTTCCTTGGAGCCTCCAAATCATTTTATCACTAAACGGTATAACTTAAATCCAAATAATAGAATGGAGCAATGTACAAGGATACGATTTTATTTGATCAACTAGCGCAATTACCGCCTCAAAAACTATTCACGTGTTGGTTTTAAATTCAAAGCATTCTGTAAAAACATTCGATCTTCTCTGTAGCGTTCTTTTCATTGGCTCATATAGTTACTGCTTAATACACATAATTACTCCTAGCGGAGAATAGATGTACAATATTGTAATTTGATGTCCATTTTGTGCTCGCCATTTTTTCATCAATTCTTTTCGCAGAGTTCACGGCTTAGACGCGTGTCGGAAAGTGTTTAAAAGAATAAATCTCCATTAAACTCAATTTCAGTAATTGTTTTATAAAATATGGATCGTGAGTGTTGAAAACTTTGTTACCAAAATATTGTGTGTATTTAACATTTGTCGTTATTTTAGGCGGAAATTATGGTGGGAATGGTGGCGGCGGCGGCGGCGGAGGAGGCTACAATAATTTTTCAGTGCCTCCACCAAACTTTCAACAGCCCCCTAAAAATGGTGGCTACAATGAACCGCCGCCATCATTTAACAAGCCGGGTCAAGGAGGTAATTATAAAGATTCTTTTGATTCCAAAGCATATTCTATTTATACAAATGTGATTTATAAATGAAGTTCTCCAATAAATTTGTAATGAAAATTGCGTATATTTTGTTTCAGGCGGTGGACGCGGTGGTGGTGGATGGAACGATCGCAGTGGCGGAGGCGGTGGTGGCGGCGGCGGCAGCGGCGGCTACGGGTATGTACATACTTGTTTTATTTTCTACTTTAAATTAAACTTAAAACTCACAAGCTAAGACCATTTAAAAGTGTATCGGTGACTGAAATTCTCTCAGCGTATGTTTGTTGAAATTGATACATACTTTGGATAATTTACAACGTAAATGGTTAGTGTGAAATTTTTGCTTTTCAACTTCAGTTCCTAGCTAATTTATGGGTATATGTAAATATTGAGTGAAGTGAAAAAAATATAGATATTTTATGATAAGATAATGTTTGGACATACTTTTGTCGAAAATGTTTGTTTACATAAACAGAGTCAAAATGTCGCATACAATATATGGGACATCGGAATACATATAGCCTTATGTATTACAAATTGTGTATTTCTGTATGTGGTGTTGAGGATATACATAATTTATGTTTAATGGAAAACAGCATTTTTTAAATTTCATTAAAACTTAGTTAAGCCCAGGTTCATGTGATTCTCCCGGAGGAAAAGATGCATTGTTGTGTTTTCAGCTACGTTTTGTGCATGCATCTGTGCTTAAACAAACTATGTACAAACAAAAGTTATACTCACAACAAAAAGTTTAGAAAAATGTTCGTCTTTCTATATAGCGAACGCTATATATGTTGGGGATTTGTAGGGAAACTTGTTTTTAAACCAATTAAGATTAAGATGTTTTCATTACAACACTACAAATGTTCTTCTAATATTATTAGTTTTGGGCTGTCACCTTTGCAAAATTTTAAAACCGCAAAAAGTGTCTGGCAAAGAAAAGTAATTATTAAAAGCCTTAAATACTGTATTTTGTAAAAGCTGATAAAATAAACAATTTCATGAAGTACAGTAGTTCCCAAAATTCATGAAATCAATTTGACTTCCACCTTCGACTTAAGCAATAAAAATTTAGTTTTAAAGAAATATGTCAATTCAATAATAGAGTTCCAGAAATACGTACTATTAAACTATTCCTTCCACTTTGTGTGCTTCCAAAATGTCAGTCAGTCAGCATATCGATATGCTGAGGAAGGTTTAGTTATGGAGGTTTGACAGTATTTGTGTGAATGAAAAGTAAAACTGTTTGCAAATGTGTAGGTAATTTGCTCATTGAAATTATTTCCTAAAATTATCCTGCAATCAAATAAAAATAATACAAATAATGTCCACAGTTTATATAACCACGTGCAAAACTAACGTACATGTGTAGAGTAAATTCATGGTTATAGATTAGTGAAATCGACAGTGAATACATATTTCGTTGAATTTTAAAATTATTTTGGTACGTACCAAAAATTTATGTATTAATTTATGGGTACATGTAAGCGGTCCATAAACAACTCAGCAGGAACAAAAATGCTATTACATTCTTCAACAGTCTCATATAGTTTTAAGGTAATTTCCATAGGCCCAAAAGAAAAGTTTTTCAAAAAGTGGTGTCTCTACGTCAAAAAAGGTTATATTGACAAAAGTTGTATTTGGTAACACTGTTTTCAAGCGCTTGTACAGCTTGGTATGACTTTTATGTGAGGGGTATTTACTTAAAAAACAGTACATATTTAGTTTCTAAAAACACAAAGAATTGAAATAAGTAAAATAAAAGTATTGGTATAAAGTATCGTAAGCAAAAAAAAAAAACTAATCACAGATTGATAAAACATTAGGTTTGTTCCCACACGCAATGTAAACAACAAAAGAACAGTACAAAAATCAACGAAAATCTACGAATGACTGTTCTCGTATTATAAAAAATAGGCTTTATTTCAAAGAAAGGCGCAGTAAAAAAAAGATTCGGAACACTGTCCACAGAAGAAAGTTCTGTTTAAGTTAAAGTTTTGTCAAATGTTTTGTTATGATACTTAAAACAAATAATAAAAGATCAGAAGCATCTGTCAAATCTCATAGGAACTTTAAGCATTAAATTTTTATATTATAGATGAAAATAATAATACATTTCAAACTTGACATTTAGCATACGACGTGTTTTACAAAGTTAATTTAAATGTGTTTCCGTACTTTCTTGTTTTGAAAAATGAGACTGCAAAATAAAATGCAAGAATAACGCGAATGTACGTCATGTTCTTCTCTTACATTATGTTAAACAATTCCGCAAGAAGTGTTGATTATATTTTTGTCCCCAAAGAATAGTAAACAAACACATTACACTATGAAGTTGAGAAGCAAAAATTAATTCCAAGGTTAACGAAGAAAATATTTAACTGTAACTGGTAATAATTATTTAGAAGGTCTTTACAATGAGCAACACACTTGGTAATTTTGGTAAAAGCGTAATTATAGTAAAATGGAGAAAATGGATAAAAAAAATGCATCAATGGTGACTATTTTAAAATGCGTATATTTTTTCCTACTGCTAAAGGTATTTTTTTTTCGTTGAAATCAAAAAGAAAAAAAACTAATGTTTTTAAGGTGTGCGTAAATCAAGTGTATTTTTCCTCTCCCCCTATCTACACTACATCAACAACAACTTTCAACGGTACTTGCTTGTGTATTCAAAACAAAAAAAAAAAAAAAAAAAACAAAAAAAAAATCTTTTATGCATTTAAATGAGTATTCAATGTATATTCTAGAGCTGGAGGCGGCAACAAGGACGGCTACAATAAAGGTAAAATATACAAGCAATTTCGCTTCAGAGTAAAGTATTTGTTTTAATATCTTTTCGAATCTTTATTACATAAACAAATATCTAAAATGAAATATTTATTGTATTTTATTAATGAAACAAACAAGTGCAGGGATTCAGAGACAAAAATTTCATAATTATGGTCTCAATAAAAAAAAAATCCGAGTCCGAGTCGAGAAAAGTATGGTTAGAAGTTTTGACGTATATATAATGAAATGAATTGTTTGACACAAGGTTTGTTCGTTCTAGAGATGTGCGGTTAAATGAAAACAATTGACTTTTGTAGTGTTTTCGTTTGAATACTTATTTTATAATAACGGGGTTTATAATTTCGTAAACGTTGTGGATCGCCCCAAAGTTAAATAATAATTGGTAATTTTATCATATATAACATATTTCCGAAATAAAGTGGGTTTTTATGTCCGTCATTATTCTTGGGTATATGTACATTGTTTAAGGTAACAACAAACAGAGCCTGCAAACTATTGTTTATAGTGCTGAAAGCCAAGTCATATTGCGTTTGTTCTTATATGCCAAAAAAAAACTCTAGTTCGTAACGCCTTAAAAGGACTCGTTATTTTCATAGGGATCTTTATTTTTTAGTTTAATTTTGTTAACAACCAACTAGTAGTTTTGGTTTGCATTAAGTGGAACTTCAGTTCCTCTAAAATGAAGGGTAGTCTACAGAAGTTACAGTTTTTGCTGATTAATTATCGTCATGGTGTAAACTGGTAAATATCGGTTTGGTAACATTAGCTTTCCGACATTTTTAAACAAAGAAGGGAAACTGTTTCATAAGCAACAGTTTGAAGACATACACAAAAAAAAAGTTTGTGTTACCCATGGAATAAGAATTTGTTTGTAATATTTTAAGTTGAACCAACATTTTTGCTTGCACAACGATGGACTTTCGCACAACAGATTGTGTTTATTTTTCCTTTACTTTGTGCATACCACGCCTGTTGCATAACTAACTACAAGGTTAATTTTGGGTTTAAAAACACCATCTGATTGATAACTAAGAGTAATTCTCTTGTAATGTCTGGGGTCGTTATGAAATATTTATTTCTATCTTAGCGTACAACTAGTTTATGACTTAAGCGAATCGAAAACAAATGTTTTCTTCAAAGTATCTAACGAATCTAAAATTCTAGGCGGCGGCTACAGTAGCAGTGGAGGTGGCGGTGGCAGCGGCAGCGGTGGTGAAATGGTGACTCAAGAGGATACCATCTTCATATCTGGAATGGATCCCAGTGCAACAGAGATGGAGATTGAAACATTTTTCGGTGCAATAGGCATTATTAAGGTAATCGAAATCCACCTTGTCATTAATTTGTTCAATCAGATTCATTGGTATCTTGAATCTAATTTGCAGAAAGATAAAAGGACGATGAAGCCTAAGATTTGGCTGTACAAACATAAAGACACGGGAGTGTCGAAGGGCGAAGCAACCGTTACTTACGATGATACAAATGCAGCACAGTCGGCGATTTCCTGGTTTGACGGTAGAGACTTCAACGGCTGCATAATTAAAGTATCGCTCGCTCAAAGACAAAATAACTGGAATAAGGGAGGAGGACGTGGAGGCGGTGGCGGTGGATTTGGTGGCGGTCGTGGTGGACCACGTGGAGGTGGTGGCGGTGGTTTTGGCGGCGGAGGTGGTGGTGATCGTGGCGGCCGAAGCTTTGACCGCGGTGGAAATGACTATGGCAGTGATTCCGGTCGAGGAGGTAGCGGCGGCCGTGGTGGTGATCAAGGAGGACCAGGCGGACGTATGGGCGGTCGCGGCGGATCTGGTGGCGGTGGTGGTGGAAGTTCTGGTATGCCACAAAGGGACGGCGACTGGAAGTGCTCCAGCTGTAGTAACACAAACTTTGCTTGGAGAAATGAATGCAATAGGTAAGACGCTTATCCTCCATAACATTTGATGTTGACGCTTATATTGTGTGATTGTTTTCAAACAGATGTAAGACGCCTAAAGGCGGAGAAGGTGGCGGATCAGATATGGGAGGTGGTGGAGGCGGCGGCGGTGGTGGAGGTTATGGCAACGATCGCGGCTTCCAAGGTAGAGGAGACAGGAATGGTGGCGGCGGCGGTGGAGGCGGTTTCAATCGCTTCAGCGGTGGATCCGGCGGCGGTGGCGGAATGAGAGGAAACAATCGTCGTGACAACGGTGGAGGCGGTCCCATGCGAAACGACGGTGGGAGCAGATCTAGACCCTACTAAAACCACGCCCACATTTCTTTCGTTTAATTTAACAAAACAAAAATTGCTTTTAATTATTTTAGTGTAATTTCAATGAGAAATTTAAGAACTATAAGAAAATAAAAATATATAATGTAGATATAAAATAATGAGTTTTCCCATTTACTACTGTTAATTTTTTTATAAATTTTTATTAAGTTCAATTTCTCGTACAAGCGAAATGTCAGCCACCTAACTTTTAAGCAATTCTCTTATGTTGTCATCGTAGGCAACATCTAAGGGAGTTTCTCCGTCATTGTCTGGCACTTCCGGATCAGCGAAGAACTTTAACAATAGCAAGATACAATCCACATGCCCACAACTAGCCGCGTAGTGAAGACTTGTTTGTCCCTCAGCGTCTTTTAAGTTAACATTCGCTCCGGCAGACAGAAGGAATGATAGGATTGCAACTGCGTTTCGATCTGTTGCCCAGTGAATCAGGCCCATGCCACTCTTCTCATCCAGTACATCTATTGTTTCTTTGATGAACACCTTCTGAAGGCCCTCTAAATTTTTCTCCTTCACAAAATCGAGTGCAGTTTTGTTTCCCTCTTCGATAGGTTCTTCTTCCTCGGCTGTGTGGACGGAGTGAACTACCCATCCTATGTTCTTATTGGCAGGACCTCGAAAATCCGGCTCAAGTCGTGCAACTTTCTCGACATACAGGCGTTTGGCTTCTTTTTGATCCATATTACCTAACGCCTCCCAGGCACTCCACTTTGATCTAGCTTGAAATTGAAAAATTCCTGGCTGTGGAATATTACACCGGCCACATGTGCCCTGCTTATAAAGTCCATACAGTTCAAGAACGTCAGCTTGTGGGAGTTTTGAGTAAATTTTCGTCACAACATCGGCAGCCGAGCTAAAGTTGGTCTCCGTATCACTCTCGCTATCAGAGAAATCCGACATTTCGGTATTGATGTACGCTTATATAAAGTAGTATACTTAAATTAACTATGCAATATGGTATTTATTTTTGTTTGACTGGTTGACTTTTTTCATCTGTTGGGAAATTAACTTTGCTTTTGGATGTTAAGGGTATTCCCTTCCAATACGTGTCTCGTTTCGTTTTCAATTTTTTCCAAAAGCGACAAGTTATTGAACGTTACAAAGCCGTAACCCTTTGATAAACCTGTCTTTTTGTCGAAGACAACACTAACGTTGAGAACTTTTCCAAAATCTCTGAAATATGCTCGGAGTTCCTGATTGCCAACAGTCCACGGTAGGTTACCAACGTACAGTTTATGCAATGCTCGAGCCGAACGTACAGATGCCATCGCCTAAAGTACACAGTGAAATGTAGTCAGTGGTATTTCTGAAAAGAAGGTATAAATAAAATTACATTTATATTGAATAAAATCGTATTATTTATCATATAATACCGTCGACTTGAAAATATATTTCTTTTTGACAAGTAGAAAAATGTGCACTGCGCCTTTGGTAGAAATTTCTTTTTGATGATTGAAGCGAACTCTAGCGGGCAGAGAAATTAAGTGAAAGTTAAAGGTTTATATACATGTGTTTTGTTGGATTCTGACTATAAATGCCTGCCGATGATTTCTATTATTATATTAATATATATACACGGATGATTGGAATAGTATTAAAGTGAAAACAATCGTCTCATTCTACTATATTGTTTTTGTGCTTTACTTGATACTTTGCACCTTCTGTTTTGATTTAAGGTTGTGTGTTGGCTCTTTTTTGAATTTGGGAAACATTGCACTGGAAAGTTAAGGCTTTAAAACTGGTTCATTTTTCTACCCAGTAGTTTGTTGGCTTACTTGAACGTCACGGCCTGACATGGTAACACACAGTATAAATCGTTTTATAGAAATATCAGTACTGAATGGTGCATATCGCTGCGCGGTAGATCAACCTTCACGATTATCTTATTTATAATCTACTCAGAACTGCACTACAGAGTATAATCACGTTACTTTCTAATTTGAGTTGCTGACAAAGCTCAAAAAGCATTCACCCTTCGGAGTCAGAAGTAAACTGTAGGTCCTCTCTTCTCATGAAACAACATTAGCACGTACAAGTAGTTCCTAAACATAGTTAGGTGGAACGGAGAAATATAGAGAACCGAGGTACTCCGAAGATTTAGAAAGCCAATTCGAAGCTTATGAATGAGCCGTGCCCTATTTTTAAATAAAGTATTATCGATTAATATAGGCCAGAGTGAGACAGAATGTTTCATTTAACACGAACTAATTAGGCTAGGGACCAAATTGAGGCCTTAATCTAAGCACCCATCCATTCTTAACGATCTCGTGAATCCTGTTTTCAGTTATGAATAAGAAGCTCTCTTGTTCCACGATCACTTGGTCGGTGCTATTACGTTAGGCCATATTTTGAAATATTTGTGGACTGACCGAAGAAATATATTTTAAGTTTGTTATAGGTAAACAAAAATTTTGGTATGAGGGCATGCTGCCCACCTTTTAGCCCCCGCTTGGCCACAGGCAGGACTTGGGGTAGCTTCCAACAGTCTTATGTTATGTCACTGCGTTGGTCACTGTTTTGAAAGATCGTTATTCCTCTTCTTCCACAGCATTCTTGTACATTTATACGAGTAGTCTCGATTGTGTCATCTGCTTCGTCTTTAACATAAACGAAACCTTATATCCGACCCCAGTAGTCTTCTGCTTTGCTTATTATGACGTCCGAAGTTTGGAACATATTTCGTCTAACCAAAATAATACCTCTGACTACATAAGTGTGATTCTATAGTATATTCGATTTCCACCAAGGTTCCTTGTGTGGATTACACAAACAACACACATCCCAGAATTTACCAAAACTTTACTAACAAAATGAAACGTCCTCCGTCTTACTCATATTCCAACCCTCTTTTACTCAACTCTGGGACTTACCATATGAGAAAAATATTACACAGCCCACTTACGGGTGGCAAGGCAGACTGAATGTCAGCTGTTAATATCAAATAATGCCAATTGTTTCAAATCTGCCCATCCCTCCAACGTGCGGTAAATTATGCCTGTTTCATTGGTGAAAGTCTACAGCTACGTACTTTCGAGGGCCAATTATCACACAGGTTGCCATTAAATATTGATTTGTCAAAATTTTTTTGGGAATGACAAGGACTGTCAACCCGAGCACTTGACCTGCTTTCTTGCAGGCCAATATCCTTGTTACGCTGGAGTAAAGCTATTGATTAGGGCAGGTAATTGGCCCTGCTCTCTCTTCCTCTGGGCGGTTTGATACTCTTCTGAACTTTGGAAATTGTGTAAGTCAACTATTGATTATTGTTTTTCTGCATTGTAAATTTGGGGGGATGTTGTATTTCGTCGATTAGTTTGAACATTGTTTTAATATGTATGCACTGGGAGGAGTTCAGAAAATTATATTATGTTTAAAAATTAATTTTATTCATGTATAATTCAATGGCAACCCACTCCGGTCTTTGATTTTAAGAAGAAATGAGATAGTAGATGTGTTTATTCCTTTCTCTAGGCCTACAGCATAGGAAAACTCAAGCATGTATGACATAGTTTTGTGTTGCTTTGTGGTATTCATGACAGGATTGGGCTTAGAAGAGTGTTCTTGCATCTTATCTGTGATATTTTAATAACGTCTCAAAATTATTACATACACGCAAGTATCATTGGAATTTGAGTTTTGCATTTACAAATGAAACCGACATTTTTAAGCTTTTTTTATGTATATGATTTAACAAACGTGAATAGACGATTGATGAAATATTAACGTGTTCAGAAAATTATAATAACAAATGCCAATCGAAACTTTGATAGGTCTTGAGGCATTAAGTATGTTCTCGTATCCGTCTAGGGCAATTATGTGCTTTTGTTTTTGCGCCTGTCAGGATCTTATAAAAAAGCATACAGACAAGCAGAAGTCTTTAGCAGTTATCTGAGGCCTTAATTTAAATTCCATATAAAAGGTACTTTTCAATTCTTTGAATAAAATTTAACGAAGACAAAAATATAGTAAAGAGAAACTGTAGTAGAGTGGTCGCCGGGGTGTAGTAGGTAAGTGCGTTGACCCACACGCTGAAGATCAAGGTTCCCGAACGGAACACGTCGCACTTTTTAACGTCACCACCTGTTACGATTTCCTGACAACACTCAAAGAGTATCAACTGTCTATGAAAAGCTTCTCAAATATCGCCGTTCGGAAACGGCAAAGAAAAAATGTAGGTCCCTTCTACTCGTGATGGAATAGAAGCACATACAACACGATAAGTTGTCCCTTGTGGGCTGTAGTGCCACTTAATTATTATTATATAATTGTAATAGAATTTTTACAAATTTAGCATATTTATGTTTGCTTACAATAATACAAAATCTAAGGACACAATCATAATGTGAGGACGGAGCTACATAAATGTCAAAATTAGCAGCAGAGACGTAGCAATTGCATAATATGTAACGATTATAATCATTAGTAAGTTTTTCCTTCGTTAAGTGTTTTTTTATTTCGATCATCCCGTGGTCGGAGGTTCTACTGCTACTCCTGGACTGTGAGCGTTAATCTCGCAGTCATCAAGGCACCATCTTTTTGGAGTTGCTGAACCCTCAAGGAGTAATGATTGTCTATGAAAAGCGAATGCCGTCTTTCAGAGTCGGCAATGTCAGCACGCCTAACATGAGTTGTAGTTGAAGAAGCTATGGCTGGTGTCTTTCTAATCGTAAAGCAACCTATTTTGTTTGTTTGGTTTTTTGGGTATTATGAAATGTTTATCTTCAGAAAACGTAATAGTTTTTTTTGAAGTCAATAATAAAGCCCCTAACTGCGCAAAAAGGAAAGAGACCAGGAAATCGATTGTCTATGCGCGTGTCCACACCATTCTGCTCACCTCCTGGGTATTCTGCAACAGGTTAAGTTTTTCAATATCCTGAAAACATACGGTTAGAAACACCGACATTACAACAAACGTATGAAGTGGATTTTTGTGATATTGCTTTTTCTCATTCTTTTCGGTTTATTCAACATCGAAGAGATAAATTGCGTGTGCAGAGATGTTTCGGCACCCGCCATTGCTGCATGGTTAGTGGTACATACGAAATTTGTTCGTATTTTATCGTTTGTCCGGAGCGCGCGGCCGCGTCATTGCGGTCTGGGTCTAAAGATGACAGTGAATCTAATCAAGTTCTCAGAAACCACGCTCTGTTTTATGTATACGATGACTTTTTGTTAAATTTTGACATGAGGCTTATTTCAGCTCTCTGACCTGAGTGTATGCTGTTACAAACTTCACTCTAAAGCATATGTTTTACGAATATTTACCCTAGCGGCTTATTTCATCAGACAAGTAACACGAATGCTTATTACATGTTTACTTATTGATCAATCTATACGTAAGAGACCCAGAACTAGGACTAAAGTTAGTAATGCCAAGTAAGGGGAAACCTAGGTTCTGCTGTAAGGCCCGGAAAGAATCAATAAATTTTGTACACCTATTTAATTGATATGTGATAAGATATGACTCTGAACTTCATTTCACGCAGAGACAGTGACGTACTTTATACCGAGTACTGTGTGTACCACATATACTTGACCATTAGTAAGCCATACGCGTCACCTTGCACTCAATTATCATTTTTATGTTTTTAAGTTCAATGACTCACATAATTGTGCTCGGGACACTTATTTTTAATGATGACTGCTTTATGGAATTTGCAGCTTCTAAATTATTTTGATCTGATCCGATTATTTTGGATGAAACTAATTCAATTCGTACTTTTGTTGTAGTAACGGTGTCAAGTATGTAAATTAAGGTAGTGAACATGTTCTACTACTCCCATGCATACAACGGCAACACGCTTGTCTTTGCACTTGAACTTTACACGGGCGCATACTCAAAAGCTCTGCAATGACTTGTCAGAGTGACGTCACAATACAAGTCTACGATACTTCATCAAATTCATTCACATGCCACTGCCAGCAGAAGGCATTTAACGATTTCGGTGGAAGCCAGACGGCGCAACAAATCGACTCGACGCTTCAGTGCTGGTTAGACCATAAGAATTGGCGTTTAGGACTGCGATCCGTGTCGCTTCAACGTCCCGTGGCCAAACGGAAAACAAATAAAAAACAAAAAAAAAAATCCGATAAAAAATAAGAAAACAAATCAATTAATTTATAAACGAACAATCGCTGTGTAACTGCGAAAATCTGTTTTTCTTACGTCCGAAGCTTTTCAGAGCGCGTCAAAAAGAATTTCTTCCCATTCACTGCAGCAAGTGCCTAAGTTTAGTGTTATATAAATCTAGTCTGTTTCGTGTTTGTTTGTCTGCCCCTACAGTGCCGGCAGTTGTGATAAAGAACTGCATTTGAAATGTTACAGAATCTGTGCGTCACATAAACAAAAGAAGAAAACAAGAAGAGAGCACGTTGCCGATAAAAAGTGGCTTAAAATTTGCCGATAAACTCCCGAGGTAGGTGCAAACATGACTCGTTAGGTATGCCTAACTGTGGAGATAAGTGCGGGTGTTGTTATTCTAGGCACGGTGATGGTTATTTGCGATGGCTAGATACCTTGCTTGAGTTTTCCTTAAGTTCGACCCCAATAGCGGCGTAACCTTGTGCGGCGGTTGGTTTATGTAAATATTAGAAAAGAAATATTGTGTGTATGAACGGGGAATGTGCAGGCGCAACATTTTATTGTTGTAGAAAATCTAAATTTAACACCGGAATGATATCATCTGTGCAAGAGGGTGGCAAGGGCACCAGGAGAGTAGCTTTTAAAACTCCTCCGTCGTCGCATCGTGCATGAAATGCAACAACTTGTTGTTGCTATTAGATTCATTGATCCGCGTGAGCTTTTGCACGCAATATACACTTGCATATTTTTTTAGATTACAGCAAAGATTGGCTGGAAGTATGAGTTAAATGTAAGGTCAGTAGGATAGTGTCCAACTCTTCGGTGCATGTGAACTTTCTTCTTACTCATGTACACAGGCTGCGTGGGGAGGAAGTCATAAAATTACTTTATCGTATAATTGAATTCTCACGAAATTCATACGTTTGGTAATTTAAAAATAATAATAATTAAGTGCCACTGCAGGCGCAGGTTCTTTAGTAACTTGTCGTGTCGTTCGTGATATTGTTCCTTCGCCAGTGGAGAGGACCAACAGCTTATTGCTGACTCCGTATGGCGAAATTTATTGTAAGCAATTGAAACTCCTTGAATGTTGAAAGAAAAACTGCAGATGTTCAGTCCAGAAATCAAACAATCGGCGTGTGAATTGGTGCGCTAACCCACTAAGCCACGAAGGCCACAGGCTAGTGGAAAAAGTGCTCAACCCATTAAATATAGAACAACAGCAATTGATAAATGAAAAAAAATTATTTTTTTCTTGTAATACTTCGTAAGTTTTGTTATTTGTCAGTCGCATGTTGCATGCAGTTTTGCTTCTTTTACTAAGCCATTTCAAGGATATCTTGTCTTCAATCTTGGCATTATTAAATAAATCACGTTTACATCGATGCCAAGTATTCTGATTACGCGACCTTATGAGCAGCGTTAAAAGAAATCAAATGACGGTTGGGGAAAAAAATAAGAAATACTCGTACATATTGGTGTTTTGCATTTATGGCTTTTACAAATTCCACATTCAATTGGATTTTGTAATCTCTGCAATACACAAAGCGAGCGAGACAATGAAATATTGTAAAGACAGAAATAATTTATTACATTCGGTTTTTAAAGGAAGACTAGAAGGACTGTGCTGAAATGGGAATTTTAAATGCATTCACCCCTATTTCGAGAGTCATCTCATTTTAGTGACTATTGTCATTTTGAAAGTCATCTCAATTTTTCATCGGTATTCCGAAACTAAAATGACTTGTGGAATATGTTCCACAACAAAAGCCGCCTGTCAAATGAAAAATGTCATATGCTTACACTTTGTTTATATTTTGAATTCTTCAATAAAATAACTTTAAAATAATCTTTAAGTGTTTTATTTGAAAACATGGACAGCATAGTTCTGTTTGTAGATATAGATGTAGACGGATTGTCTAATAATGCATTGTTGACTCCACATTGATGAGTTTCTTTAAAGCCGAAAACTCTTCCAGGTGGGTCCACTGTCTCATGCATTGATAGAAGTTTGGCCACCGTTTCGTCCAGCTCCGTTAAAATGTTTGTTTAAAGGGTGCTCCTCCGGTTGTCTCAGATTACCTTTTGTTGTGCGTACATTTTTTTTAAATTTTGACTTTAAATCGAACCAAACCTATGAAGTATTTCAAAACAAATAATTTAAATGTTCGTATGTACATATACATATGTATAATCAATTGCACAAAGTGCCATTCTTTCTCATTACGCACAGGTGGTCCTAAACTGTTTAATATTGCCGCAACCTCCTTTAAGCCAATTCTTATGTCCTCACTTTGAGTAACGCCTCTTTTGAAATTTTTGGCAAGAGTCACGTTCTCTTCCATGAGTCCCACCAAGCGAATGATTTGCGAAGGTGTTGATACCTTTAACCTTTGGAAACCATAAATAATAAGCAAATATATATCAAGAAACACAAAAATAAGAAAAAAACAAAAGAAACTTACTCTTTAGACATTTTTAGTTTTATGTCGTGTACTAATTTCAAATCGACTGTTTTTGTCACTTTTCCTGTCGTTCCTGTTTGCCGGGAATACCAAAAAGTGAGACATGTCGAGTGGTAAATGCGTTCCACAGGAGCTGACAGGAGTAAAATGACTAGTGTCATTTTATGAATTCTTAAATGACTATGGGAATACCGATTTCTCACACTCATTAAGTGACATGTCACTAAACGACTGCCGGAATAGGGGTGATTGTCTTCTCAGAAAATACTTCTTCATTGTAAAAAAGCTAAATTTGATTTAAAAGACTTGACGCTAGGGAAGCGGTTGTCGTCGATTATTAAATTTCTCTATTGCTTTGTATTGGTACTGCAACCTTGTATAATATTGACAGTTCATCGGTTTACTTTTTCCAAACAGTGCTATGTCGGCAAATGCCATGCATAAAAAGTAGCTCTCTTCCAATCAGAGATTAAATTTTTATACTGTCACACCTAACGTCGTCACTATTGCATTCCGAAAACTCATTTAGTCATTTATTTTATTTTAAGGAAAATTGTTTATTTTTTTCAGTGCTTGGGTGTAAACAGCGCCTAATTTCAATCTTTCCATGTGAAACCATCTTAAAATGTTTTAAGTGAAGTAAGACAACCGAAACAATCTCTAGCACATACATATTGTAATTTGTAATATACATGTATGACAAGTTTTAATCCATATTTAAAGTCAATTTTAAGTACAACGTTCTCCCGCTGATTTTCTTATCTTCTCAGCGTGAAGACATTTGACGCTTTAGGTAGGGAAATCCATGATGGGATTTCCATTCCACAAAATAGAATGGTTTGCGTCGATTGATTGATTGATTGATCGATTGATTTTGTTGATATAAAACAAAAACATAAGGGCAAAACGTGGCTAATTTTTACCCCATATTGCCTTCAAAAAATGTAGTTTGTCATTTTTTCTTCTCTTTCTTATCCCTTCATTTATTTGGCTATATTTTCTAAGGCATTTATCAACAATTATTACACCCAAACAAGCAGCAATAAGAAGTCGAAAATTTTGTTATCAACAAGCTGTTTTTTGATATCTGAAATATAACACGCACATTTAAAGAGAAACACTTCCAATGTTTGTTGTGCAAAATAAGGTGCACGTTTTTTGGATTCTACTGACCACTTTTCCCCCACTCCGTAGATAGTTTGTATATCATGACATTTCCCAAAATATCGAGTGGATAGGATGCGAAGTTTTCTAGAAGAGTGCACATAATTAAAAACAATTTACTTTACTGAGAAGCAAACAAAATATTGTTAGAAGTACTACATAGTTAGAAATGACTTCTCAACTCTTCGCCATTATTTGTAACACTTCTACTCGTGCGCAATGAAAGCGTGGTTTGTAGATATCGATTAAAAAAAACAGAAGTAAAAATGGATTTTTTTCCTGTTTTCTTCTTAAAGAGAGTATTGACTTCACGAAATTCTTTCCTAAAGTAAAACAGTTGATAAGTGTATAAGTGTAACAACAAGAGTTACAGAGATTTTTTCAATATTGAAAACCAAGCGTAATGTACTTTTCTTCCATTTTGTATCATATTTCTTTTAGTGTGGGAATTTATTTTAATTGTTTAAAATTTTCATATTCTTAAATTCGGATTCTGTCACTTTCTTCTGACCGAGAAAATTATTTCTTCAGAAATGCGGGCGTTATTCTTTCCTTTAAGGACCACATGAATGCGTACGAATATTAATAATATGTTTTATATAAAAATATGTAAGACACTTCAAACAAGATTCCAGCAAGTAGTGAAACTTCAAAAAATGCAAACGGAAAATTCTCAGTAGTTTCACACACGATCTTTATACAGGTGATATTTATTTTTTGCTATGATTAATAGTATTCAAAATGCACACAGCTACACCTCTTTGAAGAGAATAAGAAGAAATAAAATAACAATACAACCCAGGTTTTTTGGATTCCTTTCTCTTAAACTCGAATTTCAAGTAAGTGCAGTTTTTTTTAAGAAACAGATGCTTTTTTGATTCTCTGTTTTGGAGTTACGAAAATTTCATTATTCCAGACGTTATTTGGCAAAACTACTCAGTTAATTTACGAAATGTTCATGGGAAGTTGTTTTTTTTTAATTTTGCATATATTACATGCAAAAGTCGTAGTTTTTTGATGGCACTATCTACTGGGTAGTGCAGGTTTTTCATAGTTTAATAAATATTTTTTCCCCTTTTATATGCTCCTGGACTGTTCATCACGTTTTTGATGACAGTATTTTCTTCATCAAAAAAGTTAATTTCCGGTTTTGTTTGACGTAATCTCAATTGAGTTGCCGGATATCTTGTCATTTAACCGAAAAAAATATTTCCTACTAACTTTGAACTCATCCAGACTAGCATGCTGAGTTTCGATATTTTCCACATTCCGAAACTACATCGTTTGCTTTGACAAAAGTGCCTTTAAATTTGTATAAATACGAAATCTAAGGGCGTCACATATGCTTTCATTGCTTTAAACCTTGTCTCACTTCTTTGCTCAAGGCCAAGATCTCTCCTACTCGTTAAAAATGCCGCACGCTCATACTCTATCTAACGACATTCCTGTCCAATCTTGAATTTTATTTACGCGATTTAATTACTCTCATAATTTCGGTGTCTATGAGATATACGCAGTTCCGTCATCCGACTATTCAGGTTTTGTTTCCAAGACATTGTCGATGATTCTCGAATTCGCAATTGCATAGTGCCCTCATCAAAATACTAGTTCTCATTTAGTAGATTCTATTCCCCCTCGACGCATTTATTGTGAGTTGATAACATTTTGTAAACTTTAAGATTATCAAGCCCGCCGCTTATCAGTTCGCTCACATAAAGTTACACTTGTGCAGAAGATGACACTAATACATCCCTGTGTGTTTCCAACTAATCGCTTGCAAACAATATAAATTTCATCATATTCAGGCTGACGATCACAGCAGTAACGCTGCACGAAAAGGAACAAAATCATACCTACAAAGCATTTCCAGTCAAAAAAAAAGGAATCATACACACCAGCGAAATGTGTGTGTATTCAGATTTCCTCATTACACCCCACGTGAATAAACAATAAAATATACCCATTCATCCAGTCAATACGTGACTATTTGACATAAAATTTCAAATAATGATTTTAACCTTAAATTTGTTCCTTGTCGTCTTGATTTGGCTTTCTTAATGGGTCTTCGATTGCGCATTCTGTTAGCGCATATAATTGTTGTCTCCCAAAGTTTCGGTGCTGACATTGATGTGCTCAGCACCCTGTCAAATCTGACAGATGGCCGGTTTTTTGTTTTGTTTTTAAAATACGAAGTACGTCAGATCGAATTCAAAGCAGTTCATCGAACGTGTGAATTGTCAATGATGAATCTTTGTGATGATTCACTCTTCTAGACACATAGCCGCGTAACGCGGGTAGTTATGAAATTCAAAAAGAGACGGAGCTACTTTGCGTTTTTTTGTTGTTGAAATAATCACATAATTCATGGTGAGCTAGCCGGTTTCTTAATTGCAAATAGAAAGCGAAAGTATGTATTATTTTCTTTTGCCTTCTTCTTTTTTTTTTCGCTGTGTAATAATTAAGTGGAAGAGTGAAATGAATGAATGAACCAAGTAATAACGCTTTTTTTTTTCTGCCGAAAAAGAAATGTTTTCAATGATTACTGGCGCGCACGGTATAGCTAATGTTTGAGTTATGGTTAGGTGTTTGGTAAAAGCATATGTATGCGCAACTGTGTTGGGATATTGGCGTGAAGTATGTAATTTTGTTTACAACATTGTAGACTGCAATAAAAATCTTGCACATGTCAATAAACAATTTTATCGATGAATAAACTTGACACAATTCAATGATTTAATGCGAGTTGAATCTGCTCGAAGCAGTGTCAGACAGTTTAACTGCCCGGTAATCCTTCAGTCTCTAGACGATTTATTTCTTAAATTCAATAATTCAATCACAAAGTACTAAGCTATGGCAAGCATGTATACTTTTGTCAGACCTAAGTTGCACTGGTGGTTGTTTGTCAATTTGCAGCGGTTGAACATTTGAATATGTAGGTTAAAATCTATCGATTAGCTACAATTTTGTTGCCTGTTGTCTTGATTGCTGCTTTATTAAACCGCTCCACTGTAGGCGAGAGTAACATACAAAATAAGCAATTGCAGTTGCGCGATTCCAGACGGACGTCATATCAATTTCGATCTTTTCTGCACGGATGACACGTGAAATTTCGTCGATCTCGATCGGCCTTAAAAAAAACTCATAGGCCCTATCACTTGAGTAAAAAAGTTTGCATGCCTAGCGCTAGGGGAAAACTAGACAATGGCTGCTCATTAGAAACAATGTCAACAAAAGTTGTCAATTAAGTGCAGTTCGCTTCCGTTATAAAAACCCCGATAATCAAAAAGCAGTAATTGACGGTTATAGGTGAAACTATTATTTTATTGAATCCTTTTAATTTTATCAGTAGAACGCTTTACATTTATACAGATTTAGAACTCTCATACACGTCGGTGTAAATAAATTGTAATTTGTTTCAATTAGATCCAGGGAACTACTAATACGCCCTTAAATCGGGTTCTCCATCAATATTTCCGATTTAATTTCACACAATAAAACTTTGCACTATATAATTTCCTTTGATACAATCAGTTCCTCACCATGTATAAAAACCCATAAAAGCCCCCACCAAAATATGCAGCAATGTTTCCGGCACGTACTAGAGCAATGTTCGAACACATACACGCGTCTGCACATTCATTGGTATTTGTGAGAGTGAAAACAAAATTGTTAATTGCGTTGACGTTTTGTGGGCAAGGTCAGATGGTGATTTTGAAGGTTTGCCGCTGAGGAAATGAAAGAAAGTCCCTTTACTGCACAGTTAATGACATGCTATTAATTGCCCTTTTCAAATGTTGATAATGAAATCCATTTCTGCGTGGGTATGCGCACCGAAACAAAGGAGAACGACTTAGATCAATATTTTACTTTTCAAGCGGACAGCAAAAATTTATGCTTATGGGGTGTAGTTCAGTCAAGACCCATGATCTTGAAATCACACTTTACTTGCTTGTTAAGTGTATGTCCTCTAAAGGTTTCCAGTAAGAGGCTTCTACCGGACAATCCAATTGTCATTAAAATTGGCGAATTAAAAATTCTGGTTTTCACGTCACTCAGGGACAAGTTTGTTATTTGCTGGCGACTTTTTTTTTCGTCCACAAGCAAGTACAATCATTTAGCGGTCTTGCATTTGAATAGAGAGGCGCGTGTTCTTTACTAGGTTGCATTAGACTGGGGGTGGGGGGTAAGTGTGTCCTAATTGTTTTCGAAGCACGTGTGGCCTTAATCAGTGGAAGTGGTTGAATGCGGGAAAGATGATTCATATCGTTTTTCATTTCGAGAGATTGGTTTTTAGCTCACAAAGTGCAGATCTAAAAATAAAAGTCTTACAATACTTTTTTTTTTATAACAGGTTAGGGAATTTGTTTTGCGAGAAGTTTGCAATACGTTAACTAATCATCATAAATAATGTATTGTAGTACAGTGTTTAAGCGGATCTTAAAGATGACGGACGTGTTAATGTTACAAGCTCTGTCTATATGTCATCTATGAGTCAGACTATGTAAGGCTTTGTTCAATCTCATCTTTCTATAATGCCGGTACATCATCCGGATCGCGAAACTGAGCCTATCCAGATGGCATTGTCTCTTGTCAGCTTTCTTCAGCTGCTAAGGTGGTTGAAGTCCAGTTCTACCTGTACGCGCCACCACTGGGTATACCCTAGTAAATAGCTCAGAGTGGATTGAGAAATTAACGACGATCTGTACTTTCCCTTTGTCAGTTGTACGAATAAATTTCCGTCGTTGTATTATATCCTTTTCCACGTTTCCAAGAATGGCAGACTTCCTATAATAATAAGGCCGCCGCCCACCATTTAATCCTTGTCCGCTCATTAACGACCCTGCGATGAGAAAGAGGTATGTTATACCGAGTTTAACAACCACCAAAAAAACAAAAGAAAATCTGGGGGAAAAAGGGAAATGTGATTACACATTTTTTGGCACACACTCATAGGGAAATTTCAGTTGTGCATTCTTACAAGACTGGTGCTCAGAGAAAGCAGATTTCATGTTTATACTTTTCTATTAAGTCAAAAATGAGTGGTACACAATTTTGAGTTGGGTCTGTGCAAAATGCGTCTTGGACATACGTATTCGGATTCCCGCTTGTCTGTCAAATAACGTCTTCCTTATTGTATTGCGGAAAGTAGTCTACGAAGATTGGCGATAAATTTAACATTTAACATTCTTCTTCTTCTTCTTGTGGCGCTACAGTCCGGGGTGGCTGGCCTCACGGTCTTTCGCCAACTGCCGCCAGTTGCGCACTGGTTGAGGTCCTACTCCACTTGTGTGCGCCACCTTATCCTGGGCCTTCCTCTGTTGCGTTGTCCCAATGGGTCAGATTCGAAGACTTCTTCTGACTTAGCAACATAATATTCACCCCAAGCTTGAATGCAACGATCCAAACTGGTCTGGTGCTCCAAATACTTTTCAATACTTGTTAAATAGAACTCAAAACTAGGGATAACATTTATAGAAGACTACAATGCGTCTGCGTTGATCGACTCTTTAGAAAACCGAAGAAATGTATCCTTTTTATCACTCTTTAATAGCTACTTAAGGATGATCAAATAAATTAGACGGCTGCATTGCTTCACTTCAAGAACTCACTTGCGATACAGTCCACCTTAAGCCCCCTTTTGGACATACAGTTTAAGAGACCTGTTCTTTAAAAACAACACACAAACATGAAGGGTTTTTCCCAACACTAGGTTTCCTCCCCATGTGCCTCGGTACCTCCTCCCCCTCTCTTCCACTATACCTTCAGTCAGTGTTGTGACTTCATTCCGGTCACCTAAGAGTACTCGGAACCACTTGAATAAATTGCAATTCTCCTAAAATCCCGATCATTTGGAAATGAATGACAGACAAAAATTTGTGCGGTGCATATATTCTCTTACGATCCCATTCACGTAATCAAATGACCATTTCCCAACAACGAGGAACGCACGAGGAAGTATCTTAAGAGGGTTTTTTATTTCATTTTCTTTTCATTTCATAAGTTTTGATCTTAATTAAATTATTCAACCGTTCGAAATGCACGCATGCATAAGATTACGTTTTACATTTTATGTGCCCTTTTAGGGCTAAGATGACACCACTGCCTATCAATAGCGATATATCATTCATCCCAACGACCTACGCTTTATATAAGCAAATTGAATTTAAACAACTTTTCTGGATGCCTACTGGGACTACCTTTGTAAATTGATATTATCTCAGAACTTACATAAGACTGCACGTAAGCCCCCGGAAACTTAGAGAAAATTCGTCTCATATTCAATTTTTAAGGGCCAATAAAGGAAAGAATTCGATTGACAGGGCTACTCTCATATGCAGATTGTCTTACTTGATAAATACTTTTTGAATTTGAAATTAATTACGAGTTTTACCCGTGGAACGGGTTACCAATGATTCCAGTTTGCAAATGTGGGTTAGTGGGGGCTTTGTTTTCAATTCGATTCAATAAAAATTTCACTTGTTGCATTTTGATAGAGATAAATGTTGTGGTTAAGGTGAATGTCTTCATCCGAAATGAATTCCACGTGAGCGTCAAATATGTGTATTCACCAGATGGGGTGATTCTACAGCTACAGCGTAGGTGGTGAAAATTCAATTTACGTCATCGCTGCAGGTTCCAAAATAGTTTCTGGGAAATGTTTGTGAATTTGTTTGCATGCGCATGCATCAGCATCGGCTTCTCGTTTCTATTCTGTTATCGAATGCAATTTCCTGAAATAGTCGTTAAACCTTATAGCATTTTTTAATTGGAATAACCGGAATATTTGCTCGTAAAATAGACGTGCAGTAGTGCAAATATTTTGTTTCCAGATTATTTAATGCGCAGCCGGTTTGTGCAGGTGGAGGTTATCTCTTTCTCCTAACTCTCTTAGACAAGATGATATGGCATGTGACAGTGAATAAACATCACATGGGCTTGAGTCTAAATTTTTATGCCGAGTGCGATTTTGATCATCAAAGTTCTGCGAATAAATGTTACAATGTGTCAATCAGAGCGTTCTGTTGGTTGATTATCCGCATCCAATAGTCTGCTGGCCTAGCCGTACAGAGTTGACATTTTTCGCATTCTCTGATCTATTGCTCGATAAGTGTTTTTTTTTGCTACGCATACTGAACACAGTTTTAAAACGCTGATCTTCTAGTCAATGTTGGGGCTGTGACATTTTGGATTTTAATGGTCAAGTACATTTGGAATTGATTTGTTTTGTGACAAGCGGCTGGTTCGCTTGTAATAGCTTTGTGTGGGTGCTATGTGGAAACCTATTTTCACTTTTTTTATTTTGTTAAGTTCAAATAGCTGCCAAAAACGATCTAGTCATATTCTGTTTGCCTTGTAAATATACAATACAATATAGTCAGAGACAGAAAGAAATACGAGACTTTGCTGCAAGACGCGAGAAGCAATGCAATTCGGTCCAATTTGGACTTCAACATCATCCAACACGTCATTTTCATATTTCTTTCTCCTTTTACAGGCGCTACAGTCCGGGGTGGACCTGGGCCTCAATCAACATGCCTCTCCAATTGCGCACTACAAGTTGGTTGAGGTCCTTCTCCACTTGTGTGCGCCATCTCAACCTAGGCCGCCCTCTATTGCGTTGTTTCGACGGCTCGGTTTCGAAGACTTTTCCGGTCGTAGCAGTGGTGTCCGTACGCTCTACATAGCCCAGCCATCTTAAGCGTTGTATCCGCGTTTGTCCAATTACGCCAATGTCGTCGGCGTGAGTTAGCAATTGAACGGACTTTTTGAAGATCGTGCCTCTGGTGTTGACATGTGAGTTCTCTTCTCAGTAATTATGTTGAAGAAGTCACATGACAGCACGTCACCTTGTCTAACGTCATTTTCATTACTTCCGCCTAAATCAGTCATTAATTTTAAATTCAAATGACAAAAAAAAATCACTTTCAAAAAAACTATAAACATTCACTTCAGTGATCAGGATTTTTGATGTTGATTTAACATCTCCATCCATCATGGCTGGTGGCTATCATTTGATCAAACCGCACTCAATAAGTCATTTCCAACGCGCGGAAGATGGATCTTTCACTTTGGACTCGCTTCGGGCGCAGCGTATCCATTATCTTGGGCCCGATGCATTTACCACACAGACACATATCCGCCTGTTAACTTTTGAAACGTGAAAGTTACGCGTGTTATGCAAGCTATTTACTTGTTTGAAAGCTTTTTGAGTGAGTGCTTCCCAATCGGGTCATTAGCGATGATGATGAAGGCACCCAGAGCAGTGTTTACCTTCAAATGTTGATCCATTGGACTAATTGAAATGTAAGCGCAATAATTTCAGGAATTTGAAGTAAATCAGTCTTAAATCCACTCGAAGGAGGGATGTTTAAATAAGTTTAGGAATAATCGCCTGTTGGGACCAAAGTTTCATAAGCCCTTTCTTCAATGGGGAATGGATTTAAGCAGAAGGTAAATTTTCGAGTATTTTGCTGGCAGTCTCGGGTCTTTCGAAAGTCGAAAACGTTTTCCTACTTATTTATAAGACCGTTACCGTAAGAGGAGTTACAAGCTGAGTGTATCGTGCCTTCCATCTTTGACGGTCTGAAGAACGCTGCTTTTAGTGGTTAAGACTGAACTTGCGTCGACTATAACTTGTTCCCTTTACCAAACATTTGCTCTTCCTCTTCTTGTAAAATATTAAAGCTGGGATTTGAAGACCCATTAAGCTGGAGCATTGTTGTTCATGCGGTCGATGTGGCCGAATCAGTGTAATCAACTGGATATTGTTTTCCGGACAACATTTGGCAAAGCATTATGGGCTCGGGGCTTAGTCTTTTTCAACATTTACCTTCCATACAGACAGTTGTCAATGTTAAGTTGCCTTATAAAAGATCACTGCGACCAGGATTCCTATAATCACTTGCGGTAAGCTTAACAAGTTGGTATTACTTTCTGTGTTCAATTTGTTAGCAATGTTGGTGTGGCGTGTGAGGTGTCTGATGCTTCTGATCTTAATCTAATGGCTAGGTATCAAGGGGTGACAACATTTACTCTATATCTGAAAACATTTTTACTTCGCCTACGATTCTAAATAAAATTTTAATATTTTGTTGGTTACAAATAGTGTTATTTTCAATCACATCTCTTCGGCGAAAATATTCTTTATTTCGGTCAACGAGTACTTCTTCCGTAAGAGATCTGTAAATTGCTTTGTTCTGTCACGGTAGGCTCTTGTGCACTTTGATGCTGTAAGAGAAGTTCGCCGTTACCGTTGGTCTTCTCCACCATTAGGCACTAGAATTATTTTTGCTCCAAACACACTGAATGGCTTGAACTGCAATCAATTTCAGACTGCTATAAAATTTAAACCCTTCATTGCAGTGAACTAAATTTTTTTTTGACACATGACAGATCATTTTATTGTTTACAAGCCTTTAAGACGATTCGCGTCTCAGTTATTTTGAAAAGTTTCTATCGGCGACAGGATTTTAACGTGGTAATGTGATATTATTATATTTGGCTGGGAAACCACAAGTAGCTATATTGGCAGAGTTGCAAAATGCCATGGTGGTGGTCATAAAAAAACAGCAATCTTGGCAGAAACTGTCCGGAAACTAGAGTCTTGAATTGAGCGAAATTCGAATCGAAGTAGAAAAAAAATGTCCACCATAACCGCCACCGCCATAACCGCCGATGGTTACTTTCCGCTCGTATTCTTGAACCGCGGCGTCCAAATTAATGCGACCGTATTCCATGAAACTGTTTAAGAGACAGTATGGATGCCATGGGCAAAGGAAACTTTTCTGTCGAAGAAAGTGGATATTTTAAGGAGGCTTACAAAGCGCACGTCCATCAAGATTGTTTTAAAAACAATGTTCAACACTTCATTTCGGACTTCGGATGCAAATCTCTGTCTTGGGTGTGTTGAAAGTGAAGGTTGGCACTTAAACTTTTACAGCCACTTGCGTGCAGTGTGCAATGTTTTCTTCGGCCATCTCAAGGCCGCTGTTCGCACCAAAGGTGTACAAATTAAGAAACTAATGATACAATTTAAAAATTGATGTATTTAATTTTTTTTCTTTGGCACAATAAACTTTATTGAGAAAGAACTATCCACGAACCCTTTGAAAATACCGGAAGATGCTGTGAAGAGCAACCAGCACACTCTATGGATCAAGTGGTAACAGTCTATATGGCAGATTACTAAGAAAAACACATTCGATACCAATATAATAAGAAAAGGCGATTAGAATGCGCAAGGATATTTTATTTTGGTTTTCTTCAACAACGATCTATGACTTATAATATACAATTATATCTAAGATTAAGTTATAATAAAATCCGTAGTTCCAGTTGATAGTTGAAAGCAAAAGGTGTCAACTTTTCTTTGACGGTTACGTTACATGAATTTAAATTATATAACATCTCTGTTTACTTTTCACAGTTGATAGCAACCACTAGAAAACCCACCTAATAAAACCTTGAAGTGCAAAGTAAGTGTGGCTAATGGTTACTCATAAAATTAAAGTGTTTTTTGGCATATGTTGAGCAAGTGTACGTCCCAGTGAATTTTAACGAAAACTCCAGAGAGCAAAATGTCGCGTGGAAAAAGCGACTTAGTCATACTTCGATAACCCGATCACGCGTTTCCAATAATTCTGATATTAATTACCGCAATATTAACGTTGATAAAAATCCCACGCCAGAAGGTGACTCATGGTCGTAAACATATCATCTTTCCTGATATGACCCTTATTGTTTGTTTTCACATTCGGGCATCATAAACCGCTGTGGCAGTGCGCACTCCTTTCAATCAATGACACGCATAATTTCGACACACAAGCAAGAGCATATCGCAGACAAGAATTCGCAGCAATTTGGCGGCAATATTGCGAAAAAAAGATCTACCGCTAATCACAGACGGCCGGCTGTGATGCAAATAAATCATAATATCCACACATGCCACTCATTTACCACATCGTTCACTTTCTATTCAACCATGACCACTTTGTACAGAGCGCACACGCGCGGTGAGCGGACCTAGAAGAGATTGCATTGAGCTATTCGCGAATAGTCCCCCCGCTTGTCATCATTGTTGTTGGTTCAGATATGCCGCCGCCGCGGACGACGACGACGACGCCGATGAAACTGACCCATGATCCGACACATGACGCAACCGAGCGACAGCAGAAGTCTACATCGGAGTCCACCTTGGATCTTGGTCTATGTGCTTACATTGGTTGCGCAACAATAAAAATGAATTCAAATTAACACATGTCATGAACCGTCTTATTCCGGCTAAAATGAAACAGTTCGTGTCATGTAATCTGCAACTATAATGACACCTCACCGTCGGAGGCGCTGCTGCCCAAGTAATTGTTTAATGGGCCGGAAAAACGTGTTTCTCCCCATCACACACACACACACGCACGCATCCCCCACCCCTTTTACACAGTCGATGAAATAGTATCAATTATTTGCAGATACCATCGGATGGAGACACTGATGTATAGCGTAGTTCCACCTCTGCCTAATTGAAATATTCCTAATTCCAGATTATTGACACTGGAGTACTGGAGCCTTATCGACGCTGCCTGTGAGCATTTACATTTGTAAGTGTGGCGTTTGTGTTTATCGACTTTTCCCCCTAATCTTTATTCAAGTAAGCCGTCGTAAGCCAATCTATTCTATTGTGATTCGTAGATAAGTGCTGAAGCGGGTGCATCTCAACAGAGACTCCGAGAGTCTGTTTGTTGGTGACTCACAGCTCTAGGTTTGCTTTGTTGTCGAACGCGAATGGCTTCCTTATCTCGTCACAAACTAATAACAAACCAGTAAATAAATAGCGCGTGCTTCGTTTTTATCACATTCACTTGTGTCATAACTAGTATTTCATGCTTCGATTAAATTTGCGCGGTTTGCTCTCGCTGCTGATTGTGACATACAGGTCAATTTCACTCGTGCGTAAGTCCGCTGGCATATTTGTACTATCGATTGGTAGATTGGCCTTAAGCGTTTATCGATCTCTCGGGAATTGGTTTGAGCAATTTATTGCATGTGCGCGTTCATGAGGGATTTTCTCTGTTTCATTAGGCAGCAGAGTTAGCGTAGCTTTTAATCCTTTCACGTGTAAATGGAATTCATTAAGTCGTGCTAATGGCCGTTAATCCCGTGGGGATATCAGCCCTTACGATGATTCATTCGCAATAACATTAACTTGCTTTTTATCTATTGATTGAGCACACATTAAACTTTGGCTTATCAAGGAAATTCTGTGAGTTATCCTTTTGACAAATCTCACGAATTTCGGTGACAGATGGTGATTTTCATGTCACACACTTAAAACTGTCAAGATAAGACCATCGTTTGGTTTTTCCGACATTGACGTGCTCTGTGCTTTGTTCCCGCGATAACTTTTAAATCGTTGGAACAAACTCTTATGTAAAGTCACTTGAATGAATAAAAGATAAAAGCTAGCCTAGACACAGTGGAAACATTTTCGCTATTGTACTGAAATCGCAAACATGATTCGAGATTTTTTCCGAATGAACTTATGGGCGTACGTAGTTCTTCTGAGTATATTCTAATCGTGCCAGCAACTTCTCTTATCGGTGCTTCTTTGTAACTGGGCTGAGAAGACCGCCACAAAGGAGGTATTATCAAAGCTTATGAGCTTTGGTCGAATGCATTGCGTCGATGAAACTACGCAGCATTTGAAGTTAATTTTGTTGGCATTGAAAAATTTGCCGTAGTGCATCATCTTATATATATTTGTATACAATTTTGTTTAGTCAGTTGGTAGATTAATGTGGCCTTAAGGAGACGCTTTGACTAGGGAAAGCCAATTGAACATACATATATCAATGTAGATTTTCATCAGAAAGGAGAAGAAAATAAAATGATAAATTATGTGGCATTACAGGCCACAAGGGCCTAGCTTCTTCAGTATGTTTCGTATGATATTGTTCTCTCAATAGTAGGGGGACCGCAGTTTATTACCGACTTCGAATGGTAAGAGCTTATTCACAAATAGTAGAATAGTACCGAAAATCAACCCGAAACCTTTTGTGTGTAAGTCTACGCACTTATCCACAGCGGCACAGAATGGATTATATAGCTAAATCCAAACTAAATCGAAGCTTTCAAAATTATTTTGATACGTCAACCGAACTGATTTTTCACTTTTTTATCGCTAGATCACTTCATTTTGTTTGGGATTGCTATCACGAGCTACATTAACCGATCATCGACTTTTGGGCACTGTTCGAACGATATTTTACGATCTGATGCAAAAAAAAGTTCTCATCACTTCCGCGAACCGAGTCGTGGGAAAATAGCAGTCAGTCTGTCCAAAATTTGTTGAACAGCACTTTCTTGGAAAACAAATTTATTACAGATGTACTATAGTTTCGTTGGTTGTAAACCAACATAATGTGGTCGCCGTGGCGTAGTGGTAAGTGCGTCGATCGCCACGCCGAAAGTCTGGGTTCGATTCCCGGACGAGACACCTCGAATTTTTACGGCGCCACCTCTTTCGAGTTGCTGACAACACTAAAAGAGTATCAATTGCTTCTCAAATATCACCGTTCGGAGTCGGCAAAAAACTGTAGGTCTCTTCTACTCGTGAAAGAACAGTAGCACGCACAACACAAGTAGTTGTTGTAGACGCTAGGCCCTGGTCCCTTGTGGGCTGTAGTGCCACTCAATTATTGTTATTATTAAACCAAAAAAATCTGTCGCGAAAGCTCCCCAAGAGCATTTTCATTTTTGCCATTCGTACCTCGGCGAACATCATACGTGTGTGCACTTGCGTGAGAAAAATAAAAGCCGTTCGGGATAAGTTAGGTAAATGCTCTTGAGCTGTTCTGGCTAGACGCACGATTGAATAAATTAACAGACATGCAAGTGCATTGTTATATTTATAAATATATAATTGATTAATTAGATCTTCTGGTTTGTGACTCAAATTACTTGTGTTTTCAAGCATTTACGAGTACGACGTGTCATTCAGAATTAATAAATTCCCCCTTCGTTGAGTCATTTCTCTGAAGGTTTGAATTGTCCCCGAGAGCTCAATACGTGAGGTCCTATTGAGTACAAATAGATCATAAATTTGAAGATTAGATATGACTCATGGAATTGCACGAGTTCATTTCAAGTCTGCGCCAACTCACTCACGTGCGTGATTATTATAAGGTAACGCTTGTTGAAGATAACACGTATCGCGGCTAAACAAATTCGTTTCAGACGTTGTGTGCGATGTCGCTTGCAATCGCATAGTATCGGATGTAGACTAAAGCTTTTTTTGCTTTTAATAATGAGAGCGTAAATGTCTATCTTGTTTTTTTTCGTCATTGGTAATATTTTTAAATTGCCAATTGAACACGAACCGCAATTGATTAACGTGGGGATTTCGAGGAGTTACCACCTCACTGTAACAATTTCAGATGAAGCTATCAACTTTTGAAAACATTTTTGTTCGTAGTGGAATTAATTTGAGTTAAACTCACGATCTGTTTTTAGATTCTATCGTGTCACAATTTCACGTGGGGTGCTGTAACTGATCGTAGAAACCACCATTGGTGACAAAGCGTTTTTTTAATTTTATCGCATGCGTGAACTTATCGAAACGTTCGGATGTTGAACGTATAAGTCAGAATGTCAGATAAACGTCAGGGCCTGGAAAATTCGTAACTGAAATTTAAATTTTCTTTATTTGATTTTCTACGGTATTAAAAAATAATTCGATGTAAATAGCCATGATCTGCAAGACAAATTTCATTTAGGTGTATAGCATACAAAGCAATTATCTACTATATAACGGTTACAAGTATACAGAATATTTATCTTCTAAATAAGGGTTACATAAACTATAAGAATGTTCATTTAAAACAAAAATATTAACAGGCGATTAAAGTAGGAAGAGAATTACTGGCGTTTTTCAATTCATTTGCACATTGCTCTGTCGGTGATGCCAAATCGTTGCAGTATAATTTGAAAGTACGGTGAAATGAAAAAATAACCCACGTCAGTGCATATAAGCGCTAAGGTAGTCACGCCAAATTCCACAAAGTGTTTGTTTACCTCCATCGATTGCATACTTTTGAGATATTTCATTGTAAAGTCTGCTTCCTTATCGTTGGACCTAGTCATTGACAATGAAAACATCACACAATCACCGATAGTTGTATGATAACGTATTTATTCGACCGAGATATGCATCCTAATTCAAACTGTTCCTTATCGATAACAGCCTAGACTCACCTAATCGAAGTTGTGCTGTAAGGTATATACTAGAAATCGAACAACCCCTGAGTTAGTTCTCAAAGTGCAAAGCTCGAGGCAAGTCGAACACAGTCCCGTTTTCCGCAGTCTGATTTCCGCTCCTGATTGGGTGGAGTTTTCGGTTATTTGCCAGTCCAACTCAGCAATCAACTGGAAGTCACCGCTTACAAAAATCGATTGTAGCTAAACGATTACTTGTGCAATCGTCTAGGACGGTCCTGTTTAAAGAAGACTATTTTTGAAGGTTTTTTTGTGCGGATCGGAATTAAAGTTCTAATCTCATCGGTGAATGGTAATTTTTTCAATCATAATCTTATCAGTGCAATCAATGGTTATTTTGGCATTTTTTTTTTTTGTTTTGTGAACAAAGATTGTGTGTAAATTTATTACCAAGAGTCTGGTGCTCCGATAACAGTTCTGGCAATCATAAAAAAGCGTGACTAGCCAAATTGATAAAATGGTGCTCGAAAGTACTTGGAAAACTTCGACCGTGCAGAAGTAATTTTAGTTTTACGGGCACGCGTTCTGACAGGTGTGCTAGGTTCAGTTCAAGTTGCGTTCAATGTGACTGAAGTGGAACGGTTTAGAAAATAAGTTCAATAACCCTGTTAACAAAACCTCTGATAGGTTGGTAAGCAAAGTCCTTCGTCTAAGAGTCTGTTTTGTGTTGTGTTTTTGTGTTGTTGTGTATTCAAATTTCAATTGAATGTGCCACTAAGGTTTCTACTGATTTGCTAGTCTTAAACTACGTTAACATCAAATCAAAAATCGAGGTTTTGTCAAATTATTCCAAATCTCCGAGGTTGCCCTATTTATTTGCAGTTTTTCGAAATCGCGATACCTCGTTGAAATCTCTTAGAGTTAGGTTTTGTCAGATCACAGAAACCTACAACTTGAACATCAATTTATTTCAGTGTTCATTTTCAAATCTAAAACTTGTAAATTGCTGTACTCTGGGTGCGCAATATATTTGCCTGTTTTACTTTCTCAAGACAAGGCCCAACAAGCGGTTGGTTTGTCTGACGGTCACTTAAAAATATCTTCTGCTCGCTCAGAATGGTCTTTTGAGGTTTCAATAAAATTTCTTCTAAACTTCGTGATGTCGTATAAGCGCATGCAGAAGAATAAACTTATATTTAAGCTGAATTATTGACTGGTTACAAAGAGTCCCAAAATTTCGTCCTTCAGTGTCGGTATTGAACTGCCAATCCCCTTCTCTTTAAGAATCGTTGTCGACAGCCGACAGCCAAGCATATAGCCGAGAGTTGTCATTCACTTTCCTCTTATGTGCTTTGCTTTAACGCAAATATGTCCCTAGCCTTAAAACCTTAAAGAAAACCAAGGATATACATAAGTCTGTCGTTAGTGTCCATTTTACCGAAAGGCTTGACGGTCAATCAATTTTTTTTTAATTTGTCTGCATTATCGTATCGTTATCAACAATAGCCCCCAATTCGCACAAGGCACACGCTTAAAGGGAACAAACTAATGATAAGGTTTTACAGAACAGTTGTTACATCACTGTCCGATTTTTTTATATTAGGTATAGCAATAAATTCCATAAATTTTGCACAGAATGTAAGATTGTATTAAACACAGTGAAAAGGGTCTGACGTAGGTGAAATATGTAACTCTTTGTTAATTTGATTTGATTTAATGTTTCGTGCACGCAGCAGTCTTGTTTCATCAGCAAAATCGTTCGTCATGAATAGAAATCACTTCGTGGTAGGTTATGGCAAGGTTCAGTCTTAGGAAAGGATCTCCCAATCAATCGATGTGCGCGGCCTGCCATTGACCTGTTGGTGCGCCCAGGCTATTCACATCAATCGCAGTTAGATACTTTTGAGCGATTGCTTTCTTCAGACTATTCAGTTGTTGACAACAGAAATGGGAGTTTAGAGTTTTGCCATACGCTCATAGTAGACACATTTTTCGCAACAAAATTTGTTGACCCATGATTGGTCATCGCTTTAACCGATACACCAGCACTACCACTTTCGTTTAAAGTCATCCTTAGCTTTACCAGTCACCGTGCATTTAGAGAATTAGTTAACAATGATTCGAAGATGGGTATACAGTCTCTTTGATAATTTGATGTTAACTCGAGTTGAACATATACGTCAGCTTTGTTCAGATTGTTTCAAACAGTCGAAACAGTGCTTGCATTGCGGTACGGTCTTATTGATCACTTCTTGTCGTAAAATCTTTTAAAATTAATGAAATTCCTTATATTAATTATTTGACTACTTCCCCTCTGTTGAAATAAAAAAAATACGTATAGTTATCGTCTTTGGTTTATCTCCAAGCTTATTTTCAGAGGGATTAAACTTAAATTTTTTGGGCCATCAATCCTTAAACCCAATAATATTTGCAAAGTGAAGATCAGGACCAGAATTAACTTTATTTTCACAACCGTGATCCGGTCCTGACTTCCATCGATCATCCATCCATCAACGTAATCGAAGGTTTTGGGTGTCCTGGACTACCCCATGCTTGCGCATGCTACAATAAAATTACCTACAACCCCGCTGTCTTCTCACTGTAATCCTTTTTTGTATTAAACCACACCATGCTTCACTTGGTTAATAACTGTAGTTTTTTTTTATTTCCGTAACTCAAAGAAAAGACCTAGAACCTTACTTCTTAATTTTTCTCTATCTATGTAGTTTTTTAAAAGATTGCAAGTTTTTTTGTGGCTTGAAGCTCAATAAATAATCGCTGCTGTATCTCTCCGCTATGCGAACTACATAAGTTGTTGAAGCATACCGTTTTCAATTTTCAGTTTCGAGGTAAATTGCATACATTTCGTCTCTGGAAACGTCCTTGCTCACAAACTGAGTCTGGTTTCCTTTTACCAGGAAACATAAAATGCTTAAATTCTGGTTTCTATTCTCTAAACTTATCTGGAAACCAAGCACACAACAAGATACACATTGTGCTGGCTGTGGACATTATTTATCGGCGGCAAATATCTTCCCAAGGGCTTGCGACCTTAAAAAAACAAAAACAAATATTACAAATAATTAAATAGCATATGTGATATATACGGTATATTTTCAATTGTTACTTTTTTTAAATGCTTATCATTGTCTTTGCTTGCACCTTGCACCAACTACTGCACCCAAGGGTGTAATTGCACTCGACGCGCGGATTTACGTAAACAAAAGACGTACATTGGTAGACGAAATGAAAAAGACGACTGTCCACTTAAGACTGAAGATTGCAGTTTGTTGTACCTTTTTATGACCAACGCAAGACACAACTGGAATGCCGTTGTTGCATAGTATGCTAGATTAATTTGAAGTCTTGCAATGCAATTAAATTTTGTTGGCTACGATTTTTGGTAGTTCATTGCGTGCGTTGCTAACTTCTTCAATTATCCCCCACGCTGTGTGCCATGAAAATTGTTCATTAAATCCAAGTGTACGATCTAGTGTAATTAGGTCATAGATATTATGTTGCCCGTTTGAAGCTCCGATCTGATTTTGAAGACGTAAACTAAGCTTGAGCTAAATGGACAACTAATTATCATTTGGCTGCACTTTCTTGGTATTTGAAGCTCAATATTTCTCAACTAAGACAGCATCTTGGTCACCTTGTAGATATCCCGCCTCCTTCCTTTTAATGTTTTTATTGTTTGAAAGAGAACACATGTCAGAAACCTCTGCGTCAACTAACTGGTCTATTACTCTTTGCCGGAAATTTAAGAAGTACTCAGATTGTCAGTGCTAAAGTGATTTTGGTAAAAGTAAAGGGCACGAAGCAAGACAAGGACCACTAAAGAACTGGTTTTGCGCAGTCTTGGTACCTTTCTTTCAAAATTGTAGAGAAAAATGCATTCAGAAATACAGTAGAGCAATCGTTTCCACGGAATGCCAAAAAATCTGAAGAGTTTGATGAGTCTGTAAAATTAAACATGTCATTTAAAGTGAGTGCGAAATTTTACCTCACAGTCGAGTTTTTGTTCTGGTCAATGAATAACGGTTATATTCCAAAGCTGTAATTCATCATTCATTAGACTTAGCCCCTTTTTCTCAAAAAATTGTTTGGCATCCTCTTTCTCTGCAAAACACCAATTTATTGCCTCTATGAACACTTCATTATCAGAAAACGCCTTCCATGAATATTTTTTTTGATTCAGGAGTCAAGAAATAATCACTAGGGCAAGGTTTGGCCTATAGGGTGATTGTTAAATTTCTTGGAAACAACAATCTTGAATAACAGCCGCGGAAACTCGCGCCGTGCGGCCGGGAAATAACCAAAATAAGTAACAAACCTGTTGAGAGTTTACCCCTTCTTAATGTGGATGTGTGTGATGTGGCGTTCTTCTGTTAGCCATGAGCTTTCCTGCAGATGATGATGACCTTAAACTTACTTCCTTTCAGGGTCATAAAACTGAACTCAGTTTTCATTCTAAGTAATAATTCGCTTAAAAATATCTTCCGGATTTTCAGTATAGACCCCCAAAAACTACGAGCGAGCACTCTTAGCATCTACTTTGCACCGGCTTTTGAAAGTTTTAGGTGGTCATGAAGAATGGTGTAAATGGTTTCAATCGAAAGCGTACTCCTCTCTGTCATCATTTCCACTTTCATTCGGGCGTCCTCAAGTGTCTACAAGTTTCTCGGCTTCTTCAAAGTTAGGTTAGTGGACAGGCTGAACATTGGTTGTTTAATTTGCGCTCCCTGCCTCCTTTAAACAGACTTGACCATTTTTGCACAGTTGATAACGAAGCAGAACCTTGGTGAACAGCCACCATCCCTTTCTTCATCCCCTAATTTTTTTTACCTTCTCCTTGTTTGGAACCATAAGAAATTTTATCACCGCCTGGTTCTCACTTTCCACGACTGCTTCTGTGGTGGGCCAATCGGAAGGTTCAGTTTTTGTCGACTCTTTCGAGCATTGGAATCTCGCCGATGTAGGCTTCCATATCCCTGAATACTTGAGACCTTACATATCTCCGGAGCAAAAAGTCCAAAATCGCACAATCTAGGCGTACGTAAAATATGAGAAGCCAAGTTTCTGAGAACGACGACGACGAATCGATTCGTCACGATCTCAGCAACAGCTGCTATATTCTCTTTAGTATGTGCTGGATGTGGTCTAACCGACCGAGTATCATCGACAAATGTAAGCTGTGACTCAATTTCGTAAATAGTGTTGACAATTGAGGTGTCAGTTAGTAAATTATGCACACAGTAAGTTCCTCGAATCGCACGAAAAACATTTTTCACAGAACGCTGATTTTCGTAATATAGCGGAACAAGAGACGCATCGAATCTTTCCATGATAATTTGCAAAACCGTACTAAACAAAAATAAAAAAACAGTTTGATAAGAGTCCAACGTGATCTCACAAAGAAAATCCATTGAAAATCAAACTTCACGATGAATCACTCTTTACATAATATCTGATTCGTTTTTTTCTGTGTGGTGGAAAAAATGCACCCCAGACACGAAGAGATCGCCCAATTCATAAGCCATGCTCTACAGTTTTCTGGCGTAGAGCGAGTTCTTTGTTTGAATTACGTCTTGCCATTTTTTTTCGCATCAAGCCGTAACAAATTCAACCTAGACTTAGTTTGAAGAATTTGTTTGAAACTGCTTCCTTTTAACGTACTGTGTGTTGTACACCCCACACGCGGTATAGTCGACGTCCTATCTAGATATAAATGAAAAAAGCTCGCTTTGTGCGGTATTCCGCGGGAGACTTTCGCTTTGGGTGGGTGATTCTTTGATGCAATTCATGAATCTATCAAATCTTGCGTATCTTGAGACAATTCAAACTGTTGACCCTCCAGAGTATGCTTCATGGAACGGAAGTAAGTAGTTCCTGGAAGTTCCGCTGTCTTGGCTTTCCCTTGAAAGGGATTCGGAGTTTCAATCTATGTTTTGGTTGAGCCTTGGCATTTCAAATTGTCTTTCTCGTATACTAGTTTTGTATTCTGTCGTGTTTATTTAAACGCATTAATTAAGCTCGAGGGTGTTATCCTGTGACTGTTTAACTTGATTCAGGCGGGCAGTGGGTGTCAACAACATACAATAAATCACACCTATTTTTTCTTTCGAGTCGTGGAAAACACTCAAATAGTACTACTTGTCTGTAGAATGCTTCATAATTGCCATCGCCTCTGTTCTTGAGAGTATAATATCACGAACAACGCGAGTATTTTCTAAAGAAACTAGGTATTGGTCCCTTGTGGGCTGTAACGCAATTTAATTTATTTTCTATATCAAACTTTTTAAATTAATTTAAACTTAAGTATGTCTACCAAGTGATTGCGGACGCGAGAGAGCTTGGTCTTGACAACTGGAAGCAGTCTTTTTAAGGAAAAAATAGTTTAGAAAAAAAGAAGTAAATCCTAGATTGCATTTAAGTTGCCTTTTTCAAAAGACTTTAAATAGTGTGAAACCCTTCGTTCGCATCACTAAATTACTGTGAATTTCAGTGAACTTTGGGATTTCCGTCTGATTTACAAGGAAAGTGATATTTCTAATGTCTCTCTTTTCTTCTCCTTTCAGTTACAACGAATCCGCACTTCATCATCGAATTAAAACAACCGACATCATCAATGCACAAAAATGACGAGTAACTTTGACAAATTCCGTCTGTTACTGTGGAAGAATTGGGTCCTGCAATGGAATCACAAATTCCAACTCATAATAGAGCTGTTCCTGCCAGCGGTCTTCTCCATGCTCCTGGTACTGGTGCGAACATTGGTATCACCTGAACAAATGGACGACATTGTTTACGGCGACAAAGATGCCCTCCCAATTGACAATCTATCCCTATTCAAGTGAGTATGCGAACAATTTCGATCCAAATAAGTTCCGCACTGCCATGGAGTAAATTTCGTGTGTATGAAGTTATTCGGCGCAATGTGTCGCAGCACAATCTATCCATCCGCTGAATCACAATCTATTTTTTTTAGGTTCAGTTCATGCAAACGTTGTTTTTTTTCCTACTACTTATGTGCTCGTTTCTTTCAAGCTTCAAGGATTTCTGCTTTAAGCCGAAATGCATGAAGAATTCTTTATGATTATTTGATGTTCCTTCTTTTGTTATTGAACCTTTTTTGGCGTACTTTTGTGTGTTGATCTTTTTTTCAAGTTGTTGTTTTTTTCAATTGTTGTCAAGAAGTTGCTTTTTGTTCAGCAAAGTACAGAGCCAAACGATACATTTTAGAGGAGTAAATGTAAAACTGTTGACAGCTGTCAAAAGTTATGGAAAATTTTCGAAAAAAAAAAACTCCCGTTTTTACTGGTTTTTTGAAGTAAAAACAATGTTAGTAATGGTTTTCCTTGACAATTATTTTTACAAGTGAACAGAGATATATCTTAAGGCACCTTAAAGGCTTTAAATGCAATGATCGATGTAAATTTTATTGCGAGCACAAATTGCGTTTTCGAAGCATATTTATAAACGCCAATTAATCACACGAAAAAAAGACACACACATACACAGATAATCAATTATTTCTTGAGGATGATCAATTATGATCAGACTGTGTCAAAAATATACAGTCTGTAAAGCACGAGAAGCACAATTTGATGGGGATGAGTGACAAAAAACTCGTTAACCGCTAGTTAGTAACGTTGATTTTGAAAACAAAACAAACAAAAGAATTAATGAATTGAATTGAATTTTATTTTAATTATTTTATTCCTAGATTTTATTACGGACGGTCAGCAGTTTTTAAGATTTTAAAACGGCAGATAACCCGCCCAAGGCAAGCACGCAGTAGCGTTTTGAGATTTTTTCTTTTTCTTTGTTTTTCACTTTTTTTCTTGACAAACACCTTCTCCTCTTCACGTTTTGTAGTGTTGTTGATATGCATGCTTTTTGTAGTTTTTTCTAATTCACCCTAACACGTAGAAACTAGTTTAACCCTTTTCCAACAACAAGTGTAATTCACAGTTTTTCTTGTGCATGTCAAATCTTAAACCCTGCATCCCCTGTACAAATTCCGAAATCCAGATTGACCACTTAATGCTTATCCCCTTTGCAGAAGCCTAAAGAACCATACTCTCATAGACTACAAATTAGTGTACTCGCCGAATTCAAGTGTCGTTTCGAAGATCGTTCAGCAGGCAGCCGCCAGCCTGAGTATGACGTTCATGGGCTGTGCAAATGCCAGCGAATTGGAGGAGACCATGATGGACAGTCGGTATTTTGCTGGAGTGGAATTTAGTGACTCTCTGGCTGACGTAACGACGTACCCAGAGAAACTGAGCTACAAACTTCGCTTTCCCAGTGAGCTGCGAACTTCAAAACTCAGCTTCATACAGACCTGGCTCACGAATCTACTCTTTATGCCGATGGACCCGCTTGGACCCCGAAACCCTTATGACTCCGATGGTGGTCTTCCGTCCGGATATCTAAGGGAGGGTTTCCTGCCCGTGCAGAATGCGATATCGATGGCGTTCATCAGACAAACGGCGACCAGGAATGACACAATTCCCGATATAACGCTCCAGCGCTACCCGTATGCAGCGTATATTGACGATCCCCTGCTCAGCGGTTTGTCCAGCATGATGTCGTTGATTATCCTCCTAAGCTACATTTACCCCTGCACCTACACAGTGAGGGTAAGTAACCGCATGGATTCCGCTCCAAACTCACTCGATTCACTAGTTTCCGTCTTTCAGTACATTACGGCGGAGAAGGAGAAGCAGCTGAAGGAAGTGATGAAGATAATGGGACTCCAGAACTGGCTGCACTGGACGGCGTGGTTTGTGAAGGCCTTCATGATGATGGGATTCTCTTCACTCCTCATAACTATCGTCGTCATGGTAAGACAGTCTGCACCACCCGCACAGATTGACGTTAATTACACAATCGTTGAATAGGCAAAATGGTCTGAAGACGCCGCCGTCCTGACGTACAGTTCGTTCACCGCCGTATTCTTTTTCCTTCTGATTTACATAATTGCCACCATCACGCTGTGCTTCATGCTGGCGACGTTTTTCTCGAAAGCAAGCACTGCAGCGGCCGTCACCGGTCTCGTCTGGTTCATCATGTACGTTCCGTACACGTTTTTCCAGTTCAACTACGACACCCTGAGTCTGGGTGCGAAGGTCGGCTGGTCTTTAATATCGAACACTGCCATGGGCTTCGGAGTGCGGATCATATTGTCCCGTGAGATGGAGGGCGTAGGACTGCAGTGGGACAACATGTTCACTCGCGTCAGCGTCGATGACTCGCTGTCCATGGGCCACATCCTCGGGGTGATGATCCTCTCCAGCGTGATTCACATGATCATCTGCTTGTACATGGAACAAGTGTTTCCTGGTGAATTTGGCGTTCCAAAGAAGTGGTACTTCCCTTTCACGAAGACTTTCTGGTGCGGCGATCGGGAGTACATCGGTATTGAAGACTCCAATGGCAGAGTGTCGAAAGAAAACGGAGACTGCTTTGAAGCAGAGCCCGTGGGTAAGAATGTGGGCCTGCAGGTGAAGAATCTGTGCAAACGGTTTGGCCAACGTCAGGCAGTGAAGAGTCTGTCGCTGAATATGTACGAGGGGGAGATCACTGTTCTGTTGGGCCACAATGGCGCTGGAAAGACAACCACAATCTCCATGCTGACGGGCATGTTCCCACCGACCTCGGGCACAGCAATCATCAACGGGAGTGACATAAGAACGAACATAGACTCAGCTCGGATGTCTCTAGGCATCTGTCCGCAGCACAACATTCTCTTCGACGACTTGACGGTGAAGGACCATCTGGTATTTTACAGCCGGCTGAAAGGTCTAAAGGGCAGTGAATTGGACGCCGAAGTAAAGAAATACATCAAGAAGATCGATTTGGAGAAGAAGGCGAACGTAGCATCGTCCTGCCTATCCGGTGGTATGAAACGAAAGCTCTCTGTGTGTGCCGCATTTTGTGGTGGCACCAAAGTGGTGCTGTGTGACGAACCAAGCTCCGGCATGGATCCAGCGGCTAGACGACAACTGTGGGACTTGCTGCAGTCGGAGAAGGTTGGACGAACTGTGCTCCTGACGACGCATTTCATGGATGAAGCGGACGTGCTGGGGGATCGGATTGCCATCATGTCCACCGGGGAGCTGAAGTGCATGGGAACGTCGTTTTTCCTGAAAAAACGATTTGGAAATGGCTATCGTTTGGTAAGCACCCCCATTGTGACTCCAAAGTACGACAATCTCTAACTATTTTATTTCAGATATGTGTTAAGAAAGAGAAGTGTGACAGCGCTAACGTGACAAAGCTTCTTGCCAAGTACATTCCTGACATACAGCCAGAGGCAGAGATTGGAGCGGAACTCTCCTACCAACTGCCAGACCGATACTCACCCCATTTCGAGAGAATGTTCAACGATCTAGAGACAACCTCCGACGACCTCGCATTGAATGGATACGGCATTTCGATAACTTCCCTGGAAGAGGTGTTCATGAAGGTCGGTACCGAGACAACTGCACTGATGGAGTCATCCCCGAAGCCAGCTATCAATGGTGGAACCTTTGGGTCGGACGACGGCGAGTCAATGAGCTGTAGGTTCAATTTGTGCATTTCTAAGGATCTTCTCTAATCACCTTAGCAGCGGACAATGTATTTTCAGAGAACCAGCGGCTGGTCAAGGGCTCAAACCTGGCTCTCAGCCAGTGGCGGTCGATGATCTTGAAGAAGTACCTCTACACCCTTCGCAACAAATTGATGTTCGCCATTCAGAACCTTATGCCAATCCTGTTCATTGTCATGACGATCGTTGTGGCAAAAATGAGCTCCTTCGCGCCACTGAAACCGATTACCCCGAGTCTGATGCAGTACCCCTCCACGGTGACTGTTCTCGACAACTCCAGTGTGACCAGTGGCTCTTTGGGGGCGGAGATAAGCATGAACTATAAGCGAGTCGTGGACTCTTATTCGGGAGACCACGAGCTGGCTGTAACTGGGCAAGAGGGCTTCATCAAGTACATGTTGAAGTTGGGAGAGACCTTACAAATTCGGATCAACCGGAGGTATATCGCAGCGGCAACAGTGAAGTCGGACAATATCACAGCCTGGCTCAACAATAAACCCCTTCATTCCGCACCTTTGACAGTCAATTTGATTCACAACGCTTTGGCTAAGTAGGGTCTTTAAGGTAAATCGTTGGAGAAGAGACTAAATTTATTTTGTTTCGTCTTTTAGGACGTTTATCAATGAGAAAGCAAGCATCGAGGTGGTGAATGCTCCCCTGCCGTTTACCAAGGAATCCGAATTAGACCTGCTGAATACTGGCCAGAATCTGGGAACACAGATTGCGTTAAATTTGTGCTTCTGCATGTGCTTTGTTAGTGCCTTGTATGTGATGTTCCTCATAAAGGAATATCAGAGTCGAGCGAAGCTGCTGCAGTTTGTCGGCGGCGTACGAATTCTCACCTTCTGGCTGTCGCACTTCATCTGGGACATGTTCACGTACACGATTACGGCGTTGATTGTGATTATTACATTGGCATGCTTCCAGGAGGATGGATATTCAACATTTGATGAATTAGGTGAGCATTCTTTTCGTGTGTTATTTGGAAATGGCCATTGATTTGACGGTGACAATGTGATTACACTTTCTGTCGCTTGTTTGCTGAAATTGTTCACAAAAAAACTGCTCACTGGGTCCGGACCTTGTCAAGATATTGCAAGAAAACCGGCCAAACTGAAATGGAATTTAAAAAATATCTAAAAGGAACTGTTCTCATATGTTGTTGGCCCATCGTCGTCGAGTCATTTGAATATTCCAAATGTGTGTTCCAATGTCTGTGCTCGTGGACTGACTGTGGCTCACTGTTGGATCAGACAGCTCAAATTTTTGTTTAAGTTGCAGTCCAAATTATTCTCCAAATCGTACTTGGCCAAGTGTTTGTGCAAACCCTTGTTCAAGTCCTTTTTGAAATTCTTAAACGATTCCTTGTCCAGTTTCTCATCCAATACCAGTCTTCCAATGAAAGTCATCGTATCCTCCGTTAATTTTGTATCCTAACATTTTACAGGTCGAAATCTAGTCATCATACTGCTCTTTGGTTGCTCCGTCATACCGTTTACGTATTTAATGGCCAGATTCTTCTCGGAACCATCTACCGGATTCGCTCGACTGTCAATCGTTAACATCTTCTGCGGTAAGCATCGCCTTAGAATACCAGTTCCCAAATTTTTTACCCGTTGCTCATCGAAAAAACCTCTTTAAACAGGCGATGCACTCTTCATTGTAATTCTAATCATGGGCTTTGATGCCTTCGACACAAAGGATGTAGCCGACGTGCTTGAGAAGTTCTTCTTAGTATTCCCGCATTTCTCTTTGGCGCAGGGCTTGAACAAGATCTTCACAAACACACAGACGCACAAAGTTTGTGAGCGTCTTACGAACACGACGGGCATTTGCCTCGTTCCAAAGTGCTGCAGTGAGTTAAAGATTCAAAAAAGCGTTGGCCTTCGATTTGACTTGAATATTTTAGATCTTAAGCCATACTTCGGATGGGAAACCCCGGGAGTGCTGCGCGAGATGACCTACCTTATCGTCACGTTCGTAGTGTTCTTCTTGCTGCTCATCATTCAGGAGTACCGTGTATGGGATAACATTTGGTTCGCCATTAAGCAACGAACAATGTGAGTATTGCGAGTGATGTTCCCATCAAGGACTGGATTTTAGTCCTCTGTTGTTTTATTCACAGACGACCACCCCCACCACCAGAGGACGGCTACTTTGATGAGGATGTGGAGCACGAAAAGAAGCGCATCCAGGACATGTCCTCCTCAGAGATCGCCATTCAGAACTTGGTTATCGATAAAATGACAAAATTCTATGGACGCTTTGTGGCGGTTAATCAAATCTCTTTGGGTGTCAAACAGTAAGTTCGGCTAGTCCTTCAGTGTGTTCTCTTACCCAACTGTCTCCTTCAATGCAGCTCCGAATGCTTCGGTTTGCTCGGCGTGAACGGCGCTGGCAAGACTACGACCTTTAAGATGTTGACGGGTGACGAGAGGATCTCCTCTGGCGAGGCGTACGTCAAAGGACTGAGTCTCAAGAGTGACATGAACTTAGTGCACCGGGAAATCGGTTACTGCCCCCAGTTTGATGCTCTCTTCGACGACTTTACAGGCCGGGAGACACTGAAGATATACGCACTCCTTCGCGGAATTCCCGATTCGAAGATATCACGGATTTCCTCTGACTTGGCCCGATCGTTTGGATTCTTCCAACATTACGATAAGGAAGTTCGCGCCTACAGTGGCGGCAACAAGCGGAAGCTGAGCACTGCTCTCGCATTAATCGGTAGTCCATCGGTGATCTATCTCGACGAGCCGACGACTGGCATGGACCCAGGCGCACGTCGCCAGCTGTGGAACATGGTGTGCAAAATCCGCGATGCTGGAAAGTCCATTGTTCTGACATCGCACAGTATGGAGGAGTGTGAGGCGCTGTGTACACGATTGGCAATCATGGTGAACGGGGAGTTCAAGTGCATAGGCTCCACGCAGCACTTGAAGAACAAATTCACCAAAGGCCTGATTCTCAAGATTAAAATGATGAAGGACAACCAACTGACAAGGAGTTTTGAACATAAGTAAGTCAATTTTAAAAGCATTGTGGAGGGGAAAGTTTACAGTCTTGTGTGTACTTTTAGCCGTGTGGATGAAGACAAGAGTGTACCATCTGAACTGATGGAGGAGGACATTGAGAAGGTGTTTGCATTCATTAAACAGCAGTTCCCGGAGGCTTACCTTCAGTGAGTTAAAGTTTCCCTGTTCGAGTTCTTGCGATTTGCACGAGTTTCATTGCAGAGAACGTTTCCAAGGGATCCTGACATTCTACATTCCCCTCTCAACGATCAAGTGGTCGAAGATATTTGGCCTGATGGAGAGCAACAAAGTGGCGCTCAACATCGAAGACTACTCCATCAGTCAGACGACGTTGGAGGAAATTTTCCTGCAGTTTGCCAAATACCAGCGTGAAGACCCACGCGAAGTGATGTGAGATGAATTGAAAGATTGCCTTGTTGCACTTGTTCTCAAGCAAGAGCCCCTAACAGTAGTTGTTACCGATCAACGTAGTCTAACCGCATTCTTGTAGATCTTGCATGCTTACACATTCTAACTCAAATCACATCGAACAGCAACTAAACGCATCACGCTTCTGTTCTAAAATAGACAAATCAAATTCATTAGCCATAACACGTAGTCTCCCAAGCACGTTCCTAGCCACACTAACCCCTTAGATGTGCATTCGATTTTTTAACAAATTACGCATCTATTTATATGTACGACACACGAAACAGATCAAAAGGCTTGGTCGACGACATCCTAAGATGGAAGAATCAGTTCAAATTGTGAAACCAAAGATTTAAGTGCCCCAACGCAGAGTAGATAGATGAAAGTGTCCTTAGAGAATATTCACAGCAGACTGGAGCCAGTAGTGGAGTAGTGAAGGAGACGCGCGAGAGTCATCTAGTGAATTGTCATACAACTTTTTTACAAAACATTTTGTATTTAATTTAAAACAAACTTAATTTAACTGATCTCAGCGATGAGATGTATTCATAAGTGTAAGTATAAAATATTTTGTATATGTATATTCGTGTATGTGTGCCTGGAGATCAGAGTTCAAGGTTGGCCTTCATGTGTTAGTAGGGATAGTTAAGCTAATTATGTAATGTGTACTTAATGTAAATACGAAACTGAGAAACGAAACAGAGAATGAACGTGAAAAGAGAGATGAATAAAATATATTTTTTTTTGCGAAATTGTAACTTGATCTATTTGAAATGACTTCGGCATACAACCGAGTCGAGGTAAACTCTGGAGCGTTCTACAGGAGTATGGGATTGAAGATGGTCCCCCGTTGGGTGTCATTCAATCTCTGTACACCAACTACTAGCAGCTGTGTTCGGTTGGGTGGTAAATAATCAATATCATTGATGGCGTGGGGCTTTGCCAAGTGTGCGACTTGTCACATCTCCTTTTCGTCATAAATATGAACTGGATGGGAGATTTGACGGTAAGTCGTCTACTTTTCGCTGATGACTTAGTTGCCCTCGCATCCTCCCAGACGTATCTCTAGGGCGCACTTAATTGAATTGTGGCCGTATGTGTTGACGCTGGAATGAGAGCGAACGTTCACAAGTCCGAAGCTATGATCATTTTCAAAACCATTGTCTAATGCTCTCTACATGTTAGTGAAGTCCCATTAAAACATGTGGAGAAGTTAAAGTATTTGGGAGTCTTCTCCACGAGTGATGGGAGGCGCAAGGATGAGAGTATCCAACCTGGATCAATTTTGAATCCGCTTGGAAGATTAGTAATATGGAAGGCCGAGCTTGATGTCACACACTGAGTTATCGGTTTCAATCTCAGTGTTTGTCGTTACCCAAATTCCTTGACCATAAGTGAGGGGTCATGAAATTTGGGTAACGAACGAAAAAGTAAGATCGCGAATACAGGTTACTGAGATGAAATATTGCTGTTGCAGGAGTTAATCGACAGGAAAAGATGGGAATCGCTACAGTACGGGGGGAACTCTACTTTTTCGGACATAAAGGCCTATACTTCCAAGGTTCGCAACATGGTACGAATGTCAGACAGATAATACACAATTTAACAATTTTCGAGGCGTGCCTTAGATGCGATTCCAGACATACACCCAGAGCAAGGTTGGATCAAAGTCCATTTACTCGTCTGGTTGCGCTTGGGAATAGCTCCAGGTAAGTTAGAGTCTGGGCAGGACAAAATATTAAAAAGGGTGATTTTTTAAAAGCTATAGGAAAGTTTGAAAAAAAAAAAACAAAATTCACAAAAATGCATGAAATCTTTATTTGAAACCATATAATTTAATGTTTAAAGATTATTTCAAGCAAATGTTGACCGCTTAGTCCAATTTTGGCATACTCTCACGAATTAATGCTTCAATGTTGTATTCCAATGCGTCAATTGAAGCGGGCTTGTCTGTATAGACATGCGATTTAAAATAGCCCCACAAAAAATAATCTAAAGGCGTTAAATCGTACGATCTAGGCGACCAATTGACCGGGTCCGAACGTGAAATAAAATGTTCACCGAACTCGCCTCTCAATAAGTCCATTGTTGCGCGTGCTGTGTGGCATCGTGCACCGTCTCGTTGAAACCACATGTCCTGCAAGTCAATCTCTTGCATTTTGGGCAAAAAGAAAGTTTGATATCATCTCACGGTAGTGCTCACCATTCACAGTTACGTTATGATTGGCATCATCTTTGAAGAAGTACGATCCAATGATGTCACCAGCCCATAAACCGCACCAAACTGTGACTTTTTCTGGATGCATTGGTAGCTCTTGCAATGCTTCTGGCTGATATTCACTCCAAAATCGACAATTCTGCTTATTTACGCCCCCATTGAGCCAAAAATGAACTGATCATAAAATGGAAGAAGCCTGCGATGAACTTTCTAAACAAAGCACGCATTTTGATAATAAAATTCAATAACTTGCAAGCGTTGTTCGTTTGTAAGACGATTCATGGTTAAGTCATAGACCAAACTGAAGATGTTTGACAGTGAAACAAAACACGAAACGTGCGTCAGCTGTTTAAACCAGTGTTGCAAAAAAGATAATAGCTAAAAAATCACCTTTTATATTCCCCATCAAAAATTTGTGATATTATTTGAAATGGGTTTGAAAATAAATTTCAATTTCAGTCTACAGAACAAACCGTATTCTTTTTTTTCTTGAGGTTAAATCTGTCAAATATATTTTTCAAATGTCAAATGGATAGGTCTGTCAAATTAATGGGCGTGTGAACCAATCACTTTCCAAATCATTGCAACACTCTTCTAGAATCCAACGTTTGTAAAATTTTGCTGGTAAACAAATTTTTTTGAACAAAATCAGCAGATGGCTGACAAGAAAGAAAACATAATCATAAGTCATAATTAAAAGAAACCAAAGAACTTCTCAACATTTTTGAGTTGACCTATTTTCACAGAATTCGCGATTTTTTAAAGCATGTAAAGGGGTTTCTAAAGAGGACTTGATAATTTTTTTTTTGAAAATAAATATGTTGAGTTTAATGCACAAGCCACCTAAAGTCGTAGAGTCGGCAATAAACTGTAAGTTCCCCCCTATACTGGCGATAACAAAATAGATCGGTTGCTAAAGCAATTATCACCGAAATCTTTTTATTGACCATTACATATTTGTTTTCTTACTAAGGCGGAGAATAGTCTTCTTTTAAAATGACTTCTGTTGTTCACGCAAACGAAAATTACGCGCACACGAGCAAATAGCTTACCGATTCTGGATTTATGAGTGTTATCTGAAGAGAACAGTTTCTTCAACTAGCCCCATTTCTAAAACCTACTTTTAAGCCGCAACCAAGAACTCCGCTAGCGAGGTTTTTAGAACTTAAGATGTATCGCTTTCACCCCAACATTTATTCAAAAACCAAACAAACATTTATTCAAAGGTACAGCTCAGTGAGAGCTAATGGAAGAGTATGCTCAAAATATAGGTCAACTTTAAGTCCACAGAATATGTAGACATTTGAAAAATCAATTCTTGGTAAGGTAAAGAAACACATCTTCTAAGTTTGTTTGGCTAATTGAATAGTCCTCAATGAAAAGTGCGTCTTTTACGAATTCCATTTCGGCAAAAAGTTTTGACCACAAATTCTCCGCCATGGAAATGTTGAACGAAAGAAGTCCTTGGAAATTGTCTCTGGAAAATAATTATCGCAAGATTATCAAAAAGAGCATCATTGGGGTCTTACTTTAATTCCGCATTGGGAAATTGTTTTTGAACCCACAACTCCACAGCCCTTTCGCGCACATCTGTTTGTGTCCACAAACTTGATCTAAAGAATTATTCAGAATGATGTACGCTTCGATCAGAAAAGTGAGAAGGCCACAAACGAACCTAGATCCAACTGACACTTGTTGACTAATTCGGGAATACGGCGCACTTGCAACCTTTATTCTGAGTACCAAGCCTTGAGAGTATTTTATTCGCAAGTGCTGTATGGACCCAAGGCATCGGAGTTCCCCATTGACCATGATTCCCATGCGAGTGCAGAGGGCGACACACTCGTCCATGCTGTGCGATGTCAACAAAATCGATTTCCCCGCTTTCCGAATGCTGTTGATCGCATTCCACAAGCGATGTCGGGATCCAGGATCCATCCCTGATGTTGGCTCGTCCAGCAGCACTACCGATGGACTACCGATAACAGCGACAGCGGTGCTAAGCTTTCTCCTGCTGCCCCCACTGTATTTACGGACAAGTTTGTGGTAGTGCTTCATAAAGCCGAACGTTCTGGCTAGACATTCTGACACTTGTGCTATATTTCGTTTTGGGACACCGTGGATCATTGCAAAGAGTTGAAGTGTCTCACGACCAGTGAAGTCCAGGAAAAGACCTCCGAACTGCGGACAGTAACCAATCTCATTGTAAACAGCTTTGGTTTGAGTTTGGATATTCAGTCCTTTCACGAAGGCTGTTCCAAATGTCGGCTTCTCGTCCCGTGTCAGCATTTTAAATGTCGTGCTCTTGCCGGCGCCATTCAGTCCAAGTAAACCGAAACATTCAGATCTTGAAGATGCAAAATTGGAGCTTAAGAATAAACTGAAAGGGAGAAAATGTACTCCTTGATGGCCACCGATAGTTGATTGACTGCCAGAAAATGCCCGTAGAATTTTGTCAGCCTCTTCATCACCAAGTTATACTGCGGTATGTCCTTCCGTGTCATTTGGTCAATTAGACTTCTCTCCTGATCGACATCTGAGTCTGAGACCTTTGGTTTGGGTACTACATACTTTCTTGAACTGCAAGGTTTGAGATTTATCTCTGTGAACTGTTTTCTGAAAAATGTAGATCTTACGATTGTCTTGCCACGTATCTATCCCAAATCGCCCCCGTCAAGCGATAGTGAATAGCGATTACAAGGCAGGAGTAGAAAATTCCAGAGAACACGAGATAAATTATTGGACGACCAATTCCAGGTTTCTTCCACGCAAAATATGGCACAATTTCTAAAATTAAATTTTTAGTCAATTTACGGGGAGATGGCTTCCACTTTTTTACCACAACATTTTTGAAAAAACTTGCATCTGAGGACGTCATCTAAGGACAGTACAGGTTCACAAACCGTGTGCAGCTTATGATTGGTGTAGAGCGTATGCAATGCCTTTGCCAGTGCAAAGTGTGGAGCGACTAATGCGTACGTTTCAAGCTTATATGCAGCGTCTTTGAGTTTTAAAACTTCGAAACTCAAAATAAAATCAATCGAGAATAGGCCGACGCCTTAAAATGTGCATTTATAGAGTGTGATGGTGTGAGAAGTTTGCTTACCAAAAAACAAATTTAATATCGACAATTTGGCAAATCCGTTCGCTGGTTCTGTGTATCGCCTGGATATCAAGTAGGTCAGAGGTAGTGCCGAGATCGCAAAGCAAAGAAATATCGTGTAATTTCTTGCTGAAATGATTTGAGAAGTTGGGTATACATATGGGATGACCTTCAATTGTTGTTTTTTTAAAGAGGCGATTTTTAGACTGACAGCTCTTTTCCACTGAAAATATTGTAGGCATCATGCATCTAAAAATATTGAGAACTTGTTTTTAAAGGGAGAGCTGTGAAGCTAAAAATTTGCGTTTTTAAAATAACCGATCGCGACTGCTGTGCGGAAATTTAGAAAGTTTAGTTTCCGGAATCGTACGCGTGCAATGTGGCAGATCTGGTCGAGGCTGGGAAACTCAATTCACGAACATCAACTCGCCATCGATCTTAAAAACTCAACTAAGTTCCATAACAAAATTGTCGCATCTGGGGCCCGGAAAACCGACCGACATGTTAACATATTTTCGAGGCCCCCGAGTTTGGTGCTGAGTGTGGGGTGGTAGCATAATTGAACCATATTTTTTCGAAAAAGTATATTTGAAACAACGTTTCGGTCAATGGCAGACAAGACAGAGGCCTGTTAGTTGAAGACATGAATTTGGAAGAAGTCATCCAGGTTAATAATAATAATAATTGAGTGGCACTACAGCCCACAAGAGACCTGGTCCGATTTTAGAACAACTATTCGTGTTGTGCGTGCTACTGTTCTCCTGCGAGTAGAAGGGACCTACAGTTTTTTTGCCGACTCCGAACGGCGAGGTTTCAGAAGGTTTTCATAGAGAGTTGATACTCTTTGAGTGTTGTCAGAAACCCGAAAGAGGTGTCTTTTTTTAAAAATGCCAGGTGTCCCGTCCGGGAATCGAACCTAGACTTTCTGCGTGGCGGTCGACACACTTACCCACAGCGCCACGGCGACCACGGTCATTCAGGTTGGGTGCGTCTTTTTATACAGCTCATGCTATCGTTTACCAAATTCAAAAATCGTCTTACCAGCTCCTTACATGCTGCACAAACTTTTAAGGAGAAGGAGGTTTCCACTTTCGTATGGGCAGACTCCATGATCGCTTTGTACTGGATGAAGTGGGGAAGTTTTGTCCGAAGCCGGGGAGATCCAACAGTTGACGAAGATATACATTTCATGGATTTGCTATCCAGAGGAAGTTTACCATCAGCACATGTCTAATAAAGCCCGTGATCCCTCAGTTCTAAGAAGACGGGCATTTTTACTTGGACTTTGAATTTTCAGTAAAATCACATAAGTTACACACTAAGGAAGAAAGAAAGCCCGTCAATTTATCATGTGAGCGACAATCAACTCATTTAGTTGATTTATAGACCGTTAAATCTTCGCCGTCCCACTAGAATGATGCAGAAGATTCGTATGGGATCAATTGAAGGACCGACAGGTTGCCAAGGACGAGAGGGCCAACTGATCGTTAGCGACTTCAATTTTAAGCCTAGGAGTTGAATTTGACCAGTTTGGATTATTTCTGCTGAAAACCGTGAAAAACCGATACCTTGCCAACAGACTGCTCAAGGTCAATATCATCCAAGGAAGGAGCTTAAGCCCGAAACTATAAAGGGTGTTGTTGAAAGGAGCTGAATGCTGGAAAATTAACTAAGCAGTGTAGGAAATTCTGTGTCTGATTCTATAAGACAGAAGGAAATGGAAGGATGGAAGTCTGGGATTGTTAAGGCTCAGACCCTATAAGGATTGTGGAACTGATAAGTTAGCACAGTGAACTCTCAATAATTCAAACATCAAAACCCCCGGAGAATAGAAGCATTCTCACAGTCAAATGAAAAGACTCTTAATATCAAAGCTAACTTATGTCTCCTAATTTAAGCTGTAAAATAATTCTTCATGATAGAGAAATTATAAATTTAAAAAAAGTCCACTTTGTAGTTGTGTCTCTCGTTTTGTTAAGTTTTAAACTGGCCTGATGAAAATCGAATTATCGAGAGTTGAGTTTAGTTGACTGAAAACCGAGCTTATAACAAAATATTTTTCATTTTTCAAATTTTCCAACGCTTCGACAGTGGTTACAACATTTGAAACCTCAACCTGGCTAAATTTAATTAAATTGCAATCGTAGTATTTTTTCTCTTATGAGTGGAGGGGACTTGCAGTTTAATGTAGACTCTGAATGCCTTGTTTTAAGATCTTTTCTGCACGGTAGAGTTAGCAACTTGAAAGAGGTAAAACTTTCAAATAAAAGGAAATGAAAGAAAGTTCATTTCAGGAGCCGAAGAATTGAAGGAACAGGTATCAAAATGATAACAAGGACTGTTTAGAAATATCTAACAAGCCGGAAATTACTTACTCTACCTTGAGCGCTTTCTCATTTGTAATATATTTGGATGCAAGCTGCGAGCAGACCTAATGTCATGAAATGAGAGAAATGAAGTGTCAGTCAGGTAACCAAATACACTAGTAATTGTCTCTAACCGCAAATGGTGAACATACGGCCGTTGCGACCGTTGAGGGTAGTAGCGTCGTATCTTTCGCACGATCATATCCACTAGTGTGAGAAAATAGAGAGAATTTTGTGGTTCACTCCCTCTAGCGACCGCTTTCTGGGTCTTAAATCATTCTCCGACTTGTACGTAGTCGACATACATTACACACATGTTTATCCTCAAATTCGTGAATTCATTAATGAGTCAAATCAAATGCCTCTTCAAACAATACTTCACTCTTACCAAGTTCATCAAAGGATGTGTATCCTTCCTCTTCAAATGTGGCTAACGTAAGTATAAAAACCAAAGCCAAAATGCTCAAATAGAAGAAGTCCCAAAGAAAGTGAGTTATCCAAAATGTCACACCCTCCACACCGCTTACGAACTGCAGTAGCTTTGCCTTACTCTGACGTTCTCTTATCACGAAGAGGCAGAACGAGGCGGTTATAAGACTCATGCTGAAGCCAGCGTTTACCGAGACCTGAGTGCCCAGCCCCAGTCCAGTGTCGGCTAAAAACATTTGCGTTAGCTGATGATAGGGGAGTGGATGATTCGTCACAGTGATTTCTGTGTCCGAGCCGAGAATTGACCTGAAAAGAGACACGGGGTTTGGGTTAGGAAACAAACGGTGTGACTTTATACCTTGCGATAGCATTGTGAAGTAAATTCAATGCAAGTGGTGCTGAGTGAAGAGGTTTGTTATTCAACCAAATCAAGTATTGATCCTCTGTCAGAGTGAAGCCAGCGATGTATGTCTTGCCAATGAGCTGATGTTGTCGCGGTGAGTGGCTAAGAATAAATTCCTCAAAAGGTATGTCCTTGATATGAATCACTTTGTGTTCTGGACTAGTCTGATGTACGATATTTTCTAAATTGCTCAGTAGGTTTTTCAGTGATCCACTTGAAATGCCTGGAACCTCGAGAATAACATTCGCTTCCTTATAATGGTCCAGCTTGAAGGTTATTGGGTTCTGGAAAGTGTACAGTTCAGTGGCCCTCACCACTACAGACAGGATTACAAATGCGATGACCATCATGAATTGTATTGACGTCAGTGCACTATTACGGCGGAAATTCAGATATTTCTTTAGAATCATGGACTGAAAGCGGCTACACCTTAACCGAAAGCCAGTCAGTCTCTGTGCTTCACCGAAAAGGCTGGTGACTGCAAACGAAACATACATCATTCAGAGATCTGCTATTGACTGTGATGAATTGCGAACCTGAATGGAAATCTACTTCGTTGGGTTCTTTTGCGAAAATCTCAGCACCGGTCTTCATGAAAACTTCTTCGAGGGAAGTGTGTGAAAGACCGAATCCAGATATTTTCAGTCTTTTCATAACATCTTCGAATTTCCTAAGCATAGGGGCGAAGGTGGGAGAGTGCTGATCTGCAAGCAAGTAGAATATTTCTGTGTCCGTTTCATCATTAACTTCTAGGTCGGAGATGAATTTTCTGAAAAACTCTGTGACTTCACCGCTGTCACAGTTGTTCTCTTTTACACAGATCTGAAAGGAAAGCTGTTGTGAAGCGAATTTTTAAACACAAGTTTCGATGTCCTTTCTTTTTGTAAGAAAATCACTCTAACTGTCCTATTGTGGGCGTTTTTAGATTCTAATCACTTCTGTGTACCAACTAACTCACCAAAGTATATCCACTACCAAATTTCTTCTTCAGAAAGAATGATGTTCCATAACACTTCAGTTGGCCAAGCGCCATGATTGCCACGCGATCGGCCAAAACATCAGCTTCGTCCATAAGATGTGTGGTTAGCAGAATAACTCGTCCCACTTTCTCATGCTGTAGGATATTCCATAGCTGTCGTCTCGCCGTTGAATCCATTCCCGTAGTCGGATCATCGCAGAACACAACGGAGGGGCCACCACAAAATGCGCAGCAGACAGATAGTTTTCTCTGCATTCCAGCAGACAGTTCTGCCGACAATATGTCCGCTTTCTTCTTCAAATCAGTTTTATGAAGATAACTCTCAACCTCCCCCTCCAATTGCTCATCTCTCAGTCCCCTAAGGTATGCAAAGAATTTCAAATGATCCCTTACCGTTAGATCGTCGAATAGCACATTGTGCTGTGGACAGATGCTTAGCATTTCCCTCGCACCGTCTTTTCGAATGTCGTGTCCCATGATGTATGCCGTGCCAGACGTGGGTTGAATTAGCCCGATCAGCATGGATATCGTTGTTGTCTTGCCGGCGCCATTGTGCCCAAGCAGCACAGTTATTTCATTCGTATACATGCTGAAGGACAGATTTTTAACGGCTTGTTTATCACCGTACCACTTGGAAAGATTGCTTATCACAACCCCCTTCTCCTTGTTCGAGGGTTCACTTTCGTAATTATTGGGATCCCATTCATCCTCGCTGGTGCTGTCCGTTTCTACGCTCCTTTTTGCTTCACCAAACCAGAAGCTCTTCTGAAATGGAAAATACCACGGCTTGCGTAACCCAAAAGCTCCAGGTCGAACTTGCTCCACATATAGGCACACAATCATGTGCACAGCTGCCATGGCCAGCAGCATATTTATGATGTGAATCATTTTCAGGGGGTCACCCGCGGAAGACTGCTCGAAGACCATATCCCAATCCATCCCCTGACCAGTCAGCTCCCACTCGGTGATTATGCGAATTCCGAGTCCCAGAGAAGTGTTGGCCAAAATGCACCAGAAAAGTTTAGCCACCGTGGAGACACTGTCATAGTTCATACTGATGTAGGCGTAGGGAAAGAATGATGTGAACCAGTAGAGGCCGGTGACGGCTGCTGCTGTGCTGGCCTTGTTAAAGAACGTCGACATCATGAAGCAGAACGTTATGGTGGCTAGGGCGTAGATCGAGAGAAAGAAGAGAATTGCCGTGGGGGATGTGCCTCTGATCACTGCAACGTTGTTGGACCACTTTGTCTGGAAAAATTGAAATAAGTTTGTATGGGGTCTCACAGTTATTTTGTACCTCTTACCGTTAGGACATATGTCACCAGCACTGTAGACATGAACACCATAGAGAAGGTTTTCACAAACCAAGCTGTCCAGTGGAGCCAATTGGAGAGACCCATGATCTTAAGGACTTCCTTTAGTTGTTTTTCCTTTTCCAGAGCGACAGACTGAAATGAAGTCCGTTCAAAGAACCGTTCATTTCAGAAATGCAAGCCGAACCTTAACTGTGTGCATTGCCGACTGAATGTAGCAGAGCAAAATGATCAGCGCCATTACTGTCGATAACCTGTGAAGCAGAGGATCCTCAATGTACGCTGGATACGGAAATCTTTTGATTCGAATCGCAGGTATGGACAAAGTACGTGAAGACGCCAGTTTAATATATGCCAATGAGACATGATTTTGAATTGTCAAAAAGCCTTCTCTCAAATATCCCGCTGGAATACCACCATCTTCGTCAAATCTATTTCTGGGCCCACTCGGATCAAGGGTAGGGTACAGTTTGTTGGTGTTCCATGTTTCCAGCACCATCGGTGATGTTCGAAGTTCACTTGGAAAACGAATTGAGAACGCGAATTTTTTAGGATACAAAACTGCGTTTTCATTTTCGTCACCAAAGTCGACTCCTGCTATCAGTAAGCGTTCATATATTTTAATTTCCAACATATTCGAGTTATTCGCTGTGTAAATGGCGACTTTTGTTTGTGCTTTGACTTCAGCCATGATGTGCCGGCAAAAGTCACAGGATGCTGGAGAATAGCCGAGTCGAGGGACGTACTTGTTGTAATTTTGACTGGAAAGATTTTCAGAAAAGTCATTGATAGAAAAACAAAAAATATTCCCACTTACGAGAGCAGACTAAAGTCGTTGATTTCGAACGACGTGTTGTATCTAACTGCATCTACCGGCGAACTTTTGACCAAGAATCGCAACACCACCAGGAGTAGAGACACAAACATGGGTGCAAAGAGTTCGTATAAGAATTTCAACTTGTGGTTCCATTGCAGTGTCCAATTTTTCCACAGCAAAAGCCGGAATTTCTCAAAATTCGTTGATCGCATCTTGAGTTGGGTTGCTTTGTTGAGATTTTTGAGTTTCAAGAGGAGATGGATACAGAATGCAAGTTCTTTACACACAGGCGGGTGTTTGACAATTTGATTTGACTTCAATCGTCATGCCAACTACATACGAAATATGATGCTTTTCACAATAATTTCGTGACTTACAATTTGCCAAATTAAGATTGTGTATGAAGCTTCATTGAGAGAAATTCGAGAAAAACCCAAAACCTTTCCAACTGGAAAAGATTCACGTTAAACCACACCGGAAAGTCATACACCATCAAAAGTTGGATAATGTCCGTGAAATAGATCACTTCACTTTCAAATTGCGGTGTATTGGGTTAGTACGTCGACTCACTCACCAAATGCCTAAGGTTCGATTCTTGGACTGAATATCTAGAATTTTCGATCACACCAACACTGTTGCCGACAGCAGTCGAAGAGTACCACCTGTCTATGAAAAGCTTCTCAAATCTCTTTGTTCGACGTCGCGAAAAAACTTTAGGTCCCCTTTACTCGTGAGGGAAAGAGTTGCTAAAGATGCTAGGCCCTGGTCCCTTGTGGCCTGTAGTGTCACTCAATCAATCACATAGAAGTTAAGTAAGTTGCCATAGAGATTAGCTTTTGCAAGGACTCTAGTTGAATGGACATCATCATATACAAGGCCACAGCTAATGGCTGTCACTGCGTGTCTCTTGTCAGCTTGTCACCGTAATGAAGCGGGTCTTCTAACAAACCGGTGTCGAATGCCTTTTCCAAGTAAATCAGTCAGTCATTCCTCGTGCGATAGGTTTTGCTTTTGTCAATTACCATACTCAGTTGAAGCTCTCAATTGTCGTTTGATTGATATAAAATGTCTTTAGAGAAGTATTGACATACCGTTCAATCCAAGAAACTTTTGGCCGTTGCTTAGTATAAATAGACATGCAGAAGAACTTCTAGTGAAAGTGTTACGCAGCACCCTGCCATTGACATTCATGAGCAAAGGTTGGGCTTTTCACACAGTGATTACTACAGAAGTTGCTGGAATACTCTGACACAATCTTCCTCAGTAACGGTACCTCAAAAAGAAAACTTGTTAACTGAAGCTCAATAATATTGCAAAAGAGTTGTCGAATAATATTTCATATTACAATTTATAGCGTTGCCCCCAATTGTGCCCAAAAATGAATGTCTCTTATAAACGCAATGAATATAAGGTCAAGAGTTCAGGAGATATAAAGACTGTGGAAATAATGATGGACAGAAGGACGGGTGGAAAGACGCGCAAAAACAAAACCTTAAACAAAATTTGGTGGAACTACAGCCCACAAGGTAGCCAGACCTAGCTTCTTCAGCAATTACTTTTGCTCTGCGTTTTGCTATGAAACAATTTAAGATTAACGTAAGACCCTTGTTGTTGTTCACTAGGCCACAGCGCGGTGGCTACGAAATTAAACTTGTCATCTTTCACAGAAGCTACAGTATTGCCAGTATTAAATTTCATGGCACTTCTCAACTTTTTCTTCTTTCGTCAATACTCCTTCACTTTTAGTTGTGTTGGCGTCGCTTACACAAGTTATTGTTAAGAAAACAAGTATCTGATTCCTAAAGGACTCCAGTACTTGGTTCTAATTAACCCGCGCACAATGTGCTTAAGGGACACAGTCTCGAGTGGCGAGTGCCGTCTATGTGAAATGAACTAGAAATGGAACTTCAAATCATTTGCCAATCACGGAAGTTATTGACAGTTTTATTTATTGCTCATTTCTTTTGTGAAAATATTACTGCTTGGTAAAGTGTAAAAATATTTCTTTCAAATTCGTCTGAGTGAATGAGTTGTCCTCAATGCAAATATTGTGGAACGAGTTGTGGATAGTCCAATTCATTATCCATGCCTTTCAGTTGTTGGCGCAAAGAGAGTACTTTGCTTGAAGGACTTCTCGCAATTTTTTTCCCATCAAGCCGTAACAAATTCATCCTAGACGAAGTTTGAAGAATTGTTCTTCTAAGAACGCTTCGTTTTGACATAATATGTCTTTTCTCAGAAGCCCATTCGCGGTGTAGTCGATGTCCTACTATTTGTGTATGTCTCCTCGTACAACAGTGATGTCATTGTGATAAGAATCTGGATCTTAGTGAAAAATGCTCGCTTTGCCGTTTAGCAAGTTGTGTGATATTCCCCGGGAGACTTTGGCTTAAGGTAGGTGTGAACAAAAAACATTAAATCACACCTAATTTTGGAAGGGACCACATCTTTCAAGTCGCTAAAAACACTTAAACTAAGTACTTCTTGTCTGTAAAAGCCGTTTGCAGTCAGCAGTAGGTCGCCTCTATTCTTGAGAGATTAATATCACACACAAAACGACGGACTGGTCCCTTGTGGCCTATAACGCAATCGCATTTATTTGCTATACTATCCCTTTTAAACTAATTTAAACGCATGTATTTGTCCAATATATTTATGTCTTTTCTAAAAATAAATTGGTTTAAAAAATTAGAAGTAATTCCTAGATGGCATTTTAAGTTGCTTTTTTCAAATGACCTTAAAAAATGTGGGACCCTTAACTAAATGCAAATAATTGTCTCTTTCGTTCGAATAACAAAATTACTTTGAATTTCAGCGAACTTTGATATAACCCTAGCTCAATGAAATCTGTCTGATTTTCAAAAATAGTGATATTTTATACGTTTTCTTCTTTTTTTTCTTTCAGTTACAACGGATTCGCACTTCATCATCGAATTAGAACAACCGACATCATCAATGCACAAAAATGACGAGTAACTTTAACAAATTCTGTCTGTTACTGTGGAAGAATTGGGTCCTGCAATGCAATCACAAAAAACAAATCATAATAGAGTTGCTCCTGCCCGTGATCTTCATCATGCCCTTGGCACTGTTTCGAGCATTGATACAACCAGAACAGATGGACGACATTGTTTACGGCGACAAACATGTCCTCCCAATTGACAATCTATCCCTATTCAAGTGAGTACGCGAATAATTTCGTGTGTATGAAGTTATTCGGCGCAAAGTGTCGCAGCACAATCTATCCATCCGCTGAATTACATTAAATTTTTTTTCTAGATTCAGTTAACGAAAACGTTGTGTTGTTAGTTTTTTCTACTACTAAACCGAAATGCATAAACAATTCTTCATGGTTTTTTGATGTTCCTATTTTTTGTTATTGAACCTTTTTTGGCGTACGTTTGTGTGCTGAACTTTTTTCATTTATAAGTTTTGAAGTTGCTTGTTGTTTAGCGCCAAACGATGAATTCTTGAAGAGTAAATGTAAAACTGTTGACATCTGACACTTAGTCAAAAGTAATGGGAAAAATTCCGAAATTTTTTATTTCTTGGGGATGATATATTACGATAAGACTGTGTCGAAAGTATACAGTCTCTAGAGCACGAGACGCACAATTTGATGGGGACGAATGTCAAAAAACACGTTTATTCGTTTAGAAAAACCGCTAGTTAGTGACGTTGATTTTGAAAACAAAACAAACAAAAGAATTAATGAATTGAATTGAATTTTATTTTTTTAAGATTTAAAAACATCAGATAATCCGTTTTGAGATTTTTTCTTTTTCTTTGTTTTTCACTTTTTTTCTTGACAAACACCTTCTCCTCTTCACGTTTTGTAGTGTTGTTGATATGCATGCTTTTTTGTAGTTTTTTCTAATCCATCCTAACACGTAGAAACTAGTTTAACCCTTTTCCAACAACAAGTGCAATTCAGAGTTTTTCTTGTGCATGTCTAATCTTAAGCCCTGCATCCCCTGTACAAATTTCGATATCCAGGTTGACCACTTAATGCTTATCCCCTTTGCAGGAGCCTAAATAATCATACTCTCATAGACTACAAATTAGTGTACTCGCCGAATTCAAGTGTCGTTTCGAAGATCGTTCAGCAGGCAGCCGCCAGCCTGAGTATGACGTTCATGGGCTGTGCAAATGCCAGCGAATTGGAGGAGACCATGATGGACAGTCGGTATTTTGCTGGAGTGGAATTTAGTGACTCTCTGGCTGACGTAACGACGTACCCAGAGAAACTGAGCTACAAACTTCGCTTTCCCAGTGAGCTGCGAACTTCAAAACTCAGCTTCATACAGACCTGGCTCACGAATCTACTCTTTATGCCGATGGACCCGCTTGGACCCCGAAACCCTTATGACTCCGATGGTGGTCTTCCGTCCGGATATCTGCGGGAGGGTTTCCTGCCCGTGCAGAATGCGATAGCGATGGCGTTCATCAGACAAACGGCGACCAGGACTGACACAATTCCCGATATAACGCTCCAGCGCTACCCGTATGCAGCGTATATTGACGATCCCCTGCTCAGCGGTTTGTCTAGCATGATGTCATTTATTATCTTTATAAGCTACATGGGGCCCTGCATCAGTTTAGTGAGGGTAAGTAACCGCTGGTGCCATGGACTCCGCTCCAGATTCACTCGATTCACCAGTTTCCGTCTTGCAGTACATCACGGTAGAGAAGGAGAAGCAGCTGAAGGAGGTGATGAAGATAATGGGACTCCAGAACTGGCTGCACTGGACGTCGTGGTTCGTAAAGGCATTTATGATGATGGGAATTTCTTCACTCCTCATAACTATTCTTGTCAAGGTAAGACAGACTGCACCACCCGCACAGATTGACATTAATTACACAATCGTTGAATAGGCAAAATGGTTTAAAGACACCGCCCTGCTGATATACAGTTCCTTCACCACCCTATACTTCTTTCTCCTGATTTATATAATTGCCACCATCACGCTGAGCTTCATGCTGGCGACGTTTTTCTCGAAAGCAAGCACTGCGGCGGCAGTCGCCGGTCTCGTCTGGTTCGTCACGCACATTCCGTACATGTTTTTCGCGGACAAATACGACAACATGAGTCTGGGTGCGAAGGTCGGCTGGTCCTTCATATCGAACACTGCAATGGGCTTCGGAGTGCGGATCATATTGTCCCGTGAGATGGAGGGCGTAGGACTGCAGTGGGACAACATGTTCACTCGCGTCAGCGTCGATGACTCGCTGTCTATGGGCCACATCCTCGGGGTGATGATCCTGTCCAGCGTGATTCACATGATCATCTGCTTGTACATGGAACAAGTGTTTCCTGGTGAATTTGGCGTTCCAAAGAAGTGGTACTTCCCGTTCACGAAGACTTTCTGGTGCGGCGATCGGGAGTACATCGGGATTGAAGACTCTTATAACAGAGTGTCGAAAGAAAATGGAGACTGCTTTGAAGCAGAGCCCGTGGGTAAGAATGTGGGCCTGCAGGTGAAGAATCTGTGCAAACAGTTTGGGCACCATCAGGCAGTGAAGAGTCTGTCGCTGAATATGTACGAGGGGGAGATCACTGTTCTGTTGGGCCACAATGGCGCTGGAAAGACAACCACAATCTCCATGCTGACGGGCATGTTCCCACCGACCTCGGGCACAGCAATCATCAACGGGAGTGACATAAGAACGAACATAGACTCAGCTCGGATGTCTTTGGGCATCTGTCCGCAGCACAACATTCTCTTCGACGAATTGACGGTAAAGGACCATCTGGTATTTTACAGCCGGCTGAAGGGCCTAAAGGGCAGTGAATTAGACGCCGAGGTGAGGAAATACATCAAGAAGATCGGTTTGGAGAAGAAGGTGAACGTTGCATCGTCCTCCCTATCCGGTGGTATGAAACGAAAGCTTTCCTTGTGCGCAGCATTTTGTGGTGGCACCAAAGTGGTGCTGTGTGACGAACCAAGCTCCGGCGTGGATCCAGCGGCAAGACGGCAACTATGGGACTTGCTGCAGTCGGAGAAAGTTGGACGAACTGTGCTGCTGACGACGCATTTTATGGACGAAGCCGACGTGCTGGGGGATCGGATTGCCATCATGTGCACCGGGGAGCTGAAGTGCATGGGAACGTCGTTCTTTCTGAAAAAAAGATTTGGAAATGGCTATCGTTTGGTAAGCACCCCCATTGTGACTCCAAAGTACGACAATCTCTAACTATTTTATTCTAGATATGTGTTAAGAAAGAGAAGTGTGACAGCGCTAACGTGACAAAGCTTCTTGCCAAGTACATTCCTGACATACAGCCAGAGGCAGAGATTGGAGCGGAACTCTCCTACCAACTGCCAGACCGATACTCACCCTATTTCGAGAAAATGCTAAACGATTTAGAGACAGCCTCTGACAGCCTCGCGTTAAATGGATACGGCATTTCGATAACTTCTCTGGAAGAGGTGTTCATGAAGGTCGGTACCGAGACGACGGCACGGCAGTCATCCCAAAAGTTAGCTGTCAAAGGTGGAACCTTTGGGTCGGACAGCAGGAAGTCAATGAGCTGTAGGTTAAATTTGTGCTAGAGGTTTCCCCTAATCATTTTCTTTTAGCAGCGGACAATGTATTTTTAAAAAACCAGCGGCTGGTCAAGGGCTTAAACCTGGTTCTGAGTCAGTGGCGATCTATGATCTTGAAGAAGTACCTCCACACTCTTCGCCACAAATTTGTGTTCGCCATTCAGAATCTAATGCCAATCCTGTTCATTGTTATGACGGTCGTTGGCTCAGAAACGAGCAAATTCGCGCCCCAAAAACCGATTACCCCGAGTCTGTTGCAGTACCCCTCCACGGTGACTGTCCTCGACAAATCAAGTGTGACCAGTGGCTCTTTGGGGGCGGAGATAAGCATGAACTATAAGCGAGTGGTGGACTCCTATTCGGGAGACCACGAGCTGGCCGTTACTGGGCAAGAGGGCTTCATCAAGTACATGCTGAAGTTAGGAGAGACCTTACAGGTTCGGATCAATCAGAGGTATATCGCAGCGGCGACAGTGAGGTCGGACATTATCACAGCCTGGCTCAACAATGAACCCCTTCATTCCGCACCTCTGACCGTCAATTTGATTCACAACGCTTTGGCTAAGTAGGGTCTATAAGGTGAATTATTGAGATGAGACTAAATTGAATTTTGTTTCGCCTTTTAGGACGTTTATCAATGAAAAAGCAAGCATCGAGGTGGTGAATGCTCCCTTGCCGTATTCCAAGGAATCTAAGTTAGAACTGCTCAATACTGCCGGGAATCTGGGAACACAGATTGCGTTAAATTTGTGCTTCTGCATGTGCTTTGTTAGTGCCTGGTATGTGTTGTTCCTCATAAAGGAGCGTCAGAGTCGAGCGAAGCTGCTGCAGTTTGTCAGCGGCGTGCGAATTCTCACCTTCTGGCTGTCGCATTTCATCTGGGACATGTTCACGTACACGATTATGGCGTTGATTGTGATTATTACATTGGCATGCTTCCAGAAAGATGGATATTCAACATTTGATGAATTAGGTGAGCTTTCTTTTCTACTACTCACTGGGTCCGGACGTTGTCAAACTGAAATGAAATTTAAGATAAAATATTTCGCAAGGAACTGTACTCAGTTAATTAAACATTTTAAATGGGTCTACCCATGTCTGTGGTTGTACACTGACTGTGGCCCACTGTTGGGTCAGATGACATTTGCGTAAGCGAAGTTTCATTCCATGTCTTTGTTCGAAGTGCAAATTAGTTATTTCATTAATTTATTTAATCATATAATTTCCTGTCCGTTTCCCTGTCCAAGCCTTGGTGCAGTTACCTTACCCAAGCTCTTGTCTTGTTCCTACGAACATCCTTGTTCAATTTTTTCTCCAAGCCTCTGTTAAAGTTTCAGCTCTAAGCGTCTTTTCAAGTCCCTTTCCATTCTTATCCAAATCTTTGGCAATTCCCTTTTCAACTCTAGTCTTCGAAAGAAAATTATCCTCTCCTCCGTTTTCGCTGTTGTTCATTTTGTATCCTTATATCTTACAGGTCGAAATCTAGTCATCATGTTGCTCTTTGGTTGTTCTATGCTACCATATACGTATTTGATGGCCAAACTATACTCGGAGCCATCTGCCGGCTTCGCTCGACTGTCAATCATCAACATCTTATGTGGTAAGCATCGCCTTCATATTCCAGTCCTCATGTGTCACACCAGTTCCTCATAATAAAATCTCTTTAAACAGGCATTGTGACGTTCTTTGTTATTCTAATTTTGAACGTTGATGATTTGGACGTCTTGAAGACAAAGCATGTAGCCGACATGCTTGAGAAGTACTTCTTAGTGTTCCCGCATTTCTGTCTGGCGCAGGGTTTGCACGAGATCTTCACCAACACACAGACGCACAAAGTTTGTGAGCGTGTTACAAACACGACGGGCACTTGCCTTCTTCCAAAGTGCTGCAGTGAGTTAAAAATGCAAATAAGCGTTGGCCTTCGATTTGACTTGAATATTTCAGATCTCAAGCCATACTTCGGATGGGAAGCCCCGGGAGTGCTGCGCGAGATGGCCTACCTTGCCATCACGTTCGTAGCCTTCTTCTTGCTGCTCATCATTCAGGAGTTCCGTGTAGTGGATAACATTTGGTTTGCCATTAAGCAACTAACAATGTGAGTATTGCGAGTGATGTTCCTATCAAGGACTGGATTTTAGTCCTCTTTTGTTTTGTACACAGAGGACCACCCCCACCACCAGAGGACGGCTACTTCGATGAGGACGTGGAGCAGGAAAAGAAGCGCATCCAGGACATGTCCTCCTCAGAGATCGCCATTCAGAACTTGGTTATCGATAAAATGACAAAATTCTATGGACGCTTTGTGGCGGTTAATCAAATCTCTTTGGGTGTCAAGCAGTAAGTTCGGCTAGTCCTTCAGTGTGTTCTCTTACCCAACTGTCTCCTTCATTGCAGCTCCGAATGCTTCGGTTTGCTCGGCGTGAACGGCGCTGGCAAGACTACGACCTTTAAGATGTTGACGGGTGACGAGAGGATCTCCTCTGGCGAGGCGTACGTCAAAGGACTGAGTCTCAAGCGTAACATGAATTTAGTGTACCGGAAAATCGGTTACTGCCCCCAGTTTGATGCTCTCTTCGACGATTTGACAGGCCGGGAGACTCTGAAGATATACGCTCTCCTTCGCGGAATTCCCAAATCGAAGATATCACGGATTTCCTCTGACTTGGCCCGATCGTTTGGATTCTTCCAACACTACGATAAGGAAGTTGGCACTTACAGCGGCGGCAACAAACGAAAGCTGAGCACTGCTCTCGCATTGATCGGTAGTCCATCGGTGATCTATCTCGACGAGCCGACGACTGGCATGGATCCAGGGGCACGTCGCCAGCTGTGGAACATGGTGTGCAAAATCCGCGATGCTGGGAAGTCCATTGTTCTCACATCGCACAGTATGGAGGAGTGCGAGGCGCTGTGTACGCGATTGGCAATCATGGTGAACGGGGAGTTCAAGTGCATAGGCTCTACGCAGCACTTAAAGAACAAATTCTCCAAAGGCCTGATTCTGAAGATCAAAATAATGCAGAACAACCGACTGACAAGGAGTTTAGAACATAAGTAAATTAATTTTAAGACCCTGTGGAGGGGAAAGATTACAGACTTGTGTACTTTTAGCGGTGTGGATAAACTGATGGAGGAGAACATTGAGAAGGTGTTTGCATTCGTCAAACAGCAGTTCCCCCAGGCTTACGTTCAGTGAGTTAAAGTTTCCCTGTTCGAGTTCTTGCGATTTGCACGAGTTTCATTGCAGAGAACGTTTCCAAGGGATCCTGACATTCTACATTCCCCTCTCAACGATCAAGTGGTCGAAGATATTTGGCCTGATGGAGAGCAACAAAGTGGCGCTCAACATCGAAGACTACTCCATCAGCCAGACGACGTTGGAGGAAATTTTCCTGCAGTTTGCCAAATACCAGCGTGAAGACCCACGCGAAGTGATGTGAGATGAATTGAAAGATTGCCTTGTTGCACTTGTTCTCAAGCAAGAGCCCCTAACAGTAGTTGTTACCGATCAACGTAGTCTAACCGCATTCTTGTAGATCTTGCATGCTTACACATTCTAACTCAAATCACGTCGAACAGCAATTAAACCCATCACTCTTCTATTCTAAAACAGACAAATCGTACGCTCCTAGCCACACTTAGATGTGCATTAAACATTTTAAACAAATTACGCATATAAAAGAAAAAACTTTTAAAGTCGTTTTAGTTTCCTTAATTTAATTCATATTCTCAGCAATCTTGGAATCTTCAACCGTCTTCTTCGGAGTTGTCGTACAGAGTGCCTCTCTCTCCTGTTGGAGTTGTCGGTTTTTTGTGTTTCTTCGCAGCGTTTCCGTGGTGTCACTGTCGTCCATCTTTACTTCTCCGATGTCTTCATCGAGGTTTGGTTCAAGGGTTAACCATTTTTTTTGACGATTAGCTGCCCATTTTAGTAAGGTTTCTGTGCTCATGGCGCGTACGGCATGTCAGTTAGTTGGTATCTGTCATGAGGTAGAACAGTCGTTAAGATGTAATACCTGGGTTTTATTTTACGGAATGTTCCGGTGCTGCAAGTGCTGTCGTTCAAAATCATCACTTTGTTGTAGCCTTGGCGCTCCGATGCTTCGAGTTGTGTTATTCCTTATGTTTATTTTGAGCTTGTAGTGGAAAACCCAGAGAAAATGTACCAACTGGAAGAAAAGTAAAAAACACGTCCACAATAATGAATAATCTCATGATCTATATTGGTAACATTTCTTTGTGGTAAAATGGAGACATTTCGGATAAATTATACGGTCGAATGATGATACATTCACATTCAGAACATTTACGTTGTGTGATAGTCGTGTCGGAAAGTTTTCCACCACTTTCAGTTGATCTGCCTACGAATGTAAGATGGATACGGAAATATTTTGATTCGAATCGCAGGTATGGACAAAAGGACTACAAGATGCCAGAAAAAGTCACTTCGACACAATCTCACTCAGTAACAGTACCACAAAAAGAAAATTTGGTAACTGAAGCTCAGTGATATGTCAAAAGAGTTGTCGAATAATATTTCATCTTACATTGGGCTCCCAATTGTGCCCCAAAATAAAAGTCTCTTATACGCGCAATGACTTTTAGGTCATGAGTTCAGGAGATATAAAAACTGTGGCAGAAATGATGGACAGAAGGACGGGTGGAAAGATATGTGAAAACGAAACCTTAAACAAAATTTGGTGGAACTACAGCCCACAAGGTAGCCAGACCTAGCTTCTTCAGCAATTACTTTTGCTCTGCGTTTTGCTATGAAACAATTTGAAATTAAATTAAGGCCCCAGAATCGAACTAACTGTATGTGAAGTGACGAGCTTGTTCACTAGGCCACAGCGCGGTGGCTACAAAATGAAAGCTACATTATTGCCAGATGTGATTAACTTACCAGAAGTATAACATTTCATGGCACTTCTCAGTTCAATATTTATTTTCGCACTTAAGTTCAGAAAACTAAAGCATCTGACTTCAACTTTTACTTCTTTCGTCAATACTCCTTTACTGTAGGTTGTTCTGGCGTTGCTTACACAAGTTATTTTTAAGAAAGCTAGTCTCTGATTCCTAGAGGACTCCAGCACTACTTTCTTATTAACACGAGCACAATATGCTAAAGGGGCACAATCTCGAGTGGCGAGTGCCGTCTATGTGAAATGAACTAGAAATGGAACTTCAAATCATTTGCCAATCACGGAAGTTATTGACAGTTTTATTTATTGCTCATTTCTTTTGTGAAAATATTACTGCTTGGTAAAGTGTAAAAATATTTCTTCCAAATTCGTCTGAGTGATTGAATAGTCTTCAATGCAGAGCGCCTCTTTGTTTGATTCGATTTTTCCAAAAAGTCTTGACCACAATTTTTCACTTATTGGAATATTGAAGGAAAGTAGTCCTTGAAACTTGTCTCTGAAAGGAAATGAGGTTATTTTTCAGTGGCAAAGAAGTCTTATACCAGCCTACTCCAATTTGGCATCTGGGAAATTTTCTTTCACCCAATCTTCTACGAACTTCTCCCGAACATGAAGGGGTTCTTTAGAACTGACACTGAAAATGCACACTTTTTGAGCAAAACAGAAATCAAATAAATTCACATGACAAACTTTCGAAACAATGATGATTTCTCAACTTTAGTGCACTGATCTCCCATAACTTTTATTTTAAGGATCAGTCCTTGGGAGTACTTTATTCGCAAGTGCTGTATGGATCCCATACATCGAAACTCTCCATTGACCATGATTCCCATGCGAGTGCAGAGGGCGACACACTCGTCCATGCTGTGCGATGTTAACACAATCGATTTCCCCGCTTTTCGAATGCTGGTGATTACATTCCATAGACGCCGACGTGAGGCAGGATCCATCCCAGATGTTGGCTCGTCCAGCAGCACTACTGATGGATCACCGATCACAGCGACGGCTGTGCTTAGTTTTCTCTTGTTTCCACCGCTGTAGTTGCCCACTTTATTGTCATAGTGCTTGATGAAACCGAAGGCCTTCGCAAGGTTCTCTGACAGTTTGGCAATGCTCGTTTTTGGAACGCCATGGATCAGTGCAAATATCCGGAGCGTCTCGCGTCCGGTGAACTCATTGAAGAGACCCCCAAATTGCGGGCAGTAACCAATCTCCTGGTAAACGGCTTTCGTTTGAGTCTGAGTATCCATTCCTTTCACGTAAGCTCGTCCGAAAGTTGTGTTCACATCGAGTGTCAGCATTTTGAATGTTGTGGATTTGCCAGCGCCATTCAGTCCCAACAATCCGAAACATTCAGACCTTGAAGAAGACAGAAATCACTTTTAGATCGACAGAGGGACAAACCTACTCTCTGATGGCCACCGATATCTGATTTACAGCCAAGAAGTCGCCGTAGAATTTTGTTAGTCGTTTCGTCACCAGGTTGTATTCAGCTATTTCCTCCCGAGTCATATGGTCAATCAATTTCCTTTCGTCGTCCACGTCGGAGTCGAAAAATTTCGGTTTTTCATAGGCATACCTCTTCGCTCTGCAAGACAAGGGCAGTTGGGCTTAAGCTGAATGAGGCAAATGATGGCGAGGTGACTGTACGCTTTTCTTGACGTGTATTTACTCCAGAGGAATCCCATCAAACGGTACTGAATGGAGACTACCAGAAGGAAGTAGACGAGCCCAGAGACGAGTAGGTACACAAGTGGACGACCCACGCCCGGCCTCTCCCACGCAAAGTGCGGGGTCAGTTCTGAAATTGCAGACACCATCAAATTCGGAATATGCTGACGAATCCGCCTGCTTACTGCAACATTGCGTGAAGTACAAACACCTGCGCTCCTCTCTCCAGGTCATCAATGGTTCGCAAACCTTGTGGAGCATTTGATTGATGTAAAGCGTGTGAAGTGCCTTTGCCAGTGCGAAGTGCGGATAGGGCAACATAAATGTTTCGAGGTTGTGCCCGACATCTGTAAGGCCTAGGATTTCGAAGCTCAGCACAAGAGCTATTAAAAAGATACCAACGCCTAAAATGCAATGCTTACTGATGAGTGCGAAGGGTTTGTGTGGATATCATCGGCTGCTTACCGAAGAATATGTTGAACATAGACAGCTTAACAAATCCACTCGCTGGGTCAGAATATCGCCTGGACAGCAGATACATCAGAGGAAGGGCCGAAAAGGCAAAGCAAAGGAGTACGATGAAATTTCTTCCTACAGTGAATAAAAGAAAACGATGTCATGCATTACCCATGAATCCCTTCTCACCCAATTCCGCAAAAGTTGTGTAGGCCTCTTCCTCGAAACAACCCAAGAAAACAACAAGAACCAATGAGAGCATTGTGAAATACATAAAGTCCCAAGTGAAGTGCGTCAACCAGAACGTAAGCCCCTTGACACCGCTGACAAATTGCAAGAGTTTCGCCTTGCTCTGTCGTTCCTTGATGATGAACACACAAAACAGTGAGGTCACAATGCTCATGCTGAAGACAACGTTTGTTGCAAGTTGGGTGCCAAGCCCAACACCTGTGTCAGCCAAAATCATCTTGGTCTCTGTGTAGTACGGGAGTGGTTTGTTTACAACGACAATTTCTGCCGCATCTCCAATGAATGTCCTGCGAACGAAAAGGAATTCTCTAAACAGTACGCCCAATTTTTGAAGTCGTACTTTGCAATTGCATTGTGAAGAATGTTCAGTGTGAGCGGAGCTGAATGCAACGGTTTGTTGTTCAACCAGACCATAAACTCTTCATCCCTTATTGTGGCTCCAGCTACAAATCTGAAATCGATTCGACATTGAAATTGCACGGGGTGGCTCAGGATGAAGTCCTCAAATGGTAGGCCACGTGTGTGAATGAGATTGTATTTGTATCCGGCATTTTTTACGAATAGTTGATAGTTTTGTATGATTTCTCTTGTCACGGCGGAAGTTGATGTGTGGGGCGATTCTAAGACCACGGTTGCTTTCTTATATTGCTGTAGTCCAATGACTAGCGGTCGCTGCTTCGGAAAAATGTCCGCCGACTTGACAAGTACTGATAAAGCGACAAATGTGATCACCATGATGAGATTCACAGCCAGCAGGGCACTATTCCGTCGTGTACTGAGGTATTTCTTCAGAAACATCGACTGAATTTGACTGAATGTCAAACTGATTCCTTTCAGTCGATTAGGGACGGATATGTTAAGATTCTCTGCGAAAGTCAATGGAGAGCTATGTCAGAAAATTGTGATCGAAGCCTCAAACCTGTTTCAGTGTTTCGCCTTGTTGTATCTGTTGCAAACGTCTCAGCGCCCATCTTCAGGAAAACCTCCTCCAGAGAAGTGTTTGACAGTCCAAATCCGGAAATGTGCAATGTGCTGGACACGTTTTCCAGTTCATTAAGCATTTTCGAAAAGATGGGTGAATATTTTTCCTCCAGGGTGTACGAAATTTCCGTGTCCGTTTCATCAGCGTGTTCTAAGTTTGGAATGAAGCCTCGTAGAAAGGTTGTTACTTGACTTCTGTCACATTGCTTATCCTTAACGCACACCTTATTACAGAAAAAGAAAGAGAAATAGTCCTTGGATCCTTGTGACTTTAGGAACAGATCAGGGGATAGTTCAAAATTGTCAAATAAAGGCAAACTTTCTGTTCAAATTCAAGGCCAACAAAAAAACCTACCAACGTGTAACCTGTTCCAATTTTTTTCTTCAGAAAAAACGACGTTCCATAGCACTTTAGTTGACCGCCAGCCATAATTGCAATGCGATCGGCCAAGACGTCTGCCTCGTCCATGAAGTGCGTGGTCATCAGAATTATTCGTCCCTCCTTCTCCTGCTGCAGAATGCTCCATAGCTGTCGTCTGGCTGTTGGGTCCATACCGGAGCTTGGCTCATCGCACAACACAACCAAAGGACTACCGCAAAGAGCACAGGAAACCGACAGCTTTCTCTGCATTCCACCGGAGAGATTCGCCGACAGTGTGTTTGCTTTCTTTTTCAAATCGATTTTGTTAAGGTACATCTGCACTTCATCTTCCAATGCCGCACCCCTTAACCCCCTGAGGTATGCAAAGAACTTTAAGTGATCCCTTACCGTTAGGTCATCAAAGAGTACATTATGCTGTGGACAGATGCTCAAAAATTCCCGCGCGCTCTCGGTTTCCGTTCGAATATCATGCCCCATGATGTACGCCGTGCCAGACGTGGGCTGTGTCATCCCGATTAGCATGGAAATCGTCGTTGTCTTGCCAGCACCGTTGTGTCCAAGCAGGACCGTTATTTCATTCATATACAAGCAAAATGATATGTTCTTGACGACGCTTCGCTTACCGAATGACTTCGACAAGTTTCTAACTACAACGCCGGTTTTTTTATCCTCAGGCTCTCGCTCAAAATACTCTCCGTTCTCCCTTTCCTCGTTGGGACTGATATCGCCGGGGTCACTCGTCACCCGTTGTCGACACCAGAAGCTCTTCTGAAAGGGAAAGTTCCACGGCTTTGGTATCCCAAAACTGCCAGGACGTACTTGCTCGATGTACAGACAGATGAGCATGTGAATGACTGCCGTGCCCAGCATTATGCAGATAATGTAAATCAATTTCAGTGGATCCGCACTTGACTCTTCGTTTAGGTTTTCCCAGCTCAATCCCTCCCCGGTCATTTCCCACTCGACGATGACTCGCATTCCCAGGCCCATGCCTGTGTTGGCAATGAGACACCACAGTAACTTCGACGACACTGGGACGTTATCGTAGTTGATGCTGATGTATGTGAAAGGAATGAAGGACAGTAACCAATAGAGGTATGTGACTGCAGCTGCTGTGCTGGCCTTGTTGAAGAGCGTCGCCATCATGAAACAGAAGGTTATCGATGTTATTACGTAAACCAAGAGGAAGAAGACAAACGCCGAAAAGGAGCTGTAGGTTATGACAGCCACATTGTTTCTCCACTTCGTCTGAAAGAGAAAACAATATTTAAAACTGCCGGTTCCTTTATGTGGTCCAATGCACCGTCAGGAGGAGTCCAATCAGAAGCGTTGACAAAAACAGAGTGCTAAAGCTCTTCACAAACCAAGCCGACCAGTGAAGCCAGTTGGAGAGGCCCATAACCTTAAGGACTTCTTTAATTTGTTTCTCCTTTTCCAACGCCACATACTGAACGGAAATTATACAATTGAACAGCCAATTCAGTTTCAAAAAATTCAACATTACCTTAACGGTGTAAGTTGCCGGTTGGATGTAGCACAACAAAATCACCAACGCAATAATTGGTGAGAGTCCTTTTAGCAAGAGATCCTCCATAAAGGGCGGATATGGGAAGCGTTTAATTCTGATCGCAGGAATGTTTACAGAACGATTGGCGGCCAATTTAATGTACGCCAAGGACACTTGATTCTGAATTGTAAGAAATCCTTCCCTCAAGTACCCCGCAGGAATTCCACCGTCCTCATCCAGTCTATTCCTGGGACCGAACGGATCGAGGGGAAAGAATTGAAAGTTGGTGTTCCAGATCTGTATCATTTTGTTAGCAGTCCGGAGTTCACTGGGAAAGCGAATGGAAAATTCCAGCTTTTGGGGATATGACTTGGAATTCATGTTCGAGTCACCGAAATCGACTCCTGCTAATAAGAGTTTCTCCTTAATCATGACCTCCATAGAACTGGATCTCTCACATGGTTGCAAAGGCTTAAGGGATTGTATTTGGGATGCGGCTTCTCTCATAATATTTGCGCAAAATTTACAGCTCGACGGAGAGTAAGCCAAATGATAATTAACGTGGCCAGCATAGTTTTCTCTGAGAAAAAAAAACATAAAAACCGGGTTATTCATCGTGAGGTTTGACTATTAATAGGCTTTCTGTGACAAATAACGAATGACTTCTATTAAACTAGCTTTGTCTGTTTTGCTGAGTAACATGTGGCAAGTCATCGAAGAGAGTCTCACATCACAAGAGCGTTTCAAAACTGTGCAGCTGATTACGAAAAGTTGTGTTTTTCGTGCGATTCGACGAACAAGCGGTGCGCATAATTGAACGATTTCCAACACCATTCGCAAATATAAGTCCCAGTTTACATTGGTGGATGACACTCTGCCGGTAAGATCATTTCAAGCAATTAGTGAAGGAAGGGTCGTTGGTTCAATTCGCATTGAGTTTTGATGACCTCGGGCATTGCATCTCCTATGTCACAAGTCTCATGCAGGGTCTCCAACGATTCAGCTGCGTCGCTTATATAAAGTCGACTTCCTCTGCGTCCAGGACTGGCTCTGGGCAGAAACTGAACTGAGTGCAGAAAACTTGTCGGCATAAAAACGAGACACTTTTCCTTCGCTAAGCACCTAAGTCTACTTGGGCTTAGCGAAAACACTCTCTGCGACGCCTGTGGTGAAGGTGAAGACACCTCAGAGCACTTTCTCTGTCAATGTTCCGCCTTTGCTCTATCCAGTGGCGGTTGTTTGGCGTCGATGTGGGGGGAGCTAAAAAATTAAGCTCTTTATCACAGAAGCGCCTGCTGGTCTTTCTTCGGAAAACCAGAATACTACAGTAAATGAAGGTTACTGCCTGGTAGTACAATGGACTAGTTTTTGAGTCTGAGCGCTCCAGTGTAATGTATACTAACCTCCAAAAAAAAAAAAAAAATAGTGAAGAGACAAGAGCAGTTGTAGGTCGGACCCTGACGAATCGAATTGTCGTCGTTCTGAGCAGCTTGGCCAGGCTAACAGATCTTGCCTCTTGAAATTTAAGCACAGGGTTGTATGGTGCGTTTTGGTTTAGACAAGACAACGCAAAGGGCCATACAGCTCGTGAAATCATGAATCTGTTGAAAATTCATTTTGGTGCGCACGTCTTGCTACGGTTAATTAGACGCCTAGATCGTGCGATATCACATTTTGAAGCTATTGTCTCTGGTGATATGGAAAGTTGTAGATCTTAAGGAAGAAGCCAGCTGCGATAGACGCTTTGGAAGGCAACTTTACTCGTTATTCTCGAAAGAGCAGTCGGTATTTTGAAACAAGTCATCCAAAATTGAAACTTCCGAATGTACCACACTAGACGCCATTGTGGCCAGCACTTAGATGACAAGATATTCAGAAAGTAAATGCCATGAAGTGCTCTTTTTTTCACCGATAGTAACAATTTAAGTTTACTTTTAACTTTATTTGTCTTATATTAAATTATAAATCAAACCTCATGATGTATCACACATGTCTCGAATGAAGCCGCATTTGTTATAGTGCAGACGAGATGAATAGGCATTACCGCAGGCAACCCTGAATGCAACTAATTACGAAATATAAAAAAGGAAGAAACGGCTCGTTCAATAATTCAGTGGTAATCCTGATTGCTAACATCATAAAGGACAGATGGCCCCATATTTGCACCCCACAAATCAATACATGAATTAGCAGTATTTAGGGGAACTGCACGATGGAACTCTGCTCCATCAAAAACAACTATTTTTCGGTTTAATGCTGACTTTAAACGTGGTCGTACAGAGACCAACTATTCTGAACGCTCTAGAAGGTCAATTGAGGTGATTAAACCCGAAAACATCAAAAAAGTACACTAAATGGATGCTTTAGCCGCCAGCGGAGTGGAAAGAAGCCGGTGAACAACGCCCAAGGCCTTCAAAACTACAATGGCAAGGTTATGGCATCCGTATTTTGGGGTGCGCATCTTGAGAAGACATCTTGAGAAAGGCAAAAGGATCAACAGCGACTACTTATGGTGGGGTATTTGAAGGAAGAAAAAAAAAAACGATAGGAAGATGAAGGAAATTCTCTTCCACCAAGACAACGTTGCAAGACGTTACCACCGCGTCACGGCTACTATGTCACAAGTCGCATCGTGTCACAAGTCGTTGGCTACCATGGGTGGAATTGGACTCCGGACAGACCGTATTCTCCAGATTTGGCCCGCAGCCACTTTCTTCCTTTTTTAGACCACAAACAGATGCTCACCGGGAAAAAATATGTCTCGAATGAGGAGGTGATCGCCGAAACTGAAGCCTATTTTGAGGTCAAGTTTAGATCGTTCTATAAAAAAGGTCTCGAAATGTTAGAGCGGCGTTCAAATGATTGTATCACTCTTGAAGGAAACTATGTTAAATGTTGGTTACTCCCGGGACTTATCGAGTGATGTGTATGCTGGGCAGTTCACTCCACCGGAACTTGGCGAACGGAAAATGTCGGGTGACAATGTCAAACATGTGGGTACAAAGCAACAATATAACTTGTCCCGTTCAGCTGATGAGTATAGAAAACAATTAAACATACCGAAGGAGATCAAAGTTGTTCATTTCAAATGACTTTGTGAATCTCAGTTCATCAATTGATGTGCTCTTCACGTATATTCGTACGAATACCAAGAGTAACGAGAAGACCACTGGTGCACAGATTTCAAATAAAAACTGCAACTTATGATTCCACAGTATAACCCAATTTTTCCAAAGCAACAGATAGAATTTTTCGTAATTCCTAGATGAAGGCATTTTCTTGTTTTCTGAAAAGGAGTTCTTGTTATGCTAGATGGTGACTTCATTCCAAAATGTCTTACCTTGTCAAGCTGATAAAGGATTGCAACAAATTTGTGGAAATGATAGTCTTTTTTGACAACATTCAAATATGTTTCGAGACTTAAGTTCAAAGCATGCTGAGATGAAATTGTCATATTTATGAAAAATATACACAATAAACGTAAAGAAAAGCAAGTGCCTAATGTTTTCGAGTGGTCACGCTTGTAAATGTAAAAAGCAGGGTTAGGGCAAAGTTGGCAACATTTTCGTGCATATAGAATTGCAATAGAATAGAATAGAAAAAATAGGTTGAACTCTGTATATATAATGGGACGATTACTTTTTCTTCTTCTTCTTCTTCTTGTTGCGCTACAGACCGGGATTGATCTGGGCGTCAACCAACATACCTCTCCAGCTAGCACGATCTTTCGCCAGTTGCGCACTCCAAGTTGATTGAGGTTCTTTTCCACTTGTGCACCACCTTAGCCTAGGCCGTCCTCTGTTGCGTTGTCCCAATGGCTCAGATTCGAAGATTTCTCGGTGATGTCCAGCGATTGGCAAGAATGATTTTACGTTTGATTTCGGTACTGGTGTTGTTGTCCCTATTTACCGCGGAGCCGAGGTAGACGAAGTCCTTGACTACCTCGAAGTTTCTGCTGCCTAGTGTGACGCTCTGTCCGCGACGCCGATGTTGTGTGTTCTTGACAGCATGTACTTCGTTTTGCCCTCATTAACCAATCACGTCGGCGTAAGCTAGCAATTGAACTAACTTTTGGAAAATCGTGTCTCTGGTATTGACTTACTTTTTACGCACGATCTTCTCAAGAATGATGTTAAAGGAGTCACATGACAGTGCGTCGCCTTGTCTAAAACCATTTTTAAAATTGAAGGTCCCGATGAGTTCGTTCCTGACCTTAACGGAGCAGCGAGAGTCCTCCATCGTCGTCCTACACAATCTGACGAGTTTGGTAGGTATGCCAAAACTAGACATGGTACTGTGTCTATGCACACTGTCATATGCGGCTTTAAAATCGACGAATAAGTGGTAAGTGTCGATTTGCACTTCGTGGGTCTTCCAGGATCTGCCCTAGTTTGAAGATTTGGTCGATGATGCACTTCCCTGGCCTGAAACCACACTGATAAGAACCTATCAGATTGTTGACACAATGCGGCAGAGAGGATCTTGTACGCGATGTTAAGAACTTCAGTCTCGATATTGCTATCTTGACCTCGTCTAAGTCTGGGGGGAAGAAATTCTGGTCTATTGTCACCCAAATTGAGAGGAACATTCTGCCTAACAGCGGGATTTGGGCCGTCATCGCCTTTTAAGAGTCTGCAGAAAATGGCCAGAAACACTCTTCCAGGTAAACTAAGAAGAGTGTTTCTGGGCATTTTGTTCAATAATGGTTATTAACAAACAGGATTCAAGTTTAGAAGTGGTCTCCCCAATCTCCAGACTTGAGTAAAATGGAAAACTTATTTTGCCTTCTTAAAGCGTAAACGCTTCAAAAACTCGTGACAAACCTGTTACCGAATGGTAATCGATACCAATAATCATGTTCACTGATTAAATTAAGTCAAGGATAAAGTTAATCCAAACTCTGTCCAAATTTATTTAAATATCACTTTCAAGACGCCATTGAAGGGATAAGGACGAAGACTCCGTTTTGAAAGATGCCAAGGATTCGATTCCCGCTGAGAACAAAAATGCCGAATTTTCCGCAAATGTAGACAAGCTGCAGGGAGCCGCCCTGGACCAGGAGCTTATCGAATTCCGAAAAGGAATAGAATTCGTTCAGATGTCAGTGAATTTATCGTCGACGGCATGGTGGCCCGAACGCATACTGCACCGAAATTTTCATAGAACTGAAACAACTAGTTAACTGGTATCATAAAGCCGAACTGTCCCTATGCGTTACGTTCCGATGGAACTTGTGCCGAAGAATGGAGCATGACCATCAACCGTGTCCAAATCAGAAACAAAATTTGGTGAGGAAAACTACAACTGATGGAAAACAAGTTGCTGCCGTTGCCGTTGCCGCTGACTCTAATGACTACACAGACTCTCAGATGAACGCGTTGCGATTGGAGATGTATGTAATGAGAGCCGGGATTTTTAATTGTAGTGGCCCAATTGTCAGGTCGGCCGAGTTGTTTATTTGATTTGTTTTGAATTTGCATTAAAAAAAAGCCTGCATAGACATTAGCTCTATCTTCCTCCTTTATACGTTTTAGTGTGTGTGTCTGCTTTTTGTCAATTTTTATGCTTTTGTTTATACTTTTGCAAGGATTATTTTTAAGGGAAACTTGTAATTTCAAGTAAACAGTGAAAGTTCCTGTGAATCCTGTTGTAACAGCTTAATATCCTCGCGCTTCTGTCGTTTATGGGCTGCTTGACTCCAATCATGTGCCTTGTCCTAATGAATTTGCATGAGTTACAAAATTAATGTGACAGCCGTTTTAAAAGCATCCACAGACTATCAATATCAACTGACCGTGAAACTCAGCATCACCACTTCTCGAAAACGTAGACATTTAGTCATTAGTCCGCAATGTAACCAATGTCACTCACAGCCATCGGACCGCATTTCCAAACGTCTTTGGCCTTTCATTTATTACACAAGGGAGAATGAGCTTTTCCAACGCAAATTCATTTCACAGTTTACCTCACAAACAGAAGGAAATGAACATCAATTCATGTAAAATTCTGTTCCCCGTTTGCGAGACGGAGTGCATTCTGATTTATTGCAATTCTTTGTCCAACATTAAATTCTACACTCAATGTGACGCCTTCCGTAGGCACTTATATTCGGAATCTTGCGCATCGTTGCTGTGGAGAAAATGAAAATGCATCCAATTGGGTGGAAACCCCTCTCGCACTGACCTTCCTCTTGTAAAGTGGTAACTGTTGTTTGATGCATGGGATTTTTAACATGCCACCACGAACGTCAACTTTGCTCCACATTTCCGAGCAGTTTAGACAGCCTGTCGTTATGTGTGGTGGGTTGTTGGTACATGCTTTGTTGGCACGCTCCGTAGCCCAGCTACCCTGTGCCAGCTTTTCAAATGAGTGTTCTTTTCTTTCCAAAAACTTGCACACAAACACTCCTCTGCACTGGGCTGTCCATTCAATTTGGCCTTGCGTTACGTCGACACTGTGCCTTGTAGAAAAAACTTCCCTTTGGAGTTGTCTCCAATAGGGACGAACGAGATCGATTTGGATATGATTTTGAGAAGTTTTGGAAAATAATTTGGCAAAGTACCCTTTTAAGCGGCAATCGGATGTGTTTCTACAAGTTTGGCGTTCCCTCTTAGCGTGCGGCGAATTACCTTGAAGGAGTCCGCATTTAATTGTCACACAATTGCAGATTCATTTCAGTTGAAATGCGCTGTCGAGATTTTTGAGACGCAGCACTCGTTGCGATGCAGATGTCCTGATAAGGATGCTTCGCCGTGACACACGGGGAAATGAAAGGTTCAATTACCGCTAGATAAACTTACCACACAGTTGCTCATAGTCGCTTTCAGACTTCAGACAGTCATACAGTGGATTCTGTCTGATGGGGTGGGTGGGAGATGAAGATGCTCAAGTGCCCTCTTCGGTAGGGAGTGTTAGATGTGAATTCATGCTTGTCTCATTGGAGTTTAATTTGGCGGATTATCTGACATAATCTGGGTCGGAGTGTGTGGCGATGGTGAATTATTTGTTCTAGTGGTTTAGGGGGTTATTTTTATAATTTGAAGGTTTCTGGGTTAATGACATTGACAAGTTAAGCGATTCAAAGCGCATATTACGAAATAGAAGCTGTAACGTTGGACAGCCATAAATTTAGCAAATTTCAAGTGATTCATAGTAAGGTTCGTTTTTCAATAGGCATTTATGACAGATCACGCGTGACTTCTTTCAAGCTGCTTCGTCATTGTTGCTCAGTTTCGTTTGGCAAGCCATCGTGGAAAGACTTACACCACAACCGCGTCTGCAAGTTGTTCAGTAGTATTACAAAAATCAGCATTCTGTGAGAAATATTTTTCGAGGAATTTTCGGCGCACTCAATCAACTTACTGAGGCCATTAATGCCAAAACCATTCGCAAATTTGAGTTTCAATTTACTGTAGTGGATGAACCTCAACCAGTTAGATCATATCCAGCATGAAGAAACTATTGCACATGATACGAGAAGTCAGTGACGAATCAATTCGTCGTCGTTCTTAGTAGCTTGGCAAAGTTAGCGATCTATGCGCTTTTGGAATTTTAAGCACATAATATCTCGGTTACCTTCGGTTTCAACAAGACAACATACAGGATTTTGAAGCAATAGACTGGTTGAAAAAACATTTAACGAGAACGGTAATATCAGACCTTTCAACTATCCTCTCTGGGGATATGTAAAGTCTTCAGGAGAAAGGCGATTGAGGCTTTGGCTTCTCTTTGAAGCTAATTCCTCACAAGATTACATTAATTGTTCTGGAATTTTAATTAATTCGTCACAAAATTAGCCTAAACCTCTTCCGACTAACCGTAGCTCTTCGTTGTTCAATAGGTCCTCAGTGGCCTTTAAAAAAGACAGTGTATGATTTATTTTGCTCGTTTCCATCAAAGCATTAAACTTTTCGGGCTGTGTTAGTAGATTTTTGGTCTGCCTTATGTTGTGAGTTCAATTCAGGCTTCAGTTCGGCTCATTTTTTGTAAAGAGTGATTCATCGTGAGGTTTTGTTTATAATGTAAAACAAAACTAACAAATTTAAAAGTGAACTTCAAATTTCTATTATTGGTTAAAAGAACTTTTCTTCGCATTTACTAATTGAATGTTGACAGCGACTACGTCTGCGGTGGTACATTCGAAAGATCCAATATTTAGGCAACTCGTTAAAGCAAGGCGACTGGAATTTTGCGGCGACTAAAGGGTACATTATAAAAGCTTAAAAGTTGAGAATCAATACAAAGTGGCCCAAGTACAAGTTTCAATTAAAAAATGGATTTAATTAATGAACAGTTTTTTTACATAATTATTGAGAACAACAATTCTATAAAAGTATAAAATACAAAGTGGTTTAAGCGGCCTAATCCTCGCAGTAGCACAATCTGTCACCTCAACCTTTTTGTTGGTTTTGGTCTGTTGCTCATGGACTCCTTGGATAGCATTGGCTTTGTGTTAAAATCGCTTGTTAGCATATCATTGGTTAAAAAGAAATTCAAAAAGGTTTAGTGGCAGCTCAGACGTGACCAGACTCAGACATCGCCAACAAGAACCCCTCTGCAAAAAATCGATTGGGACATAGGCTGTGTGACATATCACACCGTTCTGCATGAACCAGAGATCGTCCGTGTCGTTCGGAGTTGGAAAAAAATAAACTGTAGGTCCTTTCTACTCGTCAGAGAACAATAGCATACATTACACAAATAGTTGCTAAAGAATCTAGGCCCTGGTGGGCTGTAGTGCCACTCAATCATCAATCAACATGGGTCTGCACAGCCCTCTTTTCAATTATGCCACCACTTCACAATCCTTACCAAACTGTTATCCTCCGTTGATGCTTTAGATTCTCAACAATAGGAGCGGATTTTCGTACCCTCAAAAGAAGCAATTTCGTTTTGTTAACATAGCCGCGGAGATAAACATGTGCATTATCAGAAATGATGATATTTCGCCTTAAATCGTTGTCTAGTTCAAACTGTGAAGCGATAACGAAGGGAATGGTCGTGCGCCTTCAACTGCTTAATCAACTGAATCGTGTTAGTGAATAAGCCGACATCTGTGTGCAGAATTCTCCTCAGGCTAGTGAATCAAACATACAGCTTTTGAAATCCATGGCGAATCGATGTTAATAAAATGTAATCGTACACTCTCGACCACAGCAGTCACATTCTCTGCGCACCGTACGACGGAAGAAACTGTGAATGTTAGCCACTAGCACACCAGTCTCGTGAATTTTTACACAAACGGTGGTCGCTTCTTCTTCTTCTTCTATTTGTGGCGCTACAGTCTGGGGTGGACCTGGGCCCCAACCAACATGCCTCTCCAGCCAGCACGGTCTTTTGTCAGCTGCCGCCAGTTGCGCACTCCAAGTTGGTTGAGGTCCTTCTCCACTTGTGTGCGCCACCTTATCCTGGGCCATCCTCTGTTGTGTTGTCCCAATGGCTCAGATTCGAAGATTTTTCGGGCCGGAGCAATGCTTTCCATACGCTCATACATGGCCTAGCCATCTTAAACGTTGTATCCGAAGACACTTGACTAGGCGCCGTATAGAGTTCGTCATTAAATCTTCTCCTCCAGATGCCACCAAACGCAAAAAATCGTACGCAGAACTTTTCTTTGTCGCAAAACCCTTTGCAGTGCCTGAATATCGTCTTAAATAAGAAAAAGAAAACAATTTATGGCCAACCCTGCAAACAATTTTATGCGTAACTAATGAATAATTTGACACATCCGCTTGTATTTCACGGCTTTTTAGGGCCGTGAGGTAAGGTTCCTGAATGTTACCACGCAGTCGAAAGAATAAAAAAAAATTCCAAAACTCAGCATTCAAAATTGCCAATTTCACTTGAATTCTTTGCCACACTGGTCACCTTAAGTTCACCGAATGAATTCCCTCAAAATGAATTATCGGATGAGAACCCTCTCAGACATAAAGCTTTCGCTCTCTGCACTGTAAAGAAAAAGCCCTGCGTAATTCTCACCACAGCAAAAGCCCACACTTTCACCACAACAGCATACGGGCCCAGTCATTGGCCAAGAGGGTGGCAAACTGTGGTGGAAAAGCAACACCAAGAGCAGACTGCAACAATGGACAATTGAATCAAATTTAGCCCCATCGCATGGCCTATTAAACGTCGCCAGAGAACGGCCTGAAGAGAGCAACTCCAACCAATCTAAGAGAACCACAGTCAGCCGAACGGAATCAAAGCAAAGTAAAGGCAAAAGCAAACTCGTTCCGAATTATGCCATGAATAAAGTTTGCACACACCGAAGCCACGTAGACGACACAGACTGCGTGTGTATTGTGTACAGTGAACTTGAATATTTGCACGAAACGTGTACGGCCGAGCATGAGCATCACATCGGCTTCAGTTTGTTTCGGGCAATAGAGCAGAACAGAGTGGGGTTTGTTCAGAAATTGTGTTGCATTGTGTTGTGTGAGAGACGAAAGTTCGTTCGTTGTTGTTGACGAAAACAAAAACGACGCAGACGACGACCGTTTTTCTAATCTAAGCTACATTTAGTTGATACAGTGTCTCGAGCATCGAGACGAGAGATATTTTAGTTGCGAAATCGCTTGGAAATTTAATTTGCTCGTTAGTTCGTTGTGCGATCTCGTTACGGCGTGAAGGTCGGTTTGTGAAAACAGAAGTGCTCGATCACGGTATTCTTACCGTTAAATGTGTTTGAATTTCAAGTGAGAACTAGGATACACAGCAAGGAATAAGTGACGTCCGACTTAAAGGATTATTCATCGCAGAAAGGAGGAGATTCATAGGTCAGTACCTAGCGATAACGAGGACAATAAATTTTGTTTCCCTTTTTTTTTGCTCCGTTTTGTTGGGTATGTCCGCTTCGCCCAGCCCGTGACTGGCATTGTTTTGGCCATTTTTGGTGGTACTCGCTTGTCATGTGGTCGGAGTGGAATCAAGGATAACGACTGAGAAGTCATTCAAACCAAGTTGGGGGGATTACCCCCACTGTCAATTCGTGCCAGTGTTTTGGTGTTCTCGAGATGGTCTTATTGCGGTTAGCATCACATCCTGCATGCTCCACTAGCCCTGTCCTTGAAACAGATACGCCAGCCGAACTTTTATCCTTGTCGTGGCTTGCAGTGTTTTTTTGGCTTCCTACTTCCTCTTGGCGAAACCATTATTTCGAGAGATCCCCGGAGTGCAATTCACCATTAGTTCCATAACAACTACGAGTTGTTACAACAACGAACGGCAATAGCAGTGGTGGCGGCAGCGGCGATGGTACCAACATCAGTTGTGGGACTTGTATTGTTGTCCGGTTATTTAGGGGAGACAGTTTTGGGACATCACTACAGGAGCTGTCGAGGCGAGGAGGGGATTTCTTTTGGAAGCTGCTGTTTTTCTGTGTCGCATCCTAATTCCCCACGTCGCAGAATAGGCGCCAGTTTGAGTCGCGGTTAGAAAATGTGATTCGTCGTGTTTTTCAGGCATATTTCCGAATTTGCTCTGATTGTGTTGATTATGGCACACCGTATTTATTGACGTTCGTTTCGTCGCTGACCTTAGGGTTATCATCGGCTTCCCTCTTCCACCATCTTCCGAGATGATTAGCTCGGAGATTGGTGTAAATTGACAAATTGAATGCCATTTGTAGGTTATTTACTGAAGCCAAACGTCGCGACGTATTTGCAGTCAGTGCGTTTCGATGTGTGTTTTTCTTTGGAGCTACAAACTGGTTTCTTAGTGAGCGGCGACAACGTCGCCGTGAGATGGGTAGCTCATTCCCTCTATACGTTGTCAGCGGCATGATCTCATCGGCGGTTTTCTTTGTGATGACGTTCTCTTCGGTCTCTGCGAATTTCTACTGAATTTCGTGACAATTAGCAAGCATACCTATTCGATTTCAGTATTTGTTTTGAAACAATTATCTGCGTGGTTCTGTTTGCGATGACTGTGCATTCATAATGCTCATGCTGATGCGCTGAACACTGCTTTGTGTGTGGCATTGGAATGGGTAATTGTTCGACGGGTGGTTTTTGGTGACAAAGAATAGGAGCTAATGATAAGCTTAGGAGATCAAATTACAGCCTGAGTCATACAGTTTGTAGAAAACGCTTATGTTCGTGGTGAATGATCTGTCACCTCAATTTGGGCTTGAGGTAGGGTATCATGTGTCAGATTATTCACCAGGTCCAATTTCAAAGTTGTAGAAGCAAGGCCCTGGTCCCTTGTGGGCTGTAGTGCCACTCAAATTATTATTAATTTCAAATATTGTCTTGTAGATCTAAGACAGCATTTCGTTTACTTTGACAAAACTAATTCGATTTTGACGTTCGAAACTGCCCTCCGTACCAGACACAAAGGGATGTTGCCGACAACCAGAGGGGCAACGATTTTAAATTTTTTTGGGAAGGATATAAACTCAAGCTACGAATGACTCTATTTCTTGCATTATACTGCCAAAATTCAATGAGACATTAAATGCATGTTTCGTTCAGAAATGTTTAAGAAGCTCAGTAACACAAGGCCAAATACACAAGGTGGTGGAATTATGATGAGTGTCCCAGCGGCCTATTGGTAGATTTTGTTGTTGTGACAGTTAACAGTTGAAGGCGTGTGGTATTAAATAATAATTCACCATCATTGGATATTTTGATGCAACTGATATCGGGGTAAAAATAATAATCAACGCAATGAGTAAGAGTTTGATTCCGTTTCTCATTATGTGACGTTCTTTTACTTCTGGCAAAATTTTGGCACCGCCGTTAACATTCAACCAGTAACAACTAATGACATGAGCTACATATGTGAATGCTGCGCCGTGGCGTTGTGAATAAGGACGTCTCCTTACACGATTCTTGGACTGAAAACGTCTCAATTTTTCACGGCATTTGATTTGAGCTGGCAACATTTATAGAGTGACAGTTGGCTATGTAGAAAAATACTTCTAAAATTTCGCCGTTTTGAATTAACATTAAACTCCAAGTCCACTCCACTCGAGAGAGAACAGTAGCATGCACAATACGATTTGGCACTGGCTGGAGGAAAATAGGACTTGATCCCTTTCAGCGTGTAGTGTGGCCCGACATGAGCCATGGCAATACGTTTTCTAATTTTTTCCGTTGCATGCACAATACGATTAGGTCCTGAACAAGATAGGGCTTCATCCCTTTTAGTGTGCGTCGCTGTCCGACACGAGCCATTCAGTAAGCGATATGTTACAATACTGGAAGCTAGACGATTTCCATTTGTTTCCGTTAAAATTTCTTGTTGAAATTGTGGCTGTATAGGCAGCTTTGATTGGCATCGAAGATAACACAAACTTAGCCCGGATGGAGCTCTGCTGTACTCAATTTCTGTGATGCCAAATCACATTTTTATAAATGTTAAGGAAAAAAAATTACTCCGTGAAAATATTCATATATATAGGAGCACAACATATAAATATTTGTTTTAAAATTTTTGCTAATTAAATGCAACTTCAATTGGTAAGGAAATCTGTATTCCAGGATGTTTTCCAGTGCTTTTATGATACTTTACCAAGTTTTGATTTTGACAAAATTTTGACAAATGCGTTGAAATGACTTGTAAATTATTATTATCATACGGTAGGCCTTGCACCTTTAGTTCTATTTCTTCTACAGCCTTGTAATAAAAGCAACCCTCTTAAATATTCAAGAGAGGTATTAAAGTTCTAGGTCCCAGTTGTATCTAGTTAGAGAAAATCTCTTCCAGCGTACTCTCTCTTAAACTAGTTTCTTCTTAGAATCTGAGGATAGAAGATGACATTTCTATAACTAAAGTTGAAATCAGATCACGTAATAAGTCACTGCGGTTTTTCATCACATTTTTGAAACAAAAAATGTTTTTATTCAAAATCATTTTCAGTCAAGTACATATAACCTATAATCAACTATGATCTTCTGCCATTATTCGGAAAGCTTTATAAATTTATCTCTGTAGAACTTCTCGAGAACGTCTGTTAATCCATCTATTGTAGGACTTGTGTGGTTTTTCAGCGAGGAATTCGGACAAATGATTTTGACGGGCTCTTCGGTTCGGAACCATCAGGAGAGTTTTGATGAGAAAGCCCTTAGTCTTTTCGAGACAAAAAAATTGCGTGCGATTTTTAGTCCTGTGTGCGTTGATGGCATCTGGAGAAGAAGATTCAACGACGAACGCTATGGGCTGTGCAGCGACTTGCGCCTAGTCAAGCGTCTTCGGATACAACACTTAAGATGGCTAGGCCATGTAGAGCGTATCGACACCACTGCTCCGGCCTGAAAATTCTTTGAATCTGTGACATTGCTACAACGCAACCCAAGTGTAGAAGGACCTCAATAAACTTAGTGTGCGCAACTGGCGGCAGCTCGCGAAAGATCGTGCTGGCTGGAGAGGCATGTTGGTTGAGGCCCAGGTCCACACCGGACTGTAGCGCCACTAGAAAAAGAAGAAGAGGAGAGTTTTGCAGGGACCTACACAAATTGTAAACAATGGACGAACGAATACTTCCCAACCAAGTATATCCGTTCGGGTGCATAAAAGCTGAGTATGGCCCAAAATGGCATGATGGAAGACAACACTCCTTCTATTGGCCAATCGCTCGCCTTCTTGATTGCTTCCTTCAAGTTGTGCACAGTAGGGCATCAAATTTACCGTTTCGCTACGTTTGAGGAGTTCATGATAGACAAATCCCTCCTAACCCCACCACACACTCTTCATAATCTTATTCGCTGTTAATGCAGGCTTTGGATTTCTTCATGGTCGGTCATTACCCTTTGAAGGATGATATTTTCGTATTTAAAGCATTGCTTACCGCCCGTAATACGTTGCTTCAAAAATGATTCGATTTCGTTAAAGTTTAACAAAATCATGCTAGTGCCTCGTAGGATCCGAGTACCTGTTCTGGGACGTCATTTGATTCACTATATAATCCACAGAGTCCATTTTGTTCAGCTCTAGCTGCCTTTCAAGCCTCCAATGCACTCTTGGATGTGTCCTGTGAGCATACGAAGGCGATTTAGCACGTCTTCTTAAAAACGTCAACTGTTTTTCGCTTTCTGGCCAGTGTCGTGCATAAAGTTCCATTCCAGACTGACTCCTTCTACATCTCTGAATTCTTCTCTGAATGCCTGGTTTTCTCCAGCCCCCGAATGTCATTTCCGATCTGTTTTAGATTGCAAGTCTCACCATCTGCTATAAAATTTGTGAACTCTGTTCAAAACGACTCTTAAACGACTTGCCCCACCATCGTTCCGCCTGACACAACATCAGCGCCAATCCCTGAATGCCGCCAGAATCACCCCCAAGGGTTTGATTTCCCACACATAATACTTCCCCCAACGCGACGATTGACTTTATGACAAAAGCCCTATGCTTAGGCAATTATCCGACTCAAGCGCTAATCCTTTTCCCCCACTCCACTGTCGAGTCAATTAATTTACAACGTGCTTCAACATCTGTAGGATCACTGTCAGTCCCTGGATTACGACACGAATGCCAACACCTTTCCGGATGAGACACCTTAATTACTATGCATCGTGATAAATGAATTAGCCCTCTCGTGCTTGTAACTATTAATTTAGACACTCCGAAGTGTGTATGGACGCGGGATTATGGCCGCGCAGTCGGCCCTAATGCCGTCGTTCACATATTTCAAATGATTTCCCGAATTCTCAAAAACAAACGCGTTTCCGACCCTGGCCGCGCGGCCTTTTCAAATAATAGGTCCGCATAAATCTCCAGACATAATTTCCCCCCAGGCGAGCGCGGCGACGCTATTTAATAAAAATATCTTCAATTCTGCCGGTTCGTCGGTGGATATTTATTTGCCCGAACGTAAATACGTATCTGCGCGCATAAATCATCGAAGTTGTGTTTACATCTGCTTGGCGGAGCACTGGTCCGGTGCCGCATTGTACGCCCGGGAGGAGGTGGAAAATAGAATTAAATTAATTCCGGTTACTTGTGGTGCTATGAGGGGATGAGAGGGGGTGGGAGGGGAGGGAATTAAATCGATTTACTTCGGTGACATGTGCCGTCAAAAGGAGAGTCTTCATGGCTCGCCGTATGCTGGCCCTTTTTCCGCCTAATAAATTCCGAACACATCATCGTCGGGCTAATAAAACGCTTAGTTCAAGTGTTTCCTCGGATCCGGCAACATTTTGTATCTTATTCTTGGGGCGTATTCACGGCCTCTTCTGGCTGCTTAACGGTTGAGTGATTATTAGCTCGGTTTCCTGCCCCGGCCCCAGATTGAGAGATTCTCTCTTTCTCTGAATTGTGAATAAAGTCTCATTCGGGGTGCCGGGTGGGCGGAGGTGGATGGCTCATCGGTTGGCGGAGGTGGATGGCTCATTGGTTTGCGGCGGTGTGTGTGCGGGCAGGAGATTTTCATGGAAACGCCATCGGATCTCATTCAATTGCGACTTCTCGACTGCTGGGATGTCGTGTGTGATTCTGGGAGGGCACGTTGCGCTGTGTTTACGTGGAGACTGAGTGCTTGCTGATTGAGTAGGGGAAATTAGAGAATTATTTCGCACTGGCATCACACTGCTGGCAAGCAGAAGTTGTACACGATGTGCGAAGGGGTCTGGTTAGTGAATAGACACCACCTGATGTGTTGGGGTCCATTCAGATGCCCTGGGATGTGTAACTTTTATTCGAGAGCACGTTATTTGTGGCTGCAGTCGGCTGCGGAATGTGGTGATCAGTGAGTAAAGTCAGTTTCAATGAATGATGAATGCTGAGACGACAGTCGTACACAATGCGCGCACAACGTTCTAATTTAATTTAGGATGGGATGCGTCATGCGTTGCTGGGGGGCATATTGTGAGAAGGTTACAGGAATGGGGGGAGGGTTTTGGTGTCTTTTATTTGTTAATAAGGTTGCGTTGCGTTTTGATTAATAACTCCTTGGTGTCAAGGGTGAGAAGTCACTTTAAAGTAATAAGAAAAGGCCAATGTTGGGAGGAGGGTTTATAACTGCCGCTTGCTACAGCGGTTGCGGAATGTCTTTAATTGATCGGACTAAAGCTACACGAAGGGCACGAAGGGCTGAAAGTATAGAGAGAGATTCTGCTGCACATTGATCTTTAATTTCATTATTGTTATAAGGCGGAAACTATTCTTCTTCTATTTGACTCATCAATCATTTTCTTTATTTAGTTCCACCACTTGTTCCAGAACAATACATTGATGATTCGACTTGGAAATGAACTGATCTCAGGCTGGAAGTGCTTGCAAATGGCTCTGTACGTGCACAGTTTGGGATTCAAATCATGTTTCCAGGCGATCGCAGCAACACCTACATTCCATATGCGTAGTGTGCCTTAGTTAATGGAACGTTTAAGCATTTTCAGATACTTCGCGGACTCCTTTCTTAGACACGATTCAGGAACTGTTACCATTTCAGTGTTGTACTTCCGACAGTTCGTCTGGGTTTTTTTTTTGGCACAGAGGTAGAGGAAGTAGCTAATCCCTCCACCAATCACGTATCACAGTCGACTTAAGAGTGTCCTAAGGAACATCACTCTAGTCTCTGATTAATGATTCCCAATAGACTTCCCATCTTTCCATAAATGCGTCTTTAAGTTTATCAGGAAGTTTCACTCCTTTAAGTTTTGTTTTAAGGGAAATGATGACAATTCATTGTGAAGTTTGATTTTCAGTAGGCATTTTCTGACAGCCAAGCGTGATTCCTGTCAAACTGTTTTGTCAATTTTGTTCAGTAACGTTTGGCAAATTATCAGTGAAAGACCAACATCACAACAGCGTATCCAAATTGTGGGAAAATCATAATTCTGTAAGAAATGTTTTTCTTTTACAAATTAAGCTTAATTTTGGTAGAAGACATTGCCAAAGTCGCATTTTCCGTGAAAATGTATTTATATATAAATCAAAGTTTTGCGATTGTGTATCATTAGCGACTCAAGTGTCACCTGGATGTGGCATTTACACTAAGGATCTCCCAGCCTATCTTTCAGACTCTCCAATCACTACAGTCTGTTCCAAGGTGAAGTAATGGCTATTCGTCAAGCACTTCCATGGCTGAAGTACAGCAGTGCATCCATCCATTAGGCAGAATTAAAAACCTTGTCGTTTACTGGAGTGGCACTACAGCCCATAAGGGACCAGGGCCTAGCTTCTACAACAACTACTCGTGTTATGCGTGCTACCGTTCTCTTATGAGTAGAAGTTTATTGCCGACTCCGAACGGCGAGATTTAAGAAGCTTTTCATAGACAATTGGTACTCTTTCGTGTTGTCAGCAAATCGAAAGAGGTAGTGCCGTAAAAAACCGCGAGGTGTCAAGTCAGGGAATCGAACCTACACTTTTGGCGTGTGGGTCGACGCACTCACCCACTATGCCACGGCGACCACTCCAAGATGGTCAGTCTTCACTGTAGACGAGTTTACTGATCCATTCAATCTCTGCCTGTGCTGGGTGCCAGGCTGTAGGAGATATTTCAGGTGACTGCGAAGTTGATAATTTGGCCATGCTCCTCCCCTCGCTTCATGTGTGCGAGTACCTTACATGCAAACTGAAACTACACAGAGATGCAATCCATTTGACCAACCAAAGATGGTCCTTTCATTGCCTTCCTTCCATTCCAAAGGAACTCTGGGCCTCCATCGACCTTCAATGCTCCAGACTGCTTGTAACGTTCAAAAGATCTGATATGATCCTGGTTGTGGGAGTGATAACCTGTCATTTTCTGTACGCAAGCAGACAGGGTGCTCCTTTGAACGGCTTTTAAGCAAGCTTAAAGAGCAAGGAGGAACCAGAAACTGTCCTATATCTGCTCTGCACCTATCCTGCAGTTGAGAGTGTCTGTTGAACTAGACAACTATTTTCTTTATGACATAAACCATCTACCTGAATTTCCTCAGCGGCTGTAAATGGTACGTTTTAATTAATTATGAATCGATTGGAAATAAATAAGATTAAATGTACACCTAAAGCCACAACTACCTCCATTCTAAGGTAGAGTTTCCCTAAATTCTGTCAACCGGTTTAAGATATATTCACCCAAATTTTCAATGTTTCCAAAACCAGTTTATAAATCGTTCAACTTTTGTGTAGGCTGTACACTCTAAGTACGTATCCCAAGATCATCATACAGGTTATAGCCGAATTTCAATGAACAAAACAGACATTTCCTCACACATCCAATCAGATTTGAAAACTGAAAATTTATCACTGGAACTTTAGGAAAGTCTCTGAAGTGTGAAGTTCCATAAAACTTTGATCTGCAGACCGTGAACAAAAGCCGGTATAAAAATTCCCTTCTCTCTCTTCTTTTGTCTGCAACTTGATGGCCAAACGAGTACCAGTCGTACATTTCGTTTGTCCGACGTTAGATTGAACACACAATGAATTTAAATGAATCAATGTCTCTCCTGCCCTCAAGTTGTCTTCATTCTCTGTCCACATGACATTCTGATTGTTATTGAGATCATTACCCACTTAACACAGATCGGAACACATTCTCGACTTTCACTCCAAATTTGTGTTGAGCTCTCGTCACACCCGCATCGTCGATTGACTGAGGTGTTAGTTGGAAAAATCAGAAATTGCTTTGCCTACGGGCTTGGGGTTATATCAAATTTGGAATCTGATTTGTTTGCATTTTTCAAAGCCACAAACAATGGCTTACTCACCGGAGAGATTATTTCCATTAGTGGCTCTGCCGTTGTTTATATTTCAAGATGACATCACTCAATAGCTCCCGGGAAAGTACCTCAGCCATTTGTCATCGCCCAGTAAAATGAACGCCGATTCCACCGACTCCTCACTGTCACTTAATTTCAAACTAACATCGTTTCATCCTCGGAGCGACAACAATAGAACTATAAAACTGGACGGCAATAGGTAGTTGATGGCAGGCCAATTCAGAACTGATGACTGACGACGATGCTGACGGCGACAGTGCCTCGTGTCGACAGTGCAACGCCATTGTGGAAGAGGAGAAACTAATTGTGCAAGTCTGTGGGTTTTATTGCAATTAATGTGTGGCGTGAACTCTAATCGACGGGATGTAAGACTGAGAGGGAATTAAATCTCTGCATGTGGATGAGAAGCTGCAGTTTGATTGTGGAAACAGTAAGGAAACCACTTGGAAGAATCGAGGAAGTCTGTCATAAAATCTAGTGCGACAGTTCGCTGCAGTATGCTGACTAAATTGGCACGTCATGCTAGCTGACCGGTGGCCTGCCATACGGGCTTCTTCGGTATCATATCGGGGCTTCTCCGGCTTGACATGCTGCCTAGTAGATCTTCTTGGGATGCTGGCTAAAGCCTTTGGCTATGCTGGCCACTCTGATTGAACGTGCTATCTAGTTTGGTGTGGCTTGCTGGCTCGTGCGACTAGAAATGCTGCCCAATCCGGCTTGGTAGGCTTTCAAGTTCAAATTGTAATGCGGCCTGCTTTGGTTAGTCATGCACACTTCCTCGGGGTGGCATGCTTCTTAGTCTGCTTGGGGACCATCCCAAGCAAAGTCAGTCAAAGGCAGTTCTTTCATTACAACACATTCTTATAAAATCAAGGTCTAAAGATCAAGAATGAGGAAACTTATTTTTTTTCGACGATCCTGGATGGTAACATCGGTTGTCTTTTTAATATCCGAGCAGTCACATAACGTCCTTTGTTTCCCTTCTCCTTGTTAGTTTGGCGCTATCGAAATGGACCCGGGCCTTAACAAACATGTCTCTCCAGCTGATACGTTCTCTCGCCAGCTGGTTTCAATTTCGCACATCAAATTGGTTTGTGTCATTATCCACTTGTGTGCGAAATGCGGCATCTTAGACGAGAGCGGCTTCTGCAGCTTTGTCATCACGACTCGGATTTAAGGATTGCTCGAGCTGCTTTAAATGGCCTCACCATCATAAGATTGACGCTTCACTAGACACATGTCGTCATTTAGAGTTCATTGTTGAATCTTTCCGTCCAGAGCCATCAACACAAAAAGCACGCAAAAATTTTCGCAGAGCTCTCCTTAAAAAAAAATATTGGCTTCCTCAGGCTCAGGTTTTTGAGCTTAAGAGCTGCACAGGTTTAATCAAAGTATTGTTCAAAACCAGCTTGATCCTTGGAGAGAGCACTCTTCTTTTCAATCGTCTGCAGCCTAATGAAACTTCTACTGGCAAAAGTGATTCTACTTGACTTGGACACGAGTGTGGTTAACCCTAATTATTGCGGAGTTGAGTTGGACCAAGTCCTAGACTATCACGGATGCCCTGTCCGATGCTTCCTCTCTTGTTGACAACATAAACCTCGTAACGCACTCCATCAGCCACATTTAAGCCACTCCCGTGTCATTGCCAACAAACGCCTCATCGACAGTTCGCCATGCTCGTCCTATGTTTAATGCAATTAAATTGATTGAAGTCAGTGTAATAAATGTTAGTCTCCCCACGCGATCCAGAAAGTCGATTGAGTCATCTACATCGTGTCCTTCCTTCCATGTCATAAATTGCATTCTCTTCCCACCGCCAACGCTCGTCCATTCCATGCCGGAAGACAATTGCCCCGCTTTGACAACGGCAATCTTGTGGCCAGCACGCGGTCAACCGTTCCATTCCAATCCCATCAGTGTCCCCCTAAATCGGATCCAAACAATTGAAAACGACAGAGTGGAAATGTGATTATAAACCAATGCCGTCCCCAGACGACGGACCGGGATAGAGTTCATAGATTACGTGACTGGACTTCAACCAGGAATCGTCTGGCTGTATCCTTCTTAAATTGTACTAAAGTCAAGTGAGTCCTGGGATGGGCCACTAAAAGTGTGGAGAACCTAATTCCGATAATCGCCGAGATTAACATTTCCGATGGCCACAAATCACTGACCAACAGCAGCCGCAGGCCTGGGCTATGGAGGAGATACTTCGATTGCATCGATACGGGCGGATGCGTCGCCCGTATGAATGAGTGCTGCTGGCCACAGTCACGAGTCAATGAGCACGACATTCTTTATTAACGGAGAAGGTAATCGATAAATCGATGAGTCCGGCACAAACAAACAACACATTAGCATGTTGAATGCGCCGAGGCCGTTGGACGGGCAGGCGGCTAATAGAGTCATCGTGTGTGTGTGCCATAATTTATCAAGACGATTTACTTTCAATTTGCTGACTGACGACACTGAAAGAAACAATTTTATGGCTGCCTAGTTGGCAGAAATTGAAAGCGCTGCGGCGTCGGTGCGATTTTCTGTGAGAGCTTGGAATTGTTTGGGAGTGAAATTTATTTGGGGTTAATGACACTTCAAAGAAACGTGCTCCAAGCTTGAGGTAATCCAAAGATAAATATTTGGCGATTTTAATTGTAATTTTGGGAATTTTTCATTCTTTGCCGTATTGGTCTTAATTTCAATCAGAAATCTCCCGGTAAATAATTCTACCTAGGTGCCTATAAATGTGGTTTTAGGCCATGGAAGTCCATGATATATAAAGTCAGCAAATTGCCGCAAATTCTGAAGAGGACTCAAGAATTTCAAATCGATACCCATCACGTTTTCAAGGCCGCATATGATAGCGTGCATAGAGGCGAGCTATACAGCGCCATGTCTACTTTTGGCACTCCTTTAAGACCCGACAGATTGTGTAGCATGTTGGTGAACGAAAAACTCTTTCCGTCCGCTGAGACCTTGGATTTCCAAAGAGGCTTAAGACAAGGAGAAAAGCTGTCTTGATCCGTGATAGGATCTTGCGAAATACACAAACCAACACTAAACGCACGACTTTCCAGAAATCTGCTTAACTGCTAGCTTACGCGGATGACATTGGCGTGATTAATTGCGAAACAAAGCGAATTGTCGGTTTGATGGGATTGGAACGGAAGTGCTTAAAAGGGGTCTGACTGTAGATTAGACGGAACAAAGTCTACGGTGGCACCGAGTAAAGACTGGATTAACAATGTCTTTGACCGAGCGTGGCTTGCCTCAAAGGGAATATCAGAATGGGTAGCAAGGTTAAGGACTTTGTCTGCCTTGGCTCCCCAATAAATATGAACTTGAACCACAATTCCGAAATTAAGCGTAGGCTCATGTTTGCGGGCCTTTTGGCTCAAGAGGCGATTGGGTGCTATTTTCGCTTTTCAAAAGACCAAGCTGTCTTAGTGCCAGTTTGTGCCTTGTCTTGTCTTGAAAGACAAAACAGTCTTTGTGCAACACCTTCATCATTCCGCGTCTACTCTCTAGGGAAGAGCTCAGAGGGTTTTTAAAGCGGATGAGGAAATTTATTTTTTTTCGAGAGTAAAGTTCTCCGTGTGATACTGTTTGCGCTGTTGGCAGGTGGAGGAGAAGATCGAAAGACGAACTCCATAGACAGTGACATCCCCCAAAGTTCATGGATACAGCGTTTAGGTTTTTGAGGCCATTTGGATCATGTGACAAGAAAGCTTCAGCTCGATAGTTTTCTAATTTGAGCCATTAGGACAACGTAACGAAGGACGTCCTTTTCTAAGGTGTCAACTAATTTGGTATGCCAAATTCACGACAGCTGACGAACAACGCAGCAACCGATGGAAGTGCTCCATCTTCGACAGAGACGACTTCTGATTCGTTTCTCAAGTGACTCGAATTCGGACTTTCAAACTGAAGCTGTATTGTCCATACACTCCAATTGGCTTCAACAATCTAAGCGTCTAGATCTGGATTGGAGGGCCAACCTAAGAGGAAGGAAGAAAATGGAGAGTGTAGATAATGTTTCTCCCGCAGTGGCGGATTGGAGATAAAGTCAAATGTGTCGAAGATAGTAGAAGTCATTGATTTTGAAATCTCTTCACCACTGTCATTCTACTTGAGGAGAAAAATGACGGAATGCTTGTTGTTGCTCAGGATATTTTTTCAGGCCCTCTTGTTCCCTCCTTAAGCATCACCCAGTTGCGTTCAAAAAGTCTCTACTTCAGTAGCTATGAGTTAAAAATGGGAGAAGAAGGGAATCCTATTACCTTAGGCAGGCTATAGGGTGACAACTGTGATAGGAAAGAGAAGAGTTGACGAATATAGAAATGAAGGAAATGAAGGGTTTATGGATTTGCCACCAACAAAGACCGGAATATGTTCGTGGGACTAAGCCAACTATTGGAAACCATACTAAATTTAACCCATCTTCTGCAAAATAAAGCCTTTTGTGGACCTAAGTTTACTAAACGTCGGTTAAGCTTAAGTCCTTTACGAAAGAGCACACTGCCAGCGTCGTCTAGAGACACAGGATCGTCAAGAACGCGAGGGTGTCTTATGTTGTTGGCACCGACTACAATTCCCTCTTATTTACAATGTCAAGCTGCATGATTTCTTAACTTCCGTTTAAATAAGGGTGGAATTTTTGTCATTTGCAAAAAGTTTAGCACGTTACTTTCTATATGAACGAGTGTACATGCTTTCTCCTTCAATCCTGACTTCTACTCTGAATAGTCGAGTGATAGAAAGAGTTTATGCACCCTTAGCTTAAGCAAGATGACGAAAATTACCATGGCCACGACTTTCATTCTGTCTTAAAGCCGTTCATTCAGAAACTGATGTCGGCTTTCTAGGAAAATCTTGAACTTGTAGCGTCTCTTCTAAAAGCGCAGTGGTCGGTGAATGCTGCAAGTTCTAAGCTGACAGTGAACAGAGCTGCCTTTAATTTTCTGTTTTTATTTACTTTGGTCCTGCTTAGTTCGACTGCAGTGTTTCCAATAATAATTTGTAGGGTCTATCAGTCTTTCTTTTAGACTGCATACCTCCTGGGTAGGTTTTCCATGATATCTTGAAATTTTGATTTCGCGTAGTCATAAGTACGTACGCGTGCAAATTTTCGAATTTAGCGGTGACTTAAGAGTGCTTCTCATACACACAAAGTTGGGTGAAAAAATTAATTTCATTGTACATTCGGAAATGATATTTCAATTGGCATACATTTTAAAAACAAAGAACGGTTTCATTCGCAGTATTTTTATTCAGCGTGCTAAGACAGTGATTTTAAGCTCCAACTTCGCTCAAGTTTATACAGCGATGCACGCAATTCCAGATATAACGTCTATTGAGTAATTTGTATATTAGAAAACATTAATTTTTCAAATGCTAAAAGACTAACGAAACCATGCATGTGTGAGTAAAACTCACTCTCTTCTTCAGTGGATGTTTTCAGCGTCAGCATTACGCTAATCTGCCACTTCATGGGCACAATGCTCAAACCGTCCTTTTCGCTGTCTAATTCCCTTGCATTTCGCTTCGATTCCATTTCTCAACCACAACATGATCAAATCTCATGAGAGCCCTTCAAATCGCGTTCACCATTAATCTCCGCACTGAAAGCCTTCACGGCACCCTGCAGCACACCACCCATCAGACTCACAATAATTTATGGATACACTTCCGTCTCGTCTGGCAATTTTTCCAATGCGGGCGGCAGGCGTGGCAATAAATGTTAAATGTGCAGCGATGTAGACGTCAGGTGTGAACCCACAGTAATGCCGCCATCGCCAACATTAGCATTTCTCGCACACATGTCCTCATCGGCAGGCGCTCGTATTCATGAATTTTAATTTCGGGAATTTGTGTAGTTAACAAAACATAAATTCACATGGAAGGCAGGAGGGGCGTTTAGCGATTGTCTTCCTTCCAGCAATGCACGCAGAGGATGCTCTTCTTCGCTGATGACACTCTATTTGAATACTCCGCTCAAGTGTGTGCTCGTGTGTGGTGGTTGGGGGGTCTTAAGGGGGCCACCCCGCCGCCGTGTGTACATCCCCTAAATATTCATGCAGATTCCATTCTAATAGTTGCAGCATTCGTACAACAATTACCATCATCTCCAGGTCCCACCTGGTTGACCTCATTTATCTGTTGGCCATTATTGCATGCACTGTTTATCGGCGGTTGTTCATGGCACTATGCCCCCGTTGGTGCACACCCTTGGGCTCATCATCTTTGTCAAGGACAGTCCGGTAATAACAATAAACCTTAATTATTATGACCGGGGAGCCAATTATATGTGTGAGTGTGCAGGTCCTTGTTTCTGCTTCACCACCGATGACACTGTAGTGCTGCCTCGCTGCCATTCTGGTCTGCTGCTTTGCTGCTGGTGCTGCTGCTGGTGGTGGTGCTGTGTTTTCTGAGCGCAATGGAACGGAATGCATTATTGGGAAACCATTAATTCTGCACCCAAACACACAGCACACCACCACCAGAAACCAGACAGTGAGGAGCAGTTCCCGCGCGCTGTCTGGGCTGTGCTGCTGCCGAGAGTATTTTCGGGATAGCACATGGGACCCGGGAGAATTGTTATGTGATAGTGTGCCCCAATTACCTCACATTCGCACACAAATCCTCTGTCATTGGTGGCTAGTGCAGTTTCAATTAATAACGGGGCAAATGTTTTTTTTTTTTTCAATTCTTGTGCGTTTTTTTTTCCTCGGTGGGATTCCTCGTTTTTTTTTTATCAAATCAAGCGGAGATTGAGGTTTTGCGGATTGAAGTTGGTCACGGTGTGAAAAACAACGTTTGCGGTTATTGTTATGGCGGAGCCGTGGTACAACTATCTAAGTGGGTCAGCTGGGTCTCGTTGTATGCGGAAGAGCAAAACAAAAAAAAAAAAACTCGATGACGAGCATCCAGCTTTAAAGCGCTAAAACACGGCACTCCACACGACTGAGGATGATGGCCCTCGCCTACCTCGCGACCTCCCCCCCCCTAACAAGCAGTTCTATCGGCGCGGAGGCGCGCAGTGGTGAGGGGTAAAATTCGTTTTTGAAATCGAAGCATCGCTGCTGTGAAACTTGTTGTGTGAGTTCGAAATTGGTCGTTAGGCTAATGGAATATACACATACTTCATGCATACAGAGACAGAGGGGTGGGAGGGGGCGGGAAATTCGTGCAAAAAGAAAAAGTCTTCGTGGGTAGACTTATAGCTGGAAGGTAGACGGAAGTGGAGGCTGTCACGGTTTTATGGGTGCCTCGGCGCTGTTGTGCTGAGTTCTTTGTGTGTTTTCAGGGTAACGGGTGACTGCAGGGGCTGCGCTTGTCATCTGCTTCAAAGGGATGCCATTTTTGCGTTTATCTATGCGTCTCGCTATTGATGAAAGCCTGAAGGCATGCTGAATTTGGATCAGTCGGTAACTGTGTTAGATGAGAGAACTGAGTTTTTTTTTTGGGTTAATTTTTTTTCTGCCCGTTTGGTGTCTCTGGAAATACGGTGATGTTTAGGGATGTTTTTTTGGTATTTGAATGCAGTGAGATTTCTGAAAATTGACATTTCAAAGCGAACGTATTGGGCAAAGTGGCATCTTTTAAGCTGACTGGTTTTGAATCGCTGAATTCGGGAAAATCACTTTGAAAGTATATAGAGCACGTTGAAATTATGATTTCAATTTAGGCAGCATTGGATGAAGTTGATGCTGCTCTTGATAGAGAGATGGAAGCCTATATCCTGATGGGTGGCTTGAAAGCTCATGTGGGTTCGGATGTAACGACATAGGGAAGTGTGATTGGGAGGAACGGTGATCCTCAGGAGAACGCGAATGGGGAGAAGGTGATGGATCTTTGCGGAGCAAATGGTTTGTCGACTATGCGTTACATTTTCCCACACAAATATGTACATCCATAAATAAACTTGGTACCGTCGGAGCCTTCAACAAAAATCGTTGATAGATCTCTTTGTGGCGCCATCGTATGCAAAACGAATGGTTTGTGATATTCGTGTACTGAGAGGGGCTGAACTCTTAACTGATCATCACCTGGTGTTGTATACGCTGTATCTTACTGAAAATGTACAACTTCTGCTGAAGCGGAAACCAAGAATAGTTACACGTATAAGGCGGGAAAAACTACAGGACACTGGAATGCGGTAACATTTTTTACGACCCATATCCGATGGGTTTGAACAAGTTCCAACTGTTCCAATGCATGTAGAGGAAAAGCGACTGTTTTTAACAGCTTTCTTGTAGGATTGGCCTGGCTGGATCAATTTTGAAGCAGCTTGGTAGATCGGTAGGAGGAGGAAGGCCAAGCTTAGTGTTTACTATCGGTCATCACTTGTAAACTCAGTGTTTGTTCCAACTCTCACCTATGGTCATGAAATTTTGGTAATGACAGAATCGCGAGTTCAGGCTGTCGAGATGAGATTTCTCTGTGCCGTTGAGGGAGTAGTCGAAGGGATAGGCTGAGAAAAGCGACGGTTCGGGGGGAACTCAATGTTGAGCAGCTACTTTTTCGAACGGAAAGGGATTTATTATGTTGGAGGCCACTCGTAAGTGCATTGCCCCTGCGACCCTTTTAGTGGAAAATGTGGCTTAGGCAGTGTTCCGGTCGCTTCAGTTAGTACTCTTTCGAGTTGCTGACAACAATTATAGAGCAATTGTCTATGAAAAGCCTCTCAAATCTCCCTGTTCGGAGTCGACCAAAAATGAAGATCCCTTCTACTCGTGAGGAAACAGTAGCACGTACAAAACAAGTAGTTGTTGCGGAAGCTAGGCCCTGGTCTCTTGTGGGCTGTAGTGCCACTCAATTATTATTATTAACTACGGAATGTGGACAAAGCTAAAGATCAATGGAAATCACGATCGCTAACTGTGAGATTGGTTAGATGAGTCAGAGGCAGTTGATTTCGCAACGCTTTCATGGCCTGTTGCGTAGCATCTTGTGCTTTTTGACTTGATCATACACCCTTAAACTTTAAATGTTCTAGAACTAGCAAAGATGGTAGACAACCTTTTACTTTTTTTTATTAATCCACTAGGCAACTGAATTAGATCTAGATAATTCATAAAAACTTCTTGAGGCAATAATTCTAAATAATTCTAAAATTAACAAATGATACAAAGTAGCGGGACCACAACAGTATGCATCACACACGAAATGCGATACTGGACCCAAACAGACCTGCTCCACACTGCCGATGGAGCGGAATAAATAGGGGCATCCAAACACACTAGGGCCGCTTGCCACTAGGCGGTTGAAGAATGTTGCCACAGTAACATTCGATGTAACTCGAATGTCGCTCTGTTTTAACTTGCAACCCTTTAAAATTTAAATTTATTAAAACACGTTCATTATACTCACCACGTCTTCCCTTTTTCCGTGTTCTTTTTCACCGTTTGATTAAAACTTTGGTTCCAAAATGTTGCGCTGTACAAACTGCTTAAGTTTAGTTAGTTGATTTATTTACCTCACAGACGATGCAAGAACTCTTGAAAAGGAGTGGGGATTCTTGCACTATTATCGAAACTCACACTTTTCTTACTGTTGAGGAAAGATCATATTTTGGTAGGTTGCTTTTTTACCCATCGCTTACCCGTTGCTCACTATAGGAACATTACCACCCAAAAATTATCAAATTTTGACTAATATTTACCAATTCGAAAATTCTGTATTAGTTTGAATTTTGAGCTGGTCGTTTCATCCGTGTGCATCACTGTAAAGGCAAAGCGCTGTAGATTGAATGACATGAGAAGTTACTGCCTTACTCAGTCGCTGAATCTCTGTCTTCGGTGTCGGGGTTTGTTTTGCAATTTCTCCCTTCTTCCCATGTGTATTCGCTGTTGATCCTTTTGCCTTTCTCAGAATAGTCGATGAATAAAATTCCGTGCGTGCTTATGTGTTTTTGGACACTTTGGCCGTGGTTCACCGGCTTCTGTCTAATTCGCTGACTGCCGATTGCAACAGCTTCAAACAGATTGATACGTTGTTGTTCTTGGACCATTGCTGAGCTTGCATAGTATTACATCCCATCAAAAAACAGGGTTTAATCAATACACGAAGTTCAGTTTTTTCTATTGCTTAAAAAAAAACGCGAAAGTAGCGTCACTTAAAGTACTGTAACTTGTAACCTTATAATCAGATTAAAAATTTGACAAATGTTATTGGAGTGTTTGTACTTTCTAAAAATTATATGGAGTTTTTTGCACTTCCTATCTGTCAGTACCGCGACTTATTGAGTGATGTGTTGTGTTGAAAATCGATGCACTCTATAGGAGTCGAAAGAAAAAGGTTTCAGCCTGAACATGCACTCAGCATTCTTATGAGAGAATAAAGTTTGCTTTGGATGTAACTAAAATGAAGGGGCAATACACATGTATATGGGCCAATTATACAGAGACATTTGTCGTGGTACAGTATTGTTTAGTTAATACGGTTGTAGGGATCATAGTCCCGACTTAGTGTGAAGCTATACTAAAAGCGAGTTCTGTGACCAAAAGAATGCCAAATGTGTTAGATTTACCTTGTTCCAAGGGAAGTGTTAAAACCTTAAGGCAGACGATTAGCTAGACTCTGGGGAAAATGGACCTCGTGGCATTTAGTCTGTAATGGCAGGTGTTCACCTCCATCCAATAGCCACTTTGCCATTTACTTGTTCTTTACATTTGCATTTTACATTTTGCGGGCACAACCAAGTACGTACAACTAATTTTGCAAACAGGAAGTAATGTTGATAGCCTCCTATGATTTATTGGAAATTTATGACTCCTACACTGTAGTAAAATCTAGCAGTTGTCGTAAATGATGAAAAAGACTCGTTGTCTTCCTGCTGTTACATAACTCAGTTCCCTCTAAATTGTATTGCTTTAACAAAATTGCAAAATTTCAAAAACAAACGTAAAAATGTTACTATTACATCCCCTTCATCTAATGGGTCAACTATCACTTTCAAACTTGTAATCAACTGCTCACGAAGTCAGGGAAGCGCATTACCTACGCTTGGCTGATCACATCCCCCTACACCAAACGAGAATATAAAAAGCCAATTAAACACAATTCATCATCAAAACTTGCCCGAAACAAAGGAAACACAAAAAACCCCACTCCCCGTAAAAACCCACAACTGAGAAACGAGAAATTACCACCTAACCAAACAAAGCAGGGGCAAAGATACGATTTTTTACGAATTTTTTGTATTCAACTTTTTTCTGTTAGTCTGTCCTCCATTTGGACTAGTTTCCAGCGTCGTCGTGCTCGTTGCGTTCTCATCACATTGGAAAGGCAAAGCAAAAAAAAAAGACGTACAGCTCAAGTAATTAGTGAGACTCGGAAGAATCTGTTTTTGAATCGTTGGGACATTTCGTCGGTATTCGCTTTTTTTGTTTTAGAACTTTGCCCCGCAGCGTTGTACTTGCCTTGCATAATGGGGATAGAAAGATGAAGGAAAGAAAAACAATCAGTGCCGCCCGGTAGCAGTTACACCCCGTTCGCATTCAGCTTCAATCAGTGGTCATTTAAATTGAGGAAAAAAAAACGGAGCAATACAAACGAAACGTATTCAATCAGAGGAGAAATGACAATCGCCAGACCTTGATGTGATCGTCTTGTGTATCTGAGAGATACACACGCTAGCGGATGATGACTGACATAGCTCTCGGAAGGTGGGGGAATTTATTTGCGCGCCACGCAATTCCTCTGGAAGGGCACTGTTTGTGAAATACAAAACAAACGAAGAAATTAATGAGGTTTTCGCCGCGATGCGCGTCTTGGCGTCCTTACATTCGCCAATCGCCAGATGAAACCTGTCTGGTGTGGCGATATATTTAGTTGAAGGAAACGATGCTGCGTGATGTATTGGCGTAGTCGGAAATAGCTATGGGAACGGGAGCACATTGAAACGCTCGCTAATGTCCTTGGTGGTGATTTCCGTTGGCGGGTTTTTTCCGTAACCACATAAACATGTTTTCCACTCATCTCACGCACATTGACGCACAAATTTAATGAGTTTCGGTCTCAAATTGAATTGGAGTAGCTGAAAATTGAATGTGAAATGGCTGCAACTTCACATCATGTCGAAACCCACAACCTGTCCCCGGTCACAGTTGGAAAGGCAAAACTTTGACGGAACTACACTCGAAAGTTGTTTTTACGTGTTGTTTGGTTAGAATTTTAAAATCATTTGCAAAGTTTAATGAATTCCGTACCCGTCCCATCCCTTTCGGGTTTCCTTTCCTTTTTGAAACGGTGTTGGTGGGATGATGGGAAAACTGAGGAAAAGTAATTTTGTTGTTCCATTTTTATTTTGACCACAAGATGGGGTCGTTTGAGGTAGAGATTCCTTTGACACATCGGTTCTTGGGTTGGAAACTTTGAATAATATTAATGATTGTTGACTTCTGATAACAGAAGGGTGACAGACATTTAATTAAGTGAATGCAAAAGGAGATTGCAATAAGATGGCGTGCAAGACGCCATCAATTTTGTTTAAGCTGTATATCAAGTTCTGTTTCATTTAACATAAAATTTCCCTGCGTACTGAAAGAGTGGTCGGCATGCAAGTCTAAGGGAGCAAATATTTCATTGCAAAATTTTTCTTTTTGAAACTATTTTTCGTCCATAACCTCCAATGTCCAACACTTCCAAAAAAAAGCTCTCGTTACCCATTTTCATGCATTCACAACCCAAAACTGACTCCAAACCAAGTCATTAACGGCACATTTTTCGAAATTAAATCGATTATTGTGACCCGCTCTCGCAAGGAAGTCAACTCAAAAACGAACACAACCTCATTAATATGCGTCATCCGAAAGAATGCCAACAATAAACGAACTACTTAAAAAAAAACAACAGATTACCACATCACCACCCTGTGCGCAGTGAGATATTGGAAATTTTTCGATTAAACGGGACTTCTCGTTGCTGCCGCGCCAAGGTACATATTTACAAAACTTCGATTGTCTGCCACGATGCGATACCGTTGGAGGTTAAATGCCCTGACATTCATACGTGATTAAAATTCAGATCAGATGACGTTTGTTCGTGTGGGGCCATAAAATCGTGACTGGAGGCATTGTTGCCTTCACGGGGTTAATGGCAGACAGTGGGTGGATGGAGGGATGTCAAAATATAAATGGATAACTTTTGAATAGTGCGCAGTGGAGAGATTGCGTCACAATATTCTTTTTGAGGTTAGGGAATTTTTTTTTTTAATTTTGAGTAGTCGTTGCGACTACTGCATGGAGAGAAGAATAGTGCGTTTATTTTCGTGTTAAATAGGATGGAAGATCTGTTTTCTTTGTAATCGACGCTGGGGTTCCAACCGACGGACATTTTGTTGTACGACCAAATCATAAGCGTCAGGCTGTTCCCGCTTGCCTTAAAATGTGTGGCGGATAGTCTATGGGGTATCAAAGTCTTGTTGGACTTTTCTTGACCTGTTACAGTCGAGATTTCATTAATCTAAGACGGCACATTTTTGGTGTATTGCAAAAATTTATTCTTGCAATAGAACTTTATTCACGAAAGTTTATCAACTGAGGGACTTTTCAATTGCGAAATTGTGACTTTTTGAGTTTTCGGGCTTTTCTTTATTTTGAACATTTTGGGATTTTGGGTTTCTGGAGTTTTGTGTATTTGTAGGATTTTGACTTTTCGAGATTTTGTGAATTTGGGATTTGGCTTTTCGGAATTTACGCTTCTCGGGATTTTAACTTTTCAAGATTTTGACGTCTTGGTACTTTGTGTACCTGGGATTAACGCTCTTAGACATTTTGGCTTTTCGTTACTTTGACTTTTTGAAATTTTAGGCTTTTCGTATTTTTTTTTAATTATGGTACTTTGACACTTTAGTATCTTGTGCATTTCGGGATCTTTTACATTTCGGAATCCTCAACTTTGGCTTTTTGGAACTTGTACTTTTGAGGACCGTGGTAATTTCTGCGCCTTGAAATTTTTTACATTTCAGGACTGTATGCAGTTCGTGATCTTGTGCATCTGGAGAATTTGTGTATTTCGGGACTTGTACATTTTGGGATTTTGGCTATTGGGGATCTTAACTTATCGGAATTTCCTGTTCTACGTGATTTTGCTAATTTTGGGGTCTTGCGATTTTTTCGGATTTTGTACATTTTTCGAATTTTAATTTTGGAATTTTGACCTTTCGGGATTTTCTTCATATTGGAGCTGTGAAATTCGGCTGCTGTTCGCCCTCCCTTATCCGATGACTCTACTTCCATCTAGGAGATCATAGAAGTCATTTTTTGTCATTTTCATTTTCTTTATTTGGCCTCGGGTTAATGGTCCAAAGGCTTGATTTAGCTTTGGAGCAGATTGTTCTGAGTCCTTGGCTTATGTAATCATATCTTAGCGTGGTCGCCGTGGCGTACTCAAAGAGCATCAATTTTCTATGAAAAGCTTCTCAAATCTCGCCGTTCGGAGTCGGCAAAGAACTGTAGGTCCCTTCAACCCGTGAGAGAACAGTAGCACACACAACACGAGTAATTGTTGTAGAATCTAGACCCTGGTCCCTTGTTTGCTGTAGTGCCATTCAATCTGGTATCTCCATCGCATTTCTTCATTGGCGGTAATTTTAGCTTTGTAGCAGTTCAAGCCTTTCGCAGTTTATTTCTGCGCATGGTCTTTACAGAGGTCGTACATTCCACTTACCTCGTTCCTTAGCTTTCTGTCGCTCATATTTATAAGTAAACGTTTCAAAAACACTACTAATGAAATACGCTGTACGTAGAATTCAACTTAGTTTTGTTGTCAATTGTCAACAAAAAAAAAAAAAAAAATACTGAACACAGTTGTCAAGACAAGTCCCTGTTTAAAGCGCTGCGTACTCAGTTGCGAAATGTATAACTTTCTAGTCTTCTCCCAGATTGCTTTCACTGTCTTAACGTTGAATTTAAAACAAATTAGCTGCCAAGTTGGTGATCATTTCTGGAGCCTGAAAAGCTACACCGTTGAATATTCAAAAAATCACCTGGTTGGTTTGTGGTTACATACTACTACATCCTCGTAACCTTGTTTACTCCTCTAAGGTCGTTAGAAGATGCATTTTTAATCCAACTATTCACAATGGACATAGAAGATTAATGCAAATTAATTTATTTCGTGATTTGAAATAAAAACAACTTTCTTTATTTAAACAACAAACAATTCAAAATTAAATTTAAAATTAAAAGTAAACCTTAAAAACTATGTAGATGACCGAACCGTCCGGCGACTGGATATCGATTGCCTTTCGTAGGATGCTCGCCGGAGTAAGTCACCTCGTCATTCATCTCATGTGTTGTGGATGGAGGTTTGAAATGTGAGCCGATGCACATGTTTGAATGTCATTCCGATGCTCAAGTGGTTTCCTGGATTAAGGGGTCGCTTGGGTCATAAACATTATGTTTATGGATTCCAGATTGCGTTTGTTTGTCCAGCGTATTTGTGATAGGATCGAAGTGTTAACTTCCCCCATGATTAAGAAAAGATTGTCCCAATCTTTCACAGTGTACGCCTCTCGTCATTACTGTGACTTGATGTTCTTCTCTGGATTGTAGTGGAATTCGTGATATTCTTTACCTGTGACAATGAACTAAAGATTTAATTATTATTGCCAAAAAAGTAATAGTTTGCAGTAATGGCAATGATTGGACTTTTTGGATTCGATCCATCAAACTAATGTTGTCTAGTTGTAGTTCTTTGTTTATTGTTTTTAGGTATTCATATTCGTTTAGTAGTCTATGTTGAACGTTTTTATTAAGTTAAGTTATTTCTTGGACTAATTTTCGTATATGATTCCATCGATTGTGGTGGTGTTTTTGAATATGACAAGATAAGTTCCTTTTAACGTTTGGTTATCTACAGTATGTTTTTCGGATAACAAAATACTACGGTCTTTAATTAATTCTAGTTTCACATTTTTTTCTCTTAAATTAGTACAATTTTTTTTATTATTAAGTATAAGTTTTATTAACAAGTATTTGTTGGCTTAGATTTAAAGTAATTATATTTTGTTTCAAATTTACATTCAGTATAACGAAAAGGCTATTTGATCATGATTGCAATAATATCGTTATTTTGTTCAATGGTAAAGTTTAAATCGGTGATTGTGTTTTTTACTTCTTTATTTTGTCATTATTTAATCTTTGGTTTAAAATGGGTGGATTTAAGATCCCAAGTTTAGAAAAAGTTAATATGGTAATAATATTTTTTAACTTTACAAGAAGAAGTTTTCTTTTTTCTGGAATAAATTCACCAAATCATCAAATTTAATATTTCAAGTTATCCTTATGGACTATTTTATTACTGTTTAATTTTACTTTATTTCCTAAATCTTCTCTTACTCTTTTTAAATCTTGGTTGCAATTTGTTCCTTATTGTAGGGTCCTTTTGGTATACTACCTCTTTGGGTTTTACGTTTCTGATTTTCCTATTCTTATAATTGTACTCATTTTGTCTTGGCAGAGCGTCAGCGACTACGTTTGTATGGCCTGATTTGTAGATAATTTTTGGTGCATGTTCTTCTATGAGAGCGTGCCATCTTTTCATCTTTACGTTTGGGTTTCTTGGTGAAACAGCAAAGGTAAGAGGTTGGTGATCCGTGTGGATCTCTAAGTTTGTGACTTCCAATTTTTTTTGAATTTCTTTATTCACAAAGTTATTGGCAGATAGGGGATAGGGGTACTGTTTAGTCCAGATAGGTTTCTCATTGGTCGTTGGAATTTCCGCCATGACATCTGTTCTGAAGGGGAGAGTTAAGTCAATGTCATAATGGATACTTGTAATTTTTTCCATCATTGCAACCCTCAATTGCTCTGCGTTTTCTTCGTGAATGTTGTTGATGATATCGTTGTCATCAAAATAAATTTTTTCAGTATTGTTGTTGTAATTTAATGTATTGTTTTTAAAGTCGATTTTTGCATTAACCGCACTTAATAAATTAGCTCCTATTAGAGCTTCGTACTCTAAATTTTCTAACACGTAAAATCTTGTTTTAGTGTCAAATATAAATGCTTCGTGGCACTTATTAATAATAATATCCCCGTTCACTGTTCGGGCGCGTTTGAGTATAGGCAGAGTGATAGCATCACTCAATGTACCTGGTTGGCAGTAGTTGCTACTGGCCCCGGTATCTATAAGAATTTTTATTTTTTTGTTATTTATTGTTCGTCGTAAGTGGGGTAGTCCCACTTTTGTTCTAAGAAAATCCTCGTTTTCGTTGAGGTTATTCAATCTCTCAGTTTTTACTGGAGGTTGTTGAATTGACTGCTGTGCACTTTCCCTTTTGAATAAAGGTCTTGTATTGTTATTATATGTGTTCAAATTCGGTTTTTGCCAACGCGGCGTGTTTGTGTTATTGTTATTATAATTATTAGTTCCCTGTCCAAAAGGGTTTTGCGTGTTTGCTTGCGCATATGTCTGTTTGTAACGATTTACATCATCTCTATTGATGGATCGATTCGCAGAACTACCAAGAACCATAGGTTCGAAAAGTTGCGGTAATTGCCTATAGTCATTACGTAGTGGTGTAGGGTCATGATTTCTTGTTGGTTGTTGAGAGTTATTTCTTGAGAAACGCAAATGATTTTCATGCGGACTATGGCGTGAACTTCTAGGCTCGGTTCCCTGTGCAAACTGTAAAGCGAAAGAAGAGCGATTATGGTTACCCTCTAACTCTTGGGCTAAAGCTAAAGCGTGTGGGAGGTCACGTGGTTTTATTGCGAACAGTGTGTTCATTAGTTGACCGTTTAGCCCACTTATAAATATGCTTAAGGCTTCTGCTCTGTTTGCAATATTCATTTGATATGAAAGATCAGAATTACCATGCGTCATTATGACTTTATTCGTCAATAAGGTGAGCGATTTGTTGACTTCCTCGTAGTATTGTAATACTGAAGATGAACCTTGTCTCAGAACAGACATTTCTTGCCTCAACGTGCTAATTGATCTTTGGTCAGCATACGTAAAGTCTAGGCGATCGATTATCGCATCGAAGTTCAGCACTGTACCGTGATTCGTTAAGATATCATTGGCTGATCCTGTTATTTTATTTCGGAAAATTGTGAGTGCAGCAAAATACCTTCTACTACCGATTTTATAAAGTTTCATGGAATTGTTTGCAGACTCTCGCCAGCTGACATATGATACGGCTGTGCCATCAAATTCTCTTAAAGATATTATGATCTCCAGAGATTCCTCACAAATAATGGATGAATTTATCGTTTGTGCTTTGTACTCTACTACGTCAGACGTAATACCACGTTCGTTAAGAAGCGTGCGGAGGTTGTGAATTTCCTCCGTATGCGTATTACGTTGATGACTTAAACGTTGCTCATATATCGCATTATTTGCGGAGATAGCTTGGGTGATAAGGTCACAAACAGTTTGATGATTCATTTTTAATAATTTTATAATATTTAAGTCTGAAGTTTAATAATAATATTAATAATTTCCGTTTTTTTCTATAATAAAATCACTTATTCTTACTACTATTACTTTCTCGTTCTCCTTACGCTGGATACTTGGTGAAGTCCTTTTCTCCTGATGCTGGATACTTGATTTTTTTTTTGCACTTTTTCTTGTCTTGCAAGATATTTGGCTGGTAAATTTTGGCTGGATCTCACTACACTGAGTTTACTTTTTAAATTCAACTGTTCTGTAAGTGCGTAAGGATCCCGGTTGAGCCCCCAATTAATTTATTTCGTGATTTGAAATAAAAACAACTTTCTTTATTTAAACAACAAACAATTCAAAATTAAATTTAAAATTAAAAGTAAACCTTAAAAACTATGTAGATGACCGAACCGTCCGGCGACTGGATATCGATTGCCTTTCGTAGGATGCTCGCCGGAGTAAGTCACCTCGTCATTCATCTCATGTGTTGTGGATGGAGGTTTGAAATGTGAGCCGATGCACATGTTTGAATGTCATTCCGATGCTCAAGTGGTTTCCTGGATTAAGGGGTCGCTTGGGTCATAAACATTATGTTTATGGATTCCAGATTGCGTTTGTTTGTCCAGCGTATTTGTGATAGGATCGAAGTGTTAACTTGCATAAGTACATCTATCCTTAGATTCGAACAAATCTTTTGTTTAGTTTCTCGTAACCACTCCGCTTGTTGACTAATGCCTTGCAAGAAAAATGTATATTCAGGAGTTTAAAACAAACTATCTTCTTTGCAGACTCCATACATAATCTCGGAGATCCATTCCAAACTTCGAAGATTACGGTTGCCCATTTCCCCGCCCGGTCTTCGCACATTTCCCAAATTACAGAGTTCAAGTTTCACTTTACTTTCCATTCTCCGCATACCATTCAAAGTTATGCGGCACTTACTGCAGATTCACACACTCGCTCGCTCACTCGCTCTGCGGAAGACTATGAACTTGTAAAGGGATTAGGAGGAGCAGTACGCAGCACTTCTTCATGATTATTCATCGAAAACGATTCATTCTCCGCGACTTAAGGGATTCGACGGAACTCGAACAAAGGTGTTTTGAATTTCACCCGAAAATTCCATCATCAGAGGAAGCGTGTGCACTCCCTCCACCCAACCCACGAATGCCGCACCGCCCTCTTGTCGACGTCGTCGCCGCGAAGAACTTCCCGAACAGTGCAGGGCAACCGCCATGGCTGCATTTATAGTGGTCGTATAAATCAAACGACCTGACAATTTTATTGTGAGGATTTCCCAGGCTGAGCTGCACCGTGAAAAGCGCTATTAAATTGGAATTGCCAACACCCCCGCCCACGCGGCGCGCCCCGTTGGAAAAGTTTATTCCGAAACAAAGCGAAAACTTACGAATTAACCCGAAAACGACAGCCATTGCCGCTCGGAGTAGTGCCAGAGTCGTACGTCAATAAACAGAAATTCCCGATAGCATCTGGCGGAGGGAAGTTTTCCGCTTCTTTGCGGAAAGTTTATCCAAGAACTTTGCGGGATGCTTTGTGTGGCTGTGTGGCGTCCAGACTGGGTGGCCGGGGGTGGTGCGCATAAATTATCCAACTTCGCCCCCAAGACGTAGGCGCCTTTAATTAAAGCGCTTAAACTGCGGTTAGTTCCCGTCTCGGAGCCGCAAAGCATACCCACTGCAGCATCCTGTGTGAGGGGCCATTGTAATTGCATTACGAAAAGAAAACACTCGCACGCTGGCATTCAGACACACGGACAAAGCTAGGGGGTTTGACTTGATGCTGTGGTGGTGTGGGCTGTCGAGTATCGATCGATGTGTGGCTGGGTGGGGGGAGGGAGCTCGGGGTGACTGCATGCAGATCCGTACAATGGACCTGGTGTCGTGAAAGTCATGAAAGTCGTGGAAGTTGTCTTCTCGTGCGCTTCCTTGCAGCGGCGAATGTAGGCCGTCGGAGTCAGTTGGCAGAGGTGTAATGGATTTATTGTGCAAGGACGAAGGCAAATTACACAAGACTGCCGCTGTTGCTGACTGTGTCCTTCGCCAATGCTAGGTAATCTCCGCTCCGGGCCCCTCAGCAAAGGCCAGCAATTTGCGATTTTTCAAGTTTACCGAGCTCCGCGCCACCTGAGCATCCCCGTGCTCAAACAGCGGCTTTGTGTCTGCAAGGCTCCGCATGGATGCAGTAAAATTAGGCGGCGCACCTGAAGAAGATCTCATTCCACTCACAGCCATATGCGCTCCATCTCCCCGTCATCGTCGTCCACGTCGCCCTCACCTCGTCGTAATGATGCGATGAAAAGGTCGTCATTTGTGATTTGTTTCGTTTTCCCGGTCCCGTCGTCGACGTCGTCGTCGTCGTTGTCGTTGTCGTAGAGCATTCATCTCTTTCCTCATCGTTGAAAGTGGATTTCTAGGTCTAGGAGAGACCGAGTGAGTGCATTGGTTTGAGGACGGGGAGTGATTATGTGCGAGGACAAGCAGGAGTGGACTCGGAGGCGTTCATGAATCAAAATAATAATAATTTTTCGTTTACATTCACATATCACTGTCTGGCCGGGCGGGAGGGGTGGCGAGCGGCAAAATTAAGAAGAATGGATCCGGTAATTGTGAAAAGATGATCTTAGATGAGGGAGAGGACGAGTGAGGGACCGAAGGAGCGACGGGTGTTTAATGTGACCTGCTTCTGGCTGGTGGAAAATGGTGTCGGAATGAACACGAAACGAATGGGGAGAATGATGAAAAGAAAGCTTAAGGCATTTATATACTTCAGTAGGTGCTTTATGAAATCCATGATGCACACGATACCTCTCCCCTCCATTCGGCAACGTGCACATAAGTAATTACGAACGCAAGGAGTACAAATTGGAAACGAAATCTTGTTCATTTCAGGAGTGCTCTGAGTGCTCTGAAGTTGCTCTTGGAGCACCTCCAAGAATTGGGATTTGTGCTTGTTACCATTTAAAGTAAATCCTCATTTTGTTGTTCGTTTTTCACGTGACTTAGGCCGGCAGTGCGAGCAGTGGCCAGGGATCATTGGCTTCGGGAGAGTTTAGAGTGAATGGAGTTTTGTCTGATTTAATGTAATTTGATTGAGGTGATTACGAAAGTGGTGCGGAGTGTTTACTGATGTGAAGAGATGCAATTTGGAAGTTGTATTGGGACGAGTCCATTTATTATCATCCCATTGTTCATGAATACCTGGAGACTTCAATTGATGATGAAATTCTTGTTCTTTTCAGGTCCTTCCAGAGAGGAGAGGATTCATTAAGGTAAGAGTTCATTAATTTATTTCATTTCTATGACGTGAACAGGAGCATTGAAGGTACGTAGATAGGTGGCAGTAGCTATATATGGATTAGAGATTGTTCAAGTCATTGAATTATCGAAGAAGTGTGCTGCCAGGAAGAAACACAAGTTCAGAGCCGATGGAAAATATTTCCTATATTTTACAGAGGTTACTGTAAGGAAGACCTAATCATAAGTACCTGCCTAGAATGATATCCCTAATGATACACACTTAGACCGCCATTGGACCCATTGTGACGCGTTGCGGAAAGTCCCTGTTGTACTTTAAAACCGTTCTCATCCAGCTATGTCGTTGTTTAAGGTGTCCCACGCTAATGTGGCTAAGTTCAACTTGGCTGTCAAAAAAGTATTTCTGTAGGTGTTTCGTCCTCCTTTGTACAAGAGCTTGACAGTCGTGGAGAAGATGAGAGATGACGAGCCTGCAAGCGTGCGTTTCAATGGTGAAGTGGTCTGTTCAGAGGTCAATTATGGTCCGTAAGTGTGTTTTGTGTAACCTACCAAGGCAAAGAGAGCGTTTAGGATTGAGCTATGTCCAAATGACATTGTTTGTAAGATAAGTAAGGCTCCCTGGCCAACTTTTATTTTGCTCGGGTAAAGTGTATGTTATGAGAAGGTGTTTCTTTTTATCTCAGCGAAGGGAATATAAAAATGAAGTCATTTTTGTACAAGGTAAGTGATTTGGTGCAGTTCATCGGCATCGCAGTATCCCTGTTCCGGCACACATATCAGTTGAAAGTCCTTCGCCATATTGTTGAGAGATAGGCTGCACTTAAGGGAGGTGCTTGAATGGGAGTTGTGACTTCCAAGAGATTTGACTGCAGATTGGCTGTCGATAAGCATTATCCTGTCCCGTCAACTAAGACAACACCACTGTTGCCTCATGAATAGAGGAAATCTAAGCAAATCAAAATAGCTGGTGAAATAGCTGGTGCTGTGGCCTTAGGCTTCGTCCCACACCCGGCAACGGGCACACACTTTTTATGACGAATTAAGAATAAAGCTTGTTACTTTTCTGACACATTTAAGGATTCGTTTCAGCTCTCAATAATATTTCTTGGTACTTATTTAAAACACCTATTATTTGAAATGAAGGTAAAAGTACAAAGAAGCGCGCAAGACAGCAGTGCTTATTCGTTGTGGTCGCGGTGGATGTGAGCTTTGAACACTGCCCTATGATACATTAGGCTCCTATTCAAATCCTCCGATTAAATGGCTCCGATTCAAGAAACCACCCCCTCTACATGACTCAGCCAAGTGTTGTATCCGTAGACCATGCACTAGGCGCATACCATTATACAGTCTAAAGTATTCATCGTTGAACCCTTTCCTCTGCAAAGTACTTCCTCATCCGCTCTTATTAACTTCCAAGTTTCTGGGCCATAGAGCAGGATGGACATAATCAAATTGAAATACGAAGCCAACTTGGTCGTTTGAGGGAGAGCCTGTTATTCAATTCGTTGTGGCGTAGTGGTTAAGTGCGTCGAACTACACGCACAAGGTTAAGGTTCGATTCCCGGAAGGGGCACCTCGCATTTTTTCACGGCACCACCTCTTTCGAGTTGCTGGCAACAGTAAAAGAGTACCAAATGTCTATGAAAAGCTTCTTAAATCTTGCCGTTCGGAGTCGGCAAAGAACTGTAGGTCCCTTGGTCCATCCGTCCTTCCTAGACCACTGGCTATACTTTGTTTTTCCCTCGTTAAGCGCCAGACCAAATTTAGTCACTTTCGTTTCAGTTCCACAGTGCAAAGTGGGCATGAGTCTGTGCACCCATAATCCCAGCAAATATTTCATTGAGGACTTGCTATATCCACCCGATCACGTCAACTTCGACCATGTAGGTCAGCAGCTGAAGGAAAACCGTGAGTCTGGGGGTGACTTGTGTGTTTCGCACGATCTTCTCAAGAATTTTTTTTTAAAAGACAGCTCATTGCTTTCTTCTTGACATTGAAAGTCTCGGTGAGTTCGAAATCGACCTTGAAGGAGCAGCGAGAGCTGTTCATCGTTATCTTACACAATCTGATGAGTTTGGTAAGGAACCGGAAAACTAGATATGGCACTGCACAGGTCTTATCTATGCAGGCTGTCATATGTGACCTTCAAGTTGACGCATAGGTGGTCTTCCAGGGTCTGTCATTAAGTGACGATCTGGCCCATTGTTAGCCTTACACCACACCGATTAGGACCTATCAGATTCTCACACAACACAGCGAGATGATGTGTGCGATGTTGAGAAGACTGCTTCCCCAATAGTTGGGGCAGTTAATGGCCTCTTCTTTCTTGAGGACCGGACAAACGCCACTTAGATTCCAATCATCGGGCACACTTTCCTCCAACCAGATCATTCTCAGTTGCTTTAAACAGTTCTGTAGACAATCTATTCGCCCTAGCAGCTTTGTTCGACTTCAGTCTCGATATTGCTGTCTTGACCTCGTCTAAGTTGGGGGACGAAATTCGTTGTCCAGATTGAATGGAACATTGTGCCTGGCAGCGGTTGGTTGCTTAGTTCATCATTGCCCGTGAAGCGAACATAATTTGAATCATTCGCTTTGTGAATCTTTCCACATCCCTTCAGATGTCATTTAAGGGAATAAAATATGAACAGCGATCTCTTCCACTCCTGCTGGGGTCCGTATTGATAATGCCAATTGTGATTGCGTATACAAATTGGAAACCCACTCACTTACAGCTTCTCGTTATCGTCCAACATCAAACAGCCCATTTATTCCAAATCGGTTGCATTGACTAATGCCATCTTGGCCAATTGTCTCAATTCATTCAACCTTAATCCGGCGCGCCTATTACACAACAATGCGCCACAATCCACCCATTCCATGTCGGGGCCGATATTTGTCATCAAACATCAGAAAAGAACATAATTCCCGTCAAGTGTTGTGCTGTGTGCTGGGAACTGGGAAGGCAATAAATCTGTGAACATAAATCTGCCTCGCCCCTCGTCCCACAGCCCCTTTATCTTATCTTTTCCATTCGATTCTGGGGAGCACAGCTCAAATACAGTTCGACACCCAACCGACAAACAGGCATTGGAATAAATCCATATTCATCAATTGAAGAGTCCCCCCCCCTCCCTCCACTGCCCTCCGCAGAGATCATAAATCAGCTCAACTACAGCAGCGCCCCTTCGTTGTACGCAGGGAATCCATGTCAGTGGAAGCAGGCGTCATGCACTGGCATTCTGTAAACAAAGGCACACAGGGAATTAAATAAAACCATCAAGTGAATGGTTTCCTTCGCAGCGCTCCGCTCTCGTGCGAATCGGCTTAGTAATGTGTCACGTCTGTGCCAAGAGGCCGTCCCCCTCCCCCCGCACTGTGGATAGTGTTGTTAGAACCACGCCGGTTCTTTTTTGTTTGCCTTTGGCGCTCTATTGACGGAATCCGGATTTGGCTTAGGCGATTCATCGTCGCGCATTCAATTAATTCCGAATTAGATGGCATTAAACACTTTCATCGGAATGAGTGCTTCCCCGCCTCACCGTGGCGTGGCGTGGAATTACGCGAGGTCGGCGGTGTCAAATGGGGCTTTCTGGCGGTGAGTAAACAGACAAGCGATTTGTGCCTCATCGATTCCTGATCCCCACGTTCGCACCTTATTTATCGTCTTGTTACGTGTGAAACCCCCATTGCGGGCGCCGATTCGTGGGGTGGCGCGCTGTGCGCCGATCCATGCTTCCAGAGATTGAATGGTGTTCGCGTGTTTATGGGCAACTGAGCGTCGTCGTCGTCGTCATCCTAGAAATCAATAGGCGTGCATGGGGGGGAACGGGCGTCAGGGGATGGAAATAAGCTCTAGGTCGGTGGTGACGGTGACGGTGACGGAGGATAGACTATTTGCGCTTAGCAAACAGAATCGTGCAACATGACTTTGCCACGGACTTGTTGCATTTTCTACCGTTACTAGCGCGGATTTTTTTGCTACTCCTTCAGTTTTTTTTTTGCTCGTCTCCCACTTCTCGTGGTCTTCCGCGCTCTCTCACTCTGTTTGCTTGATGAAATTGTCTGAATTGGTTCCGTTTCTTTTTTTTTCACCCACGACTGCCCACCCACCACAGGGAATAGACATGAATAGCCGGATGATGGGGGCGGTGTCGGCGGCAGGGGAGCAAACATTAAAACTATAACCGGGCTCTTTGTGGTGCTCCACTGGCTTCGCCATAGCTTCACCAGAGCCCGTGGTAAGCACGCCACGTAGTGATGTAGTGGCAGCTGTGTATGATACGAGTTGATGGAAGCCACACAGGACAAAAAGGACGTTGAACTGAGTTTGGCTTTCCGGCTGGTTGAGGGGGTTAGTGTGATTTTTTTTTCTTTCTTTCTCCACCACCAAGCGGATGTGGAATCTATTTGCCAGGGGCACTGTGGAGGGGGGGGGGGGGGAGAGAGGGTTTTTGTTGAATTTATGTGAATATCCGGAAAACGATTTAATTAAATTACAAATACCCGGGAATCGGATTGCCGTCCGGCGGGCGGAATGGTGATCAAACAATGCCCGTAATGTGTACATTTGAATTATTTTATTTCAATCGTCTCTTTATCGATGACGTGCAGCACCATGGTCCGAAGGGCATCGGTGGAGCGTGGGGGGTGGGGTGAGTGACGAGGGACAAGTCGATTTGGCAAATTGATTACGAGTTTGATTAAAATTCCTGCGGATGGAAATGCGATAATTTTCCAATATCCGAGTGAAATAGATGCCGGCCAGGTGGCGGATGTGGGTGGCAGGGACACGAGGGAGGATGGCAGTGTGCGTGGACTGCAGGTGACACAAATCCAGAGGCAATTAATTCGGTAATCGTAAACTGACAGTATGCTGCGAAGTAAGGGCGCTTTTGTTGTGAACTCCCACGCTACGGGCGCATTGTGGTGAAAGCTGTCAATTTTCGCCAGGCGATGGCATTGTGCACGATGATTATCTGCCCGGCAGTGTGTTGAACATTTTAATTAATCTGACAAATTGGCTTCGAAACTGTTTACGTTGGTCGCTTGGAACTCGCAGGTGACAGCGCTGTGTATAGTTCAGTTCATTGTGGAATATTGTGGTGCTGGTGTTGGGCGCCATTTATCGGGTTTAAGAAGGCTTCGCAAGTGACAGAACGGCGGACAATAGCTGAGCTCATCGGGAAACGTAGTGAATGTGGAAGAAGCGTTGAGCCGGATTTACAAAGTTTTCGCAACCAACACAGTAAAGAGAGGGGGATAGTGTTGGGCGCCATTTGGTAGATGGATCAATGATTTTCGAATCAAAATGGATGCTGAATATATTGTGAGACAAAATGTATTGGGAGGACTAATGTTAATTTGGTGGATTTTGGAAGGACTCGCAGGTATCATCAGTGATAGAGGATTTATCGTAAAATCCTCAAATTTGCAGTTTTAAAGGTTGCAAACAAAAGCATGTTCGGTTACATAACAAACAAGCTTTTGCTGGCGTCAACATTGGGCGCCGATCGGTGGATACGAAAGTACATATGACTAGATCTGGAAGCGAGCATTGGGCGCCATTCTCGAAATCTGCGGTGGATGACTAAGATACATTAAGTCATTATGGAGGCGTCGCCACTCTGCGGATTGGTAAAGATGGGTCCTTGTGGCGTACTGTGGCATTTGGCGGTGTTATGTTTGGAGGACTAAAGCTAACAGAATCACACAACTCTCCAATTTTGACCTAGAAGTTATCAAATTTTGATGAGATCTTTAATGCGGTACCCACTTAAAGCTTTCATGCAAGTTCTGGCATAAATCCATTTTGTACCCATTCATATGCATTACGACGAAATAGAAATTATAAGGGTTGAAGCACAGAGTATAAGGCAAAGGACTCAACCACATTAACCACATTACCAATTTCATCACATCCTACCTTCGAACATCTCCTATGTGAAATATTAGCTTTGCCAACCATTCCGCACAACTGGACTTGTATAATAAAATCGAAACAATATTTACCTTAACCACCGGCTTGACCTCCCCCCCTGAGGCCATAAATATGCAGGAAAGGTCTCCATTCAACGATGTAAAATCAATACAGTCAGAGAGAGCGCAAATATTCCAACATGACATCGCTCTCTCCCCTAGCCGCCAACATTACTGCCTTTGAATCAACAACCCCCCCCCCCATTGGCCAGCCCACTTAAGTCACTATTTGTGTGCAATAATTCAAAATGTAAATGAACTCCCCTGTCGAAATTATGAAACAGAACCGAGCAAAAGCACTGACACTGTCGAGGCGAAAAAACGAGGGGAAAACTCAAGCCCCACGCCCACAAGCGCGTCAGCCAACCGAAGGAAAAGACTCTCTGCCATGTATACCGGATACGGATAGATTATGACAAAAGCGTTCGCCTGTCTTCCCCTGGTTTGTGAGCGGAAACTTTCCACCTCTTCCTTGTCACTGCAATCCTGTTGTCTGACGTAACATCTCCACTTTTCATCTGACATGCAATGTGAAGCCATCTCCATTTCCCTCCTCCCCCCCTCTCCACACCGCTCGCTTCCACTTGGCTGTAATCAAAACCGGTGGCGCACTGCAAGAGGATTATGGCGTACCAAAGAGCGGGTTGACAGTCCAGGCGGGAGAGTGGGTCGCGCCTGAATGCAAGGCGGAGGAGCACGAAGAAACGGAAGAATTGAGAAAATAATAACCCCAACCATATATGCCACACGAGACTCTCAGTAATGAAGTCCTCCCCGGCGTTCGGGATCGGAACTCACTTGTTGTTGGCGCGGCTGTGGTGGCGGTTGGAGCGGCTCTGAAGATGTGTGCCGAAGTTCAAATGCAGACACATCAACCTCCCCGTGGGGCGGAGGGAAGGGTTTAAGGGAATTTAATTATCCAGTCAGACTCCTCGTCGTCCTGATCGCCTCTTCAAAAGACGGGCTAATATTTGTCATCTCAAGACGGAGTGACATTTATTTCCTAGCTCCGACCCGTCGACGACGACGATAAGAAACGAGGTCGGAATTTTCAATTTTAGTACAGTAACCCCCCGTCCACACATGGGCGGCCGTGGAGCACACTCGTGCATCATTCCATCAGCCAGATAAGTAGATACGAGATGACGCTGCACAAAAAGCGGCACAAAATCAGAAAATGGCACACAGCGAAACTATTTAAAATGCACTCCTTCCCTATTTCCAGTCCTCCGCCTCTTCAACGATCCCCAGGACATCGTCAGCAGGATGCATTGGTCTCCGCGGGTTTCGGTAAGGAATACGCGGCGGCACACCGAACAGAATACGTATGGAGGGCAATAATGGGAACAAGTGACAACTGATTGGTGGGGAGGGCGCACATCCCTGCTGTGACACCTCTTCAGTTTCATGCTGAAAATATGGAAATCCGGAGAAATCCAGGCGTGGAGGACCATACCGCTGCTCGTGGGGTTGTCGATACAAGAGGGAATCGAGATGAAGTAGATGTGCGCCAGATTTATTGATTGTAATGCAAATGCAGACGGAGTGCTCGGGCGGAGCCGCATACGAGCACCGGCTGTTTTCTTCGGCGGTCTGGTGCATAATAAGATGCAGAATGCACATCAATCATTCAGATATTGAGTGACTGGCAGGGGGAGCGCAGCACTCGGAGGAGGATGCAACTGCGACAGCGACGAAATTCAAATAAATGCTTTCAATGATTTCGCGATGAATCAGTGTCAATAGAAGTCTGTGTCACAATATAGAGCGTATGGTGGGGCGTTGAAGCATTTGATGGGGACTCTGTTTCAAGGACAAATGAAAGCATCAAACGTGGGGGCTTAGATGAAAATTGATTAAAATTCGCAATCAATGGATATTTGTCTTAAAACTTTAGGTGAACCTTTGCGGTGAAGAAATGATCACGAGCTTGAGTCCACGCCGTTACAATAGAGTAATCCATCTTTTGATGCTAGACACTGGTTACAGCATTTTTTATGTCTTTACATGAGTGGAACTTGTGATCGACCAAACCATACCTGCCATCGGGCGGAGGGGTAATAATCGGTTGTCGCATTATCTGGCGAGTGAAATTTGAGTTGAAAACAAGGTCCAGGAAAATCAAAATTCAGTCAATTCAAGAAAAGCACAAACAGCTAAATTCTGCCTGAATGATACCGAAAAAAGACCCGCCGACGAAAAATTCTGTGATCATTTCATAGTCTTTCACACTCAAGCACTCAATGGGGTAGTCTTCCCTTAAATCATCGCAAAATAGGATTTTCAAGTAAATATTTTAAAACGGCTGTAAGTAGGTAGATCTTTGGTCAGATCCTAGCTGGAACTTCAACCCTACATGATTGCAGACCCCCATCCTTGCCACTACTGGTAAAAAACTGAGAGTGTCACGAGTCTCAAAGTGATTTTTTACAACCTCTTGGTGCTAGGGCCGGCCCAAAGATGTAAGAGATTTCAATTTGATAGTAGAAGTCCATCCGTTCTTCCGTCTTGTGTGTCCACATGTTTTCTTAGTTTTAAAAAAATAAATAATAGTTTTTATTAATCTTAAAAAAATAACTAGCATTGACGCCGAAAGGCAAAAACAAATATATTAATAGTTTAGCTTAGAGCGCCCGCATAGAGCCAGTAAGTAGTTATAAGATTTCGATTCTGTCGTACCTAGGTTAAGCGTTTTATACCTAGTTTTAAGATACTATTAGATAAACAATAAAAAAAATGCCTTTTAAACTAAACTAAACTTGTGTGTCCACACTCCAAATCCCAACAGCGGATTCCAGCATGCATCTACCATACCGCATACCTACTTAGCAATGGTTAGCTAGTGGGAATAAAAGTTGTGCTTAAAAATAATCGGACACGTGGACTTCCTTAATTTTAACCACATTTCTGGACAACTGACTTTCCAGAGTGGGATGCATGCAAGGCCGCCGCATTACGGGTTTGATCTAACTTGGGGTACTTCTTACAATTTAATGAGATGAGAAATGTCAGCAGGAGGAAGATGTGAACTGTGCGATTGTCACATGTACAACCTTATTGCCTACAACCATCGTAGTTGCAAGGACGCAAGGCAATCTACAATATCATCTCGTCTGTTTAGATGATCTCCTCCTAAGATGCCGAAAGTGACACCTTGTTATAAAAGCAAGATTTTGGTGACACTACTGCTAACAACAAAATGAAACCTGGCTTCTTCAGTTACGACTCTTGTCGTGTGTGTAATTGAACGCGTAGGGGGAACCTAGTTTATTACCGATTCCAATCGGTAAGAATTCAGAAACTTCTGTGAGCTTAATCGCTAACCTTATTTTAGGTTAAAGGAAGGAAGACCGGGTTGAATTTCTATGGTCCATACTGGTGTTGTCACTGCAAAGGCCATCATTTCGACTTACCAACCCATTTAGACATCTTTTTTAAAGCACGAGAGTTCAGTAGAGATGTAAAGACCAGTTGGCTTATTGAAAAAAATTCGATTGCTCCGGGTTTTCCGATCAAAGTGGTAAATTTGAGTTGTCTGTCTGAAATGAATCCTATTCAACTGCTAAGTGATTTGTTGTTATCAGTCAGTCATCTCTTAACGGCCCATTCTCATAGAGTCCGTAAAAAGAATTTTCGTCACACATGTCTAAACGTTAAGAATGAATTTGGAAATATTTCGATACGTTAGTTTTCTGTTTGTATCCGTACAATAAATTTCCCTATGTCCTCATGTTTCCAAACGTTTTCTTTGGTAACCTCGGGGATCAACCAACATGCCTATTCGCCAAGTACGATTACTTCTCAGCTGCCTCCAATTTCACACCATAAGTTGGTTCAGGTCGTTATTTACTTGTGTGTGATATCCCAGACGTCATCTGTTGCGGTGTTTCAATGGATCAAGTTCAAAGACTGTTCAGGACGTGTTATGCATTTCCTCTACATGATGTTGCCATCTTAAGCGTTGTAGACGTAACCGCTTAACTAGAAGCATTCCACCGTTCAGCCTATACAGTTCGTCATATTATTTTCTCCTCTAAATGTCATCAAAGCGAGCCAAAAATCGAACGTGGAACTTTCCTCGTGGAAAAAGACATCTATTTCTTTTAAGTTTAGCGCTACAGTTTGGGGTGAACATGGACCTTAACCAACAAGCCCCTCAAGTTCGCACGATCTTTACCCAGCTGCCTTCAGTTGCGCACACCAAGTTGATGAATGGTTCTTCTCCACTTGTGTGCTCCATTTTGTTCGTTCGTCCGTTGCCATTGGTTCAGAATTGAAGGCTCTTTGGACTGGAACTATGGTGAACATTCGCTTTATATGATAGAGCTATCTTACCTTTGGACCCAAAGACCCTTTACTAAGTGCATATCGCTGTACAGCCCAAACAGTTCCTAGTTCCTACAAATACCATCAACGCAAACAGAACCAAAGATCGAAGGAGAACTTTTCTTTTAAGGACTTTTTCATCCAATTTCAATAACCCTCATATTTCTGCCACATAGATCAGGATGGAAATACACGAATTGTTAAACAAAGCCTGCCTGATCTATTACGGGAGGAGGCTTTGTAGCACTATTACCTTTTCTGTCCAAAGAAACATCGGACATGGATTTTTATTAGATACTGAGGAAACGGCAAACGAAGTCCTTGACTACATCAAACTTTACTTTCATACGTGGAATACATGACTTTTGGAACTAAACGCGACTGGTGAACCTGGACTGCTTGGATTTGGCCCCAACTCATTCTAATATTTAAGACTTTAAAATTCAATCTGAGCGAGAAGGAATTGAGGGAGACTAAAGTGGAAGTGCGGTATTGGCTGTACAAGTGCAGAAAACTGCACAAAAAATGATCATATGCTATAAAATTGGATTAAAAAACTCCGTAGCCCTTGTTGAATTTTCCCTTTAAGACCATAAAAGAACTTTAAACCGTTCCTTTCTCAACTTGTTATTATTAAATTCTGCAGAAGAATCCTTTAATGTCGTTTTGTTGTTTTTGTATTCTCCGTCATTTCGTTTCGTTTTCCATGCATCACATAAGAAAGACAAACGTATGCATATCAAGAGGATAACAATCATCTTTAACATCGGCGAGTTAACGACCCTCCCTCGAGGACACAAGGATTTTTTGTGAAAATCAGAAATTTTGCATTTCAGCATTCCTACAACTTGAGCAGAGCTGTGCATTGGATCATCCACAACAACGAACCCTGTTCGTGGGTCAGTGCTTGATTTCTGTGCTTCCCGAGAGCGTAAAGCGTGTGATTGGATTTGCAGCTGTCACACATGGTGTCGAGTTTCACTGAAATCGCTTGTCAACTGACAGCAGCAGAACGAATGTTCTCTTTCCTTCAATTCAGGTTTTCTTTTTTGGCTCCTAATACGAACAATCGGCAGATAACTTTGGAATCTTGGAATACGTCCGACAGACGATTGATGGAACAACGCGGAACATAGACTTCCGAAAGACGGGGTCATGAATGAGTACCCCGGAACCAAAAAAAAAAATCATGTCGTCGAGTAAAAATAGAAATAAATTATCAGAGACTGCTTCATAGGCTCGATTTCAGTTTGAAGTACACAAGCATGTGATGATAACAATAGACGGGGGGAAAACATCTTCCGCCAACGGGTTCAAGAGATAGAAACGAAATGAAATCAAGAAGAAAAGCAGACGGATGCTCGGTTGATAGATGCGAACTCCAAATCGAATTTTACAAGTTGATTGTGATTGCCCTCAAGACTCGCAAATCGAATAAGATCCGCCACAGCCATGACTCATTCACAAAGCCAACAAAAGCCACCCCGGTACTTCCTTCATGGCACTCCACTCCTCTGCGACAAATCCCACCAGACTGCAGTAATTCATCGGAGCACTTCTGGTTTATCGCATCCCTTCCGCCCAGCTCCCAGCCGCAAAGTAAACATCTTACAATTGAAATCTAGCAAAATAGGTCACCTACCCCAACGGCATCCTCCTTCGATGACGACGGTTTCTGCTCACTTAACCTGTTAACCCACAATTTGCATATGTCAAGTTGGAATTAACAACAAAACGCCTAAACTCCACAACCTTTGACAACACTCAATTAATTTTCACAAAGCCCCGGTCGGTGGGGACGTTGCCGCCGCCGCCGCCGCCGCCGTCCTGTTCGGTGCTTAACCTCTGCCAGGCAGTCTGCGGTTAAGTAAACCCATCAATTCACTTCGTGTACAAGTGTATTGTGTCACATCAACATATTCCGCCCCGGGCAGATGCTCTAACTCGTTTATTCAACATAATCTTGCTCTCCGAGCGCCGAGAGCCGCTCCCATCCATCTGCCACTCCAGAGTGATGTACATGTGCGGCTGCTGCCTGGGGAAGCGGGCCGCATTTGAACTCAGGTCACGTCCTGCAGTTCCTGCATACATAAAGTTTTGATTGTCTGGCAAATGCTTCCGCCCCTTTCGGATGACGACCGGAAAAACGCTGTTTAATGGCCACCGGAATAAATTTTCGTTTCGATTGTTGGACTTGGCCTTAGTCTTAAAGTTGTGCATTTAATTGCGAGGACTCCCCTCCACGTCGAGTGGGTCTCACTCTTTGCGGACGGCAGGATAAATGTTTCCGCCCGCTCAAAGGATGCACGAGGGACCGCTTCAGCCAGCATAATTTACATTCCGCTCCAGCATCATCATCAACTGATTGATGATCCTCTGCAGAGGGGCAATGTTGGCAGACGCTCCTGACGGCGCAGAAGGAGGGTGCATCGTCCGCTCCTTGGAAGCGGCACAAAAAAGTACATTAATAAAATTGATTTCAATTTTAGATATCATCGCTGGGCCAGCGCCCTGGGTGATGGGAGAGTCACTCAAAAGGGATGCACGTTTCGCTTACCCATAGGTTTCGTCGATTTTTTTCGCCTCGTGCAGGTCTTTTGGGTCCTCTTTCAATGTGAGTCTTTGGGTTTAGTTGTGCAGCATGCCGTCAATTTAATTTCATGTTAAGTACGCTCCTCTGCGATGGCAGGATGGACAGCTCGGTGGAATCTGGTCTTAAGTGCTGCATTATCCGGGCACCCATCAAAGTGACTGACACAGTGGGGGCAATGTGCAGCTGCTCGTGACAGCGCCAAAACAAATTAGTTTAGCTTTTTAATCGGTCCTATCTCGCGGGCGGACCGCAATCCTTTAATGCTTGCGTTTCTCATTTCCCGACACCACCGGGACAGTTTTCATTTTTCAACAGTCGCTCCAGTGAAATAATGAGCAGTTGCCCGCGGTGTGGTGGAAAGGCATTAACAGACAAAAAAAAGACCGTTCTTCTAATCACCTGAGAAGTGTAAATTACAGTCGAGTTGATTGATTACACCTGTAATTGGGCGGGACACGTGACAAATGAGGGGAAGAGCTTAGTTACCGCAAAGGCGAAAGTGGATTGTGTGTTGACAATGAGGGTGTCCAGGCCAGTCGTTTAATGGAGTGGATAAGGATTAGTTAGCTTCGTCAATTGCTGCTGTTATAGACTCTAATTACCGCGATGACTAAGTCTTTTCAGTCACTTCAACGGTGGTTGGTAAGGTAGTGAAGAAACGTTTCCTTCTGCTCTTTGTCTCGACAATCTCTGGAGGGAAATGCCGAGGGTTTATAAAAGTCCGTGAGGAGGTAGTCATTTATTAGGGAGAATGAGCTAGAATGGGGAGAAGGTGTGTTGGTCAGTTTTGAGTGGCCACAGTGTGGCGGCCTTTAAGGTGATGTAAAGTGAAAAGGAAAAACAAGTGTAGTCGGTGAAAATTTAAAATAAAATTCAACTGTTGCGACTGCAACTGACTTTATTCAAAATCGTCGCCGCTAGTGATGATCAACGTATTAGAAAAGCATTTGACGTTGGAGACTTCGGGTCGTTCAACCGATCAGTTGGCTTGTACTTTTCTAAGCCCGAACGAGGTAGCACTTTTTATGTCATGATGGCACAGTGTGTGGTGCAGGAATTCTTTAATTGCCTTTTTTTTTCTTCTACACAAGCATATGGGGTTGGCAACTAATTGAGGATTAAGAAAATAAAAGACAATTTTTGGATGGAAAGAAATAACTTTATTTTGTAATGCATTGTCCATTTTGTGCAAAAACCTTTTGAAATCTTTCCGGCAGCTTCATAATTCAACGTTCACGGGTTTTTATTAGCAAAAAACTGAACCATGTACGAATTGAAATTCATCCTTACTGAAATTTTTAGCATTCAAGAAGTTTTGCAAGGATCGATTAAGATGGTGCAAGGTACGGACTGTGGTGGATGTGGTAAAACTTTTCAACCAAGCTCCAATAATTTTTGTAGAGTGACCATGTATGTCATGATGAAATACAACACATTTTCGATTTACCAATTCGGGCCGCTTTTTTTCAACTTCTTCTTCTTATGGCAGACAGTCCGGGGTGGACCTGGGCCTCAACCAACATGCCTCTCCAGCCAGCACGATCTTTCGCCAGCTGCCGCCAGTTGCGCACTCCAAGTTGGTTGAGGTCCTTCTTCACTTGTGTGCGTCACCTTATCCTGGGCCGTCCTCTGTTGCATTGTCCCAATTGCTCAGATTCGAAGAAGAAGCTTTTCTTCAACAACTGGGTCTTGTTGAATATAAGCTTTCGATGTTGTTCGAGCTGCTTCACCTGGCTTTCTCCACGATCTTTCCCAGTCGACATTGTTGTAAGCAACCCATTCTCAATCACCAGTTATCAATCGTCTTAAAAATGGGTCATTTTCTTTAAGTTTCTTTAATAAATCGTAGATGTTAATGCTATGTGTAAAAGGATTTTTTTTTTCAGTTCATGAGGAACCCATATGTTGAGTCTTAGTACATAGCAAAGTTGTTTTAAGCGATTTTTAATGCATGTATGTGATGCATGAAGTTTCCTTGCAATCTCACGTGTTGTACCGTAACAATCCGAGTCGATAATTGCTTTGATTTGGTCGTCAAAAACTTCAATTTGATGAATAGGGCGTTTTTCATTTTTGAGCGGAAAATCACCAGAACGAAATTTAGCATACAAATTGTGACACTACTGATCTTTTTACGCTTCGTCACCATAAACCGCACATACCTTTGAGTGACCCTGCGATGCATTTTCTTCTTTCCGGAAATAAAATAGCGAAATATAACGAAAATGTTCGCGTTTTAATTTTCCTTTTTTAACAGACGCAAAACAAACCTAAACAACTGATCAAAAAAATGTTCTTACCGATTGACAGTTGAAGTACCAACTCTCAATTAACAAACTGCGTTTGACATTTCGATTACGCCAGCAAACCTACAAATTCAACTAAAGCCGTCTATGAGTAAAATCCGCAAGTACTAAGTTGTCCACCCAATATTTTGTTATTGAAGTACTCGCTTTTGTTGCACTTTCCTCAAACCTCTTGTGCATTTCATTTGCGTGTATTCCAGGCACTTTGTCACACTTATTCTCATCTTTACCCACTGATTTTGAATTTTTTACGCATCTATGAACAGATTGAAATTGCTTAACTCCGCGACACTTAATTATTTTTTTTTTAATTGCTTTTGTTTTAGTTGCGCGTAGAAAGTTTGCTTGGAGGTAAAATTGTTTCAACTTAAGATTTTGGTAAAATTCTTGCATTTAAGCAGGAAAGCTATACTAACTCGAAAATTAATTTAAATCTCGTCAACCAACCATCTTAAAGACGCAGATAATTTTGGAATAAATTGAAGAAGACGCGCAGCCAACGCAAGAACGAGACCACAGATCCATACGTCATGTGTAAGAGTATAAAAAATTACCCGAAAAAAGAAATCTGAAAAACGGAGCAAAGTCATTTTCCAAGTGGTTTATGTGAAAAAATTGGGTTTCAATATCTCACAAAATATGTCCAAATTCCAAAAAATCGAAATTATTAACACGATCCTAAAAGCAAGGATTTGAGAAATGATCTTGGAGGAATATGTATGTAGTCGTTGTATGATTTGGATTGCTAGTTTGGTTTTTAAAGTTGTATGGCCTTGGACTTTTTGGACGCTAGATTTCGGGCGTTTATTTGCATTCCTTTAAAAAATGAAATAAATTGAATTTGCCGGGACTACAGTGCAGAAGTTAGCAGGTCCTACCTTCTTCAGTAACTGATCGCTTTGTGCGTGTTGTTCCGTCGAGAGTAGATGGAACTTAAATTTTTTTGCTCACTTCGTACGGTCAAAATTGAGATATCCATACACAATTAGCATTTCTTGCTTATTAACAGCAGTGTACGAATCGAATCTAGAAACTTAAGCATTTGACTCGCTACGCTACAGTCAACTTTCGGCAAAGTGCGCAATCTTGAGCGGAACCTCCTATATGTAAACTGTATAGGTGAAGTAAATATCTGGGCTATAATATTCAAATACAAAACCTTCATGCAACTACTATATATGTGTTGTCTGGTTTGTTTTCACCTTTGAAACTCGAAGCTACAATCTCTGTGATCTTCAGCATTAAACTTTGCCAATACTGCTATTCCAAGCATTCAATGTAAATCGGAATTTAAGATTTACTGCGAAAGTGTTCCATTGTAGGGTTAGTATTCTAGGCTGCAGACAAAATTCCAAAATGTCCGAAATCAGTTTAACCCAAAAATTCCAAACCGCGATTCAGCAGGTTTTATGGAACGTGCTCCTGTTAACACTCTACTGGGGGCGCTGTAGAATATGAAAAAGGAGAAAATTTCGAACAATGCTAATTTTTCTCATATAAATTCCCTTCAGAATAATCAAGTTTTATGATTTCTGACTTTGATCTTTTTTTCGGTGTTTTTGGAGGTTTTCAAATTCCGGAAATTGCGGGACTTTGATTATTTGAAAATTTTGCATTATGGACATTTTGGTATTTTATGCATATCGAAATTTTAAGGCTTTTTGAGTTTCTGTCATTTCGGTTTTTTAGCCATTGAAGCAATATCTGAATTTTGGGCATTCATTTTTAAATAAAGTTAAGGGGACCTAGATTCTTGAGCAACTATTTGTGCTGTGCGTGCTTCTGTTTATTCACATGTATAGCTGACATACATTTTTTGACCGACTCCAAAGCTTTTCAGTGACAGCGTGCACTCTTTAAGTGTTTTCAATTCATTTCAGTCCTGCAATTGAAACTGGGACCTTTGACGTGTAAGTAAGCACACTTACCCACTACGCCACGGTTGCCACATGAATTTTCGGTTTCGGATTTTAACCTGTCTCCCTCATCTTGTGGTTCTGTCAGTATAATTCATGGCTAAGCTGAGCTCTGAGCTTAAAGAAATATACCTTTAAACAGTTTCAGGTATCCATAAATCCTAACTGTAACTGAAACTTGAAATGCTCTCAGACAGGAGTGCTTAATGTTGTGGCACAAAATATCTTTCGTATGTGTAAAAGTTTTACTCGCTTGGAAAAGGTTTCGTTTGCGTGTCCCACTTTTTTCTAATCTTGGCGCGGAATTCTTTTATTCTCTACTTTTCATTCCCGACAAATACATTAAGCAAGTGTTATGATTTTTTGACCGAGTGAAAGGCAAATTTCGACCGGCATCCTTCTTTTCCTAAAATAACACTTCTATGGCTTCAAACTTATTTTCAGAAGAAATAGCGTGATTCACGTTAACGTGGCAGACAGTTTTTCACTGAGAGTTACTGCTCACAGGGAAAATAAACACGGATTATGTGGTTGGCGCTATATCAAGGATTTTAGTGGCAGAGCTTAGTGACCAGATTTCGTATGCTCTTCAAGGGGCAGTTATGCCTCTCAGCAATTTCAGAATCGGGGTCAACCACGATTCTATGCAATCTTTCGGTTACTCACTTAATAGACAAACAAACGCCAGACAAGCCAGACTCCACCGCAATTGCACAGCGAATAAACTTCCCTGCAATCTTAACGAAACCCTCCGCAGCAAACTTCACAAATTTAAATTTCATTATTCTTGCATTCCTGCTTTTTTGTCAAATGTCAAGTGCAATTAAAAGGATCAAGAGTCCCGGCAAATTTGACCCCAAGCAACTCTCATAGCAAGTCAAGCCACACACAAAATTAAGAAATCTATTCATTCATTTGTCCACAGTCTGCATATAAAATTATCCTCTGTTAGCCTTTCTCTGTCTCCCTCCGCCGGTCCTTTAATCCAATTAAAATGCCTTCAGATGAACGACTCAATTTGCAGCAACCAATGCAAGGACGAGAGCGTCAGCGAGCGCAAATTGCATCAAAGAATATCTGAGAAAAATTCCAACAATTAAATTAAATTTTCCCAATTAACTGCAGTATCTGCGTTCAGGGCCAGTTCACTGTCCACGATCCGTGGGCCCGAGGACTCCCCAGCCAGCTAACTCAATTTAAAATTAAAACTTTCAGATACAAGTATTTTCCGCGCTAATAGTGTTCACCACTCGTGCCGGAGGAAATCCTCCTCTATCCCTCACAACTCCCGCATAGCAGATGTCGGGCGGGGGGCGGCACAGTAGGAGGGTGAACCTGAGTGACGGGGACAAGGAGAACGCTGAAAAAAAAAAATTGGAAACCTGATGAGAATGAGATACTGTGTGCTTGTGCAGCGCTGCTTTTTGTTTGCTGCGACTATCCGGGAACGAAATTGCTTTCGTTCGCAACAAAACCCCCGGCCATGTTTCGAGGCGCACGGAGTTCGGCGGCAAGCAGATCGTCCTCTTTTTCTCAGCTGTCAAATGTACAAAACTGCTAAACACACATCAACCCGCCTTACCCTTGCATCCCCCATCCAGCCCACACCCCTCCTCCCACGCCCACTGCGGCGTATACGTAACATTTTCATAATTCTCCCCCCCACACACACAGAATCTCTCTCCTTCGGATGATACGTTTTCGTTTGTCTGCCGCTCGTCCCTTTTACAGCTCCATTTGTATTTGCCTCCAAATGACTACCGAATGCTTTCATAAATTTTTTATTTATTGCTTTGTTTAGGCTGGCAGTGGGCGGGTGACCCCGTACGTGGCGCAGCCCTGCAGGGGCACGGGGGCGTAACTGAAGGAGATGTGGCAGGCTCAAACAACAAATGTGCCGGGCACCGAGCCCACAATGTTATTTCTCTGTTACAGGGACATGGCCGGCTGGTCTCGGCAAACACCGCCCTCGCACACAGACTCACCGCCGCGCCAACGATCCAGGCACTGGCTTATTTGATTCCAACTTTAATACTGCAGTTTGTTTACTTTCTAAGCGTTGTGATGATTTACGGAATTCCATTTCGGGATTCTCCCCGCACGCAAGTGGACTGAGGCTGTGCGGGGAGTGGGATTATTTATTGGCGTTGGAATAAATGGTGCGGTGCGGACGACGGGTCAGACTATTTCCATTCGTCCCCGGTTTTCGGGGCTTAATTGAGATTTTATTGAGCGGACGGATTTCGAAACAGAGATTTGTGGCCCGGACGAGCTCTTCCGCTGGTTCCTTTTGCGTGTTTGCTCACGCCGTCGCTCTCACTGTTGGATTGCGGCAAGTAAGTGATATGCGCACGGATTGAAATCAAAACCTGATTCGAGTAGTGGGGCGGGGATTCCGATACAATCGGAAGCTGGTTTACAAAAACCTGAAATTAAATAGACGTCAGATTAATTGAAATTCAATTGTATAGTGGATGGCTCACGCAGGCAGTGGGGGCACTACGCGATTCGACTTAAATCTGAACTGGATTTTTACGACCTTCGTGGAGGCTTCGAAAGAGTTTCAGTGTCAAGATAGTGAGGCAAAAGTGAGTGTAAATTGTGTAATTGTGCAACTCACTGGTATCTGGCGTGTTTCCGTTATATCTCAATTTAGAGAACATTCTAGTGAGTCGACTGAATGTTTTCACTGAATTTCAACTCGCGACACAAGCGAAGTCTAGTGAGATAGAGAGGAAAATAAAACAAAATTGTGTGACTGTGTATCGGTAAACGAAAGACGAATTGAAGTAGATGAGGAATGAATGACATTTGATATGAATCTGAGCGTTGTTCGAAGGTCCCATCTTTAAGTTCATATGTCACGTTTTGCTTTCAATATTAAAATAAGGGGCATATGTGATAAACTTTGTTACTTTTGTATGAGCGACTGATTAAGTTAAGAGGAAAATAACGCTGCCCCGTATAGAAAACAGCAAAAGGACAGCGAAGGGGCTGCAATCGATAAAGTGACATGGTGACACTCATCCGCGCTTTATACATTTTGTAACATTTTCAATTTCCATCGAATTGGTTCCAGATTTAAAGAAAACAAATGGTTTCATCATTTGTATGTAAGAATCAATGTTTATAGAGTTTCTTCTTAAGTGAAGTTTTATTTATATAATGTCACATTTTTCGACATGATTCAAGGCACGTTGTTCAGTTTCTTGTAGAAGGCTTGACTTTTTGAACCATTGAGAGTTTTTAAAGGCTTCTCTGACCGCTGATGGGTTTCGGAAAAACTGTTGCCAAAAAAGCAGCGCCAGACTGCGCTAATGGGGATAATCCGTTGGAGAAATATCAGGAGAGTACCATGGATGCGGACATGCTACGAACTCCAAATGGAGTATATTTTCCACCGCATGAGGAGTGTGGACTAGGGTCTGGTCTGGTCTGGTATGGAGTACACCACTTGTCAGGTTTGTTGATTTTTTTTGTTTGTGGGCGTACTTCTATCATCGTTTTCGCTGAGTCTGCATCCATCTTTTGGTGTCACTAATATGCGTTTTCTGTTGCCCTCGCGATTAGAGCAAATATTCGAAAATCTTATGAAGGGGCCTTACCAAATCAATGCCGAATGTCGTTTTTGTTCATTGCTATATTCTTGAGTCCGTAATATACGATTTTGACTCCTAGAAACGCATTCTTTTCCAGTTTGGACTCATAAAAGAAAAGAGTAAGAATTTAAACTGTCGATGGCATGAAATAAAACATTCAACTATAAAATATGTGCGATTGCAATGGACCATAAAAGTCGCATGCCACTTTATCTTATTAAACGAAGTTCATGCTGACGCCAGAAGAGCGTATAATGGTGTAGAGAACGGTGGTGCATTAAATTGTTTTGATATCATTCACTGGAACTTGGATTTGAACTTGAAAAACGGATCGTAACCTGAAAAACTGCTTTGACTTCAACTCTGACACTGCTTTATACAACGACAAGCATGAAAACTGAATAAGGAATTAGACAAGGAACTGGACATATACATTGACAAAGAGTTGGACAGAAATTTTGGCAAGGAATTGAACAGTTAATAAAGAAAAGACATGGACAAAGAATTAGGGAAGGTTTTGGACAGCGAATAGAATAAGAACTTGTACAAGGAACATAACAATGAATTGGTCAAAGGTTTCGACAAGAACTTGGTCATGGAATCAGATAAGTATTTGGACAAGGAATTAGATAAGAATTGAGCTATAATTTGGACAAGAAAGTTAACTAGAAATCGGATAAAATACTGGATAAGGAATTGGAGCATGCATTGGACAGGTAATTGAAAAAAAAATTGAACGAGGACTAGACGCAAACAGACAGAGGCAAAACCTCCCATTAAACAATTATACAAGTATAGACTGTTGGAGAGTCATCCATGAAAACTTAGTAAAAGAAGTTTAGGTTATTCTGTCTTATTTTGACAAGATGGAAGCAGAAAGTAAATTTTAATAATAATGTGGCGTAGTGGTAAGTGCGTCGACCGCCACGCAGAAGGTCTAGGTTTGATTCCAGGACGGGATATGTCGCATTTTTTCACGGCGCTACCTCTTTCGAATTGCTGACAACGCTCAAAAAGCACCAATCGTCTATGAAAAGCTTCCCAAATCTTGCTGTTCGGAGTCGGCAAAAATCTGTAGGTCCTTCCTACTCGTGAGAGAACAGTAGCATGCGCAACACCAGTAGTTGCTGTAGAAGCAAGGTTCTGGTCCCTTGTGGGCTGTAGTTCCACCCAATTATTATTATTATTAAACATAAAATATATTGGGTCTATAACTTAATTCGTGCAGTTTGCTAAGAGATGGCGCAACTTTTGTTATTGAAGCTACTTTTAAAAGTTTTAATATGGCATCAAAAGATTCTGCGAGCTCTTCTTGTGACAAGCCACAATCTTTATAGACTAGTGCTTCCTGTTCTTCCTCTTTAAATTTTTCATCCATTCTTAAGTCGTGCAAACCATTTTTGCCACGATCACTAAGCTAGGGCATGCTCACCATAAACATCCAGCAAAATACGATAACTTTCGGCAGCAGTTTTCTTCATATTTAAGTAATGAAGAAGAGTTCCACACAAAAACACTTTTCCAGGCACAGAGATCGACATATGTGAGTGAAAAAAATTACTGTTAATTACGCTTCTAATGAATGACGTAAACTGAAATGACGTACAATGATAGTAGCTTTCCAATGCATGTTCCAGTGGAATAATAACAATGGAATAATGCAAGTTACGCCATCTCTTAGTGAACCGCACAAATTAAGTAGACCCAATATATATTTTGTTGGAAAATATACCTCAGAGATTGTTATAAAATGGTTTTTTTTGTGTGTCATTCCAACATCGAAATCTGTAGAGATATGATATTCAATCTCAGTCAGAGATCAATGCAATCAATCGAAATTGAGAGAAAACCTCTGAATAATATATAAAAAAGCAGTTTATCCATCGATTTCTATAATGGGGTTAAACTGCAGATTCGAATCCGTTGAAGTTCATTATCTGTCAATCCGGCGCTTTTCATAATTACATTAACACCAAATTGTATACGCACATTAAAAAAAAAATATTATTTCTTTCCTTTACGAATTTATTAATCTGTTTAGATTTGTTATAAAGTTGTAAACAAATAAGTACGTAAAGGAATTCGAATAAAACAGGGCCAAAGCATGAGCGGAATTGCCTTCACACTGTCTGTGAAATTAATTACACGAAACCCCTGACGCGTGAGCTTTCTTTTTTCTTCATTTCTCTTTCTCACTTTCATTAATTGCTTTTTTCGAAATCAAAGTAACTTATTAGGATGCAGTCCAAAACTATTTTGAAAAACTTACCATAACGATGCTGATAAGTTGATCTTCGAATGAGCAACAACAACTGCCGGAAGTTCAACTTACCCCTTGTTTTATTTGACTAGGCCACCAAGAAGTTACAAAATGCAATTCATTAAATTTTTCGCTACACTAACATTATTTGTTTCTTTTGCAGTTATTTAGTGGACGGAACCCTCAACGCGTGAGTGGAATTCATACTTGGGCAATTAATTTGATTAAATTTCAAGATCCATTTTATACACCTTGCCCACTTCTCAGCGTGAATCTTCTCAAGGTGTGCTCTAAGCGTCGTTCTCTTTTCCACCATTTGCGTGGTGGCGTATTTCTTCCGCAATTTCAATAATTTAGACTTCCAAATGCCATCAACTCAGTCTCAAAAGCCGTCTGCTTCGCAACTACCACTTTCCTTCTCAGAACTTTAAAAACTCCTTACTGCACAAATCTCACATGCATGGAGGCAGCCACAAATGCAATGGTCTTGCAGCACTTCATTAAAAAGTTCCAAGTGAGAAAATCCATAAGCCAAGTGCAAGTCAGCGACATTTTAATGCAGTCGCCAAAGTCACATTCGCCAGCGAATTTCCCAAGGAGTGTGCCTTACGCCACTCAAACTGTGATTAAGAGCGCACTTCAGGGGAACATTTCAGGCGCCTGCAGGCAATCTGATCGCGTGACGCATACCATAAGCACACATTGCCGCGCCTTTGCAAATTGAAGAATTCCCCTTGGCGCGTCGCCGCCGGGGATTTCGTGACAAAGTGCCGTTTGCAGGCTTGCGGGCAAACAATCCGTAACTGAATCCGAAAGTTTTCGCAAATTCACCCATCCCGCCTCCTCCGCACAGGAGTGGATGGGGCTTTAAGACGCCACCCTCGCCGACTAAAGCGGGTGGCATGCCAAGTGCAAATAGTTCTGTGCGGCTGGCGCTCATTATTTTGATTTGTATTGAACGTGTACCGGGGTGACCTCGACACGGGCTTAATGAGGCACACTTCGATTCGGGTCCACACACACACTGAGAGATGTTACAGTTTTTCCTCGGACGAAGGTCCCGCAAAACAAAGCCAAGCATCGACTTATCTCGCCTGGCATCCTTTTTGCCTCAGTGGCCTCTGAAGAATATCATTATTCAGGACTTCTATTCACACGGTGCAGCACAAAAAGCGGTGTCATTGATCTGTGCGTTTCTTTTTTCATCGTTCTCTCCTTCAAGGATACTGCTTTGTGCTGCTCGTCGGTGCGCGGTGCGGGCGGGTGCGGCACGGCACCTCTTGACAGGTCTCAACAAAGGCGGGTGTCGGCTCTAATTAATTGTATCGCTCGAGTAGTTATCGAACAAGGAGATAAAATATTTTATATCCTAGACGAAAACAAATAACAGCGGAGGAGGGCACATCCTTAATCCTGGTCGTGCTGTACGGCTTGCACACAGCGGTTGAGTTTACTTTCTGCTCTTCCTTGCTCCGCTCCTTCTCGAACTACAATGCCAATATCAGCAAATATCCATCCATCTCCTATCCCTCGGTCCGGGCGTATCCATGATGCCTCTAATGAGGTGGACATTTTGCCTTTGAGCTTGTGGAATTAATTTCTGTGCGAACAAAACACTTTGGAGTGCCATTCAGTGGAATGGCTAGTGCCGCAGAGGGCGAGGGTGGCGGACTCCATCGCAAGGCAAACATCATCATGGCACAGAATCCACAAGTACAGATACTCTGTGGGCTGTTTGTTGTTTCCTCAGATATTTTACGATAATTATTATGTCAATGGGGCGGCAATGGGGGTGGTTGGAGAGGGTTTTCTTTAGCTCGGCGATAGTGCAAGGAGCTTGACACAGAGTGCGGTCATAGTTTGCAAAACTCCGACTCACAGTGTGGTCTCTCACTCACCCCCCAGTAAACCGTTGTGCTGAGGGCGTTGTTATGCGCCCTTCCTTCACCACTTAAAGGGTGGCCATCTATAGTCCCACTAATAGGTAATGAGAATCACTTTATATGATAGTTGTTGGGTTGCTGATTGCTGTTGGTATACAGTGGAACAGTGAAACCGCCGCCTGGGCTCCGGAGATGAAGATGAGTTTTTAGGGGGTTTCATGGTTCAATTTTGTTGCTTTTACTATTTGCCAGTTTCTCTGCGCTAAGGGTGCTGGTGATGGTGATATGTTGGACTCAAATGAGTTTCACCATTCATAGGGTAAAACTTAAATATTTTTCGTTATTTCTTTTATGTAGTGTGGTACTTAAGAGATGTTTTCTTTTTTTATTTTCAGGTGAGACATTTTGATCGGATTGGAATTCGTTGTGGGGATAATTGAGTGAGTTTTTTGAAAAAGTCAAACTTACTATAAAATGCTGATGATTGTTTTAGTATCTAAGCAAGCGAGAATTGACGTGCATCAATTAGAACTTTTACAGTTTTCGGCACACGTTTGCTTTAGTCCTGTGGAGTTGAACTTGCTTGTCATAAAACCAACACATCGCTTATGTTAGTGCGTCTTTAGTTGGCGGTGTTTCAAGTCAAGTGGACGGTGATTTCAAATATCGGGCTAAACATTTGAAGAATGGGTTAACGACTTAAAGTTTTTAAAATAAAATTGGGTTATAGAGAAATTCGAGTATCAAAAATTCGACTAAGGGAAGTTCACAATTTACACTTTCCATGGGTCCAGTGCATTATACACTGAAGTAAATCATCCTTGAGAGTTAAGTGTGGTGATGGGAATTTCTTTAACCACCTCAAACAGTTCTTTGGAAAGTTCAGAATGTCAGTCGTCATCGCCGTGGTCAGGCTGATGGTTCACAAAGCTTAAATTAATTCAAAGTAGAGCCGTTCACATCAACTGTTACCGTTGAATTTTGAAGGTGTCGCACGAGCAGTTAAGAGAAGGTTCCATAGTGTGCATAGTCGCTTCATCTCTATTTCGAGAATTCGACGGCTTCCTTTTTCCACAATTTTTTTTCTACAATAAAGCTTACAATTCGAAGATTCTCGTATGTAGGTGATGTATTGTTATTCATTGGCCGAATCAAATGAGTCATGGACTACATTTAAGTCCTTACAAACCTTCTTAAATTCGTGATTGTTGTTGCCCGATTCATTCACCTACTTTTTGAAGTCTATACAGCCGAAGGTACACAGTGAAAATATTTCTTTTGATTGTATAAAGAAACAATTGCTATTCAGTTGATCTGCTAATAGTTTTGTATGCTGACAGAATCAGCTTCTAAGAGAACATGATTGATTGCCTTTCAAATCAATAGTTTCAACACAAGGTCATTGCTTTGGAAGGCCTGTTCTAAAGTCCTGTTCGCCCAGATGTAAGAAAAGCCTTAAGTTTCCTCAAATGTGTTCGACAGTTTTCGGCAACAAATTTTTGTTGGATGTTTCTAAAATGTAATGCCTCGGCTAATATTCATTGCATTTGGTAATAGCTTAGTCTGTGTAAGAGATGACAACTTAAACTTTAAACTGTTCCAAGGCAGTCTTAAAATCGAATTATTTCGTAAAATGTTTTTCACGTTTGAAGATTTATGAAAGTCTGTTTATAATCTTTATCCAGACCACACTTTAGGAAAGTCGCTTTCTCGTTTCCAATCTGATAACTTTGATTTGGAAGATACACCACACACTGTAGGACTGGGAAAAAGTCGATGACTCCAAATCAATGTTCACACAATTCGTCAAATAAAATAAAGCTGAAGAGTATATGCAACATCTCCCGGCATTGACTGCTGCTACTTAATAATATGACTTTCGTATTCACATGAAATTGGTTAGCCTTTCCCAGGATATGTAAAAGTTTGAATATTTTGTCCAGGAAATTTTAATGAATTTACTTTTCAGACTCCGATAGGGACAATTGTTGTTTCTACATTTATCTTGGCACCACTGCCATCTTTGTCAAATTTCACGTCAAAATGAACGTTTAAGATTTGCATCCTTTTGTAAAAAGCCAAAATTGAACTTTGTTTTTTTTTTACAAGATTTGAAAATTTTCAGAAATTTCTTCTCCCAAAAGGTCGAAAATTTTGCAAAAGGCCTTCAATGAAAAAACTCTATGCGAAGCTAGGGCTTCTGAGTATTAGAGAAGTTTGAGAAAGAGCTAAAGACGAGGACGACTAGAGGACTGATAAGAAAGGAATCGAAAGCTACACCAGAAGACGAAGCATTGAAAATTGAAAACAAACATTGACAGACGCTTCCGATGGAGACAACTTTAAGGAATATGCAATTATGTTACTTTGGTCCACAGTTATGTAGGTGCTTAAATCAACCCGAATCCGTAGTGGGACGTTCCGATTTATGTCCTCTAAAAAGCTTAGTTACCTGCGTTAACCTTGAGGCACAATCTAGTTGACTCCATTTCCTGTGCTAAACACACACACATTCTCTTTCCTCACAAAGTGTCTAAAATTTCCAGAATATGTCGGTTTAAATAATAATAATTGAGTGGAACTACAGCCCACAAGGGACCAGTTCCTAGTTTCTTTAGCAACTACTCGTGTTGTGCGTGGTATTTTGTTACGCCAAGTAGAGGGAACCTACAGTTAAAGCTCCAGTCCAAACGGCAAAATTAAAGCATTTCTTGCGAGATGGGTGTTCAGTCTAAGGAACTAGGACCTCCACCATGTTCCTCTCTGTCAATTTTACAAAATCTCAAGATCGGCTCCGTTTGGAAAAAATACTAAATCAATGTTTTCACTATTTTCCTCCACAAACATGTCTGCTTGCTTTTTTCCTTGAATCGCATTTGACACACATACACATCATTATTTATAACCTGTGGAAAAAACCCACATTTTCTTAAATTCTCTGGCAAAAAGACCAAATAGCTTTTTCTTTAAGTTTGGCCTTAAAAGAAGCCTTAATTGTCAAATACCCGTTACATGCTAACAAACCCACCATTTACCCTATAAGTTGAAATTAAAAAAGTCATCATTGCGAACGACTTACTCGTATTCCGCCGCAAGTTCACATGAAAGCATCGGCCCGTATCGACCACATCTCCGATAGTTACCGCAACTTCACATGCATCGTCCGATCCCGCCCATTCATGCGCCTATCAAGTGCATGCACTCCCTTTAAGGCTCTCGACTACCCTGCCATCGATAAAAAGTGATACGTAATATCCTCCGGGTGCAGCTGTCTCTAGGCGAGTGTGCAAGCAACCGCACAGGTGCCTCATGCGGACAGGAGGAGGACATCGATGACATCGACTGGCACATATTGAGAGAGAGGGAGTGAGGGTGGGAAGTTAATATGAATCAGACGGACGTCCGCAGCGGCTAGTTTGGATAGCCATCGTCACATAGTTTCGTGTCTTCATTCATACACAAGCTTCTAGTCTTCACAACGCACACACACACACGCAGAATATGAAAGAGTTCCCCTCCATTGAGATTTTCGAAAACTTCTCAGACTTCGCAGATGGTGTGGCACCACAACGAAAAGTTTTAACCGAAAATTTCAGCTATTTCCCGTTCGTGCCCACCCCGACAATCCGACTATCCGACTTCCCGACTTCCCGACCAAACATTGTGGGTCCCTTTGTCAAGTCGGTAATTTGAATGGAAAATTTTGAGCGGAAACCTCGATGAAACGGGGCCCGGGAAGGGGACGGATCTCTGGGCAGGCTGTGGGTCAAGGAGGAGTGTAATTAGCATGTGGAGGGATATCCGCAATTTAGTTCCGACTTAGACCAGCCGCTATTGGCAAATCAAGGTGAGGACCGCCTATGCTCCCATGGGAAAGGGAATATCTGTCGGTGGCTGGTGGCATATGCTGAGCGAACTTGTTTGAGATACGGATTGAGTTCGGGTGATTAATGGGACGAAGTGGTCGTAGACTTAAATTCCATGGCTCAGCTAATTACTTCGTCCTGCCGGATGGGGGGCAGAGTCAGCGAAACTTTAAATTGCTTCACCACTCTGTTGGTGCACCACGTTGTTAAAAAGTTGCCTGGACTGTTAATAGGTGAAGGTTTTCCTCCGCTCTAAACCGTGCCAGTCGACTTGTCACGATGTGAGTTATGTGCACATAAAAAATAAGGAGCTCTGGGATATGCAGTGCACAAGGACACGGACACTGCCCGGGAGGATTAACGATCGTAAGTTGGGGTTCAAGAACGTACGCTTGACCTGAATGGGAGTTGGGAGTTTGGGAGCTGTGACCTTACATCCTCTGTTGCACAACGGTGTCTCTGGTTAATTGGAAACTCAAATTTATGACATCCTAGAGCCGAATTTATGATTGGACCAATTTTTTTTTGCTGCGGGCACGATTTTTCGTTTGACTTTCCGCTCCATGTAATTGGTTTAGTTAAGTTTTATTTATCTATGGGGGAAACTGCATCCAGTGGACCAGCTTCTTGCAGTTGCAAACATTTCGAGTGATTCTCAAAAGGAGCCTTTTCACCTTCCCGCGAACTGAAGGTAAATTACCAACGCCCAATTTTCCCCAAATTGTTGGCCATTAAGTGAAAATTGGTCCATTCGCTGGAAGAGTGGCGGCGAATTAAGTCGTCAGCCTCATTCGGCATAAACTTGAGTGCGGCCATGTTAACCGTCACATTAAGCGCAGGCTCCTTGTTGCGCCCGGTTGTCGTTGCCTCAATAATTAAACCCTCTCGCGGTTGTAATAAAATGTAACTTCCCTCTCCAGCCGCTCCCAAAAAAAAAAAAACGAAAAAAAGGAAACTTTCAACTTAAACCCGGACTGCAATGCATCGTAATTACATCATGAAACGTCGTGCGTCCCCCGCCTCCGATACAAGGACACAAAAGCCTTTACTTAAGCTTTCGCCGGTGGCGTCTGCAGTGTTCGTGCGGGTGTGTTGGCGGCGGCGGGCGTCCGTGGTGCGGGACGAGGTGCTCGACTACAACGTCGGTAATGTGTACGCGTTTCTCGGACGAACCGACAGGGTTATCGATGCGATAAAAGTGTTTTAATGCCCGCCGCGCGTCATGACTTATGAATGAGGAAAAAACACAAATATTTTAAATATTTACACGGAACCATATTTGGTGCGTGATGAGGTTGGCGGGTATGCGGTTGCCGGGCGTCGGTGGCTGGGGCGAAGTGACAGCGGGATTGTTGACAGAATTTCCGACCAGACCAGAGGAGGAATAAATAAAACTCCGCGTGGTCTTGCCATCGATTGTTTGGCTGGCGCTTGCTGTTTTCCTTTTTTTTTTCTTCTTTTAATTTCGTATGCGAAATGAATAACGTATTGGGAAGCAATTAATTCAGTTGCGGTTGAGGGGTGCTCATGTGGGCGGAATGAACGATGAAGGCGAGGGATGGGGAGCGCTTTTGAAGTAGTTCAAGGAAAGGCGGCCGCTAATGAAAAATTTTGTTATGATATGGAATATGAAATTAATAAATATGGAGGCGAGTCTATTTCGTCTGAGGTTATACATATGTTGTTGCATGTGGCGTCTGTTGTGTTCGTTGTCTATTTTGGCCATTTGACAAGTTCAGTCGATAGTGTCTTATTTATAGTCCTACTTAATTCGAAAAGAAACTTGGTTTTTTAATTTCATTTAGTTTCACGAAATGCATCTTTAACATAAGCCAGGAGGTAAGACTGACTTTGTCTAAGCAATTTTTAGTTTGTCTTTGGCTCTGGAAACTGCTGCCATTAGAAGATTTACATTACAATTCATCAATTTTTTATAACAAGCTCTGTTGAGTTGTTCTCCACCCTGTTTCCGTAGATTAGGACTTCTGCCAATGGTCAAGGAACATTAATATTTTTGCCTGACGTTGACGCTTAATTGCTTATCTTTTGATTGTTTCGTTTAAAAAAGCGAAAACAATGTGTTTTCGGTGCGTTCGTTTGTTTTGTTGTGAGCCAGGGTAATTTTTTAGCTATTATCTTTTTGCCAACACTGGTTTAAACAGCTGACGCACGTTTCGTGTTTTGTTTCACTGTCAAACATCTTCAGTTTGATCTATAGTTTAACCATGAATCGTCTTACAAACGAACAACGCTTGCAAATTATTGAATTTTATTATCAAAATGCGTGCTCTGTTAAGAAAGTTTATCGCGCGCATCTTCCATTTTATGGTCAGTTAATTTTAGACTCAATGAGTACGTAAATAAGCATACATGTCGGTTTTGGAGTGAATATAAGTCAGAAACATTGAAAGAGCTACCAATGCATACAGAAAAAGTCACAGTTTGGTACGGTTTATGGGCTGATGGCATCATTGGACCATACTTTTTCAAAGATGATGCGAATCGTAACGTAGCTGTGAATGGTGAGCGCTACCGTGAGATGATATCCAACTTATTTTCCCAAAAATGCAAGAGCTTGACTTGCATGACATGCCACACAGCACGCGCAACAATGGACTTATTGAGAGGCGAGTTCGGTGAACATTTTATTTTACATTTGGGACCGGTCAATTGGCCACCTAGATCGTGCGCCCTTAGACTATTTTTTGTGGGGCTATGTTAAAGCTGATGTCTATCCAGACAAGCCCGCTTCAATTGACGCATTGGAAGACAATATTGCAGCATTTATTCCTGAGACACCGGCCGAAATGTTGGAAAGAGTATGCCAAAATTGGACTAAGCGGATGGACTATTTGAGGCGCAGTAAAGGTCAACATTTGCTTGAAATAATCTTCAAACATTAAATTATATGGACCGTAGATTTCATGCATTTCTCTGAATTTTATGTGTTTTTTTTTTAAACTTTCCTATAGCTTTTATAAAATCACCCTTTACATCACCAAGGTTCATGAAGACATTTCCAAAAAATTTTTAAATTAAAAACATTACAGTACGAATGAATGTTTGTATGAAATTTTTCATTTAAGGATACAGTTGGCTGACTTCCATGTACGTAAAGTCGGGTCAAAGAAACAATTTGCATCGTTTGCCAGAGTGTGATATGTATATCAATCGACATGTGCTTTCAAATATTTGCGTTCTACAATTTTGATCCGATGAAAAAAACTGCGTCGAGTCCGTCAACTTCTACACCAACCCATCCGCAAGATTGAAAACATCACAAATATTCTGTTCGAAGAAAACTTTGAACGAAGGTTGTTTTGGGTTATTTTCGCTTTGGAATTATTTTGCTAAAACTTTTAAAATATAAAAATGTTGTTTTAAATAGCTTTGTGAGACCATTAAGAAAAACTCAATAGTGGTATATACTCGCATATTAAAGAGATGAGAGATATCTTGGAGTGTTTTTTTATTTTTGAACGTAGGACATGAAGTTTCCACTCAAGTTCATAAATCGAATCGAATGTAGGTGGAGGTGCACAATTATTTTCAGTCCCTAAGCCCATGATACATACTTACAACGGATGTTGTTTGGAGGTATATAACTTTCAGTTGGCAACCCTGTTTAAGTGACAACTACTTTGTCGGCTGTGATTTGTTTTTTTTTGTGCGTGTGCTTTGGTTCCCAGCATGAATAAACTCACGATTGAAGTGCGCAAATTCGGCCTTAAAGAAGATTTCCAATCATGAGTCAACCTCATCGGATACGTCAAAAGAGCTGCCCTATTTGTAGTAATGATGTATGTTGAGACATCGTTACTTCGACAAGAACTGACTGTTTGGTGTGCTCTATGGGTTGGTAGAATAATTGGTCCGTCTTTATTTACAAATGATGCTGAACGTTACAGGTAATACTGGCCGCTATGAAGACACAAGTACTAAATTTTTCGTTCATCAACTGAACAAAATTGATGTGCAGGAGCTGTCACACATCTCGTATCACGATTATAATAAAATTAAAATTAATTGGCCTCGCAGACTGTGCGAATAAATACTGCTTCATTGTTTTCTGTGGGGATGCATGTATAAAGTCGCTTGTCTCCGAACAGCTCGAAACGATTGACCATTTGGAGTGCAACACTCGCTGCGTGTTACTGCCACCAATGTTTGGAAAAGTCACCGAAAACATGACCTACAGATTAGACTTCTTCTGAGTCAGCTTTGACGGTCATATACTAGGCATCATATTTCAATTATACTACCAGAAGTCTTTCGAAAATGTCGATTTAAAAAAATCAAAATTTTAAAGTTCTATACCTCTTAAAGCACCCTTTATTTGCACTTAAATGTATTGTTAAAAAAAAAGAAACGAAACCATAACTGCGCAAGTGTGAACAGTTCAGTTTTGACAACTATATAGGTATATGAACAAGACCAGGTTCTTGTTACATATTGTCATTGTATGAGTGCTTACATTAGAAGAGAGCGGTATTCCCTTGGGCAACCAGATGTTCTAAGACTTGCCCAACTTTTGCTCAAATTTTGTTGACTCTGTTTGCGTTTGAATGTCGCAATTAAAAGCCATTTATCATGTGAAATGCATTCAATATTTATCATGCTTTCAACAGTTTTAGGATATAGAACTCATTAATTTGTCATATTAATAATTTGTAAATTGAAGTCAAAGTGATTCTAAAGTGGTTCGTTGATTCTGATGTCAATGGCATCAAGTGTTCTGTCTGTTAATATTTAATATTGAAATCCTAATCCGTGTTAGCCTAAAATTCTCATTAACTTATTTCCCAGTAAATTGCGTGTTTTCGTGGTGAGTACTATAATCGGGTTAATTTTCTTGGAATTTTTAATTTTTTCATTGCTCCTAAAAGACAAGTTTTCTTAAGGCCGTCGCGTGCAGCATTCGAATTAACAATGACATCATTTCACAACATCAACACCTTAACGACGCGTTCACATGAATCTCCCTTAGTTCAACAATTTATTGTTCTTGGATGCTTATCGTGTTCGGTTAAATAAACGTCTTATGGGGGAAAGAAATTGATGGTCGATTTATTCGAAGCACATGCTACGTTGAGACAAGAATTTTATGAATCACAATGGAGCTTAGGTACATGCAGGGTCTGTTTGTATTTGGGGATATATATTGGCTATGAAATTAATTAAACGGAATGGCTAAAGATGTATAAAAGAAATTCTGTCAACTACATAACACATCACTCAATAAGTCCTGGGACATATAAGAGGCGCACTAATACAAAAATTGATTTTGAATGAATAATTTTTGTTTTTGGCGCCCCCTATATGTCACGGAACTTATTGATCTGTTAGATCTCCGACCAAGTCAAAGTAAATGCCTGACTTATGTTTAGCCATACGATTGGCACAGGAGATTACGGTGTTAAGGAAAAAAAAGGAAATATATGAAATGGAGGAAATTGTACTATAGACAGCTTAAGGCGAATTTTGTATGTTTTGCGAAAACAAGGAAGGCATCATTGATCAGTCTATTCGTCGCTTCGTGTGACACTACTGGCTGTTAAGGCTTCTCGGTGGCTACCCACGCTGGTCTGACGATGCCAATTTTCTGTGGCTTGTATGTTTGCTCCACCGAGAATTATTTTCCATTCTTCGATTGCAACACCGAAATATTTATGTTCCTGCTCACGACGTTGGTCTGCTAGGCAGAATTGTATCTGCCCTTGTGACTCATTATGATCAAAGTGGAAGAGAAACAACGATTGTTTCATATATTTAGGTCTTCACTTTGAATCAACGTCTTTTGGGTAAAACAAAAACGAATTTATGATGATGAGATGATACGATGATCTTCTTTAAACCGCATGTTTCACGTAAGTTGTCGCGAGAGACATGCACGCACAGAAGACGTCCAGGAGGCTCTATCCTCCGCAATCGACTTAACACATCACGAGCACAACGAGGCGATCCCATCACCTCGTCCTGGGTATTTTGCGCAGCCAACTACCTGATGGAATTGCCTCAAATATCAACACAAAAAAATGTGTAATGCGTTCGAGAAAATTTCGTGGCAATTATGCATGAATTTCGATTTCCTTATTGTACCTCGGAGATGTTTGCAAAAGTTGCTTTTTCGCATAAATTGCTCAGAGTTCCAGCTACTATTACACATTGGCTTTGTGCTGATCTATCGCTGCCGGCTTGTTGGTATAGCAGCGACATGCCGCAGCCGGTAAGAAAATATTATAAGGGGGTCAAATGAATTTCATGAACGAGACTGCCATGCGAGGGTTTTTTTTTTCTAAAATAACGCGCTCGCCAAACTTACTTTTCAGTGTGGTTTGTGGCACCGACTTTTTGAAAACACATATTGGCCCACTCTATGCTTTGCTTTTGATGCCAAAAATAATCATTTACGGTGGTGCGAAAGCGATTTCTACTCACAGTTACATTTCGATTAGCGACATCAAGGAAAAAAAACAAACAACAAATTGATTTTTTTTTTTTGGGATTTAATGGTGCCTCGTGAAGCACGAGTGGGTTGCTAAAGGGCCAAAGACGCATATTTTGCTAACTGACAAGCCTATTTTAAAATAAGTCCTAGTTGACCGTTCATATGGAAAGAAAGTTTTAACGTCCCAATTGAAAAACCATTTATTAAGGACTGCTGATTTAACAGAGCTTTTTTTTGACAGATAGCCGTTTATTCTGTAAATGTAGCCACAAGTGTACCCTGAGTTGATGGTACACAAGGTTTCGGGTGCATGTACCTAACAAATAAAGCAGGACCGAGAACGGAAACCTTGCTGAACTCCGACGTTGATTTCCTCTAATTCGGAACTTTTAGTTCTGTTTTTCAATCTAAATATGTATGATGTATTTTTGAGGCAAAATAGTAGGGTTAAACATAAGCATTTCGTGTCCTCGTAGTAGGTAAATGCGTCGCGACTCACTTTCACTCACCCATTGCTTGAGATTGAACAATACCATGCACAACACGAGCAGTTGTTGAACAAGCTGGACTGTAGTTCCATCAAATTCATTTAATTCATTTTTTATAAACCTACTTCGAAAAAAGGCCTACTTAAGCAGACTTAAGGCTGAGTGGCACTACAGGCCACAAGGGACCAGGGCCTAGCTTCCACAACAACAACTTGTGTCTTCCGACTTCCAACAGCGAGATTTGAGAAGCTTTTCATAGACTCTTTGAGTGTTGTCAGCAACTCGAAAGAGGTGGTGCCGTGAAAAAATGCGAGGTGTTTCGTCCGAGAATCGAACCTAGACTTTCTGCGTGGCGAACAACGCACTTTGCCACGGCGACCACCTATAATTTTGTTACAGACACATAAATCTCTATTTCCATGCACTGTTTCATCAACATTAAAAGCACAGTTTCTGTATCAAATCTCTCCTCAAATTTACGAGCCTTCTTGTCTGAATATTTTAACATCAGCAATACCAACTACCAGCTTTTCATTTCAATTTGATTGTCAAAATTTTAGTGGCCTTGATTTAGGATACTCTCTATGACATGCAACAAGATAAATTTCTTTCCCACTACCGTCGTCTTAGCCAAAAAGAACATCAGAAAATTTTTATTGGTCCCTCCCCCCTCTTTTAGAAGACGCCTAACACCTCATCTCTGATCCGATGTGACGCCTTTGTGATGAGTCTGCGATGCTTGAAGTCAGAACTTGTAAATCATCAAATTACGCAAACAACATTAAACTGTATCGACAGATCAGATTAAACAAATCAAATTCATCGCCAGGCAACCCATTTCAGATTGTCTTTCTGCTTTACAACCGCCTTTTCCCATCGTCACTCGCTTTATGAGCAATCGTTTTAATGCTCCAAACTGTGCGCCCACCCACCGACATTCCCACAATAAATCAAGACATAAAATTACAATACAACGCCACCTAATCTTCGGGCCGAGCAGGCAGTCATTTTCGGAGAACTCGAAAAACTCGAAAAAACTTTTTCCACCCCCGCACGTCGCACCAAAGGGTGGAATGGGGGGAAAAAAATTGCGATTTTCCAGCAGTATTCCTGGCGCCAGCATATGTTTCAGCATCCAGACAGAGGCCGCGGCGCAGTGGGTGATTCGGTGGCAAAAGACAAAACAGAAACCAATGAACCGAATCGCGAGCACACACCCATTGATTCTCACTCACATCCGACTGCCGTCTGTCGTTCGGCGCTCACTCTTCGTCGGGCTGTGTATCATAATCCTTTGGCGAGTGTTTGGCAAACGTCTCCTCTCAGGATGTATTCAAAAGCTATTTTCATTACGGCGGCGCTCATGTATCCTGCATACGCAACATTAGAAACGGAAGAGTCCACACACACACACACACATTGCCTGTCTGCCAGTCTCTCTGGCAGCGGCGGCAGAGGGCAACAAAAAGGAAGAAAAGAGAAAATAAAAATCGCCATGGGACACAATTTTCTCGATCTTCATCCTTCCGGTCTTTTAGCAGCTGCCAACTGCTGCTGGCGGCCCCCGAACGGCCGACAACCGAGATGACCATCTCTTGAAAACGACAAAACTCAACTCAAAACGTCAGCAATAAAAATTTATTTGTTATCCTTGTGTGGCGTTCCCCTCTCGCCCCCCCCCCCCCCACAGTCACCCATGAATTGCCTTCAGAAATTAGCCTGCGGATTAAATCGGATACGATGGAACCGAGACGATGGATCCTTGGCAATAATAAATATTTATAATACGCAACTTCCCTGCCCTCCTTTGCAAGGACTTAGGACTGCTTAAAAGCAGTTTTAAATCGTTTTTTATTCTTCCTCGCCTCCGCTCTGTCAAGCCGACGGCCCAGGGTGGCTGGTTGGCGGAGGGCGATATCGTTGTCGTCGTCGTCGTGCTTTTGCCGCATAAGTAAATGAGGAAAGCAGGGGTCAACGGTGCGCTGAGGATGCGGGGTAAATTGGAATCTCTGGTACTGCCGGCGGCAGTGCCATTAGGGGAATGGGGTCAAGATGCAAGGCTCCAGGTTTTATGATACCACGCTGCCGCCGAGTCACCAGGGTGTGTAGTGCTCGTTATTTTACTTTACTGACCGTGAGAGATTTATTGCATTCCCGGGGAGGGTGGGGTGGCGCACCGCACAATTTTCAGAATTTTGCACAAAGCCTTCACCCACGGCGGCGCAGCCTATCTGGCTGTGCCTCAGGCCTCTACCCCTCACTCTATCACCTTCACTTCGTGCAGAACAATGCACAAGTATTTTGTCTTTTTGTGCTTTTATATATGTGTGTGTGTGTTATTGTTATATAGGATTATAATACAACGACGATGAGACAGAGCAATTGACCTCGGCCAAAAAGTTTATGTCCTGTAACGATGCCGGCCGGCCGGCCAGTCCTCTCGCATATCCGGCAGTGGGCCCTTCTAATGATGTACCTAACCTATTTAAAATGAGTCGAGTGCAAGGAGGGCACCACGACGACGGTGACGGGGCCAAAACCAGCAGGAGGCGCTGTGATGTCAAAGATGCTGCAGCAGCCTCATTGTGAACGGTTGACATTGCCGTAGAATGGAAGTATGCCATGGAAGTGCATCCCACCCATTCTCTGTATTCGGCTCCTCCAGCATCACACTGTCCTGCTTCTTGCTGAGCCTTCCTCCCCTCCCCACTCCACCCGGGCAGCTATTGCAATGCAAATGTTTGTGAGGAAAGGTAAACTTTTTGGGCGATGTAAATGAGATGCTGCATTGTGTCGGAGCTTGAAGGTGCTTGTTTTGCTGAGAGTTGATGAGGAGTGGTGAGTGGAGGTTGTTTTTTTTTGCCATGCTCCATAAGGGGAACCCCATCAAGTGGCTGTGTGGGTGGGTGGGCTCAAAACATTTATTCCAAGGAGAAGGGGGAGAGAGAGAGACAGTGAGAGAAGTGGGCAAGCCTCTAAGGACTTCGTTACCCAGTTAAACTTTATCAAGCATCGCTTGAGTGTTTGGATGAGGCTTAACAAGAGAGAAGCGGTTGTAGATTAAGTGCTTCCAGCACACACACACACACGCAAACATACATTCAAAGTAGTTTAAGTTTCGTTTCGGGCTAAGTGAGAGCAAATCACGCCCCGCACCCACTTGCGCTGCAACTTCTTCGGGTGCCAAGATGAGGGCGGCACCTTTTGAGAAACGATGGAGATTTTCAATCTCTGTGGCAACGAGACAAATAACCAACCGGACCCTTTCATGCACTTTGGTTTGTCTTACAGACTAGCAGACAGTTGCCGTGGGAACAGAGTGCTGGAGACATAACTCGCCAAAGGACACAAAGACGTGCTCAAGTGGGCGTTTTGACGAATTGTGTGCTCTGTGATTGTGAATCTGATTTCAAAAAAAAAATTATAAAAATCGTTTGCACAGGGAAAATTGGCACAACACCCTCCTTGAAACTGCATTCATCATTCGGACAAGTTAAAGGTGCTCTTAGAGTCCATTATCCTTCAATCAATCCACGTTCTTTTCCATCCCACTAATGGCCACTTATGCCAGCCATCAAAAATTAAAAAAACATTATGCACCAACCCACCCCTTCAACCAAAGTCTAACCCAGATGCTTTGACAAAAAAAAAGAAGATCCCGCATCGTTTCCACTTAGCCATGCATTCAGCGAGACCGAAGTGCATTGAGACTGCATTAAGCGTCAGACAAACCGCAGATCCTTTTTCCAAACCATCCACTGAGCGCACACACAGAGAAGCGCACATTAACCCAAATTATGAAATAATTTTCCTCGTGAAAAACATATTTTCATTTTATCAAATTAAATGCCTCTCCTCTCTCTGCACACGCCTCTCACACACCATCCTCAATTGCCGCCAGCCAGTGGCAGCATCAGTTCGCATGAAGGTCACTGCAGAAGCCGCGGCAGCAACATCAGCAGTTAACTTAATGAAATGTCCAAATCCCCCAACCACCACCACCACCACTGATGCGGTTACCGCTCAGTGAAGTCTGATATTGAACTCATTTTCCATGCACTAAATCACGAATCACATTCAGATGTGCTGCGGCAGAAGGGCCACGGATGCGAATGCCAAAAGAAACATCATCAGGACACTGCTCTGGAATTCTATTAAAATATTGTGTGTCGTGTCCTTGTTTGGGCCTCATCTGTGAGTGCTGTTGATGTGCTTAAGATGTCCTCCCCGGGGGCAGAAAATACACACACACACACAGACACATGCTTGTGCACCATCCAGAGTGTGAAATTGAAAAAGAGGATTAAAGGACATTGCACTCGTTCGAGAGAAAGGCGTGTGTGCCAAATAAACATCGTCCTCAGTAACAAATGAAAAATCGACCGCCTCACTGTTCGTATGTATGTTCACTGTATGTTCACAGATTTCAGTTCGGATCCTGTCATGTGGTTCAGCTTCGTGTGCCAATTATGGTAGGTATGACACATGCCCGCACTCGGCTTCGTGTGTAGAAAATCCCTCCTGACCGGGTTCCCGGAAAAAAGAAGCCCCAAGGATGCCAGTCAGTCGACCGACAGTCATGCCACGCGTGGAATCTCACCCCTGCCCTCCCGGCTCCCGGTTATACTGTCCGTTAATAATTTATTCCCGGGGAATTTGTTTTTTCGGCAGCCACCGTGTGGGAGTATGTGTGTGGCGCAGCAAATGGAATTTTTGCGTCCTTTTCATTCATTTATCCTTTATGTCTGCTTCGGTTTTTTTTCGCTTTGTTTTTGCTCCTCACGAATATTTGATGTCAATTTGTCAGCGCTTCGACTACACGACATCCGGAACAAAACAAAAGCTTGAAAGTGTCCCCTTCGCCGCCATGCCACAGCGTTCATAAAAAGGATAATCACATCTGCTCCCAGCCCACACGCTCCACACTCCCCTTTGCGCGATGATGACGCCGGATGACACCGCAGAGAGCGAAATGTCATTGAACCCCGGATGTGTCGTGTCCTAATGGTCGGACGAAAATCAATCCGTCAACGTAAAAAAGCGACCCCTTGCCTGGCGCGGGAATTTATGAAATTTCTTGCAAACGCCATTAAAAAAAATTGTTTGAAAAGTCGCCTGGCATTAATACGATTATTAGTCATCGAAGGCCGGTGCCGTTTTGGGTTAAGGAGGCACCATCAATCTGTGCCCTGCTACAGGGATTAGGTGGAGGGCAGCAGGTCCCTTTTTTGGGGGTTTTTCCCTGTTTTGTGAAAAATCCGTGCAAAAAATTTGTTTGGATAATCTTTGTCGACACGGGGGGATGGAGGTGTGTGCGGCACATTGATTTATGGGCGTTTCGCATGCAGGAGCCAAGAGTTTGGTAGAAATTAATGCAATTGGATTTTGGCGAGTGCTCCTTTGACTTGAGTGACAGGAAAGCATAAATATTTTATTCTACTACAGAGAAACTTGTTTATGGACTGATGTGGCCTGTTATGCGAATCTATGTGAACACTGTTGTGGTTTGAGTCTTTCCATGAGGACCTACCATACAATGGTGAACAGATGGGGCAAAACAGTTTAAAAGAAGAAGTCTAAGACATGGACTATAGACAAGGTCACGCGCTTGTCATGCGACTTCTTCAACAGAGAAGGTTGTGCGTAACTCACAAGGCACTCTGGCACACCAGAGGCACGATCTTCCAAAAGTCCGTTCAACTGCTAGCTTACGCTTACGACATTGACGTGATTGACCACAGCGAGCCGCTATTGAGGCGTTTGTTGGCTAAAATAGTGTTGATGATAAATAAGGGCAAGATGAGCTATAAGCTGTCGGAGAAGGATACACATCTACGGCTTGGACAAAACGTACCAGTAGGCAGCAGAAACTTCGAGGTAGCCAAGGACTTCGTCAACCTCGGCTCCGTGGTAAATAAAGACAACAACACCAGTACCGAAATCGAGCGCAGAATCACTCTTGCTAATCGCTGTTTCTTTGGGCTCAAGAGGCAATTGAGTAATAAAGCCCTCTCTCGCAGGATTAAGGTTGCTTTATATAACACCTTGATCATCCCAGACCGTATGAATGGCGCGGAAACCTGGACACTACTAAAATCGGATGAGGAAGCAGTTAGTCTTTTCGAGAGAAAAGTTCTGCTTGCGTTGATTGCGTCTTGAGGAAAAAATTTAACAACGAACTCTTCAGGTTGTGCGGCGGCATGGCCCTAGTCAAGCGTCTTCGGCTTAAGATGGCTATGCCATGTTGAGTCTTTGGACACCACTGCTTCGGCCCAAAAAGTCTTCGAATCTCAGCCATTGGGCCAACGCAATAGCGGACGGCCTAGATAAGGAGGCACACACAAGTGGAGAATGACCTCAACTAACTTGGAGTGCACAACTGGCGGCATATGGCGAGAGATTGTGCTAGCTAGAGAGGCATGTTGGTTGAAACCAGATCCATCCCGAACGCTAGTACCAGTAAAAGAAAGAAAAGAAAGAGTGTAAAAGAAGTCTCACGTGGTCTGTCAAAAAAAGTTCATTGAAAATCAAACCTCACGATAAATCACTCTTTAGATTATGATTTCAGAGGTGCTAATTTCCCAGTTAAACCACGTCCCTCTCAAACACTATTCACTGGCCTAAAATTTGTTGGTAACAATAAAAAAAGGATTTTGTGAAGTTAAAGTTATAGGAGATCCAATGTTGTGATATCAATGATTGGTAGAGCTCTAGGATGATGTTTCACGGAAATGAGATTGTGATCACAATTGGATGTTCAAAAACTGCGTTTGACGATAACTTTGTTTAAGTTCACCAAATGGTGCTGGAAGCCTGGCATAATAGAGTGAGAGAAATAGGAGATTATAAAAATGTCCAAAGAACTTCTTTGTTACGTAACATATTGAACCTAAAATAAAATTCCGGTTGTTCTGCTAAAAAATGGCATCACTTCTGTTATACTTTTGGATCATGCGCTAGAAAGCTGCTGTAATTGTACGTCATTTGAAGCATAAACAAATATATTTTTTTTTCACTCACTCAATATGTCGAACCTTGTGCCTGAACAACTGTTTTTGCGGGGAATTCTTCTTTATTTAGAAAACTGTTGCCGAATGTCGTCATATTTTGGTGGACATGCGTTAGCTGAGCAAACGTGGCAAATGTGGTTTGCACTTGGCTTGAAAGAGGACGAACCTCCTGAGCAGCCAAAAAAATTTGAAGATGAAGAACTGGAAGCATTACTCCATGAAGATTCTGGCCAATCAAAAGAAAAGCTTAGAGAATCTTTGGGATCCTATCAAGCAGCCATTTCAAAACATTTACTGCCATCTCTTAGCAAACCTTACGAAAAGTTATAGAGCCATACTTAATAATAATGAGTGGCAGTACAGCCCACAAGGGACCAGGGCCTAGCGTCTACAACAAGTACTCGTCTTGTGCGTGCTACTGTTCTCTAACGAGTAGAAGGGACCTCCAGCTTTTTGCCGACTCCGAGCGGCGAGATTTGAAGAACGTTGAGTGTTGTCAGCAATTTGAAAGATGTGGTGTCCCGCTCGGGAATCGAACCTAGACTTCCTGCGTGTAGATCGACGCACTTACCCACTACGCTACGGCGACCTCCAGTCAATATTTACGCATGAACATAAGGCCGCGCGTTGGATGCCGTGTTTACTCAAAGTGTTTGCATGATCATTTCCCACGCTCTAAGGGCACAGTTTTTGGCGCCGAATAATAACTGTAAAAAAACTTGGATACACCTTAATATGCAAAAAAAAAAAGTCAAAACAGTGGACAGCCGCCTGCAGAGAGGAGAGTGATGGAGGTATTTTTTGGGATTAAGCGACTATCTCCATAAAAGAAAAACTATTGCAGGCGTGTACAACGCATTATTGCATGCCACGCTGGAGGTAGAACTGAAAAACGGCCACATTTAAAAAAAAAGACAACTCTCGGTCTCACACCTCATCGGAGGTCATGGCGATAATCCACGCCTTATGGTTTAAGCTGCTTGATCATCCACCTTACTGACAAAATCTAGACTGAAGAAAGTTGTTTTTGTTCCCTCATCTAAGAACTGCGCTTAAAGAACATGGATCTTTGCCAAATGAGAAGGCTTTCGCTTTCGTGAGCAATTATTTTCAAGAGGAAACCGCCTGTTACTGTTTGGTTAGATTCCCATCTGCCTGATCATTGCTGGTGGAGAGTGTGTAGAGTTAAAGGAGACAATGCAGAAAAATTGGACAAGGAAAAGGTTGCTTGTATCATCGGTTGATCGGAAAATGTTCAGACCACCCTCGTATGCATTGCAAATAGTTCAACACGAGCGATCTCACCTTTGTTCGTTGTGATCGGATTCCATAGCATTGACAGCATCCAATTTTTTACGTTGGACCTTACCAATGTATCGCATCGTTACAGAAAAAGGTTGCAGCTTGCGATATACATATCACACAGGGTTTTGGAGGGCTGATGAACCCCGAAGTGGATAGGGATTAAGTCCGTAGAGACATAAGTTTTTTTTTGCTTTACTAGCGAATAAAGTAAATTCAATTTATTATTACGGTTCAGCGCTCCCTCTCTTTATTTCTGCTTCCCTCAAATTATTACCGCACACAATAAAATCCTTTTTTTCACGACTCACAACGAAATTGGGTCACCATCAGCGAGCAGACATTTTCTGGTCCATAATAAAATAACTGTGTAAACGGGGAATGTCCCACACATCAGTCATCAAAATTAATTTTTGAAGGGCTTGTAATTGGATACACTTCTTCAAGTGCCACGGTGGGAAAAACAAGGACCGAGGCAAAATACATGAATTCCTTACACTCTCGCATTTGAATGCCGAACAAGGTCAAATTTGAAGTCCTATCTCTGCGACGACCGCCTCTCTATAGCGTGTCCCCTTGTTGTTAAAATTCTAATTTAAGTTGTGGAATTCAATTTAAAGTTTCTAGTGTTTTGTACGACTTGCCTGAATGAATGTCATAAATGAAAGTTGAAATGAATAAAGGCTTTAGGCTGATGGAGATTTGTTGTGAGGAAGGGGTGCGTGAATATGAAAACTCAAAAATTGTTTTATGATGCGTGTGGAAATCAGTAAGACTTTCATAGACGTGAGGAATATAAAGCATTTGTGCAACAGACTGTTTAAATGGCTGCATCATTGAATTTACTTTAAGGAGACTTGAAGGAAATGAAATCGAAAATACGGGAGGCATCCCTTAAAATTAAGAAATGTAGAATTTCATTTCACGATTTCGACATCTTTGCCGTCTCAAAATCTTCCTCAGTCCACCATAATTCTTTTGCCTTCTTTGGCGTTCATCATGTTATGGTCCTTCATCACTTGTCATTGCCAACTCAACCCAATGCGATGCTGCAGTGTCAGTTGCCTTAATTCATTGACTCTTACAGCCAAAGCCCCTTCTGGAAAATTGGAATTAGTTCTGAAAATCCGCACAATTGTCCCACAAATTCATGTTTTCTTGAAATGAAAAAAAGATTACGTATACGCCCCCGTGAACCCATTCCTGTCACACAACTTGTGTAAACCTCATTCCCACAGATAATCCTTGCCCTCCCCTCCCCCATTTTATTCCTTTTCATTTACATGCATATTCCCCTAGAGCGAAACCCTTCCCCCCCCCCCCCCATCCCTTTACCCAACACCCACAAAAAACAAAATGAAACAGTTTCCAACCACATCCCCTTATCATACTGTGAATTTAAATTGCACTCGCTCGCTTCCCATCCCGCCGCCACATCACATGTACAATTGCATCATTCATAAATCAGTGTGATAATAAGCGCATTACCTCATAACCATCAACCGGAAGTAGCCATGCTCCGCCGCAACAGACTGACGGAAAGATAACTTCCTTCAGTGTACGTCCTCAAAATAAATAAATTTACGATTTCCACCACCTTCCGGACGGACACCTACTCCCCAGCCGCCCTCAGTTGCCGCCCCATCCTCCCCAAATCCACCACCATCATTGTCTAAGCGTCATTGTTTGCCTCGCAACTCCATCAAAATGTACAACAACTTCTCAGACTAACAAAAAGCAAATAAGCTCGACAAACAACAACTTGGTGTGGCGGGAGCCTGCTAGGGAGGGGTTGGCTGGCGTGTTCTGGCTTGTGAAGGATGTACAGCAATTTGAGGAACAACCATCAAGCAACGCCATGCCCGCCAGCTAGCCATTCCGCACACTTTAAATTATCTAGGAAGCAATTCCAGTCATGGCCCGCTGAAGGGAGTCCCAGCGCAGTACAATGGTCCCGTCCCCCCACCTGGTCCGCCGCCACCGAAGACTACGCAGGCAATGAGCGACGTGCCGTACCATCACCGTCAACCGACCGACCGACAATAATAACAAAAACTATTTAAAAGTGCATTGCACTGTTGTTTAACTGCTTCTGGTAAGCTGGTAGGCTGATGGGCTGGTGAGCGGGGGTGGGGTGGTGCGATGGAAGGGCCACTGAACAGATCCAGCAGATAAAAAGTATAAACCCTTTGTTGCGCGTCGCTTCCTGAAATATGAATGGGGGAGAGGCAAAGGCTAAAGTTGGATCCTTGTCCTGGCGCTCCCCACCAAGAACCCGCGCTGGCATTGTGTGGGCCAGATGAACAGGAAAACACCGAAAACGCAGGTCTTTAGGGACGTCGCACCGGTAGCGGGTTGTTTATGCTGTTCATTGTTTGCGAGAGAAAACAGTTATTTTGCTTTCTTTGTTGTTCTTTCTTTGTGCTCGCTCTCGGCTACTCTTCCTGGAACAGGGAAGAGGCGTCGTCGTTATCGCTGTCGTATCACAGTCATCGCAGTACTCGCAATTCTTGCAGTCGTCGCAGTCATCATCATCGTCTCTCCAATTACCTTGGCCCTTCTTTCGCCTGCTGCTGAAACCAGTTCGCTTTGATTGCCAAAGGATCTTTGTGTGGTAGTTTGTTGGTGGGGTGGGGGGAACTTTTGTCCCGGTACCCTTTAAGGAGCAAACAGATGGAATGCATACATGCAGTGCAGGAATATGCAATTCAATAGAATCCGAGTGGGAATATCCGGCAAGGATATGATAAAGATGACTTACACTGCTTCCTTCGCAACTTGTGTGTGCACAGTCCTTGTTACACAGGACCGGGATGGATGCAATGACGGCAGACAATGCGAGTGTACAAATTAATCTCTTCTTGTGTCTTGTCTCCCTGTTCTCCTTCATTTTGTAGTTTTTTTTTTTGTTTTCTGGACCAAGCCTTCCTCCCTTTCGTGCAGGAGAAATGAATGTCTGTGCGACAATTTCGTTGATATACTGTGTGCGCTCTTGCAGATTGAAAATCTCATCTGAATTGCCGTCGCCTTGACTCTGTGTAGGCACTAGCTGACACGTTAGTTGGCACGTATCCTTTCGACTTACGTGTGTCGGCAAGGAGAGGGTGATGTTGGTGGGGACGAGGATTTCTGTGGTGTATGCTGGCTAGGGTGGAATGAATTCGAAATGCATCTTTTATTCACCTTTAAAGTTGATCATTGAGATTGAATTATGAGGGCACTTTGAATGAATTAGTGATTTGAAGTTGAAGATGCAAAAAACGAGTTTCAGAAAAAAGAAAATGGTAAAGGATTGTGCATTGAACGCGGAAACGTTTGAAAATTTGGCGATGAATGATTGGATAGGGGACATATTAAGACGCAATTGGGGGTGTTAGTTGAACCGAAATGTGAATGGATACAACTTAAAGTACACAGTGGCACAGTGGTACAGTGGTCCTGTTGTCTAGAGATGTTGGAAATAAATGTGTAACTTTTGAACCGTTTGACCAATTTTAATGACACTTGGAAGATACAAGAAACTCCAGGAGATGATGATGGTGATCTCTTGTTAGAAAATGTACTTCACTTTTAGAGCCATTAAGCTCTCGTTGGTGGCATCGAACGAAAGCCTGTTTTAAAAAGCTGGTGGGCAAATTGGAAAGAAACTACCGATGTTAAAAATGTATATCCTTTAAGACGGATATAATATTGGTTCCAAATATACTAAATTCTAGGAAATATACAACATCACATTTGTTTGAGCTCACGGTACAACGGAACGGCTCATTAAAGGTCAACAATATTTTGGTTGTCTTGTTCTCCCGGGGTGAATGTGGGCCTCAACCAACATTTCTCTCCAGCTAGTATGATCTCTCGCCAGATGCCGCCAGTTGCGCACTCAAAGTTGGTTGAGTTAATTCTTCACTTATGTGTGCCGTCTCAGTCTAGGCCGCCCTCTGTTGTTCAATGGCTCAGATTCGGCCGGAGAAGTGCTGTCCATATGCTCTACGTGGCCTAGCCATCTCAAGCGTTGTATCCGAAGACGCTTGACTCGGCGCATGTTGCTGTATAACCCATAGAGTTCGTCGTTAAATCTTCTCCTCCAGATGCCATCAACGCAAACAGGATCAAAAATCGCACGCAGATCTCCTCATCCGCTTTTAGTAGCGTTCAAGTTTCTGCGCCAAAAAGGAGTATTGGAATGATCAAGCTGTTGTACAAAACCAGTTTAGTCCTTCAAGGGAGGACTCTATTACTCAATTGCGTCCTGAGCCCAAAGTAGCACAGCTTGGCAAGAGTGATCTTGGGTTTGATTTCAGTACTGATGTTGTTGTCCCTATTTACCGCGGAGCCGAGGTAGACGAAGGCCTTGACTACCTCGAAGTTTCTGTACCACTAGCCACGCTATGTCCGAGACGTCGATGTTGGGTATTCTTCCTTGATGGCCTCTTCCACTTCGATGGCAACAAACGCCTTATTAACGGCTCAAGTCAATGTCATCGGCGTAAGCTGGCAAGCTGACGGACTTTCAGATCGTGCCTCTGTTGTTAAATTGCGAGTTATGCACGACCTTCTCAAGAATGATGTTGACGAAGAAAGTTTTAGGTTTCTAAGTTCTCGTATATAAGGAATCTAAAAACATATTCGTTTGGTTATGAAAATTTTTTTATTTGTGGTATTTTATTCCATTTTTGTACCACTGTTTGTCGTCTTCTAGGTGACAGGCTTAAGTTCAATTCCTGAACTCAACTTTCTTTGCTGCCATTAATAATCATTTGAAGTCAGCAGTGAGGGAACGAAGACGATAGCCTGTGCTCCCTATCGCCACCCAATTTGTTTGTTGTGTTTTTGCTTAAAAAAAAAAATTAGCAAAGAAATGTAAATGTTGGAATTATCTGCAGCTGGTATTTCCATTGTTATTGACAGTTGGCGGCCGTTACGGCAATATGTAAAGTAAAAATAAAGTCCTTTGAGACCTTCACGAGTGCTCGCAACTAGACGTTGGCAAGATTTCAAAAGTGTTGGTTCTTGGCCTAGACAGAGGGACATAGTCGGTTACGAGGTACCTCTACATTCTGCGAAGGAAGGGGTTAATATTGGCACGAAGAAAAAATGGGCAGCATTGACCAGAGCAAACGGATAGGGTGTAAAAGTGAAAAGAAATCAGCGGGTTCCCTTTACTACCTCTCCCGTTACCGAGTGCTGTTTCTTCGAACATTTGGAGTTCAAAATTGACCAAGACCCAGCTTCTTCAGCAACAACTCGTGTTTTGTATGCTGTTGTTCTATCACAAGTATAGAGGATCTGCAGCATCTTGCTGACTGCGCGAAATTTGGGAGGTTTTTCATTGACAACTGGTAATCTGTCAAGGTTGTCAGTAACTGGGAAGAACTTGTACCGTGAAAAAATGCAAGTTGTTCAATCCCGGTATCGAATCTTAAACGTGAGCACTTACCTATAATAACACGGGCGGCCATACGTTTTTAAGAGTGACAAAATTTCTGCACTAAGCCTTGTTTTACAGTCTATGGACAAAGGACACTTTTTCACTCCTAATTCTGGTCGTCCCATTCTGATCACAAGGACTTAATTTAGACGCTGTCATTCTGCCCTTACTCACTAATCAATCAGAGAATTTTATAAATTTCGTTCCTGCCCATTCTGTCCACTCTTGACTTCCTACTAGTATGATCTTATGCAACAACCTCCCTCGCAAAGAACTGCGTCATTATCAGTCTGCTACCTCACAGATTCTCCGCGACTTTTGAAGTAACGTCTCACTAAGTTCATCATCACGAGAACAAGTTAATTTGAACACTTCTGTTGACCAATTAATTTACAGCAGCCTTCACAGCTGTATCCTCTATTCCCAAAGCCGCTGCCATTCATCCAATCTTCGCACTTCTTGTACGAGTATTTCCTTTTGCATTAATTGCTGTCATTCAAAGAGCCACTTGGCAGAGTACTCCCCGTCTAGACACTTATTCAGGAAGTTCCCGTTCATAGACTCCATAACTACGAATCTTCACTTCTTCCTCGGTTTCTTCGCAAAACAGAAAATAAAAGAAAATGCACATTAGAAGGAGCAAAAGCAGAAGAAGAAACTCCCCGAACAAGCTGTCAACCGACAAAGTACAAGTGACAACGACACTGCATCAAGCAGACACCTCCTTCTCATTTAAAATAATCAACTCAAACGGACTCTCCATCCATTTGCAGTTGCACAAAGTTGCAGATGCAAAGGAACGACGCCAGCGAACGAAGACGGGATCATTATTCTTCATTAAGCAATTTCATCAATTGGAAACTACACCGACAATGCAGATGTAAACCACTTAAGCCCGATATGCCACAATTTCCCTGCCAGAGTGCATCCAATTGCCATCCCAGGCCCACCCAATTGAAGGCACGTTCCATCGCTAATAAAGCGAAAAAGGGAAACGTGCCTCCCACTAATCAATCCCCCGGCTGTGCAGCGACCGCAGACAGGGCGTAATTTGCTGCCATCCACACGCTCAGTTTGAGTTTAAATCATTTGACGCTGTTTTCCACTTGTGTCCGTTGCAAATTGCCCCGTATTGTTGCCCTCCTCTGTCGAGAGGCGGTTACTGCCAAAGGCAAAGCCAGAAAACCGCCGCACAGGAATCAGGTTGAGGAGTTTTAATTAGCAGAGCTTTTGACCTTGAGTGGGCATTGCCTCTCAACTCCTAGGAGGGTGGGTAACTGCGTCATTAGTCTACTTCTTGGGAAAGAAAAGTCACACAAGGAGGTTAGGAGGCATGCTTGATGTTAATTATGATTAGGCACTGTCACGCAATGTGGTGCAAAGTGTCACGAAGTGTGGAATTAACGCAAAAGTGCGATAAGGCTTCGTCATTCCAAGAAACTGTGTATGCGTGTGTGTGTGTGACAAATTCATGAGGTCCGATGTAAGTGCGCCACCCCTCCCGCTGTGGCGTTTCATTTAACTGAGTGATGTAATTTAGTCGGACGAGATGAGGCAGGCAGTCAGGTCGAGAGCGAAACAGTGGCTGTACAGCATTTGTTTAATTCAAGTGGCAGCATGCTAAACACCCCTGAGTGGATGTCTTTGGAGGGCAGGATCTTGAGATTTTTTTTTGAAATGGGGACTACACTAAGAGTCCTTCGCACTTGAAGGTCATTCCTAATGAGGTTGGCTGCCGTCAGCGTGACTGACTGATGTCATTTCAAGACTTTCGAAAGTTGGCCGTAATCAAAACATAATCAGTTGTCGCCTGTCGTTTGTCACTTGTGAATGGGGAATCAAGGGGAAACACAAAATCAAAGGAATTTCTCTGAACTGTGTTTTGGAATAACGCCAGCGACGACCAGTGTTCTTTTCGAAACGATCACTTTTGTTAACGAACTGGTGATTGATTTTGAAGCCTTCTCTTTCTGAAGCTTTCTCTTGTAATTTCGATGTGTTCATCTGTCCCAATTTGCATACCTTTTGAACATAGAAATACGAAGGATAAATACTTATTCCTCGAAAGGAAAACTAATATTTTAGAAAAGTTGTGATGCGATGATGATGCTCCAACTTCTTTAACTCGTCTGCGAAATACGTTTTCTGAAGATCGTTACACAAGTGAATCTCAACCAACTTGGTGTGCACAATTGGAGGCTGCTGGCGAGAAATCGTGGTAGCTAGAGAGGCATGTTAGTTCGGGCCCAGGTTCACCCAGGACTATTGCGCCAAAGAAAGAAGAAGAAGAAGAAGACCCTCAAGATAAAACCCTCATTTGGCTTTAATTTCTGTCAGGCCTGGGGAATACGATTGATGAGGAAGTAGTTCATAGCCTTGACTAAGGCGGATGCCCGATCCGGTTCTCTGTTTTTGTTTTTTAAATGTCCGCTTACTGCAGGGTTTTCGAGTACCCCTAAGTGATCGGAGTTATGTCAAGGCACAGACCGAAGGTGTAGAGGAAAAGAGTGGGAGGAGGTATCGATGTGCCTTGGTCTTAGTCGCCTGTGAATCCTTATGGGAAGGGAACATCGATGTGGGAAGACCATTGCATGGGGTGCGGCTAAAGAACAAGTCCATAAACTTAACTGTACGTCCGCAAGTGGGTGAACTGATGGGCATTCCGAGTGAAGCTTGTATTGTGTAAAGTTAGAAAAACATTTTTTTCTTTCCCAAATGGGGACGGTTTTGCTAAAATTCAGTTTCGACACGGCCAAATAATTAGGCATAGTAGAGTCTTGTGACCCATTTGTCCTTACTCAGGTTGTTCACAAATTGTGAATTCTAGAAAACAGTCGTAGTAGACGATGGGTTAGGTCTTCACCTTCTTCAGGGAACTCTGGTAGAAAGAAGTTCACTATTTCGACTGTTCCTTTATATCTGGGATTAACCAGTAAATCACAGTTTCAACAATGGTCATGAAAGGATGCAGAAAAACGGTTGCACCTTGTGACCGGAGTGAGAAAATGCCGCATCCATCGTGCAGGCGTAATATTTCGCGCATGATATATCGCATGTGGTATTTTGAGGTACTTTCTGCTCCAGCCCAGTCGTGTATCATCAGTCGGCAGTCTATCTAACCAAGATGATGGACTTTGTGCACATTATCCTTGGTGGTAGCACTTTTTGCGGCATGCCGGCATACTTCTAACTTGAAACTAGTAAACCAATATTCGTCAGAGGCCGTTGAAGGAGAAGATTCACCGTACATAGCATCTAACCGGTCTCTAATATGGCAGCGCGATTTCCTTTCCAAAACAAGAATCAAATCATCCAACAATGTTGTTCTTCTCAATTTTTTGTTTAATCTACGGACATGACCACTTCCATCCAGGCAGTCAAAACAGCAAATGTCTTTATCGTTTGTGGCGCCATCGGGTGGTGAGACTTAGCACATTTCGGCCTTTTTCATTTCACACGTTATGCACAAGTCTTTTAAATTAAAACAGTTCTGCGTCTGATGTTTAGTCCTGTTCGGGTTGACAGGCGCTGTGTGGCGTCATGTTTCTTGTCAACCTTAACGAGATACAACGTTTAGGACGTCCATTAGCCATTAGCTGAACAACACAGTTTTTGTCCGGCGATTCCAAGTATCTGTGAAATTGGAACGACGTCTTGTCCTCGTCTAAGACGGCATGAAGAACGACCTCAACCAAATTAGAGTACAAAGATTGAGGCAGTTGGCCAGGAAAAGTGCTATCTGGAGAGTTGAAGCGTCAACCTAAGCTAAAGAAAGAATACTTTAAAAATTTGTATTTAACGATATTGTTTTTTGCATACTCAGTTATTAACATTCTCGTCACTTCTAGACTAATTTTTTGAAACCGTGTCTTTACTGGTTTGTTCTTAGCCAGGAGATAATGTAAGTTGTAGGTGAAGGTGAGCTGTGGAATGTTTGCTGTTGCCGTGCACGATTGAGAGCAGATGTGGAACTCTTTCTTTTTAACTGAAACGTAAGAAAAAATTGAATCACTCAGCAACATACTTAATACGCACCCAAATACTTTACTTTTAAATTTGAAAAAGGAGGGACATCAAATGAAAATATCCGATTGTGAGGCTGAAACATTCCACATTATCTATCTTCCTAAAATAAAGGAATGAGTTGAAATCGAAATGAAATTTGAATTCATACGAATAGACTGCTGGAAGTAAAAACAAACAGATTAAAAATGGCATAAAAGAAGAGAGAATAAGAGAAATAGTTCGGTTATCCAATCAATCAACGCAAAAAGGATTATTTGCGAATGATCTCAAACTGACGGAAACTGATGGAGGCTGATGGAAATTTTGAATTGACTTAGTTTACCCATACATCGTTGTTCTTCGCGCAGATAGTGTATGTAAATGAGTTTTCTCAGACATGTTCGCATATTGGCTTTGTTAATGGGATTTCGATATGCCTTGGCTTTCGGTGAATGCATTGGGAAACGGGAAGAGATAACATCTGAAATGGTGGATGGCTGTCCGTCGAATGTAAATTAACTGATTAAACATCAGTCTGGATTATCTGCATTATACAATCTGTCTTGTTCTCAAACACAGTGTAATATGATTTAATAGAGACTCTGTGTTTTCGGTTTATTAATACATTATTCCTCTTTAGTGACTTTAGAAACATCAACGAAATATGAAATCCAATCGGATGCGTATACTAGAAGTTAGGAATAACTGAGCCAAATCGCAAATCGAGCTGAACTGAATTACTTAAGTAGGCTGCTACTGTGCTTTTGGTTGATATTTGTGTTTAAATATCGCATCTTAAGCTGCATCCCCCTGGTGTATTCGAGAATTTCAAGTCTAAACAAAATTTGGCGTTTACTTGTCAGATCTCTTCACATTTTGCTCAATTTTGTGGTTTTTGAATGCGCAAGCATGGTTGGAACGACACAACTTTAAGTGTCACAATTTTTGCTGACCTTGATATGTGCATGGGAAGTGGTGATGATATTTTTTAAGTAAAATCGTAAGTTCATGTGACTGCGTGAAATAATAATAATAATTGAGTGGCACTACAGTCCAGAAGGGACCAAGGCCTAGCTTCTACAACAACTATTAGTTTTGTGCGTGCTACTGTTCTCTCACGAGTAGAAGGGTCCTACAGTTTTTTGCCGGCTCCGAACGGCGAGATTTGAGAAGCTTTTCATAAACAATTGACACTCTTTGAGTGTTGTCAGCAACTCAAAAGAGGTGATGCCTTGAAAAAATGCGAGGTGTACCATGCGGAAATCAAACCTGAGAATTTTGCGAAAAAGTCGACGCACTTACCCACTACTCCACGGTGACCGACTGTGTGAAAACCGGAATGGAATCGAACCTTTTATAAAGAATATGAATGAATAAGAATAGTGAAAAGTGGATCACGTACGAGAATTATCCACTTGCGGTTTTATTAATATAAAGAAAACACAATGATAATATTCCGAAAATGTTAATTTAAAGGGTAAATTCATTTTCTCGGAAAATGCCTCAAAAACTATAGCATAAAGGGTTTTATTTATACAACACACACACACTACAAAATTTTTCAGTTATTATTATTAAAATATATGCAAAGCATTAGTATATATTTTGATTGTTTTGGTTAAATAATATAACAAACATAAAACGAAACCATGTATGCGTGAGTAAGACTCGCACGTTTCTATTTTATTATGATTTTCTCATGGAAGGACAAAACGTCTGTCAACAATTTCAACGGGATCCTTCAGCTCCATGAAGACTTTATTGCCCGAAAATGATTCAGAAATTCGCTGTATTAAAGCAATGTTTTTGTTAAATTGGTGACTAAGCAAAGTCGTACATAGTTTGAATAAAAAAAACTCGTAAAACTGTCAAGCTTACCCACTTCTTTCAAAAAAAGTTCCTGAAGCGAATTCAGTTTTAGAATTTAGTGACAATGGCCGTCTCGCTCGGAATTCTCATCAATTCACTCTTAAAACCACTTTTGAACGTACAATTAAGTTTAGAGGCTTTTTCTTTATTCTTGACACATGAATGTATCGTAGAACGCTCCTCCCAACACAGCGATAAAAGGATGCAATTGGTTCAGGTTTTATACCCTTTAAATCTCTTCGTGTATTGTGAGATACTCTGAAGTATGGATTGTACTGATATTTATTCTAAGAACTTTGACTTAAGGCAATCGGATGTTTTTGTCATACAACAGAACACCCAGATTGTGCAACAAATGGACACTCTTGTCAAGGACATCACCTTTGTCGGTATAGATAGTCACCTTTAAGTCATAGAATCGCCGTCCTTTTTATTCCAAATCTATAAGAGTCTGCATAAAAGAAAAGCCTAAGACGTTACTCTTTTTCACTGTTTCACTAATTCCAGAGGCAGATGAAATGGCAAAAAATGGTTTAAGCTCGAACACAGAATCGGCAAACAAAAGGTTCTTTAAACTGATATCTAATAAACGATAATTTTTACTGATGTATGTGTCATTAGTAAGTTAGCGGTGGCAGAAAAGCCTTGCCTGCGTTGTATCCAAATGCACACAGTCTGAGTATGTCTGAATCGCTTATAATTAACAACAGGAAAGTATACTCCTTTCAACAGGAGATCTAACAAGTCGCTGTACTTTCGGGATGGAGAGAAGCGGATATAGAAGTTGTGGAGGCGAGAAAGAAAAAGAAATTAATGGAATACCTCCTTTGTTGATGTCCATATCGGCTCATTAAATTGAAGGCAAAGTACTTTCATGATCTTAGCATCCTGGCAAAGGTAACGAGCCCTGAATACCTAGAAATTTGCACTTAAATTAATAGTCGTATGACTGGTTACGGTAGTCATTGAGCCCTTCCTTAAGACTCTTTAAACCTGACTCATATTGCCGTCTACATTAATTTCAATTTGCACAACCCTCCAATTCTCGATGACTCTTCCTTCAAAATTGTTTTGTCAGAGCTTACGTCATTGCTCAAACTGTCTTGAAAATAATTCCGCTTTTATGATTAACTTACGACCCACTTTGTACAAGTCATTGAAGTTCTCTTCAAGTAAATATTTCATGTGTTGTCGGTTCCCCTCCAACCCTTTCCTTAAATCAAAGTTTAAATGAGCAGCCTCTTCGGCGTTCTTTCCTCGACAACAGTTTATCTTCTTTCAAATAAACACAAACTATTCTCAATTTCAACTTAACTCTCTGACATTGTCTTCAGCAAGCGGGGTCGTAAGTATTTCCAACCCCTATTTACATTCTTCTTCAAAAATTCTTTTCCTTTCCGCCGACATCCCGGCACACACATGCCATGTGAAGTCATGTATGCCATCGTTTGATTATTCAACAAAGAAAGACACAGAACAACCGGAAAAAAGAGACCAACAACGACACATCGCTTAAAAATGTCCCTTCCGCGTCATTAATGTTAAATCGAGACCTCAAATCGGCTGGAAATAGTACATCAACCCTTTTGTCTGCGTCAGGCATCGGGCGAGCGACGGTAGTCACATCCCCCCAAATTATCCATCGAGACGACGATGATCACGATGAGATGACGAGGACGAGAACGAGAACAAGGACGACAAGCGGTTAAATCCAAGACGGGGTGGCAATGATTTCAGAGCACCCCCACGTCTCAGGAGTTAAGGCGAAAAGTGCGAATATCAATGAAAGCAGTGCTGACTTGTGCGGATGGCACGACACCATCGCTGGAAGGGGGGAGGACCAGGGAACGTGAAATGAGGTTTTCATGAAGTTCAAAGATTTGGCAAATAGAGTCATAGGACAGCGGGCGGGCGGTTGGGGCAAGTAATTGGTTTAAATGGGTTTCAATGTCTCTGGGAACATAGAATCCCCTTTCGAATGGAAAATCGCTGATGTAGCAACTGTAAGTGATAATAACTTTCGAAGAAGGTTAAACAGTGATAAGAGAAGACACACGAAGGAGTATGGGATGCTGCAGAGATTGCAAGCAAGGAGGTGGTAATTGGCTTCGGAGGAATCTGAGAAAAGGGTCCGTTGGAATTTTGGGAAAGTTTGATGGGAGGGGTTGGTTCCTTAATGGCAGGGGATTTTGCTGAGATAGCGTGTGAGGTTATGTCGAACTGAAACTGAATTAAAACTATGAAATCAAATTTCCAAGACACGATCCTTCCCCTCCTCTTTCAACTTGCCAGACTAAGTAGTCAACAAAAACGCCATCATTTCCTGGGATCTCTAAGTGGCTGCCTGTTAAAGAGTGTGCTGCCCATCAGCAGTCAGCTTCCGTCATGAGGCAACTACGTTCCGGCACGGTCTGTGGCTACGTTTAAACTCCCATCAAAGGACGTATTTTGAATCCATTAGCGACTGCCATTAGCCGAAAAACAACCCTAATGACCGTCTCACTCCAGCGATGCGCTTAAAAGAATTTCTGTGTTTCACTCCTCCCTCTGGATGATTGTGGCCGCCAGAAGAGTGTTTGCTTAGAATGCAAATGAAGTTCATTGTTGCCCGCGCAGGGCAACGCACACATATTCGAACTCAACCTCCACAGGTTGTTCCACAACAACAGCTCTAATTGATATTCAGTAAACAAACCGCCCACCCCCCTCCCATTCAACGACTGACCTCCGCCGCAGACATTGGCTAACCCATTCTCGCAGGCATAGCAGTGAAAAGTTGAAACTCCGATACAATTTCATTTCATCTGTGAAAAGATTCATTTCATTTTCACAAATATTTACCCAAGGACAGCCGCTCCTTCCTCTGTTCATAAAGTTTTCCTTCTTAAAGATACGTTCCCGAAAAGCACCCCTATCCGCTCCTAAGCATACAAATTAATTTCAATTCTGTTCGTGTCTTGTGTCACTTTAATTACCTTCTGCCGGGTGAGGAGAAGTGACGGCGGCGACGCAGCAACCGAGAACCAGGACCGGCAGAGATGTAAACCAAAAATTTGGCTACCAGCCAGAATGCATGTTGAGACATTGAATTTTCCATTTGCAATTTGAAATGCAGGCGACGCGCGGGGAGTGACAAGCGAATTCCTTTGGTGCGCTCAAAATTAATCCATTCATCATCCGGCACAGAATAAAATCCCCCCGAGGAGACGGAGGCATCATCCTTTAATTTGTTGTCTCAGGGTACACTATCCTCGGGACTTTATGTGGTTACTTAAGCTGACGGAGAACAAAAGCGAAGGGCACGGGCCACGTTCGCCCCTGCAGTCATCCTGTCGCCGAGGAACACCAAGGAACACTTTAATGAGCAGGATGACACTGGGCGCTTCCTAATTGCATTTATCTTCTGAAATTTTCTATTCAATGAATTTAACTCGATTCACGGGCGGCAGGACTGGACGTCTCTGCTTCCTGTGCACATCCTGCAGGAATTAATTTTTATCGGGACTGTCTTCTCGGTGTCATCCGCCCTCCTATTCACACACATACACACACAGGGGGCACCTGAGGAAGGGATCTGTTTTTCTTGCTCGGGTTTTTTTTTTGCTCTTCCATTGAAAGCTCTTCTTGCCTTGGAGGTGATTTCCAATAGTGTCAGCGGAAGTAGGGAAGGATGTCATTCGAATGAAGAGCGGAAGAGCGATTTATTTCTTGAGTTAAGTTTTAGTTTGAGGATTCCCTTCCACTTTTAAAGGTTCGATTCGCTTTTGCTCGGTTCTTCGGCATCGTCGTCGTCGGCAGCTGAGAGTGTTGCGAGAAAAAGGGCTGACTTGGTTCGTGATGCAGCGAATTGTAAATCCCTTTATCTCCGGAGTCACGATGAATGCGCGGGTATACGATGGCAAGGTTTCTTTCTGTACAAGTTTCTGATGAGGCAAGAAATAATGATTCCTTCTGAAGTCGATTCAAGGATCTTTAAAATTTAATACTTCAATGAAAAAGTTGTGTTATTCCGATGATCTTTGAAGGAGCTTAGATTTATGGTGTTCAAGGATGAATTTTGGTTCGCTTGCTTTTGCATACAGCTCGAGTTCGGTTTAGGAGGGCGAATTTTGCCGGTTGGAGGGCTTAAGGGACGCTTGGAGGCTTAAGAGACACTGGAGACCGTAAGGGACGCTCTAGGACTTAAGAGTCTTAGGGCCAAAGGGACGCTTAAGGGACGCTGTGGAGGTGGAATGTTTGAAATTGGTTCTTGAAAACAGCTGACCTCTGGCTTACTTAGCTGTAATCGAGCGCAATTCTATGGAAATTGATACACCGATGTAAAGATGAGTCCTTTTTTGCCTCAACTCTCAGTTGTCGGCTATCGTTATGGCTTCAGTGTGCATGTCACTTGTATAACGCAAGTTAACACTTCAGCCACCACAGACAGAATGTAAATGTCAATTCAAGGACACATCCACTCTTAAAGCAAATCTTGACGCGCGTCAATCATCTGAATTGGGAATCGACAGAAATTTGGTTGCAGTTGGATTTGATGAAGGAATTGCTGCTGGATCCTGCTGAATTTATGTGCAAAAAGTAACGGAATCCTAAAGGCCGAAAAAGAAAGTAATCCCGATAGTCCACAGTCCCAAAAATCAGACGCGTGTTCTGATAAGATGTTGGTTTCGTTAAACCCACAAAATTAGTCAACCACAACCAAAAACTAAAATCGTACCTTTCCTTCCCGTTTGTAAGACGCTTATGGTCAATCCATTTCCCTTGGTCTACAAGTCGATTAAACTTATTTTGCAAATGACTTGTTTTTGAAAATTAAAAAACCAAAAAATACACCAAACAAACAGAACTCATGTGCTGGGATCTTGTCCTCCATCAACTTGATAACACTCCCATCACTGTTTACACACTGTGGCTGTGTTGCAGCTTATCAGCGTGGACCGACCCGTAGGTCATGTGTTTTCCGTTCCGCTGATCATTGCACGAGCTTACGATTATTCCAATCCACTAACGACTCACATTCCAGATACTTTACGAAATACGAGAGTATAATTGAAAGCACGCCTAATTAAATTCACGGTCACGTTGCATAACTCTGATATACTTTAGAGTGATACTAATTTAATTTTAAAGTCACTAATTAAAAACAAAACAATTAAGCGCGAACTGGTTGCGACTACACTTGTGGGCTTAACAGCGTGATTTCTGCATTTTGAGCGGGATTAATTTATTAGCGCGGACTTTGCGAACGTTCAGGGGGTGGTGGTGAAATGTGTGAAATTTTTGAACAGAAATGAGGTGAATGTGGAACTTAGGTTTGTTGGTCGAATTGAACTTTCATTTCGAATATGTGGGTCGATTTGTGGTGACTGGAAATTTAGCTGTCAGGGGTGATCAGAGGAGAGTGGGAGACGAATTTAATCCTGCTTGAAGGAATCCAATACGTTTTGTAAGTTTTAGAGGTAATTCCTGCTTTAAGGGCATTCACACTAGATTCAGACCCATAGCATAAGTTCATGTGTCGCAGTGGGATAATGTGTGGCAAGAGTAGAGCTGATTTTTGAAATAAAAAAAAACAAAAATGCTGTCGTATGGCTCTGAAATGTAATACCTGGCAATTCTAGGGATTGTGTCATCTTTAGCTTAGTTCTGTTAGAGGAATGCCATCCTTACGATGCGATGACATTTTGAATTCTTACTCTTTGTAACTTTAGACAGAAACATTTGATATTCGTAATATCTTCTAACAAAATGAAGCGTAAGGTGCATATTTGAAACAAGTTAAAGCATTGCCAGATAGAATTTGTATAAGCAGAGCCATTACATTTTAAAACCATGTGAGGAGAATTTGTTATTGAAATTTTTCGATTAGCCAATACTTGCTTACCTTGCTCCTCGAATACTAATAACTGAGTGGCACCACAGCTCACAAGGAACTAGAGCCTAGCTTCTTCAGCAACTCCTCGTGTTGTGCTCTCATGGGTAGAGGGGATCTACAGTTCTTTACCGATTCAGATCGGCGACATTTGAGAAACCTTTCATAGACAATTAGTACACTTTGAGTGTTGTCAACATTTCAAGAGAGTGGTGCTGTTAAAAAAAAAGAAATCGAAACGGGAACTTTTGTGTCTGGTTCAACGCACTAACCCATTATACCACGACGGCCACTCTTCCATCACGAAAGTTACACGATTATTCATTAAGTCCTTAATTAAAAGCCTTCAAGTGAACATCTGAACAACACAGTAATTTTACAAGTCAAAGGGTACTCAATTCAGATCCTTTATGAGTTCAGTGTAAATTTTGGGTTAGCAACTAAGTAATTGCAGATTGCACTCATAGATGGCTTTAGTTGAATTTTTAGGTTTTGCCACATCTACCATATAGTCCGGACCTTGCAACATCTGTTCTCTTTCTGTTTCGATCTTTGCAAAACTCCTTAAATGACTATGTCTATGTTTTCTGACAAAAACTAGAAATTTAATGAACGTGAAATTGTAATCCTGCCTGAAAGGTGGCAAAGGTTCCTTTAAAATTCGAACGCAGCAACCTCCACTCACTTGCTAATTTTCGTAAAAAGGAGAACCTATTCCACGTCCACCAATATCTCACTGGTCACTTAGATTGCCCCCGCTAACATTATACTATTATATCACCTAGATCATCCCTTTCCTGCTCCCTTCCTGCACAAGTCGAGACAATTTCAAGAGCAGATGAAGAAGTCGAGAGAGAAGGTCTGCCTTTGGACTTTGACTCTTTTTGCGTTGATGGTTTTCGAATACGAAGATTCAACCAGGAACTGTGCGGTTTGTACAGCGAAAGAGCCTGTGCGCGTGGACAACACGCTCTGACCCAATGAAACAACGCATTAGACGCCCACCGATGATGCATAAAAATGAATGCAATGACCGGTGACACATTCAAGTGGAGAAGGATCTTAACCACCTAAACCAACGTGGATGCAGCTGGCAAAGGATCGTGGTAACTGGAGAGGCGAGAGTCCATTTCGCTCTTTTGTGCCATATGAAGAAGAAAAGGAAGAAGAAGGAAATTGTCCCCGCATGTTGCTCTCGTCGGTCTCCTAAGACAAACTTTCCTCTTTGACATAATTCTAAGTATGGCCTAAACTCACTCATCTCCAGGTGGCTTACAATGAAGCGGCTTATGTCTGTTCTGTGTTCCAAAACCACTTTAAGTCCTGCTGTCTTTCCCCCTAGGTCAGCTGTAGCTTCCGTCAAGCATTCTATTTGCCATCCAGTTCAAATGTTGTTTCTTCGAGCAGAAGTTTGTAGCCTTGTTTGTAGCCTAGCCTATCGTATAGTTGTTTGAGGTGTACACCGTTTGATTGCCTTCGGTAATGTTACATTGCACCATGATGCGACCTTTCGGTTTCTTTTCACTCATCAATTATAAAAACGTCGTCAAAGATATCACGACCATATTTAACTTTAGGCTGTCTTACTCTTTGCCCTGCATAAGTTCGCTACAATCTTTGAAATTTGGTTGAATTCAACTTGAGTTACATATAGATTGGTTTTCTATCAAATTTGATTCAAAAGTATGTGTTCAGCATGTGTTTGCACTACAGCCCACAAGGCACAAGGCCTAGCTTCTACAGCAGCTACTCCTGTTGTGCGTGATACTGTTCTCTCGCGATTAGAAGGGACCTACAGTTTTTTTCGACTCCGAACAGCGAACATCGAGAACCTTTTCATAGACAATTGATACTTTTGAGTGTTGTCAGCAACTCGAAAGAGGTAGTGCCTTGAAAATCGAACATAGACCTTCTGCGTGGCAGTCGACGCACTTATCACTACGTCACGGCGACCATGTGTTCAGCATGTAAAACTTAAAAAAAACGTGTTTTCGAAATATAACCTTCAAATCTGTCAAATCGATGTGGTTGACGTATGAGAGAATATCGTGTTCAAAATTAAAAAAAAACGCATTCCGAAACGAAATTAATAGCAATTCACACAACAAATTAGAGGGTGCTTTCATCACAAAACTGCTGACAGGCAACGAAACCGACGACAGAACAGCCCTTGCGTCAACCTACATCACCTCTAGACCTTTTATCTGTCAATTTACTGTCTAATTTGCTCTTCTCTCACCTGCACCTACATCAAGCAGCACATTTTTCACTTCAGAAAATGTTCTGACAGATTTGACTAATGAGTCAGTTTTTCCTTTTCTTTCATCTGGACCACTCCAGTCACTGGACAGAACTAAATGTTTTGCTGATATATTGACAAATTTTCACCCATCGAAATACATTTCCTCCTGCTCGAGTCCACCTCAAAATTATTGTGCGGGTCAAAGCCGAACAACACACACGTGCACCATCGCCGATGTCGTCGTGATTTGTTGCCCCCGAGCATCTCTGCCAGAAAAACATTTTCTCGCTATTTTAAGAGTCCAAGCATGCGGCGGCTTCTGAGAGTCAGAGATGGTTAGTCAACGGCCGAGAAGAAAGCGATCAAAGGCAACGATGTTGTTAAGCGATTTTTGTTTCCGAGGAATCATAAATTTTTTTTAAAAATAAATGCCACATGCGATGCGAATAATTCTATGATTAATTCAGTTTTATTGGGAAGGAAGGCTGAGGATGGGGACCGACAAAAGGAGTTTATTGCCGTTGGCTGTCGTCTTCATTTTATTTTGTTTGCTGACAGGCAAGAAACCATGTTGGTCACTTCATTAAAATTTACACAACAAGCTAGTAGGCTTTCAATCCTCCTCCATCGACTTTATCTCATCAGAAGCTATTCCAAAGCGCATAAAGGCGGGCGTATGGACTTAATCCAACCGCCTCGCCCAGAGTCTGCCGAGCGGCTGCAGCCTTTTATAAGGCTCGTCAAGCAAGTGTGTATTTTTTCAAATTACATTCTTCACTTGATTGTTGCTTCGCTGTTGCTGCTGCTCTCTAGGACGGCTCCAATAAAAAAGAACAAGAGCCGAAATTAAGTCGGTTCAATACGGAGATGAGAAGTTGACAGCTTTTCCAGTGGCGTATTGCTAGCGCCGCTTAAGTGTTGGGTATTGTGTGAGCTCTGGTTATTGCAACTGACTATTGACTCCACTATATCATCTAAGGCACGCCTCGGAGGTGGAGGTGAAAGGAACATCCGTAACCCGTGGCAAAACATTCGTAGCAAAGCCCTTTCCGTCCGAAGAAATAGCTGCTCAACATGAACTATCTCGTTTCTCAGCCTATCCCGGACAGTAAATCTCACAACACGAAGGAGAAATCTCTTCTCGGCAGTTTGTATGTGCGATTTTATTCCATCGTTCATTACCCAAATTTCATGACTATAGGTGAGAGTTAAAACAAACTCCGATAACTTGGCTCTGACACAAAGCTCGGCCTCCGTTCTTACCAGAGTTGTAAAAAGTTAAGTACTTTTAGTACTGCAGTTAATTGACTAAGAAGAAGTAAGAAATTCTTACTGATCTTTCAAGCAGCTTCAAAATTGATCCAGCTTGGCGAACCCCACAAAAAAGCGCAACGTTGCTCTTCCACGAAATTCTTAAACTCCTCCACTTATTTCAACATGACTTCGCAAACGTGCAATGGACTGGCGTTTTAGGCAGTACCATTACTTCAGACTTGTCCACATTCACCTTCATTTCAGCATCATGACGTATGGCCACAAAGCTATAGGGTGAACGTTATCTTTGAATCTCAATACTTTCCTTAAAGTTGGAGAGTTCTGCCCACATGATTGTATTCGCCCTGTTCCCCTCCTTTGGACTGCTCTTCAGCATTTGATTAATGCACTCGACACATTGCCGCGCGTTTTGATAAAAAAATTCACAACTTTTTGTGTTACCATTCTTCACTTCCGACAGCTAACGCATTGTATGAGATTTATTTTCTCCCATATACCATTCCCTGTGAATATGCTAAGTTATGCGTACTGCTTCATTACGAGTCTCATAAATCTTGGCCAAGCATAGTGCTTAGGTATACGCATTTGTCGGTGTGTTCATTGAGTGCCCTTCGTTGCGAACTTCGAAAGAAGGTGGATGGTGGCATGGTTTCAAGATGAAGATAGGAATAGTTGTCTTCAGGCAGTTGACTCCGCTTACAAGATATTCATCTGGTAAATTTTGCAAACTTCAGGCTGGATTGGCCTTGTGAACTTGAAAAAGTTGTCAAAAGTGGAAAGTGTGCAAACACATTCCGCTCTTCTCTTAGAGTTGTGGCACCGAGGCGTAGAGGAAAAGTGCGTTGAATACTATATCAGAGAGCCCTAATTTGAATCTTTCGATGGATGGATACAATTCATGACTATTTCCACAGGCACACAGGAGTGTAAGCTATCTGAACTGGTGGAAGGAAACTGTAAGACATTCCCACTTGTTTGACAACGAAAAAGAAGAAAATATGATTTCTTGCTTGATATCGGTGATCGGAAGAGAACTGATAGGTTCAGCATGGTATGATCGTTGAATTTCAGTCAGGGCTTAGGACAGATTTTACTCTGAACAAGAGAAGTGTTGAGGAGTCCTGTCTACAGTGAAGCAAACAATTTTACGCCTTCTTTGTCGATTTTATGATTGACACATTGATTGGGCAGAAATGCTCGAATCTTTACAGAAGGTATGTTAACGAAATTCTGACGGCCATTACGAAGCCTTTAGTCCTCAAATAGAGCAGCATTTTGGAATGGAGAGCAACTATTTGAGTGGTTTGTGACGGATATGGGTGTAAGACAAGGATCTACTTTAAGTGCTCATTTAATTTAATAATAATTGAGTTTCACTACAGCCCACAAGGGACCATAGCCTAGCTTCTACAACAACTACTCATGTTGTGCGTGCTATTGTTCTCTCACGAGTAGAAGGGACCTACATTTTGTTGCTGACTCCGAACGGCGAACATCGAGAACCTTTTCATAGACAATTGATACTCATTGAGTGTTGTTAGGAACTCGAAAAGGTGGTGCCGTGAGTCGCCGTAGCTTAGCGGGTAAATGAGTCAAACCTCGACGTTAGACAGTTGAAAGAAACACTCTAAAAGAGATGATTACCAAAGTCGATAAGACAAGGTCCTTGTTGACCTTTATACTGGACAGCTTACAACCGACTCATCCAAGATCTAGCAGCAAAGAAAGATTTTTAAAACGAAAACCGTGTAGATCAAATTTCGTTGCCGCTAAAGAGCTCAAAATGAATTACACCAGTTGATCGAGCTATGTTACATACCCCAAAGAGATGATCTACCACTTTGCGGAAATTTTAAAGTAAGAGAGAATGTGCTTCATTTCATTTATTTTTGCCCTACCCTTTGAGAAGTAGAAAGACTTGTTTACGACAACAATTTTCTTTATGACGAGGAGATTACTAAACTCCAAAATACAGAAATGGAAGTTTTCAAAATCAGTCAAATACCCAAGTTCATATGTCAGTTCAATAAATATATTGAGTCTATCACTTAATTCGTGCGGTTTGCTAAGAGATGGCGTAACTTGCACTGTTCCAGCTGCTTTTTTAAGGTTTTGAAATGACTGCTTGAGAGACACCCAAAACTTCTGCTAGCTCTTTTTGTGTTTGGCAACAGAGTAATGCTTTCAGTTCTTCTTCCTCATCTGACCAGGACGTTCGTCGTCTTCCAACCCAAAATCACCACTTTTGCGAACTAATTTTGGCACGTTCACTCATCTAGCGCATGTCCAACATAAACTTCCACTAAAGTACGATGTAAAGTAATGAAGAAGAGCTCTCAGCAAAAACACTTTTTCAGGCACGACATATTTGTGTGTTACGCCATCTCTTAGCAAACCGCACGACCTAAGTTATGGACCCAATAGTTTGAAATAAATTTTGTAGACTATAAATCTATTGCAAATATTGTTCCGCCGCATAGGGCCTAGTCCAGGCAATAATGACGTTTTCTGTAATCTTTTTTGGACAAACGAACTTTCAAGCTTTGGCATCGGGCAAGTTCAGAAACCAGCTGAACAATCCAATACACGATGATTAAAAAGATTCCGAAAATCTCCTACTACCCAACACTTTAATTTCTATCGTTTTCAACTTCATCCAAAATTCGCTCCACAGTCCAAGTCCGCTTAGTGTAGTTCCATCGGGCAACACTTTGCACCCACAGCTAATTAAAATCGTGCCTCCGATGATGCCCTAATTGCAACGCAAATGAACACAAACAAAAACATCGTGTCCAGCATAGGTCGACCTCCAAATTGCGGTATGCCTAATTTCCCAGACCACACCTGCCAACGGCAGATTCGTGCCCTTCCTCCCCTGACGGTGGGGACACTCGCCCACCATCTAATCATCTGTGACAATCGCCGGCATTTATCTTATGACACAGCACTCCACTCGGGATTTAATTCGGCCGCTAGAAAATTAAATTGATGGGAGGACATGAAAAATCCAATTTACCCCCATTTGCCGATTTCAGTCTCCGCTGCGGTCCACACGAGCACCGTCCAAATAAATACTCACTCCCAGCCCAACGGAACAGCAGTGTTCACTTTGAATTCGTAACCTGAGTGGTAAATTCAATTGAAATCGATATCAGTCGAAAAAAACAAGTTTCCCTTTGTGAAACGCTTTCGATAACCGTAAGCGAGAGACGGAGTCCTGTTTACCAGAGTGAGTGTGCTGTCCTGTGAGCCACAGAGGCGATGGCAACAAGGAAAAAAAAATGAAACGAAACGAATTTCTGTTGACAAATGAACATGGAATCTGTCCAATATTGATTCAGTAAAATTCCGTGATATTGCACGTTGCGGGGGTGTGGGCTGTCGTCTAACTCTCTGCCCCTGATGAATGGAAACATCCATGTAATCCTTTGAATATGTTCTTCTTCTTTCATTGCAGAATCTTCGAGAGGAGAATAACAAACAACAACAAGGCGAAAACCAAAAGACGATCATGAGGACGTCTTCCTTCCTTAGCCCGATGGGCGGTGTGATGCTGGTACTTCTTTTGTGCGCCATCAGCAGTGTCAACTCATACTCAAGTATGTTGAAATGAAAAATTGATTGCTTCCTTTAAACACTAACACTCACACAAACACAAACCCTCACAAACTGGCTTCACACATCCAACCACCTTCACACATACAAACACATCTATTTTTTTACATATTTTTGGTTCGATTTTCGTTTTTGTTTTGTCCTGCGAATCGAATCGAAATGTTATGTAATCGAGAACTCTGTTCTTTTCTATTATTATTGGCATTACATTATTTTATATGTTATGACGACATTTGCCAGAATACGGACGCGGATGCGCTGACATCGGCTGCTTGCCAAATGAGGTTTGTGTCCTTTCGCATGATTCCTGTGGCTTTGGACAACGTGATGGCAAAGAATGCGGCTCCTATCCAACGTGCAAGAAGAGCGGTGCAGCAACATCAAATAGTGGAGGTGTGAAACCGTCAGGTGACATTTTATTATTTGTGTGGTGATGGGCGGATCATTTGATATTGTTTTTTTCTCAAATTATGAAACATGTCATACATTTTGGAATGCGTGCTAATGTGTTGTGCTCTTGGAAATGTATGGGTTATGGGTGTTTACAAGTTTATATCATTTCATCATTCATCTTGTAATTTTTGTTTTCGAGGGTATTTTGGAAAAAAAATTAGGGCAACGCTTTGAAAAAAAAAAAAAAATGGGGAATTTTAACAAGTCCGTGATAGAAATTTACTAACGCACTAAAATATGTTTGGATGTAATTTGAAAGTCATTTTTGAAAAATGTGCTATATGCATAGTGTTGAAATTTAAATTCTTTTCGCCAAATCTTAATTTATTAAAGACCTGAATCTAGCTTAAAACTAAGCGAATAAAATAATATAGCTTTTGAGTACTTACAGCGCTCTTCATAACTACTAAAAAGAAATATTGACACCAACTGTAGAAGAATTTGTGAAAATCGTGTGTCTTGAATTTTACCATTTTGTTGATCACTAAATCACTCCTAGGTATCAGATGCCTAGAAAATGTTTCTTTGAACGAATTCCTACGATAACTTTGTTAAGTTGTTTGTGTTAGCCCCATGACACACTTGAATTTTAACAAATTCAATTTACAAATGACACAATTTTTGCTGTTCTAATTTTTCAATTTACGCTTTTTTAACAAGATTTAAATTTTTGTCTTATAGTGAACGTTAAGCAAACAATTTCTACAACCAATTTTAGCTGAATTCAAAGTTTTGTTGAATGAAACTCCATCCGAAGTCCTCATATATCCTAGTTTTGACTAGACTAAATATACGAGTACAAAAAAAAATAATTTTTAAAACAATAATCCATCATTCCGATAAACTTTGAACTTCGAACAAACTCAAATTTTGAAGTGAGCAAAACGCCCAAATTCATACCCGTTGCTTGTATATTATCAAACGTTGAGGACTCAGTCCACATACAGTGGAATTTTTTATCACAAATAAATATTTATGGCTAACAATTCTCTTTCGGCCGAATTGAAAACAATGTAAATGACACGCTGAATTGTATCTGTTTGAGTTTGGATTTGGTTGACTTTTTTGCTTTTTTAAATTTTATAAGTTTTGTCTGCATTTAAAGCAGAAATGTTAAGTTCTTAAACCAGTGGACTGAAGAAACAAAGAATCCTTGACTCAATGTTTTTATGAATTAAGTACAATCTTTTTGTCCAATTTTGAACCTTAAAATGTACACTTCAGTGTGCCTTAATTTGGTTTCGTTTTCCTGCTTCATAAAGGTTTCCTTGTTAGCAAACCTTTATTACGCCCAAATTGAAATAAGTCCAATTTCGCATTTGTTGTGCAAAAAGTTCAAAATGTCCAAATTCTAAAGTGGCTTCATTTGGGCAAGCCTATGTTACAGAAATCATTTATTTTCCCAATTTCCGAAGTAGCCTTAATTTGACAGGTTTACTTCAACATATTGTAGTAAACCTTGGTTTGTTTCAGGAATTCGAACAAGTTCAAATTTTGAAGTCTTACTAACTTTATCGGGGCTTGTTAAATAGGAATAAGGAGTTTTCTTCTTCGAAATTTCCAGTCAACCCTAAGAAGCCATCAGAAATTAACTCCAATTTCCATTTTGGTAGAAATATTTTGAGTGTGTCATAATTTTCAACCGTTTTCGGTTTGACAGACCTGTGTTAAATATTTGCCTCTCCAAAACTAACAGTTTGTTAGCAATTTCTTGATGGATTCCAAAATGTTTAAACTTCAAAATTTGATCAGGCCGAAATTTGACAGGCCTGTGTTATAGAAATGAAGTATCTTCAGCTTATATATGTTTGTATATCCTGATCCTGATTTTCAATCGTTAATTGTGCGAATATTTCAGAATATACAAATGTCCCTGCATTTAAAGTTCGAGGAAGCCTACATTTTGGAACAGAATATGAATATGACAATTCTGTGCAACTAGGCAAATATGAAACTGTCAGTCAACCTTTAGGTTGCGCCAAAAATACAAATCGAACAAAACTGTGAACACTTCAGCCTCTCTCTTTCTCTCTCTTTCCCTCTCTCTCTCTCTCTCTCTCGATGTGGAGACGTACTAAAGATGAGAATATTCAGCTTCAAAATGTCATATCTCTTTCCTTGCGATAAAAATTTTAGAAATCACTGTCTCAAAGTGGTCCAAATTTGTTTCAAAAGGTCCTATCAGACTCGACTCAAGCTGCTCCCTCTCAAATGTAAGAAACGTTTTCCCTATAAGTAAAAAGGCAAAAGAAAAGGGAAATACGTTATTCTGAGACGGATAATTCGCTACCAAGCCTCTGATTCCAAAAAATATGGAAGAAGTTCATACCTTAACCAAACTTAACCTCAAAACAAACCTGTCAATCCGTTAGAAAATTTCTACTGCAGTTCCAAAAGTTGCTTCTTAAATGCTTCTCACGTCATTTCTAAAAAAAAGGCAAAAGATTCACGAAACAGTCTACTAAACTTTACTGTTCACCTCTTCATCAAGCATAACTGATACATTTTGTAAAAGAAAAAAGTCATAAAAAAACTGTCATTTTGTTTAAATAATCAATCATTCAGCATGCAATTTGTTTTGTGTAAGTTTTGTGCATTCTTGTCCCTCCCCACAGGTGCTAGTCTAAATCCAGCTCCAGAAAATACCATCTTCTCACCATCATCCAATCCAACATCACACACAAACTCATACAATACCAACGGCAACAATCACGGTAACAATAATAATAATCACAATAACGGTGGCAGCGCGAGTAATGGCAATCGAAACAATCCAAACTCTCAAATTGATCCACACTACGTGTTCGGAGCGCCCCACTCACAGCCCATCATTCCCAATATGCCAATATTTCCGTTTAATCAACCCACCCAACCTCCAGCATTTCAGCAATTCCCCCAACCCAATCATCCAGGTAGCGGCCTCAGTCCCGCCTTCCCGCACAACATACAGCCAGTGAATCCATACAATCCACCGTTCATATTTGGTCAGCAGCCGTTCTTTAATCCGGCCGGTACCGGTGGACCACCGGGCTCATTGGCGCCCGGTGGCGGTATCGGTATGGGTGGCTATCAAAATCCGAATATGTTCAATAAGCCACCGCCACAGTATCTGCCAAATCAGAATCCATACAATCGACAGACGCAGTCCCATCCGTCATCGGCGGCTGCTGGCGGTGTACACCATGGGAAGAGGTTATCGATTTTCGGCGGCTTACTAAGTCTGTCAGGTGTAGGCGGCGGTGGCTTGAGTATGATGACCGCGCTCATGCTGGGATTGGTGATCCTGCAGCAGGGACAAATGGGACATTGGCTTCGTACGTAATAACCGCTGATGGTTCCGAAGGCTTCAAGATTTTGTTCATCATTTGCTTGGAGTTTTTTTTTTCTCTTTCAATTTCTTTACTTTACATTTATTGCTTGCAGTCCTTTATTTGCATTTTTATTTTTTTGTAAACCGTTATATTACCTTTGTATCTAATCAATGAGTTTAAGTTGTTTCGACGTAGCTGTAGAGTGTAAGTGAACGTGACTTGATCTAGGTCCGGAGAGATGTCTGATTAGGGATTCTTCGCACCCGTGTCCTTGTAAATATTCACTTCAAGTCGATACTCCATTAACCTGCACCATTTTGTCTGCCCTAGTAAACCCCCCCTTTGAAAAGCATTCTGATCATTTTCAGATGACAGTAGCGAAAACGTTACCGACACCGAGATCATGAAGGCTCCTCAAACGGAGGCGAGTGCTCCCATGAGACGAGCGGAGAACATGTCACAGTACATTTCACCGCCCAAGACGCGACAGGTCATCCTTGGACCGCATACGTACACCATGCCTGCACTGAATCCGGCAATTGCTGCTTCAGTAGCCAGTCAACCCGCTCCCAGTTCGGCCATCATCAATCCATCTCCCTTCTTCCCACCCGGGTCATATCCTTCCGTTGCGAACCCCCCAACTATCCTCCCAGGCAGCTCGTACCCGGCGAGCTCCCCCTACCAATATCCAGTGCTCTCCTATCAAAGCCCCACTTATGGAAGCATTCCGCCCCAAAGTGCGTATCCGGTTTTCATTCTAAGCCCGTGCACCGGTGCTGTGACCTATACGCCGACTCAAGTGTCACCCTGCCTGGTGGCGCGACAACGTTACGTTCCGCAAATAGCTCCGTTGCCGCCAGCACCAGCAATGCAACAGCCGATTCGGACGTATCCGGTTCTCATGCCGCAGGCCCCATACAGGCCCTGCATCAACATAATCGGCTGTATGAGCATCTACAACCCTCGCGCCACCCCCTATCGCGTGCAACCGCCATACCCCAGTCACTACCCCTTCTACATCACACTATAGACCCTCAAGATTGTTGGTTGCAACTGGTTGGATGAGCGCACGGTGATGGTCTCATATAATCCGAATGTGAAGTCGAGCAGGCCAATTTTAATGAAACATACAACCATCCTCCCACTGTGAACATTTCAGAGAATGACGTTGAACTTATTGCGGTTAATGGCACTTACCAAGGACTTGACGGTCCCTCTCACGAGTCACAACTTATGCAACCGATGCAACCAATCCAACCACTTCAACCAATGCAACCAATGCAACCGTTGCAGCCAATGCGACCGATTCCAACGCAAAATCAACCCCAAGGTCCGTTGGGGATGCAGCCATACCCGCCACCACCGCCCGGTGCTGCGCCACCGCCTTATGTCGGTGGTTATCCGTATGGTCCGCAGCCCCCAATGGGTATGGCTCCGCCCCCACCGCCTCAGCAAGGCACTCAAGTTATTGTGATCTATCCGAACAACGGCAATCGCTATCCGACCAACACCAATTCGAACACCAACCCCAACACCAACCCACAGCAACCCCCAAACAGTTATATCCCACCGCCGCCGGGATATAATCCATACTTTCCATATTATCCGTATTATTATCCGTATGTGCCGTACACTAATCCGCAATACAACAATAACACTGGCAACAATCCAAATGGAAATAACGGTTATAATGGTAATAACGGTAATAACGGTAATAACGGTAATAACGGTAATAATGGCAATGCCAACAATGGTAACAATGGCAACAATAATTATGATTATTACAACAACAACAACAATAATAACAATTACAATGATTACAACAATTACAACAACAATTACAATGATTACAACAACAATTATGATTACAATAACAATGATTACAACAACAATTACGATTATAACAATTACCGTTAGATCTAAGCAAACATTTCGCAGTTTTTCTCGCAAAATTTTGAGAAAATAAATTCAAGGCTTCACAAAAAAAAAAATACAACAACCCTGGTATTTGGACAGTTTTTTCGTTTTCCTTTGTTTTTCTTTCTCTTTCTGAGCACAAAACTCTTTTGAACACGCAGCAAAACGATCGTTAACTAGGTCTTGCAACCATTTCCAGACGACGATGGGTTGGAATCGGCTAATTTGGACTTTTCTAGCGATAGCCAAGTGTTGCACAGGGATGTCCGCTCCATCGTGGACAAATTCGATCTCGGCGCTCAGTTGCGTCGTGTTGAGAGATCACTGATCGAGCAAGACGATCAGTGGATGATGCATTCCAGGGATGATCCGTTGAGTCCTGTTGAGGAGATGGATGAGAACGTGCATTTGCAGGCGCAGACTCCTGGGCAAGGCCAGGGCAGGGCTCAAGGACAAGGACAAGGAGGCGGACAAGGACAAGGACAGGGAGGCGGACAGGGTCCTAGACAAGGTGGTAGAGGTGGACCACAAGGAGGACAAGGTGGTAGAGGTGGTCAGCAAGGCGGAAAAGGTGGCCAACGTCAAAATGGAATGCAAGGTCAAGGACAAGGACAAGGGCAAGGGCAAGGACAGTTTCAAGGGCAACGCGGCCAAGTTGGTCAAGGCGGTAGAGGTGGACCGCAAGGAGGACAAGGTGGAAAAACAGGAAGAAGCGGACAAGGCGGTCAAGGCCTCCAAGGCGGACAAGCCCAAGGTAGGGGTAAGAATCAGGGTCAAGGTGGTAGAAATCAAGGAGGACGCCCGGGAGGACAGCAGGGACTGCAAAATGGACAAAACGGCGGAGGAAAAGGAGGCAATGGGGGACGAGGTCAGGGGCAAGGCCGAGGAGGTGGACAAGGGGGGCAGGGTCGCGGTAGTGGACAAGGAAGACAAGGACAAGGTCGTGGTGGTGGACAAGGACAGGGACGCGGTGGTCAAGGCGGCCAAGGCAAGCCACAAGGACCGCCACAAAGACCACCACCACCACCATCCAATGACTACGAACAAGACGAAAATCAAGATCCAGCAGAACATTCAGCCGAAAGTGCACCAGCCGAGGGTGAGCCAGAACCAAGTGAAGACTTTGATCAGGAGGCACCTGCTGATGTGGAATCCTTGCATCGGTACGCAAGATATGTCGATGATGAGGAGTTTCAAGACCTTAAGCGAGTGGCGAGAGGTCTAACTGACAAGTTCAATCAACGGCGACCGGGTTCCGATGGGCAAAACGGCACAAGACCAAACTACAAGATCATGAACAAAAGAAAGGACACGGGACAAGGACCACCCGGAGACGCGGAAAAGAACTCCCTGACTCCAGACTCATCGAAGGGTGCGCAGCCGGAACCACAGCAGTTGGCGAACACAGGCAAGGTAAATGGACAACAGCAAAGCCAAAGTGCAAAACCATCCCAAGCACCCAGCCAATCCTCTGGACCTAGGCAGTCCGGTTCGCAACAGACCGCAAGCGCTGCAGGAGGATCAAGTAAGAAAGGTGGTGCTCAGCAATCAGGCTCGCAGCCATCTAAAGGAGGTTCAGGAAGGAAGCAGGCATCCAGTCTTCACCGCACCGCTAGGTCCTTAGACAATAAAGATGAGTTTGAAGTGGACCCACTGATCTTAACCGAAGACGAGATGGACGGCGTTCACCTTCAAGGACAAGGCAAAGGAAAGGGCAAGGGGCAAGAGAAGAGCCAAGGGAAGGGAAAGGGAAAAGGTCAAGTCTCTGAAGACGGAGACGACGAATCTGAAGGAAAGGGTAAAGGCAAAGGACAAGGGAAAGGAAAAGGACAGGAGAAGAATCAAGGAAAGGGAAAAGGAAAAGGAAAAGGACAAGACTCTGACGACGGAGAAGATGAATCCTCAGGCCCAGGAAAAGGAAAAGGTCAAGGAAAAGGAAAGGGACAGGAGAAGAATCAAGGAAAGGGAAAAGGAAAAGGAAAAGGACAAGACTCTGAGGACGAAGAAGATGAATCCTCAGGACAAGGAAAAGGAAAAGGAAAGGGCAAGGGACAAGACAAGAGCCAAGGAAAGGGTAAAGGAAAGGCAAAGAAGATCTCCAGCATCCACCGCGTAGCCAGGTCGCTAGGCAATCAAGATGAGTTTGAAGTGGACCCACTGACCTTAACCGAAGACGATATGGAAGGCGTTCACCTCCAAGGACAAGGCAAAGGAAAGGGAAAAGGACAAGAGAAGAGCCAAGGAAAGGGAAAGGGAAAAGGTCAAGACTCTGAAGACGGAGACGACGAATCTGAAGGAAAGGGTAAAGGCAAAGGACAAGGGAAAGGAAAAGGACAGGAGAAGAATCAAGGAAAGGGAAAAGGAAAAGGAAAAGGACAAGACTCTGACGACGGAGAAGATGAATCCTCAGGCCCAGGAAAAGGAAAAGGTCAAGGAAAAGGAAAGGGACAGGAGAAGAATCAAGGAAAGGGAAAAGGAAAAGGAAAAGGACAAGACTCTGAGGACGAAGAAGATGAATCCTCAGGACAAGGAAAAGGAAAAGGAAAGGGCAAGGGACAAGACAAGAGCCAAGGAAAGGGTAAAGGAAAGGCAAAGAAGATCTCCAGCATCCACCGCGTAGCCAGGTCCCTAGACGAACAAGATGAGTTTGAAATGGACCCACTGACCTTAACCGAAGACGAGATGGACGGCGTTCACCTCCAAGGACAAGGCAAAGGAAAGGGAAAAGGACAAGAGAAGAGCCAAGGAAAGGGAAAGGGAAAAGGTCAAGACTCTGAAGACGGAGACGACGAATCTGAAGGAAAGGGTAAAGGCAAAGGACAAGGGAAAGGAAAAGGACAGGAGAAGAATCAAGGAAAGGGAAAAGGAAAAGGAAAAGGACAAGACTCTGACGACGGAGAAGATGAATCCTCAGGCCCAGGAAAAGGAAAAGGTCAAGGAAAAGGAAAGGGACAGGAGAAGAATCAAGGAAAGGGAAAAGGAAAAGGAAAAGGAAAAGGACAAGACTCTGAGGACGGAGAAGATGAATCCTCAGGCCCAGGAAAAGGAAAAGGTCAAGGAAAAGGAAAGGGACAGGAGAAGAATCAAGGAAAGGGGAAAGGAAAAGGAAAAGGACAAGACTCTGACGACGGAGAAGATGAATCCTCAGGACAAGGAAAAGGAAAAGGCAAGGGACAAGAGAAGGGTAAAGGAAAGGGCAAGAAGATCTCCAGCCTTCATCGTGTTGCCAGAGCCCTAGATGATGAGAGCATCCTACAAATCATTAACGAAGATTATGATGACGAGATGATGGACATTCTACATCGCGTCGGCAAACCTTCAGGTCGTTTAGAAGAAGACGAAGGCTTTCACTTACAAGCTGAACGCCAGAACCAAGGTGTCATTAATACTGAGGAACAGGAAGAACTTCTTACTCATCCAGTCTTGGGCAGCAGATTGAAACGATCTGTCATGAAGATGATCAGTCAGGCAGCCACCGACGGTTCTTCCGACACCCAAAAGAAAAAATTCGGCAGCCGCATAATGGACAAGGTCAAGCAGAAGGCTAAGGGCAAGTCGGGCGCGAAGAGTCAAAATAGCGGTGCAGGTGACGCAAGTGAAATCGGAAAGGGAAAGGAAAAGGCAAAGAGTAAATCTCTACACCGATTGGCTAGATCCGTCATAGACAAGTTCATGGGAAGGAGCGCCGACAAATATGAGACCCCTAGTCAGCGCGAAGAAGATCACTTGGAGGTTAGATCGAAGCGACACTCTCTGGATCAATTTAAGCAAAGAAGTGGCGGCAGCTCTGATGGGACCAGCAACAGCTCTCCAGATTCTCGTAGGCAAAAATTTAAAAGCCACATCATGAATAAAATCAAGTCAAAGGGCAAGAACAACGGAGGATCACCAAACCAAGGGAGCCAAACCGAAAGCCGAGATCCCAGTTTGGAGGCATCTACGGGCCCCAAGTTACCAGCATCTGGCGGTCCCGTAACCCAATCGCAGAATCCAAGCGTTGGCGGAAAGGGAGACGTTAAGGGTAATGCAGGAGGCAACGGAAAGGGAGAGGAAAAGGGTAATGCAGGAGGCAACGGAAAGGGTGACGAAAAGGGTAATGCAGGAGGCAAGGGAAAGGCAGACGAGAAGGGCAATGCAGGAGGTAACGGAAAGGGAGAGGAGAAGGGTAATGCAGGAGGCAACGGAAAGGCAGACGAGAAGGGCAATGCAGGTGGTAACGGAAAGGGAGAGGAGAAGGGTAATGCAGGAGGCAACGGAAAGGGAGACGAGAAGGATAATGCAGGAGGCAACGGAAAGGGAGACGAGAAGGGCAATGCAGGAGGCAACGGAAAGGGAGGTGATAAAGGCAATGCAGGAGGTAACGGAAGGGGAGACGAAAAGGGAAACTCCGGAGGTAACGGAAAAGGCAATGGAGGCGGCAGGGGTAGGGGCAAGTCCTTACATCGTATCGCCCGATCCATCATAGACAAGTTTAAGCGAAAAAATAAGAATCACAAAACCGAAGACACCTCCACAACTCCAAATTCGACCTCAGTCCCCAGGAAAAGCCCAACCCAAACAAACGGAACAACTGGAACGCCATCGAAAACGAAGACCCTTCTCCGATCGAGAAGGCAGGCAAATCAAGGCCAGGGTCCCAAAAACAATAACAACAACAATGGAAAGGGTAACAACCAACAAGGCCAAAAGAAGCAGCAACAAGCGCAACAAGCCAACAACAAATCACAACAAAAAAACCAAGCACAAGCACAGAAGGCCAAGCAACAGTCTCAACAACAATCCCAGCAAAGAGCCGCACAGGCTCAGGCGAAGCAGGCCCAGGCTGCTAAGGCCAAGCAACAGTCGACCAAAAAAACTGGCTATTCGCAGTCCAATGGCGGACGCGTAGGTGTTGATGCGCGTTATGGATACGATGGCGAGTACAGAGACGGCTACCCAGGCCACAGGCATGGTTATAGCCAAAGGACACACGTCCAGGGCGGCTACAAGGGCAACGATCACGGCTATGATACCTATGGGGTACCTTTGGACTACAATGGTCGCGACGGCTACAACGGCAATGATAATTACCCCTACAACGGCTATGATGACCGCCGCAGGGGCCCCCCTCCGCCGCCCAATGGCGACTACCAGGGACGCTATCAGGACACACAAGGCGGCTCAGTCTATTATCAAGACAGTCAAGGATCCTTCCAGAACTCTCAAGGTGGACAGTGGGAGAATCGACCACCTCCACCGCCAGCATCAGGCAGCGATGGCTATCAGACAAGCTACCAAGTCAGTCAAAACGGCCAAGCAGCCGCTCAGATTGACAGCCGTTCCTCGCCACCTTCACCCTCTTCGGTAGGTAGCGGCTACCAAGTCCAAACAGGTTCTCAGTGGGACAGTCGCTCACCACTACCATCACCTGCTTCGACCAATACCGGCTACCAAGTGCAGACCTCCAGCCAGTGGGACACCCGCCCACCTCCACCTGCCAATGGCGGCTACCAAACTCGGTATCAATCCCAAGACAATCAGTACGTCGGCAGTAGTCAGTACAATGGACGGCAACTCCCTCCAGCACAGTACCGCGCCCAAAGCGGCCAAGCCACCACCTACCAGTCAAACTATCAACCGGGCTACACAGGAATCCAGCCTCCTCCAGCTAATGCGAACTTCCAAGTCGGTGGAAGTAGCGTCGGTGGTCAGGTGGGCCCAGCAGGCTCATCTGTCAGGGTAGGCACACCAGTAGGAAGTGGGTCCATCCAGTACGGTTCCTCGGAGCCGGCGTTCAATAATCAACTACAAGGTCCGCCGCCAATCGGTCCAAATGGCTACACTTACGTCCAGTACCCGAACGGCACGGCAGTACACTACCCCGTGGCAATGCAGCCAGTCGACACGACCACCGTCAGCCCAGGGAATGCGACCACCACGACAGCGCCTGCAAACACCACAACCGCCGCATCCACTACGACTGGAAAACCAAAAAAGTAGACGGCTACGAGGACTTCTGTAGCCTCTTCCCCCGTTTGTATTGGATATGCGTTCATATTTTCTATTATAATTCCCGGGGCAGTGTGGTAACCACACCCCCTCCTTTTGAGAGCACTTGAAAATAAAGGTTTTGTTTTGTTTGCTTGCTTGCACCTGTTATTGGGCATTTTACTTGACTAAGTTTGTCATCTTCTTTTGGGTGATATCGAAGGGCATCGCTCCTGTTGATCGGTGATCTTGCGAATCTTGACTATGACTGCGGACAGGTTCCAAATTTTGCAGAAATGATTTCAAAATTGATCCTCTCACGTTTTTGCACTTTGTCATCATGAGGCTGATGGAAGGCGGCAGACGATGAAATTGCCCATTTTCTCAGCCACGCATCTATTCAATGATTTGGTTTCATTTCCGAAGGAGTGCCTGATCTGTGAGGAAGTACATGATGAGAGAGGATCCCTCGGTCATCTTTAGAGACTTCAAAAGTCAAAAATGTGTCTACAGAGCGTCGATGCTTGATGGACAATCCTGTGGGATCTGCAAAGAAGTTGCACGATCATCAACTGATCGTTGATATAGGAAAGCTGAACACTTTCATTCAAAGCAGGAATCGAAAAAGATCAAAAATCAATGCTCCACGATCATCGACTGATCTGGAACTTTTCTTGAGCTGAATTCAACGGATCGATGAATTGAGGAGTCGACCTGCGCATGAACAAATTTTGGAAATCATTCAATTCCTTTAACCCGTCCAATAGGATGGATGTGATCAGTGTCCTCCTTAACAGACATACTTCCAGATTGAAATTTGCTCGTGCCCGTGCGGTAAACTACTCGGCAATTTTTTAAAGGTTCGATCTTGAATTCCTTGTATTCATCTCCGAAGAAGTTCAGGGAGGACAGAGGTCTCGAAAAATAAGATTTTACAGGACTTTGCAGACCCTCAGGACTCGAGGTCGTAAATGACAAACTCATAAAAGTTTATTTTCTTGTCAAAATTGATCCTAACCTTACTTAACTTATGTAACGTCCAGGAAAGGTGGGACAAAAGTCTGTAAACACAAGTGGTTGCTTCAAGAGCTAATTCTAACAACTTCCTAAACCCATTTTTGTCGGAGTTTCGCTTGTCTCAGGGGTTAAATTGTCCGTAACTCAGCTGATTCAACCACCTAAGTCTTTGCATTTGGAAGCAAGGAAGCGGAGTCTATTGGCGAACATTGCTTTCTCCACATTTAGCTTCTGAAGTCAATGGAAACGCTAAGACTTGCACGTGAAATTGATGTAATATTTATTTCCAAACGTTTCCAAGGACGAACATTTTTGGCAGTTTCTCATTTTTGCGGCTCTTCGGTACCATGAGTCCGCAGTGTCGCAGTGGGCAGATGGTCATCGACTTTAATTCTCAAGGACTTTCACGATTTTTGAATTTAGGTAACAACATATTTGGTTCTCCTCCTCTCTGCAAATGTTGACAAGTGCCAGAGAGGAACAATTACTTAGAAAAAGTTTTTCAAATTAACCGTTCCGATATTAAACTGTGGGTCACTTCTATTCTTGACAGAACATAACGTGCAGTTCTGAGTGGATTAAAGGTGCTGATCCAACATGGACTACAGCATAGAACCACACATGCGTTCTTTTGGTCTCAGTAAGCAATTAAAAATACGGCCAAATTTATCATTCATACAGACATCCTTAAAATTCCTATGCCGGGGACATCCTCGTCAAAAGAGCGCTATATCCGACCGTTTTCATGGCAGGACCAAGAACTTACGTCCGTAAGGCGGACTGTCTGTTATAGATGGATACCCCCTAAGAGACCCATCGGGCTCTTTGATAGATGAAACAAAAAAATAGTCCTTTGGAAAAGCTTTTTAAGTTTGTTGTAATATTTTTCAAATTTAAAACAATTTTACCGTAGCGTTTGCGTCAGAATCTACTTGTTTTACTGTAAAGGCCTCTCTAGTCTTAAATTAGAAAACGTTTGCTTTTCCGAAAAGGTTCAAAAGACGGGAAGATTCCATACGCATTAGGATACCTCTCCCGTAGACTGTCAAATTCGGATGCGGATACGTGACGTCCATTTTCTTTGACTGCACCCCCTATCCACATAATGTGACTGGATTTATCTGTCACTGGATCACACCCGCAACTAGTGTCAATTGAATCTGATTGACCTTAAGTCCATTTGGTGCGATGGCGCCTACCAAACCCAGGTGTTCAGAAAACCTGACTGCCAGTGACCGCCTGACCAGAGTCTATATTCTGGTGGGACGGAAGGTCAGGTGCCACTGGTACTTTGTTTTGGCCTGACCGTGTGGTAGGCCCCTTTTGGTTGAAAACTCAAAATTATGGACAGAGCCGAGGTAAATGCACCGTACTGCTTGGACTGACCCAGATTGCTTACCCTATTGATCAGAGCCGGCGGTTATGGGAACTTTTCCGGCTCAGTGTGGAATTGCATTGCAACCGTGTGCTGTGACCCATAGAACGGTGTAAGAAAGGCCTCGCTTCAAACTAAGATGAAGTGATTTTCATTCATTCTGGGTAGCCTAATTTTCTAAGCTTCCGAAAATTAAAAGTATTTCGCTGCAAAATTAAAAATTCCTCTAATCAGACAAATCTCCGAATCAAGATCCAGTCACGAAAAAATTAAAAACTAAAAAGATAGCTGTTTTTTTTACTCAAAGTTAAACAAATAAATAAACCAATCAAAATAAAGCCAAAAAGTATCTAATTATAAATCAAATAAATCTACAAATTTATAAATCAAAAAAGAAATACTTCACTGTATAGTATAAGACCAGTTGCTCTCTGAATCATCGTCAAACGGTAATAACAGTCGACTAAAACCAAATAAATTTGAAAACAAGAAATGTTATTCTTGCAAAAAAAAAAAAATGTTAACAGAAAATAGCAAATTCTTGCCTCCTGTATTTAAAATCGGTTTTCTCTCTCACATTCATGACAATTTAAGAAATTTTAAGAAATTAAATGGACATGTATATTCACACCAATCTGTTGTAAATTTTTAAAGAGTTAACAAAACAATTTCTTCAGACCCTTACCGTTAATAACAAAAAATGTTCAACAACCCGATTTTATTCTTCAAACAACGAATTTTGTAGTTTACTGTACAAAGTATGAAATATTAAAAATGTTATACATAAATAAATAAAATTGTTTGGTGATGGCTTTACATTAAGAAAATATTAATTCTCTCCATAGGACGAGAAAAAGAAGAAAAAAATAAAAAAAATGTTTTAAATAACATAAAATAACCATATTTTAAGTGATGTGTAAAAAGTATAGAATTGCAACCCTCAAGAGGGGAAGGTGATGTAAAAAATTGAAAAGAAATACGAATTTGTTACGAAAATAGACATTAGGATAAAATCAAAACTATTGTATATAAACAAAGCAAAAAAAAAATAATAAAACTCTGTAACTCTGTAAGACTTTAATTTTTATTTTATACTTATGAATGTGTTGTATAAAGAAACAAAGTTTTTCGTTTAACTAACAAAGGGCTCCATGTTGTTTTAGCATCATTGCAACTGCAGAAAAATGTGTTCATTTATAAAAATATAATTCTCATCCGTCCGCTTACATATATATGCAAATATTAACAAATACTAACTAGCTCTGCTGTTGATTTAGCATATTTGTCATTTATCATATTGTTATGAAAAACAAAGAAAAAAGAAAGAAAACAAACTGAATGTTCTTCAGATAACGCATACTAAATCATCAAAAATTCAATTAACAAACTAACAGTAACTAACAATGATATTAAGATTTAATTTGTATTTAATAGAAAAAAATGATTTACATGACCTGAAACGGTTCGATGGAGAGGTAAGATGTGGTGAAATGGTGAATTTGTTTTTCTCCAACTGAAACCAAAGAGTGCAGATTTTTGTTTTTAAATATAATTCTTGTTTTAAGAATTTGTAAATATTGAAATAATTAAGATTTAGAGACTTTGTGAAAGCTACGGTTTGAGTGGTGCAATAGTTTTTTCTGTCAATATGGATCAAAGTGGCGTTAAGCTAAGCAAACATTTTTGTTTATCATCTCTTTGCCGTCAGTGAAGTGCGTCTCAGAATGGAAATCTCAAACCTTTAATTTAAAACTTCAGTTGCACAACTTAGCACTCCCTTTCCTTCTTATTATATGCAACTTTAATTTGAAAGTGATTTACTTGAGGCAAGATGTAAGGTGTTCGTACAATCTGAAATGGCCCTAGACTAAAATCAACAAACGTTTCCAACTTGTTCGATTTTTCACTAGCTGCCTCAAATTTTACGCGAACAACTTGTTAAGAATCCTTTCGACTTGCGTGTGTCATTTGAGGGGAGTCTTCTATATTGCGCTTTCCCTCAAGGTTCAATTCGAAGACTTTCCAAGTGGGAACATATGTTTCTTTGATCACCTCTTCCTCATCGTCGCAATCGATAAATCCTCTGGACAACTCAGACTTTTGACACATCATTAAACCCGGGACTAATCAATCAGAAACAGACAAAATTCGACTTTATTCATCAACATAGTTTCCTTCAAGAGTGCTGCAATCAGTCCAACGCCGCTCTAACATTTCGAGACCTTTTTCATAGAACGATTTATTCTTGGCCTCAAGATAGGCTTTACTTTCGGCGATCACCACCTCATTCGAGACATATTATTTCCGGCAAGCAAAGGAGGTAGAAGTCGCTGGGGGCCAGATCTGAAGAATACGGTGGGTGGTGATAATTTGGTCATGATAGCCAACGACTTGTGACACGGTGCGTTGTCTTGGTGGAAGAGATTTTTTTTCTTCTTCAAATGCATAAATAATGTCATAAGTATTCGCTGTTGATCCTTCTGACTTTCTCAAGATAGTCGATGAATTAAATTCAGTGCGCATCCCAAAATGCGAATGCCTTAACCTTGCCAGCCGACGTTTGTGTTTGTGGACGCTTTCCGTTCTGCTGCTGTCCACTCCGCTGACTGCCGATTTGATTCTGGATTGAAGTGGTGGATTCATGTTCCACACATTGTGACATACCGACGCAAAAGGTCCTGTTAATTCTCGTGAAACAGCTTCAAACAGCTCTAAGAATCATCGATACGTTATTGTTCTTTGATCATTGTGAGCAAACGCGGCACATATTTCGGAAACAGCTTTCTCATGGACAAATGTTCATGCAAAATAGTCTGCATACTGCCTTCTGATGTCTTTAAGGTGTCAGCTATCTCACGCTAATTCACTTTGCCCTTTTCCAAAACAATTTTGTGTACTTTTTTGATGTCTTCAGGTGTAACCACCTCAATTGACCTTCCAAAGAGTTCAGCATCGTTGGTGCCTGTACGGCCACGCTTAAAATCAGCATGCCACTGACGAATATCTTTTTCTGATGACATTTGCTGTTTCAAGATATTGCTGAGCTCGAATTAAAGTCGAATTAAATCAACACACGAAATTCTGTTTTTTCCATTGTTTTAAAAAACGTAAAAGTAGCTCACTTGAAGAACTGTAACTTGTATCCTAATAATTAGATTGTCATGAAAATTTTGCAGGTATCATTTGAATGTTTGTACATCCTAAAACTAATATAGATTTTTTGTTAGTGGCATCCCCTATATGTCAGTCCCGGGACTTATTGAGTGATGTGTTATATGCGCTGTAAAACAGGAAAAAGACTATTCACGTATCTATTAACGCTTCCGATCAGCAAGCCGATGTGCCATAGTCAAGATCAAAAAGTAATGAGATGACTGTAATACTCGTAAATACCCAAAAATGCTCATTAAAAATCAAACCTCACTGTGAATCAAACACGGAATCACACTTAATATTCTTTAAGAACAAACCGAACAAAATATGATCATGACTTGTCGAAAGAGGTCATTTCTGCAAGAAATAGAAAATCTTAGGCTTGTGGTTTGGGACTAAATCGTTAGGAGCTCTTAGGCTTGTGGTTTGGGACTTAAGCGTTGTGTTTTACATCAGAAAATATTTTCAAAGTAATACTTAAGGGCATAGACTCATTTTCGGAAGAACCTAGATACCTTTACTGCCCGTCATTGCATTCCTTCACGGCACCACCCCTTTCAAGTTCCTGACAAAATTCAAAGAGGGCATTTCATTGTCAATTAAGGGCTTGTCGAATCTCACCGTTGCCACAAGAGCAGGTCCCCTCTTCTCGTAAGAGAGCAATAGCTCGCAAAATAAGGGTAGTTGCTGAAGAAGCTAGGTCCTAGTCGCCTGGGGTCTGTAACCCCAACTACTTCATATTTCTTTTTAAATTTTATTTCAAAGCAGTAAATTTTTACCAACCAAAGCAACCATTAGAAACGCTCCAAATAGGCCATACCCAATGGCGTTAATCGAACGAAGTTTGCCACTCCTCATCACTATGGGTCGTTAAATTGACCATAACCATTAAAGTTGGTTTAGGGAGCGATTTAAGATGATTACCGTCATATTGCTTGATGAATTAGTAAATCGCGCACATCGTGGAGCACTTTGAAGTCACTAAACTCTTAGCTCATAGTTGCTGAATGTAATGTCAGTATTACGCCTAAAAGCATACCCCTTTAACGCCGATGTTGTGAAAATCGAAAATGTTGCTTCTGCTTAACACCACTAGACCCAGAAACTGTACTCAAATGTAGACTTAACATCCCACAAAGAGCAGCATCCAGTGAGTCTCGCTGCACTCACCAGTTCACCCATCTAACCAGAGAAACAAAAAACAAAATTAGCAGTTGTTTGTAAAAGACTCTAAAGAAATGTTTTAACTTGTACTTTGTTTGTTTTAATTTAATATTTCGTTTGTTTTTGACCTTGTTTTGCTTAAATGTTCTTTTTTGTGTATTTTTTGTTTCTTTGTTTCCCGCTTTTGATTTGTTTCGTGGCTTTAAACAAAAAAAAAACTCCAACAATCCAACATTTTGTGTCGAACATCATGCACCTCATCGCAGACGACGAAGGACAGCGCGTTGCCTCTGCCCATTCACCATCTCACAATGAGGGCCCTTCCTCACCATCGGCACCTGCATATCCCGGTGGCGGTAGTAGTGGTGGTGGCGGTGGGGGATTTAATGGATACTCAGCCGGCGGCCATGGTTTGTATCCGACCCTGCCAAATGCTAATCCAAATCCAAATCCAAATCCAAATCCGAACCCGAATCCGAATCCTTATGCGAATCCCTATCCGAACCCGGCTAGTGGTGGATATCAGCCTCCGTACACTCCATACCAGGGCGGATATAATCCACAACCTGCCCCGCCTGCCGGCGGAGGCTACAGCGGCGGCGGTGGCTACAGAGGAAGCGGCGGCTACAGCGGTGGTGGTGGTGGCTACAGCGGCGGTGGTGGCGGCTACAGCCCTTCTCAACCTCAACCTGGACAGAAAGAGAAGGACGGGGGCGGCTTTTTCTCGAATTTCCTAAAAAATCCACTGGTTAGCCAAGCAGTAACTGGTATTATTTCTGGTCAAATTTCGAAAGCTCTCTCGGGCGGTGGCGCTGGCGGCGGCGGAGCTGCAGGACAAGGCGGAATTGAAAACCGTGGTGGTTACGCACCATCTGGTGGTTACACGCCATCCGGCGGATATGGACAAGGCGGCGGCGGTGGCGGCAGCAGCAGTGGAGGATCAAGTTCCGGCAGCAACATTCTAGGTGGGATCCTGGGTAGCGTTCTGTCTGGGGCTGGCGGTGGTGGCAGCAGTGGCGGTTCATCCGGCTCGAGTGGACTTGGTTTCCTCGGTCAGTTCCTTGGTGGTGGCGGCGGCGGCGGCGGAAGCCACAGTAGTGGTGGCAGTGGCCTGCAGGATATATTCAGTTCGAAGAACTTTGGCGGCCTCTTTAACGAGAAACCCTCCGGTTCCTCTTCGTCTTCATCAGCCCCATCGAGTGGCCCGAAGAGCTATCCCACTCAGCCCCCATACAACGGCAATTACGGAAAGTAAGCCAATCGTAAGTCACGGCACTTGAACAGGAGAAGCAGACGTTTTTTTTTTCATTTTTTAAAAATCAATTTTTTACTTCTTTCCACACAAGAAATTCAGATTAAAAAAAATAGTTCTGTTGTAGGTTATAAAGTCTAGAATAAATTTAAATGGAAAAAAGAAAACGAAAATGAAAATGGTAACAATAATATATTTTTTACAAGGAACTAAACATACAAACCATGTGAATACAAGCTAGGATCAAAAGTAGTTTTAAATAAATCAATTTAAAAAAAATGAGATTATTTGTAAATTCTAAAATTAAATCAGATGAAAAACAAATCATGTTATATGTGTAAATACAAATTATTAAATAAACGGTAGTCTGGTGTTTGTTTTCGTGTGGTGGAGTGGAAAGAGAATTTATTGCTTATTGAATTGCAGGCCGGTAAGTACACGATTAAAGTTTGAAATTATAGTCAGTTACAGGCAAGGAGCTCTCGCAATTGGATGTCCTGTGAATGTTTGTTCTTACTTTGTAAATTAACAGTGAAAAAGCTTGGGTTGTCAAAACCAAAATTATGCGTCTTTTCAGCAGTGGGATCTATAATTGGATTAATGGAAGACCGAATGCCTATTTCACAGCTCTTGCCGTACATGGAATATCTGGATAGGAATCCTCCGCGGTGAAGTTTTGAAGAACAAATCTTTTTTTTATTAAAAATCGATGTCGCTTATCGCCCTACTGACTATTTGCCATTTTTCGGTTCGGCCAGTGGATCTTTTACCACCAGGAGAATCGTGCAGAGACCTTAAGAAATTGTAATCAAATGGCGCACCCTCCATTCCGGCTATACAATCGATGCATTCAAGATTTCTCAACCAATCTATGTCAAAAGTGTATGCGCCCTAGAAATGACATGATGAAAGACAATCTCCATTTTCCAATGTTAGTATCTCTTTCGTTTCTTCACGTTCAAACAAACTCCTTCCAAAACCCATTAAACACTCTATGAACCTTTCTTCGCCATCAATTGAGGATTTTCGAGTTGCTCTGTGGTCGGCTACCGGCCAGTATTGCTTAAGTCGGAAATCCTCCTACTTAGTCTGAGGGACAAATTAGTTCGATTCGTTCTCAAAAGATGACGCCACCTGCATGTTGTAGCTGTTTTTGGAAGCGATTACCTATTTCATTGGAAAGGTGTGACATTTGAGAGCGCATCAGGGTCTTTTTTAGACAAGAACATTATTTTTACCTATTCGAAAATATTCCAATCATTTTGAAATGCAGCGAAAGGCACCGAAATTTTCGGAAAGACTGTCAAAAGGCGTTCCATTTCCTAAGTTTTTCATAGAAAAAAGTAAAATATTTCCCCTCTCTACGAATTTCTGCCAAGAAAAAATCTGTGGGCAACACATAACTTTCAAATTGAAGGTAAAAAAACCTCTGACATTTCAAATATCTGATAGCGTATAGTAATAATAATTGAGTGGGACTACAGCATGCAAGGGACCAGGATCTAGCTTCTACAACAACTACTCGTGTTGTGCATGCCACTGTTCTCTTACGAGTTCGAACGGCGAGATTTAAGAAGCTTTTCAATTGATACTCTTTGAGTGTTGTCAGCAACTGGAAAGAGGTGGTGCCGTGAAAAAAGTGAGTTGTCTGATAGCTGGTAGCATTAAAAAAAAGGGGTTTGTTTTGAAAAAAAATTTTATAATAATACTCTACTCACAGACATTTTTGTTGTGTTTTGGCAACAAATGAAAATCGAAAATCAAAATAAGCGGCGGAACTTTTAATTCCTTTTTAATCGGGTCACTTAATAAATGTTTGGGTCTGACTACTAAGAAACATTGAGTGTCGCCTTATGTGTTTTCGAGCACTACACCTCTTATCTTTACGAAGTTGAGTCGTAAGACTCGTAGATAAGAAATCAAAAAAGGGACTTGCTGATGCAGAAATGAGATTTAAAATCCAAGTCGGAGTATTGTGAAATAATATCTTCCCAATATTTAACAATACAAATCCGTTAATTTTTGCCTATTTTTTCATCAATTACTGGCTATTCGTCTTCTGCTGATTTAAATAATTACAAATCATACATCCATGTCTTTGCAGCTTCAAAAAACTCGTTTTTTAAAAAGAATTTCAGTTTTCTCCAAACGAAATAATTTCAAAACAAAGTGCTTTAACTTCGCATTGACAATAGAATAATTCCTTTTTTTTTTGACGTTTTGTTAATTCTGTGAATTTTTACGAACAGTCGTTTCACAAGCTTTGGCAGAGTTACTCTCTAAAAGAGAGATTTGAACTCCGACTTGAACTCTTCAAGAGAGATTTGAATCCTCGCTACTCAACCATACATTTTTTTGCACAAATGAATTGGAATAGACCAAATAAGGGTGCATCAGCTTCTGTTTTAGACACCATCACTGTTTTTTGTCTCTTCGAAAGTGTCCGGATTTGTCTTAAATAGCACTTGCAGAAAGTTTCGATCTTCTTTTTTGTTTAATTTTGTATTGCCCGCTTCAAAAATAGTTCCATTTTTTTCATGTTTCAACATCCTTTTTCTGATGGCCTGATTTCTTTGCATGTGGCACTCAAACATTGAGACATTTTTTATTTATTTCGATTCCAAACATTTCATACGCTTGATATTTGGTGCCATAGCTATCTGCTGATTACTTCCGTGCCGGTCTTCCTCAATCAGTTGCAAAGTTTCATCGACTTTTTCAGTGATACGCTAACCAGTTGGACGTGCAACTTCGAAATTTCCGGAATGGAATCGAACAGACTATTCCTGGATCCATCCATCATCAATCCATCCATTCACAGAACAAATTGTTCGGTTTTTCAGCGTTTTTCTCCTATTTTATAGTAAAACCAGAAAACATCACAAAGCGTATTTCTTCATATTCAAATCAGTCCTCGGATTGCATTCAAAACGAATTATAAAGCTGTCTGAACACGTGTTCGTAAAACACATTCAGATTAGTATTTCAAGTTATATGCACACGAACACCATCCAGGGTGTGATCTAATATGAAATCGTTCAAATATCCGCGTCGACCTTCTGATTTTTTTTTTTTATTGCGTAAATTGGGCTGAACTTAATTAATGGTTTTCAAGCTGATACCAACACTCTACCTCTGGCTTACGTCCTCATAGACGCACTTCCTGCAATCGTACCTTCAAGTGCATACGGTATTGTTGGCCGACCGCACTTATCAGTAGTTAGCTTTCTTGAGGATGGGATTTGATTTTCTGCTCTGCTTCACAAACACAGATGAGCTTAAAAAAAACTTATTTTCGGGAATTGTTTCTGGATTTTTTGAAAAACTGTCTCAAGGAATTTAAATAAAGTCTGAGTTATTTGGAACATTTTTGGAATTACTGGCATGATTCCGATACTTGCGGCCCCTCGATTGAGTGATGCAGTTTTGTAGATCTTAATGAGACGAAGAAGAAATTGTATGGGTGGTGGGGGGGGGGTCTAATCGGCTTAGTTTAGACGGTATTCGTGTTCAAAAACATATATATTTCTCAGAAATATATTTTTCTTGAAACTTATTTTATGTTTCTGTTGCATACATTTTGGCAGAGATATTAATGATCCATTGAAATTGCCCTTAGAAGGGTTTGTGTCCTTACGAAGAACACACGAAACACATTGCATCCTGTACTACGACCTTTATGTTTGCAATTAAATAGAATTAATTTCGTGATGAAATATTACCAAATTTATGATTAGGATATGCGCGTAATAAAGGAGTAGATGCATTTTAAACAAAAACAGATTATTCATTTCCGAATAATTTACATATGTGATTTACAATTAAACTTGTATTAAAATACAACAATCTACAAAACAGCTTATTTGTAGGTGGGTGGTAGAGGGGAGATTGAGAAAGGGGCAAATTGATGTAAGAAACGATTACCTTAAGAGGATGTGTATATAGTGAGAGGGGATGTTACTATGGTGATGGGGATGAAGTGGTTTACGTAGAAAGGAATCAAATTAATCGCATTGTTTGTCGGACTTGATCGAATAACTTGATCTGCTCAAGCTTGTTTCTGTATATTTATTAATAAGCAAATAAATAAATAAATAAATAAACACCCTTGACAGGAATTTACTAAAGGGAATATGAATGAAGTCAAACTTCTTATTCAGTAACAAAAAAGCAACGAAATTGAAAACGATTCAGGTAATTTCTCAGCCGTAGTTGTATTCGGCAGATGAAGGCAGCTAAAATCATTACCCATTTGCTCTTAATAGATCAGTAGATCATTTAGTTTTTGAATTGAAGCTGTATAACTTTTCAGAAATGACAGCTAAAATATGAAATCATAACAAATGGTCAGCGTGAAAGATAGATGGAAACGATCAAAAGAGAGAAGATGAACACTTTTCGAGACAACGCAATGATCAGTGTCTCAAATGTTTTTAAGGCCGCTTAACTGATAAAGACCACAATGGGAAAGAAAGTCAGGGAAAATGTCTTCCTTTTCTGAAGAAGGGTGTATAACATTTCCGGAGACACACATATGAATTCAAAATTGATGGAAGGTACAGTTTAAAATAGAATGAAGGGGAGTTCGTATTGTTAACAAGTCATTTTTACGACCGACCTCACTGAAAACCATTGAATTAGATAAAAATAGGTCTTTGCTATTAATGTCGTCAGATAAATTGGTTTCATCAAATGCAAGAGTATAGTAGGGGAGCTTGTAAAAATGTGATGAAGTTTCTGTACGCAGACGTCTCACATTTTGATAATACGAAGGGGCTAACTGATCATGAGTGAGAGGGTTAGGTCGTCAGGGCCGATAATAAAATATTTACAAGAGACGTTGCAGGTTTTCCAGAGAAAGGAAGTGCATTTAGAACTTAAAAGGGGGGCGGTTGGGGTGGTAAGGAAGACGTATCATTTGCATCTTTTTTGACAGACATTGCATGACAGCCCAGAAGTTCGAAAAATTAATCCATTCAACGTAAGTAGGGAAACCTTCTTGGAATTTTATAAAGAGTCTAATGTTCGTGTTCATTTTGCCGTCAATGCAAATTGAGTACAGTTCATCATGCACATTGTCAGTAAATTTCCGGTCCCCAAAAAGCGACATTACATATCGGTTATCGTCAGTGTTGTGGTTGAGGTTTCTGAGAACAATAGTGTTTGTCCGCATAAATCAAACTTTAATATTCTTTTATTAATGAATTTGCAATTCCTTACGCCTTAAACAAGTCAATTATCAATTGAAACCGAATTTCAAATCGTCGATTTCAGCAACTACGTGACCAACTGACAAGCTGTATTAGAACAGTAATTCCAAAGGATATAAAAAAACGAGAAAATCATAACAAACTCTAATATTTTACTCGTTGCACACCAAGGGATATGTAACATTGGAAATAAAAATTAAATTAAGCCAATTCAATATAGCAAACACATTCTTTCGTTTTCTTGAATAATTCAATTTATTAATAAACTCAACTCAGAGAAACAAATGGTGGCTCGAAGACAGTCAACATAGTAGATGGAAGCAGTTGACCGGATCGATCTCATTGACCGGATGGACGTTTCCCAAATTGAATGGTCGGAGGGACCGCATTCATCTGAGGTTGTTCGGAAGAATCCACAATCGAGGAATGGTTGGGACTTAAGATCTGGGAGCGTATGAAGTTTGGATGTAGTCGAGTGTGTTGATGTGAGTCGGATTGTAGCGCCGCAAGAAGAAGGATGTAATTCCAAAAATATCTTACCAGAGCTCAGTGAAGGAATCACGAACATTCATGAGAGAAACAAAACCTGCACTCAACTGCATTTCTTTCACAGATAGTCCGCTGATACACCTTTGAGAGACTGAGATTTTAACTTGAAGCCGAGGTAGCATTCTGAAAAAAAAAAAACACTTTCGGGGGAACAGTCAGTCTTAACCTACCGCCATGCAGAGTTCTTCATCTTTAAAACGTCTTCGTGCAACAAAGTGGTCATCACTGCTCAGAGAAGAATCAGTCACTCCATTGCGAGTAGCATTCAGTGTCCGAATTCACGGCACAGAGCGAGTGAAAGGTATAAGAGAAGAAAGGTCCCTGTGACTTGTGCCACATTCTGTGACTTGTGCCATAAGCAAACCCCACAAGGTCAAGGAGAATCAAATTTGTTCGATCTTAGAGACTGTTCACATCACCTCCACATGAGATAACCAAGTTCTCCAGTGAAGCAGGACTTGTGTGGCAAACCTTTTGAAGGCACTTGACATTGGCCCTGATCAATGTCTCGAAAGACGATTTCCGTATATATGAAAGTTTTGGTGTTTCCAGGTCCCAAAATAAGTGTTAAGATCTGCTTAGATCTCAGGAATATGTCCACAATCCACTTCGAAGTGTCAGAAATCACCTAAAAATGTTTTCAAAAACGGCTAAAATCAGTAGGCAGATCTCCCTGCAGATGGCCCCAGCAATTTTTGAGTCCCCGACAATGCAAATACAATAAAAGAGCCAAAATAGCGCAAAACACAAAAATTTTAAGGGAAAAAGGTGAAAAAGTGAAAAAAATTTGGAAAAATTAAGAGCTGCCGGAGAGGCCGCTCCGAGGGTATATAAGGGGGTGCAGGCGCGGGAGCGAGTTTAGTCTGCCGTGAGTCGTCGTAGGGTGCACATCGGAGGTAATTGGTGTCCACTGGTTTTTTTTCTCGCTCTCGTCCCAGGTACTCATGTCCTCGGGTGCATGTTGATGGCTGATGGTTGACATGGTCCACCATCTTCGGCTGGCTGAGATGGTTGATGGTGTCTGACATCTTGAATGGTGGCTGACATCTTGAATGGTGGCTGAGATGGTTGATGGTGTCTGACATCTTGAATGGTGGCTGAGATGGTTGATGGTGTTTGACATCTTGAATGGTGGCTGAGATAGTTGATGGTTTCTGACATCTTGAATGGTGGCTGAGATGGTTGATGGTCTCTGACATCTTGAATGGTGGCTGAGATGGTTGATGGTCTCTGAAATCTTGAATGGTGGCTGAGATGGTTGATGGTGTCTGACATCTTGAATCGTGGCTGACGTCTTCGAGGGTGCCTGAGATGGTTGATGTTACCTTCTTTCTTGGATGGTAGCTGACATGGTTGATAGTGCCCGTCATGGTTGAAGGTGCCGGACAAAGGCAGACTACGAGCGGCTTGATGATTGGTGGGATCTGCTCAAATGAGTATACATAAGTATTTCTTTTCTATGAACAATATTTATTTATGTGTACGAGTATATACACAAATTATGTATAGGCAAATATATATTCGTCTGAGTCATGACTCTCGCGTCGAAAATTTACATGCCAGCATGATGCGGGCAGGCGCGCATCGTCGAATCTTAGGTTCTTAATCTCCTTCAAGACACGAATAGGTGTCCTTAGGTTAGGTAGGGCTTTCTCACGTCTCTCTCTTTTCAGGTCTGCTTGTTTCATCGTTTTTCAGGTTTGTTCTTTTACTTTCAGCTTTTTTTATCTTCCGTCTTAGGTCCAACTTTCCGGGCGAGTCGTGATTATAGTCGTAGTATTTAGTTCCCTAGTAGTCTTTAGTTTACCTTGCCAGTCTTGTGGTAGATAGCATCAGGCTTGTTTGCGCAATGAGCTCATCGTGCGGAATTGCACTTCACCGAAGATGCTTGAATAGAGCATCGGCAGCTAGAGTTGAAAAGGCGCTTCCCTCGCAAACGTAGTGTAGACAACGGACGGATGATATGCATCAAGTTAAGATAGACAACATCCTGTTCGTTAGTAGTAGTTGGAAGCCAATCAGCGCATTCAGTCGAACGAAGTTTGAGTGGAATGGACACTTCTCTCGTAGTAGTTTATTATATGGATGATATGCATCGTAATGACACTACAACTACCGCACGGATAGTGGCCCAATCCAAAGCTACAAGAATTAGCAAACTTACGTTCTTTTTATGGTGGTGGGATAGTAGTTGCAAGAACGTTTGAAAGAAAAATCTAATTGGGTCATTTGATCCGCTCGCTGTAGATTGAGTGTTAAGATAGACAACATCCATTTTGTAGAAATGTAGAGTAGATGACGGACGGATGATATGCATCAAGTTAAGATAGACAACATCCTGTTCGATCAAATGAGTCAGAAGTGTTCTCCTTCGACTTCCGCTGAATTACGTTGAGTTGAGACTTCCCTCGTAGAGTAGTAGAGTAGACGACGGACGGATGATATGCATCAAATTAAGATAGACAACATCCTGTTCGTTCGTAGCGATCGGAAGCGCCATCCTCTAAGCCTGTCTGGCCCTTCAACTCTTCATGTGAAATTGTCTCTGCCGTTGTTGCTCTTGACTGTAAACAAACTGGTGCTCCTCCAAGACAGCGAATAGATGATTGCCTTCGACTTAAGACGGACAATCATATGCCTCCTTCGTAGTGTAGATTGCAGAGGGACTCAGATTTCCTTTTAGCGTGACTTTCAGAACTAGTAATTTATTTTGTGGCAGTTTGAATGTCATACGGCGCTTCTTAGAGATGTTTGGGTTACCTCTCCGTAGATTCTTCCTTGTAGTTTGTTTTAGGTTTAGCAAATAACGACTCGCAGCTATTTGAAATTTCGCAGTAAGCATCAGTAGTTAGTTGTAGTCGGAAGACTTCTCCTTCGTGCTCGTCGACGCTCCCACTTCTCGGTGTAAAGTTACAGTTCACTGAAGTTGAAGTGGTTGCAGCTAGACGAGCTGGAGTTGATGAGAATGGCTTCGCTTTGAAGTAGAGTAGACAACGAACGGATGCTTTGGCTTTGTTCGTTTTTGTGCAGGAACTCAAATTGATTTTTTAGCGCGATCGGCTTTTAGAACTATTGATAAATTCTGTGGCAGTTCGAGAACAGCCCCTCGGCGCTTCTTAGAGAGATGTTTGAGTTTCTGCGTAGATTAGCATAGACAGCGGACATGATTATTTGCTCTTAAGTTTGAAACATTTTTTCGTTTAAGAACAGGGGCTTTGGATCTTTGGCGCGCATGCTTTAATTGACTAGCAGGGCGAAGATATTCCTAATTTTTCAAGCCTCTTCTACTTAACGTGAATTTTTTCTGTCTCCTGGGGTTAGTTTGGGGAAAATCTTCGATTGTTCATCGGTTTCATCGGTTTCATTGGTTTCATCTGTTTCATCGTCTTCATCGGTTTCTTAACATCGAATGGTTCTTTCATCCTCGAAACTGAGGACGATCTGTAGATTTCGGTCTATTTTGTGGCTACTGATTTGGGCACAGTTTTGTCCTCGAGATAGTCTTCGTTTAGTCGCGCTTTTGAGATTTAATTCATCCTCGGATCAAAAACTTGCTTTTGATTGTAATTTCGTGTTCGCAGAGTTCGAAGAATACCTCACTGATTCGTATGAGGTGATCGGTAATGGCCAAGGTTTCCTTAATGTTCACTAGAAGATGTTGCCTTGATTTTGACTCTGGCTTCAGTTGCGATTTGGAACTCGGTTTGAATTTTAATCGTAATCCACTTTCGTCTTCGATTTCGGACGTATTTTGAATTAATTGCCGCTATGGTCGGTTCTGTAGAGATATAACCAAGAAATTCGCGATCCTCCTGGGGTTTTCTTACTGTCGGAGACATTCGCGATGCCAGGCATGGAACCAGATTAACAGATTTGAAATGATGTGTGTGTATTGTGTGTTGCAAGCAGATGTGGTGGCTTCTTCCCTCTGGGAGGAGGCTGAAAGTGGTCTCACAACCTACCACATCTCTTGCGATTTGTGTAAGGGCCCAAAAGTGTTTTTTTTTTTCGTTGTTGTTCAGAAAAGCTGAAGGAATGACTACAAGCAGCTCAGCAATGACCACAAGCGGTCCAACAGCAACAAGCCGTTTCCTGATCATATTTATATATTTTTTCTTTTTTTTTTGTATTAAGAAAAACACGGACGCTCCATTTGTGCACAAGTGTCTGAGGTTTCTTCGCTACTAAACTTAATCTCAAACTTAGCTTAAGGAGCTTCTGTTCGGCTTTGCGTTGCTTTTTAAATTGCTTATTTAATTCTTAGTTGTCGACACTTTCCTTGCAATCGTTGCAAACGCTTTTCTTTCTGATATTTTTCAATGCAAGACCTCAGACTTAGTTTCTTTAGATTAGGCATAGCTAGGGCTTAGAAATTTCGTTCAAAACACTTAGGAATCTCTGTCCTCATCACGGGCCTGGACTATCGTTACTTGCCTTTGCAAATAAACTTTAATTGAGGGTATGCATGCATTTGGTTCCGGGATGTCTTTTCCCCCTGGATTGTTTCTATCAAAGGACATCAACAGATCGGGTAGGATGAATAGTTTAGACAGGATGGTTAGGTTAGACAGGTTAGTTAGGATAGCTAGATGCGATGCAGATTTTGAGTAAATCTTTGGACAGCCAAAGAGCTAGGCATAGATAGGGCCGTCCTTAGACAGTGAATAGGCACTTTAAGTAGGAGATACTTACTAAGGCACTTAGCTTAGATAGGTAGGGACTCAGAATGTTTTGTTTTTTTTTGCAAGTCCGGTGTAATTACTTCATTCTAACATCTTTGCACAATTTTTGTTTTGCTCGAACGCAGATCAAGAGTAGGTTTAGACAGTTTAGGAAGGAGATAGCTAGGTAGACAGCTAAAACACGAGACTTTCTTATATTTCCAAAAAATTCTCCCACTTTTGTCAATTTTTCAAAATTCTTGTGCAAAGATCTAGGGCTTAGAAATTGCAGGCTTAGCCACGTAGAAAGCTTTTATCGCTGTCAGTACATTTGCGTTATTCGGGCGGAAGGATATAGGCGGTTTTAATTTTTTTTTTTGTTTGCGGTGGTAAAATGCTCTCTGCGTGGAGAAGTCTGTATAGGTTTAGCTCGCGACTTGGTGCAGGACTTCTAGAGCCAAACAGGTCTCTTTGAAGTTAGGTAGGGGACCGCTCAGCGGACCCAACAGGTGTCCCTGAGGATAGGTAGGGAGACCCCTTGAGTGCTTCAAACAGAAGTGCTTAAGGATAGGTAGGGGACCGCCCTGGAGCACAACAGGTGCTCCCGAGGATAGGTAGGGTTCTAATCTTTTCTCTTCTGTTTCAGCGCAGAATGGCGTTAATGCAGCTGCGTTCTTAGATTAAGTCTTACGTGCACGTGTCTTGCTTAAGCATTCCTTGGCCATTTCTTCTCGTTGTTAGCCGTCTGGTTAGTCGGAAATTCTCGAAGTTTGCTGCAAAGCATTTTTTGGCCTTTTGGCTTCGGTCGTAATCGATCGCAAGAACAGCGATTCATATGAAGAGGCGAGTCATTGAGAATAGGGAAGCGACTGAAGACGGTTTTCGATCGACACATTGTTCGGCGGACCGCGAATGCCGTTGAAGCAGACTTCGATTGAAGCGGACATCAGGTGAATCAGAATCCGGATTAGATTCCAAGTCCAGAAACCAAGCTCCAGCTCCTGCTTCTGCTCCTGCTCCTGTTCCTGTGCCTGCTCCTGCTCCTGTATTGTGTGTTTGTGTTTGTGTTTGTGTAAGTGAAAGTGTAAGTGAAAGTGAAAGTGAAAGTGTAAGTTGATATGGTGGCTTCTTCCCTCTGGGAGGAGGCTGAAAGTGGTCTCACGACCTACCATGTCTCTCGCATATGTGTAAGGGCCCAAAAGTGTTTTTTGTACGATGACCAGAAGAGGTCCAACAATGTCTGCAGCTTCCAGATACGATACGTCCAGATACGCAGAAAAATGCAGGGTAAGACACTTAGGTGCATACAAACACAATCAGTAAGAATTTTTGTTCTTTTATTTCATTTAACTTACTCGCTTCGGTTCTCGGTTGAAAAGCATGCATACCAAACCAAACATTTCACCGGAGATTACTTCGCGAGGACGAAAAAATATTTATTTCCAATTAACCCCCTCAAGACGGCAAACAGCTGTCTCTGAGGTTAGGTAGGGGAACCCTCAAGTGACAGACCGGTGTCCTTGAGGCTAGGTAGGGGACCCCTCAGGACCCAAACAGGTGTCCTGAGGCTAGGTAGGCCTTTGCTTTGCTCTTTTCAGGTTTTCTTATTTCGTTTCAGGCGGGCGCGATGCGACGGTATTATTTTCTTTAGAAATCATTTGAGCAATCAATGTTGAGGAATCAGTTGGGGAAGCATCTGAAGAATCAAGTCTGAAGTCATCTGTGAGGAACCATTTGAGAAATCATATTGAAGAATCAGTTGAAGAAGCATTTGTCTCGTACATTTGTGGATTCATTTGAGGACTCATATGAGGACTCACTTGGGGAATCAATTTGATGGATCGCTTGAGGAATCATTTGTGGAATCATTTGAGGAATCAGTTGGTGACTCACTTGACTTCTAAATACTTTAAATTTGCGTTAAATTTGATGAATCAATGTTGAAGAATCAGTTGGGGAAGCATCTGAGGAATCAAGTCTGAAGTCATCTGTGAGGAACCATTTGAGAAATCATATTGAAGAATCAGTTGAAGAAGCATTTGTCTCGTACATTTGTGGATTCATTTGAGGACTCATATGAGGACTCACTTGGGGAATCAATTTGACGGATCGCTTGAGGATTCACTTGTGGACTTATTTGAGGAATCAGTTGATGACTCACTTGACTTCTAAATACTTTAAATTTGCGTTAAATTTGAGGAATCAATGTTGAAGAATCAGTTGGGGAAGCATCTGAGGAATCAAGTCTGAAGTCATCTGTGAGGAACCATTTGAGAAATCATATTGAAGAATCAGTTGAAGAAGCATTTGTCTCGTACATTTGTGGATTCATTTGAGGACTCATATGAGGACTCACTTGGGGAATCAATTTGATGGATCGCTTGAGGAATCATTTGTGGAATCATTTGAGGAATCAGTTGGTGACTCACTTGACTTCTAAATACTTTAAATTTGCGTTAAATTTGATGAATCAATGTTGAAGAATCAGTTGGGGAAGCATCTGAGGAATCAAGTCTGAAGTCATCTGTGAGGAACCATTTGAGAAATCATATTGAAGAATCAGTTGAAGAAGCATTTGTCTCGTACATTTGTGGATTCATTTGAGGGCTCATATGAGGACTCACTTGGGGAATCAATTTGATAGATCGCTTGAGGAATCATTTGTGGACTCATTTGAGGAATCAGTTGATGAATCACTTGATCTCTAGGCATCACTAATAACACGATAGTTTAAGAAAGCACGTGACTTTTTAATTTAATAAATAAAGACGTTATTTAACGAAGGCTTAGTCCCTAGCGCAGACGAGGATACGGTTGAATCTAAATCTGCACTCGTAACCATCGTTCTTGGCTCAAACACTGTCTATCACGGTCGTCAATGCATCGGAGTATGTCCTTTTTAGGGCATTAACTGCAACTAAAGCAGGACATTGAAATTGCGATTCACAAAATCCCCTTTATTCTTCCTCATAGTAAGTGGAGATTTGAATTGCAAACAGATGCTGCTTCGAATGATGACTGAAACCGGCTTGGTCAAAACTTAGTTCGGTAAGGAGCATCATTTTGCAGCACTTATTTCTTGGAAAACAAGAAATTATATATCAAATGAAAGAAAACTTGTAGCCCTTGTCAAAGTAGAAATCTTGGCATTAAATGTGGGCCAAAGTTCCATCAGAAACAGACGAAAACTATCATAGCACTAGTGTGAGGCGCTTATCAAGCTACCTATCAAATATCAAGCCGAAAGTGGTCCATCGCACAGCGGCTGGAGTTTGTTGGAGTTTTTTGCCTGTCCTAAGAAAAGAAATTGGTACAAAAACCACAGAAACCGATTCAAAAATCTATCTAAAACCACAAGAAACCTTGGCGTTTTGTTTTTCTTCATAATTCTATACGTTGAAAAGGGGGAACAACTATCCCGAGGTTCCCATCATTCGACAGACCAGAAAATTCTCTTCAAATGTCCTTCAGATCACTCGGAGTCTCAAACACAGCATTCCCGAGATATATGCCATCAAACCTAACTTCTACCATTTCACTCATTTCGTAGCTCAAATTCTGAGTTAAACGCAATTGACTTTCATCCAACTTTATTTCACGCCAGGAACGATTTCGAATTCAACTGAAAGCTTATTCAGAACTTAAAAGGGGGGGTAAGGAAGACGTATCATTCGCATCTTCATCATCTTCATCTATAAATTGAAACCGAATTTCAAATCGTCGATTTCAGCAACTACGTGACCAACTGACAAGCTGTATTAGAACAGGATATTAAAAAACGAGAAAATCATAACAAACTCTAATATTTTACTCGTTGCACACCAAGGGATATGTAACATTGGAAATAAAAATTAAATTAAGCCAATTCAATATAGCAAACACATTCTTTCGTTTTCTTGAATAATTCAATTTATTAATAAACTCAACTCAGAGAAACAAATGGTGGCTCGAAGACAGTCAACATAGTAGATAGAAGCAGTTGACCGGATGAACATTTTCCAAATTGAATGGTCGGAGGGACCGCATTCATCTGAGGTTGTTCGGAAGAATCCACAATCGAGGAATGGTTGGGATTTAAGATCTGGGAGCATATGAAGTTTGAAGTGAGTTCGATGAGTTTACAGAGTGTGTAAGATCAAAAGAAATGCGACTTATATTTGAAAATCTCACCACCGAGCTCAGCTTAGGAAACAAAGCCCTAAGTTTAGTTTAGTTTAAAATGCATTTTTTTTATTTTTTATCTGATAGAATTTTAAAACTAGGTACAAAACGCTTAACCTAGGTATGACAGAAATTAAATCTTATAACTACTTACTGGCTCTATACGGGCGCTCTAAGCTAAACTATCGATATATTTATTTTTGCCTTTCGGTGTCATTGCTAATTATTTTTCTTTCAATTAATAAAAAGTATTATTTATTTTTTAAAACTAAGAAATTTTTTTTAAAAACTTAGCTATCTAGGGAATTTTTCTACAAAAATATCTTAATTAATTAATCTATTTTAATATATCCTATTCTAACTTAAATATACTTACGATCTCTCTTTTTTTTTTCTGTTTTTGTTTTATTTTATTTTATGTACAGTTTTTATTTTATCTTAATTACTAATTTAACCTAAATTATACTAAATGTGAGTTGGCCATGGGGGACCAACCCTAACCTACCAGGCTGACGACAGCTGGGGTTCCTGGTGTGGCTCTAACCACCAGTAGAACCCCCGGTCCTTATTCGTGTCCATCCTATCACGGATGGAGATGGATGTGCTGAACCGGAGAGCATCCCGACTAACGACGTTGTCATCGTACAACAGTCGCCTGTCCACTGTCCTTCTCACCACGTGGTAGATAAGTGGACATGCCTCCGCATCCTGGATCAGTCCAATGCGGTCAAGATACAAGAACGCTTCCGGTGGAATAAAACCCCTTCGGCGAGCGTTCTCGTGGTACTCGTCATTTGGGTAGTAGGCCCCAAATATGAGATCATTCTCAGAAGTTATGGCTCGTGCAACATGCCTCCGAATCAACTTAATAATAAAATTATCAACCCTATTCACGTTTGCTTCGTTATACAAGACCTCATTAGGATAGAACTTCTTGTAGTCAGATTCCGGGGTTCTGTACTTCTTGAGACATGCGCGAAGACATTGTCTCTCGAATACCCTCATCTTTTCCATTTGGGAAGGACTCACATTGTACCACACTGAGCAGCCATACACCATGATTGGCCGAATGAGGGCCGTGTAGCAGATTCGCTTCACTTTGGCGTTAAGTTGGCTGCTGTAAAACAACCCCCTTGCCATAGCGAAGCTTTTCTTAGCTTTCGTCAGAGCTGTATTTATATGGATACCTCCATACAGATACTGATCCAACATAATGCCAAGATATCGCACTACACTCTTCAGGGCTAGTGGCTGACCCCGTGGGTCCGATATGCCGAACTTGCGCCAATTCTTTTTCGTATCTCTTAAGGCCCTGTATAACGGAGTCCGGAAGAGGATTGTTTCACACTTCTGGAGGTTGATTTTCAACTTCCAGTCGTCGCAAAATTGCTGGACTTTTTCGAAGTCACTCTGCAAGAGCGTGGAAACAAAGCCCTTTTTTGTGTAGTATGCTTGTTGTGTTGGAATATATGTATGTATGTATTTCGACCCAAAAACAACAACTTTTCAGCACTGACATTCAAATTCGTTTTTAATATGTCAGTTAACGACATTTAGTACACAAGCAATACCCGGTGACACTGCAATTCATTCCCTCGTTCGAAAACTGCAGACACACCATCGGCGAATGAACATATGATGAGCAGCGTGCATTGGGTATTGCACGGTCGCTTCGACAAGTTCGTTACATCTATCGTGTCGATGTCCAAAGTAATTAGGTCGTAATAAGTTAGCGTACGGTAAGTTGTAGGTAAGAAACTGATTGTTATTCAGTCTTAAATGAAGATTCAAGGAAGAAACATTTAATTTGTCTATGTATTGATTATTAATAATGGCTTATCGTGTTTTCAATTAATTTATATTTCCAGCTCCATTCGCACTCGTACCTCCATATTTTACAGTTAGTATCTTGTTGTTGAGTGGATTGCTTGTCCAACCTTTCTCCAAACCTTATGTCCTCCATTCGATCCAAAAGTATTGATTTTGGTTTTGTTACTAAAAATGACGCTATTCCAAAACTCTTCAGAACAATTCAAGTGCTCTTTTGCGAAGTTCATTTATCAGTGGCTTGCACCGAGGAGTACGACCATTGTATCCAGCACTTCTGAGAACGCACAGTTTCATCACTTACATTGACGTTATTGTATTCAGCTATTTTTTTTTTTATTAATTTTGCCGCAGACTTTTTTGCATCTTGCATCACCCCCATCACCATAGTAACATCCCCTCCCAATATATACATCCTCTTAAGGTAATCGTTTCTTACGTCAATTTGCCCCTTTCTCAATGTCCCCTCTACCAACCACCTACAAATAAGCTGTATTGTAGATTGTTGTATTTTAATACAAGTTTAATTGTAAATCACATATGTAAATTATTCGGAAATGAATAATCTGTTTTTGTTTAAAATGCATCTACTCCTTTATTACGCGCATATCCTAATCATAAATTTGGTAATATTTCATCACGAAATTAATTCTATTTAATTGCAAACATAAAGGTCGTAGAACAGGATGCAATGTGTTTCGTATATTCTTCGTAAGGACACAAACCCTTCTAAGGGCAATTTCAATGGATCATTAATATCTCTGCCAAAATGTATGCAACAGAAACATAAAATAAAAAAAATATATTTCTAAAAATTCGGCGTTTTTTTTATATGGACTTTTTTCAGTTTTTGAACACGAATACCGTCTAAACTAAGCCGATTAGACACCCCCCCCCCCCTCCCACCTCCCATAAAATTTTTTTTCGTCTCATTAAGATCTACAAAACTGCATCACTCAATCGAGGGGCCGCAAGTATCGGAATCATGCCGAATTACTCACCATTTGCCCACTGTGTGTTAAGTATGAAAACGTAACGGTATTTTCAAAGATAAAAAGGTTTCAAATACAAAAGTCAAGTATGGGAAAGTGTTGTAGACATTAGACACAATAGAGCTAATTATCAACGAACCGGATATTGAAAAAAAAAAAATTAAAATGTGCTACTGTTCTCTCACGAGTAGAAGGGACCTGCAGTTTATTGCCGACTCCGAACGGCGAGATTTAAGTGTTGTCAGCAACTCGAAAGAGGTGGTGCCGTGAAAAAATGCGAGGTGTCCCGTCCGGGAATCGGACCTAGACTTTCTACGTGGCTGTCGATGCACTTACCACTACGCCACGACGCACGCAATTGCGCCTTTTTCTAAGTTCATTTGACGTAAAATCCATTTTTTCGGTATACGTGAACAGACTTGGGGTTGGTTTGTGTTGTTTTGCACTGTTTTGTGTTGTTGTTTCGAGTACGGGAACACACCAATTATTTGTTTTCATTTAAGATCAAAATCACTCATTCTGTGGCTATCTTTGGAAGGTGCAAACAGCAGACAAGTTGAACGCAAAAAGAATAAACGTACTTATTTTCATATCTGGGGACCTGGGGGAAATACTCGAAAATGATGATAGAATAACCGAGTGATATGAATCATTCTTTAAATACGAGGTTATTGACTTTCGAACTTCGACGTATTTCATTGCGGTCATATTGTAGAAGAAATATCTGTCAAACGGGCTGTCATTAAATCAATATGTCCTGGCAAATTATCATGAAAAAATGCAGAGGTATTATATTTTTGTTTTTCGAAATGGATGTTCTGAACAGATAAGGTTACAAGTTTCTCGTCTAGTTTATGTTCACGACAAGCAGCCAATCGAGAGAACTTTTCCCTGAGCGTTGGATTTATTTAAGTCCACAAGATCAATTTGCAATCAACCTACACTCGCATGTCAACGAAAGACGAGATCTACTGAATAAAAAGTATGCCCTTAGATTGTGCAGGAGAACCTGTCGCTTTCACCAACATGGAGAATTTGGCGTCGTGACATTATTCCGGATATATTGAAAGTCAACTGATCCATTATTCGAAGCTATTCAAACGAAGTCCCTAAATAAACTATGTGATGCAAACCGCAATGAAATCTACGGTCTTCGTCTAAATTTATTTATAAGTCGGTGATCGACGACCGTCAGACCAAAAGATCAAGTTTGTGGACACAAACAGATGTGCGCGAAAGGGCTGTGGAGTTGTGGGCTCAAAAACGATTTCCCAATGCGGAATTTAAGTAAGGCCCCAATGATGTGCTGTTATTAATTTTTTTGTTAGTGTTAATATTAAATCAATTAATTTTGTTAGTGGCGTCCCCTATATGTCGCGGGACTTATTGAGTGATGTGTTATGTATGTCAATGGCTACGAGCCACACAACATTAGAGACGTAGCATGAGCAATTGTCATCATTGACACCTCACGTTGAAGTGATATCAATTGCCCACTGTGACTGTTCTGTTCTGAGTTTTTATTGTAGAGTTTTCTTAAGATACAGATCTATGCGACGATCCCACATCATCGGTCACTTTCAGAATGAACGTGTAGGTTAGAAAAATTTGAGATCTCCGACGCTGCCATTTGAACTATGTGTTGTCAGTTATATCAACAAGTGTTTTAATTAAATTTAAAAATAGGAAACGTCGAGAGTGAGGGTGAGAGTTTTTATTCGACATTTTGTTAAATTTTTGTACGAAATAGAGGTCAGAATACAAACGATAGGCATACACTTGTTTATGATCCTTCTCCAGTGTGATTCATGGTCCGTCATAATTTTTTTTAACAGAAGACCTATTTTTTGGCTTCAAAATGTTTTCATATGTTACTATAATTTCCGCTCGATTTCGGAACATATTTTGGCTACCAAAATGACGCCAGATTGCAGAAAGGTTGACAAGCAGTTCTATGAAAGTCAGAAGCGCAGGGTTGATGCGGAAAACTTAAACTTGAGACTTTCATAATGTTTCACAAAATACGAGGGCTGTTTGATAAATAACCGACCTCAACGTGAAGCTAGCGGCACAAGTGAAAAAAGTTTCTACTTCAAATTGTGCATATTATAATAGCTACTCGCCAAAATTTCAGAAATTTATCTTGCACCATTATCTGTTGACAGTCGTTTTTGTGAGTGTATTTCGGTGATTCCCCCAAAATGGAAAAAAAGTGAATATCGAGCTGTAATTAAATTTTTATTTTTGAAAGGCAGTACGCCTTCACAAATCAAAGATGAGTTGGACTCTGTGTGTGGTGATTCTGCACCATCGTTTACCACCGTAAAATTTTGGGCAGCTGAATTTAAACGTGGTCGCAGGAGCTTGGAAGATGATGAACGTCCTGGGCGTCCAAAAACTGTAACCACTAAAGATAACATCGCTAAAGTTCATCAATTGGTACTAAACGACCGCCGGATTAAAGTTAGAGAAATAGCTGAGATTATGAAGATGTCAAAAGAACATGTTAACCAAGATTTGGGCATGAGAAAGCTGTCCGCGCGTTGGGTGCCGCATTTCGAGCACTCTGTTGGCTTAGTTTAGAGGCAATAAGACCGAGTTTTGGCGCCGATTGATAACTGTAGACGAAAAAAAAAAAAAAATTGAAAAAGTCGCGTGCATCATGGTTAGGTCGGTTATTTATCAGACAGCCCTCGTACTGAATTTTTACAAAAATAACAAAGTTGGCTAAAAAATACGAATAATTGCTATGAGGATGCGGTTAAAGGGAACGGTATATTTTCTTTGAAATCGCTATGGCCGTCTTCCAGCTTCTACTGCTCTTCATCTCTGAACATTGTTATTGTCTTAAGTGGCTCCTTGTCAACATTTGTGGAATCCATGAGTTGCTGCGGCTGATCATTGTAATGCCCCACGATCACAGCCTCACCTGGTACTATGCACACCATGGCGGTTTTCTTTTTCGGTCTAAAGACCAAATTCTGAGGTTTGCTTCGTTTTTGTGCTTTTTGTCTGTATTCAAGCACTGTTTAGATTATTTGCGGTTGTCTGTCACACAAAAATCCCCCTTTTCATTGCATCTGCTTAATCCCTGAATTTCGGCGACTTAGACTAAGCGATGCACAGGTTTCTGAGCAGAGTAGTTTTTGGACCTCGTTCAATTTATAGATACTTAATTTTGTCAATGTTTTTCATCTTTCTTTTTTAAGAAAAAGGTCTGCATTCATCGTTTATCGTCGTCAATTACCGTTTTCGATTTCCTGCCCTGTTCGTTTTCGAACGTTTTCGAGGTTTAGATTTCAGAACGAAAGTTACCCACCTGCCTTCGTTGCTCTCATTTTATACACCTCTTGGTTGATATAACCCCACAAAAAAGTTGAGGGCAGTTACGTTAGGCGACATCGGAGAGTTTTTGTAAGTTGGGTTTTTAGAAAATGAGGTTTCTGGATAAGAATTTGTTTGAAGCTGTATAGCCATGTGTGCATTTGCCCGCCATCTTGCTGAACCCAAATTCAGAAGTGTATTTCTTACCATCAAGTGAACGAAATTAAGTCACAGTACTGGCCGTTTTCAAATGCCTTCAACATCTCCGAATAACAGTCCTATTGTCAAAATTATACCGATTTGCACAACCGTCCGTTTAGCAACAGACATCCAATTTAATAAAACAAAATCTAAATTAGAATTTCCATCAGAGATCAGAAATCTGAATCGAATCAACTAAACGCGACATTCAATTGCGGGTGTTAATCAAAATATTTGACAATGCAACTCACGACATCAATTAACCCGAACCATATTCCGCGTCATCGTCCATTAGACGCGCGGATCACTGCTGCACAGGCATCGGACTTAATTAAAATACCAAACACACTCAATTTTCAAAATGCGTCCGCAAAATTTGTTCAAACAACGGGGCAATTTCCGTTAATCCGAAATCGAAAACCACAGAACAGCGGCCGGGGGGTGGAGGGACAAACAAAAACCGTGTCAGTAAAACGCATAAACGCGGCCGCCGCATGCACACCGCGTGCCGGCCGTCCGAGACCAAAATTGAATATCCCATCGAGCGTTTATTAACCGCAACCAAACGATACGGTCGGCGGCTATTGGAGTTCTTTGTATCCCGCCCAGGCATCTGCTGTACACGTCGTTAAACGAGAAACCACAAATCAAGGACAACGCACAGGACTGAGGAAGACAGAGGACGACGACAGTTGGAAAATCACTTTTCCATCATCAGGCGCGCAGTCCTCCGCTCAAAATGAATACTTCCGCTTATTATTAATTCTCATTTCCTCCTCCACTTTCGGGCAGCACCCGGTCCGACGCTGTTTGCATGAGTGGGCTGCTCTCCATCAGCACATACTCTCGACGCCGTCAACACAGGCTATCTCCCGGCTGGAGGGCCGGCTTGTCCTATCTCTCCAATCTAATTGCCAAAAAATTGAGGGCGGGGGCAGCCTCCACCTGTCCTGAATTCATTTAAAACCAGATCCAACCGCCCCAAACCGCCACATCCTTCAGCCGGAACAAGGAGCAAACAGAAAACAAGAAGAAAACCGGAGAAAATATTTTTATAAACCAAAAATTATTGCACGGTCTGTGGTTTCCATAAAACAAAGAACAACATCCCTTGCTGGGCGGCCTGGGTGAAGTGGCCCTCCTGCTCGTTTGCATGGCCAGCTCGTCGGTCGCTCGAGAGGCCAGGACACTAAATTATCCCTCTCTGCGGCGCGTATGAATTGTTGCTGGGGTCTGGTCCCGCAAAGGAGTTGCAACGTACACAGGCATTTCTTTCTGCAAAAATTCCGAAACAAAAGTTCATAATTGCTAGAAAGGTAATCAACAAGGACGTGCGGGGGTGCCCATGGTCACCGAGACCGAAGCAAAGCGGGAGGGTAGGTTCAAATTGTTTCTACAGGACGCACTGCGGTCGAAAGCTTAACGTCTCGTTAACTGCCTCTCGCCTGTACGGAGGCAGCGGCAACGGCTGCTGCGGTGGTGCCATCTGTGAGGACTTCAAGAGAGTTCGGTACTTTTTGGTGCTGTCGAGCTTTATGGCAGCTTTGCGCCGAAGTTATGGCGAGCTTGGGGTTAAGCAGAAGAAGAACGGCGAGTGAAATGGGTGAGAACTTTGGCACATGTTTGTTTACTTTGGGTTTGGCAATCTGGACACTTAGAAGGCGGCATTGGTGGTGATGTTAGGACTTGCGGTAAGTGGGGGGGGGAGTGGTCGCTTTAGGGAAGAGTAACTGCATCCCCATTACTCGTCGAGACTTTTTGCACCGACGGAATGAAGATTGTATTGGACTTTCACATCATTGGGCAGCTGATTTCAACCGGAAACCGGGTAAAGTTAGAGTTTTGTGAGGCGCACACCGTTGAATGGCGATGTTGTTGGTCGGGTAAGTAGCCTATTTAAGGCGGAGGGATGGAGGGGATTTCAGCTACCGCAGCTCACGAGATATGAAAAGAAATTCGTAATAGGATTTGTGGCTCCTTTAAAATAATGTTTCACACAAATTTTCCCGAAAAGAAAATGGTTCAAGCTTTCTTCTTTTCTTTTTTCTTGTGCAAATTACGTCAGGTATGGGGGAGTTTTGTTTTAAATTTGTACTTTGAACAGGAATTATATGAGAGGAGAAATTTAAAATTGCAGAATTAAATTATATGATGCTCCTTGAAATATGAAAAGCTGACATCTTTCTGTCTGATTGTTCCTTTAAGGCAATAGCTGACACGGATAAACCGATTGGAAACAAAAAAGACTGCCAAATGTGTCATTAAATCCTTTAAACACACATCCTCTCTCTCTCTACAAAGACTGGACTTTGTTAAGTGAAAGATTGATTTTGAAAGGTGAGTGAATAAGAAAATCAAGTAATGAGATTTTTGAAAGATGTATTAGCTGTCCTTTCCGGATTTCATTGTCTGAGGAAAATGCCTACCGCGGCTTTACATGACTACGCAGATTCAACATTTCTACTTTTCAAATTTTCTCTTTCTTTCTGACTGAAAATTAATTATGTGCTTGATGTGTTGTACTTTGAAGCCAGTTTTAGTAGGACCTTACAATGTAAATCTGAGAAAAGATGTGTCTGAAGGATCATACAGTGCACATGTTTACAGAAAATTGATTTACATTCATCAACACAGTTTTTGTTCATATGTCCTGTGAGTAAGTCACGATAAACACAGTGTTAGTATTTTATTTACTTACGTGTAGTTAGACACATACCGTCCAAACTGTTTTTCTTTTCGGTTGTTCAAGGATAAGCTTCAAGACCATTTTTCAAATTTTTACTTGCATCAACAATGTCTTCCGCTACCGAAGAATTAAACTATTTGTTAATTTCTTTTGGATTGCACCTGGGCCTATGATTGGAGTTGCCCACCCGTACAGAACGGTCTATTTGCTATGCACGGCCACAGGAAGTCACTTGTGACGTCCTTAGATGCCGTCATTCCATCACTTAGCTGAAGTGATTTTCGTTCCACTTGGATCACTGGAAATTGTTCTTTATAGATTTGTGGCAGTTAATGACCACCACTATTTTCATTTCCAGAAGAATGAACAAACAAAGTCGACCTTTCGAAGTCCCACCAAGCAGTTGCTTTGCACAAAATGCCCTGCAGTCATAACACATTGTTCTTGTAAGTAGAGCAACAAAACTCAAGATAGACAAAAGTCCAAACAGACAAAAGTCAAGACAGACCAAAGTCAAGATGGACAAAAGAGTCAAGACAAGTCAAGTCTATTGTTGAAAATAAGTCGCAGCTGTTCCTCAGAAGTCGCAAATGTCTTAAAAAACTTAGCCTAAGCAATATCTCCGGCCAGTCACAACAATGCGGACGCTGTTACGCAGACAATGCAAGGCTTTATGTCGCCTTAAGAAGAAATTTAGAAATGTAGAAAATCAGCGATGCTGCCAAAGCCTTCAGATTCAGTTCTTCTACAAGAAGCGAGACTGTCCACCAATTTGGTAGGACTACGTTCTTAGTCAAAGCAATGCTTTCCCCGCTGATGTTCAACGAGGCTGAAAGCTTGCGAAATTCCTGGATGGACGGATTGAGCCTATGATATCCTTCCATAGAGCTTTCCAATCACCCCCCACCGATTAGACCAAGGGAACCTATTACACCCCGAGCACGACTTTTACATCATACTCACGACAGGCTCTGTACGTGCCGCTTAGAAGCCCGCAGTCTTCCCCTTTAATGGAATATTAAGCCTCGTTGGTTTGAGCGATTGGTTCACCTCAGAACGGAAATTGTAAATGTTATCCGGGGAGCCCCGCTGCATGTTAACTTGACCAGTAACACACATGAACATGGATCATTGCAGGTATCCCGCTCTTTACCCTGTCTGCAGAGGCCCTTCTGCCCTTATGGAACTCCACCAAAGTCTTAAAACAACATTTTGAATTCGGAAAATGTCTTTTCTCAAAGTATGGTTCAAGGTGCATCGCCAGGACTGACAAATTTGAACTTTTTCGGGGCACTACCTACTCCAAGTTGCTGACTATACTCAAACTGTACCGGTTGTGAATGCGAAACATCTCAAATCTTGCTTGCGATTTCGGTAAGGAACTCTATGTCCCTTCTACTAGTAAGAGCACGAGTAGCTGCTGAAGAAACTATGCTCTGGTTCCATCAGGACTGCAGTACCACTGCTGCTGAAATATGCCAGCTTATTGCAAGCTGGAATTCTGCCTTGCTCTGAAGTCGGATTCCAATTTTAGACGTCAACAAAATTTGGTTACTTTCGTTGGCAGTCAGGCTGACAATTATCAGAACCAGCTGTATCTGTCTGGCTTGGCACTGACCTCATGTGAAATAAAACATAAAAATAAATTAAGTGGCACCACAGGATCATAAAGGACTGGAATCAAGGTTCATCAGCAACTGATCTTGTTGTGCGTGCTTTCCTTCCCTCCCGAGTAGAGGTGACTTTCACTTTTAAACCGACTGGCGTAGTTTGAGAAGCTCTTCACAGACCCAGTTGTTGTTGTTGAATATTGCGTCCAGGATCGATGTTGGGATCTTCTGCGGGTGAACCGACGCACTTACATACTACGCCACGGCGATCTGTTGCGAAATATGCCGTTTAAAGGTGCAACCCACCAAACGATTATTCCTGCAGCTGTCTGTCCTCATTGGAGAGCGAAACTTATTTTTACTTCCCTTGCACCTGTTCTGCAATTGCCACCATTGGATGCCGTTTTTGGAGAAATTTGGGTCTAGGTCTCTGGAGGAAAGACTGGGTTGAGAGTTAGCCACATCACTTCCTTCTTTTCTTTAGACCATTGTGATGCTTATTGGTGCTTAGTGGGTTTTTCCTGCGAAGCCCGCCACTTAAACAAAATAAGACGTTCCATAGATGTTGCCTTAGACTAATCTTCGGGGAATTCCTACTGTGATTTAATTACATTTTGTAACGTGTTTTGAATCAAAGAGAGGCAACCTTTTTTCAAAACTAGCTCCTTACCAGTCCTTTCATCTTCTATGATACTCTAAGGCAGAATAACATACACGAATAGTGAACCAAGTTAATGGATTTTGTTAACGTCTAGCATAACCCTCCAGCTGGCTTAGTCATGCAAAGCGAATGAACACCACAGCTGTGGCCCAAAGAAGCTTCAATTCCGAGCCATTGGGACATAGAGGACGTCCTCGAAAGAAATGGCGCACACAAGTGGAGAAGGACCTCACTCAACTTGTTGTGCCCAACTGGCGGCAGCTGTCTTGTTGGTTGACCCCCACGTTCACCCCGGACTGCGTGCCAAATCAAAGGAGATGTGACCACGCAGCGCATCTTCTAAGGCTCCTTTGGTTTTGTCTACTTCTCGTCGGTTGTCGATTTGATTAAGCCAAGGCGACCAGAGCACGGGCAGCATTTCCGATTAGAATTCGATCTCTTAGTATCTACTGAAACTTTGACTGGAATATAAACTGGAATTCGGATTCAAATAAGAACTTGGAATGAAATTCGTGATGGCAATCGAGGTGGACCTCAATCAGACAGAAACTCGGCCCGTCTATATACAAACTAGAACAAGGGCCGGAACGCGGATCGAATCTAAGATTTAAACATAGTCTAGAACCCGACTTGAAGCTTGAATGCTAAGGCTGGAATTCTAAGCCGAATACATACATATCTCTCGACTGATTGCGGGACATAAAAAATGTGAACTGGCAAACAACCAAAGTCAGTGTACACTTAAGGCTTCATCATGCCTCTCTTAAGTACACACTTTGAGGGACTCCTCGACCTCAAATATGACTCCATTAACATTAACCGACCAAGTAATTGAAAAGGAAAACGAACCTTTCCCCCCATGTTGGAGTTCAATTAGCTGTTAAGTGTGTTCGGCCGCATAACTGGCAGGACAAGCTCAATGACCTGTGAATTTAAGTTGAGGCACTCTTACATGTAGCTGCTTACTTAGCCCTTAACTCCCCTAAGATGGCAGTCCCATCTTTAAACTTCGTAATTATGTATTTCTTTGCAGAAGAAAAGTCGCAAACGAAGCATTAGCTTCCCCCTACAGATGGTCAAACACCCCTTCAGCAGACTTCAAAGCAGCCTCAATTGAGCCTGAAATTAATTATTAACAACCCATAACGCAAGTCAATCAAAACAAATCCGCTCACTCATCTTAAAGAACAATTTGCGCGGAAAACCATAAACCCAACGCGTTTCAGAGCCCGCTTCAACACCCACCCTTGCTTATGAATATTTTATTGGACGCCGATACACTATCCAATTGCTGATCCAATTAGCGATATTGTGCTCACGAAGAGAAGCAATATTTGTTTCATCAACCTCGGCCTAATCCTGCGCCACGCTTCGCCAAAGGATATCCACCTGTACACTTGTGTGATTCGTGCCGCACGAAAAACGCAAAAAAAAATGCGAAAAATTCGATTTCACGGCAATTCAATGCACATTCCAAGGGGATGCCAAGAGCATACAGAAACACATTTCATACGCGATCCACCCAACCCGTGCGCGCTCGTCAATGAAAATTCAAACAAGCGGAAGTGGCAATTCTTTCTGCTATTACAAGCCATTCTCTCGCTGGCAGCATCCGGCAAAACCGTCAATGGGTTAGGCGTTACGCCTGTATGCCTCCTCGTACAGTGTGGACTGGTGTGGGCAGAAGGAGAAGGGGAGTGGGGGAGGAGAAGAGAAAAAAGTCTAGAAACACAATCACATGGTCAGTGAATAAATTATCTGGCGTCCACATCCAAAGGGGACTCAAATGCCAGCAGCCACCCGCCATCAGCTCACCCACGCACACACTTCACTCCACATCCACACACACACACACACGACCGACTGACTGAGGCTGCTGCTGAAAATCATCACCTTCACCACGACGCAACGGTTTGTACGTCACAGTGATGACGATGACGAGGAGCAGCAGAGAGTTACGTTCGTTCCTCCCGATGATGGCGACTGCTGTCGTCGACTAAGGTTGCCCCGAACTTATTCAACCGCTCTTTGGTATCCGATATCCCTCGCTGTTGGACTCACCACTCGGCAGCAGCTCTGTACGGCACATGCGTCCTTCTGCCAGTTGGCAGAGCACATCTCCCAACACACGCTCCATGCATGCACATCACATCCAACCATCGCAACTTCGTCTCCGTACACCGCTTACATTGGGACGGCAGCCAGCGAGAGAGATAATGTTCCATGTCGCCCACAGCTGCCGCCGCCGTCGCTGCCATTGCCGCCACTGTCAAGGCGGCCGATGTTGTTACAGCAGGACCTCCACACGTTCCACACCGAAGAGGGATACCATTCTGATAACATCCTTTCGCCGTGTAACACCGCGCTCGCTGAGCTTCGCTCTTTCAGTGCCAGACAAGTGCCGCATGTCGTCGTCCTCTTTGTCGTCGTCGTCGTGGTCTTTAGCAGCGCATGAGTTTTTGTTGCTCTGTCGCCGTTTACGTTGCCGTTGCCGTTGCCGTCTTTCGCCGCGGTTGCCGGGGTGTTTAGAAACAGTGCCCAGTCGGGGTGTTCGAAAGGATTCGAAAGTAAATCACTTTCAGTTCAGCGGCAACTGCTGATACAATCGGTTCGGTTGAATTTGGTTGGCGGCCGAGAGTGTGCTGAAGTGCGGAAGGATGCGCGACTATCCTTCCATTCCGAGTGTGTTTCGCGTCAATGCTGGTTCAACGAACAGTGTGAATCTCATTGAGGGTAGCACCCGCAGTGCCGTAACACAGCAATCGTCTCACGTTGGCGTGGACGTCGGTGGTGGTGGTGGTGCAAACGGTCGCACGGCAAAGAAAACCGAAAAGGACCTCTCCTCGGTGGGCATTGAATTAAATTACCATAATGGCGAGTCCTCGGAATATTTATTGAGACGCAACGCTGCAGTAGCAGCAAGTAATTTAAATCGGCATGTGGCCATTACGGGCAATAACAATCTAAACCTCAACCTCAACCCTGTCCCAAACAATAGCCAGCAGTCACGTTTGGCTGGTGGTGGTGTGGGTGTTGGTGGTGGTGTTGGTGGTGGTGTTGGTGCCGGAGGCGTTAGCGGTGGCGGTGGTGGAGGCAGTGCCAGTGGCGGGGGCGGTATTGCAAGCAGCAGTGGGGGCGGTTGTGGTGGTGGTCTTACCAGTGGCGGCAGCAACGCCATTAATAGTATTTCCGGTGGCATTCTGCCGGCCGCGAGTGTCAGTGGCGGCTTTCCGGGTAAATTTACAGAAGGAAGTGATTTGAATATTAGTGTGAACTCATTTAGTGACATCCACGGCACCCCCACCTACTCCAGGCATCACTACCCGGTCGTCGGTGGTGGCGGTGGCAACGGTTCAGCCCTTAATAGGAGGTTCTCAAGCGAACGTAACTCTGGGTACTTCTTGTGGATTATGACACCTGTGGCTGCCAGGTAAGCGAACGTGGAAAACTTTCACATGAGAAACTTACACTCACAGTTGAAGAACGACCAGCTTTGCCGTCCGGCGGCAAGGGATTACGGATTAATTCTGTTTGTGTTTCTCAACACGAAGCGTTTGTACTGTGAAGTGTCAAGTGTTTAGAGGGAATCGTCGTCCCTGTGTGGTCTGTGCGTAGAGCGGAGTCTGGTCATGTTGTACACAAAGTTTCTCCCCCACCTTGGTCTCATCGGATTATTGATAAAAGGAAGTGAAGCCAAGCATTCGGTTTAAGGCCCTGTAGCCGCTCGGTCCCTGATGGCATTTGCAAAGACTTTGAATTTTTCGAGAGACGACGTGCCTGGTCGGCACCTGTTGCATGGCCCAGCAGATTGCGGTTCTCAGCGGACACTCCTGGTCGGAGGTGATTAAAGTTGAAAAGTTGTGCTCGACCTAATTAAACGCTTAGCATTCGAAATCAGCCCACTTGTGGCGGAATCTTCTTAAAGTCTCCGAGAATCTCAAAATTTAATGAAGTGTATCGGGGGCTGTGATGCGAGTGCGGCTCTCTCAATTCATGGTGGTCAGGCGGGGCAGGCGGAGTGTGCAGAGTCAAGTTGGCCTGTTTCCATGGTGAATTAATTGTAACTTGGAATCCATCAATGGGGGAGGCCGACATGTGTTCTCGTTGACTGATTTGTTCCGGAGATAATGATCCCTTTGAAGTGAGGCGAACAAAAGCGCCTGAAAGGGGTTGCCTGTGGATGCACGGATCGGCCCCGAACTATGATTCCTGGCCTTCAGTGCGATTTTGTATATATGGAATAAGTTTGATTGGCGAACGGTATTGATTTTGGCTTTCAGGAGGAAGTACGCAATTAAAACTCTCGGACTGCGTTGCTAGTGATGGAAGGTCCTGTCCGTGTTTTTCACATCTGTTAGGATCCGTATGCCGAAAACTCGCTTTCTAACTCATCGGAGCGAGGGCGTCGCTTTCGCATTTCCAGAGGATGAATCATTTTTGTACTGAAACCGTCGAAAATGCCCGATGGGAGGGGGAAGCGCTCTCTCTCTCTCCCATTTTGACTTATGACTTGATAGAAAATATTTATAATTCCTTGATTAATGATCCCGAATAGTTGCCATTTTTATTGGACTGAAACTGTGTCAGTTAGGAGGATGGGGGCCTCATAGACTTTCCGCCGCAGTGGGTTCAATCCTCTCTTGGTGGAGTTATTCACAAAGTTTGTCTGTTTCTTTCCAACCGTCATTTGGAATTTCTTCAAATGTGTATAAGGATTTCAAGAAAATGCAAAGTGGCTGACGACGAGCTGCAATGAGTCCTGTGAAGGAATGAGTGAAAACTTGTGTCGTAGCATGCACGCGATGCACTCTAAGAGGGTTTCGAATGTTGATTCTTCACTTTGACTGAATTTTAAGTATTGAAGGGTAATCTGAACTTCCATCGTCTGTTGTTTTTTTTTTCTTTTTTTGAGTGGAACAGGATTGGTAGAAATTGTGAGCTGTTCGCGTTCTTAATTTCAAGCGTGACATTAAAAGCTCTAAATGGAGGGAAAGAAAATGTCGCCACCATGGGAAAATATGTTAATGAATTGGTTCATACGCTGAACAAGCAGGCTTACATTTCACTACTCGACCTCTTAAGTGTTACTAAAAGAGAAGAGAGAAGGACCTTCTATGTTCATTGTGGTCGTCGCCCTATTTGATAAGTTTTACTTAATTTTCCAAAAGGGTTTTAAGCTGCATCTCTCTGGAATCACTGAAAAAAGATCAAAGACGTCTTAAGCTTGGACGTTCAGAATTAATCGACAGTAAACTCCAAGTCCCATCCACTCTCGAGCGGGTAGTTTCACAAACATCAGGCATCAAGGCTCTAGCTGCTTGTATCACAATATTCAATATCGTTGAATCTTCTCCTTCACATGACATCAGTGGACTTGCAGAAAATTCTTCTCAAAGGTGTATTCCATTCGCTTTCTGTGTTACAGAGCAGAACCAAAAGGATCCAAAAGTAGGGTATAGAGCAATGCTTTGTTCCTTGAAAGAACCCACTATCATTTCTTGAACGTACAGGAACCACAATCACTGACATAATGGCTTAGTTCAGATTGGATCGGCGGCATCAAACTGGGACTACTTAGCTGATTGCATGGCAACCATATAAACTTAAATAATTCATAGTCCCCCCAAAATTCCAGATAATTGTTGAGGAAGACGTTGTAGCAACCGTATTAAAGATCTTATTCATAATTAGACTACAGCCCACAAAAGCCCATAACCCGGTATGGTTAGAAACTGCGAGTGTTGTTCATTCTATTGTTTTATCTGGAGTAGATGGAACCCAAAGTTTATTGCCGATTCCGAATAGTGAGATTTGAGAAGTTTATCTTTAATTTTGAAGAAGGTGCAGTCCTGGAATCGAACCTTCGACCCTAAGCGGGTGAGTTTACGCACGTAAACACCATCCGACGACGGTCTCAAAAACATTGTTTTTTGGAATATCTTCCTGGGTCTTTTGGAAGCAGCTCCGACAGAGACGCGTAGGTCTTTTACCTCGGATAACCATTTGCTCTCTTCCTTAGATTAGTTTAGTTAAAGTTAAGACGGCTACTTAGCACATTGCTAAAGTCTACGGGTTGGAATATTGTGATGCCACATGTGAAGGGATTGCGTTCCCAGGCACAATTTGCGCCTCTACGTATATTATTTCTTAAGCCAGTTAAATTTCTTAATCTTTCCTATTTTTACGTCCGCTAGAACCTCTAGGTTGCTGATTGTTTCTAACAGCTGCACGAGAAAATCAATTTTGAAGGTAAGGAAGCATGGTTTCTTCCGCGTCACGACAACCCCTAGCAAGCCTTCTTGCATGTCCACCCATCAGGTAATGACCTGTAAGTACTCCCGTAATCAGACGTACATCACTTTTACCTAGCCTGATTAGAGTCTTTGTCCACGTGCGACTGATCTTTGGTCAAAGATGACTAGAAATGCAGAATGTGTGTTTATTTCATCTGCAATTAGCGCTATCGATGTTCTCTTAAAAATAATTTAGCTTCTTAAACTTGAATTTGGGACAAAGGCTGTTTTCTGATTTCTACTTCTGACCTACCCGCATCCCAGAAGTAATCTAGGAGATTTTTCTTTCCCATTTGGCGCTACAGTCCCTGGTGGAACTTGGCTTCTTTCGCCAACTGCCTCAAGTTGCGCAAACGAAGTTGGTAAAGGTCCTTTTAAACTTGTGTGCGCCATTTCTATTGAGGACATCCTCTAGTTCGTAGTCCCAATGATTCGGACTCTCGGGCCCATTCAATCTTAATAACATTAAAACTCTTAACTGGGTGCATACAGCTGCACAGCCCGTACAGTTCGTGCTTAAATCTTCTTCTTCAGAAGTAAAGTCTATGACTACGTGAAAGGTATCGACAGCCTCCAAGGACTCAGACAGCGACACTAGTGCTGAAATAAGGCCTAGGTTAAGTCTTGCTAACCGTTGCTTCTTTGGTCTAAGAAAGAAATTTGACAAACAAAGCCCTCTCTCGAATAGGCAAGGCCTCAATCGTCCCGGTCCTTCTTTATGGAGCAGAGCAACGAACTTTGCTGACGAAATTTGTCTTGGCTGTTTCAACCGGAAAATCCTTCGGAAGATTTTCGACCCCGTCTTCATGGATGGTGAGTTTCGGAGAAGTTTCAGCATTGAACGGTTAAATATCGATTATGATGGCTAGCTCATACAGAGCGATTAGACACCAATGCTCCTACCGGAAAAGTTTTCGAATTCACCCCCTAGAGACGGCGGAGTTGAGCAACACTGCGACTTAGGTGGCACACACAAGTGAAAAGGGGCTTTCACCAAGTATGCGTACAAGAGGTAGTCAAAGATCGAACTAGGTACTAGGCTTGTTGGTTGAGTTTAGCATACTCTTAAGAAAGTAAGCATATTTGATAAATTGACCTTAAATCGTTTGAAACCCTTTGAATATATTGCCACGAGTAAACCCAGAGAAAGAAAAAATTCCAGGGACCGAAATTGTGTTTGTGAATCCCTCATTTTTGAAGCGGATGATAACTGCTGATGGAAAATGGCTCACTTACGATGACATCAAGCGAAAAGCCTCGTGGTAATCAGTCTGCGCAAATAATGCCCACGAATTGTCTGCCAGGAAGATTTCGCTCTGTGTTTGGTGAGATTGGCAGGAAATCGTCTACTACAGGTTACTGCTCTGAGACTGAAATATCACCAACAATTCAACGATTGTCTCCATTACGGCGCAGAAACTTGGACGCTGCTAAAAGCGAAGGGAAAACCCTTAGTCTTTTTGAGAGAAAAGTTCTGCGTGTGATTTTTGGTCATTTTTGCGTTGATAGCGTCTGGAGAAGATGATTCAACGACGAGCTCTATTGGCTATACGGCGGCATGCACCTGATCAAGGGTCGTCAGATACTATGCTTAAGATGGCTAGGCCATGTAGAGAAAATGGACATACCTTCTACGGCCCGAAAAGTCGTCGAATCGGAGCCATTGAGACAACGCAACAGAGGACGTCCCAGACTGAGATGGCGCACACAAGTGCAGAAGGAACTCAACCAACTTGGAGTGCGCAACTGGCGGCTGCTGACGGGAAACCGTTCTAGCTCGGACAGGCATGTTAGTCGACGCCCAGGTCCATCCCGGACGGCAGCGTCAGTAAAAGAAGAAGAATTCAACTGTGTGAAGAAAGTAATCACTCGGAAGTGACCGGCTTGGGCCAATAGAAAAGGAGCTCTCCGTCATCAGGATAACGTCGGATGTCGCTTAAAGAGAGTAAACTTTTGATATGTGCATCAATGTTGCCCCCCTCCTTCCCCCGATTTATCCGCAGAATTCCCCTCTTACCAAACATCTCTTTTCACTATCAGATGGTAAATCTCCGCTTTACATTGATTCCCAAACACACATATTTAGCCATCTTGGGGTAGTTTGTAATTCCGTCTCCTCATACACCGGAAGTCTTAAGTTCTCTTCCTGGACACTCAAGTAGTACACATTGTCAACTGTCCTTTTCTCATGAGAAAACAATAGCCTGCACAACACAAGTAGTTGTTGAGGAAGCCCTGACCTGGCCCCTTGTGGGACTGTAGAGCCACTCAATTTGTTTTATGGACACATTCAAAAATTCTCCTCAACTCCTCAAATTTCAATTAACATTTGTCAGTTGTAGCTCGTATCCACATCCACTCTGCCCGGCTCCTCAAATACCCGAGCGGCGTTCTTGAGGCATTATCATTAATTCACAAGGGAAATGCTTTGAAATAAACAATCACTTCTTCTGGGAATCAAAGCCAAAGTTAGAACTTAATAACCTCTGCGCCATGTCCTCGGCGAATGTATTCTCTTTCTGTTTGATCACAGCAATCTCTCGTCTCATTTAATGTACACATCAGTTATGCATTGTGTTTCGTTTGTTCGCCCATCGCGTTTAAATTCTACCGTGGGCTGAGACAATTTTAGGTTATTGATTGGAAGGCGAATTCTTTGACATGCCACACTGGGCGCAATCGCTTGGGTGGTGTAGGTGTGGGAGTGACTGCTTCGCCTTTCAAATTAATTTTTAAACGAAACTGCGTAGGATGACGATGGAGAACTCTTGCTATTCCATTAAGGTCGGTGACGAACTCACCGAGACCTTTAATATTAGAAAAAGGATTTAGACAAGGCGACGCGCTGTCATGTGACTTTTGCAACATTGTACTTGAGAAGATCGTTTGAAATGCACTGAACCAGTGGAACGATCGTCCTAAAGTCCTTTCAGTTGCTGGCTTGCGAGGTTGACATTAAAGTGAGTTGCCGTACACATGAAGCCATCGATGCGGCGTTTGCTGGTATTGAAAGGAAAGAGTCTTAAATGCGTCTGACGATGAGAGAGGGAAAAGCAAAATATGTTCTGTCATCAAGGAATGAGGCACAGCGTCGACGTGACTATAAAGAACGTTCAGTTAGTTAGTGTAACGTTGACTCCGCAGAAAATAAGGACAATTACATGATCACCTAAATCAAGTGTAGAATCACTCTTTCCTACCCCTGTTTCTTAGAGCTCAAAAGGCCACTGAGTAAGAGAGCCCTCTCAGAAAGAGACGAGCAAGCTTTGTGTAACACCTTGATCATCTCTTTTCTATGACGCCGAAACGTTAGACGTTATTTAAAGCGCCTTAGGAAACCCTTAGACCTTTCAAAAGGAAAGTGCAATTTTTGGCCCTATTGGCTTTGAGAGGAAAGACGATTCAACGACGAACTCTACAAGCTGTATGGCGGCATGCGTCTAGGCAAAAGCCTACTGATCCTTAAGGTTAAGGCATGTAGAGAGAATGGATAGAACTGCTTCGGCCTGAAGAGCCTTGGAATCTGAGCCTCTGGGACAATGCAACAGAGGACAAACGTGGCAGAGACCAGTGAAAAATTATCTCAACCAACTTGGAGCGCAAAATTGGAGGCAGCTGTCGAGAAACCGTTCTAGCTGGAGAGGCATATTCGTTAAGGCCCAGGTCAACCCCAGACTGTAATGCCTCTCTAAGAGGAAGGGGCTTAGTTAACCTCCTAACAAACCGACTCAGAAATCGTTGATGTCAGGGTGTTTGTAGTCGCCTCCTAACCATGCCATCCTTCTTGTATCACATTGTTGTCCACTTCCACACATACGTTGCGTAAAATAGAGTTTCCTATAATTGCTTAAAGTCGCATCAGTGTCTTGTGCAGGGACAGAACGAACTTGATTTCGACTGAGAAAGGAAAAAGCAAGCAACTCAACTCTTCATGCATGCAGAACCACTTCTGATAACAAAATAGACTGAAGAGATGATCAGTGAAGAGTTAAAGACTCCCGTGGAAATCAACGTCAGTCGACGTCTTACGATGATTCTGTCAAGCGGCTTACAGTCTTGTAAGTGGTTGAACCCTTGACTAGGCACTAGCCGCCACACAGAGTTTCGACATGCCGCAAACAGGGCTGAAAGTCGCACTTTACTCTAGACGAGACTAAGTGCTTCTTCTTCTGATTTCAGTTGTGTCCATACTTCGGCGGCATTGAAAAAGACTCTGATGGTCAGAGAATTGTACAAAGTCACGTTGGACTTTCAAAAAAGGCTCAATAACTCACTTTTGTCATTCCTTCTAAACTCAGATTGTCAAACCTCCTGCTGCTCCGTTTTGGGCGAGGCGACACACTGCGACGTGCATTTTTCCAAATTATCCTTGGCAAGATCGTGCGACACGCACAGGCGAGAACCAGAAGTATGAGCTTTCAGAAATCTGATCGAAAATTCGTTCATGCGATTGACATTGACGTGATGGAACGAACTCACTGAGTCGTTACTAAGGCGTTTGTTGTTATTAAAACAAAAGCGGCTAGAATAAATTTGAGTGAGCCACGAATAGACGCACAACATCGAAGCCTTAGAGCGTCAAAATGGGGAATTAAATCTTTAAAGCAGACAAGGACTTCGCTTGGATGTGTTGTCGCACAGGTCGTAGACCGAGAACGACCTTGGTGTCTTAGCTGGGACCAGCATCTTTTTTTTCCTAGTAGGTCGTAGAAGTTATTCTTGCCATTGCCATCTCCGCACCTGCCGTGGCGCTGACGCATAACTTACTGGTGTTTCCGAAGCTTGATATGGATTGTCATCTGCATATGCCCTGCATTCCCTCTCTCTCTTTCTCTCTTTGAGCTGGTCTTTCCAACGCTATAATGCCTTCTTTGCACCAGTGCAGTGCCCCCGCAAAGTCATCGGTCGCACGCAGTTTACTTAGGGAAATCGTTGTCCTCTGTGCTTTTTCCAGAATCGCCAACAGTTATCCCGTTCGAATCCAAAACTTATTAGTGTCTCATAATGGACGTGTTTTTTAGCGTTTAAGAGTTAACCTAACGCAGGACCAACAAACTTAGGTCAGGCCTATTATTTTAACCACCGGAGATTCCTGCATACATAAGCCCACCATACAACGGTTCTTGTGATGACTATACCGGGGAGCGCGCTAGGAGGCTGTATGTCATTTTGACAGGCGCATTACCTACGATAGTGTTGCCATCTCATCAGGTCGTATGTGGCCAACAACGTTCCCTGTGTGCCATGCCTATAGTCTCCATTGAGGCGGAAACCTGGAGGTTGTAAAGAGCGAATGAAGAAGCCCATGCCTTTGTGATAGGAAAGTTGAAGGTGCGATTTTCAGTCCGGTTGGCGTTAGTGAGGTCTAAAGGAGATGATTCGGCGGCGAACTGTATGGGCTGAGTGACAACATGCGCATAGCCAAGCGTTTACTAAGGCAACGCTTCGGATGGCTACTCCATGTAGGGCGGATGGATAGCACATCTCTAGTCTTCAGGACCGAGGCAATGGGACAAGGCAACCAAAGGACGTTCTCATCTCAGATAGCTACACAAGTAGAGAAGGATGGTCACACAAGAAAATTGGAGACTACTAGCGAGAGACAGTGGATGAAGATCAGGTCTCCATGAACTGTAATCCAACACTTAAAAGAAAAAGCAGTAGATGAAGTCCTAATCCCTGAACTGATTTTTTGTTCGTCCTTCACTCACACACTACTCAAGGAGTGTCCTTTTGAGAGGAAAAAAGACTCAAACTCATCGTCCCAAAAAGCAAATAGTCTGCTCCTTTCATCCACTATTGAGGCAACTGTAGTACGTCAGCTGGGCAACACCACATTTATTGCGTGTTTAAAATGCTGCATAGTTTGAGTAATGGCGTGGGCTGGGTAAGGAATTGAGTCTGATATCATACGATACGACAATTTCGACTATTTCATGTTTGAAACGACTTCAATTCGGAAAGTCATCTGTCATCTCAATGTCCGCGGGGTGGGAAGACTAATTCCCAAATCATGTAATTCAATTAACTTTCGAAGGACACGACCCCCACGATTGACAAGAAACTCTCATCCCGTATTCAAAGATGATTGACGGCTCGTGGCACTGTTCTGCGGAGTAAGCAATTTTCGCTTTTCTTTCAAAAACATCCGATTTTCACTTTCGTCACAAGACTGAACATAATTTCAGCACATTCCCGGGAATCACTATGGGATAGACTGATTCCAGAAACGACTAAATTCAAATTGCATGACCAAGTAATCCAATCTACAGACCAACAAGGGTAAGAAAGACTCATTTCCCTTCAAAATTCAACACCACAGCATTGAAAGTCGAACGAATCGGGTAATTTGCACCTTCAGTCAGGACGCAGCCTTGCGTAAGTGCCTCTTCGCAGGATCAAAAACGTCAAGAAGATGCCCTTAATTGGGTACTTATGACAACCTCACCCTTGGGTGTGAAGATTTCACATTAAGTCACACAAGGGTAGATGATATTATCCATCTCCACCGTGCCCACCTTAATCCCATAATCCACATAATCCCGCACGCCCCACCAACAACCACCCTTTCGTAAAACTTTTATAATCCCGAAACAAATTTTCCAACATTTCTAATTACATATTCCTCCATTGGAACTTTTTAAGACGCCTCCAGATTTGGTTAAACAAATCTGACGTTGAATATGTGCCGGGATGTTGGGGCTGCGGGCGCTGTGCGTGTGAGAGTGCTCCTCATCTCCTCATATTACTGTTGTCACATGTAAGACGAGGGTGGTGTGGGGGGAATGGGGAAGCGAATACGTCTCACATCTCATCGTAACTTGGCAATTGAGATAATTGGAAACATTCTCAGACGTCGAGTTCAGTTGAGTTCAGGCTGCAGCTCGCGAAAAGAATGAAATCTCGCCCAATCTCCCCACCTCGCCGTCCCCCGTCCTCGGATGAAGGAAAACTGTCAAATGCTAATTCGAATTTACTGACTGAGCATCCCACATCAGCCGTCCCATGCAGGCGCAAAGCGCCAGAAAAAGATTTTTTTTCGAACGAACATAATCACGCAGTTAAATGATAAACTGCACTCTAGATCCGTTTCTGTCCTCTCCATCGGATAAATAAAATTATCCTGTCTCCCTGCAACTTTTTCACATTTCCTCCGCCCCCCATCAAGGGAAAGCGCAGCTTTACTACGCCCTCACATGTGCGGATTACCCTCTGGCCGATCTCTCTCTCTCTCACTCCCTCGGCCACCCTCCGAGTGTGTCGAGAGGGTGTAATGTGTTAATTTCTCCGTGAACCGCTCTGCATTCCATTAAAAAAATGTCTTCTCCTCTACATGTGCATATAAAATTACAAAAAACATTTTTTTGTCACTAAAAAAAATTGTTTTTTTTTTTAATTTTTTTTCCATCCCTTACAGCTTCTCCGTGGCGATAGTAATTGCTGCCTTGGCCGGACCACAATGGCTCTACACCGAGGAGAAGCTCCCGAATGCAAACTACAATGGGACGGCGAATTTTAACGCTCAGGACGACGGCGCCTTCATTACCAAATACACCAAGTCCAGTTTATGGATTCTATGCACGGCCCTACAAGGTAAGTGAACGCAAATGGCGTGCGGACGGGCGAGTGGGTTGGGGCTGATGAATGTTGATTTATGCGCTAATTGAATTGCATTTTACTTGCTGTTCTACAAACACATTCGAACACACACACCCACGCCCACACACCCACACATCGACCACGGCTAGCAATGCGAATTAAAGGGGACACTTTCGATGGGGGTTTGAGCGGAAGCGCAATCCAATGGCCGGGGCGCATAGCCACTTAAGGGATTGTAAGAATGTGACGAGTACACAGAGCCGGACGTCCTTGGGCTGCGGGCCGTGGGCCGTGGGCCTCGGAATTGAGTATAATCTTTTCGCTTGGGGGAATAATTTTCTGATGTAATGAAGCTTTGGGGAATAATCGACAAAAGGCGAACGCTCCGAGACGACGAGAAGGTGATTACTTTCATGCCACGGTGCGAAACTCTGACGATGAAGTGTCGGTTTCGGTGTCGGAGTCGGAGTAGAAGTCGCTGGGTGTCAGAGTACACACACACTTGGCCTGCGACCCCCTCCAGGATGTTAGTTGTTGCTGTGGTATTAGGAAATAATGATAATTTTTCCCGGAATATACCTGAGAGGATATTGCACACTTAAAGCTTAAATGATTTGACCTGGGGGAGGGGGCGGCGAGAGCATGCCTTTGAGGCTATCCGTGTGGGCCGCCCGGAGATGTTTCGCTTTCTTATTTACGTTCGTCTTTTTCGGCTTTCTTTTGGCGGAATGTTCCAACGTCATGAATTGGTTTTTAATGAGCGCAAAGATTCGGTGCTGGTGGCGGTGGAGGTGTGCTTTTTTCAATGTGTGTGCGTGTGTTTTGAGGGGCGAATTGACATGTGTGGGAGAGATGTCGATGCAGGATTAAAATAAGTCGTTTATTTCTCATTAAATTCGAATGGGCGTGGCTGTGGGACTAAGCTTATAATGTCTTTCCGAAATTGACCACTTGCGTGACCGTCGGACGTTTGTGGTGAAAAATTGATAAATCCTTGCTAAGTGATGTTGACGTTGGTGGTTGCGTTCAGATAATCTTCGGAGAGGATTATGTGGACTTGCTTCTTGAGCTGCAAATAACAAGTTTCTCGAATTGGCACATGTTGTTTACGTTCCGTCGGTTTAATTGAGATGTGGGTGGGCCATGTACGAGTATATGTGGACAACAGGCATCTATAGAATGTAGCAATGACCGTGCCTTTTAAAAGGAGGATAGCTGCACATCTATGCATTGGAATTATTAAATGTAAGACTGTTGAAGAACTGTCTGTTCGAAAAGAACGCAGTGACGCGAGAGAGTAGACGAGAAACAGGACACACTAGTACGTATCAGAAGAGATATTGCAGGTGACAAATTCTTCGGTTTTTCATAACATACACTGAGGAGTTAATGTGACTCTTCCTTTTCCACTTATGAGGTCCTTTTGATGCAATTGAAATTGGCTGTTGCAATAGCCCAGAAGGGACTGGAACGTAGCTTTTTCAGCAATCTCTCGAGTTGTGTATGATATTGTTCTTTCACCGATGGAGAGGACCGGCAGTTTAATATCAAATCTGAACAAAGAAATTTGACAATTTTGAATGCTGACAGACCAACAACAAATTGTGAAAGAAACCTGTGCGGTATTCAAATCTGAGATTCTGATTTGAGTATCGACGCACTTAATCACAGTGACCAAAACTAAGGCTTAAAAATCTCTTCGAGAGCCTAGCAGCCTTTCGTTAATAAAGGCGACCCTCTCAAAATACCAGATCTCTCGTGTCTGTTTGTTGGTAGATTACATATGGTTCCCTGTAAGCAACTCGATGTCCACCCCAATATATAAATTCCAAAACTACAAGCAACATTGTATCCTGTTGGATAAATTTCGCCGTTCAGAGTCGGCAAAAACCTGTAGGCCTCCTGTATTTGTCAGACGGGATGCACAACATGAATAGCTGCTGAAGACGATAGGCCCTAGCTCCTTGTGATGCAAACAAATTAAAAAAGGTCATATAATCATCATATGTAGTTCACTTCTTAATCTTAAGCTAATTCATCGCGAGGTTTGATTTTCAGTAAGCCCATTGTGACAGTTCAAACGGGCATCTATCAAATTGTTTGGTCATTTTTATTCAGTATTGTCTGGCAAGTCATTATGGAAAGACTCAAATAACAACAACGTCTCCAAATTGTTTAGCTGTATTACAAAAATCAGCGATCAGTGAGAAATGTTTTTCAAACGATTCAAGGATTTTTTGACCTAATAAAGCAATAATGCCAAAAACATTCCGAAATTTGAGTCCCAGTTTACAGTAAAGGATAAAAATCGAACCGTGTGACCACATCCAACACATACGATAGAGACTAGCCGTAGTTTATAGTGCACGCGAAGACTGTAAAGAATCGATTCGTTGTCGTTATTTGCAGCTTGTCTATGTTAACGGCCTATAGTCCTTCCGGAAATTCAAGCATATGGTCTCCGTGGGCTCTAATTGCAACAAGATAGCGCTATCAGGAGCCATACGGTGGGAAGAGCAATAGCTTTTTTAAAAAATCTTTTTGGCGAGCATGTTTAGCTACCTTAAATTGGCTGCCCAGATCATGTGGTATCACCCCTCTGGACTATTGGGGCTAGGGTATGTAAAGTCTCAGGTCTGTGGGAATTAGCCAGCTACGACTGACACTTTGAAAACCAACATATGTCGTGTCTTCCGCGAGATACCAGTCGTAATGCTTGAAGGAGGGGCTCAAAATTTGAATTTCCGAATGGATCAACTTAGAAATCAGGTTTTTTCTTTTTCCTTCTATTGTTTCGTCACTCATTGAAGTAATTCAAAAGTAGTAGCAAAAAGGGTGCCAATGAATATGCCGACGTTAGATTTGGCAAAGATGTCAGTAACAGTAGCCTCTCCGCATTTTAATCCGCTTCACCTCACCTATACCGTGCCCATACTACGACGAACCATGATTATATAGTGTCTACAGACAATAAGTTGACTAAATGGATTGGTGTGTAACAGTTTCTAAACCTTTGACACTCACCAAGCGAATGTTGACAGTGGTCGTGGTGTCTCATGCGGTAGGTTTCAACTTTAATTGCTGGTCTGGACATCTCTCAATTTTTTCAAAGCACTTGAGATGAACCTAGGCCCCGGGCCCAGTCGCTGATAAGAAAAATCTCTTCAAGATTGCCACTCGGGGTAAGCATTCAGTTGTTTTTCTCCATCACTCATAAGAGAATTTGAGAGTGCCCACCACAAGTATTTCCTACACCTCCGCCTTCCTTTTTGTTCGTCAATTGCAGTTTCCCAACATCTGACATTGAATCTGTATCACTGTCCTGCCGAAAGACTTTCTCCAGCACCCGCCGTATCTTCATAAATTCGGATTTTGTTTTTTTCATGGACTTGCTGAGGATTCGATTTTATGAGGTGCCCTACACGGAATCATCATGTGACCTCCATTTTTCGTAATTCCATACTGAATACATTCATAAGAGCTTATGAAAGTCGTAACTTACTCAGCTACCTCGTGTGAGAGATGGTGATGCATTCTGATATACAATCCCAAGGAAGATTTATGTGACACTAACCTTGCGCTCGGAGTATTGCCAGTGTCTCGTGAGTGATCTGTTGGTTATTTACCTCCAAATCGAATGATAGGTGTACGAGACACTGTTCACATATCCTACCGTAATCCGTGCTCATAAGCCATTTGTAATTTAATTCCTTGAGAGGATATCATAAGATGGTGATACTGCCAAATGTCATCCATTTCGGAAATTCCATTTTCAATTATGCAACTTACTGATAGATCCAGGGATGCGACAGTTAGGTGATTAGACAGCGTATCCTTTTCGGCTGCGGTTTAGATAGAGAAAAAGAAACGAATTTTTGTTCTCAGTAGGGGTTTCGTTGGACATATGAGTTTTAAATAGGAACGTGTAGAGGATGTCCTTAAGATAGATTTAGATCCTCAAAGGAGTCTTAAAATTAATACTTCATCATAATAAGCAGTTAGCAGATGCCTCAAGAACTCTGTTCTTTCCTAAAGATTTTACGATGACCTTTATGTGCAATATTTAACAATTTCACATTTGTGCCACTGTTAGAGTCCCTCTGTCACATATTTGTGGTGCTTACTTACCAACCTTCGGGTTCCGCTCGCGTTCGATGCTGAGCAAAGGTTTTCTTACAGAAGCGCTATGTTCATGACTTTCAAATGTGTTTACTCTTCTAATTCAGCCTTATTTCTTTTTTCACAAGTTTAGTGGAGTGCATGCATTTTGCATGACCGTCGATATCTTCATTGCTAAACCCTTCAAAGCGAGCGCATTCGTCCCTATTAGGCGCTAGCTCATCAATATGACCCAAAAGGGTCAAACTTTGCCTTTAGCAAGCTTAATACTTTTTCATGAGACGTATCTTGAAGTGATATGCGTTTAGTACCTCTAACAAGATGACTTTATTTGCTTCTTGAGGGAGGTTCTCACAAAAATGCCTGATTTACAGTCGTAATTGTGTAGTAGACAGATTCGAACAAATCTCTTCTGGTCTCCTTGTAGGTGGTTTTGAACCATTAGCGGTATATCAGTCAGACATTCTCTATCCAAAGTAAAATATTTCGCATTGATTCGAAGGAGATTCTGCAGGTACGGGTATATGCTGCTGTAAAGCCGTCTGAAATTTTAAAATCACCGTATTCCAGAAGGGCTTATTTTCTATATTTACTTCCTTTGAACTGCAAAGCTCCTAAAATGGTTTTGGTGATGGAAGGTAGGTCCATGAAAAGATAAAACATATTCGAGAGGTTTTCAACTTGCTTCTACTTCTTCTTCGAGTGACATTACAGTCCGGACGGGAGTCTGAACCAACATGAGTCTCAAGCTACCACTGTCTCTCGCGAGCTGCCTCGTTGGTTGTCCGTCTTTACTTGTGTACTTTATCTCAGTCGAGGTTGTCGCCTGTTGCGTAATACATATGGCTCCAATTTAGAGATTCTTTGGGCTAGAGCAGTGTTATCTATCGGCTCAACAAAACCTAGGCATTGTAAGCACTGTATCCGTATACTCTTGACTAGGCAGAACTCCAAGTAAGAGCGACGAGTAGATTAATTCTCAAAAACGTTCTCACCCGCTTTTAAAAACAATTAAGTTTCTGGAGCATAAAGCAGGAAAGGGGTGATCAAGGAATTATGCAAAGACAGCTTTGTTACTCAATGGCCTCTTGAGCCCTTTGAAACAGCGGTTAGCAAAATTGAATCTACCCTTGATTTAGGTGATGATGTAATTGTTTCTATTTTATGCGGAGCCAATGTAGACAAGGTCCTTGACTACCTGAAAGTTTATAGTGCTTAGTGTGAAGCTCTGTCCGAGACGCCGATGTTGTTTGTCATTCCTTGATGTACTTCGTTTTGACGTCATTTTAGCCGCTTATAGTTCAATGTCAGCAAACGTGTCATTGACGGCTCGCTGAGTTCGGCCGATCACGTCAATGTCATCCGCATAAGCTAACAGTTGAACGGACTTGTGGAAGATCGTGCCTCTGGTGTTAACTTGTGAGTTAAGCACGATCTTCTCAAGGATGATGTTAAAGAAGTCACATGACAGTGCACCGCCTTGTCTAAAGCCTTTTTTGACATTTAAGGTCTCGGTGAGTTCGTTCCCGACCTTGACGCGAAGCGAGAGTTCTCCATCGTCATCCTACACAATCTGACGAGTTTGGTAGAAATGCCAAAATTATACATGGCGCTGTATCCCTCGTCTCTACCTGTATAGCTCGACCCCTAAACAATGCTTTCAAATTGTCAAAATTTGGTTCATCACAAAATTGTCGTTGAAACCAATTTTCTTTAGCGATGACACTAACTATTACTTGAATGAATACGTCAAATCACAAAACAGGCACATTTGAAGTGGTTGCATTTACAAAAACTGAATTTTTGGTGTGGGGTTGGTGGAATAATTTGTCTGTCTTTAAAAACGATGCCAGAACGTTACAATGGTGACCGCTAAGTCATGTAGAGCCTATGGGACAACTGCTCCGGCCCGAAAAATCTTCGAATCTGAGCCATTGGGACAACGCAACAGAGGACGGCTCAGGCTAAGGTGCGGCACACAAGTGGAGAAGAACCTCAACCAACTTGAAGTGCGCAACTGGCGGCAGCTGGCGAAAGATCGTGCTGGCTGGAGAGGCATGTTGGTTGAGACCCAGGTCCACCCCGGACTGTAACGCCACAAGAAGAAGAAGAAGACAATGTGCAGGAGCTGCGGCTTCAACATGACGGCAACGTGTCACTGAGCTCGTGCCACAATTTATTTGTTCAGCTTGGCAGTCACATTGTTTCACGTTACGGACCCGTGAATAGACCTTCAGCACCGTGCAATTAAACGCCGCTTGACAAGTGCCGGTGGGACAAGCCAGAAACTATTTCTGAGTTCTAAACTTCTAAAAAACACTCTTTACTTTGTTACCATCCGATCGATTTCAACCATTTCGGTTTCAGATGACTTGTCTCGTTCATCCCAATACTTCATCATTGTCCGTATAAGTCAGCATCTGAAAGGGCTTTTGGAGAATCGTGCCTCGACTTCTGCACGATCTTCTCAATTCTGTTGGAAAAGTCAAATGACAGCGAATTGAAATTCAACTTCTCACAAAGAAATCCAAATTGTTGTTAGTATTGACAGAATTAAAGTGTTGGAAGGAGGAACTTGTAGTATACACAACCCATTATGAATTCCGACCCCAGTTCATAAAGCTCAGTCTGGTGGTTGACAAGTTCATCGCCGAACAACCGAGTATTCAATTCAAGCCCTCTTGTGTCCCTCTTGTGCTGTCTTTTCAAAAACTTGTTATCCTCTCAAATAAAAATACTGTAAAGCATTTTTCAATTTCAAAGGAACATGGATTTCGTTGGTCGCTCCTTCATCCATCTGCATCCACACTCTCCCATTCAAGAAATTCAGACGAAATCACGAAAATGCTGAGCTTTTGGGGAACGCTAGTGGTACTTCGGGGCTTATTAAATCCCTCAGATTAACGAATATCGTTTGAAGTGAAACCAAAGAAGTGGCCAGCAACGAAAATATTGATTTCGAAAGCCAGGCAAAGTACGGTGAGATGCCCGACCATGGAGTGACACAAAAAAACCCACGAGGGAATGAGAAATTCCCATGTGAGCATTTTCTTTCTGCAAACCACAAAACCAACGCTAAACTCCGTGGTAAGGGACCACAGACAATTCCCCGAAATCACACTTAAGGCCGGCGTGTCTGCCTTCCCGCAGACCCACAAACACGAATTCATACATTTCGGCTGCATATGATGTGTTTCCGAGAACTGGTGATATTTGTTTCATTTCCCCGAAACCTGAAACTCCTTAAAAAAAAACCCAGAACCATCCACGATTCTGATTCAATCTGCGCTCGACAAAGCTCTAGAGGCAAGCCCCATGTCACTCGACAACAATTTGTTGCGTTCCAAGCCAAGCACGATGTGTAGCGGAACAGTTTCCCGGAAAACAAAAAAACCACTCTCCTGAAACTCAATGAAATTATGAAGTCAGCTGCAAAATGAATCCGAGTCAATGGAGCGCAGATACAGTTAACCGTGGCGGGCATAAGTATTTTGATCTGCTCAACTCCTGCAACCGAATCCTCCGCAAAACAGCACGCATTGAATTTAAAAAAAAATATAGGGCCCCCCCCCCCCCTTCCGAGGGAGTTTTAGTATTCCACATGCAAGCTCCTATTTCCGCTCTCATCAGATACTCACGAACCTGTTGCCTGTCCTGACAGGAAGGTAATAAAAAAAGGGTAATAATTCCGCCACATCATGCATTACATTTGAAATTCCATCCCACCCGCCCATCCGCAAGGATAATATTTTTACATTCACGAGCGCTGCGAACAGGTGCTGCTCGACGCAAGGAGCACCTGCACGCGAGGGGTGGCGGAATTTGCAAGTGCGAACGGCAAATGCCAAACGGCATCAGGTGATGCCGGTGCAAGACGACCGACAACCGACAAACGACAACCGAGGACAGACGACAACGTCTTGTCGTTGCTCGATGTTCCGCGTTGCTGGAGACAACCGCGGCAGCCGCCTCCGGTGTTCCATCCAACCCCACGCACAGATTTTTCCTTAACAAGCAGTCATCGCTGCCGTGTAGTCGTCGTCGCCCGCCAAAGGCTGTGTCGAAACGGGCCATAATTCACTTTGTTTCTGCTCTCACGACGCCAGTATTCACGAGTGGGCGTTACATTGCATCAGACTCTCGCCCCACCGCTACAGCACCAGCAGCAGCAGCAGCATGACAAAGAGCTCACTCGGATTGCACCCTTAGCATGAAAAGACACCGAGCACGGCGCGTACATATTGTTATGGGTTGTGCCTGGTGCCTAGTGGCTGGTGGCTGGTGGTGGCTGAAACGATGGCTGCACTGGTGGTTAACATCATTCAACTGTCGCAACATTAGCAGTAGACTTGCGGTTTTTGCACTCTGCATAGTTGTTGGGCGGCGCGCAGGGCAGCAGAGCTGAAGGAACTGCAGAAGGAGCTGAAAGGCGCAGAAATCTGCAAGGAGTTGGTAAATGTAGCAATCTACCCCAACGACTTACGCTTCCTCTTCCACTGTGTGTGCGCCTCCTGCCCAGCAGCACCCAAGGAGGAAGGGGGGGGGGGGGGGCCTGTCTAGTTATTGGATTTGTTGACGACGGAAATGATTTTGATAGACTTTCGGTTGGAAAGGAAACTGAACGTTGTTGCTCACTGCAGGAAGTAGTTCCTGCAGTTGCAGTTTGTTTTGCTTTCTGTGCTTGGCTCTCTCTCTCTTAAGGATTTCACTTCCTCCCGAGTAGTGCCCTGTTGTGGTTTGCTTTGCCTTTGAACATGATATTGATTTGGGGATTCGATGGTTTGCGGCTTGCTAACTCCACTTCAATCGATATGGAATTCCCAGCTACGCTAAGTGCACCTGATATAATTTGAGGTGGGCAGCTTTAAGTTGTAGTTGACTTTTGGTTCGCCGTAGGGCGGGATGGGGGGGGGGTTCTGTAAATCGAACGATGAGAGGCTATTTCTTAACTTTGTCGATGCCTCTAGAAATTTACTCGTTGCATCTGTAATTTCTTTGAATTGCGGTGAATACATGAATTATAATATATAATATATTTCCAGTGGAAGGAAGTTATTTGAGGGAGACTTGAAGTTCTTAATTCTCACCGGAACTTAACTTCATCCTTTAGGATGATTGTTGACTCTGAATGGGATATTCATCAAGGCTTGTCAACTTTGGCTGAAGAAAAGCGATTGTAAACTTCCATCTTCGACGGTCTGATACAAGCTGCTTTCAGTCTTCAAGGCTAAGCTGTCTTAACAATATTCTCTAGTCACTTGGTCTCTTTCCTCCTTCTCCTTCCGGAATCTGGATATGAAGGTCCTCTCAACAGCATTACTGTCCATTTGCTTTGTGACCGAGGAGGTGTTCGGCGATCTTTGCCTTCCATATCTCGGTATAGCTGGTAGAGTGCTTGTCTGGATTTTTTTATCCCTTGTCCTCGCAGATTGAACCATACATCGGACTCATATCCTTTCCTTTGAAGGTACAAGGAATCAGATGGCAGAAGATGTATTAAAAGCCTCTTGAAGTGGACATAAAATGTGCTTACAGTGGTTACTTTTACACGTTGCAAAGGGGGAGTCATCGTTAGGTTTGATTTGTAATGAAAAATTAAGCACGAAAATTTGAAGGCGAGCTTAAAATTTGTACTATCCGCTAAAAGAAAATCTACATCTACAGCATTTACTTTTTAAAAATGATTTTATGAAAATGTTGGCTACGACTACGTCTGAGGTGATTAACCCAGAAGGTCTAATTTTTAACAACACGTTTGAGCATAACGCCTGGAACTCGCGGAAAACACGAGTAATGCTATTTTTCAGGGCCTCAATCGTAACTGGCTTATTCCTAAAGACCTAAGACTTAACACATCCCCAGAGAAAGTAGTAGTTTCCAAGCGAGCTGTCAATGAGTCTTCGCTGGCGTTGATGGCTTCTTCTTCTTCTTGTGGCGCCACAGTCCGGGGTAGACCTGGGCCCCAACCAACATGCCTCTACAGCCAGCACAATCTTTCGCCAGCTGCCGCCAGTTGCGCACTCCAAATTGGTTGGGGTCCTTCTACACTTGTGTGCGCCACCTTATCCTGGGCCTACCTCTGTTGCGTTGTCCTCAGATTCGAAGACTTTTCGGGCCGGATCAGTGATGTTCATGCGCTCTACATGGCCTAGTCATTTAAACGTTGTATCCGAAGACGCTTGACTAGGCGCATGTCGCTGTACAGCCCATAGAGTTCGTCGTTAAATCTTCTGATCCAGATGCCATCAACGCAAACAGGACCAAAAATCGCACGCAAAACCGCTTTTAGTAGCGTACATGTTTCCGCGCCATAGAGTAGAACTGGGATGATCAAGTTGTTATATAAAGCAAGCTTAGTCCTTCGAGATGGGCCTTTATTACTCAATTGCCTCTTGATCCCAAAGAAACAGCGATTGGCGAGACTGATTCTGTGTTTGATTTCCGTACTGGTGTTATTGTCCCTGTTTACCGCGGTAGACGAAGTCCTTGACTATCTCGATGTTTCTGCCACCTAGTTCGCCGCTCTGTCCTTCGTTGCGTCCTTCCTTGATGACAGCATGTACTTCGTTTTGCCCTCATTGACCATGGCTTTGGCGGGTCGCTGTGTTCGTCCAATCACGTCAATGTCGTCCGCGTAGGCTAGCAATTGAAATGACGCTGGCGTTCATGTGGAAGCGGCTAAAACGGGTCTGGTGGTTAATGAGGGCAAAACGAAGTACATGCTGTCATCTCAGAAGAAAGCACAACAAAAAAAGCAGATGTAGTCAATAATATCGTTCACCACAGCTCTAGAGTAAACACTGACAATGACATCAGTAATAGGCTAAGGCGCGAAATAACTCTTGCCAATTGCTGCTTTTTTGTGTGGCAATAAAGTAACAGAGCCATCTCTCAAAATGCCAAACTGACTTTATATCATCCCTGTCCTGTTTATGGGGCAGAAACTTGATCGGTATTAAAAGCGGAAGAAGAAGTCCTTGATCGTTTAGAAAACAAATTTCTGAGTGCGATCTTTGGAATGGCTTCTGGAGGCGAAGATTCATCCACGGTCTGTAAGGGCTATACAGCGGCATGCAGCAAGTTAAGGATTTTTGGGTCCGACGCTCAAAATAGATCATGCAGCAGATAAACACGACAGCTCTGACTCGTAAAGAACCACTGGCTAACCTAATACAGAACGTAATCGAACCAAATAGAGCACACAAGTGGAGAAAGACCTCAACCAAATGGGTGTGTGCAACTGGAAGGTTCATGATATGTGTAGAGGCTTGTTGGTTGGAACCCAGGTTCATCACGAACTGTAGAGAAAAAAATCAAAGGTGTGATGTCGGAAGATATAGGCGGCCATCTCAACAAGTCCACTGTTTCACCGACTGTATGGCCTGTAGCACCGTCTTGTTGAAGTCGAAATTCACCGAAGCAGTGTGCTTGAATTTCAAGAAGTACAAAGTCCATAGCATAGCCAAGCTGAAGAGAACCACGATGAATCGATTCGACACGGTCTTCGTGTTCACTTTCAGCTCCAGCTGCTGTTGTCTCTTCCCTGTGTTCTGGATGTGGTCAGACGGGTTGATTATCATCCCTTACGGTAAGCTAGGACTGCAATTTCTGAATGTTACTGGCAATAGTGGTTTTAATATGTCGAAAGTTCAGAGCACTGGTTTCCGACATACAGCTGAACAATTTGGCGACGTTGTTGTGGTGTGAGTCCTCCTGATGTTGACTTTAACAAAAATGACAAAGCAGTTTGATGGATGTCACTCGTGGTCTGTCAAAAACATTTAATTGCAAATCGAACCTAACGATGAATCATCCTTTAACATTCAAGATAATTGTCATCAGGAGCTGTTGAATCATGTCCCAGTGCCTATACAATTTATATGGGTGGGAGGGACGAGACTGTGCAATATTTAGTGACTCCTTGTGCATGACTTACTTCATATACGACAGTTTTGTTTGTTCACACTTGCCACTTAGATTCAAGTGAGTATCAGCAAATTATTGTCGTCTTCGGTCATTTCAGACATTGTCTGGCAAAATAGGCAAGTCTACGGGGCATAGCTTGCTTGTACGGTAATAACTTTGAATCATCTCGAAATATCCGTTTTAATACCCGTCTCCTAACTCCAGTTTGTGCCCATAAATTCGAGTTGAAATGATTGAATTCTCCAGAATTGATGATGATACAACCGCGGTTGTGTCTTGAAACTTAAAATTGGGACCGTGATAGTATGTCCGCCCCTTAATCGTCCATTTACTCGGTGAAGTGCCGCCAAATTTTCGACTTTGCACGAGAATGAAGAACATCAAAGCACGGTACGACTGACTACCCTATATCAATTTTTCGGACAGGCATTCTTTTCAAAAACTCAATCAAAGCACTACCCAAGAGAACAAAATAAAAAAAAGTCAATTACTCACAAGGAAGGAATGTTTTTACGTTTTGCTTCTAAAGCGCGCCTCGTGCTTGTACCTAATTAGACATCCCTGTCCTCCTCTCCTCCTCACCCATTCATTCCATTTCGGTAGAGACATCAGTGTGGACTGTTGCACATCCAACGCACAGAGCCCCATTAGCAAATCAACATTTCTTAGGACATTCCTCAAGTGTGTCTTTGAAAACATCTGTCCCACTGATTTATCAACATCCGTGTGTTATTTTTGTACACATAAGCCACATGCGGTCTTGTAGCAGTGAATGGAAGATGATGAACGACACATCATTGGTTTGTTAAGGCTTCTCGCTGATGTTTGATTTTCCATGTAGCTCCGACGTCGATATATTTCACTTTTGTGGGCCAAGCACACTCCGCGTCTGTCTATTGTGGCAAAGAGCTATTTATAGACTGCCTGGATGCAAGCTGTGCCGCGTATGTACCCTCCCCTGAGCCACTGATGGAGACAAGAGTACGTCATACCGCACAGAAAACTGCTGTAAAAAGTTGCAAATCATACATGGACTACAAAATGCACTCTCCTTTGTCATCATCCCGTCTCAAAGCCAGTCCTTCTGTGGGCTCCTAGAGAAATGTCAAGAGAAAAAAAAAATTCACTTTGTCTTCGATAACACTGTAAGCCGAGTAAAGTGTGTCTACGGGGCAAGGAGAGCGAAAAAAAAAGACTCTCCTTCGAGCCGGATTTGAACCAGCGACCTATGGATCTCTGCGCCGTCGAGTTTCCCCCTTTTCACTTTGCGCGTCAGCACTCATCTACAGTCTACCGCTCTACCAACTGAGCTATCGAAGGCACTTGCAGACAGCACTCTGAATGCGAGGGAATGTCCGCCAACTGTGTACGAGGGGGAATGCTGAGCTTTAAATCGACGGCCCACGGACCCTTTAAAGCCCGCCACCTGGAAACCGACTGACAAATGAACACGTCGAGGCGCTGAATAGTTTTCGGTTTGGGGGCATATTCCATTACCGATCCAATGAACTGTCAATGAGTGCGACGGAGTGGTGCTCGTAAATAAATTATCAACTCATTCGTCTTGTGCCTCTTTGCCTACGCCGTGCTGCTGCTGCTCGTTTTTTGACAAATTGAATATTTTATTCCGCTTCCTTCGTTCGAATCGATGACACTGTCGATGTCGAGGAGAATGTTTATTCTGTCGCAGGATCTGCGGAGGTGGTGCGCGCTGCAACACCTGTTGAGCGGTGGATGGCGGTGCTGATGTGGATGATAATAACGATGTACAAGTGGGAAAAATGCTCGTACTTTCGATAAACATTACTTACCTCGGTGGAGGCGGATGCATGTGTGCGTGTGTCGGGGTATGTGTGCGTTAGCAGGTTGTTTGGGAAGCACAAATAAATTTTCATCCAAACGGTTTGTAAAATGGTATCCTTTCGGGGGCGGACTGGGAAAATATGTTTGATTTGAACCTCACTCACATCACTTTGCTTCGATTGCCTTGAAATAGAAATTGCGGAGGAGGGTGGAGGAGGGGATGGATGGAGTGTGGGTGTGTGTGTGTCGATATTACTCAATGAGGGTACATGTGTTTCTGCTAAACCGCATCGTTTATGGCATCACATCACTTGCAAAGTGAATTGGTTCTGATATTACGAAAGCTTTCTGCCTCTGCAGTGTGGTGGGGGGGGGTGTACAAATTTATGTGATTACAGAATAATTCAATAGGAGTCACAAGTGACATCTTAAAGTCGTGCTTGTGAGAGTTCGATTTTGGAGATTGTGTTCACAACTTGTCGGCATTTGTTTGAAGGCCTATGATGAGGTAGTCAGTTAACAAGCAGATGACAAGCAGTTGCTCCCGTTTATCCGTTGGTCACTGGAAGCATGTATCTCATTCGTAGTCTTAAGAGGATGTTGTGGACAGTCAAAATATGTGTAAAGGAGACGCGTAGGAGTGCAAATGTGCAAAATTGTTGAACAACCCACTTGTGGGAATTTTGTATATTTTTAAGCAGACTTATCATTGTCCTGTTGTAAAAAAAGAATGTTCATGATTCTCTTTTCTGACTAATGGACCCCCACTGTCTGTAGACGATGTTCACGATTTGGTTGGTTTGTAAGCCACTTTTCATATTCAAAAAATAGTCTAACTAAAATTTTTTTGAATCGAAGTCATAGCTCAGAATGTTAAGCCTTTGAGTGCCATTGAGTGTGAAATACACTCACGCGTAGATGGTTTCGTTTTTTATTTCTTTTTACACCTAAATATTGGAAAGGAATTATCGATAGCTCAAAGAATAAAATATTAATTGTATCTCGCAATACCCGACAAGGAAACTTCTCACGCAATTAAGTCGTGTTGCACTGTCAACAGATCGTTGAGGTCATAATCTTTAATCGACGGCCAAAAATTCGGCCATTATTCGACCATATCACTCCGAATTGATTGTAGCCGTACGCCCATTGACATCTTCAAAGAAATGATACGTTTCGACCATAGCAAAAAGTCACTTTGCCGAATGCAGAATTCTGATCCCCATGTGCAGCAATTTGGTAGGTTGACCTCACACCGAGTGAGAAATGTTATTCGAAAAATCGATGTTCATTCTGTCTTCTCCAGCACCCAAGAGGCTCATCTACCGTTAGCAGGCTTCAATTGTTGCGCGAGTTGAACTTTATTAGGATAAGGATGTACATCCAAATGTCTGTTATATTGAACGTGTAGTACAAACTGCACAACTTCCTCCTGTAAAAATTCAAATCATCGGCAGCATCTACGCTCACAACAGTAATAAATTAGACTGACTTTGAATTACGACAAATTTTTCACAATTTTACCGATTGCTTGCATAGTCGGTTGTTATTGACTGATCGATTAATTGAGTGACACTACATCCCACAAGGGAGCGGGGCCCAGCTTCTTGTTGTACGTTCTATTGTTCTATCACAAGCAGAAGAGATCAACAGTTTTTTACTGACAAAAGGGCGAACATTTAGAAACGTTTCTTACAAAAGTTTGAGTGTTGTCAGCAACTCGAAAGAAGTAGTGCCGTGAAAAATTCCGTCAAGAATCGAACCTGGGAACCTCGGCGCATTTATCCACTACGCTAAATTATAGTGGTATAGTGGTAGTAAGTTATAACGATCAAAATCATCGTGTAATGCGTGAAAAGTGCCGACGTTTGGATAACTACTTTTGTGCTTTTTCCCTGCATTGTTTGATTACTAAGTGATCCACTATCGTTAACATTGTAACCCCTCCCATGTCAACAGTTTATTCTTCATTGAATGACATTACACAGTCCGAAGTGAACCCAAACGCCTACAAACATGCCTCTCCAACTAACACGGTCTCTAACCAGATGCCAACAAAATTCAACCCCAAGTTGTGTGCCATGTCTCAGATGAGGTCGTCTCTTCTCCGTTTTCCTATATCTCTTCGGACCAGAACAATCTCATTGATCTGTTCAAAATACTTAACTTATCTTAAGCGTTGTATCCGCTCTGCAGGCGTCTGCCGTTGCTCAGCCCATCGATCAAGGCATAGATCAAGATTCATAATCGCACGCAGAACTTCCCTCTCGAAAAGTCCTAGGGTTTCCTCATCCGCTTTTAATAACGTTCACGTTTCTGCACCATAAAGCAGTACAGGGAAGATCGAGGTTTTAAAGAAAACCAACTGAGTCCTTCGAGGGATGGCTTTGTTATAACATGGCCTCTCGGGCCCAATGAAACTGCGAATAGGTAAGAGTGACTTTCGACGCGATTTCGACGATTATTGTCCATAATTACAAGTTCTTGACCTTCTCAGATTCTTGTTGATCATTGTGACGCTCAGTACGACACGTCGAGATCTTGCATCCTTCTTTGATGAAAGCATACAGTTGGGTTTGCTCTCGTTTACCGCCAGATCCACTTTATTCACTTCCATTTCAAAAACAACAAGCGCCTTATTGACGGCCAGCTGTGTTTGAATGTCATCCGCGTAAGCCGGTACCTCAACATACCTTAGAAGGATCGTACCTTTGTGAGTTTCGCACGATTGGGCGTGACGTGTGACTTGTGCACTGTGTGCATGGCCTTCTCTAAATCTGCTTTTTGACATTGAAGGTCTCGGTGATATCATAATCGACTATGACAGAGCAGCGAGAGTTCTCCATCGACATCCTATAAAATTTGAAGAGTTATAGATAGGAAAGCCAAAATCAGACGTGGCACAGTATAGCTCGTCCGTACCCACACACTCATATGAGGGCTTAAAATCGAAGAACTGATGGTGGGTATCAATTTGTACTTTTTTTGGGCTGGCCGCGCTGTGAAAATCGGTCTACGGTGAACTTCCTCAAACCACACTAAGAAGGACCTGGTGGAATGGTTTCAGACATTTATACAAACTGATCTAGTATGCGATGTTAAGAGGACTGGTTCTTCGATAGTTAAAGCATTCTTGTGGACTCCGCAGACGACACTGAGACTTCCTTAATAAGACATACTTTACTCCGACTATATCTTACAATGAGCTGGTGTATGCACCCACCCAGATGCCGTTACGATTTCTGCGGTCTTCTAGTCAGTCCAATTTCAGTTTCAATATTGACTTCTTCTACATTGGGAGGACGGAATTCTTGTCCTTCGGTGTCAGATAGAGGGAAAATGTTCTGCTTGACAGTGGTACTTTGTTCGTCACTGCCATTTAACAGTCGTTAAAAGTGATTTTTTCAAATTTGTAGCTTCGAATGCGACTCCACTAGAAGTTGTTGCGTTTCATCTCAGCTACGGGCAGGCTCTTGTATCCACCGGATATCCACCTTGCCCTTTTTTGTAAAATGTTTCAAACTTTACTCCTACCATACATTTCCATCTCTTCCACCGTGTGCTTCTTTCTTCTGAGAAGCTGGTGCTCTTCGCCTTTTCTCTGTTCGTAGAGCTCACGATTAGCTCACGTTTCACGATGCAGAGTTGAGTCCAAGGGTACTAGGTATCCATCATCAAGAATGCCTCGATTTGCAGAGTCTTCGAAATCTACGAACTGCAGCAGAGGTAGGTGCATATCAAAATAGTGCACATATGTAGAGGGGGGCCTTAACCAACGACTGTCATCATCTGAGAGAGGTTTGTTGGGGTCCACCCAAGACTGTAAAAATAAACAATGCAAGAGAAGAAAACAGGAAGTGTCACGATACTTTCTTCACTAAAGACTACTTAAAGCGTCTGCAGCGCTCCTAATAAGAAGTTGAAGAAACTCGAACTCCATTCATCTCTCGAACCTTCCACTCTTTAAACATAGTTTTTAAACAAATCAAATATCACTCGCCAAGTCTTGACTAAAATTGATTTCATCCAACCCAACGAACAACGTCCTCCTGTGCATTTGCTCGCAAACTCATCTCCGTTGCCATGTCCAGTTTTCCAGCTCCACACATTGTTGCCAGGCAATTGCTTATCCATAAATCATTCACCTCACATCCTCGAGCATAGAGAAACAAACCCCATGTTACAACAGCTTACACGATTACATTCAATCTCACAAAAACAAAAACAACAAAAAATGAAAAAAAACCAAACTCATAGAAGCTCACTAAATAAGCGCTTAACCGAGGGCGAGAGAAAGAAAAACCTGCAATCCTTCCATTCATTCCTTAAATTCCATTTAACCGCGGCGAGTCCTCCTCTACACTAGCACAACGAAAATCCCTGATTACATTAACATCGGCCGCCCGCTCCCTCACCTGCACATCCTTTGGCAGGAAGTCTTCGTAATTATCTCACTCGATGGAGAAAGGACGCAAAAACACGACGGGAGGGAATGTGGAAAAAAATGTTCATTAAAAATGGAAATACTAACGTTTTTCTTTTCCCTTTGCCAGCTCATTCCCATTCACGTTTTTCAACGCTTCACTCATTTTTCGGTGCACTTTTCTTCTCTTTCTTTTCATAATTCGCAACGCTGCATCCATGGATCGGCCACCGCCCACCGGTAACGCCGACGACGATGACGTCGACTGCATGTTGCCGGACAAAACAACAGGAGTGGATACGTACAACTGCATTAAAATCGACTACTTCCCGAAGGAGGGATACCAGCCGGATCCGCACGACTCAACCCCAGCAATCCCATGTAAGTATCATCACCTGAATCTCGGAATCTCGGAATCTCTCAATCCCTGAATTTGGTAAATTGAAGCGATTCGTGTCCAGACAAAGGATTCCTGTCGAACTCAAAGGAGTCGCCCCGCAACTCAGCTCAGTTGTCACACCCCACACCTAAGCGCAAGGATATGATGTTAAAATTTCATTGAAAATCCATCGAGGTCCTCTCGCAACCGTTCTGGTGTCTTTATCTCGAGAGATGGTAGCTCTTCGGATGCAATCCATTTTGCAAATTGCAGTTCATGCGAGTCGACTAAAGATCTGACGTCCGTCACCCATGACTGACGAGTTGCTATTTTTTCTTTTTTTTGCGCAGTTTAGTCTCTGAGCTTAGGTGCGCGTCCTTGGTTCGGGGGATCCTTATGTGACAGGTTATCCGATGATAAATGGCGAACGCCCCTGTATAGAGAGCGAGATTGATTTAGTTTTCATCTGTTAAGAAAATGTGTACATTTTAAGGAGGGCACGAGGTTGGTGCATGTGCATCTACTTATGGGGATGGTGAGTGCTGTTCGAAGGCCAGGCAGAGCTGCACATCGGAATGTGATGTCAGAATTGAAACGGAACTCGAAAAGAGAGACAATCAATCAAATCGTTTATCCATTTTTGAAATGTTCACGTCAAGCTTTTGAGGATTGCATAAATATCGAGATTGTCAGTTTTCCTGCTCACTGGGAAGCATCGTAACCTAGTTAGGTTGAAGGTCGACTGAAATTCTGTTGGGATAGATGTGCTATTGAAGTCTTTAGAAGTGTCATTGGGGAGGGATTGAAGAACACCACCGGCATTACCACCAGCCTTCCAACAGACGGCTGAAACTTAAATAATTTTGAATATTTCTCGACGTCGATCGTTCTTTTCCTGGCTTGATGGAAGGATAGTGAATTTCTCTTAAGTCCAATGGACCTATAGACAGGTTAGTAGATGTTGAGGTTTCAGCAATACCAGCTCTCCATTGTCAAGAGAAGCCCTGTTATGATGCCGCGCGGATTAGAGTTGTCCTACAATCACTAAAATCAGATTAAAGAAAAATAAGTACTTGCATGGAAACTCATTAGACAGCCGAAATTTCTGTAAAGCGTAGTGAACGGAAAAAACTTTAGTTAAGTGAAAAATTTTCGATGAAATGCTGGTCAATACGTACAAGAGAACTTAAATCCGTTGTAGTCAATTATAAGACATAAAGGGCGCCACTAACCAATAAAATAATATTAACTGAATAATTTTTGTTAGTGGCGCCCCCTATATGCCACCGGACTTATTGAGTGGTCTGTTATCCAGTACTAAATTGACGTCGTCTCATAAGAATCGATTCTTGGACTCAATGTGTAATAGTTGACCATGAAAAGTTTCGCAACATTCACTATTCGGAGTAGGTATTAAACTGTAGGTCTCTTTAACTCATTAAACAATGCTAACATTTGCTAAAGAACCACGATCTTTGCCTACCTGCATCACCCATTCATTTCAGTAGCTACTACATTCAAATGAGAAACCCCAATACGACTTAAAGAAAAACTTCAAAATCTATTCTACCTGATAAGCAGGATTGGGAAAAGACGAATTTCATCAAGGGCACACTCAACCTCGTTGGCGGATTGAAAAAATTATTGAAAAAATGGCACGGAGGCGGGAATCTTCGGCGAGACACTAAGAATAAGTACTGCCTTTCGAAATACTGACTATTTCAGCGTCCAAAATCTTTGCCATCAAGGAAGACATGCGGGTTGTACAACAGTTTGACCTTCCTCACATGGGAATCACATTTTGCAGTAGCCTTAAAGGCTTGAACATTCCATCATAAACTCCAAAGGAGTCTGCGAAAATAAGCTAAGGGACTGATAATGCCACACAACTATATTCTGGGCTTTCCGACATTAACGGATGTAAAAAGGCGACCCATTCATGAGCTGAGCGAACTTTCGCAGGTCTAGATCACGGCGAAGGTCTCGATCACTGCGAAGGTCTAGATTGCGGCGAAGGTCTACATCTAAGAAATCTTTACTCAGATCGGAATGATTTTCGTAATCGTATGCTACCTCAGCACATTAAGCCTTAAGTGCACATCTTAAAGGCCTTCACAGCCACTTCTTAAAGCATAAAGTCCGTCTAACCTAACCTTACCTAGACCTTGGTGTACTGCATTTTATCGATATCTTAATGAGGGACACATGACAGAGTTAGACTCTTCCAGCGTCATCAGCTTGGTGGCATAAACCAATAACTTAACATGGCCCAACAGGAAATAGTGAAACGATATTAAATCGCACGAACGGGCAGCCAATTTACGGCATATTTTTGAGATAACACGCTCGGCATACCTCTCCTTCTTCTTGTGGCTATATAGTCCGGGGTGGACCTGGGCCTCAACCAACATGCCTCTCCAGCCAGCACGATCATTCACTAGCTGCCGCCAGTTGCGCATTCCAAGTTAGTTGAGGTCCTTCTCAACTTGTGTGCGCCACCTTAGCCTGAGCCGACTTTTCCGGCCGGAGGAGTGGTGTCCATACGCTCTACATGACCTAACTCTCTTAAGCGTTGTATACGAAGACGCTTGAATAGCCCATAGAGTTCGTCGTTAAATCTTCTTCTCCAGGTGCCATCAACGCAAACAGAACCAAAAATCGCACGCAGAACTCCTAATCCGCTTTAAGTAACGTCCAAGTTCCTGCGCCTTAATGGAGGGCTTTGATGATCAAGGTGTTGTACAAAGCCAGTTTAGTCCTTGGAGAGCTTTATTCCTCAATTGCCCCCTGAGCCTAAAGAAACAGCGATTGGCAAGAGTGATTCTGCGCTTGATTTCGGTACTGATGTTGTTGTCGCTATTCACCACGGAGCCGAGATAGGCGAAGTCCTTGACTACCTCGAAATGTCTGCTGCCCATAGTGACGCTCTGTCCAAGACGTCGATATTCTGCGTCCTTCTTCGATGACAGCATACACTTCGTTTTGCCCTCTTTTACCACCAGTCCCATTTTAGCCGCTTCCGCTTCGATGCTAGCAAACGCCTCATTGACGGCTCGCTGAGTTCGGCCGATCACGTCAATGTCATCCGCATAAGCTAGCAGTTGAACGGACTTGTGGAAGATCGTGCCTCTGGTGTTGACTTGTGAGTTACGCACGATCTTCTCAAGGATGATGTTAAAGAAGTCACATAACAGTGCGTCGCCTTGTCTAAAACCTTTTTTGACATTGAAGGAGTTGGTGAGTTCGTTTCCGATCTTGACGCGCAGCGAGAGTTCTCCATCTTCATCCTACACAATCTGACGAGTTTGATAGGAATGCCAACCTATTGAGACCACATGTCATCCAAGTCCATACCTCATATCATCCAATTTGGGAAAAAAATAATTGGTTGTCATGGCGCGAAAACGCTGACTATTCACAGTAATGTGACGATCAGTACGATCGACGATAAACCGCGCACCAAAAAGTTATTTTTTGTGAACGAAGTGGTGATACATGAGGCACCTATGGATTTTCAAGCGAACAATATTTTGTCTATTACTGAACCCATTGAGCCAAAAAATTAGCTTCGTCACAGAAGATGATCTCGCGATGAAATTCATAATCTTGACGCATCGTCTGCAGAGCCCAATCGGAAAACGTACGTAACCTCAAATTGTTCACCGGCTTGAATTCTCGAGTTGGTCATGTTTTAAACCAAGATCTTTACGCAAAATACACCATAACGTGGTCTGCGTGATGTCGATGGTCAATTGTTCAGAAAGCCGTGCAATTGACTGATTTTGATCGTTTGCTACGGACGCCTGAAGGGTTGCGACGGCAATCATCACAAATCGAATATCTTAACCCAAAGTTTTGCATTGAACTTGTTATTTCCTGGCTACTAGGGTGAGAAGTATGACCGAAATTTGAACCTTACACTCTTAAAGTTGCGGACACCGACTCCGAATTGCGGTAAATAATTTTTATAGCTTGCAAGCTGTGCTCGTTCGTGTACTTTACCAAGATGAAAATGCTGACTTTGTTGAATAAATTGACAGTGACAGCGAAAGGGTGCGTTCACAAACTAAATTCAAAGTTGTCAGGTCCCTATTGGAAAACCCTTCAAAACCCTTCATATCCAATGTTCAGGGCTAGGATTTAGGTTAAGTAGTCTACAATTTTTTCTATAAATAATATAAAAGTAGACGTTCACCATTTGCTATGATCTGCCAATGTCAAACGAAAGGTAACATGCCAGGCTACATTTTTTGTGAAGATAGCGCTTGATTTGAAAATGAGCGATTTATTTAAAGAAATGCGGTATGTGATGGTTTTATTTCTTTTTAAAAAAAGTTTACGCAGTTTACGATGAGAATGTCGAGCGTTTGGTGTCATTGGAAGGGGATCGCCCATAACGAGCTGTTAAAACTTGTCGAAACGGCCAATTCGATCCTCCATCGTGTACAACTTGATCGTTTGAATGAAGCTATCAAGAAAAAGTTAATCGAATTGGCCAACAGAAAGGGAGCCACATATTTTCGGAAGAAAATTGACTGAGCATGTTTGGGAAGTTCTGATGCATCCACCATACTCACCAGATCATGCACCCTTTTATCGCCATTAGTTTCGGTCTCGGAATAACTCTCTTCTAGGTACAAAAAAGTGGTCAAACAAAAAGCACCTAATAATCACTTGGCCCTGCTGATGAACTACAGAAGTTCTACACTGATGGAAATATGAATCTACATGAAAAATGGCGACAGGGACCCGCTTCTCCAAATCAATTTAAGGACGAGCACAACAGTGGTATTGCACAAGTGCGTCTTCGACTTTTGGCTATTACGTCTCATACGCGAGTTTCTCGAATCCCCCCCCCCCCCCCTAGCTAGGCTTAATTTTCAATTGGAAACTTCAACCTGAACCCACAATCATTCAAACAAGTGTTCGCTCCCCTCCACCGTTTGCACATAATTTTCGTCTTGTGTCACATCATCTTCAGCCGAACCATCCAGAGCTTGTGCTGATGGCCCGTAATCTAATCAGGCCCCGTACGCCATTGACTCGCCATTTCGCGAACACTCCGCGCAGTAATCAAACACCCCTCTGCTGCTCTCCATCATCTCCGATTTAATGCCACTTCATTTCCCAGTGGAATGCTGCCATCGACAGAGCACCGAACAATAATTCCGCCATGAACGCATCACCAGCGAGCCACTTCACTGCTGTGCTTTGTATTTAGACCGCGCCGCCACCGCTGCCGCTGCCGCTCACTCTGACGTCAAACTTTCGCCGACCGTCAAAATTACCCAGTGTACGCTTTATCATAATTTCCTTTGACTTGGGACCTCCGAATAAACAAGCAAACACCATTAAGCAGGACAATTTAAATTCATAAAGACCAACCGTCTTCCGACCGGCATGTCCAAAAGGGGCGAAACATTGTAATTCTTGTAGATTTGTTTGTCGCCTCCTGTCGGCCCTCCGGGGGGTTGTTGCTGCTGCTGCTGCGAAGACGACATCCGCTGAAACTTACGCCATAAAGTTTTGACTAATTAAAGTTTTTCCTCGAGTTTCACATCATTGCCCATCGCTACCGACCAGCTGTCGTCGCAAGAATCATAGTCTACCCCACCCCACGGTTCAGGCCACACCGCAACGACTGCATTGACGGCATTGCTCAAAGGAAGCGTTGTCGTCGTCGTCGTCCGCCAGTCATCTGTGCCCCGGGCGTATGGTTCATTCAGTTATCTTGTTAAACTATCGGCCATTGTGTGCGGCCATTCGACGATATGAGTGCAAACTCAATTTGTCGGTAACCTTATTTTGAACGCTTTTGTAAAAATCAAATCCAATCTCTCTCCGCTCCGTGGTTGACTCTGACTGATTCCGCCAACGAATTGAGAAGAAGAAGTCAAACGTTGATGTCTTTATCGATTGGCTTCGTTTGCGGAGGGTGGAGGAGGTGGGGGATGGATTGGCTGTGCGGTCCGTGCGAGTGTTTAATTACATTTGAAGAAAGTTTTCCGAACGGAATTGCTTCATGGCCGGGAAATAGAAAAATGTTATACGTGTCGTTTTGCTGTGTTTTTGATGCCGCATCACCCACCACCCACCTACCCACTGCCAGATAGCAGACATCGTCGTCGTCGTTGTAATTCGTTTTGGTTTCCGTTTTCCCGATGATTTCCCGCTAACAAATTGATAGAAATTAGATTGTTTAATTGAGGAATTGGCTGCGGGGAGATTCGAATTAAAGTTTTTTTTGTGCGGTACTGGCTGGGTTCCCGCTGGGGAATTGATTCGACGATTGTGGGCGGGTGCTTTGTCATCGTTAGGGTGGGGCGAAGGTACATATGTGGGAGGATGGCGTGTTGTCAAGATGATGATGATTTGACGGTCTCGTGTTACAGAACCGCCGACGAGGCAAAAACTCGCCTCGAACAAGTCATCGTCGCACTCGTATAAATGCATCGTAATTTGGTCCATTAAAAGTGCAACTCACGTCGATCTGTGGCCTCCGCCGTTTCGGATCGATAAAGTCCGACTGCCCTTTTGTGCTAAAAGAAAACTCATGTCCGCCCCCATTGAAGCTATTTCCACGTACACACATTTGTGTACAACATGTCATTTCTTGACAAAACACACATACGAGTGCACACGGACTGACACAGTGGTTTGTCAGCAATGTGTCCTTGTTAAGGAGCGAACCCACCATCACACGGCGGCAAGCACAAGTGAACGGAGAACAAATCCGCCATCAAAGGAGCCTTCGCTGCGAACGTGTCTCGATAGTTTAACTAAATTAAATGTTCATTGCCAACAGGAATGTCCTCGTCCGAGTGTATTTTTATAAACAACCAGGGCGAGCAGAACCGCCCACCTCATGCGCCAACACCGCCACCGCACAGGTAATAAGTTCATCCGACAAATTAAGGAGCTGTTCGAATGGAAAATCGGAAAATTGGTTTCCTCGTGAATTCATGTTGTTAGCTAGGTCTTTGGTTGGGAGCGCCCCCCCCCCCCCCACCATGCTGTTGTGGTCCCCTTCAGTCTTTTCTATTCAATGCGCCCACATCGAACAGGATGTATGCGGTGGTGGGCAGGCGGAAAGAAAAGGGATGAGCGCTTCACTTGAGGGCTCACTTCCGGTTGAAACACGTCCTGGTAGTCGTCTCGACTCTCGAGCTCGTTGTTTTCCCCTTTGTTGACTTTTCCTCTATTCTGTTCCTCACCCGCCGACCGACCGACTCGATGACGAAGGAAGTAATAAGGAATGTGAACGCCTTCTAGACTTGCCCGTCGAGTGTGTGTATGGAATAGTGTAGTGATCACATGGAAGAACAAGTTCCGTTTGACTTAGAAAACATAATGTGTGGTTAGGTTACGCTTTTGTCGGGTTTATCCGATGAATTAAATTAAACCATTCTCGGCAAACACACTCCCACTCCCCGTACAAACACACACACACACCCGCATGCCCGCCCCAGGGAACGCAGACACGGATTGGATCGTCTTCTCCTTGGGGCCCAATGGCGTTGGCGGCGGCGGCAGCGGCGGCTGTAGTGGCGGCAGAGCCGAGCAAGGGTTGATGATTGGTGTAATGTAGAACCGCAATTTGTACGTTCGGCTGAAGCGAAGTAGGAAGCTAATCGTAAATTAATGCCGAATTATGTATTCAAAGCGGTGTTTGGGTCTAGCCTGTTGGCGGTGGCGTTGGCTTGCGGTGGCTATGGTGGCTGCTGCGGCGGTGGGTGGCAGACTTGCGGCAGACCTCGTTCAATGTTTAATTTCTCGAAGGTGGGAGGGACGGAGACCCTCGGCATCTGAGGAATGCCTTCGCACGCAAAAGTGGTATGGACTCGAGCCGTCAATTCGTTTACGAGGTGCGAACACACATCAAGGATGTGCGGGTTATTTATTGTATTTTAATTAAGCCGAAAGGGGGCTGTCCTCTGACGAGGGTTTGGCGTGTCGAAGCTGGCTCCCTGGAATGTGATATGCAGACATGTTATGGGGCTTTGGGGGAATAAATGAACGCGCTTGATGGTGGCGGGGCTGGGAGAATGTGGATGTGCGATGCGAAATGAGTTTTCTGATGAATACCTCGATTAAGATCGTTAAGATTATGTGGCATCGGTATTGTGGGAGCACGCCATTGCGGCCATTTGATGGGCGGGAGACGTTTTATGATGTCCTCGAGAGAGTTAGCCCTCCCTTTCTGGCGATTAAGGACGGGTGCTGAAACGGGATGAAGCATGTTTTGGTTTTAAGGAGAGACAATCTTCAAATAATTTCAATATATGGAGTGATAACTTGCTTGATAACAATTTGAAGTAATTTCATTGTTGCTGGACATATATGCGATGCATGTTGGGGCCCTAGAAATCAACATGTCTTCATGTCATGGCGCGTCGCCTTGAATGAAACACAGGTCGTCTAAGTTGATGTCTTTTTTGATAAAAAGTGGGTTAACATGACTCTCTTACGCCCACCGTTGACCAAAACGTTGTTTCTAGCCCCATTTTCCAAGACAAACGGTGCAATGATGCCGCCACTCTACGATTCACATCAAGCTGCCACACTCTGTGTAACATACATAATCCTGATGTGATGAGTAGGGTGGTATTGTGCTTCATCAGAAGAGATGATTTGCATCCAAAATCATTGTCCAATGCAACCTAAGGTCCAAGCTACGAATCGAAAACGAAGCTGATGGTCATGCGCCATCAGTTGTTGAGTCACTTGATACTTGTAAATGAAAAATCCTAGACCATTGTGCAGAATTTTGATCAGACTGATGTGTGAAATGTTGCGTTGTTGATGATCAATGGCGATTTGGTTTACTGAATCGATTCTCACACTTCCGGCCAGAGCAGCCAGATTCTGAACCAAAGGCTAATTCATCGTTTGGTTTGAATTACAACGTGAAATAAAACTCATAAATTTGAAAGTGAACTTGAAATTCGTATTATCGCCTAAATTAGCAATTCATGGCATTTACATTTTAAAAAGGATAATATGTAAATATTCGTCCCGACTAGGTCTGAAGTGGTTCATTCCGAGGGTTCATTTTTGGTCAACCTGTTCGAGCATAGCAACTGGTTTCTAGTGTTTAATATAATTTATGTTGGAGTTCAAAGCATCAGTCGTATCTGGATTATTCCTGAAGACCTGAAACTTTACATGCCCACAGAGAAAGTAGTCCAAAGGTGTAATATTGCACGGCATAGGTGTCCAATTCACCGTCAGAAAAACGTAAAATTCAGTACTCACCAGCATGATTCCTAAACAAGTTCATTGTTTCACGTGCAGTATGGCTTATAGTGTAGTCATGTTTTTAAAACCAGATCTTTCTAAAAGCATTTTAGGAAGAACATAGTCTTTTAACATGGCCAAGCTGCATAGAAGGAAAATAACTCGATTCGTCGCCGTCTTGGCGTACACTCCCAGCTACACCTGCTAAAGTCTCTACACTGAGTGTTGAGTTTGGCTTAACAGGTTGAATATCATCTGAGACTTAAATTTGCGATACATAACATACCAAACGATTCTGAACAAAAAAGACAAAGCAGGGTGATAGAAGTCAGGCGTGATATGTAAAAAAATTCTTGCTGTAAATCAAACCTCACGATGTATCACTCTTTATGATCATCAGTCTCTGACTTTGAGTCTCTTTTGCACAAACTTTCGTACAGTAGTCGCAAAGGTTTTCTCATTTCAGCCAAAACTTCAAAAGCACTGCTTAATCTAAACAGCTGTCACTTTGGATATACTTTTTTTAATATTCTCGAACATTGTGCAATTGAAAAACTACTCATTTTGATACGCGGAGGTATAATACTGATTTTTTCTTAAGGTCTTAAACAGGAACCAGCTGTCGGTGTCAAAATAACGCATGACTTAAAATAAACACTTGATGGCACCCCCTATAGATGTTCGGATTTGGAACAACCCTGGATGGTTAATGCCGAATATATTTACAGTTCTTCTAGTTGAATATTATTCACTTCGGCTCATTGTAAATTCTGGTCTATTTTTCGATGCTGGGGGGGAGAGATACAAAAGTTCCGCGGTATTCTCACAATTTGCAGTACCTTCACATTTCGCGAAGCGAATAAGTTCACAAAAAAAAAGAACAAATAATTTGAAAAAAAAAAATAAAAATTGCGCTTATAAAGGGTGGTTTTTTAGCTATTATGTTTTTGTAACACTGGTTTAGCTGACGCACATTTCGTGTTTTGTTTCACTGTCAAACATCTTCAGTTTGGTCGTCTTACAAACGAACAACGTATGCAAATTATTGAATTTTATTATCAAAATGCGTGCTCTGTTAAGAAAGTTTATCGCGCGCTTCTTCCATTTATGGTCAGTTCATTTTTGGCTCAATAGGTACGTAAATAAGCAGAATTGTCGATTTTGGAGCGAATATCAGCCAGAAGCATTTCAAGAGCTACGAATTCATCCAGAAAAAGACACAGTTTGGTGCGGTTTATGGGCTGGTGGCATCATTGGACCGTATTTCTTCACAGTTGATGCGAATCGTAACGTAACTGTGAATGGTGAGCGCTACCGTGAGATGATATCCAACTTTTTTTTGACCAAAATGCAAGAGCTCGACTTGCATGACATGTGGTTTCAACAAGACAGTGCCACATGTCACACAGCACGCGCAATAATGGACTTATTTAGAGACGAGTTCGGTGAACATTTAATTTCACGCTCGGAACCTGTCATTTGGCCGCCTAGATCGTGCGATTTCACGCCTTTAGACTAATTTTTTGCTCATGTCTATGCAGACAAGCCCGTTTCAATTGACGCATTGGAAGACAACATTGAAGCATTTATTCGTGAGATACCGGCGGAAATGTTGGAAAGAGTATGCCAAAATTGGACAAAGCGGTTGGACCATTTGAGGCGCAGTCAAGGTCAACATTTGCATAAATTAGTCTTCAAACATTAAATTATATGGACCGTACTATCGATTCAAATAAAGATTTCGTGAATTTTTCTGAATTTTATTTGTTTTTCTTTTTTTTTTTGAAAAAATTTCCTATAGCTTTTAAAAAATCACCCTTTACAGTCAAGCCGTCTGACAAATTAAGTGTTGTAAACTTCGAGGAGTAGCGTGAATAGAACTTTGCGTTAAGTAAGTTCACACTATATTTGTATTGCTTGCATAAAAAAGACGAAACCATCTACGTGCGAGTGTAGCAAAAAGTTCAATTTATTACAGATTAGTAGTTAGTAGCCATAGAATTTGTGAACAAATTAGTTTGCATCAGTCTAACTTAAGCAATTTTCATGTTTCATAATAAAACCTTTCTTGTTCTTCTTCTTCTTGTGGCGCTATAGTCCGGGGTGGACCTGGGCCTCAACCAACATGCCTCTCTAGCTAGCACGATCTTTCGCCAGCTGCCGCCAGTTGCGCACTCCAAGTTGGTTGAGGTCCTTCTCCACTTGTGTGCGCCACCTTATCCTGGGCCGTCCTCTGTTGCGTTGTCCCAATGGCTCAGATTCGAAGACTTTTCGGGCCGGAGCAGTGGTGTCCATACGCTCTACATGGCCTAGCCATCTTAAGCGTTGTATCCGTAGACGCTTGACTAGGCTCATGCCGCTGTACAGCCCATACAGTTCGTGGTTGAATCTTCTCCTCCAGATGCCATCAACGCAAACAGGACCAAAAATCGCGCGCAGAACTTTTCTCTCGAAGAGACCAAGGGCATCCTCATCCGCTTTAAGTAGTGTCCAAGTTTCCGCGCCATAAAGTAGGACTGGGATGATTAAAGTGTTATATAAAGCAAGCTTAGTCTTTCGAGAGAGGGCTTTATTACTCAATTGCCTCTTGAGCCCAAAGAAACAGCGATTGGCAAGAGTGATTCTGCGTTTGATTTCGGTACTGGTGTTATTGTCCCTGTTTACTGCGGAGCCGAGGTAGACGAAGTCCTTGAGTCCATGTACTTCGTTTTGCCCTCATTTACCACCAGACCCATTTTAGCCGCTTCTACTTCAATGCCAGCAAACCTTTCTTGTTATGTTAGGTTAAAGAAGCCGGGTTTTGGAATTCACTAAGCCCATAGAAACTTGAACTCATTGACAACCATTGACAAAGTTTGTTGCTACTTAGTTCACATAGATCACTTATGCTAACGAAGAAATTTGCCTTAAGTGGGTTTTTCCCTCTCATAGAAACGGCTTCACAGTGACAGATGAAATGGGGAACACTTTTCATTTCCTTCTCGACTCTGCAGCACCGAGAGTTGTCGTTGTCGCAACGGCCTAGTCTCTACTGGCATGTTCGTCTTTTGACCGGTGATGACAGGTGATCATCTCTGTCAACTTCTATTAAAAATTAAATTAAATTGATATGCCCCACTGGTTAATCCACTGTGCGACAGCTATGTTTATGAATAGTTCAAGAGCTTCCTTATTTGTAGAGGAAACACAGCTTAAGAAATTTTCAGGAACGAACTGAAGGTGAAGAAAACAGCAACTAAAAAGTGTAAGGATGTGAATGCAAAACCAAGTGGGTCAAGATTTGGTTAAGTAGTGATAGTTGCAAAGAATTAATTGATTTTCTTTTCCATTGACGAAAGGATGTTCTTATTTTGATATGGAAACAATTCTGTAAAGGAAAGCTATCCAAAATTTCTCTGAAGGAATAGTTTCTGCATGCTAAAGGGATTGTGCAGCACTGTATTTTTTTCCTGTAATCCAAATCCAAAAATCACTAAACATCAAAATCCTGAAATCGTAAAATATGACAAAACCACGAAAAAATCACAAAGGAAGAGTTGGCAGTCTTTGGACACCTCCTTCAAATATTGCAGCAACCTCAAGCAGAATGCCTAGGGAAGCATGCAACTCTCCTCCCTCTGAAATGATATTTTAGAATTTTTGGAATTCTGTTTTTCAGGCATTGAGCCTTCCAAAACCTTCCCTGCCTACCGCTGCTATTGACGATTAACTTTTCATGTGTGTGAAGAACCGAATTTCTTCCTGCTACATTGGTTCAAGGTTTTTTTGGTCGATAGCTTCCTTTAGACATGACAGTCTACATCAGAATTGAAACCATACCCGTGAAAAAACAGTTTGTATCCGCTCTCAACCAAACCAAAAAACACACGCACGATATGGCGCTGGTAATCCCGATTTAGCCGTTTGCGTCGGTTCCACTACAGGCTTCAAAGGGAGCTCTCGTAAGTTATCCACTTTCAACACCAGTCATCATCCATTTCGGAAATGTTTGAATTCTGCTGTGAATCTGTAACGCTTTGCAGATGAAAATTTGGCAGAACAACGACACATCGGTATTCTACCAGTTCCTCTGTCGCCCTCATGGAAGGCCTCCCGGTGGTGGCAAGATGTCTGCTGCCGCGGCGCATGTGATTCATGGAAAAGGTGACAAATTTGACAGCCACATTATGTGCGCTTCAAAGTCTTCCATTGCCTCCTCCAACCCCGCCCCATTCCCAGAACCCCATTTGCTCTCATATAAAATATATTATCCTTCGCATACTTAAGCGTAGCCCATGCCGAAAGCAAACGTCCGTCAAATAGTTGCCGTAAACATTCGCATTTGCATAAATTCCGTCTAGAGGCTGGATGTATCGACTGAGCCCTCAGACACGTTCCATTCCCTTCCCCTCCCCCGCTGCACAGGCCCAGTGAATGCCTCGGATTACAGAGAATCCATCAGTCATTATGCACACGACTTTACGCCCGGCTCGAATCCCATTAACTCCGGGTGACCTTAAAGATTTACTGCCGCCGCTGGTGTTGTTGTTGGTGTTCCTGCTACTGCTGAGATTAAAGCAAAACCTGTGACACATTCAAATTCACGATTGAACACCTTTTTGCTCTTTCATCAAACAGCCACGCCCCCCCCACCCACCCCCATGATGCATTAACAAACAAAATAAGCAGAATTCCGAAAGCCATCCGGTGTTATGCCGCCGTGTCGGGGAACAACACAAATCGCACCTCTCTCTCGGCGACGGCGACCCCAAATGTTATTACTAATACATTATTGCTAACATAAAATTTATCCCGACCTTATAAGCCCTTCGGGAATCGGCGGAATTGGTGTGTCCTGGAGCGACAAAAGGGGCACATCCAAGCAGTGTAATAACTGGCGACATGGTCATAAATATGTTTGCTCTGCTCCGCCATAGTTGCAGGCATTGAGTCCGTTGGCCCAATTCCCACTGGGCCAGGATAAACACACACAACATGGTAAACGTTGGCGTATGACATAACAAAAGGGACGAGCAATAGACCTCGGTGGGTGGAGGGTGGGCGGGGTGAGATCTCACAGCAAAGCTTTGTGTTGCTGTAAAGCCAAACAGGCTTCATCGGTGATGGTGTGGTGTTTCTTTTTTCTCTCTTGTGTTTGTGTTTGTGTTTGTGTGTGTGTGCTGGATGATGCATCCCGAATGCGGGCAGTCCATTGACCGCGCGCCGCTCACAATGTGCACGAATAATCGAAACATTTTAATTATGCTCTAGTAATCAATTTCAAACCCCTTTTTTGCGTGGTAATAATCGATGAACTGATTGCCAGCCGAACCATGTGCTCTTGGCGATGCCGGGGGACGCCCTCTAATGGCTTACAGTCGGACGGTTTATTTGATTGGTGGCGGGTCCATGCTGTGTGTGCTGTGTGGTCGACTGCGCTACCCCACCCTATCGGCAGCCGGTGCTAATGACACGTGGTGGATACACAGGCGACGCGGACCATTCTGGCTCTTCCGGTGGCGCCCGAAATAGGACATGTGTGCTTATTTTTGAAAAAAGAGTGCGTTTTATATGTTTTAAGCGAAGGGTTGAAAGCACGAGGGTGGCGTACGCAGCGTAGGGTGATGTAATGTCATTAGGCAATAAGTGGCGTTAGAATAAAATGCCGGCGCGCCCAATCTGATTTTGGGTCAGATGGAGCGCGAATATGCTCGGCGAACGATCAAGTGACGGCTGTCACGGGATGCAGATGAAGATGAGCGGAAGTAATTTACATGTAGAAGTGCTGCGAGTTGGAAATGGCTCCCATCCGCTGAGGAAATGATTAGGACTAGTGTGTTCATCGGTTCAATATGTGAAATTATCCAAAGAGTGTGGGCATGGGGTTGTGAGTGAGTTTGCAGAGTGTTGAGTTCCGAATTGCGAAAGGGGCAGATTTATTGAATAATAGTCACGTCGAGCCTTTGTTCGAATAAGTTCCCAAAAATATCTCAGGCACAAAGAAGAGCGTAAAACCTTTCGCTCCTGACGCCAACAATTCTATGATAATTGGGGGATGATGTGTTGGATGACGAATTGAGTGTAACACAGCACTCAATAAGTGCCGCGATATATAGGGGGCGCCACTAACGAAATAAAAAAAAAATTAAATTAATAATTTCTGTTATTGGGGGGCGCCTACATGTCCGGGGACTTGTTGAGTGATCTGTTAAGTTTTGAAATACTCTGTTAATATATTTTTGAAAATCCTTAGGAAAGTTTGTTTTGCAAATGGAATTTTGATTTTGTCCAGTCGGGTGTAAAAAAACTGAACTATTTCATCAGAGTACACTGCGTTAGAATGTTTTACATTGCCGGTTCCATCAGTGACCTATGACTGTTGTTAAAGCATTTGGGATTATTTTTGAGCCATTTTAGAATGACTTGTGGCTATTGACGGATCGCTTGTGGCTCATATCCCGCCCAAACCGATCCAACCAAACGGTTAATTCATTGGCGGTGTTAATAATACACTACAGACACTACAGCATACAAGGGACCAGGGCCAAGCTTCTTCAGCAGCTACTCGTGTTGTGAGTGCTGTTGGCAGTGTTGGTCATTAAAAAATCACAACTAGGGAGTAATTCAGTTTGTTCTTTCAAGTTGGCAGTGATTGCTTGTGGCACCAGCCAAACCGGACTCTCGTTTGAAGTATCAAAATATTAGTTGAAAGTTTGCCATTTACGATGACATATCGCTTAACACAGGAACAGCGCGTTCAAATTGTTTAATCTTACCACAAAATGGTGATTACAATCTAGCCACTTTTCATGTATCAATCATTGATTATGACCTTAAAAATTGATCGACTTCGAAAGTATTATGTGAAAGTTTGAAGGGAGTAATGCCCCATCGTAATATACAGTACACTGCTGCTGTAAGTGAATGTGTTGCTGATGATCAAAATTTAATCGGTTTCGACTGCGTTCACAGCCATTGCACGTGTCGTGGTCCTTACTATTGCATATGTTGCCTTTGAATCCTTGTTATCACAAACATCAACGGACGTAACAATTGAGTTCTGTTGTAGATTTAAAACGCCACTTCTTGGGTGTTGTAACAACACACATTTAACACCGATTTGTCGAACAATATTTTCTTGAATACAAAATTGCCACATATGGGTTTTTGAGAGCTCAGAAAACTCACGTGATTGAGAAACTTGCGTCCTGACAAAGCGTGGTCTTTTGTCGAAAGTTGCCAGCTTATTTTGAAATGCGGTCGAAGACTTTGTTGGATCCCCCTCAGTTCAAAAATTAATGGCGCTCATGTCGTTTAGGTTAAATGTGAAGAGGAGTTTGACCAGGTGTACGTGGTCCTAAGGCAACTAGGGTCGCGTAGTCACATACCCGTCTATCGTATCAGCTATGAAGTTACATGGAGTATGAATTTCGCCTAGCACCCAGCACATAATAATAATAACAATTGTGTGGCACTATAGCCCACAAGGGACCAGGGTCTAGCTTCTACAAGAACTACTTGTGTTGTGCGTGCTTCTGTTCTCTCACGAGTAGAAGGGACCTACAGTTTTTTGCCGACTGCGAACGGCAAGGTTTGAGAAGCTTTTCATAGACAATTAGTACTCTTTGAGTGTCAGCAAGTTGAAAGTGGTGGTGCAGTGAAAAATGCGAGATGTTCCGTCCGGGAATTGAACCTAGACTTTCCGCCTCGCAGTCGATGCACTTACCACTACGCCACGGCGACCGACGGCTCCCAGCACTTGCTCTCGTCTGAGGATGCGCAACAATCAAACAATGTCTTAGAGTCTAAGGAGACTGCTTCCAAGGCAATTAACGCTGCCTGACTGACAGTACGAATGACGATTAAGGATGCACTGTTGCATTAAAGTCAGAACGGTGAAACACCACCACCACCATCGCTTTGAACACACTACAGTGAATGGGGATAGACTAAGGATAGGCTAAGAATGAGATTCTCAGATTAAATGCAACATCCTATACCTTCTTTGGCTTTGGATACATTAGTGTGGATGCACATGGAATCTGTGAAGGGATTGTGGTCTACTGAATAGAAATGAAACTCTGGAGTCATTTTGGGTTTCCTCTAGAAAGACTTTAAAACCGAGTCGCCCAGGTTTTGAGACGTGGCGTTTAACATGTGGAGGATTTAAGAATCTCCTTATGAGACCAGCCATTGTGAAGAGGAGATCCGTCTTAGAGCTGTAATAACCGCAACCTTTTGGGCCAAAAGGTCCACGGGATTGAGAATGTCATCCAGTACATCTGAGGAGGTGGTACGAAGCATACGGATGCCGGTCATAAGAACAGAATGCCAACAGTCAACTACTGTGTTCATCGCAGACCACCACACTGCCACGCCGCATAGTAAAATATGACGAATCACGGCTGTGTAGATCTGGATCCAAGAAACCATATGTGGTTGGAGTCCTCATCTTGCTCCTACTGCTGTCCTATATCTGTTCCTATATCCTATATCGTATTCCCCGATATTTTCTTTCGAGCTATGTGTCCTGTCAAGTGTAAGTCCTAGGAACCTTAGCTGCGTTGAAGAGAAGGCAGTGTCGGCCGTCAACGGTAAGACGGTTCATTTGGGGACTTTTAAACTTCCTGGTAAAGAGGATGTAGTTCAGTCTCCTTGGCAATTATACAAAGCCAATTGTTGCTGGTTCATTCGGACAGAAGCGAATGGCTATTAAGGGATGTTTAACAGAGAGTTTGATTAACATATTATAAACACATCTACCTTCTAGTAATAAAGGGTGTCCCAACAAGAACGTAAAATTTGAATTTTGAATAAAACGCAGATATTTAAAAAAAATCGTGAATTCTTTATCATATGGTAAAGTAGACAAGATAAGGTTATGTGTGGAATAACACATCCGCCAGATGGCCGCAGCGGCTTTGCTGGCACATACTCTATCTTTTAATGAAATGTTCAATGACCGTTTTGCATAAATGCTGCGGTATTTCATTAATGCAGCGACCAATTTTCTCTTTTAAGGCTTGAGTCGTCGTGACACGTTGAGGTTGCATTTGCTTCTCGTGAATCACTCGAGGATTGCGACAATTCTGCCTATTGACAAAGCTATCAAGATGGAAATGGGCCTCGTCACTAAAGATGATTTTATCGGCAAAATCAGCATTTTCATGTTGTCTCTCCAATACCCAAATAACGAACTCCCTTCGCTGTGCATCGTCAGCTGGCTTCAGTTCCTTAGTCAATTGAACTTTGGATGCATGAAGATGGAAATCTTTCGTCAAAATTCGCTGCATAGTGGATATGGAAAGACCAATTTCCTGAGCTCGGTGTCGAATTGAGGTGGATGGAGTTTGAGCGACATCATCACGTATTGCTGCGATATTTTCGGTCGATCGACCTGGTCGAAGACGCATTGTTTTCGTTCCATCAGCTATAGACCCAGTTTCAGCAAATTTTTTCATTATTCGTTTTACAGTTGACTCTTTTGGAGCATTTTTGTAACCCCGAATTGATCGCAATTTGCGAACTGTAGCCGCAAAACTTGCACCATTTTGGTAAAACAATTTCACAATGAGAATGCCATGTTCATTCATATAGCGCTCCATTTTTATTAACCTTATACCTTCTACTAACAAAAAATAATTATTGTTCAAATGTCAAACAGTGACATATCGAATGGCGCCAAATTTAAATCTTGCCTTGTTGTTGGGACTCTTTGTGCGGATTTCAGGATTTCAAATTAACATACTGTGCATGGCGATGGAAGCACTCCAATTATTTAAGTACTCAAAAATAAAAACCATAACAATATGCAACCGCACATACCGATCATACGAGCAATTAAGTGGATTGTGGCTGAAATTTGGGGAAAAAAATGGAAACATTTCATCGGCCACTTAACGTGATAGCTCATCGCTTAGCAACCGCAATCAACTGGATTAATTCGAATTCAATAATTTGAAACACACTCTGGACCCTCCATCAAATCGCTAGCACTTAACAGTCTCGCCGCTATTTACGAAAGCCTCAGAAACGCTTGTGATTCATAATGAGCACTTCTCTTTTTTTTCGCTCAAGGATAATCAATACGGATTATTATTAAACGTCTTCAATCCAACAAAGTGCTCGATTACCGCATTAAATCAATCGCAAATCCCCAGTGGGACGAAATTATCCACAGCCGGTGGCCCCATTAACCTTTTGAAAGGCGGGAATTTCCCGGCAAAGCGAAAGAACCAGTTTTTCTTCTCATAAGTTGAATTCCCACCAAAGACCGAAGACCGTCGACGTCGTGCGCGCAAACATCACTACTCCGCACCCAGGGGAAATTTAATGGATTGCGCTGGGGAAACTAAAAGATTTCAGCCTTTCACTATGGAATTTAATTAAATCCTCACCTCAGAGCATTGTTTACTCTTCGCTTCAGGAACCACCACACAGACTGAGTCGTCGTCGTATTAAATTCATCCGCATCGCTAATTTGTGTGCAAGGATAATGAGTATATCTCACGCGGCCTATCACATGGCGCCGGCATCGGTGCCTTGTAAGTGTTTGTGTGTGCGTGCCAATGATAGGGGCTGTGTGATGTGATTTATTACCTGCAGGTGTTTTTAAGGCAAATTAAATCCTTTTTCGCTTTTTTGTTCCTTATCCCCAATTTCATCGCCAAATGGGGGTTTAAGATGTGACGGAGGGAAGGCAAAAGAGGTGAGGAAGAAAATTGCGTTCAAAGGACAGACAGGGATTTTTCGCCACCTCCTTCCCCGGGGGCCAAGTGTGGAAGACACCATAAAAACTCACTCAAAAGTCCACTCTAATCCAATAAAAAGATTTTGCCTCCATTGTCACATATCACATCACAATAGCACACCCCACCATCCCCTGCCAAGCATCTCCACCACCGGTGTCACCTTAACCTGATAAAGAGAAAGAAAAAATGTGGGGTGCGAGCACAACGAATGCGCTTCACAAAGCTCCACTTAACCATGTCCCGGTATTGCTTAAGGCGAATCTCCCCCACCGCTCCCACTCACACTTCGCACCACAACACGCCAATAGCATTAATGTGGATGTGGGAGCCAAGAAACACACAAAACGCACCACCGACGACGTCACTCCCAACCTGCCCAACCACAGCAGCGGCAACGTCAGAGCGTGTGTGCTTAAAGCCCTAGGCTTACGTTTGACGTCTTCCACATTCATGCAGTTAAATTTATCCTCTTTACGGGTTAAGGACTCGTTAAATGTGCGCGCTCCACCTCCGGTGTTTGTTATGTGCGAACGGCCTCGTAAAGCGCCGGCGACGACGTCGCATTATCTGCGCCACTCCACCTCCGGTCGTACAGTCAAAAGTGACTAAATTTCACCGCCACCGCAGCTGTCGTTTTAATCGCCGCCGACTAAGATGCGCCTTGAAGTAGCTAACTCAACTCCAGCTGCAACCGTGCACTAAAGCTAATTTCTTCCTCTCTCTCTCCCCGAGGCGCTCCTGTCGACTGCACACACATTCGCACCCACTGAGCGCAACGCAATAAATTAAGGGTCACAGCACAAAGGCGATACAAGACTCCCGGTGCTCTCAGTGCCCACATAAATCAGTAGCCACTTGAAAAACTTAAGCTCAGCATATATGACAAGTCTTAAAGTGTTTACCTCCTCGTCTACCCTCCACCCTCCAACCCCATCAGAAGTGCGCCAACTGGCTGGATATGATGAATGGGTTACTGTTGCTGGTGGGAAAATTTCGGAAGAATTACCATAAATCCTGCCGGAATCACTCCGTCGTGCCACTCGGTGCTCTTTATCACTCCTCGATGGCAGCAAACATATCATAAATATGGAAAGAACAAAGTGTCCCACTCCACTAGTGCCTAGTAAATCCTTTCTCTCTGTCTCATGTTCGCTTTCGTTCTCTTCCCTTTCAGACACCATCACGAAGTCGTGTCCATTTTTTCTGGCATCTGGCGTCTTTCTATTGATTAGTTTTATTGTGTTCCTGGTGCCGACGTGCTCGCATCAAAACAATCTGTACTACTTCAGTTCGGGGATTATGTTCATAGTGTCAGGTGAGTGGGGTGTCCTAACAGACTGAGTGAAGGTAACGATTTGTTTTTTCCGTTGCAGGACTCTTCATGCTGATTGGACTGATTGCATACATTTCGATTTTGAAAGCGGAAATTGGCTCGAAGCTGCGACCAAGGTCAACCCTGCAGCCTGCGCTGTTTAAAGTCACCTACGGGCAGAGTTTCTTTCTGTACGTTTTCGGATTTATCTCGACCGAGTTCGTGGGGGTGTTGAACGTGTTCCTGTACATCAGTCTTCAGGAAGTTGGATACTATAGTGTAAGTTTGATTTTTTTTTTGGGAAAGGCTTGGTTTACAAGAGATGGACTTTGTCTTCTCTGTAGACTTGTTCGGGGTAGTCCTAGACGGCACGACCTCTTGCCAGTTACCTGAAATGTCGCATACAAGGCTGATTAAGGTCGCATTCCACTTTTGGGCGCCATTTTTTGAGAAGGGCAGCCTCAGTTGAGTTGTCCTGAAGGAATCGGATTCCAAAAAGAAGTACAATCAGGTGATGTAACCCAAAGAACGGCGGACGGGGGGTCGCTCCGAACCAATGTGAAGTAATTGTCCCTCAAACATGACCTCATTTGGAACTAAGTCGTCTAGTCTTGTGGTACTTATGACTCTCGGGAAAATGGCCTCACGCCATGGGGAACAACGGGCTGAGACACTGCTAGGCTGGGTATATTCTTGCCTTACAAAATCGTTTTCATATTTCACATCTGGAACCGTTGACAACGCTAAGAGGGTGTACTCAGATACAAACACTCCGTCTGTTCATTTATGAAAACCATCACTTATGGAAGAACAATGGCAGGCACAGTTCAAGTGGCAGAAGGAAAGTATCATTCCTTTCCTGACTCCTTCGTAACTCATATCTTATGAGAGGCACGACCTTCCAATCAAGACATCAACGATGTTATGAGCACTTCTGAGACATTTTGAAGTTGTCTCTCAGCGCTCATTTCACCATCTGCGTACAGAACTCACGTTACGAAAACCATATACTTGTACAGTGAAAGTAGCACACTTACAAAGGATTATTGAAATTCCCAAAATCGTCTCATCGCCAATGAACTCCACAAATCCCCCATTTGTCAACAGTCTTCACAGCCACACGAGTTCTCTGTCTGCGGGATTTCATTTCGAAAATGATAAATCTCCCCAAAAACCGCAAAAGCACTCGCGACTCTCACGCTGTGCGGACTGGAGCTTTGTGGGGAACACAATGCACCTCTCTCCCCTGTCAACGTTTTAATAAATTACAAGAACTAGACAAGCGGAAGTTAAGCAGCGATTATATGCGTTGAGTCGCGCCGCAGCCGGGGTAAGGATGAGCGTAGATCCTCATCAGCGGCTTTACACACACATTTATCTCACGGGGGGCATAACGAGCATTTTTCGCACAACTTTTGAGGGAAAACTAAATTTCCTACCGGAAATGTGATTTTCTGCCGCTCTGACGGCGAGACGGGACAAATCTGAGGGGAGTGAGAGAGAGAGAGGGAAAAAATCGCTCCAAAGCCGTCCGCATAAAACTTTCCTCGATGTGCCCTAATTGGCTAAAGGACTCAGCTCAGACGTTGTCTGTGCATCGTGCCCCCTCGGGCCACCGCTGCTCATTGCGAACTTTATTTGTTGCACTTTCAAAACAATGGAAAAGTTCTGCACCGCACCCCGAGGAAGATTAAAAACTTTTGCGCCAAATGAGATTATCGTGCATATTTTCGTGGATATCTTCAAATTGGATTGCGGCTCCGAAGAAAGTTTCGGTATGCGTTTGCCTGCCGCACACTGATCGAGTGCGTTACGGTGGGAGACATATTGGGATGGGCTTGTTTTACAAGCTACAAACACCGACGTGTATGCACTCTGTACTCGTTTACAAATGTGACTTGCTACGATGCAACATGCAGTGCACAAGCATCCAAGATACTTCATCTCCTGCCGCTGTCGGATGTCATGTTCCCTGCCCCCTGTGAATGGTGCAAATACAAATTGATTTGTGCTCTTGTGCAACCGATGGTGTCGGCTGTATGCTGTTGCGCCCCCTCCCGCTCTCACCTTGGGTGCGGGACACGTTTACAACGTTAGCTTTGAAACAAATGGCAACGGACTACAGGGCCCTGAGGGGGAAAGTGCGTCAGTCGATGAAAAGTTGTCGTTTGTCAATCCCCGATGATGTGTTGGTGTGTGGATGCAACCAGTCCACGGGGAGAGGTGGTGTTTTTTTTTTGCCAATCCCAAGTCATAATGGATTCACCTTTCTCGAATTTCCAAACGACACCCTTTCAAACATGATCCGAGGCGTCTTGTGACTGTGTTGGAATTTACGTGAATTTGAATTCCAATCTGGAGAAAGGTGGAGCTGGCAGGATTGAGTCAAATGGAGCGGTGGCAGGTTTCGAAATTTGATTGTGGGCATTAAGGGAAGAGGAGTGAAGGAGGAGTCGAAGTGGAAAGAGTGCTTGGACTTGACTGCAATTCAGTCTTCAACTGAATGAATTCTCAAAACTAATGATTGCTGCCAGGATTCGATATTGTCTCAGGAATTGGCACAATTTTCAAGACTCTGAATATAGTTGTAAATGATTTCGACAACGGGCCGTTGTGGATTGCGTTCACTTCATTGGAATCCATGACGGAATGTTACTGACTTCCACTGAATTCCTGTCTGAGAAACGTCATTCAATGCAAACGTTTCTCAGATGGCGGTTTTTGGGGAGGTTGACAGGGAATGTCTTTACTCACCTTCGTAGGTTCAGTTACTCCGAGTTGTCTATTATTCTGAGCCTGACCAAAATTTATGAACTACATTCACAATTGACCATAGGGAACTTTTCACAGGATTCTGGTGAGTCTGGTGGTCTCCTACCACAATTTTTCAGAATGTCCGTCAAACTGTCAATCAATGACAGCCATGGTTTAGCCCTGCAAACAACAATTTCACTTAGACCACTCACGGGTCCTTGTAGAAATTAATCTTCAGTACCTATTATAAATTGGGTGCAGCTTCATTTCGCAAGGAATGTGGGGCCAAGCTTCTCCGACAACCACTCGCAACTGTTGTCCCAAAAGTGAAGAGGCGCTATTGCTTAATGCCGATTCCACATAGTATACTTTGAGGAGAAGAAAAAAGACATCTACTCCTGCTAAAAACCAAAACTCACAACCAAGCACCGATAGCACTTAAAGAACGAAATAAATTTCACCCAAAGCCAAAACAATTCAAACTTCCGTTCCTCATGCATTCATCTAAAAGCACTTAGCCGTTGACGTCCTGCGATGACTGGACACCCTGTGCGGTAGTTACAAGCCATTGTTTCTCATTCATATTCAAAAATTAATTACCAAGTCCACTGCAATGATATAAACATAACTGCAGGCAACTCTTGCAACAAAACTTTCCTCCACCAACGTGCTTAGTCGGCGCCATTGTTTAGGGTCCGTTGACTGACGAGGGGCTGAGTAAAATTTCTTTTGATGCCAATGCATGCATGCATGGGAGGGGGGGGGGGGGGGGGGGAAGGTTTGTAGGAATCGATAACTTATGGATAACAGATGACGTGGAAAACTCAAAAATTTTGTATGCAATGAGTTCGCAGAGTAACTATGCAGATTGCTGTGCGGGGCATTCGGTGAAGCGTGCTTTAAAAGAAAGCTTTGTTCGACTTCTTTGTACTTGCTTGGTTTTTTCTACATACATAATTGCTCCGTTTGATGTTTGAGGATGCTTTGCTCAGATGTACCTTCAGACGGTTGACTGACATTGACACAGAAATGTGTAACAATTTGGGAGATCTGACGTTCTTTAAAGACAATAAACCCGTCTCTTGAAAAAGTTTTGCAAATGATTGGGTAAGACGGGCATGGAAGCTGTCAGCAGATAGTGGAGGCACTAAACATCAACGGGGGTTGTTTGGGCACCACATGAATTAGCGCGGTAAAATTGAATTGATCACCAACGACTGCTGACTTGGTTACGAAATCGAACCCTTTTTGAAGCGATGAAAAATTGAGGGCTCTTAAGTGACGCACCACTTCAAAGCCTGGATTGGCAGCAAGTAAGAATACATGCAGAGTTTGCTGAGATAGAGAAGGAAATCATCGACGAGCTGCAAAATCGTGGCGATATGTTCACTTCACTCCTCTACTGAACACAACTTAACTGTTTGAATGAAGCAATCAAGAATGGGCGACCAGAATGGGCCAAAAGAAAGAGATTTCTTTTCCATCATGACAATGCTCGATCACGCACAGATTTGATGACCCGGAACTAAATGGTGGAGGTGGGCTTTAAAGTTTTGATCTCTGTTTTCTTTCTGTCTCAGGAAAACTTTCTTAAAATCACTTGGTGACGTTCTTCGTTGTATAATGGTCCATTATACAACCAGGCAGTAACCAGCAGGCGCTTCTGTGAAAAAGAGCCTAAGTTTCCAGTTCCCACCACGCACCAAACAGCCGCCACCTGTTATGAGCAAAGGCTGGACACTTACAGAGAAAGTGCTCTGCAGCGTCTTTATCTTCTTCACAGGCGTCGCAAACGATGCCATCACTAAGCCCAAGCAGACTTGGAGCGAATATGAAGTGTCCCGTTTATACGTCGACAAGCCTTCACTGCACTCTTTTTTGTCTAGATATAACAAAAAAAGGCCGCGAATTCCTTTCTGACGTTCAGGAGCATACATTTGGTCAGCCAAGAGTTTTGGCACCTCTGCTTGTGCTGATCCAACCGTCGACGGACGTCCTAACCAAGGAAACGGATAGTCCCAAGGTGGGTTCGGGCCGAACGAATGCCACTTTAGAACCTTGCCTAGCTAGTTCATCGGCAATCTTGTTGATTATCCCTTTGTTGACAAACCACACAAGTTCTCACAAGTTCTACACCGTTAGAGTCATGAAGCTAGCCGTGAAATCGCCAATGATCATTTGCTTTTGTTTAAATGATTGATACCACCAGGACCAGAAAATCCTTTTGTTACTTAAAGCTATTTTTAAAGCTAATTGTCTCAGGCTCTATATGAAGAATTCAAACGGTAGGAATCATGTTTTTAAACAAAATTACTTATGATTCTATATTTAGCACTATGTTTCGGATTTTAGGTCGTCAGTTATCTACAACTTCTTGACGCTTGTATTGATCCAGCATCGAATTTATATAAATTCCGATGTTTCCATGCCTCGAACAGCTTTACCAAACGGGGGGTTCATGGGTGTAGCATGACCCCGCTCTATACAAACTCATCTACTATGTTTACTTGAAACGTTTTACGGCTTTGGCTTTTTCGGAATTTTAGCCCTGTACCAGTGTTTGCCCTTCTTCCTTCTTTTTCTGATTATTCGGATTATAAGTAAACGCCGCAGTAGCACAGGAACTTAATGCGACAACTCAAGCGACGGGGGTTATGTGGCCGACTGAATGGTGTTCTTACATATGCTTACGGCACAATCTGCTTCAAATGGCTTGCAACACTGAAAGAGTACAAATTACCTTTGAGAAGCTTCTCAAATTTTATCAGCAACGTCTGCCATGAATTGAAGGATCAGGACCTATAGAAGGAGTTACACCAAATCGATAACATTGACGTTTGGAATCATTAAATTCGAGTCCGTTGCCTTAACCCCACTTAGTTATGCTGTCAAGGTGGGAATCCAATGTGCTTAACTTATGTACCCGTATCGAGTATACGGCCCAAGTAGACAGGCGAAAGCCAAAACTACATCGAATGAAGGCAACACGTGCATTGTTACCAATTTAGAAAATGTTTCCATTGCGGTTAGTCCCAAACTGTGTCTGATTTAATATTCTCGAATCATTCACATCTCGTCATGTTGGGTAGGATAACGATGGACAATTTGAGGACAATTGAGGTTGGTACCAAACTTACCGAGACCTTCAATCTCAGAAATGTCCAGAAGAGTTGTAGATAAGACGATGCTCTATCGTGTGGTTTGTTCAACATCGCTCTTGAGAAAGTTATTCAGACTCAGTTGACAACACAAGAAGGCCGATCTCCCAAAACTCAGTCCAAGTTTAAGCATACGGCAGCACATTGACGTGTTGGTTGTATACAGCGAGTCGTTAAATAAGCGTTTGCTGGTATTGATCCCCGGACGGGACACCTAGCATTTTTTCACGGCACCACCTCTTTCGAGTTGCTGACAACACCCAAAGAGTATTAATTGTCTATGGAAAGCTTCTCAAATCTTGCCGTTCGGAATCGGCAAAAAACTGTAGGTCCCTTCTACTCGTGAAGAACAATAACATGCACAACACGAGTAGTTGTTGTAGAAGCTAGGCCCTGGTCCGTTATGTGCCACTCGATTATTATTATTATGGTATTGAAGCAGAGGCGGACAAAATGGCCAAACCGAAGTTATATGCTGTCGTCGACAAAACACGCAACATCGACAACTCGGCCAGAATGTCACCAAAGGCAACTCTTACTTCGAGGTAATGAAGAACTTTGTCTACCTCTGCATCCAAGTAAACAGTACGAATGACGTCAGTATCGACAATAACCCTACGCAGAATAACTGTTTCTTTGGGCTCTAGAGTCAATTGAGATGAAGGGCCCTATGAAACCTCTCGATCATCCCTGTCTTGCTCTGTGGCTCAGAAGCCTGGACAATTTCAAGAGCAGATGAGATTGGTCTTCCGAGAGAACAATTCTGCGTTTGATCTTTGACCCTGTTCGCGCTGATGGTTTTTGGGGAAGTAGGTTCAACCACGAAGTGTGTGGACTGGTCAGCGAAATGAGCCTAGAAAGGCACTACGGACTCAATGCCTCAGTCGCTTAACCCACTGGTAGCACTGCTTCAGCCGGTAGAGTCTTCACCTCCGTACAAGTAGGAAAATGTAATAGATGATGCCACGTACTCGATTTGAGCACACAAGTGGAGAAGGACCTCAACCAACTTGGAGTGCGCAACTGGAGGCAGCTGGCAAGAGATCGTGCAAGCTGGAGAGGCATGTTGGTTGAGGACCAGGTCCACCCCGGACTGTAGCGCCATCCGAAGAAGAAGAAGAAGTTAAAGATGGTGCTAGCTAGACTTTAGACGGCTTTATCAAAGGAAGGATTCAAACTACGGCAAACCTCATCCTTGCTATGTCTGACGCGCGAACATACATTTCGTATAAAAAGTCCTTATTGGAATATAATCCAACTGTTGAAAAAATAGCAGCTCTCATTTTGCTCCACCTGATGTATGCATTTACAAAAGTCCTGCATCTGCATCCATAACTACAAAAACAAAAAGAATCACAGTGCACAGGCTGGACAAACAAAATAAATTTAATTGTTATTCGACCATTTCAGGCAGGTGTACATTCTCAACCTTAATCAAATAAAATCCCTGCATTCGCGCATTAATCCATCGCCATGCAGGCCATCGCTATGCAGACTCCAGTTTTGCAATCTGTTCTGTTAGCCGCAGGTTTTCGGCTAAATACGACCGCAATTAGTATAACTCCAATTGAATCAAGCGAACTGCACACACGCTAATCAGGATAACGACTGCTGCGCCCTGCCGTGCGGAAGGTCACGAGCTGCGAAAATTAAACCGAAATCAATATCATTACGCTCACACCCGGAGCTCACACACCGGACAAAAAAAAAAAGTTGAATGACGAGAGAAACAAAAATAACACAATTCGTTTGTGCTGGCTGATTACTTCTGGTGTGGGCTCACACAGCTCGCGCTCGCGTCGCCGTTCGGATGTGTTGCACAGGTCCAGGAGAAAATTGAAAATTAATTGCTTTTTCAAATTGATCACAAAGGACACGGAGAAGGGCTAAAATACTCATTAAAATCGGTTCGGTGCTTGTTCGGGGTTTGCTTTGGCTCTCCGCCGGATTTCATTGGCTTCTGCTTTTATTTCGTCCTGTTTGTTTAGCTGAATTAGAGTCGCGGCTTTAGTGGTGTGGGGGGTGAATAGTCAAGAGTCGGTCGCACATAAAGCGTGTGGTGGGAATCGTTTTCATGAAGCGTGGCAGATTTCGTTGGGAGCGGGCGGGGTGAATTTTTTTGCTTGTTGTCTGGGCGGAGATTAATTTAATTTTCTCTTTCAGAAACTGCCCTGTCTCTCGTTCACCAACATTCAGGAAAAAATCAGGGAGGGCGAGAACCGCAGTTCCAAAACCCACCCGAATCGGCGCAAGGAGAAGCTCGAGGTGGCCGGCTACAACTGCAAGAAGCACCCAGCAAACGTGTACAATGACCTGGAAAAGCGGTGAGTAAGTCACAACCATCACGCACCCATTCCACTTGATGCATTCGTTGCAATTCGTTCATTCACAACCAGCTTCTCCTCCCACCGCAGATACTATTTCGAAAAGCCACAGAAATGCGACCTACATTCGAAAAACATCGCCAAGAGCTTAAACGAGCTGTACACGGAGCCGGCACCGGGGCACTTTCATCTGCCCCCGCTGGATGTGCACTATCAGCAGCAGGAGCAGCAGACAGACTTCACCCCCCTGACCCGGAGCGTATCGACGGCAACAGAGATTTTCTCAAACAGCGCCAATGGAAATCCTGGACAGCATGCAAACGGAATCCACTATCAGAATAACAACGGGACCGAGAAAAGGCTCACCACTTTGACCGGCGGCACCGCAAAAAAGCACCAAGGAACCACAACTGCAAAGCCCGCCAGGGATAACAGGCGCGACGAAGACAATGACTCTGCCGTCAGCGACGACGTCCATGGAAACGGGGGATCACGGATGAGGAGCAGCAACTCCACCACAGGTATTCATGACATTTGCGGCTTATCGCGCGGCATTCGCAAGACAAAGGACGAGTTTTTCAATGACTTCTGTAAGCGGGCCGGGGTGCGGCCAAAGCCAAAGGATATCTACTTTATAGATAACGGCGGGGATGAGCCTGACGACGGCAACATCTACATCGTTGATAGCAGCAAGCCGCAGAACGCCCGTCAAACAACGCCCTTGCAACAGCACCATCACCAGCAACAGGCCGTCTACTACCCCAACCTGCGGCGTAACTCGATGTTCGTCGAGCCCCCGCCCAGCGGTTCCCTGCGGAAGCAGAACTCGAATTTATCCCTGCACGCTGACGGCAAGCTCTATCAGAAGAGCCTCTTCGACCTGGACCGCTGCGAGTCGGAGATTTGGAACACGTACCCGGATCACTTCTACGCGAAGGGCAGCGGGAAGCTGCTGCAGGACTGCAACGTCTATCAAAGTCGCACGTTGCCAAGGTCGTTTATGAAGCGCAATTTCGACTCGCAGGAGAGCTTGCTAATGTCGGCAACTGCTGCAGGCGGCGGCAGCCAGAGCCGCTTATCTATTGCGGGCCCCAATAATTACCCGGCAGGGCAGCCGACTATGCTATCGCAGGGTTCACGGCAGGCGAACATTTATCACTCGGGACTAGCGCTGCATAAATCCTGTGAGGACATGAGAAATTTCAATGGAGCCGCCGCAGCGACTGCACGTAACCCCGCCGCGACCTTGAAGCCAGCGGCGGTGCAATGGCCAGCAGCAATACCCACGTCACCCTCGAATTTTACCAGCAATTCCTATTTGTACGCCAACCAGCATCCACGGCATCCGGCGATGGCAACTCGACCTGCGAACACCACCGGCACCAACAGCGCCCTAGGGGGTGGCGGTGCACATCATAAATTCACGCGAGCGTATGCATTCGATGATCGACGTGCCGATGTGAATGCTGGTGGAGGAGGTGGTGGCGGCGGCGGAGGAGCGACGTACGACGCATTCGATTTGGATGAAATTGAAAGGGAACGTCGAAGGTCGCATGCCAGTCTGTTTGAGGGACGCTATGACATGATAAATGGCACAGCCGTCTAAGCATCCAATAAAGTGTCACACGCTGACAGCAATTCCTACTGCCAATAGCCGTACTAGCATAAGTGTATCCTTATATAGACTTAGACCGTAGGGTAGACCACGTAGCGGTGAAGGGAGCTCATCCCTGTCCCTAGATAGCAAATAGCAATGTGATTCGTGTATAGGATGTACTTGTAGTGTGTACTGTTGCATGTGTATCGGGCATCTTGTGTAGTTTGTAAGATTTGCACCAACAATCGTCGTACGATTAGTTTCTTAATTTTTATGATTACTTTAAGGATCAAATGTCCACCGTTAGCGTTATGTATTCGTAATGAAATAAGATGAATAAAACTATGTATGTGAAAATATGGGAAAGTTTACTTCTTTTCTTTGTGGTTTTTTTTTGAGTCATTTTGATGAGGTTTTGCTTATAGACTGCGAAGAGTTGAGTTCTTGCCTTCAATGTACAAATACCTATCAAATACAAGACCAACATTTTATTGATTGAAGCAGTATTTCGGACTAGACTTGCTGGTTTCAGAATCCAATCGAAGAGGGATTCAAGCAAAATTGCATGATTGTGTCCATAAAAGGTTTTGATCTGTGATATGAGGAATTTCCCTCGGTGGGATCATTCAAGCTGACATGACACAAGAGTTAGCCGAGCGACGAATGATGGTAAGGTAGCATTGATCAACGATGGGTAGGTAAGGCAAATTCTAATTTAACAATTTTTTTATTCTTTCTTGTGAAATTGTATAGAGCATTTTTTAACTGTTTGATTTTAGAATACTACTATTTGAATATTTATAAAATCACGCATTTCAATAATGTGACAATATTACTTTGTAATATGGTCTAATTCGCTAAATTAAACCAAACCAAACCAAACTAAAGGATGGCTAAATCTATCACAAGTGTTCTTCATCCTTAATTGAATTGAGATGTGTCTTGTGTATACAACTGTTCGAAGATTTAAAGTATTGAGAAGAAATTTCTCCATCAAAATATCTGGTGATTGATCTTTAATGTGTGTCTTACCACACTTTGTATGCATTTTTATGCGAAACGCATTTATTACCAAATGCAAATACGTTGATATTAATTTGAGAGATATGGATCGTGTGACAGACAGATTCACTCACTGCTATTATACAATTTGAATTACCTACTCGCCGTGCCGTACTGATTAACAGTCCCAGATTCGATTTCCGGATCGACACATCGCATTTTTCACTGCACCACTACTTTCGACTTGCTGACAACACTTCATTAATTGTCTATGAAAAAGCTTCTCAAATCTCGCCGTTTGGAGTCAGCAACACGGGTAGTTGTTCTAAAAGCTAGGCCCTGGTCCTTGTTATTGTTTGAATGAAAGTTAACGACCGTGAAAATTGGTCCAATGGTGCTGCTTCACCAGAGGCCAAAAATTGGGAAAGGTCCGCAAGCAGATCGAAAATGGTTTCTAAAGTTAAATGCTCATTTGAAGAATCCAACACTGGGATATCTGCGGTTTTATTTTATGTAGTGAAGTCATACGAGTATTGTGTTTCAAGATGAAACCCACGAGCCCATTGAGATGGGTGCTAGAAAACATCTTACGAAGGGTATTAAGGGCGCTGGAAATCATATAGTCCGGCAAGCCTTAATTATCGTCCCACCTAACAGTCGACTGCCAAGCTTGCTTTGATCTCTGGACACAGGGAGATTGCAGGCCACGAATGTTAGGATGGACTTGCTAAAACTGATTACTTTAAAAGTCCGTAACAGTGCTGTAGTGCTAATTTGACAACAGCTGCCAAGCAAACTTCACCTGTACCAAAAAATCCCCGGGTCAGGCAGTATAAATCATTCATCACGACTTATTCCAAAGAGGGTGTACAAAAATAAATCTCTGGCTGGATAAGAAATGTCAACTATGCCAAAACTTCGAAATATGTGTGAATTTTCAGTTGTGCCCTGTTTTCACCACCGTGGTGCAGTACACAAGGTACAGGAAATGCACCAGCATCTCGGGTTGCGTCGTTTCAAAACTGCATCCTATGAAAATAATCGTGGTTACGAAGCTATGTACTTCGTTTTAATTTCAGTTCACGTCAACACTTTGCAGTTTCCAAGTTGCGTTGATTATCCTTTCATGGCTTTCCATAAATTTAAGATTTATGTGTGTTTCAGTATACGAAACAAAGCAAATGAGTGAAATTCTGTTCCCGTATGCCAAAATAAAGGAGGATGACATTTCAGATTTGAATTGAGATTTCTTAAATGACATAATTTGCACAAATGGTTTAGCTGCGTTACTGTCCATTTTTGAGACTATGCATCTCTCTCTCTCTCTCTCTCTCACGTCTCTCAAGTGACAGACTTCCTAATTTGGTGCAGAAAGTACTGTCACCTAATATGTCAGTCAGTTTGAAGCAGCACAGCCGTGAAGTTTTTTTTTGCAATCGACGTGGATATGGGCCAAAATCGAAAACAATTTAATTGATTTGTGGGTCCGGATTTACAAAACAAACCGAGACTTTTGTGTATATCTCCAACCGGCATTTCAAAATTGAAATATAAGAATTTTTTGTAAAGTCTTCATTTTTGTAATCTTTCCAAATGTGACATTTCCCTTACTCATGCTTACAGAACCACACATCTGCACAATCATGCGGCCCCACGAATAATCATCAGCTGACCCAAAAAAAAAAACAATCAAGCTATAAACAGCGGCGACGTGATCTCTGGTCCAAGCGAATTGACGTTTGAATTTTCGAATAAAAACGCTTTTAAACACGACGCTAATGAATTGGTGCGTAAATAAGCAAATTGCAAACATTTATGGTCGTGAAATTTTATGAGCCATAGGCGGGCAATGCATGCATCCATAACGAGCCGCGGTTTTGTTGGCAATTTTGAGGCTGATTGCGGCGTAGGGCCGTACGTGGTTTTCAAAACGCTTGAGGTGCTGCTTGCTGCAAATGATGACAAATCATTCTTGCCGTCGATTGATGGGCATTTTTGTGGATGGTTTTTGGTTTAAAAGCAAATGAAGCAGTTTTATGACAGAAAAAGCTTATTGTGTGGCTTAAATTAGTTGCTTTTTGAAAAACAATTTGTTCCGATCAATAGTGGGGACTTTGTTGACGCTCTCTCATTGTGTCTACTACACAAGCTCTCATGTCTTTTAAACTCTGAGGGCAAGGGGTTTTGGAACAATCACTCAATCAGGTCAACGGCAGTAATGACAATCGTTTCTTATGACAAGTGTTAACTTAACAGTTTTGAGCAGAAAACTACGCCTTCAACGACTACAAAATTTATATACTTGAGAATTGGGCAATTTCTTAAATTGATTGATTCTAATTGTACATGAGGAGATCTTATAATTTGTCACATTGAAGAAGTTTTTCAAGAGGTTCAAGTTTCTCGATGACTTCATTCGTGTGTCTGCATTTTTAAGATGCCTTAATGGTCCCTTGTCGATTTTTGACAAAAACTTGACGTAAATAAGTTCCTTTCGAGCCGGAAAAGAGTTGGTTATCATTGTTCGGTATCGCTAGGTTGCTGCTAATGGGCTCGTTTACGCTGGTAACGCGGACGAATCAAAATCAGTGAAAGCAGTCTGAATTTCATTCAATTTTCTATCAACCGTCGAAAACAGCGGTAACTGTCAAAAGTGATTATGCTTGTGTTACCGTTCTTCTACTAACTATATTCACACATTTCGACAGGATTCCATGCCCACTACTACCTGAATGAAGGGCACCAGTGTCAATGGCTGCAAACTAACAGACCAATCATTTGTCAAAAAATTACTTGAGTGGAAATCGTAGGTCTGTTGAAGTTCCTGGTTTGCAAGCAAAAAAATTTTCTTGTACACGAAATCCTTGCAGGTTTTCTTTAGAAGAGTGAAAGCTTCGGGTTGCAAGTAATAATAACAATTAAGTGGCACTACAGCCCACAAGGGACAGGGGGCATAGCTTCTACAACAACTACCCATGTTGTGCGTGCTATTGTTCTCTCACAAGTAGAACAAGTAGACCTACAGTTTTTTCCCGACTCCGAACGGCGCGATTTGAGAAGCTTTTCGCTTTTCATAGACAATTGATACTCTTTGATTGTTGTCAGCAACTGGAAAGAGCTGGTGCCGTGAGAAACTGCGAGATGTTTCGACCGGAAATCGAACCTAGACCTTTTGCGTGTGGGTTGATGCACTTACCCACTACGCTACCGCGACAACCGGGGTGCCAGTAAAAAGTTCCAGTAAGAATTTTGCGACGTAGAATTTTGCATAATCCCAGTCCTGAACTTTCTTTAAGGCTAACGCCAAGGAGGACGGTTGTAGGGTGGCAAAAAGCTCTCCTATATATTCTCCTCAGAAATGCAAAGAAGTTTGACGTCAGACGGCTGCAATCGCAAGTAATCATCAGATCGGTCAACTCTCCCTTTATCTCACAAGGAAGCCAAGGACACCAACAGGAAGTATTGACGCCTAGTGGCAACATTTACAAAAATCCATTGGAAATGACGGCACTCGCCTACCGTAATAAAAACCCTGGTTTGACGATTAGTGTCTGCAGGGGAGTGCAGTGAATGCCTACAAAGCGGCCCTGCAAGAGAGAACAAGAGCTGTTCTGCGCTCTACGAGGAGAAGAGGAACAAACATCGGCTTCTCAGGAGGAAAAGCAGGCAACATTAAAAACGGGGTGTAGTTGAGCAGTGCAACCTTAGAATTGAAATAGGAAAGGGTAAAGTTAACCAGTCAGAGTTTTAAAAACCGAATCGAAGCCTAAAAACCATCAAGGGAACATTGTAATAGAATCACAGACGAGGATAGGGAGAAACCGTTTTCGTAGACTATAACACATCACTCAATAAGCCCCGGAACATATAGGGGGCGCCACTAAAAAATTAAAATTTAATGATTAAGTTTTTTAGTGACGCCCCCTATATGTCCCGGGACTTATTGAGTGATCGTTTAAACAGCGGCAAGAGAACCGAATGTCTGAGGATATGTTAAGTCTCAGATCTTCAGGAATAAGACAATTACGATTGACGCTTCGGAAGCTAGCATTACTGGCCCTTTCCAGGAAATACTAGTCGCTATGACCGAACAAGTTCCCCAAAATTGAACCCTTCGAATGGACTACCTCAGAAATAGTCGCGGCCATGATATCATTTTCAAAAAGTAAGTGCCAAAAATTGTTGTCTTAAGCTACAGCAACAATTTTAACTTAACTTTCAAACTAATGTGTTTTATTTTATATTAAAAATTAAACCTCACTATGAATCACCCTTTATGTGATGTCAACAGCGCTTCTGTGAGCACTGCTACGGAGCCCAAAAAAGTGATTTTAATGGTGATTGAAGGCAAGAGCAGGTATATGCTGTTACCGAGGAAGGACGTCCATCACTAACGTCTTTGGCAGAATGTCACATGGACGCATAGAACTTTGAAGTAGTCAACGTCTTTGTATACTTAGGGACCGACATAAACTTAAAAAAGGGCACCATTGCTGAAATAAAACAAGGGATAACTCTTGCTAATAATAATAAATAATAATAATTGTGTGGCACTACAGCCCACTACAGGGACCAGGGCCTAGCTTCTACAATAACTACTTGTTGAGCGTGCTACTGTTGTTTCACGAGTAGAAGGGACGTACAGTTTTGGGCTAAGAAAGTCATGTCCTAGTCTGGGAAAACGTTCGCTCACAATTGTCTCCTCTTTGTGCTATTGTTTGTAAAATTCCTGCTGTTCTACCACAATTCGCTTTTATCGCGTGTGGACACAACCCCTGTTTTGTTTTTTGAAAAGCTGTCTGTCTTGAGATTTGATTGAATCTCTGAAGAACTTAGACTTAAGTCATAGAAGAGAGCAGAAATTAGTAGACGCAGAGGACAAAAGTTCAATGCACGATCAACATTACACAGCTAAGACCAACGTTGGCGAAATTTTAGAAAACTTTGTGAAAACCTGTGGAAACTAATGCACCACAGACGGAGTAAAGCGCTGTGGTAGAGTTGAACCCTGTTACTTCGCAACAGAATTCAGGGAGGGAAGGCATACAGATTATACAAAAGACAGATCGCTTCAATTTATCTCCTCGGATGATCAGCTAGGTCCTCCCCGACCATCGTCTGCTAAAGAATTACTCATTCCCAGTTTGGATTACATCTTCTTTTTATTTCAAATGCAACTACATTCCCTTAAAAAGCAATCTCTTACCTAAACCGGTATTCACTTTAAATTACCGTCCGTCTGGGGGGGGGGAGTCCTTTGTTGTCGCGAACTTCTCCGTGTCAACATTGAAATATTGAAAACTATACGACGAAGTTCACTTTTTCCCACCTCCCTCCGCCGGGACAGTCGCATTCATTCCGACATCCTTTTCATTGTGTGCCGTCGGTTCCTTTGCATCGCCGCCGTCCCCACTGACATTGTTAATCTGCTTCATTGAACTTTCCGCTTGCTCGTAATGATTACTATTCATTTGTTGTCCATTGCTTTCCGCTGGAATTCCATTATCTCTCATTTCAAACACTTGTCCTTCGACCCAGTGCTCTTCACTTCGATTGGCTGTGCCGCCCATTACAGTCGTGAGCGAAACACTTTCAGTCGCCGCTTTTATTTTGAATGGCACGACTGTCACCTTGGAAGTGCCACCGCACGGTGGTGACGGTGAAGAGTCGCGGGCATCCTTCTCCTTATCCATTAACTCCAACACGGAGGAATAATATTGGGGGACTGCATTCATTTTAAATCCTTTTCCCGCTTGCGGACGAGCGAGAAGTTGTTGACATGCCTCGCGAAATGCATTCTTAAACGTCGGCAAAACAATAGGCTCCTCCAAGTTTGGGTTAATGCTTAAGTCGGGTGCTGAACGGTTGGAAGGAATGGCCGGGGGTACCACTTCGGTTGGCACAATCGACGGACGGAAGGCTGCGCATTTTTTCTCCAGAATCGATCTCTCCACTGCGTACGTGCTTAGGATTGAAGATGTACTCTCGTTCAGCAGCTTCTTTTCCGACTTTTGCTTCTCCAAAATCTCACGAATGTTACGCTCAAGCGCATTGCTCTCGAGTTCAAGTTGTTGAACACGTTGTCTGCAAAAAAGGAAAAGAAGAAAGGGTTTTCTTTGGATGGCGGAATGAGTTGTTTTCTTTACTTGGCATCCAAGACAATGTTATCAACCTTTACCCCGTCTTGCACTCTTCTTTGCTCTTTCGCCACGATGGGCAGGGGTTCATTTCGAACTGGAAGCAAAGTTTGTGTTTCCTTGTTGCAGGATGGAGGTCGGCTTACAGGCGGGGTTGTTTTGGTCTGGGGACCTGTTGCGTTGTGGATTTCCTTCGATTTCAACTCGAATTCCTTCAGTCTCTTGGCGAGGGAGTCAGTCACCAGCTGGGCAGCATCTGCCTTTTCTCGTGCCGTGAACTTGGCCAGTTCCTGTGACTAGAAAATTTGAAAAATCTTTGTAAGACAGACAAGAACTCAGTACCTCTGAAAGTTTGTGCTTATATTTAGCCTTCAAAATATTCTTTTGCACTTGCTGCCTCTCATCGAACTCCTTCTCCATTTTGTCCCTTTCCCGCAGCAGGGCTTTGTGCAGAGACTGTTCAATCTGAAAAAATACAATTCTGTAGAGACTATCAGAATGAATCCGAATTCCGATGCTTACCTTCTCTAAGAATTTCTGTCCATTCGGGGTTGTCCTCATCTCCTGAATCCAGTCGGTGTATGACTTCTCGGCGGGACCTGTTTCACTTTCCTTGCTTTTAGCCGCAGTTTGTTTGCTGCCCTGATGGAAGCCCAGAGCACACAATTCGAATTGCTTAGCCATTGAATTGATGGCAGAGACGATTGTGTTTATGCTCCGACTTTTCCTCTTCGTCACACTCATCAGGCGGAGGTTCTCGGACATCTTATGCATGCTTCGATTCAGGTTGTCCAGCTTCCTCATATTTACAGACTTCTTCTCGGATTGTGTCCCAAGTCTCTGCGCCTGCAAGGCTCCTAAATTCGCGGACATTTCCTTGATTTTCTTAAGGAAAATTTTCAGAAATTTATTCAAGTACCGAAGGTGAAAGTCTTCGTGGTGATTTTTTTTCTCTTGCTTCTGTTCATCTTTTGCCAAAGGCTCAGTTGGTTCAATCACTTTGGGTTCCTTCTCAGACGGCGCCTGCAGCAAGTACCTCAACACGACAAACAGAAGAGACGACGAAGCTTTGTCGCTGTATTGCTCGTAAATTTCATCCTTTGCGGCAGTTTGAGTCCAATTGGAGGAGAGTGCTTCAAATATTTCAAACAATTCCACTTTACTGAACCGGAAATGACGTACACCCTCAAAGTCTGGTAGTATGTTGCGGTATGGCACTTCAGTGCAAAACACAGACAACGTGAAATGACAGTTCTGCGCATAGAGGAATTCCGCCACAAGTGTGTTGACGGCAAGGACAAGTGGTGAGAGTTTTAAACGATGTGAAGCAGCTGACTGGGCGATTAGTTTCTTTCCTACAATATGCACTCAATTAACAAACTGCATTACCGACGACGTTGCCAAAGTAACGTTCAAAATCATAATAAACAAATTTTCTTGTTTTCGGTTTTCATTTTATACATAAATTTCTATAAAATAAAATCACACTCTGGGAAGTATTCTTACCAAGGGTTGTTTTGTTGAAGTTCAATATGAGATCTTTTCGTAATTTCGCTTGCAAACAGCGAGCAACGTCGTCCTGTTCCATCCATTCTCGAAAGTGCTCCTTAAATTCATTTTCAGGAATCTGCGTTATTTTCTCTAAGTTTATCTTGCTTGATTCCATTTGTGGAGAACAAACTGATATTTACATCTAATGCGTAACAAATGCTTGAAGGGGAATAAAAGACCGGCAACTCTTCAGCCAATATGCTCGACGTCAACTAGTTTCAAAATTAGTTTACAAATGGCAACTTATGACTGGGGGTGGGTGGTTAAGGAGTCGCTTACATTGGGATAAGGCAAAATTTGAGTGAAGTATCTTCCATTCTCGAAACACATTACTGCGTTGGTGCTGCCAGTTTTATGGCTTTATGTTGATCAATTAATGTGATAGTTGAGGACAGAGGTGCGCATGGGAAACAATGCTTTAAGCACTTCAAGACTCAGCATCCGTGTTCGAATAAGACAGAATGACATAAGTTTAGGTTGGTACGATCAAAGCAGTGAGCAGAGCTTCGACGCTGGTGAATTACAATAAGTTATAGTTCAAGCTCAGATTTTTCAGGAATAATAAATCTTAATAAGTACATGAGCCGTTCCCTTGTACCGAAAGGACATGGAAAAAAATTTCCTTGCCTCTTGGCTCGTTAGAGTATTTTAGCAGCGTTCTTTATAAACTTTTTGGATACAGGAACTAAGAATGCTTGTCTGTCATTCTGGGGAAGGGAAGCAGCTAATTTCAGTTTTCCGTTCTTGCGTCCTTCAGAAAGTATCAAGATCTATGTATGAAATTGACAGATGATTTGTATGAATGGTGTGACAGGGGAGAGGAAAGCAATTAACAGATAACCCTATTAATAATAATTGAGTGGCACTACAGCCCACAAGGAACCAACTGTTCTCTTACGAGTAGAAGGGACCAATGAGGTGTCCCGTCCGGAAATCGAACGTAGACCTTCTGCGTATGGTAAAGTGCGTCTACCCACAACGCCATGGCGACCACAGGGATAACCCTTTATAGTTGAATATTTCGAAGCTGAGTGATAGTTAGTTGGGACTCATGAACTTAGAAATATTTATATTTTGAGCAAAGTTCATGCTGAATGTGTCCTAAAATTCTACATTTTGAAATTTAATGTTTTGCATACTCTTGGGCCTCAATTGATAAACAGTTTCTTCCATTTCCGCAAACAGACATGGCTCATAATTAAGGTCCGTTCTGAGGAAGGCTTTTCGGTGTTTGATAGACTGTCTCGAAACAACAGCAGACTGTGTCAAAAAAAGACAACAGAAGCTCACTTCTTCGTACATATTAATTCCCGTTATATGACAACTGAATATATATAGAAAGCAGCGGAAATAAGAGTAATTTTCGCGACTCTACTGTGTTATTTAAACTGTTCGTCATTACTGTACTGGTGTCGAACTGCTCCAGCGTTCAGAAAACAATTACTTCTTAAAACGTGAAATTACCATACAATTAAGTAATTAATTAATTCCTCAAACTTAGTTCCACAGAATTCGCTGTGCCGTAAAAAATAATGTATAAAGGTCTTGAAAATAATTCCCAAATTTTTTTCAATTCCCTCGCACTACATTTCCCCGCAAACACCACCCGCACTGCCTTATCCACACGTCAAAGCAAATCCATTGTTTGGTACATCAACCAACAATTGCAAATCATATGTTTTTTGTTTTCATTCCAAAATAACTTGAACGCAATTTCATCAGTGATCCAATGATATATCCACCTTTGTGAAGAATACAAAGAAAATCGTTTTATTTCATTTTTAAGTTCCGGCGATGCCGAATCAAATAGATAATATCATAATTCAAGTGCGTGCTCGTCTGCAGTTACGCCAAATAAAACTATGGCTGGAGCCGTATTATTATCAGGGAATTGGAGCTGTTGAGTCGGAGCTGGATGTAAGTGTTCGTCATCGGAAATTTTAAAATACGCACTTACATTTCTTTGTGCAGAAAGTTGCGGAGGAATTCAGTGAGAATCTGGGTATTTCAGTCTCGAGTTGCAAGTTGGCTTTAAGTGAGCTGCAGGATGGAGCATTACGGAAGTTGGCAGCTCGAAAAGAATTCGATGAAACTGGTAAACAATTATAATCCGGTGAATGAATTTCATACTGATACCTCCTTGAAGGTTTGGCGACTTTCAGTGTACGACGTGTCAACAATACAGACGGCACTGCGTCCGTTTTCGAAGTGAAATGTGCATTGACAGCGCTAGGCGAAGAACTGCAAACAAAAATCGCTGAAAAACTTGACCTCAGTGATGCGGGCCGCATCAAAATCATATCCGGCGGAAAGATAGTGAATCCAAGCACCGTCCTGGAGACTCAGGGTAATAAACTCTCAATGATGATGATTTCTTCCTTTAGGCTTGTCATTCAATTGCAGGAATAAAAAATAACCAACAGCTCATGGTCATTATTAGTTCCGCGGATACCCAAGAGGTGATGTACGACAGAATCAGGAAGATCAAGGAAGACGTTGAAACCATTGTTAACTCAGGAAATAGACTGTTTGAGGTAAGCGCTTCGTCAGAGTTTGACAAAGTCTGAGCACCTCTGTCCCTCTTAGATGGAAGATCAAGATGGGAACCCAGTGTTTCTTCCGCCTGCGGAGAACAAGGCTCTCTTGATGGCGATGGGTTTCTGTGAGAAAGCACGATCCGCGATGAAAAGAAATCAGTACGACGAGGCACTGATTTTGCTCCTTGAAGCTGACGAGAAGTTCACAACGTGTAACTCAAAATTCTTGGAATCAGTCGACAACTACGCCCTGGTCAACTTGGACATTGTGTGGTGCTATCTCTGTCTCAAGGTGAGCTCATATTTTTTTTCTGATTCCCAGCATCATTTGTGCACTTCCTTACCAGAATTTGACACAACTCCCAGACGCACAGCGTCGCTTGGAAATCTGTGAGAAAAGCTTCCACCGCAGCTACGGTAAGGACCTGAGTCGACTAATCACCATCAAGGGTGAATCTTGTCCGGAGAGAGCGCTCATCATGCGGCTGCATCTGCTCCAGGGAGTCCTTCTCTTCCATCAAAATCGCCGCGACGAGGCGTACGAGAAGCTGGACAGAGCACAGGCAGAGTTGAGAGATTTGAAAGTGGACGAAGGGTCCGTTTCGCAGTTGGTGGATATGGGCTTTGACGCCTCTGAAGCCAGGATTGGGCTTCGAGCATGCAAAGGAGACCTCAATCAGACAGTGATCTTTATTCACGAACGCAAGGCCAAAGTGGCCGAAGCTCGAAAAAAATCCAAAAGGGAGAGGGCCCTAAATGCCAACTTTGATCAGACTGAATCGAGTCCTGAAGAGGGTTGGGTGAATCCACGTAGCGTCTGCACCCTAGTTGACATGGGGTTCCCCCGAGAGGTGGTCATAGTCGCGCTGAAGAAGACCGAAAACGACATCCCTAGAGCGGTAAATTGAGCCCTCCACCAACCTTTTCGATACGTGTAGTGTATTTCTTTCTGTAGCTGGATATGCTTCAAGCGAACATGGACGAACTAACCCAAGATCTTCCAACCCAACCGATACTTGCAGATGACAAATTGTTTTCGGAAGTAAGTTTCCTTCTTGTCACGTAAGTATCCACATTCCAGTCTCTTGCCTCACAGCTCAAGCAGATGGGCTTTAATGAGGAGATCGCAAAGGCCGCCCTCGAGTCCAACCAAAACAATGGCGAGAAGGCCATAGAATGCCTGCTGAAGATGTTCGATAACAGGAGTGACATGATGAATACAATACAGAGAGCAGTGGATGCTTCGGGCGCATCCACATCCAACGGTGCTTCTAGCGGTGCCACAATAATGAAGCGCCTGATGGAGAAGGTGAAGTCAGAATCGAATTCCAGAAAGGCGTACGAGCGATTCAACGAGGACCTGTCCGCCAACGAGAACGACTATTTGGACTTGTCCCTGATGCAGGAGGAGCAAATCCTCGCCGAGTACAAGCACCTCCTAGAACAATAGAGTTCATGAAAAAAAGTTTTCTACCCTTAGTGTGGTAAGTATGTGCTGTCTACGTGGTTGACATATTGTGCAGAGCAAATACATTTATTTTGTGTCATAAGCGTTTGGAGTTTTTCTTTTCAATTTGACAAGGGAGAGTGTGTGGGACTGACAGGAAGTCGGTGATTGGCTAAAAGCAAAAAAAGGTAAACATCGAACATGCTTGTCATGTGGCTGTCGTGAGCAGTGGTTTTGCTTTCTGCCACGTGACATAGGTATCTAAGTTCGGGACACATCACAGACACAGAATAAAGGAATTTTTAAAAATGACAATCATGGCAATCATCTATATTTTGCCTAACTACCGGCTAAGTAACTCTTGCTGAAGTTGTAATAAAAAAAAACGAATAGCTGAGCAAAGCAAGGCATTCGTAGACATCTTCTTTTTCTTGTGGTGCTACAGTCCGAGGTGAACCTGGGCCTCAACCAACATGCCTCTCCAGCCAGCACGGTGTTTCACCAGCTGCCGCCAGTTGCGCCCTCCAAGTCGGTTGATGTCCTTCTCCACTTGTGTGAGCCACTTTAGCCTAGGCCGTCTTCTGTTGCGTTGTCCCAATGGCTCAGATTCGAAGACTTTTCGGGCCGGAACTGTGGTGTCCAGACTCTCTACATGGCACAGCATTGTATCCAGAGACGCTTGAATAGGCGCATGTCGCTTTACAGCCCATAGAGTTCGTCGTTGAATCTTCTCCTCCAAATGCCATCAACGCAAACGGGACTAAAAATCGCACGCAGAACTTTACTCTCAAAAAGACTAAGAGCTTCCTCATCCGCTTTTAGTAGCGTCCAGGTTTCGCGCCATAGAGTAGGACTGGGATAGTAGTCTCCTTCGAGAGAGGATTTTATTACTCAATTGCCTCTTGAGCCCAAAGAAACAGCGATTGCCAAGAGTGATTCTGCGTTTGATTTCGGTACTGGCGTTGTTGTCCCTATTTACAGCGGAGCCGAAGTAGACGAAGTCCTTGATTACCTCGAAATTTCTGCTGCCTAGTGTGTTGCTCGGTCCGGGACGTTGGTGTTGTGCGTCCTTCCTTGGTGACAGCATGTACTTCGTTTTGCCCTCATTTACCACCAAACCCATTTTACCCACTTCCGCTTCAATGCCAGCAAACGCCTCATTGACGGCTCACTGTGTTAGTTGAAGGTCTCGGTGAGTTCGTTCCCGACCTTGACGGACCAGCGAGAGTTCTCCGCCGTCATCCTACACAATCTGACGAATTTGGTAGGAATGCCAAAAGTAGACATGCACACTTTCATACGTGGCCTTGAAATCCACGAATAGGTGGTGAGTGTCGATTTGCACTTCTTGGGTCTTTTCCAGGATCTGCCGTAGTGTGAAGATTTGGTTGATGGTGGACTTCCCTGCCCTGAAACCACACTGATAAGGACCTATCAGGTTGTTGACGAACGGTTTCAGGCATTCACACAGTACGGCAGAAAGGATCCTGTATGCGATGTTAATTAGACAAATCCCTCGATAGTTGGCGCAGTCGAAGGGGTCTCCTTTCTTGTGGACTGAACAGACGACGATGAGATTCCACTCATCGCCCATGCTTTCCTCCGACCATATCTTACAGATGAGCTGGTGCATGTGCCCAACCAGGTCATCTCCAGTTGCTTTAAACAGTTCTGTGGACAGTCCATCCGCTCCAGCAGCGTATACATGCATCACTCAAAGTATTGTCCGTCAAAAGCGACTACTTTCCTCCCAAGTCTCTGGTAATATTCGATTCAATCATTAAGTCATTCTTCGATTTAAAGATACCCCACATCGTTTTGCAATCGTCGAAAACACCAGGTGGATGGGGTAAGACGTCCCACTAGCGTTTCAAGGTAGTTTTTGACCGCTACAGCTACGTAGCGCCGAGCATTATCCTGCTGCAAAATCACCTCGCCATGCCTCTGGGTTGCTTCTGACCATTTTTCATCCAATACACGGCTCAAACACATAAGTTGTAGTCGATAACGTTTCTCATCCGTGGTGGTTCGCGTTGGTCATGTAGTTTTAGCAGTTCCTAGTACAACACATTCGTCTAGTCCGACCGTATGCAGAGTATGATCCTTAAAGTGTGGATCTTTGGCGTCGATGTAGACGAACGGGTTCACCAGGTACAGTATTTTTTCTTCCTGGTGTCTTTGTTGCATATCCACTTTTCACCTGCGGTCACGATCCGGTGCAAGAATCCCTTCCATTGATGGCTTTCACGACTCAGTTCCAAGGTGAAAAAACACCTTTCGACATCTATCGTTTTCGACTCGCACGACACACCATTTTCTTGCTTATGAAAAAAATCGAAATTTATCTAACCGAATGGAAATTGTTCACTTTGCGTTTGGCACAGATCTTCATGCAGTTCAGTTCATAATTCTGATCTACAAACATTTTGGCCTGGCCAAGATGCCGTTTGTTTAAGACGCTAAAATCAACACTTTGAAAACGTTGAAGCCACTCTCTTCATGACTTATCGGTCGGAGCAAGCTCAACATAAGCTTCTACAGGTCTTCGATGGCCTTCAGCTGCACTTTCCTTTCAAACAAAAGACTAAATCACTTCCCGCAAAAGCTGTTTTCAAAGAGGGAAGGAAATAAGGTTGTCGTCTGACGCTGATGCTCACTGATTATTGCTGACAAATATCACACCTTTCCAATAAAGTCGGTAATCGCTTCCAGGATGATCCACAACTTGCAGGTGCCGCCATCTTTCGAAAACATACCGAATAATCTGTGCCCCCAATAATAATTATTGAGTGGCACTACAGGCCACAAGGGACCAGGGCCTAGCTTCTACAACAACGACTCGCGTTGTGCGTGCTACTGTTTTTTCACGAGTACAAGGGACCAACAGTTTTTTGCCCGACTCCGAACGGCGAGATTTTGAGAAGCTTTTCATAGACAATTGATACTCTTTGCGTGTTGTAGGCAACGCGAAAGAGGTGGCGCCGTGAACAAATGCGAGGTGTCCCGTCCGGGAATCGAACCTAGACTTTCTGCGTGGTGGTCAACGCAATTAGCACTACGCCAAGGCGACCACACTTTGCCTCCAATACAATTTTAAAATGTTCAGCCTTTAAAGATGCCAAGGCTTTCAATTAATTTTTTTACTTTGAAGATACGAAACTTTTCCGAAAAAGGAAAATCGAAAAAAAATCCCGAAAATTATACAAATCCAAAAACTCCCACCATCCTAAGAACTGTCAAATCTTTAAAAAATGTGTAGAGTAAAATTTCGTAATGTCCGGACCATCAAGAAGCGAATGTTACCCAGCATTGCAGTTGCAGAGGCAATGCCCCCCTGTGTGATCCTGTGCAGTGCAGTCTGATGGCAAAGTAAATGCAAAACGCTTGCTAGAAGCATTTTTCAAAGTCACTTGTCAAGCAGCAGCCAACAATCGCCTCTGGTCAAACCATAACCAATCATATGTCGCAAGCATCAGCATTTCCTTCATTCTCTGAGAATGACGTCTCTGTCCAACGCGTAAAACCTGTAAGCCGATTAACCACAAAAAAAGGTCTTTCCTTTTTTCTATCAGAAACATCGGAGACATTCCGGCCATTGCGACACACCCTGATGACCCAAGACGGTTGTTCTTACGCTCGTCAGATACATAACGCACCACTTGCTACAACACAACAGATCTGATTACACACCAATGTCTGTTTTTTTTTGTTTGCTGCTACAACTAGCTTGTTTGTGACGTCATATCCGGTTTCCCCGTCTTAATGACTAGTTCTTAACGATTCCTACATATTTGTAATCAATTTTGTGGTCTCTGAACGTGTTTCACGGCTTCGGCTACGTTCATTAATGACTTCACATTGGATGTGGATTATTTTTCTTACGACCGGACAATAATTAATAACTCGATCCACCGCTCGACTCGATCGTAATTTCATTATTTTTCAGCTCCCAGAAGAGACACTGGGACTTAGAAGTGACTGTCAGCCGCTTTAGTTGCATGTCTTTTTGTCAAGTTAATCCTGATACCAAGGATCTTCTTTTATGTGTCTCCTTGCTGCAGTTCTAAAAATAAATTAAATGCAGTATCTAACCTTTCAGCTGCTAATTATACATCCGACAAACTAGTTGTTCCTTGCGATAATCTTACACCGGTATGTGGACTAAATTATTCCTCTCTGTTAGGTAACCAGATTTTGAATGAATTTGATTAGGAAATTTGTGGCCAAACGAGTTCTAGGCGAGGGCTAAAAAAAAATTGTCTTATGTTCTCTTTTTGCTTCTGCTAAATCTTTATTTACATATTTCTTCAATTCATCGAAAGTGATCATTAGTCACTAATAGCATGGTCGTGCGATATTCTGACTTAAATAAACAAATACTTCCACGAAATGTCGAAGACTTTGAAAGTTTTTGATTTCATGATTCGATAAAGAAAAACCGTTTAGACGCATTTCCAGGGATTACACTTAAGAGTCTAACTTGGAATAGTGCACTTGAGACACGAAGCCGGTGCTTTATTTAAACATAATTTGTGTTCTCTTACATTTTTGGCTAGATTCTGAATCGCATGTGTAGGTAGGCAGCAGTGGCATAGGGTGTATGCTTATTCCTGTGCAGAATCATTGTGTTGACACCTCAATGTTGCGTAAGATGAAGCTTAACCTAATTAGAACCATTTGGAGCCACTGACGGAACTTAACAATGTTCCAACTATGTGTTGCAGATCGCTACGAAAATAGTTGCCCAAATGTTTATGTCTGAGGCACGCAAGTTCCGGACAGGGGAAGAGGAGTTATTTGTCTGTTTCTGGTGCCTTTGGAACGAGGTATGTGGGTGAAGTTTTGCTCCAGTAAGACATTTGGCTCTGCGTGGTTCGGGTTTTAAGACTTGACATTCATTGTAAGGAGGATTTCAAAGTGTCCGAACGAAACCAATCATTTAAAGAGGGAATTAATTTGAGGGTTGCTAGCAGCAACCTGCTGGGAGAAGAGATCTATTAAGAGTGACAATGACATCCAATGCATCTGAGGGGGTGATTCTAAGAACCCCCTTTGTTCATACGGTGATCGAGTCTAGTCGTTGGACTTCAGTAAGAGTGTTGTAGTGACGAGCTGTGTCTACTGTAAGCAAATATACTGTCGCGCTGTGCAGTAAGGTGTGGTTCGTCGTGAGGTTTGATTTTTAAAAGGTCCATTTTAACAGATCACGCGTTATTTCGTTCAAACGGCTTTGTCAGTTTTGTTAAGTATCGTTTGGCAAGTCATCATCGAAAGACTTACACCAAAAAAGCGTCTCTACATTGGCCATCTCTGTAGCGAAAATCAATGCTCTGTGAAAAATTTCGTGCGATTAGAGGAACTTTCCAATATCGTCAATAGTGGGCACAACAGCGCACAAGGGACAGGGTCTAGCTTCTACAACAACTACGCGTGATGTGCGCGCTGCGACTTTTCTCTCACCAGTAGAAGGGACATACAGTTTTTAACGACACCGAACGGCGAGATTTGAAAAGCTCTTTCATAGGCAACTTGTATTCTTTGAGTGTTGTCAGCAACTCGAAAGGGGTATAAAGATGCGAGGTATTGAATCCGGGAATCGAATCTGGGACCTTGGCGTTTGAGTCGGAGAATTTACTCACAGCGCCGGGAATGTGCCACCTCGTAAATAGCTACAAATTCCAAACTCGGGGCCATGTCCCGTCCGGGAATCGAACCTAGACCTTCTGCGTGTGGGTCAACGCACTTACCCACTTCGCCACGGTGACCACAATACCATTCGCAAATTTGAGTCTCAATTTACATTAGTGTCTGATACTCGACCGATCAGACTGCATCTAGCACGCATTGAAGAGACTTTCGAAGTTAAAGCTGTGAGGGTATGGTTACTTCTGGACTGCGCCACCAATTTGTTTCTAAACCAAAATAGAAAACTTCAATATGACACTTCCTATCCATTGGTCCAGCTTCCTGTCCATTGGTCCAGCTTCCTGTCCATTGACCCAGTTGGGAGTTTAAGCCCTGAGTAGCACCCCGTCAACTTTCTACAAAAGTTTAGCAAGCTAACAGACGGCTGGCTGGGCCCTGGGCCTAGTTTCTACAGCGAACGGCAGGTCTTAGAAGCTTTTTCATAGACAAACGATTATCTTTGAGTGTTGTCAGCAAGTTGAAAAGGTTGGTGCCGTGAAAATTGTGAGGTGTTCCATCCGGGAATTAAATCTGGGACCTTGTCGTGTGGGTGGATGCACTTATACATGGCGCTTGGGATGTGCAACTTCGTTGGCTGCTGCATATTCCTTATTCGGAGTCAGGTTTAAAGCTCGGTGATTCACTGCGAACAAGGGGCTGGATCTCAATCGGTTGCTCGAAGAATCTTATCACTCCTGGTGGACTGTATTTGCCATCCAATTTATTTTATCGCTTAAGCAAGGATTCAAAAGTATCAGTTGTCAGTTTGAAGTTAAGTCAATTTCGGTGGCAAAGACTTGACAAAATCGAATGTAACTGACTATTTGCAGTCGTTCTAAGCCGTTTCTTTGAGGTTGACTTTTTAATTTAAGCTTATTCAGTTGTTGTTCCAACAAAATGTACAAGCAGTGATCAAATGTTTCTGGATCTTCCTCTTTCTCCACATCGTTGGAAGACGTTTCAATCAGTAAACAAAAATGATTATCCATACCTATTAAAATTGTCTCTCTGCCAATTAACTCCCTACAATCAATTAAATGTGATTAAACGTGGGCGTGAGGACACGAAAAACATTCGAACGCATATCATGCAAATACCATTAAAGCCAATCAAGAATAAGATGGGTTAAAGACACCGTTCAAAAATGAACCCTTCCTTGTTCTACCCCACAATCATTTCCCGGTAATGATAAGGTAACATTTTGCTGTCAATGGTGTAACGATAATTTCTGGTCACAGCCAGAATCGCACACCAACACGAATTCATTCTCTGTCACAGATCGATGATTCGAAAGATGTAATTACTTCGAATATTGATATGAACCCAGCGATTAAGTACGACATTAGCTTCCGCGAATTTCATGTTCAGAACATGAGCAGAACTGAAATTTTGCGAAATCATACAATATCTGCCTGTTTGTTTGTTTTTCGTTGTTCAATTCATTAAACAGCAAAAATGTTTCATTAAATATCTTTTGGTTTACTTGTTATCTTAGCAATTAGCAAGTTTTTCTCCTTTTTTTTGTTGTTTGCTTTGAGTTGGAGTTTGCACTTGAGATCGGAGTACGGTTGAGCAATTATTTAAATTTCAGGAAGGAAAAGGGAGAAATACAAAAGAGGTTGTGTCACAGGTGTAGTGTAGATGGGCTTCCTACCCAAAGAAGCACTGGCCGTGAAGGTTAATTGGCTTGCACTGAGGCAACTTACGGTTACCAAAACTTACCTGATTTGTATAAAATTCGGGAGCTAGAGCTTCGCCAGTTCTTGCAAGAACCTTGCTTTCAAATAAATAAGCCTTCATTCTTGGATAGCTGGGCAGTGACAAAGGACGCTGTTCCTTGATTTTACTCCTTCTTCGTCGCACAACTCCCACAAAAGTAGGTCACCGGAAGGTTAAATTTAATCGCCATCGCGCCCATCGAGAAGTGGCTAGGCAGAGCAGCTATTTGAATGAATGCGCATACTTTCCCTGTTGTTTATTATAAGGGAACTAGTTCTGTTTAGGTCGTACTTAGACCGTACGTAGTGGAATATGATGATGTCAGAGTAGCACTGCCACTGTTCACTTGCACACATTTTTTGTACAAAAAATCTCTCTCCTGAGGTAATAGAGGAGGATAAACGATATTGGCTCACCGACTCTGTGCTTGTGCTTTAATTAGCCTGTGCCAGGTCATCTGCTTGTTCATTTCCATTTATGCCGAAGTGTCCAGTGATCGAGCAGTATTTTAGAATTTACAGATCGACAGATCTCAATTTCACTTGACTGTCAGGACATCAGGAAGGTTTAGTTGTTGTACAACCGACGCGTCATGCTTCTTCTATCTGAAAGACTCAGGAATAGTCAGTAAGCGAAAAGCATTACTCAGTGTCTCGCAGATGATCCTCTTACTTGTGTTGTCTGGTGTCTTGCGCTTAATAAATTTCCCCTGCCTGTCTCATGTAAACATCGTTTGCAGAAGCCCATAGGCTCTTGCGATTGACAAACTCGACCTTAATATTCAAGATTTTAGTAAAGCCCGTCTTACTAGAGTCACCGTTGAAGTTATACAATTTTAAAATTGTCTACACATTTTCAGTTAAATAAGTAAATGCTAAACTGCTTGTAATGAACATGAACATGAAACCTCGACTTTATTCTCATGAATGTATTAGCTTTTGGATGGCGCTTGCACAAACAAATCGCCAGGGTAAGTAGGAACATACTCGTAGATCAAAAAAAAGCATGCTTGATGTGTGGAATTTCAGTCTCACTTATCCAATAAGATAGCCGAACATATTGGTCCCGACTTTGACGAGGGAACCAGACAACTTCATTCTACACAATCTGTCGACTTGGTATGCATGACAAAACTAGACCTTACGCTGTATAATCCATCTTAATGCACGCTGTCGTAGACGGATTTCAAATTGATGAATACTTTAGATGTGTACACACAATGTGAGTATTTTTCAGCATTCACCACAGAGTGAGGATTAAGACTTTCGTGGAATTCCCACACCGATAGGGAGCTTTTGGATTGTTGACGAAAGGCTGCGGGCGTTCACACCAACCGGCTGAGAGGATCTTATGCGCAAGATAAAGGATATGGAGCTCTTAGTAATTAAAAGAGTTTAAGGTGCCCCCTTTCTTGTAAAGAAAAAAAAACGTTCAGGGGCTTAATTTTTGCCACTCTACAATTTAAATACTTCTGATTTTAAACAATTTGTTAACTTTAACATTGTTATATCTCGTGTTCACAGTGAAAGCCTACACTTCTGAAATATCAATCGTAAAACCCTCTGGCAACTGACACTATTTACTAAACCTTCCAACCCCAACCTTTTATCAAACTGTTTCATGGGCTGTTTTAGTTCATTTCTAATTTGTATAGCATTGCAATAGTCTTTCAATAATACAAACTAATTAAAACAAGGAATTTTTGGATTTAAGAAGCTTTCACATAACTGAAACACTTTCCTCAGTTCTTATTAAGGGTTAAAGAAATTTATTCAAACGCAGTTTCGACATTTCCTAAACTCCGACAGATTAAACAAACCTTGTTCTACAATAATTATGCAAGCAATTTAAATAAATGAATCGGCGTAGTATACATTTGTGGTAAAATGACTTCTTTACCAAAAACTGAACTGGAGAATAGCTTTACTTAATCGCTATTGCTGCTACCCTTTACTTAATCTCGTTTCTGAGATCAATTCATTTTGATGTATGTACATACAAGAGAGGTGTATTTGCTTGGGTGGAGTATGTGTTTAGATGAATAACAGTAAGTTGGGCCCTTCCCAAATATAGAACACACGGCTATCTTACGAAGAAAATTCACACTTTAGAGTTCGAAAATTTCAGAAGTTCACATTATAGAGATGACAATTTTGAACTTTGGAGATTCACATAAAGGGTGATTCATATTATATCTATATTGTGTCTAATTTTTCACTTAGTCCTCAATTAAAAACTTTCGAGTGAACATCTAGACAACAAAATATTTTTTATGAGATAATTATTTGTTTGATTTGTGCGGTTTTTGGGATCCGTTACAAATATTTTTTTTTCTTGACATTGTCATACTGTCGATGGTTCAGGTTAGTAGTGTCTTCTTTTTCGAACTTAACTTAAACATTTGAGAATAAAAGTTAAACGAACGCACCATTCGGTGTTAACTTGGTTAGTTAAGTTCGAAAGATCTTAAAATTTAAAACGAACCGCGTTTGAAACTGAATATGTTAAGTGTGGACGCCAGTTGATGAGAAACACTGGGTGTAGGCGGAACAAAAAATGGTTCAGGACATTCCGGACAAATGAAAGTATTTCTATCAACACAAGTTGACATCTATCTCAAATAGGAAAGGTTAAAATAAAATTGTTGAAAGTAGATACTCCATAAGGTGAGCGAAGCACGGCCGTACATCAAACCACGTCTAGACCCAATATTTCAGACACAATGAGGGGATTCCAAATTCTCTTTCTTCAACAAATGATTGCCTCCTAGGCCAGGTCATATAGAGCATATGGACACCACTGCTCCGGGCCGAAAAGTCTTCGAATGCGAGCTATTTGGAAAATGCAATAGAGGACGGCCTAGGTAGAAGTGGCGCACCCAAGTGGAGAAGAACCTTCACCAACTTGGGGTGTGCAACTGGAGGCAGCTGTTTAGGGATCTTGCTAGCTGGAAAGTCATGTTGGTTGAAGCCCAGTTCCACCCCGGACTGTAACGTCATTAAAAAGAAGAAGAAGGTTGTTCCCTTCTCCGCAGGCTGGCATATTTTTGTAGGCAATCGGTGTTTTGAGATTGAACAGAGGTCATAAAGACTTCGAAAACTTCTAGAATCTTGAATCATGGTGGAAGAAGGATTAAATTTATAAAAAAGGAATATGTACTACTTATATAGAAGTATAGCTAATACACATCAGGACTGTCAATTTAAGCAGGTTGTGGTATATTCCGTCTGCGAAAGATAGGACTACCCAACCATGAGGTATCTCTGGTGTCATGTCATGAACCTCAACTTCGCTAATGAAGTTGAGGACTGATACCGCAAAAAGAGAAATGACATCTTCAGGAAACATAAAAACATACTCTTAGATGGCAAGGACACTCCCATAGGATGTACTTCGCAGTTTCATCATCCTCAAGGCAAAGACTGCCGTCAGTAACAGGAGACAGATGTGGTTGGCATCTCAGAAATGAGAATTTAGCTAGGGATTCTTCTGAATGGCTTTTTCCAAGAGTTTGTTCAAGAGGTGAAGTCCTTGCACTCTTTTCCAATGGGATAGAGATTTTGCCAATCAGCATGTTGTCAGAAGATTTGCGAATGCCACAGAAAAGTTCCGAATCGGCGAAGTTGCTAGAAGGGGCGTTGCCTGCTATGCCTCTATGTCCGAGTTTGAACCTTTTTCTACTGGCTAGATTCATTGCCGAAATCCAAGAAAATTGTAGTTGAAGTCAAATTGCTTGAATCTGTGAAGCCTGTAGATGTAAAGAAATTAAAATTCAGTTTTCAAATTTTGTGTCATTTTCATGGTTACCGTGGCGTAGTGGGTAAGTGCGTTGACCCACACGCAGAAGGTCCAGGTTCGATTCCCCGACGGGAATACCTTTAAGTTATCACGGCTCCTCCTCTTTTGAGTTGCTGACAACACTTAAAGAGTACCTTTTGTCAATGAAAAAGCACCTAAGACCCACCGTTTGGAATCGACAACAAATTGTAGGTCCCTTCTACTCGTGAGAGAACTGTAGCACGCTCAACACGGGTAGTTGTTGTAAAAGTTGGTTATTGTCCCTTGTGGACTGTCACTCAACACAGTCCCTCTCTTATGGTATTCTTGAAAACGTTGCAATCTTGGGCCAACATCCGTTTGTTTCTTGTTCTTCAATTTCTCGAGTTCGCAATGAAAATACGGTCAACGATCTCACGTTTAGAGGAGTGCTCCGCCACTGTGATGAATTGCAAAAGCGTCACCGCGTGAAACAAGTGTTTATTTGGAAATTGAAAGCAATTCAAGATATTCGCCTCTTTTTGTTTTTGCAACCGTCCGCGGTAGTTGATTGACTAATCGGCCTCTGCAACGATTATGTGATCCATTTCATTGCCACTCCATTTGGGCATCACTCGAGCAGAGTTTGTAGTCATTGACATCGTCTCAAAAAGGCACGCACGCCGCCAACCCGGTTTTGCCTACCTGCGACCAATTGAGTTTCCGTTGATGTGTTGATGTTTCCGTGCTCCCTTGTCGCTTCAACGTCAACCAACTGCCACTCGCATGCAGTCCACTCTAGCGTCTATTCCCACTCCGTCACCCTAGTATTATTTGCCCGAAGTCATGTAATTATCTTAATTGCTGCCGGTCACAGGTAAAGTTGCGCATGTCACGTGTAGCCCCACACAAAAACCAGTCTTCCGCAATTACAAACGCACGTCAGCCAGTCGATGCAGCGGCGCGGTGGCGTCTATAACCGCCTTGCAAACCTATCAAACCACCACCCGACTGCATCAAAAATTTCCCACATTTCACTGGATGATAAGCTCACAAGCCGAATCGCTGCCGATTCTCCACCGATCAACACACAAATGTGAGCTCAACCAAAACAGGTTGGACTCTGCTATTGTCTAGCCACCCCGCACCCACCGGCCGCAAGTGGCGAGTAGATTCTGCCATTTCTTCGAACCGATCTGTCTCTAACCAGGTTTGGAAGCAGCTCAGCATAGAAAACCGCGTTCAGTTTCATTGCGGCTTCTCATAGAATCGGACGGCTAGCGGGATCTCGCGGTTCTCCTTTGTGTGCGTGTGGAGTTGATGAATTTTTTAATCGGTTTTTTCGCGTCTCTCTTTTAGTGTGTGGCTAGCTAGGGTTATCAGCGAGAGAGATTACCGAAAAGGTCGCAGTTGAGTGGCTGCCCTATTTCATCGCCCAGTCCCTAGCGGGGTGCATAGCGCCCTGCAAGAGGGGGCTGGGTCGTTTCCTCTGCTAAAAATACACTAGGCCCATGACCCCTCCCCATCGGACCTGTACAGTTGCAAAACAGGAACGCTGACAAATTCCTGCGAGGGAATTTGCAAGCGCAGGAATTTGCATCCAGACCGGTCTCGATTCGGACGCCCGTTGCATGGAAAAAAAATTCTTCCCTCTAAGCCTGGGTCGGATCAGCGAGTACCGCTCGGAATGGTGCGTTTCCATTGGAAAGCGCCGATTTCCTCGGTGCATGTGCACCGCACTTCAGTTTCTTCTTCTGCCGTCTTGGTCAGTCCGCTCAACTGTTGGTCTCTTTTCAGGCTGGAAGGCGAAGCGAATGTTTCGGCTCTTTGTTTACGTCTATGCGTCCGCGCAGTGGCGCACAGCGCCTCAGTCGCACTTCCACCTCTCTCGCGCTCGTGTATAGCCCGCATTCCCACGTGACGTCCATACCAAATACGCGTCAAAAAATGTCGTTTTCACTGAAAATTAATGGCGCTCGGGCGGTTTGAATTAAAGAAAACTTTTTTCTCTGTTGTTTTGCTTTCAGTTTCAGTGAAAGAAAAAGTCAGGCGAACTCACTGCACTCCACCGTGTTGGCCAATCGACAGCAAGTGCGACTCCGCAGTTCGGTGACAAACGTCAATCGACGATCGAAGCGTTTGAAAATAAAAGTGCTACGCAACAGCAGTGCGATACGGAAGTGTTTAATTTTGAATGAGGTGGGAGAGCAGACGAAAAAACGAACAAAAACAGAACCGAAAATAGAAACGAACTCCGGGGCTAGGTGTTCTGCGTGCGATTGGGAAAGTTGCCGAGGCATAGGCATAGGCCGACGTCCAAGAAGAACTCTCGGGTAAGTGATACGGCTGCCGTGCCGCCACGTTGTGGGGCGCAGTGAAGTGGGGTCATTGTATTGGCCAGGAGGGGGATAACTACAGTTTGTGTTTTGTCCGTGTCCAATGTGTGTGGCTGACACATTTTTCATGAGCCATGCCAATTCAATAAAATCAAATTGTGAACATAAACCGTGTGCGGGATGACTACCGTGTGTTTGAAGTGAATACCAATTTACCCTATAGAGTGGATGCCATAGCAATGAAGAGGAATTCGGTGACGAGTGCTGGTAAATGCGTTTCGGTGCTTGTGACTAGAATTAGTTCAGTTCTCGATGAGAGGGTTGAGATGTTTTATTCGGGTTTTGGAATTTCATGCATGTTTGGATAGAGTTAAGGTTTTCTTAATGCAATGAAAGTTAAGGCACTGAAAGCAAGTTTTTCCAGGTTTGAAAAAATTGTGGACATTGTGGATTTTGTGTTTCAATATAGTGAAAGCCCAGAAAAATGTTACTCTTTTTGTATCATTCTAGACGATGTTTGCCAGTTCAGGTGCAGCAAAACTTTCTTTTGTGCAATCTGCTTCGTTAACTTAAGTCCCGACGAAACGTTCATTGTGAGCAAGATGTGTTTGTTCAGTGAACCAGCAAGTCAGCCAACTAGCCAGCAGCTGCATGAGTGAGTAAGAGACTTCACCTGGCTGTTGATATGACTTTGTGGTTAAGTACAATCAAATTTTATAGTTCTTATTCAGGTCCTGTAGGAACTCTGCTACGGAAGGCTTTTTAATTTATATTCGAAGCAACAATACAAAAGTGCTGCATCTTGCTTTCCCGAAATTGTTTGATGCGATTGGCAATTTTTTTCGAAATGTGAAATCCGATTTTGAGAACCTTTTTCTGGGCAGTGCGTTCCCAGCTTAAGAGGGGGAGGAAACTGAGAAAAACGATCGCCCAACTTCGAACTGGAGGCCTTTCGTGTAAAGGAAGTGTAAGAGTAGGGGTCATCGTGTACAAAATCCATGCATTCTCCTCGTTTTGACTTGGCTTGTCTTGACTATTGAAGGAGTCAAAATTTGCAAGATGTCTTCTACTCATCAATCAGTTTATCTTTTCATTCTCCACTTGCAGGGGTGGTTACTTTATTTTCACATTTGAAAGAGCCCTTGGTCCATCTGGTAAATTGATGGAGCGGGATTGAACTAAACGTCTAACGTCTTACGTGAAAATTCCATCTCTCAGCAGCAAGTTTCACGTTAGGTGTCAGTTCTTTGACGTTGCTTTCAAAATGGAGATTTGTCCTCCAAAAATCGTGGTGTAACTGGTTACAACTGAGACCATAAGTCACTATGCTTGGTTCGCAACATTCATTTCCAACATCGTAAACTAGTTGCGGCAACAGGAGCTTACGCTGAGTTCATAACATATAACGAGCCACAGTCACATTCCTTCTGTAAAATTAACTCAAAAACATTGTTTCATAAAATTTCTTCAGTAAAATTCTGCTTAAGGATCTGCTCCGCTCGTCTGTGAATCTGCAGTTCTTACGGAACCAGCGCCTTCATTTTCTTGGCGATCTCTGCAGATAAATGTCAACTGAGACATTTTTCCCTAGGCAAAAAGTTCTCTTTGAGTCTTGTCAGTAGCTCGACAGAGGTGGAGTCGTAAAAAACGACGAAAGATGAACGAAACCTAGAAAGAAAAATAAACCATTCTCCCTATGCTATGGCGGTAACCTCGATCTCTATGGTTGAGAATAATAAATTAAAATTCTTCAGGGGCCTTCCTTTTCTTCACTTAAGCAGGCCAACGATCCAAAGTGGACTTGAGCCTGAGTAAGGGAACTCTAAATCCTAAATAGCCTCTACTACATAGAAACCAGCTTAGTATTGTAGGCCATTTTAATTTTAAGTTCACAATTTTATGCTCCACTGTACCTGCAAACAATGTAATTGAATTACGTATGTGTGGGCTAGTGGTTACCACCGCTAAAATATCGCGTCATGGCACCGAAAACTGTCGACTTTACATACGAATGTCTATATAAGAAATGCTCTCTCTCTCTCTCTCTCTCTCTCTCTGTCATTCCACCATAGAAAGGAACTGGCAGTTTTTTATTAGAATCGCATACTGTATCAGCGATGACTCTGTCTCTGCCCTAGAGGTTTGATATTCCGTGCATTCAAAGGCTGTTTTATGTAAAACCTTATCCATTCGCCGGATACGTCATTTTCCCATCTCCGGCTAGATCCCCATAGTTCGGGATTATATTTCCAAAACCTAGATTATGTACACAAGTAAGTTGTGCTTAACGTTTCTCTGGTGCAAAGTCTGTTGATGTCTTCCTTATTGATCTGCAGTTTTGTATCCCACCAATGGTTGTCCAACTCCTCTTCTTCCATCTGATCGTGTGATCTACTCGAAACGGTGAATTTCTAAATCTTCATACATGTGAAGTACAACTTCACCTTCTCTTCAGTCTGTAAAATAAAGTCGGCAACACACAACAAGCGGTTGTTTTCCTTCCTTTTGTCCACACACTCCTCCTGCAGCACCGAAGTTTCATCGGTTGCCAGGGACATCCTGGCAACCGAGCACACACTTGCCCCGATGAAGACAAACCTCTTTACTACCTTCAAATTTTGAGCGAAGATCGCTGAGCACGGAAGGCAATGGCGTTGTGTGGTCTACGTAACAACTGTACTGACTTGTAAAAGATATTGCTCTTCATTTAATCTCGGACACTTAAGCATGAACTTTGCAGGTCAATGTGCTCTTCCAATTTAGGAACTGTGTAAAAAAAATAAAAAAAACCATCTCATTACACAAACTTAAACCCTCTATCGGTCATTGATTTTATGAACAAATTCTGGACCAAATGTCATTCGGTCAAGATTCACACACAGAATTTTTTTTAACAAAACCTGATTCACCATAAAAGAAAGTTGCAACAAGTCGTGAAATATCGGCTTTGTGAAAAGGAAGAGGAAGCGTTCACCCAGAGCCTTGTAACTGATTAACCGAAGTCAGTTCAGTTTAGCGAAAAAACAACAGCACTGTAAACTTGCTTCTCTTTATTGCAAAATGACTAAAGACAAGATCGATGACACAGAATACACGTGTTAAGTGATTTTTGTGTTAAGCAACCAGTCTCCGTCGATTATGCAGTGTGTTTGCTTGGGTTTTGTAAATAAAATAAAAAATATCTGTTAAAATATTCCAACGTGTACATTGATCTTAACTTAATATGTTGAGTGAAAATCTGATAAAGTTGCACAGTGCACTTTATTTTCCATATGAGAAATTAACTTAATACAGTGAGTGAAATAATTTCTTGTACAACTAATTTTCGTACGACGGCATGAAGCCCGTGCGTTATTAATTGAATGTACATTCCATTGAAATTAAATGCAAAACTGCTAAATGGTTAAAATTCATTCAAAATAATAAGTAAATGTTAAGAGGGAGTTCGGTGGCACGTCTCGTGTTATTCAGATGACCTGGGATTGTGGCGAGATGCATGGTGATTGGCAGACTGGAGTGATTGTTCCTCTTTTCCAAAAGGGGGACAAGAGAGAGTGCTTCAATTACAAGGGTATATCTCGTTCTCCCGGTAAGGTACAAGCTTAGATGTTGGAGGCTCGTTCTAAAACTGTGAATGAATCCAGTGCGTGTTTCATCCCGGCAGATGAAAAACCGGCACTCTAAAAATGGTGCTTGAGAAGGCTTGGAAATATGCGAAACTGATCTAAAATTGTTTTGTAGGTTTCTAAAAAGCTTACGACCGAGTCGAGTAAATTGATGGTCCCCTGTTGAGTGGCATTCAATCTCTCTGTAGCAGCTGTGTTCGGGGAAACGATAATGAATCAATACCATTAACCGTGAACGTTGCAGTTCGTCAAGGTTTCGTCTTGTCACCTCTGCTTTTCATTATATATTGACCTGATGCTGCAAAGCACTTTCATTTCATACTGGAAGACTGGTCTTTTCGCAGATGACTTAGTTTCCTTACATCCTCTCAGGCGGAACACCAGCTCAATAGGTTTGTGCCTGTGCAAATGCTGGGTTAAAGGTGAAAATGGACAAGTTCGAAGTCATGATCATTACAAATATGCCTGTCCAATGCGTTCTTCATGTTAGTGAACTCCCATTGAAACAGGTGGAGAAACTTAAGTAAATCGAGGCCAGTTTCACGAGTGATGGGAGGAGCTACATCGAATTTCCTTCTAGAATTGACCAAGATGGATCAATTTCGAAGGACATTTTTAGATCAGAAATAAGGAAGGCCGAGCTTTGTGTCAAAGGTTTTCAGTGTTTTTTTCCAAATCTCACTTATGGTCTTGAAATTTGGGTAATGGCCGAAAGAATAAGAAAGCTAATAGATGCTGTTGGGATGAGATTTCTCCTCCTCTCTGTCGTACTCGCCATGATAGGAAGAGCGACAGTGTGGAGGGAACTCGCTGATAGGAAGAGCGGTGATAGAAAATTGTTGAGGGGCATTCTATAAAAACATTGGATTAGTGTCCAAAATGTCACCCAATGGCGCTCTGAGCCAAATTGGCAAATGTCCAAATATTCAAGAAAGGAGGTAAAGTTCCTTGTCTCCTGCTCACGTATGAGGGGTATCTTTCGTGATACATTTATAGTAACTCGCTTTACCCAACTCGATGTTTATACCATTTTGTCCCTATGTCCTGAAACCTTTCTAGAACTTAACGGACTACAGAGTCCTATGTCCCTATGTCCTCAAACCTTTCCAGAACCTCACGGACTGCAGAGAAAGAAAGCCCAACTGAAGTTGCTCTACCTTGACGACTTTTATCACTTTTTACGTTACATTTTCAATGCAAACAATTTCAGGGAAAATGTTCGTAACTATTTACTTTTCTGAGTCTATTAAGTTTTTTCTAAATAAATGGAGTAATTCAGACTAATTTTAAATATTTTTATGTTATAAGTCGAAATGTTTGCATTTTTCCCAAAATTTATGAAATCATAAAATAGGCAAGTAAAGACTGAACATGTGACGTTGAAGGTTAGTCCAACACATAAAAATAATTCAAATAGTAAACACAACACAACGCATTGAGAGGTTATCACGCTAGTTGCAGCACATGCCCTTTTTAGATTAGGAGTAATCGGCAATAAGCTAATTGTATTGAATAATAATTACACTGCGAGCATGATTTCCACTTTCATATGCATATGAACAGCTTATTTATGAATCTTGTTGAGAAAGAGGTGATTAATGAGCGCGTAGGGAAAGAGCTGGAAACTGTGAAAGTTACATATGTTTACCGCATGGCCGGCGTCACATTGCAGGTATTATTAAATTTTAATCTGCATTTCAAGTTGTGAACATAAATACTGTTAGCAAAGAAATAAAAAAAACACACATCTATTGTGTGCTGTGCAGTTAAGTGAGGTTTGCGGAAGTGAGGCAGCAGAAGTCACACGGTCATTGAATTGTGTGTAGAGCATGCAGTGTGAAAACGAAAAGAAAAGTTCATATTCGATAATTTGAGTTAGGAATAGGCTATAGATCTATTCGTCCATAGAGTTACTTCTAAATACAGTAAACACAGTTGTGGTACAATAATGGCCGTCATTTACTTCAATTTGTTTTGAGGTAAACGTAATGTTTTATGCCTTTTATAAGAGTTTACTTATTTCAATGCGATTCAACATCTGATAAAGCAGTTTATCCATTGAAATTCAAATCGCGTTGCATTAATTACCTTGATGTACAAAAACCCCGCAACAACGCTGTAGAACTATCTCCACGATGAAAGGTAATCAATTACCAACTTACCGGATACTCGTTACTGAAATTAATTTACACAAGTTTCCAGCATTCATCACTTCCACTTCATAAAAGTGAAATAGGTTACTAGAACCACGTAAGACAAATTATCTTTAATTTTCTCACATCCAGCACCCCTTCCAGCAGTGATGATGAACAAGTCTTAGACATTTAATCGGCCCTACCCAACTCTCCCGGTTTGGTAATCTTATTCTCTTTCACATCTTTCACGATGTGTGATAATCTCAAAGATATTCTCAGCTTGTTCTTGTTCCTGTGGGGCATTAGATCCACTTAATTTAAATTTTATGATAATTAAATTCAAATATGCCCGCAACTGCGCAGAATGTCAAAGTCAAAAAACATCTCAAACAAGCACGTTTTTTCTGCAAAAGAAAAAAAAATGGAGAGAACAAAAACGTTGAAGCGCTTTTATTTGATTAATATTCGTGAAATTAACTTCAAATTAAGTGTCTTCTGCTGAAGTCGTATTCAATAACTGAATTACTGTTTTGGATTGATTTTTGTTTTTGCTTATTTGGGAATTATGATTATTTGCACACAATGGCAATCAACGCCGCTTCACCTGGGAATTGTACAACAGTTTTGTTGTTCATTTTGTTTTGTTTTTTTTGCTCGAATTTGAAAATTTGTTAGTGAATCATAAATATCTATTGTTCAAGCAGATTTCATTACATTTTGAAAAGACTTGTACATATTTACAAAAATGTTACTGTTTATTTAAACAGCTGAAGTGCTTGGAATGGGAAAAAGTCAAGTGACATATTTTGCGTATTGTGTCAACTGACAGTTTACATTACTGCCAAATCATTGTGGCTCTATTGTTGTTGCTTTCAAAGTTATCTTTAGATAAAGAGTTTAAGTTTCAAGTGTAGATACATGATGTAACGACAACAAGGTCGCAATGTGACGTCATTTATAATTTTGATGTTATTCGACATTTGTCAGTCTGTCTGTGCGTTACATAATTTTTTCGATGCATTCCCTTTAGTTGCCACTTTTTTTTTTGCACGAATTCAGGGTGGGATAGGACCCTCAAAAATATGTCAAAAGCGGTTTCCAGATGATGGGTATTTTCGCGCAACTGAAAACCAGTCGGCTGTCATTGCAAATATGTTCTAGTATTTTGCGTGTACACAAATAAAGGACTATTTCTCACAAAAGTAAGCGCTAGTGAGAGTCAAAATTTGGTTAGAATTATTTTCCCAAACCAGCCTTTGGAAATAGTGGTTTCTATTAAAAGTCGTTACTGTTTGTTTTTTCGTTACTCGTTCATTCCAACTCTATAAAATGATAAAACCTGTTAAGGCTTGTACGCGATAAATAAAAAATCTGGCAGTGTTGACTGAAACTTTTAAACACACTCCATGCAACATGGTATTGACATTGGAACTTAAAACTATAAAAATGTCATTGGTCTCCTTTTCAATCCATATGCAACTGTCTTCTCCTTAAATTGTGAGTAATTAGTCCTAGAATGAATTTCCTTGTGCTAAGATATAGAGCACTCAGTGCTGATAGTATGACATGAGTATTTCGTGCCACGAAATGATACTTTTTATTAAATTTTTTATACATTTTGTTGCGAAAAAAGTTTCCGGCGATTTCAAAAAAATTAATTAGTAAAAGTTATAATATCCCAGGGACTAGGGCCTATCTTCTACAACAACTACTTCCACGAGTACGGCGAGATTTGAGAAGCTTTTCATAGACACATAATACTCTTCAAACCCTGAAAGTGTTGTCAGCAACTCGAAAAATGTGGTTCCGTGAAAAAGTGCGAGGTGTCCCGTCTGGGAATCGAACCTAGACCTTCTGCGTATGAGTCGACGCACTTACCCACTACGCCACGGCGACAACCAAAACAAAGTAATTATTAAGCATATATTATAGAAAGAAGAATAACTTAACTTAAGAATAACGGAAAGTCTAAGCATTGCCATATATCCCAATGTCATGCCAAGACGAATATAAGCCTGGATTAAGTTTCTGCTTGACATTCCTTCTATTAATTTTTGTTCCAGTTTTCGAGCATTTTTCTTTTCTCTAGTTAATATTCTAGAATTCTGTAAGTTTGTATACTTAGTCCCATTCTGTTCACTCCTTGAAAATCAGTGCCTGTGTTGAAAATTTTCCCAATTCCAAATGTTGTTTCGCAAAACAATCTTGTGGTCACTGTCCCCAGCCGAAGTGGTTATGAGACGCAAAGAATTACACTTATACTTAACCTTTCCTTACAAAGAAACACCAAGAATTAGAGCTCAAATTCGCTGAACGACATCAAATCAAACTTGAGATTAAGTGTTCTCTAAAAAGGTGACCCAAAAAAATAAATTGCAATACACCGGATGGATAATCAATGGCAAGGACATCAGTACTGCTATCAAATGCAGAATCATTTTTGCCAATCGCAGTTCCTCTGGGCTTAAGAAGCAATCGATTATTTAGACGAGTGAACATACTGTAGAAGCTAGGTCCTAATCCCTTATGGGATGTTGTGCCACTCAATCATTGACATGCTACTCCTGCTCTAAAGCGCGGACGTATAAACATAAAGACGGGTTAGGTTTGGAAGGACAGATGAGAAAGCTCTTGGTTTTTCCAAAGGGATAGGTGTGTGAGCCAGGCTTGGTGCGTTCCTCTTTGCGTTAATGGCTTCTAGAGAAGAAGACTTGTATAAAATAGAGAAGAGAAGATGTGTATGCCATGGGGATTCATGTGGTTACTGAAGAATTGTTTGGATACAGGTGTTAGAAAAGAGTCTTCAAATTTGAGCTAATAGGACAACGCAATAGAGGACAACCCGGATTGACACGACGCACATGAGTAGAGGGAGGCTTTGACTAGTTTGGTGTGCTCTGCTTGATGCAATTTAATAAAAGACCGTGTCATCATCACAACTACTCGTGTTGTGTGTGTTGTTCGGGCTATTGCCGACTCCAAACGGAGAGATTTGGGAAACGTTTAACAGACAATAAGTACTTTTTGAGTGTTGTCAGTAGCTTGAAAGAAAAATGCGAGGGTGAACACCTCCGGGAATCGAACCTGGAACCTTCAGCGTGTGGATTGAGGCACTTACCCACTACCCAACGGCTACCAAAAATATGCAGATTGCCCTAACAAATAAAAGTTTTAGTTAGAGATAGTTTATGTCGCTTACAGACGACTCTTTTAATGTGTCATATCCCTCGTTCTCAAAGTTTTCGCAAGAATCGGGATAAACAAAAGAAAAATTGTAAGACAACTAAAAAGTTTCTTATTGTTTATCTTAGACTGTTTTCGCCAATGAAAGCCATATCGCATATCTTCTGTCTCGGAAGAACTAAATTCTTAGTAAAACTTTGTCCGTCTAAGTCAACTTCTTTTGGCGAGAATACCGCGCACCTTCAACTGCATGCACGTACAAAATTATTTATTAGCAATCACCTGTAAATTGATTTTTTTTTTTGTGAGTCTATAAACTGTTTATATTTTGTCTACCATCGCAGCCATGATGTACGAGTACTCGTATTTTTTCTGCAAATCGGCAAAACAAATATGAACGATGACAAAAAAATTCACAGTGATTGTGTACTTTTTACAGATTTCTTGTCGCCCTTCAACTTATGGTGGGTTAGGGTTGGATAGTGGCTAATCCTCGCATATAATTATGGTTCCATGGTATCACATCTGACGTTTGGAAATTCGTTTTGCTCCTTAGCTTCAACATGCGTCACAATTTTCTTTCAACTAATGAATTGCTGCAACCTGCGTTCTTTAAGCGTTTTCAGCAAATCTCATGACAACTATCATTCATTCAGGCACGTTACAAACCAAATTCTAGAAATGAATTTATCCCACACCCAATTTTAATTTAAAATATTCGCAAAAAAACATCGAATAGTCGTCACGCAGGCATTGCATATGTGTCTGAAATAAATTACATCATCCTTGAACCTAGGCCTCAGAAGTAATTAAAGTTAGATTACTCTTTTATTCCACTCGCGTAACACGTAACACAAAGCTTCGGGGATATCCACAACCGTCACACAAGTGTCTAACCGAATTTTATCTGATCTAGAGAGGTGAAGTCAGTTTTCGCACAGAATTCCAAAACTCACTTCAACCGAAATTGCACATAAAAGTGAACTCTTCCTTTATCGTTGGCTTGGAAGTTGTTTCAATTCAACTTTGGTTTGGCAAATAAATTAAGTTGTTTGGGTTTTATTGACCATCCTCGAACGTTTGGAATAAATCACTTTTGACAAGAAGTGACAAGGAGCGGAGCTGTTTGGATTTTTGGATGTGATTGCTTCTTTGACATACGAGGACCTGCGTTTATGACTGGACGGAATCTACGCCGGAATGAATGAGATTCAATTTTTTATTTTACTTATGACCCTTCGCTGACACTTGTGTTTAAGAGTTGAGAGTGCATTTCAACAAATCAATTTGATGAATCAGATTCATTTTGCGCGGCTGTTTTCGAGCACATCCGTCACAGAACGCTGTGACAAATGGACTTGGCTATGACACACAAAAATGACACGTAAGTGATGAAGCGCCCATTTGAGATGTCAACTCGTAATCCATCAACGAACATTTGCTGTCCTGTTGGCATGTACCTGGCCTGTGTGGTTGTTCAAACTGAGAGTATGACTTGTGATTGTCAGCAACTACAGGGTGTGCCATCTAATATCTTTTTTCTTGAAATCATGGGTTATTTTGAGGCTAGTTGTTGGTTTTCACGCACAATCTTTTTTTTTGTTGGAGGTTGGAATACACTGCACTGGAGCGCCCAAAATCAAAAACTGGTCAAAAGTACTACCAGGCAGTAACCTTCATTTGATGCAGTTTCATGATTTTCCGAAGGAAAACCAGCAGACGCTTTTTTGATAATGAGGTTAAGTTTTCACCTCCCACCACGCGCCATACAGCCGCCACCTGATACGAGCAAAAGTTGGACATTGACAGAGAAAGTGGTCTGCAGTGTCTTCACCTTCTCCATAGGCGTCAGCCTGCACCCTGGAGAGTCATGTCATCTCTGGTTGTGCGGTTGGGAGACCGTCGACGGACGCCCTAACCACGGGAGCGGGTAGTCCCAAAGTGGGTTCGGGCTCTACGAATGCTTCTTTTGGCAATCTCGTTTCCCATGATCTCGTGATGTCCCAATCTTGCCCTGAAGTCGGTATCGCATTCGTTCGAGACGGGAGTCGGTTTGCGTTTGAACAACATTGGGAAAACTTATTTCTAAAGTCAGTGCCTTGTAGTCCAAACAGTGCGTGTTTTTGAAAAGATGTTTTGGCCGAATTGTAGCACCCACCACGACATTTGTGGCAATTTTTTGCAAGAAGTTCATAAGACTTTGAGTATATCTTGGTATGCTGCTGGACAACACTTATAGTCTTCGATGTTGGGAACGGCTGTAGCCAAAAGCTTGTGACTCAATTCACTAAAATCAACTCGTAATCGATCTCAACATTTCAACATTTTAGACGATAGCCTAAGCAGAATTCTGAACAGGATTATTAGTTTACGAGGTTTGATTTACGCGATTCCTTTATACTTCCTCATAGTAGGTAGTGTAGGATCCAAAGCCATCCGCTTTATTATCGCTTCCAAGGATGGACGTTAGAACAGGTTGCATTGGGCACTGTCTATTGCGGCTTCTGGGACAATCAATGCTCACAGAGAGAGAGAGAGAGAGAGAGAGAGAGAGAGAGAGAGAGAGATAGAGAGAAAGAAACTGAGAGAGAGACAGTTCGGTGCGATTCGTAGAGGGTGGCGTCATTAGACAAGTCTTTTTCGAAAATAAAGCTGGGAACAAAGTTTGGGCTATCGGTGGGTCTTCTACATGTTTATTGACTGTTGCTTTACTTTACTTTGCTGTAATCGCAGAAATTAATTTTTAAGATCCCTGGTTCCAGCAGGATAACGCGCCATGGCACACAGCCCATGCCACAATCGATCTCTTATGCACCAACCACCAAGCGTTTATATCGTATTATCAGTCGTATTGGCGATGTCAAATGTCCGGTTCAGAGGTGCGAGCTAACCCTTTGGACTTTTTTTGCAGAGAGCCGTACGCGACCGATGTTAGGTCAAAAGTCGTGAAACGATTCAAGCACTTAAGCCCAATGTGATCGAAGAATTCGGGAGCTTCAGTCCGAAACCATCGTTTAGGCCGACATATTCAGAAATTTAAACAAAATTGGATTTCGTAAATATTGAGAACATTTGACTTTTCATGTCCATAATAAATGAAAGTAATTATTGTTTTCCTTTTATTGATCCACCCTGCATTTGGAGCAATATTTTCAAAAACATGTCCACATTGCTCACTGCTATAATTTAAGCAGTATGCTTTATTTGGTTGCAAAAAAGAAGTAGAAACCTCTCGTAGTGTATTGAGTGTTTTGAAGGAAATTTGAGAGTGGAAATGCAACTGAGGACTCAATATCACCAATATTAATAATAATTGAGTAGCAACTACAGTCCACGAGGGACCAGGGCCTAGCTTCTGTAGCAACTACTCGCTTTGTGATATTCTCTGACGAGTAGAGGGAACCTACAATTCCTTGCCGACTCCGAACGCTAAGAATTGAGAAGCTTTTCATAGACAATTGGAACTCTGAGTGTTGTCAAAAACTCGAAAGAGCTGGTGCCGTGTTAAAGGCGAGGTGTTCCGTCCGGGAATCGAACTTGGGACCTTTGCGTGCGAGTCGACGCCCTTATTCACTACAATACGGCCCCATCAACATACTCACTTCCTTTGATTATATTGTGCAATCTTTTGTTTTCCACATTGTTTCGAATAGAGGCAAGAGGAAATTAATCGGACATTTTGCGTCAAATCGAAATTTCGAAACATACATATGTGATCCATTCACCTAATGTAACTTAGCTGGACAAACATTTTCTAATCGCTCTATATTTCTGTAAAACTTTTGAAACGTTAATGAATCTTAATTGAAGTCAGAAAGTCTCGAAAGCGCACACAAGTCCTTATCATGTCAAATAAGCTTGGTGATTCTATGTTGCTGCATCTTGCTCCATTTCCTTAGAAGCACCTCGAAAAGTTCTTGCAATAGGATTTTAAAATTTTTGGGATTTGATGATCGGGAAAATTTCTTTGATTGTATGGTTTCCATAATTGATCTCACAAGTCCCAAGTAACACAGGCCTTCTAAAAATCCTCTTCTGACCTACTGTGAAATTGGAGTAAATACTCATCTTGTGGTCTTAGTTGAGTACACTCTTGTCTACACACAATAGATTCTGAAACTCATTCATTCATTAAACTGAAGGTCCAAAACCACACCAGTATACTTGTACCCGATTTCTTTCAACTATTTAGCTTCTTTCAACAAACAATGATTGATGAGTGGTTGTGAATAGATTTGTGTATACCTTGGGACCTTTTTTTCTCGCCTTTGGCACCAAGAGTTACGTTCAGCTTCACAACACATCAAAGGTATTCTCAGAAGTATATTTAATTACGACAGTCACGCCGCAGATTTTCGTTTTGTTTTGAGGGAGCCAAAATCATTTGTCATTTGTCATCGGTGTTCATCAGTTGTTATTAATTGCTAGAGGCCAAAGGAACATGTTAATCAAGTATTGAAGTACTCTCCCTCTCAGTTGTGGACAGACTTGAAGGAATAGTGGTTTTAGGTAGTCGCGCTTACAGCAAGTAATAAGTCGGTTCTTAAGTGTCTATTAAAGATGAAGGGGGCTTAGATTAATGTATTTTTCTGCCACTGAATATACTCGTGATATTGTCTGACATATTTTTTATTCATCAGAAGAAGCTATTTTTCACCCACTCAATAACTCCTATGGTAGAGTATGAGCGTCAGGTTTGGTCCACTCTTGACTTTTTTTAAATTAAATGTGACCTGAATGAATCAGTAGCAATTATTTATATGTTCAACAAAAAGCTAAGCTAATTTTTGAAAGTCAGTAGCCGTTGTACATAATTATTCAAAAAATTGGGACAGAAAATTGTTCTAAACCAAACCTTGGATATTTGTACAAAACGTAGATAACAATAATTCAGTGTCACTTAACCCCACAAGGGACCAGGGCTTAACCTTTACAACAACAAAACGTAGAAAAGGATAGCAAAAGTAAACAAACTTTTCGGTTTTAGGATGATTTCTGTAGTGCCCCTTAATTCCTTAAAACCTTAGAACAGAAGACGACAAGTGTTCTGAAAATAAAGAATTCCGACTTTAAGGACATACCTACCAGAATTCCATCAGGTAGGCCACCGCTCAGTAGACTCGATGTGACTGGATAAAGTAAATAAACTCGCCTGGTTGCGCTAGAGAATAGCTCCTGATGAGTTGGAGTCGATCGCGGTGGATTGGGAGACGTGGAGGTCTCTAGGTTTCGTAAGTGTGTTAAAAAAGGTGATGACGATGATGATGACCTACTACAAATCATCCGGAGAGCTCAGACAGGGGCGATGTAGAAGGGCACCCTGTCTGAGCTTTTCTGGGATTTTCGGTTTCGGAAATTTGACTTCTTTGGATGTTTTGGAGATTTAGGGTTTTTGGATTTGTTTCTAAATTTTTACAATTTTGAGGTTTCCATATTAAGGGCCTTGAAATTGTGTCCCGAAATGCTGCATTTTGGAGGGTTAGTGCGTCATTTTCCACGTCTCTGGACCCACATTCAATTCCCAAATTAAAAAAAAATGTTCATTACAATTTATACAGCTCTCTCTATTTACTGAAATCACTCAAATAGTCTCAAACTTTATTCTATTTTCTTTCAAAATTTCAAACTCACCATTTGGATTCGGTATTAAACTGCAGGTCTCCTCTACTCGTACAAAACCCTTATACTTTCTAAAGGATTGTCTTAAGCAAGTAGATCTACTGCTGAAACACTTTTGGACCCATGAAATCCGTTGTCTGTGATCATTAAAAGACGTCAGATTAAAGACAACATCTTTGGACGCTATTCCGCACTCCCAAATCTCCCAAACCAATTGCCCCCTTGGTTGAATTTTCAAGCACAAAAGCGACAAACTCCAAGACCATGGCCGTGTTGATGATGCGCACACTTGATAAATTTATCCTTGTCGTGCGGATGTCTAACAGCACGCCAACTGTCAAGCCAATGCCATACTAGCGAACAATCGTGTTCCAAGCGCCGGCCTTGGCGAGGGATTACCAACTTGAACCGCAATCAGTCACATGACATCGAATACAAAGCGGATGTGCGAGTACTCCACCACGAATGATGCCCTGATCATTAGCGTAGACCTCAGTGAAGCAGATCGCCTTCGTCCCCTGTAGAGGTTTAAAATCTACTCAAAGCACTAAGCAGTTACCGGTTTATTGCATTGCAGATACTGCCTCTCAGAAGGAATGTCACAAACTTCGAGTACCACTTCAGAAAGAAGCCACCACTTAGCCAGATTGCAATCGACAAAAGTCATTGACCCACAAAGGTGCTCAGCAATTCACGAAACCGGTTGCTCTTTCCTCTCAATTACACAACAGCTCAGATAAAAATCAACAAATCAAGTGATTTGTAAAATCCGTATTCCCACAGGCCGTGGCGTTTATCTAGAATCGAAACATCCTCAACCACTTAAACACGAACGAGCGCCGCACTCATGGCCCTCAGTGGATGCCAAAATCAGCTTGCAAATCGTGAAGTAGGCGCTTTCTCACAGAAACTGTTACAAGAGCAGCGTCTTTTTGTGAACGACTTAATTGCAGGCTCCCTATCTCTCCCCCGGCACCGTTGACACGTCATGTCGTTGTTTCACACAGCGGCGGTGGCGGCGGCGACCTCATTTGCAATGCCCACCGCACATGTGCACACATTCAGCCATTCAGCGAAGCAGATGGAGCAAGCCGAACAAAGCGGAAGCCTCGTTTCGTGCGTCGTTAACTCTGATCATTGTTCGATCGATCTGCTGTATCTTGTGCCGAATCTGCAAGCGATGACCAACACCGCGCCGACCGACGCAAACAAATGTACGCGAGGTTATAAACGTTCCCATTAGTTTGACTGCCTAGCTGTGGGTGCGGGTGGTGCGGTTTGGTTGGAAAGCGCCTCTGGGCGGCTAATGATCGATCATTTGTCGGCGAACGAAGATCTCGTTGATCTCTGACCAGCCGCTGACCAGTGGGCCGATAAATTCGTGATAAAATGTGCCTGTGATTTACCAGGCGCTGTACGACAAGAGCATCCATTTTTCTAATGATCCGTTAAATGTTTGACACTTATGACCGCTGCGAGTAGGGTTTAACGTGACTACTGGCTTCTAGTCCGTCAACTCCCAAGTCACATAAAATCCAATGTTTTTCTTTTCGCAATAGGTGCTTGACTAATTTTGGCTACACTGCGAGCGCTTTATGGGAATTTCTCACGTATCTTAATAACTCAGGGAAGGTTAACGAGTGATTCCGTGATGCGTCACATTACAATAAAGTGATTTCGTATTCTCTGTGAACGGGTAGTGTGCTGTAATTGAAGGAGTTCCGCAATTACTTTAGGGAACGACCACCACGGTGGATGGTTATCAAGGCTAACTAGATGAGAATTGAGTAAGGCTCAGGGCTACAGAATGGTGTAGAGTTTCGCAATTCCAACGGAAAACGTGGGGAATTCGATTGAATGTGTATATCTTCGTAATTCTTGGAAATATTTGTTTTTTTTTTCACATCGAATTTCAGAATCGTGACATTTCTCGATTTGTTGGATTATTGAATTTTTTCACGTTTCGCGTCATCTTTACATTGTTTGAATTTGCCAATTAGGAGGCAAACATGCTAATGTATGTGCAAGCATTTGTTAGAATTCTCGGTTTTGACTTTTATCACTTGCCGGAAACATGGCGACCTTGACGAAGTTGTGCGGTTGTGGTCAATTTATGCGGTTTTCCTGAGGACACGTCGTTGGAACTGCAATATATCGTTTCGGCAAAGAGTTGTTTATCAAATTATCAGTTGTCATCAAAATCAGGAACTTGAATTGAGGCTAGCCAAAATCATCAAAATCAATTCCGCTAAACAAGTCAGACTTTGAAGTGATTTTCTAATTATTTACTATCTCCACTAATGGCTTCAAAACAAGAGAAGGTGTTTGAGAGGATCGCAGTCAAAGTTTATCCTACAGACTTCCTAGTCACTGTTGTGTGTGTTTCAAGCACAGTCATGGCTGGGGGGAGCAATGTATACTCGAAGGATTTCCTTATTCTCATGGATAATCAGCCAGAATTTAGTTCCTTTTAATGAGGCTCATTAAACACCAAGACCTTAATGAATGCCGCTTTACTAGATCAGTTGGCTTAGTAATTCAACACCTCTGCCTGTACTGGGTTCTTGGTCACAGAGACAGTGCAAGTAAATGCAGTGCTGATTAACGGGTATGTGACAATGCTATCCTTAGGAGTACGAACACCTTGGTATACCTTTCGTCACAGGCAAGCTTAAACTACACATGAACGCTATGCACTTAATCATTCAAAGATGGTCTGCCACGTTTCAAAGGAAACCCTATCCTCCCTTGACCCTAAATGTTCTGGAGTGCTTCTATAACTTTAAACGTCAGACAAGAGCCTGGTTGTGAAAGTAATAACCGGTCACGGTTTGATTGGCGGGAACAAGATGTTCACTCGAACGTCTTCTATAGAAGCTGTGTGAAAAAGGAGGAATAAGAAACCTTCCTTCATCTGCTCTGCCCCTGCCTGGCACTTGCGAGCCTTAGATATAAATGCTTACGCAACCGTTTCCATAGCACGACCTCAAGAGTTCCCTCCTTAAGCTTTCCCATTGCCAATAAACGGTTCCAACTCCTTCATCCTACCGAGCACTGAGGAAACAGCACAATCGTTCTTCATAAGACTACGTGCCATCTCTACCTATCTATATATTCAGTATCAATTTCGTAAATTCATAACTTAAATAAAAATGCCTCGAATGCAATGCCTTTTTCCTTGCCTCAAACTCTACTTGGCTCTTAGTTTAAAGTTGTCTCATACTTGCTATGGTAAGTGAACAGGCCAGTCAAACTTCATTAAACTCCAGATTTCGTATTGCTTATGTTCGGTTACTACTTGGACATTTACACAACAGTGTAACAGTTTGAGGTAATATCACCGCCAAAAGGGTTTCACTAGAAGCGTTCTTCCTCTTCTTCTTGTGGCGCTACAATCCGGGTGTACCTGGGCCTCAACCAGCATGCCTCTCCAGCCAGCATGATCTTTTGCTAGCTGCTTCCAGTTGAGCACTCCAAATTGGTTGAGTTCTTTCTCCACTTGTGTGAGCCACCTTTGCCTAGGCCGTCCTCTATTGCGCTGTCCCAATGGGTTAGATTCGAACACTTTTTGGGCCGGAGCAGTGGTGTTGATAAGGTCTACACTATGGCCTAGCCATCTTGCATTCGAAGACGCTTGACTAGGCGCATATCACCATAGACTTCGTCGTTAAATCTTCTTCTCCAGATGCCATCAATGCAAACAGAACAAAAATCGCACACAAAATTTTTCTCTCCAAAAGACTAAGTGATTCCTCATCAGCATCAGCATTAGGAAGCATTGGATGACAACTCCTTGCTCCCACAAGGAAAAATATTTTCTCCCATTCTGACTTACATTTAGAATATTTGTTGAAAACACCCGATCCGCTAAACGTTTATTTCTTCATTCAGCTCTTAAGGAGAAATTTAGGTCACAAACTTTGGAGTCCGCTGTCAAATCAGTATCATTTTATACACAAATTAACAGGCTGCCTTAAGGCGTGTAGGAATTTGAAAACCACGGAAAATCCAATACCAGGGGAACAGGGAACGTTGTGAAAAAATGTTTTAGGAAACTCCAATGTTATGTTTTTGACTGAAATATTGGTCTATAACTTAATTCGTCGGGTTGCTAAGAGATGGCGTAACTTGTATTATTCCATTTTTATTTTTCCATTGGAACACGCGTTGGAAAGCAACGTCATTTCAATATGTCATTTATTTGAAGCATATACAACAATAATTTCTTTCATTCAAGTATGTCGAGCTTTGTGCCTGAAAAAGTGTTTTTGCGGGGAGTTCTTCTTCATTTTTTTTAATATGGAGAAAACCACTACCAAAAGTCATTGTATTTTGGTCGAAGTTTATGGTAAACATGCGCTAGCTGAGCGAACGTGCACAAAAGTTGTTTGCACGATTTAAAAGTGGTGATTTTGGCTTGCAAGACGAAGCATTACTCTATGAAGATTGTTCCCAAACACAAGAAGAGCTCGCAGAATCCTTAGGTGTCACTCAAGCATCACTTCAAAACGTTTGAAAGCAGCTGCAATAATACAAGTTCCGCCATCTCTTAGCAATTCGCACGAATTAAGTTATAGAGCCAATAATTACGGCACATATTCAAAGACAAAATTGGTTGGTGTCAAAATTTCCATATATTGTATATAACATCTCGTAATACTCAAAATTCAGAAAACACAAAATTCCAACAAAGTATTCTAGAATAAAATGTGTACATTGTCTCCGAAGTTTGGGAATTAGAAAATCAAACTCTCGGTATATTCAAGCGCCAAAATAGCAAAATTCTAGAAAGTCAATATCCAAGCAACCTAAAATTCTGAAATGATGGCGAGACCACAAAAGAAAACACAAAAAAGTAGACATTTTTTATCTTCTCGTTTACTACAACTTTTTTTTTAGAAACATAGAGCCGAAGGGAATACAGGGGGCAGACGCATTCCTGTGAGATGTTTGTTTTCGGGATTTCGTTCTCGGAATTATGGTTTTCTTTCGTTATGATCGAGCCACGCAACTCCAAAGTCTCTCGTTTCGCCCGCATATCAATGTGTTAGAGTTCAAAAGTTTTTAAATTAAGCAAGTAGCAGTGGTCGCCGTTATGTTGTGGGTATGAACGTCAACTCACACACCCAAGATCCCAGGTTCGATTCCCGGACTGAACACCTCGCATTTTTTACGGCACTACCTCTTTCAAGTTTCTGACAACACTTAAAGAGTTTTAATTGTTTATGAACTGAAGTTCGCCGTTCGGAGTTGGAACAAAGTTGTAGGGCCTCTCTACCTAATACGAGTAGTTGCTTAAGAAGTTACGCCCTGGTGGTCCCTCGTGTCACTCACTTATTATCAATTTTTAAAGAATAGCCGTCTGTTCAAAAGCGGAACACATTATTAATTTTTCTGAAGCGCACTATAACTAAGTTATTCCCCTTTTCCAATCAAATTGAAACTTCAAACGGCTTAAAATGGAAAACTGAACCTTAGGGCATACTTTTAAAATATCTTAAGTCCAAACGAGAGATTCCAAGAAAACAAAGAGTAACGAAAGTGGATAGGAAGAGATCATACAACTCTCGCAAGCAATAATTAATTAAGAAAATAAAAACGTCAAGGTCTCGATTGCCGTGCAGACAAATTTCGAAAATCAGCAACAATTGCATGCATGCCACATGCGAATATTGCAAAAAATGTAGACAGGCAGTCAGTCTGTCTGGGAATGGGAGAGGGAAACATAAGAAATGAAAACAAACGAATTGGAGGTTCTTCTTGAATATGTATTCGCGCATGAGTTTCACCATGCGTGTCTCTGCGAACACACTTGCAAAGGGACTTTTTGTTTTAATGCTGACCTTTCATTTCCAGCTGCATGGTTCCATTGCGCGTCATCATAAAAAATTCCACATTATTGTTTGTTTAAGTGTCACGCTCATAGATAAGCAAGTGGATATTCACCTTCTTCCTCTCTTGCCCCTTTGACTTCAACTGATAGCGCTTTTTGTACACCTGTGCCGGCCTACACGTGTCAGCTGTTGTGAACAGCTGACTAGCCTCCCCTTTTAAGACGCTGTGCAAGCTTGTAGCAAAATGCAACAAAACTGAATAAGAATGAAAGTACGCGTACAGAACTTTTGCTTCACCATGAAATATATAGGGGAAGTCTTTGTAAGAAAAAAGATATTTGATAAATGAACTGTCAAGTTTTTGATCCACAAAAAGCAACACCACAGATTCTGTGTGCAGTAAATTGCCCCCTTGTAACGCATAAAATCAATTTTACGTCCACGTGCCATTGACTTATATTTTCATAACGTTCATACTCTACACCGTCCTGTTTCAGATTTTCCTTGCACCGTCAAGTCTTCTGTCACCTTTGTTTCTTTGTCCCACTGTTCAGATGGGAAATAAGTTTCAACACCATTTTTTTTTTTGTATTCTGTATAAATATCGCATTCCCTATATGAACGTTAAACCGGGTAAGTGCCTACCTCAATGCATTCCAAATCCGCAACATTCATCGTTGCGTTGACACCTTAAGTATTATTGACGCGATGCCGTTTCATTGTTTACCCTTCTGTCACTTGACGATTTACATAACCTCCGTCGTTAGCGGTCAACCAGACGCCCGTGCGAATCTGAGGAGTTTTTTTTTTAGTTTTTTGCGTGCCTAGACATTGCGGACGATGCCAGATGTTTTGCTTGACTGTACTCGCGTTGCGAAGTACTCTTCTTTGGCAGTGACGGCGAAAATGCATTTTCGCTTCTTTTGATATGCTTTCTCCATTATGAAGACGAGATGTGTTTGCTTCTGCGACTTTAATTACACTTCGTTAAGAGTGTGTTTTTTGTTTAAGGTTGCTGTGATCCAATTATGATAATGCGTTGAGTTGTAATGTGTTTGCGAAGTCGTACTTTATTTGAGGAAACTTATGAAGAGTTGTATTTGGATTTATATTGGGAGCAACCATGTGTTCTTAAGCCACTGATATTCGTACATAGAATCCGTAGAGATATGTTTTGTGCATCGCAAAGGTCTTATGACAGAGAGGGAGATGACAGGCGCAACGGAATGAAATTTAAATTGAACGATTTCCTATTTTTGTCAACTTGGTGGCTCTTAGTTGTAACCTACTGTGGGACATATGGTATCGACTCATAGTCAAGCATACGTATTGATGGCCAGACTGCGACAATAGTGGACGAATTTGACTGTACATGCAGTTTTTTTTATTACAAATCTCATTTTCTGATACCGCGGGCATAAAATCAAAAATGCAGGTTGCGATTAGTGGTAAGAATAGGCGAGAGAACCGAGATACGAAGGAGGTAGCACAACTCGGCAGTGAATGTGTTTCAAATTTTAATGTTCAAATCTTCCTTCGTCCTTCGTCGGTTATCCTATCGATCTGCTGTATGTATACATACTCATCGAAGGGTTAGCATTGAGATGAATTGAAAAAAAATACAGGGCTTTATTTGGTCGTTATTTTAAGGATCGTTAGTTTCGTAAGTATTTTAGCGGATTTGCCTCATAATGTTTTTGCTTTTATTGCACCCAAAATAATGGCTCCAAGAGAAGGGGTCTTATTGCCTTATCTAAAACACTTATGATGCTTTAATTAAATTGCATCATTTTACTGGCGCACACAAGTGGGAAAGGACTTCAACCAACGCAAAGTTCGCAACTGGAGGCAGCTGGTGAGACATCGTGCTAGCTGGAGCGACATGGTGCTTGAGGCGCAGGTGCACCCCGAACTGTAGCGCCAGAAAAGAAGACGAAATTTACTGTTTTTAAGACGTTAACTTCATCGAAAAATTTGCAGCTGCCATGTTTGGAAACTTACGGGCTACTTATAGTGTAAGAGTAGCACGCAACTTTTCCTCAGCTCTTAGTCACCAAAGAGAGTCATAATTCAAAGGTTTCTTCATTCAATTCATTCATCAGAAATTTTGATTAAATGGTGTGGAAATGTTTTTCACTTGGTGGTGTGGGACCATTTCACGAGATTGTAGGAATAATGGATCGTTTTGCAGATAACAAATATTTTAGAAATGTCCCTTCGTCGAGTGTTTCATCACGATAACGACCCGAAACACACCACACCTCAAAGATTGTAAAGCATTGGCTCAAAGTCAAGGATTGGCTTAAAGTGAATCAAGTCCCTTTTCTGGATTGGGGGCACAACCACCAGTCTTGAGTCCCATTGAGGACCTCTTTAAGGTTCTAAAACGATGAGTTGCAAGTCAACATTTCGAATATTAGGTTGGTAACTAAATATGTAATTTCATTTCGGATTTCATTCCTAGATGGCTATAGTTGAATTTTTAGGTTTGTAAAAATTGTTTTAAACGCAAACTGATAAATGGAAAAAATACCACAATTCAAAATTATATCAATAATTGAGTTGCCTAAGGCCTTGCGGTGCTCCGGCTTTTCTTTAACTACCTTACAATTTTATATTGCATTGTATGCTTTTTTTAAATGAATAAATAAATAAATAAATTAATAATTGAGTGGCACTAAATCCCACAGGGAACCAGGGCCTATTCGTGTGGTGCGTGCTTCAGTTTTAAGCAGTTCTTCATAGATACTCGAAGCTCAGCAACTCGAAAGAGGTGGTGCCGTTAAAAAATGCTAGGTGTCCCGTCCGGGGATCGAACCCAGACTTTCTGCGCCGCAGTCGATGCACTTACCACTGCGCCACGGCGACCACACACCACCACATCAAATTGATCAAAATATTATCACCTCATATGTCTTCCAATTGGCTTCGGCTTCCTTCTATTCCCCGACAACTGATATTCGGGATGAAACTGATTGCGAAGTTCTCCCTTCTCGACTGTATTTCTTATCGGATTAATTTACTATTGGGTTGATAACTTAGTAATTGCGGATTTCAAAATGATTGACAAATCGAAAAGGTGTAGTATTCCATCATGATAATGCAAGGGCATACACAACTTTTGTCAGTTGGCAAAGAATTGGTTGGTTTGGATGTTTTGTCACGTCCACCAAATAGTCCTGACCTTGCAAAACTCCTTGTATTGTAAAAATTTCAATAATGATGATGAAGTCAAATTGTACCTGGTTCAGTTTTTTGCTGATAAAAACCCGAAGTTTTATGAACGTGGAATATGGTGCTGCCTGAAAGATGGCAAATGGTCATTGCTCAAAATGGGCAATTGATTACAGAATAAAGTTATTTTATTCCATGAACAAATTGTCTTTTATTTTCTAAAAAAAAAATAAAATAAAAAATACAGATGAGGCATTTATAGTTGCTCGTTGTTCATTCTTTTTCCGCAAGGTTCCATTACGTTTTTGGCAATAATTCAAGTGGGAAAAAATACGTAAAACGAAATAATTCCCCCGACCAAATAAATTTGTTTTCATAATATTGACTTTTGACTTCTTTTTGACTTGACTTGACTTTTTGACTTCTTGACTTTTAATGAGGCAGTTATGCCACGATTCGATTTTAAAAAAGAACCCCCTGCTTTGTTTTGTCCGCTTGTCAGCAGTCCCCCTCATAGAACAAGCAGCAGTCTTAAAAAAATCTTAAGAGATATCATCTCATGTCATCAACTTGTCACGACTCTCTCCTCCACAAAATTCTCTATGACCAGGCGAAAAAAAAACAAGTTATGCCTGTCAAGTTCGTGACCATACATCCTTCTAATTTTTCAAATGTAGTGCCTTCGTTGACGGAGAAACTTTTTCCTCCCTTGTCTTCGAAAACACTACAAACGTGCCAGAAACTAACATTTTCCCGTCTCTCCGTCTTCTAAAATCCGGTATTGCTATCAAAATCCGGAAGTTCCACACCACTGCCAAATTGCCACATTCGGTGCCAAGAAAAAGCAACGCAAAGAAACATAAAAGTCAACAACACGTCCAACAATGAATCATTAAGCGAATTTCGAATATTTATTAGCCATGTGCAGCACCCAGAACAGCAAGCAAAATTTTGACATTTCACATTTGTCATGCACCGGCGCGATTCGTTTTCTTGGCCAACTTCGCCAACCGCCCGACCTTCCGATAAGTTTCGAACACCTCCAAAGCGCCCACAAATACGCTCGCACACTTTGGCGTTGCGAAATATTTTCACTTTTCATACCCCCCGGAGCGAGCAGTGCCTGTCAATCATATTTGCATCTTGTTAATTGAGTTAAAGCGAAATACATGTACATATCGCCAAGAATAAAGCGATGACTCGGAGGCAGCAGAAACCAGTTGCCCGGCAAAAGCACACGGGCGCGCAATATGTGTCTACGCCTGTTTCTCGTCTTCAAGTTCAAGTTTGCATTGAGATCGGAGAGAATTCTACGCGTTTGGCCGGTTTTCTTGGACCACACGGGGAGGAAGTCTCAAGTCGCTGTTGATGCGGTGCGAGGGAAGCGCGCTTGGGAATTATCACTCTTACACTGTTTACCCAGAAGTACAGCGCGTCCGAAGGCACTTAACACATGTCGCGGTTATCTGGCATACAAATCACCTGAGTTAAGGCCAACAATGACCACGCTCGTCTCGTTGGCAAATAATTGACGCAAAATAAAAAAAAAAGGTTCTCGGGGCATTATGCAAGAGGCTTCTCTCGTTCCCTATCCTTGGGTTTAAAACGCATTTCGAATCTCACTTCAATGGAGAGCGCATGGGGAGGGGGGGAAGTCGAGTGTGCTTTATGAGCGTATGATAATTTCGTTCGAAATTTGCATTGCTGATAGATGCGCGCTCGCATAATGAATCAGAGACGTGCGCTAATTGGTTCTAAAATGCCATTATAGCTTTATCTAGAAACAACGCTGAGTTAGAGGATTGCACGAGATGTCCAACGGGCCGTTTAATCCACGCTCCAGAGCAGAGTTTATGATTGCATAATGCATTAGTCCAGTTTCGCGAATTGTTACGAAGAAGATAAACACGTTTGATTTGAGAGAACAGAAGTCCTTGGACTTTGAATGTTAGACATGCTCATGCAAATGGTAACACGGAAGAGTGAGGGAAAGTGAATTATGGGAGGAACTTGCGACTTCAATCGCATTGTTTGGCGCTACAAACGAGAAAACAAACTTGATTTTCGAGTTTGAGAAGATCGCTTCACTTTAGAGTGTCTGCGGTTTCGATATTTGAAGCAATTATTTGGTAATATCAAAGTGCGAAGATTGATTTATGTTTTGAATGAGGGATCATTTTAAAAAATTCTTTTTGCGTGATTGTTTATTTGGAGGTTAGGAAAAACTGCACTTGGGCTCTCAGACTCGAAAACTGGTTCAGGCAGTAATCTACATTTAACATAATTTCTTGAATTTCGGGAAGAATGTCAGCAAGCGCTTCCTCGAAAGTGCCTTGGTTTTCAGCTACCACCACATCACCGTCAAACAGTCGCCACCTTTTCCGAGGAATGGCAGGAAATTAACAAATGAAGTGCTCTGCAGTATCTTCACTTTCTATACAGGCGTCGCAAAGGGTATCATCACTAAGCCCAAGCGCACTTATGAACTTAGTGAAGTTGAAGTCTCCGTTTGTACACCGACAAATCTTCTGCAGTCTTTTCTGTCTACAGATAACAGAAAGGCGTAGATTTCTTGCTGACGTTTGGAGACATGCACATGCCTGCATCCTGAAAAGTCATGCCATCTCGGGTTGTGCTTTCGAGAGATCTAACCGTCGTCGGAAGCCCTATCTAAGGACGTGGCCAGTCCCGCGGTGGGTTCGGGCCCTATGTATACCTCTTTTGATCCTTGCCTAAAAAGTTCATCGGCAATCTCATTTCCCATGATCCTCTGGTATTTCGGGACCCAGACAAGTCTTAACGAAAGAGGCCTTCCGATCAAATTGAAATAAGGAAAAATTGCATTGCTCTACTATCTTGGAAATGGTTCGAGGGTTGAGTAGGACATTATTCGCGCCCTTCACCAATTCTTTTATTTCGTCTTTATGAGCGTTACTTTTGCATTCACTTTAAGCATGGTATCACCACAGGTTTCTACTTTGAACCTAGTTTCTTGGATTCGCTTTCTGTGCTGTGGCTTGACCTTGTGCCTTATACGTATGTTTCCTTACCTGATGTAAGCAATGAAAGGTCATAAAACTCTTCAAAATATTACGAAATTTTGTGTCTTAAAGAAATTGTATACAGTGGTCCTTTCCAGAGAGTATAAAGTTGTGCCACTTTATTGAAAGGAAAGCGTCTTCGTCTCGGTAAATCAACCAGGGTAAGACGTAGATTACTTCATTTGACTTTCTGAAATCGGTCTTATTCAGGGCGACCATCACGTACTTTGCGCGCAAATATCGAAATTAAGCAGACCGAAAATAAACAGTGGACAGGCTGTCCAAGCACAATGAATAAATTACAAAAAATTAATTCTTTTGGTGCAATATGGGTACAAAATGAGGAGCGTGTCACTTTTCCATATTTTTCAAATGTTAAGCCAGCAAGCAACAGATTTACTTAGAGATTTACCAAAAGCAGCAATAATATACGACAACTTAAAATATTGAGAGAAAAAGAAAGAACATTCAGTACATAGTGTAATCATATTGTAAACGCCTTGAATTATGCTACAAAAAGATAAACCTCAAAACGTGCCAACTTGGACATTCTGTAATCAAAACACTTCACATTCGGATTGCATTTTTTTTATTTTCGGCTAGTTTTTGTGGGACTGCGAGTACCATAATGTGAATGAACAGGCTGAAGTGGTCGGAATCAGACCGCAGCACGGCCGAGAAAGAAAGGTCTTAAATGTCTGTGGATTGTAATTCGGAGGTTGGATCGAGTTTGGAAGATCATTTCATATTCATCTGATGCTGCTAGAGAACGAGTCGTGAAACTTGTTTCTATGTATCTCATAAAGTGAGCTTATTTTTGAACTGATGGACACAATGGGAAAGGCGTATAATTGGACATCGTACCGTACATCGTGCCTCAATGGACCAAGACGTTGTCCCATACATATTCAAATTCAATAACAAAATGGTTTGTACGGATATTTTACCTGAACCTGCGGAAGACTTCCTGACTATAAACGATAATTTTGCGTCGGCAAAGTAATTGAAAACTCCATTCAGCCAGCACCTTCTGATACACACCCTTTTTCTTCAGTGGAAAAAATAAAGTAGTTCTGGTTTCCTTTCAAGATATATTTTTGCGTCTTAAAAATTTTAACGATTTTACATAAGAAAAGAATTTACAAGTTTCAAAATGTGCCTCAGAAAAAAGTACAAAAAGCAATTTAAAACTTTCAAGAAGTAGCTTCAAAGAGTCGCAAAATAGTTGTGCTTTCGATTTAGTTAATTCTCACAACAGTCCAAATGGCATATTATATTGTCACTTCAGTTAACACTAATAATAATAGTTTAGTGGCACTACAGCCCACAGAGAAAGAGGTCCTAGCTTCTACAACAACTACCCGTGTTGTGCGAACTACTGTTCTCTCACGGGCGACCACTTCGATTAACATAAAGAAAGTTAATTGACCGAATAATCATTGGAGAAACTTTGCTATAAGGACAACAACACGCCGGTCACCGTCAAAAGGAAGACATCAAACCCCTGATCGACAACAGTGTTTTGCGGGATCCGAAGGGGATTATCTATTATTAGCTGCTAGAACGTCCTGAAATGGTCAAACGGATCCTATACGCCTACAACTTAAAATGGTCGTTGGAAATATCAAGAAAGAGCCTCCACAATTGGCCAAAGGGAGTTGTCTTGTATCTCATCAAGGCACACGTCCTTGATGGCCCTGAACAAATTGACAGAGCTTGGTTGGCCAGTCTTGATGCATCGACCATACAGCTCAAACTTTGCACTTTCTGAATGGCATTTGCTTCGGTCTTCGTGAAACTTTTTTGTCTGTAAAAATTGGCCGACTGAAGAACAGCTAAAATCACTTGGCCAAATTTCTCACAAATTAAAAAAAATAAAAGTTCAACATCGAAAAATTGCAGAAAGTCTTAGATAATAACAGCCGATATGTATTGGCAGTTTTCGATTAATTCGATTCGTTTTCAATAGATGGCGTCATCTTCAAATTGTGGTTGATATTGGAAGCGTTTACCTACTTCATTGGAAAGGAGTGGCATTTGTCAGCATTAAGCAGTGTACATCAGCGTGCATTTTAGGCCAGAACATTGTTTCTTGGCTTCTTAACTTATATTTAATAAACATAAACATTAATAAACTCAGTTTTGGACAAAGAAATTTAACAATCGCACTATTTATTTTTTCACCAGTAGTTATTTTTCCCATTTTTCCAAAGTTTTTCTTTTTTTAAGAGAAAATTACTCTCGTCGTTATTTCATATAAAACCTAAAGTATCCCAATTTTACACTCAATATCCATCTAAGCCCATTTTACAATCAACGTCAACAACCTCGTCAATGTGAAATCTCCAAATCAAGGCCACATCAGGTGCCAATCATTCGAACATGCTCTTGACGTAGGAAGCTCTACAGACTGCATTAAAATGCAGGAATTTAGCACATCACGCAAGATTTAAATTGATTCAAATTGAGTTCATTAATTCAGACAACTCCAGAGCCGGTCACGACAATTAACTAAGCCCTTAAGATTCAGCCGATTCATAGTGTCCATAAAAAAGCATTTGTAGATGACGTTGGACAATTTTTCACGATTAAATGGCAGGCGAAGTGTAGAGTAATGACAGCTCATTTGAATATCGACAAACGCTTATTGCGACTTTAACGACGCGTCACTTGGGCACTTATCTTCAACTGATTCTTGATCATCTCTGGGTTAGTGGATAGCTTTAATTACACAGACTTTCTGCTCAATGCTCAGTTTGTCTTGTTCAAGTAATCGAACGCTAGAATTAGACGCGTGCACCAGATTCAAAGACGAGGTGCGAACTTCAAAACAAGGCCTTAACTACTCAGAGCAACTTTACGTCCATATTTAATATCCAAAGTCTGGGCCAAGTTCATCAACCACATCGTGCTCGCGGGCATTTTCCTCCAACACCGGGAATTTATGAATGAAAGTGCAAAGCATGACCGTAACCTGAGATCGAATCGAATGCACGCCATTACAAGCGCGACCTTTGTTCAATCAAACATTCGACAGATATCCAGTTGGTTGGGGAACTCGATAGCCTGCAAACTGTGCAAGTGGTTGCTCTTGATGTTCGTCATCTTGAACTTGATCCGGTCTGAGACATTTTGCAGATATTCAAAAGCAGAACCGTAGAGTATCTTGTTTCTGCTTAGCCTGGAGTTGGGGGCGGGGGGAGTAGAATGATGTGAACACAGCTGAATGACAACAATAAAACACCGTAATGAGCAAATATTTTCCAAGAATTTTGGTCACAGACACGTTAAGCAAACTGAGACAGCAATGGCGTTGTCCTTAATTGTCTGAAAATATGATTGATTTAGGTGATAACTGAGACAGTTTTGAAGTTTGTTTTGAAAAAAGAGAGAAACTGTGTCATGAACATGGCAATATTTAGAAAAATTAATTAAGGGCAACTTTTTTAAAAACGAAAGACTTAAAGTCGCACAAAATGTGGAATTTTCGCCATGTCGCATGAGCGCCACGAAACAGCAACGGTGTGGCATTTTGTTCTGTGAAAGCAAGTCAAAGCGAACAACATTTAATTACTTTACTTAACTAAACGAATAACAGGTGCAGAAGTTTAAGTATCTCGGGTCTTTTTCACAAATGATTGGAAGAGCAATACCGAGCTTTCTTGTAGGATTGGCCAAGCTGGATGAATTTTGAAGCAGCATGGAAGATCTGCAATAAGGAAGGCCGAGCTTGGTATCAAAGCTTAGTTATTGGGCTTAATCGCAGTGTTTGTTTCAACTTTTCCCTATGACCAGAAGGTCTGACCGAAACTAAAAGATCTTTAATGTTAAGATGCCGAGATGAGAGTTCTCTGTTCTCTTACGGAAGTCACTCGCCAGGATAGGGTATACATGTGACAATGCGGAGAGAACTCAATGTGGAGCAGCTACTTGGACAGAAAGGGATATACTTGGCCACTTGATACGAATGATGTCTTTATCAAGGCTTCGGAGGCGTGCCTTAGATGCGAACTCTTTAGGTATGCCACGGCTCGCAAGACCCACAGCAAGATGGTTGGATCAAGTTTATAAATTCAACTAAATGTGCTTGGGAGTTGCTTCTGATGAGTTGCTTCTGAGAGATCCGTGGCAGAGGATTTAGCGATCTGGACGTGCTTCATGCAAGCATTGCCCTTGCGACCCCTTTAGTGGAACATGCGGGTCACTGAAAATGATGATGAGTGAAGAAATATTTTATCTCAATAATCTCTACGGATCATTAATTAACCTCTGTAACACAGCCTTTTCTTACTTACTTACTCATCAGGCTGGCGACCCATGGAGGCTCCTAGCCTGAGATACCGCTGTCTTCCATCATTGACTGTCCTGGCTTTTCTGCTTTCAGCCATGAAAATCAAGCTGTCTTACGTCCGCCATGACTTGGTCTTTATACCGGAGATTTGGTTTTCATCTAGTTCTGGCAGTGCAGGCTGGATTTCGAAAATTTCCTTTATTGGAGCATTGGTGTTCATGCGGTCGATGTGGCCGAGCCAGTGCAGGCGACAGATTCTTGCCAAACTCCTACCTAGACTGCAGCCTTCCCATCAGTTCTTCATTTTCGTCCTTACAGGTGTCGGTCAGAAATTTATATCGCCTTCTTTTTAAAACTTTTGGCCTTTCTTATCTGTTCTTGATTTTTTTCTGAGACGTCCGTACTCTTGGCTTCTTCTCTGTTCGTCGATCCTGTGACCAGCTCTTGCCCTGTGGGGCCCTTATGGAGATCCATTGTCAGATCATATGTTCCATCTAGCTTGTGTCGCAAAACTGAAAACATCACTTAGAGCTTCTTTAATGTCTTCTTGACGACGTTTCTATTGCTCTTCTATTGTAAGTGCAGACAGCGTCGAATTCTCGGAGGATGTCAGACAGACTGGGTGGGTGAAATCCCACAAAAACACCTTTCTTCCCACGATAAGACGCAATTTTCTCTAATCAGTCGATCAATCGATTCCAGATCCCAGTAACAATGATCAGTTAACAAAGATCCAGATCACGCAAAACAAACAAAAATTCAAAACAAATTCCGATCGATATCGGTCACCAAACTTTTGTTTACGCGACAATCTACTACAAGCACCGGCGCGCCGCACTCCCAAGCAAATCTGAATTCTCTGTGCTCGTTGACAAGACGTGACCCAGCATACAAATCCCATCAAATACTATGCATGTCCACAACAGTGGATGGGCATACGTGCTACGACTCCTCAACGCTTAACAGGTACTTGAACGTTCTCATACTCCAGTTTGAGAAATCCTTATTTCTATGACTCACTGAAGTACCTTAACCCCGCAGTTCGTGGACTCTTTCTCGTTGAAATGCACAGAGTGGTCTCTACAACTCGTCTAGGCAGTGTGCTGAGTCTCCTTCGACTGTCGCGGGATTTTGTATTCTGTTCTGCTGAGTCGTACACACCCAGCTGTTGACCTGTGAATATGAAAATTTATTGCAACTAACTTCCATTTCTTTCTCTCTTTTCAGATCACTGACAAGAAGATGAAATAATAGTCGTACACTCATCCATCACAATGAAGCTCTTACGGACAACCTTCAGCGCTCCCCAGATCAAGGCGCTGCTTAAGAAAGACGCACTCGTTCGACTGCGACAACCAGTAAGTGACACCGACAAGCCCTTAAACGCAGTCAGTAACCGTTTCCTTTGCAGTGCATGACAATCGTACAGTTCATCTGGCCATGTCTGATCTTCCTGCTCCTCTACACAATCCGCTTTCGTTTCGTCCCACAAGAGGTGGAGAACTGTCAGTTCCCGACGCGACAACTGCCGACAAAGGATAACGTACTGCCGTTCTTTCACTCGTACATCTGCAGCATTGAGAACAAATGCAGCAGCACGGAGGACTATGAAGAATACTCCAAACTGGAGAATGCTCCGTAAGTCCTTTTGATTCGTGTGTTGCTTTGCCTCCTTGACGGGATGATTTGTTGCCTCTTTGCAGAATGAAACCTATTATTGACATTGCACAAATTTTTATCAAAGACGACTCTTTATACAATACTCTAGTTGACTTGCCGAAGACGGCTAATTTTATCTCAGCAGTAACAACCCTGGTGACGAACTCAAATTTTAATGAAATCCGAGGTACGACCGTGGCTGGTTGGTGAAGAGTTGTGTGGGTTTAAGGAAATTCTTTTTTTTTGTTTTGTTTCAGGTCACATTGGAAGGGTTGTGTCCATGATACCGCAGGTCGAAAAGATGATCGGATCAAGTTTTGACATAAAAAAATTGTTTTCAGGTTTGTTTGCCCACAATGGCTTATTCAAAAGGGACGGTGGAAAACTTGTGTCGAATTTAGTAACTTTGTGATCAAATCTAAAGAAAGTTTCGTTAAGTCAGTTTTAAGGGGTTAGAAGCCGCAGTTGCTCAGTGGCTTCGTCCGTCGATTGGCACGTCAAATGTTCTTGGTTTGGTTGCTGCTTATTTACGGAGTCTTTCGAGTCTGCGACTAAAATCAAAGTGTTAAAATTGTCTATGAAAAGATTCTCATAGTTTATAGTTCTGAATTGGCATTTGTCTGATGGCACCCTCTACTCGTAAAAGAAGACAATAACACGCACAACGCTAGAAAGTTGCTGAAAAAGCTGGGCCCTGACCAGTTGTGGGCAATAGTTGCACCCAAATACACCAATTTCGTTCCTCGCGAACTGTAGCGCTACTTTATAAAAGACAAATTCAACACACTCATTTATTCCTGAATTCACCAAAATTCACACTTATTATGCTATAGGGGTAACGGGTTTTCAGTCTCGTTTTTAAAAATGTCACTTAACGAAGCTTAACGAAACTTAACGAATGTGAAAAAAATTGGTTTTTAGTGTAATACCGCACATTCCACATGTCCTTCATAACTTACCATCTTATTAGCACCCATCACATCTTTCTTTTTACTCCCCCCTTACAGATCGATCTACATTCGTTCGTGGCGGTAATATACTCTGTGGACATCCGTTTCCTCACACCGAAGTCATCCCCATCACCAATGACATTCTGTACTCAGAGGACTTCAGTGAAGTGAACGATGACGAATTGGATGCAATGCCAAGTGAGTTGCACATCTCTAGAGGATGTTGCCAGTAATGGGACTTTCTTCTCTCTTTAAAACTTTAGCACCCTACTGCAAGCGCTTATACCTTGATGTGACGAGTAGCAATTATGGAAAGCTAACCTGGAGCCAGATCAAGCCTATCATCCACGGAAAGATCCTGTACTCGCCCGTGAACGAAAACACAGAGTCCATCATTAAGTTTGTAAGTGCTCACAATCACTAGTGCGAGTTGGGTCTAAACTAGAATTTCAGGCCAACACAACATTTGAGGAGTTGAACCGTCTGGTGAACATGGCCCTGGCGTTGGATGAAACCCTCTTCAAACTCCGGAACGACACTAAGTTCCAGGCGTCATTCGATAGAATTCTTGACCTCGCTAAGTCCCCCATCGTGCGGGGTCTCATTGGCGACAGCGTGGACATTGGAGAGATCGAGTCGGTTATGATGGGGATTCGCACCGATCCGACAGTTTTTGAGGTCATTCGGACGATCAAGAACATCCTCGAGTGCTTCTCGACTGATCGTTTTATCGGCGTCGAGACGGAAGACGATCTGCAGCAGCTCGCATACAACATGAACAAGCAACGACTTTTCTACGCTGCTGTACACTTTAACAAGACTGAAGACAAGGACATCGTGTACAACTTCCACATGGACACTGACAACACTCCAGTGACAATCGAGACACGAAATCGCTTCTGGTTCCCTGGGCCAGCGGGCCGGATGTCAGAGGACATGAAGTATCATCAGGGATTCGTGGAGATTAAGCACGCCATCGACATGGGCATCATAAAACACAAGAAGCACGAGCAGATGCAGATGTTTAAGAGCACACCGCGTCCGAAGACGTCCGCCCCTGCAACGGAGAGCTCCATTAAGATCTACCGAGTGGAGGATGAGGACGATGATGATGACGACTGGCTGACAAACGATGATGACACCCAAAATGTGACTGACAGCAAGCCGCCTGTTAGCTTTGGAGGCGGCTTGTCGAGTCTTCTGTCGGGATTCTTCGACGGATGGAACGGCATGAATCGAGAAAACTCATCGGAGTCCGACTGGGATGAGGAGTTTGATGAAGACGCGGAAGCTACCACAATTGAATCGAATACGATGCCGCCGTCTGAGGATGATGTGGAGGATGTGTTTGAAAGAGATGAGGAGGAGCAGGAGGAGGAGGAAGAAACCGCAACGATTCCATCAGACAGTCTGATCCGCGAGAAGCGCGCTCCTCAGGGTCTCTTCGATCTGTTACTCGGTCTAGCCGGTGGTGCGTCATCCGCAAAGGAGAAGTTCGAAGTGGACGACTTGAAATTCTTCACAAAACAGTTCCCATACCCAGCTTACGTGAACGATGAGTAAGTTACAGAAGCCCTTACCTGAAGGAGAAACTTAACTTTTGCCACTTTTCAGATTCAAGACGGGACTGTACCTCGCTCAGGCAATTCAAGTGGCATTCTACATTGGTCTCCTGGCGCAGATCGCCACTTGTGTTCGCCATCGGATCTGGCTGAGGGAGAGCAGGAATACTATGGTAGGTCTTCCTCCAATTGCCGATCAGGTCTGATCAATCTCTTCCTTCAGATCATGCGTTCCATGGGCCTCAAACCATCGTCAGAGCTCACCTCGTGGTCTATCACAACCTTCATCGAGCTTTTGCTGATTTTCCTGGCGGTCTGCCTCATTCTCTACACGGGCGGAATCGTACAATACACGACGTTCTTTTTCGTCATCGTCTTTCTCGTTATTTTCGGCCTCTGTTTGATCTCATTCTGGTAAGACCAGTTCCTCAGGAGTATCTGTCCACCTTAACGACCCGATTGCCTTTCAGTTACATGTGCGCGACGTTCTTCACCTCAGCCACAATCGGCTCAGTGGCCACGTCTCTCTTCTTCTTGATCTCTTTCTGTCCCTACATCATCATCCTCATCTATGACTCCAAGCTCACGACGTTCGAGAACTTCTTCCTAGACTTGTCCTTTACCTCGGCCTTTGCTCAAGCCTGGAACCACATCATGCGGATGGAGCTGCAAATGTACGGTCTGACCTTCGGAGAGGCCTTCGAAGAGGGCTTAAGTAGCGAGTTCGCCTTCGCCTTCTTCATGATCATGCTGGACACCTTCATCTATGCTGGAATCGGATACCTTGTCGAGTACATGACCAACGGTGAGTCTCAGACGCAGTCCTAGGACCAGTTTATCATTGGTTTGCCTTGCAGATGAGTTCCGCTTTACCGACGTGGCGAGGGAAGAATTGGCGCCCAACATGGGAGCAACAATGACCAATGTGTCGAAGATCTATGACGACAACAACATTGCCGTGAGCAACATTTCCTTGGGCTTCCAGAGAAATCAAGTGACGTGTCTCTTGGGAAGAAACGGCGCTGGAAAGAGTACGATTATGTGAGTCCCCCGCACAGTCTCAGTCCAATAAAGTGAACTTGGCTGCTTTTCAGAAAAATGCTCACAGGCCAGATCGTGCAGACTACCGGAAGAGTGATCCTTTCTCAAGCGGCCAATCGAGACGCTGAGGAGTTCGACAAGATTGGTGTCTGCTCGCAGGACAATATTCTGATCCCGAATTTGACGGCTCGCGAGCATCTGGAGATGTACGCGAAGATCAAGCTGAAGAAGGGCTACGAGTCCGAGATCACCAAAACTCTCAAGAGCATGAACTTCGGAAAGCACGAGAACTTCGAAGCCTCCAAGCTGTCCGGCGGCTACCAGAGAAGGCTGTGCGTGGCTATCGCCTTTATTGGTAAGTTTCAAGATCACCACCCTCTTCCGCAGCTTGACATCGCCTCTCCCTGCAGGTTCCCCAAATGTTGTAATCCTCGATGAGCCGTGCAACGGAGTGGACAACAAGGCCCGTAAGGATATCTGGGACCTGATAGAGAACCTGCGATCGGGAAGGGCTGTTGTGTTCGCTACGCACTTCCTGGACGAAGCTGAGTACCTGAGCGACTCCATTGTCATCATGAAGAACGTAAGTGCCTACCCACACCCCCCAGACATTCCCAATGAGAAATTCCTTCATTTTAGGGCAAAATCATTGCGCATCATAACCCGGAGACCATGAAGGCCCTGTTCACAGAGAACTTCGACCTAGACATCCAGTGCGTGGACAACCAGGCAGTGGCGGGAGTCAGGAAGCTGCTCGACGCCAACCTCAACAGCTACAAAATCGCCCAGAATACTCCGGCCGATCTAAAGCTCGAAATCAGCTATGACCAGCAGACCAACAACTGCCCTCAGCTGATGGAGGCCCTGAGCGAACTGCAGAAAGAGGGAAAAATCATCGAAATCTGCATTCGAACCAAGAACCTAGAGGAGGTTTTCACGGAGGTCAACAACATCTCAGATAAAAGCAACGGCTTCTCCAAGCGGCAGACCCTGCAGCCAGTCGAGCTGAAGAAGTCCGCCAACCAGGACATGATCCGTAGCCAACCGCTGTGCAAGTTCGAGATGGCTAAGCTGCTCTTCGGAAAGCGCCTGACACACTTTAGCCGAAACTATCGAATGCTTCTGTGCGCCCTGGTGCTGCCAGCCGTCTTCGAGGTCATCGCCATGTGGTTCGTGAACATGCGCCTCGAGGACGACTTCGACAAGCCACTGAAGCTCACAAGGGACCTCTACCCGGACACCACCAACGTGCTGAGCATGGAGAACCCGACAAACTTCACGCAGGACGTTTACGACAGACTGCAGGCGGGATGCCAAGACTTCGACTTGTACTGCAAGGAGTTTACGAGCTCGGAAAAGGCTTTCTACTGGATCCTGGACACCGTGCACCTCTATCACGAGAAACGCTACGGAGGCATGACATTCAACGAGACGCGAGCGACGGTCTGGTACAACAATAAGGGTCACCATGCGATGATGGCCTGGCTGAACGATCTCAACTCACACGTGCTCCAGGCTGAGCTTGACGACTCCGACTACAGCATCACGACTTACAATGTGCCCTGGAAGCTGGGCGACAGGGAGTTCAGCACAAGTTCAATGTAAAACCCGCCACGTGCCTCTTTCTTGCTCGAATTTCATTTTACTCTCCGCAGACTCCGGCAAGTGGGCGACTCTGGCATCTCCTTTATCCTTCTCATATCCCTAAGTCTGGTTATCGCCGTGGCCTCGGTCTACATCGTGAATGAGCGCATCAAGGGCGAGAAGCTGCAACAGCGGCTGTGTGGAGTGGATGCGGCCACTTACTGGGGCGTGGCTTTCGCCTGGGACTTCTTGGTAAGATTTGGAGGACATTTTGAAAAGTGACTGCTACATGCATCCCTTCCAGGTTCTTATTATCGGAATTGTGATCTGCGCGATAATCCTCCTCGCCTTTGGAATGCCAGTCTATACGACCAGGTCCAACCTGTGGGGCATCTGCTTCCTAGCGCTTCTCTACGGGTACTTTTCTCCCACGGCACATCCCCCAATCAAAGCTCATTCCCCTCTCTTTCCAGCTTTGCTTGCATTCCAGCGATTCACGTCATGGAGAAGCTCTTCACGGACTCAAGCATGGCCATCGTGACAATCTTCTGCATGAACGTCATCATCCCCATATTCACGATGTCCATAGTCATCCTGATCGGCATCATCGGCAAGTCTGAGGCTGCCGACAGTTGGCGTTTCTTCCTCAACCGCGCCTTCTTGGTCTTCCCCCAGCACGCCCTAGGCGATGGTTTGGTGGAGATCTGCAAAAACTTCATGGTCGCCGAGTTCTTCCGCAGATACGACATCGACTCGTACAAGAATCCCATCACCAGTGACCTCTTGCTCCCACACATACTTGCGCTGGTCATCCTTGGCGTGTTCTTCTCCGCGTTGAATGTCCTCATCGAGAGCGGTCTGGCCAACGAGTACCTGCAAAAGTTGCTGCGAAAGCGAGTTGAGGAGCCACTCGAGGATCTGAAAATCATCTCCATTCAAAACTCCCTGAAGCGAAGTGACAAGATCGGCTCTATGGACAGATTCGTCCTGAAGGTCGATGGGCTTTCGAAGAAGTTCGGTAGCAAGCAGTATGCCGTGAAGAATGTCTCCTTCCAGGTGGGTTCTGGCGAGTGCTTCGGTCTGCTGGGCAAAAACGGTGCGGGCAAGTCAACGATCTTCAAAATGCTCTCCGGTCAGATGCAGCCGAGTTCGGGAAATATTGTTTACTCGGATGTAAGTGACGAGGTGTGTTGGAGATCTTCCTCTGATTGACTTTCGTTTTTTTGCAGAAAAATATCGCCTACTGCCCGCAAACTAACACTTTGGACGCCCTGTTGACGGTGAAGGAGATGATCGAGTTCTACGGCAAGCTGAGGAGGATCAATGACATTCAAAAGGTAAGTGAATGCATCGACGAATGTAAAAAAAAGTGACTTTAACCAGTTTTTGGGGTGTTTTAAGACATGACGTGTATTGAGCGGCAATATAATTTTTTCGTTCATGCGCCTCCCCATGTCTGTCTCCAACCTTAACTTTCCCCTCAACTGTGAACAACGGATAATCGAGAACACGTCATATGCAATTGCCATATCTGTTTGCCTAAAAGTATGCAACGACTTATGATTTTTCATGCGACGGGACTGGGTTCGGACAACTGTCGTCCCATCTCAGAAAGGGTCACAGGGTGCTGCAAAAATATTTAAAGACGATGTTGTTAGAAGAAATACAGTAGCGAATCAATTTTATCGTTGCAACATGTACCTTGCTCTGTTCACCTATTCAGTGGAAAAGTCGATAAATTCAGGGAGCACGATAGCAAGGCTGGCACATAAATAGCCTGGTCGTTGCTAGTAAACTAGGAATTCATCATCATTAGAAGTCAATCATTTGAAGAAAGCAGGGTACACAAAGAATCTGACATTTGGGTGCCGCATACAGTACACAAATTAAACACACCGAGTTTTCGCGTGCCTCTCTCTGCTCATGATTACTGGTCTTGTAGAGTTAGCTGGACTGACTGAGGATTTTTTTCAGGAGTCTGTGACGCTTTTTAACATCTTTCTGATGCCGCAATATTCTTCCGCTTCTGTTTAAGGCAGAGATGGGAAAATAGAATCGTTGCTGACGCAGCAGCCAAATTATGTCACATTTGTCTTCTTCACAAAATTGTCCAATTGTACCAAAAGAAAAGTAATCTGTGATTCAGTTAGTTCGCTATAAAATCGTCTGAAGCCCCACAACCCACCAATGCCACGGATGCGCTTTTACCATACTCATGGCTCCCAGGTGTAGCTTTGTCTTCATCAGTAGCAGTAGCTTTGTGTGTATTGTTCTTATATACACACTGTTTGGAAATGAAGCCGAAATTAATTCGTCCAAAATGCAATTGGGGATGGGCGTCAAATGTAGAACAGATGACCTCAACAGAATCTTCGTCTAGACCTACGGTGAAGGATGAAATGCATGCCCCGGGATCCAGCACATCGCGCGCCCCGGGTCCAGAATACGGTGCGCGTTAGTTTCGATGGCCTCAAACCACTAAAGTTGCGGTTCCAGGAGAGGATTTTGCACACAGAAGTAATCAGCCATTTGCGGGTTTACATGCTGGATCAGTTGATCATCAAACTTTTGTCTTTCAGAGCACAGCCATTGACTTAAATGCAAAAAATTCTCTGCTTAAGCCACCTCCCAGAGTTGGTCTTCGTAGAGTTTAAGATCCGCGTCGGTCATACCGTCATCCTAGCCAGATTTCCCAATTCCCCTAGCACCAGGAAGGTGCCGGAGCTCTTGCTACTTGTGCAGGTTTGTTCTTGCCTGTAAAAAACCATACCCTAGATTGCTGGTTTCACTTTTTTTAGTTGGCCTATAGGAAGAACAGCCTTCGGACTGGAGATATCACTATTGATGGATATTTCAGCTACAGCTTAAGGGTTGCCGCAGTATATCGCCAGCTGCCTCCGAAAGGACGCATAAAGTTCGTTGAGGTCGTTCTTTCCATTCCATTGGCTCAAAGTCGAAGATTCTGCGGGTCAGAGCTCTTTTGTCGATATGCCCTACATGGCGTAGATACGTTTCTCGCTGGACACGTAGGCGCTTGGCTATGCGCCTACTGTTGTACAGCCTCTAGAGTTGGATGGACGTTAAATTTTCTACATGAGTTGCCATCGAAGAACTTACCTCTTGAACAGACTCCCTTATGATCTTTCAAAAACGCGCGTGTTTCTGGGCTATAAAACAGGATAGGGATGATCAAGGTGCAGCTTGGTTTTTCACGAGAGGTGTCTGCCACTCAACGGCCTCTTAAGTCCAAAGAAACAAGGATTGGCAAGAGTGATACTCAGACCTTTTGCTGGCAATTGTGCTGCTCTCGAAGAAGACACGTGACAGCGCTTCAGTTTGTCTAAAGAAATAATGTACACTGAAGATCCCGCTGAGTTCGTTAGCTGCCTTGACGGAACAACGGGGGCCATCCTCCAAAATTTCACAAGTTTATATGGGGTGGCAGTGACCAATTTGCACCACTTGAGGCTTTCGTTTTGTGAAAATCTGACCAACCATGCACTTTTCTGCACTAAAACCACACTTATGAAAACTTATCAGATTTTTAAGTTTTAGATGCTCATAGAAAACGAAAAAGGGAATATTTTACGCTCCGCTAGGAAACCTTATCCCTTCATAGTTTTAGCAGTCGTGGGGTTCTCCTTTTATTGTGTCTAAGCCTGTCCAAGTCCATATCAAAAGATCAGATTATAGTTCATAAAACATTCTCCAAGACTCTGTTTTATTTAAATCTGATCTAATTTATGTGGCAAACTCATGAATTTTTATCTCAAGATAAACAGACTTAGCCCCGTCCTCCGAGAGGATGTCCAACTCGCCCTGATTCATCATCAAATAGTCTGTATCACTCGCGAGGAAATCTTCGGGGTTTTGTGACGCTTCCATGCTCCGAACCTGCAATTCAAAAACCATCCATTTTCGAACAGCACTGACCACTTTTCAATGCCTTACACGAATTATAGTACTTCGGGACGATGTCATTCCCTCATCGAAGGCTGTAACGGTGCAATGGATCGGTTTCGTAGTCTGAACAGACACCAGCCACACCACAAGGATCTGCTTTGACTTATCATCCGGATTGATTAGCTCCTTGGCCTGAAATGGTGCATATGTCAGGTGAAGGGCGCATTGAGACGTCCAACGTTTACCAGTTTTTTGTCCTCCAGCATTGCGGCAAGAGAAGTCAAGCAGACCATCACCAGGACTGGCAGATGATTCTCCAGATGTGCGTGTGATTTGGAAAGAAATGAGTTCTGCTTGCATATCCCCCTCAAAGCCGGTCGAGACTCCAACACTCTAAACGAACATTCACTCAGTTTCAGTCACTCAGTGGATGATACTTACTCCTTGACTCCTCCGTAAGAGAGTAGCCCCAAGCATGCACTCTCGCCAAACTTGAACATATCTGAATTGAAAAGCAGAATCGAGCGATCACCAGCATAAAGATTCTGGCATTCAACGACCAGGTCTTCGTTGTGATCGCGGAGGAAGTGCGACAGAACCGACGTCGCGCCTATGGTCCGACCACACTTGCTCACCGGGCACCGGACTGGGGTGCGGGATATTGTTGTCAGCGAAGCGGCCGGCTTCAGTTCGTACATTTCCTTCCATAAGTCCACCGGCTGTGTAATCTCGCTCTGGCACTGTGGCAGGCCTTGTCTTATGCTGGAGCGAAATTTTGCGATCTCCTGAGTGCTGAATTTGTCCAATTCCTCGTCCGGCTTGCCGCCTAAACTCAAGTTTGTGAATTTCTGATTGAATTTCAAGAGTTCCTCCTTCTTAGTCCGCAATTCCTTGGCTTTCGCCTTGGACTCCTTGAATTCCGAGAAGCTGTCCATGTGGTCGTACATCGTGGATAGGCAGAATTCTGTGCGAGCTGCGGCATTGCCAGCCGCATCGTCCGGTTGTGGATCGCATTTCTTACAAGGAACCGACATCTTGAAAACGGGGATTTTGATGAAATAAATTGTTTTTCGTTTCAGCTGACAGAAAGCACACTGGTATCCTTTCAACTGGAGAGCTACAAGGACGTTCTAGTGAAAAATCTCAGCGGAGGCAACAGGCGGAAGTTGAACGTCGCCATCACCTGCTTCGGATGGACGGGTGTGGTGCTGATGGACGAGCCCACCAGCGATATGGATCCTGTCACGAGGTCAATCGTCTATCATGCCATCGACGACCTGATTGCCGAGCAGAGGGCAATTGTTCTGACATCGCACACGATATCGGAGATTGATCACATCTGCCATCGCATTGCGGTGCTGAAGGATGGTCAAATGATCACTTGCAGTCGGCCGGAGAGTCTTAAGCTGCAATACGGTGGATACTACAGTGTGGCAGTGTTCTGCAATCCGGAGCAGAATAAGGACGTCGAGAAGGTGGGTAATCGTGCGTTTTTTGGAAGTGACTGTCTGTCGGTCGGATGGGTGGTCATCGTGTGATGTAACTTAATGATCCCGCTTCCTTTTCCTTTTTTCAGAAAATCCGTGATGCCTTCCCCAGCTGTAAGGATGTCCAGCCGTACAATCACTCAATAAAATTCGTCCTAAAAATCCATCAGAACACACACGAGGTAAGCAAACCCACCCGCCTTCTCCTCAAACAAGTTCCGCTTCACTGTGTATTTTTCCCCTCAGAACGGCAACTACATCGGCTCTGCTTCCGAAGCAGAACCCGAGACAAGTCCAACCCTTGCCGAGCTATTCCAAACGATGAACACGTTAACAGCCGAAAATCCGTCGATACGCTTCGCAGTGAACCGCTGTCGCCTGGACACCGTTTTCGAGAAGCTCCTCGACAACAGCGACTCCGCGGGGGGATACGTGCACAATGGCTATGTCGAAACAGAGACCATCACGTGACCAGCGTCACGTCGTCCTGATCGTTACAAATGTGATAACAAATGAAACACACAAGTGCTTAGGTTAAATTTTCTGTCTGTACAACTTTTATCTGAAGACGTTTGGACTACTTTTGTTTGGTTTTTCGAGAGACACTCTGCTCTTACTTAGTTTACCTAGTCTAAGGCGCGTGTATTTGCTTTGGGGATGTTTGGAATGCAGTTGCGGTGCTGGGCATCTGCTGCGTTCGTTCACTCTGAACGGAGTTCGTTCAGTCAAAGGGTACTTCAAGCGTGTAATGTATCTCTGGATTGTATTCCGTTTCTCTTGAAAACTATGTGAATATTGTATTTTATATTTTTTTCCCTTGATGTTAATATGTATTGTATGTTTGTATATTTCAACTATTCAACAACTCATAAACTATGTATCTACAAAGGTTTGGTTTTTTTTAAATTTTCCTTTTTCGGGGAAACCTGCAGGAGCAGTGGAGGGATGCTTGTCCTATATACGAGTATGTAATCCAATATGGAAAGATATACAATTTGTTGGCATTTGCAGAGCTTCTTATTTCAGGCACTCACCTAACTCGCAGTTTAAAACCACGGAGAAAAGAAACAAAAGTATAAATTCTTCCTTTTTTTATGGTGCTACAATCCGGGGTGGACCTGGACCTCAACCAACATGTTTCTCCAGCCAGCACGATCTTTCGCTAGCTGCCTCCAGTTGCGCACTCCAAATTGGTTGAGGTCCTTCTCCACACATGAGCGCCACTTTTGCCTATGCCGTCCTCTGTTGCGTTGTCCCAATGGCTAAGATTCGAAGATTTTTCGGGCCGGAGCAGTGGTGTCCAAACGCTCTACATGGCCTAGCCATTTGAAGTGTTGTATCCGAAGACGCTTGACTAGGCGCATGCTGCTGTACAGCCCATAGAGTTCGTCGTTAAATCTTCTCCTCCAGATGCCATCAACGCAAACAGGACTAAAAATCGCGCGCAACACTTTTCTCTCAAAAAGACTAAGGGCTTACTCATCTCCTTTCAGTAACGACTAAGTTTCCGTGATATAAAGTAGGGCTTGGGATGATCAATCTGTTATATAAAACTAGCTTAATCCTTCGAGAGAGGGCTTTATTACTCAATTGCTTCTTCAGCCCAAAGAAACAGCGATTGGCAAGAGTGACTCTGCGTTTGATTTCGGTACTGGTGTTGTTGTCCCTATTTACCGCGAAGCCAAGGTAGACGAAGTCCTTGACTACCTCGAACTTTCTGCTGCCTATTGTGAAGCTCTGCAAAACGTCGGTGTTATGTGTCCTTCCTTGATGACTGCATCTACTTCGTTCTGCCCTCATTAACCCTAATGGGTCTGGTGGTTAATGAGGGCCAACTTAGAGCAACTTTTGTGCATGATGGAAGTTCACACAGAAAGTGAGTGCTTAGTTTTACGCCCCAAAAGCACACCCATGCATTGAAGTCCGGCTTCAGAGATATCCTTTGAGATATAGTTTTGCCACAATAATTTTTCTTGATTGTCAACTTAAGCTGCCTTAAACTCCTACAAAAGACTCTCATGCATAGTCTCATAGTCTCCCGATATGCAAGCGACGTGTAAGGAACGACAATATTCTTCAGCATGTTCCAAAAATTGAGCTGAGAGCATCAAAAAGCGCCCAAAATACGCTTTCGACCTTAAAGCCGGAAAAGTTAGGCGAATATGGGTTCCTACAGAGATAAGGCACCAGCGAATGATTGCGCACTGGAGTGTGGCGCTAAAGTTCCGTCTTCAACATCAAACCTCTGGTCTTTTGAAAATCGCCTCTATACGTGCAAAGTAAATTGGTGAAGGTCCTCATTCAACTGTGTCATTCATCTCCACTGAAGGTTTCCAAGTAACTTTCCAGTAATTTTGTCCAATCGGCTTTGATTCGAATATTTCTCTCATGCTATATCGAAGATCATTGACTATCGCAAAAAGGACCCGATATTGCACGCAGAACCTTTCAGTCAGGAGGCTTAAGAGCTTCCTCATTTGGTTTTAATGACGTCGAGCTTAAGGGCTTCCTCATCTGTTTTAAATAACGTTGAAGTCTCTGCACAGAAAAAGAATGAATAAGGAATTCACAAATCCAGCCTAGACTTTCAAAGGAGGTCTCCAAATGAACTGTGATTATCGGCATTATGGCTCCGCCGGATTGATGTCATTATCCCCATTCGATGCCAATTCTGTTCAATTACTGGCCTACGCTTACGAAGTTGACTTGATTGGATGAACGTAGCCGTTAATGAGGCGTTTGCCGGCATTGAAGCGAAAGCGGCTAAAATAGGTCCGGCCGTAAATAAAGGTAAGACAAAGTACATACTGTCATCAAGGAACGACACACAACAACGCCGTCTCGAACAATGCGTCACACTAGGTAGCAAAGCCTTCGAGTCGAGTCAAGAACTTCGTATACCTCGGTAAATAGGGACAGCAACATCAGTACCGAAATTAAAGGCAGAATCCCTCTTGCCAATTGCTGCTTCCTTAGGCTCAAGGGGCAATTGAACAGTAGAGCCCTCCCTCGAAGGACTAAACCGGCTTTGTACGAGTATTACAGCTTGATCATCTCAGTCCTCCTGTACTGTAGCGACTTGGACGTTAATAAAAGCGGATAAGATAGCCCTTAGTCATTCCGAGAGCATGTGTCTAATCAAGAGTCTTTGGATTGAACCATTAAGATGGCTAAGCTATGTAGAGCGTATGGACACCACTGCTTCGACCCGAAAATATTTCGTATCAGAGCCGTTTGGACCACGCAACAGAGGACAGCCCATTTTAAGAGGGCACACACAAGTGGAAATGGACCTTAGCCAACTTTGATTGCGCAACTGGAGGCAGCTGGAAAAATATATTGGTTGAGGCCCATACCCACCCCGGACTGCAGCGTCATTACATAGAGAATCGGCTGGGTGAAAATGGATCGCGCTTGTTGAGAGTGATCTTGCCACTGGAATGGTAAGAGTATATAAACATATGCATGAGTAGGATGTCCGATTATAGGTGCGTGGCTATGTACGTACAGGATGAGCCAAATACAAGTTTTCTTTTCATTTTCCTTTTTAGAATAGAATAGCATGAACAATATTCCTAATTTTCTAATCTACACAGATATTCATTTTGTGATTTCGCATTGGTAGTGCTGAAACTAAACACCTGCGAAACTCAGGACTCACTTGAAATATCGCAATAGTGCGTAATTGATTGGCATTTACGATAAAAAGCCATTTACAATCAAACAATGCGCTAAAATTATTAAAATTTGATACCAAAGTAATGTTTGAAACGGAGCCAATTTTTTAAGCATTATGCGATAAGTATGTTCTTACGATTACGTATAAAACGGTAAAATTGTAAACGTATTTGACCAGAGTGAAAGCGATATTGTTGTCGTAAGTCCTGTGACCTAATCGCAAAGCACTGTTTGTCAAACATATTGCTGCTGTAAGAGTTGCCGCTAATGAACCGAATTAATCGATATCCGGGCATTTGTGGGAATTGAACGTGTTGGATTTGGATCTCCATATCAATAAAATTTTATTATGTAGGAACTAACGCCATTAATACGCTTTTTGGGTATTGGAACAGCAGGCGATAAGTTACGATATTCAACGGCAGTAACGATATACAGTCCACAAGGAATTAGTTCTTCAGCAACTACTAATGTTGGCGTTCTCACGAGTAGAGGGAAAAAGCAGTTTTTTGCCGACTTCGGACTGGGAAACTCTCATTGAATGGTGTCAGCATCTCGAGTTTGGAAATCCAGTTTGGGACCTTTGGTGCATGAGTCGACTCAATACGGCTTGGCAGCTAGAAAAACTTGCTTCTAATGGAATTCAAAAAGCCCACAAGTGATGGAAGAGGTGTCGTTGCATCGACTCAAGTTGTCATGGGTCTGTAGTTTTTCATTGAAGCCAATGGATGAACGGCAACAGTCAATTTGGAGCGATGTTATCAAACGATAACTTATTTTTTCTGGCCGGCAATTGCACATTATGATTTGGACGATATGTGATTCCAACAAAACGGGCAGCAACCCAATTGTGGCTTTATTTCATGAAAAGGTTTCTAGTTGCGTAATTTGATGTTTTGGCAATATCAATTGGGCACCAAGATCACGGGATTTGACATCGTCAGACTTTTGAATGTGGGGCTAGGTAGGAGACCGTGTTTATGCGGCCTGTCTCCGACCTCCAGACTCACAAACAAAATCAACAATATTTAAGTAATGGCCGAGACATCGCCCGAAGAATGCGAAAAAGTGTTAAAAAAATCATCTCACAAGAATCGGTTTTTTTGAGCTTTCAAAAGCAATCACTTCAATCCCACATATAATGGCAAGCTCCGATCTTTGTAAAGAAATAAAATTTTCATAGAAAGTGTATCGCTGTGTGTGTTCTATTAAGCTTTACTTTCGAAAATGAAAGTTGAATGACCCTACATTGGAAGAACAAAGAAAGACCTAAGTGTGGTTGCCAATTAACAACCAGCTGCTCTACCCTAACCTAACCTAGGTAAGGCCTAAACAAGCAACTATAAGCAGTGCTTGAGAAGACTTATTTCAAATGCCCTGGAGCAGGGGCTATCGCTGAGGCAGCATACGATTGCCAAATTTTTTGAGGTCAGCTGTCTGAACCTTCTCTAGTCCGCTGAGTTCATGAAACAAATAACTGCTGCTTAATCTCGCACTTACGCCACACAACTATTTTCTGTAGTCACAGAAAACTTTCACCGTGACACCATACAGGTGAAAAAGAGTTTGTATCTAAAGAGCTTCCCTTAAGTCAATAGGAATGCGCAGCGTAGACACGCATTTTTGTTCTTTGTTCTCTAGCCAAGCGAAAGCAAAATTCATAATCTTACACTCGTACTAGCGCAGCGATAATCTGACTTAAGTGTCAGAAATCAGTAAGTTTAATCGGCGCCCGCTTCACTCCGCCAAGCCAGATTTTCAATTGATCGATAAGGAGCTGTCAAGTTGGCGACATGTGATTCACTTCGAGGGGCTCAAAGAAGATTATTAGGAACGAAAATAAAACAGCACTGTTTTCCCAGAAATAATCGATCGACACAAATTGATGGCGTGATCTATTTCTAGAGTTTATTGCCCCGCCCCCTTATACGTTTTTACGACGTTAAAAAGTCAATGTACTGGCTGTCCTAATTGTTGGATAGTTTTTCGGGGAAGTTCGTCACAAGTTGGATGTCACCCAAAATTCGACCGCCATCAAACTGAATTGTGCCACAAAATTGAACATTCGTAGTCAAATGACCGAAAACCCATTAAATTGCCAATAAATTCTGTATTTTCCAATTTTTCTGCGATAAAATTCCCCAGATACGGGCGAATGTCACAGAGATGCAATTTAATTCACAAACAGGCATTGCCCATTAGTCGGGCTCCCATTGATAACGGTGTATAGTATGCCACAAAACGTATTTATCACTTTGGAGAGTGTTTTTGAAGATTTCGTATTTTGTTCAAAATTTTATGTGCCGCACTTAAAAACAAGCGGTTATTGCCGTGTCATATATAATATTATAGGGTAGGGTGCCTGCTCGAGCGAGATTAAGGCCCACTTGACCGCGGGTAATCGCAGGTATTGGGTTTGCTTTATGTAAGCGATTTACGTAGTCTCTTTGCTTTCGAAGAGTTATCCGGAGATAATCGGTTGTCCCGTCGTACCAGTGGGGCACGTGGAGCTTTTGATAAAGCGGATAGCTGATTGATTATCGGATTGTTCCTGCTACATTGTGATCAAGGTTGAACTTCAATTGATAACTTCAAGCGACAGTTATTCATCCTAAAATTAGCAATTTTTGATTTTCTGCCAAGGATTTCTGCTTGAATTTGAGTACTTCGAATAACAAAGGCCATTAGGGTTGCCGCCTTGCGACATTAATCGTAATCTGATATTTTTATTTTCAATTTTTTGAACACATTTTACCATTACATTGGTCCAGAAAGTTATTTTATCATTAAGAATTGTGTTAATTTGTGCAAATTTCACATGCGTTCGTCAATGTGGTACTCTTTCACAACTTTCTTCAACAGGTATGGCGTGCATATTCTTGAACAAATACTTCAAAGGAAAAGTGGGAACTCTGGGTCTCCTTTACAACTCCTATAGTTAATGTGAAGCGCACGCACGTGGGAGATATACAGTGGCGGTCCGATAAATACTTAAACAACAAGAGAGAAATGAGAGAAATTGGTGACAGTCTCAGTGACAGTCTTCGTTTTACTCGATACAGCTGACCCAGCGGTGCCAATTTATTTCGTCTGTTTTCTGTCGGCCTGCAATGTGGACTTCCGTGGCCACGAAATCCCTTTCATTCGACTTAATTTTCTGCTCGGCGAGAGACTTTTTCAAGTTTGAAAACAAAAAGAAGTCGAACGTGGACAAATCTAATTAATCATGTGGTTGGAGCAGTAGTTCGTCTCTTAATTCTATCAGCAGCGAAGTCGGAGGTGCGAGCCGGTTCGATATCATCGTGCAAAAGCAATCATTTCATCCTCCCAGGATCACGCTCTCCTATACGGTATCTGTTTTGCGAGGTATTTTACATTAGCGTAGTAAGACTCACAAACAGCATGCAAGGGCGCTCTGACTCCGCAGCGCGATTTCTTATCCAGAAAAAAATCGAATCAACGACTGATACTGCTCCTTTTTGATTTTTCTATAAACCGCATACAAGCCAGCCCGATAGCCTTGTCTTGCGATAGTGGCGCCATTATTATAAAAGCCCCTTGTACATTTGTGAGTCAATACGTTTGTGGTAAAAAAAACAATCTCCTGATGTAGAAGCTGTGCTTAGGTTGAAACATTCATATTTTAAAATTTACTATAACGTCGTCCCGTTTGCTCGCTTTTCAGAAGTTAAGTTCAGTATCAACAAGAATACTCTCTCTATTTCCCTTAGAAGGTAAGCCCAAATATTTGTTGGCTAGAATTCCAGTATTACTAGCTAGAACACATGTTTCCCCTTCATCGCCTTAAGACACTTTTTTGGCGACTTTTTATATTTTACAGCGGCAACACTGAATACAATTATATAACAACTTCATATGTCTAATAACAGGGTTATGCAGAAGAGAAGCCAATGTAGCAGGAGAACTTTACAAAGTGCACTCAGATATGGCTGAAGTTCAAAACGACAGTACACTAGGTCTTCATTCGCTTGGCCAGAAAAGAAATATCAAAACTCCGTATTACGAACTAAGCTTTTAAGGATGCAACAGCGTTTCCTGCATAAGCCACCTGCCCAGTAAGACGGGGCATAGACCACCACCAGAACCTCTTTACGGATCTAGAGGACCCTAAGTGAGAATTATACAACTCGGGCACGAAACTGAAGATATCTGTCGGAGTGAATGACCTGATTCATCGTAGACAGTGGCATGACACCAAGACATCCTTGAATTTGATTCATGAGTGGAAGAATTCATCCACGACTTACACAGAATGCCTGAGATAGGTGGAGAGATCAACATCAGTATTCACTCGCAGAAACTTACCACGGTCAGTTGAAGGTCTAACAGTCGCTTAGAAATATCAAATTCGGACTTTGCAAACAAATGACACATTTAAAGTAAAAAATCCGAGAACTTCCTCCCAAATGCTATATATTGTTTACATCTAAACCTACAAAAGCTTTAAAGTCGCCAAACTCTTTTAAAAGGACTTAGACCTCCTTCACCGGATGCTTTTCGTAAACCTACGCATCACCCACTTGAGTGTAATCTGTAATTGTGACTCACTATCAATTTAGATCTTAGATTTGAGATTGAGTTACTTGCAACTGTATCTATAGCCGATAAGAGCGAATCGGTCATAAATTAAAGGCGATATCGAAAGTCGCGATAAGTGAAACAAAGAAATTTTAAGTTTTGTCGATCATAATCACTTTATGAAACTATCAGATCTTGAGGAATTCTGTACGTCAGTGACCTTAAAGGACGAGAACATTTTAAAAATGAGGCTAGTGGGTTGGTCAAGAGACATTGACACTAAAAATGTTTTTTGAGATAGCAGTGACCGTCTGCTATCTCGAAAAACCTTCGTCGTGTCAGTGTCTTTCGGCTGTTTGTTTGTTTTCGTTCTACGAATTTTATTTCGTGTGTTAGATAATGTTAGATAAATTTAATTTAATAAATGGATCAATTTAGATGAGTACGAAGTTAGAAGTCCCCTGCAAAGTTACCAAGAGCCTAATAGGAGATTTCTGTCGGCGAATGGTGCTTGAGTTCCAATCTAGTCATTTCCATAAACTACTTATGCTCCATTTGTAGGAACGTCCGATGAAAAATATTGCCGATGAGTGGAAACTCAGTGCTTCAGTGAACAATACAGAAAAATGCTCTTGATTGCGCTAAGACAGTTTTATCTGGATATCTGAATCCTTTCGACAACAATTGAGTGTTGTACAACCTTTGTAGATCCTGGAAAAGATGTAAGAATTGAAAGCAGAGGCCCACCACCGATTTTCCACCCTGGTGGCAATATGCACGCAGACGAGATTTACAGTGCGATGTCTAGTTTGGCACTCCTTGTAATTGGATTGAAGAACTCTTGTTAGACCATCAAATTCACCAGGAGCCGCCGAAGATTTTGATGCAAAAAAAAAGCGACGCGTGAATGACACGTGAAGCGTCTTCGGATGCAACCCATAAGACGGCTAGGCCATGTAGAGCGCATGAAGACACCACTGCTACGGCGCGAAAAGACTTCTAATATGAGCTATTGGGACAACGCAACAGAGGACCGCCTAGGCTAAGGTGGCGCACGCAAGCGAAGAAGGACCTCCACCAACTTGGAGTGTGCAGATGCAGGCAGCTAGCGAAAGATCGTGCTGGCTGGAGATGCATGTTGGTTGAGGCCCAGGTCCACCCCGGACTGTAGCGCCACAATAAGAAGACGAAGAAGAAGTATTTATTATAGTTGTACTAGAGAGGGTTTTCTCATACCTATGGAAGTGATATGAGTGCGCGGCAGGATTGCACGACTTTATAGAGACTTGGACCAGAACTTAGAACAGGATTAGAAGTGTAACATGGGTAAGAACTAAGACTGCAAATTAAACAAGAATTTGAACTAGAAATTTAACTGCAACTTCGACAGGGACTTGGATTACAATTTGGACAAGATCTTGGCTAGAAACTTAAACATTGGCATTTTGGATCTCAACAGGGACTTGCTTGTGCATTTAGATAAAAAAAAATAAAATAACTTGCAATAGGAACTTAAGACGAAGGCCTTCGACGAAGATTTAAATAAAGGCTTGGGCAAAGGATTGTTTTAGAAGCTAGGTCCTGAACTTGTGGACTGTAGTGTCATTCATTTACTATTATTACTGGACAAAGGATTCAAGAAAAGTTCGGACAAGAACTGAATTTGGTAAGGACTAAGACAAAAAATTGAATTGTAGTTTAAAGTTTAGAACACAACTCGGTTTATGAAAAGCTTCCCTAGAAGGTCGTGTGACCCATCGACCAGGCAGATACACAAATACACATGAACTAAATGGCGACTCACAGGCAGCACATCTGACCTCTCGAAAAAAAAATGCCTTCATTGTTTCCCTATCTTTCGTCTTGTCTTTGTCTTGTGAGTTCTCATTGTTCTACCAGACTGCAGTTTCGCGTTTATCGCGCTTGAATTCACAACTAATTTTGCTTCATTAACATGGGAAATTCTATTATTTTCAAAATTGCGAAAGTTGTGTTACACAAAGTGTTATATCTCACAAACTAATTAGTTCTGAAGGTTATACGTACGTTAGTACCACCATAACAACATAAATTTCTCAGTCGAACTGTTTAATGGAGCGTGACTTTTCCCGAGTTTGAGGTTGATCCTTGTCGAAGTCTTGATGACCCCTAGTAAGAATCAAAAGAACAAAACAGGCAGGCATGAGAACACTAGTCACAATGGTCTTTGAAATTGCTTGACACAGGATAGGCGGTCGGTTACTTAGAAACACTTGTGATTGCATTCGTAAAGCGTAAAAGTATCAAACATAGCCAGAAAAATTCTATATACCATCGTGCTAGAAAATCCCCATCACTAATCACCTCACTGAACAACTGAAGGTCTAAATTTAAAAGAAAACCCCCAAAGCGCCATCATATCTAACTAGGTTGCAGATGTCCAATCAACAGTGTTACCTTTAACTCAGAAGAGACTTACAAGGCACTCACTGTCGTAATTACGGTCGTCTGCACTCTTGTCAATTCCTCAGCACAACTGATAAATCCGCCAACGACATTTCATTTCCCATACTTTCGTTCTTTACGTGGCCTTATCTCAACGCACAGGTAATCCATAATGTCATGTTCAGACTGTCTCCGCGATACAATCGTGTTCGATAGTTCGTCTACTTTGACACTGAACCCGATTCGCTGCCAGATTTCTAATCAATAGACCGCGTTGCCTAGCCGAACCATACACAGGCAGACATCTAATCCTACAGCCACGCAGAAATGGGGCTTTAACCCACGCTTGGCTGAATTCCACTTATCGGCCGATTTTCAGAATTGCCCGACATAAAGATTTGCGCCTTGAACTCAAGTACATTTTTATTGTACCATAATCCGTCATGAGTCTCGAAGCAACAACAACGGCGCGCAAAAAAAAACCCAATCCGATAAAGCCCTCGTCCCAAGAAGGCACCAGGAAGCACTTGAATCGCTTGGGGAAAGTGCAACCCCCTATCTGTTTGCATCCATTTTGTAATTGACCGTAAACGCGATCCATGTAACATGCGGGAGGGGGTGCTGCTCAGTCCGTGAGAAAAACTGCGTACCAGCGAGAAAACGAAAGCCGCCTCTGTACGGGAACCGTCAGCTGTTGATAAAATCAGATCGATAAGAACTCCCATACACCAGTTGAAGCTGGCTGGAGAGGAATTGTTTCGACGTTAAACTTCATATCTTTGAAATGGAGATCGCGACACTATCGCTGTGAACTAAGAGAATTGTTCTTCGGGCGTCCGTTCGTAATCTGCTCGAGATAACGCGAAAAATGTGTCAGTATCGAGTCTAAGAGCGACACTCCGGGGTTCTATGTATTGAAAGGGTTCTGCCGCGACAAGTTTAGTCTGTGCAACCTACTAGACGGAAAAGGACCTAAGTCTGCTCTAGGTCTTCCGGGAGTGTTGGTTTTTGTTTTCTGCGGTGAAACGGTGGCATAAATCTAGACAATTTTCTCGGAATAGAATGTGGATATATTGATTTGGATTAAACGCAATTGAGTACACATTCAGTTTTCATTTTTTTTGACAAGTGCACGCACAATTTTGATCGGCAGTCATGGGAGCGACCGAAGAAAAAGAACAAAAAAATGGTGACATATGTAAGATTTTCCGTTTTTTATTTTTCTGTGTGTCTTATTTTGGAATTTGGCCATTTATTCTTAAAATATTTATTCCCCTTTGAACTACGCAGTATCAACGGAACCATCTCAAAACTGTTAATAAAGTGGTCAAAGAAGCAAAGAGTGTTTTATATTTAAAGTGGAAGGAACTAGTGAATGTGAAGAAGGATTTCGAAATCTGGGACTTTTATTTTGATAGTCCGGTTCTACGACCTGCGAAAATTTAAGTTTTTGGAAATAAGCATTTTTTAAGCGAGATTCTCTCAACTCTTTGTCACTCTCTCCTTTTTTAACGTTTCGTTTTGTGTTTCAAAACTTTTAGAGTTTCGGTGTGTGAGTCTGACATGTCTGTCACATTTTTTATGTCTCCTGAAGTAATGAAGAATATTTAACGAATGAAGATGAAGAGATTGTTATAATTATGTTTCCTGCATGAATGATGCATGAATCAATTGATAGATCTTTTGAAATAAAGATGAGGTACATTTAGCGGGCATTTGTCTCGAAATGCCGCGACAAAGGAACAAAGCCTGGACGTTGATAACCTTTGAGCTCTGTCCCCTAAAAAAAGAATCCATCAATCTAAGAAAAAAGAATATCAAACCATTGGCATCAATGGAAACGTTCAACGAAAACTGTGTGGGGGAATCGGGATGAAAGCACTAGAAAACCATAGATTGTCGACGGCTGGAAACATTAATCTGAGAAGATGTCAAAACTAAAAAATGTCAAGCATCAAAATATGCCTATATTGCGAAATCGTATAATGTACAACATGAATGTACACACCCCAGACTTTGGTTCCATATTAATTTCATTTTCATTTTCAACTCCTAGACAAAATTTGTACTTTCACGCAATGTCCTGTGGGTCAGATAAGCCTTCATTTATGGCCGGCTGGTGCATTGCTGCATCGCGCCATTTCAGGATGTCGCAGACAAGGAATATCTGTGTTTTGATGGCACAGCAATGCGCTAAACCTAGAATGAGAACCTTGTAATTTAGAGTTCCAAAAAGGAGACTGCAGTAAAAAAATCCCTTCTAATGCAAAAGCACACAATATTGTGGGGACGTAATTTCAAGTGCAATTAATTGGATTTGAACTCTTCAGTTTAGAATTCATTTTGGTCGGCTTTTATAGACCTGATAGGAAGGAAAATTCCTTACAGTACTTTCTTGGCCGATTACTAGAGTGCACATTATGATTTGAGCTTTTGACATAAAGAAGTTATTATTTTTATTTCAACATACATGCTGCCATTTGATCATCATGTGGACTACGACAGAATAGCTACGGAATCAAAAATAATTTGAAATTCATTTTTCGACAACAGATAGTGGGTATTCGAAAGATTTTCGGCAATAAATTGTCAACAGAGGATTCTGATACCTACTCGTATCTAAATATCTAGTAACATAAGGTAATAACATGGCAATACTCTAGCTTATTGGGAAGTTAAAATTTTGAACTTAAAGTAATAAGAAAACATTTCACCTGCCAAAGGCAAAAAATGCTAAGACTACAAAGACGAGTTTAAGCAGGAAATCAGACACAAAAGTACTTCCTTCGCATTCATCTGAAGATTTTGATGCTAAAAATGTGCTTCACTCTGGTCGACCAGCGATTGAAAAAGGCAATGAAATCGAAAAATTGATGAATTCTATTAAAATTGACATACGGAGCAGACGTTTCTATGGAACTAGGAATTCATCACACATCCCATCTGGAGGTATTCGAAGGGAGTTAAAAAATATACTCGGTATCGATATTAAGGACAATACCAATTAAAAAAAAAAATTGTTTTCATTTTCAACACAATCCCCTTTTAAGTCAATGCATTTATTACATCTAGGGACTAGCTTTATAAGCCGCTCAAAAATATCATTCCTCTTTTGCCACCGTGAGCTCTTCATCATCAGAAAATCGCCTTCCACGAAGCATTTTGTTTCAAATCAGAAAACAAGAAATATAACTAATTAAAGGGGGGTTTTAGAATTCTTTGGAACGACGTGCTTCAGCAGCAGTCTTGGAAGCTCTTGCAATATGAGCGGAAGTGTTGTCCTGAATAAGCAACAAAAATGTGCTGTCTGTTAACTCAGTTCTTTTTTAAATATTTCCTTTGAGTAACAAAACAGTACATCGTTAAGCTTCCCTGCAGCCAGAGTGACCTTGAACTTCTTCGGGGGTATGTGCCTCTTCTGCATCAATCTTGCTCGCTTTCAGGGTCATAGTGGTGAACACATGTTTTGTCCGCAGTAATTCGTTAAAAAATTCCTTCCCAATTTTCACTACAGAGATCCAAAAATTCTCTATAGCTAGCGACTGGAACTTTTTCTGAGCGTGCTGTGAACATTCGCGGCTTGCAAGTTGCAATGATTTTTAAATCTTAAGATGGTCATGGGGAATTTGTATGGTACCAGTCGAAGGCATAGTGATCTCCGCGATTATCTTTAGCTTTATCCAGGCATCGTCAAGTACAAGCTACTTGACTTTCATAATGCTATCATCTGCACAAACAGCGGTCTTAATCTTGTTGTCGTTGATGAGGCGTGAATGTGAAGATTCAACCCACAACTGTATGGGCTCTATAGCGGCATGCATCTAATTTTACGTATTCAAATTCAACACTTAAGATCACAAGATCAGGTAGACCGAATGGACACCCCCGTTTCGACCCAAAGAGTGTTAGTGTCCCAACCAGAAGGGTAACGGCAAAGGACGTTATCGAAATTGATGTGCGCAACTGGAGGCAACTGGCGATGGAGCGCATTGGCTGGAGAGGATTGTTGGTTGAGGCCCATGTCTACTCCAAATAAAGAAGAGAATACAGTAGAGTACAGGCAATGAACGTACGACACTAAAAAAATAACGTTGGTAAAGAATTGTGAAGCTGAACAAGATATGACAAAGTTGGGACTGACATAAGAGGAGGTAATGTTGATGCACCACCTCACCAATTGATTTTGTCCACTCCGATTAACAACTAATAAAACTGAAGGAAGAAGTTCAGTAATAACGGTCAGAATCAAGCAACAGAAAAGGTGATGTGCTCGATAATGTCAACGACAGGCAACGATTCTAGATGACCCAGCAAAAACTAAGAGACCTTGGCTTGGTAATTTCGATACACCCTCCATAAAGTCCAGAGCTTACGCCTTCAGATTGTCATTTGACTCAAATTTTTGCAAAACTGTTTCCTAATGGTGTATTTTCAAATTTCGTTGGTGCCTGCAAAATGCGCACAGAGCTTAGGAATCCCAGAAGATTTAACTTCTTCTAAAAACAAATTTGAAATATAAAACTAGTTTGAAAACTAAGAAAATGAGCGTTTCGAATGTTTTAAGCACAGGTTGTACGTTTTCGAAATTATTTTCACTTTCATCGCTCATTTTTGAATGAATAACTAAAACAGATAAAACACGACTAAAGCTCACGACTACTTTTCCATGCTATCTTGAGATGCCCAATATGACAACGGTCTTTTGAAATTGAATGTCTTCTACTTCGATTAACAACAGCTGAAAAATTGGCTCAGCACATATCCGTTTACGATTCCTCCAACTTGAATGAATTGCTGCCAAGTTGCTAAGTTGTCTAATTTGAATAAAACCATATACAGAGTTTGCTGAGAGTATATGAAATCATTCAGTATACTGGTATAACGAATATGTCCCTGTTTCTATTTGAAAATGCTGTTCGCGAACTTTTTCTCTTCAAAAAATAAGAGAGAAGATGATCAAGTTGATTCAACTGAAACGAGGGGGATCTACACATCTTGAGGATTTATTTCACCATAAACCGCATAAATCAATCACTTGCATGTGGTGAATCAGATCAAAACATCTTACATCACGTACATATGTACGTTGAATCAGACTCAAATCCCAATTCACTAGTCAATCAATTGCATTCTGCAACGTCATGCATTCCCCCCTTTGCGACTGATGAAACAACTTACGCCGATGCAACCCCCTATTGTCGGGCATTAACTCACTCTAGTTATGAAGTTGTCCACTTAAGTGCGTCCACCTGAATGAACCGATTTATCGATCATTCCCAAGCAGAACACTTTCCCTTAGTTCCTCTCGACAAACTCATTAAAACCACATTCCCGTCTGTCTGCCCGTTCAACGGTGTTAAGTATATGCAAATACTGGCGTAAAACACTCCCTTATCAGTTCGATAGTGAACGCTTTACACAATCTCCTCTGTGCATATTTACATTGTACGATACCTGTCAGCAAACAACACTTAACATGACAATCGACGGATAAAACCAGACCATTACAGTCGTTCGCTGGATTTTATCGCTGCGTAGGTAGCCGGTGTTGTCGACGTCGTCCTTGCAAAAATTCATTTAAATGAAGTACGCTCAATCGGCTATCCGAATCTGATAAATTCGTTGATAGCACACGCGGCTTATCGGCAAGGTTATGCGAACACTTTTTGGGGCCTTTCGATTCGAATCAATGAAGTCGTCACGTCTGCCTTATGAACTTATTTTTATTTCGGTACAATGCAGATAAAGATCTTCTAACGGAACGATAATCAGGGCAAAACGAGTATTTTATGGCCGGTGATTGCATTGTGGTGGAAGTGATAAGGATTCCGAGGCGATAAATCGAAGCGATAAGTTCTCGATGTCGGTGCTTGTGACAAGCGAACGGAATTTACGGCCCGTGAAAGTTTATACATCCGTTGGATTTACAATTGAAATATAACGGTATTAATGATATTTGCGGATGTCTTAATAGGGCCCCTGATATATGTACCTATGAAGGCGTAGTATCAGCGCTTACGCAATGAGTTACGGTGCACTTTTATTGTGAATGAAAGTCAAGCACAATGATGTACCCGTACTTGTAGTACCTTTCGTTCTGATAAGTTGTACAGGGCACAGAATATTAAAGAACATCTCGAATTTGTTCAATTCAGTGTTTTTCTATCATGCAGCCATTACATGGAAAAGTCTGTTCTCGAGGTTGAAAAGTTCTTTGGCGCGATAGCACGAAGTCTTGTCAACTGAAGGTGAAACTTTTCTGTAAAAAAGTTGTATGAACACGTTCCATTAGCGCCATGGCTTGGTAGATGAACGCGTCCAATTTACGAGAGGTCAGAAAATTCAACCCCTACCTTTGAGGAAAAAAAAAAATAGTTTTTCACCATCCTTTGAATGGGACTAATTAGGAGGTACAGTAAGGGATTTACATACAAATTAGAAGAATGATCTCTCCCCACACACATTGAGAGATGTGATGGAATGAGCGCTTGGCAGGGTTGACGCTTGAAGGAAACCGTAGGACTGAAAGTTGAGCTAGAAACCAAACCTACCGAAATGCATCAGTAAGGCGGCAGTTGCTCTTTATATCTGTAAAAAGGCCTTGGTTCCCAATCGGTCCAAACTTATTCTGGTGGTCGGTATTAAAAATCAAGGGATTGCCAAAAATTTGTATCACGGGGACTCTCCGTTCCGCTACCTCAGTTGCTCTGGATGGGTTATTGCATCTGTTACCCATAGACATTTACGGGAAGGTGCTATCAGGCTAAGGAAAAGCAACAGCTGGTGTAGACTCAACCTTAGGATCAAGCTTGTATAGAACAAGTGAAAATTGGCACGTATTGTTTGGCGCCTTTTCATTCGCCTGCTGTTCAACTCATGCAGTATCCCTCTGCCGAATTCTGAATCTTTGCCATCCTTAGTAACCTATTGGAAACAGACAGAAAGTCAAACGTCTAGTGAGAACCCATTACGAGGCATCCATTTTCGCCGATCTCAGTAAACATTTGGGTTAATATATAATATATGCGTAAACTTACCCAAGTTGGGTTGTATCATGCACCGTTCTTCACTCCAACCCACATACATAGGTACGTAGACGTCTGCAATTTCAGTCTATGACGTCAAGCCATAAACGAGTTAATCTTTATGAGTGTCGGATATTAAAGCACACAACTGGAGAGTTCATTTGTACGACTTTATGATGAACTTCCCATAAAAATAAATGCGTGGGTAGTCGGGCATGCAATAGATATCAAGCTAAAAGCACAGGCTAGGAAATGTATGACACGGCGGTTGTCTGACAATTTTAAACTGCAATCTGTCTCTTAATGATAACAAATGTGGGTACAAGTGAATGGGATGTTTTTAAAGTTCTGTGGTTAAGAGTGAACTAACCAAACATCCAAACTAATTTAATTTTTCCTGTCATGTTCCATGTCGGAGTGAACGTTTTCTAGAATAAAAAGGAAAAAGATGGATGTAGGTGTAGAAACTGATTCAGATGCACAAACGAATCAACGCATGCCAAGCACGTGGTATAGTTGTCTTAAATGGGTGCTTTTTTGGACAACTGAAAGCAACAGATAAACATTGTGCAAGTCATAAATATAAATGTAACAAACAGACATTGTTTTGTGGTATTAAACAACAAAAAAAAATCCCCACAGATCAGTGAGCATATGCATCAAGAGAGCTCTTTGTTTCACACCTTCGGTTGTACTGGAGACTCTATTAAAGTTGTTGCCCATCGATATTTGGGGAAAAAATTATAGCCACCAGGGTAACTCTTAAGTTATGGGAGAATAATCGTCGATTTAGAGATAGCAATTCTGGACACATAAAGATTCTCGAAAAGGCAAGGCAACTGAGGCATGCTCATTACTAGCGAGTTCTATGACATAAACCATAAGACAGTAAATGTGACTCTTAAAATTGACACTAATGGCTCCAAGACGGACGAGAATGTGAGAAGTCTTTGTCTTAACAAATCTTTGGCATTTTGAGTTCGCGGACATTGCAGTGCCCTTCAGACTGACCATTCATGAGGATCTTTAAACTTCTGTCACATAGATAGCCAAGTGACTCTGGAAACGCCATCAAAAACACAGGCCACCCAACTTTATATATGGACAGATCTGCCGCTGGCAACTAACAAGGAAACACTCTTCCTCCCAAATTATGTAAAGAGAGTTTTTTTAGAAGCATAGAAATTTGAAATGATATAGAACAAAGATGATGTCTTAATCTGGTTTATAATATCGACTGCTAGCTCGGAGGTAGATAAATCTAGAGGTCCAACTTTCAACGACTTTTCCAATATTTATTGCCGTATATCAGCAATAGCGCGGCGAATGTTGTCCTCCAAGTGGTCAGTCGTATCATCATATCGGTGTGGCTAGCAATTTGTTTATCTCCAAGAAAAATATTCAAGCGCCATCAAATTGCCAATTCACGGGTCCGTAAGGTCAAACTATATGGTTACCAAACGTTTTCCTACATAAGGCAATTGTGACACGAGATTGTGTCACATGTTGACATGTTGCGTTGTCTTGTTGAAACCACAACTCCTACGCATCATTGATGAAAAGTCTGTAATCCTGGCTCTGTAGCGGTCACCGCGTAACGTCCTGTCCAGCATCGTTTTTAAAGAAATACGGATCAGTCATTCCACCAGGCGATAAAGCACTGACGGTTTGGTCGGGTTTTGTGCATGCAACGGTGTCTCAATATGCACTTCATGATTATCGCCACTCCAATTATTGTCTTCTCCAATTATCGGCTTCCAAAACAAAGTAATGGCTACCAAGTCAGTCTAAGACGCACGAACGACTCCATCAGACTATGCAAAGGTAATGTGATGTACGCCTAATTATGGTCATGCTTAGTGAATAATTGCAAGAAGGTTAAGCATTCCATATATCGCCATGTGTAGGGTTCACGAAACTCACTCACTCAATCACTTCCCTGAACCTTGTTCACCTCTTGGAACACCAAGATAGCGATCGAAGCCTCGACAAAGGAAAAGATAAATTTGACCTTGCCTTATCTCATTGAGGTTCAGTATTCTCCAAAATCAAAGTCTTTATGTGTCTTTTCCCTAAGAAGCAGTTATTATCATGAAACTTCCAAATCAGCTTATCGAATTTTACTCGACAGCATTCACGCATTCATATCGCACTTCCCTTGTAGATCATCCCAAAGAGAAAAAAAGAACAAATTTTTGACACACTTGTGGATCCTTATCACTTGTCTTCAAAAACAAAGATAAGTATTCTCAAAACAGTAACATACACTTCATTTCGTATTTCTTGATATGAAACATGGAAATTTAATTAAAATTGCTGGTATCAGTAATGAAAAATGACAAGAAAGGGGTTGGGCATCGTCCCGTTGGTACTTGCATATGTCTTGGAGACATTTGTTTGTGACGTACTCGTACAAGTTTCAAGAAGCAAAACTGGTAGTTTCGTGCCTTTTTCCTGCATGTGCTTGTTTTGAAAACTTTATGATTCCGTGTTTAATGAATTAGTGATGATAACGTATCCTTGACTCAGTATGCAACATTGTCTGCCTGGCTATATACGGTAGTTGTTGCTGTTGAGCGAAGGCAGAGAGGATGCAATTGTGTCTTTGCAAACGACATTTAATGGTTGCCTCATATGTGTGGGGAAGCTTTAGGTGCTTCAACACGTTAAAGACAGTTGAGAATGTACCAAACAGAGATAAATACAGAATATTATAAATTCGTTTCTGTTGTTTTCATACACGATAATGTTTTGTTTTTCAAATTCTGGTCCTGGGAGTCGCGAACCGTGGTCTTCTCAAAGAACACGATCTGCACCCATTTAAAAAAATAACCAATCTTGACCCAGACATGGAAGACACACTACGTTTCCCTTGACACCGTCCGTGGCTGTATCACTTAAGAATGCATGGAAATATCTGCTTCCATGACATATGGGAAAATTCCACAAGACCCTCATCCCACGTACGTTCGACACAGCTAATGGTTGGTCACTACTAAGTCTAGTAACTATTCAATATGAATGGGAAGAATGTGTTTCGCTCCATTCCTGCGTGAGGTTGGGTCCGATCTTCCACTTACGATATCTGACTTAAGGGCTCAAATAAATTGGGTTAAGTGATTTTTTAGTTATCCTTTTCATGGTTTTTCTTTAAACCGTACACGAGTTCGTGCTGTAGAGCGATACGGAAGTGTGGAATTCCTGGACATTATGTCTTTCGCACTATGTATCTCCTGACGGCTTGAAGTCAAAGTAAAATATTAAATATCCATCAGAAGCTTTAGAGATGACATAGAGCGGAAGAAAAACACTTCTTGCATGATTGGTTGTCAAAGCTTCCTGCATTCCAGGCTTTTTCAGACACATATAAAAAATAATATGTCCTGGCGGACATTGGCGTCACTCGCTTAGACTTTCAGATCGAGTCCTAAAAAGAGAGATTAGACGTGAAGCTGAAACTCTTATTCGACGTGACTTAGTGCGTAAGTGCATCGACCGTCAGGCTAGGTTCGATTCCCTCACACTTTTTCACTGCACCACCTCTTTCGAGTTGCTGACAACACTCAAGGAGCATCAATTGTCTATCAAAAGCTACTCAAATCTCTACGTTCGGAGTCGGCCAAAGGCTGTAGGTCCTTTCTAGGTCGTGACAGAACAGTAGCACGCACAACACGGTAGTTATTGTAAAAGCTAGGCCCTGGTCCCTCGTCGGCTGTGGTGCCACTCAATTATTATTAGGACTATCCCAACTTATGCACTAATCTCAGATCTTCCCGCTCCGCAATTTTAGGCTCTGTCTAAAAATGTCATCCTTGTCGACAACATCGCTGGACTTTCGCGAAGCATTTACCTGACAAATCGTTGTGTGGTATGCGCAATCGTTTTGCAAGATCCTATTAAAAGCAAGTCACCTAATAGGGGTACACACAGGGCTCTGTGTCATAAGCAGTCAATTCGCGTTAGCCTCGACAGTTCTCTTCCCACTTGGTACCGGACGGAGAGTTCTTCATGTGGAAAAGCCTTTGATCGATTTTCCGTTCCTGACTCGTTTTCTATATTCCTACTTCACTGACTTTGTTGAGTGCCTGGAAGCATACCATTATCCGCTTATCCGCAAAAATTTCAAGTTTTCTGCGTCTGCACTCCCACCTAATTTTCGTAATCTCCTATAACTGGAAATCTGTCTTAAAAATAAGTTAACCACTTAACTCCGGTGGCAACTGTACACACATCTTCCCACCGACTGCCCACTTCCAAAAGATTAACGATAACTTACCGATTCCCTTCACCGAATAGGGTATCACATGATTTGTTGCCGACGAGTGTCAACGTCTTTGTTTTAAATCTATTTCTGCGTTTGAATTCTTTGATAAGAATTAACAATTGTGTCCGATAGTGGAATTCTCTCGCCTCGTCTCTTGTGATGGCGTGCGTGATAAAATGCGTGTAAATGCTTTGCTGAGATAGCATTCTTTCAGAAGCCACAACCGACGCGTGACTATTGCCAAACTCTTAGAGAACAGATGAGCGACTAACTAAATCAAATTCTGTGTTCTTTCAAATAGAAATGTTCCCGATTCGATAACGTGTTCTCAAACTAGACATTTGAAGAATCTTTGCCTTTGGGTGCATGTGCTTGAAGTTGTTTGAGTTTTGTGAGTCGATTGTTGGCTTTGAGGTTAGATTGTGACCTTGGGATCATAGCATCTAATCTATTCCAGGCATCAGTCAAGACACTGAATTCGAACGCCTTTCAGTTGTGGCAAGTAATCAACTCCTCACAGATATGTATGAGGGGTTATGACTAACGAGTGACTGCTCATAAACCACTTCGACAAATTGTTATTGATTGCCTGTGGGCTTCAGTTTATGACAGTTTGGTTAAACCCAAAAATAAGTTCGCATCGATGAGGGATATAATCAAAACAATGGGAGTGATTGCGAGACGATAAGTGGGCCACTTACGTCACTATTGTTTATTGAGTCACAGCCTGAGTAATTGTGATAAATTTGTGTGTACACGTGTTATTAAACTTTCATTTCTTTCTCTTCCCACAGCCAAAATCGATAATGAGGACAAGGAGAAGGATGACGGCGCTGTCAAGGATGCCGAAGGACAAGTTACGGTAAGTTAATGGAGTCAGAACGAAATTTTGGAGTTATTGTAGCAAAACAATCAAATTTTGATTCATAATCTTTTCGATGTGCTTCTTTGTACTAATATTGGGTTACCATCGGAGGTGAAACTGGGTTTCAAGTTCCTGCAGTGAGCACGATCTTAGACATATTGTTCAAAAGGTGGATCGACTTACAAACATATTTGTCTCAAGTAAAGGACACAAGAGACAGAAGGAAGTTAAGGATAAACTGTGTGGTTTAAAAAATTCCAAATTGTCGTCAGTTGGCTCTGAAATGTAACATCTTGCATCTGCCTTGTATCACAATTGACATCTTAAGCTTCACTTTGTTGGAAGATTTTTTTCAAAATTGCATCATTGTCGTAGGTTAAAATTTTTCGAATTTTCTGGGACCGTTTCACCCACTTTTGTGAGATCAATTTTGCGGACAGAAGTTCGTCTATATTTGAGGCAAAACAACGTTATTCTTCTTCTTCTTCTGCTGGCGCTATAGTCCGGGGTGGACCAGGTCCTCGATCAACATGTCTCTCCAGCTGCCTCGCATTGCGCACTCCTAGTTGGTTGACGTCCTTCTCCACTTGTGTGCGCGATCTCAACCTAGACCGTCCTTTGTTGCGTTATCTAAATGGCTCGGATTATAAGGATTTTCGGACCGGAGCAGTGGTGTTCATGCGCTCTAGTTGGCCTAGCCATCTTAAGCGTTGTATCCGAAGAAGGCCGTACAGCCTATAAAGTTCGTCAGCCTATAAAATTTGGACAGGACCAACATTCGTACGTACATACTAAGGGCTTCCTCATCCGCCTAAAGTAGAGTCCAGGTTTCTGCGCCATGTGCCTTACACTAAAGGCTAAAATCGACTCCTTAGTCCATTATGAAAAAAACAATTTCCTTCAATTGTATACTTCCTTTCCTGTTACATAAGATTTTGGTGTCCATTTACACAGTAAGGCACCTCTTCCTACTCGTAGTCTCAGGCAAAATAAAGGTCTTCCCAATGTTCGTGGTGAATTCGAGAATCTAGTTCCAGAAAGTAGACAAGATGCGTTCATCAAGGAAAACTCAATTTTGTTGCGAACACCATCACCTTGGCAACGAACAGAAGAATTAAGGGCACACGTCTTTTGTTCACTTGAATGAAGTCTGTCGCAATTTTGCCTCCGATGTAGATGTGTGAGACATCCAAACTTAACAAGAAATTAATTTGCTATGTGGTCATCATAGTAGTAAACAAATTTCCATCAACTGTCGAACAGTTTATAATTTCAGGAAGCAGACGAACGGACGGACGAGCAGACCGAAACTATAAAAGTTGCGTTCCTTGTAAATGAAAGCTTAAGAAGAAGAATAGTGACAAGTAAATTTGAAGGACATTGTAGTTGGTCGAGAAGTTATACACAATTCTTCATATTGATAAAAGATAGTCGGCGGAAATTCATATGCGAGAAATAAAAACATCGAGTACAGGAACACGATTTACGCGTACTTTCAACTAATACTGACTGGTGGTGCTGTCGTGCAAAAATGAGCCTAAAGTATATTCCCCCATTCCGTATTCGTCCTTCCACTGCTTAGCAGACGCTGAAATCCGTGTCTGTGATCGGTATGGAGTGGTGGTCGCCGTGGATAGTGCGTCGATTCTTGGACGGAACACCTCGTATTTTTACGGCACCATCTCATTCGAGTTACTGACAACACTCAAAGCGTACCAATTGTCCATGATCACCTTCTCAACTTTCGCCGTTCAGAGTCGGCAAGAAACTGTAGGTCCCTTCTACTCGTGAGAGAATTGAAGCGCGCAGCGCACGTTTAATTGTTGTAGAAGCTAGGCCCTGGTCCCTTATGGGCTATAGAGCTCAATTATTATTAAAATAGACTTCCCCTTGATGATTTCAAATTTTAAAATCAAAATTTAAACTGGGTATACATCGGCTGGAAAGAGATCTAAAAAGCATTTGCAAGATTTATCCGAAATTTTTGGGTATATAACTTAATTCGTGCGGTTTGCTAATAGATGGCGTAACTTGTAATGTTCTAGCTGCTTTTAAACGTTTTGAAATAGCTGCTTGCGTGACATTCAAAGATTCTGCTAGCTCTCCTTCTGTTTGATAGCAATCTTCCTAGAGCAATGCTTTCAGTTCTTTATCTTCAAACTTTGCCAAAGACGTTCATTGTCTTCCAAGCCGAAATCAGAACTTTTAAATCGTGCAAGCCACTTTTTGCACACACGCTCAGCTAGCACATGTTCACCATAAACTTCCACCAAAATACGATAACTTTCGCCAGCAATTTTCTTCATTTTAGAGTAATGATGAAGAACTCCCCGCAAGGACAGTTTTTCAGGCAAAAATTTTTACATATTTGAGTGAAAAAAAATTCTTCTTCAAGAGAACGACATACTAATATGACGTACAATGACTGTAGCTTTCCAACGCATGTTCCAATGGAATAATAACATGTGAATAATGCAAGTTACGCCATCTCTTAGCAAACCGCTCGAATTAAGTCGCAGACCCAATGTATGAAATCTCTCTGGGAAACGTTCTTAAACGACTTCTTCGTACTTTCCACCTGACACTCGCATTTTCCCTCAATCCATTCCATCACTCATTACATCAATTATCTCGTTCGTTTCGAACTCAATGCACAACAGGTACTTGCATTGTCCATACATCTGTCAGAAGTTGTAATCAATTATCGAGGACAACGCAAATTATTTGCGTTTGCCCGCTCGCACCAGATCCAGACCGATAATCAAGTCTTGCCGCAATCACTGTCCGATAAGTACACAAATACCCACCACAATCCGCATTCTCATTGAAAGCACCAGAAGTATCGGAGTTTTATTACCTCTTGCCACGGGCTAATGTTATTCATCACAGATACGAGCGCTTATCCAATCTTATCGCACTCATTCCTCACACAGCGCCGATGTACACACGCACGCGTTTACACGGCACACTTTGTATGTATCTGCGCCTCCATCAATCGGGAGCTAATGAGTGCTCGACCACTGCCGTGGTGTCTGTCTGTTATCCCGAATGCGAAATCCTCGAATATGCAACACACACGAGTAGCGGTGTAGTACTTACGCAGATGGTGATAATGTTTAATTGCGTTGTGGAATTAATTACGCCTCGCCGACTTGAGTGACATGGCGCAATAAAGGTGACATTAGACGTCAATAAAACCGCTCCAAGAGATGACAGTTTTGTTGTTTTGCTCGTTCCAACACGTGTTATGTCAAAATCCATCAAATGATCTATGCTTAGGGTTTCTTTTTTCAATTTGTCGTTTGTTTCTTTTTTCTTTCAGAAAATCCCTTACCCCAAAGCGGTTGGTTTCATCATCAGCAATGAGTTTTGCGAACGATTCAACTACTATGGAATGCGAAGTAAGTAATGGATTGAATTCTTAGATAGTAGACTATCACGTACGCATTAGCTCACAATTGACAGAGTGCAACAAACTAAGCCCTTGCATTGTTTCATGATCGACTCTTAACTCAAGTTATTGTAGAACTTGCTCTACAGAACCAACCTGAAAGACAGCTTCAGTTGTTAGATTTTGTTAATGTCAAAGAAATATTCATAGAGTAATCATTGTCGTAAGTCTAGGAGCGTAAAGGAAGCTTACTGCACACTACTTAAGGCCACGTTGATGTTATGCCGGTCAATTAAATTAAAATAATTTATAGACCTGCCTACCAACAACTGCAATAATATCGAGTTAGAGTGCATTTTTGCCGAACACACCCAAAATATGACAGATGAAAAAAATCACAGTTTAGCAAGCACTGCTTTAGAGAATTGAAAGGACTTCTTCATGTATAACTCTCCACAGTTACTGTACTTTTACTGCAAAGTCGTTCATTTTGCAATTTCAAATAGGTGGCGCTTTCATTTGACACCTGCCAAACCCAGCTGTCATTTAATGCATCACAATATTAGCAGAATGTTTGCCATTTATGATATTGTTTCGGTTGATCATAAAGCATTGCGTTTAAACTATAAAAATTTACTATAAAAATGACAATTTAAACTTGGACACTTTTTGCGTATTATCATCATTATGGACCGACTACGGAAGATATCAATAAAATTGTGACGACTTTTAAAGTGTTACTAATGTTGGGAGGCCTATGTATCAACGTACAAAATGCACTTCTTTTTCATATAACGCAACAGTCCGAGGTTCACATGGGTCTCATCCAATTGGCGTCTTCAGCTGCCACGATCATAATTCACGGTCAGTCGAAAATAATGCTGCTGTAAGTTCAAGTATGCGTGGGCGCCGTGGCGTAGTGGTAAGTGCGTCGACCGCCGCGCAGAAAGTCTGGGTTCGATTCCCGGATGGAACGGCTTGCATATTTTTTACGGCACCACCTCTTTCGAGTTGCTGACAACGCTCAAAGAGTATCAATTTTCTATGAAATGCTTTTTAAATCTGACCGTTTGGAGTTGCCAAAAAACTGTAGGTCCCTTTTACTCGTGAGAGAATAGTAGCACGAACAACACGAGTAGTTGTTGTAGGCGGTAGGCCCTGGTCTCATATTTATTAATAGAGCCCATAAGTGATGGAAGTGATGCCCTTGCATTCAGAAAAAATCACCATTTGGTGTGCCGCAAGTTGTCGTTGGCCCTATATTTTTTGAAACCGCCAAAAGGTGGACAGTTCCATTGAAATTGAAGCGATATGGTCGATTGATAATTTTTTTTACCAGCGATTGAAGATTAACTCCTGAACAAAATGTAGTTCAAACAGGCCAGGCAACCAGTCACACAATCAAATACGGGGGTTAACTGCGTGAGAATGTTCTTGGTCACGTAATCTAATGCATTGGCGACATCAATTGACCACCGTGATCATGCGATTTCACACCGCTCAAGTTTTTTTCTGTGGAGCTACGCAAAAGATCATGTCATCGAATCGATCGAATAATCCTCGAACTCAAGACACATTTAAAACCAACCATCACTCAAGTTATGGCCGAAATACCGCCCGAAATGTGGAAATAAGTAGTGAAAAATTACCTCAAATCATTTCTTCTTTTTTAACTGGCACAACAGTCCGGGCTGGGCCTCAACCAACAACCCTCTTCAGCTAGCACAAGTCATCGCTAGCTTCTTTTAATTGCACACTTCAAGTTGGTTGAGGTCCTTTTCCACTTCTCTACGTCGTACGAACCTAGGCCTTAGTTGCGTTGTCTCAATGGCTCGGATTCTTAGACTTTTCGGGCCGGTATAGTGGTGTCCATACGCTTTACATAGCCTAGCAATCTTGAGAGTTGCATCAAAAGATGCTTGACCAGGCGTACGCCGCTGTACAGCACATAAAGTTCGTCGTTGAATCTTCTACCCCAGACGCCATCTACGCAAACAGGACTAAAATTGGCAGGCAGAGCTTTTATTTCGAAAAAAATAAGGGCTTCCTCATCCGCTTTTAATAGCGTCCTCAAACGATTTACATTCTGGGAAAAAAATAAGGGCTTCCTCATCCGCTTTTAATAGCGTCCTCAAACGATTTACATTCTGGGAATTTTCCAAGCAGACAAATGTAATGTTTTGCTTTTCACATCTATTGGCAAGGTTCAATCTTTAAAAAGATTTCAAATTTTCATTGAAAATCTATAGCTCCGCGTATTCAAATGAATAGCACTTTCTTAACCGAACAATGAATGAGCCTGTAGCAAAGATCGACAAACATTGAGTTGAGCAAGTGCAAACAAAAAACTTTTGGAATGCGAACACATCTGGTCGCAGTTGTTTTAAAAAAAACGAATGAAAATACTTCATATTTTTGAGAACTGTACACAATACACGATCAACATTTTCTAAATATTACCGCCAGGTGAACAGCGTTAGATAGTAAAGGCAGATGTTCTAGGAAATCAGTACCATCAAGAAAATAAATTTACACAATCGAAATTTGAAAAATATGAAAACGCCAACATTTTGCGGGTCGAATTAATATTAAAATAATGCACAAAAATGACAGTTGACAGATGGTTGAAGCCGACACTAAAAGATGAAGCGTTCAATTGTCACTTTTGAAGTTTGAGACGGATGACAACTTTAAAGTTGACTTCAAGTTGACTTTAAATGGCAAATGGAACTAGTGCAGCGTTAGAGCCGTTTTAAAGTTGCTAAAGAAAGATGATTAGACGAATTTTATTGCTACTCTGGCGGATGTGTTTTGTGTCGCAAAAGTGTCGTCTAATAAAATGATAAATTTTAAAAATATCAAAAGCCAGCTCCAAACTTGGCACATAAGAGCCACAGATGACAGCATTATTCTAGACCGTGCTTATTTATGTTGTCCAGAGTGCTGGGCATGCTACCCATACGACTTCTGTCCCCCACGCGTGCTTTTGACTTACGGATATGTTCGTAATACACAAGTTCTATGATTGGTTGATTACTGAAACAATGTCATCACTGTACTAGGCATAATGCTCGTGGTAGGACACTGGCAATATTAGAGAGGAAAAGAGGATAGAATGCTCGTACAGGACGCTCAAAACACACTTTTTTTTCATTTGCTCGTGTTGCTGAACGCGCTCATGGTGATTTTGGGAACAGACTGAAAGTTCGAGTTCTCATTCCCTCTACTATACTTTTTCGAAAGGAGTCGAAATGACTTGCACGCAAAACCGCAAAAATCACATGAAAGTACAGGGTGGGCACAGACAAGATGTTTTTAAAAACCCAATAAAATAAAAAAAAAATTTTAAGCTTCATTAGTAAGAACTTGCAAGAAGTCCAAGTGGCTGCCTTGACTGGTTTTCAGCAGCCCATTCTGTACGTGTAAATGGTTTCGGGCTGTAGCTTATGGACTGCTTGGATTATATTCGCTTTAAGTGTTTGAACCATACTGTCGGCTTAACATCGGTGTGCCTCTCAAAAATGCAATAACAGGTAACGCCGTGTCAGCCAACTGGAATCACTAAGACCCAAACGTTGCCCAAGCATTGCCAAGTGAATTAGACACTCGACCAAACGTATTGAGGAACGTGTTGAAGTAATAAACAGATTAAGGTCACTTTTGAATACAAGTGTCAGTATAGCAGCTCTGCGCATGCACTTTTATCGCATCCTTCGTCCATCCTTACGCACATGCGTCGCATTGTTAAAGCTATCGGATTGTCTGTCATCAACAGGATAACCATCTAGCATGCTGAAAGGGATGATTTGCATTTGCATCCGTCTAAAGTCGTTCACTTAATGTTGCCAACAAGCATCACCCGTCCACCACCATTAAGTGATTGCTTCGAGAGCAAATAAAACCAAGTGGGCCAAACAGCGAAGCTTGGGGTACACCAGATAAGAGTACAAAAAAAGGACATTCTGGCAAATATCATCAAACTCCATTCACCACTCATCACCTCCCCTCTACACTCCATCAAAGTCACCACTCCATACATAAGTTACCAAAACCTTTCATTCACTTCTCTTTCCCCACAGCAATTCTGGTTCTCTACCTCAACCGAGAACTCGGCTACGGCAAGGACACATCCACGGTCATCTTCCACATCTTCACTATGTTTGTATACTTCCTCTGCGTATTCGGCGCTATCTTGGCCGACAGTTGGCTGGGAAAATTCAAGACAATCATGTACCTGTCGATGGTGTACGTTGCCGGCTCGTTGATGGTCACCTTCGGAGCGATACCCACTTGGAATCTGCCAGCAACGACGTTCACTATGATCGGTCTGTCGCTGATTGCCCTCGGTTCTGGTGGAATAAAGCCGTGTGTGTCGGCCTTCGGAGGGGATCAGTTCAAGATGCCCGAGCAGGTCAAGCAGGCAGCGACGTTCTTCTCCCTGTTCTACTTCTCCATTAACGCCGGCTCCCTCATCTCGACCACAGTGACACCCATTCTTCGTGAGGACGTGCATTGCTTTGGACAGTCCGAGTGCTATTCGCTGGCCTTCGGTGTGCCCGCCATCTTAATGATCACTTCCATTGGTAAGTTGAAAGAGAACCTGATCTGCAGACATGCCACTGAAAAATGAGTTCCTTTGCAGTTGTCTTCGTTCTGGGACGTCCACTGTACAAGATCCGGCCACCAGCAGGCAACATGGTCGTCTTGGTGTGCAAGACCATCGGGGTAAGTTCTGGAAAATGACGAAGAACAGACTTGTTTCATCAGAGATTCACTTCTTCCCTTAGAACGGCATCTCAACCTACTTCAAGGAAAGGAAGACAGATCCCCGTGAACACTGGTTGGACCACGCAGACAAGAAGTACGGAAAGGAGATGGTCGCCGATGTCAAGGTGCTGCTGCGAGTTCTGCTCCTCTACGTTCCCCTGCCCGTCTTCTGGGCGCTGTTCGATCAACAAGGCTCTCGCTGGACTTTCCAAGCAACCCGCATGGACGGTGACTTGGGTGGATTCACCATCAAGCCTGACCAGATGCAAATGCTTAACCCCCTCTTGATTCTGATCTTCATCCCCCTGTACGATGTGGCTTTCTATCCGCTGCTGAACCTGGTCGGCGTAAGACGTCCTCTACAAAAGCTGACCGCCGGTGGAATCTTGGCCGGAATCGCTTTCATTGTTTCCGCTTTGGTCGAGCTGAAGTTGGAGGTAGGTCAAAGTTCCTCCCGAAAACCCGTCCTCTGCTAAGCACCTCCTCTTTCAGACAACCTACCCAGTCCTCCCGTCCTACGGGCACACTCAGCTGCGTATCTTCAACGGCGTCCCCAACTGTGACTACACCTTCCACACCAACATACCCGACTACGAGCAATTCACAGTTAAATCCATGGAATTATTCGAGGAGAAGTACATCAAGAGCACGGACTACACATATGATGCGGAGGCCTCGTCAGAGGGTAAGTTGCTTTGAACCTCGAGTGCACCCCTCAGTCCTAAAACGTTTTCCTTTCAGATTGCCCAACATATAAAAGTGGCTTGTGGCAGTTCGAGAGCGCCACAGCTCGCAGTGTGTTCCTCAGCTTGAACGGAATAGTGTCCTACCTCGACGAAGTGGACAAACCGGTTAGAGAGACGCCAGTTGCCCGAACCCTCGCCAGTACCACAGAGAAGCGAACCGTCAAGTGGATCGGCAACAAGAAGTCCAATGTAATCTACGAGAACACGACAGACTTCTACCCGCTCTTCGAGTTTTCATCTCAGACCTACACTATTCTAGTCGACGAAACAGTGCTCACGGATGATCCGATCGAATTGAAGAGCGGCGGCGTGTACACGCTTCTCATTGTGGAAACCGGCCCCGGCGCATACAAATACCAAGTCTTTGAAATTGCCGAGCCCAACTCCGTCAGCATGCTGCTCCTCATCCCCCAATACGTCATCATGACGCTGGGCGAGGTGATGTTCTCCGTCACCGGTCTTGAGTTCTCCTACTCGCAGGCTCCGGTCTCCATGAAGTCCGTCCTCCAGGCCTGCTGGCTGCTCACAGTTGCCTTCGGCAACGTGATTGTCGTCATCATTGCTGAACTGAAGCTCTTCGAGTCTCAGGCCAGCGAGTTCTTCCTCTTCGCCGGCCTCATGTTCGTCGACATGATCGCGTTCATGTTCCTCGCCTACAGATACCAGCCCAACGACCCGAACGCAGTCAAGTCGATAAGCGAGACGGACACGGAGGAGACAAAGCCAAGTGCGCTCGACTTCAACGGCATCGCGAATGGCAAACCCGCAGCTCTGAGTGCACCGGAGACCAAAGGAAGCTTGGATGATATCGAAGAGGCGACGCCCGAAACAAAAAAGTCTGATGATACCTCAAAGTCTGAAGAAACCGACGCCAACGACAAGCCGGCTGCATGAGTGTAGCTCTTAAGCTGTTTCTTGTAAAGTAAGGACCGTAGGTCTAAGTGTAAGTTCTTTAAGAGTTATTTTGTTTGAAGGAGAAAAAGGAGAAGCTGCGTATGTTGTTGTTGTACTGTGTACCATTACGGTTGTATGTGAGCCAGTTCGGGAGTCCTCCTCGAACAGTTTTGTACTGACATTAAAAATATTAAAAAAATATACAAATGTTGACATTGTTTCACTTTTTATTCGTTTTCCGTTCGTGCAACCGTTATTCTAGTTGTGTTCTACCAGGGGTGTACAATGATTTATATGTTTTTTGATTAACCAAGCTGCGGCAATCCATCGAGATCTCTTTCCTGATCGCAGGAAGATCATATACAGTGGTGTTCAAAAATTTTGTATCAACATTTTTTTTCAAATTTTGTCCTTTGACATTGCCGGCATTGATATTTTTTACATATGGCCATTGAAAAAAAATTGCGGTTGACCGAAAAATGTAGTTTTAAAAGATGGCTTAAATACTTTATATATGGGTTCGTTTTTTCTTTTTCTGAACTTATAAAGATTTCTTTCGACAATGCTACTTTTGATGGCATGTGCCACACGGCGTAGAAGAATCATTGGTGCTGTAGATAAAAGCAATGCTCATAAATAGGAAAATAATCGCGTAGGCGGAGCATGACCAGTATGTAATGTCGTGGGTAAAGAGGGACTGCCCCCAAGGTGGAGTTCTGTCACCTCTTCTATGGTGTCTGTTGGTCGACTCTTTGCCTTCCGCCTTGAATAGGTCGTAAGACCTACACCCAGGCTGACGTGGATAATGCAGTCGTACTGGTCACCGGACTATGTCTTGCGGAACCTGACAGGTCTGACTCAACCATTACTTTCCATTTTCAAATGAAGCTAGGTGTTATCCTATATAAAAAAAAACTTTTCTAGAGAAAACTCATTGAGACGAGAGGCCAGCACGCCTGGCGCTGCTCTTGATACATTGCTCAATTTCCCTCCCTTGACATCCAAATCGTGGGTTGTACAATCATGGCCATCTCCCCACTAATAGGGAATTGTATTTGGTTCAACTCTCACTGGAGCCTTGATGACCTCGCACACCGCACCTCCTATGACATAAGTTTCATGGACATGCCCCCTTTATTGATTAGGGCGTTCGTTGACGCTTGGGTCTCCCAACAGTACAACCAGACATGTCATGACTCTCCAGGATGCAGTCTAATCAAGTGCGTGCTCCCGAACGTTAGCAAAAAATCCGCGGCTTTTCTGTTACTTCACCTTCGCTAAGCACGTGCGTCTGCTTGGGCTTAGTGATGACACTCTTTGTAACGCCTGTAGAGAAGGTGAAGACACTTCAGAGCACTTTCTCTGTCAATGTCTCGCCTTTGCTCGTCTGCTTGCGACTGTTTGGCGCTGATGTGGTGGGAGCTAAAAACTTATATCTTTAAAACCAAGAAACTACAGGAAATGAAGGTTGGTACCTGGTTGCTCAATGGACCAGTTTTTGAGTCTGAGCGCTCCGGTGCAGTGTATCCCAACCTCCAACAAAAAAAAAAATGTCTTCATTGTTAAATTCAACCGAGTGTTGGAATGCTTACAGCAGTCAAAGGACTTAAACATCAACAGCAGAGTTAAACTTTGCTAAATATCTGGTCACATAGGGACAGTTGACAATCGAATCCATTGGAAGAAGAGGGAAACCTTTCATTGGTCTTGAACCATACTGTGCTGTAGGAGATCATATCTTCAAAGGTGAAAGGAAAAAAGTAACCGGCCAGAAATCTGGAGCAATGCTTAAGGTACGAGACATGCAAACGGACTCCTAACAGATCACTTAATAAGTCACGAAACATATAGGGGGCGCATTATACTTTTAATAGAATTTTTTTGTTAGTGGCGCTCCTATATGTCCGCTGGCTTATTCAACGAAGTTAGGTGTTTCAGGGCGTTTCAGCAAAAATATCCTTACGTATCCTAACGAACTTTAACCGCTTTTGCAGTGACCATTAAGTCACTGCAGACATGGGGAACACCTGAGGAAATTAAATGTTAAGTGGTGAAGGTTTCTGCAGATTCTATGGGGAATCGGAACAAATCTCAGCTCCCATTTCGGGATCCTGTAAGGCCCTACTGACAGATGAAAAAATACAACGATCCGAACGGTTTCTCATTCTTGAGCTCTTAAAGAAAGCGGACTTGAGATTAGATTTTCTCCACCCGTCTACAGTAAGAGATAAAAAAAACCCTTTATTAACTTTGGAAAGAAATAAGGGGTGCTTGAAATGCACAGGATATTGAAGAGGGGGTACCTTAGATCTGATGGTCGCGGTGCACCCGCGTTCGGGTACAACTCGCTCCTTTCTTACCTACTCCTCAATTTTCTACTTTTAACTCTGAAAACAATAATTGACTCTAGTCACTTCCGCTCATACAACGAGTTTCTTTTGACGTTTTAAAAATACTCTTTCGACAGTTCGCATCAATCTTGTAAGATCTTTTTTCACAAATAGCTGACGAACTTCAATCAAATAAAAAATGACATTAATTAGCAAAGAAAGTACGCCCTTCGCTTTTAATTCTGGAGGCATTCTCAATATTACACCCAACCTCCCTTCAGATTCTCCACTCATTGCCAAGCAAAATAAGGGATGTAGAGGGTCAAGAGTGAATCTTTCCATCAACATTGTAAGTTGCCCACGGGATGCCATTGAAAACAACAAATCTGACGTGCAATCGGTGAGTTTGTTTGCCAACACGATGCTGCAGTTCGTAATCTGTCTCTAATCACCAATTTTAAATGAAAAACTTATCACCAACTGCTTGCTGTGAAGCAGCAGTTTTCACCACCGAAACCTGTCAAAGATAACCTCTCATCCCAATTGCACGTTACATGAAATGCATCAGATACTGCAGCGCCATGTAATCAATTTAAATGAATTTTTCCAATTGTTTTTGAAAGCTCAGACAATTTCCTGGAAACCTCCGCCAAGTTCAAGTTCCGGGGCACGTTTATTTTTATTTTTTTCGTTTTCACTCCCTCAAGGCGCAAATACAAAGCAATTTGCTGCCGCTTCCACAGCGATTCGAAGACAATTCATCCGCATGCGAAAATAGCATGAAAGAAATGAAAAGATGACGAAGAATGAAACGTTCTATTGAATAGAAATTGAGTGTATCTAAACGAATAAATTGCAGTAAGTGCAAGCCCCAACTGTGGACACACAACGGAAGCATTGTATTGTCGAACGATTCGATTCAATTTATTGTTCACTGGTGGGGGGGAGACATGTAAAATGTTTCTAGATAAAGAGACCTGCCACAGTAGCCACTGTCTCAAATCATTCAAGATGCATGATGATGATGTTGTTGATGGTGATGATGCCGCCCGTGAACTTCAATGAGGGGGCAGTCACTGTCACGGCAACGCCAACGGCGCGGCACGGAAATTGATGGGGAATTGTGATGATGATGATGTTGATAAGAATGAAAGCGATTTTGAGAAAAAAAAAAAAATAAAAATGTGCTTATTCAGCAGCTATTCAGCGTGAATTATGATTGATTGGCTGTGTGGAAGAGTTACTCGGTTTTGTTGATCATTTTTGAAATGGAACTTGTCATCGTTGACAGACATCCACCTGCTTTGATCATCTGCTTTAAGGAGCAGAGCTTGTAGTTCTCTAAGCTTGTAGACAATTAAATCAATATTCAGACACATATCAAGATGTCCACGAAGGCCATTATTTGCTATAAGAAGTGGGTGTACACAGCGGTGTTCAAACTTAACTTCATGCAGAACTAGAAAAAGCCCATAATCTCATTTTTGTATATATCCGTATGCATTTGGCAAGTTGTGCCCTCAGGATCAACGCCACTAAATAAGCTTCTCTACCGCACATCTCTTAAAGGAGGTTGGTTTCGGCCTGTACTGTGTTTGGGTTAAAATCACAAACCGACATACCATTGCCTTTAAGGACATTAACGGGGGGATACCATTATTTTGGACGTCAACGGAGACGTTGACTAACCTAATCTTTGAAAATAAATTTCTCAACCAGCATACCACCCGTGATCAACTAGGAAACTTGTTCTTACTTGCTAGTGTGTCCATCTAAGCGTAAATCCATAGGATGTCTTTGCATGTCTCTGAAATTGTTCACACATTGAAGCATACTAGAGGCAAAAACGGTGGCTGTCGAGTAAGAGCTGTCCTGCCTTAGATTCAGGGCTATATCTAGGATGTATAGTCTCATCATTTGTGGCAGCCTATCACTCCAAAACTTAAGTGACGCCTGTCTCTCAACAAACGGCTAAATAGTTTTATGTTCAACTTTTTTAGATGGGGCGGCATAGAGCAATGGTCCTATTAAACCAAGCAGTGTGCTCGTTGGAGTCATCACAGAACCCTACCCTGCCTGATTTCAGTAAAACAATGTCTGGGGAGTTCAATCCATGTACCTTTTCCCCTGCTTCTATCCCACTTCATACCTTAAAAGAAACTCGTATGTGGGTGACTTCTGTGTGTTAGTCTAGGTGTGGTCTAAAACAAACTTGCTGTTTCGAACCTTCCATCTTTGTCTGTTCTTCATCATCACCTTCAAGTTTCATTACAGTCCAGGGTGGACCTGGACGTCAACTTATATGCTTTTTCAACTAGCACAATCTCTTGCCAGCTCCCTCTAATTTCGTACCCTTAGTTATTTGCTGTCCTTTTTCACTTGCGTATGAGACGATGACCTTTTGTGCTATCTCACTGGCTCAGATTCAGTGACTCTTTGGGTCGCATCACTGTTTTGCATCACCTCTACAAAACTTTGTCATCTTAAGCTTCTACACATTGGACTTCTTCACATTGGACTAGACGCATACCATCGTCCACCCAATAGAGCTTGTCGTTGAGTCTTCTCCTTCAGATGTCATCAACGCAAATATGATGAAAAATCGCACGTAGAACTTTCCTTTCGAAGAGACTCCTTTATCGTAACGTCCAAGTTGCAGCCATAGAGAACGAGACAGGGATTATAGAAAGTCAGATTGGTCTTTCTCGAGAGGGCTTTGTTACTCGATTGCCTTTTAACGTCAAAGAAACAGCGGGAGGCAAGACTGATTCTATACTTGATTTCGGTATTGATGATGTTGCTTTTATTTACTGCGGAACCGTAATTGATTTAGTTCTTGCCGCCCCTTGTGACCCTTATTCTGAGACGTCAAAGTGGCGCATCCTTTCCTCCTGACAGTACATATTTACCATTTTTGCCAGTTTCACTTCAATCCCAACAAACGCCTGATGAATCACTGTGTTCCTCCAATCACGTCAACATCAGTCGCGCCAGGTAGTAGCTGTTACCATTAGATAAATAATAAAAAATGCCTTTTAAACTAAACTAAACTAAACTAAGGTAGTAGCTGAGTGGGCTTTTGGAAGATTGTGGCTTTGGTGTTGACTTTCCGGGTTTCGCTCGAACTTCTCAAGAATGAATTTGCAAGTTCAATTGACAGCGCTAAGCCTTGTCTAAAACCGTTTTTGACATTTAAGTTCTTCGAGCTCGACGGAGCAGTAGGACTAGTCTGTTGTCATTCTGAACATGTCATGTATTTGGTTGTAACTAGGAACTGATCTCCGATGTGTATGGCGTCATAAGGGGACTAATTTTTGACATGATGCAGACACATTTTACCCACCTAAGTTCGACATCACTCCGCGTCAAATTTTCAATTTCAATTTACAAAGACATGATGGGTCGCCATTACTCTGAAAACAAACAAACCCAGTTTCGCCGACAAATTCTTCAGCAGGGCCAGAAGTTCCAGCAATAAAGAAAGATGACCATTGAAAGATGATAGACACAGGTTTTGGTTTATTTTTTAAGTTCGACCCATTTTGCTCTTGAAAGAAGCTTACAAAACAGATAAATATGTTTTTCTAAACAACTTCAGATATTTTAATTTTTCCATAAGTAGCCGGTATAATACCTTTATAGGAATTTTTTTTTTTAATTTCACTTAAATATAAATAAAACACCCAGTGAAAAGGTAACAAAGAGTCAACTTCACCATCAGCGCAAAATAAATATCTCACATTGGCTTAGTCTTCTATTAATTTCTTCAGTAGGGCGTCCACAATTCCAATGTTTATTTTTGTCAATCCTTCAATCAATGGCAAACTCGCTTAAAAAGCCGTAAATGCAATAAGATCGCCAATTGCTGGATACTCTTATATCGCTGTTTTCAAAACGAACAGATCCGGATCTCTTGTCTTAGTAAGCTGAGCTGAGCTGTAAAAATAAATCTGAAATTTTCGTCTTAAGAACTCAAATTTGGCATCACTGTCCTGGAAATACTGAGCAAAACATTCGTACATAGTTAAAACTTCAAAAGGTATGCTTCATAACATTCCAAAGTTTAATTTTTTTTTTAACTTTAAAGTTGGCATCATTTCACTCCAAACTCTTAGAAATTAAGTCTTACAATATTAGGGACGCCGCCTTTATATTGTGTAACTTGTCAAGTGAGTACTCTCACTTTAGCAGTGTCGAATCGAACAGACATAGTTTATCATTCAACTAAAGGAAAGTCTTCAATCATACTCCAAGAACTTCGAATGGCTCCAAATATATATTTTCCGGAACTTTCGGACCGGTCTTTGGGTGAAATTCTGAATAAAGGACCTGAATCAACATCACCAGTAAGGCAATATGAAACCCTCACGTTAGTGTTTTCCAAACAAACAGATCAAATTTCTGATCAAAATCACCCCTTTATGGTTTCAAGATAGACTCATATGTTTCGTTTTCAAGACCTTCTACTTAAAATATGATATTGTGCTCCTTTGCATTCCGGGACGGTAGGGTTAACATATAAAACTGATCACTTGCACCGCACTATGGTTCTACTTTCCTATTTTTCTTCTAAATGCTAACAGAAAAGAACTTCACACACCCTGTTCAGCGGTCATATCAATAGATCATTCCAAAAATGTCAGTCAACCATCTTAACGGTCCCCCAAAGATCCAAAGTAAGCCCCAAGTTCAATGAATTCTAAGCCCTTTTATATTGTTCCTTCTCCTCCTCTCTTTCTCTCCCTCTCTGTCTCAGCAGTTAACCGAAAATCTTGATCTCACAGCAAATGAACGATTATTTATGATCACTTTAAAAGCGATACCCCTCAGCACCTGGCAGCAGCAGCACGCAAATCACTCAGACTTTGTTTGCAATTTACGTTCCACAAACAAACCGCATTAAGTTCCACAGCTCGAAAGAAAAAAACACAAAAGTCTCACTCCCCCCACCCATTGCGGTAAACGCGGTTTGAGTGAATTACGCGACTCTTGATACTCCACCACGGGGCCGTCGATCGACAACAATTCTATAAGCTGCTCCAAGTCAAGCTTCTGTATTCCATTGTCGAACGTCGGCCGAAACAATCGTCGCGCACTGTCGTTCATCATCTGTCGCTTCGCTGGTGCTTTTGGTCGTCTCGGCGCTTAAATCACTGTTCAGTTTGTGTGCTCTGTCGTGTTATTTGCTGCGTCCTTGAGTTTTTCTCTTTTTTGCTTTTCGCCCGTGAATTGTGCATTCGATCGCTGAAGGACCTTCCGCATGGGAATACACTAGACGCCTGCAGACATCGAGAGGACAGTTTTCTTTTGCCAGCAAAGATGGTTAGCAGTACGCTGAAGATAACTGAAAAACCGGTAAGGGTCCCTGGGGCACGGAATCCCCTCAGAAAGTGTTGCCTTTCCTTTTGCAAGTCGAGAAATTACCGCTAATTGCAGTGACAAAGAGCACAGTGCTTGAGAAAGTGACACAAAACGTTTCTTCTTTTTGTGTGTTTAATTTTCCCACCGCGCACAGCTGTCACTCGGGTGTCAGTGTGTGACAACAATTAAGGTTGCAGTTTCGACGCGCACGGTGCCTTAATGAGAACTCTCCAAAGGCAGCGTGTCAAGGCGAAAAAACTTTCAACGACGTCAAACAAAAACCCGCTTAGCCTGATTGGGTTCTTGGCCCGAGCTCGAGTTGGAATTGAATTTTTTTGATTTTGGATTTTTATCGCAAAGCCAGTCATTTGCATACTGCATCCTTATCTGTATCTGTGTGCGCTGTGAAGGTGCTTTTGGCGAGCAAGACGTGCTCCGAATAGCCGACCAGTGGCGGAGGCGGTGACCGCCAAAATTCGGCTTTGCATTCCGTGGCGCAGCTGGGAAATGTTAATTCGTCTTCGCGAATTTTTATGCTTATTTATGCGGAATCGTTTGCTGTACCTTCGGTTTATCGTTTAAATAAAACAAACAATGACACTTGTGTGTGGTGAAGTGTGTGCGTGTTGAACGGTGAGGGGGAGGGGGGGAATTGCGTGACGAATGTTCGGTGATGGGGTGTAATTTGATTAGCAGGTTGCCCACCTGTATGTTGACGTACAGCTTTGCTTTGATGTGGAGAGTGTTTTGATGTGATGGGGGTTTTTCTTGTAGAAAGAACGCCTGTTGGTGACTGGTTTTGCCATTACCGAGTGTGAGAGAGGGTTCGGGTGTTGTTTACGTTGCTGATTGACTCAATGATTTGCTCTTTGAGATGGTTTTTGGGTTGTTTTCTTCACACCGTCCCAGCTGGCTTTTGCTTGATTTTTGGATTTCTTGGCTTGACTTCACTTTTTGTTTGTATGTCAGTTGTTGACTTAAAAGAGCGAAATTCTCCAGCAGAGCGACGACATTCCTTCACACCTCATGCTCTGGTTGTGAGTTCTAGAATTCATCTATCCACCGTGCCTCAATTTTGCCTACAAGTTTTTCTCTTTCACCAAAGTCCCACTCAGTAACTTTGAGATGCTAAAACTGGATCTACGTGAACCTCTTCGAATTGATTCCAAGTCACGTTTGACGCCTGATGTCATTTTACAGAAGAAGTGTAAACACTCTCGAAGAAATTCTATAGAGATAGTATCTCGTTATTATTTGCTAGAAGAATTTTAGAACCACGCTGCTAACAACGAAAAGCGTTATGCCAATGTGCCAACTGGGCTTGAAAAAGATTTTGGAGGATCATGTGCGATTTACATGCAGTGTTTGAAATTCCATAAATAATTAAATGCCTCTACGACAAACAGACGATCAAGGCCTATCTTCATCCGCTACAACTAGGCTACAAGTAGAATGCAACTACAGTTTTGGCCGAATTTTAAGAAGGTTTTGTTAGACAACTAACACTCGCAACTCAAAAGAAGTGACCCGGTATCGAACCTAGACACATCAGCGTGTAAGTCGGCGCACTTTCGGCGACGGTCTTAAATTTTAGTACAGACATTTAGTCTGCAGAATACAGTTTCTATGAGTTTCTTTCTGCCTTTAATGAGACATGCAAATGGGAATAAGTTCATAAAACAACTTTCTGGAATGTCTTCTTTTTAATAGGGCTTAGATCTGTTGGTGATCTTGCATTCATACAAAGTCTCATCCCTACTTGAGCATGATTACAGGATAATAATTTTATATTTTGTTAAAAAAATAAAATAAATAATAGGAATCTTTTCCTTAAGGGAACTCTATTTTTGGGCTTTCAACCGCTATAAGATCTATCCAAAAAACTGACTTACAAATAATCTTGTTCTAAAATTACATCCACTATGCGTGGTTATGAAGGGCTTATCTATTCCTTTACCGCCACGCGTTGATTCAAGTGTGAGTGTATTCACTTCACCCGCACGATGCTTGTACGTTATATCTAAGCATTCTGCAACCTCAGCCTCAATGCGCGGAGTCAGAAAACATAGTTAGGGTTATTTTCAGTAACAGCTAACTTCGTCTTCGCTTTTGCTCTTCCACCAATACTTTGGAATCGATCTTCTTTTTCTTTTACTGACTCTACAGTCCGGGCTGGGACTGGGCTTCAACCAATATGCCTCTCCTGCTAGCACGATCTCTCGCCAGCTGTCTCAAATTGCGCACTACAAGTTGGTTAAGGTTTTTTTCCACTTGTGTGCGCCTTCTCGGCCTAGGGCGTCCTCTTTTGTGTTGTGCCAATGGGTCGGATTTCAAGAATTTGGAATTGTTATCTACTTTATATTTTGAATTTCCTGATGGTCAAAAACTTTGAATCCTCCCAAATTATAAGACTTCGTTGACACGTATTTAAAGTGATCACAAAAATTCGCATTTTTGCCATAAGGAAGAAGACTCGAGCTCCTAAGCGTTCTTCTGTTTTCTTCTTTGTTTGTCGCTTAAGTCCAAGGTGAACATGGATCTCAGTCAATTACTACAATCATGGGCTAGTCGCATCCAGTTTCCCTCAAACAACTGATCCCCTTTCCAGCGTGTTATACCGTCGGAGGTGTTATCCCCTGATTGGTTGAAGTCGAAGACTTTCCTAGCCGCAGCGTTTCTGTCCATTATCTACCTTTGCCCTAGTCATCTGAGTTGAGACAATCGTGTTAGTTTCATTTGGCCAATGTATTGTTCGTCGTTCAATCTTTTCCTCAAATCTCCTTATTCCTAAAGGGGAGCAATTGTAACAATGCGAAGGATTTTTTTCTCGAATCAAGAATCTGTTCTTGCTGAAGGGAGCAAGATTGGAACTATCAAAGTTTTTCGACAGGGCTTATTTTTCCATTGTTGCCCCAGCCAAAAGACGTAGCTATTGGCCAAGACTATCCACTATCCTTTATCTTAACTCTGCAGTGATGTCATTCCCGGAGTTTAATGCGTAGCCTAAAAGGAAATCAGAAATGTCTAGTCAGCGCCTGATATTAAATTGACTTCAAAGATGACTTGCTTCTAGATTGTCTCAATTTTGCTATTGCTGTCTAGGCACTTATTGAAAGTTTTTACCAACAGAAGCAAATACGTCATAAGTCGTAAATCCCACTATTCACAATTGTGTAAAATGAAACGAAGCTCTCAGCTATACGCAGGGGATACAAATTTGCAAACCGAAGACTTAAACAAATTTTCTGCTTCATTAAGATGCCATGATTAACATAAATCCGACGCGACGAAGTGTCATTCAGAGACTCGTAAAAATCAGCAATAAATCAGATGTCGCTAATCGAACCACGATGTTATATTCCTCGTTTGCGAGGGTTCAACAAACGGCCATGTTGTTGAAACCAATCAAGGAAGCTTAGCAATCCCTTGGGAAAGATGTGTGTGTACGGATATCTAGCTGATCACCTTGTCTCTCATGATGTCTGTGACTTGAGTGTTTATGTGTATTTAATTTTGAAACACTCTTTTCATAACAGTTTTGATAAATTTATAAGCAGACGTTGTTTGGAAGAGGGAAAGAGCCTCTCAGACTCCTCCACTTTTACGTTAAATTCAGAAACCTTAAGACATCTGTGAACGCAGCGATGGGCTGACAGAAATAACTTCGCTTTGTGGATTTATTGGGTTTCAAAACTAATCGATACTACAGCTTTTTCTGCCATCAAAACTACTTTGTAAACAATAAATGCCAGTTTTAAGTGTTATTTACATTGATGGCAAACGAAGAAGAAGATTCTATGACGAACTCCATCGGCTGTACAGCGGCATACGTCTAGTTACACATCTTCAGAAATAACGCTTAAGGTGGCTAGGGCATGTAAAGCAAGTGGATGAAACACTGCTCCGGCCTGAAGGGAAGGCAACAAAGGATAACCTTATCTGTCGCAACATAGGATCCCCTTGTCTGAGATAGCGCACACAAGTGGATAAAGACTTTAATATCCATCAGGGAGAACACAGAACACTACGTTCTCTGAGTATCGCTTTACACAGCAGATGTTTGCGCAACACAGCAAATGTTCTACCGACTTTCAATTAAACAATATTAATCAACAAACATTGAATACACAAGCTTCTTAAGCTCTGTGACTTCAACCAACTTGTGGTGCGAAATTGAAGGCAGCTGCCAAGAAACTGGATGGAGAATCATGTTGATTGAGGCCCAGGTTGACTCAGGACTCTAATGTCACAATTTTCTCAAAATACATGCTTGCCTCTTCCGGTACAATCTATTTGATTTTTATGGTCCTCCTCGCCGTGCCTGGTCTTTAAGGCTTTCTTGACCCTTTTGGAAAATATTTTGCACCACTCACTTGCGTTCTATATAACTTGCTCACCTAGACCCTTCTGTAGCATTTTCAACATTTCGACAACAGAATTTTTTGAATACTTTCAGACATTTGTAAAGAACGAGCAATTTACTTTAATAACACGTGTCTCAAGCCCCAAGGAAATTTTTAAATACGAATCAGAGTTCAAATAAAATTAAGGAAATATTAAACTTTAAAAAAAATTATTTCCTGATATATGGGGTACCTACGTACACACGAGTAATAATAAAAACAATTGAGTGCCACTACAGCCTACAAGGAACTAGGGCCTAGCTTTTGCATTAACTACTCGTGTTGTGCTATTGTTCTTTCATGAGTAGAAGGGACCTACAGTTTTTCACGGACTCCAAACGGCGAGATTTGAGAGGCCTTTCATAGACAATTAAAGCTCTTTGAGTGTTGTCAGCAACTCGAAAGAGGTGGTGTCGTGAGAAAATGCGAGGTGTTCCGTCCGGGAATCGAATCCAGATTTTCAGCGTGTGGATCGACGCACTTATCCACTACACCACGGCGACCACACTAACGTATATAACAGAGGTTTATTTCATAAGCATCAAATGGAATCTAATTATAAATACCTGATTTTCAGAATGAGATGTGATAGACTTCAGTTTAGTAATGGTACATATTGCACTTTCCCGTTATCGCTCTAATTTCTTAGCACATCACATTCGTGACCGAACGTCATTAACCTTCCAAATAACTTATTGTTTGTCAACACGTCCTTCCAATTGACTTCATGATCCCTCTAGAGAGAGATGATATTTTGTAGGATGAAATTATTAATAGAGATCTACTGCATGACAATGCGAACATTTAATTTCTCATACTCATAAGCTTTGCAACAGATTTCAGTACAGAGAACTTATCGTGACTAGTTTTTTTCATAATGATCAGTTAATTGTGGAATGCGTTGGTGTTTTTATTATTTATTTTCTTTAATGGACTAAAGCATGGATTATTGCAAGTCATGAAAAAGATTTAAGCTCGGCAAGTGCAAGTTACTCTCGCACATGAATGGTTTCGTTTGTTTTTTTTCATATAAATATGCTGACGTCGACATTGAGTTTCAGATAGTTCGTATGCGTCATTGTGTGTTCTTTTTTATAAATGTACTTAATTTGGATGCCAATGATGAAGAAAAGCTTTTCAACAGAAAAGTGCGATTTTAATTCTGTCTTCTAACAAAATTAACCTTAATACCCAATTTTTATTTTGTAAAATCGATAAAACGCGTCCCCAAGCCGGTCAAAGATCTGTCGAGCTGCCTCACCATTGCAATTTTGTCTCAAGATTTCATGTTTCCCAAAAGCAATTGTATTACCAGATGCAATTACTTTTAACAGAGATATAAAGCATCTGGTTCCAATTTCGAACATCCAGTATTTGTGCTCCCATTTCAGTCAATTTAGTACGTTCCACTCGACAACTTGGGAGCCGGCAGAAAATGCTTATTTTCAGTTTATCAACTAAAAGCTCGGACAAGCTGAATTTAAAAAAATGTGTCCCGGTTCTTCATTGATCTCCTGTACTCAAGTTTTTGCCTATTCCCATTGAAAAAAGATGCGCAAAAGTTGTCCTCCAAAATAACTCTCCGATCTATTCTGGTCAAAGCCGTTGTACGCATTCAGGTTAAGCTCGACCATCAAAAAGACATAAATGTCAGATTTCTTGTGAGAGAACATCGTTTCGACTGTCACCTTCATTGCCTCCATATGCACTGTCAATGTCAAAAAATATACGCTCTTAACTCGGAAGTCAGCACTCACATTGCCTAATTTACAGTCAAATACCCATCCGACCACCCAAAGACCCAACAGAGAATCTAGGCCTAGGCCAAAGGTCTTGCCATCCTGGTCGCATGTGTCCTTTCCAATCGTCGGCGTCAATCACTCTGAGACGTGACTCCAAATTCACGTCCATCTACGGCGAGTCTCCCCCCATCCACGCCCCACCATAAACAAGTTCCGTGCTCAACTTGACCCAATTTTCGGCGGCTTCAATGCGCCGCCGCCGCCACCACCAGAAGAACCTTGTCAACGAAGTGACAAGATCGCAATTAAGTTGATTGAGCGTTTAGCGAACCGAAAATCAATTCGTTTTTATGGTCTGGTCATTGGTCACGCTGCCAAATGCGACAAAGCGTAAGCGCGTGCGTTTCTTCCTCAAATTCCAACTATGGGGCATGGGTCAATCAGTCAACGAGCATTGGAACCATAACCTCCGCTTACGGGTGGCGAATATCCGATTCACAGAAATTCCACATGATGTTGGCGCCTACGTCAAGTGTCAGTGTGCATCTTTGATAGGTTCAGTTTCGAATTGACAATCAGTGGTTGCGGTCAATAAGTAACGCAACGTGTGAGACGCTGTTAACTGTTGTGTGGCTGATTTACAGTATTTTGTTCGTTAATTTAAATTTGATTGAATTTGGGGAAAATGGTGAGTTGAACGCTAAGACTTTCCCCGTGGTTACGGATTAAAGTTTCTGGTCTTCTGGTTCTGGTGAAACTGTGCCTCTCATTAAACCTTTTTGTTCATGTGAAGCTGATGCAATCGGTCGCTTGGTGGTCGGGTCGTTAAACTTCGACGGACTCGGACGGAACGGCAAAAAACGAGTGCTTGCTTTATTGGCGTAGATTTTTGTTTGTTTGCAATAAATGGCGGAATGTTTGTTTGAAGTTTCATATCATTGCTTTGATCTTTAAACGGTTATGGCTAATAACATGAAACCATTGAACCTTGTTGTGACTGTCGTTTATGAAAAATTAATGCACCATTCTGAAATGGGAGGAAAAGGTAGATATTCCCTTCTTTAATTTTCCATAAAGTTTGTAGTTAGCTGTAATTTTGCATTCAGCGATCGAGCTGTCTTCGTTAAACAGTTTTTAACGAAAATCTGTAACAATTCACATGTTGGGGGAGGTTGAGATCTCAAATACATTAACAGAAGTCATTGGATGAGAAATCAAATCTTCTTGCATGATCTCCCATCAGACAGTACCCAAGTACGTCACTGTTGTCTAGTCTGATGAGGCGTTTGGTTCGTGAAAAATTTAGTTTTAGTCACAACTGTCTTGTATATCAAATATACCACCTTCATTCGATTTGATGACATCTTTAAGTAATTTTATTTTCACAACTTGAAAAAAAAATGCTTGTTGTCTGTAGACCCGCCCATTTCTTTCATATTTGTTGGCTCTTTCTTTGCCCACCATACTTAACACATCACTCTATAAGAACACATTTTTAGGACAAAATTCGAATTTATTCATCAACATAGTTTCCTTCAAGAGTGATACAATCAGTCCAACGCCGCTCTAAAATGTCGACACCTCTTTTAAGGAACGAACGATGGCCTCAAAATAGGCTTCAGTTTCGGGGATCATCTCCTCACCCGAGCCATATTTTTCCGGCGAGCATCTTTTTGAGGTCTAAAAAGAGGTAGAAGACGCTGGCGCTCATGCCTGGAGAATACGGTTGTTGCGGAATCGTTCCAAAGTCCAATTCGTACTATTTGGCCATGATAGCCAACGACTTGTGATTGGTAGAAGAGGGTTTTTTCATCCTCATATGCGGCCGATTTTTTCAATTTCTTCCTTCAAATGCACCAATAATGCCATGTACGAGTTCGTAGTATTCGCTGTTGATCCCTTTACCTTTCTGAAGATAGTCGATGAATAAAATTTCGTGCACATCCCAAAATACGGATGCCATAACCTTGCCAACCGACTTTTGTGTTTTTGGACACCTTGGGCTTGGTTCACCGGCTCCTGTCCACTCCGCTGACTGCCGATTTGACTCTGGAGTGTAGTGGTGGATCCATGTTTCATCAATTGTGACATACCGATGTAAAATGGAGAGAAAGGTAAGATTCCCGTCGATCTTTCGGTCCTTCTTATCTTCAAAAAATGTTGTTTTTTGTTTAGCCACAAGACCATAATGCCATACGTTGACACTCGTAAAAGCCTGACCACCATTACGAGAGTCCTTTAACATCTTCTCCGTATCGATATAAAGGAAAATACGAATTCAATTCAAATTCTTTCTGTTTGAAAGAAACACCAGGGATAGGGTCTGGACTAAAGAGCAAGAGTTGGATTTCTATGCAAACCACAATCTCACACATCAGTCCTGGAAACTCGCAGCTTGCGAACAGGAGCATGTTCCTGAACAAGCAAAAGACCAGTTGGTAGCTAACATCATTTTCTTTTACTAATGCAAATAATGTCGGGTTTCAAGACACACACTCTGCAGACTAATTGCCCTGGAACTTCCTCACTTCTACTTGCTTTCGGGATCATAATGGTAAACTCATCTTTCGTCCCTTCGTTGAAAAATACTTTGCGGGCATTCACGAAAGAACTCCAAAAAGTCTCTATAGCACGCGATTTGCATTTTTTCTAAGACGCTGTGATCATTCGTGACAACCACTTTGCACTGACTTTTAAAAAGGTTAAGGTGATGGTGAAGGAAGTTGTTTATAATACCCATCGATAGCTTAGTGATCTCGGCCATCATTTTCACCTTCCTTGAGGCATTGTCAAAGACAAGTTTTACAACTGTTTTAATATTTTGATCCATAGATGGATTAAGCGGTCAGCCTGAGTAGAGGTTATCTTCAGTGCGTTCTCTTCCACTTATTAACTCACTGGACCACTTTTTCACATTAGAAAACGAAGGTTGTACCTGAATGTTGTCAGCAGCTTTAGAATTTTTAATTCTTGAACTTAGAAGCCGGTTTTATATTAAAAGACGACAATCAGGAGCTTGGAAGATCTGTAATAAGGTAAACCAAGCTTGAGTTAAAAACCAATTATCGGCTTTTGACTCAATGTTTGTTCGAACTCTCAACTATGGTGACCGAAAGTATACGATCGCGGGTACAGGCTGCCGCGATGAGACGCGCTAGTTGCCTGCCAGTGCGGTTGGAAGTCAATGTTGAGCAGCTACTTCCTCGGACAAACAGGGCTGTGTTTCGTTGGTTTGACCAAGTGCAACGGATGTCCTCTTAATCACGACTTCCGAGGAGTGCCTTCGATGCAATTCCATTATGAAGGACAGCACTTTGTAGACCCAAGGCTAATTGGTAAGATCATCCATAAGCATGCTCTTGGTGAGTTAGAGGCGATGGCGAAGAATTGAGCGTCCTGTTGGTCTTGCGTGCATTACTCCCACGATCTCTTTACAGGATCCTGTTGGTTAACGAAGATGACGCTGCTGAAGATGAAGACGACAATTAACTTTATTTCACAGTATTATCAAACATCTTCACCTAAATTCGAACCTTCTGTCGAAAGAAGGAACACTAGGCCCGCCGTTCAATTCTTTCAACACCTTCTATGGTTTCATTTTGGAAACCTACAGAGCACAAAACAGTGTGTACTAAAAAACGCTTAGCACTAACCTGCCAATGACAATCAAATTGGTTTTCATTTCTCGTCCGTTGAGTTCAACTACTGATATGTCATTGCTTCATAAATGCTGTACGTCTTATCTAATTTCGTTCATACACTGTTTAAATTATGACATTTCTAGATCGTGTTCCGTGCTTTTGACAACCTTGTTTACCTTGATTGAAAAATTGTTGACAGCTCGTCCCAAGGGAACTTGTGTACTGCAATCTAAACAAAATTTGTCCCTTACTGTTGTCTTCGCTGTTTCGAAACTTTGAATTGAAGGCAAAACAAAATGTCTTAAGTTCCCCTCTGTCTTAGAATTTTTACTGTTTTAGGAGTTGTTGCCTTTACCTATTTATCGTTTTCATTGTTGGCAAAAATACATTTCCCTCAGAACGAGAGTTACTGATGCGTAATGCGGTACCTTGGAATCTTAAAACACTCCAAACTGTCAAGTGAATCGATCGAAAGTCGTAAACTCACATAACAAACACCACCAACGTGTCTAAAAGAATGTCAAGAAAGACATCTCATCGAAAACACTGAACTAATTCCGAGACCCCCTCAATCAAAGCGAGGTTACATGACAACGCCTGTCAATTGAATCGCGATTATCTAACACCTTCCAAAGTTGTTCGCATCGAAACAAACCATCATAACAAACCCGAAACAGACCTCTCCCAGCAAACCCCCAATCGATCTTCATAGACTCCATCAGTAATTGACGCGGCACAAGTGAGTACAAGCGCTCCACGCTAATAACTTGGTAACAACGTCATTACCGAAGCTAATCTGCTTCACGCTTCGGCGGCCTATTGCTGCTCTACACACGACTACATTTGTATGCACAGCACAGCGCCCCAATCACGGCGCACTCACCTTGACCCACCTACACGCTGCCGCCGAATTCACGCCAAACAAGACTAGATTTCATTCTGAGCCACTTCGTCGTCACTCAAGGCACTCGCTCAGCGGGCCTGTTTTGGACGCGTCTTGTGGAAAGTAAAAGTTCATGTGACCGCTCTCTCAAGAGTGTTATGCAAATCGGCTTTATCGCGCAATTATCCACGCGAAGGAGGACAAAAGATACTTTCGCGCCCCCTTTTCCTCCTCTGATGCCACACATTACTTGCCGCATGACGCGATTTTCTCTCAACGGCCACTTATGAAATTTGTAAAAAAAAGCGCACCTCATAGGTGTGGACGTTCGCTCACACATTAATGCACTCGACGAGCGTCCGACAAGCGCCTGGCGAATGTGTGCGCAGGTGCAGAGCGAACCGCGGAAAGTATTTCAACGACCGTCCTCGACCTAGAGCCGCAAACGGCCAGCAGTCGGTGGCATCTGGCGCTTCCATCTAAAAAATTTCGGCGCATTATTATTTTGACAACGTAGGACGGGTGGTTTATGTGTGCCTGAAATGCGGAACTGGGCAAAGAATTCGCGCTGGATTGCATAACAGAGGCTGAGGCAAGATGCTGAGTCGCGGGTAACCGGTTTGAGTGCGACCACAATTGAGACAAACGACGGGTGCTTCTAGAAACGGCTACTGACTGCAGAATGGGTCTACGGTGACCTAACAACGAAACGTGACATGAGTGCCGATGTTGTGTGTGGAATCTGATTGTGGAACCAATTGAGGTTCGATTTACGGTGCCGAGCCTTATCGGCTCGTGGATGACACCTGGAATGGAGAATGGAAAATGTCAGGAATGAGTCATGTGTCTTGTTTAGGAAGCTTAACTGCTGTTTGTACAACGGTGTTGTTGGGAATCAACAACTACGATGGGGGGAGTCACTGGGATGTGATGAAGTGGAAAAAAACGCTTAAGAAGCTTATTTCTGGAGGTTTATTGTGGATTTAGTATTGGGAATGTAATTTCGAAATGGTTTAAGCCCCTCGAACCGCAGCTCTCCGAACGAGTTTTAGGAGTGGGAGAGTAAATTGTACTTCTTAATTAGGTTTTTTTGGTATATCCGACAAGGTTTTGGCATGGTTTATGACTTTAGACAAGTTCCACTATGTGATGTTAGTTTTAAATGCATTCTCAAGCCTATATCGTGGCCAACGCTGTTTAGTGAGGGGACAAAGCTGATCTAATCTCTTATTTCTGTCCATTATTACTCCACTTGAGAGCTTCCACTTCCACCTGCCATTTCCATCTCACTCAAATGGTTACACTTATGTTCGTACTGTTTAAAGAGTCGTGGCATTTTCCTATTTTTAGGAGTGTACACCGATCTTGGGAACCCTCTGACTCTTTTGCTTTGAGAGTTCCACTCTAACTCCATTCTGATTAGGTTGTTGGCTTTTTTCCTTATGTGCCCGATCTATTTTCATTTGCATTACTTTATTTGTATCGCAATCGGATCCTCTCTTGTCATCTTCAACAGATCCACGTTCTCAATGATATTTGAAAGAAATATTCGACATGCGGTACAAAGAAAGTCGTTGATGAAAACTTGAAGTTTCTGTTCGTTTCAGCTTCGTGTTTTTGGAAATCAGGGAACTGCTCCACCTAGTTTGTTACTGGCCGATTGCTGCACTTGCTTTTCCAAATCTGTTATCAACATCTGCTTCTTGGCCGCCGTCCATTGATATTATTCGACGGGGTTTCCTTTGATGGTAACGTCTCGTGGATATTTATTTTCAAACCGAAGCTTCATGCAAACCTTGCGAGGTGCCTTAATTGAGCTTGGATCTCCCTGAACTTGTGTGAATGAAATAATTCACATTTTATCATACCAAATATTCTAGTAAAGGATTATTCATCGTGAAGTTTGATTTATGATGTTAAACAAAACACATAGATTTAAGTGAATCTAAAATTTGTACCGTCCGTTAAATGCACAACTTGAAGCATTTACTTTATTTGTAATTCAGGGTGTAACATTTTAGGTACCTAAGTAATGTTGGCTTTCAAAGCGTCAATCGTAGCTGGCTCATTCCTGCAGACATGAGACTTTACATATCCCCAGAGAAAATTGTCTAAAGAGGTACGATTCAGACGGCCAATTAAGCGTATTAAGATTCGAAATTAAGTGCTAACCAGATGATTTGTCAACAAATCCATTGTTTCAGGCGTCGCATAACTCGTAGGCATAGTCTTGTGTAAACCAAATTCACCGAGACCATGTGCTTGAATTTCAGGAAACAAATTGTCCATAAACATAGTCTAGCTGCTGAGAACAATGACGAATCGATTCGTCACGGTCGCTGCGTACAATCTCGGCTATAGCCGAGTACCTTCTGGATGTGGTCTAACCATTCGAGTATCTTCCACAACTCTAACTAAAATTTGTGAATAATCTTCCCAATAGTGGTTTTAGTGGGTCGATTACGAGCGTCTCGAATGAAATAAAAAACATTTCTCACAGATCTCTGACTTTCGTACTACACTTGAACATTTTGAAGATGCTGTTGTGGTGTGAGTCTTTCCGTGATGACTTGCCAAAGAATACTGAACCAAACTGATACAGCAGTTTTACAGGTGTCAAGTGTGATCTCTCAAAAAATGTCTTTTGAAAATCGAACATCAAGATGAATCAGCCAATATTAAAGAGTATTTGAACAAATAGCACATTAGACACATTGTGGGGTAATCATAACAGCAACATCATCAAAATATAAGAAGGCGTAAGAAGCAGCTTTAAAGTCAACCTCTTCCACAAAAGCTGATCAGTCAGAAAGAGTCTCTTGAAAAAAAAAAAAAAAAATTAGAGAATGTCGTGGTGCTTTGCCTTGTCCCCGTTTAATTTATTTTACAAATTTCTCAATAGGACGCCGTCTTATGCACATTGTGTCACTTGAAAACAACTGAAACTGATGTAAACATTTTCTTACATTTCACAAAACTGTCAAAAAAATCATCACCCATTGTTGGTGTCTTGTTCCCACCTAGTTTGTATAACAATTAATGAACAAGACGTGATTAAGGAGTGTCCCACGGTTTCGGTATACTCGTAAATTATCGCTTAAATGTTTGTTGGCTGTCTTTAGATGCAACAATCGCATCCTTTGAGGTTATGAAACAAAACATTTGAATCGTCGGCATTGACTTTCTCCAATTAATGCTTGAAAGTGAAAATATAAAACAGTTCAATTCGACCAGCAGCATGTTTATATGGAAATTATTAAATTAAATTATCTGACATTTGACACTGATCCGGTTGTGTCACACAACGCTAACACAAACGAGAACCCTTGGACCATTCAAAATCTGCACGGGATTTCAGCAAGAAGATGTGCTGTCGTGTGACTTCTTCTTTATGCATACGTGAGCCATCCGTCAATATTTCTCTATCTTAAAATTTTGCACTGTTTGGATTATGCGGTGAAAACAAACGAGAAAAAGCTGTAATTCAAAATCTTAGCAAAAGATAGTAGGAAGAGAATATAACTTCCTCTCTCAGCCTAATTTAAAAATATAAAAAGCCAGTTGACTCACGCAAGTTGACCTCCATGCAAAAAAAAAATATTATTACATTAGAAAATCCAATCTTTGGTACATTTCCGTGGTTATATTTTATCCGTGACTGAGCATCTTATGTTCAAGAGCAGCGCTCGTTCCATAAAATATGGTCGGAGCCCCTCAAATAATCTTCCATGCCCGATGTTAAATGTACGATGGGAAAGAAGAATAAGGAATTTAGGTTAAAAACAAGAAATCTGGGAAAAGGAAGAGAATACACGTGTTTTCGGTAGTTTCTTCACCTTACAGCTACTAGGAGAATTTCAGTCGTGCAGTCAAACATTTCAAATAAGTAGGTTTCGAAAATATGACGCCCCTTTCAAGTTCCCTCCGCTTCTTGAATTTGCTTTAGTTATTGTGGGATTTAAGCAACGGAAAACTCCATGAACTTTCAGGCTACCCAATTTTAGCATTTGATTTTGGGCTATCGGATTATATGCGGCTCCTAACATTTACACTTACCCCTTCATTTTTGAAGCCATTGTACTTAATTTTTTCTTCCGTTCATCTCCCTGATGTTCCATCCATGCCTTCCACATTTCTGACGGTCAACATGTCAATATTCGTGTATGAATGTTTTTAAATGCGACGTTTTCAAAGACGTGGCGTAGTGGGTAAGTAGGTCGACTCACACGCCATAGTCCCAGGTTCAATTCCCGGACGGAACACCTCGCATCTTAACAGGGCATCACCACTTTCAAGTTGCTGACAATACTTAAAGAGATCTAATTGTCTATGAAAGGCTTCTCAAATTTCGACGTTTGCAGCCGGCAAAACCCCTTCTACTCGTGAGAGAGCTATACCACACGCAACACTAGTATTTGTTGTAGAAGTTAGGCCCTGATCGTTTGTGGACCTCCTCTCTCAATTATTATTATAATTATTTTTTAATGTGATCCCTGTTTACATGAAATGAGGGACAAGTATAAATTATTTAATGATCCCCAAACTAGCCCGATCATTTGAGTGGAGAACTAGCCAGCTGCCAATACCATTGAGGCAAGACAAACAAGCAACGAATAGCCGCTGTTTTCTATTTCTAGCCAATTGGAAAACCCCAATAACTGGCTAGACTAGGTTCAGGGTTCACTCTCAGTAGAGCCAACATCGACTTAAACTGCTTCTTGTTCGTTTAATATTCCAGCAACGTCACGTATTAGGTCAAATTGATCTTTCATTTTGCATTTTTAGTGAAGTCATATCCTCTGATACGTGCTTTGATTCAAAGATGTCAGATGCAGTCATCGAATACTTTATCAACTGTAACACTGCGAACGATTTCTTGATGCCGAATCGAAATAATGAGTTTGTTGCCATGAAAATAATTGATCGCAATCAAAATTTCAATCAGAAATGAAAACTTCCGCAATTCCTGAACTCTGTCCGGAGGTTATTTTGGGCTGTACTTACCTTGCAATGCTTTGCAAGGTAAAGAAGGGGCAACATGCTTTCTTACATACACACTCCCGCAAGATATTTTTTTGGATTTGGAATTTCGTTTAAGTCTTCTGTACTTTGATTTTTCGAAATATTCTTCCTAACCCCCATGAAAAGAGGATACTAACATATCACTCAATTATTCCCGGGACTAACCAATAAAAACACATTTTCTAGACAAAATTCGAATTTCTTCATTAACATTGTTTCCTTCAAGAGTGATACAATCAGTCCAACGCCGCTCTAAAATTTCTGCACCTCTTTAAAGGAACGATTTGTCTTTGACCTCAAAATAGACTTCAGTTTCGGGGATCATCTCCTCACCCGAGCCATATTTTATTCCGACGAGCATATTTTTGATGTCTGAAAAGAGGTAGAAGTCGCTGGGGACCAGATCTTGGGAATACGGTGGGTGCGGAAGAAATATAAAGCCCATGTAATTGGGCCATGATAGCCAACGACTTGTGAGACGGTGCATTGTCTTAATGGAAGAGAATTGCTTTCTTCTTCATATGGGACGGTTTTTTTGCAATTTCCACCTTCAAATGCATCAATAATGCCATGTACGAGTACGTAGTATTCGCTGTTGATCTTTTTCCCCTTCTCAAGATAGTTGATGAATAAAATCACGTGCACATCCCAAAATACGGATGCCATAACCTTGCCAGCCGACCTTTGTTTTTTTGGAAGCTTCGGACGTGGCTCACCGGCTGCTGTCCATTCCGCTGACTGCCGATTTGACTCTTTAGTGGAGTGGTGGGTCCATGTTCCATTCAATGTGACATACCGACGCAGAAAGTCCTGTTTATTTTAGCGAAACAGCTCCAAGCAGCTCTCAGATTCATTGATACGTTGTTATTTTGGTACATTGTGAGCAGCAAACGCGGCACACATTTCGAAGACAGTTTTCATGCAAAATAGTGTATATATTGCCTTCTGATATCTTTAAAGTGCTTTCTCACGAAATTTCACTTTGTGGTTTACCAAAACGATTTTGTGTACTTCTTGACGTTTTCAGTTGGAACTACCCCGATTGGCCTTCCAGAGCGTTCAGCATCGTTGGTGTCTCTACGGCCATGTTTAAAGTCTGCCTACCACCGACAAATAGTTGTTTTTGATGGAGCAGAGTCCCTGTAATACCTTTCAAGCCATTGCTGAGCTTACACTGTATTTTTTCCCATCAAGAAGCAGTGTTTAATCAAGAAAGAGAGTTATCGGGATGAACTTGCCCTTTTTAAAAAACCTTAATGTGTGTTGACCGGTCACACGTTCCATCGCTCCTAACCTTGCGAGGCGATTTAATCGGATCGGAGCGATCAGTGCTCACGCATAATATTTTGATGATCAGTTTGGTTTGGCTCCCGTAAGTAAGAAGTTGGGGAAGATAAAAAAAAATGTTAACCCACCCCAACATGTGACATATCTCTCGGCACATTCATTCAAATCAAATTGAGCTTCCATAGTCCTCTTTCCCATTCGATGTACGAATTGAGGAACGGGCTCAAAGCAATGTGTGTAGCCCAACGTTAGTGCACAAAAAGAAATGTTTAATGGGAACCCTCAAAATAGAACGAAACCTTCTATGTGCGAGAGAAACTTGAACAAGTTACAGAATCCACTCTTTGAGCTTTGCCAACATAACAGTTCGTCTTTCTTCTTCTTGTGGCGTTACAGTCTCAGTCCTTTCCAGTCAGCACGATCTTTCACTAGCTGCCGCCAGTTGCGCACTCCAAGTTGGTTGAGGTCCTTCTTCACTTGTGTTCGCCACCTTAGCCTGGGCCGTCCTCTGTTGCGTTGTCCCAATGGCCCAGATTCAAAGACTTTTCGGGCCAGAGCAATGGTGTTAATACGCTCTACATGGCCTAGACATCTTAAGAGAACTGTTCGTCTATAAACATGTTTAAATTCGACATTCTGACTTCTAGGACCTCGTTGTGTGCATCTTAATGTGGTCATATAGACAATGGACATCTTAAACCAAAAAAGTACCCCACTGTATGAAGGTTTTAATGCAAAGAGCGTGTTTCCTTTGCATAATTGGCAGTTTGATCAATGCCAAGAAAGTTTGTTTGCCCCAAAGTATAGCGCCGCCAACTCCAACAAGTACCACCACTTGCATTCCATTCTCATTCTCGCCGACTGACTTTCTTTGGCATTTCCCCAAAATCTCGTTGTAATCAATCTTCGGATAAATTTCCCATTTGCGTCAATTAAAATCCACTTCCAAGCCCACACCCCAAGCAGCGCGCTTTCCCTCACCGAGAGATGAGTGCCGATAAGCAAATCGAAGACAATCCAAATTTAAGCGACACTTTAACGACCCACCTCCCATTCAGAGGTGTGTCGACGCGTATTCAGTCCTCCCATCCATCGTCATCATCTGGAGCATCCAGACCTGTCAAGAGTCTGACGCAACATCGCCGCAGTTTCCTCATTCAAATTCATCAGATACGTGATCGTAAAAAGTTACGACTGCCGCAGCGCCCCTGCAGCCAGGCTAATTACACGTGAGTGCATTCGTCTTCGAAGAAACCGACTGCGCTGCGCAGCAACCGCCGTTTTCACTGTCTGACCATATTGGCGGCTGCGCCGCTTCCTCTCTGACCTCAATAGCCGGCGCTGGCATTTTCCTTTCCATTCTTGTAAATCCATGTAATTCGCGCTCCGAGAGGCTGTTCCACGAACAGCGCTGCGCCGCCAAATCGACATGAACCACATTTTGCTGAAATGCCATCGGCGGAAAGCCGGATCAATCATCCGCCAAACCAATGAACCGCACTGAGATTTTTTTTTCGTTTTTCTGTCTCTTGCAGCCGGGCGAGGTGAAGTACCCCAAGTCGCTGGTGTTCATAATTGGAAATGAGTTCTGCGAGCGGTTCAACTTCTATGGCATGCGCAGTGAGTTTGCAGTCAAGTACCGCAGGGTGAAGGTCTTGCGCTAATTGTGTGTCCTCTCTCCTTGCAGCGATCCTCGGGCTGTACCTCACCAACAAGCTGATGTACGGCGACGACCAGGCCACTGTGCTCTTCCATGTCTTCACCAGCCTCGTGTACGTGTTTCCTCTGATCGGAGCGGTCCTGGCCGACAGCTGGCTGGGACGGTTCAAGACAATCTGGTACTTGTCCGTGGTGTACACCGTGGGAGCTGTGGTCATCGCCCTCGGAGCTGTGCCGCCTCTTAATCTTCCTGTCAAGTAAGTGCAACAGCCTCATGCTCCCCTTCCCTGTAACCATTTCTGAACTTCTTTCAGAGAGGCGACGGTTCTGGGTCTGCTGCTGATAGCCACTGGCACGGGCGGCATAAAGCCCTGCGTGTCAGCGTTCGGCGGGGACCAGTTCAAGCTGCCCGAGCAAGCGAAGCAGCTGGCCATGTTCTTCTCCCTCTTCTACTTCGCCATCAACGCTGGATCCCTCATCTCCACAACGATCACCCCGATCCTTCGCGCCGACGTGCACTGCTTTGGTGACAAGGACTGCTTCTCGCTCGCCTTCAGTGTACCGGCGGTTCTCATGGTCACCTCTCTGATCATCTTCATCGCTGGCAAGAAGCTTTACGTGATCAAGCCCCCTTCGGGCAACATGATCCTCGGCGTATCGAAATGCGTGACGCAAGCCATCAAGGGTCGCATAAGGGAGGGCAAGAAGAGTCCCAAAATTCACTGGCTCGACTACGCCGAGGCGAAGTGCGGCCGCAAGTTGGTCGAGGAGACCAAGGACTTGCTGAAGATCCTCGTCCTCTACCTGCCGCTGCCGGTCTTCTGGGCACTCTTCGATCAGCAAGGCTCCCGATGGACTTTCCAGGCCACACGAATGGTCGGCGACATTGGCGGATTCACCATCAAGCCCGATCAGATGCAGGTGGTGAACCCGCTCCTCATCCTGGGATTCATCCCGCTCTTCAACTACACCGTCTATCCGATGCTGAAGAAGGTCGGCATCAAGCGGCCGCTGCAAAAGCTGACTTTAGGTGGACTTCTGGCCGCTGTGGCATTTCTCCTTTCGGCGTTTGTCGAATTCAAGTTGGAAGCCATGGACCCGAGAATGCCCGGCCCCGAGGAGGTGCAGTTGAGGGTCTACAATGGAATGCCATGCACGTACAACTTTGAGACCACAATCCCGATGAAGAAGCAGTTTTCCGTGCCTTCCCTGGGCGTGATGGAAGAGAAGGATTTGTTTGCTGCATCTGAGATGGCTTACAAATACACAGCCAAGTCCGCGGATCCCGGCAAGTGTTCCGATCTTGAAGGAGAATTCATCTTAAGTCCTCGCACCGCGAAGAGCTACTTCATCCAAATGAACAAAATCGTCCAGTTCGAGGATTCTCCGGGGAAGCCCAAGTCTGGGGAGTCAGCAGTACGTGTCCTTTTGAACAGCCCCGAGGATGAGGAGGCACTGACGCTGCTGAACTCCGATCTATCCTTCGACATACGCAGCAACCAGACCGATTTGTTGCACCTCGAGCCAGGAGTGTCGCGCCTGCTCTCCGCAGATCGGGAAGTGACGTCGTTCCAGAGTGACGTCGGAGGAGTGACAGTCTTCATGGTGGCGGGAAATAGTTCTCAGGGATATGTAAGTGAACCGACCTTCAAGTCTAGTCCCTTTCTAAGCGTCATTCTCCTCAGAAAACAAGCTCCCACGTTCTGGTGGAACCTAACCAAGTTCACATCATGTGGCAGCTGCCCCAGTATATCGTCATGACCGCCGCCGAGGTGATGTTCTCAGTCACAGGTCTGGAATTCTCCTTCACCCAAGCACCGGCCAGCATGAAGTCTGTCCTGCAAGCCTGTTGGCTACTCACCGTGGCCATCGGCAACATCCTGGTTGTGATCATCGCCAAGCTGAAGTTCTTCGAGTCACAGGTGAGCCCGAATCGCTCATGTTACTTCTGAGTTTGAAATTTTTTCTCCCTCTAGGCAAAGGAATTCATCCTCTTCGCCGCCCTCATGGTCGCCGACATGCTCATCTTCATCGCCCTAGCCATGCGCTACAAGTACGTCGAACCGGCCAGCGACTCAGATGACGAATGTCCCCCGCCCGTGTGCGAGAAGCGCGCCGACGAGATGGAATCAGCGATGGACAAGAAGGATAACGGCCACATGAACAAGGCATACGAGCCAGAGAAGTGATCTAGCGGACGGACCCAGGGACCGTAGTCGTGTACTTAAGGAATCTCCGTCAAATTTGCTGTTGTGTCTCTGTTTTTTTGTTTTTTTTTTTCCGAAAATTCTCCACTGTCGCACGATGGATGTATATATTCTGTAGAGTTAGGGGTTAAGTTAGATTTAACGTTTTAATTTATAAATAATTGTAAATTGTATACGTTTAAGGATTGTCTCGGGCAGGAGACCGAAGGGGATGGCAATACCCATGGGGGGACAAATTGCATCTCCGACTGGGTCTCTTCAAATAAATTTCACGGAAAATTATCTAGTTGTTGTTAGAATGTGAAGGGTTTGTGTGGGTTGTTGTCTTTGAAGGAGGCTTTGGTGTATGTGCACTGACAGAGAAGTGACTGAAGCTTCCGATAAATTCACTGGAGACTTTTTAAGGGGAAGCAAACATTGGCCAGTATTTCAAATTTGTTGAAGAGCTTCAATGGAGGACATGTTTTCGGCAGATTTATGGAGTTTTTTTTACCTCGTTCAAATAAAAGAAAAATTCAGTCGTTCATTTTCGATGACCGATTCGTCCCAGTATTGATACACAAACTGTTTCAATCCTTCCCTTTCTTCGAATCGTTCCGATCGTCCAAATTGTTTGGGTCTCTGTAGTTCGTTCTTATTTATTTTTCGGTAGTTAAGCAATCAAGCTCAATATCAGGTGATTCAGCATGAGGGTTGATTTTCAATAGACCCTTTTTGACAGATCACGAGTCACTCGTATCAAACTGTTTTGTAATTTTTTTCAGTATCGTTTAGCAAGTCATCGTGGAAAGACTCACACCACAACAACATTTTCAAACTGTTCAGCTGTTACACGAAAATCGGCGATCGGTAAGAAATGTTTTTCCTTCGTTTCGAGCAACTTAAGGCGCACGTAATCCACCTACCGCAGTAACTATTCCCAATTCAATTCACATTCAAGAGACAATAGCAGCTGTACATTAGATTGTACGCGAAGACGGTGACGAATCGACTTGTCGTCGTTTTCATCAGCTAAACTTACGGACAAAGTGTTTCCTGAAATTCAAGCACATGGTCTCGGTGAGCTCTGGTTTCAACAAGACGGCACCTACGAGTCATACAACGCGTGAAACAATGGATTTGCTGACAAATCTCTATGATGAGTACAGGCAACCCTCCTATAACGCGGTACTTCTATAGCGCGATTTCGCTACAAAACGGTTTGTGAATTGCGGAATGTTTCCTATAACGCGAATCCTACAACGCGATTTTTAAGCATTTTTTAAATACATATTCTATAAACTATTCTATAAACACACAATTATCAAAATCTGAAATATGTAGATTTGAAAATCCGTGTCTATTTTTCCCAGATTTTATTTTCCTTAGTTTTATGTTACTTAAATAAATGAATTGCTTTTTGCTGGTTAATTAAATGAATTAATTTATGTTATTATGTTGAAATAGACAAATAGAAAAATATCTTTGAAAAAATAAATTTTTTTTATTCGATGAAAGGTCTAATATAATTAATTCGGCTGAGAAAACTTTAACATGTTACTTGCGTGATATTGTATAAGAAAAGGAAAAATGGAGGAAAAAAAAGTTTCCTACAACGCGATTTTCCTACAACGCGAAGTTTTTCAGGAACCAATTAACCGCGTTGTAGGAGGGTTATCTGTATTTAATTTCAAGTTCTTCTACCGTAAATTAGCCGACTAGATCTTGTGGCGCTACTGGGCCTCAACCAACATGCCTTTCCAGCCAGGACGGTCTTTCGCCAGCTCCCCGACTATTTGCTCTTGGGTTATGTAAAGTTTTTAGGTTTTAAGGAATAAGCCAGCTATTATTGACGCCTTTGAAGCCATCGTTACTCGTATCTTCCGTAAGATATCATTCCCTTCGATTTGCCCAGACGTCTGACCACCTCAGACGAACATAGTTGTTTATTTTGAAGAAGTGAATGCCATAAATTGGTCTTTCAGCCCATAGTACAAGTGTGAAGTTCACTTTCAAATTTATGCATTTTATTTTACATTGTAAATCAAACCTCACGATGGATCACACTTTAAAACACGTACAGCGACACACTATTAATGACAATGTTAAATTAATGGAATATGGCGCCACTATAATTCAATTACACACCTAGTAAGGACTTGCAGCATTCGAGTCTTCTCTACTTTGTAGCTGTAAATTTATTTAAATGTTGAAAAGTATATATTTCCTCTTGCAAAGGTACGATACAGCGGCCTAAGTAGATCTTTTGTATCAAAAAGATTCTTCTATTATAATTGCGCGAAAATCCTTCGCAGTCGCAGTCAACGTCAATTTATCCAATAAACTCAAAATTTCCATCGCGGAACACTAGCAGCACTGTCTACAAATTTTAAGCGAAATTCACAGGACTCCGATTTCTTGTCGTAATTTCCACCAAACACAAACTTATTGCAAAAATTTGAGTCTATATATTTCTTGTGTGATGTTGCAGTGTCAGTGGGGATCGTTCAAAAATTTCGCTGCTGTTCAGACGTCCGTAGAAAACGATCAAAATCAGTCATCTCAACGGCGTTCCCAAGAATTGGCCATCGCTCAGACCAATGGCTTATTTTCCGCCCATACAAAATTTCTACCCATACACGATCCATCTGTCTCAAGAATTGAAGCCGATGGACTATTTGAAGCAATGTGTGTACTCATTTTTGGCTTAGTTGGTCCGTCAATAAGCGAAATATGCATTTTCGTGCGAAAATTCGAGTCTGCTACATAAACGCCCTGATTAACAGGATGGAGTCAACAGATGATGTAAGTATCGTGAAAACCCTCTACAAGGAAGTTTCATCATCCTCCAGACATACACAGGTTTTTCAGGGAAGAAGTCGTCTGTAATTAAGTCCCTTAACTTTCTTTAGTTAGTCTTCTAAAGGAAGAATTTCCCAATAGGAATAAGAGCTGATAAGCAGTTTGGACTCCTTTAGAAGTTTCCAAGTGGACCATTGTTCCAGGTGAAGTTCATGCTCTCAATTATTTGTTTGTCGTTTGCGTACCAGTGTATACAGCTTGGGCCTAGACCGGGAACAACCTTGGATCAGTCAGTTCGATACAATCCCTCAAATAGCTCAACAAAACAGTGCTGCCTAACCTAATGTCCGGTATTGTACAATGCATTTTTCTGCTGGGGATACGTTAAGTGTTTTGAGGTGATCCGACAGCCTCTTTTGAAAAATAGATTGAAGATTTGTTTCCCGGAATTTGAGGTTTGTCAAATTAGGTGCTTCCGTTCACAAGGTGAAGATACATCAATAGTTACTTTAAGGAATTATTTAAATAAAATTTTTTGCTTTTATCATGTTAATAATAATAACAACCGAGTGGCACTATAGCTTAGAGGAAATCGGGGCCTAGCTTCTACAAAAACTCCTCGTGCTCTGCGTTAAAGTGTTCTCCCACGAGTAGAAGGGACCTACAGTTTTTTGCCGACTCCAAACGTCTAGATTTGAGAAGCTTTTCATAAACAATTGATACTCTTTGAGTATGGCCAGCAGCTCGAAAAAGGTGGTGCCGTGAAAAATGCGAGTTGTCTCGTACGGGAATCGAAACAAGACCTTCTGCGTGTGGGTCGACGCACTTACTCACTACGCCACGGCCACCACTTTATCATATACACAGTTTGTAATCATTTCTTATTAAGATTTATAAAAATGTCATTGGTCATGTGTAGATATTTAAGATGGTCAGGATGAAAAGCAGGTTCCACCTGGACTAAAATATCTGCAATAAGCTTCTTCTTCTTCTTCTTCTTCTTCGGATGGCGCTACAGTCCGGGGTGGACTTGGGCCTCAACCAACATGCCTCTCCAGCTAGCACGATCTCTTGCCAGCTGCTTCCAGTTGCGCACTCCAAGTTGGTTGAGGTCCTTTTCCACTTGTGTGCGCCATCTCAATCTAGGACGTCCTCTGTTGCGTTGTCCCTGTGGTTCGGATTCGAAGACTCTTCGGGCCGGAGCAGTGCTGTCCATCCGCTCTACATGGCCTAGCCACGTCCGTAGACGCTTGACTAGGTTCATGCCGCCGTACAGCCCATACAGTTCGTGGTTGAATCTTCTCCTCCAGATGCCATCAACGCAAACAGGACCAAAAATCGCACGCAGAACTTTTCTCTCAAACAGACCAAGGGCTTCCTCATCCGCTTTTAGTAACGTCCAGGTTTCTGCGCCGTAAAGCAGGACAGGGATGATCAAGGTGTTGTACAAAGTTACTTTGGTCGTTCGGGAGAGGTCTTTATTACTCAATTGCCTCTTAAGTCCAAAGAAACAGCGATTGGCAAGAGTGATTCTGCGCTTGATTTCGGTACTGATGTTATTGTCCCTATTCACCGCGGAGCCGAGATAGACGAAGTCCTTAACTACCTCGAAGTGTCTGCTGCCCATAGTGACGCTCTGTCCGAGACGTCGATGTTCTGCGTCCTTCTTCGATGCAGCATATACTTAGTTTTGCCCTCGTTTACCACCAGTCCCACTTTAGCCGCTTCCGCTTCGATGCTAGCAAACGCCTCATTGACGGCTCGCTGAGTTCGGCCGATCACGTCAATGTCATCCGCGTAAGCTAGCAGTTGAACGGACTTGTGGAAGATCGTGCCTCTGGTGTTGACGTGTGAGTTACGCACGATCCCCTCAAGAAGTCGCATGACAGCGCGTCGCCTTGTCTAAATCCTTTTTTGACATCTGCAATAAGCAGTAAGTTTAAAAAAGTAGATCCTTGTGTGTCTATACAACAATCGTTTATTAGGAATTTGTCGCCATTTTGGAATATTTCACATCAATGAAAACAAACAAAAATCAAAGCAACCTTAAGGCAGTTACGTTTTTGTTTACCAAAAGAAAATAATGATTGCTCTTATCTAAAATCCATCAAGACTCAAGTCGCATGATACGCAGACTTAATACCTCATAAACTTTAGCGAGAATTAACTTTATTGCTGCGAATCACAAAATGTTACAGATTCACCTCCGATAATGAATAATTTATGCTAACGTCTTTTTTTACAATAAAACGATCTCTTAAATAAACGCAAAATGTTATCCAAACTAAATGTGTCAAGTACATAGTATATCAAGACAAAATGTATATCATGATACAGAAACTAGAAGGTAAGATATTCAAGGTAAAAGAAGGTTTACACTCCACATGAGTTGTCAACTGCTACATTTGTTCTGGTTGATACTGATTTGAGCAGTTCTATGAAGCCAAAAACGCTGTAGATAATGTCGATTGGCATAGGAAATGACACTAAAAACACAAAGAAACTGTATGCTTTTGTGTTCATTAAACACAGTGTGTTTCTTTTTACACATAAATACCTATTATTCTTATTAATCAACATCAGCAGCATGAAGGTGAGAAATTAAAAGCAAACCTTATTTTCTTGTATATCAGGACCTTCGTGCCAACTCAACAACTTGGTCTTCACTTCTTTTCTCCAACAAAATATTCAATTTGGTTATTCAATCTTAAATTCATTCACAATGTAAAATTAAAATCGAACACTTCCTTACCGACATATCACTTCACTTTTATCTTCTATACTTTTAAGAGCAATCTTGTGGTACTGACTCTGAAGAGTTGCATACTTTTTGGTAAGCAATAAAAACTTGAAGCTTAGTTGTTCAGAACTAGTGCGGAAATCGTACATTCACCGACTCAATCATCGGACATTTTTTTCGCTTCTTAAAACCTAATAAAAGGTCGATTAGGGCATTCTCATGTACATTGTGGAGACAACTAAATCATTGCGCTCACTCGTCAAACAAAATATCTATTTTGTGCCGAAAGAGCCATTCAGACCGCTTCCTCTTAATAGGATATAGTTGTCAAGAAGCTAGATACATTTTAACGAAGGCCGACGTATTGATATTTATAGCCGTACTTTATGATTTCTGTGCTTTGTTTTGGCTGTTAAAGTTGAATTTTGTTTCCGTCTCTGCGTTATGATTTCATCATGAATTACATTGGGGATTTTCAACCCCAATGGGGTTTTGGGGTTTTTCGTGATAACAGAAAGCACTGTCATGTGACTTCTTTAACATCATCCTTGAAAAGATCGTGCGTAACTCAGAAGTCAACACCAGAGGCACAATCTTACAAAAGTCCGTTTAACTGTTAGCTTATGCGGATGACATTGACGTGATCGGCCGAACTCAGGGAGCCGTCAATGAGGCGTTTGCTAGCATCGAAGCGGAAGCGGCTAAAGTGGGACTGGTGGTTAACGAGGGCAAAACGAAGTGCAAGCGTCTCCGGATACAACACTTAAGATCTAGGCCATGTAGAACGTATGGACACCACTGCTCCGGCCCGAAAAGTCTTCGAATCTGACCCATTGGGACAACGCAACAGAGGACGGCCTAGGCTAAGGTGGCGCACACAAGTGGAGACGGACCTCAAGCAACCTGGAGTGCGCAACTGGCGGCAGCTGGCGAAAGACCATGCTGGCTGGAGAGGCATATTGGTTGAGGCCCAGGTCCACCCCGGACTGTAGCGCCACAAGAAGAAGAAGAAGAAGTGATAACAGAAAGAAGATCTCAGGACGTATCTTAGGTGTGCACTTAGGTGTGTCTTCAGAAAGAAGATTATACTTGAATGTATACGAGGTACGCTTACTGAGTAATTCAGTGCCATTTACTGAATTACTCAGTTTGTTCTTCTAAGGGATTTCATTGACGCTGCGCTGCCTCTTTACAGCACGAAAAGTGATAAGCCTACAAAAGCGAGAAGCCTCATGGGCAGCTTTGGCTTTTGATCGGATGATACTTTTTGTTATAGAGTCACTTGCGTAATTTTCTTAAGTATAACTACTTTCAAAGTTTTAAGTCGAAGCTGTATTAGGCAAGTCTATTAATCTCAGTCTGTGGTCGGCGTGACGTATTGTGTAAATGCGGCGGCGCCAACGCCGAAGATCTAGATTCGATTCCCGGACGGAACACCTCGATTTTTTTCACGACTTCTTTCGAGCTGCTGACAACAGTATTAATTGTCTATGAAAAGCTTCTCAAAATCTCGCCGTTCGGAGTCGGCAAAAACACTGTAGGCCCCTTCTACTTGTGAGAGAACAGTAGAACGAGTTACGTGACACCCTGTCACTCAACTCTGCAGCAACATGGCTCATCATAATCAAAGCCAAGCTTCAACAATATTTTCACCTATCAGAGCGTGGATTCTATAGATCCATTAGCCAAGCCGATGTTGGCTTGTAAACAATCACTTGGTAAACAACACAGCTGCAGAAAACAGAGATGCGAGGTGATGTAATGAATGTAAGAAGGCATCATCGTTCTTTTTGTTTCGTTCGTCAAGTGAACAAGATCGCAATTGGTCTAATAAATAATAAAGTTAAAACAAAAAAAAATAATTAAATTGTTTTATTTTTCTTCTGTGTTCGCTCCAAAGATCTAACTCACGCACAACACGAGTAGTTGCTGTAGAAGCTCGGCCATGGTCCCATGTGGGCTGTAGTGACACTCAATTATTTTTTAATTGTCACTGTTTGTGTCTAGTGTGTTATCAGCGGTATCCTTTATCAAGAAGTGCTCTGCCTTAACCTCAAGGCCGCAAGGGTCGCATTAATCTGCTCGTTGATATCGATGAGTAACAAATGCAAAAGCATAGTCATCGAACGATGACTAACAGTGTGGACAGTGCGTTCGGGCAAAAGTACAACCGACCAGTTTTTCACTCTCATAACGATACCTGAGAAGGCTTGCGAGTATGCTTCGATCCGATCTACGGTTTTTTGTAGATTTCGAAAAGACATACGACGGAGTCCATCGAGGAGTCCATCTGAAGTGTTCGGGTAAACAGTAGTAAATCAATACTTTCCACCGCGGGGTTTGGGTTTCGCCAAGGTTACGTCTTATCACCTCTCCTATTCGTTATACATGCTGTTGTCCTCACATCCTCCCAGACGGAACTCCAGTGCGCACTCGATAGGCTTGTGGCTGTGCGTGCTGATGCTGGAATGAAGTTTAACGTGGACAATTCCGAGATTATTGTAATTGCTAAAACGCGTGTCTACATGTGGAATCCCATTGAAACAGGTGGAAAAGTTAAAGTATCTCGAGATCTTTTTCACCAGCGGTAAGAGGAGCAACACTGAGCTTTCTTGTAGGATGTGCCAAGCTGGATCAATTTTGAAGACGCTTGGTAGATCAGTTATGGTGGTCAATCCAAGCTATCGGTTTTCAATTCAGTGTTCGTTCCAACACTCGTTGATAGTCATGAAATTTGGATAATGACCGGGCGAATAAGATCACGAATACAGGCTGCTAAGATGAGATTTCTCCGTGCCGTTGCGTTAGTTACTCGTCGGGATAGGATGGGGAACGCGACAGCGTGGGAAAATTCATCTAACTACAGCTTCACCGATTTTTCAACAACATGCGACACATTTTGTAACAGGCAATGAAGGTATGATGATAATTCTCTGAATTTTTACTAATTTTTAAATGTATCTAACTTTTAATAATGTCGTCTAACAAAATGAAGTTGAAGATGTCACCTTTCACACAAGCTATACTACTGCCAGCTGCAGTTAATATTGCTAGATGTGCTATATTTCAGAGCGATTTGACGGTAATTTGTTACCGCATTCATCCAGTACACAAGGTGCCACATGCCTCCAGTTTTTTCAGCAGGCTGTGGTAGAAGCCTTCGCGGCAGTTGAAGAGCAGACGGAGGGATCTGGTGTTAAGATCAATAAGGATAAGACCATTATATGTTGTTGAACAAGAATTACAAGTCATAGATAGAACATTGACGACAGTTAAAGGGTAATTTCTTAGCTATTACCTTTTTGGCAGCACTGGTTTAAACAGCTAACACACGTTTTGTGCTTTGTTTCACTGTCGAACATCTTCAGTTTGGTATATAATTTAACCGCGAATCGTCTTACAAACGAACAACGCTTGCAAATTATTTCATTTTATTATCAAAAAGCGTGCTCTATTAAGAAAGTTCATCGCGCGTGTCTTCCATTTTATGGTCAGTTCATTTTTTGCTCAATAGGTACGTAAATAAGCAGAATTGTCGATTTTGGAGTGAATATCAGCCAGAAGCATTGCAGGAGCTACCAACGCATCCAAAAAAAAGTCAGGGCTGGTGGCATCATTGGATTGTACTTCTTCAAAGATGATGCGAATCGTAACGTAACTGTGAATGATGAGCGCTACCGTGAGATGATATCCAACTTTTTTTGCCCAAAATGCAAGAGCTTGACTTGCATGACATGTGGTTTCAACAAGACGGTGCCACATGCCACACAGCACGACCAACAATGGACTTATTGAGAGGCGAGTTTGGTGAAAATTTTATTTCACGTTCGGGACCGGTAAATTGGCCGCCTAGATCGTGCGATTTAATGCCTTTAGACTATTTTTTGTGGAGCTATGTTAAAGCTCATGTCTATACAGACAAGCCCGCTTCAATTGACGCATTGGAAGGCAAAATTGAATCTTACTTTGGGTTTTCTGAACATTTAGGGCCGGAAACTCCTGGCGCGAAGGCTGTTATCCTGGCAGTTTTGTTTTAGGGAGTCGAAACCTGGACGGTAAGCGAAAGGACTGAACGAATTCTTGGGGCCTTTAAGAGAAAAATTCTAAGTCTGTGAAGAGGGCGAATGGGAGAGATGACGCAATGGCGAACTCTACGTTCTGTATTGAGATGTGGGTCCGAAAGACAAGATACCGTCAACCATACAGGCTCGGCCACATCTAGCGGACAATCAAAGGTTCTTTTGAATCCCAGTCTCCAGGTTCGAGGAGAAGGTGGAAGACCGAACCTCAGGTATAAGGACCAAGTCATAGCGTTAAGAAGCTTGCTTGCCCGGGACGTCAATAACCGACAATAGCTCAAGTTATGACCATTCATGGATTGCCAGTCGAATAAGTAAAGAGGAAGCAAGTAAGTACATAAGATCCGTGTGTCTCTAACTTGGTGGCCAAGGCGGTTGTCCAGATATGTACACATCTTGCCGACTCACAAATTGCCTACCAAAGCAACAAGGACAATGAAACATAAAATGAACCGTACAATCCCTTCACTTCCCACCCTCAACCAGCTCCAACAGTTTTAAAAATAAATAATACACATGTTTTATCTGTAAAAAGAATCTTTTATTTATTTATTCATCATTTATTAAATATGAATCTCTTATATGCTCTCTTTTAAAAAATCATTATAATCCGTACGCAGTGGCAACCCCGTTGTACAGTGCTGCCGCTTGAACTTAAGTCTAAATGTATGCGTGTGTATAAGCAGTTAATGAGTAAGATTAGTTGGATATGTGTAGAAATAGCAAAAATATAAGATTCTGTCTTAAGCGAGAATACTCACGCGTCCCCGTATTTTTTTTTATGTACAACCATAAAAACAATTGCCACCGTCCTCGCGTCCTTACCGTACGATTAGTCAAAAACAAAAAAGGCCGTAGAAAAATATTGTAACTCATATCACAATATTCTTATTCTCATACTTACCTCCTACTATGCACAGACACACCTCTCCAAGGTGGGCGTTGTAAAAAAAAATCTCAAAAAAAAATAATCATCTTACGACTAACGGTAAGTGCTAAAAACAAACAGTATTCTTTTTTTTTGTAAAATTTGCACTTAGAGTGAGAGAGACCATTGTGGAAGGGCGGAGCCGTGCGATGGGCGGCTCCGGAGTCTGTGAACGCCGTGCGGCGGCTCCTATCTGCGGCTGTTCAGCATCTGCAGGTAGTATTCGCAATTCGTGCAGTAGACCGCCGGGGCGATGACGTGGCGTTTCCGGCAGAGGTTGCATTCGACCGCCTTGGCGGAGGCCTTGACGATCGCATTGTTGTAGACGCGGGTTGGAATGACGGTGACGTTGACGGCGGCGCCGCCGCCATTTTGATGGGTCGCCTCCCCGTTGGGGGCGCCATTGATGTTCTGCTGCTGTTGCTGCTGCTGTTGTGCGGACAGCTCCGCCTCGCCCTTGGTGCCGGGCTCGAAGCTGACTTTCTTCTGTGAGAGCTGCTTCAGCGGGGCGGGTGGCTGAAAGTAGGGAGAGGAGGCGGGGGCTTGGGGATTACCGTTACCGGGGTAGGTGCCGCCGTGCGGCATGGGAACTCGCTGATATGGCGACGGTCCCACTCCCGGGTGGTGTCTTTCGTCTGGCAGTGGGTGGTACCCGTTTTGGGGGACCATGTGGTAGCCGTTCGGCAGCTGGTTCATCATCTGCTGCTGCTGTTGCTGCTGGTGCTGTTGGAGCTGCTGGTGTTGCTGCTGCTGCTGCTGCTGGTGTTGCTTTTGGGCGGCCATCTGCAGCGACACCAGATAGCTCTGGTTCATGTTGGCCATCTGAATCCGGTTGCTGGGGTTCGCGGTGGGATAGGCGGGCTGGTCGGTGATGGGGGCCCGTGATCCAACGATGCCATTGACGCTGGCGTCCATTTGTCCATTGTTGCCACTTAGCATCTGCATGTGTTGCATGTTGGCAACGCTTGCGATGCCGCTCATACTGGTCCGCGGCGGGAGCTGCTGGACCAAGCCGTTTGCGGTGTTAAGTGGGCCTGCGCTGAGGTGGGGGCTGGAGTTCATGTTGGTGTTAGTGTTGGCACTTCCGTTCAACTGTCCTGGTACATTTTGCATGCGGAAAATGTCCTGCATCGGAGTGTAAACTTGGGAACGCATGTGTGTGGCAGTGTTAGTGTTCGGGTTTGGCTGTGATTGTGGCAGTGGGGGTGGGGGCAGTTGCTGTTGTGGTTGCTGCTGTGGGTGGAACTGTGGGCTGTTGTTGCCGGGGTAGGCCATCTCGTGACGCATATTCTCCATCTGCGGGGCCTGCTGCTGCTGACGCATCTGGATGTAGCGCTGCACCTCCTGCGGCAGATTTCGCCGAGGATCCATCATGGAGGGCGTGGGGCTGGGTTGCGCTTGCTGCTGCGAGACGTTTCGAGGGATGGCCTCTGTCTGCAGCCGGATCATGTTCTGCTGCTGCTGCTGAATGAGCTGGGCAGTCACCTTATCGTTGGGATTCTGTGCTGTGCGCAGGACGCGCTCCAGGATCGGATTCGGAATGAAACTATCGTCCTCCTCCTCATCGGCTGTGGCAACGAGGATCACCTGGTCACAGAACGAGACGCTCTTCTTCTTGACTCGCTTGGAGCCGTTTTGAGAGTTGTTCAGCGTCTGCTGGACGACGGCGTTCAGCATCTCGACCTCGCGGATTTCTTCGGCGATCTGGCTCTGGGCGATCTCGTACTTGGGCTTCGGGAGGACCTGGTGTGGAGGGAGTCGAGGACGGGGGCAGTCGACCTCGTCCACGTCGACGCCGTTCATGGGACCTGGGAGTCCGTTCATCTGCGTCCTTATCTGAGGCTTCGTGCTGAGCAGCTCCTGGGAGGGATAGGAGCGCATTTGCGAGGACTGATCGGGCATTTGTTGCTGCTGCTGGGGGGCTGACTGAATCTTCGTCTGCTCGAACCTATTGGCCAGGTCCCTCACGCTATTGGGAGAGCCCATATTTTCCGGCTTTTTGTTCCGCAGGTCGCTCTGCTTCATCTGGAGCTCCTTGAGCCAGCTATCGTTGGTGTTGACCGTGGGCGAGTTCTGGTCCTTGCGCATCTTCATCAGGTGCTGGCGCTGCTGTAGCTGGGCAAGGATGCTTGTGGTGCCTTCTAGGGTCTCGAGATTTCGAATCTTGGTTGCCTCCAGTGCTTGGATCTGGTTGATCTGCTGGTTCAGTGGCTCCATGTCGATCTCCGGCGGCGGTGGTGGAAAATCTTCGCTTGCTTGTCTTGAATGGCAGGCGGAGGCCGGGGGACTCGGATAGGGCGGCAGATCGAGGGTGGAGTCCATCAGGCGACCGTCGACCTCGTCAACGCCACCATCCATGTAGGCGTACGAGTTCTTGTAGCCATTGCTCTGCTCCTCGTGCTTGACCGGACTCTGCTCGGAGTGGACCTGGGCGCAGGTGGTGATTATGGTCTGGCAGGAGTCCTCGCTCATGCTTGAGATGTTGGACAGGTTCGCCTCGTGGAATGGTTGGAGGACGGCGTCCTGCTGTGTCAGGGCAGAGCTAGTCCTCAGCGGCGGTGGTGGGGCAACTTTGGCCACCACAGTCAGCTGGCGTCCGCTTCCGTGGAAACTCTTTCTCATCAGTTTGCTCCGCTCAAGGTTGGGGTTGGCGTTATTAACCTCACGGAAGTCGAAGTGACCCTCGCTGATGTACCCGCTCATGCTGTTCTTGTTCAGGCCCACTGTGCTGTCGTCCACTGAGACCATTGGGGGCGCCTGCTTCTCCTTCTGCTGCTGTTCCTCGGCAGCGTTTGCCTCTGTCAAGTCGGGCATGGAACGGTTCTTTCGCCGAATAAGGCCTCCCATCAGCAGCTTCCTGCGGATCTTGTGCTGTTTCTTGCCACTCTTGTCCTTCTCCTTCTTCTCGTCCTTGTCTTCCTTGTGCTTCTTGAGCGTGTCCTTAGCGTTCACGAGCAGAGTCTCGGCAACGGAAAACTCCCGGGAAATCTTGTTTCTGTCCTCGCTGCGGCTGCGCTTGTCCTTCTCCTTGCTACGGCCGAAGATGCTGCGGCTTTCGCGCTCCGGCTTCGGTGGGGGATCAAACTCGATCGCGTTCTCGTCGGCCATCACCGCTGCCTTGAGCGGGGTCTTCTTTTTGGGGAGAGTGGCGTAGATCTCGATGTTCTTATTGGCCGGCTTCTCCAAGGTCTTGTCCTTGCTGTTCTGGCGTACGTGCTTCACGCTGCCCCCACTTATGATGTTCTTCACCAGCTCCGGCGGGTAGTTCGTCTCAAGTTCAGTTCCCTTCTCCACAAGGATCCTACGGTGAAGGCTACGAGCCCTCATGATGCAAGTGTTGTGCTTCATCCTTGCGAACGTCATCGTGTGTGGGTTGCTGTAGGGGGCGTCCATCGCTGCACGGGCCCTGCCTGCTGCGGCATTGCAGAGGACGAGTGCTGTCTCTAGGTCGTGCGACTCCTCAACCAGCCTGGATTTCTCCAGCAGCTGGTCGGCTTCCTGGCAAAGCTTCTCGCAGTCTCCTGTGAGCACCACTGACTCTGGAATCTTGGCCAACTGCGGATTGTGGTGCTTCGGCGGATAAGAGTCTGTGGACGAGAGGGAGAACGAGTCGTAGCCCGGGTCGTAAGGCATGCTCGCCTGCCGGGTTGGGCTCTGGGGAACAGCCGCCGGTCCTCCGCGTTTGCCCACCATATACAGGTAGGGGTTGTCGAGAGTGGTGGACGATGCCGAACTGGCGCTGTTCCTGTCGCCGCTCCAGTTGCCTGAGTCTCTGCGGCGTGGCTGATTCAAGTGATCGGGGATGGTGAGCCCGTCACTCGGAGGTGAACCGTTGGCCACCTGCCCGGACTCGGCACTCAGGCTCCGATGCAGGTTTAAGTGATGCTTGCGGGCGAGCTGGGAGTTGAGGGTGTTCTCGATAGGCTTACGGTTCAGGAAGCCGCCCTCCTTGTCCTCCATGGGTGGGCCTCCGTTCTGGAAGATCTTGTCCTGAATCACACTCAAGTTCTGGTATTGGGCATTCAGGACGTTCTCGACGGTCTTGCGGCTGATGTACGAGTCAGTTTCGTCCGAGGGGAAGATCTTGCTCTGGATGACGCTCAGATTCTGGTAATCGTTCGGCGAGCGGATCGGGGTGGGGGTTATGGCACGACGGGTGTTGCCCATGATGGGCTTCTCGGGGCTTGGGGTGATGGCTCGTCGAGCGGTTGACTGAACGAGCTCTTGGATGTACTGAGGCGGCATTTGGGGACCGGCTGGTGGCTGGGGGACTGCATAGAGTAGCAGGAGCGGCTGGTAGCGTCCGCGACTACATTTGTCCACAACGCCTTCCCAATTGGGACCAACCTGGGGAGGAAAACCGTGGGGAATCAGAAAGTGCTCCAGTGTCACACAATCAGGTTCAACTTACCTCCTTGACGTTGGCATCGTCGAAGTACACCCAAACCTTCAATTTGGTGTGGAAGAAGAACGTCGTATAGTGTTTTCCGTAGTAGGACACGATGCCGACCAGTTCATGCTGGACAGTCTGGGCCCACCTCTGGTCGGACACCTGATGGAAGACATCTGACAGCCGCAGGGATGTGCCAATCGCCTTCAGCACTGCGTGGACCTGCTCCGCGGCAGGTCGCTCCGAGTCCCAAACGATGCCAATGGACACAACATCTGGTCGATTGAGGAGTGCGCGGCAGATACCAATCTTGGCACCGCAGGAATTCTGTAAAACGAAACGGACGCACATTAGTGTCAAGGTCGGGCGGACTGAATGGCGCACATCATCGATGTCAACACAGCTGCCCGCCAGCGTCGCCAGCATCGAAGGGACAGTTTCCTGACGCTGACCGACTCCGACAGGCTAGCTTGTTGCCACCACCGACATATGGCCGATCGGAGGCTGTGTGCGGTGTGGGCTCACGTCTTGCACAACCACGCTCGCCGATTGTGATTAATGATGACGAAACGCAGTGCGCATTGTACAAGTCTCTTGTTTTCGTGTACTCACCGGACAGTCGCGTATGTCGCCCATGTTGCCGGCCGACCGGAGGAGCTGGCCGAAAGTCAGTTGCTGATGATTTTGAATCGCCAGATTGTTCTGTGATGTCAGAGCCGATGCCGACACGTAATGGACCATCTGGAAAAGGGAACAATGAGATTAATTATTTCAAAGATTGCCCAAGACAGGAGAGTTTTTGTGGTTTCAATTCAAGCAGCACGATCGATGCCGCCAACCTCGAAAGCAGGGCACACCGCTCATCGGAAGCGGCACATCTTGATAGTCGTTCTCTAGGTCTCGATCTTAGTCATCAAACTTGTGTTTTGACTGCGACGCCGTAGCGTCACTTTCGATGGGAGATTCGATTTTGTATTTATTTCTCAATTAATAAAACAGAAAGCTACGCCTGCGATTGGGGTTAATGTCGCTTTTGCTAGCCGCGCGCGTAGAATTTCTTGTTTTCGGCCTCAAATTACTTATTCAGAAAATCTGATTAAGGCCGCTGCGCATCATTTTCTTTTCATTCGACGCCGCGCTTGCGCGCTCTTTGGCGACATTGAAGAGTGAAAGTAATAACTTAAGAAGTGAGAAATTCAATTTTGAATATTTGCTGTTGAATTTTGCCTCACAAATGCACGCGGAGCGTTTTTCGGCGAAATTTTACTTTCGTTCTTTTAAATTCGTTTGAAATGAGATGAAACCGGTGTGTGGTGGTGATAGAACTTTCGGGGAAATTTTGGTCTACGTGTGTGGTTCTTATAGGTGTTGCCATTTGAATTTGACGAATCTTTTGGGTGAATTAAAATTTTGAAACAGACAGAATGCTGTGAGCTTAAAGACAGGTAGTGAAATTTATATCCGGAGAGTAACTCGCAACGATCTTGTTGGATATAAGTAATCGAATTGCTGTTTGGCCGACATACATACATGTGTTAAGACAAGTAGCTTTGAAGAAACACAATATTGGCCTGCTAAGGAGTACTTTTGGTTGACATGGCCTTGGACAAAGTTGCTGACCGCACCAAACCAGCACAATTTCTGCTTGCGCATAAGTCAAGTTGACACACAGTCTGCTCGTGGAACCGCTCGTCCGAGGTCTAGATAATGCGCCTCCCCTCTCAGCTGGAGGTTATATTTACGGGAGGAGAGTTCAGAGACAACCATATGACTTGGATTTGAACGGATTTACTGTTAACGATCCCAGCAAGCGAATAACCACATGCCCCAATATGGTAGTTCTGTACTTTAAATGTGAGGTCCCTTAACAGACCCCGAGGAGCCGAAGAATTCGCAGTGATTTTACTCTGTTATCCTCAAATACTCTCAAGTTTGTCTATCTCAGAGCAAACTTGAACTCCACAAACGACACCATAGTGGGGATTGGGTGCAGAATCACCCTTGGCAACCATTGTGATTTCGGCTTGTCAAAACAGCTAGGATCGAAACACCTGACTCGAAGGACTAAGATATTGCTCTACAAGACGCTAATCCTACCCGTACTCTTATAAGGATCGGAGTGCTGGACGAGAAACAAAACGGCAGACAGATTCCTGGTTCCTTTGAATGCGACGAATATATGGTCTTATCTGCCAGGAATGGAGGAGAAGACACAACCGCGACCTCTAGGTGCTATACCAAGATGTGGATGTAGTTCGAAAGGCAAAAGTACGTCAACTAAAGTTGGTCGGTTACATCGAGCGAATGTACAACAACCCTTCAGCTAAGACGGTCTTCGAATCCCAGTCTCTGGGTTCGAGGAGAGGAAGGCCGAACCTTCGGTATGGAGACCAAGTGATTGCGGATACTGAAGAGCTTGGTCTTAACAACTGGATACAGCGTGCACGCTGCTGTCAACAATGGAAGGCAGTTATAGCTCACGCTCAGACCCTGTATGGGTCGAAGGCCTGATAAGCAAACAAGTGCACGTGCGACTATCTCTTAGCAGCATCGCTTTCTATTCTAGAAGTTGTTTAAAATCCCCAGTTGAAATAACGGTTTATCATTTCGTTGTTTTGATGTCCGAATTTAGAAATATGTAGCTAACTTAAAAGTTGTTCAATTTACTGGAACTCCGTACTTTTAACCTTTATTTCGAAACTTTACCTCTAAATGTATCACCCCAAGACTGGTTCTAAATTTTAAACTTTGAAACTAAGTGTCCTACTGTCTTTTTTTTTAGGATTTGAACTGGAGTTTATCAGCGTTTGATATGATGGGGGTTTTGAGTTAACTAAGTGAAGCATGACAGTCCTGGGATCGAGTATTTTGTTTGAGACCTACTGGGCCTGATGTGGAGAAGGGATTAGATGAAAGTGAGGAGGCTGGAGATATAGTGGTGGGGGTTGCATGGTTTCATAACTTTGCGTCAATAGACAACATAATCGATAGAGAAAGTCAAACTCGAATCCGAACTTGGACAAACAATTAAACTGAAACTTGGGTAAGGCTACAAATACGACAAGTGCTTCAACGGGGAACTAAACTGTTTTTTGGGCATGTTTTTGGAACCCACTTTTGCAATTGTGTTAGACATGAAATGAAAATGTTACTTGTTCAAAGACTTGGATAAAGTTTCTCACAATGACTTGCACTAAGATAATCAGAATAATTGGGTGGCATTGCAACCCACAACAACTTCTCGTGTTATGCGTGCTACTGCCCTGCAGCTTTTCATAGACAAGAGGTAGTGCCGTGTAATAATGTGAGGTATTTCGTCCGGGAATTGAACCTAGACATTCGGCATATGAGTCGACGCACTTACTCTCTATGCAACGGCGACCGCTTGCACAAAGACATGAGCTAAAATTTGAACCACCGTTTACTTGGACTTGTACACGTATTTGAAACAAAAAACTTGAACATGAAAATGGACTTGGACAAGTAAAGTCCTCCTATTATATTGATTATAACTGCCAATTCTTTTGTTTTTACGAAAGGGTATGTCTTGAGCTTCATTTTGTTAGAAGCAAATATTAAAACTGAATTTTTCTATGCAATGTTTTTACGTGGATCGTAAATTCAGAAGATTATCGTCATATTAGCAATTTTTACGTAGTGTACCCTATCTTTCCGCTTTCTTTCTATAAAATGATAGATTCCACTATTCCGGCAGAATTTCTTTCCAACGCGTGTCAAAAGCACGAAATAGACGTCTCCCTACACAATTTTTGCAACAGACTAAGATCTATGTTTGCCCACCATTCTACCACTTCCGCTTCTCGTCCCTCCCACGATTTCCTCAAAACACCCAACATCTCCAACATACTACAATAGGAAAAGGGCGTTCTCAACTTCCTCCATTTATTACCGCTCAGCTATCACCATAAAGAATACAAATTTCTCGAATCTTGCGTAAGCCCCACCAACCAAACATCGACGGGCCCTATTTCCATATTTGTGCTCGAAAGAGAAAAATCTTTCTTTGCCATCAAAAGTGTCACTTCCAAGCTGGGAGTCCACCAAACGACCGGAAAGTTGTAACATAATCTCGCCATCAAGTCGCGACGCCAACACAAGACCAAAGCGGACGCCGCCGCCGCCGCCGCCTCAGCAGCAGTCGAAACCGCTGCCAAACGTGTTTCTAACCAACACACATCACTCTGCTGACCCGCAAAACGCTTTTAATTAATCTTAATCCCATAATCGTCAATTTAGCGAGTGTGCTCTGGCAGCGCGATCCATTATGTCAAGTAGCCCGTCCATCAGCACAGTTCCGGACAAATTGCCAGTGTGTGCTGACACCGTCGACATCTATCTTGGCTGTGTCTGCGTAAATCAACACCTCTGCACGTGACAGCGGGTTCTGGTTCTTTCATTGTCTCGCATGGGTGGCGGACCGTATCCTACGCGAATTGAAAAGCCGAAGAGGGAAATTAGTCGTCTTGAGACGCTGGCTGGCTCGGAATGGCTGTTTGGACCGCGCTTCTGAATGAATCGAGTGCGCGCCAAATAGGGTTTGGAGTAATCCTTAACGCAGGTGGATCGGTGGATTGGCAAATTGGACTGTGTGGAACGCATGTGGGACAAATGTGTGGGCGCGATGAGAAATTAGTCATCGGTGGGCGGCGGACGGTTAAAGTGGAGCAGACGCGAAATAGTAAAAGACTTTCAGACTTACCTGAGTGAATGGCAGCTGTTCAGAGTTGGCGCCGCACTTGCAGACACTCTGCTCGATGACGCGCATGGCGAAGCGGCGATGTGCAATGCAGGCTTGTGACTCACACGAGTCCCCATCGTCGGCGGAGATGTGTGAGTGAACGCGATGCAGGAGCAACTCAAAGCACTCGGCCGCGTCTCCAAGGCAGCCGAGGGGAAACCTCCTGCCGGCCAGTGGCCCACTGGCCAATGCCCGGCGCAACGGTTCGGGACAAAGAGCTGGCTCTGAGCTCGTCTGCAGCTGCTGAAAGAGCTCCTGTGAAAGAGAAAGAGACAAAAAAACAAAAAACTCATGAATTCCTGTGTTTACACTGAGAAATCGATTCGCGGACGGACGGATAGACGGCACTCACAATGACTGCGTTGATGCACCGATCACGGTCGACGATGGTTTCGTTGCTGGGGCTGTGGAATTGATCGGCTGTGGATGGAATTTGCGTCACCATCGCAATGCCGGAGGTGATTTTCGCTGTGGTTTTGCGCGTTAGTGTCGCCGACTTGCCAGTGTCGTTTTGATCGGCGATTTTCTTTGGACTGATGCGCGGCAAGGTACCTCCTCCTCCTCCGCCGACAACGCTATTCGATGCTGCAGCACCTGCTCCACCGCCGACATTCCCGCTCGCGGGGGAATTTGCCGCGGTGGCGGACTGGCTGAGCTTCGACTGCTTGGTGGACTGTTCTTTGATGGCCTTCTGGACGGGAGCTTGGGCGGCAGCTGTGCCAACAATGTTTGTCGGCTCTTTTCGTTTGTATCGGAATTTTATCATGTTTGTAGAGAGTTTAGCGATGACTGGAGAGAGAGAGAGATTGATTTTTTGGGGGGTAAGCTGGGAGTTTTGTGAGATTTTTGAAGATGTCCTGGCTGGAGGCATTGTCATTGGATACACAGGAGGCGGATGTTCAAGATTTTTAGCGAGTTCATGTCATCAACTGAGCCAGAGCGAGTATTTGTAGGTACATACAATCTGGCAGACTGGGTTGCAAATCTTTTGTTTCCTCATCCAACAACAAAAGGTAAAAGTCGTGAACTATGATCACAAAAACCGGTCTCAGGTAGAAGCAATCAATTCTAGCTTAAGCAGAGAGCGGGGAAAACATGTTTCATAATGCAGTGTTTTCTGGAGATCAAGTCACCCACCGTCATGCTACAGCCGCCAACAAATTCAAACTTTGAGTCATGTAGCTGTAGAAGCAATCGGAGTCTATGATTACAAAGATGCCTATCACCGACAACGAGCTTTACTTAATCGGCACACGTGCATGTGCGCAACCCGCTGTCATATCTCCCTGATTGATATGTGCTGCGCTACGCGGGTAGCCTTGAAATTGTGCAAACACGTCCGTTCGGGCGCTCGCAATCCCCGCGATCGATTACGAACATCGGATCGAACAGAATCCACTGGAAATTGTTTTTTACCCATTAAAGCCGATCTAATGGCCAGATAGAAATACCGCAGCAATTGCAATGACGTAAGGTCTCTCCCATACACAGCGTTACCATGTCACAACGATTGCCCACATCTGGGGATTTGACGCATTTCTTTCCCTCCCTGGCTGTTGCAAAAGACGTTGGCCAGGAATTGGAGCAAAGAAGGAGCACAGAAAAAAAAACTGCTGAGTCACGAAGAGAGACAGACGAACCAGTCGGGATGGACGACAGGAAACGTCGCTTCTCCTCTGTCACCCTGAGCTATGACACATCTTGCCGGTCGACTTGCCTCGGTGACTTCCTTTGTTCAACGGAACCGAACAGTTTCCAGCACCGAACAGGGGTCTCGATGTAAGACAATGTGCTGGCCGACGATTAATGTGATGTTGTGCAAAAAAAAAATACATGAAGGGGTTTTTTTTGCGGAGTCCGAGTGTCTAATTACTACCATTAGGGGGTATGCAGATGGCATCTGGCATCATGCCAAAAGTGAAACGTGCAAAGAGGTGTGGAGGGGGGAGGGGGAAGGGGAAGGGAGCAAGATAGAAACAGGTGCTTGAAGAAGCTTAAATCGATTAACCAATTCTTTTCAGTTGAAAATTAGGTACACACATGGCGTTGGCATCCACACACACTCGACCATGGTCCATATTCTCAAATACCAGTTTCAGCATCGTGCGCCTCAGGCATGATGTGGATGCAAGCTCGAAATTTATCATCGATACTGTGTAGCTGTAGATGGAAGGGAAGGGAAGGGGGAGGTAAACAATGCACACGTGAGCTTGGGAGGCAAAGAGGCGCCAAACTGGTTTCAGAAATGTGGCTTTGTTTCACTTTTTCGGTGGCACTGATCGCATTAAAATCCATACCGAAATTGAAAGCCAACTTCGGCACGAAAAAACTGTATCTTTTCGTCCGACCTCAGTTGAACTGAATGTAATGCCAAGTATCGCATTGCGAGTGTTGTTGAGAAATTGGAGACTCGAGGAACTAGAAGTTGCTCTTGTGACCTTTTCAATTTGATGGAAGTGGGGGGTGGACTTGAAATGGAATGCCAGTAAAGTGAGTTGACCGTTGATGAGACACTCAAGTCAATGAAAGCCATCAGGCATTTTTCAAAGAATCAGAAATTGAAGCCCTTTTTAAAATCTTCCAAGAACTGGAATCAAAAGCATTTCCCTTTGGGACATCATTCGGCCACCCCAAAGAATAGATCATTTAAGAAGACTTCTTTCATAGTGCCGCAAGGTTCCACTACTGGTCCTATATTTGTTCAGTAACCGAATAATTCATCATTAACCGATGTTCATCAATCAGCCACCACTCGATAAACCTCAAGATCGAGGTTGGGGGAGAAAAATGAAAAAGAACCAGGTATCCACTTGATTGATGTCCACTTTACGATGATTGATGATGGCTCTGATCACCACACCACACGTCCATGAAATTACCGACCCATTTAAGAAGTCGCTTCCATTTCATGCGTAGAGAACCACAGAAATTCATTGCCAAACTCGCAGGGGAGAATGCGTGTCTTCTCACGCGAGCTCTGTACGGTGGCGTGGTGAACTTTTACTTTTCTTTTCGCCGTAGTCCGAAATGTTTGGCATTTTTCTCGACCCGTCACACATTCCACTTCTGAAAAAATCGAATTTCGCTTTCTCTTTTTTTATCGCTTCGCATTCATTCAGTTTTTCGCGCTAAGGCACACATTAATTCACTGACCTCTTAGATTCTGAGATTTCGGTGGTATTAGCCATTCGTTGAAACATGAAAATTTATCGGTTGACTTGAACTTGCTCCAGAAACAAGAAAAAACTCATTCCTCCACGCAACACAACCACATTTAATTGGAGTTTAATTTGCGGTTGAGACCGACAAAGAAAAAAAACACAAAATGTTGTTGGTGCAGTTTCTTGTGAATTTCGAGCGAAAGAAAAACGATGCCAACATTTAGGTCGACCGCAAGAAATAAAACGACTATCCGAGAGAGAGAGAGATTCTATGATTGTTCCAACGCGAGGTAAGTCTGCGAAAAGAACGCGCTGAAGAAAAGTTCTTTACGATCTGGCTAGAGTGACTAATGAGTTGGTAAAGTGCTGGGAACATAGTCCATTTGAAAGTGTTCGCAGACCGTTCGGCTTAATTGACTTCGGCGACAATCCATTTGGCGGAATGATGTCATTTGTATGCACACGATCGCTATCGTGTGGGTGATTGAAATTTCCTGATCTATGCAAATTGACCGATTGTGAGGAGACAGACTCAATTTTTTGCGCATAATGAAGTTCTCACACCAACTCTTTTGTCTTATCCAAATTTGATTTGACAGAAAGATCGATGAAGACATTGCCAAGAAAATCAGGAAATTGAATCTTTGAACAGCGAGTAGAATAAACTTTCCGCACATTATGGAGGTAAGAGGTCAAATAGAGCCGAAATTGCAGAAAATGTCTGGGTACACAATTGACTCTCGAAGATAAACGTTGAATCGTGTTTGCTGTTCACTTTGTCATTTCCGCACCTTGAAGGAGTTTAACCTTGTACCAGATGAATATGAACACGAATTTGAATATGAACGCTACCTCGAGCGGTATCGGAAAGGGAGCCGAAATGGCTGTTGTTTGGAGGTGAAAATGTAATGGCCCTAGGCAGCTGTTTCTCTTGTTGATGCAAACTTGTTTTTTTTTTTGTTTTGGCGGAAAGTGCAATCGATTGTGAGTAGTTTCTTCTGCGAAAAATCGGTAAAAACAAACTCAGTTGGGAGTCAAGCGGGATTTTTAAGGGACATGGTTGACAAGCAAGATCATTAGTGATTTGCTTTGTGCACAAGTTTGGTCATTTGTGAATTTTTTTAGTTGCTTTTTGGGTAGACCATCTGCTTGGCATTGGAATCTGCCTGAATACGCATTTTGTTTCGCCTTGGAATAATGATGAAAAATAAAATTCTCCAAACAGCGTTTTACTGAAAACAGTTTAAACAAAAAGACCCTTGTGACCTACTTCAGAGAATTCAACACACAACAGACCACCAACGTCTGCCGTCACACTCATAACCTATCGTAAATCTCATCAACCCCCTTCAACAAGAAGAAACAACACAGCAACCATGCAATGAAGTCTAAACATAAAAGCATTTCTGTAACCACATGAAAATCCAAAAACCACAGAGAAAACAGCTTACCATTGAATGGTTAAATGCGTAAATTACAGATTCATTGTGTGGGGCATTTTGTTCGCTTTGCCGTGCGCACTTAACGGCCGATTGAAGCACGAAGTAGTCGCTCCTATTTACAAGAATCGAATTGACTAATTGCAAATTCTTTGGAATACATTAAGCAGACACCGATATCCAGAGGTGTACAGACTTGTTAAATAACACTTGCAGACCTTGAGATGTCGGTACACGTGATGTGGATTTCATATGAAGATAAAAATTCACCGCCCGCGCTCTCGCTCGCCAGCGTCGTAGTTGTCAAGAGATTAACAATTTAGTTTAACGTTGATGCGGCGGGGCATCTAACAGGAGTTTGAGGCGAAGACAGACAGGAGAGACCATCAATTATTTACATTCACTTCGAGAGGAGATGCCAAGAAGAGGGCAATAAAGAAAATCGAAGATAACACACACAGGTGTGTACAAATGTCTTTTCGACCGTCTTTCTCCTTCCCCTTGTCGGAGATTTACCCGCCTAGAGATGTTGTTCATTGTTTTGTTATCGTTCCCTTCTGGGATAAACATCGAAACATGATGAAGAAAAGAAGATGCAACCCACAGAGAGGGTGACCCATGCACGTACCTAATATGAACAATTTATGTCCCTTTTCGGGTCAGCATCGCTCAACAAAAGCACCCTTCGATCGATCCATCGATCTTCAAACTGTCCAATTGACCATTGTGTGAGGATATGACCGCCGAAAATTCAAGGAAAAACAAAAACGAATTAAAATTCATCTCACGCACGGTGCGCGGTGAATATCTTTGGCTTTTGCCAGCGCGTACACATAATTTTTCATGCCTAGAACCTCGTTATTTTGAGTTAAATTTAAAATTCTACAGATATTACCTAGTGCGGCGGCGGTGGAATTTTGTATTCAGCGGGCAAACGCGATAAACGGACATTTTTATTCTCATTCACTTAAGCATTTGCATAATATGTGAGTTTGCTCCTCAACTCTTTTGTTTTCCCCCCTCGCCAGCATAAGTGCCCACTCTGCCACTAACACCATCAGGCAGCGCCACCATCAGCACTGTTGCTGCTGCTAGCTGCCTGGCTGTGTAGTGCTCTTCAACGAATGCGCAAGAAATATGATCGTCTCTGATTAAAGTTTAAAGATACTCCACAATGCTATGTATGCGCGCACTCCTTTGTCCGAACGGGAGTTAAAGACTCTTAAGGGAACCCCTCACCCTGGCAACCGACAACAAAGTCGACAACGATGACGACGTGTTGTTGTGAATGCAAAAATCCAAAAGAAAAGGTGTGGGAGAGTGCTGCTTAGATGCAGATGGGGGGAGATAGATTTCCAGTTTTTTTTTTTGTTTTTTTTTTTTTCAGACAACTATTCCTGTTTGTGAGAGTCACTGCGCTGTGTATCCAAAAATATGTTGATGATGCTAATTTGTCGTGTGTATATCCAATAATTAACCCGCTCCAGCCAGCAACACAATTTCCATATTCAAAGGCACTTACGAGACGAGAACTTCTTTTCTTTCTTTTCTTCTTTTTTTTTCACTTATTTCTCGGTTTTCTTATTCAAATCTTCATCTTTGAAGGGGCACCGCAACTTATCAAGAAGCTCACACACTCTTTTTTCCGATTTCTTTGTTTTTCTTCTTTCTTATTTTTTGTTGTTTTTGCAAATTCTACACACAAGAGATTGTTTGGTCAATTTGACTGAGTTTTGTTTGCGTTTCCACGGCGACGTCGCAACACAAACGTTCTGCACCGCGCAAAGTATTCAAGTAGACTGACTCTACAGAGACTCGCTCTGTGTTTCGCTCCGTCCACCTGAGCACACACACCTGAGGGGCAGTGTATACCTGCATCTACCTACACCGTGTTACCGCCAGTGGATGGTGGTAGTTGAACGAAGAAGAAAAACCGCAGGGGGAACAGGTTTGCTTCTCTCTCGGTGTGTGTGTGTGTAAACAAGTTTCACGAATTAGTTGCTAGCAACAATTTCAACGACAGAGATAGACAGAGAGAGAGAAAGAGAGAGTATCTTCTGTATCCTGTGGTAGGGTTTCTTGAGGGGAAACTGCAATTTTGCCAATGGAAGTGGATCTGTGCCAAACGGACTCTTTGTTCTTCAATTCACGGGATGAATTTCGCTTCTCTCCCGCTCTTTGTTGGCCGTCACGTCTTCCAATGATGAAAGTTTCTTCTTTCTCTCGCCCCCGTACTGAATCACAATCTCCCTGCAGCATCTTACTAGCCTCACACCCAATCGGTGGGCATTGTCTCTTATGCGCGCCGGACCCTAATCGACATTCGAATCAAGTCGTTTTTTTTTATTCTTTTGAAAGGTTTTCCATGAAATGGGCGACTTGAGGAAGACCGCCATGGCACACTCATGGCCCCAACGCAATGGCGTGTGGTCACTGTCGGATTTCCAATTGTGATGATTCAAAGTGCTGCGTAGATGACTCACTGAGGCACGCCGGAGATCTCTCAATGTAGGTATGTCGGCGACGCGACCAAAATGGATTATGTCACACGGCCAGCGAAAGAGTTGACCCTCCATCTACGTGTGCTACGTGATTGAGGACCTTGATGGGATTCCGGGGAATTATGATCTCTGTAATCAATAACCAATCGAATTGGGAGTTTCTCAAGGACTCCCTGAGATGCCTGTGACCAATTTGATGACTCAATGACGAGACAGTTTAAGCTGCTCAGAAGAAGAAGTTCGCTTTAAGCTATCCAGCCACTGCAGACGAGATTTTTCATGGACTTACAAGATGTGATCCGGTTGGGGATCAATTTCTTAACAATTCGAGTCAGTATCATGGCGCTTTCCATGAATTCATTCGCAAGCATAGCCTCTGCCGCACAATTAAATTCTTTTCAAGACCTCGTCGAGGCATCGCGTCAATCTCCTGTCTTCCTAATCGCGCTCGCGCCAGTAATTGATGCGCAGACAAAGTAACGTCTCCTCGATGGCAGGTTACCTCGTTCCCAAACGGAAGTCCGCAAACCATTTAGACCCAAATTACTCCCATTGCCTATGTCGACCGTCGCGTCATAAAAAAAAAACGCACTCACGTCCGATGCTACTCGATAATTACAATTATTACCCTCTGACGACCTTAAAACGCTTTTAAATGCCCCTGAGTGGGCGCGTCTTTTCATTTTCTAGTCGTTTGCCGTAATCGAACTCAAATTGACTTTGCTGTGCCATTGGCGCGACGTGACGACGTCACGGCTTGTTGCCTCAGATCTCGCGTTCATTCAACTCAAGGATTTCATCTCGAGAGATTAAAGTCATGTGTGTGTGCCCGCATGTGCCCCAGATTACTAAACCCTTCACATCCGTGAGGAGATAAGCTCTTCACGGGTTCACGTAAGAACTCACACGTCACGTCTGCCCCGCGCATCGGCGGGAACATGTTAATTTGCTGAGACAACAAAACCGATAACTGTCAGCAGACCCATACACAAACGCAGCTACGCACACCGATGCCTCGCTGGCCCAAATCGGGGCGTTTGGATGCACGATCTGGCCGCGCGTTCTACTCAAAAACCAACCCAGAGAGCCCAGCCGAACAAACAACAAACAATGACAGTCACAGTGACGGACGACCTGCATGTGGATAAAAGTGAAAATGCGCACATGGAACAATATGTTTCTTGGAAGATTTACAAGTCGTCGTCACCTTTTCGGGGGGCCAGTGCAGAGTGCGGCGGCGCAGAACGGGCGGACTTCCTGAAAAGGATTGTAATGAGCGCGACGACTACTCGAGTTGTTCAAATTAACGAAACGAGTTTCGACTTCATCAGAATGCCACGGCTGCGAGGCGCAAGTGTGTTGACATGCCTTAACCAAATTGAATTTTATTTAATTAAGCGAGATTAACACATCGCTCTCCGTGTCTTTGGGGAGAGACGCTTTGTTGACAAACCACGGCGATTGCATCTAAGTGAATCAGCGCATTGCAGTAGCGGGAACGGGTGCGGGGAAGGAGGATGACTCGACCAGGTGTCTTAATAGTCGTGAGGTTGTTGTTAGATTTCTTTTCTTTGAGGGGTTTTGTAAGCGAGGAAAGGGGTTCGAGAGAGTTAGAAAGCACAATTGGTCATACGAACTGTTTCGCTGAAAATCGGGAATATGGGCATGAGAGTGTTGCAAAACTGAGTTTTTATGATTTTAGGACGAGAGATGTTCTGTTTTGAAAAAGTTGGTTGGTTTATGCAGCCGAACTTGGCAAATTCTGCGAGATTTTCAAATTGAATGGGTCTGCTGCATAAAACTCCTGCACTATGGTGTAACTATCTGTGCCTCGCGTATGCAGCTTTTTCATTGAGCAAAGATAATTTTTGGAATTCAGTAATCAACAGTGAGACCTGTTTGGTTCCTATCGGTTTAAGGATTTCTGACTGGGATCTTAGCTTACATCCGACTCAGAATACAAGAACAAAGAGGCGCTGGTCGACCATCATAAAAAGTTAAGAGACTGGTTGTGGGACAGTAATAAGTTTTCGAATCGATGACGGTTCCCAAAGCTAACTAACTTCGGCGCAAAAAGACGATTTTTTGTTCAAATCTTCCGATTGGAGGCAAATTCTCGAAAAACCAAAACCCCACAATGGGCAGACAAAAATGGACAGAATTCAAAAATCCAAAATTTGAAAAGCGCAAGATGACGAAAACTCTTAAATATCCAGAATTTCGAAATTTTCAAATTCAGAAATGCCCAAAATTCCTATAATCTAGAATCCTAAGTTGTAGGATTCTTGGCACTTCGGCACAAAATCCCAAAAACCATAACCCCAAAATGAAAGAGGATCAAAACAGACAAAATTTTGAAATCAAAAATCTGAAAAGCCCAAAATTACAAAAACCTTAAATATTTAGAATCTCAAAAGTCTCAAACTGAGATATGCCTAATGTTCGAAGAATATTATAGCCCAAAGTTTTAAGATTTTGGGCATTTCCAGATTTCGGCTTTTCGAAATTTTTGCGATTCTGAGTTTTTGGATTCTGACCATCTTTCTAATTTTCAGCCCACTTGCATAATTTGACACTTTGGACGAATTTTGACTCGAGAGAAAGTTACCATTACCGCTTGATGTGACGAGAGAATTGTAACATTTTCCAGTTAGCAGTCATATGTGAATCAAATTATCAAATTTTAGGCCTTAGTGCATTTGCGCTTCAGCATATAGGATCGCCTCTGATTAAAGTAATCATTTTGAACAGGTTTTCGTGATAACTTCATTGAACTAAAGTCGAGTTTCCTCGGGTTCCTTTGCACTTCTTCGGGGTTTATTGCACTTTTTTGGGTTTTTTGTACATTTTTGTCGACGGCAACGATATTCTCAGAAAATCTGTCTCTTCTTTAACATTCGAGTGCTATCTTCTTGGTTGAGAAACTGACCTGAAGACAAGAAGACAAGACGACATTCAACATAGAAGAGCTGAGCTTCCTGTGACCCAACAGAGCTGATTGACCGATTACAGACTTATTCTCCACAAAATTAGACTTTCGAGAATAGGCCTAAGAGATCCGTTTAATTAGTTAAATGCACGCATTTTTTTCTTTTTGAAAGCTTCAGTCATCTTGAATTTCGATTGAATTTAACATCCATGCAGCCAAGCCACAATTCCCGTCGCACGCGGTCTACATCGAACAGCAGCTTCCACAAGACCCCAAATGTGCATCATTTGGTTTCTTCACTTATGACTAGATACAGTCAGTCTGTGAGTAAATTGAAGCTTCCTGCCATCTTTGGTGATCTGTAAGAAGACTCAGCTTGCCAAGAAGAGGAATCTATAAACCAGCACATTGGTGGCAAAGCTCTCATTGCGGCCAAGGAAAAGGTATAGTTGACAACTGTTGGAATTCTAGACGATATGCAGTAACACCTTGCACTAACCTGCTCTTTTTTCTTGAGCTCTTTGTTGAACTTTTCCTCAAAAAGAGTGGTCAACTGGTCCTCTAATACAAGCAACATGCTGGAAACCATAGAAAAGACTCCTTAGTTGGAAGTAGTTTCATTGTATGCTCAAGCTTCTGCAGCTTCCCCCGTCGTTTCGGTCGACTGGCTCTGTTTTTCTAATTGATTTTCCCACAGACACACCCTTCGGCGCAACAATTTGAAAGTGAACTATAGAAGAGACTATCGCCCCAGTTGACAGTCTACTTTGATCAAGTGAGAAATGGGTTCCTTGTGACACGATAAAAATTATTTTTGCCCCAAAATCGATGGATTCCTTTTATCTCAGTCCCACAATCAACCCAGAGATCCATCAGTAGATACGATTGTCGTTATAAGCAGCAACGCATCAAACCAAAATGTAAGTCCCCGCATTGGGCGCCATTCTCAAAATGAATTTTCCACCCAATCCTCTTTCAGTGACATCATCAACTCAAAGAAGATGTCTCTGCCTGATCTACTTAATGATACACTTTAGAGCTTGCATATTCTCCATCTCATCAAATATAATCTCCGCCCGAGTGCATTCTAAGCCACTTATATTCTTCCTCATGTCCAGCAGGACCGCGGTAATCCAAAGCTCCTCTATTTCACACTGCTCATCCATTTCCATGGCCATCTCAATGTACATTGACCCACAATATCCACTAATAGCATCATATTACAGTTTATCACAGACACACATGCACACACACTGGAGCACACTCGCATCCCATGCCATCCCATCGAGGCGCAGCTAGAAGCAGGAGAATAGGAAAAACTCTAGGAAAAGTGACGACTGTACTTCTTTTTTTTTTTTGTGCCTCAGTCTTTCACTCCCTCCACCAGTTTTTCCACGACTCTCTCGCCCCACTCCGCCGCTGCCCCCGTGCCCCTGAGTGCACCTTTGTGGCGGGCACCGATTTCTTCTGCATACAACGCGGCCCGTGCATCGGAATGGTGATGGCCGGCGTGCATGTGTGCGTGTGGGTTTATGATATGTCATTCCCCCTTTCGTTAGAATTAGAAAAACAGAAATTAAAAGAATAAAAAAATAATTGATATACGTGACATTCTCCCACGCACACCGCAGCCAACGAACCGAGGAAGGATTCCCTCCGCGCGGATTACATGCCCAATCCGTTTACCATTTGCCTTATGGACGGGGTACCTGTAGGGCTGTGTTTACTTTTCGAATTTTGATTTGTTTGAGATTGAGAGGGGTGGACGTTGGCTTGCGAAAGCCTAGAATTTACGACATGTCCTTCCGTCCTCGTTATCGGCTCGGTTCCGCCTGCACTTCCTGAAAGGCTACTTCCTGGAAGTCACCACTGCCGCTTCCCTTTGCTCATTTTTCTGTGAGATACCGTGAAAATTTGACAATTAGTGCCGGTCGTACGCATATTTTAAGTGAGATATCCCGCCAAGGTCAGCCGGCCTTTGATGGCGGCAGGCAGGTGAGTGAATACTTAATTGCCCTTCACTCTGGGGTAAAACGTGAGATAGTGCTGCAGACACCACTCTGGGAATTGCACTTACGACACATCGATTCACCGACAGAGTCGTCATCACTTCAAGTGGCTGTTAGTGCGCTTCGATTGGAGTACCGCTGCTACCTCTCAATGAAGATGTGCGGCAATGTGTGCGGAAGGTATGCGAGATGCGATTTCAAAATGTCAGAGTTCTTGTAAATGTTACATGTGCTGGCAGTGCAGACAAAAGGTCTTTGAGCACTGCAACCGGTGTGCCATTGGGGGAGGATTGAAATTGTGGGAATTTCAAAGACGAAGCGGACCGATTTGAGGTGTGAGAAATGCTCTGCCAGATGTGGAGACGCAGATCGTCGCACCTTGGCAGTGAATGAAATTCTCACGTTCGACATGTGCTTCTGAGTGGGTTTTTCGCGGCATTTTTGTGAATTACTGAAGTTTAATGAAGGTGCGTGCTGGAAAACACATCCAGGAGATACGTGAGCGATTGTGAAAATTGAGGAAAAGGTCGGAGAGAGGTGCAAATATGAGTAAACGTGAAAATTTACGACTTAATATTGGGAAAATCGAAGGAATCTGGTCCACACATGTTGTCGGATCAGGTTGGCCTCCGGTTTCTCAGAGGGACACGGACAGACCGTTGATTTCAGTCATGAACACCATGAAGGTTTCACCAACAATTTTATGTTCCCCCTGAACTGGTTGCCGAAAAAAAACTTTCTCACATCGATCTGGCCTTGAAATCGTACTAATCTGGTTTGAGCCCATTTTATGTTGGCAATGTCAATAAAACTGAAACACAGGAGTGGACAAAGACGCCAGCCAGAAGGAGCTTAAAATTTAATTGCCCCCGCGCCATCGAACGTGTTTTTTTTAAATGCGTCCCGATCATCAGAATTCAAAAGAAGACTTCTGCGAAATGTATATCAGCGCCTCGTGATTTATCAGTTCATCGATAGGCGCTCCTCTGTTCCTCTGAAGATTCTTAGTTTTCGCTGGTGTTTCTCTTCCTCAAAAATGTGGTTTTCCAGGCTTACCTGTTCAGCAAGAATTCTTGAATTTCTCCAAAGAATAGCAGCCGTGTCGCATATGTATGAACCAATTAATTTAATGTCCACGCCTTCGAATTTCAAATTTCATCAATGTTTAACTTGCAAATTCAAAACCAAATCCATTGCCAATTTATTCAACAATTTCCGCGACGACGAACAAGATCGGCCCATCAGCACAGTCAATTTGCGCCTAAGTGCAGGCACCTCTTTTTACCCAATTGCAAAACAGAGCTTACCATGCATTGTATACTTTTCTGAAATACAATCCACAAATACCGTCCACATAGAGAAACTTACCTTTAAAGCGCAGAAAATACAATCTTGTCCACTGCAGACATGTTGGTTCAACTGTCGGAACGATCGTCTAAAGGCGTCCAAGTGCCAGAGAACCTGAAATGGTAAGAAAACACAAAGAAGTTGAAGAGAAATCCAACAATGATATGTATTAGAGTATGTGTGTTCGTGTGTGTTGGAGACTACGCCTTAGCTCGCACAGAGAGGGAGAATGGTTAAAAGGAAACGAAACACGAATAGACTGCCAGATGAAAACCAGTTTCTGATGCTTTGTATCTGCAGCATATTGTATCCAAAGTATCCAACAACTTCAGACTGTACTACTGGAAACCGAAATGAACTGTGCGGCCACCAACGAAATGGGGTCTGGTCTTTGGAGTGTGTGTTGGGGAAGCGAAAATCGCTTGCCGTTTATCGTAAGAATGGATTTCCTCTTTGTTGGGCATTTTTTAACAGCAAGCTTCCCCTTCACAATCTCCCCATCTCAGATAGAAGTACATGGGGCGCACATATATTTATTTCCTTTCTTTTCTTTTTGCTGCTTTTGTGCACCACGTCTTATTGGTTTCGTACATGGGCTAAGATATAACGAATGACGAAGAAACGCGTTATTCAGACGGGTCAAGCTCCACGGCTTTTGTGTGAGACTCGAACTGCGAGTAGATTGCTGGGTTGGATTGTTGGCGTCAGTTTTTTGAATGTTTTTTTGGTGTTTTCGTTTTTTTTTTTTTGTTTTCTTTTTCTTCTATAGTCGCAATTCTTTCCTTCAGACTTGCTTTGTTCACATAGTACATACTACATTCAGTTTTTAAATAGATTTGAAAGTTTTATTTCGTTCATTCGTCGTCTGAGCACACATCTGCAGTTGTTTGCTGGCTTCATTTCTTTTTTCTTCGTTTGTTCTCCTATTTCTCATACAAGCTGATGTAGATTTTGGTGTTAACACAGTAGATTGGCGCATGAAATTAGATAAGCTTCATATATATGCACTGTTGCCGTGCTTCCAGAATCCGATTGCATGCAGGAATTGAACAGAAACAATTAAAAAACGCGAGTTAAGAGGAGAAGAGAAAACAAAAGAGTTGGGTAGCGAACTCGTTTTTCGACAGATTTTAGTTCTTCTTACTGTCTCTCACTTACGAGGAGGTCTGAGGGCCACGGGCCCACTGTGATGAATTACGATTGTAATTGTTGATATCTTAATTGGCTCATTTTCTTCTCACTTTTAACGGAGAATTTAAATGGCCCAACCGCGAGGTCTTTTATGTCCGAGGTCAACGCATTGGACTGAGCTGTCGGGTCATTAAAATCTGTCACATCACATCTCCCTCTACAGTCACTCAGTCGTAATAAATTCGCGGTAGATTTTTTTCCATGAAATTTGTGAATTTTCCCCACAGGGTCATCATACGAAGCGATTTTTCGACGTAAATCATTTCCCATTCTGAAGCTCGCGCTTAGGAAACGTAACGCAGAGAGAACTCTTGCTTGACCAATTGACCACAACGCGACTTATATTCTCTCTTCCACTGCTCCTGGTGGCAATAAAATGTGTAGTAATCGGTCTGGTCGGTCTGTATCTATGCGAGCAAATTGCTTTATTACACATACTCGCAGTCCTACCACACCTCGTAAAAGTGGTCGACTTGAATGTTGGTCGGCAAAAGCGGCAAACACGCTGTGATTTCACGCTTTACCAACCAACGAAGGTCTTCCGACGAGAATTTAAGTTTCTCTACTTCTTCGCTTTGCTTCAACACAAGTCCCGAATTAGAAAAAAATCTTTGCGAAGCTTCCTAAGAACCATAAACTCGTCTGTGGTGAGGTTAAAAGATCGTTTAGATACAAATTGGTTGGATAGTTACAAAAAAAAAACTCGTTAACCGGACTATCAGCTTACTTTTTGACCGTGCGCTGATGAAGCATGACAAAGTGACATGAAATTCAATCCGGTCTGATGTGGGGAAAGGTTCATCTAGTTTTGGTCCCTTCATCAATTCATCATCGTCCGTCACTTGCGGACATACACTTCTTTTTGTGCTCTTGACCCTAAACTAGGGTGATGCTGTGTCATTTGATACGCTGCCCAGTGCACGTGGAAATCGATATTTGAGGGGAAATGGAATGGCTTAAAATTTACTCCGGCAGAGAGAGGAGGAGAGCGGCTAAGAGGATTCAAATTTAGTGCATCCATCTGTTTGATGTCCACGTGACATGGATCACGGAAGCCGACGACATTTGTTATAGGTTTTAAGAAATTGGGACTTTCTTGGTATTTTGAAATAGTTTTCGAAGTAACATCGTTTTCTCCAACAAATGATGTTCAAGATGTTCGTAGGCATTTCAGATTGGTTTACAAATTTATTTTGTTTCTCTTCAGGCGGCGTTCAGGAACGACTTTCATGTGCTTCAGGCTCTCCACCCAACCTAAGTATTGAATTGAACCAAGCAATGAAAAAAAATAATTCCAGACCCACCCTCCTCCAACACTGAACGCAATGACAGATGTCTCCTAGTGATGACCTGTTTGCCGCCCGCACATCACTAACTTCCCTACATGCGTGTGCGGTGCGTCGTGTCCGTCTCATGTGTGATGTGTTGTAACAAGCCGAACGTGTGTCCCACGTTTCTGTCATCACCGGAAGGTAAATGACCAACGACAAATCAACTTCCCCCGCTCTCTCTTTTACGGTTTCGATTAATCGATGTTTTGTGTGGTAATCGGTAACAGAGTCGAATTTCGTTACAGATGCACCCACGACTATCCGTTGGACGTGACACTCGTTTGAGAGGATGGATTTGCTTTGATTCACGTGGAAATATCAAGGTTTTCTCCTCCATCGCCTTAACCGTGGGCATACGAAGAGCGCCATTACCGTATTTGGATTCATCTGCCTTCGCAAACACACCGGAGACTTCAGATTTGTGAATGAATGGCGCCGTTTTTCGCAACGCACATGTGTCTCCACAACAAGTTCGTAAAATTCGATTAACACCCTTTTTCGCGTTTGCCATCTGTTGCCGCAGTTTACACACAAACAAAAAACCCTCCATCATTCATCGCATCATCTCGCTGTCTAATCAATTAATTCAAATCAGTTCTCACGACTTCGGCTGAGACATCTGTTCTCCTACACGCGGCTTTTTTTGTCTCGGCGCTCTTCGTAAACCTGTCTACGCTCCTGCTCATTATGTCGACTAGTGAGCGTTGCTCCAAATTAATCACCAACTCGTACAATTAGACATCCGCCACACAGCACTGGGGTGTACTTGGAATCGGAATTAATTTCCACAATGATTGGTGGTTTCTGGGGACGAGTTAATTTATGGCAACCCTTCCTCGCCCGCTCTCCTGGTACTCTCCAGGTTATGTGCGAAAAGATAAACAACGAAATGCAAGACAAGAGGAAAACCACTCTGGTTCCCATTTCGCTTAGTTACCCTTCCGCATGCGTCATCGTCGTCGTCAACAAGTTGTGCTCTTCCGTAGGAAGTTCCCAGACTTCGCACAGGCCCGCCACTGCATGTGGAAGTTAGTCGTGTGTGACGCCGATCTATTGGAGCATAGTATCTTCTCACACATAAGATTCTAGTTCTTCGCCTTACTCTCGGGTGAGTCGTCATTGTGGTCGTCTTCGTCTTTTTTTTTTTCTTCTAAAGCAAGAGGTTGGGTCGTCATCTTGGTCGTTGTCGCTGTGGCGTGGTCGTTGTCATTTCCCCCCAGATGCGTATCCGCAATTTACATAGAAGTGGAGAACGTCTTATGGAATGGTGAGTAGGAGTGGTGGTCTGTCGTTGGTGGCAGAGACTTGAAAGTTTTGAAGTAAAGTGCCAAAACCAAAACGACATTCAGACGGCTGATGTTTTCGACGCTGTGCTGGCCGCAACTCGCATCAGAGAAATGCTTACTGAACTTATTTGGTGAAGACTTTCACAGTTTCATTGAAAGAAATCAAGTGAACAATTGGTGAGTATAGATAGTCTTTCAAAGAGAACGATCAACAGTGGTGCGTAAGGGACAAAGTTTCTTCAGAAGTTCGAAGCGAGTGAACTGCCAGGAAAATTTAATTCGGAAGGGCGGCTGATCTGTAGAAATATACATCATCATCATGTCACCAATCGACGAGGATGCCTGATCGACGCAAATGCCTGATCAACGAGGATGCCTAATCGACGAGAATTCTTGATCGGCGAGAAATCCTGATCGACGAGGATGTGCCTGATGCCTGATCGACGAGAATGCCTGATCGACGAGAATGCCTGATCGACGAGAATGCCTGATCGACGAGAATGCCTGATCGAGGTGGATTCCTGAACGACAAGGATGCCTGCTCGACGCAAATACCTGATCAACGAGGATGTCTGATCGACGCCAATGCTTTATCGAGGAATATGCCTGATCCAAGAGATCTGATCGATGAAAACTTCTGTTTAACGAGAATGCATGATCGACAAAGGGGCTTGATCGAGTAGGAGGCTTGATCGACGCGAATGCCTGAGCGACGAGGATTCCTGATCGACGAGAACATCTGATGGACGAGAACGCCTGATCGAGGAGAATGTCTGATCGAAGCGAATGACTCATCGACGAGGATGCGTGATCGCTGTTGATGTCTTTTGGACTAGAATGTTGATCCACCCGTACCTTGCTTCAGTAACATTCTTTTACAAAGAAAAACAAAACAGTGTTGCAATGTATGTAGTATTTATAAGGCTGTCTGTACACGCCTTTCAGGCGCGCAAGAAGCTACATAGCTGACTATAAGAGATCAGGATTATTGGTTTTTCAACAAAATAACCAGTTTCCCATGTGGACGCTATCTACAAACAGGCGTATGAGTATCCCATCGTGAGAATAGCCTCCAGAAACAACCCCTTACACACCTAAAGACGAAGAACTAATCCGCGGACGTGTATTTAAAGGGTTTCTTCGCTTTTCCTCCACACCAGTGATTGCATCAAGATCCCACTGTGAATTGAGAATTGCTTTCCCTGGAGAAATCATTCGTCCCTTCAATTCCCCAGATCCCTCGTCACATCTCAGCACACACGGTGCATCGAGCATCTGCAGGATTACCTCTCAAAGGAACCCACAAATAATCCCTCATCCTTAATCCCTCACCCACTGACGGTGCGGCATACCCAGTCCAGCACATCGCACTCAGGTACGAGTGATTTCTTTGAAAAAGAGAAATTCGTCGCCGCCGTCGACGATTGCACAAAGAGCAGCAGCAACCTGTCGCCAGAATTGTTAATTATCAACGTAGCACCTTCGCAGCACCTAACACAATAACAGTACCTTCGACGGAGGTCTCCGTCCCACTCACTCCCGTCCCATTTGACAAACGACACGTTCTGTCCATGAGCACAGAACACGCTCGCTGCAAGCGCAGCAGTTTGCGTGGTAATTCAACACATGTACGCCCCTCAACGACTAGAAATAATGTTCTAAGTGCCGCAGCCGAAGCCGAAGTCGAAGCCAAAGCCGGTAGCTTACCTTGCAGGTTTGGAAGAACGCTCCAACGTTGGTTGGCGAGTACGCTGTCGCCTCACCGACTGCAGACGCATTTACGTCCATCTCTAACTTTAGTCGAGGCGGTGGGGGAGTGTTCGCTTGACGTGTGTGTCTCGGGGGAATGTCTGGCCAATTTACGACTTGCCAATTTCGCGCATGTTGCAAATTCGCACAAAAAACAAACGAGGGTTTGATCACAGGTGCTTCGGCGCAATCCACCTGTCGTAACACTAATCGGGGGAATCTTCTTCCGTTTCACCCTTTTTCGCAGTATGTCTTCAGTTCACTTCACTCACTCTTGTCTGTCGTTCCAGATCTACGGGGGAACAGTCAAACGTTTGACAAAATAGCACAAAACAGTGTTAATCGCACCACATTCGGGTTCTAGATTCTAGCAGATATGCGGAGCACTCGCGGAATAGCAAATTCGCTGGACACTCGCTCTCAGAGAAGCTCTGCGAAGCTTGCACACTTACGGCAACATTTTGTGTCTGACGTCACCATTTTGTTGCGCGCACCACCACTGAAAGTTCATCACTATCGCACTAGATGGCGGGGCAAGTCCACTACGAATGCAATTAATTTCGTTTATTACTCAAAGCAACGGTACACAGAGTGCATCAAATCTGAGAGTACACATATGTTTCTGATATTTGTTTATGTTTAATTATGCGGCGGGATACAACAACAGCACAAATCTGATAACAGCGCACTAGACACACACCTCCGTCTTGGAATTGAGCAAAACTAACACTGACTTAGGTCTCTCCTTGGAAACTTCTTCGAAGCCGTCCCCAAGAAACCCGAGAACTCTTCGAAGAGAATGAAATTCCCCGTATTGCGCGTTACCTGTTCGAATGCAGGCGGCACAGGTGAGAGCGAGCGTGAAAGAGTGGGCGCCCTGTGAAGAGAGAACGCCATCGGCGTGAGAAACTCTCTTGTGCCACTGCGGGCGAACAGCAGCGTGTGCCTACTCAAATGGAACAGAGACAGGACAGCAGTTTTTGGGAACCAAAGCAAAATACGGAAAGGGGTCGCTGCTTTTTGTGGCGTTGGTTTTTCGGTCTGCATTTTGCGGCATGGATGTGTCACAGTGATTAATGACCGGAGATGACTTAAGACTGAAGCGGGGCTTGTGGCGATTGCAGTGGATGGAGGGAAGGCGGTGACGAGGCGGGAGATTTATGCAGGTTTCTGAAATGACCGGTGTAAGATGTGGGCGCTGTGTGACGAAAATGTGGGCGGAGATCGTTGAAAAATCAGATCACAATCGGACAGATTTGGAAACTGCCAAGGCAAAGGAAGTGCATGTTTATGCCATCTCGGGCTTGGAAAACGAATGAGTGGTTGAAAAGTCACAGGTTTTAGAGTAAATGATCCAATTGAAATGAGGGATATTTGTTCAATCACCTTTGATTCATGAATCTTCTAGTACATCGTTTTATTTTGTATTGAGATGAGTGGTAAACTACTCCTAGATGTGGTTTAATTTAGAGGAAGAAATTGACGAAAAGGGTGAGTAAATCGACTTCCCTTTGCCTCAGGCATTGTACTCAGCTGAAAAAACGCCAATTAGCAGAATGTGCGAAGCTCAAGGCGAGTATCTTAAGACTGTAATTTGGAACATCTTGACTTAGTCTCAAATTCACCGTGGACTGAAGCGCCCTCTGAAGAAGGTAATCGAAGAAGTGTTTCATTTCCTGAGGAGATCTAATTGTCCATAAGTCAGTCAATCAAGGGCGAGGAATTTATTTCATCGTGCTTCTGCCTCCCTTTACTAAGCAGCTCACCTACCATATCACCATTGTCCTCAAAGACTCGTTCATGCAGTTCAAGAATCGAAGCCAGGAACTTTAGTATGCATGTCGACGCTTTTATCCACTACGTCACTGCAGTCACATATTTGTCTTTTTTCGTCTGTATTGTCCAGATGCACAAGTGTTCTACATGAGAAGCAACTTCGCTACACATGCAGTCGTATTTGGGGAGTCCAACTACAAGCTGGTGCTTTTGTGATCCACTATTTCTCATTTTAACCCCCTCTAGGCGGTTGAATTGCTAAAATTTTCGCCAAATTTACGGGTTTTGATTGAGGCAGCAGCTCACAACAGGCAATCCAATGCGAAACCCATTAAACACTGAACCTTACTGACTGTAGAATGCACTAGGACACAATTTTTGTCAATCCATCCCTTTTTGACTCTTGTGCTGAGTTTTAACTTAAAGCAATCATAAGTGAAATGGCTATGTCATGCAAAGCAGGTGAATAAAACTTCTCTGACACTAAGAATGGATAACACAATAGAGAAGGACTTTGTCTGGGAGAAGGACCTCAACTAACATTGAGTGCGAAATTGAAGATAGCTAGCGAAAAACTGTGCTAGCTGAAGAGGAATGTTGGTTGAGGCCCATATCCACCTAAATGCCAGACGGAGAAGATTCATTAGACCAACATCAGTCATCACCAAAAAAATCAATTCACTGATGGGTTCTTTTTCAACTCATTGGGCACTCGAATTGCTTTATTTAGACTCGACCCAAAACGCTTTAATTTCTTCTGCAATGCTCCATCTCTAGAAAACCGAGATTGTGACAACGTAGTGGTCAAACTTGGCGATGTTGAACATTCTTTGTTTTTTTTCGTCAATCGTCAAGAAAGTCCTGCATCACGCACCCTTTATCTTAGGGCCGCTGTGATGCATTGGGTCGGTGTTACGACTTACACGCCAGGTCTATGTTCGATCCATAAACTAGACATCTCGAATTTTTTTGCGGTTCAGAGTAGACAATATTCCTTATTGGTGAAAAAACAATTACACGCGCAACACGAATAGTATCTGAAGAAGCTAGGTTCTGGTCCCTTGCGGGCTGTAGTGCCACTGAACTTATTTATTCATACAACACAACATTATGATAAAAAAAGAAAATTGACGACAAATTTAAAGAAAACAGCCATCTACGATCTTTGGAAAAAAAAAACGTCACAACCGGAGAGTTAAGAGTGAATTTAAGGTAGTTAAGACTTTCTCTGACTATGAGCAAACGCGAAGTCTACTAACGACATCTTATCGATGCTACAATTTCAATTTCATACAATTTCAATTTGTCAGTTTATGCTCAACAAAACTTGTATTCTATTCAATGTACTTCTCAAAATCGTGATAAAAAACGTCACAACTTAATCTTTTAAATATAGTCAACGATTTTTTCAACACTTTATTCAACAACAACAAATTTCGTCAAGCAACATAGAAATCAATTTGCTCCACCTTGATATTTTGTGCGATAACCGAATGCCAGTACATGTAGTGCCTAAGCCAGCACAACGATTGCTGGTATGCCTTCAACCAACCTTCGCTTATGCAATATATTTCCAGCAAATATTTCCCTCATCTAACCACTGTAGCAGATAAATGTGTACATGCCTCTTCATAGAAGACATCAACTCCAAGCGATCTGCACTCAAATCACACACAAACAGCCAACAAGTATGCAACAAAATCTTCACTTCTACAAAAATCACTAAAATGTTCCCACTTCATAGAGAGTGCACAATAAAACCTCTCTCTTACGTTTTCAGGGAAATTTTCTCTCTTCCCACATGCCACCCGACGAATAACGGGTTCTCTTTTACCAGTTTCTTTCGAACAAAATCCCATTGGCTCTCGCTTGACTCAAAATGAACTCAATTGGTTTGCTTTTCTTTCGATTTCAAAGAAATCGCGAATTGTTTGCTGTTTCTTGCAAACAAAGCCTCGTACGGCACTCCTTTCCCCAAGTCACGCTCGCGAGCGAGCCTGGCGAGAGGACAAAGTCCAAAAGACGTCCCGTAGTTGCCCCAAAAGCCAATTGTATGTGTGCGCTTCATAAAATGGCGGCTGCCACACTCCACAACTAGTTTTCTATATTCAGCTCCATGGGCTTGGGGGCACGCAGGTACACCTTGAAAGTGTGCAACCATAGCATACAGTGTGAAATGAACTGATTTTATGACTCGTCTGTTTGGATGATAGCGGGTAAGCGCCCGGTTTTCGCAAGAGGGCATAAATCAGAGTCTTTCCACAAGACAGTGCAGATTTTGCAAACTCCTACAGACGAACGGTTATCTTGGCCGCGCAAGCGCATAAATTATCACGGGCCATGTTGACCATGGCATTCTTGACGCGGGGCATCTGCTTGTCTCAGCAACAAGAGTCCGAACGCGAAATGGCCGCAGCATCTGGTAGAGATTTGCGCCCAACATCTGTCGTGGTTCGTGCGCCCGCTGAGATTTCCGCGATTCAAGTTGCAGCTTCTCGCGGAAAATAGCAGATGGAGTGGCTCCCTCTGTCTTTGTCGCACCTCATCGTGCTTTCGCGGATGGCAAAAGTACCACGGTAAGCGCTGCCGTAAAAATGGCCTTTCGTGCGAATGATTTCTGGCTTATGCGCGCGGTCAGGTCCGCTGGCCTGCAAGCCGGACTCTGGCGTATGTGTGCCCGGGTTGATTATGTTTCTGCCTAATTTTGAATTCATGGCGTGTAGCGCTGCTCGGGCGAATCGGAATGTTTGAATTGGAAAAATTAATGCCCAAGTCGAACACAAATATTAATTCTGTCTTGCACACAACGCGCCGCGCTGCTGGACGGTTGTTGACATCTGATGCCAGCATTTATGGGCATTTATGAATTCGTCGCTGTCGACGGTTTTTGTTGTTGGCGATGGCGATGGCGGCCAGGGAAACAGGTGAAATCGACGCGACATACGTGGGGGCAAAGTTGCCCGCAGAGGAAATTGATCTAACCCAAATAGCAAGATTGGCAGTTAAGCTGTGCCGCGGAGGCAATAAGACATGGCCATTTCCGCTGGGACCCTTAAGAGTGGTCGGCACAGAGATTGAACGAAATTATCAATTTTTCCTTGTTTGCTTCTGTTGGTTTATTGCCACATTGTGCCACTTAGCCTTGGCGGGAGGTTTCCGTCTCTTTTCGGCCGCAGACGCGGCGGGGCTAGTGGAGGGCGGCCTCTAACAAGATTCTCGAGCAGGTTGGTCTAGTTCGAAGTTGAGTGATTGAAATGTTTAGGGTTGCTTGGAGTCAGGTGCCAGTCTCATTTGCATTTCGAATGGAAATTCATCAATTCGCCGCGGAAGGCAGTCACAACGTGATTGAATTGAGAGGAGAACGAAAGTTGATCATTTGGTTTCAGACGGGTAGCAAGTTGCTTAGAAGTGTCAATAGAGAGGAATCAACATAAAACCAGAAATAAGTCCGACAATTGTGCAGTGAGACACAGGACTGGTATGTAGATTTACAAGTAATGATCGGGACTGATTGTGCTCGCATTAGATAGATCGGAATGCATTTAACTTGTTGATGATTGGTAGAAAAGTGGGTACACTTTGGCATAATAAGGCAGGGGCATGCTCATTCACTGACAACTTAGAAATTCACTTTTTTTCCACGCACCCACTTGTGAGGTGATGAACTAACTAAAGTTTTAGGACAATGGTCCGATAAGTACATAACCATTTCATTGTCGATGGGGGTTGCTGTCAGTCGAAACAAAGTAGAATGCGGGTCAAAGTGGGAGTGTCCGGAGGTTTCAGAGAAATGAAAAAGGAGCAATATTCGCCGGTGATCCGGTTGCTTTTTTAATCGAAATAGCGCAACTAAAGCACAGAGCGTTGGAATGCTGAGCACTGTGAACCATTTCCTTTGATGGAGACAGTCTAAAATTGGTTTAGAAAATATCAACCTGGTTGAGTGTCGGTTTTTGTTGAGCCACGTCCAAGTGACCCTAAAACGGCGTCTACGGAGGACACAAACATTACGATCCTATTATGACAGTCCTGCGATTAAAGGGTTGCTAAGGAGCTGAGACAGCAGGCATCTCAAAACTCCCCGCATGAAATTTTTGGCATCAAAAATTTGTCTGAGCGATGGGTTCCATGTTTGCTCACACCAGTTAACAATCGACACCGTCAGACCGCTTGAGAGTTGTGCCTGACTCTGTTTAAGGGCAATCTTTAGCAGTTTCTGCATCGTTTCGTGACCGCCGACGAAACATGGATCAGCTGGGACACGCCGTAAAAGAGTCGAAGCAGGGGACTTTACTCAGCGTGTGCACCTAAGAATGCGACGACTTTCCAAACGGCTGGAAAAAGAAGTGATTCACAATGTAATTGACTACACGGAAAAGTGCAAAACAGTTTTAGAGTTCTGCTGTGCCGAATTTTTGGTCCAATTCTACGCCAAATTATAGAAAAAATAGCCACAATGTACAGGCTCATACCTCCGCCATCGCTGCTCCCAAATTGGTCGAATTTAGCAATGAACTGGTGCTCCATCTGCCGCATTTTCTACATTTAGACAGGGTCGAAGGCAGAAATCAGTAGAAAAAGTTGGAGGCAGTGTCGCAGACAGAGACTAAGACAGATGCTAAGACAGATACTAAAGCAGAGGCTAAGGCAGAGGCTAAAACAGAGGCTAAAGCAGAGGATAAAGCAGAGGCAAAGGCAGAGGTTAAAGACAGAGTCGTGTGCAGAGTCGTTAACAAAGTAGAAGACAGAGTCGTAGACGAAGTCGAAGACAGAGTCGTAGGTGAAGTCGAAGACAGAGTCGTAGGTGAAGTCGAAGACAGAGTCATAGACGAAGTCGAAGACAGAGTCATAGACGAAGTCGAAGACAGAGTCGCAGACGAAGTCGAAGACAGACAGAGTCTTAGACGAAGTCAAAGACAGAGTCGTAGACGAAGTCGAAGACAGAGTCGTAGGTGAAGTCGTAGACCGAGCCGTAGACAGAATCGTAGAGTGAGTCGTAGACAGAATCGTAGACAAAGTCGAAGACAGACAGAGTCGTAGACGAAGTCGAAGACAGAGTCGTAGACGAAGTCGAAGACAGAATTGTAGACGAAGTCGAAGAGAGAGTCGTAGACGAAGTCAAAAACAATGTTGAAGACAAAGTTGGAGACATAGTCGAAGGCAGTGCCGTAGGCAAAGTCGAAGTCAGAATCAAAGTCATAATGGAAGACAGTGTTGTTGACAGATAGCCGAAGTCAGGTCGGAGATAGACTCAAAAACAAAAACATTTACCAACAAGCAGGTAGAGAGGGTTAAAGACAGAGTCATAGACAGTGAATATTACAGAGTGGAATTTAGTGTCAAACACAGTTCCATCAAAGTTAAAAGAACTTATAACACCAGCTCGGAGATGGTTGATCTTTCGACAAATGACTTTTCCACTCACTTGTGTCTTCAGGAGAACGAAGATGGAGTTAGTAATTTCATAAACAATTGCGTCAGCAAGTTAGATGAAATAGATACAGAAGTCAAACTTGTAAGACCAGGTATGTTCCATCAGCTCTGTTTTTAGCAATTTTTGCAGTATTTAGACGGAGTGTAAAAGTATATGTTTAACTTGAACCAAAGTTCCACCTGTTTACAAGTGCTTGATTCCACCAAAACGGTGTTTTTTCCTCCGCGAAAAGGAATCTTAAAAAACCCTCTCTCGGTCCAACGAAATTACCACTCGAAGCTATAGCGCCTACCAGTGACTCCATTAGTTTCAAACTCTGAAAACCTTTCACTCCACACAACGAAGGCTCTTGCTCTCAACCGATGTCTTGACAAAAAATCTCCCTGGATAGAACAAAAATAAACCCAATCCCACCCATCTAGAAACAACTTTCCACAGAATCCATCAAAACTAGACCTGCCCGGAGCAAGGAGTGCCTCCTCATCACATAAGACAAAAGAGTTCACCTCCACCGCTCCTCTGATCACTGCTGCCCTGAAATAGAAGCAAAACAAACCGCAATCACCTGCAGCAATGTTAACATCATGTTTTCGCATTCCCCTCGCTTCAGCACACCCCGCCATTTCATAGAAAATTGCGCGCCAAAGGCTCCTCTCCCCGCCAGAAAATCTACGTCACACACTTCTATCGTCTTTTCATACTATGCCCCATCTAAGGATCGTCCAACAGATGCCCACTCGTATTCCCGCCACGTTTTCATCATCGTCAGCAGCGTCAAACGAGTAACGTCTTCTGGGCTATTTTTGGAGAAATCTCCGACCAACACACAATGGCCCTGCACAATGCTACGATTTACTTGACAGCAATGAAGGGCCCTTTGACAGCAATCGTCGTAAGATCTTCCAGCATCACCACCGTCGCCCATCGCCTTCCACCAACAACATCGACGCGCAGCATAATGTTTTCTTCTCTCGAGAGTGCTAAGAAACCGGTCCGCAGGCGGGCCAAACATGGCATCGCCATTACGTCTCCGAGATAAAAACAGTTTTTCTTATGCTGCCTTAACTCGGTTTCGATCTTTTTTTATTCTCTTCGTTGTCTTGCCATGTTTGTTGTTGTTCGTGGTGGTGGTGCTGCTGCCGCTGCTGGCGATGGTGGCGGTGGTCGGACTGTTGTCTTCTGCAATAATTGATGCTGTGTCCAGCTGGTTGCAACTTATTTTGTTTCTTTTCCTTCTCTCGCTGGGTTCTTCTGTTTTCGTTTTCGGTCTTATGGCGAGGGACTGGGGACCACTTTCGAGAGACACGAGCTAAAAGGGGCTCGCAGCTCCATCCATCCTTTCCCTCGTAAATGGAAATTTTTCGACACGAGTTCTAGACCCGGTCGACGGTGGATGGTGGATGTTGTATTTTATGTTGTGCTGAAGTTCATTGTGCCTCCGTCAGAGGGGAAGGGGGCGGAACCCGAGGCTGATTAGCAGAAGATTGCAACGGCGTGGGGAGTGATGCTGCAGCAGCACGAGCCCGGCACACACACGGCTGATTTTCTGGTTTCTCAAAGGATACTCTTACCAAACTTTTTTCTTCTTGCTCTTGTTTTGGTTGTTCCCCGTTCGTCGTTCGAAAGTATCTGTATCTGGCCCTGGATCCGTGAATTCGTCTTTTGTTCGGAGCTAATGAGTTTATTTACTCACAGCACGTACCACACAATTGTCGGCGTGAAGACGCGAATAAGCGGGTTTTTTTGTTCGCTTTCTAGGTCTTCTACTGATGGTGATGCTGGCTTCGATGGAGGCGGGGATGCGGCTGTATAGCCATCGAAGTGTTACACGCGTAAGGCGGAGGCACAGCGATCGAAATCGGCTGCGATCAATTGGAAATGATGAAAATTCCCATCTGGAGTCATTAGCAGTCCGGCATCGGTTGGCTTCCACTCCGCACGGGACACAATCATCAAACGGCGGGCGAACGAATTTATAGCTCTCGCTGTCGCATTGACTTAGGCTTTCAGACAGACAGACGGGAGATTAAACATTTTTAATGGCTGCGTTGGAGCAGACCAGCCACCGACTCCGTAGAGATTGGGTTGTAATTATGGAATGCGTTTCGTTTTGTTTCTGTTCACGGAGATGCTATTTATGGGAGGTTTTACAATTTTTCAAAGTGATTTGATGATACTAACGGGTCAGGTAATCTTTTATTTGAGGACTGAGTTCGATGGAGTGACTCAGCTGCTGCCAGATATGAGTGGTATTTGGAGGTTGTGCCCTTTGTCATGGGTTGAGAGTGAATTTTGTACCCGATCCTGCTGAGATAAAGAGGGCGTCTTAGGAAATGATGCTTTTTGGGATGACGAACTAATGGAAAATCTTAGGAAATTATGCTTTTAGGGATGACGAACTAATGGATTATTTTTTAGATAGTTTTCTTTTCTGAAGCGTCTGCGTGAGCTTCCAAAATTATCGCGTCTTGATGCCGAAATTCTTCCCCGTCATAATTGTAAATGATTCTATGCACCTACAGACTCCAACGGGGGCTAGCGTTATCTCAGATTTATAAAGAATTCCACCGCTAACACATAAAACAAGACAATTCCTTGCTGTACTGTCCACTGCTTCTAATCGCACACAAACCAATCACCAATCACTGTCTCATAGTTTGAATGCCTAGAGTAAACTCACATTAAGCTGAATTCCATTCGAGTACATACCTAAACAGTAAACAAAACAAAAAACGATTACAACACGTCCCATAAACAAGCGTCAATCGATAGGTAAAACCTCCCATCACCGGGAGCACAAATTATTTCGAGCAACTTGGACGGTCTTAAATTAACAGTAATTGCCCACTGAACAGAGATAAGAGACCACTGCTTCTTAGGTAGCCGCAGTAACATTCAATTACGTGCCACGACCAAGACAACAAGTCATTCTTGGGTGCAGTGCTGGAAATAATTACTATCGACACTCGCGCCACTCTGAAGTAGAAGCACACGCAATCATCGCCAAATGTTTTCAGAAATTCAATGATTTAAGAACGAAACCAACAAGCCTCAACTTTAAGACAAGCCACCGTCACCACTTAAAGGGAAAACAAAAGAGTTGGTGCGCGAACGTTTTTTTTTTTTTGTACAGATCCGATGGCAAACTCAAGTGTGTGAAAGAACTCATGCAATTAGCATTTCCCTTGAAGAAGTGGAAGCCATTCATTCACATCACAGGAAGACGCAATTATCCTGTTAAGGATACCATACACAAAACGACGCACCATCGACCACAAACATTTTCTGACATCATCAAACCACCACACCGCACCAGCACCCAACACGCTGAGCGCCAACCACCTAGCTCTTCACACATGTGCAGTGATGTGAAAACACACAAACATATCATTTACAGTGTAAATCTCGTTAGAAAAGAAAGATTTACCGCAACTAGACACATTTCTCATTTCTCCACGCCATTGTGTGTTTTGTTTGCCCCCACCGACCGCTACTGTATGGATGCGATCTCATGGCGTCACATTGTCGTTCAGTCTCTCAGGTTGTTGACATCTCCCACCAGATTAGAGGCTGGACGGATTCCCATGATGTATTACGACGGGAATGGTTGATGATCAAAAATTACGGTGAATTGTATCAATTACATGACCCTTTCATCGTCTAATTGGCTTAGGAAGTAGTGATTCATCGGATCACCGGATGGTGATCGCACATCCTTCCGGTGGCGACTGCCCCTTCACGTGAGTGCACTCTCAATCGGATATCCACACAGGATATAGTCCATTCCCGCTGCTGGCTGCCGCGATGGATATTAGCCTACGGGACATGGACGGTGCTTATCGCTTAAAACTATCGAGAAGGGAAGTTCAAACAAATTAATGTCATGCCGTGTCGGCACAAAGCCTGTCGCCAGTCGGAGTGTGTGTGACGGGAATGATCCATGTTTGAATTGCCCATCATCGCCCGTTTCTCTATCTCGCCTTCGTAGTCATTTCGATTTATTTATTTCACTTGTTTCTTGTTTTTTTTTTCTCCTGCTTCTGCGCGCCCCTTGTGTGCGTCCGCGCCGACAACAAGACAAGATAGAGAAACATTGGAGATTAGCACGTGCTAAGACGCTGTTGTCCAGGCAATTGTGAAGTGTGCCCATGCCCGCACACACAACTCAGAACGGAGAACACAGCGACCGCACCTGGGACTATCGCGATCTTGGGCATTTCTAATGTTTATTTATAAAATTGGATTTTGAAACGGGAGTGGTGGCTGCGTACGTCTGTGTCGCCAACTTGTTTGTTGCTGCTGCCACTACAGAAGAACGGAGCCGTAGGTATCATTAATCACCTTACGGGCTTGCACCTTTGGCGTCGAAGACGAGATGTTTCTGCAAGGCTCGCTCACATGGTGCGGAGCGATAAATTTATCGCAGAAATCAACTGAAGATGCTGCCAAGAGATGTGTGCTCTTTTATATGCCAGCTGGTCGCACAGCGTTGTTAATATTAAAGTGACCATTGAACAGGAGACTCGTCATAGTGAGAAGATGGCGGGGGGGCAAGCGGGTCTTAAATCGATTCGTGGTCACTGTGCAGTCATCGATCAGTTACAGGAATTAAATCGAGGCAGCGAAATAATTTGCGGAAAAGTTTATATTTAAACACGTGCTATGTCTCATCTACAATTTAAGACGAATCTTCTTTCGTATTACATTGAAAAGACTTTACTTCAAATTATGCTGAACATTTACCAGTCCATTGCGGATGTTCCTCATATTTCCAGATCATAAAGAGGAGACTTCTTCAGAAAAATTTTTGCCGCATCAGTTAACACGATAACGCTATCAATCCTCCATCGCACCGTGAATTATAACAAAAGTCAAAGAAATTGCTCATAAACCAGTTACAACCAACAATGAGCATACAAACGACCATTTCTTGGTCACTTAAGTGTCCAATATCTTGTTGAGCAATGACTAAACGCTTGTGCTTCGCTTATTGCCCCATCAAATCATAATCACCTCGACTCTCATTAAAATCTCATTACCTCAAGACATCACTCAACAGTGATGAAAACCGGCAGCACACAACTGCCCGCCATCACGTTCGAAAAAAAACATGTTCTCTCACCACAACAACTTAGTCCCGAAATCCACAAATCAACTACACGAGGCTAAAAGTAAACGATCATCGCACGATTTTGCATTCAATTACCTAATCCCATCCATTCCATATCAAGGGCGATGAAAAACGCCGCGGTTTATTGCCTCGACACGCACGAAATGTCATTACACGAGACATTGGGGCGATAGAGGGTCCTTCTGTTGCCAGTAGCGCTGAGAAAGTGAAATCAAAGCAATAAAGCAAAAGAGTTGGTTAGAGAACTTCCGCCAGGGTGCAGACAACGCACGTCTGCGGGAGCATCGGTCGCGCTTCCCCCAACAACCTTCACTTAGGCCAACATTTTGGTTGTCTAAGAATTTAATTACAAGCTGCACGGAGCAGTGCTGATGTTTCTCAGGAAAATCTGCGAACCATGGAGAGTGGCGGCGACACCCGAGTCGATGGGAAATCGTGTGAAAAGAAGAGAATTGATTTGTGAAGGCCAGCATCCGATAAATAATTCCACACCTCGGCCAGGGTTACTCCCCTCTCAGCGGCGGCGGCGACTGGCCCCGGACGTGGGCAGATCAAGAGAACTGAACGGATTGAAAGTGTGGATCATGGCAAAATTGAGTTGACACCTGTGTACTCGATGTAATTGTGGTTTTTTCAATTTTGCTTCGTTCTCCCCTCTCACACACCTCCGAAGGATGGCGCTGTGTATGCTCTGGTTCAGTGGCCCACAGCGGCACAAGGGAACATTTTGTCCGAAGGCAGGAATATTACCATGCTTCACGATTGAGCAGTTCCGCAAGGGGTTGCCTGACTGGCTGGTTGGCTGGTTAGCGCTGCCCTACTCAACGAACTCCTCAACGTGTGAACTAATCTTGATCTGTTGTGGGATTCAGTTGGTTCGTCTAGTGCACATGCACCTTAAGATTATTATTGCTACGTACATGTCTCGGAGGGGACCCATCCTTTCCACAGCCGTGCCGACTGCATATCAAATTATATCATCTGCGGATTTCCCATCGTAAAATGTTACGTGGCTCGCAGACGACAATCGCTCCGTCGATCGGTCGGTCGGTCGGTCGGTGGGGGCAGTGGGAGGGGAGAAAGGGCTCTAAATAAGTGTCTTCCTTCCGCTGGGTTGGAGGCGGCACAGGGGAAATTTATGCATTTTCTTCTCGGATCACGCTGGAAGCGTGGGTAGGATGTGTCTGTTCGTGTTGCACGTATGCCTGTATGACCCTGAAGTGAATGGGGAGTTGTGTTTTTTTGTTTCTGTCTCTTTGAGTGTTTTTGTGTTTTTATTGCTTTGCTGACGATTTAATTAAATGTCGCTGCCTAGCTTTGGATTGATGGGTTCAGTGGTTTCTAGAGCTGGGAGTGGGCTTTTGCCTGAGCAATAAATTAATGATGTCTGGGCGGGTGATGCACTCGGAGATGCAGTGAAACCTACACCAAAATGCATCGGTTTTCACTGGTGAACTTGACTCCGCAGTGAAGTCTGTTGCATGGCAAAGGGCCGTGATGGGTGTGACGTTCAAAGAGACTCCATTCACTTTTCATCTGATGGGAAACTTAGGGAAGCATTGACTCAATAAATTATTGAAATGGAGCATGCAGGCAAGGAGAATGTTATGAAATGAACGACAGGTTCTGAGGAAAAGGAAGCAGAACTCAGGGCAATTGAACCGTGTGACATTAAGAATGGAATCACCTAAGTTCGGAATCCATTTCTGCATCCATCAAATTTTAAATTTGAATAAAGAAACAGAAGCATAGCCTACACTTGACCGTGAGTTGGGGGAAAGCCTTAACTGGTTATAGCCATCTTTCAAACATGATGCTGCGTGTACTGCTGCTCATGGTTAAAATACACTCTTCGCCAGATAAAATTTTTTTTTCTAAAGCCGTAGGAACTCGTAGGAGTGCACATTATCCCAGCACTTGCCTCTTATTAATCGGCCTCATGGGAATGTCTTTAATTTTAATCAGATTACATGAAATTTGAGTTGCATCCCGTTGACAAAAACTAATAAGTGCCCACCTTCAAGAATGCGTGGCTTAACGAACAAATCATGTGACAAACAAAGCAAATTTCTTTGGCTCCTCGTGGGGAAGAAGACGCCGAGCAACGCCAGAAAAGACCTTTTTGTCACGTCTGCCACTCCTTCACAACTGTGGTTTTTTTTTTGTTTTTGTTTGCCTCCTCTTCACGTGAAAGAAATCGTTCCATCGTTTCGACTCAGTTGACACACACAAAAACCGGTTCCAAGGTGTTCACGCAAAATTTATTAATGCTTCATTGGAATTCATGTGTGCGTGGGAGGGCGAGGAATTCGTTTTGTGTTTCATATTTTTACGGTTTTCCCTTTTGATTCCACACGACAAACCTTGACTGACGTGACTGAAGGATGATCGAAAACCCCCCCGCGACAAATCAAATGCTTATGTCATAGACTCCAATTAAATCGCTTCGGCCAGCCGACCTGCTAAATATGGCAGTCCGCCGCGCACTGAGTGGGCTTACTGAGACCGAACCACGTCGGAAGTAGTCTGCATCTGGCATGGAGCTCGCAGGTGTGTCAGCATCCACTTAATTACACAACCAAATTGTAGCCCTACACTGACCATGAACTTCCGTCGACGCTTAATCAGCCGAAAGCAGGCACGTGGTACGTACTCCGCAGAAGAGTTTACACAAAAAACTGCCTCCCCGTAGGCACCTGCTATGCGGCTTCGAGTCTTAATTTATTTCTTGTTGCGCCGTATAATCCAGCCGTCCGTCCGACAGAAACACAGACAACAGGAGATCCTCGCGAGGATACACAACCGTGAGTTGTTCGCGTGTTTTCCTTTTTTTGTCTGTTAACCCTTCTCATCGTGCGATAGACAATTACCACGGCAGCAGGTGTTAGACGATATATTTGGATTATTCTTCAGTTCAGCCTCGATGGAGAGGAGGACGCTTTCAATTTGCAGCTCGTCTGAAGAAGAAGAACTGGCTAACGATGTGCTCGGATGATAAATTTGTGCTCAACTTAATCACATGTGGAGCAGCAATCAGATTAGAAAAATCGTTGTCCATCTCCGTCGCAATCAATTATAAAGCGGGGCAAAAGAAATTTGATGAAAGACAACGTTCTTAGCGACTTAACGAGACTCAATTCATCAGGCGTCCAGCACTTCAATGCAACGCCAGGAGATTTCGTTAAGACGCAACCTGTCCGTCGAAACAATGAAAAGGGTAGACACAGTCGAGTCTAATCAGGTAAGCATTTCAGGACTTGGACACCCGAGGAATCGGATTAAATTTCAAACCAATAGCCCTCTGTCTGATGGAATTTCTTTTCAGTGCCTGACATTGGAATGAGAACGCGGATTGAATTTTCTATTAACCCCATCAGTCATGCGTCTCTGGAAACTGCCTTGTAATCGATTTGTTTCAATCAGCCTTCATCAAAAAAAAAAAACAGAAAGGCTCCATGAGTGAACACAATCAAATGCGGTCAAGTTCATCAGTGACACTTTGGGACCGCCACTTAGCAGGAGCTCTAAAGATCTGTCACGTGCCCCGCAAACACCAACCGATTCCCAAGAAGAATTACACTTTCTGCTTCGTTCCAGATACACACTTCCCCAACAAGAAGCCTACAAGCCAACAAGACACGTCGCGATTCATGTCGAGACTCATTAAGCTCCTGAGACAATGGTGGCGTCGTCTCACAGATTGATTCTCTCACATGTATGAGCTCGACACTCAATAGAAAAAAAAATTGAAGAAAAAAAGAACAGAAAAGGAGAACACCCCAATGAGGCGGTTTCATGTATGCAGATGCATGGAGGAAATTCGCAACGATGACGCCATTTAATTAGCCCTCCCAGCTGTTGCTGGGTTGCCTGGCAACCCCGGCGAAGACCATTTCCCATGAAGGAGTTTACTATTACTCGCGTGTGTGGAATTAAATTTCACGAATCTCTTGCATCTAGTTTTCCGGTTGCACGATGATGAGTTGAGTGCCAGTTCCTGCAACTAGGCGGGACCACTGTCTGCAACTAGACGGGGACTGCATGGACAGTTCCCAGGTTCCATAATTTTAATCTAGGGTAACATTTTGTTATGTGTTCTATTTGGGGAAGGTCTAGTCGAATGAGAAGATATTTGGGCACATTTATGTGGACCATTGAAAGACTCTTTTCCTATCACTGCCTATGATCCTTCTTGGGGTGTTGAACTGGCGACCGGGCCAATCGCCTTCAACTCACTCCATTCCTTCGCACAGAAAATTCATTGCCTCAACGATGAACTTCCTGTAGCCGCGACACCTGACTTATGGAAAGCATTGCCTACTTCTTCTTCTTCTGCTTGTGGTGCTACAAGCCGGGCTGGACCTGGGCCTCAACCTATATGCCTCTCCAGCCAGCACGATTTTTCGCCAGCTGCCGCCAGTTGCGCACTCCGAGTTGGTTAAGGTCCTTTTCCACTTGCCTAAGACGTCCTCTGTTGCTTTGTCCCAATGGCTCAGATGCAAAAACTTTTCAGGCCGGAGCAGTGGTGTCCATACGCTTTAGATGGCCTAGCCATCTTAAGCGTTGTACCCGAAGACGCTTGACTAGGCGCCTGTCGCTGTACAGCCCATAGAGTTTGTCGTTAAATCTTCTCCTCTTCGAAAAGACTAAGGGCTTCCTCATCCACTTTTAGCAGCGTTCAGGTTTCAAAAATATTGCCTACATATAGGCGAAAACTTTTAACTAGAAAGTAATTATGCTTCCCCACTCCTTTCAAGGGGTTTTTGCGATTAATGTCAAACCATCCCTACAGTGATGCGCTTTAAGATCTTTAGTGTGTCTCGGCAGTCTTCCCTTTTAGAGGCTCACATGTCCTGGGGAAAATTTTTTTCATGAACTGCAAATGGTTCCACTGCGAAGAAAGTACTTCGAGGTATAGGACATTTTGAGAATCCTGACCATCTCCAATCTACAACTAAAAATCATCTTCTTACCTGAACAGCACAATTGAGAAAGCAGTTATTCTGTCCCGGCCCATTAAGCAATCCCTTCGATGATGGCTCCAAAGTCGGTGACAGTATGGCCGGTGCACTGAGCAGCTTCATAATCCTCTTGTGTTCACTGTTATTCAAATATTGTTGGCCACCGTCAACTGACACCACCGGTGGTGTGGTGCACATGCCACCCGAAGTCCGATAGAGTGTCACAGCACTCATAGGCGATGCCATTTTGCAATGGCTATTAATTCTGTCGTCCTGTCGCTTCTGTGGCTAACTCGTCTGCCGCATAACTGCAAGTAGAAGAAATAAAAAGAGACATTTGTAAAGACTGCGCGTAAAATCTGTTCCACATTCTTAACCAGTTCTAATCCACAGACCACAGACCACAGCCCACACTGATCTTGCCCAACCGGAGGAATTCGCTCTAGATCGAAATTAATTGCAGAACGAAGAGGAGATACGTGAAAATAGGATAAGTGGATGGGAAGGATACACCTGCTGTGAACCTGTTTGTGGTATGAAGAGTGATGGATGTAACGAGCCCCAGCAAGCACCCATTTGAATGCATTAGTGACAAAGCAAATTACTCTCCTCGATTGAGTGATGAGTAGATGAAAGCGTTTCGGTTGGAATGGGAGAAAGGAGGGGGAGTGGCTGCAGGATTTTTAACAGAAAAGAATGTAAAGGAGGGCTCGCATTGAAAACCAAGGGAATGACAAGCAGAGAGATGATGAAAGCCATTAAAAATTTAATATTCCTCAGTCGATTCAATCCTTGATCTAGTCCCATGACAACCTTGCTATTTATGGCCACTTAAGACTGAAATCAGTTTTAAAGAGCAACCTCGAATTGAATCACGCTTCAAACGGCTAGTACCCTCCATGAATTCCTAGAAACCCACAGCCCCCACCGAGCCACGAAAAGCCCCACTACGACGTCCCTTCACTGATCGTACACAGCGCGTATTTCGCTAAATCAAAAATTCATCGGCAGAGTGATATAAACTCCCCCCTTCCTCCATCAAGCCGCCCAACATACATTTCTAATTAAAAATAGACCTCCTCCCCCCTCCCCCTCCCATCAAATTCTAAATTCATCATATCACACGGATAACAATCTGTCAACTGGCACTCACAACCGTCAAACTCAGCGACGTCTGCGGGAATTTCAATGAGCCAGCACCGGCAAGTGTCCATCAAATCCAGCCAGCCTCGGTTTATAGTCCAACCTTACATGACTTTCAATTATCAAATACAAATCATGCCCCAGAGACGTGCCTATACACATGGATGGCATGGCATGGCATCTGCCGCTGATTCGATTATCGATGAATGTGAATTGAAATGGGGAAACAATGAAAAGTGCTGCTGGCAGCCGGATCGGACTCAGCTCCACTCAAGCGAGATCATTTGCATTTTAATTTTCCGGTTAGTTGGGTAAATTAAGTTAAGTGGTTGAAAATCAAAAGTATCTCAGGCCAATTTGAGAGCTTTTTCCGTCCATTAGGGTCAGATTTTCCATAGCAGTCCGATAAACTGCGGCATTATGGCGGATTCAAGTGGGTTTTCCAATGGGAGGTTTTCCGTATTTTTCTTCTAATTTGACACTGTTCTGGGCTGAATTTCCTTATGAGTCATCTAATGGATGAAGTGTATGAATGTATACAGGGTGAAGTGGTTGAATTTTTGGGAATCTTAGGTGTACTTGAATTATCACCAGAAAGATTCCTAAGGAGCGCACAAATCATGAGTGGTGGGGGAGTTGTTGTTTGGATTGGGTGTTCGTAAGAGATGTTTGAAAAATCACCAAAATTTGTTGGAATCAATAGCATCTTAGTCATGAACTTCACCACAATGGGATCACAATGACCTATATACAACGCGGGTGTGCTGGGTCTGATTATGAAAGCGGCTAAACTCAGCAGGCAACTCAGGACATTCACAAGAGAACTACAAATTTGATTTACAGCTGAAGAGAGGTTTTGGTTCAAATGTTGTCCAAGAAAGACTAATTAAGCCTCTGTATATAATTTAGGCCAATTGAAAGGAGGCTTCATCGGACGAACCAAGTAAAAATAAGCCCAAACCTTCAAATTTTGGTTCTTCATTGGATTAGGCCATCATGCTACATAGTGGCTAAATACGTTGAGTTATATGGCTCATCTTGGACCCCCTATTTCGAGTGGCTGACAACATTCAAGAAATGTCCCTTACCTCTGAAAAACTTTTTAAATTTCATCGTCTCAGGGTCGCTATCAAACTGCAGGTTTATTCCACTTGTAAAAGAACAAAAGCGCGCACGAGTCAAATGGTTTTTTGGTATGGTATTCTCAGATATTTGTATTGTCAACAGTATTTTTCGACCGTCCATTATTCTGGTCGCAGAACTCCTGATATGTCCCGCGGCCAGTACTATGTGTAAAGACAATACAACCATTAATGAATGTAAGCCTTAAGGAGTTCATATTGTCAATAGCTGCTGGAAGAGGGAATAACGCCATTGGTATCAGAATGGATGACAAAAGTGGAAGCTGGTCGATAAATAAAAAGAATCCATCAGCTGGAGGAAGAAAGAGAATAGATCCCCGATTCTTATAATTCCCTTACAAGAGACTACAAGTGTCGATCACGTCTTTTTCCAAGATGTGGTTGAAATTAAGGTGAGAGATATCGAAAGATTCATTACAAAATAGAAATGACTCTCTCAAGACATGTCAAAACAGAAGATGCTCTAAAAAGGCTTAATGTAGCGAACAATGTTAATTGCCGCAGTGTCGCAGTGAACATAATTTGTTCACCCAATACCAACTTGATCGAATTTGCCTAGATGTCCTCCCGCGGACTAAGTGGGCTTCAGCAACCTTGCTCAAGCAGCCACATCAACCTATCCACCAACTTAACCTCTGGATTTGATTGACAATTTTTGGAACTTTTCAGAATTTTGAAAATTCAGAAAGACAGAACTATCAATACAAATTAATAAAACACATTGGCAAAACGAAGTTGAAGGCTGCCATAAAGGGAACACGGACAAAATCAACGTCTCAGACTACGCGTTACAATGAACAGCAACATTTAAGGGTTGTGGAAAGCTTCGTCCTACTCGGTTCCAAAATGGATAGGGACAACAAGATCAGTGCTGAAATCAAGCGTGGAATCACTCTTGCGAACGATCTTTTTTTTTGTACTCAAAAGGCAATTGACTACCTTTTCAAAATACTGCGCGGTACAGAAACCCAATCATGCTGGTCTTGCATACAAATTTGGACGTTAACCACAGCGGATGAGGGAGCTCTTGGTCTTTACGAGAGAAAAGTTCTGTATGCAATTTTTAGTCGTGTTTGTTTGATTGTGCCTAGAGAATAGGATTCTATGGCAAACTCTATACCCTGTGTACGGAGGAATGCGCCTGGTAAAGCGTCTACTAATACAACGCTTAGGATGGATTGGCCTTATAGAGCGTATGGACCACTCAGCTCCAGTCTCGAGATTCTTGCCACAGGGACAACGGATCATGTTGACGGAATGGAATTTTTAAGCATTTATAAGAAAATAGGCAGATTTTTGAACTCAGTTATACTTCAAAAGAATTTAAAAATTTTGGGAGTTTTTATAGTAGTAAGCATGCGATGGATGCTAGGCAATGGGAAAAGGGGAAAACAAGGGATGGACACACAAGACAAGATGAGAAGAATCCAAAAACTTCTATGGGCTTTAGATCACAGGAGAAATGATTTCTTAATGTGAACGAATGCCGTTGGTCTAATATTCAAAAACAATGCATCAGCACAGGTATTATATTTCGGTTTGCTGCTTCTGTGCTTCCTACAAGTGACTTAAAAATTTGTCCACAAAATTACGCGAATTCTTCAAAATGCTGTAGGCATATCCAAACAATCTTTTAAGTTACTTCAACTTAAGCTTGTCAAACTTAATTTACAATTCTCGCCAATGATTCAAAGAGAGACTTTGTGGTTGAAGAATCCAATTCCTCGTTGGCTTTTTATTAAGTCATTAAGAAGCAAATGAAACAAGTTTATGTCATTCGTGTTGTCCCGACGTTTCGACAGGGTTGCTGTCATCTACGGCACCATGAGAGAAATAAAAATCGGTCTGCTTTACGGACGAATAACATGATACACTCTTTGTACAAAATCATGGTTTAAGTATCAACTTTGTCGGCCAATTTAAAGAAAATCATATCCGACCATTGTGACAACGTTAAGTTAACCCTCAGATCACACCAGACTCTTACACACCTCTTCACCAAACTCAAGCCAAGATTGGACCAAGAAAATAAAACTGCGTCATATACAAAATCAATTGTAAAGGAAATGACGAAGAAACATGCAAGCTATGCTTCGTAGGTAAAACAAATTAAATCTTCAACATTTGTCAATCTATATCAATATGATCAAAATATGGTAGACACCTCAAGAAGGTTGCAAAGAGTCAGAATTCATTTACAGAAATGTGCAAACTTTCGTTCAAATCCAGACCCTCTGTTGGAGTGATTCAGAAAGAAAGTATGAAATCCAAAGGAGGGGCTAGAAAATTATGGAAATTTGAAACGAATTCTTATGATTTTAAGAGAAATCCGATCCAAAGGTAGTTAATAGATTTTTGGCGAGTTCATTCTTAGCGTTCAGAAATCCAGCCCTCAGATTTGGTCAGAAGGTAGGAGAACTGGTTTTCTACCAAATCTGATCAAATCACAGTGCAATGAAATACTGACTAACCTCCCGATAAATTCCCCACAAAGCATTACTAAACTCATGATCCCCTAAGTCAGTCAAAGTCCCCAGTCGATCGTTCCGAATAGCCTCCCCCATTAATCGATAAGTGATTGACTCACTTTTATTTATTTTCCACATAGTCGCTGTGCACTCCATTATCTCGAGCCTCAGTTGCTTTGCAATAGATACAAAATCAAAAACAAAAAAAAAATACATTCCCCTCGCATGAGTGTCGGGTGTGCACACTTCAAGCAGGAAATTGATATTTGCACAATTGAATTCCAATGTCAATAGCTCGCTGTAATCAAGAACAACAATCCCCCACCTGTTTTGTAGCGATCAAGATAATGCAGTCAGTCAGTCAGTCATTTAGCTCGCCACACCTGCAGCGATACGTTCACTGGGTGTCCTCTGGCATGTGATGTACTCCACTCCACCACGGTGTCCCACATGGGAATCGGGGCTCGTGTGAATCTTCATCTCAATTGGTGTGGCTACAATTAAAATTCCTCATAAATTGTTTCCTCTGCCATTTGCGTCGTGTGTCTGTTACTCTGTTTGTATCTAGATCTGGCCACGGTACTGTGAATACGCATCTTTCTTTTCCGAAACAAAATAAGATCCCCTCGGAGGAGAGCTTGAACAAAGTGGATGCAATTTGCCGGAGCGGTAATTAGACCACTTGTGGATGGCTGATGGTAGATTGGACTGCTAATGGGTGGGGTGGCAGTGAAATCATTTTTCAATTAGTTCACTACGAAACGCAATTTCTGTCTCAGGTGTCTAGGGAATTTTGTACAAGTCTCACGAGATTCTGTGTTTCGATTCTCAAGCATTCAATGGGAGGGCCTGACTCTACGGATTTTAAGTTTAAGAAAGCCTGCAGGGTAAGGGTGCCATGAACTCATGTCAGCTCAAATTTCAATCTTCCACCGACGCCATTTGCCCTAAAATTCATTCCAATCAACTGAAGGCTAAACTTAGGCATCCCTCCGTGTTTTCAAATTAATTTGCAATCTCCGTGAGTCTTGCCATCCACCTACCAGTCTTCAGTCTTCCCGATTTCACACCTCTGAAAGTGCCACTTCGGTCGAGAATCCATCAAACTCCGTCTCTTTGTGTTTTGATTAATCTCAGCCATAAACAATCATGACACGTCCCATCAATCGATGACAATACGCCAGCGAACGCACCCAGGGCCATCCACTACTGTCACAAGTCTCGCCAGCTCTCCATCCTCATCCCCTCCACACCCAACCAACCAGTCGTTGTCGCTGATGCTTCAGCTGGGCAACGATGATGATTAGCTGGTCGCTACTGCATCTATTGAGTTTCCAATAAAATTGATTTCTAGCACCTCCCCAAGGTCCACCAGATGATGGCGATGCTGGTGAACATGCAGCAGGTACACACACTGATCTCAGGCTTGGGTGCGGGGATGTGTTATGAATGGAGCGGAATAAAGTTCTCAAATCGATTCATATCAGTGTCTCGAGTCCATCGACCTCGAATGCAAATTATCATGCTGGCCACTTGTTCCACCCGCACACACGTACCTGCACTTGGGCCTACGAGTCTCTATGATAGGCTTTTCTTGAGAATGTCTTCCTTAGTGCTGTGCGCGGGAGAAACACCAATCGACTGCCCCTTGGATGGGCATTAGCCGAGCCATCGATTGAATAATAAATTCATGACGCAAATTGAATAATAATTCTTGATTGTCTTGTCTGACAGGCGGGACGCGACGCGCCGTGGGAGTGGGTGGGTGGGTAGATGGTTGTCTTCGGCGGCTATTTATGGACGAGAGTGATGTAGAACTGCAGAGACTTAAATCGGCATACACATGTAGGAAGGGTGAATGAAAACAAAAAACAAAGACATGCCCTGCAGTAGCAAGTGCTTTGCGTGAAGTGGCTTAAAATAGACGGTTTCTTGGATACGGAGTCCTGATAGTGGTGCAACCATCTTTCAGGGGAATTCGCTTTCATGCGATGAAGGATTTCAAAGGCTTTGAAATACTGAGTCGAGGATACGACACAGCCCGATGGTATCAAGATAGTCAGAGACAGGAGATAACGGTGGTGAGTGGGTAAAATCGGCACCACCGCGTGTCACTTAGGTCTTTCAAGTTGCTTTGCGATACTCAAAAATCGGGAATACGGAAGTTTTCTTTCCGTCTGCTTCCTTGAACCGAAGTTAGTCCGGTCATTCGGCTACCCCCAGAAGCTGAAATGTTTTCAGTGTGTTCCGATATCCAGCTGACCCTTCCTTAGCTTCTAATCCTCCTTTAGCAAGTGCATCCGCAGTCTCGTTGCGAAGGATCCCAGTCACACTGTAAGGTGACGCGCAAGTAGAAAATTACTTGTCCCACCTTGGTGTGTCCAACTAGATGTGCTAAAACATTGAAGACAAGATCTACACGAGACTCACGATGCACTAGGCGTGTGCCACTCCCAACACACAACAAGACAAATTGTAATCTTTTTTCAAGCCGCTCTCTCGCCCTAACATATCTAGCAAAGTGTAGCAAAGAGTCACCAGCAAGTCTGTTTACGCAACGAACCAGGGAGTGGTCTGGCAATTTACTCGGATTCTTTTAGGGGTCTCTTTATTATACAAGAGCAAATGCAAACTAGTTCAGCTGAGTTTTAACGCCTCACCAGGTCACCAGATTCCGATTTGACCCACTCACAAAGTCAGGTTTCAAAAAGCAATGAAAAGTCAAGTAGAAAGTGCCCAACCTAAGATCGCCTTCAAACTGATCTTCAACAAATACACACGCTCTCTCCAAATCGCATAAGTCGATTGCATCGCCACTCAAAACCGACTTCTGTTCCCTCATCTCTCGAGTGTGCGTTTTACGACAAAAATCCATCATCGGGGCATTCATCATAGTCCCGGTTATCTGACGGCGCCATCGCTCCAAGACACACAGCCCGCAACAATGTTCAACTTACAAGATGTGTTGCCCTAACCTTATGACCGTGCTGTGAGAGATTGAGATCTCATGTGTGTTCCGTAAGATAAGCCAGTGTGTTGTTGCCTTTTTTTTTGCCTCTCTTACGACAGGATCAGACACAGACTGATGTCTTAATCTCATGTGGAAGACAATGACTGGTATCTCACAGCAGATTTGAACACACACATGAGAGGATCTCCCAGTGAAGGGGATCGCTTACATCCAGTTTGGATTACGTTGGGGGTGCTCTGTGCAATTTGCAGACCCTAATTGATCACACCAACTGGAAGATACTCGACCAGGATCGGTAATTGAAACATTACTCTGGCAACAAAAAATCTCACCCAGACATAATTTTTTAAAGGGGCCAATGTCTGGGCTGTCGTGGGAATAAGGTTCGAAGCAGACACTTGGCTAGTTGTGTGGAAAGTGATTAGTCAGACGCACGCTGGGAGCTTCTGGCTAATTAATGAGATTCGACGGTGACCTGGGGCGGATTTGGGTGACGTTGCGAGAGTTCGAAGGCAAATTGAGTTCACGACGAATGTTTAATCGGTTCGATCGTCGGTTAAGATAGGGCTATCTGGACGGCGGCGGTTTGTTTGATTTCAAATCGATGTGCGATGTGTGCCTCGATCGACGGTGTATCTAATTGGCAAAGCGGAACGTGGTCAACTGATTGAATTTCCTTTCAGCAGGTCACATTCCTCACGATCGGTTGTGATCATCTCTCTTGGTAAAGTCCATTCACCAAACCTTGCGACCAAACATCTTGAGGCCACATGGAGCATTTCAAACGCTAGCACAATATTTAACCGCACTTAATTCAACGAGCCCCTCCATCCATGACCTCATATCATACCCCCGAGCGCGCAAATGCATTCATAACAGCAAGTGCTCTTTTCAATGTGTTGTAACTTCACACTGTCCTCTGGCGGACCATCCGCGATCGTCAAACTTGATCACAACTCTGTCACCACCATCCCCCTCACCGACCAGCTCATTCAACTCATTCATTGCCACGATACGAATGCATTTGTTCGGCGTCTCAACGCACCGCATGACCGCCAGTCGGGACCATTAAGCACCGATCTTGACGCGCACGATCATCATCATCCTACTCATCAGCGCCGCCGCCGCCACCAGCAAACTGCATTCATGATCGCTGTCATGATTGCCACACTCCGCCAGCCCGGACGTGAATTCAAGTCCCTCAGATGCCACCTAATCCGCAGAAGATCGAGGAAAAAATCATGCTGCAAGATCACTCACCAAAGTGTTACGGTAGCCTAAGACGGGCGCACAAAAACCAATCGTCATCGTAGAAAACCAGAAAATCCGACGTGGAATGCCGTTGATCTCGATCTTTTATTGCAACAAATAAACGCACACATACACACACACCGCCACACCGCAGGCTATTCTCGGGTAGATGCCATCCTATGAGGTGGCCCCGGTGTGAAGGCTTACCGCGCACCGCGCAATTAATGCTCTCACCGCAGCGGATCGGCGGCGACGCAGCGGTGACAACGGTGGCGGCGGCGGCGGCGACGGTGTGGTGGATAATTATGTACGTGAAGAGACGAGCAAGCAAATAGTGTGCCTCACGTGAGGCGAAAGCGTCAACGGCAAAGCGCTTCTGCGGGTTTTTCTAGTTTGAGGCGTTTCCATCCAGTCCCCGAAACGAGGGCAAGTGCATGGGTACACGGACTGTGAGACAATGGCTGGCCGTGCCAATGGAAGATCAATGCTTTGGCGATTTGCGCTTGACTTGCGCTCGTGAAACTGATACCTTTTCGTGTTTATTTTGTTTCTTTTTGGCGGCGAAGTCATTTTGTGGATCGTGCAATGAAAGGGAAATTGTTGGCGATTAGAGGAGAGGAAACAGGGTGAAAGGTTTTGTCGGTATTTTTGTGCGCAGATAGGGAACAGGTGCGCAAGGAAAGTTAATTGGCGTGGACGCACTAACAGGAGTAATTTTAAAACAGGAATTAATGACCGGAGTTCGATGAGAATTAAGTAATTTGAGAGAATTGTGATACGATTCGAGGATCATTTGATACTTGGCTTCGAATTGGATTACTGGACAAAATGCGGCTCGAAGGACCAAGTGCTTTCCATTTGTCGCAGTGAAAGTGTTGATCTCACGAATAAAAACGCCTTGAAGGACCACAAATGAAAAGAACTGTGCGACACTGCCCCGAAAACATGGCTCGCACACCCGTAATCCGGCTCGAAGGACCAAAAACATTCAAACCTTGCAATCAAATTGAAGACCATCAAGCGGTCCCAATCTTCTCTGCCCGATCGCAGACAGACACTTTTTATAGCTTACAAGATCGATTGTCAAAATAGCTGTGACGAACAATTGTGTCAAAGCCGCCAACAAAAGAAGCCCCAACAACCGTCAATTAATTGACAAACTTCAAACTGCCCAACGTCGAGTCCAATTTGATGAGATCAATCTTGATTTTATGCCCACTTCAGATCGTAAACATCCTGTTCTTTTATTTTCTTCAATTTTTCTCGTCACAATTTCCGTCCAATTATCCACAGTTCCATCGCCATAATTGATTGTGAAAAGCTTCAGAACAGCAAAGATCACTGAACCACGATCCGCCGGCATCGACATCGTCGCCCCACTTGTGTACGTCTACGTCTCCAATCTGTCGGCGCTGGGCGTGTGGATGCTCCGAAAATCAATTTGAAGGGAACTCATTGACATTCCGCCCAACATATTGTGACTTTTGTTGCACTTGTCACTGGAATCATCCCAAATCACTCACTCCTCCCTGCTTCGGCCGCGGTCGCACACACGCGTCGTGTCAAGTGGCCACCCACTTGAGCGCGGAGGCGTTCGACGAGATACCAAATGACCATAATGACAATTCTGCGTTGTTGTTGTTTTTTTTTTTGCCTGTACACCCACAGTCCATAGGTTCATCGTTGTTGTCATAAATGGAAGCCGCCGCCGCCACCACAACGGGAGGAGGAGTGAGAACAGATAAAACATTTTCAATGGATCTCCGTGACTTGCAGCCGGCGGCGGCTGCGGCGTGCTGTGTGCGTCGTCTACTGAAGCGACCTTGATTATGAACATCCACTAACATAACTTATCCTGTCACAGATACTCATCACTGTTTGCTATGTTCTGCAGCTAGACAGTGCTCCGCGGCAGTCTGTGCTCGCCTTTGCGCTGAAAGATCAAATGCCATCCACGCGCTATTGCGGCGGACTAAAAACATCAACGGACGCGACATTAAAAAGTGATTCCGCTTGGACAGTTGATGTTGAACTAATAAATTATGACCCACATGCGAACAATGGCCCCTGGCACACACTCACACACATGCGAGCTTGTAGCCGCTGTGCGATGTTCATCAATTGAACCTTTTGTGGGGATTGTTGTGTCCGACGACGACGACAACGAAGACGTCGACGAGAACCGACAGACGTGAGGATACGATGTGACTGAGGATGAAGGGAGCGAAGGAGAAAATAAACATGGAATTGAAGATCCGTCAGGATTATTTACGCGTGCTGACTTTTTAGCTTGTGGAAAAATGTGGAATGGTTGACAAGGATCTTGCATCGTAAACAGGATTACGACAAGAAGGAGTTAAAAATAGAAGCGGAATTCTGATGGACGATCAAGGAGGATGTATTTTTAGCAAGGAATTCTGTTGCAGTCGCGTTCGACAGGGCAAATGTGAATAGGTTGCTTGAGAGCTGTTGGCATTGCTTCAGTTTACTTTTTTTGTTGGAATTCACTTTTCAAGGGTCCTGAAGTATTCCTTTGAATCTGAAAAAGTTGAATTTCTGTGTAGAAAAATTCGAAATTTCTGTTGTTTGTTGAATGATTTGGAGGAAATTCTTGTAACTGTAAAATTTGGAAAAATGAACGAAAAATATGACATTTCTTGTCAATTTCAAATGGGATAAAAATGCGATTTGGAGGCACTACAATCTACAAAGGACCAGGGCCTTGCTTCTTAAGCAACTGCTCACGAAATGAGAAATCTACAGTACTCGTATACTGCAGACTACAAACGAAGGAGTTTTCATAGATAATTAACACTCTTTCAGTTTTTTCGACGTGTAGAAATGCAAAATAAGATTTAAGTCCGATGTGCTGCACTTTCCCGGTCACGGTAGCCGCTCCGAAACTGGCTCATATTTTCTGAGGTATCCTATGGACGAAGAATGCAAGAACGTCTATTGAAGCAGCATCCCAAAAGAAGTACAAGTCAAGCGTCTTAGTTGCTAATACCAAGTGAAGTTCGTTGATGTCTACTCTGTTGACTCACAACAAGGCACGTATAATCCCCATCTTATAAGTTACTAGAGATTCGAAGCTTTGCATATACGCATTGTGCAAGCTCTTTGGTGACGGGAAACATCAGCTGTTTGGTGCTTGTCGAAAAAATGTATCGGGTAACCAACTCAATAATGAAAGATAGAAGTAATATCTTAGTCTGTAAGCCGGTAACAAATTTTTAAGCTTCTCATCACCTTCGTAGATAGCCACAATAACTAAGACGCATGCAATCTACATCTTCAAAGGGCCTTTTGGTCTTTTCAATAGAATAAGAATTTCGATCTTTCGGTTTCCGTTATTGACATCTGGAAAGGACGGTTCAACCATAACCTGGAGTCCTTAAGAAAAGGTATGCATCTAGGTAGTGTAAACTCTTAAGGCAACCAACATTAGAGCTCTGACTGTAAGCCCCACGATTGACCCACAAACTGGAGTCCTTGGAAAACGCTGTACCTCTAGGTAATGTAGACCATTAAGACAGTCCGTCCCTACATCTTTGACTCTATCCACATTGTAAAAAGTGAGAAAATTGTTTATTGATCATTGAAATCATTAAACTGAAAGTGAATGCAGTCAATTAGAAATGAAGTCGTTTAGATACTTTGTGAAATAGTTCAGAAAAAGTTAAATTTGGTCGACACTTCGTGTGGGTTACACTCACGCATAAACGGTTTCGTTTTCTTTTCCAACAGAATTTCTGCTTAAGCGCAGTCTAGGTATTCGGTTGAGATGTGTCAACATTGCCAAGCAAAATATTAAACAGCGTAACAAAGATAGAGGTGCATATGCGTGTCAAAAAATGTAATTATGGTACGAAGCTCTGAATCTTAAGATAAAAATATGGTGAAAAATTCGTGTTCTTTATTGGAAGACAGATTTGGGAAAAGTCGAATTTCATCAATTGTGCCCCAGTTCCACTGATGGATCGAAGACACAAGACAGCACGTGAGCGGAAACCCTTTGAGAAATGCCAATCGGCTAACCGACTATCCTAATATCTTTCCAATAGGAATCGTTGCCATAAAACAACCAATGGGCCTACCTAACATGGAAATCAACATTTGTGCAGTCAATCGGCCATGAAGGCACTGAAATTGCATCTTATTCACTCAAATCTGTCGATGATTGCACAAGGGGAGGTTACTAGCCTAAAACGTCAAGAGTGTTATGTCCCTGCACAATCTGACATTAATGGAAATGAGGAAGCAAATGAACTGGCGACAGGAAGGGTATACGCATATAAATAGGTGTTCTAACTGATCTCTGTACGACTGGTGAACAATTTCTGTAGGCGTTGAAAGGACGAAAAAGAAAAGTATCTGTGTAAGACCTCCGTTGTCATTGCCTAGCTCTCTAAAAATTACGGTTTTTTAGCCCACTCGCATGCCGCCTCTGGATGCCCCCCCAATTTCAAATACTCCTATCGCCTTCTATGTAACAGATCACACTAAATCAAGGCATATAGGGGGCGCCACTAACAAAAATTATTCATTTAATATTAAATTTTTTGTTAGTGGCGCCTCCTATATGTCCGGTGAGTTATTGAGTTATGTGTTACGAAGCGTTAAATATCATGCTTTTTAAGTGTAGGAGATATGGAAAGGTAACAGACAGGCAGACATACCGACATTAATATGATTTAGTTTATAAAACGAAGCCATAAAAACGAAAAACCTTTTCAAGCGCGACTAAGAGATTGCACAGCCCTTATTTTTCATATTACAAAATTGCTTAACTTCGGAAAGTCCACAGTTTCTGAACTTCCTCACCCACAACTCGACAGGTTTCATTAAGTCAACCAGAAGATATGTCCAAAATTCACGCCAAACTGAAACCGTGACATACTGAGTAACTAACACCCACTGCAAACATCGTCTCACTAAGGAAATCTCTTTGGACATCAATCACCAACCTTACACACAAAACAACACTCACACACATGTTTGTACATTCATTTTCAAACAACAAACTGATTGAAAAATGTAGCTGCCCAAAAGTGGAAAGCCTTCAGCCATTGCGAACAAATTGACGCGTCCACTTTTGGCAGTGCAACACATGCCACCATAGTGGAGATCAGCAAATCTGGAATACCACACATATCGCCTGAATATTTGAGAATCCAAAACGAGATAGAAACAGATCTGTACTTTGCCTTTGCACAAGTTGAAGTATGTCAAGAGTGTGAAGCATTCTGGCAAAGTGTTCAAGTTTACCTTGCGTCACTCCATCTGTCGACTGAAAATGCCCAAGACGGACTCTGTTGAACTCTCTTCAGCAGAAAAGAAATTAGCGCTATTACACAAGCGCCACGCAACAAGTCAATCGTTCGCTTTGATTAGAAATCATCAATGAAGCTCATTTCTGAATTAAAAATCTCGCACCTCAGCCCATTACCAAAACGATTTGGGCAATTTTTCGGCGCGATCTGCTAACGACTTGAGGAAACACCGAATTCCATTCTCGGCCGATGCTCGTTAACAGAGTTTCGTAATTATTCGCCGCCCGGTTAGCATCGGAGCCAGGAAATTATGTCAAGAAACCCGCGTAGCTGCCGAGAAACCTCTTCGGCTTTACCGTATTTCGTTGATATCGCCCGATATTGGGCTTACGCCAAGTCAATGCTAATCAACAGACGCCGTAGGTGGATCAGGGACTTCCCACTGCTCGATTAAGATATGAATTCATTTGAATACCGATGAGGCATTGTAATTGAAGGCGGGCGTCTCTCGGTTTGGAGCCCTAAATTTCAAACAGAAACAAAATGGGCAACATCAGCACGTGGACATGGTGATATCTTGGATCTGTGACGCGCCGCATAAAAAAATCCAACGCGTACACAGGAGTGCCGTATGGACGCAGAGGTATTTGACGACTTTACGAGTTTCATGCAAATCTACGCCTACGCCTATGTATCATGCTCTGGCGGTAGATGTCGGTAGCCGTTGGACGACACGCCAAGACGCGGCACCACCGAAAGAGGCAATTTATCTGGAAAGTGAGTCGGAGCTGGAAGTGAGTGCTTGGGGTACACTGTCATAGATACTTGTATTGTTTAAGTGAAACGAGGGAAAATGAAAGTGTAAACTGATGACGGCACTTATGACAGGTAGGCGCTTAGCCGCTTAGCAGCTCTGCCGCGCAGACAATGGAAAGTACTTAATCTCAATAAAAGCCCATAAAAAGTGCTTCATTGTTTTGTGTTTCTATAATTAGTGCTCAAGATACACGGACCAACGGCGAACCAACTGCGGACCGATCGTAAATGGAGACCGGGGATTTACACAATCGTTAGAGTGAATGCGAAAGTGGTGCGTTTAGGAAAGCGTGCCACGGTGGAAGTATCTTGTTTCACTGAAAGTGTGAGACAATGCCTGTCATCTCATTGGCAGCGCAATTTCAGGCAGAGCAGGCGATTCTTTCGCTGGGTTGGTTGATGTCGATGGGAGTGCTACAAGGTTGTCTACTTGGGCCCATTTTTTTTAATTTTTCTTCAAGCAGATAATTCTTAATTTGTAAGTGCTAAGGGGATTTCATGTACAATTAAGTCTAGGACCCATAGCACAGACTGAAGTTATGGACGAAGGGAGGGAGAGGAGATATTGATGGACATTGGTTTAGAATGCCTGTGGACTATCATGGGAAGGAAACATCGAAACTTAAGTAACTTAACTGTCCGTTCGAAAGTAAGATCAGAAATAAAGTTATGGTCATTCGGAGCAACGTTTGTGTTCTGGGTCAATTCGTGGGGTGGAGAAATGCAGCTTTTTTTTAAATATCAGGAGTTTCAAGAAAGGAATCGGCTTAGCAATACTTTTGTCTCCAATGAGTTTTATTATTCGCTTTTGGATTCTATCCAGTAGGTGATGAGAGATCTTATGAACCATCAGACCAGAGAGAAGAGTTGTAGTCAAGCGTCAGCTAAAAGTGATAGACAAGAGATCGTATATAAAAATGGAGAAGAATGTCGGAGACGAAACATAGCCCTGACGAAAGCAGAAGAGTTATTCTGAGATGTTAGGAAGTATCCCGTTTTGTAGTACAGACAGCAGTAATTAGTTTAAGCCAATGGGACGTGGAAAGAAGCTAATCGGTGACGACAAAGTTAAAATTAGACTTCTCAAACCGGCAAGTTGCTGTCTAAGTTCTCCACCCTTGCTTGGTAACCGCATAGTTTCAGGTTAAGGACCCTTGACTATTTTCTGTTGGGGCATGTAAAGCCGCTAGTAATAATTTTCATTAATGTTGATCGAGATTTGACTGGAGAGTTGTGCCAAGTCTCCGACGCATTGGCGGTTGGGTCGAGTTACATGAAGGCAGCAGGGGTCTTATACGTAACGCAACAATGAAGACAGCATCAGCAGACAGCAGTTCAAAAACTGTGCCGACTAGTGGAATGTTTCGAACTAACTGGTTCGACCGGGCAGAATAGTAGAGACGTTTTTTTAGCAAAAAATATAAAAAAAACAACAGTTTAATCCGTAAACAATGAATGCAATCACATAACGTGGACCACAAACGGGGGGAAGGGACATTGAGTGACGAAAATGTGGCTACTGGCATGAGTTATGGGATAAACCAGAAGTGAGGCGCAACTTTTTAGAAGGCAGCTACAGCGAGAGCGGAAAATGTCTATTCCTCTAAAAATGAACTTTCTAACAGATTTAAAAACGTTAGTATTTGCCTTAAATTATGTTACGGGGAATAGTGGAGGCGAGGATTTAATTTCTCAGCAAAATAATTGCGCAACTCATTTGTGCTAAAATTGTCTCAAAATTCTCATCATGTTAAAATTGTCAAGGAATTTCGAAATAGAAATACAACTATTTGAGCATGGTCATCGCGATCCTCCGATTTGATTTGAATTGAAAATGTTTGGGAACTAATGACAAGAAAATTATACATATTCGTAAATAGAAGACAGTACAGACAGTAACACTGTTCACTAACTTAAAGAAGTCATGAGTGTTGGTTGGAGGCATAGGGTGTATTTTTAGAGAAATGAATCGACTTGAAAATTACTATAGTTTTTGGTAAATTACTGCCAGGGCTGGCTTAGACGTAGTCTTATCTATCTAGATCTAATTTTCGAAAACTTCTTCCAATGTGTGTGGCCTTATCATATCGGCAATAACGAGGGGAATGCTGCCCTCTAAGTGATCAATCGTGTTGGTCTTATCGGCGTAGACTAGCGGCTTTAAATTCCCCAACAGAAAATAGTCAAGTGGCGTTTCAAGGGTTCTTAACGTGAAACTATGCGGTTACCAAGCGTTTCATTCAATAAACCAATTCTGGCACGAGCTGTGTGGCATGTTGCGCTATATTGTTGAAACCTCCTGAACAGTGGTTGTTTAATTGATGAACAAAAAAGTCACTGATCATGGCTCTTTAGCGGTTGTCATTGACTGCTATGTTCTGGTCAGCGTCGTTTTTAAAGAAGTACCGACCAGTTATTTGACCAATCCATGAAGCACACCAAACAGTCAGTTTCTGTGAATGTAACGGTGTCTTAACATACTCTAGAAGATTATCATCCGTTCGACTATGTCAGTTTTGTTTATTGACTTATCCATTTAACCAAAAGCGATCATCTTCCGTAAACAAAATTCTTATGAAAAGTGAGGTCAACGTCCATCTTGCTTTGCGCTAAATTTGCACAATTTGAAAGCGTTGTTCAGTCGGCAGTCTATTCACGTTGAAATGCCAAAACCCAAACCAGACTAAAAATTATTCGCTTGACAGCTGACAAAATGGCAGCCAACTAAAATAGCGTCGCCAACTTAAGGTTCTACATGTCTAAGAGAGCACCCGTTGTTTGAATACCTTCCTTCTTATAAATTCGAAGCCCAGCAGAACTTAGAAACAAGGAGGATCTACACACTGTTCAAAACAACATTTGTACAAAATAGCGAAACTTATAGATAATTAGTGCTTCTTGAGTGTTGTTAGGCAATTTAAAGGGAGTGGTGTCGTTAAAAACATGTAGAGGACTTGAGTCTGAGACTTCCGGGATCACATTCCCACTACGTGACGTCCTTGGTAAATTTGACTTTAAGACTCGTATACCCAACGAACCACAATCAACAAACTATGAAGAACTAGAGACAACTAGCACACCAAAATGTTGTCCAATGGACACGTTGCTTGTCGAATACAAAAGAAGAAGGAGTTAGGAGCCAATAAGACGACTACAGTGAGGTGGTCAAAAGTGTAATAAAACTCCTCGTCTCCAGCAATATGAATGACCCAAAAATAACACCGATGTGGTGTAAACCCTCTATTCGGTGTGTCTATCGAGCTCCTGTGCCAAAATATCTCTCTAATCTCTGATCAAGCCACGTAAGATTAGCGATTTACGACAGCTATGAACATTAAAGAAGCAATAAAAAACCTCTTCTATTCCTGACCGCAATTCCTGTCCATCTTCCATCAGTTCAATGGCATCTCGAACAAACAAATCTCTCTCCCACCTCATCCATACAGCACACAACAGCGCCATTTGTTAAATTGTCACTAAAAATCTCTTCCCGAAAAGAGTTCGACATCTGTGCCCACTTCTCTTTGACCAACTGTTCGCCGATCCCATAAAAAAAAACGTCTGTCGCAGCCAACGAAGTCATTAACCAATCCTCCGGTCCATTTAATATCTTTATGAACTCAACCAAAATTCTACTCCACATTCTCCCCGTCTCGCGTTACACAAAAAACTGTATTCACCACAGCCGTGAGCCAGTCAATACCATTTAGATCCATTTCGCTTTTACGATCAACATCCATTGGATCGATAAATAACGAGGAACTCTCATAAAGGCCGAAACTTGGCTGTGTCTATGATTTTACGGCGAAGCAAAACAACCATTTCGAGTAAACTGCTGTCAATTCGCAGAACAAAGGGTTGACTGTGTGTGTGAATTGTTTATCGCTTCGCGGAGGTCAGGCACGCACACGTGTGTGTGTGTGTAGGAAGTGCGCCAAAATTTCCACACCCAAGCAAAATTCCGCTTACAACACCACCGCCTCCATTGCGCCACATTCCGAACTACAATTCCGCGGTTGGGAAGCTCCATTCGAGCACGCCCCGAACGTGACAGACCCGCGCAACGTCTGAAAAGAAACACTTATTCCACGCGTCGGATGTCAATTCCGGTGACGGACATGAACGGGGCAAACGATACCAGTTGCCCGGGGTGGCGCGGCAGAAAGAACAATTAAGGCGAGGGGTCTTGCGCAAGTGCGCAACTTTCAACAGCGTGCAAAGTGTTTCCAAATATTGACAATGAATCACGAAGGCGAGGAGAGGCCGCAAAAGGCAATTACTCAATTAGCCAGGTAGACCGTCGAGAGTCGTGCGTTGTTGATGCGACGCTAGATACACGCAGCTATTCAATCAATCGCCGAGACAACCTGAGGAGCTGAGCTGAGCCTTATCATCGAGATGCCCCATTGTTCGACGCACAACAATACGAGCTGCATTAGCGTGGGGCGATGGCTACGCCCAAGCCATAAGTGTTTTGTTCGGATTCGGGGAAGTCGCAGGCATTAGACCACTTCACGCAGCACACGAGTGCCCATCAATCAGAGAGGGCCGAGGACCGTCACAATGCAACAGGTAGTGCGGACGACGACGACGACGATCCCTCAGATATCGATCTCAAGTGGAATGCTAGGCCATCTCCCCGCCCCTGAGATGGATTACATTCTAGGAACGAATGTGTCATGACAATTATTCACCTAATCAATCTCAGCCGCTCTCTACTCCTAGACAGAAGAATTGTGCCTTGGCGTGTGACCTGACGAGGCCCCACACACAAAACATCATCTTCCCGCGTTTATCTTTTAGCGATCTCGTAGCCCCGTTCTTTGGCCACCAATCTGGGACAGCAGAAGAAGAGAACACACACAGAAATTCAGTTGAACGGGTTAATAGGTGGCACTTTCCTCACTGACCTCCTGAGGTTAACCACATCCCGATGGTCAAATTGCGACACCGCTCTCTCACTTTAACTCCCTTCCTGGAATTCATTGCGAACGCCGCATTGGTCTGGAATCAGGGAGAAAAACTTCACGTCGCCTCACTCGCCGATGATCGTTTCTTGAAATTCGGTCTAAAAATACGCCACGAAGGAAAGTTTTCGTTTTTTCCTCCGACCAGAAAACTGCGTGTATATTCTGAGGCAATGATTTCTTTTCAATTTCATGTGTATTTCATGTTTTCTAGATAAAAATGGAACAGATACGCACTACGTGGCATGCCGGCGGGCGGTGTGATGTTCGCTGCAAGTGCAATGGGTATCGAGTAGATTCGAACGAACACGTGCTCAATGACGATAAAGTTCCACATTTCGATGGAACGGCCGGGAGACGGTGCGAGAGGTGTGGGTGGAGGTGAAGTAACGAGCAGATGTTTATGCTTGAAATCAGTTCAGATACATTCTCGTTTCAACTCAATTACGGAGTGTGGCATAATTATGTGAGAAGTACAGCACATGTGCAACGCATTCATTTCTCGGTTGAACCCGTGACAGACGATGCTGCCAAGGAGAGCGTGTCGAGAGGTGGAATTGTTTACTCAAAGCATTTGGGAATGCACGAACTTTGAGATTACTTGGGGTGTGCAGTTATGGGGATCAGTGCATTCTTCGAAGATTAAGGGGTGACTTTGTGACTGTGTGATTGACAGAGCGAATTGAATTCTGAGACAAGTTTTACCATACTGTGAAGCACATCACATCACACATTTGACATTGATTGTGCAATTTAAAACTTCGTCTCCTTCTTCTTGAAAAATCGAGTGTGACGTCTAAAGCGACGAAAATCAGATCAATTTCACAGAGATTAAGGCGACGGATTAAAGTCGTAACAACTGATTATCGATGATCGCGAAGATCGGTTTTTCAACGCTGATCAATCGTTGCAAGACTGACTTGAAAACCGAGACGTGCTCAAGAGGATGACTGGATCACAGCTGATTTTCTGATTTTTGACGACACTTTGAAGGATGGATTGTAAGTGGATGATCGCAATGGCAGATAAAATCATAAGTCCCCGTACCCATTCGGAAACAATCTGATAACCCGAGGATCGAAAAGTTGGATTCTTCTTCGTGTGGCGCTACAGTCCGGGGTGGACCTGGGCCCCTGGGATGGATTAAATCAGTGTAAACTTGTAACAAGACTGACTTGACAGCAAATTCTTGATAGCAATACAGAATGACGTCGGCAGGAGGTGGGTGAACAGATTTGATTGATTGAGTGACACATACAGCCCACAAGGGACCAGAGTCTAGCTTCTTCAGCAACTACTCGTCTTGTGCATGCTACGGCTCTTTTACGGTTAGGGGACCCTACAGTTTTTTGCCGATTCCGAACGGCGAGATTTAAGAAGCTTTTTGTAGATAATTAGTTATTTGTGACTGTTGTCAACAACAACTCGAAAAAGGTGGCGCCGTAAAAAATGCGAGGTGTTAAATTCAGGAATCGAACCTGGGACCTTTGACGTGTGAGTCGACGCACTTACCCACTACGCCACGGCGATCAGATTTAGCAATTTATTATAAAGCCAAATTGAGTTGAGGATTGAATTCGAAAATTGAGTTAAAATGAATCAATGAGATGGTTTTCAGTGATAGGCCGATCAGTGCGAGTATACCGAAATTTTTACTGACTCCTGCGTCTCATGTTCACTCACATCATTCTCATCGTACTCTGCAGAAGCTTACCTAATGTTTCCTTCGAGTTTTTCCTTTTCCAAAGTAAATGTCAAATCACGTAACGAATTTCGACAGATATTTGATTTTAATATTCGAAACATAAGAACCTTAAAAATAAACAACGGCTTTCACAGGGTTTTAACACGAAATGTAGCGTCATATGTTGGCTTTCAAACACTTGTTCATTTGATATGAACAGATAAGTGATACCAAATATACCAACACAGACACCATTTTGTGGCAAAAAACGCGTAAACTTTGTTTATGAGGATAGAGATCCAAAAGTGGGCAAACGTTGTTCAATAAAGAAAAAGGGGCGAAAACTTATGAGGCAGCGGTACTTCTTCATTGTACTCAGATATTTGCCTGAGACCCACTCCTTAAAACTAACTCGCTCCTAGGCTTGTTGCTCAATGTTTCATTCAATATGGAATCTGTTTCCAGACATCTTGTGGCAACCATCGAACGACATCAAAGTCAGATGCTTGTTCTCTACCCTTTTGTCCCTTGGAGTGTAGGAATCGAAGAGTTTTTAAGTGAAAGGTACGCTGGCCTTATATAGTAATTCTTTTCCAAATTTGTTGGCATGTCTGGTCCTAAAGTTTAAGATGACTCTGAGCTTCAGCCAACGTGCCTCTTTAGCTAGCAGTCGCAAACCCATTTATTTCAGGTCATAGGTCATTTGACTTTTGTGCGTCATCTTAAACGAGTACACCATCTGCTGTATTGTCAGGTTGGCTCTAATTCATAGCAATTTGAAACTCCAAGTACATTTCAAACATAGACCTTTTCTTCTCCTAAGGGATCAAATCGAAAAATTCTACAGTCTGTACGTTCTGTATGACTCTATATGATTTGTACGACTTGTTGACTTTTATTTTCCAAAAACCTAATTTTTATGATAGATATAAACAATATTATGTCCACTGTGCCAACGACTTTAGTGATCAGTTTCAAATAAGATGCCAAGGCCTCTACTTTCACAACATTTATAACTAGAACCTTCTAGGCGGTTTTGTTGGCTTGCATCCACCAGATGTTAGTCGACAGAACACCAACTTATTAGTGAATATAAAGAAAACATGACAAAGAGGCCTGTTCGTGAAAGAGGGCAACAGAACATGAAGCAATTGATTCCTTGTCTTACACCAGAACTTCGTTGTCCGCGAAACTCAACTTGCATAAGATCTCCGCCTTTTGGAAACTTTTTGGCAAGTTTTACGCCAAGATTTTGGCAATTTATAATTAACTCAGGAGCTTAAAATTAATTATTTACTTGTTTTTTCGCTTCCTGTTCCTTGGAGAGTTAGGAAAAGGAATCTGACATTTTCCAAGGAACTATTTCTGTTAACATTCAAGTTTTGTGCAAAACTTCAACACAGACTGTGTACACAAAAACTTTGGGATGGATGTCGTTGTAGTGTCATTTACTGCCAACGGTTTTCGCTGAGGGTTACTAACTCCCTTGCATAAGGCCGACAACCCATAAATCAGTCAAAATATGAGCTTTGTGTTTGACGGTCTCGAGCACAAGGATTTCCCTCATCATGGGTGAGGTCTCTGATAACCGATATACCTCTGCCTTTACCTTGAAGATTTGTTCTTTATCTGCTGTGAATTATATCTAGCATTAGCGTCATAGCGATGTACAAAACGAACAACGAATCTAATCAAAACTGAATACTCGAACAATTTTATGTCCTCTCCAAATGAGAACGTAGCAGGGATAAAGGAGACTCAAAACAAATAATTGTGTGTCTCAAATTGAATCGGCCCCTCATCTGCTGTACCATGAAAAACACAACCACGTGCTAGGATTGCTAGGGCTTTGAACAGAAGACCGATGCTTTGGACAGACAGAATGGTGATTATTCCAAAATCGAAACCGAAAATAAAATAAAACCCAATGACAAGGGGATCAAAGCCAGACCAAAGCAATTGCTATCCACAGGATGTTCACAGGGTTCAATCACCATCACTTAACGTACGCCACCATTCGCAGTGCAGAAAGAGTATGCTCGTTAAGAGAAAGCTGCCGTCTAGCGAGCAAATAATAGACGGTGACTTAATTTGTGTGAGAAGCGTATCATCTACGAATGCTTGCGTGCAAAAAAGCAATGACTCCAAATGGACCGCTACATACCGTTTTCGAGCCACGAACTGTGCGCAAGAAAAAGAAAACTTCAAGAATTGAATGCCAAATAACTCATGACTCGAAGAGGAAAGCCAATTTCTCTTCATCAGGCATAAATTTCTTTAAAAAAATGTGTCACTTTTTGACAGATTAATTATATTTCAGTTTCCGAAAGGACGAATGGTCGGCAATTGATCGCAGAAGGAGGGCAAACATGTGTTCCTCAGAACCTTTCATTGATTGTTTGAATAGAAGAACCCAAATACGTTTCTATTTGGATCCTTTTAAAATCTTATCAGGAAAGTCAACTAACGAACACTGCAATGGAGATCCATATCAATCCTCAGCTTCAGTCTTAAAGAAAACATTTCTCCAGGCTTGTCAGATTCCGACATGGAAACCAGCAAAATTTCTTGAAAATGTCAACCAACACAACAATTTCTCACCACTCGACAACCACTTGAGCTAATGATCCCTCCGATATTTCCTTCATCGACATCGTGTCTCAGTTTACGTTGCATTCCAAAAATCATCGAACAAAAAAAAATTACAAAACAAAACCGCCACTCATTGACACATTCGAACAACGAACCAACCGTGCCTTACGTAAGCCTCTTGGACACTGGGTCTGTCCGCCGCCCTAATTGTTTACTTTTGTAAAGGTTTCGTATTTCCCTCGCCTAATCGATTCCTTCAACCCAGGCCGTTGAAACACGAAACCTCGGTCGCACTTTAAGGAATCCTCGTCATCCGCACCAGCAAGACCGGAGGCATACACTTCATAGCCGCGACTTTTGCAATGCTCTGCGCAATTATCTCAAACGCTCAGATGAGATGGAGTGGAAACGAGCAAATTAACAATCATGTACGCTTGCGCAAACGAGGGCAAGGAACGCAATTCGCGCTCCGTGGTCTTGGAAGAAAGCCACAGTCGCAGATATGCGAACATACAATACTTTCAGTTCTCCGTCTCTTTCGCTGTCTCTCTACACTCAGCGTATGTGTATCAAGCAATTAGATTTCGTGATGCGCGCTGTCCCAAACGGAGGGACGGTGAGCGAGTACAAAAGAAGATTGATTCTAATTGTGCGCCAATCCCTCCCCCTGAGCGGCGGAACGGATGGCGAAACTCTCCCAACTCACCTATGAACGATGCAAACAAATATCTAGAACAATGCTTGATTGTCCAATTTAATCCTTTTGTTCTGCTGACTCAGCTCCGGAGTGGCGTAATCCGTTCGGTTTGCTGTGAGCTGCTGATCTAGATTTGAACACTATATCTCTCTCTGCCACCCACTAATTCATTTCCCGGATATCGCTCGGTATGTATCTTTCACTTGGAGCACTGTTTTGAATCCGAAAACTGCATCTAAATCCTAGAATCGTCGCGCTTTCTCCTCGAAATTTCCCCCAGACGAGAGAAGAAACACAAGACACTTCGATTAACGCATAATCAAGTTATCGATCGTTGATCGTCTCTTTCGCAACGCGCGGGCCGCAGTTATGTTCCGTCCGTAGAAAGCCCTGACGTTGGCTTCGTGTCAATTGGGAGCAGAGCAACACTCAACGAAAACAAACGCACAGCGAACAACACACAAAAATTGAATATCTCTCTCTATCGATGGATCCGGTAATAGTTTCGATTTCGTTCGATTTCGGACGCGACTGCGTGCAGATGTGACATGTATGTACGATCACTTGCCTACGTTTCAGCCAACTGTCGCTCGGATCGGCAGCGAGGTGCTGTCAAACTCAGATCGGCTGTTGGATTCGAGGCGAACGAATGAGAGACAACACGATGATGATGATGAAGAGGAAGCAGTCCAAGCGAAGCGAACGTTGTTGGTGCGTTTGAAACAAACGAACTGCTACGCTGTTGTATGAGAAGATCGTTTGCTGGTGTACACTGTGTAGTTGGACTTTGTTTGATGTTGGCAAGCACTGAGTGTTCGATTCGATCGCGATGTTGAGGGTACAAGTTGATGAATATTTGTTTAGAAATTTCCTTCGATCGACTGTGAAGGAATGAATTTAGGATGCAGATTGCAGTAGGCGCCTTGTTTGGAAATTCTTTGTTGTGGTCTAAGTGGGATGCATGCTGTGATTATTTGCAGGATTCCTTACGAGACTGTGCAGAATGTGATACTATCCGAAGGGATGTCGCGATTGAAAAATATTGTACTTTGGAGTTTGGGTCTTTGAGTAGGAGGGAAGAGATGCATGAATGCACCGAATAGAAAAAATTCATGCCGTGGGATGACTAACGATCAGTAGCCTGATACCATGCGATAGGTCTTCAAAAGTGGCCACTTTAAACATGGTCTTATTTTTTTTTATATCTGCGCGAATAAGATGGTGAAAGAAGTTCATTCCTTCGTCAAGGTCGATAATTGTCTCACCACGTACTTGACGCAACAAAATTGTAGGTGGTGCTCTATAAGCTGGGCTATATAACTTCGGCGGTGGTCTATTATTCGGATAGTGTAACGTCATGTTCGAGACTATCGTAGCGCTAATGCCGTAGCGCAAATGTCAGCAATGGAGGTACATGTATCCACACATGCCGATGATGAAGGGTTTTCATATGGTCAACAAGGCAAAGAAGAAGTGCATGCTGCACTACATACAAGATCCACCACCAACGTTGTGGGACATTTAGGGACTTCGTCTTTCTAGCCTATGAATTAAAGTCACTTAACGACATAAAAGCGACAATACAGCGCAGAACAGCTTTTGCTAGCTGCTGTACACCTTTGACCCAACACACATTCATGCGTTTGTGCTTCATTGCAATGGCTGATGATGGCTTTTGTTGCGTCAGAGTTCACTTCCTGCTTTAAATCTCAATTATATAGCGGCTACGCCAACATACTTTCATACAAGCGAGGGATGCCCCCAAATCTTCCAAATGATCACAAATCGAGTGCTTTCTGACATCTCACTTGTGTATCGATATGCTCTTTTTTATAGGAGGAAGGGGTGAGACGCCTTTACGTTAGTGTGAAAAAACAAGAGGCAAATAAGTAACAAAGCTATGCGAAAGACCATGCTAGCTTAATATAACAGCTTGATCATTTCTGACCTGCTTTATGGCGCAGAAAACTTGGAAATTGTCGTTCTTCGTGCGATTTTTGGTTCTTTCTGCGTTGAAGGAATCTGGAGGAGAAGACTGGACGATGAATTATATTGGTTGTAAGGCGACTTGCGCTAATTAATCGTGTATAAATACAAGTCTTAAGATGGCTAGATCAGATAGAGCTGATGGATAACACTGCTGCGGCCCGAAGAGTTTTGATCTTTGTCAGATGAAGCACACAATTGAAAAAAGACCTGAACCAAAGTGGGGCCTAACATTGTAGGCAGTTAGCCAGAGATCGTGCTAGCTGGAGAACCATGTTGGTTGGGGTCCAGGTTCACCCCTAACTGTAATACAACTCAAGAGAAGAGAAAGAAAAAGAATCAAGTGAGGTAAGGTGACTGTGGCAGTAGTGTGATTCAAAGGGCTTTGGCGCATGAAAGAAAGCTCGACGCATGAATGCAAATTGGACTTAAGATCCTGTTTTAGACATATACCAATTTCTGGAATCTTATTAGTGTTAGGCCTGGCGCGTAGCACAAGCTATCAAATGAAGAAGAATAGTTTCTTGTTCACTCCGAAAGACAAGTCCTTCAGACTAACTTCGTGATGGTGTTCACAAGATAAAAGTGAAATGAAATAGACTGAAGAAGACCAAAGTAAGCTTTGAGTCAGTTTGTGTTGTCAATACATAAAATATTATCTGCCAAAGACACAAGAAATATTATTTTCATTTTATGTACAGATGGACTAGCTATGAAAGGAGATCAAACCACACAATCCCGAAAGTTTGCATAATCCGGCTTCCACACCTATTGGAGATCTGATCCTGGGTAGGCTTTATGGTCACCCAACACCTCTGAGATATTTTTTGGGATTTAATCTCGAATTCACGAGGTTGATCCTCCGCAATATTATAGGAAGCAAGTTGACGTCGAGCTTGCATGCATTTCATTGGAGAGATTTGAGTTCATGCTCATAACCAACGCCCTGTTCGATGCCAATGCAAACTCAAGAATGCAAATCATTAGTACATAAGTCGTCCAGAAAGTAAACACATTCACTGAATATGAAATAAAATAAAATGTATGGCGCTACAGTCCACAAAGAAAAAGGTGCTAACTTCTTCATGAACTACTTGTGTTGTGCGTCTTATTGTTTAATCCCAAATATAGAGGATTTACAGATTTTTGCCGAAGAAAAGTTTTCCAAGGACCATTAGTCATCCTCTGCTATTGTCATCAACTTAAAGGAGGTGTCCTGAAAAATGCAAATCTAGATCCTCCGCCATATATGTAAGTCGATGCACTTTAACACCCCCTTACCAAGCCGCCTATAATGCGGAAAAACCTTACAGCAGAAAAATCACCCCTTATCCTTGTGTGATCAAATAACCGACCGTGTCGCTGATTTCTTTCGAACATGACTATAATTGATTGTTCTGCGTACCTGTTGAAGAACACTCTTTGTCTGTGCCAACATTTTTTTTTCTCAAGTTTACCATCAGGTAGACGACACACATCTCACCTTGGAATGCCATTACAAACGTAGGAGAAGGTGCAACTCTTGTTAACTGCCTGAAGAGGATATTTAAGAAGCGAATTATTGCTCTATTGTGCACTGGTTTCAACAACCACTTGCTGATAACCAGAACATCATTTTTGCTGCACGTACAGGACTTGCATGTTTGCACAATAGGGATTGTGTGTACCTAGCCTTCAATGCCCGAGTTCAAAATATGGCACGGAACGATGGAAATAATCGTTCGGACAACATCATAAACGTGTTCGTAGTCAGGAAAAGCGGATAAAAGAAAACAACTAACTTTACTGTATGTTTCAATGTGGACTTGAGCGGCACGTGATATGAAAACGATTTCTTGAAGGGGAAGAAGCAATTAACTGGCTGATAGCCGTAGATGCCTGTATGACCTGTATTCTCTCAACCGACCATTAACGACCCTTGGCCAAATTAGAGGAGAGACTCAAAGAAAACCATTATGATCCAGGCTGACATACGAAGCGACAGATCTGCAAAAGGGGACGGAAGGGCTCGGCCAATTGGAAAGACTTCAATGATTTGCTAGCCTTCGAACAAAATACTTTACGACGGCCTTAGGTCCAGATCATTGCTTATGATTAGTTTTTACTTTTGAAGCTCCTACGCTCCAGGACTCTTGCTTTTGTTCGGAATTTCTTCATAGTTTGGACATCAGGCTATAGTTTGGACCTTCTTTCTTTGGACCTTAATTTGGACAGCACATTGTGTTGCTAACTATCCCCTTAGCATTCGTTCCTTCTGGAGATCAGTGTGCAATACTTGAAGGTTCTGATTTGGAGTCCAAAACCTTGTCAGTGTCTGCGTTCAAAAACTGATCTCATTCTACAACTACAGCCTTACTTTCCGCGGAATTTATATTACCCTCCCCCCCCCTCCCCTATGAAATTAAGGAAACAAAAATAATGGCTTCAACTTTCAAATGCCCAATGCACGCTTCAATTCATCAGCCTCTCACATCAAAGTAAATTCAACAAGTGCATACCTCCGTATGGCAAGCATAAAAAACCTCTCAGCCAGAAAACCGAAAAGAAAACACAGCAAATCTTTGAAAAGAAACCCAAGCACAGTCCACAAAAGAAACTCAACGAAAAAAAGAAAAGAAACCACGAAAAAACCGAAACAATATTCAAAAGAAACACGTCCAAAAGCAAACATCGTACATAGAGAAATCCAAGAAAACACTACAGAACCGGAGACCTGATGCAAGATCAGCAAAATCTGCCCGCCGAGCAATCGCTGTCCAACCCACTGTTATTGGCACATCACCCAACTCTCCGCTCCGCAACCAGTTTTGTCGCTCTGGCTCGCTCTCTCACACCTGAGAACGACTTGTCCGCGATACACACGGCGAGATACATCCAAGATACACGGAAGTCCAAGAACTCCGAACGCGCACAGACACTACCCCGCTTGGGCATCGCGCCTGTGTGCGAGCACAAGCCACTCAAGAGCTCTCGTTCCACAGAGTCTCGCGCATCGCTTCATCCACGCTGTTCGCAACCGACACACAGCCACTTGAGGCGCGTTGTTTTGTGTGGGTGCCCACTTGTTGCGCGTGTGTACGGAGTAAACAACCGGCGGCCATGTTTGTTTCCAAATAGTAACCCACTCCGCTGTTAACTCGACGAGTGTTGCTCCGTGCGGTGATGGTGGTGGTGTGGCGGTGATGGAGTGCTGCTAAAACCACTTCCAATTGGGGTTCACGGTCGACGGGGGACAAGCGGGGAGAGTGTCGAATTTTATTGTCACCCATCGACCACGGATCGCATAAAATTCTGAGATTCAGGTTTCCAGCATCGGCGAGCAGTTTTTATTTTTTTTTTTTGAGCTTGGAGTTGTGCGAGTATTACCAGTTGGTCGAGTCTTTGCGGTTTGGTTGGGTTCGAAGATTTGAATAATTTGGTTCGATGCGATGTTTGCCAGTCCAGTGGCTTGGAGGGAATTTTCTTCGCGAATTATCACGTGTATACTTCTAGGGTGATGGGGTGTGCTGGAGATGGGCGGCAAGGAGGGGAAAAGCAGTTTCCTAGAGTAAAATTATGGTTATTGCAAGAAGAAGAGCACGGTGGGCAGTTGAAGGAGAAGCAGTTTGGGACGCGAAACGGTCTAAAGAGGATTTTGTCTGACAGAAATAAACACGGAAGAGTGACATGGACGTGAAGCAGCTCTTAGGCAGATGGGAGCAATATTTAATAGATTTCTTGGGGAAATTTAAAAGCAGAGTCATTGTAGAGGCGATGAAAGTATTTTGCATAAAATCTTACGAGGCAATGAGGAAATGCGAACGAGGAGGGCAAGGCTGTGCAACTCCTGGTCGAATTGACTTTCATTCAGAAATATTTTTAGAGACGTGAAAGATATGACATATACTTGTTTGATGCATTATTTATCTAATCAGCTAACGGTAGACAGCTTTACGTGATCACCTGCCGTTACGGCTTACATCACGGGGTCAATTTTCCCAAGAGCCGTAGATAACGCAAGACTAGAGGCCTTAGTTACCCAAGTTCCAAATGAAATCATGCTTGAGGGACATCATCCCACCGTGGTTTGGAACGCTGGTCTTTTTATGACTCTCTCTGGATCGCTGCACCCGGTTGACAATGCAACTCCACTAACCGCCTGGCCTGAATTAGTAGGGTGAACAACCTGATTCAAACCAGTCAGCACAGTACACTTACCTCGACTCTGCCCGATATTGGGTTTTACGACGATACTCCCACAAGAAGCCCACCGCACGGTCAGGCTGAAACCGAAGTTCCAGGGGCTCCTAACCTCCCGTGACACCAGAATATAGCCTCTGGTCGCCATCCTTCCGCCACAAATTTTACCTTGGCTCTATCAGTGATTCCGTATACACTAATAATAGTGTTACGGATGTGATTTTGAATCAAGGAGGATAACGGGAGACAGCAATTTCCTTTTCCGGATGCCATCAACGCAAACAAGACCAAAAATCACACGCAAAACTTTTCTCTCGAAAAGACTAAGGGCTTCCTCATCCGCTTTTAGTATCGTCCAGGTTTCCGCGCCATAGAGAAGGACTGGGATGATCAGGATTGAGAGAGGGCTTTATTACTCAATACAATTGAACTGATTTTTGGAGGATCGTGCCTCTGGCGCTGACTTGTGAGCTTCGCACAATCATCTCAAGGATGATGTTAAAGAAGTCACATGACAGTGCGCCGCACATGTCAAAAAAACCTTGTTCACATTAAAGGTCTCGGTGTTTTCGTTCGCGAATTTGACGGAGCAGTGAGAGTTCTCAATCTGATGAGTTTTGTAAGAATGCCAAAACTAGACATGCACACTGTCTGATGCGGCCTCGAAATCGACGAATAGATGGTAAGTGTCGATTTGCACTTCTTGGGTCTTTTCCAGGATCTGCCGTAGTGTGAAGATTTGGTCGATGGTGGATTTCCAGTCGATTATGCGCATTTTTCTTGAATTGCATAAACAATTTTTCTAAGGGAACGGTGATTTTCGTAAGTCATCTGAAGAATTTGGAGACGCTATTGTGGTGTGAGTTCTTTTCTGACGACTTGCCAAAGGATACTGCACAAAAATGAAAAATCTGTATGATTGAAACCACGCATGGTCTGTGAAAGAAAGTCTATTAAAAATCAAAGCCCATAATGAATCAGCGGATGCCTTATGAAAATTAGCCAGTTTTTTTAATGTATCCCCTTCACTACGCAATGAAACAAGCGATCTCTTCACGTACATCTATTAGCAGCAATTTTTGTTACATCATAACGAGATTCACGAGATTCACGGACAAGTGTATATAGAACACTCTAGGAAACGTTGACATCAAGGGGCATGGGAGAAATAAATTGAACATTTAATTATTAATGCCTGCTTTTCAGTCAAAGAGAGTAACACACATAGATTTGAGTGTTATCTAAAAATATGTTAAATTATTGATAAACTTTTTACGACTGAATAGTCATCCGATAAGAACCATATGTAGAAACCGAGCCTAACTGGGACAGACTCTTTTTTCAGTCAGACACTTACCTCAAACAAAAAAACAATGCCCTAAAAGATGGATCTGTATGCTCTTTATAGATTTAATTAACATCCAAATGAGTAATGGTGATAGAAGCAGTTTTATCACCCCAATATTCATAATTTAAAATGTGTGCTTTACACTCCCTATCAGCGTATGATTTGCCATTCGTAAGCCTGTTGTACAGATATTTTCATGGTCTTCTTTTAAACTTTTCTACTAACGATTAAAATTTGTAAAGCATCGCGATCGAGGAGCAAACACTGAATAATCATGTCCTGTATGCGTAAACCCTATTTTTCCACTTGGGCTGCCTTATATCCACGGTTATGATGTCGACATTGCTGCCATAATGGCTCTCAAAAAATTTGAAGCCACGAACCTTGACTTGCAACTATGCATAGCGCCGCAAGGAAACACTAGAATGGCTACTACCTTGCATGATGTCAAAATGTTTTTTCGTGGTCCCCGTGGCGTTGTGGTTAAGTAAGTAGATCGTAGATCGTAACGTAGGGTCACCGTTCGACTTCGCCACAAAACTGAAGGCCACCTCTACTCCTGAGAGAACAACACGAGTAGTTGCTCAAGAAACTAGACCCTTTGAGGCTGTAATCCAAATCAATTACTATACACATGACCTTTCACAAAAAGGAGCGACAATGTTACCTCAGAAAGTGTTTGGGATACATTTAAGGACAAGGAAATAAATGAAGGTATCATTTTTCCGCAACCCAAACTAAGTCTGACAAGTTGTTCCAATAATTATATCCCACCCTTGACATCCACCGCACGAAAGGTTTCACATCAATTGTCAAGGCTATTGACTGTCCAAAAGGAAGTCGGTGGGAACTTGATGTGACCAGCCAGATTCAAATCCGATGATGATAGACGACAAATGAACACATACTGACTGTCAATGTCATCTGACCATTTTTCACTTCAGAGCACCATCCATTCACCGCTTCATAGCAACAGCCAGCAGCAACTATGAAACATGATATCCACCGCCAGAGTCTTCAGCATCTCAGCGTCTTGTGGTTAAGAGACTCCAGCAGTTGTGCATTTCTCAGTCAGCCCGCAAGAGATGAGAAAGCCGCCGCGCAACGGTCACAGATGCTGTGCACTGAAATTCCGTAAAACAATCGAAGCGAAGGCTGTCGGCGAAGGTTTTAGATTGCACATGTGGACAAGAATGTGTCTGCGCACAGAATGTCTCTGTGCACTTCCCGGTTGTGATGTAATTTAAGCTTCAATTCCATCCGCCTACGCTGAATCGGAATAGAAGAAGAACTTCTGCTTGGGGGAGTGGAAGATGCGCCAGGGTGCCTTTAGAAGCGAAGCGTCAGTGCCGCATCGACGGAAACTAGAGAGCTGGAATTTTTCTTTGAATTCAAAAGAAGCTCCAGTCCAACACGGCCTGAAAATGCTTATGTTTGGCGGTCGCCGCAATAGGTCGCCCTCATCAATCAATCACTCAATTGATTGCACACGAATTACAAGAGCTTGATGGAGACCTTCGGGCCCTTTCAAAACATGACATTGAACATGTGGGAGAACCGTTCACCTACATGTGGTCATACACCACCGGTTGTGTACCAACGCTCTAATTGATGACTTCCCTTTCACCGCACCAAAGTCGCCGGTCCCGCGCTGCGAACGACTTCGACTTGTTAACCGTTCTAATTAGGCCTTAAATTGCCGCTAAACCCCGTGGTTAGCACCGGGGTGGAGAAGAAAACAGTAGAGCGCGCATTCAATCAGCTCTCCGTGCGGCATTGTGCCGCACATTGTCCATTCGACCCGGGCAAAGGGTTGGGCCGCTCAACACTCACGTCGCGCCGCCACACCGTCGTCATTCGCCGCCACCAGCCGAGTGACAGATAATTGAAGCCCGGAATATGCCTCTACCTGCATGGAATCGAAATTAATTGAACGTGCTCCTCTCCAGGGCTTACAACCTCTAATTATGTGAGCACCGTACTCCTTCGATTGGGAATTCGAAATTATTCCTCCTCCCGCTAGCCATTCGTATCTGTCAAATGAATGCGCAGACACAGAAAGGCGCATCGAATCGGTTGAAAGATTAGACTAGATCGGTAAATGAACACCGACGACCGCGATGACGGCGGCGGGGAGGGTGGGTTGATCTATGGGCTGGTGGTCGAGATGATATATGTTGCAGTCGTGTGCTACCGCCACAAACGCTTTGGGAGACCGCTATGGTGTGGACTGCGTGCAAAGACAGTGAGAGCGTTTAGATCAAGCCACAATTGTTACATTAAGCATGTCTTTAAATGAAGAAAAACTTTGTCTCATTGAATTGGAGCAGTTTCAGTTGTCCAAAAAAAGTTTGGTAATTGCGATGAAAGCTCTCTGTAAGATTAATACACGTTTCTTTAAGAGAAAAAAGACCGCAAACCGTATTTTTTTCAATGAACTAGGGAATGCTGGGCCATAAAAAATGCATCCAAATGTTGCATAAGCTCGCAATACCAAGTCTGTTTGGTTCATGAATGACGACGCACTGTTGTAGGTTAGCTATGGCCAGTACAATTGATGGGAAAATAACGGTGTTACATTGCAATCTACTCAATAACTTACACTGAAGATAGCGTTAAATGGCCTCGATAAAAATTTAAAGTGCGGAAACTGAAATCTCAATCTAAGTTTATCCCACAGACTTTCCATTCACTGTACTGTGCTCTAAGCTTAATTGATAAAAATTCGTGGACCTCTGTCGAAAGATATATCTATCGTCACAGATAGTGAGGCAGAATGAATACCCTTGGAATTAGTCCCATTAAACTCAAAGGCAGCCATTGAATGCCGCGCATCCCTAGACGAAAAGGCTCAGCAATTCTGTGTTGTGCGCCAAATCATGAAGTCACCGCACAGCAAATGCGATAACGCTGCCCTTATTTCAGGACCTCAAAGACATAGAAACCACACGTAAACTTAAACTTTAACATGGACGCGACAAACCTGATTAACCAAAGACTGTAGGACCTTGCTTTCTGTTGATTTTCAAAACAAATTTAGCTCTCCCCCTGGACCCTAAACGCTTGATACCATCGCTCAAAAGATCAGGAATAAACTTTGGTGTAGCAGCAATAACTGGTAACTTCTTTTATAATTTGCGCTCACTAGAGACTTGTTACCCTTAAGTGAACCTATTAAGTCGCAGGCTTGGAGGAAGAGAAGGAAGGTGGGAACCGCTGAACTTTGGTTGTAAATGCCTGTGGATTGTAATGAGGAGGAAATGTTAAGCTGGAAAGAGCATTCCATGTTCGTGTAGTTCAGCTAAAGTTTCTGAACTTAACTGTACGTCCGAATGTGGGCTTAAGGGTGAACGGATAAGCATTCCCAATGAGGCGTGTATTGCGGATAAACTCTTAAACTGGAAGGATGCAGATGTTTAATCCATTCGAGCATTTCTTGTTAAAAAGCGGTAAAAGAGAGATAAAGACGCAACATTACGTCGATATTATAGCGATTCAATTGACTTCGAATGATAGTTATTCTCCATAGGTTTTATTGTTCGCTTGTTGAATACTATCCAGTAGGTGCAGAGGTGTTTTAGGTCTCAGGACTAGAAAGGATAGTTATACTCAAGCTTTGGACCGAGATACGCCTTGTATATTGTAGCCCGATCAAGGGTTTTGAAATAGTTTTTACATCACTTACCTAGTCCCTAGTCATTTCGCTGAGATGGCGACTTCAAATAAAGGGTGTCCAAGATTTAAATTTGGCGCCATTCGAATTGTCATTGTTTGACATTTGACCAATTATTATTGTTTGTTAGTAGAAGGTATAAGGTTAATAAAAATGGAGCGCTACCCGAATGAACAATGCATTCTCATTGTGAAATTGTTTACCAAAATGGTGAAAGTTTTGCAGCTACAGTTCGCAAATTGCGATCAATTTGTGGTTACAATAATGTTCCAAAAGAGTCGACTGTAAAGCGATTAATGGAAAAATTTGCTGAAACTGGGTCTGTCACTGATGTAAAGACAACAACGCGCCTTCAACCAGGTCGATCGATCGAAAATATCTAAGCAGTATGTGATGATGTCGTTCAAACTCCATCCACCTCAATTTGGTGTTTCCAAATTCACTATGCAGCAAATTTTAACGAAAGATTTGAATCTCCATGCATACAAAGTTCAATTGACTCAGGAACTGAAGCCAGCTGACCATGCACAGCGAAGCGAGTTCGTTAATTGGGTATTGGAGAGACAACATGAAAATGCTGATTTTGCCGATAAAATCATCTTTTGTGACGAGTCCTTTTTCCATCTTGATGGCTTCGCAGAATTGTCGCATTTGGGGCGAGAAAATTCCTCGAGTTATTCACGAGAAGCAAATGAATCCTCAACGTGTCAGTGTGTGGTGTGGATTTTGGGCTGGAGGAATCATTGGACCTTTTTGGTTCAATGGTGTTGGATATCGTGAAATGATAACCAATTTTTTCGTGCCTAGAATTGAAGACATTAATGTGCAGGGGATATGGTTTCAACAAACCGGTGCCACATCTCATACAGCCAGAGAAACAATTCAATTGTTGCATCAGTTATTTCCCGGTCGTGTTATTTCGCGCTTGGGATACCAGAATTGGCCGCCTAGATCGTGCGATTTAACACCATTGGACTTTTTTCTTTGGGATTTTTTTTAAAGTCGACGATTTATGCGAATAAGCCGACGACGACACAAGCCTTAAAAGAGGAAATTGGACGCTGCATTAATGAAATACCGCAGCATTTATGCAAAACTGTCATTGAAAATTTTATTAAAAGATCGCGTATGTGCCAGCAAAGCCCCGGCGGCCATCTGACCGATGTTTTATTCCACACATAGCCCAATCCTGTCTACTTTACGATATAATAAAAAATTCGCGATTTTTTTTAAATATTTGCTTTTTATTTAAAATTTAAATCATGCGTTCTTGTTGGGACACCCTTTATATGATGGTCTCAGCTTGATATTGGGTTGATACACATACCGAGAATGGAAAGTCCTTCGGTTTCAACAAGGCAAGAGTTATTCATGGATAATGGATGGTTATGTTGAGAACGCTTAAGTGACAGTAGTCAGCACTGGGTATCGGAAGCATTAAATTCCACTCTATTCTTTTTACCCCAATCGATAACGCTGCCTACAACGGAACTTATTGAGCTTAACATACGCTGCTGTTCCAAGTCTATGGCCGAAGAGGAGGAGCAAGACCCAAGGAATAAATATGAAAAGCTGAGGGTACTGTCGTCAACGAAGGAGTTTGTTTGATCTGTTCGATCGACGAGGACAGTAGTAGACAAGGTCTGTTCTCGGATAAATTCTGAAAAAACTGAATGGACGAGGAGAAACCGGAAACCATTCTACATCTGTTTTTAACCTATCCAGCACTTGCTATCCTCAGATTAAAAAAAACTAGCAAACTACTTCCTTAACATTCGGACCGATCTCAACAGGACCTCGATTCGTTGAACTTCCTCATCGATTGTAAATGGTTGGAACTACTTGATCCCAGCGAACACTAAAGTGACAATACTCCAAGTCAGTTGGCTAGCTACCCGCGACAGACAGACAGACACGCCGAAATTATAAAAAAAAAATCTGCTGAAACTCTCGCAAATAATCCACGCAACGCCCTTTCCAAGATAAATCATTTTGAATTATTAATTACAATTAATTTCTTTTAAAGGTTTTTTTCTTAAGAGGTAACAAATTTTGAATTGGAATAACCCAATGGTTGTGTTTTTGTAAACTGGCGTGAAATTTCCTTAACTCGAAATCTTCGGGCATTATAATTTGAATATGATTTTTGGCATATGACAGTCACATCTGGACAGGACATAGTCTAATCTGGAGGTCCAATTTTCGATTACTCTTTCCAAAATTTGTGACCTTATCGAATCGGCAATAACGTGTCGAATGTTGTCCTACAAGCGATCAGTCATTTCAGGCCTATAGGTATAGACTTTGCATATCACCGCTGAAAAAAACTCAAAAAACGGCACTATCATGGAGTCCAATTCACGGCTCCGTAACCTGTACGGCAACCAAGCGCTTCCCTTAATAAATAGTAGCACAAACTGTGTAACATGTTGTGCTATCCTATTGTAGCCACAGCTTGTTCACATCTTCTTCCTCTTCTTCTTCTTGTGGCGCAACAGTCCGGGGTGGACCTGGGCCTCAATCAACATGCCTCTCCAGCCAGCACGGTCTTCGCCAGCTGCCTCCAGTTACGCACTTCAAGTTGGTTGAGGTCCTTCTCAACTTGTGTGCGCCACCCCATCTTAGCCTGGGCCGTCCTCTGTTGCTCAGAGGGATGGCTCAGATTTGAAGACTTATTGACATCATGGCTCAACGAAAAAGTTGGCAATCTTGGCTCTACAGCGGACATCATTGACTGTTATGTCTTGACCAGCGAATCCATTTAACCAAAAATGAGCTTCATCGCTAAACAAAATTTCAGAATCTTCGAATTTTATACAGAACCGTGAAATTCGACAATTTTTAAGTGTTGTTTAGGCATTAGTCTATTCATGTTAAAATGGCAAGGCAAACTTAAATTATATCACTTGGTAGCTAACAAAATGGTCGTCAGTTCAGTTCTATAACTCCCGAAAAATTCCCTTTACATTCCTTTTCTTGAAACGGAACCTTAAAAAAACTTTCGCTAACTCATTAAAGAAACTATCAAAACTAATCCACTTATTTCCTTTCTCAAACAAATCATTTTGAACAAATAAATCACACATGCGGTTCAGAGAAGAAAAACAACGTGACAATATCCAACAATGCCCTAAGTAGCTTATAGCCAAAGCCCCTCCCGCTGTCACAAGGCTTATTTCAAAACACAATTTAGACTCTTGTTTGAATCCTCCAATCCGACGAATTTTAGCGAAACCCGTTTCCAGTTCGTTGCTAATGTCGAAGCCCCCTAAAAAGTCTTCACACGAAGATGACACCAGATCCCTCCATAAGTCAAGTCTTCTCGCTCCCATAACGCACTCAGCTTCGTTAAAAAACTGATCCGCGCCACATTCACCTGTCTCTCGGGAAGCGCTCTCTCATTTCAGCTTCCGATGGGCGAACACGGTGTTTAGGCAAATGCCTGCTTGGATTTGAATTAATTATCACGTGGTTAATGTTCACTTGCCTAAGTGACACCGATTTGGCGGTGCTTCGAGGCGGACCTTGCCGGTACGGATCGCGGGAAACTTTCATCGGCTCGAAATTAATTGTTGAAATATTTAAATGAGTCTATCAGCAGGCATCCACTGAGCCTTAAACACTAAATTATTCGACGGCAATAGCCGATGGGCCAGGTCGGTGATCAGTGGGCATGTGGACGTTTTTGTTCTAATGCAGGCTTTAGGTGGAGAATCGATTTTTAATGAGTTCTTTGTCATGGTGTTTGGGATTGTAAAACAGACTCGTAATTTGTGTCTTCTACGATGTTTGGATGGGAGGAAGGGAGTGAGAGATGTTTTGATGGAATCACGTCTGTTCGCGTACCTACTTTAAAATTATAAAAAATTAACATTTTTTCGTCAGCTAGGGTAGGAAAAAAGTTTATCTGTCTCCTTGTGGAGGATGCCCTTTGCAACCGATCCTAATGCGGTTTGTCGAAACAACTGCATTCAAAATTCCCGACTCCTGACCAAGATTCTGCTCTACCAGACAATTTTTCTGCCAGTCCTGCTATATGGAGCCGAAATCTGAATGATTAGTAAAACTACAGGGCTGATTCTGGGTGCCTTCGAAATAATGTGTACGTCGGATATAAGGTCTTGTGAGGATGGTGGATGAATCACGATCTCAACGAACTCTATCAAGATGTGGATGTCCGGTCTGAAGGCAAGAATCTCCTCGACTGCACTGGCACGGCCACATCGAGCGCATGCACACCAATGCTTCAGCAAAGCGGGTCTTCGCAATCGAGGATTCTGCTTCGAGAATGAGAGGAAGACAGAATCTCTGATATAAAGCCCAAGTCGGACGTGTGGCAGCTTGGTCCTGATGACTGAAAACTTCGTGCCCAGGACCTTGATCGATGGGAGGCGGCGATATCTTAGACTTTGACAATTTCTAGCAAAAGAGAGCACTTGTTAGAGAGTCATGAAAGTCCCCAAGCATCAAGGGTTTGAATGGAAGAAATTCTTCCTAAAAATTCTCTGGCAGTCCTTAAAAAAGTGTCTGCTTTGGCAGAAGTGTTTGTCTGTTGTCCCATTCATCTTATTCCTGTCCCACTTCCTGACAGTATTTTATCCCCACTCAGTCGATCTTGTACATGAACGGACCTAATGTTCAGCATTCAGGCACATCTGACGGATTTTAAAACAAATAAGGCAGCTGGACATGAGATAAACCTCTTTGCTCGATATACGTTGAAAGTGCTCCCCCAACAGTTGAACGCGATAGCAGAGCCAGTTGTTTGTTATTTGACACTTCCTCCCAACCTCCCAATCAAACGTCTATACCTCTGTCTCACCCATTCGATTACTTCCACGAAATTCGAATGACGCACCATGTCAATCCCAGCTCAGATGATCTGGGTGCGGAGCGATTGGCCTCAAAGGGAGAACAAAAAGAGAGAATGTCGACAACCCAACCTCGAAGCCAATTTATCAAATCGCGCCCCTTTCCCATTCGGAACTCCATCCCAGTCGCACATGAAACAATGACTGGCTCAAAGGAGGAAAAAAAAAGTCAGTACTCCGAAGTAAACCACTGTTACGCTCATTATCTTCAGGTTAACGATTCGCAGCCGCAGTCTCTCAGACACAGCAGTACCACCAGACGGCAACAATCTTAGGTGACAGATACGTTCGCTCCCGTATACATATATGTCACACCTATATGCTGCAGCAGCAGTGTCTCAGCTTGCTACAGCGGGGATTGTTGCAGCACGCGTTGTTACAACCGGATAGATACATGTCTATCCAGAGACACGGCGTGAATTGTCGCAAAATACAATTAGAGGAAAGGAAAGAAAAAAACAGAAACACAAAGATCGGGAGCAACTCGTTTATAATGTGGCCGAGCTCATGAAATAGATACCGCACAACGGAATTGATTGCTGCGACACAATAATTGAATCACCGGATGATGGTGATTGCTTTCCTGTTCCATCTGGGATGCAGCTGGCGTGAGCTTATCGTGGTCAAGAATTGTGATTTGATGTCCGCGAGCTGCCGATGATTGATTGAATCAAATGACAGACACTTGTCTGCAGGGGATCTTGATCGATGACATCAACTGGACGTCGGCACGGGACTGTGCATTACGTCGTGCATCCCGTAGAAGGGACTACAAGAGACCGTTGTTTATGTTAAGTTTTGGAGTTGACCATAAATTATGAACTTCTTTGTAGGAAATTGATTTTAACAAGGTAAAATGAAGGAACATGTGTTTCTTAGAGCCGAACATTAAATGAAAGCTGAAAATACTGGCAATCACTTTTTTTTCGTTTTCGAGAGTTGCACTCGGCACGTCGGCATTTACAGGACTTAGACTTCAATAAGACCACGTAAAGGGCATTTTGTGGCAGAAACATGGTGAACACTTTTTTAAAGCGAAGCAATAGCAAGACGTATAGATTAGGCTCTGAAAACTGCAACTTCATCCCTAGTGATAAATGGCATTCCTTGAATAATGCCTTTTTGGCCAGCTATCCACAGGCTGGTTTCGGCGATTGGTAACTCAGACCACACCAGGGGGCACCCAAAGGAAATCGAATTGATGTTGATGTGCTCGAGTTTTTGTAGCAACGCATGATGTCGCTAGCCACCATTCCCGAGTCAAAAAGCAAGCGTTGTTGCTAAAGAAGGTTCGGGTTGTACACACCTTACAGTTTAGGTGCTCGTCGTTTTTGTATGGCGGATTCTCTTTCAGCTTGCGGCTCTTACATTTTGCTTCTTGCTCAAAGAATTGGTGCCGTTACACTCAAAATGTTAAAGACAACCGAAAAGGATACTGATATTGGGAAAATTATATGAGCGAAAACTCCTCATTTTGAAATGGTTAGAAACACGGATCTTCATAAAGATGTCTGAAAAAACTTGCTTTTCATTTCCCTAAGCTGAACTCCAAGTTTAGAAGAGACTTGATTTGGGACAGTGCTGTGACCAGTTTTTCCCTGCTGATAAAGTCCTGTATGTGCGCCAATTTTCGACAGAAGCAAACATTTTATGAAATTTTTACTCCATCCCTCAGATCCCACCGCAATTTTGAATCTAGAGAGATACGAAAGGACAGTCTTCTGCCATGAAGACAGACGTACATTCGAGAGTGATTTAACAGAAGCCTAAAGGTGAAAAATCCCTATTTAAAATAAAATCTACATAAATTTCAAGAAAAGAAATATTTGATACAGCCAACCTTCCCCCACTTCAAATCCTATCTGTGCTCAAACACTGGGAGCATTGGACAGGATAATCCCCAATTCCACTTAAACTTGGGAGTGCTCTGAATGAAAAAAAAATTACGGTGGCGATTTTGTCACTGGGAACAGAAACTCTGAAGTGAAGATACGACAATGAGGGGGCCTTAATCGAGTACCACGAAAGACAGATCTACAAAATTTTTTGATCAATGAAAAAAATAAATGAACTTTTTTTTAGAATTTAATAAATAAATTTAAGAAAGCATTCTGTATCTTTCCTATACGTCCTCGTAAATTTTTTTTATCAACTGTGTTGAATCATTGGTCTAGAAAACCGCAGGAACAATTGTGTCACCGTGGCGTAGTAGGTGAGTGCATCGAATCACACACATCCCGGACAGAACACCTCACATTTTCTTTTAGGTACCATCTCTTTCGAGTCGCTAACAACACTCAAAGAGTATCAATTGTCTATGAAAAGTTTCTCAAATTTTGCCGTTCGGAATAGCCAAGAAACTGGTCTACTCGTACGCACAACAGGAGTAGTCTCTACTTTCTACGGTTTTCTTATGTACAAGGATATTGTTATTATTTTCTACTAAATATCAATTTTTTAAATACATATAAATATGTCAAATTTCTCCTTCTAATCGTCTGAGAAAAAACATTTAATAAAAAATGTCCACTTGAATGACTCCGTTTTTCCGTTTCTTACCCCCAAACGATATGCAATCGTGCATGTTTTCTTTGTTTGAGTCTCGAACTTCGTGTAAACCAAAAGAATCCTCCAGATATGCAGCTTAATTTTCTTCTTACTCAATGGCGGAAAAAATTCCCCTAAAGTTACAACTGTCATATAATTGTCTGTGATGACACAGCTCTAGCACAGGTTGAAGCCCAAGACATTTTTGAATTCGAGCGCGCAATTCGGATCACACAACAGAGGGCGCGAAAGAATTGTGGATGGCAAACGATTTTGTTGGTTGGAGAGGTTTGTGGTGGCTGGAGTGGATTTTGGTGATTGGAAAGGATTGTGGTGGATGGAGAGGATTGCGGTGGCTGGAGAGGATTGTGGTGGTTGGAGAGGATTAAGTTCTATGAGCACCAAACAACCGAGAATAAATGTTTCGTGGGTTCAGGAATCTTGTTTTACCTTTTAGATGTCAAGTTCTCACTCTAGACTTGATATCAAAAGATGCATAATTATTGTGTACATCAAACCAATGCGATAGGATACGAGGTCAGAATCGAGAATCTAATGTCACTGGAATTGTTTCTTGGTACGGATTTGTTGCCGACATTTGCATCGTTTGAAGCCGAGAAAGAACATACGGACTTCGTAAATGACTGACAAACCGTCATGAAATACAACGTTCCAAATGACGATGAGGTAGAGCTCCTAAAAAAAAATTAGATTTCAAATCCAATGCAAGTCTTTAAATAGGTCAAGAGAAAAAAATAAAAAATTATGATAAAAAATTGCTGACGGCTGAAGAAATTTTTTGGTTAAGACGCAAATTCACCCCGGATTATAGAGCACATTATTTGGCCCTCACACGAAGGGCTGCCACGTTTCCTTTGTCCTCTGACCTTGATGGTACAGTGATATGCAAGAATAATTGGACGTTTGGCTTTGGTGCCGCTGATGTTAACGAGTTGGAGCGACAAGGCTCTTGTCATCGTAGAAGAAACTTCGTTCGAAATCGTTACAACCGTGCAGAGTGAAGTTCTGTGGTCTTTGTCTCTTTTTCACAGAGAACAGGCAACACACTCCATAAACCTAAAGTCGTAGTTTGATTGACCACTTTTAGCTTTACTTCAAAATGAGCTTACCAACTAGTTTTCGTGCTTTTGTGAATGAATTCTGACCTGAAATCCTCTATTTCGACAATGGCTATAAGTGTTCTATCATGTACCGTACTATGATGTACCGTACTATGATGTACCGTCTACCGTTTTTTAAGGGACGCACTCGTATAGAGCGTTCCTATGATGCACCTTACCGAAAGAAATTTCAATTTAGTTTGTTTTTCGTCATCATTCAAAGCAGCATCTGTCTGCAATTCAATTTTCCACTTATTACGAGGAAGAGTAAGTGAAATTTGTGAATCGTAACATCAATGTCTTGCTGTTGCTCTGTTTCAGTTCATGCCCTGGAATGGAGCATAATCTGAGGCATTGACGTAGCTTTGACGACGCATAGCTGCAGTAACGAGATTTCTATTATTTTTTTGGTTTGGAATGCATGCTTGTTTTAATCAAGGACCGAATTGAAGAAGTTAAATAAAATAATAAAAAACTGAAAGGAAAACAAAATGATTACTGATTTCTGTTTTGTATGCACCGAAGTGCCTTACTTTGCATTCTGCTGCAATAACTGGTATGCTGCAGACATTGTTGAACCTCTGCTATCGTACGAAGTACACTTTTGGGCTATTACACATATGTATGTGACATGGTTGGTCGTGAGCCCACTTTCAGCCTCCTCCTAGAGGTTAGAAGCCACCACATCAACTCACTCTTGCACAAACGCACAATTCAGGAACATTGGATCGCATCAGCAGCATCATTCAACAACTTTCCATTAAACATGTCCCCAACGTACGTCAGGCATGGTGCAATACATAGAAAATCAGAATGAGTATGGGCATCAGCATTACATCCTGCATCCAGCAACCGCCATTTATCATTCCAAAGCATTTAGTGACGTTTTTCTTTGAATCGGGGTGTTCAGATCCTTGTATCAATACTGTTCCTTTGTGGAATAGGGATATGGAAATATATATTGCCAGGTCAGGCTAGAAGACGAGTTGTATTACTGCTGGAGTAGAAGTCATACGCCTTACGCTCGGTGGATGTCGGGGTTTAAGCTTACTCCCCCACTTAGAGCTCCTTACAGCTATTTCGGGACTTTTAATTTTTGAACGCGATGTTGTATCTTTATAGTGTTGTTTCTTTTAATATTTAATACGGAGAGTGCACTTCCTATCACTTGTGGCTACATGTATACATTGCAACAACTTTTTATTTTCTATTTCAGACCAAATGAAAACTCGTCGACTATATAGAAACTACAACCCCTGCCTTGGACCATCGATATTCGAAATGGAGCGAAACATCGGTCTCGGCGACTTCTTGAAGGCGCACGTAAGGTAATACTTGAAGTTAGGACGAGCTTCAAGCATCACTCCCAGACAGTCAGGCCCTAGAAACAACATTGTTTTCCCCGATATTTATTGCTTGCGTCTCTAGCATCTTCTTGTAATGAGCACAGATTCAATTTTATGATACGCGAGATCTAAGTTTATACCGCGCACTTAGTTTATTCGTTTCTCTGCAATAGAACTCGATTTTTTGGAGCCGATTCGTCACTTCATCACAAGTTATATCATCTGCAAAACCTATAATGGAGCATTTCTTAGGCAGCTTCCTTAAGAAGACGATTTCATTCCGTCGTCGTAATCGTAAAGAAGCAGTCTATTGGTAAAGTGACTGCCCACCAATCTAATGATGTATTTCAGTGCCTTCATTCTCTTAAGAAATTGCAAAATATGCGACCAGTTTTCCGAGTTCCGTCAAGTGTGATTACGGTGCAGTACTTTTTACTCGCTCCTGTCCATCGTCTGTTTTGAGCTGTGTCTGTTATGCGTCCAAATCTGTTTCTATAATCAGAACTGAAACTTAAATGTCAAATATTTATTCTTTGTGCTGTATCAATCCAAAAGTTGTAATTTTTGTCTAAGTTAGGAAGGATTTAAAATTGTTCAAAAATAAATCTTTGGTTTGTATTCCTTCATCTTTGACCAGATCAAATGAAACATTTTACCCGCACCAACACCTGTATCTAGAAGTCCCCCTCTTTCTTCTAATTTGACACTAAGGGTTGGCTCTGAACCTCCACCAACGTGCACAACTTCTTTAAACTCAACGAATATAACCGTTAATTCAAGTTTTCAAATTCCAACAGTCCGACCATATGATTGGCAGTCTTATTTTCATTCACTCATGTCTTGGTTTCACTTCACACGTGCACATAATCAACAAACAACTGCCAAAACAAACTCAAAAACCGGTGAGTGAAGAGAACAAAAAAACAGGCAAAACACCGTAAAATGCTTAGCTCAGATATCGATGCAAATCGTCGCCGGAGTCTCAGTTCATCTTCAGTACGAGAAAGTTGTGATAAAGATACCGGATCCAGTTCGCGCTCCAATATGAAGCTATCCGCCGCTTTACTTGCCGTGTTAACTATGATTTCGATCAGAATCCAAACAACCAGAGGTGTGTGCTCTTGTCTGTGCTAATGTCATCAATTTGTTTGACTTTGAGTTTGTTTCCACATCAAAGGAGACTGCCCGCTGATCAAGACAAAACCAGAGTGGGGTGGAGGTCAAGCGACATGGTTGCACTATCAAATAATTCCCGTGAACTATGTGATCATACACCACACTGTGACGAAGAAGTGCGACACTTTCGAAAAATGTTCATCGATTCTGATAAGCATTCAGAACTATCACAAGAGCATTAAATTCGATGACATCGGATACAAGTGAGTAGACGGGACGCTTAAGACTGTTGGAGCGCCTAATCAACGTCGTGTTTCTGAGAAATTCTTTTGTTTATGAATTCGCGTTCGAAAACTGGTTTGAGTGAAATTTGTTCTCGCCCGGTGTCAAGTCAATTAGTTCGCAAATTTTAAATGCCGGAAACACAGCGTCTAAGATGCGTTTGGGACCACAGCTTTGCCTGCTGCAGTGAACGAAGTGTGGTCCCGGAGGCATTAGTTTTCATTTGTACAACAGACTGTGTGTTAAGTCCCGTCCACCCCGAAGAGTCCTGCATGAGCTCCAAATGTGTCCTTTTTTTCAGCTTCCTTATAGGAAACGATGGAATCGTATACCAGGGCCGTGGATGGCACATGATTGGTGCCCACACTCGCGGCTACAATGATAAAGCCATCGGAATAGCATTTATTGGTGATTTTTCAAGTAAATTATGAAGTTAAGTGATTTTAAATATTTTCTAATTAAAATTTAACGCTTTCAGATGAACTTCCGACAAGGAAAGCTCTGAAAGCTGCCAAAGCACTAATCAATTGTGGCGTAGAGTTAGGCGAACTTAGCCCCAATTTCAAGCTTCTAGCTGCTAGACAAGTGCATAAGACTGTGAGTCCTGGTCTGCCGATCTATGAAGAAATTCAAAATTGGGATCATTGGTCTAATAAACCGTAATAAACAAATTTTATTATCGTTTTTTGTGTTTATCAAATAATATTTGTGATGAAATACAAGTGTGAACAAGTGAACTAGTTTCAGCAGATTTGTTGGCAACTGATAATGAAGTTGCAGCACAATATATTGACCGGCTCGCAAAAAAATTTAGTGACTTTCTAAAACCCTTGTTAGAATAAATGTATCCAGCATTATGTAGTTCAGGAAAATCAGGAAATTCAAATTCACAGTGACTAAGTGAAAAGGAATGACTGGTAAAGGCAACTCGCTGTTGTGTAGTGGTTAAGTGCGTTGACTGCTACATGGGATCTTTTCCGGCGCCATCTCTGTTCAGGTGCTAACAATGCCTAGGGAGAATTAATTGTTTTTGAAAAAAATTCCAAACAATCGCACTCATTGAATGAATGATTGTTGAGCAGGGCTCTTGTCCCTGTGGACTAAAGTGGTAGCGGAAATCGCAAGCTAGAATTATGTCAAAGTCGAAAAATGACTGATTAATGCACTTAGAATGAGAAGGGGTCAAGTACATCATTTATAGTCATTTGAAGTTTTAAAATTATTTTGACACAAACTTTTACTTAATATCCTCTATCTAGGAATAATTTAGGCAATCATTAAAGTTGTAGTCTAGACTACGTTGACCACCGCGTTGACTATGTGAAGTTTCTCTAGTCTAAAATTATAAATACTTGAAGCTTCACATGTGAATATTTCAGCACAAATTCCTTTTTCTAAGAATTGAGTAAGTAACGAAAATGGAAACAAAACAATTATACAAACAATTTTTGCACAGTTATAAAAAAAAACTCTTAACCCTACTTCATTCCAAGCGTTTCAAAAGTGAATTTCCATTGTTAACTTCAATCACGCCGTTCAACAACAGTTAACAGCCACCAGCATTAAAACCACTTATTGACTGTTGTTGATATTAAAGCTAAACAACAGAGTGACACATTTTGTTGTCAGCAAGTGGCTGGAAGGATTAATCTTTAGAGCATCTGTAGAATCTGTCAACAATAGTATTCCATCGAATTATACAGTTTCTCACAAAATTAAGTATGCAACCATGATATTAAATGAGTAAATGATTTTCTTTTTTTTAGAAAAACAAAATGCAGTTTTAATTGTACCATGTTTTAAGCGATTTGTTACAGGAGATGAAAAATTAATTTAATACACAAATTTGCAACGCAAGCAATTATAAGTAATGACCAGTGACCACCATAAAACGACTTTACAGGTTAGATTGACGGCGAAAAAGGTTTTGATGAGTGTTTGGTCAGGAATGAAAGAGACCAAACAAGAACCTTCTGTTCTTGATGATCCCCTAAGGATGATTAATCGTGAGATTTAATTTGTAATGTTAAATACAACACATAAATGTGAAAGTGAACTTAACACTTTATATATTGGCTAAGCGTAGAATTTAAGGCATTTGCATTTTTAAAATGTAGATGTTAGCCAGGACCTTTTCTGAGGTGCTCTTGAAAGTTTAATTTTGGACGATTCGTTCGAACATAGTGACTGAAATCTCGCGAACACAACAGAAGGAATGTTGGCACCCGAGGTCTCATTCTTGAAGGCGTGAAACTTTACATATCCCCAAAGAAAATAGTCCAATGGCGGTCCTACGATCTAAACGACCAATTCAACGGAGCAAAACGTGAAGTATGGTGCTCACTAAAATTATTTCTCATATTCATTGTTTCGCACTATATGGATCATTGCGCCGTATTGCTAAGACCAAAGGGTGCCTGAACCATGCACTTAAATTTCTGAAAGAACGTAGACCACCACGATAACAGTTGCTGTTGACAGAACTGTACTGATTTTCCATTATTTGGTGTTCAGTACACTCTTAGCTACAGCTGATATAGACTCTTCAGTACGTACTGCATGTGATATTATCCACTTATGTAGACTGGGACTTTTGCGAATTATATAGGCAATTGTGTGTTGAGTACGTCTATTATACGCATAATAATGTCCTCGAATCACACAAAACCATTTCTTACAGAACACTGATTTTCGTAATACAGCTTCGGGCGGCATTGTGGGAGTTTCCATGAGAATTTGGCAAATGATTCTGAACAAAAATTACAAACCAATTTGATAGGAGTTATGCGTCACCTCTTAAAAAAACCTACTGGAAATCATACACCACGATGGATCACAATTTGCAGCCACAACCTTGCACCCTCTGTCTTCCACTTGTTTCGGTCTCTGGAACGCCGAACGACATGTTTATATAATTATGGGCAATATTTTATTTTATTAAAATCGATTTTAAATAAAAATAAATTTATTAAACCTCTGGAAACTATTTACAAGACCTGGTATTTCATTTAATATAACATTTAAAAAATGAAAAAGACCTACGCAACTTCAACGATTTAAGAGTTACATACATCCTGGGTAATAAATTCTATCTTCTGATAGTGTGTATGAAAAATAAGCGGGAATGACTTAGATAAGTACCACTGAGTGTTATAAGTGTTATATTTCTTGCCGAACGGGTGAAATTAAGTCTGTTGTATAAGTAAGGTAAAGTTTTGCACTGCATTCTTGCATTGCACATTGTTGCAGGCAATGACGTTACAGGCCTCTCGATGACTCGGAGACATGACGTACAGCATCATAGTGTGCCCCCCGAAGTTATTGTTGTTACAAAGACTCAAGGCTGATGTAAGCAACTTCTGTATATGTTACAAGCTTTCGACAAGTATCCAATGTAGTGAAATCGACCAACAACCATGCTCTTGCAGTCATAACCGAGGTTGATGGTTAATTCAACAGTTTTATTTTGTAAATCATTGATAAACAAATTAAATTCTTGGAAATAGGTATTACTTTTGTGAGGGACCGTGCGTCCCATGAGGTCTGGAAGATTCTGAGAGAACTATGACAGAGAACAAGTTCCAATCAGTTTGCAAAATGCAAAAAAATAAATATAAAATAAATGGCTCTACAGCTCACAACTAACCAGAGCCTACCTTCTTCAGCAACAGAGCACGAGTGTGTTCATCGTTCTATCGTTCACACCTGACAATAGAGGGGACCTACATTTTTTTGCCGATTCCAAATAGTGAGATTGACAATAAGTACTCTTTGAGTAGTTGCTGACAACTCGAAAGAGTTGGTGCCGTGAAAACATGTGAGGTGTTCAGTCCAGGTATCAAACCTGTCCATTTGAGTCGACGCACTTACTCGTTACGCCATGGGCACCACTGGCAAAATGCAATACTATTCTAAAATACTTCCGATAACACTAATATTCAAGTGACAAAGCGCCCTCTCAGAAGAAATCTCAGAAAATTCATGCGAATTTTAAGAAATTCATAATTCGTTGCGATGACCATGACCACCATGGTTTATTTTAAAACTGATGATTTTGTTATCACAACCGGTTTGGTTCTAAAGAACATGCGAGAATCACTTCTCCGCCAAAGTTAAGCGCCAAAGAATGGAGCAACGTCTTTGCATGCGTCGGGGAACCCCTTTGCAAATGTGTCATGCTCTTAACCACACATTCAACGATAAATTATTTTTTTTTGCAAAATAAAATTAACACACCTCCTATGAGACTAGCCCTCGATATAACTCGAAGACCGGTAGAAAATCCCCGCACCTAGCCAACACTTCGAATAAAACGTTGAACTCAGCAGCCACTGCAAGTCATTGTAACACTGACCATCAGTTGTAGATCATCTTCTGTGCAAGAAAGTTGCGATATAAATAGTTTCCGAGCTCCAACATGAAGTTTGCCATTGGAATCGTTTTAGTGATTGTGTTAATTGCAACGTCAGTGGAGAGTCAAAAGAAGAAAGGTGTGTGTAATCGCGCGCGTGAAAGAGAGAAAGAAGTTTTCAAATTGTGATTTTTTTTTCTTCCTCTACTATCACAGGAAACTGCCCAACGATCAAAACAAAGAAACAGTGGGGTGGGTCAGCGGCTACTTCAGTGGACTATCAGTCAATCCCCGTGCAGTACGTGATCGTACACCACACAGTGACGAAGAAATGTGATTCTTTCGAGAAATGCGCTGTGATTCTGAAGAATATGCAGGACTATCACATGAGCATCAAATTCAACGACATCGGATACAAGTGAGTAGAATTAATTGGATTGTTCATTGATGAATGTGCCGTGAAATTACTTTTGTTTATGAGTTCAAAACCAGAACTGGTTTAAGTGATGAGTGATGAGTGTGCTGTGCATTCACAAAATGATTGGGAGAGTCGTGCAATTTGGTGAATTTATCAATTTCCTAATTACAACAAATTCGTCGTCATTTCCGGATTTAAAGCTCTTGTGTTAAAGAGGTGAATCGCAAGCATTTTTTTGTCATTTAAATTCAGTCCCTTTTTTTGAAAATTTCAGGAAATTTAAACAAGAAAAAAACCTCTAAAACGGAATGAAAATTAAATTTTCAACATCTTTCAACAAATTGTTTGAGTTCTGTTTGATTCAACTGTCATCAACAGTGGACACAAATTTCATCCTCAATCTTTGAAGTCAAATATTCGTCCTCATTTATTGACAGTTTTTGGTCAAATATTCGTTTAAGTAACTTGACGTCGACTGAAATGTTAGTTTTTATTCTATTTTTTTAAGGTTTCTTTTTTAAAGAACGAAACCTTTAAAATTTCCGTGTATTCATCAGACTCATAGACACTCTCTGTCTGTCTGTTACATTCTTCATATCTTCTCAACTTATGAAGCAATCTTAGTAACATTTCCGAAAAAGATGACATTTGCCTTATCGATTATTCATTCGTCCATATATCGGAACTATTTAATTTTGGGACAAAGTTGAGGGCGACTCTCGCTTACGTGAAGTTGGAGCAAATGTGTAAATTGCTCACACCTCACTTCAAGGAAACATAGGGTTAGCTTAATAACTATTTGTTTTGAAATACCGTTGCAGAGCTAGAAATCGGGAAGTTTTATCTGCCCGTTCCCATCAATTTCTACGTTAATGTGCCTCAAAGTCTGCAAAAAAGCAAAAATGATGTATTCCGTTTTAATCTTCAGTCAAAAGTTTTTTGATCATACTGCTTCGAACTGTTTAGCCTACAGAGACTAAATACCGTAAAACATGTCAGAGTATCAAAGATCTGAAAATGGAATTTCAAAAAACAATTTAATAATGGTAACAATCGATATATGAAAAACATTATATGTCAAACAGGGGTTTCCGTATGGACTTTTAATATCTTATAAGTTCTGCGTCATAAATCCACCAAGAATGATCGAACTGTAACACACAGCAATCTTGGTCTTACGAGAATGGGTTCTATTAGTCAATTGTGTCTTGATCCCAAATAAACTTACTCTCTGACTCAACGCTTAATTTGGTGCGGAATCTTCTAGATAACTCCACAAAAACTGGGACTTATCACGCATTCCTTTGATGTTCAGCAGTTAGTTGATTGCTTATAGAAACGGCAGCCATTGCATACGGATGGATGTATTTTAAAAGAATGCAAGACAATGCAACGTTAACACGTACTATCATTCGGGACCATTGTTTAATCTCATAGCTTCTAAACTAAAAGATACCATAAATTCAATAAATGTCAGATGGCAATAGGACACCTTCACAAGCTGTGATATTTTCAAACCCTAGTTCTAGAACAAACATTTTTTCCGATGAACTACCACCTTTGACAGAATTTATAAGAAGTATACTAAAACTGAAATTTCATTAAAAGATTTGAGCGAAGACTAGTCTAACCTGTCAAAACTCTGACCAGTGCAGTACAGAGATCTAATAGCAGCCATGGTGCAGTGGGTAAATGTGTCGACTCTTATGTCGGAGATCCTAATATCGACTCCTAGACTGAACGTTAATTTCGTACATTTTTGAGGCCATTTTTTTAAAATGTGATTAGGTTCATGTACAGAAACTGAATGCGGTGAAATATTGTAGCAATTAAAAATTAAAAAAATTTGAGTGACTGTTCACAAGGGACCAAACCACTCGTACTGTGTGCGCTATTGTTCTTTCGCGAGTGGAAGGGGCCTACAGTTTAATGCGGACTTCGAATGGCGATATTTTGAGAAGTCAAAAATCCCAGAATATTGTCACCACTTCAGATGTGGCGGAGGCGGAGTGCGAAACAAATAAAGGTCCCCTCCAGAAATCGAATTTAACACCCCAAGCCTGTGAGTCGATGAGCTTATGCACTACGCCACGGCGACACAGTTGGAGGAGCATATGAGAAAATCAGGAAAAATTCACATCTCGCATTCTAATGACCTGATGTATAAGAATTACAATAATTGAGTGGGACTACAGCCCACAGGGGATCGGGGCCAAGCTTCTAACCCAACTACTCGAGTTGTGCGTGCCACTGTTCTCTCCAGGTTGGCAGAGACCGACAGTTTCTTGCCGTCTCCGAATGACGCGATTTGAAAAGCTTTTCAGAGACAATTAGTACTCTTTGCATGTTGTCACCAACTTGAAAGAGGTGATGCCGTGGAAATGCGAACTGTTCCGTTCGGGAATCGAACCTAGGAACTTGGCGTGTGAATCAGCGCACTTACTCTCCACGCCACGGCCAATACAGATCTGATGTATGCCTTTGTTATAAACATCGAATTTGATGCTCTTACAAAAAAGTATGGTTAATAGCGGAGAGGATATAAAGGTGCCGGAGTTTAACTTCATGTGCAATTCAGCAATAAATTCGTTTGGGAGTGCTTTCAAATTCATTTGTATTATTAAGGAGGCTTTCCAAGGTTTCTTCAAATACGTACGTACCTACCTATCAACACCTAAATGTAGTCAGAACATATGAAATTTGATTGAAAACACTCTAACTTGGTTGGTGTTTTTCACTTTTTTGTTACGCTGAATCATTTAATTTAAGTTTTTTTTTTCTAAAAAGTGTAAATAAAGATACAATTAAGTTTCCATGAAACTCAGATTCAGTAATTTTAGAAATGATGAAAAGATGATGCATTCTCATTTAATGACCGCTAATATTGACGCAGGTGAAGTACCCGTCATCTCCTCTTGGGGCATTCACATCAGTCAATTGTGCTTTAAGGCGAATACTTTTCTCCCAAAATGAAAACAGTATCCCAACCCCACATCATGACAATTTATAATACTTCAGTGGAATGCTGAATGAGCTCTTTATTCTTATGAAGATACATATTTATTTTTCTATGCAATCCGGCATGTGCTTTCAATGTGTAAACTCAGGCAGACAGATTTCGCTTTCGTCATAAAATCAATCGATGCGCATATTTCTTGTTTTTTTCCGCCACACCAACGACAAAGCGCTTCTATCACACTAATTAATTAAAAGTACGAGTAATTAAAAGATTATTAAATATTGAGAAAACAAATATATGTATGTGTCAGGGGAACGCAATCTTGTTGTTTTCATAAAAAAGCAGAAAAAATTCCCTTGCCGAGTGATTAGAAAGTGTCAATTAATCGCTGCAAACAGATTCCATTCGCTGGCAGACTCGCTCCCAGTCTCAGATACGAATATTAATCGCAAACACGTCCCGCTTGCAGTGCGAATCGACAATCATGAGAATCGCTCTAATACTTGCTGTGTTCTGTGTGGTTGCTGTCAGCAGTGAGACTAAAAGAGGTTTTCTCAGTTGTCCTCGGCTCAGCTTAAGACCCATCTGACTAAGATTCCTTTTCAGCGGATTGTCCCACCATCAAGAGTAAGCGACAATGGGGAGGAGTGCAACCGACCACCATTGACTACCAAACCATTCCCGTGGAATATGTGATCGTCCATCACACGGTGACGGCGAAATGCAACAATTTCGCAAGTTGCGCAACTATCCTCAAGAACATGCAGGAGTATCACATGGGCTTAGACTACGATGATATTGGATACAAGTAAGTGACGTGGCGTGAATTTTTGTAGACTGTGACGAATTTTTGTGTTGTCTCAGGGGTTATTTGTGGATGATAAGTGAGGTCAGTTTCTGATGATATGATTGTGATTTATAGCTCTGGGTGTTTTGCATTTTGTGGTCTGCATTTGTTTTGGGATTGTTTCATTTTTTGTCTCCTGCATTTGGAGAAGAATTTTCTTAAAACTACAGAAACATTCATGTCTATGTCCGCACGTTCAGTCTTTTATTTCTTTGATCACGGCAACTTTCAGAAATTCAATGCATGTGAAGACTGTGGTGAAAATGGAGTAAATGCTGGTATAAAGGATGATTTTCCATTCACTTTAGCGCTTTTGATTCGTTATGAAACTTGTCGTTATTCGTTTCCTGTTTAAATTTCTTTTCAGCTTCCTGATTGGAAACGATGGAATCGTGTACGAAGGATGTGGATGGCATAAAATTGGTGCTCACACCTATGGCTATAATCGCAATGGCACTGGAATAGCGTTTATTGGAAACTTTTCCAGTAAGTAGAATCGGGGCTCAAATAATCCAGAAATCTAACCAAATTCACAACATTTTAGATGAACTTCCAACACGGAAAGCACTGAATGCTGCCAAAAAGTTGCTGAAATGTGGCGTGGAGTTGGGTGAACTTGGTCCGAAATTCAAACTACTAGCTGCGAGACAAGTGCAAAGCACTGCCAGCCCTGGATTGCCGATTTATGGAGAAATTCAAGACTGGGACAACTGGGCGGACAGTCCTTAAAAAAAACTCCTTTTTCTTTTCAATTTAACACCATCGAATTTCTGTACTCATAGATATTAGTTCAAATACATTATCTTGATAAGCCTCATAAACTTACTTGTGCAAACCAATTGTCAATTCAAACAGCATTTTGACAGCATAACATAATCAATTAATCGGAAGCGCTGGTCCAGATAAAAAATCTGTTGTTATTAAAAAGGAGATTTTCGAGTGGTTTTGTTGCACAATTCTTATCAAGATTGGCTTGGTTAGACAATAATCATAAATACGAGTTGCACCAACATATAATATTATTCTCAAGGCGCAATTTTGAAAACACGAAGTCCGATAACATTATTTAGTGTTTCTCTAATCGAAAACGAAGCCTCGTATTTCTGATCCCGCCTTATTCTAAACACAAATAGGTTTTCAAGAGTTTCGATGGCATAGGTGCCTACGTACGTACGACAAAAATAAAAAGAAGTTGGACCTTGGTTACAAACATGGTGTCCCTCCACTTCATAATAGGTCAATTCAAGTACATAACGTGAAAAAATGAAGTGGATGGCGCTACAATCAAGGGCGTTGTAGTTTTTTGGAAACTGTAGGCCCTCTTCACTGTTCACATTTTATAGATAGCTCTCAAGATCATTATACATAACTTCATACATCCTCAATATTACGTGTTCAGCAAAACACATTTTTTGTGTGATTCACTTGGGTTCATGTATATTTGTTGGTGACCACAACCAAGATCAATACACTCGAATTAAACATTTTCGTTACACTCAATTACACGATTAGATAATAAATTACAGAATATGTTTATATTCGTTTAAATAAGGCTTAAGACCATATATTTCATTCCGAATAAAATAAACTGCACTTCTTAAGCATTTTCCTTTCCTTCTATTTCCAATCCACCGAATTCATTTTCTGTATGTCAAATAAAGGAAAATAAATTAGATGCTTCAAAGTGAATTTGAATAATAAACTTCTCATAATTAATAATTGAGTGGCACTGCAGTCCACAAGGGACCAGGGCCGAGCTTTTAGAACAACTACTCGTGTTGTGCGTGCTGCAGTTCTCTCATAAGTAGAAGCGACCTACAGTCTTTTGCCGACTCCGAACGGCGAGATTTGAGAAGCTTTTCATAGACAATTAGTACTCTTTGAGTGTTGTCATCAACTCAAAAGAGGTGAAAAACTGCGAAGTGATCGAACCAAGAACTTCTGCGTGTGGGTCGACGCACTTACCCACCACGCCACTTCGACCACACTTAGTAGACTCAATAACAAAGTTTGGCAACTGAGTACAACCAGCAACTAATGGAGCAATTACGGGATGGGAGCTGTCAGGAGAAAGGGGACAAACTAAACATCGACCGTATGACAGTTTATAATCATCTTAACTAAAAAGGCTACTCAAGGCAGCTCAATGTTTTGATACTGCTTGAATTTTGATCAACTGTCAGTGAAACGCTACTGAGAAATGAAACCATTTTAAAGCATATCATTACGTGGATGGAAAATTGCTTTAATACGGGGAAATTCAACGCAGGCAAGACAAGTCAAAGGCCGATAATTACCCACAATCCACCTCAAATCCTTAGTGTTTGGAGCGATTGGAAGAAAAGTGATTTGACTATTACTATTGGCTAGAAGTTGGGGAAACGGTCAATTATACCTTACTGAGCACCACTTGAACCTTTAAATGAAGGAAAGAGCGACCAGAATAGGGCAAAAGAAAAGGAGTTGTCTGCCAACATGAAAACGCTAGGCCACACAATCTCACGGAGCTTGCTTGAAAAGATTCAACGCATAAATTGTATAGTCCGGACCATGCTCCCTATGATTACCAATTGTTTCGGTTTCCACAAAAGTTTTTTCATGATAAAAACAATTGGCCGATCGAAGAGCTAATCGGTTGACCAAGTTTTTAGGTGATAAACCACAGAAATTCTACAATGATGGAATTATGAATCTATCCGGAAAAGGAAAAACAGTGGTCAAAATGTACTTCATTTTTCAATGCACCAACAAAGCAGAGGGAAAGATGTTATTTTAATGCATTTGTATTGAAAAAAAAAAGTTTTAAGAAAATTAATAACTCCTTAATTGGAAATTTCTTTAAAAATCAAAAAATCTTATTTAATTTTTCTTCTTCTTTTATCGTTCTTACCTCTCAAAATTGTCACCCCTGGGTGCAATTCCCCTATTGCTTCCGACTTTCAGAACATACTGCAAGCTTCTCATCTGGTGCAACGGTAAATTCCTTGTTCGTGCCCCGTCTGAACCGCTTTCTCAACGCTTGTACATTTTGTACCAGTCATGAACTCTTGGTTTTATTCTCAAAATCTTCAAAGTTTCGGCAACGAAATCTTGTAAATAGTTTTAAACATTTAAAATCAAAGTCAAGTCAATTTACTTTTAGCTGTTTACAAAACAACGCGTTTCTCAAATACTAGTGAATATTTTCACACGAAATTTTGCACAGATATCAGCGACAGTAGTGCAAACTCAAAATCAAATACACTTGATCCTATTAGAATAACAAATATACTTAAATTTAATTTTTCGGTGCCTTCCACCCAATGTAGTATAAACAATTTCCACTACCAGTACATAGCGATTGTTTTGTTTCCTATTCCACTAGGACCCATTTCTATCCTTATAAAGAAATCTAAAATCTCTTCCGAAATACCTTCCGAGCTTGCGAGTTGTTATTTAGCCTACTTACCCCTTAGTCCACAAAAAGAATGTGCCATCGAGGAACAATCTCCATTTATTTCATTCAAATTACATCAATTACACAAAACTCTAAATCTATCGATTGACTGGAAAAGAATACATGATCAGGGCTACAAGGCCGCTGCTCAGACTATATTACACAAATTTGTTTATTTTGCTCGTAACCTTAAGACTAAAATGCCGTTTATGAGAATGTTGAACTGCAACTCGAAGGCAAAGTTTTCTCTAAGTTTGCTGCTCAACCACACCGCTCTTGTGATCGTTGCAGCCTCCGATAACTAGTGACTGTGGGTGCGGCTGAATGTCTAGCATTTGGAACGTTTGGACACAGCCAGCTGCGGATCGTGGTCAAGCCGCTATATCATTTCCTGCATTGTAACCAAAGTAATTCAAATTGAATTCGTCATTGAATAGAACTTCTTCTTCTACTTGCGACATGTGGATGCCCAATTCGATTGGATCGATCTCTGTCACATAGAATTCATTTCGCAATCCGCCCTCGTGCACAGACACGTCCTTTTCGATTGGATTCAAGTAGTCTTCTGGAAGATAATTCAAAAAAACATAATTTTCTCTTGATCGTCACCAAGCTCGGTAGCGGTGGCTTACCCGAATCCAGGAGACTATCGTGATAGGTACTTATGATTGAGTTCACAGCCTGGACTTCGACGTCTCGATGAATCCCGTTCAGAATCTGTCCGGCGGTCTTTCGCAGATCTTCATCGGAGATGAGGTCATTGAAGGGCAGTTCGTGAGCCGCTGATATTGTAGACGCACCCAGCCGGTCGCAGGTGGACGGCGAACAGCTAGCTGACGACTGATCGGGAGACATTGACGTTTGCATTTCTTGAGTTATGGTTGCTGCGGCCATGGCTGCCTCGTCGAACATCTGTTGACTCTGTTCACGATTGCTTGGCGAAGAGGTGTTCTTTTCCCTCTGCATTGACTCCATTTTGAAGAATAGGTCCAAACGTTGTTTTTTCTGCAAGAATTTTAATTAAAGGGGATGGTGCAAATTTCTTTGAAAAAACAGCGAGGGAAACTTACATGTTCCCAGGCTAAAATGTTTTCCTCGGAGTCCCCACTTGAGATTGTCCACAAGTGACCAGCACCTTGAGGAGCCTTGGCGCCTTTTCGAAAATGTGGGTTGATTGAGAGATTGTGTCGCACGGAATTCTTCCATCGATCATCGTTGGATTTATAGAAAGGAAAACGATCTCTGAAAAATTAAAATTGACATTTAAGTTCAGAAAATGAATGTAGACATAATTGTCTAGCTTATGAAGGTCATCTTGAGGTTACATTTTTAAGGTAAAATAAAATACATAAAGTTGAAACTGAAGTTAAAATATTAACTATAGGTTAAAATGAGAATTCATGGCATTTACTTTTGGAAAATGTTGTCACGTAAATGTTGGCCACTACTACGCTTGGGGTGGCTCATTCCAAAGTTACAATTTTGGGCTACTTCTCATCCGAATAACAGAAGTTTTGGCTTCCAAATCGCTTGTAGACTTTACATATCTCTAGAGTAAATAATCCAAAGGTGTGATATCGCAGCACGGTCTAGGCGACCAATTTATCGTAGCAAAAATGAAATTTAGATTCAACCAAAATTATTTCTCAACATGTCCATTATTACACTCGTTGTATGGATCGCAGCGCCGTCTTGTTGAAACCAGAGCTCACCGCGGCCATATTCTTGTACTTTAGAAGGCACAAGCTCCGTTAATACGGTCAAGCTGCTGCGAACGAAGACGAGTCAATCGACACTGTCTGAAAGTACAATTTTAGCTGCAGCTCTCCACTACGTGTTGGATGCGATTTAACTGGTCGAATACCATCCACTAATGTAAACTGGGACTCAAATTTGTGAATGGTATTAGCAATAGTGCTTTCAGTCGATTATGCGCACGTAAGTTCCGTCGCAGAAAATCATTTCCGACAAATCGCTGATTTTCGTGATACTGCTGAACAATTCCGAAACTCTGTTGTGGTACAAGTCCTTTCACGATGACTCGCCAAACAATGATAAACAAAAATGACAAAGCAGTGTTTTAAGGCGAGAGCCTTACCGTCAAAACTACCAATTGAAAATCAAACCTCACGATGCATCACCCTTTATTTGCGAGCAATTCTACATGTTCACGAATTTCTCCAAATGTTCCACAATTGACTTTTCACATGAAAAGTCCATCAAAATTTGCTCATAACAGATCAAACTACTGTGGTCACCGTGGCGTAGTGGATGAGAGCCAACCACACTCCACAGGTTCAGGTTCAATTCCCAGACTGAACACCTCGAATTTTCTCGGCACCACTTTTTTCGTGTTGCTGACAACACTCAAAAAGTAATAATTGTATATGAACTTAGGCCTCTTTTGCGTTGTCCCATTGCTCAGATTCCAAGACTTTTCAGGCCTGAGCAGTGGTTTCCATACGCCTAGCCGTTTTAAGCGTTGTATCCGAAGACGCTTGACTAGGCTGTTCCCAAAGAGTTCGTTGTAAAATCTTCTCCTCTAGATGCCATCACCGTAAATAAGACCAAAAATCGCACGCAAAACTATTCTCTCGAAGAGAAGGGCCTCTCTTCCCTCTTCCGCTGTTACTAGCGTCAAGGTTTCCGCTCTTTAGAGTAGAACTGGGATAGACAATCTGTTATATAAAGCAAGCTTAGTTCTTCGAGAGAGGGCTTTATTAGTGAATTGAATCTTGAGCCCAAAGAAACAGCGATTGGCAAGAGTGATTCTGCGTTTGATTTCGGTACTGGTGTTGTTGTCCCTATATACCGCGGAGCCGAGGTAGACGAGGTCGTTGACAACCTCGAAGTTTCTGCTGCCTAGTGTGACGCTCTGTCCAAGACGTCCATGCTGTGCGTCCTTCCTTGATGACAGCATTTACTTTGTTTTGTCCTCATTAAACACCAGACCCATTTTAGCCGCTTCCGCTTCAATGCCAGCAAACACCTCATTGACGGCTCGCTGTCTTCATCCAATCACGTCAATGTCGTTCGCAAAAGCTAGCAATTGAACTGACTTTTGGAAGACCGTGCCTCTGGTGCTGGCTTGTGGGTTACGCAGGATCTTCTCAAGGATGATGTTAAAGAAGTCACATGACAGTGTGTCGCTTAGTCTAAAACCTTTTTTGACATTCAAGGTCTCGGTGAGTTCGTTCGTGACTTTTACGGAGCAGCGGGAGTTCTCCATTGTCATCCTACACAATCTGACGAGTTTGGTAGTAATGCCAAAACTAGACATAGCACTGTATAGCTCGTCTCTATGCACGCTTTAAATAAAACTATTGTACTAAAATATTCAAAAATTCATTTATGTACGTCAATCGCTCCGCAATCACCCGACTATTGTCCGCCCTCTCTTCAATGTCATTCACGTCGAGGCAAAATAAATCTCAGTAGTCTTTCAATCATAATACAGAGTGTCGACAATTTAAAGTGGGCCATTATAAATCAAGACCAGTCCATCCGTGCGCGTTCACCAAGCACGGCAGTAGCGCCTAAATTGAAATCATATCCAGGCGCTGGGGTTGCTTTGCCGGAAAGAGCTCACACAATGGGGCTCTGATCTGGCGGTGAAGTGTGTCAATTGTGAAGCCAAACAAACCAGCGCCCACGCCAAGAGGTCACCGAATGTTTCCTCAGCTCAAATAACTGCCGGCCACTTCAAAATTGACTATGAGCTTCATTTCGACGTCGAACAATCCTCGACAAACCAACATTACTCCAATTATGAACGAAGAACTGACCGAAATGTGCGAAGAAGTAGTTAGGAATTACCTCTAGAAATCGTATTCTAAAAATCCCTATAACGGTCATTTGCCAACGATGTTGTTTTTTAACTCATTGGCAAATTCCAAGCTTTATAAAGAATAAAATCTCTACAGAGCTTGTGTCACTATGTGCAGCTTGTAAGGTCTTACGATCGAAACGAAAGAATGAATTACCCTATATCAACCAAAAGATATCTTAACCCGTTTGATTGAAGGATTTTTTAGAGACCATGTTTTTTTTATTACCAAATAAAATCCTGAAAATGTATCAAAACTATCGTTAAAGCAACATAAAAATTTCGAAATATGAAAAAATTATCATTCACCTTCAAAGTAAATCATTTCGGACGCAGCAGTTAGTGAAAAAAAACTTTGCCCATTACGTACGCTCGTCAGGACTTCATTTTTTTTTTCTGCCATAAGGGGCAACTCCCACCAAGATTTCAATCGCCCGCCTTACATACAGACGGCAAGCCAAAGGCCTGCGCAGTTCTCTGCTTAAGAGTTTTAGCACGAAACCACCACCACCCTTCGTATCGCCTCACCCAATGAAACTTTACTATTTCTGGACGGGTGGTTGCTGTCCCATCAAAGTGGGACATGAAGAGAGCACAAAAAAAATTACGGAAAATGAAAGAAATTTTAATGACCTTCTCGGTGCCCCGAGACCAGCACCCACCCTGGCTTGCGGGTCTTCAATAGTCCGCTGCTCCTGATGTTGCGTGCCCTTAATTATTCCTTCCGATGAAGGTGGGAGGAGAAAATTCATTCGATGACAATGTTCTACGTCACGACTACCGCCTAAACAAGGCCCAGGACACAAGGCCTATTTCAATCAGAACAGGACTTGTCAATCGTGCTTCATGCCACTTCAATAATACGATACATCCACCCAACGGGGGTGGGTAGCAATTGCGGGGGGACGGATGGAATATCATTTATGACTTCCCGTGCACCAAGTCTATCATCTTTCATTTATGCTGTGCCATGTTTTGAATATTTTCCTTTTTTTTCGTTTCGTTTTCTGCCGAAAGAAAAATAGATCCAATCCACGATTTGCCCTGGCTATCCGTCCCGCCTGTCTATAGACATTCATATCTACGCCGCACATTATCGTTCGGAGGGTGTTGGTTGGCTGGATAGACAACTGACTGTTGGCTAGCGAGCGAAGGGGGATGAACGAAAATATACAGGGAAAAAAAGAACTAGAGTGCCCTGGGAAAGGGGGTGGCTTCGTTCGGTTGTCCATCCCTCGTTGGAGTTCTATGGAACTTTTGTAAGGAGTTTGTGAATGGCCAAGCGGAGGATTTCGTGCCAGGCGGTGCCCTGGCACCAGACCAAGTGAGTTCATAAATTATATATTTTATACATAGGAGACTGGGGCTGTGGGCGCGTGCCGGTGTACGTGTATGCCTGCGAAGGGAGGGTTTATTCTGGCACTGGTTGGGTGTATGAATCGTCCGTGTCATAATTTGGCTCCACGGAAAGGTTTGCGAGACCGAATAAAAGGAAGACGGAAAAAAACGAAAACTTTGAAAGTCAATTTGCCGTGGTTCACCATCTCGCTCTTGCTCCCGGCCTTTCTGCTGCAGGCTACGACAAGGGACAGGAAGACAAATTTATGGACATTTTTTTCCGTTCTGTATTCCAACTTGTCATTCCGTATTATTATATCATTTGAGTTCTCTCCTGGCCTGCACTGAATAAACTTGGGAAAAGTTTCTTAATTGGAATTTTAAACACGACCAGAACCCACTGTTGAGGGTGAAGGTAAATTCAATATGAAGCCACTTACAGCAGAAGGCTAGATGCAAGTTGATGTAATTTTTGGAGTATAAACGCATTTTCTGACATAAAAATTGACAATAAATGGGCGAATAATTGGCGCAAGACATTGCTTAAGCCTATCACCCAGAAAAACCGTCTAGAAGAGACACACAGTTTTTAATGAACTGATGCGCAGCAGTAGCTTATCTTGAAAAACATTTTAAGCTTCAGCAGCCAATTTTTAACTTAGTTCAGGATTCGGTGAGATTCACATTAAAAAATATATTTCGATGGAAGACGATGTCAGCAAGTAAGACGCGATCAAAAAACTGGAATCTAAATGTACGTGGATCTTGTTATAGCTAGAGATGTGGGCTATACGAGTATTCTACTACTGAGCTTTCAAATGTACCCTGCTTGATCACGTCTATGCCCACAGAAAAGAAAACAGCCACTTAGATGTTAAACTCATTCAACTAAAGCCTTTGAACAAAGAATACAGATCTATTAATTATGAAGCACAAAATGAAGTAAACACAGAAAACTTGAACTGGTTGCATATCAGTCATGTCACTTACAGACCAATTTTTGTTGAAGTTAGCAATAAAATGAAGTAATAGGTTTTATTTTGTCAAAATATAAATGATTGATGTCTATAACCTTCTTGTTAAGTTATTAAAGGTCCATTGTTCCATTCTTAAAGTTAAGAAAAGCGTTCTTCTATGATGTCTGCTTGGTTTCAGAGGACTTTTGGCTGACAAAATGACGCGAGATTCCGAAAAAGGTGACATTTCCGTCTTAGAAATGTCAGGGAAAGCAGTTGATTAGAATCTCAACTGTTGTAGCTTAAGTTACGTGGAAGGTATGGGGTCTAGAACCTAGTCTAGTCTGGGTCTTGTATTCGTTGAATTGATGAGGTATCCACTTTGATAGATGTCAACTTACTGGCATAGGGGATACACCTATGAGGGGTTTTTGTGGGGTCTTCATCAACCATTTCCAACAAACAATTGGAATTGTCAGTTACTTACGCGGTTTGTTTTTGACTCTTAGATCTCCTGATCGGAACTTACCAAAAGAAAGTGCAGTAGTGCGTTCCGTCACCGCTATGTTCTAAAATGCTTCATTTAAATTTCAAGCAGCGGGAGAAGAGTTAAATCTCAGTTAAAGCTCTTAAACGACAAGGGAACTAATTTGAACTGTCGATGGCATGATATTAAAATACATAAAAAAAGGACTTGCAACGAACCTTAAAAGTCGCCCACATCGAAGGTACGTCCCACTTTATGTTTCAAAAAAAAGTTCACAGTGTTGTTTAGATGTTCTCTCGACAGCTTTTAATTGAGAACTCAGTGAAAACGGAGAAACATTTTTGTAAAATTTAAAGACACTTCACATCAAAAATGAACGCACCAATTTAATAAAACACTGCTACACAATCAGAGCAAAACGTTCCATGATTAAAAAAGAGACAACAGCATTGTATTTAAAAACAAGAGAGCTCAATCAATTTGAAACCGTTGTGAGTTTGCTATACTAAAACAATTTGAGGAAGATGAAATGTCGTCAAAGAATGAAAAGAACTTTATTACAACTAAAGACCTATTCCGATCTGGCTTGGCTTTTCATAAGTGAGACGAAAACAAATAAAAAAGGTAGAGAAACAACCAGGATCTAGCTTTTTAAGCAACTTCAGTATACTATTAGGCTCATTCTAGTAGTGGAAATCTGCGGAAAGAGAAGAAATTTCAGAATGGCAAAAAATACTACCTAAACATTATTTGTAACCTAAGCGTTATAGAACCTTAAAAAAATTAAATGTTATGATATGGACAACGTCGTTGGGATTCTCCGCAAAGGAGTCGACGCACTTATCAGCTACGCGATGAAGACTACATTCGATGGAGAATTGTCAGTAACTTAAACGTAAAATAAGAAGAAAAAATATCTAAATGACAACTTAACAAAATTTAAATGTTAAAATGAATCAAATTAATTAGGAATTGTTCTTAATTAAACTTACAAATAATAATAATAATAATTGAGTGGCACTATAGCCCACAAAAAGCCAGGGCCTAGTTTCTACAAAAACTACCCCTGTTGTGCATACTACTGTTCTCTCACGGGTAGAAGGGACCTACAGTTGCCGACTCCGAAGCTTTTCGCAGACAATTGATACTCTTTAAGTGTTGTGCCGTTAAAAAATTCGGAGTGTTCCGTCCGACCAAAAACTTACAAATGCGAAATTAAAAAAAGGAGCAACAAAACTTTACTCCCGCTTGCTTCTCGACTTAAATTGATAAAAAATGGAAGAAAACATATTAAATTAAATCAATGTAAAATAAGAAGCAAAACCATTTCTTAGCATGTGTATTATTTTTTATCAGAGCTCAACAACGACGCTTCATTGACTCAACCCGTTTAGGGCGTATTGATTTCCAAGAGCGCTTAGTAGCCTCAGTATTTTTTTCCAAAAGTTCTTCTTAAAATCACAGATTTTCAATAGGATTCAGGAGATTGAGTAGGCCAATCTACCACTTCAATCCTATTGTCACAATCATTTGTGTGGCTCGGCTCATTATTCTTTTGGAAGACCTACATATTTTAGAACACGTTCACAAATTTATAACCATTCATGCGGTTTAGACAAAAATTGTCGGGCTAAACTTACTAGGCAAAATCATTTTGATGGCCAATTTTTATTGTTCTTGTTCGAAGAGGCAAAGGGAACTGAACATCACAAATGCATGGCAACATAGTCCTGAAGTCGAATGCCCTTTCGCTGATACTCAAACTAGCGATTAAAGTTTCGCTTGACTTAAGTCGATTCTACATTTTTGGAACTTAAACTAAAATGGTTGAACTTCGGTGGCGCCGGAGACATGCCTGAAAAAAATTAATACAGAAACCATTAAGTCCATTAACTACACTTAGTGTCTTTGCCTACTCGCTCCCGCCCCCCGGTCAATTTTAGGTTTTCTTGAGAATTGTGTTAAAGAAATCGACGCGCTGTCGCCTTGCTGGAATTATTTTTAACATCAAAGGCGTTGGTAGTATCTCTACCGACTTTAACGGAATGACGGTCGAGTTTTGCAGAGATGCCAAAACGCGGCGTTAAATCCGATGAATAGACAATGGGTCTCAATCTTAAACTCCTGGGTCTTTTAGTCAGACTTGTGCGTAAAATATTGCCTTTAAAATTTATGGCGATTTGATGTTCTTGATTTATGGCTCACACTCTGGGTGCCATATTTTCATCTGTGACGACTAAAACTTCCTTGAAATAAAAATTGTTTCACCTGCACAGCACTCACTTTGAAAATAAGTTTTCAATATGTCCCAACGTTGCTCAAGCGTAAACCGACTCATTTCTCTCAATATTTCGAGCATACATAAGATAGTCCGCCCTGTACATAATATGAGAAAACATTTTCGGTTGAAGTTAAGGAAACTCGAAACTTCGGACTGTCTGGTGCAGGGGATACAGATCTTCTTTCCCTCCCGACGACACATAAAGGAATTCTCGCAAGTACATTTTCATTGACGAGTGTGAATGCATTTCGCAACCATAAGGGTGTATATTTTTCTTGTTAATAAATACTAATAATATCAGTTGATACATACAAGCAGTTTTTTGTCAATTCTTGACTCTAAATGCTCAACAATAAGTCCAGATTTCTGTATTGTTTTACTTTTATTTTGTTGGAAATAACGTGTTAAAATAATCAACTTAACTTACATGAAACTAAAAGCAGCCGAAATACATTAATCTAATCAATTAAACAAAACAATGAAGAAATTTGTACTTTGGTTTGAAAATCAGTCTTCGAAGACTTCAATTAATGCGCAAAGAAGGTAAGAACAAGGATATGCCGTCATCTAAGCGAAAATACGTACTCTTTGCAATATCGCCCATTTCCTTTTCATTTTCATGGCATAATTGCAAGCATTCTTGAGAACTGAAAGATGTTTCTAGTCACTTCCACAATTCCAAACCCGAGACACCCCATCTGACCTCCCACGACTACACTCATTCAAAGAGAACCCTGCAATCACCCCACACAGTGCCAGTCCTAATTCACATCATGCTTAGCCTTTAGTCAAATACCATCGATAGCATTGCGTGCAATGTGTAAGTTTTCGGCAAGTAAAGACCTGTTCCCTACAGCCAATAAAAGCGAAAAAAAAGCAAAACTCACTTCAAGGGGAAGGGGGCCTGGAAAACCATTCACAAATATGCATACGCCACACATTTAACCCTCCAGCGTGCACAGCAAAAGGCGGACCCTTCCGCCGAGCATGCCGTTTACAAATTACCCATAAAATGTGTTTACCGTTTCAGCATTAATTGTTCATCATCAACTTTACTGCTCCTGCGATACAGGTACATTCGCCACGTGACGACCTCAGCAGCCGTGCACCTTTTACACGCTTCAATGGTGTCGGCACCGGCGTGCACCCCAACCCACCCTTCAGTGCGTTAATCGATTCCGATACCTTTGGTTCGGTCATCGGTTCCAGTGAGTGGCGATCATGCTTGATCGAGTGGGCTGGACGCGTATGGGCCAAGTAATCCGTGAAATTCGAACAGCTGATCAGCCGCTTAATCGTTTTCGGAGATGAACCACGAAAAGTCGTGTTCTGCCGCACCAGGCACGGGTAATTGACAACCCACTGCGTTATTAGTTCAGCGCTCACGCAGCCATTTCCAAGTTAATCTGAGTGCCGTAAAGTGAAAATGTCCCCATCGCCCTCCCACGAAATCGAGTCTGATATCCCTGCATGAGGGTATACAACTCTTTCGGGGAGTCGGAGCAGTGCTTTGCTTCTCGATTAATTTTCAGTAGGGCGTCGTAACTGCGACTGCTAACTGGTGGTTAATGGGTAAACAAATATCAACATGTATGCACATTTTCTCTAAGGAAACTACACTCGCTAGCTAGAAATTTTTGTTTTGTAAACACATTCTGCAACCCCTTCGTAGGCCGTGAGGTTTGCCGCAAATGAAAAACACAAACACGTCTTAGACAAAGGGGGCTACAAAAGGCTGCCCCGCCGTCTACGAGAGGGTGTTGCAACAAAAAGACTTCACAAGTATTTAAAATTCTTACGACATGTAGATGGAATACTTACGATATCCATTGGTAAATTCCGGAGACTGTTAGCTCGCCTTTGTCCTCGAGAGCGTACTCAATGAGTTCCGTGTACGTGAATGGTGGCTTCTTTGGCCTGAAAGTAGAACATGAATATTTAAATACAAACAGCGTAGAGATGCAATAAATTGATTGAAATTTGATATTATAAGACATTTGTCATTTGAAGATAATATTTCTTTTTACTTATTTCTAAATTTGAGAGCAAAGAAAAAATCTAGCGTTCGTAGAGGAAGGTCTCTGGGTCTCTGTGGGTTCTAAAGAGAATCAAATGAAATTGCAACGTTTGAAATCTTGTGAGTTTAATACTCAATACAGTCGCCAAAACAAGCTCTCGTTCTTCTTAAAATAAATTGGTTCGTTTCACGGACTTTATCTGCCAGAATGTTAAACAATTCTAAAACCTCAATATAACTCCGGCAAAAGTGACTCCGGCAGTGACAGAAGGAAACACAGTCTACCTCAAGATCGCTGTCCAACATACCCTAATTACCCCTATTGAATCAATGCTGAGAAGCGAACGAACTGTGACATTTTTAACTAAGGAAAATTGTCTCATTTTTAAAAGAAACCGATTTGAGAGCACAAAACAGGAGTCCCCGAAATATTGAAAGTCTACGAAGTTTGAAATTCGGTAAAACAGCATAGCTAGCTAGCTATAACTCTAAGCTACTTATTTGCATAGGCCATACTTAATACCAAAAATAAAACATTAAGTAATGTCTACAAGTCCTTATCACGCCAGTGATCCATATTTTGTTTCTTTTTAATTCGCACAATTTCAAAGTCCTCGATTTTCTGAAGATATAATAAATCGGGATAGGACCTGGCTTAGTTTACATTGCATTCACCTCACTACAACTTCCTTAATATAAATATAACTGGTGGTGAATTGCATTTAAATCAATTTTCGTTATTTTTTAATAAGAACGAGCTTCTATTTCAACGTGGATAGGTGGTTCTACATTAGGTATCTTTTATTTTCCAAAAGGATGGCATCGTTCATCGTTATGTGCTCAAAGTGATGACACAAAAATAAATCCTTTTTTTTCGAATTCCGGGAAAAATGTAACACGGCCAAAAGGGAAAGAAAAACAGGTGAAAACATCACGCAGATCTAGTTTTTTACTCGCCAGTGTATTTTCATTTCTTCTCCAGTCAAAATCTAACGAAAAGTATGTAATTGTTTAACCCCATTGGGGTAAAATTCATTCATATCATTTTCGGTGTAGATACAAAAGCTCGATTTTCTTTTCCATGTTTTATCGTCACTTAGTCCTTATTTAAAATGCCCAGTTTTTAGATTAAAAACATTTTTTTATTTGTTGATATATTGTGGAAGAGTTCGGGAGATTTTGGGTTTTTCTTTGGGTTTGCGGATAGACACAGCAGGACCGCATCTTACACACGATCAATACCAAGAAATGGATCCTTACATGCATGACGTGGCTTCAAAATAACCGGAAAATAACGCACAATCAATGTAGTGCTATGAAACAGAACGGTTCTCTTGTAGTGAACTTTACTTAGACATTGAAGTATAATTCTTATACTCCCATCATCTAGGCTGAACTAGCAAAATATAACTCCAAAGAAACACCATTTGCACACGACATCGACAAAATGTTAAATCGCTTAATGTTAAATTTGAATTGCTCTTCCGCCGGTCACCTATTGTTGAGCCCGGCCTTAACCTTAAGAACTCACAAATTTTAAAAATGCTTGTATTTTCTTCCATCTTTATATTTCTGACGAAACAAATTTATTTGTATTTTCATCACTTAAAATAAATAATGAAAAACATTCACAACTCATTTTGGATGGAATAGATGGCACGTACAGTTTTTTGCCCCATCTCAAACGGCGACATTAGAGAAGGTTTTCAATAGTGCTGTGAAATGAGAGAGAAAATGAGAGTTTTTCAGTCCCGACATTGATTTTCTGACAATGCACTTACCCATTACTACACTATGGCCTAATTGTCAAATTTGAAAATTGCGATATTGACGTCAACATGTTCATTTAAGGAAGGACGTACGATACACTGTAAAATACTCTGAAGGCAAGCGACGCTCAACAGGGACATTTTTCGTAGCTCACGTGAAAGAGGATATTCGACTGAAAAAAAACTCATTGACAAGGCTTAGCTATATTTTTTACAACAGCCCTAGGCTCCTGATTGAACAAGTCGTCACCTTCGGCGTGTGGGTCGACGCACTTACCCACGACGCCACCTCGCCGTTCGGAGTCGGCAAAAAACTGTAGGTCCCTTCTACTCGTGAGAGAATAGTAGCATGCACAACATGAGTAGATGTTGTAGAAGCTAGGTCCTGATCCCTTGTGGGCTGTAGTGCCACCCAATTATTATTATTATTATTAGATGTATATAATTAAAAAACATACAGTTGTAAGAAAAAATAATTTTTGCGTTTGTGTAATGTCTCGGAGACTCAAACTCTGAGCAATACTAATTTGTCGTTCACACAATCATTGAGAACGCATTTAATGAAAGGCACGAAGAATGAAAGGCAGGAAAACCTTTTTGAACAAGGGAACACAAGGCACTTTTGGAGGACATAATTTGAAAGCTCTTTGAAAAATTGCACAGAAGTAATGCAATGCATAGCGAGGTTAATTCATATTTGTTCAAGAGAAGAACAAAAAGATCTTTTAATTATTTTGAAAAATGTTTTTGAAATTAGGCTTATTGCAATGACGGAAGTATTTATAATGGCGGCAGATAGCTTCCTGAGAGGGTTCGAAAGGTAGGAAAGGAAAACTGAATTTTATTGATGTCGAATAAGTGGATCAACTCGAAAGAAAAATACAAGAAATGAATCATTAAAAGATATTCATTGGACCCAAGACTGTAAAAAGAACATTCCCTTCTTCAAAATTCTACCACATGTATTTTAGCTGGAACAGTAATAATAATAATTGAGTGGCACTACAGCCCATAACGGACTAGGGCCTAGCTTCTACAACAACTACTCGTGTTGTGCATGCTATTGTTCTTCACGAGTAGAAGGGACCTACAGTTTTTTGCCGATTCCGAACGGCGAGATTTGAGAAACTTTCCATAGACAATTAATACTCTTTGAGTGTTGTCAGCAACTCGAAAGAGGTGGTGCCGTGAAAAATGCTAGGTGTCCCGTCTGGAACAATATTTAGGTAAAATGAAACAAAACTGTTCAGTTGTAAGATGTATAGCTTCTTGTGAAAACATAAGGTGAACATTTTGAATAGAAATTCGAGTTTCATTCAGACTACTAATTTATAGAAAGCCTACATTTTAGAATCAATAATGAACATATGTCCTGTAACTCAATAACAGTTTGATTTTAACACATTTATCTGTAATTTTACTCAAACACCATTTTCTAGAAAAAACTGAAAATTTACCCAGGATTTCATATCTCAGGATATTATTCATAATCCTCAAAAGTAAACTCAAAATATGCATAAATTAGCTGCGATTGGTAAAAGAAATGTACCGAAACTTAAAAGCGTTAATGGCTCGAAGACGTTTTAGTTTTACAAGAAATTTCGTGATATGTGAAAGAAATCACACTTAAAATTTCCTGCAGGAAATTCATTGAAAACAACTTTTAAAAAAGTGTTCTTCAACTTTTGAAAATACGTATGTACATACATATGTCACTCAAATGTGATGTAATGCACTTTCAGAGCTGAGAGCTTATATTAAATAGGACATTGATACACTGGATGTATTAAAAATACAAAACTATTCGTTTGATGATATTCTTCAACTTTCTACAGCAATGGAGGGTAGAGTGAAAATGTGTGAAATGAAAAGAAAGCTGTGAACAATGTGTAACTATTTGGTTAATACTCGTACGTTAAAAAATGAAGAAAAGATACTCAAAGACATTTTACTATTTTTTATCACAATGCAACCGTTGTACTGATAAACAAAATGTACATTTAATTGGATGTCTCAAGAACAGCGTTCGATTGACATTGAGGATAGCCACAATAAATATCATAGTTTTCAATCTTAATTACTCTAACATCTTAGCTTCAATGGGTCTCTACTATTTATCCAGGCTATCTCAGCTCCTTGTACTCCCAAATCACATATTTGTGAATGTTGTTGATTACAAACAGTACAAAAGGGGAATATAATTGATCATTTGACTAAATATTTTATATATGATTTCTTATATTTCGTCAAATTATCGGTGCTATTCGAAATATTACAAAGTAAAGCAAGGAAACATAATTTTATTGGCTTCCGTAATTTATTTTGCACAGTTCCATTTCACATTGCTGCTAAGTTACGTTTCCAAAACCCTTATGTTCGATATTTGTATTTTGAGCTCAAAGTTAGCCGTTATAAAAGAAACACGCACCTATTATAGAACCAAGCTGGTAAGATTTTTGGTGTCATTAATTGGGTTGCAAATTGTAAATGCTTAAAATGTATCGCCATTAAGCAAATGAAGACTTAAAATTCCTATTTTTATCCAATATGAGCTCAAATTGGTGTAAAGCAAAATGTATGTACAATATCTCAGTATTTCTAATTTGATACCCATCTTATACTTTCTAATCGAATGTAGGAACAAATTCAAAACTTGATTTAAGTCCAAAAAATGCGTTCCGGGAACGAACGGTGTATGGGCAAGTGTAAACCTAGCATAAATCGACCACTTTATATTTTTGTGAAGCACTTTCAATAAAATACCCCCGTTAAATATTTTCTGATTTGGACTCAGTCCGCCCTTAACCAGGGGCCACTTTTGAAGACCGTAGCTATTTTTTAAATAAGGTGCACGATATTTTTTGTTCTACAACATTTTTAGATTAGATTAAAGTACAAAAACCTTAGATTCATGAACAATAAAGAGAAAAAGTTGAGAAAAAAGATCAAACTTGTCTTAATGTCACACCTTACGGAATTACTTAATTTGCTAAAAAAAACTTCAGATCTACTTACATCCTTGGTGAATTCTCGACCACAACATTCTCGCCGACAATCATGTCGTTGGCATCCAACTCGGACGTAACCTCCATAACCAGCTCCTCAAACTTCTTTCCGGTTTTCGACTGGGCCTTCGACTGCGACGACTTGGTGGTGCCCTCTGCGGGACTCCTTCCATTCGACGGCGGCTGCGATTGATTAACTTCCGGCGAAAGATGTGGCAGCTCGTCCAGTTTGAAATTAAACAACCACGAAAGGTTCTTATCCTCAAAATCTGATTCAGCATCGGAATTAAAGGGCCCATTGCTGGTGCCCGCACCACCACCGTCCGACGGATGACGATCCTTTTGCATTGTGAAAACTGTCAAATTTTGCTGCTGTGGTGAGCGCTGTGATTGGTGGAGATTTAATTGACCAATCTGAATGTTGTTATTGGCTGTGTCTTGTGGCGTTCCTGGCTGCTCTGCATCAGCCGACATTACAGCTAATCCGGAATTGTAACGGTGGTCGAGCTCAAGCAGATCTGTGTTCTGCCAGTTGACGTCGAATTGGTCGTTGGCGAAATTTGTCTGGACCGGAACTAGATTGTGGTCGTAGTTGAAGAGATCGTTGATGAAGGCACTCGAATTCATGTTGAAATGGAGGTCACCGCAGTTCTGTTGCTGCTGCAGATCATCGGTTGCTGGAACTTGAAAGTTGTTGTTGGTCGGAGAGTATCCTTGCAAATGTCGCTTTTTCGCCTGGATGTATCCGTTGCTGTTATCGATTTGGTCCTCGGGACCGAGCTTTCGCTTCAAATAAAAGCCATCGCACTGCTGCCCGTCCATTATTCCACTCGACTGTGGCAAATTCATTTGCGTATTCACAATCATGCTCCGGGAGATTGACACCGATTCGAATTGAAAATCGATGATTCCTGGGTTTATCTGATGAGTATTGCACGCGTACTCTTTCGACTTTTCGGGACACGTTTTATTTCCACGGTAGTTGACTCAGGACTGGTAGGGAAACATTCGACATCCTGTGAAGGTCCCAACTTCGTTTGTTTCGATTTGCTTTGGCTGTGTGCGTGTGCAAAGGATACTTGCCTGTGCAGTCATGCAAAGACACAAATGACGGTATATGGTTGATACATTCAATTGTTTTGGTTGGTTGGATTCATCTATAATTGGCCTTTTCTGGCGCACTCTTCGGTGGAGAACAGTGCCCATTTGAGTGCGAGTAGGAGTTGAGAGTGTGTTTGGAAACGAACACATGTGTGAACAGAAGGCGAATAAGAATCAGGTGCGCAGAACGAACGGTTTATCCGTTGCTAACTAATTATTTGGTTGGGTAAGTTCATCCGAGTGCCATTTTGTGAAAGATACAAGTTTTGTAGCCTTGCATCGGGGGTGTTAGACAGAAAATATGAATTTTTGTGAAAATGACCGACTGAAAAGTGCTTCTTCAGGATGAGGGTAGAATGAACTTTTGTTTAAATATTGTTGACAAAGAATGTGCCTAAAAGTTATTTCTTTAATATTTAGGATTTAGAAATTCCTAATCGGTTCCCATTAAGGAAGTTAACTTAACTCTAGGAGACATCAGGTTGACTTTGAAGCTGTCACTTAAATCAGAAGCAAATTAATAAACAATATGACATCTGCCTACAACTATAAATATATAACTAAAAATAGTGCGGGCAAGTTAAAAATAAATCGTTGCAAATGAATGACTAATTTGTGACAGCTAAAATTGTAATTGTCGAAACCAGGTTGGAACATCATCGTCATGGTTTGGTTTTGTCATGGGTCGCGCTTGGCAAAAATGAAACCAATTCGCTGCACATTTTGAAGAATAGTTTGTACATTCTCTGTCTCAAGTGCAAATACAAAGTGTGTCAAAAAGATAGACCGTATAATTTACTTGGAATGCGATCAATCGGATGAACCATAAAAGATGGCGTGTCCTGCAACCATTTCAAAGCTTTAATGAGTTTGTCGTTGCTTTTCAAAGCCCCTAAATTGAAAGTGTAAAAAGAAGTTCTGACTTCAAAATGTGGCGTGTAATTTTTTATGGAAAACATCACTTTGTTTTCCAAAGATTTCTCTTCCAAAAGTAGGATTTTTTAGCCTAATTTAGTCCTATTATTTACTTTAACTAGTAAATGTGCATCGTTCCTTTATTTTTCTATAAAACAAGGTGAACATAAATACTTTTAAGTAATAACGCACAAATTCAAACTCCAACAGTAATCATCACGAACATACTCATATCAACTGCACATGTAAACGCCATCTGAAAGTAACATCTTCATCTGTCAAATTCAACAATTGTTTGGCGGCAAAAAAGTCTGCAAAATCCTTATTTGTTTATATTTCCGAGCAGCAAAATAGTAATGTCGCAAAAAACGATCACGTAAGCAACAATGATGTTTCCCTTATAATTATTAAAATAAAAAAAAACGTTCTTGCTAGATCTTTTTTTAAGAAAACCCCGGCCAAAGCCGATAATCCTCCACCCAAAACCGATAATCCAGATGAGAATGAAAGGTAAATTAATTGTTTTTGCACAATTTGCAGATGTTTCTATCATTAAGAGCACTCAGCCGGTGTGCGCACCTGATGAGCAGAAGCATCCTGCTTCCGCGCGAGCATATAACCCTTGCTAAGCACTCTTCCCTGTACTTTTCCAGTGAGAATACCATAGTGAGAAAGAAAACCAAACGACGAAGAATCTCTAGCAGCGATGAAGATGTTCCAAAAAGCCCTAGTGAAGTGTAAGTAAATGAATATATGAATGCATATATTTTGAATTGATATTTCTTGTTATAGTCTTCCAGCAAAGAAGCAATCAGTTTCGCCAAAGGAAACGAAAACTGCATCGCCTACAAAAGAAACGAAATCTCCATCACCCCAGAAACCAGTGAAAAGTGAGGAGAAGAAGACTCCAAAGACGGCGTCGAAAAAGGCAAAGGCCAGCCCGAAGGTGAAGACCAGTCCCAAAACAGTGGTGAAAAAGGAGAAAGTGGAAGAAACAAAGATTACTAATGGAAGCGCAAAGAAAGATGCAAAGAGCAGTCCCGCGTCCAAAGTGAAAGATGAAGAGGATGCAAAAATGGCAGTTGATGAGGAGAAAGTCGAATCAAAAGAGGAAACCCCTCCACAACAGAAAATCAAATCAGAGCCCAAGTCACCAGAGCATACCCCAGTGGAGGAGAAAGTTGTCAAGAAAGAACTAAAACTTCAGTCAGCTGGGCAGGGACAGAAAGGAGCCGATTTCGATCCGTCGAAGAGAAACTATCATCCAATTGACGATGCATTCTGGAAGCGTGGGGAAAAGTATAACCTTCAGTTCCATTGACGCATATATTGAATTTTAGTCATTTTTTTTAGGACACCATATCTCGCCCTGGCTCGGACGTTCCAGCTGATTGAGGAGATCAGTGGACGCTTGAAGATGATCGACGTGCTTAGCAACTTCTTTCGATCGGTCATTGTTTTGAGTCCCAACGATCTACTCCCGTGTGTCTACCTCTGTCTGAATCAACTGGCTCCTGCTTATGAAGGTCAGTGAACCTACACTTTTATCAGAACCTACGCTCACGTGGCTGTTCTCTGCTTAGGTTTCGAACTGGGGGTGGCAGAAACATCATTGATGAAAGTTATCTGCCAGACAACAGGTCGGAGTATGGCGCAAATCAAAACTCAGGTGCAGTCCACAGGAGATTTGGGAATTGTCGCCGAACAGTCGAGGAGCAACCAACGCATGATGTTCCAACCAGCCCCGCTCACAGTTGAAGGGGTTTTCCAGAAGCTGAAGGAGATCGCCAAGATGTCTGGCCACGCTGCTATGAATAAAAAAGTCGACAAGATCCAGTCGCTCTTCGTGGCGTGTCGTCACTCCGAGGCGCGGTTCTTCATCCGTTCTCTCTTGGGAAAGCTGCGAATTGGTTTGGCAGAACAGTCGCTCTTGCAAGCACTTGCAGTTGCATGCACGAACACGCCACCAGATCAAAAGGAATACCCACCAAAGATCCTTCAGGCGGCCAAGAAACTGGGAGAAAATGCGTTCAAAGCCAAGGTCGATGAGAACGCTCTCATCCTGAAGACTACCTACTGGTAACCGAGCCACGAATCCATCTAGAACTCCTCTCTCAAGCATCTTCTTTGCAGCCAGTGTCCAAATTACAACAAAATCATCCCGGTCCTACTGGAGCATGGAGTGGACAAACTTCTGGAGCACTGTCCCATGCAACCGGGCACTCCCTTGAAGCCAATGTTGGCTCACCCGACGAAGGGTGTCCACGAAGTGCTGGAGCGGTTCGAGGGAATCCAATTCACCTGCGAGTGGAAGTATGACGGAGAGCGAGCGCAGATCCACCGAGATGAGAAAGGTGTCATCAGCATTTACAGTCGAAATCAGGAGAACAACACGTCAAAGTACCCGGACATAATTTCACGTATCGATGACATCAAGGGCGATGACGTGAGTTCGTACATCATCGACAGTGAGGTGGTCGCGTGGGATGTGGAGCGGAAGCAGATCCTTCCCTTCCAAGTTCTGAGCACAAGAAAGCGCAAGGACGCCGATGAGGCTGAGATAAAGGTCCAAGTTTGCGTCTACATGTTCGACCTGCTTTTCCTAAATGGAAAGCCGCTGGTGACGGAGAACTTCCAGGAGCGCAGGAAGCTGCTGAAGGAGAATTTCAAGGAAGTTGAGGGTCAGTGGCAATTCGCGACGAGTGTGGACACAGGTGACATCGATGAGGTACAGGCGTTCCTCGATGAGTCCATCAAAGGTAAGCAATGCACGTGGAGTCTGAGAATCTGCTGTCAACTAAATTCTATAGGAAACTGCGAGGGATTGATGGTTAAGACCCTGGAGAAGGAGGCGACCTACGAAATAGCCAAACGCTCAAGAAACTGGTTGAAGCTGAAGAAGGACTATCTGTCTGGAGTAGGCGATTCCCTGGATCTGGTCGTTATTGGAGGCTACATTGGAAAGGGCAAACGAACGGGCACATATGGCGGCTTCTTGCTGGCGTGTTACGACGCCGACAACGAGGAGTACCAAAGCATCTGCAAAATTGGAACAGGTAACTCAATTTGAATCCAAGACTTCCCAGCATCACCGGTCGTTCCTCCAGGTTTCAGTGACGAAGATCTTCAAACCCACGCAGACTTTTTCAAAAAGCACGTCATCAAGGCAGCCAAGTCGTACTACCGCTACGACACTTCCCACGAGCCAGACGAATGGTTCGAACCGGTGCAAATCTGGGAGGTCAAGTGCGCCGATCTCTCACTCAGTCCAGCACACAAAGCGGCAATTGGCATCGTGGATCCAGAGAAAGGGATCTCACTGCGCTTCCCACGTTTCATAAGAATACGGGACGACAAATCTCCCGAAGACGCGACATCCGCATCACAAGTGGCCGACATGTACTCTAGTCAGGATCAAATAAAGAATCAACAGCAAGGACCGAAGGACCCCGAGGATGATTTCTACTAGGCTGCCGTGTTATCCTATTTTATTTGTTTGTTGAGCGTTAACAAGATTAAGGAAAATAAATTCATGAAACTAAGTCTCTAACTCTCGTCGGTTTTTGTTTCGTTCGTACTCGGGTAACGTGGTCCAGATAAAGCCGCCAGGCCTTGTGTCGAAATCCATTGAATCCGGCAGGGGAAATGGGGTCGTCTTGTCGTGGTAGTAGTTGCTCGGTGCGTGCATGACAAACTGCAAGCAGGAAAGTTTTCTTGAGTGCTCTTCGTCGGGTCCAATTAGATAAGTGCTCGCGTCAAAACCGTCGTTGGGATGGGGACTGGCTTGCGTGGGGATAAGCCATGTCAGGTAGGCGGACTTTTCACAATACGTATCCACTAAGAGTCCTCGGATCTGTGCATAGTACACGTTCTCCTCGGCGTCCATTAGAGACACGATGTCACCGACTTGAAGATAGGAACCCTGTGAATCGGGATTTAAGCCAATTGCATTCCTCAATGGATGTAGACTTACCTTATAGAACAAGCAATCCACAGTGTGAGTTGAAGCCTGAACAATCGGTGTCTTCATGGGTGTCTTCTTGAAGATATTCCTTCGATTTCGTCCCTTCGGTACGTTCTTTGACTGGCCGCCTGTGCCTCCGGCTTTTGTCTTGAATCTTGTTGCTCGGGTACTCTTTCGCAACTTCTTCTCATCCCCATTGGCGCCGTTATTGTTGCCATTTGAGCTTTCCCCATTATCTGCGTCTGGCTCTGTTTTAATATTGCTGGCATTTTGATCGTAACAGTCCTGGCACAATTGCCCGAGATCTGTGCTCCGCCACATTGGACTCTCAGTCTTTTCACATTGAAAACATTTTGGCTGCAATTTCGGTGGCATTTTTTGGCGATATTTATGTTGGTTACATACAATTTATTTTGGAAAATCAAATCGACGATACTCAAGTGATTTTTAGCGCTTTTTAATATAAATAAATAAAGCAAATTGTCAAATAGCATTTTGATGGGTTTACATGTGGCGATGAAATGTCATTACTGTGGTGCCAAGTTTAATTTTGTCATCGCACAGATTATCATAAAATTATATCAATTTCATAAATTTCACATATCATAAATAATATCTTCATATACCAGGCAATTGTTTAATATCATTTAGTTTCATTAAAAAAAAATTAATTATTTATTTATTGAGTTGAAGGATACGATGTACTAAGAGGTATATATTCCTATTTTTTCATGTTTATGCATACTTAATTCTACAGCCTTAATGTCATTGATTTGCAAATAAATTTCCTGTAAAGTTCCCTGAATTCTTAGCTAGAAGGTATTTGCTGTTTCAACTGTGCAGTACGTTGTGCATGCATTCTTAGGTTCCCATACCTTCACAAATAGGGAAAATTCTAGTTGTCGAAAGCATTGATTATGAAAGAGAATGCCTCGCATATTGTTTTACATATTTATTTTGTAAAAAATTGATTGCTCTCAACTGTTTGATCGCATTTCAAAATCTACGAATAATCCTCGTATAGCACTGAACACACTTATCTGCCGCGTATAAACCCAGCGGATATGTTACAACAACAAGTGAGAAACCAATAAGGTTTCTGAACAAGTGTCAAACCAGTCTTTGCTGAATATATCTAAATAGCTGAATGCACTTTCACAACAAGAAAAGCACCAACTCGAAGAGTAAAAAAATCGTGTGCGAGAAATGAAAAAGACGTATCGAAACTCAACCGAAGAAGAACTGATAAAGAATTTTTTTACCTGCACAGTGTTCTAGTTTCGAAAGGCCTCAGTGCATAAAACATTTCATATCAAAGACATAACCCATAAAACACGGAGAAATCCACATATTCAGTGTGTGTTTATAGAACGTAATTTCCAATCACGGCCAAAAGAATTAAAATCCAAATATATTTACGCATATTCCCAAGAAAAAAACGAAGACGAAAGTAGAGTGAAAAAAGGTGCTCGAAAATAAAAACATAGAAATATTAAAACGCGAGTGTTGTAAAAATAAAACGCGATATTGAATAGATTGTGAAACAAAAAAAAAGGAAGGAATCACCAGCTGTGGTTTATTTTTGATTCACTCAAAATGCTCCTCAAATGTACGTCCAGTTTGACACGCACCGACAAGTCAGTCGATTCCCCCGAAAAGGGGGCCAACAGCAGTGCCAGTAGCACCTCCCCATCGTCGGGGAGCAGCAACTCCAGTTCCAGTAACAACTCGAATTCGAGTTCCGCCAACAACGTCGACAGAGGAGCAAGTTCATCAACAATAGTGGCCCGTGGAACAGGTTAGTCTTCAAAGTAATTGCTTAAATTATCTTTTCTCGGATCAAAAGAGTGAATTGGATATGAGCGTATTTTTGTTGTATTCGATTTTTTTTCCTCCCATATTCGGCTGTTGTTTGTTTTGTTTTCGTCAGTAGTGGCAGGCGGAGAGCTTTGCCTCATCATCGCAATGCAGTCGGAAGAGCAGAACATGAGTTCTTTCTGTATTTCGTCACAGGGTTTTCTCCTCTAATTAAAATAATTTCTATGATTTTGTTTTTGTTTTCGCTCGCTGTGGATCCCCCGGACCTGTGCATGTGTGGATGTATCGACGACGACGACGACGACGGCGGCAGTTCCATATGCTGTTGTTTTTCACCTTTGACTGCGCCGAGGAATGATGACTCGCGTCATTGTACAGCAATTGGAATGGAATTGTCGCTGTCGGCCGACTTAACGAAGTCAGTCAATGAAATATTCACGTGATACCAGTAACCGCGTCTGGGTTGTAATTAAATGATTGTGTCACAGTGTATTGATGGGAGTGCTCCGAGGAGAGTGCAGTGCAGTTCCAGGAAATGACTCCTAAGTATTTTTCCACATCCTACTCTCCTGTGTTTAGTTAGAGGCTACGTTTGTATTTAGATGCAGTTTATGTGCACGCGATACGCGATTTCATGGCCATTCTCCGGACAGGTTTAACCGCAGCGCAACATTTTCATTCTTTTTGACGATGACTCGTGCTCGTGCGGTTGTTGTTTGTTGTTCTTTTTTTTTTTTTACAGAGGAGAAGAACGTGCTGTTATCAAATTGCAGGCGATGGATTATAAATTTGTAGGTCAGGTTTTGGAACAGTGCAGTGTGAATTAGAATTTGAAGTGGTTTTCGCTAGTTCCTTATCCCCGATGGCGTGTTATCTCTGGTAATTGAATTTTTATCGTTTTATTGTTACCGGTCATTGGCCTGTGGGGGAGTATTGCGGAGAATGATTTTTAATCAGCAGTGAAAGTTTGGAAGTTTCGAAAGAGTGTCCTGGTCCAATTGCACAAACTGCTTTGGTGGTGGCGATAGGGACTGTCGAGTTGGTTTCTTGACTGCAATTGGAATTGTTTTGCAACTTAAGAGCCGCTCGCATGTGCTATGAGGAAAGTAAAGATACCAAGACGGGAAACTTTAAGTTGCTTGTGTGAAATTAACTCCAATAGAGTGACACAGACTGAATTTAAGGATTGATAAGTTGATGTTGCGCAAATCATTCTAGTCGACCATCACACTGAGAGATCTGTTGCCGCTTCGTCAGTTACCCCTAGTTGCAATTAACATGCTTCGGAACTGTACCCAAAGCACCATTTTCAAAAAACTTGAGAGTTACCATATTTTACGTCCTCATCATTTTGCTTAACGAATTGAAAAGTGGCAGACATTCTTAGCATAGAAACAAGAACAATGCTATGAATGGTATGTCTGCCATAAAGATGGATGCAGTGGAACTGTAAACCCTAGGATCTGTCCCAAGGTATGAATAAAGTTGGCAATAAAAAGATTCGTTGAATGCAGGGTTTCGGCCGCATCGAGCGAATAGACATCAATGTTCGAAAGAACGAAGTTCTGTTACTGTCATCAATTGGTCGTGGACGGTGGAAAAGAGCATGTACTGGACAGGATGAATGGTTAGGCTTAGACCCCACATTGATGTTGCTTTTCAATGTATATAAGCGGTCTAATCGGGCTGAGTTGGCACCGTCTATAGCCCTCTTGCAAGTCGATTAGCGCTTTTCCATAAATGCTTTCTTCGTTCACTGTGATGGTGCTACAAAGCTCCGTTTGAACCATCGTCTTCCTATCTGCTAAACGCTCCTAAGAGAAAAGTGAAGCTCACAAATATTTCTGCCATCTTGCTGGTAATTTGCTGGAGTGATCTTTCTTCAACCCATTCCGACCTCAAATCAAGAGCATATACAAAGGCGATAGATGTGAAACTCTTCCACCACCCTCAAACCTAAAGCACAAACAAATTTAACAAACGAAATACATAGAATCAAACTACTCCCCAGTCCCATGATTTCACACGAACTGAATTGCCTAAAGTTCCTTGCTTGATGAATTTGAATTCCGTACTAAACGATCGAATACATCGCTCACATCGTGTGATGATCTGTCTAAGATCTGCGCCGAGCCCACAACAAATCACCGAGCCAGCATGCTGTTGCTTCTCTCTCCCCAACAAAGCCGAGCTTCCGATGCGCGCATGCGTCTGTTTCATTAACAATCACAATCACAATCGGTTCCAAAGTTCACTTTAAGTCCGAAAACTCTTGCGCGTACACAAGCGCATTGCGTTTCATTGAGTGGGGGCAGTGCTTTGAACGCGCACACAAGCCTTATCGGAGCTTTCTAATGCGATTCTGCCTGGAACTGGCTGTGACTAAGATTTTCTCGATTTGTTTTGGCCGCAAACGCTTTAAAAAAATTTCATTTCACATGATGTTTTGTTTTGCTTCTGCTTTTTCTTCATTTCGTGATAAATGTTTCAGTGCCTAGAAGATTGGATAAATTCGAGTTCAAGCAACAGATGCCTGACTGCTGGCGCGTGTTACCAATCCCATGTGTTGGTCTCATTAAACAAGTTCTTTTCTGTTACGTTTCGAACGACTTAATGCAAACATACACATACACATCAAACCGCAAGCATTAAAATTGAGTACTTGGGTTCGATTGACTTTCAACTACACACAGCCGATGTTACTGGTGATTTTTTCTCGACTCACTGGTTCTTATCCTTCTGGTGGTGTTTGTTAATTGGGGAAATGAAAGTTCACACGAATTTGCGGTAGGTACATTCGGACTGGCATTTGTGGGGCTTACACAACGCAACAGGTGTCAATTCGCAATTATCTTTGGTTAGGTTAGATGGGTTCAACTAATTGGCCCATCTAGTGACGTAGTTTTTGTTATGAGATGTAGTTCATGGTTGCGCGTTGACTTATCGGAATCCTTTGATAATTTTTTGTGTTGTTCAGTTTCCGGACACAAGCATGACATGATTACGAGTGCATGGAAGTTGATCATTATTTCCTGAAGATTCTATATTTACTTGCACTACATTCTGCGTTGCGTCGTTAAATTCTTTTCCGGTTTGTGCGAGAGAATTTTCTTCAGTTTTCTATTTCGACAAACTGTTGTTTTGGTGGGGGCATTTCCTTGTGTGCTAGAGGAATTTGATTTTCTGTATTATCAATTTGTACACAGTAGTATAAAAGTATCTTCCGTATATTCGATCAAAAAAAAAAAAATGAATTTATTGCTTGAAAGCTTCCGTAAAATCGAACAGTATCCTTCAATGCGAGTCGAACAAAAACTGAAATCTTAAATGATCCAATCTTATTTTTGCTACGCACTGGGAAACATTTCAAACGTCGTTCTGTTTACACGGGACGCATTCATACGAGGACGATTTTGTCTATCTTGTCTGAGACAGAGATAGTTACACAAATTTCCTTTTTTTAGATTCTCTTGGTGTACTTAAGCGAGTGTTTGAAAAAGCAATAGCATGTGCATTTCTCTGGTTCTGTTATGCCATCATTTAGTTCTTTATGAATTTCGGTTCGGTTGCCATCATTAATTTCCCGCTCGCTCGATGTTAACCGTGCGCTGAGAAAAGAAGAATGAAGAAAAAAGAAAATCTGGGGAAAGGAGAAACATGTGATTAAACACGATTTGGGTAATCCCTGCACTACACAAAAACCTATTCCCAGGAAATTTTCCCTTTTGCGGTCTAACAAGAGTCTGGCACTCAGACAGGGCGCTGTTTGTGCGTCCGACGGTTCTGTAATTTTTAGAGAGAATATGTCCGTAGTCGTGCAGGCTGGTCGCATACTGCTTTTTCACATAAATCATGTTTATGTTCAACATTTGTATGTTTTGTATATTATTTAAACAAAAAAATATAATTCATACTACCCTGTGTTTGGAACGGTTCTTATTTTGAATGTTTGCTTAATCATGCACATTTAAGCTTGGAACATGACTCCACAGAGTGAAACAAGCCATACAAAATCCTGGAAAGTACATATACATACAAAATTGGCATTGACTACCTTTAATTAAAATATTACCTTTTTAGTCGTTTTCATTGCCTGAGATGTTCCACTTTGGCGCAAGGGTCGAGGTTAAATTTCTATTCCCATCCTTTAATCAACGTTAAAACTGCGATCCAACTGACCCTTCACTATGTTTTAGTGCCTATGATCCCAGTTCCTGAGGCAGATTTAGCAAACTTGTCTGAAGACTCAGAGCTTCTCTTTGTTGCACAAAACGATTGCACTGCATCGTGGAGCAAACGAACATATTGAGAGTCCATTGGGCTGAATGAAAATGTTTAAGTGCTGCCAAGTACTGCCTGCCAATATGTATAGATTCGAACTCTCTAATACTAACTTAACATCCTTAATGAGGCTATGTCTATCGCACATATCAATGGCGTAAATTTTCGCTCAAAACAGTGTAGACCTCAATTGTGTGCTGGGACCATCGACCTGAAACCAACAAAATCATTGATGTCTGATGCGTCTTGTGCTTCGACCACAAACCAAAAGTCTAGGTTCCAATAACGGACGGAACACCTCGCATTTTTTCACGGCACCACCACTTTCGAGTTGCTGACAACACTCAAAGAGTATCAATTGTCTATGAAAAGCTTCTCAAATCTCGCCGTTCGGAGTCGGTAAAAACCTGTAGGTTCCTTCTACTCGTGAGAGAACAGCAGTACGCACAACACGAGTAGTTGTTGTAGAAGCTAGGCTTTGGTCCCTTGTGGGCTGAAGTGCCACTCAATTATTATTATTATTATTGTACAAAGTATGTTTCTATCGGGGATTTACTATCACGTGATAAACTAGTACGTCGTCTGTCTTGAATTGCCTATCTAGATGCAGTTTAATGGCGTACCTGACAGTTGTTTATTGGTTACAACAAAGGAACTGTCATGGAATCATAAAGTGAAGTCTAAACAGATATCTTCTCTTATACTTTGAAGTCGATTTATTGAAATGAAGTGACTAAGCACATGGTCATCAAAGTCTACCAGGTGAAATGAAATAACATAACGGAGGTACATAAATCTGCGACGCAATATCACGAACTGCGTCCGAACAACAATTACGTATATTTGCGAAAGAAGAATGCAGAAAGTTATCTCAGCAAATCAAGTCATTAATCAAGAATTTCCAAAGTCAAACAACAACATGTGTAGATTGTCAGAGGCCCTTCCAATTTGTGAAAAAGTAAAAACGTACAGAGAGACTACTAGGATAATCACACGAATCTGCGCATGACATTGCGACAAAATGTACAATCGATTATCACTCGGATATTCGTATGACATTGACATTTGTGTCAAAATGTGGTTCTAGTGTAGGCTGATCTGAGTTTTCACAGTCCTCTGCAAAATGTAGTTAACAACTTATGTAACGGACGGTCGATCATTACTAGAAGTTCAATTTGTACTATATTTTTGTCGAGTCCTAATCAGTAAAATTTAAAACGTGTTCTCTTAATCTCATCAAAATATTGAGCATGATAAATGATAATAGAGACGGGTACGCAACGACGTACCTACGTCACAAGAAACAAACAGGAAAAACAAAATTACACTTAATTGACTTTAGCTCACTTAACTCAACTCAAGAAAGGCGATTTAGTACACAATTGGATATCTTCCCATCTCGCGTGTAAAAATTCTTGTACATCACTGTTAACTACGTTAACATGTAATTCCTCCGAATGTGATGAAATAGCATCAGGTGATAGCATTTTGACATAACGCCCATAGGTGGCGATAAGATTAAATGTACTTTTGGCGCTAATTTACTGCTCCACTTACCCGAAATAAGCTCATTTTGACAATGCCCCCACTCATGTAATTACTTCAAAAAAACAAAAAAAAAAAAGGTTTATTATTGCTGTTTTTCTAATTTTACGCATTTCTCTAATGTGATTGTAAATGAGCGAATAAAACGAACGGAACTGAGTGTGCTGCCAACAGCATATTATTTACTTTTGGATTTTGATAAACAATGTTGGTTTTATTCACACCGGTTTTACTTTTGCACGTGTCAACGATACAGTGACTGTGAAAAAACAAGCGACTGTAATTTTAAATTGTGGGTAGTTTATTTTCACACTGGAATTGAAATAACTTAAATTTTTCTGTAACTCGGTTTTTATTTTAGAATTTCGAAACGTTTTTTTATTGAATTTAGAAACATTCTAAACAGTGAATGCAAGTCTTTAACTACCTAGTACACTATGAGACAGCGTTGTCTCTTTGGAAGGCATACACTAGTGTTTCCAAATTAAATATTTTAAATGGTGACTCTAGTGATTTTCTTGACACCTGTCCGTCGGTGAAGATGGCGATGATTTCTACGGATATCTTTCTCATCGATAAGCCGCCAAATGAATAGACATAGTTTCCGCCTAGAAATCACTGCATCGATTTGGTGGTCTAAAAGGCAGGTTGATTTTGAGATTATCACACGCCTACTCTATTTCCAGTATTAGATTGATAGAGAAAGATAGAATTAGAGGAGAGAGAGAAAGAAGCGGAGTGGGAGGGAGAAATACAGAGGGAGAGAGAGACAGAGACAGGGGAAAGACAGAGAGATAGAAAAAGGGAAGGTGAGATGGAGAGAGCGATAAAAATAGGGAGGGAGACTTTGTTATTGAACAATTTTTGAACGTATCCCTTCACCTTAACGCAGCGTTGTTTACACAGACTTTCGGCTGACACGACGAAATATTCTGTCTATTCCTTTTAAAAGGAGAGGCTTTTCACAACTCTATTCTTTCTTATATCTCACATCAAATATTTTTATTTTTGCCCACGCTTAAAAACACTGCATTGAAAAAGAAACTGAAGCAAAAAAAACCGAAAAAAAAGCTGCACGTATTCCTTCGAACGCATTGCATTGCCTTGTCGTCCCCGTGTGATCGACGCCAATAATTTGACAACAAGTGATTTAAATCTCTGTTCCCCACCAATTTCGGTTGATTCGCTTTAAATTCTCTGTCTCACAGCACTCAGGACACATAATCAATTGTTAATGTTCTGCCCCTCATTCAGGAGTATCATTCCAATTTGTACTGCCTCCTCTCCACATGCCACCGTTCCGCTTCTTTCGGTTATTTATCATTTTAACCTTGTTTTTACCGAGAGACAAAAAATAAAAAAGAAGCACCAACACACAACATAAACAACAACAGACCACTTAAGCAAATAAACGCGCGAATCACGCTTTTTGCACGCTACCAGTCCGATCGCAACACGCGTGAGTTTCGGAGCCCAAACGCTGACGATCATTGGCTATTAGCCAAGGCGTCCAGCCAAGAGTATGTGAAATGAAAACGAGTAGGATCACCCTGACACGCCCATTTATGTTCGCTAATTGAGTAGATCGAATGTTGTGGTAACTTTGCAAAATAAAAAAAAAAAAACACTTGAGGATGAGTTTTGATTTGTTTGTCAAGTCAACGTGAGTCGCTTCTTTGCGGAATGTTTGCCGATGGATTAGCGTGTAATTAAATACTTGATGGTCCTGGTGTTCGAATATTTGTCCATCAATAATATCGGCCGATTTTGATACTGGAATTTTCCAGATTTCACAGCTATAAAGGTAGCAGCGTCAAGCCAACAATAGGGTTCATATTTTCACGGTTAACTAATTCACGTGTCACGAACTGTACAGATTCGGCATAATGATGCGAGTGGTGGAATCCTTTCTGAAGAATTTGAGGCTTTACGGGCGAATGGCTCCACGAGATACTTGGCAAAGTAATTGCTGTGCCAGTGGGTCCAAATATAGATTCATTAGCACGAGTATAGACATATTTAATCAACTTATTTATGAGCTTAGGCACACTAAGGAAAATAACTAGCATTGAATGATAAAAATAGAATTTTCTGTATGCAAAGTGTTGGCTTTTTGTATTATCCACTTCCAAAAATAGACACTTTCTAAATGAGATTTACTTGTGATATACTCGTATATGCGGAACTTGGGTCCACTTTTAGACTGATGCCTGCTGTGAGAAATATCTGTTTTTCGAGGTTCGTTCGTTTGTTTGTTTTGCACTTTTATTATTATGTTCATTATAAATAAAAATATTGTGAACGACACTAACGATTGCAGTGTACTGTGGACATTGTCAATGAAAATCACTTTATGTGTTTTTTTTTTTCATTTCCATGTGTCTTCACACAAAAAGACAACTTTTAAGTCAAAAGTTCTTAATCGGCGCAGCTAAGGTTCTTTTTTCTGTGTTATGAAAAATACAGAAGCTGTCTTTGTTTCCTAGATGGGATGACTTTTAAGGATTTAATGAGCTGCTTAATGCTGGCGGGCATTATATATGCAGTAAGCTCTAGATATTCAACCCCCGGCCTTGCGCAGTCGACTGAATTCTGAAGAGAACTCTAGAAAGACTCATGTATACGAAACGAAAACTTTTAAATATAAATTGTAGATGTTATGTAGGCGTGGGTGCCCACACAAGGGCTGTACTAGTACTACAGTCCGGGGTGGACCTGGGCTTCAACCAACATGCCGCTCCAGCTAGCACGATCCCTTGTCAGCTTCCTCCAATTGCACACTCCAAGCTCGTTACCTTCTCCACTTGTGTGGGCCATCTCAATCCATTGCATTGTCCCAATGGCTAAGCTTCGCAGTCCTTGCATTCTTTAATCTGTCTTTTACTGCGTAATGATACAAGACTTATCAGAGTAAGCTATTTGTAGAGCGTAATGTGGCCACCATGACGTGAGAGTTCTTATTTTTCTTCTTTTAATCGCGCTAAAGTCCGTGGCGGATCTGAGCCTCAACTAACGTTCCGCTTTAAGTTGCGCACTCCAGTTTTAAGGCTCATCTCCACTTGTGCCCTCTGTTGCGTTGTCCCAATGGCTCCGATTCAAAAATCTTAGAGGCTGGAGAAGTGATGTCTATATGCTCTACCCCACTGCTCCAGGAAGGCTTAATGTTGATAGTCTATGATGTCAAATCACCATTACATGCTATACAACCTAGCACTACGTCCATGGAACCGCAAAAATGCATATTCTTTGTGCGCATGTCTTTAACATACAAATTTAATTTCCCATGTTTGGTGGCAAAATTCTTCATGCTCAGCTCTTCAATCAGACAACATTTCGAGCAAACAGTCGGGAATGTCATGGTCCGTAAAAGAGTGTAGATTACAAAAGTTAGTCAATCCTTCTAGACACAAAAATAAAGACTACATTTCGTAGACTTCCTCTTCATTATAACTTGGATCTTATAAAAACACAGCATGTGTTTCTAGCCGAAGAAAGCATTAGTTTAGAAAATCCCGAATATCTTTCTTTCTGGCTAGGTTATGTGAGTGCCTAGCCAACACTGCTCTTTCATGAAGACAGATGGCGTTTTTATCCGAGATGGTGCACAAACGGGGAGATCCTAATCAACGTGGCGTGAGCAATTGAAGGCAGCTGTCGAGAGACCGTGCGACTTTTAGACATGTGCTGTTCGAGGTGCAGGTCTATCGCAAACTATAGCACTTGTTCTTCCTCCTTGGCGCTACAGTCCGGGATGGACCTGCGCCTCAACCAACAAAGCACCACAGTGCGAAAATTTTGAACATTTTCTTCTTTCGGAAATCATTTTAGGAAGCGAAAAGTGGGAATCTTACAATCAATAAATACAAAAATGAAATTCTGAGCATGGAAGAAACTGCAGTACACAATTGCCCACTATCTAAATAAATTTACATAAAACTCAGATTGTGAAAATTCTTAAAATTTGGCATTCTTTTTAACCCGAAGAGAAAGTTCTTCGGTTTTTGTTCAGCATCTTCATATCAATAGTTATAACAGCTTACTTACCTAACTATGGATACGCCTTTGTGGCCACGATCTCCTCCCACTTCTTATCAAGTGGTCGCGGCAGAAGTTGCTGAACCTGTTGTTAGAGTGAAAGGCACCGCCCCCAATAGATTTGGGCGGGAATAGAAAAGATGGAAATCCGTCGGTGTTTCGGATGTTTGAGAACCTCCCATTCAAGATCTTGAAGTGCGACTTTAAAGTCATGTGTCATGCTGTTGTCTTGAAGGAGAATAGTTTGCCCTTGTCGAGAGGGTTTTGTCTGTGTCTTTTACGCAGCGTAGGTGGTGTTTGGACATCTTCATGTTCACCGTAGCATTTCTGTCGATCATTTCACTGTGGACGACAGCTGCCACTTTAGAATATGAAATATATTTAATATATTCAAATGGTCCACTATCACTCTTTTGTGGAACGAAGAAATAATACACACTTTGTCAAACAGTAGCATGTTCAATTTGTTGAAAAACAGATGGTTCTGACGATAATATTTGCAGAATTTAACCTCTTATTGTGAATGACTCTTTAATGCTACACCAAACAGAAATCATTCACCACTTCAGGAAACAAATATTTATTTTCTATGTTTTTCCATCGATTAGTGCTGTCATGTATCTTACACCCTGTCCAACGAGTTCAAAATATTTACTCCAGCAACACGCAGTTCATCACGTCGTCGTCGCTCATCCTCAATTCAATTCACAATAATCACACAATCCTAATTAAATTTGAATCTGTGCTGCTCTTGTGCTCTTATCGATTCTATTTGCACCACACATTTTATTTTTGTTTGTATTTGCCCATTGCCATCATCAACATCGACGACATCATTGTCCACCATCATCATCCCCGTCGTAATAATCATCCTTCCAACTCGTGATTCAATGCAGGCGCAGACGCCTGTGTAAGACTGTAAACACTCTTATCAGAATCCATTGTTTCGCCGCGATTGGCATATTCTCAATTTGCAGCCGCTGCATACGGCAACAAAGGTCTCTCCCCGAATTCAAGGAATACAGGGCAAATATTTTTGAGAAACGGATTTGCATTTTGGATCAAATCCCATTCGAATCCGATGGAGGTGCATCGCGTTTGTTGTTGTTACTATCATTTGTAAACAACCTAAGGTCATTCACTTGAGATAAGTTATCTCGAAAAAAGCTCTCTTCCTACAGCAAAGTATGAAAGAAACGACAGAATAGAAAACGTTCGGTTGTTGTCGACAGCGTTATGACGTTGCGTTGAACTCAATAGCGGGCAAGTGGTGTGCACCTGATCGATTATTTGATTCAACTTTCACATGGCATGGTTTCTGACTAATGAGTGAGCTCCTTATGTCGTAGTTAGTTAGAGGGACAAGAATTGTACACAATTTGAGACAAATTAACGCGACAAACAAGTTCAAACTTGGACCCAATGAAAACTTGTTTGTGTTGTTCATCTGCAAATACGATGACTGAGACTTGTGTAGTTCAATACTGCCTTCTGTAAAGAAACAGCAAACCCTGGTAATGACCAAGCTGTGTGTGCTCAAAGTAATTAGCATATATTAGTGCAGAATTTTGGCCATTAGAATGCCGAGGGAAGTCCCCCCGATCACAAACGTTCATCGCGTATACACAATTACTGGGTTACTGCCTGCGTTTCGCTGTGTTTGGCCAACAATCACTTAACAGCCACCCCAGCAATTATCACCACGTCTTTGTTGAGGCGACTGAGGAGAGACTTCACAGTTTATTCTCCTCATAGTTGCCTCGGCGTAGTCGAGGAATGCAAATTTTTCGCCAAGCAAATTTCACAAAACTGACGACACAGACGCGTGTCTGCTTTAAATTTGACTTTTAAATGATTGACTAGTTCAGAGACAATGGCGCTTAGATAGGGCTCTCTACTAGTGTGAGAATGACAGTTTTTAGTTGTTTTTTTTCTATTTTAAACTAACGGTTCTTTTGCTTGTTCTCCTCGCACAATGCTTGCTTTGCATAAAATTAAGATAAAGCATTTTGAGTATTTGTCGTTTTGCCTAAATTGTGAATTTATCTGGTGTCTGTCTTTCACTTTACTCTGCTGCTGAATGCATTTTTTTTCTTCGCAGCACTGAATGGACCCACATCGTCTGGGTGATGTTTACTTTGACACTTTACGAAATTCCCATCAATACGACATCGTTCACAATGATGTACCCTTCGGATTTTTTTCCATTTCGCTGTTAATGCACAAACTAAATACGTATAGATTTCACTGAACCTTCAACCTTTCGTTCGATTCGTTTGGTGTGTTTGCTTTTAAAATATAAAAATATTGGGCATTACGCCCCTTGCAATGTCGAGCTTACTTCATGCGATCCAAGAAAAAGATTAAATTTCACACTGTTCTAATTATCTGATCATGAATATCAGTCATTTAATGGACTTCAGTGAAAATCGCGAAATTGAGTTGAGCTACTGGGTAAATAAACGATCGCTGCCGATGTGCGATGTTTTGTATGATTTGTATCTGACGAAATGGTTTTGTTTGTTTTTGTTTTTCGATCTTTTTCTTCTTATTTAACAAATTCTTGAGAAAAAAAGGAATGTCGGGAGAATACGCACAAAGGAAAATAATTAACAAAATCGTATAAAAGTGGCGAAAATGAGAAAAGTGGTGCAAATGTGCTTGATATTTTAACTCGGCCTTCGAAAGCATCGTTAACAAAATGAAGCGCGTGGGGATAAATATTTGAATTATATTCTTATTTTTATTAGATTCTTTGGGCATGATCTAGATTTTTGATGATTCGTCATTGTTATTGAGGAATGCTAAACGTTTTACAAATCATTTGATGAGCTTTCGTGGAGAAACACTCTTTTTAAGTGGTACACGTGTGACTTTTTAAGATGGCGAGACCGTTCTCATTTGCTATAGGTAGAAAATAGCTCTGCCAATTTACAAGACTCATTAGGTACTTAGCTCACTTTATACACTAACATACATGTCAAATTTCAAATGTCCCTTCCTCACGGGCGAGCGTTTTTTAATTTGAACGATATAACGTCGAATGGCAAATACTTCACCCTTTTACTCAATTGATTGCAATTATTTGGTAGATGGGACGATACCCGTTGACGCCCTGACGCAAAAAAAAAAATCCTTGAATAACGAACAAGTGACGGTACTATCGTCCTGCCGCTATGATTTTTTGATCTGTCTTGAATTCACATACATTTCATGTATACTCTTCCAAGAGAAAAATTTTAACATTGATATTTATTAGTGACCATTTGTTTGAAGTGACATTTCTCAGAACTGTCATTATTTATTTGCTCTGTTTTTTTTAAATCAATATGCAGAATTCAGTTCAACAATGCAAACGTTTCGTAAACTTTAAAATCACTGTAAGCATCTTTTTGGTAGAACTGTTCACAGTGTTGTGCATAAATTTAAGCCCAATCGATGCCAGTACATTGAAAAAACGCAACATCTACCTTGACGGAGCCCATAACTTGGACATTCGCAGACAAAAACGAATTTCGCTTCGTGACTCCAAATTGCACCCGTACAAAATTCAGTGGAGACATGGATCATGAACAGCGACAGTAAGCTCACGGAATGAGCTTCGCAGCAGCTGGAAATAGAACCTTAATTTGTATGTAAAATCTCCTCAGCGATGGGATCAATTTCTGAATGAGTGCATACGTCAACAAACATAGTTGTCGAATATGTAATGGAACCAACACGTACGAAATCCAATGACGTCCAAAACACCTCGACAACTTACCGTTTGCTGTGGATTTCAACTGGTGGACGTTGGCTCTGGAGTGCCCTGGCTTTTGTCGTCAAGTTGATAATTACCAACTTCAACAGGCGGCGGCGCCACACAGCTCATGCCACATTGGATACTCTGCATGACCGATTTCTAAGCATCGTTATCTCATGTGGAGCTGATATAAACTGGTTACGGCCCTTAAAGTTAACGTAATCCACGGCATTGTTTAACCTGACCTGATTACGCGTCGGAAAAAATTCTAGATTTCTTTTCGAATGATTCCTGTAGAAACTGTGAAAACGAAAAGTAACCAGCAACCATCCTGCATATGCTCGTGCGGTGCTAGATTGCCTTACAAACAGATACCTCACATCGGATTTATTGTGCCCTGTGTAAGGATTAGACTTGTGATGTACCGCATATTATAGAATCACTCCGATTTGTTTTTTAATCTTAGGATGTCCCTAAAGTCAGTATCTGCCAGATCTTCCACCTCTTTGAATAAATCTCCAACTAAAGTGCTAGAGGATAGGGATAATCGCAAAGCTTATGTATGTATGATGGATTATATTCTCCTTTCTTCTCTTCAACTTGCCAAACCAAAACACATATGTATGTACGTTTCGATGGTACAGTGCCGGTTAACGGTTAAGGCTTAGTATGTACGGAGTTTTCTTTGCTTTCATAAGATTCTGAATGGTGAGTTCTTTCATTCGTTTTTCATTTTGTCAACGGCTTCATCATGCATGAAATTTGTAAATGTGCGTGCGTATGGCATGGTCATTCTCATCTCCCTACCTCATTATCATCATACAAACTGCGATCGCTTTCCGTTCCCCAGCATTCCGATAGGGGCCGGTACACAGTTGAGTGCTACGTGGCGTTGTCATTTACCTTATGGCTGCAAAACTTGAAGTCTATTCTCTGCGATGTGAAGGTTTTAATGGCCGTTTGGGTGTAAGATAATATTTCCCTCTGTAATGTTAATTTTTGCAAAAGGTTCTGTCGTGAATATCCGCAGTCACTTGGCTTAGCATCAATTCTATGTCAACCTCAACGAACGGCTTGTTGGCCGCTTATTGCTCCACCATTTGGCCAGTGATAGCAGTCACGTCATCCACATATGCTCACAGTTGGACTCTGACACCGAGTTCGTTTTGAATTGAAGGCAATAAATGTCATCTTATTAAAAAATCATTTGACTGGCGCTAAAAAGAAAGAGGCTGCCAAATGTTCCAAAATGTTTTTTTCTTCCAAAATAGCACCCGTTTCAGTGCTCTCCTCTTTGAAAATCTTTCAATTTGATTTCTGACTTCGTGTAGGAGATGCCGCTTGACGGCATTTAATGTCAGCGGCTTCCTCCCTTTCGATGAAACGCTGTTCGAGCGTCATTTCCTGCCAAAATCAATCCACCGAAACACCCGCCAACTCAAGGACAAACATGATGTTTAGATACAATCGTCTGTTGACTAGAGTCTATTTCTACACCACCTTCAGGACGAATCAAAATGTTGCACAGAGCAAAAAAATAAAATTGTTCTAATTATAGGCAAATTTTTATCTGTTGTCTGTATTTTTAGACAAATAGTACTCAACAGTTCGTCGTCCCCCCGCTGAACATCCCTGTCCCATGTGATAGAGTGCAGCGCCAAAAAGTCACAAAAACAATCAAAAGCAAATCAAGCGAAACGATCTTCGCAATCAAAATCGGTGGTGCCCGTATCTCAATTGTCTTCTCTCCACTCGTGTCACGATCCCAATCCGTGCGGTGTTATCGAGGCGGTACAACAGCGGGCACAATTTCGGCGCATGGCGACTGTGGTCGCGGGCACCACAAAGCTCTATCATTTTGGCTCTTAAAACTGGGTCTCCTATGGGGCAATAGATGATAATTCTAATCGCGTGTATGTGTGCGTCCGGTGACTACCACACGGGCGCGCATTTAGTGCGAGCGGTGTGACGATACGAATTTGTTTAGAGAGCGGTGAGAAATGTAAACAAGTTGATCGCATACGTACGTCATGTGAGTTGAAGTGGAGCAGGCATGATTGGTGTTTATCTAAAAATCCGTGCAAATCACTTCACTACACACGACGATGTGTGCAGTGTGAAGGTGTTGCCTTTGTGAGGAGTGAAATGCGAACGAAAATCCTTTCATCACCTGTTGCATTTCATTTAGGAAAGACTACCATTCTCGACCTGACTGGTGCACGCAGCGAAGTAAATTGGTGATCGAAAATACAGAAACCGGTTGATTTGGATATGTTTCTAGTAGAACTGTGCAGCGAGAGGAATGTCGGTCCGGGAGATGTCTAGTGATGCTAATCAAAAATCAGGTTCATGCCCAAGGTCTGATGCTCGTCACTTTTAAAAACAAGATTCTCCAAAATGCTAAACTTCATGAGCTTCGTTCTTTCAATGACACCCATGATAATAAATCGTGGATATCTGGATTTAAGACAACTTCTTCTCTGTCTGTATTGAATGTGATGTGTTGCTAGCGTTAAGGGTTCTCAGCAAATGATGGCTTCATAATCACTTATGTTTGTAGAGGCAAAAAATGTTTATGTAATACTTTTTGGGTGGATACAGTGTTGTAACTGAGATCTAGGACCATTTCATGATTAAGCAATATTTCTATATAAGGGCATTTCAAATTTGATAATTTTTGATCCGAGGTCAAATCTATAGCGTCGTTACAAACATTTTTTAAAGTAAAAACTCCTTTCAATGGAAGTAAAATGCAGTGTGAACCACACACCTCATAAATTAAACAAAGTTTTATTGTCGAAAAATACACTATTATTGTGAATGATTGAATAAAGGAAAAGGTGAAAGTCGTTGAACCGAAAAACCAAAAATGAGTGGATAACCAGTTGGAGTAGATGACCCGCAAAAAGTAGAGAGCTATTCTCCCACACAACTTTCTGCTAGACTTGTTGAAATTAAACTGTTTGTCTTGTCGCGAAGAATATTCACCACAAGTGTTTGCTTAACGAGATCCAAGATAATGGTCCAGTTTTATCGAGATTGAAAGAAATTTAAAATTATTTAAATGGTTTGAACTATTTTTTATCTCTAATAACTTAACGTTTATTTTCTATTTTGAGTTTGCCAGATAATGCAATAGTTTAGTCTACGATTTGAACATTCCACATTTTGGGCGTTTGGTTGCTTGATTCCTCCACATTGTGCTTTTAAGCAAGATTTGATACAATCTGTATGATCTATGACTTTGTATTTAGATGAATAGTTTTTTTCTTATCAGAAATTTTTGTACAGAATTTTTTTGAACACATGTTGTACAGTTAACTAAAGATCCAGTTTTTCCATGCAATCCTTTCAGAAACAAATTTGTAAGGGCTATTGTGAATGAGTCTTAGAAATTGAGAAAACAAAATAATAAACATTTGACAAGTAGACTTCATTCGTATATCCGGTATTAAATTTTATGTTTACGCCAATTTTAACCTTCACATTTCTTTCTAATATTCATTTCTTTTTGTATACCAGAAATTATGCGAATTGGAAATAAAAGTAAGCCTTCAAGTAAATTTCATATGAATGAATGTGTATCTTGCTCTTACAATCTATTAAATATAATTGAATATTTTACGTTCAAATGCAGCTTTTATTTAAAATTCTTATAGTTTTAAGAAAATTAAAATTCCTTTAGGGAGGCATTTTGGAACCGATTTAAACTTTTATTTAGAGTGAATAGCCATTTTTTTTCTTGGGACTGTAGTTGATAGAAAGCCAAATACAAGACAACAATCGTGGTTATTATATCCGTGCCAATCACAAATCTTTCGTGTATGTTTCTACTAAAAAAAAGGCAAAGTTAAATTTGCCACGAATATAATTTTGTGAATATACAGGCTCCCTTTTTCTACAATCAACATTTGGTTATGATAAAAATACTGGAAGTTCCTCCATTAAAGTACTATCCACCGTTAGCCACCACTTTGTCCTATATTTGAATGAGTTGAATGCAACTGCGAAAACATGAAAAATATATCTTCACCTTGCACGATTTTGTTCTTGTGCCGTAAACCGCTGAACAGAGCGAGATACTAAAACACTGTGGATACCACTTCGAAAAATAAACATTAATTCGTTAAGTAGGTCATTAAAATAAAATGACGCCGAAGTTGAAGAAGAATTTTGCAACAAATAGTCGAAATTCAATTTGACGGAGGTACTTTCGAAATATTCAAAGCGCAATATAATTTCCTTTAAAAATTAAACCATAATTTTCTCAAGAATTTAGTTTAAAAAAAGTAACAAAAAATGGAAAAAAAAGAAAACATTTGTTTTTAACAGGAACTTCTGCATTTTTCATGAAATATGACGTACAGTTTTCAGAAACCGGTATTACAGATTAACATGTCTAAAATTACCTTTTATGGCAATTAGTAGTAAGTAGTTTTAGGATGTTAAATTTTTATTTTTGTTATCTGCGCCGCATAAAAAAATATTACACATACTATCGCTTGTAGCCTTAATAAATTATGTTTTATTTGTTTACATGGGAATTTTGACGCGTTTAACACCTCAATTGTTATAATTTCATAAACTACACAAAAAAACATGAACAAATTTTCCACTCAACTCAACTCAACTCAACTCACTCTAGAAATTTAAAACAAGATATCAAAAGTGTCACATTTTGGTTCAAAATTGTCTCTTTTCTGAACAGTTCCACTAGTAACAAATTACCGTTGATAACAATTCAAATAAAAAAACAAAGAATAAAAAAGTTGGTCCCATGGGACTAAATCACCAATTAGAAATGCCCTTTTATACGGAGAAGAGTTTAAATATTCAAAATATCTTTGTTCGAACAACAGCATAAAATTGTTAAGCGGAAGGTATGAACAAATATGCTTTAGCGATTAAATTTTCTTTCGTCAAAAAACTATACCTACATGCAAACTTGATTACAAATTCCTGCACCGTTTCTCATCAACATCATTTAAATGTATTATCAAAAACACATTCCAATCACACTCATACCTCTGTTCCTTTAAAAACTAAATCATCTTTTGAAAACCTGACTCAAACATCTGAAACAAAGATAGCGGCCCGCAAAATGTGCCACACTGACAATCAATTATAGTTTTTATCACGACAGTAAACACGCGAAATACTTTTCGAAATCTTATCCGTTCAACACCAGTAGTCATCTTTAGTGCGATAATTTTATCGTATCCAAGCCAGTTTATACAAATAAATCTCAGTACATTGTGACAAAGCGAATCGCATTAGGGGCTTGGCTGGAGGTGTGGTATGCAAAATCAGAGAACAACAATAGACTGAATTTGGGATAAGAAAAAATAAAGCACTCAAAAGTACTAATCCGGTTGTGAGCCGTTTGATCGGAAAGATTTATTTAACCAGACGCAAATGATTATCTCAGGCAACTTATCTTGTTTTTGCAAACAGATGGGAGAACATCAAAAGCAATTTATTAAGTACTTGACACAGTTTATCAAATGCATTCATACCATTTACATATTTCTGAGATACAATTTGATCTCATTATTTTCACTGTGCACGTGAAATTTCAAACGAGTTTTCCGTGGATAAAACACATTTATCTGCCTGACGATTTAGATGAGTCGCCGTAAAAATGTGTCACGCTGTCTGCAATTTTTTTTCAAAAGTTATCTCCGCTTCAGCGATAAGAAGTTCTTCAAATCTTCTTCGCATTGCCATCTGAAATTGCCTGCTCGCATTTAGCAGCGAAAATCTGCTCGTTTTAACGACATAACAACTTTGGTTTATTTACATTTTGAATCAAACTCGGGAGAAAAAAAATTATCACCAATTCATCATACGACGAAAATAAAAATAAAGAGATGAACAATAACAAATACCTCAACAGAAGTTCGTAAAAACGAAATACCATCCCTGGGTGCCTTTTCCGTCTCTTTCACCCACACTAGTGCCACCACCAGCGAACAAATCACAATGGTTTGTCATCGTTATCACGCTACATCTCGCTCTTCTGTGTCGTCAATCGATCTGTGTTCGCTTGTTTGTCGACAACACGATCGAGGCACAAGTGCCGAAGCACATTCTTGCTGCGTAAACGCATGTGCCGTTTCCACACGGCCAATCAAGTATGTGTTTGGGGTTTAGCTTCACCAACACACTCCAGCTGTATCTGTGCATACAGCGGAGAGGAGTATTTATTTAAATATGTATCGTTATCAGCCTAAAACGGTTGCATTAGTTCGGTGGATGCCGCGCCAAGCGAGGCACATGTTCACCCGTCCCGTATAGAAACTCCGACCGGTATTTCTATGAGACAAGTGCTAAAAAGTATTTTTTTCGCCCTCCTTCTGTATTTAATTAATTTAATCAACTAATTCAACACAACCACATTGGTGTCGTGTGCGGGTGTGTGCGCCTTGTGCTTCTGCATTTGAATCGTTGCCTGTGTGTTGAGAAAAAAGTGCTCACCCTATATCGGCGAATAATAGCGCGCGCTCCAACAATAAAAGCTCTCCCAAAAAATATTCAGTTCATCGATCTCAGCCTCAGCGATCGGAAGAAAAGTGAGCAGGAGGCCAACTTCGGGAACAGAAGCACAAAAACGCAAAGTTTGTTCATGCATTCTCGCAAATTACTCGTATAATAGGTCACATAAGAAACATTCATCACCTGCCGAAGTTTGCGCATATGGATAATATTCGTTTCACTCTTCATCGAATTCGATTAAAAGAACTCGATCGTCGTCAAACTCAAGTTGTCACCTACGCAAGACTATCCGCAGTCATTAAATCGATTTCAGTTGAGATACTCGATCGTTTTGCAAAACGTCGCTTATGTTGCTGCTGTCCACTTGTATTTTGCGAATTCAGTATAGCGCGTGAAATTGATACAAAATTTGTCAGAAAAAAACAATAAACAAATAGACACTAAATAACGCATAAAAATAAATTAAAATTTAAATCAGCGAACAAAAACAAGAGAAGAGAAAAAAAACGAAAACAAAAACGTCGTAAAATACTTTTTATGCAAGTAGCGCGAGAGTGGTCTAAATAGTGGCAAAAACTCGTTTTTATATTTTTTTTATTGCAAATGAATAGTTCCTTACAGTTTTAAGTGATTCAATGCGCTTTTGTGATTTTATTCTAAGTCGTGTGGAGGATTCTTTAATGTTTGTGAGCAGAAGTAAGGGAAAATAACAGTTTTCCGTGTGTTACCTCAAGAGTCATTTTTTTTTTAAATTGAAACTATTCCGATTGAAACGGAAATAATTACTAATTATGAGATTCACCTACAATCAATATAATTATTACGAGTCGGCATACCGCATTCCCTCGAAGCATCACAATGCCTCGCATCAGCATCACAAGAATAATTTCGGTAAGAGGTGGACATTTGATTTGTTTTCGTTTTGAATGTGTGCTCATTATTTTTGTGAAAGAGAAAAAAAAACATTAGGTTGAAATATGAAAGTTGTATAGACAAGTTTGATGTTCTGTTCTGCTCTCTTTAATGTTTCACGTTCGACATATAAGATGAAACAAAAATGTGTGCATTGAAGCATAGAAAATGTGTCCAATTTAATATGTTTCCAAAACACAAAAAAAAAATACAGTTTCTATTGTAAGAAACCTCCGAAATTTGACAGCATCATTATTCTGCGATGTTTAAGTTGTCATTTAGTATGTTATTATACTCGTGTTTTTTTCAAGTCCTCAGCGACTAGCTGATGCAATACTAAGTTAACCTTACATGATCTATTACCTTATTTTTCAAAACAATACCTTCCAGTGAACCCTTTTTTATTGTACGAGAAAACACCACCTAACGTCTTAAGCGTCCCCTTTTCAACTTTGAACACGTCAAATTCAGTTTCGAACACAAGCTTAACGTCCTTAAAGCTCCAGCACTCAAGTAAGTTTATTACTTCAAACTTCATCTCCTATCTCTCACGATATATGTACATATTCTTAAAATTGGACTTTAGAAGTGATGTTAAATAACAGAAATGAAGAGACAACCAAAGTGCCACAAATAAATTTTGATTTATATTATTTTTGTTTTTATCTCACAAAAAACCGGCTGCAATTTGGAGCCAACGCGAGAATTGAATCATTCGTTATAAAACATCTTATTTATGTGTACAGATATGTCTTTTTTGTATTTTTACGAATTTTTGTTTTGAATTTACACGCTTAACCGATGGAAGTGTGCCAATTTTTTTTTAAAAACATTCTTATTGAAATATTGTTATATATTTGTTTGTGAAGAATGATTTAGATCTTGTATCGATCTTTAGTATCTGACAGGGAATACAAATAAAAAAAAAACAATGCAGACGGAGGATTGAATTTAGAACGTTAATAAAACTTGTTGAGGAGGTAACGTTTTGAAGATAAAATATGAGGCAGTCACTCATTTTTGGAAAGAACATTTTTTCTCATTCTCTTTTTATTGGAAATTTGATTTACTGAAAGTAAATAAGTGGCCGATTTTTTTACGGAAAAGCCTCTTGAGACTTTCATAAACATGTAAATAATTTTTTATGGGAAAGGCTCTTACTCAGTTTTGAATACAATACCAATACATTAAAATTAGCTCTAGCACCCCTACAATGGCTATGAAATGGTCACAAATTTAAAAATCGAAAGGCCTGTTTTTATTTTTCTTGTGTGCCCTTAAAGAGGTAACAAGCTCAATACTTCTAATGTGATTTCAATTGTGATTTTCTTGGCTAAAAATAATCACGATTCATGATTACCCACACTCTTGACAGGCCGTTGTGACATATTGTTCGTCACGGGGATTGAGTTATAAATAAGAAAAATGTGTATTTCTTCTTTAAAATGTATTTCATACTCTCAAAGGAGTCCCTCCCGTACTTGCGTCAACATTCTTTTTTTGTCTATACTCCGCAAACTCTTTTAATTCCTTCTTCTTCGTCCTCGGTTGATGTTGACGATCCGTCTCACCGTGCTTCGTTTTCAACGCCTTTTCTACACTCTTTAAACAAAGTGTACAACTCCTAAACTGTTGTGTGTAATAAAAAATACTTGGCAACAGTCTTCCACAACATTTTTAACGCTTAAAGTCATTATAAAAAATTAATACTTTACTGTTGACTCTTCAAAAAAACAAAACAAAAAATACTTTAACGTGAAATTTAGATATAAGTGTCAGTAGTGTAAACTCAAAAAAACTTAAGTTCCAATTAAAAAACCAAGAAATAGACACAAAAAGAACCTGCAGACTATGACCGACTTCAAAGTCCAATATTTGAAAATCTTTTCAAATACAATTACTCTTTGAGTTTTGTCAGAAACACGAAGGAGGTGGTGAGGTCAAAAAAATGCAAGATGAACGTTCAGTGTAGAGCGAACCTAGAACCTTCTGTGGGTCGATCCACGTTCCGACCACACAACGGTGACCACAAGAGAAAGATGAACGAAATGCAATAATTTAGTTTTTAACAACTTCTTTCTGTATTAAATATTGACAACCTGTTTTTGCCTTAAAATTCAGTTAAAAAATGTAAATTTAAAACAATGACGCCCAATCAAAAACGCTCTCTTTCTCCATTCAACGCACTTAGCCTATCGAGAGCTCGCCATAAACGTCCTATCAACAGAGTCAGTGAGTTTAAAAAGATCATCTGTTTCAGTAGTTAAATAAACAGTCTTACGTTACGAAACGCAGGATCTGTCGAAAACATTGACGAGGGTGTACAGGAAACAAAAAAAAAACAAAAACACTTCGTTCACTCGAAACGTCATTTTTCCGATTACCACCTCGTGACTAGAGCCTGCATCTGTACAAAATTTAACTGTTTTAAGTGCTAAAGGGTGGGAAACTCGCCCAATTTTCGTTGAAAAATCATCTTCAGTGACACAGCTCATTCCTGGATGAATGAATACATTAACGAATAAAGTTGATGCTTCGAATGCATCTCAAAAAATATATTCTTCGGTGTGAGCTTCGGGCTGGTGTGGTTTGAGTCCATTGGCCACTGCTGTATGTTGATAATTAACAATTTCAACAAGTGGCGCTACGTTCTACACAGCTCATCACACATTGGACGTAATTTACAAGTATGGTATAATCACGTGGAATTGATGTTTAATATGACCACGTTAGACGTTTTCTTAAGTCTATGCGATAAGCCAAAGTACCAGTATGACACATACTATCGGTTAAGCCGATTGAGAGTCATGGGCAATTTGAGGTTTCAAGTGCACCCCGCCTAGAGAAACCTCGGCAAATATTTGAAATAAATTATATCTCATATGAAATGACTTCGATATGCCTTTCAAATGAAGAAAAATCAATGATATCTCACAGATATTTTCTTTAAATTCATTAAAGACGCGTTTGAAGAATGACCCTATTAATTGGATAGAGGAACTTTCGCCATTTTCAAACCACTTTATATGTCCACGTTAGTTGAATATCTGATCTTTATCGACCACAAACTAATTCAAGTGCTATCACAGTGCAACATCATCACTGAAAATTTTACTATACAAAGAATTTTTAAAATATTGAAAAAAAAAATGGCGCCGAAGGTAAGGTGTGGTAAGGCAAATTTCAATAAATTTTGGCGACCTAAGAAGTTTTATTTCGTTTCGTGCATTTTTGTAATTCAATCTATTACATATATCCTTGAGAAAAATGTTGAGTCTAACTAAACTATCTAAACAACTGTACTTAACTCTTACTGACTGACACCATATGAAGACTCTTATTTATTGTAATTTGCAACGAAGCATTTTTGTCGTTTATCCACAGACGGGTTCTTTTTCTTCACTTTTCTAGGCTGAGTCATAACAAAAACGTATTATTTGCAATTTAGTTACAATCTACTTAAATGCTACAACTACCAAAATACGCAACGCGTATTTCATTGGTTGAGGCCCAGGTCTACCCCGGACTGTAGCGCCACAAGAAAAAGAAGAAGAAGAAGAAGTATTTCATTCCATGGTGAAGGCCAAAATGTATATTATATTAATGTGATGTCATGTTTGTGTGTGGCGCCGTACTCCTGATGACAACGATAGTTTTGCGATGAAGCGCTTCAAGCGGCGTTCTGTTTGAGGCTGTATTTAATGTCAGTTCATTGAATCAGATTTGGAAAAAGATTGCTTAGCTTATCAACCTTAGGCCGCCACGTTTTTAATTGACGCTATTTTAACACATGACATCCTCTATCCTCAGAGAAGCTAGATGTCAAGAAAGGGCCAGATTGAATTGAAACTAAACTAGCAAGCTTTTTAACGAGTTTCATATGTTTAAACACACCCCAGTCGTTACATGTGACGGAAATAAAGCTTTTCTAAAAATTCTTGTTACACGGGGATCCAACTCAATTCTGACCTTAATTGGACTATCGTCAAACTCAATTGGTTGAATTAAATGTAGTTTATTCTTCAGGAGTGTTAACCCATTCAACTCCGGCACTGTTTTTTCCTTTTAGGCTTCTTACACATCAATTGCAACTTTTAAGCAATTTGAAAAATGTTTATTTTGTAGTCCAACACGTGGAGCCGATACTTTAATCTTCTTTACTTCATTCCTACATTTATAAAGTCAAATAGAAAGGCATTTATCTGCCTTCTTAAAGAACATCATCTCTTCAAAAAAAAATTATAGAAAAGAATAGATCTTAAAATGTGCATAATTTAATTCTGCTTTCTTTGGTCCTTTTCCTCCCATGCTATGTATATAAACTACCAAACGCAAGAAAACTGTCATCAATCAACTTGATGAACCGACTTTACAGAGCACAACATTTCTATTTCCGCCCCAAAAAAATTAATCAATTAATTCGAAAGAAGCACGTAATCTCTAATAATTGATGTCACAAATACATAGGACCCCGGTGTGTATCCAACGGACTCCAGAGAACACTTGACAGGATTCATTTCATTCCCTGGGTGAAGTGTAATTAAATGTGCCCAGCCGAAGATAAAAAAAGAGGAATACAAAAATATACTGTTATCGTTTCCTCCTCTCAGCTAATCGATATAAATTCGACCGACACATGTAAACACTCCAACATCGTGTAGGGTTTATTTAGATACAATTACAAATGATTATCGTGTTTTATTGAAACGAATTCGCCTAAATAAACACGAAACGTGTTGTTCTGCGTTACATCTTCTCCGCCCAACAATGGTTCATACTATGTATCTATGTCAGGGCTTTCGGAATCTATATGCGGCTGTTGAAGATTTGTGTGTGACTAAATTTTGGCAGGTTTTTCATTTTTTATTCGTTTTTATTGTTTGGTGTGCGAAGAGTTGATTTTGTCATATTTAATCGTTCTGTGGAGGAAAATATTAAACTCATAAAAAAAGTGTTGTTTACTTTTATTGCTGAGCAAATCACATTTTTTTTTTTATTTGCAAGCGAGTTCAGAAGTGGTTCTTTTTCTTTTGCTTGGCTTAGTCTAGAGCTGAATGAAATCTCGGTCCGCGAACTTAGCCATTGCCACCCTTGTTTGATTTCACCCTATTTTGGCAGAAAAAAAAATTCCGTCGTAAAGCGAAACTTGTGAGCCTCTTACACCTGACTGGTATTGACAACTATAAATCGTATTTTTGGAACAAACAATGACAGCAAGTGTTGCCAAAAGTCATTATCTGATTTGAAAGCATTATAAAGCAAGATTTCTCGTTTATTGGCACGCCACAGTTCATCACGAGAATCCGTCACATGGTCTAATCGTTATACTGATCGTTTATTGTGTTATATTCTTCTTCAAAGATTTACACTCTTATTTACAAAGTTTGCCTAACCCATTTGCGATTGGTTTTTATTGTGCCATTAACGGAAATAGCATCAATTTCACCGGGCTCTGGCAATACTCCTTCATAAAGAAGATCCTTGCCTTGCTTCCGTGTGAAAATTATAATATATGCAGAGCACACATGTTTGAGTCTTGAGTTGGAATATTTAAATAAAATTCGTATGATATGTACTTAACGTATGCACGTCGCATGCGAGAATCTCACTAAAGTCATTACATTTGCATAGGTATCGTACAAGCAACTTTCTAAACCAGACTTAAATACAAATACACAACTCGCCGCTTGCCCGCATTCGAGCCGGATACAACATATGATGTGTCTTAAAGTCTGTCTGTGAAATGTTATGATAAGAATATTTTGAATATAAGATTTTGTTTGCAATTCAAAGGTTAGTGACTCCAAATGTCTTTGTTCTTCACTAACATATTATATATCTTGGAGCCTGACATCTAAACTTATTTTCTGAAGCCCATACTTGTTTTTAAATGCGATCGTTTCCTGTTTCCTTTGGTGAAGAAAAGCTTCAACGCAAAATAGAATTGTAATAAAAATATTTATTATATAAAAAAATGTTATCGATCTAGCAAACACCCATTTCCTAGAGTTTAACAACACAACTTATCTGGTGCTGCAGTCCGCAGGGGAATACAAACTTCTTCAGCCACCGCTACTGTTGTGCGTGTTAATTTTTTGTCACAACAGACTTCAATGACGACTGTGAGCGACAGGGTGGCGTCATCTTCAATTCTGTTCGATTTAATTCGCTTGATCCTCCTTCATGGGCTCAAACTAAGCTGATGTCATGGGCAACCGATTTTGGACATCTTCCGGATTCCCAGCAGGAGTCTGTGAAGTGATTGACAAACTCCTGATTCTGATTGAAGTTGCACTCTTAAGAAACACGAAGTCTTGACAATGCTTAGATTCGTTCCATAACAAACGTCGAAAAAGCAGCTATTCAACATTGAAATCCTCACGGACTTCTGGACTTCTCATGTATTCTTTCAATTGTCATCAAAATCGCATTACTATTGTACTGTACTGATGTATAGTTGTACAATTCATTATAAAGTTTGATTCTTATACAAAAGATCTACACACAAATTAAGATATTCATAAACAAAATTAAAACATTGACTTTAAAGTTTTAAGTGTTTCAAAGTATTGGCTCGGTTCCTGAATAGGACTTTCATTTATCTCACATCCTCCTATCTCCACCACATGAACTCCAGTTAAGCGATACAATTTTTCTGTAAGTATCTACTCAAATTTTAATTGTATGTGCTCTCCGCTCTTTAACCACAGATTGAACGATTGACTGTGTACAGATTGAAGATTCGCTGTAGCGCCACAACTTCTTTAGTATAGAACTGCGTTCGCCACCAAGTTCAGTCTTCCTTACAGCAATTTTCCCATCAGTTTCGAAATTTTTCCGTGATTTCCCATTTCATTTTCGCATGCTAATCGTATGAACATACAGATTGCATTTGGTTGCCAAGTTTGATTAGCATTTTTTAGACAGTTAAGCATTTAAAGTAACTCGACGTCTACCTGAGACATGAAATAAAAACATAATTTTTGAAGTAGGGGTGTTTTGCACATCGACCACGCTTCAATCATATACTACATGTACGAGACTGGTTGTCATGAGTTTTGAAATCAACTTAGAATATGTTAAAAGTTTTTTTTTACGTTTTATGTCAAACATGGTTTTGATGAGATTTAAATTGTCTTGAATTTTCAAATCGTTGATTTGGAGCTAATTTTTCTACTTTTTCGACGAAGGAAGATGGGATTCCATGGCATTCCCTAGAGGACATCCCCTTTTAATGATGGAGGGAGATGTCCCCAGAAGTTAATTTTTGCACCTCTAAAGAACTTGAATATCGATTGATGTTTTCACAGTACCGGATTGAAGCATGTTGCACTGGTTTCCATAAGAATCCCGTATTTTCCATATTTTATACCACTGTGTTACTGGCACCAACAAAGTGCAAAATTAGTGTTTCAAATTCATTTAGTTAACATTTATGTACATAATTGTAAAAAAACAATAAAAAAAATATGGAAGATTTAAGAAATCCTTAAATTGCAATTCCTTACTTCTAGTTTCCTCGTAAATTTCTTTAAATTGATCAACTAACAGACAAAATAACAACTATACAAACAATATGCAATGCATCTTTTTATTTTTTTTTCAATAAATTATCTGAAAATCTTATCAAAAAATCGAGCTGTTCTCCATCTAAATTTAATCAAATAGATATATAGCAAAGACTATTTTGTGTCATGAAAAAACGGTTATTCGTATCACTTCCTTCCAATTAAATAGATTATATTCCTAAAATTTTTTTCCTCACAAACTTGATTTGAGGAATTGTTAGCTGAAGTGTGACTGACATTATCTTTATGTGTATGTCGACATTGGATATCGCAGACATTGACTTGCTGTCAAGAAGTATGTGTCTATCTCATATTCCAGTCTCCTAGAACACGACCTACATTAAAAAAAAAAAAACAACAAACAAATAATAAAATGGAGTGAATTTGTTTGAATGTGAAACACAATATCCTCCGATTTATATATTTTTCGTCTGTGTGCGTTCAAGACAATTTATTTGTCTCAATCACTAAGTGCAAATAAATAAATAAAACTCAGTGCGGTATTGACATATAAATTAATCTGTCTGTTTCAAATTCAATAATCTACCAATTACTATTTGTTATTGATCATAAATGATTCATATCATCTGTTAAGTGGCAAATTAACACTCAACGTCGTTATGACGCACGAAAATTGTCTTGCATCTGGTAACAACTGCCACAGGTAGCTACGATTTGTGGTAAAAACAATAGTGTCACTTCATTTGTCACCGTGAACCACTCAATATATATAATCCATTATTCTCACTATATTTTTTTAAAGAAAATAATTCTGTGATTATGGTTCGACGATTCAAGGGTTACTTATACTTATCTCTTTTACAGATGTTTGAGGAGAATCATGTGAAATTGATTTTTAAGACTTCTTCGGAACTCACGTGCAATGACAAATCATCTTGCATAAATACAAGGTTACTCATATTTGCTTAAGCAGTCAGTCATACCAGATTAGTGTGGTATCCATGGCAACTTTAGACCATTAGAGGATCCATTGTGACCACAACATATTTGTCTAAATAATTCGTCGTCAATTTTACAGTTAACACATGTTTGCGTCAATAGAAGACATGTGCTTATTCGTTAAAAACAAACTCCCAAAAAAGTGCTCAGTCATGTGCCAGCCAACAACAAAGAAAATATCAAACAAGTTTTAGGATCAAGGCAATATTCATACTTCTGTCACAAAATCAAACGTCACTGACGAGTCACGGAGTGATGGTTCAGGGTTGATAAAAGAGATTTCTGAAGTCTTATCTCCTCCCCAGCAGACGTCATGCGGTGTGTACAAATCCTGGTCTCTTGGGTTGATAACATCTTATCGGCTTAAGTGCACGCTGGAAATGGGCTAGCAAAACAACAAATCAGGCAAAGAGATCAATTCACTTGCATCTGAATCATAGCACTTAATAATTTCGTGCGAGAACTTTCAAAAACAACGATGACGCATGAACTGCAAGAAGAATCACACACTTGACCATGTTGGTCGCACAAAAAAGCATGCCCCCAACACTTTGGTTGAATTTAAATTGTTGTTTTCCTCTTGCTCTGAGCGGAAGAGATAAGTACACACAAAAAAGAAACACATTAACGTTCATCATGTGCGCCCGTGCGAAGATCGAAAGAGTGAGATGGAACAGTAGTACCATATGGGCGTGGCGTGTGTCACTTAGTCGGTGCAGGACGTCGACGGCGTTAAATTGTTACTAAATCATCGGCAGATCGAAGTGGGTTTAGCGTTTATCACATTTGCAGTTGGACGCAGCACGATTACAACAAACAGGAAATAGCGGCACGATCACGATGAAAATGGGGAAAACAATGAGGTGCAAACAATTTCGAAGAATTTTTTAATTTTTCCTACCGCTTCCACTGATTGATTAACAATCAACAATATATTCTCAATCGGACCCAATTAAATTACATAAACGTCTCTTTAATGTATACTGAATTTCCCCCTTTGCACTTGATTTGTATCTAAATTGTCGATACATTGTGTGCTGAATGTGAAAGTCCGCTGATGCTTCTGATCTGTTGTTACCTCATTCTGGCGTATAAATATCTCAGCCTTGTCTGGCGTTGGGCTGATAACGTTTGCATCTTTGATTCGTATGATGTTTAATAATAACTCCATTGAATCCCTTTGATTGTATGACACTGTTGCTAAAGACAAGCTTTTTACGACATTGTTGTTGATGATTTCGAGGATTACTTTGTCATCGTTGCGTTTTCAATTATATTAAGTTTGACCTTATTCTGACATATTTTGTCATATTTTAACACTCTCAAGAGTCTTCTTTGTTTACTTTAATTTTAAGAGAATTACTAATGCAAAAAGTTCTCACAATGAAGTGGGCAATTCTCTTAATAGGAGCAACCGGCAATGATTAACTGATAAGATATGTAAGATTGTAAAAAGAAGTGTTGGCGTCATAAGCTTTCTAAGGTGGTTAGTTGGGACTACAACCAAACAGCTTTTCAGCAAGCACAACAACCTTATTTACAGGCGTTTTCTAAATATAGTCATACCGTTGCTTTTGCGAATGTATAAGCTACTACTTAGGGCACCATACTGACTTTATTTACTGAATCAACAGTTTTTCTCAAAACGCAGGCTCTTACACGTTCAAAAGATGTATAGTATGTTAACTTTACGGCCACCATTTTATAATTTTTCAAAAATGGTTTCACTCTTTCACTTCCCCAGATTTGGGTTAGAATGATTTTGATTTTGACAACGATACGATTGGTCTTGTTTTGCTTTTGTTTTGATAGCATCACATTTGATATCGACTGATCGATGAAACAGTGTTTTTTGACTTCTTATGCGTTATTTGAAAATCTGTTGTGTCATTTCAAAGTTAAAAAAGATTAGTTTAAGTTAAAAAAAAAAGTATTTTATACATTTTCAGTCAGATCTTGTTCGGAATTTGACGTGTAAGATCCCTGCACAAATCTGCAATATGAGTTTTCGAAAATTCAGATTCCAAGTGCACGACATCGTGGCTTGTGGCGTATATTGAGTGTTCATGTTCGAATCTGAACTGTATTGCACATATATAATTTGATTCCTTCTAAGAAAAAAAAAAAAAACGAAACCTTTTGTGTTTAAGAGTAACTCGTACTTACACTAATAGATACAGAAAATTATCTTCAGATCCATGTGAGTTAACAAAAATCTTTGCTTCGCTCGGTGATGGTATTGAGAGTACATTTGGTTGCTCTTTCAAACTAAAAACTAAACAAAACACTAGGCGTACTTTTTGCCATAATCGATCCAAGCAATCACATTTTTCACAGTGATATCTATAAACTTTGCAGAGATAACAGAATTACGTCATTGAAAAGGAGGATGTAAGATTGTAAAAAAGATGTTCTTGGACAGAGATGTCCTTGTAGCAACTGATCAAATAAATTCAATGCCTACTTCAAGGAAATTTTTAACTCTTGACCTAAAATTTTAAAGGTGTACTACGTTAAACGTATCCCGGACGTATACGTTTGCTCTTTCTTTCAACCTTTTCATTCGGTTTGTTATTAGCACCTTCAAGCATGAAATGCTCACTTCAACTGATTGGTTAAGAGTTGTCTCGTCCAATTCCCCCCACAACTGACGACCTTTCAGTGACCACGCCTTGGTTTGCAAAAAAACAAAAGTTTAATTAATGTAAGGGAGATAGATCGGGTCGAAATCAAATGTCAGTTGAATAGTATATTAAACACAAAAGTAAACTTTAAAAGTGAGCCACTATATACTGGCTCATGCAGAAAAATTATTGTTCTTTCAGCGATAAAATGCATTTTGTTGTATTGGCAATCCAAATTTTAGTATACTTGACAACGAGAATTTCTATATAATGCAGTGGCGACAAGGTCGGAGCACAACATCATTTTTACGTACTTTTTGGAGAAGGACGTTGACGAGACCAAATTTTCGAAAGCGATGCGTAGCTGAACGACAAACGGAGGTGGAAGACATGTGGGCGCGGTTCGTCACAATGCAAATCGTACAGAATTTGCAACATGCACTGCTCAATTGAACTGGAATAGGTTTATGCGTATCGTTTAAGGTTTATACTATAAAACCCCAGTACAGCGATACCTTAATTCTGACCGTTGCTCAAATTCAACGATCCAGCACCTTCTTTCAATGGAACTCAACAGTGAGCCGGAATAGCCTCCATACCTGATTGATCTGAGTCAATAGAGTGAACAATTTGCTTTTGGATTTCAAATAACAGCCATTGCGATACACCCACAAGGAGGCCTACCGCACGGTTAACGCGAAATCGAAGTTCCAGGGGCTCCTGACCTCCCGTGGCACCAGAATATAACCACTGGTCAAACCAGCCAGGTTCCCTTAACACCTGGGCTTGGTAGTCGCCATTCCTACACAAAGTGGAATTTGGTTTCATCTGTGATTCCGTATTCACTTTATTAGTGTAGTCTAGTGTTACGGATGTGATTTTAAATCATATGATTCATAAATCCAGTCACATCATCGGGGATGGTAACGCACAATAGTATTCCAACTGTGAATCCTCATTTGGTTTGAAAGTGGGTATTTAATATGTCAGCAATTCGGGAAGACTCCCTTTCATTCCAGCCGCTTTTTTTTAAAAACCCCGACCGACTCTATCGGTTGAGGTAACGATCGTTCAAATACCCTAATTTAGTCATATTTTAAACACTGAGTTATAAATTAGGTCTTCGATGTAACGAATCAATTTCTAAGGAAATCAACTAAATAATACTTCCTTCTGCTTAAACACAAGTTTGAACTTGTTAAGGTTAAACTCCTATTTTAAACATATCTTATAAAACCTCACGTAACCCGAGGGGTAGATAAAATGTGAGCACTTCGAAAGATTTAAACAACACTAAAGAGTTGTGAAGCTCTTACGCCCCGGATTGTAGAATTTACTTAAGGCTCTCTCTTTTACCTTAAGAAGCCATATAACAGTTCAAATACTCTAACTGCCAAATAAATATCTGAGTGTAGGCGTCGCACGGCCTAATCCGCTTTAAACCAATTCAGCAGGAACTGTAACTAGATTGCGTTGGAAATATAAGTGCTTGCTGTTAATTTGCTTCCAAATAATTTTATTTCACCTAATCTCTGCAAACTGTTATCAACTATCGTATAAGTACGCTTTAAATCTGCACTAATCTGCGATCTGATTCATGTGCTCGTGGACTAGTGTCGCGTCTCTGCGAATTGTCTTACTAGCCAAATTGTGCCGAGAGCACTGCTATTTCACCAGAGGTTATCATTTCGAGTTAATAATTTTTTTTACACTCCCACGCGTCAACTGATGCTTGAAATTGTGCCAACACGATTTCACCAGGAAACTCCTTATTATCTCTGCCTTCGAGTAGAAAACATAAAATGTATTATTAGAATAGCGTATCGCATAAATTAGTCTCAGTTTCTGGTATAATCTGCATTGGGAGGATAGGGAATAAATTTTTTTTTTTTTTTCTATTTGACCTAAGATTATTTAATTTACTAGAATGACTTTTATTTAATTATAAAAATATATTTCTTAAGGTACCGCGTAGTATTCTACTAAATACCGTTAATAGATCAAGTGGCAAGTTAAAAACTTGCTTTGTGGTTGTTCCAGTTGAAAAAGTTTTTTTTTTTCCATTAAAAAGGCGCCAATTAGGTAATTTTTGAACACAACCTTTTCATAGAAAAAGTGTCAAAGAATGTAAAATTCGTCCTGATGATCTATATGGTTGGAATGCGTTCTATTCTGTAATTTAGGCATGATTGTTCGTGCTTAACAACACCACATCACGTGACCAAAGAACGTTACGGTAAAATAAACTTTAAACAATGCAATATGATTTTGGGACTGTTCATTAGCAGCACTCAGACAAGCGGTTCACATTTGAAATTTCGTGCACATTTTGGAAAACACAGTCCAAACTATGCAAACAAGTAAAATATGCGTTCATTTTCATAAATTTTTCCCTATTCCCTGTCATATATTATTATTTTGAAACTAGTGACTAGAAATCGATAACTAATCAAATCGACTAGCATACTCAGAACACAGAACTAGTTCTCTGAGGAACTTCATTTATTTTCTAATTCCTTAGAGTGTTTCATTTTTCTTTTAACAAACATATAATCATTTATGGGTCGATTGAGGCCACCCTTCTCCTAGGCTTGTCCGTTTTGTTTACTCTTTCAGGCACTCGAACTCAAAATCGAATAGAGATTCCTTTTGAGTGAGAGTTTCAGTATCAAATCAATCCTATTCCAAACACAATCATTTTGCAGGAGGCTCAGCAATCAGACATTTCTTCTGTTCTCCTCATTCTCTTCGTCATTCGGGTGCATTATCCCCTTAACGACCGCTTTGATTTCCATTAATGCGAGCAATCATTTGCTTGACGGCAAATGTATGACATGCACCCGTTACGACTGGTAATTGAGATAAAACACACTCCCTGCCTTCGTGCGCCCGTCATGGGAGCATGTACCAGTCGAATCTATGTGTGTGCACACCAGCAGTCAATCTTGTAATAAAAGAAGTCCATCGTGCCAAATGAAGCTCCATTTGTGGCAATTCATATGTACATTGTCTCCGTCATCGCACTGGACACACTCAAGTGTGTTGCGAGACGAGACTTCTTGGATTGATAATTTACGCAATGTAGACACACAATTAATTTAAAATTGTTCTGAATTAAATCACAATTGAGTATACGTTTTGATGGATGGATGGTTTGCTAACAAAGAATGTATCTTGTTACAGGAATGCGAATGACCATGGCGACAGCGTCTACAATGACACCGAGAGTACACAGAAAAGGTTTTCGGATCCCATCGAAGCGACATCCAGGCAAAGCTTTACCGGGGAAACTACACTCAATATCTAGAGTAAGTACTAATGAATGTGTTTCTTTCGCATGGCACACGTTGAAAGTGTTGTCTTTTAAAGATAGGACCTGGAAAAATCCCACCGGGAAAGAGAATACCACAGAGACCACAGCCCCCGCCATGTGATAATTCAAACGACAGCGGCTTCGGCTTTGATCAGCACGTCGAGGTGCAGAACAGCAACCAACACATGATCCGGACGATACCTTCGTCAAGGTAAGGAGAATATGAATAGTAATAATTTTAGGTTGAATGTGACACAGGGATGTTGGATTGAACGGAGCACAAGGGTCTAACACTAATTCTGTGCATTTGTTTAAGCTTGATGTAATCACAATTTTGTTTTAATTTTATTTTTCTTTAGTGTTATTCATTCATTCATTACTCGATTCAAGTCAGCAGCATTAACAAGCAAGAGGGTATCGACTTTGCAATTGGATTGGTGCTAACTATCGCGAATATTTTTGAAAAAAAAATTTTGATTGGGTAGTCTTATCAACGCACACAACCCCCTCAGTCGTTCGCGACGGGTGCATATTCAAGGCAATAATCTAACTTCTTATGTCCGATATGATATTTCTTTGTGTCTAGTGTACTGCACATTTTTTTCGTTTTTGTTTAAAGCGCCTGTTGCTGGCAGCGTCTAAATGGGAAATCTATTTTTGGGGAAGGTTTTGTAGATAAACAAATTCTGAATACAAGTGCATTCGTCTTTTGGTTTTATGTTCCTCTATATGCAAAAAAATTGAAAATGTGTATGTCAGTTCGATGACTGTGTTTTTCAATGTCGATCTGACTTTCATTCGTATGTTAAAATGATCCAGTTCGAAACTGCTAAACACTCAAAATCGACTCAAAAACATCGATTTTAATAAATTTGAAAATGGAAAATTGTCTGCTTAAACAGTTAAATTGTCCGTATGAGTCATTGTCCAAAGGCGTGTCTAGAGTCCTGCACATTTTCATGTATCCGAAAAATTAATAATGACTGCATTGCTTCAGATCTTGATAGGTTTGAATGAAAAAACTGGAAGGACTGGGAACGCAGTGTATTTTTAAATTTGATAATAATATCGAAACATGTATGTATGCACATACAAACTTTTAGATTCAAATTGAGTCCTTGCTAAAATAGTCAAATGATTGCGGTGAGGTCTTCAAACCGCCATAGGGCTTTATTCAAAGCACCGTGAAGTTTTGTCAATTGTCAGTACAATGATTGATACTTATTGTAGCATGGTGTTCATGTTATTCTTATTAATCAACTATTTTGTTGATTGAATACCACTGGTGATTATATTAATTGATGAATTTCAGTTCACCAACTTTTTAATTGACTTTTCTCAACTATTTCTACTACTGCAAATTTCTCGTTGAAAGAAGTTAAAATATTTTGTGTGTGATTGATTTAAATGTTCCAATATTATAAAATTTTAATTTAAATCAATTTAAATAAGAAGAGTGTGATTCACCGCCAGCAGCATATAACACCCCACTCTATCATGATGTGCCTTTAAATTAAATTTACTACGTATATTCCAAGAACGCAAAACTCATCTAAAACCACTGGAAAAAAAAATTAAATTTAACTCCGAATCTAATTGCAATTATAAATTCCATCAACATCTAATCCTTACAATGCAAACAGAAGAAACGTCACTTTCTTATCAATTGTAATTACCATTCACAGTACAGTGAAATCTATCAATCGCGAACCATAATTTCGATATAATTGGTGATTGATAGCATATCTGAATGATAAAATCAATCATTTGATAGCCATAACCCATACTCGCGTTAAACAGTTCGCATGAGTACATCAAAAGCCGGGCCCCTTAATTTACACGAAACGGAATCGTGCGTTTAAGTGAATTACTTGTAAAATGAAAGCACTTTTTTTGAATTTACAAGTGCAACTAATAAGAGAGAAATGTTTTCCTTTGGTTGGCATTACAGGACTCAGTGGAATTGAGCCTTGGCTAACATGCCTCTCCATTCAATACAGTCTTCTGCTTGTTGTTTTCAGCTGCGGCAGTCGAACAATTGAGTCCATTTTCCCAGCAGTGTAAGCCGCAGGAGGTGTGGTTTCCTTTTTGCCAATTATCATTGGGGCTGGAGTCCATCAGTTTTCGGATAAGTGTAGAGTTTTTCATTCGCTAAACGAATATTCCTTATAAATCATTTGTATTTATTTGTATTTTTTGCCAAAATATGTTCATAACGGTATTTCAAATCGAATCTGACTTTATAAACAAAGAGACTTTCTAAGCGTCTTCCATACTTCAATAATCACGCAAAATCAATGGTATGTAGCTAGTACCAGAATATCGAATTAATAGATAGTAATAGAATCTCGAATACGATGAAATTACAGTCAAAAAAATGTTTATCCAATAAAAAGTGTAATAGGCAGAACATCACTAAACTTTAGACAATATTCCTTGAATATCAAAGGAAATGCAGAAATGGCGCTTTACTTACTACGCAAATTCGTGGTTGAGTTGTGCAAAAGCAGTTTGGCTGTGTTTATAAAGGAGTGGACAACCCAACCTAAAACTGTCAAGCCCGAACGTACAAACACGCAGCTTCGGTTCGGGTACTGGTCTGGGCACACTTTCCACTACTTAAACTGTTAATTAATAGTTTTATTGTTGCAGGATGTAGGGAATTAATACTTGAAATAGTGGATAGTGACAGATTTCGAGAAAAAAAATAACAAGGAAAGTGTTTGTTTTAGTAAAAATTACTTCTTAATTGGAATCGAGCTTTATTTTGAAAACAACAGTTTTAAAAATACGCTAAGAATTTTGTTGCTTTTTGATAACAACAACCACCTTTTGAATATTGAAAACATTTCAATGTTTTCTTTGCTCTTCTTGAGCGATTCAAAACATATCGTGCTTTAAGTGGAAATGTTCCGGAAGAAAATATGATACGAAAAGATGGATTAAAATGACCGTTTTCGTAACGATCAAAGCTTACTTATTAAGGAGCGCTGCTTTTTTTACTGGTTTACTGTTTCAGTTCTTTTAAAGAATCTATGGTAGTCCTGTATTGCGAAATGATTTCACAGAATCTAGTTAAATACAGCATTTTTGAGAGATGTGTTCTAATCAACTCAATGGAATAAACCAGATTTTAAAATGTATTTACGCAAATTAGTCGGCTTTCGCTTGATATTGGAGTATCTTTTAAATATGTTATGCACAATATCCAATGTCTTGTCTGTGTGTACCAGATCATTGACGACATCCACCATGTAATAAAAGCAAATTTCAATACAAGACGTGCGTTGTTCTTTAAGATTTTTCTAAAACCTCAAAGTTCAACGGATCGTACAAATGTCTCAACAATGTAAGATGTTGGTTGAATAAATTAGTTCATGCTGCAGTTCAAAAGTCGAGTGGACTTACGATTGATTGTCGACTCTGGACGTTTAGTTTGAAAAACTTTAAAAACACTTTGTGTTGCTTTAAAAAATATGAAATAAAAGCAAATAAAAACTTCAACCTCAGACCGCACTTACCCACTATCCCAAAGGGTCGGTTGCGTCAAGGTGTTTGTTTTAGTGTTTCTACAATCCACTGGTGACAAAGCTTCCAAAGTAAAGTCTGCCTTTTCTTAAAAGTGGAAGTGCCCTAAAATCAAGCTCTTCGAATGACGAATTTTTGACGGTCTAACACCTGCAACAACTCCAAAGCAATACAAATTGGTAGGATATGAAAGACGTTTGTAAAGTATTTACTGGGGATCCTTCGCGTAGAAATTCAACTGTACTTTTATGTTGTATACATTGATTCTTTACTCATTGGTTCTCAAATTGCACACGTCTTTTACACCAGGTACTAATGTTGTGTGAGATATACTCTCTTCCTTGATGCTCTTAGCATTTTTTAGCTGGAATTTTTTTATGTCTATTACAATTTTTTACGGTTTTGGCCGCCAAAGCGTAGTGGGTAAGTGCAACGAACTACAAGCTGAAGGTTATGCTTGAATTTCTCGGCTGGACTTTTAACTCGTTCTTTTCGCGACATTATATCCTTCGAGTAGTTGACAACATTAAAAGAGCACTCATTTCCTGTTGGAAAGGTGCCTCTACTTTTGGCGATAAACTGTAGGTCTGTGGGGTGTGGTTTGTGAGAGAACGCAACATACTATTATTAGATTATCATTACAGCCCATGAGCGTATCTAAATTTTTTCAAACAACTTTGCCATAATTCTCTTCTTTAATTGCCCTGCAATTTCAGAGTTGTTTTTTTTTAATTCTTTCTTTGCATTTTTTTTTTTCAAAAAAAGTTCTTTATTTTTATTATTATTTGCTTATCGTCTTTTGAAAAACCACCCCGTTTTACTTCAAATTTATTTTTAGTTTCACATACCTTTACCCCAATATCCTTATCGTTAGACAGATTCAAGTAAAGCATATTGTTTGTAATTTCACAATGTTTGCCCAAGTTTTGCGATAGAAGCATATTTTGTTGTTACCTCGCTGGTGGCGGCAACGGGTACACCACCTCCGTCAATGGTTTGGGTGGTTGACTGACCCAAACATGCGAAAGGTTCCGCCCGTTACCAATGCGCGAAATTGAACTACCTTCATTTTTCACACGCCACCAAAGTGATGGACGTTTTAAATCCACAGTCCACAAATTGGTGGTGCCGTGCGAACAAGAATCGATCACCCACCATAAAGCAGTTACCACTTATCCAACAATTCCGACCAAGCCAATCGAATCATTTGGACATATCGGTTGGAGGAGTACGTAGCTCCTCTATCAGAGAACCAAAAGGAAAAAAGAAATGAAAAAAAAAAAGAAAAACCGCCACACACTAGCAGTCGTACTATCTCTTGTTGTTGGTACTTTCTGAATGGTACGTTCTTGATTGATATCTTGTAAACACAGTGATATATTAAAAGGAATAAGCAACACCTTGTTGGTGGTTGCTACGGGTCAATAAAAATTCTAAATCTTCTCCTCGTTTTGGTCTTCTTTTGTGTGTGTCGCCCTGTTTATGACATCCACTTGAGTGGAGCTCAATTTAATCTGATCGGTGGTCCCGAAATACAACACAGTGAATTATTTACTTAGTTTAATCGCGCGACTAATTCATTCTCTATTCTCGTTTTGTTTTGCGCTCGTGTACTAGAAATAGAAAATATGTGCCATCAGTAATCATTTTGTGTGGGGTTACACTGCGAAAAACTTCAGACACTGGTCGTTTAAAATAAACATCCGAGTTTGTAGCTCAGCCGCCGGTAGTAGGTTACTCGATTGTAAATTGAATTCAGCTCGAGGGGAGCGCTTTAATCAGAGACGAAGACCGATTCTGATCCTTTAGGTCATGGTGAATTAATTAAAATGCAAAACTATAATTGGTCTTATCAGCAGAATGCACTTCTAAATCATCTTATCTCGGTGCTTGCCCTGGGGGGGCACCTAAACAGTGTGTATAACAATTGTGCAAGGTGATACTTTAAGCAAATATGTGTACGTTAAAGTGGCATCAGCAATCAGTTCCATGTGCGAACTGTGACTTTATCATTTGTTAAAATTCATAAATTGCTTTAATGTGTTTCCTGGATGTTTAACGCATTAGGGCACTGCAACGCTAATGTGCTTAGATTCACCAAATAAAGACCATCAATTGCTTTGTTTACTCGTTGAAATCCTATTCAGCGTTTGTTTGGTATTTTGATCTGTTCAAGAGGTAATTCTGAGTATCTGTTAAATGGAGTGTGCGAGGCGTTTTATTTATTTATTTTTTTTCTCTTTGGAGCGATGTGTTCAATGTGATATGATTGTAGAAATATCGTATTCCTTTTGAACTTGAATTGAGATTTTTGAAAAACAGCTTCGGGAAAAGTGTTAAAAGTATAATAACATAAAAAACTAAGCTCAAGCGCATTTTTTGCAAAATCACGATGTCACCTTCTAAATTAATTTCCAATTCGTTAAAGAAAAATATCATGTTTTCAATAAGTCTAGGTCTTTCCTATGTTATCTCAATGCGGCGTTTCCTCCGGGCGCCTTAAATTAATTGTTGATACCATTCAATTCAATCTGTATCGAATTTGTCGTGCGTTCAAGATAAAAAACAACTTTGTAGATAAGGACACGTGTAGCGAAAATATTTTAATTGGCTTTAAAATTTTATTTCTCACTATTTTTTCATTGATTGACATGCATTGTGTTCAAGGACGTTGCTACTGAACCACAAACCACCTATAGAAGACATGCGTCTTCGACTGGAAAAACCCCTTATCCTATAAAAAACACGCATACTATCTTATTCCCAAGCTGTTTTTCACGCATACTTACTCATGTGGTGTGTATCGGCCATGACACTTTCCAAATAATGGCGAATAGCACCCAACTTCAGAAGAAAAGTACCAAATTGGAACGCCTCTGGAAGTGCTTCAAAGGCAGTGTCCGCAGAGTTTTCTTACGTTAGTTTCATCCGACTCTTACCAAATAGTCGGGTGTATGTTTTGTTCTATATTTTATACTTAAACCGGGTTTTCATAACTTTTCACGATACGCAATGAATATTCCTTGGAGTTGGGAATATCCATAATTGTATGTATGTATATCGTAATTTCAAAATGTGTATATAATCAATTTGAAGTTCCTTTTTCAATTTTGTTTACAGTTCTGAGATTTGGGCAAATACTAGTTAGTCTTATGAGAAATAATTTAACAATATTAATATACAATTTTCAGACCGAAAGAAAAAAATAAATTTTGTACTGAATAAAACCGGATATGGACGGCAACCCTTCAAGCCAATAAAATATATATATTATGTACCAAAACTCGTTTAGAAGTCGAAAATATTTAAAATTTAATAGTTTGAAAGCAATCATCACCACTGAGGTGTATTCAAAGTCGGACACTTTTGTGTTTACACGATAAGATAGTATTTTTAATTTTTTTTTATTTTCATTATGTGAAAGAAACGTATTTATGCATTTCAATATTGCTTGCTTTCACTAAATAAAATTAAATACATAAGTATTGTGTGAATAATTTGTAGTTTAGAGATTGAAAAATTAAAATTGATTTGATTTGATAATCACTTTTGAGCAAGTTTCCAGTCCATTTCCAGTTATCCAACTACCACGAAAATGAGTGCACCTATCGAACGCTTCTCTTTTAGACATCAACAGTTCGATTTCCCCTACTTTCTGTGGTAGTAAGGACGGTGGAATTTGAAATTTGAAATTTTGAAATTTAAAAAGTAACTGAAAACAAAAAGTTGTTGCAGCATTAAATTGCCAACATGTAGAATATGAGAAATTGCATGGCACTAGCAAGCAACATCTTTTCACATGTACATCCTGGATAATTGATAACTTAAATTTAAATAAATTTATTTTAACATTTAGACCCCCATTAAAATTTAACATTAACGTGGACGAACGAAACAGTTTTGTTTATGTGGATGGATATTATGGATGTAAATATTAATGCAAATGTTGAAAAAGCCATGCATGCACATTAACATTACCTATGTACCTTGGATAAAGATAACTTTACCTGGTAGTTTTTTATTCTATCGATCCGAACTATACATATTTGCTTACATACATTTATATGTATGTCAATGGCAATGATAAACGATAACATATTCCACCACCGATTTTGGAGGGGAAAGCAATCAGCTCATTACAACGGCTCACATGTATTCACAGACGCTACAAAAACAACAAGCTGTCAAAAAATCCTCGGGGGCAAAGAGGGCTAAAGACGCATGTCTACTTTAGGTGGTTTGTGCTACTGAACGCGATTTTTTGGAATTCCTAAGTTTTGTCATATTTTTTTTAGTTTTTTATAGATTTTTTATGAAAACTTGATTGCATTTTTTTAATACACTGTTAAGCGTGTTCTGTGTGTCTTTTTAGTTGTTTTGGGAAGTGCAATCTGCTTGAGTCATAATTGTTATCAAATTTTGATCTTTTATTAGCTCTTTTAATCTTTTTTCCGTTTTCCAAAACGAATTTGGCGTGTGACTTCTAGGGTTCCAGAGTTGAATGAAAACGGTTACAAAGGTTTTTGGCGGGAAAGTCGGGAAAAGTGTGTCCCCATCTTTCAGTTTCCACACCACTACATACATACACCTTTATTTTACTTCTGTTTTTTTGCTTAAGAATTTGATGATTTTGGGGTTCCCGCGATTGAATTGATTTTTCGATATACTCTTTGGTAGAAATGAAAGAAAATGTGATCTTTGTCTTTAAGGAGGCAAGTTATTTACGTCAATTCTTTATATGACGTACTGATTTTGAATAGATTTTGAATACTTTTACTAGTAAAGTATTACCATCTTGAGAATTCAAAGATTGGTTCACTTTTGCATTAAGAGTAATAGAAAACAGTCCCCTAAGAAATTTAAAATGCGGTGCTTTATTGCAGTAGGAAAAGACAATTTATATGAACACATACGGTTCCAAAAATAAATTCTGTATAATTCGCATGACAGCGGTAAAATCTTTTACATTCTATACTTTCCTTCTTCGTGTCTTTTTGCTTTTGTGTCCGCCCTAAAAACCAACAAACTTCTCTTGTCAATTGTTTTCACTTGAGGATCAAAGTTGGCTAAGGTCCACTTCCATTTTCGTGCGCCATGTCAAGTTGAAATTAAAATATTAATAATTAAAATAGATTCAGAAACTTTTTTTTTTAATAAACGAGCTTGATTGCAGTTAGACAACCGTGTCATAAGTCACACATAAAAAAACTGTTTTAAACACTACTAAACTAAAAAACGAAAAAAAAATACTCCCAAGAACAGAGTCAGAGAAATGGGGACATGCTGACCCCCGCAAGCTAATTCGATAAATGCAAACCTTACATGTATTCATTTTTTAAGGATTTTCCCTTGGAATTTTAGCATTTCGGAATTTCGGTCATTTTAAGATTTTGGCTATTCGGTGTTTTTCCACTTTAGGATTTTGGATTTCGTCCGTCACTCATAAATAATTTATTCTTCAGTTTTTCATCCATTTTAGTTGAATAAAAAAAATTCTTTTTCTCATCATTGCATCGTCATTTGGAATTTTTAATTGAACTTAACCGTATGTCAACCGCCCTGTCAATTTGTACAAAAAGAAAAATTATAAGAAAAAATCAGCGAAAAGCAATGAGTCTTGAACGTCTTAGAACCTCTGAATAAACAATGACGGTAGCCTAAAATAAATCAATATCAATAAAATGATTCCTTTAAATGTAATTATCTAAAGTATGGGGTTTACTTTATCTCTTATCAATTTTAATTAGCCAAAATGTACTTTCTAATTAGTCAATTGATCTTGCCCACGGGCCTGTCACATGGTAAATTTTTGAACCTCCGTACTTGCATATCAAAAACTTAATAATTTACTGCGAAAAAAATAGCACGTCTGGATAAGGTTATCGACAAATGTCAGTTGGAAAGGATTTCTTTATCATCGGCTGAACGGCCTTTAAGAACATGCCATTCACCTTGAACACAGTCTGGATGTAGAAAATCGAACGTCTACCGAAACTTGTGATAAAACCGTAGTAGATTAAGTTGATAAAATAACCCGTAAAATCTATGTACGTAAATTGGAATTGGAAATGGAACTTTGAACTAGATCAAATTTTAATAATATTTTATTATTTTTTAATATTTTAATATTTTTAATATTTTTTAAAGACTCTGTTGCAATGAGATGATAAGAGGATTGAATATGAAATTAATGAAATTAAAGCCATTGTAATAATTAATATATTTGTTAAATTTTTCAATGCGATTTTGATTGGCTACCACCACAAGTCTAACGGTATAATTATATGTTCTACAAGATATACTCGACAAGGAACAGTTTGTCTGTTTTTCGTAGTGGCTCCATTGAATCCAAAAAAAATTATCTTGAGTCCCTTTAAAGTTAGAATTTCTGCTTAGAAAAAAAAACATGCTAAAGAATGTTTATTTCTAGTTTTTTTTTAGTCGATAATAAAACGAAATTATTTCATTCATAGCGAATGAATTAAAAAAAATCGTACCGTTGTCGCCTAATTTATTCTGCAGAACTTCGGAAACTTGTATGGACACTACCTCCCCCTCTGTCTCTTTTCTTGTACCAAGTAACAACGCGTCATATTATTAAACTGCTACAAACAGCCAGAAGTTCTTGTTACGCGCTCTTGTACTTGCGAATAATGTGCCTCGTGTCCCTCGACATAGGCCAAGACGGTATTCAGAATTTCGATATGTTTTATTTACATATGATTTCGCAATTATGATTTAAGAAATGGGAAAATGGAAAACAATGCGTCATAAATAGCGTAAAATTTAATTGGAAAAAGGAATCCGTCAGTTTCTGGTTGTGAAATTATCTCAAATTTATAACATTCTGTTTTTCTTTCTTCATTATGCTGTGAAGTAATTGTTTAATTTTTATATACAATTTCAAGGGCGGCTACTACTCCTTGGTAAAGTTGTAGAAGCACTTGTACCATAACCATAAATAATCCAAAGATATTGCCTCGTAACAACGTTTTAATCGGTACTTCAAAAACGCAATTGCATAGCAATACAGCAATTATCAACGGCTGAAGTGCAACCGCTTTTAAAGCAATCTCTTCAGAAGGACTTATAATATTTATTTCAACAGCAGTTACAGCCTCGTATATTATTTGGCGATAAAACCGTTCCATATCGACGGTGGGATTATCCCAGTCAGACATTGAACAATTGATAACTGGCCAGACAGTCTTTCGCTAAATGCATGTGTTCCCTGCAATACACACATATTTGAATGCGAATTCGATTTATCTCGACCTACATTCGAATACATCAAATCATTGACGCAAAAAGCCCCTCGTCTTGTCTTGATTTATTGAAAATAAGATAAGACGTGTAATTAAAACACCACGCCCACCTCATAATTCAATTTAAATCTATAATTCATACATTTATATATTTAATATAATTTTTTTTTTGTTATGTCACCTTCCAATTTATCGCGTTCACGTGACTACATTTTTTAATCGAATTGTGAAGAAGCGACCATAAAGCCTACCTACGCACACACAAGATCACACGCGCTGGTCAAAGATTAAAAATTAAAAACCATTAAATAGAGTGAAGAAAAAATACAGCTAAGCATAACGACGTAAACAAATATACATTTGATATCGTTTCAAATTAAAAATAACGACAACCTCTTGACTTCATCTCTGTTACATTCAGTTCTGTTCAGCAAAAAAAAAATTAAGATCCGCTCTGTTAGCTTGTAGCACTCAAGTAGATAATAGAATTATGTTTTTTTTTGTCATCATTAAATACCAAAAACAACCATAAATCTTTACACACTAGATCAACTCGAAACGATGCTGAGCAACACGATGAAATCGGCACTGATGACTCGGACGAGGCATACACCGTTCAATACCGAGCAAAGCGTAAAAAGATCGAAAGCGTCGTTGAGCTAGATAACGATGATGCCTGCAGTGAGGACGCTTTCATAAGTAGAATTGCCTCGGCGACAAATAACATCAGCCCCCCAGCGATTGTGTCATCGCACCCAACAAAGTAAGGATAACTATAAAAGCTTTTTTTTTGTCTAAAGAAAACAATTCTCTTTGAAGAGTTGCAAGAAACACTGAGTGCTTTAATTCGTTGCTTTCAAATCTGACTCCCTCTTACTGTGCTTCTAACATTACTCATTTCATATTCATTACTAAGCCATTACACTTTATTTGCAACTAAATGTAGAGTAAATGTGTTTCGCTTTTGCACGCTGTAGTTGAAGTAAGAAGAAATTATCCGATCATGAATTATGCATTTACATGTGTCTCTGTTCCCTTTTACAGATGCGTTTCGAATGGTGTGCGGACGGCGGTACGTGTTGGACACAAGCGTCAACCAGCGGCGTCTTTGAATAATGTCGCAACGTCGTTAAATGGTCGTGTACAGTTGGAAATTGTTTCGCAACCAGAACAACAACACAGAGCTAGGTATGACCCAACATCAGTGATTGTCATACAGAATGCTAACAAATACCTTCATTATATTTTTTCAGATACCAAACCGAAGGAAGCCGCGGTGCGGTAAAGGACCGAAGTGGAAATGGTTTTCCAATTGTTCGGCTGGTTGGCTATAATAAACCTGCGCTGTTGCAAGTATTCATTGGAACAGATGTCGGACGCGTTGCGCCGCATATGTTCTATCAGGCGTGCAAGGTGGCTGGAAAGAACTCAACGCAATGCAATGAGAAGAAGGTTGATGGGACAATGATAATTGAAATTGACTTTAAGCCAGAGTCCGATATGACGGTTACATGCGATTGTGTTGGTATTTTGAAGGTAAACCTTTTGTAGACTTTCACCAAATATGGAAATCTCTTACAAGCAGCATTTCATTTAGGAACGCAACGTTGATGTTGAACACCGTTTTCCGGATCATTTGGCGCAAAAAAATAAAAAGAAATCCACCCGCTGCCGCATGGTATTTCGCACGCAATTGAATTTTGATGATGGGAGCGTCGAAACCCTGCAAGTGTGTTCCAATCCAATCATCTGCAGTAAGTTGTCACACTTTTCAAACCCCATGTGCATCAGGAAGTTTATGAATGATATTTGCAGCTCAACCACCTGGTGTTCCGGAGATATGCAAAAAATCGCTCAACTCTTGCCCCGTCGATGGGGGTCTGGAACTGTTCATCATTGGAAAGAATTTCCTTAAAGATACCCGCATTTTATTTCAAGAAACCCTTGAAGATTTGCGATCGTCTAATGATCTTGTGCCAATGGGTTCACTTTGGGAGGAATCTGTCTTTCCGGATAAAGAATATTTGCAGCAGGTAAAAGCCATTCGGTTCTCCCTCTTCGCACCAAATTCACTAATTCACGATTTAATTGCAGACCCATTTGATTTGCACGGTACCACCGTACATCCGGCAGAACATCCACAAACCAATCACAGTGCAGCTGTCAATCATCTCCAGTGGAAAGAAGAGTGAATCGCACACGTTCACCTACACTCCCAAGGGTAGCTTCACCACTCTTTCGGCCGCTACAACGTTAAGTACATTGCATGGTTCAATGTCAGGACAAGGTATTTATTGATTCAAGTTCGAAATTCGTTCAGATTCAAGAGGCGTATGCATGTTGAGAAGCGCGCACACTCCCAATCTTGAGTTTGAATTTGAGTTTCAGTGTAGATTAGGGACGTCAGACGATAATGAATGATGAAATACGTATAACTCGCTTCTTAAGCAACTTGCGATATTTTTTTTTTTTTTCAAAAACCAAAACCTAAAGTTTTTTTTCGGAATAAATACGCATACAAAGCGAAAGTATTCTTCACGTTTAAAGTACTTGTTAACTGTTTGCTCAAAATAATGAATATCGCAAGCTCCTCAAACAAATACATTCCATATACTACTACTGTCCAACGATTATAAGGAATTTCTGAACAAGAAAAAAACTCAAGCCTATTATATATTATTTTCTTTTTTATTTTTTTCAAAACATTCCATTAGAATAATACGAAATTTGCGCAAGCAATTCAGTGTAAGCTTCCTTCAGTGACTGTGTATGTCGTCGACGAGATTCTAAGCCAAAAGTAATCTGGACAACTCTGTGGTGTGAGCGTTTACTGCAATATCTCTATAAGTTGACTGTTTATGTTGAAATATCATTCCACGCGGTTTCAAGTAACAACAAAATTCTTTGCCCGAGACGAGACTTACGTACAAAATTCAAATTTATTAGAATCGCATTTCTTAGACGCATCTTCTGTTAAATTTTCTTTTACACATCATTTTTTTTTCTAGATTCTTATGAGTGAGTGTGGAAAAAATGTGTGATCGAGTGTGTGAATGGTGTACGGAGTTTTCCGGATTATCCTTTTGTGCTTATTTCCAACAACGTGCTTCGCAAATCTCAAATATGATTGTTCAGGAAAAAAGCTTCACTTTCAAAGAAAGCATGGAAGTGCAAAGGAAACGATACACTAAGTCAAAAAATTAAAATTATATTTTGTGATTAGGAATGTTCGCTGCAACATGTATTCAAGCGCATCTGCTTGAAGGTAGCTCAACCGTCTAAGCGACAAGAGATACAGAATACAGATACAGATATCACTACTACTTCTTTTTTTTGTTGTTTTGTTGTTTAAAAAAAATCAAGGTTAAGGGTTTTTCTTTTTCAAAACGCTAATCACAAAATGTTATTTTTTTCGTTTATTTTTCCTTCTCTTAGCAATTTAGGTTGCGCGTGTAAGAAAATAAAATTGAAATGAAATGGATTTCCAAATCCCATCTAACAAACAATCGAATCAGTATCCACAATTTCACGTGTGCATTAAATTAATGGACGCAGGGAGGTTCCAGCGAGGACAGCGCAACGTTTCCAACAGTTCTTCAGTGCATCTGTACATTAGGGTACTGGTTTATAAAAAAACAAAAAAAAAAAAAGACAAAAAAACTAATTTTTGAATTAAAAACAAAACAAAAATCATTAAATTAATTTTTATCCCGGTAGATTTGAGCTTATTTGGGTATCAGTGATGTTCGAACGTTAATTTCGATTTTGAATTCAATTCATTACACATATCGGTTTTCAATCGGTTTAAATGCAAAGAAAACGCCTTTAATGGAACTGTGTGGATTAAGGGGTGAAATTAGTTCTTTAATTAACGGGCTCACGGTCGTGTATAAAACTTCTTCAAACGCGAAAACCTTGTATGCAGATAAAGTAAATAAATACAGTCCGCAGGGGACATGTTAGTTTTGTGAAATTTGACGTATCCAACAAATTTTAAATCATTTAATTTCAAATTTTGAACGGTTATGGATTGTCTCTTGCCCTACTTCAGGGAAGAGTTTAGTTCTCTAAACTGAGTGCTCCTAACAGCTACTACCGCGCAAAAGATGCGTTCGTGCAAACAACAACTTTACGTTTTCTGATTGTTGAGCTCCCAAGTTGACTGGGTATCCTCTCAAAAGACTACTTACGATGTATCCCTCTGTTCATATTTAAAAAACATTTCAAATAATTTGTACGTCCAATCGAGTCGCGTTACGTTAGGATGCATCCCAAGCGTATTTTCGTCACACTTTCGGTTGCGTTGGGCATATTGCATGGTCATGCCATATAGTTGGGCAGCTTGAAGTAGTATTAGTAGCACGCGTTCGTGCTACTTATTAAAGATGAAAACATTTATTTATTCTATATGCGAATTTTTTTTGTTCTCTCGCAAATAGTATGCAATACAGCATTCTTTGAGCGGTGTCAGCACGTCAAACTCGTTAGATTAAGTTAAAAGACGCGCCTTAACAATGTTGCACAAAATGGCATAAGAGAAATGGGATTTCATACCTAGAAGAGTTCTTTGGACTCAGTTTGACTAACTCAAACACCACAGTTAGTTCTGCGCATTGTTGCTGTCAACGATTCCATTCCGCTATCTTTGATATTTGCATCACGCTCTGGATGTTAAGTTGTCAAAAATTAATTTAGAGTTGGTGACTGACATTACATAGGCTACAAAATTCAATTTAATCTTAAGTGTACACAGGTAGGAAAGAAATGTTGAACATCCTGTCCTAGCAAGAGTCGAACATTCATATTGCACTTGGTCATGTCTTTTCGCTGATGTCTGATCTTTTTCAAGATATTAGTAGAGAAATCGTTGAAAGGAGAAAAACCTTGCTCAAAACCCTATTTGGAATCCAATCGTTCTTATTGAGTTCTCTTTGAGTTCCCTTTCCAGATGAGCAGGGACATATTTTCCATTTCTCTCTAGGTTGAGCTCGTCAACTTTTACACTCAGAGCATTAATGTCCATTCGATGTTTGGTATGGATGCGTCTTAGTCGAGATATTTGGCTTCATTTGATAGCTCGTAGAGATCGCCCCTCCTTTGTACAAACATAACAACATAAAATTCGACGTATTCTTCTCTCGAAACAACCGTCAGTCTTTTTGTCTGCATTTTATGTTCCCCATCCTCATTCAATTAACACATATTTCTATTTTCAAAGATAGCTTGAGGCTCAGTCCCACCCAAAGCCACATAAAAAAAGATATGAAGACGAAAGACTGTGCACTTCCACTTAAACATACAAAAGGTGGCAACTAAAAATTTCCATTGATTGTACAGGCAACATACGCATTCTGTGTATTGATTAGATCAACATTAAATTTCTGCTTCATCAAACAGGAGAAAAGAAAACTAAAAACGTAGAAACATTTAACGCTTCAATTTATGGCAAATTCATTCAGACTGGTTAACACATTAAGTCATCCATCATCACCGGATATTATTCAGACCGTAAATATGCTTGCTATCCCCCTACGCCAGTTCCATTAGAGTGTGTGCGTGTTTAGCTTAAGAACTCAAAACAGTTTTTCATCAAACGCGCGGGTAGTAATTGATTTTTTGTCTAATTAATCGAGTAAATAAACGAAATTCTCGAAAATTTATTATTTTTTTTTAATTTTTTGTTAATTCTCGTATCTAACACCCCAAAAAAAAAAACTTTTTTCTTCATTATTTATTTTAACGTAAACTATTGGTTCCAGCTGTATCCTCAAGTCGGAAGTCAACGTTGGTCGCACTCATTCTGTTTTTTTTTTTATTTCCAATTTATTTATGATAAAGCCTTTCAGGACATGAATCGGTACGCTGCTGTAACTTTTTCTGTTTAGTTTAACATCCCATTCGAATAAGTACGGATCACTTTGAATGCGCGTATGTGTTGTGAGCTTTCGAGTGTCTGTCAGAGAGATGTCGTTACTTATTGTTCTGTACGAAATTAAGTACTGTTTTTTCTTTAATTAGAACTCGGAAATATTGGGCTTTTGTTAGGTGGTTGTTTGATGTGTGAAGCGAGCGAGTGATGAGCCATTCAAAGTGATCACTTTCATCATCCAAAGTTCTTATATTTTTTTCGCATTAGAAAGAAAACAATTGAAATCAATTGGCAAAGTTATTGTTTTTTTTTTGGTTGATGAGAGGGTAGATTGTAAGATTAAGTAGAATTTAAGACCCCGCCACCCCTCTCCCTAGGAATAGTTGTATTCTTTAAGAGACTAGCTTTAAGAATTTAGACTTATTTCTTCATTTTTAATTTATCTATAATGACACGCCTCCATTTCTGGTGAATTCTAACATTGATTTTCTTTGTAGATACTCGGTATATGGACACGAGTGTGGTACAGTCATGTTCCTCGAATGTATCTCCTAACGCTGCTGTAGTGCAGCAAATGTGGAATGACCCAAAGCATGAGATCGACGCTGACATGATGCCACCTCCGACCACCACTCAAATACCGATGAATGTGCGGCGTACTTCGTTGACTAACGGCATGATCACCGATCAGATGGTTCAAATTGGTGGACTAAAGACTGAAATTCTCGATGAGAGTTCTCAGAATTCCATCGCGGATGCTATGCAGTCTGAGTCGTTGGACCGCTTCCCGGTTGTGGCGAATGACAACGGTTTGGTAGTGGACACAAATCCCTTAAAAGATGTTATGCAGTATCAGCGCTTACGCAAGCAGAGCATTGAGATGTTGGACATGCGTATGTCGCTGCTAAACGAAAGTAATAGTTTGCCCAACTTCCCGACACATCATAACGAGATAAATGCAGCGGCCGTTGCTGCAGCAGCAGCGGCAGTGGAAATAGCCGCGAAGAATGAGCAAATTGCCAAAGAGATCTTAAGTGCGGCAGCTGTGCATCAAGGGCAGCAGACAGTTGATAAGTTTCTATCAAGCCTTAGTCCGACTATCAGCGACCTCAAAACGTCCCCGCAGATTGAGCCAGGCTCTATGTTTGTTAATAGTACTGGTGGTGGGTCAGGTGTGTTATTTCCACCACAGACCAATAACAATTTAGTGATGGCTTCAAACACCGCTAGCAGTATTGATCAAACCATAAACAACATTTTGGCAGCTGCCAGCCATAACACCACTAATGAAATGCAATCAATGCCGTTAGTCCGGAGTTCGTCAGTATCAAGCACATCATCCTCATCATCATCGTCATCTTCACCAGGCAATGGATCACCAATGGCACACGATATTATCCTGAACTCAGAACCGGCGGCGGCCATTACTTCTGTGAACATGCAGCAGATGCTGACTGGTGCCGATTCAACGCCGAACGGCGAGCACATACCCGCTGAAATGATTCTGAATACGAATGTCTCGCCAACCACTATTCTCTGTCCATCGAACACTGTCCCGAATATGATGGTTAATCAGGTTTCTCTCCTCAATGGCATGGGAATGTCTGCTCAGTCACAAGAGTCGCTTTTGAACACAATCATTATGACACCACCTTCAAACTCCCCGCCCATTCAACAGCAGCCATCCCCTCAGTCGCAACAGAAACAAGTACAACAGCAGTCGCCACCGCGTCAAATTTCAAACGTTGCCCAGCAGCAGGATCCTCAAGTGACAGCAGCCTCGACGGCTGTTAGCAACATGATCATCAAGGCAGCAGCTGACTTCATCTCGAACCACGAAAACAATGCAGAGTCGACAATTAACGCGTTAATGAGTCTTAATGCTAATCCCATTCAAGGCCAATCGCAGGTTTCTCAAATACTGGGCCCGTCAGTCACAACAAACGCCATGGTACCGAATGCTCAAACAGGCCTCTGCCCACAAACACAATTTCTAGCAAATAATCGACATCATCAAATGATTGATACTCGGCCACCAGAAGCTGTCCCACTCGTAAATATGCTCCTCAACCATGACGTGCCCAATGTGACGGTCGCTGGGGGAGCCTCAAGTGTACAAAATCAATATCTTCAAAATCTACAGAAGTCTAACCAATTAGCCATGAATGTTACGTAAGTTTTCAATTAGCACCAGTGTGTGTGTGCGTGTGTCGATTAACAATTCCATTGTTCTTTTTAGGCCACAAACAAATCAGGAATCTCTCATTCAAGCGGTAGCGTTGGCGGAGAATGCTCTGCAAAAAACCAATGTTGGTGTTAATCAACAACAAATGAACGGTATGTTGCCGAATGTCTCGCTAACTGGACAACAGGCGACTGTGCCAATACCTCCAACCACCACCATTCCTCAGGAATTGACAACAATGTCGGATCAAGACTTAATAAGTTATATTAACCCCAGTACTTTTGATCAAAGTGAGTACAATTATGACAATTGAATTTCGTGTGAAAAGAATAATCTTGATGAATGGAAAATCGACTGTTTCGAATGAATATGTGTGATGCTTTTAATGTTCAATCTTTAGAAAGTTTGAGTTGGTCCTGAATAGTGGTCACCAGTCATCAGTAGTCGCTATGTCACTGTCTTCGACGTTTCTAAAGTTGGGGAAGTGCAAACTCATACTCTTGTTGGTTTTCGAAACAGCTGTATTTCCAAACATAATGGAATTAATCTCGGAAGATGATAATGGTCATCTGCAGTTTGCCAATGTGCTAAGGTTACAATAGGGCGACAATGCTCTTAGAAATCTTACAATCAGAACCAATTTCTCGGTAACTCCGGAGGTTCTTTTTTTAAACAAGTCAGACTGGCTTATGCGATTTCTGTTAATACCAACTTGTTTGTTAAAAGCTTCCTCGTTCTTTCACCATATTCATGAATAGAAGAAAAAATAGAGTTGTGCAGATCGTGCAATGCAGACAGTAGAATTCAAGTTCGGGTTATCTCTCTCGTTGGTAGATAGTTTCGAAACAGATTAAAGTATGATGATCTTTCCTGATTTGCCTGAATATAAATACGTGGTCTATCTTTTAAAACAGATTGTACTGTACACATGGATAAGATAACTTTGAAACGATTTTTCGGCGTTCAAACGAAATCTGAACTGAAGTTCCATTCATACATTTTATCTTTCAAATTCTCAAAGTATGATTAATTTCCTTCGGGTTTTTCGCGGCTGTTTACCCTATCAGATTTTTCAAATTAATTCAAATTACAGGCAAATAATTGTACGTTCCCCGAACTAGTGAGAGAACAATAGTAAGCACTACACGAGTATTTACCGAAGAAGCCAGGCCTTGGTCCCTTGCGAGCTGTAGCGCCACTCAATTTATTTATTTCCTTATGGATAAGCCTACTCCTATAAAACCTCAAAAACTTGCTCTAGGATTTTGAGAAAAAGAAAGAGACCTAAGAAAAACCGTGGAATTTAATGGCCGAAGCAAACAGCTCCAAAATTTTAAGACTTTTGTCCATGCTGGATTCGGAAAGAGGATCTTCCAGACGATTCTCATAACATGAATCCACCGTACAGTTCTAGTTCTATTCCACCAGTTTGCAAGCAATACAAAGACCGCACACAAAATTGTGTTTTCGATTAGTTAGCTTGAGAAGATTGGAATATGAATTTTAAAATTATATTAATCTGGCGTTTACGAAACTTGTATACTTATGATTTTGCACAACAATTCTTCTAGTAGTCTTGTACGTTCCACACTTCATCGAAAGGAAAAGCATCGTGTGCTAGAGTGCTAGAGTTGATTGCAAAGCTTTTGATGTTATCTGAAACATTTTCTGACGCGAATCTAAAACGTTTTTTTCTGTTTTTCTCTTTTCAGTTTAAACCATTTGACATGGACAGGAGAATATTTCCAAATTCCAAAGGCCGTCTTTGAGACTATGAGACCAACACAAGAACGCCAAAATCAATCAAGAATGTAACTGTTAGAGGTGGATAACTATTTGGGCCCAATTAGATATTTTTACAAAGTGCAAAAAATAATTTACAAACTCTTGTCCAATTTCACTCATTGCAACGTAGGCGAGTATAGAGTTCTATTTATTGAAAAAACAAAAAGAAAAAAAAACAAAAAAAACTTACAAATAAATTGTAACACCCCCGTCATCCACCAATCGAAGGAAAATCGAAGTATTTCTTTTTTAAATCTACATACATACAGATGTACAAGTATGTGAAAATCCTAACACACAATTACAACTGCAAACAAAAGATCTGATATTCTTTTATAGTTATTTTTATGTTTCTTAATTTTAAAGAGAGTTTAACTAAAATCAACGACTGCCATATTATTATTAAATGAATAAAATTTATCATAAAATATTTATTAACATAATAACTGTATACAAACAAATATGCCACTACTACTATATACGCTATTGAGGAAACAAAACAAACAAATATTTTCTATTGAAGAGAGAAATTAAATTTAGATTCAAAGCTGCGCGAAGCAGAAGAGCAAACAAAACGAAAAAAAAACATATGAGTGTCTTATACTAAATGGGCTACGCACAGATTTGAACACAAAATGCAAGCTAAACAGCAAAAAATCCTGTTTTCTTTTTTGAACTCTAATGGCAATTAGGAGCCGAAATCAATCTACGAACGTGTTGTAATGTTTTTTTTTATTTCCACCTCATTTGCTCTGTAAATTTACAATATTTTTGAAAAACAAAGTCTGATTTTTATTATTATTATTTTTGTTCTTTTTTATGTTTAGTTTTCTTGTTAATTTTTTAAGTAATATTTTATTCAACTTTTTTTTTTCGTTAATTGTAAGCTTTTTATTCTATTTGTCCCCAAAGCACACTGGCAAATCATTTAAAGTCGTATGGCCGCGCACGCGAAAAACAAAACAACATGAACAAAAGACTTTTGAATTTTTATGTTTATTCTTTTGATTCCTTTAGACGTGTCTTTTGCACACGAACAGAATAAGAAAGCAGCCTAGCTTGAATGCTTTCCCATCAATGCCCTATTGTCGTTCGAAATTACTTGGTACACTAGATGTTAGGTATGCTTTAAATTCGGTTTGTCTTCGTTTTCCCCGGAGAAATGTTTAATTTTTGAAATTGGCGAGCACTTTTTTGCGAAACTTTTTTGAGAGAAGAAAAATTAAACCTATTGTGAACGTAGACTTAGTTACAAACTTGCTTACACATAAACGAAACTGTTATATATTTACATGTATAGGTTTTAAGTATGAATTTAATGAAAGAATATACACACATATATATATATTTGAATGTTATCAGTTGTTGTAATTTATATATACATATATATATATATTTCTGTAATGATATGAGAAAACAATTTTAAATAAAATCATACAAATATGTATCTGATTTGTTTGTTTATTTTACTTCGTTCTTACATGTTGCTTTAGTTATCAGGCCAGGAGATCCTGAGATTGATATGTTGTTCATTTGTGGCGCCACTTTCAGACGTTAAGCTCAAATAGTGTACGCTATCATTTCGTCTTTATGCCAGGCGAGCATAAAGATACTTGTCAATCTTGTAGACTGGAATTGAAAAGAAACCTTTTTAACTAAAGCATTGTTGTGAACGCGCTCGACATAACAAAGCCATTGTCGCGGTTTTTTGCGTTTCAGACTATATGTATCTCCTGTTGCAGCTTAAAGCGGTTGCACATGTGTCTTCTCCCACAATATTTTAGAGACTTGGCTGTTATACATCGCAGAGCTCCCAAGAATCCACCCTGCCTTTTCGCTGATCGTCCAGCAATCTGCCTCGTATAAGACTGTCAGAATAGATCATTTGTAGAGCTGAGGTAAGTGTTGTTATCAATCTAAAATATTACCATCAACAGCGGCAACTTCATTTAACTCGTAATATAAAGAAATTGTCTCAGTGAGTCATTGTCCTTTTCGCCGCATGTTAGAATCTTACGAATTCGAAGAAAATGTATCGCGGTCATTTGCCATTCACTTTTTTTGTTGTCCTTGGTTATTAGCAAGTACGACAATCGACAGAATGTAGCAAAGCAGAAACTATATACGTCGACGTAAGCACAGTGCATTCAGTACTGTCTTGGATAAAACTTTAACATGGCCATTGAGATGTCCTCTCCCAAAGCAAATGAGTCGAACTGAAAAACAAATTGCATTCGCCAACTTCTGCTATTTTCGGCAGTCAGTATCGACATGAAACTAAGATCCTCTCTTATCATAAGGGAACAAAGTGTCCACATAATTATCGGTTGCTGCAAAACCTTGACCTGGTTCCTTGCGGACAGTAGCGCCATTCTATGGGGCTTTTCAACTATGAACTAACGGAAACGGTTTTTCTTAAGAAAACAGTATTTCAGGGTCTGTGGTAACACCGCTGTGTTGATGACATTAATCAAACCTTTGGTATGACATTTAGTCAGAAATGAAAAAGCCCAATAGCGGGTTAAACGTTTAAGCAACCAGGCCAAACCAAACTGAAAAGAGTGTAGAAACGTCCCAAGTAATTTACGGCTTTCTCACAAGTCTGTTCAAATCCATCCACCGTTTATCATTTTCAACGGTGGCGCAACACTAAGCAATAGCCAAGGAACTCTGATCATCACAAACATCTTTGATTGAGCTTGTACTTCCTTATTTCTAAAACCGTGCAGGTCAGCGCTGCGGAATACCTTTACAACTGATAGAATTTCGAACATTAGCGATCGCTGCCTTAAACAATTAAAGCAGAATCTACTAATGCGATGCCAAGATTAATCACCAAATCAAAACACACCAAATGCCGGTTCGCTAGTTATAAGTTAAGATATTTATTAAAGTTTATTCATTACACAATTTAAAATCAGCCACCTCGCTTATACCTTAAGACGTTTTAAGAACAGCGATTGCGCTTGCAGCTCAAGATCGGTTAACTTCCTCACAGTTGGACCCAACTGGTCGACGTGATCCTTATAGCCAGTTCCAGTGTTAATATTCTTCTGACCATAGACAACTTTGCCGTCGAAATCGTTAAGAGGTACCTTAATGTCCTTGGACACCTGTGTGATTGTAACATTCAAATGCTCCTCAATTTCGCCCAGCAGATTCATCTCGTTGTACCAGATGCAGCATCCACCGTTGTCAGTTAAATTCGTGTTCTTGCAGTTTCTGCCACGCGAAGGGCACCATTCACCGTGATACCAGACTTTCTCAGGGACGGTAGAAACCAAACTTATGGCCAGACCCATTCGTTCAGCACGACCAACACGACCGATTCGATGGACGTAGCTTGACTTCTCATCGGGCAGTGTAACGTTGATCATAAATGGGAGTCCGGTGATATCCAGTCCTCGAGCAGCGACATCAGTGCAAATCAAGAACTTAACTTCTTGTTTCTTGAACGCTTCCAAGTTCGCTTTGCGCTCGAACGGCTTGCGGTCGCCGTGCAAGCAAACACATGAGTAGTTCTTTCCTCCACGTTGCTTTAGGAATCTCTCCAGATTGTCGCAATCCAACTTGGTCCTACAGAAGATTATTGCCCGGTCCATTTTGTGTTCTTCGATAGCCCTAATGCAGTATTCGCCTTTCAAAATTTTTATAGCCTCAGAGAAGGTCTCTGGCGACTGCCGTGTCGGATGTACACCGTCGCGCTCGTGGACTCCATCAGTCTGGATACGGTTGCGCAGTTCGTGCCATTGGGTGTCAAGTTGTGGATCTACCTTACAGACAACATGGTGCACAGTCTCTGGAACGGCGTCCTCTCCCTTAAGATCAATCCAGGTTGGAAAGTGCATGAGTTTGTCCGCCATTTTCTTCACCTCAAATGCGTGTAACGTTGCCGAGCAAACAACCATCTGCAGCCTGCGCCCATCGAAAGTCAGCTTAGGAATTTGTCTATGGAGACGCTCAATTAGGTCACCATAGCCCTGCTTGAGCAAACCATCAGCTTCATCCAGAACGAAGAACCGACAATGTGTCAACTGGACAAAGCCGCTGCTAATCATTTCCTCCAGACGTCCGGGTGTACCAACTACAATGTGCACCCCCGATTGCAAGACACTTCGCTGCTGTTCTAATTTCACACCGCCAATGAGGAGTAGCGACTTGACCACTGGATCGCTTAGATGCTTTTTGAACTTTTCGATCTGCTCGTAGGTCTGCTCAGCCAACTCTCTGCTGGGCTCGATGACTATGGCTTGAGGGGCATTAGGAGCAGGCTTAGAGTTGGCCGCGTTGCTATCCGGGGAGGCGAGTGGATTATTTCTTGTGTTTCGAGTGTCGGCTTTGCACACAGCTGTAAATCCTTGCGGAATTTTTTGCTTAAAGTCAGATTTTCCGAAGTTGAACAACATTTCGGCGTTCTTCAGCACAACGGCTGGGTAGAATGTCTCATTTTTTTGATTATCTGGTATTTTGAACGCCAATCCAAGTGGTTTTCCGCTTTTGAGGAAACTCACTTCGAACTTGTCCAGATCGAGGCAACACCCAATAACATCACTCATTCCGAACGCCTCACCGTAATCGTCGAATTGCCGGTTATTGGATTTCTTTCCTGTACCACCAAATCCGTAGCCAAACCGATCTGTGCCTAGATCTAGATTTGCTTGAGTTGTTGACCACCCTACACGGCAAAGTCCCTCGTCGGTGACAGTTGCTTCGTAATAATACTTGCCACCACCACGCACACCAGTTGTGGCTCTGCAGCCATGCCACTCTTTGAATTCTCTGGATTGACAACGGGTTCCATCTGGAGTGACAGCTAGGGCTGAGGTTCGGTCAAAGAACGACATTGTCCAAGGAGCAACTGCTCCTCCGTCACCGGTTTTGGTTCCCTTGCCCTCGGCGATATCCCGTAGAGTTTCCCACACAATTTGCAGAATCGGCAAACAAAATGCTCCGGTCTTTCCAGAACCTGTTTCAGCAGCCATCAAAACATCACCTCCACCAAGAATCAATGGAACTGCTTCAGCCTGAACATCAGTGGGTAGCGTCCATTCCATTTCTTCAATTGCCTTCGCAATTTCTGGCAGAACTCCAAATTCTTCAAACGCTGTCATGGTCAAATTGAATATATCTACTAAGATACTTGTGGTAAAAATGAGATGCTTCGGGTAAGATAAGATATTCTAAACGTTCCGTGAAGAAGAACAGCGAAAAACCCCTTCAAAACAGCCGGCGAAATTTCACAGATGAAGTCAACTGACGTCTTTTCAATCATTCTAGTGACATTTCTCATAGGTAGCGTTCAGCGGTCTACACCCGAAATCGAATTAATTTCTATGAAGAAAATTATATTAAACACGCACTCAGACATCGGAGAATCGGAGAATCGGTTGATATAAGGAAATATTTATGGAAGGAAAAGTATGAAACTCCCGATCAGTCGTCTGATGGTCAGCCTTCGTGATTGTTTTTTATATATTCTTCCTGCGATCCTGATGAGTTAAATTTCAATGTGAGTCAACTTTCAATACTCTGGATGGGAAACTTTCCACTATTTATGGGTCGTTTGCGGTCATTGGTGAACCGGTAACCGAAAGATTTCATCCAGAAATCTACTAACATTGTAGGCTGCGCTGCATTGACGGAAAAAACGAATTATAGTCAGCACAAAAAATCAACCAACGACAGACGAAGAAACATATGCGAAGGACTGAACCGACCCGAACTGTAACCCCAACGAAGCAGAGGGTTGTGCAGATTTGAAGGGAAGTCTTTCATGTTTTGGTCTCCGTCAGTATGCGCAAAGCAAAATTTGAAATCAAAATAAAACTCGGTATAGCGTCCGTGTATGTACGTGACGTGAAACGAATTAATCGAAATTTCGATTCGCTGGTACTTAGTCTGTATTGTGACTCCAAGCACCATCAGAAATATCTCCCGACGTTAAATGTCGTTTGCATCAGAGACCACTAATATTTAAAACATAACTTAACTTAACATTAGTTCAAATTGAAAGTAATTTTGAACAGTTTCATTTCTATTAAGTTACTCCTCATTTTCATGGCAAATAAGAACCTTTTAAGTAATAACTTTAATCCCATTAGAGGAATAGGAGGAGGAATAGGAGGAGAAGACTTTAAACTGCTTAAAGTAGCTTGCATGCATTCACAGTTGCTTCAAATAGAACAAGGTGGTAACAACGTTGTAGGGGCAAAAAACGCTAAAGACGCATATCTCGTTTAGGTGGGCCATGATGTGGACTGTTTCCACTCTAACATCAAGTACGTAACACAATGTCAAGCATGCTATTGCACATGATGTTTCTATATGGCTGAAGTCTGATGTCCGCAACTCGATGACACACGACTAAGCTGGCGTCCAGTGGAAGAATCCTTATACATATTTAGACGTTTCTAGACATTTTTGGTAATTTTTTCGCAATTTGTTGTGTTTTACGGTCTTATATTGTTAACGTTTTGAGGCCTGTTAAGGAGGATTGACCGTCGTGGAGAAGAGACTGCGTATATCGAGGCGAGACTCATCGAAAGACTTATGTTTGATCCCTGGACGACTTAACACGCATATTCCCGGCATTACAACTCAAATATAACTAATACTCAATGAATTCTCTTCGTGACAACGATTTGTTATTTAAGGAACTGAAACAATTTTAATTACATAAAGACAAAACGACAAAAGTCAATATAACGCCGGTAATCCAACGCTTTATTTTGCTATAGCCACATGGAGGACAACTGGCAAATACCGTACTTTCCAATTTGCGCGGCTATGGTCGCGGCGTAGTGAGTAAGTGCGTCAACTCCCACGCAGAAGGTCTAGGTTCGATTCCCGGACGGGACGTCTCGCATTTTATCTCGGCACCACCTCTCTCGAGTTGCTAACAATACTTAAAGGTACTAACTGTCTATGAAAAGCTTCTCAAATCTCGCCGTTCGGGACCGGCAAAAAAATTCAATTCAAAAAAATTGCACAATACGAGTAGTTGTTGTAGAAGCTAGGTCCCTTGTGCGTTGTAGTGCCACTCAATTATTATTATTATTAATTTGCGCGGCATTCGGTACATCAAATGTGTGCCTGTTGGTGAGCTTCAATAAATTTCATCTGTGGCAATGGATGATCCAAAGAGAAGTTGTAGGTAAAGTGCGAAATTTAATGAAAAAATACAAAAACGAAGATTGAGAAGATCTTCACAGATATGATTTTTAATTTACCTCGTATGTTATGTGTTCCTAAAACTAAAATTTAAATTTAAATTCAAACTAAGCCAACTGTTTAAATTTCACATTAAATTCACCCACGTTCCTGTGTCGGGACTCAAATAGCTTAAACTACAATTCTTTCTTCATAAAAGGTCTTTTAAATTTCATAAGAATGCACATTCAAGTCCGTAACCCTATGCACCGTAATATTTGTTGATTTTGTTCTGCATCCATCAAGACTACAAACCATTCCTCAGTCTGTACGGCAACTTAAATCAAATACAACAACCATACGTCCAACAGAATCGGAACACATCTGTTCTTGTATCTAACAGAGTCTGTTAAGTTAACTGCGCTGTGCCCACACCTTTCTCAGGTAGAGAGTTACACGGTACACCATGACAACACTTGTTCGTTGTACACAAGCTTCAGTCGATCAACGATACTTCGCGAGTTTAGTCGTAAGCGAGCGGGTAAATTCAATTCTTCAGTGTCACGTCACACAGTTTTTTCCTTGCCGTTGCCGTCATCGTCTCTGCACCCCTTCCAAGTGTTTTTTTTACAGTTTTTCCTTGTGTTTTCCTTCTTCTTTTCGTCTGAAAGGTTACCGTCCATGTTTTGTTTACCAACAAGGCTGACTTACACCGCGGGTAACCCACAGTAACTGCAAAGTAAAATTCTATACGGTTCGCATGTGAGTGAGTGAAATTTATCAAACATAAAAATAAGAAATTAAAACAGTTCTGCAACGAATGAACAATCTCCAAGCCAAAACTAGTTCACAAACCATAAATGCAAACTCGGGAGCTAATTAAAAGTGGATATCGTCGTAGACAATAGTTAAGGTAAGTGTTTGTGCTGGAGCGGGTGTTTGTAAGAAGCCTACCGCATTCCCATGGGACTGACCCATTTTCAGGGCCATTAGCAGAGAACAGGGATGCTGTGCAACAAAACAAAAAAAAATACCTTTTCTGATGCCTTTGTCTCTTCTTCTTTGCTCGTCTGCTCTACTGTTTGAAGGCGTCCCGCTTGTCGACAGCTTAAAAGGATAACTAATGGATAATCTGTCGAACGCAGACGTGCGTGCGGCTAGAATGAATGCGGGAGTGCCAGGATTAGGGGTGAAATTTGTAAAATTCATCTGACTGCTGCGGGGAGGGATTGCCACTTCGGTTGAGGATTAATTGAGGGACAAGTACCTGAGCGTTGAGTGTGAATTGTTGTGGCATTTGATTTTCGTCTGCTTCTGTAAAAAGATGAATTGGTGGGAGATTTTTTTTATCTCATGACGTCATGTGATTAATGGAATTTCGGATTAAAATTATGCGGATTTGATGATTGAAAGTGTCTTTTTGTGAGAGGTTTTTATTAGACTTTTATTTTTTTTTATTTAAAAATGGATGGATGTTGGATTTCTTTTCGCGTCTAGGTTATCTCAGATTTAAACACGGTGTGACGCATTCTTCAAATTTCTGCTTTCAAGAAACTCCTTCAATTACGTCTTATTTTTTGTTTTCCCTTTTAAGAAAAAATTACATCAAATTTCTTCTCCCTAGCTGTGGATATCTGGTTGAACACGTGGTTGTCTGTTAAGCTTGTAACAATCCTTTCCCTTCTTTATCCTTTCACTTTTGCATACACAGTCAGTTCCTTTAGTTGGGAACACGTGCCTAATTGCTGTAGCAACATCCAAACGAATCAAAATCGCTTCAAAGGAAGCCGAGAACCTGGGGATTGTCTATAGAGTTAATTTCACTGAAACCACTCCTTTCGAACTTAAGGAGCGGTCTTTGTGATTTAAATCACACATTTTTGTTGTACAGTGAGGTATGAAATGTGGACCCAACCCACAAGATGTACTGGCTCCACCTACATCTGTTGTTACAGTTTCATTACAATGAATTACTCTCACACCAACGCTTGTATTCTCATTCTGGTTTCTTGTTTATTGATGTCTCTTCTGAAAGGGACAACGGGACCTATTTTCCTTCTCAGTACATAATCTCTAAATTATGCTTTGCCAGCCTGAGGTCTGTTTATTATGAAGAGGCTACTTTGTTCAGTCCAATTTGAACTTGACAGCGTAAGGGTTCACCTAGATATTCGCTGTGTAGATTCCGGTACCACAGTTTGGGTGAACCTATGAATTCACTAACAAACGTCTCCAAACATCTTTAGGTAGCTTGATCTAGTTTGTAAAGGTGCTACACCTCAGTTATGGTCTTCCCTTAATGCGCCGTCCCTCGTGGAAAATTTGAAGACTTTCCTATCTGGAGCATCCAAACTAGTAAAACAAAAAAACTCGTAATGTTCGTTAGAGTATATAACTCTTCCAATTAATATTTATACGGGCGGACCGAAAATCACTCGAAGAATTTTTCTCTCAAAGTAGTCAATTTGCTGTGGACCTGCGCCTCAACCAACATGCCTCTCCAGCTAGCACGATCTCTCGCCAGCTGCATCCAAATGCACACTCTAAGTTGCTTGAGGTCCTCCTCCACTTGTGTGCCATCTCAACCTAGGCCGTCCTTTGTTGTGTTGTTCCAATAGCTCGGATTCGAAGACTTTTCTGACCGGAGCGATGGTATCCATACGTCAAAGACCGAAGACCCCTCTGTTACAACACTTACAAAAGTGTCTTTGGCGTCTCGCTGCTTTTCAATTCAATATTGGCGACCTATGAAAGTAGCTAGACGTACTTCTGAGAAATTGTTCTTCTGGTAAAGGTGTGCAAATTTTGAACATTTCAAAAATGAAGATGAAAAGAACGTCGTAAGGTTGATCGGATTTGAATTTACACGGTTGAAAAAAAATAATTAAAATAAAAAAAAATTTTTTTTTTTTTTGAAAAAAAAATCGAAGGCGCAAGGCCTTTCGGAAAGTAGTCCGACAGCTCAAAACTCTATTACCGGACGAAAGTTACCATTGGATAATTTGATGGAAATCTCCAGTGATGATACCGATTTTAGTCCAGTTCGTCGCAAACAATTGCGCTTGTTATCAAGTAGCGACGAATAATTATGTAGCTATGTAAATATTTTTTCTTTATTTCTATTCTGATTTTTTTGATCTTAATTCTGGATTAACATATTTCTTTTGTTTTTTTTGCTTGCTTTACCAATTTTTCATCTGTATGAATTATATATTTTAAGTTTTAATGTATGTACAATAAAATGCCACATGCGCATACAATTTTTTTACACGGTTTTTTGAAGTAAATATAGTTTTTTATTTCAACTTACACGGTTTTCAGATGACATGGAACGTATCCCCCATTTTACTATAGAAAACGCCTTTTTTTACACGTTTTTTTTACACGGATTTCTGAGGAACGTATCTACCGTGTAAAAAAAGAGTTTGGTGTAAATGTAAATGTGGCTTTAAAGCCATACATCAACCACATTTAAATTTAACCTCTGGAACAGTTGTAAAATTTTCTATCAACGTGCCTTAGATTTGATCTCATCAGGTCAACGATAACCGGACAGATCTTGATGATGGTGGACGATCGAATCGCCTGGAGATCTCTGCTGCGAGTATTTAGCTGGAGATATTATACTTGATTGGAGTATGTGGCATTGTTGGTCAATGATTAAATTTAAAAGGATAGAAAATGAAACAACAAGGGAATCCGATTGTGAAATCGAACATCTCTGTTCTGTTGGTCACGCAACCGCTCATGCTTAGTCAGATTGGGGTGTAGATGTTAACGTTTGCCTAATAATGAATACTAGGGATCTCTTAAAACTTGCAAATGTTTCACTTGTTGCTGAATTTTCAGAATTCAATCTGACTTTGGAAGAACTGAGCTCTTACCGTCACTTCTAGGCGCCTTCTGAATCATAACCTACACAACTCCATGGTTTTCCTCCATAATCTGAAATCTTCTGCCTAATATTGTTACGCAATCGCAGTTATTGTTGACAAACATATTACCATGACTAAAACTCCCCTTTGCGGCTCTACGGTCAATAAAGAGCATAAATGTGGACTCAACAGGTTTTGCACTTGAGCAAAATGTTTTATTTAATCAGATCTCCTCCAATAAATGGCCTTAACTAAACTCGTTATGTCTCTTGATTTCCATTCAGTCGAACAAAACGGCACTTGTGATGTGGAAACACAATCTTACCAGTCCGTCAGGATCGTCTGATACAGCATGTAAGACCGGTCTTTACATTACGCAACCCTTAAGGGCCCCACATCTGAGGTAACTGCAACGAGTCCGAATCTGAAGGTATTGCATAGCAACTTCCCTCCGTGAATTTGTAATTTAATGATAAACACCACACCGCCCCGAGCGACTGTGTGTAGCCGCAGAAAAAACGGCGAAAAATTAAAACAAGTTAACGTCTCATTTCAGCAATCACCACCAGAGTTTGACCTGTTTCCAACGCAATGTTGCATTTCGAACACGCTGGCCCGCAGTCCATCCACCACACCACTTAAGCACCACTCGTCTGCCGAAATTATTTAAATTCACGAATTACTAAACACCATTCAAAGCAAATTGTATCTACATTAACATATTCGGAAGCCTTGTCGGCTGCCGCGGTGGCGTTTCGTGCGGTGTCGACGCCGGCGATGAATCCCATGCTGTGCTCATTCGGCCGTTGCAAATGACAGGCTGTGATGACGTTTCGGCGCACACATACATTTTCGCTTCCACCGAGTTTTATGTGCAAAAAATTCGGGGAATTTGTTCATAAATTCACAGGGAAGAAGTAAACAAAAAGCGCATGAGGTTTTGAATTTCCCCTCCACTTGCAGTGTGAGAAATCATTGACCCGTGGATAGGCAGCCGGACTTAAAGATTCAAATTCAATCAGAGACAGCAAAAATGTTTATAATTAGAGTTCAAGGTAACATAAAATAAACCAGGCGGTGGCGGACGAGCACTCACGTCCGCATGTCCTCTGCGACACTTTAACGATCCTCAGAGTGAGGAGGATTTCGATTTTTTTTATGATCGCAGCGGCCGAAAACGCATTTGTTTCTTTTTCTGTTTTGCCGGATGAGTTCTCGGAAGGTTGGTGTTAATGGACTCTGGCCCGGGTATGGGATTTCGGCCTAGCGGTTTTTTGGTTGTTAAACCATAAACCAACGCAAAGAACTGCGATTATCAGATGTTGGTTTTAATTTTAACTCAGGACGTACGTAAATATCTCGCCAGCGCGACGTATTCATGAGCGCGTGTACCTGTGTGCACATACGTGGGGATATGCGTCATTTTCGCACCTTGCCATATCTGGGTTGAATGAGTAATTGATAATGCTGATAAGGACGAGCAGAGCTTATCGCTCTGAACTGAGCTTTGTCACCATATCTAATCAGATGGCATAAAAGGTAAATGCAAACGGGTTCTAGATATTGGGAAGGGCTGCGACTCTTCCGAAACCGAGTGCATTGTCCAGAAGCTAAATGTTTATTTATTTATTGCACTTATTGAATAAATCAACATTGAATGGATCAGTGAACTCTGCCAGTTTAGGGGACGAATGTGAGTTTTGTTTATATCATGCTCATCGTATCGGTTGTGTTCGTCATTCAGAGTATCAAGAAACTGTGTGCTGTGCCTTGTGAAAGTTATTCAAATGCCCGCTGATGGTTAACAATTTAAGGTGTAGTTTTTTAATATGTGGTCATATTGGGTTTGAATTGAATTCTTGGTCTTCCTGGTAAATTACTGGTTCATGCAAATTATCACAATCAACATAGCATAAAACACGTGCTTTTGTACTGGTATACAAACCAATTTAAAAAAAAGTATCACATTCTAGTTGTTGTGCTAACTATCGAGACATTTTTTATTGGGTGTTTTTGGACGCAAAATTCTTCTTCACAGCATGCTCTCATAAGTCTTGCAAAGCTAAAATATTACTCAGTGAAGCACCGTTTTCTTCGACCGATTGGCAAATGTTTACGGCTTGAATTGCAGCCCCTGCTTCAACTGCACTTTCGATTTTTTCTGCTCTCGAATCCAGGTAGACTTTAATTTTCAGAGATACAGTCAATGAAACAAATCATACAATGACGATTTTACAATATTTCGCAGTGTTTCAGAATTTGGTACCTTATGACACTCAAACGTACCATATAATGTTAGTCATTATCCTTGCTTGGGTTCATTAAAGGGTTTCAACACTTAGAGACTTGTTGTATCTCCTTTAGAATTTTTGGTAACACCCAGCATGTATCACATCCTCTGGTTTTCATTTGATATCTGATCTCCATACTCCTTGACACACTTCACAGGGAATAAGAGGACTAGCTCTTTCGGTAACCACCTTTCGTTGTGTGTGGGACTTTTCTAATGGCGTCTCCGAACAACAAGCTTAAGACGAATTTGCTGAGAGAGATGGTAACATGAAAAGTATAAAAGAGATCAGGTCAGAGACTTAATATGGACGTAGGAGTCGAAGCCTTAACTCCCTGCCCCTTTTTTTAATATGTCAGAAAAAACATTTAATTATGTTTTTAACAGAAAGTAGTGAGTAGTACTAAATTTATGTCGTCATGGCTTTGAATTGAGCAGAAAAGTATCCCATTTCAAGATTAAACTCCTTTTTAAGTTCGTCATGGTTATGCGACGTCGTCGATAACTATAACATTTAAAATCATATACTTGGATTATTATCACTCAAAGCAGGTTAAATGTCGCTTCTAATTTCCAAGCAACTGACACAGTCTTATTCGTACCTCTATGCTTGACATTTCGTGTGTCCCTTTAAATTCTCACAAATGTAAAAAGTTAGAATTAAGAATTGTGTGTGAACGAGTCAAGTAAAAAGGAAGGAAAGTAAACTTTGCCAGGCTTACGCCCGAATTGCTTCTTCATTTGCATACCTTATAATTTGAAAACCGAGAGTTCGAGTTTTTTCCAACCATAACCGGGGATTTTTCTAAAAAGAGATCAGTCCCTTTGACTTTCCTCTAGATTTCCCCAAATTTCACATTCAAGAAATCAATTTCCCCTTGGAGGAACTCTGATTCAGGTGTGCTGCAAGTGTTTTTTCCCCGCTTTCATTACAACGGACACTTCGACTTGCTCTGTTTACCAAAATAGGGCACCGTCAGGGATTAATGAGCACCGACTTTAAGAAAAAAAATTTAAGAAAAAATAAAACAGTTCCTATCCTCTTTGTACATTCCAACCTACCCACCACTGTATCTATGTCTAATCTTCACATTTGAGTAATTTATGCAAATGAGCACAGAGATATTTGACGTCAATTAGTGAAGTTCCTCTGTACATCCCGTATCTGGCTTCTAATCTTCACACGTGTGTACGTACATACATCCATCAGAATCACCATAACCCATCTCATCACAGCCTCTGTGAACTCCTAGCCATTTTTACGTCATTTTAATGTTTTGTTAAGACCGCAAATTAGTCGGTGAGAATCTACTCTGCCACCACTTTGCCTAATTATTTCCCTCGATTCTAATGTTTCTCTTTCATCTCCTCTTTTCAGGTACATCAGCGACTCCAAAGTGAAACTCAACGAACACCGCTACCGTGCTGCCGAATCGCGCCGAAGACGCGCACAGTAGTCACAAGAAATTAAATAATTTTAGTCGGTCAAACGCAAACGAATCACTTTCGTTCTGATTCTCCAGACCGGTACCCGTAACTGACGCAATTAAGCGCCCCCCGTGCAGAACACCCAGGTGCTGCATTCGAAAGTAAAGCGCCTACATTCAGCAAGTGCATTCGAAGAAAGTGTACGCATCTAGACGAACGGCAGAATCCGATTCCCGGCTGCATATCGCGTGTCTTGTGTCTGTGTGTGCTTTCCGTGTCGGTACTGCGCCTTGTTTCTCCTCACCAGACGCAGACGGAAGAAAAAATTGCGTTTTCCAGTGCAAATATTTAGAAAATGAAATATTGTGAGTGAAATTCTGTTTGTTCTGAATTCGTTTCTAATTTATTGCACATGCTAAGTGGAGAAATGTGCAAGTCCCTCTAACGCAACGACGACTTTCCTTTGCGGGCTTAAATGAATTCTGAGCTGACTGTCGGCCGCCTGACAGATTGACTGGAAGTCAATAAATCATTCGGAAAGAAATTAGTTTTAAATTAAACCTCACCACAGTAGCGGTGAACAATGGATACATCTTCGAACACGGACAACAGTTCCGATCAACTGTCATTCTGCTTCATTCGGGTAAGTTTGTTTTGAGGTTATTTTAAGCTTGGGAGGTTGTCGGATGGTTTCTACCGCCACGCATTCCGCTGAATATGGGAAAAGAATTCGACATTAGCACCTGTTACCACCGGAGGTCCCCCAAAATAAGCGAGAAACGAAAAAATATGTGAAAAAGAAAAAAAAACACAACTTGTATAAGTCTCTAGGAAATCAAAATATTTGTTTATGGCTTGGGGCAATTTACTAGGTATTCAAGGGGAAAGGTTATTAATACGTTGTGTAAACAATATTTCGATATGGCGGAGGTTGAGGAACACTCAAAAGAAGGTTTCGAAAAGTCGTTGATCTAGTTGCGAGAAATTGAAGTTAATTATGTAATTTGGAACCGGAAAGAAAACAATGTGCAAGCTTAACTTGAAACAGTGTACTTTGGAATTTCACGATTTTTATGTAAGCAGTCGTTGAATGCCGTTATACTCTGTAGTTTTTTAAAACGAACTTAGAGCAGACCTTACAAGGTCCACAACCAAGTGTTATAGACCAGTACACTTTGTAAGGTTCATGACCACGTGTTTTAGACAAATTTGCGACTGTTTGCTGTGAAAGGTTTTTAACATTTAATGGATAACGCAGTGCCAGTGGACTCCTATATGGTATAGAATAATAGAACTAGGCACGCCTCTGTCTTAAATTTTAATAATAAAATCTAAATTACTGATTGACATGGCGGAATGTTTGTGACTGGAGTTCACCACAGTGTAGCTTAGTTCGTTTTACAAACAATAAAACCGACGTGCAGTATTGCAGGGTTAAATAAGCAAAACAACTGGATTGCCACCTTATGTAGAGCTACAGTACAGAGTCGACGTCTGCTTTAAACAATAAAAGAGTTGGTTTATTAAAAGCACCACACTGTACCAGTTCAGTGTATATTATATATAATGATTTTAAGACCTCAGATTTCGGCCAATTTTTTTGAAAATAACCGCGCCTTGAATGGCAAGCTTGAAACAAGCCATTAAAGACGGTTAATTGCTGCTGGAAGAACTCCTTGCGTCAGTCTTTTACTTAAACCTAAATTTCCTTCTTCCGATCACACTTTTATCTCTCCCCAAGTCGTCCATTGAACCCAACAAAAAAATGTTTCGCTCCAAATTCCGTCTTAACACAATCCAAAAATAAAAAAAAATTATATACCTATATATTCAGGTCACCACACATTGAAGCGGTATCCATAACGACTACAGTTTCAAATTCAATCTCGTAAGCCCTACGCAAGAGGACCAAACCCCAAACTGTTATAATCGATTAGTATCCCGCAAAAAGTCAACGGCTCGATATAATGCGGTTACACTCACCGGCATAATGTCCAAGCGGACGCTGCAGAAAAGATAATAATGCGAAAAAAGAGAGCAATACTCGCTTGTGATCCACATTGGCTGTTGGTGACCATCGGCAAAGTTCTGGCTGCCCAGACATGTAGCGCACGGGAACCATTCGTAAGCCAATTAAAGCAATTTGCTGAAAGAAAATGCCATGAAGCATTTTTTCCCGCGCCCAATTCGAAATTTGAGACCGCACCGACATCCATACTCAGATACAGAGCAGCGCCGCGCCGCCGCTGCCACACAAAGCATTATGCGGTTTCGTGACTTATAGAAAGTCGCTTCGCTGAGTCTTTGCGGTGGAGGTGGGCGCGTTCATCTTGTGAACGTGGAATGTTCACCTATCTCAAAGTCAAAATCCGAACGCATTAAATCGTTGGTTGCGTGACTTGGCCGGGAACGCCGCCGCGTCTCGCTACAATTGCTGCAAAAACAAATGCATGCCTAATAAGATCCAATACGGAGGAGGGCATACAGCCAGCGACGCATGACCAAGTTCTTGCGAGAACACCACTGTCCGCCACTTAGACTGGCCAGCTAGTGGAACTCCGTGCTATGACCGCATACATTACACTTGAAAATCAGTCGGTTGTGAAATTCTTGGCTCATCGTACAAGTGGGTAGACAGTCCATCAGCCATAACCTGCCCGGCAATTAAGAACGCACCTAGCCAGAAATTGACGTGGGGGGTGTTAATAAACGTACACAGCCGAGAGGGAACGACAAAAATCTGAACTCAAGTGAATCCGAGACCGATTGCGACCAAGTGGTCGGTTGGTTTCGTTGACCTCTTCCCGAGGGTGTTATGGTCTCCCAAGGAAGACTCAAGACCCACCTGAGACGGTAATTTGCCGTGACGCTCTTGGTACACGATGCGGAAAGAAGGAGAAGCAAGCCCCTCTTCAAATTAACGCCGCTCAAAGTGGAGGACTGATTGCAGAGTATGGCACTCGGGGGTTTTTGGAAAAATTAAATGCACCGGCGTCGTCGGTGTCTGGAGGTTAGGTACGGAATTAAATTATCCCAGTGACAAACACGGTTAGCGTGTTCTGGCTCATATGCACGGAATCGCGGGAGGTACGAGATGGCTTAATGTTCATAATTCTTGTGTGTTTGACATTTACGCTGTGCCTTCGGGAATTCTTCTTTGTTGGCATGGTATGTGAGTTTCATGTGACACTTAAATGATTTAATGAGACTGTGAAGGATGTGGAAGAAGATAACGCTCTTGTTACAATGGACGCATATCTGATTTGAACCAGAAAATTATGGAACTTGAAGTTCATGGCTACATTCAATGTTTTTTCCGTGGACATTTTTTAATGTTCTCATCCTCTAGTGAGTTAATTATAATTTTATTCTCTGAAACATGTTCCACTGCATATTCTATTAAATGGTCATTTGTTTCTGCATTTATCAGGACAGACAGCATGTTAATCTCAGCTCAGCACAAGTATTCAACACAAAAGAAATGCTCGCTTATGGATGACGTTTTACAGATTTTGTGCATGCGGTAATTGTGGGCGATACAAATTAAGCCGGATTAGTAACTTAACAAAAGTGCTCAGAGTCACTAACAGGAACCACTTATATTGTCTTTTGAATGACTGAAATCAAAATTTAAGCGGCATCAGACCAACTGTATGATATTGCGAAAGCATGATTGTAAATATGAAATTACGACAAATTGAAAATGAAAGTTCGAGTGATATGCAGTTGTTGTAAAATTAAGACAGATCGCATTTCTCTTCGCAACTACATGACAACAGCAGTTTACTGATATATCGGATCCAACGACAGATCTTGCTTTAATTCCATTCCATTCCTCTATTCATTCGAAACCTAGTCTAAAATGCCATAGGAATTAGATTTAAATTTTTTTCCTCAAATTATTTAATTATTCAAAATCTTTCAATTGTTTTTCATGTGTGAGGTCATTCACGATCGTTTTCATTTTTTTATGACATTGATGATGACAAGTGATTTGGCGGCAGTGACAGTGTTGTTAGTCACAAAGTTAAAAGGTGAAGCAACACTCAATTGTCAATAATTCAGGAGAAATGAATGACTTACGAATGTCAGTGTACAAACAGCTTTGTAAACATAATAAATATGGGTGCAAGAATTCCGTCAATTGCTCAAACCATTCTATGTTGACGAAGTGACCAAAAGTCTTGAACAAAAACAACATTTCCTTATATTATATTATGCATCATATTTTGTGGGATTGGTTTTATGGTAAGCTTAAATTATTAAAAAAAGTTATACTGTTGAACATTGATTGCTTAAGATTCGGATCGTATTTTGTAATGAGGGGGACTAGACTAGTTTTCTTAGCGGTTATGCTTTGTCCTTTATTATTGGTCCTTTGAAAGAAAGGGTTGTTTTACAGAGACTAACATTTTAACCCTCCCCTTAGTAGTAAAGCTATCTGCGTTTGTGTAAGGTCCTTCGCCCGCACCAAATTTTCGCAGAACATTGAGTAGACAACTTTTAAAGAATACACGGTATTCACAGATGTTACTTTGGCGTACACTTTGTAATTGAGTGACATCTCGATGTGAAGCACTAGTCAGTGTTAGACTTGATTGGTTTATAATATTTATGTCTTCTCTGTCTTCACTGAAAGCCAAGATTGAGCGTCTTTAGCGCTGCCAATGTGTTGAATTTGCCAGGGAAGGAACTTTAGTATTAAGCGCTAGCATCTGCGAGAATGAATCTGATGTTGGGCTCTACCATCTGTATGCTTAAGAGTAATTTAAGCATCAATTATTTAATTTTTCAAGATTTAAACTTAAAGAGCTGAAAGTTGATCGAACGTTTAAAAATCTTCAACAGATGACATTCTTGTGGCGCTAGAAGCAGAGGTGGACTTAAGTCCATCTTTAGCCGGCAGTCTCAAATTTTGAGCACTAAGTTAGTTGAGGTCCTTCTCAAATTGTGTGTGCCATCCATTCCATGGGCGTCCTCTATTGCGTTGTCCCACTAATTCGGATTGGACAACTCTTCTGGTTGGTGCAGAGTATCTTTACATAACCTGGAGAGATCTTCGTTACACAATTGCCACCACACAGTGGTTTGCAAGTGTTTTTTTTTTGCGTTTAATTTCGGTAGACTAAGTCTCTTACAATCTCAAAGCTATCAACGGTAACGTTTTGGCAGAGTTGTTGATTCTGTGTGTCTTTTCTAGATGATAGCATATATTTCGGTATAACAGTAAATGCCTTATTGATGGTTGGCTATGTACGACCAATCACATCAATGTCGTCAGCGTATTCTAGCAATTGTACAGACTTTTAGAAAACCGTGCCTTGTATTGGTGAGTGTATTTTACACGATCTGTTCAACACTGATGTTAAAAGGCCACATGACAGAGCGCCGTATAGTCTTAAACCTCTTTAGAAATTAAAGATCTCATAAACTGGTCCATTGTACTACTTCGTTTACTGCAGTTTTCTGGTTTTTCGACCTTGATGAAGCATTGAGAATGCTTCATCGTCATTTCTAAAGACCTGAACCTAAACCTAAAGAGATTCAGAAAACAGATGACATGTTCTAAAAAAGCTCACCACCTTCTGGAATGTACCTTTTCAAGAAAATTCCTTTTAATATTTTCTTATCGAAATTAGTGGACATATGAATTATCTTATCACGTCAGCAAAAAAGCCAGTTTATTTATTTTAAGACAGCAAGATGAGCATGTGAAAACTTAAACACTCGTGAGTAGTTATCTTGATCTAAAAACACCCGTACATCAATTGATTATATTTTCGATAATTTTAATAGTCTTCAAACGTCATCTCCTTTGATGTCACACTTATGTGCGTCAAATTGCGATCAGCCAGTCGGTCATTTTGCGCACAAATTGATAGGTTAATGCACACTGCTTTAATACTTAATTTGGCAAATCAGTTATCGCTTGACTAAGTTTATTTGTTTATTCCATCTCCATTCTCGAATTTTCTTTCAATTTTAAGTATGTCCACTTGTCACAAATTGAATTATGACTGTTTTATGGTACAAGTTTCGGCCTTAAATAACTTCATTAAATGTAATAAAGATATCAATTCTTTTAAGACAGATACATATGCCCATATAGACATAGAAGGTAAGGTTATACTTTACCCATTGTTAATCAAGGTATTTTGTGAACGTTTAATTATTCATAACTAAAAAAGTTCAGTAGATATTCAACTCTAGAAAAATTGCGAATTGCAATGTATTGCGTTTATGTTTGTAACGTACTTGTCGTATGAGGACCACGTTAGCTCTCTAAGATATAAAGAAAATATTAATACAGTGGCATTTTCGTACGGTCTTGCTTTGATTTTGAAGTATAAGATATAAAATTCCCGAATAATTTGTATTAAAAGTTTTGAATGGGACAACAATTTAAAATCTGGCAAAACAAAATCCTAATTCACGACATCCAAGAAAAATATGGGTTCGAAAATCATATATGCTAGGGAATCGAAGAAGCATCGTTTTGCCAGATTAAAGTGTCGAACTAAACTTTTTTCAAATCCAAATTTTTCTTACACACTTTCAATCTTCTATAAATCTATCTAGTTCCTTTTGAAAGTGTTTAAATGTTTCTTTTCACTGGATAACATGCAAAGACTGGACAAGTATGTCCATTGCATTTCATGACAGTGAAAAATATTGAATTATTCCCTTCAAAAAAAAAAGAAGTAAAGTGTAGTCGAAAGAGTAATTATAAAATTGTACCATGATGTCATTTGTTCAAACATTTGCCTTCCTCTTAAATAACATTCTCATACGCTCTAAGATATACCCATCTGACCTATATTTGTCTTGTTAACTCGTACTCTGTATTCCAACCGAGTGACAGGAGGATCAAAGTTCAATCTGAAAATAATACTCCTGTTGCTCTGGCCAAAGCAACGCGGAAAAAGCGGAGCTCTGACATGAAATCTGCAATCACAATCAGTGTCAAGTTGAAAGGAATCCTCAATTGATTGAATGTCACAACAATCTTGTTAAACAACACTCACAACTTGCAACGGATGTTTATCTCGTTGTCGTACAACCGAGTTAATAATGTTTAAAAATCCCCCTTCATTTCTGAGCACAAGTTAAGAAAAGGAGAAGCAAAAAACAACCAGAAGTACAATTCCTTTCCATGGCAAATATATTTAAGCTTTTATCACTACTCCAGTTTTGTCAAAATATGAAAGACACACAGTGAACCTCCGACATTTCGTCGCTGTGCCATCACTTACCCAGTTGCCGTTGGCCCGCTTCATGTTTCAAGCGGCCACGCGTTTCGCTTCTTTTTATTTTTCGCACTTACAATGGAAAAGAAAGCATTCAAGTATCTTTCTTCTTTCTTCCTCGCTTTTTTTTGTAATAAATTTTGTGTGAAGAAAAAAATGCTCTTAAGTGACATCTCAGTGGGGCATGTGGGGGGCACCTCAAAGAAATGGGTTATTCAACTTTGGCTTCTTCTTGACCAAGTCGGAGACAGGCACTGGTGTCTTAATCTCTCATTACACAGGAAAACGAATGAACAATAACTGAATTATGCAACAAAAGAAAGTCAACGAAATGTAAGGAAAAAAAAAATCATAGGAACTCAAATGACCAGAATCTCTATGCGAACACCTCTAATACGCCGAATCTCTAAACGTCACATCGTAAATCAATTAAGTGAAATTAGACTTAAGACTCTTGGCGTTAGCGCCTGTCAATTGGCAAACGGAGCTGCCGCTAAAATGGAGAAGAGGTTTTTTCCGATTTAACAATCGACGGACTCAATTTGGGATGGGACTGCGGGGGTAGATGACACGTGTGAGATACGCTCATGGGTCTGTGTAAATAGAAGTTCGAACAAACAAAGCCGGTTTTGGAGGGACGACTTAAATGGTATCAGGAATGTGATTAAATTCAGGCAACTATGAGCCAAGCGGTATTTTCGATGGTGATGCCTAATAATGTTTGTCATTTGCATATCAGTTCTTCAAAACATTTGACATTATTTAAAGTTTCACATTTTAGTGTACTTGCCACTGATATTATTGACGAGTTCATAATCGCAGATTTAAGTTAAAACACAAGTAGCCACACCTTCCAATTGAAACTCATTTATTACGGTAAGATGTCTCCGTTCCTTTACCTGTCACGAACAATGCACAGCAACGCAAAAGTTGTATGTTTTGTGTTAAACATTTTGCCGGATGACAACGGAAGCAAATGTCATTTACATTTGAATGCGCAAAATACCACAATGCTTATATTAGTCTGTTTGTTACCGCCATAAATGCACACTGTAGATAGTTTAAAGCTAAAGAACTCGCAAATTCTCTCAAAACCCTTCAAACACCCATTTCTACTCCCCAACTCTTCCATATCAACCTCACACTCTGTTCAAGTTACCAAGAAAACGCATATTCTTAAAATACCAATTTCAGTTTTTTTTCACTGAACCACTTAACCAGTGAACACGTTAATGTCTCTATTAGTCACGTTATGCAATATCAAATGTTGCCAAGGGAGTGTTCACAAACACTCTCGAATGTGTGCATATCATAACAGAAAACGTGCTGCGTTTTGATTAACATTAGCCTTCAGACAGAAATAAGAGGAAAATTGCATAACCATCACGACACAGCAAATAATCTCCCAAACACACTCAAATTTGCGGCGAAATGCGTTTGTTAGAGCGAACGCTACGCACATAGCCGACATCGCTACCGCTCACACATAAACGCATTGCTGAACTATTTTTTTTCGAGTTAACCTTGTGGATTGTTGGTTTTGTTTGCTTTATATTTCGAATCGATCTGCGTGTTATCAATTCGATTATGACCTACAATAAATTATGATTGTGTTCGATTGTGGGCGGGTGGGCATTTAATATAAACAAATGAGAGACTGACGCATCGAGTGATTGACAAAAAAAAGTGTAGGATTTCTAAGGTTATGTTAACTTCTTGTTTTGAATTAGAGCAGAGTGATCTTGCAACGATTTTGATTTGTAATATGTAACATAGGTATACAAATAATCTCAATTACCTCTTAATATAATCTTCAGTCACATATTAGGACTTACTTTATTCGAATAATCGAGACCCATGCATTCACTGGCTTTTTAAGAGAGGTATTCCTGCCGTCCATCCTCTGACGATTCGATGGACACGAAGCATTCACCATAACTTATTTTTCTATACCTAAGATGTGGCCTATTTTCTTTCTCTTTTCTTTTTGGATTCGATGGACCTTAACTTTTCCGACTTTTCTTCTCATCATAAACATACGAAGAATCTAGTATGCCAGATTCTAATAATATTTGCCTGATATTCCGCAATATTGTGGTGGAGGTATGAACTTAGTTGAGCTTATATGGTTACAGTGCTTGTACATGTCTATTAGACCACGTACAGCGTATAGCCCACACAAATAAAATGGAGGACGGCTTCGATAGAGACAGCGTGCAGAAGTAAAGAGAGAACTTAACCACTATACAAAGCTCCTTCTATATATGTTTACGCTGTTCCAATCAAATATGTGCTTCATTTCGTTTGACTTGGATTCAACGATTTTTCAGTCACAACAGTGTGTTTTTTTTTTCTCTGTCCTGCATCAATCGAATGACGGCTAGTGATCTTTACTTCGTACAGACTGTAGAGACATTTTTTAAAATTCGCGCGACATTTTAAGTAGAAAAAAAAAACGAACACATGTAGAAAATGAAACATTGAACGACAAGTAACCAGAAGCATTTTGTTTAGTTCCTATGATCCTCATTAAGATCGCATAGGCTTCTGCTATGCGACGTAAGATTCCAAACCAGAAGCATTGTTAACTTCTCCTATACAAATTAAACTGATCAAAAACTGCCTTTTTTTATTGTACAACCTAAAAATGATTTAAGTCGACTTCAGTCGTCTTCGTCGTTCATCCAGTCGTTACTTCAAAAAGTATTATTGATGTTGCATCGACATGCTATCATTATGCAGGGAAAACTTATCGTTCCATTGTTTGACGTTATTTTAACTGACACCTCCATGTAATTGAAACAAATTTTCTGCAGTTAAATGCTTCAGTTAAACTCAGCCAAGCACACCGGCACCACATTCAAGCACATATTGCATTTTTCAAATACGAGTACGTAACGGTAGTGTAGTCATGCCTCTCTTAGCACCTTGTCATTGACATATGCTTCCGCAAAAGTTTCAGTTGAGCTTGCCACAAGTGCATGTGTACTGTGTGCAAAATCAAGAGTCAACTGTCAACTGTCATCATTTCATTTTCAACCTTCAAACCACACTGAATCTGAATAGAAAACAAATTCCAACATAAATTCGATTGTGAGTGGTCACATAAAATGAAGAATAACTGTCGGACTATGTATATTTTAGGTTTAGAGCGCGAACCATGTGACGCGATGGAATGAGGTTTCTTCATGGATTATGCACGGCAGCTGTCACATTTTCGTCGATGATTGTTTCAAATGAAATGTATGTTTAAATAAATTTGCATTTTCACAAGAAATTATTCCGGATATGCGGGATTTCATTGATATAACACTTGTTTTATGCAGATGAGGGCCACACCATCCCTGTGACAAAAGTCGTTCAGCAAGAAAGTTGTCTCTTTTTGCGAATTTTTGTTATGGTCTTGAGGTTTATGGTGTTTTAATTTCAAACTGAGATGATTGATTTCGTGCTGCTGCTATCTTAATTAGTCATTAATTGAGAAGCAACGACTTATTTGATGACAAATCGGTGAAAAACCTTTCGCCGAGAGATATGGTGGGTGATGAAGCATATAACGCATGATTTTTATCAGATACCTCAGTATTTCGAGCAAGTTAAGGCCACAAATTTCTCAGAGCATGCAGATCAAAGTAATATATTTTCCAGTCAGTTTTCCTGCTGCAACTCGATCTTGTTATAAATTGCAATAACACACGCTCTCTCCTCACGTCGTTCTTACTTTCATTCTAGACACGTTTCTCTTTTCCCAGAGCCAGGCACGCGTTTAATTGCAAATCCGCTTTTGATTTCGAATCCCCACTGCAGGCGATTGCCGTCAAACTAAAGTCGAGATGCAGTTAAACATTAGACAGCGGTGGCAACTCTCACTTATTAGTAAGTGATCGTACTTACCACCTAATCCCCCGCACGAAACGAAAGCGTAAACACCTTTCCGGAATTCAATTATCAACGCATCGTCATCGCAGAGCCGAATGGTGATGCCCTAATCGGAACTGTTGCAAGCATCACTTAATTAATGCGCCCCACCTGTTTTACTAGGCAGCGCTATCGCACACTGAATTCCGGGAATTCAATGCGGCGGCACCCAAAAGCAACGCGCTATCCACCGACGTGACGATAAAACTCATTGCATGGCTATTTCCAATGATCTTGGGACCGTAGCCAGTAGAATAACTTTCTCCATCGAGAGTAAACCCCTCCGAACGGCACTGAAAGTGCTAAACTCGTCGATCGGATGGGTATACGGGTTTTTCTTTCTGTTGGCGTTGCTGGTGCTGTCGGTTCCACGATGAGATGGTGCGATGGTGGGATATCCCCCGTTCAGAGTCTTAAACGATAGGCATCTTGCAGTGAAACTATATCCCATCGCGGCCGCCGCCGCAGCCGCTGGAAGATGTAAAAAGACAAGAGAACTGGTAACAGAGAGCGTCTCCTTTGCATGCAGCCTCACCTACATTTGTTTCCATCTTGAAGATGCACACGTAGATTTGTGACTATTTGCGGAAAGTGTAATTTTCGCACTATCCACGGGACTCCGCTATAACTGCGGCGCGGCACGATCGTCGCGTCGCCGTATGTGATCCAAAATGGATATTTGTCATTTGTTATGGCGGATGGATGCCTTCGGATGAGGAACACGGCTTTTTACTTTAGAGCTGGCGACGAGTGGTAAATGAACTGCACTGGGATGTGCGGAGGAAAAGCGAATAAATTAGTTTTTCTCCTTTTCTCGATGTGGCCGTCGTAGCCGCCCTGTTTCAGAGTTCTCGGAAAAAACGCTTTTCACGAAACAAAGGAAAAACTGTTCGCGCCAAGCCTGATAGCAAGAAAAAAACATTGCTCTAGGTTCTCTGAAAAATTATCCAATCTCGACTTTAATGAAATGCAACAACACCCGAGAGTTTTTTCTTTAATTCCGAGTGTGCGGCTCAATCTGGTTTTTTCTTGTGGCGTTATGTAATCTGATTGTGATGTTAATGTGTTTCATCTGCGTGTGTTTTTGAAGAGATGGAAGCCAGGGACGCGGAATCGGAAATTGGTGTATTAACCCTCGGGGAACAAATGTCGGCAAGTTACTGTAATAAAAAAATACTCGATTCTCCGGCTGCTTCAATAACATTGTTCGCCTTACGCTCCGGATGAGAGTCGCTTGTAGTGAAATTTTACTACGTCCCCAGAGTCGTTAGTGGGAAGTCTACTGGTTTGACAACGTGCTGAATAAGATTTCACCAATCTGATGATGGTGGAAGATGGAGGATAAGTATCACTTTGTTTTGAGGAAATTATTGGCTATATCTGGAGTAGGCCGTTAGCGGAGGGGAAGGATAGATTGCAAGCGCGAGACCTGTTGATGATCAGTACACTTTCTGTATACACTTGACTAAAAAAAAGATATCACTGGATAAACTTTATCTTTATAGTTTACAAATAAAAAGAATTTATTTCTGGGCATTTAATTGTTCTTTTCGGTTCGAATTACAAAACAAACAGAACTTTTATTAAATACAATGGAATTCTAAACACTAGCCAGCGTAAATTGAGTAAATACATACGTAATAACTTCTTTTTCAATAATTTTGTGCTATACAGGAGTTTGACTTCATTGCAACTCAGCACAACCCGAAATCAGATAGTTCCTAGAGACAAGTAATTTCTGAAAGCCAACCAAAAAATGTAATGCTTTGAGTTTATGGACAAATTCTACATCCGGCTTAGAACAGTAAAGAAAACAGATTTTGGATACATATTTAGGGTTTCGTTTTCCGAACGTTTTTTTTCAAGATTTTGGGGGGTTTTGGTGCTCTTCTATTGAGCTGTTCAGGATTTTTAACATTTCGTCAGTTTGCCAACTTTCGAAAACACGTTTTTGTTTAGTTTTACATTCATCTCCATTTTCAATTATCACCTTAAGCAAATAAGCAGATAATTATACGTTAGCGCCTTCTTTCCGCTTAGAAAGTGAAGGAAAGCGTGTATCAGTCACACACATTTGCTCACTTGACTTAGCAATTAAAGTTATTTGCTTTGATCGCTTCCTGAGCTTATTCTCTTCTATTCTTAAGTCAAACCTGTAGATCAAATAAATTCCCCGGATTTCCCCAGGGCCCCCACAAGTTTAGAGTAATCAACGAGGTGTAGTATGTAGGTGTCAAAGACGGTCCTTATTGCGTCTTAGACACCTACTATGAGACGACAGTGAATTTAAGGATGACCAGTGAAAGTACTTTCTTCTTTAGTGTTGTCCAGATGCTTCATGTTATACTTACTCTATCCACTTTAAGAGTCTTTTTATAATTTGCGCGTGCTAAAGTGATTGCAAGTAGGTTTAAGGGATCGAATCAGGTCACAAAGAGTTAGAGAAGGTACCCATACACATGGGTCTTGTTTATTTGTGGGTTGTAATGGGGGGAATATTTGATTAGAAAGATCATTCCATATTCGTGTGCCATGGCTAAAGAACGAGTTCCTGAACTTAACTATACATCTAAAAGAGGACTTAGGGGTGAACTTAGGAGCATACGAAAGGAGGAATTTATTATGTGTGTCAATGTCAATTCTTGAAGTGAAAGAATGCAACTGAAATCTTGTGAGCATCTTTTGCTGGACAACAACTACTCTAGTTGCTCGCGCTTCTTTTCTTTCGCGAGTGGAAAGGACGTACATTTTTTTGCCGACTTCAACTGGCGAAATTTGAGAAACTTTTCATAGACAACTAGTACCCTTTGAGCGTTGCTAACAACTTGAAGGAAGTGGCTCCATGAAAAAATGCGAGGTGTTCCGTAAAGCAATCGAACCTGACACCTTGGCGTGTGAGTAGACGCACTTACCCACTATGAAGTGGGTACGTTTCTGAAAAACATGCAAATGCTCAACACCTGGACTTGCTTAAGAGCCGACGAGTTACAGGACCCTGCTATTATTAAGGATATTTCTTATCCATTCATCCCTTCTGTCGAACATACACACTAGCACCATTTGTAAAAAAATTAAACCTCACCCACAGTAGCTTGACTATTCACATACCCAACCATCTTGGCATTATGTCTGATGAGACGGGCATTCTGTTTCAGAAAATAAGCACACTTCAACATTTCGAAATCCTTCCCACACAAATTTTTATGACTCTGCTTACCTTCGCTACAACTTAAAAAAACCATGATATTTCGGCTCATTTGTAAAAAAAATAAAAAGTTACGCTAAATCCACTCAGACTGTAGCACCCCTCAAAGAAGAAGCCGATGCAAGGCACTGCAAGATTTTATCTGCATCTACTCATATATAGTCAACTTAACACGTCCATTTGCAGCTATTTGTAAACCACTTCCTTTGAGTGGAATCAGCTTAGAGTCAACATCTCACTTAGACTGTCATTAATCACACGCATCCACCATTCTTGTAAATCCTATAGTCCACCTAGAAAGTGGGTCACGCATTCACTTAGTCTCACGCCAGTGGTAGGCACTTAGACCACTTGCATCCTCCTCCTCCAGCAGCCAACCCCCCACATTTAAATTGACTGCTAATTCGAGTCGTGGAATATTTCAATTTCATTAGACTCCAAAGTCGTCAGTCAGTATTGATGACATTTTTCCGAAGCGCAGGAGAACAAGTTTTCCAAATGCCGATTACTGCGATGCTCCCGCCCGGTTTAAGTATGCAAACCATACTACGCATCAGGCCGAGTAGAAAGTCACCTGCTTCATCGTGCTGCACACATAAACTGCAAAGCAACATGAAGTCAAACATCCACCTCTGCGCACGTTTTCACTAAAAAGACAGACACGCTATGGCTATGGAATCCCAGCAGCAACAAGTTGTACGCACCCGGAAAGATGATTTCCTTAGAGAGCCTGTGCCTGCCAGTTCGACTTTCAAGGAGAAAAGGCATCACGGATGCGGACCAATCACCCATCGCCATAAACGACCACAACCACGGCTATGAGTATCTCTTTCTAATTACACTGTCTGCTGCGCACTCGAGCCAAAGACGGAACCCATAACCGACGGTCCAAATCCAAGGTACCCCTATGCGCGCTGAAATGGGACACTTGTGAGTATTGTTTTGTTTCGCCTTTTGCGTCAGGAGTGTGGTCGTCGATTGAGCGACTGGTTAGAAAGGCTAACGTGTGCGTAACGCAGTTGACCACCGCTCCGTCCATCCGTGGGTCTTAATTGAATATTTATAGATTTGCACGTAGCCTCGCAAGGCATAACAAAATATTGTTCAATTTGCATAAATTTGGCCGATTGGGTCAGGTGATGTTGCGTGTGGGCTTATGGCTTATGCCTGCGGGACACGCGATCGGCACAAGTGCAATGACGTCGCCCGGCTGTCTTTGTTTTGTAAACGCTTATAAATGTTCGCCCGAAGCCTATCAAGTTCATGTAAGTCGGAGAATGTCCAAGTCCTGGTTGTGATGAATGGCCCATCAAGAGATTTATGACGGCGGCGGTGATGTGAATTTGGTGGATGAAATCTAGGCATGATCTGATCGTAACTTTTGATGGGTTTCAAGAAAAGATGAGTGCGTCAAGATTTTAGCTTTCAACGGGGCACTGACCGTTGGAGTCTTCAAGTCTGCGTAGGACCACTCTTTTTGATGATTTAACATCAAGGACGACCACGCCAAAGACGTTGGCAGCTGATCCGAGAATCCAAGATGTGAATGTTCGATTAATGTTTCTTTTTGAAAATTCCTACAAGATCATGTATCTTTTTTAAGTGATTTACGAATGAGTTAACACGTTTATTTGAAACCACGGCAATGTTAATGGTTGGTAGCTTCTGTTTGGCTTGATTGATTAAAGTGAGCTCCCACGGATATTATCTGCACCTTTCTCGGACCAGCGGAGACTCATTATGATGTCACAAATTTAAGCATCTTCACCGAAGTCCGTTTAAACAAACGGTTTGAACTTTCAGTGAGGAAGATTTAAATTATTATACACTAGTATGATGAAATTGAAACCTGGGTTGTTAAGAAAAAATAAAACAATAAAGAGATGCATGTGCAAACAAAGGGGAACGTCTTGAGCAGGACAGAAACCTGTGTGATTACAGGTTTTAAGGAAATTGTCTAAGATGTGTGTGTCGCGATCCGTATAGTTTGACCGTATTCCTTTATTTCAAGTAAAATTGACGGCTATGAACAAATTGGGAGGACTGGATTTGAGCATTTTTATTGTACAATAATTAAGATGATTCATTTTAAAACACTCATTTCCTGTTATTTTTTAAAAATTTGTTTATTAAACTACAGAGGGTTTTACATACATCATTTTTTAAAGTAGTAAATTTCTTATTGTTAATTGCGATTGTAGCACATTTCTTCTGTTATCTAGTGTTAAGCGAACCTTTGAAGCTAGCTTATACTTTATATAATAAGTAAGCTATATAGCCAAACCTTCGGCTGAAAGGCCTTTGTAAGTAGAAACGTCAGAACGTTTCACCCGTTGTTTGCGGATGTTGTTGGCCTTTAAATTTAACTTTTTGGTGGCTGACAGTCAAGCCAAGGCCAGCTGGATCGTATAGAATGGCTGCAATTACAGTAAAATGCATCCTTGCCTTGTATTGTATGTAAAACGATTAACAGTTGTGCTGAAACTTTTTGTGGTGGTTTCTTAAAGTTAGCAGAAGTTCCTTTTGAGGAATATATTGCCCATCTCGCCCTTTTGCAAATTTTATCGCATTTTAAGCAAAAGTAAGGCTGTGTGTTTTTGTAAAATGGCGCTACATTTTTGTAGAGTTAAATTCTACTCTTCATCTACATATTATTGAAAACCCTGATGCTGAAAACTGACACTTTGAAGTTCGTAGACATGGGGAGGGGAACCGCTAACCGATCATAACACCAAAATGAAATCACACTCTTGGATATTTTCTTATGCAATTTGACTGATGAGTTAGAAGTTAGAAGCTTACCGACTAACTTTACTAGACAAAATTTGATTCAAATAATTAAATTCAGGGTACACCCACTGCGGAGTATTTGGTGTGGATACATCAATGTAAACATGGTTCATGTAAATAAACGCAAAAAAAAAACATCGATATAGGTTTGTTAGCGTGTGAAAGGTTTGTAACTTTGTAACGTCTCAATATGAAAATTGGAATATTCACGACTTAAAAGATGCTGATATTTCATTTTGTCAGAGTAAAAAATCGTAACTATATATCTACACATTTTTAAGATGAACTAGGACACGGCGAGGATAAGTCAACTTATTTTACGAATAGCAGTTATCCTCACATTTTCGCAGACTGAACTTTAGCGCGCACTCGATTGGTTTGTGGCCGTATGCGCTGTTGCTGAAATGAAAGTGAACGTGGACAAGTCCAAAGTTATGGACCTTTTTGAAATGCCTGTCCAATGCACTCTACATGTAAGTGGAAACAGGTGGAGGAGTTTAAGTATTTCGGGGCCAAGGCGTGTCTTAGATGTGATTGATGGTTGCGCTTGGAAATAGCTCCCGATGAATAAGAGCCGATAGCAAAAGATCAAGAGGCCAGGAGGTTTATCCTGAGTCTATTATATCCGCGATACCTTTAGTAGAACAAGCGGGTACCTGATAATGAAGATGAACAAAAATACGGAAAAGTTACAACTATTGCTTTCTGCCTAAATAATTTCTCCAATTTGTTTTTGACGCAAGCCAAACAATTGTGTGAAAGGAGTAATGATACATCTTAAGAAAGGACATGAACAGGTGTCGTCTGTCCTCCATCTATTGTAACTTCCAAATATTGTCTTCATAAAGAGCTTCGAATTAGTTTATGCTAAGGGCTTTCGCTTCATTAATTTGCAGATAGTTTTCCAAAGACTCTACACTCTGAGTTTCTAACTAAACTTAGATTTTCTAACGACAAAAATTAGAGGAAGTATGTTATAAAGGCAGTCAAGCCGAGAAGTATTACGATCTTATACACAAAACCCCCTCATTATATAAAAAGAAAAAGTCTTCAAGAGGCGAATAACAGTTTATGGAAAGACCTCTGCCCTCCGGTTACATAGCACTTAATCTATTACATGTCGCACTATGCCCCAGTAAACTAAAAAAAAACAATACAAAGCTCTCCGCCGCCGTTTTTACGCCTGTCATTTAAATATAAACAAACAATTAAGATTTCCCCGCGGAACTCACACACCGTTGCGCATAAACCATTAAGACGTTAAATTGTCATTCCCCATACGTCAGGTCGGCAGACGCGGAGTCGCAGCGCTAGTCAAAGAGAACATTAGCATATTCAGTCCGTAAATTGCGGCGAGAATAAAAACAAGTCTATCCGCCAAGATTTATTAATCTCCCAATGGAATGGAGGAGAAAATGAGAGGAACACTAATTAATGCCGATGAAGACGACTCGGCCTAAGTGAATTCAATTATCGGCTGTGCGTTCACATTTTGTTTTTTGTTTGACAAGAGAGAAACACCTCAAGAGCGCTTTATCTCTCAAGGTTTGCTACTTGTGTACGTGCTGTGCTGTATATGCATTAGCCTTGCACTTTGGGTCTTTATCAACGAGAAGGGTCGCCACTGAAATAGATACGCGACGGTGCGCCTGTCAGTTTTGAAGTGGAGAAAATGCACTTGATTGTCTTGTTGACTCTGAGTGAGTGAACTTGGTCATTGCCTGGCTTAGACGAAGGTCAAAGACGTCGTAAATTTATGAATAGACACAAGTGATAAACCGAAGATGTTGCATTCGATCTAAATTTGTTGTCTCTCTTTTGTTTTATTCATCGCGACTGTGTGTGGAGGGGGTAAGAGTCGATTAATCAGTTTTAGGAAATGTACTCCACCTTGAAGGTCAGCCGAATGAAGACCGACAAAGAGGATGGAAGATAAGTGTATGGCAGTGCAGAGCTGACTTGTAGTTGGCCGAGCTTAGGCGGTGTTTCTTTTCTGTTTTGAAATAGACATGTCAAAACCTACACCAACTTTGTTTGATTTGATTGATAGGGCAACCAGTGAACTTAATGTTTGTTGCCTGAGGCTGTTTTCTATTGTTAAGTTTAAGGTCGTGCGCGCTACATGTATGAGGAAATTGTGTAGGTCATGAGTGGCAAAAAGATCTTTCACGGTGAATTTGTATTCAAATTTGTGTCAGGAAGTGGGTGGCGATTGATAGATCTGTTGCAGCTTAGTAAAAAAGTTTGCTTTTTTTTCACAAAAATTCATTGCAACTTTCTTGTAATTCCTTGCTTTTCCGGCATCAATCGCGTCTCGCGTCTCGGTTTCAGTTTTATGAATTTCACCCCGTTGGAAAAAAAAACAGTGGAGTGATTTGGAGAGGGAAATAAAAACACATTACGTGCAATTACCCAAAGTAGGCTAACGACAGCGCATCAAATGAAAGGTTCTCCGGCAAATCCCATCCCATCTCATGTATTCCCATCGATCAACGTCCAATTTGTGTGCCGTGTCCTAAAGAAACTTCGATCTCGAGTTGATGCAGCAATCATTCCCGGTAAACATCCCGAATCATTATGCAAATTACACCGCCGGAGAGTACCATAAGCCACTCGGTCATTACGAAATCATCGTGCATCGCAGGCCAATCGAAAGTTGAATGATCTTGTCCCAATTGCATAGAACGACTTCCTCTTCCAATTGCAATGTGCACGCACAAGCGCACAAGCGTACGTACGTAATTCAAGTGCATGCAGATTCGGATTACACAATTTTTTTGCCTAACTAAGCAGCAAATTGAATTTCATGCCCGGCTCAGAGCTGATGTACCCGCATTGTCATCTTTGGCGAGGGAAACGCGGAGTACCAGCATCGCCCGCTCACAAGCGCGCGATTGTGCATTTGAACGATCGCAGCGAAGAGACCCAGTGAGTGAATGATTTGTTGGCATATCCAATCGACATGATTGCCTCAACTCAAAACCGAAACAGAGATGGACAAGAACACAAGCACGGCGACAACGAAGAAATCAGATTGGGTTACGACACACGTTTTACAACCCCTGCCGCGCTCCGCGTCGTTGCTTAAGTTGTCACTGTGAAGCTCGTCTGGTCGGCAGGTAAATGGCACAACACCATCGCGTCGTTGGGAGAGTTGCAGCGGTTCCCCAGAACTCCGCGCGCACACTCCATTGAATCGTACGTTCTAGTTAAAGTCAACTACTCGAACAGAAAAGGGGAACTAATGGAGGTGTGCCAGTTACCCGATACTCAATACGGAAGTTACACAATTTACCCGCTAAACACAAAGCTGGAAACCCGATGCGTACAAACAGGTTTGTGTGTTCATGTAACAGTGACGTGGAAAGACTGTCGAAAAACCCAAAACGCTTTTGACAGTTCTCATCGCTGTCAATTGGCGACACTCCACGTTGTGTCACCTGCAAACTGTTTTTCGGACGAAAATTCCCAACGCAGTTCACTGCCGGCAAATGCGGCTTGTGGGCTCATCAACAATGGTGGTGTGGGCTGGTGATGGTGACAGGAAATGCGCCGCCGAGGTTTGATTCAACGTTCCAATTGATTTGTTTTGCCCAACGGACGGTTGGCTGTGGTTGCCCGTTACCTGCGGTCGGGCTATGTGTGCAGTGCTTCCGGCTACTTGTCAATTTATGATGCAATTCAAATCAAACCACGTGCGCATGTGTGCGTTTGCACGCACTGTCGAGATGCAGCAGAGGAAGTGATAATTTTAAGGGAGTAATGCGAGTGATAGAGGCTTCGAGAACCTTTATGTTGCATAAGAACATACATAGTTGTGCATCTTAATTGCTTTCTGGGCTCACTCAACAGCTGCAAGCACGATAAAGGCAAAAGAACATCTTGTGTTGTGTGCTTGTTTCATGGCTATCTCTTTGAAAAGTCTTCCGCAGCCGCAACATTGTAAGTTCTTTGCCTCACCTGAATTAGATGACATAAATCTGAGGCTGTTCGCTGCGGCATATCAAGTCGTGGTTTCTTTTGTAGAAATGAACTTTTTTAGTGCCCATTGAAGGAATACAAAGAACCCCACGCCCACTTTTCCTTCCATTTCTTAAACGTTCATGTCTTTGCTTTCGTCCGCCTGGCAAAGGCGCGGGCAAGAGAATGTTCCGTAAAATCCCATAAGATGGCTTAAGTCGTCTTTGTTCAGTTGTGGTCGCTTGGAATTCAAAATCCGGATTAGAATAAATACCTCCCCCCCTCACTCATTTCTTTATCAAGTTCATTCAATAAATGCCTCAAGGGATAAAGTCTTCCACTTGACTAAGCAGATACTAGGCTCACCTTCACTGAAACAGCAATCAAGGCGAAACGGGGAAAGTCTCCCTCTAGACCGATTCTTTTTTTCCACCATTTCGCAGTAATTTTTTGTCATTTTTGAGGTTTCCATGTGCACCACGCAGCGTGACTCACGGAAAATAAAGGGGATGATGAGTGGGTGTGAGCTTTCATACAAATATTAAATTTTATTAAATTTCGCAACAAAGGTTTCTCTAGAAATTAAATTGCGGAAGTAAATGGCCAATCGGTTTAACGAATGCACTCTTATGTGTTGAATCCAGCGGTAGCCATTCATTGAATGGTTTCTTCCATTTATTCGCACAAAGATTTTATATTTTTGACATTTAAATGTCAGAAGACTGCTCCTATTCTTATGCAAAGTGGGCTGTTATATAAACTGAAGCAAAAATCAATAGAGTTGGTGGTTATTTTTGGAGGCGACTGCAGGTTGTGGTATTTGTGATGATGGGAAGCGTTTATCCTTTCTGGTCACGCAAGCTTTGAATCGCCGGCCTTCGAGAACCATTACGGGATTGCGTCATACTGAACTAAAAATTTATTCATCAGATACAGCGGTGATTTAATGAAAATAATAATACACTGAGTGTTCAGTCTGGAACCAGGTATTACTTTATTTCGCAAATAAATCTTTAGTATTACGCGACGCGTGGAACTTCAAGGTCACTGTCAAGTATTAAAGATGCCATTAACATTTAGCAAATGAAGACTTATACCGTATTCCAAGCAGAAGACCGGATAGAGATTCATAGAGAGGATTTATGATTTAAGTTCTCTTACTTCTGTGTGTGAGAACTGATTTAGATTGGTGCGGATTTTAAGCTTCGTATTTAAATTTGGAGGGGAATGTTGAATAGCGCTTTGCGTTAAGAGGCTAAAATTTTAAAGTATGGCAAAAAGTGGTCGTAGTGACCATCCTCCAAGACATCAGGTTCGCAGCTCTGAGTCTTGCAGCAAACAGGATCCTTACGGGGACTTTAAGAAAACTGTTGATTACATATACGGTGCCGAAAAAGCAACGCTGTTAAATTTTCGCAAAATCTCAAGGATCATTTGATTTTGATTACACAACAATAGCGAATATTAAATGACAGCAAGGGATCTTAATAAGTCCATTGTCTTAAGCCGTTTCTAGAAATTTATCTTGAAGTAACCTGTTCCTCCGATCTATCGGTATTAATTTTTCGTATTACTAGTCGTATTCATTTCAACAGATACCGTCAACTTCCCCCTTTAGTTTACCACTCGCTAGCCTCCATCTGCTGCTACAAAAAATTCTCGAAGTCCAATTAAACAATCCCCAAATAGAATGTAACCCCTTTTGCTGACCAACTGTTGCTCATCATTCATTCCCTCGCATTCGGTCGTCACTTAAAAACGCTCTACGCCTGACTCCACCGTACTCATCGGACCGTGTCCTGTGTGTCATCCAACCGCACCGACATTCCAATTAGTGTATCCTGGGTGCTAATACATTCATTCTCGTTTTATTCTTCTTCACTTTTCTTTTCCGGTTCACTTTCCAGGCGTCTTTGTTCGCAATCGCCACTGCACCATCAGTCAACGCTAAACGGCAACGCCCAGTTTCACTCCACTGAACAGTCCGTTGGCGTTGGTCAAGTGGATGTACACACATCACAGCGTCTACTGCCCAACTGGAATTGTGTAATTAGTCTTGATGTTTTGCAATCAAGGATGCCCTCTCCATTCACCACACCAGAAGATACAGATGAGAGGAAAAGCCGCAGGGAAAACTTTGAGCCTGCTATTATTGCTCCCAACAACGAAGCAATTTCAAATGGACCCAGACAGCATCCACACTCCACGCGTTAAAAAGATCTTATTTTGTCAACAAACATTCATCAAAATTAATCACCACGCCAAGCGGGGTGAAGTGTCTCACGTAATCCTCAGGGCGGCAATCTATTTGGTGGTGATAGTCAGCCGGAGAATAATAACCGCCAGTCAGGGCGTATCTCTGAGATACGAGTCGCACTTGATTGGAATTCGAATAGGAGACAACAGGTTCCTTTGAAATACTTGTCACGTTCTTTTTTTTTGTGGAATTTGCGAAGTTAGGTAACGCGTTGATGCAGCAATTATTTCGGTTACCATGTGCGCAGATATTTTTCTCTATCTGTCATCTACCGTGCTTGGGGCGAGCTTTTCCGGTGACAATAATTAGACTCAGCCGTGCGTTTTTTGTCTACAAGATTGATGAACAAACCATTATCTGGATTGCGTGCGAAAAAAAATTTCAATTTTTGTCCTATAAACAGCGGAATCGTGCAAACTATCTGTAGGGGAAGACACGCACTTCTAATATGTCTAAGCCTGTGACTGTAATCTTTGTAAAATCCAAATGTTTAACTCGATTTAACGTGCATTTTCTTATTTTCTTTTCAGGTAAGATTAACTTTGCGAGGACTTTACTAAATTTACCAAACACTGTTTACAATTCAAGGATGTAAGTTTATTGATTTTCCAATTCAGAAAAAAAAGGTGAGAATAGTATGTGCGTGGATAACTACACATACAAGTTTAACAAAGTCTTCTAGCAGAATGAAGCTTAAGGTGTCACTTTTTATATATCGCATAGTATTGGAAATGACCCAATTTTTGCTTAAAGACCCATTTTTTAAATTATAAATTTCCACAAAATACGGTATATTTACTAACAAGCTGTTATCAGCACTGTATGTATAAGAAATCTAAACACAACAAGCTTTTACACTGCTTCACAAGCGCAAGACTTGATAAATAAAATTTACAATGCAGTAAAGCAATATAGTAGGCCGTGTTCCCGGGACACCACTGGATCATGGGAAACGAGATTGCCAAGGCAAGGATCAAAAGAGGCATTCGTAGGGTCCGAACCCACCTCGCGACTACGCCCATCATTGTTTAGGGCTTTCCGTCGACGGTTGGATCTCCCAACAGCACAACCAGTGATGGCATGACTCTCTAAGATGCAGGTTGACCAAGTGCAACCGTCAGCAAGAAATCCGTGGCTTTTCTGTTATATCTAGATAGACGAGACTGCAGACGACTTGCTGGCGTAAAAAAAGGGCGATTTTCTCAGTACCTAAACCTGTTTGAGCTTAGTGATGGCACTCTATGCGACACCTGTGGAGAAGGTGAAGACATTTCAGAGCACTCTCTCTGTCAATGTCCTGCCTTTGCCCGTATCAGATGGCGGCTGTTTGATGCTAAAAAATCTAGGTTCTTCACTTTGAAGAGCTGATTTTTCTTCGGAAGACCAAGTGATTACATTTAATGTAGATTACTGTCTGGTAGTACAAGACCAGTTCTTGAGTATGAGCGCTGCAAACAAAACTAAAAAAAAATACATAGCAGGCCTTCTGATACTCATACTTTAATATCTGACCAAATTTAAGATACTGCTCCTTGCTATTTATGTTATTGCTATTTATTCCCTTCTACAAAACTATGCACACTGATTCATATCATGTGTCGTTCGTTCATAATGAAAGTGCTTGTGCAATATAAGTGCTCCTCACTTATTTCTTTGATACATTCATGTTTGAGGCATTATCTAACTCAATATTTAAACCGAAATTAGTTTTGTTTATATCTCGTTTCAAAGAACTGGTTTACAAAAATTGTCACACACATTTTTTGAATGGAAATAGCAAACAGGTGTTAAATAACTTTGCCCTCTTTTTAGTGGACAGAAACGCATATTTGCGCGCTTATGTAAAGTGACACCATCATTTGAAAGATGAATGAAAACAAGTTTTTCACCTCTTTGCTTAATCAAAGTCAAAACGGAGACCGAAGTTTCGTTATGGTCCTGTTTTTTGCTGGTCTTAATATGGTTATAAAGCCAAATGTAATGCATTTGTCAAGATTTAGATTTCTTAACTAGAGACGGTTATTATATATAAATACACCGCTGAAAAATAACTTTAAAGCTGGATAAGCTGCATCTCGTTTAACCCATATAGTTACATTTTCTCCAAATTACATTATTTCGGATTAGATACATGAATTTCGTCCTTTAAAAAAATAAGTACATCTTGCGTGGTGGCCGTAAAGTAGTGCGTCTATTCACACGCTGAGGGTCCCAAGTTCGTTTCTGGCACTTAACATCTCCCATTCTTATTACAGCACAATTTTTCAGAAGCTATAGACAGCACTCATATTTTTGTATATAATATTTTAGAGAGATTGGTAAGACTGGTCTTTAGATCTACGTAAGCTCATCGCGTCTTGATTCACAAAATTTGAAAAATATTTTGCTTAAGAAGGCCAACGTGCTTTCTCCTGAAAATTTACCACATTTTGATCACTAATGCGTATGGTACTTGATACAAAGACCGACTTGGTTTATAGTGAAAAAGTGAAGTCCCATTTGAATAAAAGACTCAACCAAACTATTATGTTAATTAATTAATTTGAACCAAGAATCGTGTAAAGCACCGATTTCTTTTGGTATAAGTTAAATGTAATCATTAATAAGTGATTCAAGCCAGAATCAGCTGCCAGGAATGAAGAGCTCTGTGTTTGGTGGGATTGACTTTGGGTGGGAGTTTTTTATACATCTAACATAAAGTCCGACCTAAGTACCAGCTCCTGTCTATGACGAATGCTTTTTCCAGTGTAAAATTAGATTCAAAAAAGGTTTACAAAAATCGGTTGCTACAGTTTTTTTCAATCAAAATAACAAGGATCTTTGAGAGAGGTAAAATGTAGTTACCTTCAAAATATATAATAGTTATTCAACATTCATTCTAAATAGAGAAATCAATTTCATTAAAAAAATTCAATTGTTTGTATCTACACGCATTGCATTTAGCGATGAGACTTCCACTATGACACATTTTACGCTAAGTCGTTCATAACCTAAAGCTTTATAAAAAATATATACACCACGTTGAACTCTGTAACATGCATATGAAAATTGTGTTTGCTGATGTAAACAAATATTAATATTTATAGAAAACCTGTTTTGCAGCTGAGTAATGCAAAGGCATAATTAGCAAAAACTTCTCTTTGCTATAAGTAAATGATAAGGTTTTACTCGTTTTTTACATTAAATTTTATAAGTAAAAATTAAACTCATCGGCAATTTGGTATGCTTGCTCTTCCCCATTTTCAAAACTCTGTTGTTCTCTCAAAATATAATAAAAGGCTATCATATAACGTTTACGAAGTGTTTTCTTATTTATTTGGTCGTTTCTCGGATTAGTCGTTACATTATTCTTTCAAACCTCGTTTTGCATAATTTTTAAAGTTTCATCGGGTTATTCTACATACAAAATATTTCAAAGTAAAATATTTAACCAGCTTCTTAAAAAAGTCACAGTATAAATAATTGAAATAGAAAAACGTTTGTTAATAAAAAAAACACCTACAAGGGGACAGTTCTAAAATAATTATCGTCCTTCGTGTCCTATTTTCGGTAATAATTTTTTTTAATTCAGTGAATGAGAATTGAAAACCTGCTACTGAAGTACAAAAGTTCCCAACTAGGCTCAATTTGTTCGATCACGGACGTTTCCACTCCGTCTATCAACCTCCTGATTAATGTCTTAATCGAAAACACTCAATTAAACAGTAAAGGTGCAACACAAGTGCTGCTTATTGTCGCACGTAAATTACCAACAATTATGTCTTGTAGCGGCTTCCTACTGAGTGTAATTAAACAAAAGCACTTCAAATGCACTTTTATTTAATTTTTTACCATCATGCAACGTGTTTTACCTCTACTCGTTCCACTTTGATAGCGCACTCACTTCGCTCTTTATCTGAATGACCGACTAATTAGAAACTGAACAGACAGTTGCAGTAGTCAGAGGAAGAACCTCTACCTTCATGACTTTAATCAGTTCGCCATCGCAACAACATTACCACCGCTTCGATACCCGCTTTTCTATGCATCGACATTGGAGTCGGCTGTCGTCTGCTCATGCCTCGCGGTTGTGTAAGATTCCATATGCTGCTGAAGTCAATTTATTTTTATATTTATTAGCACACAAATACGCACGCAGTGAATTGCATGGATTCCAGACTGTCAGTGCCACAACTGGCGATCCGGCACCACCAGCCCCATATTGGCCGTCAGCTGCTCACAATTTTAGCGGTAATTCCCCATTTTCGTTGGCCAGAGGAAGAGGGAAGTCCAACAATACTCTGGCAAGAGAGTAGGTGACCGGGTATCATTGTGGCTATGGCATGGGCTGTGAACGGTATCAGCATTGTCACGTTTTACTGTTTTCAGCTCTGCATGTTTACATCCATGTTTGTAACCGTATATGCGGGGATCTACAGTGCTCTGTTTTAGATTCCCATCAAAGCGAAGCTTGGAGTGCGAATAACATGTGTGTGTCTGTTAGTTAGTGAGTTTTAGTGGGTCCCACTAAAACAACGTGTCTCAATAGTTTATAAGCCTCGTTGGTAATAAATTGATCAAAAGTTGCCAATAGTGAGTAAGTAAAAGAATTTTACAAGTTTCACTCATTTTCGGAATATGTACTAAGGACGCCATCAATGAATGCAACCCACTCACAAAGAATGCAACCCGTGCACAAATAATTACAAATCGATTCGGAACCAAGTCTAACTCTAGGCTTGTTCTCTCGAAAATGATGGGACAGACAAGTTGGTGTTATTGTAAAAATAAGCGTTTATTTTATCGCCATTGTTGCCAACAGGGATCAGTAAGGATATATCTAGTGAACACTCCTCTCATTTTTTGTTAGAGCTTTTAACAACATTTTCTCTACCTTTTAACAGCAGATTCATAGAAAAAAGGCGAAAATACGTATGAAGCTATCCCGAAAAAAATATCTGCATTTCACTTCCACTTCGTGAATGATTGACTCGTCAAATTTGTATCTGTTGAGCATCTTTTCCAACTACTTAGATAGTTTCACCAGCATTTCAACATCGATTCCTCAGTTTCAAGAAGTCGATGAAGATCAATTCTTATTTTCTTTAAAACGAAATTTATTAGTTGATTCTTGTGATCGTTTACAATCACGTTATATGTCAAAATCAAATAAATTAAGTGGTGCCCACAAGGAAGCAGCCCCTAGCTTCTTCAGCAGCTACTTGTGTTGTGCGTTCTCTTGTTCTCCCACGAGTAGAAGGGACCTACAGTTTTTTGCCGACTCCGAACGGCAAGATTTGAGAAGCTTTTTATAGACAATTGATACTCTTTGAGTGTTGTCAGCAACTCGAAAGAGATGGCGCCGTGAAAAAATGCGAGGTGCCCCGTCCGGGAATTGAACCCAGACTTTCTGCGCGGCAGTCGACCACTTACCACTACGCCACAGCGACCACCACGAGTAAAGACAGTAGGTAAAACTCAGAAGTGAAACACCTCCCCCCACAACATAGCAGAGCAACATAATTTTCACAGAACTGCAAATGTAACTTTACGTGTGAGTGGGAATAAAGTTATTGCGATCATCAAAGTTTATGTATTTTCAAGATTTTTCTCTGCAGCATCTAGCGGTTGAAAGAAATCTTTATTTGAGTGTAGTAGTGGATGTGAGAAGTGCGGCAGTGAATTTTATGTGCAAATTGAATAGGCTGTGATAGTGGAGTATCGCTTATATAGTTCACTGCATAGTAAAACTGTCAAACTGTTGAGAATGCATAAATCTTAAGCCAATTTCAAAGTCGAGCATCTGAAGCAAATTAACAGCTGCTGTCAGACATTAAAATTGCACTTCAAGCGAACGCGGAAAGGTATTTCCGTTTTTGTTTGTTAACACGAAAGGTAGTAAAAAAGTTGTTTTGATTTTATTGAACATATTGGTAGACGTAGATATGTATACCCTCATGGCTTGAAGATGAATTGATCACTCGGATTTTAATCAATCTAAGTAACATAAAATTACCTCTTTTATCCGTGAAATGTTTGAATATTTCGTGTAGATCTTCGTCGTTTGTTGCTTATAATAAATAACCCTTGCTATTTAGGGCTAGTTTGACTATCTTCTTATAACATATTTTAAAGAGTAAAATTTGATGCTTGCATTCACCAAGCTATGTTGTAAATTGGTGTAAACTTGGCTCTTGATTGTGCAGTGTACAAATTTGGCCCATTTTCAAAAACCTTGTAATTGTGCAAGGTTATGTACGTGTCTTCCAAGTTGATGTCAAAAAAGTCAAATTCCTTTCCACGGCGTAGACGTCGTTGCCTCTACGTAAGACTACCTCCTTACATTTGTGATTTTTAACAGCAGGTACATTATCAACTTTATCAGTTAGTGTGCTTCTTATGTAATTGTCAACATTTCTTTCACAAGAAGTTCCAATACAGCAGCTTGTCTTGATGTGCTCCAGTCTTAGGTAAATGAAATAATAGTTACCGTAAACTGCTGACATTTTCCTAGCTCTAAAAGTTGATCTTATTAAACCAACTATATAGGAAAACTAATTTGTTGTGACAATCAAATTTAAAGGCATCAAAATATCGTCAGATTCCCTAACCCTGGGAACAATTTCAAGAATGTTTTAAGCCAACTTAATAATATCCAAATATTACATATATCCCGTCAAAAATGATCTCTACTTTTCTTCACATAGATCAAATCAAATTCATCACAGACACCTTTTAATTTACAAGTCCCGTCCTCAATTTCCACGTGGCCGTGTATTTTCTTTACAACCAACTTACCGCGCTATCAAGATTTTATGTGTCGTCTAAGACCAGTCGAGACGTTTTTCCAAACACTGCACTGCCAACCTTAAATTGACATCCGGTAATTAGCATAATTAACAACCCTACAAAACCCGCTTACTGCCTAGAACCGGCAACCACCGTGAAGCACGCAACTGTATTCGGAAATTTATTACACCAACCCGTTGGTACCGATTTGTACAAACTTAAATTATTTTACAGCCCTGCAACAGTCTAGAAACTTCAATACTCGTAAAGCGGCCTGCATTCGATGGCATAAAGTGTGAGGACGATTCATACTCAATTAACGCGAACGTCCCGTGCATAGAGTTGTACTCGGTTGATGCGGCAATAAAACCCTCGGTTTATGGCCCAACCTCGACCAGAGCCCATGCGTCGAACAAATGGCCACAGTCTCCATTATTTTATCATAATTCGATCATTTGTCTTCATCATCATCGACATCCCGTACGAAGTGCATCTCGCGCCCGAACGGTTTTAACTAGATCCTCCGCGGGCCTCTTCAGAATGCACCTGACACGAATGAATCAATCCCAGCACCTGACATTCTCTTTCTCTCTACATCGCCCACTTTACCATTAACCGCGAGCAATCTAGATCGTTGGTTAATTAATTGTTATGTAATATGGGCTCTGTATGCAATCCGTGCGGTGGTTCCTGTGACGCTCGCCTCTCACCAGAACTTCGTCGGCACAGTGTTCGTTCACCAGGTTGCAATTATTTTATCACTGTCCCGCTGTGGTGCAGAGTCACCGCTTTGAACATCTTCTCCCGGGACAGAGGTATGGCCAACTCTATTTTTCGTTGGTTCTTTTTGGCTGTGTTCGGTGTTTTGTGTCGTCATCTTTTTTTGTTTTTGCTCCTTTTCTATGCTGTTTTGTTTTATTCTATTTTCTCAATTTACTATTCTCTAAACCGTTACAAATGGCTCCTCTGTCCGTTTGTAAAGGTGGGAAAGAGGTGAGAAAAAAGAGAGTGTGTGTGGAGCAAAGAAGTGCACAGAGGAAGAGAAGATACCAATCTTTAACGTTGACAGCACAGTGGAACAATGTGCAGTATTTTTCAAGAGGAAAAATGTAATAGTGATGTGACGCGTATTGTTCAAAAATTATGTAGAATAATGTATGATGCAAGGCCTGACTTTTAACTCCTACGAAAAGAATAGCCTTTCTAAAAGCGATCACTTCTAATTTTGAAAACTTGCCCCAGGATGCCTAACCTTCTTCCTTTTAAAGTCTTTTTTCTCCTTAATTTTCTCCTTTGATTTTTTGTCTTCTAATTCACCCCTGTTTCTTCTCGTTTTTGACATTTTTGGGCGGCGCTACAGTACAGGGTGTTTTTGGTTCCTTCACAATAATTTTTGACGTCAATCTAATGTTGTGTATTTCATTCTTAATTCATCAATTTTCCTGTGTTCTTTCTTCTCTCCAGTCAGCATGACGTTTCAATACACATCTGTCTCCAATTCTATATACCAAGTTGTTTAAGATCGCCTTTTTCGAAGACGGCCTCTACTTCGAACTTAAGGTCCTGAAAGGATAATCTCTTTTGTTCTTGTTCCCTACGCCTATTGACTTTTAACGCTGTATTCGAAGATTCATGAATAAGTTAAGGAACAAGAAGAATTTATTTAAATCAAGGCCTCTCAAGCCTAGTTTCGCGTTGTCATTATGAAATGAATTCTTTTGATTTAATCATTCCACCAATTGTAAGTTTCAGTCAGTCAATAGTGACAAGCCAATGAACATTTTATTTTCCAACAAAAACGCTCCCTAGTCCCACTGTTCGATTATAGTTCCCCATTCTGCAGAGAATTCAGTGAATGCCTTTCCACTTGCAAGCATCCCATTCCATACGCGATCCACGGCAGATACTCTCGAAGAAGAAATGTTTTTGTTTTGATCGGGAAAAGAATTCTTCGCAACAGCAACAGCACTGCCGTGATAGAAGAATACTAAATCTATGCTAGCGTACACACACACGTGCAATCGACCGATTGCATGTTCTATTGGAATAGAAGAGAATGGCAATTAAGTCCGTTCTTCACGTAGAAAGAGAGACAAAGCGGAGCACCAAAAGAGTCTCGATCATTTCCGTGCAGACGAACTGCGATGATGCTGCTAAGATCCATCCTGTCGTTCGTCGAGTTAAGACACACGCGTCTCTGGTTGTGGGAATTATTTTCAAATTGATATTGGTTTCTGATTGCAGCAAATAGTTTGCGGAGGCATTGATGAGATTTGTTGTATTTTGTAAATGTTAAGATATTTGCCATTCGTTAGATCTGGCTTGAGTGAAAGAAGAATGATGCCGTTGTGGTGCGCGTGAAGAAGTGAGTTCAAGTGCAAAGTGGTGAAGTGAAGTGCGGAAGAAAATCTTTTTTCTTGATAATAATAGATTCAGTCTGTGAAAGCTTGATGAGTGATTTGGACGCTGCGATGGGCTATTTGCTGAAATTAGAACAAATGGTTTGTTAATTGACTTTTTTTCTTTTTGGTTTGTTTTGGAGTTAGAAGCTACCAGGGTACACTAATGGTGGTTAAAATGGAGAAGGAGTGCCTTCAGATGAATGGTTTAATGGAAACTTCGCCAGATTAACATAACTCTTATAATTTAATGATTTATTTTCACAAGAGCCCGCTAAAGGTGATATAAATTTTTATGTAACTTGTATATTTGTTTGACAAGAATTTAGGGTGGGAAATTTCATATAAGAAAGAATCAAATATAATTAGTGGCACTGCAGCCTACAAGGGACATATTATTATCTCACGAGTAGAGGTAGTTTATTGAGGATTTCGAAATATGAGCCCTGGGAAGCTGTTCATTGACAACTAACATAGCACTGTTTGAGCATTGTCCACAACACTCAGTCTCTGTTCAAGTTCTTCTCATGAAGTCAACTGTTCAAATAAAGCCTATGACTTATCCACGGGGGTTGTGTTGGGCTACATAATACAGCAGGCCAATTCATGTTTTTGTGTTGTGGAATAATCGGATAAGATATTTTTTAACAGATGTACCATTTCTAAGGACTCCATTATTTCCATTACCCAATGGCATAAGAAAACCATCGTGGCTCATACTGCCAATTTCACGTATAGAGCCAACATCAAATTGATTGCTTTTCAAAAACTTTTCAGGACTTATACACAGTGGATAAGGCTGTTGATAACTCTCAACCAGACAATATGTCAGCAGCATGTATCTAAATGAAATTGGCATTCGTAGTCATCACAGTAAATGGTGTGCTGCGTTGATTAACTCAAAATGATATCCATGTAGTTTGGCGATTATTACCACAATTAAGGAAGAATATTGTTCCTGGGCAGGAAGGAGAAAAAAGGAAGCTGTCAAACAGTGACAGTGACAGAACGAAAAGTCCCCCTGGGAACCTTTTAAAATTCGCTGAACAGATCAAACCTGTTACTGGACAAAGTCAGAATCAATCAGAATCAGTCAGAATCAACATCATTGCCCTTGTTATTTTGTTAAATTTTTGTTTGGTAGAGAGAATTTTATTTGTTTCATAGACAGGCTCAATGAATGCAAGAAGTTTCTTCATTTAGAGATGTCAACCGGTCCCCCTTGCATTTATCTTGTCAACAAGTGCTGAATACAGTAACAGTTTGAACGCAAGGAACTTGATTTCGAAATCAGATATTAGCCACTAGTGTTAATTGGTGTCTGAAACTGCTTTCATCCGTCTGGCATTTGCTATGGTTACAGAGGCATGTTTCAATTGATCGCAAATTCATCTCCGCTCAAAGCTCTTCAAACACAATATAGATTCCTCGTCACAAATTTTGATGAACGAGTTTAATATTTAAGTCTCGACGGATGCTTTTGACACAGATTATAGCATAAGATGTCACAATGCAAAATGCGCTTAACGCAATAATTTTTGCTTGCCAAATAAAGAAATAAATTGGATAGTCCAAAAGTTATCAGGATCTAGACTCTCCAGCAACTCTTGTTGTGCGTGTTAGAAGTCTCTCACCGAACAGGGAAATTTGAACCTTGAACAATTTCGTATAGAAATGGTACTTCTTGAATATTGATAGAAACTTGAAGAGGCTAGCAAAATGAATGCTCACAGTTCAACTATCGAACTGAAGACCTTTGATGTCGCCACGGCTTGAAATTACATTCCGTAAAAATACATTGACGTGAAATACCAATACAATTTCTAACGCTACAAAGCTTGTTCTGACAAACGAAAACTGAGTAGAGCTCTTGTAGGAACGCTAAAAATTATATTTATTGTTTTAGTAATCCTTTGATATATGTAAGACGTATTTTTGTTTTAACTTGTTAATACTAAGTAGTTGTATCCATTTTTTGTAATAACAACATAACATTTCATTACCCAAAAGAGACTTATAGTGGTCGTAACAGATCCAAATTCTTATTGTAGTTCGACTATGCAGTGCTAACATCAAACAAAACTGGTATTCGACACTTTTATTCTATAAAAGAAAACACACAAAAACCTGAAATACGCCATACGTAGTAGTTTATGACTAGCTTTCAACGATCATACTTTTTTTTATTTATTTTTATGAGCAATTACATTTCTGTTTAAATTGTACACACGCCTGAGTTAAGTTCAACACCTGACTCATCACAAAAAAAGGCGATTATCGTGTGTGTTCTTTTTTACCATTCTTGTCAATGTAAGCTATTATAGTGTATCCTTTTATTCATCATCAAGCGACAATTTATTCTGGGAACAATAAAACTCGTAATTCCTCCCCTACACAATGCTTCGTTACTCATTCTGAGCAACACGTGCTTCTGACGTTCGACAAAAAAACTCAACAATCGAACAACACTTTTTTTCATACCGAAAACAATATTGCCAATAATGACGGGAGACCTTGAGTGATGCCAAGTATCAAAACAATTCGTTGCTAGAATTCTCCAAAGCGGAACACTCCCTCCATTCGGTTCACCGTGCTTCACGTTTTTGTTCTCTTCCGAAGAATCTCAAGCAATTATTCATGGGAATGAACAAGCATCACTGTCGGATTAATTACCCTTTATCTGGCGTAGAGAATACTGCACAGATTTATTGTGAAGGTCGGCCATAACGAGGCACACTTTATGGAAGTGGCAGCACTTCAAAAGACCAGACAAGTTGTATCAGTTTCAAGAAAACCAGAAGAAACACTCCAGTGAAATGGCTGAGTGTGACCGAGGCACATTTCTGGGCAATTTAGCAGTGCACGCTAATCAACCGATGCTTCAGCTGACCTAGAAACCGAGTAAGAGTTGTCAGATGCAGCTTTGGAGTGCCATCACTCCATTCAAATAAGATTTGCGCTGTTCTCTTCCCGCGCTTCGTCGAAAAGCCGTTCTAATGGCAGCTGGTTGCACTAGTCTGCGTACTGCACTTTTGCACAAGCACCGCACGGAGAGGAGCAAATGATTACGCTTCCATCTACAGTTATACAAGGTAAGACACAAGGAGACAGTGTGAACCTGGCGGCGAGGCAACTAGGCCTGCTTGACAAGAAAACAAATTGGAAATCTCTTCAAACGCATAAAATTTAGGTCAATCCATTGTGTGACCGCGAAGACAGCGCGCAAGAGAGAGGCCGCATCAACAAACGTGGCTGCAGACCGGTATCTCGCCATCAAGAGCACAGACGCGCTGTATCCAAATGAGATGCTGCGCTTCTTCTGGAGGCGCTACTAGTTTTAGATGATTTTCACGATATCGAAGTTTACCGCTTCTCGGCCACGAATAGTATCTTTGAGTCCATGCAGCACAAGCATGAAATTCCAATCAGATTTCAGGGATGCCAGAGGGGGGAGGAGGCGAAACTTGTTTTCAGTGTGACAGTAACACACTTGCGGCACAGCCGCAACACAGCTGGCATTCGCATGGAGGCGTATGTGCAACATTTTTACACTCGATAATTAATGATCTATTGGATGCTCATGCTTAGCTCACCTCATGACTTCGCGGTCGTAGACAGTAGTCCTCCTGGAGGATAGTCGCAGTCACGCGCACATAGCCCTTGGGGCTGCCACTGAAGGTTAACATGCTATTGCTAGTTTGTGTTGCCGTCTTTTTCGCAAAGCACGCATCATCAACCGACTCCGTTGAGACGGCAAAACTGACATAACTGCATTGAAAGGCTAGTGTATGGCATAGATGCTTGTGGGATCTTGTTTTTGAAAATCAGAGGTGAGCAGGGGCTTACATAATCTTCCAACTGATTTACTGTATCTTCTTCGCTCATAATGCCAGTCGGGGTATTCAGAATCAAATGAGATAGAAACGACGTCCAATTCGAATTCTAATTTGAATTTCAAAGTGGGTTAAGGCACATATTAATTTGCCAGACCAGCCCGTTGGGTGTATTTCTGGGATGAGTGTTGGCGCTGTTTGGTGGAGTCATTAACTCCAATCTAACGTGAACTCTTTCTTCGGTTTTGTTTTTGTTGAGATTTTTGTAGGTTTGTGGGAAATTGTGTCAGACACAGTTGAATATCGAAGGGAATCAAGGTGAAAATGTTACTTTTTTGGATGCAATTAATTTTGATTTTGATGTTGAGCTGATTATGATAACAGTTTTATGTCAGATAGAATTTATTATTTTGCAAGAACTTGTTATGTTGAAAGAGCTTTTGAACTTTTCCCCGAAGGATTTGCAAAAAAACACTGACTTGTGAATAATAATTTAGAGTTCTTGTGGAATTTAAAGCTCGATAAACTCGTTTATCTGGTTTTTAAGATGTGAATAGGTGTTGGCGTGAATACGCAATGAGTGCATAGCTAAAGCTTTGATGAGTGTTAAGAATTTACGTAATAAGTAAAATTTTAAACTCAAAAATTTTTAAAAATGTTTACTTCATTATTAAGTTTAAGTATTTATTACAGCAAAGCCATTTCTGAAAATTAATTACCAAATATAAACTTCAACTGAAAACGCACCCTTAAACGATTAACTGACAATTACCTCATGAACATTCCTAACAAGAGAGAGTTTTCTTTGATGTTAAGAGCTTCGAAGAATCTTTATGTGTAATTGGGGCAAATACAACATTGCCTCCTAGGTTCTTCTCAAATCACTGATTCGGTGATGATAGATTTAAGAATATTTAGGACAATGTCGATCACATTTCTTGCCCAGTAGAGAAGCAATTCAAAGCAATGGGTGGTCCCATGCCAGCAAATGAAGTCAAAGCGTTGATCCAAATACAAATAATATATCTGCGACTTATGTACTTATTGCAAACAAACCAATGTTGTCGAATCTATGGAATTGTCTAAACCTGGGCATATGAGTCTCTTTCCACTTAGTTCACTTACATAAAATGACGAACCTTTTTGAATTGGCTTACAGTAGTGCTGTAAAAAAATGCCTAATAAAATTGAAACAAATTTTCGTCTCATCGATTTCATCAACAAATAGATTTTATATAATCGGATATCAGACTAGAAAAGTTAAAAAAATTCGAAATAACAAAAATCCCAACAAAATTTGAAAATTCGTTAAAATTGAATATAGCAAAAATTTGCATCATCAAAAATCTACACAAAGAGTGAATCCGCGTACCCACAAACATAAGTATTTCTTAGAAGTTGTTTTTTAGATTTACTTTTCGGGGCGGTTTTTCTGTTTTTAACATTTTAAATTTTGGACATTTCGGGAACATTTTGTGCTTGTCACGAAAATGGGTGTGGAGTTACAGTTAAGAATATAGTTTTCAAATCATGTAACAGCGCTATGTTTTGGTCAAACGCATAAATTGACCGGGTTTTTTTGTTGATTTTTTGGTTTTGGCATGAACCCAGTCGGTTCTCCAATCATATTTTTAAGACTGAATCTTACGAGCCTTTTATATCGAGAAGTAATTCCATTGGCTATTTGGCTTTACTCCTTAAAATAATTCATAATAAAGTGGGACCAGTCTGTTGATTGCCTTAAGCGTATTCGTAGCAGATCTTTACAGAACTCGAACGATTTTATTAAAACTCAAATAATTATAAGCTCGTTCGATAGACATCGAATGTGTTCTCGATAAATATGTCCCAATGTTAATTGTACTTATAACTAGCCAGGATGGAGTCCTGCCATCTATGTATACAATAATAAATCTCAGTGGTGTCGAATTATATTTTTTTTTAAAGTTATCGGTTAGGAACTTTAAAAATATCTTATCAATGCAGAAAATATAAAAAAATTCTTAAAATATGTATTGATTTATATTCTGTTAAAGTGGTGCACAAAATATTAGGTGATCTGTTTTTAAGGAGTTGTTAATTTTACAATCGTATACTTCCTTATATGTCGCAACATTTCATTGTAGGTGCTATATTGTTGCTATTGAGAATAGATTATTTTAAATACGTGTCCTTTAACTTTAAAGTAAGCTTACAAGAAAAGAATTCGCAATAGACAAAATATTATTTGTGAGTAAGCGCTTTACTGATTTACACTATGTGTTCGACTTTTAATTTATTTCGTTTTCCAAAATGTACCTTAGATCCCACATGTCCCTTTTAACCAAATTCGTATCTCCAATTTTTCGTTTATCTCTTAACTTTTCTTCAATGCAGCCTAGATGTAATGCATAAAAATAACAAAATGCACTTATTAAAAATTACTCAATTTCACAATAAGGGCAATAAAAAAGCTACATTTTTTTCTATTTACCTAATTCGAAACAGTCGTCCATTCAGGGCACTGTCAAAGAGAAACATAACAATCAATCACCTTTATTCAATGTTGCATACCGGATGAAGGTATTTGTGCTGCAAACAAACGAGGGGCATTTACGATCATTTCAACATCAGCGTGTGAGCTTAGTTTTGTTTATTATTTCAATTACATTGCCCGTCCTACCAACTTGACCAACTTTGCAGATGCATTGTTGTTATTTCTCAAGCGGCATTATTATACGCAATACCATCGCCTAATTGTACTTCTTCACAATACTTTCTCCTAAACGCTCAATTATTGATAATTAATGATGTTTTAAATTATTTTACTTTCATTTCGCTGAAGTTGTAATGATTTCATCTTTTTTTCTTTTCATTACAGGTAAGAAAAGGCTTCATTCAAACTGAATAAATCACAATTAAGAGCAATGGGGCGTAAGTTAAATGTTGCTTGAATTTAAGTATAGAATTTAAAAAAAAAATTAAATTATTTGCGGCAAGTCTTAAAAATGATTTTAAGACTTAGAAAAACTTTAGGAATTCTCACAGATTAGTTGCTGAATACACCCACCCGCTGTCGTCATCTCGTTGAACATGCATCTACTCGATTGTTCCATTAGGTACATTTGGCTGTAATGGTGATACCCTGCGATACTTAGTATTAAATGAAAGTGTTAAGAAATTAATCGATATTGAATGACCTTGACTGGAGTTATTTACAACCTTTCTTCTTCGACACGCATTTTCATAATGTTTTCAAAAAATGTAAGCTTTTTCTATTAAAGGCATTTTCTAGCTGAAAAATTAGAATGTAATCAGAATGTTTAAAAGGAAATGTAATGTACGAGTATTACCTTTCTTCCTCTTCTTCTTTTACTAACGCTACAGTCAGGGCTGGACCTGGGCCTCAACGAACATTCCTCTCCAGCCAGCACAATCTCTCGCAAGCTGCCTCCAATTGGTTGGTTGAGGTCCTTCTCCACTTGTGTGCGCTATCTCAGCCAAGACCGCCCTCTGTTGCATTGTCCCAATGAGTCGGAATCAAAGACTTTTTAGGCTGGAGCAGTGGTGTCCATACGCTCTAAATAACTTAGCCATCTTAAGCATTGTATCAGAAGACGCTTGAACAGCCTCATGCTGCCGTTGAGCCCACAATGCTAGCCGTGGGCTAACCTCCTCCAGATGCTCTCATCGCAAAGGGGTCCGAAAATGGCACATATAACTTTTTTCTGGACAGGGCTCATCTCTCAAAAAGACCAAGAGCTTCCTCATTCGCTGTAAGTAGCGCTGGGATAATCAAGCTGTTTTTCAAAGTCACTTTAGTTCGATGACTCCATTACTCAATTGCCTCTTGAGCATCAAAAACCAGCGAATGGCAAGATTGTGCATTTGATCTCGGTACTTATGTCATTGTCCTTTGCCTAAAAACCATGAATGATAATCATTGAAGTCTGCGAATCTTAAAGTCTCAGTCCTAACAAAGTCAGCACTTCGCAGTCAAAGAGTACATGTCTGACGAAATTTATTTCCATTTCCTAATTCAAGCTTCTACAGTAGTCCCTGTGGAGCATGTCCAATTGTTGTGCATTGAAAGACTTCGCACTTTCCATCGGCTTAGGGTCAGCTGGGACTAAGTAACTTTATTTCTAGTACAGGATAGAGGGCGCTGAGTGTGAACGCTGCCTCCATATCAATACACTGATTTTCTGATTTAGTTTCTTATCTTTTTTCTTGACTTCTTGACTTCTTGAATTAGTGGAGTGTGTGCATATTTTACGGTCATCGAGGTTTCCACTTCAGATGTTTCTTTAGCAAGTGTATGTGACTACTTATTCCCAATGTGCCCATGTTCACAGTTTAGTGTAACCGCGTTTACCGATGGTATTCAGTTTCGAATTCAACTCAACTGCCAAAGCGGCTTGACTGTTAGAGTAGAAGGTACTGTTGAAATGAGCTAATTGATGGAGACCTCGGCTGAATTTTTCCCTGGCTAAAACATTTTGTCTATTGGGACAACATTCCCAACAAAGAAACAGATTTGGGTTTATATCAAAGTCGGAATCATATTCTCTTGAAAGAACGCAAATTGTCTTGTGTCAATAAAAATTATTTCTAAGAACGAGGGCCTCTACAAAATACATCGGTTTAACTGAATAAACGATTTACTCCCGCGGCAGGTAATTCACAGACAAGTCACTTTTTTGTTCACCCCCTCATATTGGTGCACAGTAAGCAAAAGTGGGTTTTTCCATATCCCATTTGCGATCAGAACCAGTTTCAGCCGCATGTGCTCGCATTGTGCAATCGACTAAAAAGACCCCCTCGCGGGCTTTTCCATAGAAAAGTAATCAGAGTAAAAATCTCCACCGCACATGGAGTGCCCGCTCAAGCCGTACCAACCGAAGCAATTGATTCACTTTGCGAATTAAACGACAACATTATGATTAAAACTAACTCTGGGAGTTCTTCTAATTGAATGTGTACACACCCGATCTGTCTGACATCTCGCCGCCGCGGCTGCCGTACTCAGCATGGTTCAGCGGAAAGTGATTTCGTGGGGATTGCGTGCCATTCAGTTATCCACCATTACAGCCCGGCATCGACTTGGCTAATCCCCCATTGAAATTGCCCATGATTTGCGATACGACTTGGAAAAATATACTCCTTATGCACGCTCCGACGCATTGTGAGGAAAAGTCTGATGGAAAACACCACCTTAGCAGACGGCCATTATCCCTAATGGTCGTTAAACCCCGTGCAACAATCGGTAATGAAATTATTTTCCGGCTGATATGCGGTTCGCAGACGAGTGCCGTGCGCTGATCTGACCACCATGGGCGACTGTTCATCTATTGCAGATGTTTTGCTGCAATTTTATGCGACCACGTGCATGTTACTTGTGGATGCGATGTGATTGAACTACATCAATGTCAGCTTTGTCTGCATTACAGTGCGTTGTAAAAAATTTCAAAGCGATTTCGGGGGGCGGCTCAGCGGGAATGCTCGACTTTAAGGTCGTCTCCTGACTACGGCGCACTTCAAAAGCGATACGAGAACGCGTAAATAAATTTTACGAGTCCCAAGTGACCTTTAACAGAAGATACGTGACAATATTTACGAAACTGTCAAGTTTAATTTCGTAGATTGTTGACAATCTACTAGCACGCTTATGGTTGACCGTGAATTAGGGAAGATATCGTGCCGCAATACTATAATTTGAACTAATAACTCTGTTGATTCACTCGCCTTTGTTCTAAAGTTGAAGGCCCTTGATGCGGAAGGACTTGAAAGGGGAAGTTGACAACTGCTTAAAATTCATTGCCATTCTTCAATAGAATTGGCAACGCGAGGCAGTTGCTTCTTCCGAATTCATTTGTATGCACCGACAACTTGAGGAAGCCGATTCGAAGCGATATTTCCTCCGCGGCCCTGAGGAGCTCGGTTGCAGATAATTCCACAGACACATCTAAAGTCGGAAACAAATCGAACAAGTCACCAATGCAATAATTAATCGAAAGCAAACCAACTTATTTGTTCTGCAAATAGTCGCCTTAATCTAGATTCGGATAGTATGCTGCCCAAACAGCCGAGGAATACATAATTCAGATGGACATACGCGATGCGTTCCCCGGGGTGTTTCGTATCCTTGTCGTTGCTAAATAATGCAGATTCCAAGAGCCGCAACCCACCTCGGCACAAAGCAACACGAGCCGCTTGTGTATATTTTACCATCGATTAAGCACCACACCGTGGAACGCCTGAATGTCGGCCGTTCAGAATCCTATCGCCCGCCAAGCATCGGACACCAGGAAAGAGGACACACGTATAAATAATTTATTGCGAGTATCGAGTAATTGCAATCAAAACATCCCCGGGTACGGTTTGCGATTGTGGCTGTGTGTCGTGGCGCTGCTGGCGCGCCAGTCCTTGTCAGCAATAAAAATTAATTTGTAATTAAAATCGCATGTACCCGAGCGCGCCCATCGAAGGATGTCCGTGAAAGCCCACTTTGGCCACCGCAACAACCACCGGCACCAGTGCCGATAAGTTGAGCAAGTTACTGCGTTACGTAACGCAGCTGGGTCGTGTGGTATCGATGTTGGACCCGCCGGAATGCTATTCACCTCTCAAAGAGCTACGCACGGCCGCTGTCACGGTCAGGAATCGAAAGGAAGGCACGCAATTCTATTTTAAGGCACACAGCACACAGCCATGTACGCGGCTGCAGTCGTGCCGGTGTGCGGTGTGGAAAACGTGTTGTTGTGGGTGCTTCATGTCTGGACGAAGTCGTCGAATTTTCAATTTTGTAATGCAATTGGAATTTATTATCGATTCACTCATGGGATTGTAGCGGTTTTGAACTTCAAAATCATTATCACTTCCGAATGGGATGAGACTCTGGTGGGGAGGGTGCTTCCTCTAGCTTAAGCTCGGTCGTCATGCGATGAAGAGGTACAATGATCCTCGTCATTCGTTAAGTTTGAATTTTTAATTAGATTCGGACCTGAATGCTTAATGACTCGTTTATTGTTCATTGATTTCGTGACGCTTCATGGAGGAGTCTATGTGTCGGGAGTTACTTTTGAGGCACTGACTTTGTAATAATTGCCGTCCATTGAGGGGTAATCACGTGAAGATTGGTTTTCTATATTTAGTGGTGTAGATAAACTGGTAGTTTTGAATGAGTTATAAGTTTCTATTTACTAATAAAACTGTGGAGAAGCACAGCATGATTTATATGTTAAAGGATTTAGATGGCAGTCCTCTGGTGGATTCTGATTACGAGTCAAAATGAGCGTTATTAATTACTTAAACGCTCAGTTACTTAATCTCGTGAGGTAGTGTCCAAGTTTTAAAAATACCGAAATCCCAAAAATCTAGAAATAGCCAAAATGCTAAAACGACCATAATGAAAAATTTCAATACAGTTGAAGTTTGGACCATGCCTTTTCTTTACCTACGACGATCAAACAAGGGTTCTGTAAGGATGCAGCAAAGCTCGCCTTTATTCGCCTCATGACGCATTGTCGTTATCGCAATGAAGGATACAATGTGTAATGCAAATTTAATTTTAACTCAACTACCCTGCTAAATCCTTCAAGCTACATTGACATTAAACTCACTAAGTCACTGTCAGTTACCAATTTGTAAATCAAATCAAAAAATTGATTGGCTCCCGATCAAAGACAAACAGAATTCCACTTGCAAGCCAAAGTATTTTATTTTGTTAACAATACCTTTTGAGCAAATTTCATTTTTGATTAAGTCAATGTACCATTCTATGGCACAGGTATAGCACATAATACCTTATGTCAGCTTCAATCCATTCATTTTCAAATTGTTGCCTTAATCCATCGATTTCTTGAATTAAATTCAAATGCATTCCTCTGGCGGAGCTAAACCCCAACATCGCCCACCTATGTGGTGGGTCAGCTGTCACATATGATGAATCTAAACAAACCGCTTAACGCAAAAATTCCACACCACAAACCTATTCAAGCACAGCCTGACCACCTGCCTGCAACCAACAATCGTCAGCCATTGCCCCGGGCGTGCTCGCATTGTGCACCACATAAACATTTGATCAAATTCGAAGCAAACCAGTATGTTTGGTGGCAAAATATACAAAACCACACCTTGCATCCGAACACAAGCACTAAAATGATTTCACTTTGGCAGTCGATTACCTAAGATTGCTGCACATTCCAGCGCTAAGGACTGCTGGTCGTAAGATTTCTTTGAAACCGAATTAATTCTAGACAACGGTCAGATCACGCGTAGTACAAATCGGAATTCTAGCACTATTACAAAACCCCATTACACGAGCACCCTGAAATGAAGACATCTTCGCAGAGCAATTCCACCGCCATTAGCATGACTGACGCGGCCATCTCTTCGGCTAATCAGCATCAGCATCACGATCAGCCGTGCGAGCGGAGTTTCTTTTCGTGGAATGAAAAAAAGTAAAAGTTACTTAAAAATCCATCATTACCCGGTGGATAGTCGAGGGCAGGTTAGTTGCTGTCCGATTGACTCATTGTCTGGCTGAGCTGAGGAAGAGATATACGATTCCGCTCGTACAAAGCCAGCCAGATAGTCAGCACCTGATCGGAACACTAAATTGCCCGAAGAATCATCCATCCTCTTGCTCGCCTGCCGCTCTCTCGCGCACGCTGCTCTCCTCCGTGGACGTGGATAAAATTTGTGATCGCCGCCGCGCTGCGCGATCAGAAGTTTCACCAAAGGTCCCACCTGACATTGGACGCTCGTCGCAATCGCATGGTCACTTTCTGCAGAGGAGAGGAAACTGTCTGGAGGTTTTCCCATAAGTCGTCGTGGCGAAAAAGAAACTCTCTCGTAATGTTCGACCTCTGGAGTCTGGAGTCGGGTTAAAGTCATGATTTTGGCTCGTTTGCCGTGTCAGCTTAGAAATTCAAAAAATGTTTTCACATTAAATGCATTTACTCATCATGCCATCGGTTCTCTCAGGTGCCCGGGGAATTCGCTGACGATTCTTTTTTTGCGCGCGTTTTTGGCGCAGACCCCAAGACAGCTGCTGTCGTTGGCAATGGCCATAGATTCCGTTTCCCTACATTGGAATTCTCTGCGCTTTTCACACGTGATAATTTTCCAAGAAATGTCTACTTATGCGCAGCGAATGGTGATCTGGCGGCGCGGCTGCGTTGTATAACTTTATGAGAGAGAAAGGGAAAATGTTAAAGCGCGCTATGCGCTGCGTCGAGTGTGTCTTGAATTTCGCCGCAGCCCAGCATTCAAAAGCGCACTGAATACGTTCGGCACGCCAAACACGACCGCAAAGTGATTTAATTTTCCATCGCGCACTTAGATGCGTGTTTGTTTTGCTTCGGCTTGAATGCGGAACTCTGGACGGATCGCAGTAGTTGCAAGTGACTGCTGAAGGTCGAAAAGGAAAATCAAAGAGAGATTTTTGACGCACGTTGCAAGCGGTATCTTCTCCTTTGACTTTCAGAAACTTGTCCACGAGCGGAAATGTCCTCCACGTGACCCTGCAAGCAAAACACGTTGTGAATCAAGAACCAACAGCGGCAACGTGTTCTGCAAACAAGTTCAAGGCGCATGCTAAGCTATTAATGCCCAGAGACTATTTTTTGAGACATTTTTCAAAACCTCTCTGTTAAATGGCACTTAATCGTGTCGGTGGGAAGACGTTAATTAATTCAATGAAAAATAAAAGTGCCTTCGTACGTGCTTTAAACTCGTTCATATCTCACTCTCTGCCCCTCTCTTATTAGCATGTTTGCACAGCTCAAGTTGTCAGCCAGAAATGTCAAGCCCGACGCCTTGGTGATCAGGCCGCGCATGTATGTATCTCTACACACCCAATCCCCGCACTCGCAGGCAGCAGCTTGTGCATAAATGTTTACAAGGTGAATTCTTGCAGCAAAACAAATTACCCTCCACTCACGAAGGGGTGTGCTGGAACAGAGTCATCAGTAAACTTTCAATGCCTCTTTACTGCTGTGCTACCATGCGTCGTTGTTGATTACGAAACTCTGATGTGGCCAGGTGCATCCACTCTGCCATTGAACAAGTTCAACCGACACACACAGTTCAATGCACACCGAAGTTGACAATCTCGATGTCACAATTAATCAGACGCTTGTCATGTCGGCCGAGAGCCGCCGCAAAATCCAGAAAATCCATGCTAAACTGTCCCCCCGACTCTTGGAGCTCTCATCAATCAGAAAACCACACGACAAACAATAACACCACCACCACCGCCGCCATCACCACAAATAACCATGCGCAGAAACAATAAAACCAAACAACAACAAGCCGAGTGTGCTATGCGACTCATGTAGCACGTCTGGAATTCGTTCAATGGAATGCTGTTCCAAGGAGAACGAGTTGCCGTGCTCGGGCTCTAACAATCCAATTGCGAGTATTGATGGACCTATCAGCAGAGCAGCAACAGGCTCTGTGTGACGGCAGGAGGAAACGTTCATGTGTTCGGCCATCAAGTGGTGCAGTGCACGCTCATCGTTGCTGCCACTCCTACAAAGTGCCATTAGAGAGATCGTCTGTAGACGTGCGCATAGCTCTTGAAATGTTTGCACATTCCTTAGCGCGGACTTGGCTGCGCAGTTGTGAGGAGAAATTTTCGCTGGCCAAATGTCAAAACGGTGGCAGCGGCGGTGGAAATGTTAGTCGAGCGAGCAAGATGAATCGAAACCCAGCGCCGATACGAGCTTTTGGATATTGAAATGTTGGCATTAGTGCAATACAATTATCGAAGTCATTCATCAAGTGGGATGGCGCGGCCCGTCTTTGCCGAATGAATAGTCAAATACGGTCGCGTGTGCTGTGTGCTAACACATTTCAATTTTATTGCCTCATATTAGATAGGTGTGTCAACTCCTAGGTGCAGGGTTTCAATGAATCGCGCGCCAATGAAATGTCTTTTATATTTTACCTCTCCACGTCTTAAAACGTAAAGACAATTCTTAAGAAATAAATCTGATATCAACATTCTGGAACAAGCTTCCCAAACTTCACCAATGAGGCTAGTGATTAGAATTAAGAAGAAGAAATTTATTTATTTACCTAAGATTTAGCAAAAGTGTCAACTTTATTTGTATCCGAAAATAAAAGTGCCCAGATTCAAATTGCACTCATTACGGAGGATTGCTCCGAACACGCCATAATTCATGACATCTTTGAATTTGAACAATTGATAGCGTTATTAAATTGTCAATTGGGAAAAAGGACAGCTGAAGATGTGGTAAATGCATCTGTTCGTTTTACAGTTTGTTTTTGCCTGTATGAAAACAAACCAACGTAACAAATGTTTGTTTCTGTATTTTTTAATTATTTACAATTGCAATGACGGCAGTATTAACACAGTACGACATTTCTTAAGTTACCATTGCTGTAGTCTATGAAATTAATTGTAAAAATGTTGCTGTTAAATGAATTTCTGTCAAAAATTATGTATTGCGCCTCCATGTTGTTTGTAGTATTAAAGTCTTGCATCTCTTATTTCCCATGAAAATCTACTAGAACTGTATTGAAAAATTTAGCCCCACAAAAAAGTTATAATCCTGCGTTTAATTGAAATGTTAACATCCAAAGTAAATGCCCCTTTGTATGCATTTAAAAGGACTCTAGTATAGTCAACTTACATTTCCGAATAATGGGCAGTTATGGATGGTTACAAGATGCCCCAAAATAAACTGACATAACCTCTCATCAGGAACTGTGGTACTGTGGTTATTTAAGCATGCAGTAGAAGTTAAAGATATAATTTGCAAAAACGTACAAGTATTTCTACTTTCCATGAGCCCAAGAAATCAAATTTTTCGATTAAATCAAAACTAAAACTTAAAACTTAAAGATGGCACTGCAGCCCAGGAGGGAACAAGATGTAGCTTCTTCAGCACCTACTCATGTTGCGCATGCATGTTTTCAACCACAAGTAGTGGGAACATACAGTTTTTTGGCAACGAAATTTGAGAAACTTGAGAAGATTTGAATAAAGAATAAATTGTAGAGTGTTGTCAGCAACTCGAGTGGTGACAAAGTCCCCATATTTCCCCGGATTTGTAACCCGGGACCTACAACGTGTGCTTCGTAGCATTTTTAAGTTTTTTTTAGCAACAAATCAATTTTTTAATTTATATTCCTTGAATTACTATAGTACAAGAAACTTAAACATGTTCAAGCAAAATGTATTGCTTTCAAAAGTATTATAATGGCAATAAGCTAGAGTGCTTAATCTATTATAATTTACGGCTTCCTTACATTTTCTATTGTTGCCCTTTGGCATTTCAACAATTGTTCTTTATTTTAATGCTAGGAAAAAGCATTATTTAAAAACTTTACAATCTAAAGCAAGCTTAGTAAATAATTTAAACAAGCTAACTAAATATAAGCTAAAATAACTTAAAATAATTTAAATTAATAAAAACATAATAATCAATTGACACAATTTACCACTACAATGTTTAAATTTAAAATAGATGAAATTACATTTTTGCTCCTTTGAACTACATTGGAGTTTTAATTCTTAGCGATAGTTTACCCTAAACCTCTTCACCTGAGAATAACTTTGCGAGTACCGCCAATATAGACATGCCGATGAGACAGAAATTTAAGTTCTCGATTTGCAAGATTGTCGAAAAAAATACAAAACTGAAAACAATACCACTTCACACCTTCTTAAACTCAGATCTTTAATCATTTCGATGGACCTAGGATTTCAATGATTAGGATCACCTAGCCTAGCCCAGCTTAGTATCTTAAAACAGTTTAATAATAAAATGCAACAAAAGACATTCCAGATTGAAATGTTGCACACAAGTATAGGAGCAAGTTTGTATTTTAAATTGTTTTCTTTTCATGAATATAACATCTTACTCAAGTGCGCTAAACGATTATTCAGTCGGATATTTTTAAAATATTATATTAGACGTATAGTGTACTATATTCGAAAGATAGACACTACTTCCAGAAAGTTTCAAGAAAGGGAATATAGGAATAACAAAAGGTTTGGTATCATTGAGAGAAAATCTCATGGTACTCTTCGTGATGTTTTGTTAATCCATTCCCTACTACTCTACTCAACTAGTTAATATTAATCACCCACACCCAAATACTTGTGTCCGCAGAACACATCGATCATTTGTTATAAGCCATATCCATCTATTGTGCATTGGCAAAACAGACTGAATAGTTAACACCAACAACAACATCTGCCACTTAAACAACATGACCGTTATCGACTGTCAGCGTTCAGAAGCCCATAAAAGAATATCTGGAGGACACAAAATTTATGAATGAATCCGAAAAATTTAATCTAGTGCTTTATTGGCCTAGTGCAACAAATGAAAGAACAAAAGGAGTAAGTTCATAGGCATAGGAAATAGGTTACTGCACCCATAATGATGTCTTCCTAAGAAAATGTGGTGAAAGTAAGACCAACACAGCGACATGTTTTTTTTGTGTGATAGCTTAAGGAAGACTGAACGAAAAATATTATGCAATACACTCATCAATCATCGACTGCCACCTCTTGAGGTCGTAATGCCCTCATATGCCAACTTCAAGACAAGAGTTTGTTTTTATATTCTTCAACTGTGAACAACAAACAAAGTATGCAATCAATTACATTCCCTCATCGAGTGTTAACGACGATCGACGCTCAATGAGAGACGTAAAACTATAAACACAGCCCAATAATGTGTAATTAAGTCATTAGAACCTTCGCAGATAACAGCAACACTATCTTACACAATTCCCTTAAACGCATTACCTTGAAAACCAAATGTCGGCCTCATCAGTTCATCCTTGTGTTACAAAGAACCCAGCAATGTCGGTATGACTAACGCCAAAGAGCGCCGCTCAAGTGGATGATAATTTCCTGAAAACAATCATTTCACCTTAATTGGATAACACCCCGAATTGGCTGCGGACGATAACGAACACCGACGAATTACATCAGACTGCCGGTGTGCAATCGAGACTGGCGACGGTATCGATTATTTCCCAATGTTTTGCTGATAAATCGCGCGCTGTAAACCACAAACGTGAATCCACCACAGCGATTAGGTGCACATTCCGCCATCGCCAGTGAAGGCCGTAAACATACATTTAACAAAAATGTAAACATTGGTTCATACATACCGTAATTTTCCGGCTAATGGCAAGATAACATTATGCATGAACTAACATCAGATATTGAATGCATTCCTCTGGTCGAAGTCGGTGGGGTGTGGTGCGTAGACACACATCTATCCATAGAAGATGAGCGATAGAGTGGATGTCATGAACACTGAACTGACAAGTGGACGAACCCGATGTGAAGTGAGGAAGCACCCAGCAGGCGAGCACTCTCCATCTCGTAATTAATGGCGTTAACGTTCATAAAAACGATCCCCATTCCCCCTCCAGCTGCCGGTGACTTGGATGAGTGCAGGGTGCACCCCATAATATGAAGCGTCAAAGTGTACTTTGTGGCTAACATCTCACTCAAAATGGGATCACAGTAATAAACACTGATTGCAGATGCGTTATAAAACACGAGATTCATCTTCCTGGGTGAGGCAACGCGGAGACGATCCGCAGATAAGAATCCTCAGGCTTTGAAAGCACAGACCTCCAGCGCTCTCCAGAGCCACGTAAAGACGCAGAGAAGCAAAACAGAAATTAATAAAAGCTGAAAAATAAATATGCCCGTGTGTGTTAGCTGGTTTTATGACTTGATTCAAGCTGACGCCTATCTACTCGTAGATACCGTGCCCGTGTGGAAATTACAAGTAATTACAGCGGACCGCGGTGGAATGGGGAATTGGAGCACGTAATAGGTTCAAATTTGGAAATTAGCACTAGACAGCTTTAATAGGCGGATGTGTGTGATATGATGGAGCAACCAAGAGAGCTTGGCTGAGATCAGATTGAACACCCACATTATAGGGTAATGGGGAGTGTAACGGGTTACTAAGTGCGACGAGAAATGAGGTTGTTTCTGTATATTTGCAATACAAGTCGCTGTGAGTACGGCAAATTTAACACAGATCAAATTACATTGGATTACGCTACAGTCAGAACAGGCAAGATCTATCTTTCCAACAATGATGGGAGTTCCGGTTTTCTCGTGGGCAAGGCAGGAAACCACAATAAGAAGGGAATAAGTACCTAGAGAGAGTTCAAGCCACACAAGTAAGACCAGTTCATGGTGCGAACATGGACCTCCGACCCGGGTCGGACAAGCCGATAAATGTTCAATTTGTCTTGTGTACAATAGTTTTTTCCCTAATTTCTTATGAGCTGTAAAATAAATAAAAATAAATAAGATGACGGTACAGTTTAAAAGAGATCATAGCCTAGCTTCTTCAGGAGCTACTCGGCCATGCTATTGTTCTCGCACGAATAGAGGGGATCTATAGGGTATTGCAAGAATCTTCAGGAAGGTTTTCGGAGAAATGAAATTTCAATCTAAAAACCTACTATAAGTCCACAAAGGATCAAGCAAACGAGCTTCTGGAATTTCTGCCACTCAATATCAACATGCGTGGTTTGACACTGTTTTGACAGAACATAACTAATTTCCTTTTAACTTATGTTAGCTGCTTAAATGCGATTGCTTCCTTAAGGAAAGCTAATTGTTGACTAACAATACAGGCTGCATTAACACCCTCTCCGATCCTCAATCTCTTTTATTCGCACACCACCCGTTTCCTCTTATAGGTCCCGTCAGTAGATAGATATCGTTGTGACTTAGACTTAATTAGCAGATGGAAATTAAGTCCCAAAGTTTCCTTGACTCATGTGATGGATAAAGTCAAATGGTTACAAAATGGTTGCTCCTGGGTAGATGCTATCACATTAACAACAATTGCCTTTCTTGAGTGTAGTACACATTTAACATCATAGTTAATGAAACATAATCGTCCGAGGAGAAACAAAAACTAAGCTTCTGTTACAAAATCAGGACTGTAAATATTACACGCATTTTTAGTCGCCTGGCTTGCTTCTTCACCACAACTCCGTGTCTGTAAGTTGTTCAAAAAAAACTCTCCAGAACGCTTATGACACGTTACGACCCGAATTGGCAGTAACCTTGGCAACCTTGGAAACTCTACACATTTCTGAATAAAACACGCATGTGCTTTTGTTTTATCACAAAAAGAAGAACCCTACGGTTTTTGCCAACTCTAAAATTCTAAATTAAAAAAAAAAGTTTAATAGACAAGAAAGAGATTATGTTGTGAATTAAGCGGTGTTCAGATGTTCAGTCCCGAAATCAAACTTGAAACCTTCACCGTGTGAGCTAACGCAGTCACCCACTAAAAAACCGCGGGTACTCACAACGTATAACTTTAGTTCGCCTTTATTTGAACAACGGTCAGCGGACATTGGACAGCGATCATTTCAATTTGACATATTCCTCCCGAAACTGTAATTTCTAATCAAAGTTGCTGATCTCTAAACGTTTAAGACCCAAAATTTCTTAACTCAACTTTTTCTTTCTCTGATTTTTTATTCGTTTATTTATTGCAGACATTTGAGATCTTTCTACAAAAACTAACTAATGCCTATTCCTAAAAGCCTATTTCTCCCTTTGTCTGCCAAAATTCAAAAGTTATGAAATGTTGGCGCCTCAGTCGGTCAAATTACGTTCAGTATGATTTTCTAGTTTCAAGCAAAGACATAGATTGATGCTGGTACCCAATTCGTCATCCACATCCTAGTCGAGCACAAATATTGTTACATCACACAAACAACCGGCAAATGACTGCACACCGAAACTGTGTGGGATGAGAACGCAACACATCCCCATGACTATAGCTATGGTGGCGGTGTGATGGCGGCTTGTCTGAAAAACATCAACAAAACGCAGCGAATGACAAAAGAAACTCCACTCGATTGACCGAGGAAAATCTCTAGAGGCACTAAACTACCGAGATAAACGTCACCTCTGAGATATAAATTTACCGTCAAACTCCTTTCCCGAGTGCAGCAAATGCCGCTGCCGCTGCTGCTGCTGCCATTGCATTCACCATCATCCACCGGTGTAGCCACAAGTTTTCCCACAGAGAGAGGGAGAGCGACATTTACAAAACCTTTCTAACACAGCAGCGCACTTCTGTATCCCCAAGGTTGGTTCCGGACAGGCGAGCAGTGTGGCATTGCAGCAAACTGCGCTCGTTCTGTTTTTGTTGTTGTTTTGTCTTTCCAATATTGTCTCCCCTGCTCGCACGGTTCCTATGGCCCTTGTGCGCTTTGTTTTTGTCTGTTCGGTCGTGATATGAAGAACTCTTAGAAGTTGAAGTGTCAACAACCTTTTGTTGGCTGGCTCAGTTGTGTGTGCTGAACCCATTGCTATGTGTACCCCACCCCCACTTGGCAACGAGCATTAGAAGCATAATATATGAGAATCTGTTGGTGAGGTTGGGCACCCCGTCAAAAGATACCCACTGTGGTGGCAGCGGCAACGGCGGCAGTGACTCTGTTCGTATCGTTTAGTTTAATGCCAATAAGGTATCTATTGGTTGCACACACTCGCGAGCGAATGCATTGGCTGTGTGTTCTGAGGGCCGGGGTTGCAGTGAGTTACAACTTTGAGTTCCTGCCCACGTAATTAAGCGCTGACTTGAATTGCTGAGACGCTGCAGTTGGCCCGAACAAATGCGAGGCAATGATGCCGACAGTTCTTGGATTTTGGTGGCTCATGAATATTGAATTTGTTGTTGGAGGGAGGTGTATGTATAGGGAGTTGTATTAATTCAACGGAGACTGCGTAGATGCGTTCAGACAAATTGCGTGGGAAGATGGGTGCATTTCGTTCCTGGGAAAAATGTTGTCAACATTTCTGTGTTAATTGAAATAGGCTATTGTTTGATTTGATTACGTGTCTATTAAAATGCGTTTCTTAAGTACTACAAATTGTAGCCCATACTGAAGATAGGCGGATCACTACAACACTAGGCGGGTTTTATTCACAAGTTTATACGCAGCAAAGAAAATGTTTTATTTAAAACATAAGCAAAGAAAAACTCTTGATAGAAATGACAGAAGGATTCAAATGGAAGGTCATGCTTTAGGAAGGAGAAGACATAAAAAGACGCCGCGACTACAATGCTGTATATACACTAGTGAATAAAACACTGCTTCATTATTTTCGACAAGAACTCTCATAAATTTGTCTCTTCTTCTCCATTTCAGGGATCAGATCCTCGAGCAGCCACATGTCGTGGTAAACTTCAAACACGACGCTGTAAACTAAATCAGGAGATCAACAAAGAGTTACGATTGCGTGCCGGAGCCGAAAATCTATTCAAGGTAAGCTCTGAAATATTTATTACCCCATTATCCGACTTGCGACCCGCCACCGTAAAGTCGTCCTTCAAGTCAATTAAAACCCCAACAATTCACTTTTTCTTCGCAGGCAACCACAAATCGAAAACTTCGCGACACAGTGGCTCTTGAGTTGAGCTTTGTCAATTCTAACCTTCAACTGCTGAAGGAACAATTAGCCGAGCTAAACTCATCGGTAGAAGTGTACCAAAATGATAGGTGAGTGGGGTGAGGACTCTTTAAAATTCCACAGAAAGCTGAACACAAGTCGTCGAATCGTTGGAATGCCGTAGCTGGCGACAATATTCCTCTCCATGAAGGAGCACCTCACGTGCGTCCACCCATTATCTGGATAAGGAAAATTTAAATAAATACCAATTGACCCTCGTGTGTGAGTACGGCGTTGAGGTTGAGACTGGAGCGCTTGTGAAATCGCTAGTGTGCGATTGTCGTCGTTGATGTTGTAAATTTAATTTAAAATAAATACTTCTCGATCCGCACAATTATCCTCGTAAGCAGCCAACTACAGGAGGGTCCTTCTCAGACCGAGTCTACCCAATTATTTTCTACACTCTGCAGCCGCCGCTCCTGTTGCTGCTGTTGCTGAAGCAATGCGACCAAGTCAAATGTTGTTGTCTGCACTGTGTGTTGTCGTCGTTGCTGCTGTCGCAGTGAAACGGTTTTCCGCGACGCTCAGCTAGTAGAACGATATTGTAGTACCTACGATAGACGTGTTATGTAAATTTCCTTTAATGATCACCCCATGAAGAGACGAAGCAACAGCGGACAGTGTGGTCTGATGATGGCAGGCCGTGTATCGGAGCTGCAAGCTATAGCCTACTCGTGGATTCATTTAAAATGCATGAAATGACGTGTGATGGCATTAATTCAGAACCATTGCATACAGAGTGATCATCATGCCGAGATACTCGTATTCCACCGCATGTCGCTGCACCGCGTGTATGTGTGTGTGTGTGTGGCGTGGTGTGTTGTCGCGAAGACACACATTCTGTCTGCCGCAGAAAGGAAGCCAGTCACAGGTCGCGCAGGAGTTGCATGACTGTCTGCTATGGATATTCTTAGAACTCATTCGAATGGCTTGACGTTTCACAGAAACAGCATAGAAGCTTATCGACGAGATGGTACTTTATGGGTTCTTGTCAAATCGGTATTTCGTGAATTCCAATGGCTCTTTGTCTTGCGGATACCGCGCATTCTTCATGGGAACTTAACAAATGACTGGGATTATTCGATCGAGGCAAATTCTTTCCATGGACGACCGTTCTCCGTTTCATTGGAGAAAACAAAGTCGACAACTATCGTTGTGTCACACAGCAAACCATTTCGCAGTCACACAAAGGAGAGACCACCCGGCCCACAGACCACAGTGCCATCTCCACCTTAGGTTTCAAGTCAGAGTATGTGTCCATGACTTGCCTTCTTATTTCTCCTACGAGGCACTTCAAATTCTATTTCGGATTCAGCAGTTAAGAGAGTGTAACGTAACAGCGACTGACTGGGCACACACCGGTGGAATCTCAATTGGGTTAAGCCCAAAGCGAAACAAAATCTGAACGAAAAAAAACTGCGCGCAAAATCTTACTCGCGGCGGCTCTCAACTATAAGCCCCTAAATAGGTCAATTCATTCTGCTTTGCACTTCGTTTCCTCTACTTTACGACGTTTGTCCCGTAAATCCGCAAGAAGAGGAGCTTCACCTCTAGCCAAATTCCTGGATGAGCCCATTTCATGAGGAATTATGCGTCAAATCAAAAAATATCGGGAGCGTCACTCCGATCTACTGACAGCACAGATGACAGATTGACATTCATTCGATTCAACAGAATTGAATATCCGATTATACGAAGATGCGCCACACCCGTTTGAAAACACTCCTCTCTGCGAGTGACATCGCAAAATTACTCGCTCCCAATCACAACCTCTCCCAGAAACGGATACAACTAAGTGAAATCGATTTGTTACATTCAGCTTCCCCCGCCGAAAAAAGAAACAAACGCAGAAACCATCGCATGTGCGTTTGTTTAAATCGGCTTACAGCAATTGCTTCGCCACTCGAACACCCGGACTGCTGCTTAGTCGCCGTACGAGTGCGACCACTGATTGAGATTGAAATTGCCTTCAGAAGTGGTGCTTCTAATGGTGCAGCACTTCGCTAAACCTGTTGCTCACTGAAAACGACGAGCGATGTCGTGCTGTGACGGGGGATGGCATTTTAATTGTCGGCAATCTAAATGGTCGATTGGTTTCTACGTTCTATGAGAGCGTAAACAAATTACATCACAACTCCCTTGTGGCGGACCCTTCTGGCCCTGTCTCGACGCCAGGTAAACAAAATTTTTGCACGTTTCGTGGAAAAGAGATTTATTCCTCCATAGGACGGTTCTATTTTGTGAATTACAATTAGATAGAGCGATTAGATGTGCAGTCATAGTGACTGTGCACGTTCTGCGGATTCGCGAGCGAGTGATAGTCTGGCCTGATAAAGATGCGATTCAAACGAGAGATACAATTGGTGAATCGGTAAGCATCCGGAGGGTAGAAGTGACTGTGTTGCAAATCAAGTGGCGCCTGAAAACTTTGCTGTCGGCACCTCTAGCTGGCTGGCGGCAAAGATATGGCGTCGATTATGGAGATGAAGTGGATGCAGGCAGACGCAAATTTAGATTTGTATTGAACATTTTTGAAGTGCATACATTACAGCAGTTATTGACATTAAAAAAGCCCTGCTTAAGCTAAACGGATATGTCTGCTGTCTGTTGTTCCAGTTTAGTCAAGAGGTCTGTTAAATGGTCAACAAGCTTACATTTTTTTATAAGTACAACTTTATAACGATGGAAATGCAAGTGACAAGTACGACACGTCAAATTGCAGGAAACGCTGGGAAATCGATAAATGCGGATCAGTAGCATCACCTTCAGTTACAGCAGCAATATTTTCGACTGTCGGTAGATTCCGATGATGTACATTCATTTCGGAATCAGTAGCGTTTTCGCTCTCTTTAAATTTCTTCAAAATTTTACCCGTTGTTCGGTTATGACTACCATAATCATCGCATAAAACGCAAAAAGTGTTCATGTTTGAATCGGCAAGTTTGAATGTAGCAAGTTTCTGTAATTTTTACCTGATGACAGTACCCTCAGCTTTTCATATTATTTCCTTCGGTTCTCAACCCTGTTCTTCGGCCATAGACTTTGAGCGGCAGCTTATTTTGAGCTCATTGAATTCCGATCTTGACAGCATAATTGATAATGGTAAGAAAAATAGAGTGGAATTTAATGCTTTCAAGGCCCAGTGCTGTTTACTGTCACTCAAGCGTTCCCAAAATAACCAACCATAGAAATATTTCACCCGTTTTTATCTGGCAATAATACATATATAAGGCGTATATCCGCCCAAAACTCCAGTATTCAGTATAACGCTTAGACCTCCCTGCACCTATTAGATAGAATTCAACAACGAGCGATAAAATTCATTGGTAATAGTAGTGCGGCGAAGTCAATAGACTCGCTAGTACATCGACGAAATGTTGCGTCTTTATCACTATTTTATCCCTATTATTGCGAAAAGTGCTCTAATGCTTTAGCTAGTTGCTTTCCTCCCTTTCAAGAATTTACTCGCAATGCTCTTCCCAGCTCAACTTTTTCCCCTCATAACAATCCACAGGCATTTAAAACCAGTGTGCACAAGTACCTCCTTGCCCTCTCTTCCTCTATGCTTTCGGCCCATGCTGTGACTTAATTCCGGTCACTTAAGGGTACTAAACTATCCCATCAGCACGTGACAGTTAATAAAAAAAAACGAAAGAATGACCCTATTATTAAAATTTTTAGCTGACAATGAATCAAAAATTTGTTCTTCCTCTTTAGTCATTACGAACCAGAGCCTAGGATAAAATCTCTTTCCAACTAGCCTCGGGATGGCCAACTAAAGTTTCGTACATCCAGCTGATTAAATTGCCTTTTCAAATGGGCACGTCATTTAAGCTGAGGTTTTCCTCTACATTCTTGACCCTTAAAATACTCTATGAGTTAAAGCGCTTGCTCTTCATAACCTCGGCAGCTGAGTTAGAAAATTCGAATTCGCTTTACCGGGTCGATGTAGACATACAGCCCGTAGACTCCTTGTTTAATCTTCTCCCCCAAACTTCGTCAATTTAAGCGAGACCGTGTAGTTCAGTCATTCAACAGAGCTGAAGCTGTTAAATTTTTTTTTTTGTTTTTTCGGGAGTTTTAATTTTCAATTTCAGTTTAATCCGGCAAATACAGAAATTGTAACATTCAGTCCTCGACTCAACCGTTTGTTTTATTCAAAATTTATTTAAATTAACAAAAAAAACAAACCTTCCGTTCTTGCTTCAAAAAAAATTAATATAACAAGACAATTTTGATTTGCTCTTCTACATGCAAAAATTAAACTTAGTATAAAAAACACTCAGTACGCACAGATATTGCACATCGCAATATCTAAATTCGTCACAAGAAATGCCACACTAACCATAGTCTAGCATATTTCGTATGACATTTCAAAACCGTATTGCATTCTCCCCCAATCACTTTGAATCGCATGATTGACTTTCGCAAAAATGTTCGCTCAAAACAATGCTCAGGCTGCTATCGCCCAAGTCAGGTGATTGCATTCCACTGGTTTGGCACGTTCTATGGTTTCACCTAATGCATTATTTTCTGCCTGCCCATTACTTCAATTCTCGTGGGGCACTCGAACCCGCTGTTATCGACATTAGGAGCACACTGCAACTCAATCCCATTTCCCAGTGCGAAATCAGACATGAATCTGTTTTCTGTATCGCTTTTTCTACCGGTTGCCGGTTCCAGTTCGTTGCGATATTTCGCGCTTGACCGTGCGATTAGGCATAAAAATCAACAACAAAAAATCGGTTACACTGGACAGAGCAGGCAGAAAAGTATGTACGAATGTGTGTAGAGGCAGAGATTGATACGTTTTTTGTACAATGGACCATGTTTTTGTTCGCCACAGATTTTAACCACTAAATAGTGCGCAGTTGTCCATTTTGACTTCAGGCTATGAAGAGTGGTTAATTCATGAGTGATTGGGATAAACCTGGCTCGAAGTGACTGAAATGTAAGCTGTCAGATCCTTTTTTGGTGGCACAAACAGTTTCGCATTGGCTTTGACGAGACTTAGTGTTGAAGTCGATATCCAAATTGTGGAATGTGGTTGAATAGTGTTTTCAAAAGAGGAAGGGATCATTTTGGAATGGAAATCTGACTGGCAATTGAAGGAGATATTCTTCCAAATAAGAATTGTGAATGAGTGTTGCCCGGAATTTACTACTCATCATTCAATTTTGATGAGCAATCGGTTCCAAAACGTTAAGGACACTCATGAACGTCACTTAATGTTTACAATAAATGTAACTTCTGTCCTTTGTATATATTTGAAAACGGCTTCAAGGAAAAACTTACAAATGAAAATCCATCTGGAAGCTTTTATCTAAATGTGCAAGTTCTTTCAATTCAATGAAGTCTGTAGTTACGGCGGTACGGGAGCACTTTTAGGCGATTAGACTTAATATCAAATAGTCTGGTGTTAAGTTATTAAACATTGCTTGTTACTTCTTCTTCTTCTTCTTCTTCTTGCGGCGCTACAGTCCGGGGTGGACCTGGGCCTCAACCAACATGCCTCTCCAGCCAGCGCGATCTTTCGCCAGCTGCCGCCAGTTGCGCACTCCAAGTTGGTTGAGGTCCTTCTCCACTTGTGTGCGCCACCTTATCCTGGGCCGTCCTCTGTTGCGTTGTCCCAATGGCTCAGATTCGAAGACTTTTCCGGCCGGAGCAGTGGTGTCCATACGCTCTACATGGCCTAGCCATCTTAAGCGTTGTATCCGTAGACGCTTGACTAGGCTCATGCCGCTGTACAGCCCATACAGTTCGTGGTTGAATCTTCTCCTCCAGATGCCATCAACGCAAACAGGACCAAAAATCGCGCGCAGAACTTTTCTCTCGAAGAGACCAAGGGCATCCTCATCCGCTTTAAGTAGTGTCCAAGTTTCCGCGCTATAAAGTAGGACTGGGATGATTAAGGTGTTATATAAAGCAAGCTTAGTCTTTCGAGAGAGGGCTTTATTACTCAATTGCCTCTTGAGCCCAAAGAAACAGCGATTGGCAAGAGTGATTCTGCGTTTGATTTGGGTACTGATTGCTTGTTACTACACAGCCTGAATTGTTGATAGTAAATTTTGAACGTACATGTCTGTATATGAATAAGCTACAAAATCTTCGAAGTCGCTTGAGCAAAAGTTATATTTACTTACGTTTAGGTTTCTGAACCACACCTCAAATACACTTTCCTCTGAGTTGAATGGTATTGATACCTTTTTTTAATGTTGTATCAATAATTTGTATTTTGAACTAAGAATAAGATTAAGATGTCGCTGCCTAGATAGATAGATGGCTCCAGCAGTAAGTAATGCTCAATTTTGAGTTATTCAAAACAACATAAACCGAGCTTAGGCACTAGTGATGTTATTTTAAGGCCGAATGCATTCCATTGTATATGAATTAATATTTTAGAAAATATCAATAATCAAGCTTGCAGGAATACCAAAGCAACCTTAAATGCAAAGGCTTACCCCGCAAACCATTGTCCAGAATTATTGCGCTATCCAATTGTTACATTTTCCTTTCAGCGGCTCATGGTCACCATTTGTGTTTTAATCAAAAAATTAGAGATTTGGGTTTTCCATGTTGGTCTTAATTTTGGTTTTGTGCAATCCTTGCCTAAGGAAATCCGTAACTTTTGTCTGTATTTGTAATTGTTTTTATTTTGTAAGCCGTGTGCAGAAAACCGAATCTTTTCCAAACCATCCTACTCCTATTCGAGTTTTTAATAACTTTACTAACATTTTCAATTGATGTTGGTAAAGTTATTAGCTTAAGTAATTTAAGCAACATATTAAAATGTAAGTCCATGACTTGGGACTGTAAAACTGATTTTCGCATGCCCACAATGTTCTTCACCTCACTTCGTCGTACTTTGTTTGTTCCCTGGAGTCCTAGCTTGACATTCAATGCTTACTAGAGCTACAGCGAGACTTATCAAATTTGGACAAACATATAATCCGGGAAAAGGGGAATACAAAAAGACGCTTTGGTCCATGTGGCCACAATGAGTAAATAAATAGGCGAATAAAAGATAAGGAAAAGACGCTTAGGATAACTGCAATAATAGGGTAGAAAAGAGTGACACTATTGCATTGACTCGTTAACAAATTGGCGGAAGAAGAATACAAAAAGCGTTTTACGTATTAACAAGCAGGGGTACTAAGGAATAGAGAAAAACATAGGGAAATGAAAATACACTACGTTGATAATGACAAATGAGTTTATGTTGCTAGACGTAAGACCAAGACGTAACTCCCGCATTAACCAATTTCTGAGCTGTTTGCTAAACTAAATCAGCAAAACTGCCTTTGGCAACTTAATATTTGTCAATTTTTGTGCTTGTTAAGCTACCAAAGTTATAATTGAGAAAAGTTCAACATCCAAGTCTTTTTCCAATGCAAAAACCGGCAACCCTCAAAATTGATCAACGATCAGTACCATCTTTCCACCAAGCGGTTATAAAAACAGACCTCTCTGGAAAACTTCTTCATTAAAACCGCTGACAAATTGCTACCTAATTGTACCTTAAAATCGAGGAAAAGTCAGATGCCTTCATGGCCTGATTGCTGCGTAAAAGACACGAAGCCAATATTTTTAAAATTTACTACCTGAATGACTGGAAAGACAATAAGTTCACGTAATTTTGTAAATAAACTTGCATTGCTGAAGATTTCATGCATAACGATTCTTCAGATAGCATCCGTGACAGAATACGTCTCTTTCTGTACCTAAATATCTCAACAAGCACAAGTTGTTAGAAAACCTTCTCCTTCGCTTCACTTTAAAGTCTCAACTCACCTTAACACTTTCGCAAAAAACCAAAAACTCACAGTCTTATAAAAACTATGATTCCTTATAAATTTTTTGCAATTTCCCTCATTCCTTATTCCATTTTCTTCTCGTAAATCCATCTTATTTCCAACTTTGCAATGTTTCTTATCTTAACTCCCAACTTATGTAACCGCTCTAACCTTGAACGGACAACCGCAAAGTATTCTCATTGAGAGTCCAAGAAATGATACACTCAATGCCAAGGTCCTACTCGAGACAAAGAAAAACCTGTCCCATCCACAAATCTTCTCGTATTCAAATTAATCATCTCTACTTCTTTTGTGCACCGCCAGTGTAACCAAGTGTAAGTGTAAAAAGCACTAACTTCCAACTCATGATGGATTGATTTTACACTTTATCGGGCAATTACCCGTATCTTGTATCTACGTGTACGTCGTGACTAATTATTATTCGCTCGTGTTGGCCATTTGTTGCTAATTTAAGTCAGAGTTTCTCTTTTAGCGCTTTTTATTTCTTTTGTTGTTTCCATCTTTTCACGGTGTTTTCGCTTTGTTTTGCAGCAAAGACAGTGTCATGCCAATGATACCACTCGGACTCAAGGAGACGAAAGAGATCAACTTTTTAGAGCCATTCTCGGATTTCATACTGGAGCACTATAGTGAGGAGCCCTCGATGTACACAGATGCAATTGCCGACATAACAGACACCCGACAGGTAGGCATCGCATCAAGTGTATAAAGTGCGACACAAACAAGATTCACTTTTCTCCCTTCCTTTACTGTTCAGGCATCAAAGACGCCGTCAAGAGATCTGCAAGGAGTTGCTCTTCTCTTTCGCTACTACAATCTACTGTACTATGTCGAAAGAAGGTTCTTTCCACCAGACCGAAATCTTGGTGTTTACTTTGAGTGGTATGACTCCTTAACTGGTAAGGCTAACATGTTTTCTTTTTTGTTTCTTATTGCATGTAGAAGGTTTCGTTCGTTTAATATAAAATGCACGAACTCTTCTTATGCCATTTCTCTGTTCGACTGTGATTTTTATGATTTTTATAAAATTTGTTCCATGTAGGGGTTCCATCATGTCAGCGAACAATTGCCTTCGAAAAAGCCTGCACATTGTTTAACCTGGGCGCTATTTACACACAAATCGGTGCACGTCACGATCGGAGCACGGAGAAAGGTCTCGATGCAGCTGTCGACAGTTTTCTTAGAGCGGCCGGCATTTTCCGTCACATCTACGACACGTTCACAAATGCCCCCTCCATGGACCTTAAACCACAAGTGCTGGACGTTCTGGTCTCCCTGATGTTGGCACAGGCACGCGAGTGTCTCTTCGAGAAGCTGCAACTTCAAATCGAGTCTCTATCGCTAAACGATTCCAGCCATGTAAGTTACGAATTGCAATTAAACACCTCATCCAATTTAACTCAATGCCTCCAACCCCTTGTGTAGCTGTTCAAAGACCTCGCTGGAGAGGCGGCACAACTGACAGTCGAATACAACGAGATGCACAAAAACATTCAACTGAACGACACCCACACGTATTTACCAGAATGCTGGGCTGGTTTGGTGCCCCTGAAAGCTGAATTCTACAAAGGTGAGACAAGCGACTTATAAGCGGCGAAGAATAATGCTGAATCGGTGTTTTTTTTTTGCCCACAGCTCTGTCGCATCACTATGAGTCGCGAAGCATCGATGCGAACGCAGACAGCACTTCGTCGCACGGAACCAGTGGGAAGCGAAGTCAGGCAACAGCTGAATCGTTTATTGGAAATGCGGAGGAGGACGCTGCAAGTAGCAGCATCTACGAGGATGGTAGGAGTTTCAGTGCCTTAAAGCGGGCACACCTTAAAGAATCACTCGCTAGTCATGAAGAGGCGCAGAGGCTGCAGCGGATGTGTCGGTATTTGAAGGTGAGTCTTTGCCATTGGGTGTGAGCGTTGTGCAATGTTTTGCGCATTTCTTGGTGTGCTTTAATGAGAAACTGTCTATCACGTGCATTATTGCTTAACACGGAAAAAATCTAACGTTTCTCTGTTTTCTTTTTGTAGAACAAAACATCACTAACACAGGTGCTAAAGGAAGCGCATTACAAAACCCAGGACGAATATGAAAAGTATGAGGAGGAGAAAATTGAAAAGAGCATCGACGAAGACTTTGACTTGATCGACATCGTTGTTGAAGGTAAGCGCAGAGTCTCAGGCCCAAAAACACTCGAATGACATTTAATTTGTTCATCCTTAGCCTGTTCAAAGTTCACTCTCTCCCTCACTGGACCTGATTTTACATCGTACAAAGTCGAGGATCCGTTCAAGCGACTTGGACCAATTGCCATCTTCTCTGCGCGACGACATTGGACCGCACCGAGATGCGTCCGACTGCAGAAGGGCTCAACAGTCTACCGCAACGGCACCGTCTATCATTGTCACTGTCCCGCAACGGAACAACACGAAGTTGGCTGCTCTCTGTACAAAGATGACGTTGAGAGCTTTGGTTTCCATGTGAGGGGAGATGCTCCAGTGATTATTGCCCATGTCGAGATGCACTCACTGGCTGATGTAAGTCGTAGAGACATTTATTCTCAGTCAAGTATAATTGAAATTTGTTTCGTTTAGTTGGGAGGTATAAAGGAAGGCGACTTCATCGTCGAAGTTTCCGGCATCGATGTCAAGTGGTACGCTCATCAACAAGTTGTCCGGCTCATCCAATCAGCCGGATCAACGCTGGAGCTGAAAGTCATCACTCCAATGGACAGAAATTACCTTAAGGTGAGTTTACATTCACATACCACCATCTTTGAAACAGTAATTTAAATTTCAAGCCTTTGCAGCCACTTTCATCCAAGGGATCCATCTCCACCTTGTCCGCTGCAAGTTCATCGGGCGTCTCGTCGGGCTCCTCCAGTCCTACTGGCACCACAAGTTCAAAACCAAAACTCAGATGCAAAACACCAAAAAGCCGACTGGGCAGCCTCTCGTCGAGCTCGTGGAATCCCTTCCGCCGCACTCACAGCCTGGGTAAAATATTTTAACACAAACCTCACGCCAACAGTGAGAATGTGAATTGATACAGTGGCCATTTTCTTTCAGTTGGATTATTCCATATCAAACTTTCAGCCTAAAGCAAAAAATATAAAGTAAACACAGAACCCCCTCCAAGGTCCAAAATGTATAAACCCCTATATAGAGTTAGATTAAGTCCAATGCTATGCATGCTTATGTTTTATGTTATGTATTCGTTTATGTTTTATTTTCGTTTGTTTTCCACCGGCTGGAAAATTTTCAAATTGTAAAATACACAAATAAAGTGGGCTTCCGGAGGTTATAAGCAAGCAGGAGACAGGGTCTTAGAATAGAGTGCAGAGAAACAATTACCGTTAATTATTTATTTTTAACCAATATTCTTATATGTGTAGTTTTTAATGACGTGCAAAACCCAAATTGTAAATTTATAATATATACATTTAATGTTTTTTTTTGTAGTTACGAAACGAGACACTATAATGTGCCGCCATTTTTTTAAACTTAAAAACAAGCAATTCGATGTTGAAGACAAAATGTAAACTTATGCAAATAAATTTAAATAAATAAACTAAATCATTCCAAGTGGTGTTGTGTTTTTTATTGAATGAAGATGAAAATGATTTATTGTGTCAGTCTTCTATTTTTGATAGCTAACAGAAGATGCGTCATATGGATCGGTTCAATAAAAGTAAAAAATTCAACACAAGCAACGTCATTGCGTTTGGGCGCCGATACTACCGTCGGTTTCATTATGCAAAATTTTATTTATTTATTTGAAGCACTGAATAGGGTAAAAGCAATGTCCGACAATGTTTGTCTTCCTTCAATGACCTACTGTTTTGACAGCTTCCCTACAAATGGAAAGACGTTTGATGTTTGTAAGATAAATACAGGCAGTTCTTCGATTCCCTTGTAAATCGAAGGACTTTGTATTTTTAATATTTGTTGTACGTAAGAAAGGGATTAGGTATTCAAAAAAATCCATAAGAAAAGACTCACACTTCAAAACAAAGGGGCAACTTGTAAAGTTGTGAACAAAATTCATAATCAATTGTTACAATGCCTATATTATGTAACACTAATGCATACTTGGTGCAGAACTTTTGTTTATAAACAAATGTTTATTGAAATTATGAAAAAAATGTTTTAGTTATTAAACTACTTATATTGTTTAGCATTTGATCTCTATTCGTATAATGCGCCTTAGAAAAACATTTAGATAACAAGACATAACATCTTAAAGTTTTTAAACTGTCCGGCAAATTCGGCAGCATACAGTCGACGAAATAGCGACAATCATATCTCAGTGTCTTTTATTCCCTCTTTTAGCCGATTGGGCGCCCATCGCAAAAGGGATGCTCCCAAGCAAAGCTGTTTGATTGAGTGATGATTTCCTTGAAGGGCATCAAAGGTTATTTCTTGGGTGATGTTACCACGGTTATCCAGCAATGTCTGTGTCCTTTGGTGCCTTTTACGGCAACAAGTGTACAATGAAACAATTTCAATATTCAATATCAAAACAGGTAGAACGTGTTTGTGGGAGGAAACACAATGTGTAGGTATTTACATAGAATGTTACAATCCTTCAAAAACATGATACGAATATTCGGCAGTTTTAACATAAATTGAATAACGCTACAATCCATAAGGAAGAGGCCCTACATTTTTTAGAAACTACTTGTGTTGTCCGTGTTCTCTCACGATTAGGGGGACTTTCTTACCGACGCTGAACGGCCAAAGCTTTTCATAGGCATATAGTATTCTTTCAGCCTTATCACCAACTCGAAAGAGGTGATGCCGTGAAAAACTGGGAGATGTTCAGTTAAGGAAGTAAACATGACACCTTCGATGTGTGAGTCAATACACATTCCCACTATGCCACTTCATACGTCTTATGGGAACCCTCATGCAAAACCTCCAGCCTTGACAGTTGCAATTATATACCTTCCAAATTATTCTAGACCAAACCAGTTTTAAATTTACTCATTCTTCCAATAATTTCGATAAATGTAGATTTTAATTTTAACCTATAGCTCGCCGTTTGCTTTTGGTTGCCTTGAGTATGTTATTTTCAGTCAGAAGCAAGCTATTTGGAACATGCATATACTCCGTTCACATTTACTTACTTAGCAGTCCTTCCTTCCTGAGTCTGTGCATTAATTGTGTTGGATTTGGATCAAGAACAATTATACAATTATTATACGTATTGCGTGCGATTTATGTTTTAATAAATACATCCAGGTGATCACAAATCTCAATTGTATCAAATCACATTGCGATGAATGTTATCGAACAACTCTTTTTCTTCTTCTTCTTTCCATGGCGCTATAGGCCGGGTGGACCTGGACCTCAACCTCCAGCTAGCATTATCTCTCGTTAGCTGCCTTCAATTGCATACTCCCAAGTTGGTTGAGGTCCTTCTCCACTTGTGTGCGCTATCTCAATGTATGTAGGTTGTCCTCCGTTGAATTTTCACAATTGCTCGCACAACGAAGAAGATTAAAATATATTTTTGAAACCGATTTATTCTGAATTAAATGTGGTAAACGGATACACACTGCATACGACGATTTAAAGCGTGATTCATCGTAAGGATTGGTTTTAATAGGCTTTGTTGACATATTACATGTGGCGCCTATCAAACTGCTTTTTTACTTTTTTTCAGTTTCGTTTGGCAAGACGCAATGCAGCACAAAGAAGAACTCCAAATTATAAAGCTGTATTGAAAAATATTTTTCTTACATATCCAAGAACTAAGGATGGACATAATTGACCAACTGCAACCACTATCATCAATACCATTCGCAAATTTGAGTCTCAAATTACAGTTGTGAATGATACTCTACCGGTTAGACCAATTTCAGCACAGAGTGAATAGATTATATTGTAACAGCTATAGTCGAAAGTTGAGCGGAAAACCGCGAAGAATCGAATTGTCGTGTTTAGCAGCATGGCTTGGCGTGTACTTAAAGTGTACAAAATTCAACTTGTGCAACAATTGTAGAAAGGCGGCTTGAGCTTGCGTCATATTTTCAGTGAACGCAACGGACTATGTACTTTCTGAAATTCAAGCACATGAACTCAGTGAGGTCTGGCTTCAACAAGATGGCGCTACGAGTCATATAGCGCATTTAGCAATGAACTTGTTGAATGGACTTATTGGTGAGCACTTAATTTCACGTTTTACTAAGGTAAATTGCATGCGAGATCACACCTTTTGACATTTTTCCCTGGAGATATGTGAAGTTTCAGGTCCTCAGGAAAAGTTTAGCTACGATTGACGCTTTTGACGACAGTATAACTAGTGGTATTGTTCATTTTAGGTACGGGTACAATTTAAGAAAAAAACAAAATCGAATATGCATCCCAAATCTAAGAATGGCTGTGTGACTACGAAATCAACTATCATCTTGCTTCAAATTTTATTTTATTCCATTAAGTTCGGATCAATTTTGACAGGTTATTCAAATTGTCACAATCATGAGACGCATGCATGAAACAAAGCCTATGACACAAGCTTCTCGCACCTGCAATAACACTGTCGACCGACTAACCCAACAATTTCCACCCAAAACAAGTCGCTTGGTAAACAAAGACTAAACCATCGAGGGAGTGAGTTTAAGATTTTCTCAATGAACTTCCAGTCACAGTGTGTCAGACCGTTGTACGCAAGTCTCGAATATGAATTCCAAACGCTTCCAGCCAGGTAATAAGGCTCACGTTGGGTGGTTTGTTGTGACAGTCTGTCCGCAACCATCAAAACGACAAAGGGGTGCTACTACATTGTCATGCTTGCTTGCAGATGAAATTCCCAGGAAATCAAAAATCCCGGAATGTAGAGGAGGTGGTGGCGACAGTCCGTTGTCAATGACGCCGCAATTGATTCTACCTCCCCATCCCCACGCCGCCGCCGCTGCCGAAATCTGGGGAAAAGTCAATTCTACCGAGTCCTTGACTCGGTCGATTCCCCTTCTCAAGCGAATAATTATTGAATTATGCAGCAACGGAATGTTGTTTTATGAAAATGTCGAACTTTCTTCTCCAACTCACACCAGGTGGAGGCGAAATCTTTTCAGGATTTATTATAAACAGAATATTTTAGACACGGACTTTGGTGTTTATTCAACTGGCAGAAAGAGAGCCTCAAAGGACTGGGTGAGGATGTGGGAGTAGAACTTTTAAATATGTATGAGAATTCTGCTTCGTCTTTGGGGAAAATGTTACCATATTCCTATGGACTGCGGGGCGTATGTGAAATACTCAGCATACAGTCGACGAAATAGCGACAATCATATCTCAGTGTCTTTTATTCCCTCTTTTAGCCGATTGGGCGCCCATCGCAAAAGGGATGCTCCCAAGCAAAGCTGTTTGATTGAGTGATGATTTCCTTGAAGGGCATCAAAGGTTATTTCTTGGGTGATGTTACCACGGTTATTCATCAATGTCTGTGTCTTTTGGTGCCTTTTACGGCAACAAATGTACAATGAAGCAATTTCAATATTCAATATCAAAGCAGGTACAACGTGTTTGTGGGAGGAAACACAATGTGTAGGTATTTACATAGAACGTCACAATCCTTCAAAAACATGATACGAATATGCCTATTTGAAATGTTTGCAAAGGCTAGATCAAGATTTGTGAATGATGGGTGATAAATGAGAATTAATTTCGTTGAAGTTCGAATTCACTCTAAGCTAAAGTTAAACACAAGCCACCTCGGTCATAAAACAGTAACAAAGAACTATTCAATATTTGCGTTAATTTAGTTCGTTTGCAACTCAAAAGTCAACATCCAAGTAAAATAGAATTTCCCGAGCTATGTGCTTTAGTAAATAATGGTAAGAAAAAGACAAATTTGAAAAAAATAATAAAGAAGATAAACGAAAAATATGTTCGCTTTTTTTTAACGAGAAAAATAAATAATATGGGCCACTTAGCTGGGTACTGGTTTGGAAAATAGCACAATATTAATTATTGCACGCTAGAAATATGAAAGAGGAGCAGCAGACATGTCGTTGTTGCACTTTAAAATAAAAAACTGGGGACTACTTTCTTTAAAACTAATGTTTTATATTAAAATACAAGTCATTACAAGGTTCAAGGGAATCCGTTTTACACAGAATGTTTTTCATAAATTATAAGGAAACGATAAATGCGGAAATCTCGTATAATGGACGGGATGGAAAAGCAAGAATTGGTTTAGTTTGTGCAGTAGAAAAAAAAATCCCACTTGCACTTTGACATTAAAAGAATCATAGTCGATGAGGACGCTTGTGGACTATAGCCAGAAGAGCGCAGACATTGAGAATTCAATCGAGGGATTTACCTAAAATATTGCTAAAAGCGTATAGTCAGTAGCAGTAGTTCTCAATTTTTGAAAAGGTTTTTACCACGCAAAGTGCACAGTAATAAAAAAATGTTGTTGTCCAGACTAAAGACAAGCATCCGACTACACTCGTGTCCGACGAGCACATTCGACTACAGTCGTAAGCAATGGTCAATCCGACGGTCAATTTGGACTACGGGCAAATTCAATTGCCAAATTCGATTGCAGTCATAATGTGCTAATAAATACCTGGAGAAAAATATCAAATTCGAAACTGCATATATTTGAAAATGATGCGACTGCTTAGAGCAAAACACTAAGAGATATCTAACTTTCTAGAATACTAATGAAGGTCTAGCTAGGAGAAGTATTAAAGATCCATCCATTTATTGAGTTTATTTTTAAAATTTTAAAATAGGTTTTGAGTAATTTAATGATGTTATTTGGAAATGAAAGCTATAACTTTTGCCAATACACCTTTATTTTAGGCATTTGCATAGAACAATAATAACTGAGAAAAACCACAGCCCACAGTAGACCAAGGCCTAACTTCATCTAACTAATTGCATTGTGCGTGTTAGAGGGGACCTACAGTTTTTTGCCGACTCCGAAAGACGAGATTTGAAAAGCTGTTCATAGACAATAAGAACTTTTTGAGTTTTTACCAATAATAACTGAGAAACACCACAGCCCAGAGTGGACCAAGGTCTAACATCTTCAGCAACTACATACTTGTGTTATGAGTGCTAGAGGGAACCTACAGCTTTTTGTCGTCTACGAGCGACGAGATTTTAAAAACTTCATAGACGATTGGCACTCTCTGAGTGTTGTCAGAAAATCGAAAGAGGTGATGCCGTGTAAATTGTGAAGTGTTCAGTCCGGGAATTGAACCGTGGGTTATATTCTAAAGCAGGAACGCACGTATTATGCCCTATGCAGGCGGTTAAAAATACATGAGAAATGTTAAACCAGCTAGCTCTTATTGTTGACGTGAATGAAACCACCTAGTATATTTAAACCTTGGACCATATTTACTACGAGGAGTGAATTTAAGTTTTAGGTTTTGGTTTAACTTGATGGAGTCTCACGCAGTTTTACATTATATGACGTCTCAGAATTTTTTTAAACTTAGAAATGCACATTAGAGTCACTTTCCCCATCCAATAGCAAGAACAATCTCCACCCATCATTGAACCGCATGAAGCACAGACCCGCATTATTTAGGCGGAGTTAACGGCGTTTGCGGACTGTCTACGCTAAAATTGTACCATCAAAAACTGCGGCATTAAAACGAGAATAAAAAACTCGACGAAATGGAATTTTCGAAACGAAATTTAAACGATGGATCATGCCAAATCGATAGCAGAGGCAATTTAGAGAGCTACAACTATAAATATTTAAATACATTTTGTTTCATTTCTCAATGCATAGTACATACATTGTTTTAGTACGATTCCTATGACAATGATCAAGATGAGGATATTGACAATTTGATGCGGACATGTAATTTTGGCAACGACTATAAGAGAGTTTTGCGGTTCATACAAATTGGCTTTCAATCTGAAAAAAATCCGTGGGGTTGGTTCAGTTAACGATCAGTCAACAATGGCAAACAAACACCAGAGCAGATGAGAGTATTAAACAGTTTAATTTGAAGTGAATATGAAATAAATTTTTTTAAATTCTGCATCGTGTCATTGAGTGAATTAAAAAACAAGGTCTCTAAATTCTGTCTCACAAAAACTTAAATTACATCGCCGCGTAGCTGTGATTATAAAAGTCGGAACTGTAGGAGGATTTTCCTTGGCAGTAGAAAATCTGCGCACTGGTTTGACACCGAAGAGACTGTGCGGTAAATAAAGCCTCCACCACATTCTCAGATAAGAAGTCGACGCAAACCTATGGGTAGGAAAAATTATGTTTTTCTTATTCACACCTTCGTTCAGGTTATTTTCAAGACGATTGTTTCCAAGATGATTTGGTTTCTTGGTATTTTTGCATAATTGTTGATTTTGAATAAAAATTCACAGAGATATTTTTAAAGACGAGGTTTATTTCAATAATATTCTCACTTGTTTGTATTAGTTTCTTTTTTGTTTTGCATTATTTTTCTTCTTCTTCACTGTTTGTCTCATCAAGTGATTTCGTGGTTTGTTCGGTTTTTCCTTCCATATAAGTATTATTTTTTAGTTGTTTTCTCTTACATCTGTTCTTTTTCTCTAAAATGACGAAAGACATAAAGGTTTGTTTTTTTTTTTCAATTATTTTTTTTTTATCATTTCTTTTAATTACACACACATACACATTGCAAGAAATTTGTTACGATTTTTGTTTTACTTTTTAAATCTTGTTAAACTTATTCTTAAAAGGTAGTTGATTTAATTATTTTTTCTCTTTAATGAATTAGTCGAATTGTTGAGAGTTTTGTGTTTTATTTTCTATCCACTGTTTCCAATTGATAATAAAGTTTTGTAATTGTTGTTGTATTTTTTTTTCGTTTTTTTTTTTCTTTTTTGCACCCCAGAGGTTGAGGTTGTTTACTTTATTCATATATGTTTGACGCTTAAACTTAAGTACATTCATTTAATTAAGTTAGTAAATTAATTGCTAAATTCTTCTTTTTTTTTATGTATTTTATATATATATGCATTTTGTTTTGTTATAATACTGAAACACGACTAGAATTTTTTTATGTCATAATTATTCTTCTTCTTCATTTGCTGCTGGGGAAAGGAACGCTCAATGCTCACTCTCTCCATTTGTTTTCCTCTAGACCACGCGTAGTGGTTTTTTGAATTCATTTAATTGATTTTTTTTTCTTGATTTACTTAAACTTAATATACTGTTAATATCGAAATAGATATACACATACAATTAGATGTTTAGTTGATGTTGTATTTTAATTTTCATCTCTGTTCTCTTCAATTAATTTAAATATTGTTTATTTTGTGTATCTTTGGTTTTTCTCGCTTGCTCTCCCCTCTTTATGCTTTCTGTTTTAGTTTTTAATAAATAAATTGTTTTACATCCATATATATATATATGTACTCCATGTTATAAGATTCTCAATATATATCTATATATGTATATATTTTTTTTCTTGTTTTAGGTACTTTTAAAAAATTATTTATCATTGTATTTCTTGTTTTAATTCTTTAGAAAAATGAAAAAGAACTTATGTATATAATATATTATAATTTTTTTTTTTGTTTCTTGTTTTTATTTCACCTTTACATATAATGTGTGTACATATAAATTTGTTGATTTTGTAGAAATTAAATTAAAATATATATTCGCGTATATTGTAAAGAATAAACACAGAAAATAAGAAAAACAAAAACAAGTAGAAAATAAGATTGCATCAGTTGAATTGTATTTTGTTAGTACGTACAACATACAAATATATCTATAAATATGTAAGAATTAAAAAATACAGTAATAAATAGAGATTTGAAAAATATATAGTAGATCACGAGATATCGATAAAGATACATTTTTTGTATGTTTTTTTTTTTTTTTTTTTTGTTATCATTATGTATTGTTTGAAAAAAAGTGTATACAAATGTGTTTATTTTTTTTATATATTTCACTGGAGGATAGACAGACATCTGCAGACAACGGTAAACATTCAGATAAATGGCATGGACATAAATAATATACAGAAAAGAGAAACGAAAAATTTGAAAACAGAAAACCGACGACATTTGCTATCTATTGAAAATGAAAGTTTAATTTTTGTTTTTTTTTTTTTTCTAGACAACACATATAAGTCTACGAAGCGTAAAGGAACACTACTTACATTACTAAACAGCTAGAAAACTCTACAAATTGTCTCATTTTCTTTCACCATTTTCTTAAAATTACTATACTCTAGATGTATGTTTTTTAAAAATATCTAACCGATAAACATATGAGTTGTGCGATGAGATATATATATGTATATAAAAAGACACCACAGACAGGATATTAACAGGTGCTGGAACAAATGACTAAACACAAACTAACAAGAACTAACAAATTTTGAGAAAAGAAACAAAAAATATTCAACTTCACAATGAGATCTAAAAATTTCTACAATTTCTGAGTAAGTAGTTACTATTCCTTTTTTTTTTGTTTTATTTCTTCGCGGAACAATCGTTGTCCATTAAGGTTCTCATCTGTTTTTGTACCCCTTTGAAATACAATTTACTATATTCCAAGAATTTTCTATTGCTCAAATTTACAGGTACACATGACATTAAATTTATTCATAAATTTCGGTTGAGTTATTAAATCATCTGTTGTTTTGTTTTGTTCTTCATCATGCATCTGTCTGTGGTTGTACGTATTCCTTTTTGTTTTTTTTTTTTGTTATTCTCCTCCTAATTCTCTTGTTAACAGACAACAATTTAACAACATCATCTATGCTACACTACAAATAATTCGAGTTTGATTTATATATAATTTTTTTTTTGTTTTTTTTCCTTTTTTTACACATTCAGATTGAGAAAAAATTAAACTTTGTTTTAGTTTTATTGATCTACACACTGTTTTCCTTTCTAATTTCCAAACTTTATGGCGTTGTGTAAAGTTTTAAAAATTTAAATCTACCTTCGTAGAGAGTCTCTGAAGCTCAATAAATAAATACACAAAAAATTGATTGCACGTAAATTTCTTAACTTTATAATTTTGGACATAACAACCATACACGTTTGTTTTACTTTAGAAACTGTTTCCAAAGAGAGCATACACTGGGTGTTAAGAAAACTGGTATCTGATTTGATAAGGTACTATGTACATACAAGGACTCTTCGACTTACTCTTCGAATTACTCCAATCTTGTTCACGTATGAGTTAATTCTGTGAACTTTTCTAGAATGGAGTATTTTTTGAAGTTGAAGCAGTGGAAATAGAAAGCCATATACACTATTTGTGCGTTTCTTGTCAACGTGTAGTCAGCCTAACTTAGGTTTTAGTCGTCTTGGCACTTTCAACTGTAAAGCTTGACCAGAAAATCACTGGGTGCGACGAGAGTAAACAAAATACGGCCAAAGAAGATTTAAACGAATAACATTTTTAAAATATTGAGGATGTGGCGTAGAGGAAGTGATGACCCTAGATACGCAAATTACATACTTTCACGTTGAGTATTTAATTAAAATCTTTTTTGCGCAAGCAACCAATAAGATAACATGGGCAAATGCGGCACACGCGAATAGAATTCGCAACAGAATGCGCACTTAATCGAATTAAACTATTAGATACAATTGGCGTAATTGTTTGCCGAGTGCGGTTGGAAAACGCGTTCATCGTGTATGCTTCCCCAACGAAGATCCATCGCAGAATTGTGCTGTAAACCAATATTCAGCACTCCTAATACAAATGATCGTGATCATGATGTACAGGGAAAAAAAGTTAACCGAAAAAGGAGATTTTAATGAGATATTCTGCAGGAGCTGTGTATGAGACGAATACAGGGGAGTTTAAGATATAAAAGTAATTAAACGACTTTATTACATCTCTATCTTTACCACTCAGGCTTAGAAGATCCTTTATGCGTCCTTCGACATGTTGGAAATGCGAGCAAGAAAATCTAGTCATTCTGATTGAAAAACCTTCCAGCCTTTCTTGTAAGTTCCTATAAATTCATGCCAGCCCAGGGAATCCATTTTTAAAGAAAGACAAAAAATACTTAAAATTATGAAAACTCATGACTGCCAGTTTCAACTAAAAACTAATGCGGGGCAATTGAATAAAAAACTCAAGGAAAGTTGACCTAATGCTAACGACTCTCAATTCACTATCGCTCGAATGCTCTGTTTAGATGTTAGTCTAGCAAAGAACAGTATTTTGTTTAAAACGAATACAAATATAGCTGTTCCTGTTTGAGCTCTTCTCAAAAAATTGCAGTCAAAAACCGCGAATATCTAAGCAATCCTAGGCTGAATGTTTCAAAAGGAAATCTGTATTTCGTTCAAACAGACGTTATATCAAGAAATCTGGATTTCGACTGTGTGTATTTTTCGCCGAATTGAAGAACCGCAATTTCTACTGTCGATTGTCCGAGACAGACAGCGTTTAAAAAGAGAAACTCCCGAACTCTGCAGAACCTGAAAATAGATCACAAACGACAAGCTTCCGTTTTCGTTTTACGATAAGTCGAAACAACTTAGAAAAAAAGTCAAAATAATATATACAATATATGTATACACTTTGTAGAAAATTGAAAGTAACTTTAGGCTTAGAAATGAATAACAACGGCAAACACAAAGTTGATTTTAACACAATAAAGGGCTAAAATATTTTGTGCGAAATGGATTGCGCACTCAAGACTATTGATTTCTCTTGCCATAAAATTCTAACTCATTGATTTCGAAATGGATTTCCATAAAGAAGGGGAACTGTCAACAGAGCATAAGAATTCCTAAAAATATTCCTGAAATGAATTTGAGTTCCTTGTGTCTACAAGATCTTGTTGCGTTTTTTTTGTCAGTAAGTGGACCTTGCTGTTAAGCAGATAAAACTGCCTACACTGCATGGAAGACAACTGGAAAGTATTTGATCAGTTGCTGATCTTTTCTGGCTACCACTCTTATTGCCCACGATCAACTTGTTGGGTCTTTCAACGCGTGTAAAAACTACTTGTGCGATTGCATGTAACGTAAAAGGCATGCAGATTTACCTATGTGCCTATGTCATACCCTTCCTAGCCTGCCTCTTCGCCTTCTCTCACGAATAAATTCAAAACAAGAAAAAACCGAAATTTATAATTACAAGAGGTTATGTTTAACCGTGAACATAACCTTAAACTTCATCTCACTCTCTACCTCTCTATATATATCATTTTATACTTATTTATAGATACCTCATTCCATTTATCTTAAGTTACCGGCTGCTGCGAGATAAATTTATAAAAAAAAAATTCCTCACGTCACAGATTTTGTTTCTTGTTTGTTTTGCTTATAGTTTTGGTGGAACGACAGGTTATGCATTAAGTGCAAATCGACAATAACGACAATAGCGAATGATAATGATCATGATGATGACAACGACGACGCAACCGACGACGACGACGAGTACGAAGACGACGAACGACGGATCGAAAACGACAATTTGAGTTTATTTTTGTTAATTGTAAATGAAGTTGGCAGGATCACAGAGCGCGTCGCTGTCATCATCGAATTTGCCATTGATCGTGTAGCCGCTGCCGGTGCCGTAAACCCATTCCTTCTTGATGAAATCCCCATCGGTGGTGGACGATTGTAGGCCCAGTGAGCTATGGTCCAGCCGAAAGTCATCTGGATCGTCCGGGTAGAGGTCATCAGCCATACTGTCTGGAATTGAGTTCGGCTCGAAGAAATTCGAATAAGGTAGCGAATGCGTTAGATCGTGTGCGTCGACAAGGTCGTCGCCATCGAAGTTCGTATGGAATTTCGACGTCGGTGGAGAGTTTTGAGACGGTGCTGAGCACTCGTCAAAAATAATTTCCTTCTTGATGAACATATCAACGGAATTATCACCTGAGGAATAAAGATTTGGTTCGCTTTTGATTATTAGGGCCGTTGTGGCTAGGGACGGTGAGTTTTCGTTCGTGTGTCTTATAGACGATGATGTGGATGAGAGCGATGCATGAGCAGCCACACCAGATGTTGATGCTGCACCTGATACAGATCCAACTGAGGCCGGCGACGAGGCCGACGAAGACGAAGACGATGTCGATGACGGTGATGGCGATGGAGATACAATCAATGACGATGGCGATTGCGACAACGACGACATTGATGTGGCGGTGGACTTAATTATTGCTGATACCCGTTGGTACTGGTGGTTGTGTTGTTGTTGTTGCTGCTGCTGCTGTTGTGGCCGCAACGGCTGCAATTGCGGCTGCTGTTGTGCGTAGGTAACCTGAGAAGAAGGCCCGTTTTGTACATCGTTCTTTATCACAAGTGTCATGTTGTTATCATGGTGAGATTCGTTCGAGGACTCCTCAATGGTGTTGGTTGTTGCGTTGGCTGTAGTAGTGTGAATTATGTTATTGTTGCGGTTGTTTGTGTACATTTGTACGTTCTCAGATGTTTCGGTAGTCGCGTTGTCTGCCTTCGGTTGGATTAGCATCTCGTGCTGATGTAGCAACTGCTGATGACGTTGAAGCTCTTGCTGCTGATGTGAATCCATTTGTGTTTGATCGATGGGTTCGACTTTGACCTTGACGGCGACAAGTGGCTCGTACTTAATGGTGGTGGTCACTTGGCTTGTTTGATCCTTCTGATGGATCTGCATGTGAGTTTGTAAGCTGGACTGTGTGTGCAGTTTCTTTTTGCAGATTTTGCATTCGAATGGAAAATCACCGGTGTGAGTGCGAGCGTGAATTTTTAAGTTGTATCGTTGACCAAATCCCTTGCCACAAACGTCGCATCTACAAGATAATAATTGTTGATTAGATTCGGTTGGGAAATGTTTCGAAAAGGAGCAAAATATTTTAAGAGTGTGCAAACAGGGAATAACTTCGATGAGAGGGACAGATTCTGCACATTGACCACTTGTCTTGATTTTGTCTAGAAAACGTTGAATGGGGAGCGTCTCCGCACTATTAAATTATGTTGAAAAAAGAAGCACAGATAATTAAATGCCACATCATCCCTCTCCAAATTTCTAGCAGCCTCCCACAAACCAATCAAATGAAATGCGAAGTAATTTAAATTCCACTTTCCCATAATTACCACCCACCCCCACTGATACAAATAAAGGGCCCAGTCCCTCAAAAACAAATTCCCCAGGCGTCATCAAAATAAAAAAACCAAAAAAACTCTCAGAGAACATAAACTTTACTTACTTGTGCAATTTAACTCCGGAATGCAGCTTGGAATGTCCTCTTAACGATGCTAACGCGCTAAATACTTTCCCGCAAATCTCACATGTTAAGTTAACATTATCGTTGTGAATCTTCTTGTGCACCTTAAAGTACTCGAAGCTCATGAACTCTTTCAGACACACATCGCACTTGTACTTGTGCCGCTCGGACTGTTGCCCGGTGTGCACACGCATGTGTTTTATGAAATTTGGCCGAAAGCGTACCACACGTCCACAGATTTGGCACTCGTATGGCTTGCAGCGCAAGCAATGTTTTTCGTAGTTCTTCAAACTCTTCAACACCATGTTGCAGATGGCACACTTCATGTTGTTCGCATGGCCGGTCTTGTGAATTTCGAAGAGTTCCTTATTGTCGAACTTCTCGACACACTCGAAGCACTGAAACTCCTGCGGTTGTGTCGGTGCTGGCGGTGGTGCAACTTGATTCGGTGGTGCAGCAATGACTGTGTTACTGCTGGAGCTGCTGCAACTGCTGCTGCTGCTGCTACTGCTGCCACTGGTGGTAGGTCCTTGCTCGATCGATGATGTACGACGGTGGTGATAGTTGGTGGTCACTCCAGTGGTTACCCCAGAGTCTCTAGCGCCCAAGTAATACGATGGAGTTCTATCCAATTTCATTTGCAACGATGAACTGGACACAGATGACGATGATGGTGAGATGCCGTCTTCATCATCCTCATCATCCGAGATCGCTGCTGCTGCCATCAATGACACGGATGCGCACTCCTCCGTGTTGGTGCTTATGGTGTTGCTGCTGTTCAAAGTGGTAATCTCTTCTTCGCGACCTACGTCGTCGTCCTCGTCCATGCGCTCCACTTTTATCACTGTTGGATCCATCAGCTGATAGTCGCTGCCTCCAACATTATCATCACACGATATCATCTCCGCGGTGGTGATCAGGTGCCCATTGGAATCAATATTCAATTTCGGAGTCACTGGTGGGGTCCTATCTGTGATCGGATCCTGGAGTATAAATTCGATTTGTTGAGACAGGGAACTGTCGTTCAGCGACATGATGCTGTCCACATCGTTTTTCAGTTCGATGAATAGTGGAATCGATGCGACTCCAGCTAGAGTGCCGTCCATTTCTGCGGATTCTGGTGGCGATGTTGCTGCTGGTTCACTACTGCTTTTTCACTCACGTTGTGTGCGCGTTTGTACGGAATGCCAGGGAGGTGGGTATGTGGTGGGAATCAGCAGAAAAATTCACAACTTTTCCCTTTTTTCTCGTTTCTTCGTTTTTTTATCTTTTATCCCGTTTTTCCTTCACTTCTTATTCCTATTTTCCACTAATGGACGTGCGTTGGTATGTATGTGCGTTTGCTTTATGAGCATGAGTGTGTTTGAATGTATATATGTATGTGTGCGTGTGAATTTTCTTCGATTCACGATATAAATGCTCTTTTGGAAAATTACAAAAAAACAAAAAGAAAATAACAACAACAGCGATGATTTTATCTCACTTGCAACATTTTTGAGAATTTTCTTTTCAGCATTTTGTTTTCACTTTGGGGGGAAAAATTTTTGCTTGGACACGACGGAGAGAAAAAAAATTTTCTTTCTTCTTTTTGCGAAGAGATTTTCCTTTTTTATGTCGCTTTTCTCCCTGCTCGAATTGGAAAAACTGACGTTCCCTTTCGACGTGACATTTGGATGCGAGGGATAATCGACGCGGATAAAATTCAGCTCCATCCAGGGAACATTTATATCCAGATGCTGTGCGGGCTGATTGCGATGAGATGCGTCTAAGTGGAATTTTTGTTGGCATCGTTTGTTATGGCTATCCGGTGGTAGATGGCAGCAGCATCGCGAATATGAATAGGGAAATTTTTTTATCCGCATGTGGAATTAGCCTCCTCTTAGATGGGCATCGAAAAGGAAATATTCTAAGAAAGTAATTGCAATAAGAAATTATGCAATATATGTGTGTGTAATTATACAAAATATATACACAAGTAGGTGAGTTGGTAAAACCTTTCGTGTCTTCTTCAGGCTAAACGACTGGTCGAAGTCTATTTAAGTACTCTTCGGAGAAGTTTGAGATATTTTTACCAAGCAGTATGAACAAATTCTTCCTTCAGCGTAGAATCGAATTACATAATATCTGCTAAAGTTTCGACACACCTACCTGCTACAACAAGTTCAAACAAATCTCGAAAAATACAAAATTAAGAACATAATCATATCTTGACATAGATTTTGAATTTTTAGCAAAAATGTTTCAAGACGGAACAAGAATAGGAAATTAGAGTTAGCTCATTGCAGTGTGGAAAACGAGGTGAAATCATAATATTTGTAGATCAAAGACCAGATATTGTATCTATTTAAAACTTTGGGGAGAACATACCGTAAAAACTAGACTTTTTTTATTCAAAAATATTCCTTATCAGATCAAAGAGTTCGCCTGTCTTCACACGGATCAGATCATTTCCCTAAGAGTGTACGTTTCTTGTTGGAGAATTAAAGTATTTTAAGACACTATTGGGGAAAAACTAACATTTTTTTTACATAGATAGTTTTGGCACTACTTGTAGCAATTGGGAAATTGTTGACAACATGAAGATTGGGCTCTTGGGATAGGTAACAAAAAGGATTCACTGAATTGAGATGTAATTGCATTGTTTTGCAATGTAATTACTATATCATATACAGATATCGACGAATCTAATGAAATTTAACCCAGATACAAAGCCGTTGATCAAATAATACTCAGCCCAATGAAGCTTTTCGTATCGGACTGTTGCATTCGTCAGCAAGGGTATTTCCCGCGATGTGGTAAAATTTTTTTAATGAGGATTTTTTATTTATTAATCATTTCATGAATAATATTTATTTTGTATTACGGCAAGATACTCGCACCTCTCGTGCTCTCGTTTTGATTACGAGTTGATAGGATAGGAGGAAAAACATGAACATGGAAGTTTTACATTAAATTGATTTAAACGTTTATATACTTATAACGTCTATTTTGAATCGTGACCAAGAATTAGTTTCTGCGTCGAAAATAAATCTCTGATGGACTTTATGTGCAAATTGCATTCAAACGATTGATTACAAAACATTTGCGCTTTGCGCTTACCACGTTAAAGGTGATATTTACTTATAAAAAGTAAATTAATGAGAATATCTACACTTAGTCAAAAGAGTCTAGGTACACTAGAAGTCAAAGCCTGTCAAAAATTACGCCCTTTAGAAATTATTCACCAGCCCAGAACTGCTCACATTGACTCACCACATTTACAAATTAACAATGATCACTCGAGTTAATTTTTAAGGCAAAAGTAAGTACGAAACATGTAAAGCGCAAATAAAAGATGGCACTCATACTAGAATAATAATCTTCATAATCTTCATAATAAATTGATTCGAGATCATGGCAAATGAGTTTTATAACAGTAATAATAACAACAACTTCTTATTGTTTAGAAATAAACATTATTTAAGAATTAATCGGGAGCAATAGTTCGGTTAGCGGACTTAAATGAGAATTATCTCCTAAAAAATATGAAGGTCATATTTCTTCAGATTTCCTATCCCTTTACATTAAAGACTGTTTTTTAGACTGATTTAATTTTGTTCAGAATGCTTACATCACAACGTCAATCAAACAATCAGTAGATTGAAGTCTCTCTTGCGTACATCAATGCGATCGCGAACATGCTATACTGTGTTATCGAAATGACTCGGGATCAAAATGCTCCTTTCAGGTCGATAGTGTGACCTAAATTAACTAATAATCTAGAGTTCAACGTTTAGAATACTTTCGACGCACTTACCACTACGCCACGGCGATCAGTAACCACAATAAATACATATACCAAACATTAGAATACAGAAAGTTCACAGTCGCTAAACTTAGCACATACCAAAAATCTCACCGCGATTCCTGGCAGACTGATTTTAGGGGTGCCCCCCATAACTATCCCCTGTACCTGTACTTTTTAGTGCAAACAAAACCAAATACTTTTAGTGTTGGTTAGATAAGGTGGTTCTGGGGTAGACAACTGTTCCCATTTTAGTATCCATTAATCGGATACAGCTTGATGTTCATCCGGACACAAAATGCTAACCACAAGCTCTTATAATAACAACAGCCCACAAACCAGAGCCTAGTATTTTTAGTGACTACTCGTCTTGTGTGCTATTGTTCTCTCACCGGTAGAGGGCTCCTACAGTTTTTTGCCGACTCCGAACGACGAGATTTAAGAAGTTTTTCATGGACAATCAGTACTCTTCGAGTATTGTCAGCAACTCGAAAGAGGTGGTGGGATATTGCACCTGGGACTTTCGGCATGTGAGTTGACACACTTATCCACTACGCCACAGCCACTACAAAAAGCAAGCTCCGAACAAGAGGAGAGGACGGCACCAAAAAGACAACAGCGTTCAACGTCAGGGATTCAATGTAAGCACCACTTTACTCCGGCCAATTCGATCTTAAGTAAGGAATATCTGAAATACGAAGCTGACGGATAAGCCCTTGATGTACCAGCAGCAACTCTAACATTTCACGTCATCGTTTTTCACTCGTAAGTGCCAATATTTTTTTCCATTCGATTGGAACTGATATATTTTTGTAGACCACACTGTTTTCTAGTTATAATCTCTAGGAAATCTTTATTGATCATATTTGCAAAGAAGTGCTTACCAAACGCTGTGTCGAAAAGTTTAATTTCTTCAAATTCCTTAATTGTTTTTCTACTGGCTACTAGAAGTAATTATTATGATTATTACACTTCTTGCATCAAGACCTTTTCTTCTTTTCGTTGGATATTTATTTGATTCGAAAACATTGACTTCTTGGCATTGTCTTGGTGTACCAAAATGAAATTTAGAAAACGATAATTATAGTTTTACCTCACTTAATCGGGCGTTTTAATTATATTTTTGTAAAAATACAAACGGTTCGAATAGGATATCAGAGTGCTACCACAATTTTCAGCTACACCCAATTTGCATTTGAAAAAGAAATTCAAGAGTATCCAACATCTGTTTTGAAAGCACCTGTTCACCTCCTCGAACCTGGTAACACTTTGCGCGAATGAAAATCTAATTCACCTTACCCAAGAAAACATGGCCACTTACATGTAACAGAGAGAGACAACTCCACACTTCGTCGACCTGCTCTGTTTCCTTTGATCTCTCTCTCCCTCACCCTGTAACCAGAAAGTTGTGAAGAAAAAAAATATATACACAATATCATCTACAAGGCAGCAACAAAACAAAGCAGAAAAAACAGCGACGCAACAGAAGACACCAAAACCACTTACATAGTGCTCTCCTCTTCACATTCATTAATTCCTCTGCACTCTGGCGCTGGTGAGTTGAGCGGTGCTGGTTGCTGCTGCTGTTGTACACGCGAAACCAGTCAGTAGAGAAAAGTTGACATTTGTGGCGTAAAGTGGTGAGTGACGGACGTTCGACTCGACGACGGCCGAAATCGAGACGAAGACGACGCGAGTGCCTGTGCTGCTCAGCGGGAGAACGTGAGCACCGTAGATTCACACGTTCGAGCAAATCACCTCCGTATTACAATCGGAATTCGCATCATCAGTCCTCGATTTGATGAAGAACATTTTCTCCAGTCGCACAGTTTGAGCAAAAAAAAAATCAATCACCAAGTTGAAAACGAGAAAAGAAGGAAGGAAAAAAATCCCAAGGAAAATCCACCTTCAATCGGTTCATCTCGGTCTAGCACAGTCTGTTCGCGCGAGTGCTGCGATGTAGTGCTGTTCCTTTCTGCTTTGGAAATTTCACCCAAAATCAGTTCGGTTTTTTTTTCTCTCAGTTTCGTTCACATCTTCCCACCACATCCTCCTTTCCCTGTGACGGTTCGGTGTGCGCGCGGTGTGGAAGAGTGTGTGCGTTTGTGACTAAATAAGAAGAAGCAAACCCAACAAACAAACAAGAAACAACCTGCCCGCGAGGGTAAGAGTGAGCGAGAGAATCCCTCGAAAAGGATTACACAAGTGCAGGAAATAAAAGAAAACAAAAAAGCAATTCTCGTTTAGGTCGTCGTTATCGATATGCAATTGGAAAATTAACAAAAGAGAATTTTCAAACACGTCCCGTTTTGATTTTCACCTTCCGCCACCACATCCTTCTTGTAATATTTTGTTGTTTTCGCCCTCGCCTGATTCATCCTTGATACGCACACGTACATAGATCCGTGTAGCTGTATGTGAGCCGAGGAGCACCTATATTTTGCATCCACCTCGCCGCGTTCACCACCTCGTCGATCGCTCAGCCAGTGTGTTTTCGTGTTTCGGTCGTGTGTTTTGTTTGATGATGTTTACATGAAAATCAATGAAAAATTTCTTGAAAAAGGAAACGTGTGACGGGCGCATCGTGCCTTTTTTCGCTGTTTCTGCCTCAAATTGGTAACACCAGCGCAGGGGTTACACAATAAATTATCAGTCAGCCCGCGGAGCTGCAGATATGTGCAATAGAGTTCGCTGAGATTCCACTTTGGATTGTCTTTCGCGTTTATTTAGATTTGTTTTTCTGTCTTTCTTAATTTCGTTCGTGTCATTGAGAGTGGTCTTGTGCAAAAGCCAAAAAAAGTAACGAAACTCCTTCTTGAAATCAATAGAGTGGAAGCAAGAGAAATAGAATTGGAGTCCTCTACGTCTGTGGCTTTCCGTTTTTTGTTTTCTTTTCGTCGTCTCGACATCGCCATAAAAAGGGCAGACGAGGGGATAAACAGCAGCAGAAAGGGAAAAAGGATTAACAAAGCAACGCCAGGAGAAAAAGTAAAATAAAATATCTACACTCAAAGCGAGAGAGAGGGTAAAAAAGGAGAGAGAAAAAAGGTTTCCTTCACCTTTCTTCTGGTGGGTGGTTTAGCTTAAGCAGCAAAAAAAATATAAATAAAACGAAGCATACAAGATGTCTTCAACGTCTGTTGAAACACCCTCGCCAACCACCCCGCCACCCATGCATCCAACAACTGTTGTGGCTGCAACATCTATCATTACAGCCGGGGGTGGTTGTGGAGGTGTGACAACAACAACGACCACCACCACTACCGCCACATCAACCCCCAACAGCATTAAAAAGACAACAGCTACACAGAAAATGTCTCGGACTATTCCAGCTGATAAGGTAAGTGGTTGTTGTTGCTTCTATGTGGCAGAAAGGTCTCCTTTCATGTTGAAGGACTTGCAGGTGATCCCCCACGTAAAACAAACCTCTGCCACAAAAGTCAACTTGACCTGCATTCCGTCTGTGATCGTTGTGCACTCAGTACGTCTGCCTGCCTATGTTTCTGTTGTCTGTGTTCTGTGTTGTGTGTTGCATTTCTTGGCAGCAGTTTTGTTGAATTGAAGAGAAGCATGAAAAAATCAAAAGAAAATAAAGAACTAACTAAGTGCGAGTATAGGCAAAAGTATTTGATGTCGTCCTCGACGGGTTGTTGCGAAGAGTCGCGCACAAAGGCGGCAGGAATGCTAGTTGTGCATATGCCAAAGATTTCGAGCTGGTGGAGGATGCATTTTGTTTGACAGGAAGCTTGCCTCCTTTTGCTGCCGGCGTCAAAGGGGTGAGCAGCATCAGTGTGTGTAGACGACAGTATGCTTATTTATTTCTGTCTTGCTTCTTTTTGGCAACGCAAGGGCTGCACTTAAAGGTTGAGAACATGAGACAATAGTGAAGGAAAAATACATTTAATTAAAGGGACATGCCCAGCATAATGTTTGCACAGTGATTCGAAGAGCTTTTGCACAGATAGTTGAAGCGGGGGGAATCAGTTGTTGTGAATTTTTTTCTTTTGCTTGTGTATTTCTGCATAGAGGAGGACGATGACGGTATATTGTGTTTCTGATTTGTGTGAGGGTGTCGGAAATGAATTCTTTCGCTTTGGCGTTGTTCGAGGGGGCTACTCTGATAGGGGAAGGAAGGAAGGATGAAGATTTATCTTGGGGAAGTCTCAAGATACGATCTTGATTGCTTTTTCTGAGTTGTGACGTTAAGAAAATATTATTTGAGGGAATAAATGGGAAATTTTATTTGGCTGCAATAATCGGGAATTGGTTCCATGTCAAACCTGGTCAATATTGCTTCTCAAATAAAGAGACAATTCGTTGTTTTCCTTCATTCTGTGAGGCAGACGCTTTAAAGTATAAAAAATTGAGCAGTGCCCTTCAGACTTCAAGGTCAAGGACGGAATTAACAATACTTCTGCTAATGTGGAGAGACTGACTCAAGTTTTCGCCGAATGCTTATGCACAAGTGAAAGAATGTCTGAGACAAGTGTCTAATAAATTAATTTTTGAAGAATCTTATGCCTGTTCAGTGACATCAGCCCATTGGCTCTGTCTGTCGCCTACTCCCGTTGAATTCTGTAGAATGGGACTACCAAAGCCATCTGAAGTTAAATTGAAGGACTTGGCATGTAACGGCGATGATACAATGTGGCCTTGACGTTTACAGAATAAACGAGGCGCCTACGGATGGCCTTGTCCTCGAAACAGCATGCATACATGTATCGGTTATGAAAAAAATCAATTTTAGAAAAAGATGAATACACATACAGTGTGCACTGCGAGAAAAGATCATACAGGAAAAAACTAATATAACATAAATATTCAGGGATTTTCTTTTGTGCGATGTACATGTATTAGCTGCCTGTGATAGTTTTGTGTTTGGTAAATCAAAGAATTTGGCAAATTTAGTTGACGAATGCAAAACTCGTGCATGGTCTTGGGTTCTGTTCGTTTCATAAAGGCCATGTGGCCTCAGGAACGCCCAGACTCTAAGAAAGCCAAGTATTGGCTTTAAGTGTAATTTGTTCACTATTCATCATTAGTTTTGAGGGCAAGAAAACCAACCGTGAATTGCAATTGACAACCGGCTATCGCTGATCCCGTGTGGAATTTGCTTATAATTTGTAGTTATTGCTAAAATTTAACTTGTGCCCATGAGCATGTTCTAAATGCAAATTTAATCTTGTCAGCACTCAACTAGATATTTTGGGGAAAGCAATTTTTCAATAATGTGAATCACTTAAAAATTTTTGTCGACTCCGGACCACGGGATTTGAGAAGGTTTTTAATAGGCAGACAGTACTCTTTGAGTGTTGTCAGCAACGCAAAAGAGGTGGTGCCGTGAAAAAATGCGAGGTGTCCATGACGGTTTTCATAAACAAAAACGAAATCAATTGTGCTCCTTCTGAGCTACGAGCTCTCAAGCAATATAATGAACAAATACGCTTCTAGAGTATGCATTAATTAATTTGAAGGCGACATAATCTCCAGTTGCCCAAAGTTAAGGGCCGTAGCAATAAAAATATCAAATCAGTAATTCTTCAGTCCAAAATAATAAACTATTTATTGCACCGAGAATAGATACTATGTAAATGCAAGTGATTTTTTTTTTAACTTAACAACTTATGTATTGGGTCTATAACTTAATTCGTGTTGTTTGCTAAGAGATGGTGTAACTTGCAGCTGTTTTAATCGAATTGAAATGGCTGCTTGAGTGGCACTCTAAGATTCGCGTTTATTTAGATTTGTTTTTCTGTCTTTCTTAACTTTCGTTCGTATCATTGAGAGTGGTCTTGTGCAAAAGTAAAAAAAGGAACGAAACTCCTTCTTGCGTCAACAGAATGGAAGCGAGTTCAATAATGTTCATCGTCTTCCAACCCAAAATCACCACCAATCAAGCTCGCTCAGCTTAGCGCATGTATACGATGAACGTCAACCAAAATACGATGACTTTCGGTTGCAGGTTTCTTCATATTAAAATAATGAAGAAGAACTCCCCGCAAAGGCACTTTTTCAGGCTCAAAGTTGGACATATTTGAATGAAAAAAAATTATTGTTGTTTACTTTTTTTTCTTTCTCAACGAAATAAGTCGTTTCCGACTTATTGGTCTTGTAACCCTGCCACAAATGATTTTGACATTTAATTCATGTTACTTTTAGGAAAGGAGAGTAATGCTGAGTTTTCCATAACGCGTTATGGTACAATGGGGGGTCATTCACATTTGTACCTTTTCAGTTGTTCAAAAAAAGAAAAAATTACACGATGACAACACTGCCACCCCAAAATGTTTTCGAAGAAAATTTCTGAACGATTTTTACGCTGGAATGCTGTGCATGATTTGACGCCGGAATTGGCATTATCGTTAAAGATGTATTTTCTGATAAGTTAGGCAAAAAAAAACTCTAAACAGAGGTTAAATCACTAGGTAGACAGAAAAATCTGTTTAAACAAACAGGCCCCTTGTGTTGAATGGATGAAGTTTCTTAACAGACAAGGAATAACTTAACTTTCCTAAGTGGACTTGCGAAAATGTATTTTTTCATAAAGAGAGTCATGAAAATCGTATCAATCTTTTTTAAAAATTCGGAGCTGCAAAATGTAGTTTTTATTATAAGATTGAAGTCTTTCAGATATTATTCTGTAAGAAACCTGTTATAGATCGAAAGAACTGGTTAAGTCTTGTAAAAAATCCTTAAAATGATCAACAAAAAAACCATTGTTCCCGTCCCTCTATCTTATGAATTCATTCCTAAATACGTTTCGTTTGCCAACCAAATCAATGATAATACCAATTCACAAGCTTACCTCAATTCGAATCTTTGTCTAAGCGGACTTCAAGTTAAACAAAAATACGTCCAAACTCAATCAGCCTTAAGTCAACTCAGCTCACACAAAACTCACAACAGTCGGTGGGTTTATGATAATCAATTCGGTCATCATCCGTTCAATTGTTCAATAAACAATCGAAATATGTCAACTGAAAACCCTTGTTGGGTTCCCCAACGGAGACAGCAAATAAAATATCAAAACGGAAGCATAAAAAAAAGAAGAAGTAAGAGGAAAAGATGAAGCCCAATAGGAACAGGACGACATTCCTGATAATCCTACTCCTCGACCAACCTGCATCCATTCACAACTCCTAGTCATCGGTTGCTCTCGCCTTTTCCTAAGCGCTCTCCGCACTTGTCCGAAGGGCAAATTTAATTGTCCTGACGACCACCACCATCGTCCGTCCTGACCATCATCATCAGAGCGTTCACTGAACACAGCCAGTACCCCCGCTTGTCCGCAGAGAAATTCCAATTCATCATCATCATCAACTTTTGCTGCTCACCGGCTACATTAGGTTATCATTAGAATTGAAATCAGACAAAGCTGGTGTGGTTCGGGCCGGGACCGGCATCGGGAAGAGATGGGGGGGGGGCTTCCCTCAAACTCCAACCAACTGCCAACGAACGACCAGGTACACGGGCAGGTAGAGCTATTTGCAGAGCTGATGGTGATCTCAGCCTCCAATCATGCAAGCTGAAATCTTATCTCTGGACGGTTATAATTAAAAAAGGGATGCGGCTGCCCATCCCATCGGTGGGGAGCTGAGCTCTGAAGACGAGCAAAATTCAGGCACAAACACAAAAAGGGATCATTCGAAACAGAAATAGAGGAGAAAAGTAAGTGAATTGGTCAAGTCAAAGCACGGCAACAAAAAGTAAAACGAGAAAATCCACCTTAATCGTCCATGGTGGTGGTTGCCTGAAGCTGGCCACTAAAACAAAAGACCGAAATGGATCAAAAGAGACGGACAACAAAGCGGCGAGCTAACGTGCTGTAAGGTGATGTGTTGGCTGAGTGGTCTGCCGTCTGGGTTATGCTCGGATGGCAGCAAAAAGAATATTTGGACATCGTCATGAATGGAACGTGCTGTGTGTGTGTCGGGAGAGAGGAGCGAGAGAGCGAGTGCCGATAAAAAAAGGATACCGATGAGAAAAACGGACATGCACGCGCGAGACGCAGAAGCGTGTAATTTGCTTTTATTTTCACGATTATTCACAGGCATGGACGAGTGCTTAGAATGCCGGGGACTAGTCGCGCCTCATTTTAGGGCTTCGCAGACGCCGTCAACTGCTGGCCGTAAAAAAGGTTGAAGAAACTAATTCGATTCACAAAATAATGGCGCCCCCTCGAGTGTTTCCAGACTTTGATGTGTTCATAAACTTTGAGTTGTTCCCAAGGTGTATGAAAATAGGTTGTGATTTTAAGACGAAAAGGAATGTCTACGAAATTGATGGTCTGCACGATATGTGTATACTAAGATTGTGTCTGAAGAAGCGGTTGTCGGTTTCCCATCCGACTGTCGACTTGGGTCGGTCTTAAAACTGCGGAGAAATTGGCATGCCTAACAATGACCATGAGTGAAGGTTAAGCAAGGAGAAATACAAAACAGTTTTTGCGCTGCTGTCAAAACAAATGTCAAGGACGAATTTAATGCCCTACGGTCGAGAAAATCTTGGCCACAGTAACCCTACTTGGTAATAATTTTATGTTCAAACAAAGTTAAATAATCATATAGAAGGTAATGACATCTTTTAAGTGCATCCAACAAATTGCCGGGGTTCACAAAATCATTTTGTGCTTATTGTTCATATGGACTGTACAGAACATATATAAATAAAAGTAAATTTAATGACAATACAGACCACAAAGGAAGAGGGACTTCCTTGGCAACTACTAGTGTTGTTCGTGATTAGTGTTCTCTCATGAGAAGAGGGAATCTACCTTGCTGACTTTTCTTTCACAACTCGTATGCAACTCGAAAGGGGTGGTGCCGTGAGAAGAACCGAGATGAATAGAAGAGAAACCAAACGTGGCCTGGGGTCGACGCACTTACCCACTACGCTACGGCGGTCACTTGGGCATTTGTGTACGCTTTTAATTGTCAGATCCTAAAAACCTGAAGGTGGCAAAATCTTGATTAAACGTTGATCCTGAAATATACGAATTTACAATTTTTTTTTTTGTTTTACAAAACCGAATTAATTGCTGAAGTTAAAGTTATAATTTCGATGCTTGCTCCTTTTTTCACGTCAAACACGCAAAAGTGCTTTTGACAGGCAAATATCGATTTCCCTATATAAAGTATTTAAAGTTGTGTTAAGGAGATGTTGATTAGATGCAACAGCGCTGCAACTTATATTTCATATTAAGTATCTGCTTTTCACTGGGAAAAAAATAACGAAGAGAAAAACCTAAAAAGTAAATTTATGGAAAATTAAAAACAAATGCTATACGCCTGCAAAGGACTGTTGGCTATCGACCTTCATTTGGTCAAGAAAAAGTCAATGAAATTATCAAGCAGATTGTAATCTTTACTTGGACTATTATTGTTAAAACACGAGCGACTTTATTGGACTGGAGCATCAAGTAGATGTGGTAAATAAGGTCGCCGTGTCGTAGTTGGTAAGAGCGTCAACCCACACGCCAAAGGTCTCAGGTTCGATTCACGGTCTGAACACCTTGAATTTGTCACAACACTATCTCTTTCTAGAAGAAGTTTTTCAAATCTCGCCGTTCGGAATGGGCAAACATTTTTAGGTCCATTCTTCCCGTGAGAGAACAGTAGCATGCACAACACGGGTAATTGTTGTAGAAGCTAGACCCTGGTCCCTTGTGGGCTGTAGTGCCACTCAATTATTATTATTATTTAGGTCAGGGGTGTCTCACAGACAGACATGAAGAAAACAGAAACTAAAAAAGTTTCGTTCCTTAGAAATTAAGCTTTGTGTTCTCTGGGTGACACACATGAAATCCATGATTCTGGGGCATAAATCAAGCTTCTTCCACAGTTGCGGTTCATGGCTTATTTGTTCATATGTAGATATGTGCACATTAGTGGCTAAAAAAAACAATGAAACAATTTCATCATTATTATCACGCATTGTTGAACGCTTTCTATACATCGTGATTCGCGGTAACAGAATAAATAAATGACAGCCACTTTGACAGGTGTCACACTTTTGGCAGAGTATTATTTTTGGCCGCTCTTGTATCAGCGGTTCTGACACAAACTGTCTCTTGGCACCTACTCATTCTGGAATAGAATTTCAACTTTTATATAATTTTTTGTACGAGTGATGTGTGTACGAGAGAAATGAACGATAATCTTAATTTATAACAACAGAAGTATAAGGTTGTCGACTATGTCCGCTTTTTTGCTCTTCATTCAATGCTTCATAAAAAGTGTTACAGTGATCGGATTTAGTTCAAATATGCGCCGTTTTATTCGATTATCTGTTTCCATCTAGACGGCAACTTCATATTACGCCCCTCGCTTGATATTGTCGTATGTAATTACATTTTTCGTCGCCAGTCACCATCCGCTTCAAAAATGGTTCGAGTTCGTTCCGTTTCAGCGGCATATCATAGTCGTTGATTCGGTCCAGAAGTTTTTTTTTTTGCGTCAAATCATGGGGCACCCAAACATCAACATTTTTTGGTTTAAATTGGTTTGGTGACTAACTTCCATCTCCTGGGCGATGTCACGAAATGCCACATGCCGGTCTAACTCGATGATTTCCATGATGCGATCGGTATTCGTCATCACAGTTCTTCCGCTGGCTGGCTTATCCATGGTGTCGTTTTAACCGGCTCTGAATCGTCGAAACCATTCATCCGCGGTTCAAAGTGATAGAGTATTATCACCCAAAACACCATTAATCTCACGGAACGTTTCTCTAGCGGATTTGTCTTTAACACAGAAAAACTTTAAAATAGCGCGAATTTCGGCGTTAGTAAACTCTATGTTTACACGTCTATTACTGTTGAACGTAATATCCAAACTAATCATGCATAGCGTCGTCGTAGGTCATGTCAAGACCTTTCAAATGATGTATAGTATTGCCAGATACGAGCTCTGTAGCGCTCTGTACATAGCCGGAAAATTCAAAAGACAAAAAGGTGGAAGGGTGTGAACTTCATCCCCAACCCAATGACACGTTTTTGCTATGACATTTTAGGCCTTTTTTATTATACAAGAAACGTTTTAAACGGTTTAAGCAATTACGGGGTCATCAAATGCCTGTCAACGCCAGCTGAACCAAAAATTTTATTTGATCATGTGTTTAATGATAGTCTAGGGTTATGGTCTAAATTTGCGGAGTGTGTCTGATGTGAGTTTTATGCTACTCGTCTTACACGCCTCAAATACCCCACTGGATCTTCGTTATTTCACAGCTTCTTAGTAGCAAGAATTCAATGAAATTAAAAAATGGGATGAAGATAAGTTCCGTACATCATATCATTAGTCAAGCGTATTAATGCAGGGGGCAGCATGCCCCCCATGTTTGGAACTTTATGTTTATTCACGAAATAAAAAGTGTTTTCCTTCATTTCTACTTGATGAAAGCATTTTTTCTGTTTTTTTTTTAAATTCCACTTTTCTTGAGAACTGAAACTAGCTTGAACTGATGGACTTGATTCCCAGTTTTTAGTAGGTTTTTTTTTCCAAGAAACTTATTTCCCTGCATTGTTGTCATAAGATCGCCACACCTAATACTACAACATTATACGTTTTTTTATGGAAAATATTCTGAGTTTTAAAATGTTCTTTCGGAAAGGTCCTTTTCTTAAATGCTATATCCTCTATCAGGGCAACCTGTAATTTCATATAAGTCAAACAAGCTCATCAAATCTTTTGCGTTCAATAAAAATGAATGACTACACAACCTACGTACGCTAAATTATCTACTAATGGGAGGGCACGTCCATTTAACCCTTCGTGTCTTGTGGTGACCCATTTAACGAGAAAAAAAAATCAAAGGCTGGCACCCAGTAATTAAAAGTTCCTCTAACAACGTCAAGTTATTTACTAATTAAGCCTAACAGCATGCAACCGCAATGGCGGCATATCGATTCTTTCGGCAAACTAAGGTCGCCCACGTTTGAGTGAACACATGAGAGAATCTTTTTTTTGTCCTGTGTGTATGCTGAAACAGCAAATAATTTCTAATTGAAAGCCCCCGCAAAGAGGACACCTTTGGGTCCCCGCAACCTTGCTCCATTCAGCAACCACCGGCCTCACCACTTCAGCCCGTATCAACCACTTGATTTTTGATTGTAATTGACAGTGATCGTCTGTCAGCCCTTCGTGATGCGGTGCGGCCTGTGGTCTCTCCAATACCCCTGCACATGTCCTCGTTCGCTCCGTCGGTCGATTGTATTGATCCAATTATCATTAGGTCTCTATTTGCCTCCCCTGTCATATCAGATCAATAAACATTATGCATCCATTCCGACGAACTGTTCCCTGTCCGTGCACCGGGCTGCTTCCAAAGCAAATCAATTAAAACGTCAAAACACCACCACAACACAACAACGTTGACAACAGCGGCCAGAAAACAGAAAAACTGTAAAAGTAAACTGGCCTATCTGCTGTTCGAAAAACTCAACCGCACTCAATTACCGACAAATATTTAGAAAGTGCGTTTCCATCTGTGCGGCCGCCCTCTTGACGACCAGATGTTCGCTTGAACGGCAGGCAGTTCATTGCAGGCGCTAGCTCCAATTCTGCGGTTCTGCGGCGACCGCGTTGCCTAGATATGACCGACCAATCGCTTAGATGGGTGAAGAAGGAAAACACTTTTATGTCGAGGGGGAGAACCAGAGAGAGTGACTCAAAAATAAAAACAAAAATATTGCTGGTGACGATTATGTCATATGTCTCGCCGTCTGATGGTTTGTTTTCTTTACTGAGTGTATCTCGGGAATTGGGTGGTGTTGTTTTTTCCCTTGAATCCAACCCCATCCCCTGGGCGGGAGAGATTAGCCTTTGAAAGGGAACGTGTCGATGGTAATGGGGGTGGCGCATAAAATATTTATGATCTTTTACTTGCGTTGCTTTGAGAAGGGATGGATTATGCTCTTAGGGAGGTGTAATTAAAATTTCAAGAAGACTTTGGTTTGACTTTTTCGGCCTTCAAGTCAATGTCGTGGGCGTAGGTAGGTGGCGACAGTTTATCGCTTGTAGAGGAGGCGACGATTAGGCGGGGGTGGGAGCGGTCGTTGAAGTGAAAGGGTGAAATAAAATATTGAGCAAAAATCATTAAGTATGTGTTTTAAAGTTTGTATATCCTCGAACGGTTTTCGCATTGCCCGAAGAAATGTTCTTGCGAAGAACCTTGAGTCAAAACTTGGCTCGAATTCAAGTATTTGGACATGGACGACTTGTAGTTGTAGGAATTTAATGCAGCAAATGGCAGAGTGGAAAACCCCACATAACTCTTCTTAATTCCTCTGCCGGCAAGCAACGCTGCTATCGTTGCAGTCTTTTGTTTCTCTAACTTTGAATATGTCTTACATTTTTCATCCTCAGACATAACCTATAAATAATTCGCAGGTTATAAAGCCAGAGCACATGGCACAGTTTACACATTCATAGTTTGAAACAATCTTATAAAATGCACGTATATCAAACAAACCAACTCATCGCACGCCCGAAGATAAATATTTATTTCATGCACAAACAACACGTATCGACGCAAACTTGGCAGCATTCTTGCGATAAAATCCGCACAAAGACGCCACCGAACACAGCGGTACCTCGGCACAATGAAACGAATCCCACAGTGACACCCTTCTCAGCTGCAATCAAATCTCCCACAGCCGTCGCCGCCCACACATTTAGACGGCAATTAACATTCATCACATCCCATACGCCGGACCCTGACGCCGCAGACGCAAATTAGACAAAGTGCGAGAAAAAACACTGTTGTGACATAAACTAAATGAGTGAGTACTTACGGGTCAATTGTCAATTATCGATACGATAATTTAATTTCATTTCGGGACGTGTTTGCTGCCTTCTGCAACTCAGCGCGCAGCGCATAAAAATGTCAAAAGCCGTTCACGGCAGATTTTATCTACAATCATGTTACCAATTGTGAACCATTCGTGTCATTCGTCCGCGCGACCAGGGACAATTTACATTTCGCGTTTTAAAATTCAGTTTGGCAGCGCGCAGAATTTATTGCCGCGCTCAGTGCGAGCGTTCTTCGCTACACCCTTGCCGAGAGTGACTGACATTCGTATGCAGGAGCTAAACGCACGGATATTGCTTTAGAAAATAATTTAAATTTCATTTGTTCGCTTGGCGCTGGTCTCGCTGGAGCGTCATGAATGCTGCGAGTCATAACGCCAGCGCCACGTTGCGTTGCACAAGGTTTGCTTGTGCATTTTTTTCGTTTCATGGAATTAAACATCCGTTTAGACAATCCCGGTGGTCACAGGCGCGCATAGAGCGCTGCAACCGCATAAACAAACGAAAGGATGACGCTGCGCTATCTAGGACGGAAAGCATTATCATAATTTCCTTGGCACGGGAAGCAGAGAATTCATTTCAAGGATGTGCTTCACCGGGGTGGCATTGAGGTCAGTTCCTTCATCAAAAGTCTGAAATAATCGCCTCTCTCCAGGAGGTCATGACGATGTCGAATATCATCATGTGGATGAGGGGCGGGGGGGGGGGGGGGGGGGTCATCGTGTTGCACCTGTACACGTGCATGCTCTTGACTCGACGCCCAGAGCTGTATCAGTGAATGGTGGTTTTCACGTGAGTGAATGGTGTGTTATCGCCGTTTCACCTAGGCTCTGTGGAGCATTTGTAATTGGCTGTCGGAGCTAAATAGACGATGAGTAAAGATGATTGTTTTGTCCTGCCAAGGACATGTGGCGTTAGGTATGCAGCACCAAACTAGTTTGTGCCCCGAGGATGTGGAGCGATTTCGGATGTGGTCCAGTTCGGTGCTGTGGAAAGAGTACGCTTTCGGAGTTGATTAAAAATACATTTTATATGTGGGGGAGCCTGCTGTGGGACTTGAACAGCTTAAAGGCTGTTTAAAATAAGCCCGGCTCAAAAGAAAGGGATTTTTGGAAAATTTTTCCATATTTTTTTCATTTCCAAATGTATTTTTTTATTGTTAATTTTTTTTAAAATGGTTCCATATACAAGGAATATCGTTAACAATTCATTCAAAATTGTCATTGAATTAAAAGCAGAACAGGCACAATATGTTTTGTGTGGCAGAAGTTTTGGTAGTTTTAAACAGCTACATGGTTGCAGAAAAAACGACATTCCGCCACGGATATCGGGCTAAAAAAACACTTAGGTAGCCTAAAGATGATCGTGCTAGCGCCGAATGGGCGGTGAAAAGGCTTGTTTCTGATCTTTCTACACAATTTCTGAAAAAAGACAATTCCTGGTCTCTCTTCTATTAAAGCACGAATGCTTAACGTGTTTAGGGAAAGAGCTACTTTAGAGCGTCTTTAGTCAAGCGAGGAAGAAATTGACTGAGTTAAGAGATGCGGTGGTCGCCGTGGCGTAGTGGTAAGTGCGTCGACTGCCGCGCAGAAAGTCCGGGTTCGATTCCCGGGCGGGACACCTAGGATTTCTTCACGGCACAAACTCTTTCGAGTTGCGGACAACACTCAAAGAGTATTAATTGTCTATGAAAAGTTTCTCAAATCCCGCCGTTCTTCTTCTTCTTCTTGACGCGCTACAGTCCGGCGTGGATCTGGGCCTCAACCAACATGCCTCTCCAGCCAGCACAGTCTCTCGCCAGCTGCCGCCAGTTGCGCACTCCAAGTTGGTTGAGGTCCTTCTCCACTTGTGTGCGCCACCTTGTCCTGGGCCGTCCTCTGTTGCGTTGTCCCAATGGTTCAGATTCGAAGACTTTTCGGGCCGGAGCAGTGGTGTCCATACGCTCTACATGGCTTAGCCATCTTAAGCATTGTATCCGTAGACGTTTGACTAGGCTCATGCCGCTGTACAGCTCATACAGTTCGTGGTTGAATCTTCTCGTCCAGATGCCACCAACGCAAACAGGACCAAAAAATCGCACGCAGAACTTTTCTCTCGAAGAGACCAATTGCATCCTCATCCGCTTTTAGTAGTGTCCAGGTTTCCGCGCCATAAAGTAGGACTGGGATTATCAAGGTGTTATATAAAGCAAGCTTAGTTTTTCGAGAGAGGGCTTTATTACTCAATTGCCTCTTGAGCCCAAAGAAACAGCGATTGGCAAGAGTGATTCTGCGTTTGATTTCGGTACTGGTGTTGTTGTGCCTATTTACAGCGGAGCCGAGGTAGACGAAGTCCTTGACCTCGAAGTTTGTGCTGCCTAGTGTGACGCTCTCTAGTGTGACGCTCTCGTCTTTCGGTGTCGGCAAAAAGCTGTAGGTCCCTTCTAGTCGTAAAGAACAGTAACACGCACAACACGAGTAGTTGTTGTAGAAGCTAGGCCCTAGGCGTAACAATGGGCAAAAAAAATTTTGAGGTGATCAAGGATGTTGTCCACTTCGCCTTCCATTTCTAAGACCTTCGTACAAATACCTAGAGAGCGAATTCTATAATTCTTTGGACACAAAAAGACACAAGTTGATTTTGTATAAAGGGACCTACCGTATGATCAGTCTTCTGAAAAATTGTTTTAGATCTTCGGACCAACCGAACCAGAATCCCGTCCCCTCCAAAGTAATAAGACCTTGCTTACCGAACATACATTTCTAAAGAGTGACATATTTTATAAAAAGGACGTAAAATTGACATCCAGATGTTGGATGCGGTTGTGATTATATGCAGAAAGATTCACAATCCCAGAACTATGTTAACCAAATGCCATGTTGGCTAAGGCTCAGTCCAACTGTAACGCAATACTGAAAACATCGGCATACAAGCAAATCTAACGAAATTTGGTAAATAGGTCATTTCACGCAACGGTCACGCAACACTTCATTAAGTGGCTGCCCTTTTCTTTAAAGCCCGTAGTTATCCCTTCAGATTATTATCTGAGACCGTACTATGACAATGCCTTCACTAATACTGGACCGATTAGTCCACATTCGGTCGACCTTTTTTACCAACAAATCCAAGTAAATACAAGTGTTATCGCTAAATGCAGCGAGTTAAAAAATTAACTAGGCTCATGTTTGCCAAGTCGCTGACGACCAGTGGATGAACCTAAGTAATTGTAAGATTTAATATACTACTTTATGACAATAATAATTTGATATTTGAGTTCCATCCACCGGTCGACGCACTGCGCAACGGGGGAAAGTTAAAATTGTTCACCACAAAATCAAACACAAGACGTATAGATTTAAAAAGTGAACACAGTTAATTGAATATGTAAACAAGACTGTCTAAATCTTAAAGATATTTACAAGTTAAAGTATTCCCACCCATGTATGTGTTGAAAACTGTAGCCGTATTTGTTTACTTTTAGTTTCCACTTTCAGACCTTATTGTGAATGTCAAACACGACCAACCTGCACTAAATAACAGTCAATTGCCGACTGACTGTTGTGTGTTGCGTGTTTTTGAAGATATGTGGGTGTAGGTCGTTGATTTTATACCGAAAAATCGAACAGCTGTGTAGGTGTTATCATTATTATCACATAACTGCTTAAAGCATACGAGTTACATGTGGGTTCGGTTATCTCTAAAATCGATATCCACATTTTCCTCCTAGAAAACAAGATTCCCGTTTGAAAAGTTTTACAATCGCGCCTGTATGATCCAATTTTGACGCCCCACAAACTGTTACGAAAGCATTCCGTTCATTTTTCATTACCATTTGATCTTCAAACCTAATTTTTCATTCGGCAGAGTCGTAAATCAGCCGCAACATCGTTTACTTTCTAAAATTCAGTCCTAAGGTCATTTGGTTACCGCTTGTTGGATTCAAATTTTTCTCTCACACTCAATATTTGTTTTACAAATTTTATTGAATTTTATTTCTTTTTTTTTGTTTCCAGGTAATTAAAGCGTATGCATTTACAAAAGCAGTAAGTACCATAACCATCGTTGAACAGACCCATTTTGAATGACCGCCTAACTAACGGAAACCATTTCGATGAGTACTCAATACAAAACGGAAGAGTACCTACTCGATACCGTTTTGGAATTTATTTTTATTCTTCCTCTTCTTGATTTGTTTTGTTCATCAAACAATAGCCTTCGATGGCAAATACATATCCATCCACGCGCACACACTACACACTAGATGTTTTGTGGCACAGCCGTTGATTATGTTGAAGAAAATAATTTTAACGGTAATTGCGCCTGGCTGGCTGGCGGTGTTGTGAACCTGTGTGGCGCAATTACAAAGCCCCCAGATATAAAGGAGGATCAAAACTAATTAATAACCTTCAGATGTGTTCAACAAACGCATGTACCAACGTATGCATATCTAAGCGTTTTGATCTTTCAACCGATGGAGGGGCGAGGGGGACTTCCAGCAAGATTCTGAACTGAACCCTTCCAGAGACGTGAGAAGAATCTAATGAGAAAGTATAAGAAAATAACCGTTTTTCACAACACACAACCACACGCGTCTTTTCCCATCATCAAGAGAAGAGCACAAAAAAAAAAACGAAAAAAACGTTGATAGAGGAAGCACACTGTTATAGTGATGCATGTGCTGCCCACTTTTGTATGCCTTAAGCGTTCCCTGTCTCAGCATTCAGTGATGGCAGTAAGGCCTAACCTTAATGTCAAGAGAAATGTCATAATTATAAGGTCATTGGAGCAAAGTGAAATTAACAAGCCTCCTTTAGTGGTGTCGGCGTGGAGAATGCCAGAAATGCTTAACGCTACAAAATGGGGCAGAGCTGGCTTTTCTTCGCTCACGGGTCTCGACGCACAATGCCGCACACGCACAGCACATATGGTGTCGTCTTCATTCATGGTAGGTGACTTTAACTGTTTGGCGCTGTTGTTGGCTTATTTTCAGGTGAAATCTCTTCCAATCATTGCTTTCAATTGTGTGTCACCTTATTAAAGAGCGCTTCTGTCGTTTTACGCTTCACTTTACGCTCTACTGAGTTGCAGTGTGGGTGTGTGTGTGTGTGTGCGAGCGCACTAGCTTGCTTGCGATTGAATCGTCATGGCAAACGAGTCTGAGAGATGACGTGCTTCTTTTACGCTTCTGTCAAGTTGCCAAGTCACTGAGGCGTATGTACGGCATATACGGTACACATTCGGTGCCGTGTAGGTGGATGATAGGTGATAGTTTTGTGCGAGTGACAGGAATTTCGTTAAAATTACATTTCTCTTTTACAAAGGCCAAAGGATTGTTGGCAGAAATTTTTGGTGTGACTTCAAGAAAAACGACAAGTCTATGAGGGTCATGTCAAGCGGAAAGTTGTCACGTGGTGAAGGCGTTCGGGGTGGTTTCAGAAAGCAGAAATCAAAACAAAATCTCAACGAATTGGAACACACACCAGTATTTATTTTATGGAATGCAATAGTTGGGAGGCGCTGTGCCGGAATGAGGTCACGTCGAGTTGAGCGACAAGTTAGAATTGCGAAGCCTTTTAAGGTTTTTTTTTCTGTTTTTTTTTTTTAATTCGTTTCTTTGTGTGTATGCAAGTGAAAATTGTATGAATATAGAGACGTAAGCCGGTAGAATTCAATTGCGAAATTATGGAACGGTAATTTTTTGAACTTTCATTCGCTTGGTCGCAAAATGTTGAAATAAAATCTAACGTGAGAGAGTGTCCTCTAAATTTACGATTGGTTTTTCTCCAATGTTATGACCCTCAAATTAAATTCCCGTAAATTGAAAATGTGAGCCTTAGTTGAATTTTTTATTTGGTAACCATGATTATTATTATTCTCTCTTTGACAGAGTTGGAAATTTTTTAAAGGACCTTGGTTCTGTTCCAAGACTAAGGTCATACGATATTTTATCTCAAAATATTCGTTCATAGTATTCAGTGTAGAATACAAGACAAGACAGATAACTAGCCAACAGAATTTTTGTTTTTGAACAACTTCCAATCAGATGTCGTGATGATGAAGACATTCATGTCGCGTGACACTAACGAATCATTGCGTTCGAAGAAACAGCTGCCCAATATTGAGGTTCTCACGCACTATCGTGTTTCTCACCCTTTCCCGGGAAGTAACTCCCGCAACAGAATGAAGAACTCTGGTTTTGGAGAGTTTCTATTCGCGGTCTTATTTATCAAGTAATTTTTAAAATTTCGTAATCATGGACTAGAGTTGTGACAAATATCGGTTTAAAAATCACCAAAAATTTTTAATTGCAAGCATTCTAGGGTGTCCTAAAATTGACACAGCTTTCCAATCCTACAGGGAACCTTATCATTACTCCATTGAAGCCCCTAGATACTTAAACCTATCCACTTGCTGCAGTAGGACTTCAGTTAGATGTTGATTGCGTAGGACACGTCTTCTGACAATGGAAGCCTACAACATAGCATCCTTGTCAGACTTCATCCCTCTACTGGGCGGTGTATGTAAAGATAACTATGTCATACGCAAGAAGAAGATGACTTGAACGCAGCTCTCCAAAAGCCTAACATTCCTTGCCTCCGCGGCATCGCAATATCTAATCCGAGTACACAATGAAAAAAAGATGGGAAAAGTCGCACTCTTAGCAAAGTTTAACGTCGGAAGATTAACGTTAACACACATACTGGTGCATATAGAGACTGTATCACATACTTACCTCGAGTAACTAGTTCGTATGACTTTTCCAAACTTACAAAACAACTGTAGAATGGCTTGCCATATGCTCAAGTACTTTTCCGAAACATTTTTAAACTAAAAAGCGGTCGGTTCTACTTTTGCTAAAACTATCCTATCCTAAATTAGACCCCAATAGCGCAAACCTCACGGGGGAGACTAAAGGACGATATTGCCCTGTAATTGACGAACTTTTTGTCTTCACTTCTGGAAAGAGGGACGATCAATTCATTCTGCTAAACATTGTCACATTGTGCCACCTTTAGGGCGCCAGAGAACCATAAAAGTAGTTATTTACCCATCGGACGAATATATCTGCACCTTGGAAGTTAGGACTTTCAATACCGTTGGAACCAGCCAGCCACACCCAAGACATAACTACTGCCTTATGGCACTGTTCGGAATTGAAGATCTACGAAACGTACTCGGCCTAATAGCTGAACGGCCAAACACCCTCTTTGGATTTAAATCTTTTGATAATGTTGTATCTTTATCGAACCTACGGTCGTTTCACAACCTATTGCTGAACTCCTTTCAGAACTGCCTCTTATCTGTTTGTGCAGCCAAGTTTCTCGTTTAATCCAAATTTGCTCAAAATTTACGCAAATTTCAGAAACTTGAAAACCGTAATAAATCCTTTTATAGTGAATTTATAGAAGTTATCAAATGAAATTTAATGACATTATTTTTGATGTTGTAGTTTTTTCTTAACACCGAATAACTTAAGTATTAACCCTAGGGGTGGTTTGCTGCGCTGGTGTACATAGATTCAAAATCGGATTACATGAAGATTTAAAAGATTAATCTACACAAGGGTTGTTCTGCTTGTCAAACGAATTAGAAATTATCCGAAGGTGACACCCCTTCGTTGTCAATTAGAAAGAAACTGCTTGATATAAGGACAATCTCCTTAGAATAATTGAAAGGGGCGCAGTGTGAAAAGTCCTTATAGCCAAAGGGATGCAAACGTAATAAGACCCTAGAAATTCGATTGCGAACACAGCAAATTCATTAAAGCGATCATTTGCATTCCTTGGAGCTATTAATCGACTGAACTACCGACGATAGGTCCACCAGGGAATGTTTAAATGAACCGCCGTACTGCATCCCACGTGACGCATATCGAACCAGAACTGCCTAACCGTAGTCAGCAGCATAATTCATGTGGGGAAACCACCTTATCTGCTCCATTTAATGCTCAAATGCCAGCAATTACCCGTACTTACTTTGACATAACCGTTAACGCTGCTGTGACTCACGTCGTGCATTCATGCAGCCCACCGCAGGCGCTTTCAGTGCATCCCACATCCGAGCTTACTAGGTCAACACGTCCACGTCCACATCGATGCCACACTTCTGCACGCCGTCGTCGGTCGATCATGTTCCCCGAACGCTTGTCGCCGTGGAATGATTTAATTTACATAAAATAATTAATCTCAACAATGAACGCTTCCAAAATCGACCGCAGGACGACCAAAAGTCGACAATTTGTGGTCGTGTGGGTGGCGGAGCTCCTTTCAGGCGAAGGACTGTAACAAAATCTGTGGTCACCGAAAACATGGCTGCTCCTAGCACCGGTACAGTGTTGATGAACTTCAATTGAATTCCGGTCCCAACCCGGCTCCAGTTTGCTTCTTGCCCGTTTTTTGTCGCTTGCTCCTGTTTTTGCTGCGCCTCGACTCTCGGATATTAGATGCCGTGGTTGTTTGCGCCCAGCGACTTGCCATGGCTACCTAATTGACCTTGCCTAATGGGCTTAACCTCGCCTGCCCCAAAATGTGTCCGTCCGCCGGCATAAATCACGCCCTGCTCCTTTTTCTCTGCGCGCTGCATAGACATGGATACGGATACGAGCCGCGTGTACGGGATGAAAATTGAAACTAGTGAGCATTTGAGGTTTGGGACGGTTCGGTGATTTGGGCGACGACGCAGCGGCGGGCGGCCGCTGCACCACAGGAAATGAACATGCAATATCGTATCGATGGAAATATTTCGCTACAACGGCCCTGGATGCTTTTATTTATTTTTTCTGCAAACTCACGAGATGGTGGCTCCAGCAGTCCCACCGCACATACTCGTAGTCTGCAGCGGAAAAGTTGGAGTTATTGAATTTCAGCGTGGGCATCGGAAGCGGTAGTGGCTGCGACGGCGGTGGCGTCGAGTCGAATCAGTGGGTTCTGGAGTAAGCCAGGCCTGGCGAAGGGTAACGGATTTAAGTGCATTTTCACATTGAAACAACTTCATAATCATCATCGATAATCGATGGCGCGGAAGGAGTTGTTGCCGGGTAACTTCAAGCGGGGAATGCAGTAAACCATGTGCAGGGCACTCTGCAAGTGCCTATGATGTAATATTCAGGAAGAGCTTGGGTGGAAATTTGAAGTTTTTTTGCGCTCCTCTGTCTGTCGGGTCTGCAGTTTGTGCACAAGGAATCTCTTCTGCGGCGGCGGTGGTGGTTCAGCTAGCGGAGTGGCACAACACGCTGCAGCAACGTGTTGTGCGGAGGTAATTAAATCAAAGTCTGATGGATCGGGTTACTTCGAAATGAGGAATAGGTTGTCTAATGTTGATGCGGTTAATTTGAGGCTCACAGGGCGGGCGGATGGTGAGGCGGGCAAGTGTGATTCTCAAATTTATGTATGTAACTTTTGTGGTTTCAGCGCGTCGTGCGGGGGGAAAGGCTAAGGGGATTCCTCTCGCGATTGTTATGAAATTGATGTACTTTCACAGACTAGCACCTGCGGCATTGAAAGTGGAAAAGTTTAAAAGAGTTGCAATGCAGTTTGGGGTACATTCGTGCATTTACGAAGTCGACAAACAAATTGGTGAAACGCAGAAAGTTTTGGAAATGAACAATGTGAGTTCGCTTTACAGAGATGACTGGTGAAGGCAACCTGGGGCCAACGAAAGATAGTTCGAGAAGCAAGCCTGCGTCTTTGCGGGGGTGGCTTGAGGCGGGTAAAAGTTACACAAAATGTTTTGTCGGATTTCAAGTAGCTGTGTATGCGATTTGTGTAAGCGAGTAAATTTCTTGCAGAGTTCGGGGTGAAAGTCGTCGAAGTTGATAAAAATCGTTTTATGAGCTGTAGGGAAGACATCGTTTATTTACAGTTAAAGGAAAAAGTTTCAAAATTCGCTTCGAATTTACGATAAAGATTTATTTTCAACCTCCGACCCAAGGTTACGTTTATTCAGTAATAGGTATCACTTTAAAGCTGGTGATTTTCAAGGTATTTCAATACACTTAAGATTTCTGTATAAAAATATCAAAAAGGGGAATATATTCTTTTCGAAAATTTTGAAATTATCCTAAGGTTCGAAATTCTTTTGGCCTGATTGCGTCATAGGGATTGTTAACTAGCATTTTTATTTAGTCAGTTTAAATGAAATTATGAGCGCTATAGATGCTTTTCACAGACAATTGGTAGTCTTTGATCTTTTTGTTGATATAATCAATTGTTGGACGAATGTCCTGCGACGTGTGTTTTTGGAAAATCCCATTTTAAATTGTAAATCTGAACTGAAGCAAGTTTGTAAAAATAGCTCCACCAAAGATGAACATTTTCCCAAGTGACAAAAAGGCGACTTCTTCAGATTAATTACGTTTTCGATGTCTTTTGTCTTCACTTCCATAAGGACATTTTCATAAAGAACAGGGAGACAACTTTTGCATATTGATTACGTCTTTGATCTGCCCTTCAAAAATTTAGAAGTTGTTCGCAATGAACTACAGACGCTAAAGAATTTTACAATTATTTCGCACTCATCCCCGGTGTAATGCAACTAAGGACCCTCTTATTGAAAGTCTGAAGATTTTGGCAAAGCACTCTCGCTTCGACGGATAAAAACAGTTTCAAATTCATTACGCCATAACTCTTGTTATCCTCTGCTTCATGTATAAGCAACTCATCCTCAACATTTATTTCCCTCGTCCGTTCTCTCCTTGGCTGCATTCTGATTCCGACCACACCTCTTCGAGCACAATTAAGTCTCATCCCGGGATCTTCGTGGATTTATAACCTGACGCAACCGCACAGTTTTGATGGCAGCTATAAAAGCCACATCAAAATCCTTGGATGAACATTAAACACCGTCCCACCCGCGGCTGGCCGCAATGACCATTAACCCGTGGAACAAGTTCAAATCACTACTGCCCCGATTCACCATAATTACTTAATCGCCGCTCGCTGTACAGCACTCCTCCGCAATCCTACAGATTCATTTAATTGAATATGGATATCTTTCGGAATCCGCCGTTAAACTTGTCCACATGCATTTATGAATTTCAGTTAAGCGTCGAATCCCGATAAAGCTGCACATGCAATTCTCTGTGCCCGGTAATCCCCTTAATTAACAGAGCACAGCTCCTACTCCTAACGGCGACCGTTGCCACTCTCGACGTTGTTCTATGAATTTACACGACGGTCAGTGAACTCAAGACTAATGAAATTAATTAACAAAACGTCCACTAGTGGCCGGCTAGTGAAGCGGTGTCCACTATCCACAAGCGCCGCTGCGGACCGACTTTCTCTCTGCAGCGCAAGGCGACTGTGCATCTGGACTGTGCGTGGCATACACACACAGCATCTCCGAAGTGGATATCGCTAACAACAATCGATAAATGAAGTGTGAAAGCAGGCAGCTATATTAATATTCTCCCTTTTGTTATCGATATCTCGGCTCCGCATCGTTTACCCACTTTGCTGACCTCCAGGAGGAGCAAAAAATAAAAGAAGCGTGAGACGCAAACAAAGGAAGATCTAGACGAGTGTGGCTGAAAAGCAAATGGTGCGTGCGACTGGGCGCCGCCGCCGCCACTGTGTTTCTGCGTCCCTCACTAATCAACTCAATTACCCGGCTATCAACTCCATCCATCGACCGCTGTGAAGAGGAGGAAAATCAAAATCACCAGAATTGCGAAGCTTTGCGGTAGCCCCGCGGGGGAGAGAAACCTGACCAGGAGAAATAAAAAAAGTTATTAAATTAATTTTTCTGCATCTCTCTATCTACGACCGTAAATAGCCGGCTTACGGTCAGTCTGCATGAAAGGAAAGCATTTCATTTGTGGTCATTAAAGCAGGGAAAAGTTCTCCGCCTCTGACGAATGGCGGCCTTAACAGAGAGATCACGCGACCAACAGCCATATGTTCATATTTGTGAGGCTGAAAATGCTGGGAGAAAAAAATCTGAAAAAGGGAAAGCTACGCCGACCGAGATGCGGTCAAATGACTAAGGTGCGTTTTTTGTGTTTTCAAATTAAAGTAGATTAGCCCAGGCAGGCAAATTTAGATAAGTGCATAACATATACCACTTTCTGGCCACTTTCGCTTTCGCTCAGAGAGTGAGAGAGAGAGAGCGAGAAGCGTTCGACGCGCCAGCGCATGCAAAGTGTCATGTAAATTGGTAATGAAACCGTTGAAGCCGTTGATGGCTGTAAAATTATGAAATAAAGTGGAAATTAACACATCTCCTTTTGTCCATCTCTCCGTAGATGAGTGAGTGAGAGAGAAGCGAAGAAAATTCGGTTATGCGCATGACTGGTCGATTTTTGTTGACCAATAAAAACGAAAATAATTTTACGAGAGCGGTTGGATCGCGTAACATTTTGGATTTTGTAATATTAATAGGCCTGGGATTTCGCTTGATAGCAATCTCTTCGTTTTTCATTACAATACGACTACGGTGCGGATTTTTTTCTAATTTTCTTTGACTTTTGACATTTGAAAGTCGAAGTATGGAAAGCAGAATATATTTCATATTTATTTCAAGTCCTGTTGTAGGGTCAGGGTTTTCTGTATTGAAATCATACAAACGCATGCTTCAAATGCATTTTTAACGTTTTTATAAACATATAGGTGAAATTTTACAGTATTCGAGAAATAGCTAAAATATGTCAAAAAAGGTTGGAAAAGTTGGTGTACAAGAAATAAATAAATTGAGTGTCACTTAATCCAAAAGGATACCTTCTTCATGAACTACTTGTGCGTGATATTGTTCTTCCACGAATAGAAAAGAGCAAAAGCTTATGCCGATTCCGTACGGCAAAATTTGTGAAGTTTACTATACATATTGCGCTCAATTTGAGAATTTTTAGCAACTGGAAAAAAGTGGTGCCATGATGAAATACTAGGTGTTCAGCCCAGAAATCGAACCTGGCACCTTCGGCAAATGAGTCGACGAACTTAACCACTGTACCACAGTGTCACCTATTCCTACAATCGCCTCCCACCCCTTGAGCAATTTGTTGATCTTGTCGAGACGAAAATCCATCGGTCTTGTTTTTTTTAAACCTTGTCTTTTTGGTCTAGCATTAATTCCCAGTTGGAAAATTAAATAAGTTGGACTGCAAACTGTATTCGAACTCAGAGTATTGCTTAGGCTTGATTTGAGTTCTTTTTTCCTATTCTCGCAGAAGAGAATCAGGTTTTGATTGAAAGGATTGCACCTTTGGAAAGATAAAAAAGAAAATATTAGTTTTTAGTTTTACATAATAAATAAGGTTAATTCATAGTGAGGTTTGATTTATAGCGTAAAATAAAAAAAATAATTTGAAATTGACCTTAATACTTTTGTTATCGGTTAAAAGAACAATTCATGGCATCTCCTATACTTTGTAAAAATTATGTCATGTGAATATTGTTTACGACTACGTTTGAGCTGATAAATGCGGAAGGTCCTGTTGAGGGTGGCTAGTTCGAGCATAGCGATTAGTAGCCCGTAGATAGTAACGAGTAATATTGTCTTCCAAAGAGTCAATCGTAGTTTGCTTATTCCTGGCTTTTACATGTCGCCAGAGCAACTCGTCAGATTGTGTAGCATGACGATGGAGAACTCTCGCTGTTCCGTCAAAGTCGGTAACGAATTCACCGAGCCCTTTAATGTCAAAAAAGGTTTTAGATAAGGCGACGCACTGACATGTGACCTCTTTAACATCGTCCTTGAGAAGATCATGCGTAACTCACAAATCAACACCAGAGGCACGCTCTTCCAAGAGTTACTTCAATTGCTAGCTTACGCCGACGACATTGACGTGATTGGACGAACACAACGAGCCGCCAATGACGCGTTTGCTGGCATTGAAGCGGAAGCGGCTAAAGTGGATCTGGTGGTTAATGAGAGCGAAAAGAAGTAGCTGTCACCAAGGAAGGACGCACAACACCGACGTCGCGGACAGAGCGTCACAATAGACAGCAGAAACTTCTTCGAACAATTGAGTAATAAATCCCTCTCTCGAAGGACTTAGCTTGTCTTATATAACACCTTGATTTGGCTGGCTGGAGAGGCATGTTGGTTGAGGCCAAGGTCCACCCCGGACTGTAGCGCCACAAGAAGAAGGAAAGCAAAATGTGTTATTTCGCATGAACTAGCCGGTCAATTACCATGAAATTAAGACCTCAACAAAATTATTTCCCAACAAGTCCTTTGTTTCACTCTCTGCTTGGAATCATCAGTGTGACCATGTGCTTGAATTTTAGGAAGTACATACTTTGTTGACAGGACGAGATAACGGTTACCGTTCGCGGTAAAATTCTGATTTCAGCCTCATTTTTGAAGAAATATAAACCAAATGTTTCCACCAGTCGCTAAACCAAAACGTTGTTTGAATGAATGTATTGGTAGGTTTTGGTTTCGTTCGGGTTGCTTATCAGCTCAAATGGGCCAAGTTTGGTTATTAACGTATCCATTGAACCATCACTAAACCAAATTTTACAATAAAATAGAGCAAAAACCCGTTCAGGCACAAGTTGAATCCGTACGCTTTTAGGCCGAGATCCTCATGAAAAATAAGCCAAGTTTGGATTTGTCACGGTCTCCGCGTACACTCTCAGCTACAGCTATAGTCGCTTCACTACTGGGAGTTACATTTGCTTATGGCATTAGCGATAGTGGTTTGAGTAATTCGATTATGCGCCCCGTAAGTTCCTCGAATTGTTAAAAAAAAAAACAAACTTAAAAAAATATGACAAAGGAGTCACGGGTGATCTGTCAAAAAAACAGATTGAAAATCAAACCTCACGATGAATCAGTCTTTATTCGTACTCTTATATCACCTTCTGTTTCAATTTGGAAGGTAATTATTTTGAATAAATATAGAGAAAAAAGCCACAAATCGTCTACATACCTCAGAACAATCTCAATCTCTCAGAGTGGATACTTACACATTTTGTGGCTTTCGTTGTAAGACTTACGTGCAGCAAAATCATCTTCATTCCTATTCCAAATAAAGAAGAATAATATTTACATCAATTGGTCTGCAGTAAATCATGACTAGATTGATTATTGTTTTATCCAAATCCCTCCATCGTGTGTAAATATTTGATTTGGGGAACAAATATCTCATCCAGTGGAATGCCTTGTTTTCGCATTCCCAGTCCGCAGACGACGCCGATGATAACGATGAGAAAAGAAAATAAAATAAAAGAAAACGAAAATAACGTAAAACTTATCCAAAGTGCAATCCACTCGGCTCCACCCAGAAATTCCATCAAGCCAAAACCTTACGTGGCGATTCTGTGAGTGAATTGTGATAAGAACATTAGTCCTTGGCCGTTGCCGTTGTCGTCATCGCCGCCGCCGCCGCTTAAATGACAGCGACATCCATTTGCCATTAAATCATCAGTCAGTCGGTCTTCTCCCACCACTCGACCAAATGTTCCCATCTAATGACCCCTACGTAAAAGTTCATCGAATCTCTGTGAGAGGTTGGAGGAATACAGAACAAAGAAAAGACGAAAACAGCAGTAGACCAAATTTTATGAACTATAACTCTTCACTCATTCTAGGGAATCTGTCGTCAATATTCCGCAGAAGTGTACAGTGGTTTACTGGTATGTCGCCGCCACATCCCTCACAATCTCTCCCCGCCACTAGTACGTGAACATGAATTTCTAATAAAATTCCAAGTCCCCCGTCAACACAAGACGCGCTGGGCTATGCTAGACAAAAGAAATATTTATCTGCTCCCTCATCGTCGTCGTAGTTGTCGTCATCGTCCTTTCTAAGCAAAAGAAAAAAAAAGAAGAAAACAAAAGCAAATTCGGCAGCCAAAACAAACATATAAACGTTCGCACACGACAGACAACGTAGGGGTGGGACGGAAGGCAGAATGTGGTGCAAAGTAATTTGATGGGCCAACTTTTGAGGCAAGAGGGTGGGAGCAAATCTTTTACTTTTTTTCTTTTTCATTTCTCTCCCTCTCTCCTTGTTCGTCTCAATCGATTTTTCTTCATTTCACTCAATCCACACCGCCATACGATGAACGTGGTTAGTACGACGTGGTGTGTGGCTAAAACGTCGAAGTAAAGAAGGCGATACAGCGAAAGGATGAAGAGCAAAAGGCGCCTGAGAGGAAGAAAACCATATCAAAGTGACAAACTGTTTCAGGGGGATGATGTTTCCGTGGTGGGGAGAGAGTCGAATTACATTATTACAAAAGCAAACTATGCAGCAGCGCACATACACACTCCATCCCAAGCAGTCGCGGCAGCCACCGCCCCTCTGAACCAATCTGTTTTTGCCCGTCTCCACAAGAGCCACATGGAATAACTTTTCCATTGAAGCATGACCAGAAACCATCCCATCTGTAGTCGCTCCTCCGTGACCCCCTTCCTATAGATCACCAGTCATGCGGTACAGCCACCCCCCTCTCAGTGTGGAGTGTTGGGCGCGACAACTTTGCACAATGCCAGCCGAAGGACACATGGAACGGATTTGCCAACCAAAACCCGGTGAAGGGGCGACGGGGAATCACTCTAATATTTCCTAGGATGCAGTAAATTCACCCTCGAATGACGACACGACGACTACGACGACGTTCGGAGTTACACATTCGAAATGGAACGTGCATTGAATATGCCTCCGCTCGGAATCAGACGCCATCCCATCCCATCCCATCCTCTTCCGCATTATTACTGCACACAAACACTTACTCCACTTGTGCTGGCTCTTTCAATTTGTCTTTCTCGCTTTTTTTCCCAGTTCTTTTTTGTTTGTCTATTTGTTGTTCACCCGTTGTGGCGTTTCATTGTTTTTCTTATGTTCTCCTCCTTGTGTGCGATTTTGTCGTAGTTGACCTTATTTTTGCGTTCTCCGAAGGCCAAAGTTGTACATGACGATGGCGCATTTGAGCTAAAATCCTATTCACACATTAAGACCAACCTGGTGCTGCTGCTGCTGCTGCTGCTACCCGTTGTGGTGTCTCCCCTTTTTTCCTGCAACCGGTTTCTACTACAGCCAATGTGCTTAATCTGTTTTTGTTTATGGTCTGATCTACCGTACGAGATGTACGTTCTACACGCTCATCGTCTCCGGTATGATGGAAGCGTGTGTGCATGTGTGTGTGCGTCTATGGGGATGCAATTAGATACAAAGAAATGTGTCATCCAGTTGGTCTGGTATTTGCAGTCTTCAATTGTCGTTTTGCAGCAACGTTACGTAGAAGTGTTTATGGGTCGAGGCTTTTGGTGTGAACAGTTTACGAAGTATTGCATTGGTGTCGGAGTGAGGCGCACACTGAGTGGAGGCTATGGTCAAATGTGACATTTGGGATTTGTGATATGACAATGGAACTCCTTAATAAAAGTCAGCAGGCGACAGAGAATGTTTTGGTGCAATGGCGGAATGATAGTTTTTTTTTTTTTGGATATCTGGAGTAAAATTCACTCAACATTTTATGTGAATGCATTTTTTGTATATTCGCAAATCCGTTTTTCTTTTTACATTGCTGTCTTTGATTAGAAGCATAAATAGAAAAGAAATGAACGATTAAGGATATTTAAAAAGACTGAAATTGCGTTAACAAAATTCGTCTTTGTCCAAATTTTGGCATCTTCTGTGTTTTAATTTCTTATGCACCTCACCCTTTGAACATTCCAAATGTTCGAACTTCTTAGGATCTTAGACTTTATATTGTTTTGAAGCTTTACGGTTTTGAGGATTTTGCCTTTTTTCGTGTTTATGATTTTCAAGACCCTTCGGCCTTGCATTCCCGTATTTTGAACTTTTGGAACTTTCAGAACACGCTAAGTTTGAACTTATCGGATTTTTTTAAACTTTTGGATTTTTTCCATTCTGAGTTATTCGATCTCAATCTTAAACATTTCAGTCTAAGTTCCTGGAGGTTCGAGTTTCACTTTGAGCTTTTATTGCTTTTTCCGATATTTGGACTTCGCCAAATTGGAACTTGATGAAATGCTTTGCCTTGCGAAAGCTCATGATTTTTCGATTTTTAAAAGATGAACAACTTTTAACGCCTTTGACCTTCGTCCTATTTCTTATTTCTGAGGAGTTCTGACCTTTCTCGATTTTTATTTGAAAGCTAATAGCAACCAAGTTTTTAATAAATATACACATACATATAGTGTATATTTATTCGAGAATTTGTACTTACTTAATCAGGTCATCGAGCCATAGATGGTCTAATTTGCTCAACTTATAGTTGTCCGCGCGCGCTGTTTCCAGTCATCGAGATCAAGTTGTCTTGTTTTTTATATCGGGTGCTCGGTCTTTCTCTCCCTCTCGAATCTGGAGGCTGTGAGTGTCTTTTTTAGTCGAATAATTGTTTTCCACTCACTCGATGAGGACTATGCAATTTGCCTTCCACAGTATATTCATACATACACGCTTCCGGGTATATTTTCTCCTTTCTCCACGTAGACTAAACCATATATCCGACACATTATTGTTTCTTGAAAGTTACCGAGAATCTGATTATCATCTAGTCTTGCCATGGATAGAAACAACGGATATGTGAGTGAGAAAAGGAGTTGTTTTCCATCGTAACAATGCTGGGCAACACACAAAATTCTGCTTACTTTTGGTTTTGTTCGCATAGTCTATAAACTTTGTTTAAGTAATTAATACGAAGCTACGAATAAAACAGCTTATGAATAAAGCTTATGAATAAAACAGTCCTGATCCGAAGTGTGTTTAAAGCGGAACCAAAGGAATAGTTTAATACAGAAATACCTTGGATGAGAGATTTCAAGTTATTTGGGCTTGGAAATCCAAGCCACTGACAAATCATCGTACAAACTAGCCCAACTTAAATCAAAATCGGAGTTTAGCACGCGAAATGAATAGAAATTGCATTGATACTCGATTGACAACGACGCTTCAGAGAAGAGAATGTCAAAAGCTCATCCTCCATGTTCGGAAAGGAAAAACCAGAACCGCTTGTGTAGTAATCAAATGATTGTAGATGCAAAACATTTTTCATTTTCACACATGCTTCTTTTTAATGATGGGAAGTAAGCTCAGCTTAAGCATAAAGTCAGACTCTCTCAGGGCTGGTTCTCTCCGAATACGTTAAGTTGCACTCGACGCATTGAAAATCGGGAGTAATTCTGAATTCCTAGCAATCTAAATAAATAAAAAATTCTCCAGAAAATTTTTAGATATAATCCATTTTGATTTATGTAATATTTTGTTTAAGGCCTGTTTCCGCCATTAATGGCTTTTTTCAGCTCCTAACTAATAGGAAATGAATTTCTGTAATTTAGTTGTCACAGATATCGCAAGAATGACCTCGTTCAAACTCGAACACGAAACTTAAACAAGCTCAAACTGTAGAAGTTACTCAAGCAGATAACTCTTTGCGAAAATTATTTTTCCTGTTGCGTCGATAAACTTTGAACATCATGAACATTGTACCTGCCCTCCATCATCTTTTCACTTTTCCAGTTCTAAAGCTCAATTTTACCTAAAAACATACAAAATTTAATGTCTACTCTGTAGGAATGGCTTAAATCTAAATATTTCTTCTTCCTCAAACTCTCAGCAGCATTGAGTTTCTCTTGTCATAACACAAAGTCCTTTAAACTTCATCCAACCGTTCCATTTCCAAAGGCAATTGCCAAACACTGGACTCCTGTTAGTGCCCCGAATTTGCATTCACCTCTTGTTTTCACAGAATCCTTAAAAAATGTATACCTACTGGCCATCTCTGCAAAAGCGCCAATCAAAAATATTTATCTTCCTCTCAAGCGACGACGAAACGAAAGAAAATCCCGAAAATTAACTTAAGACTCCTACAGACGAAGCGATAGGGAGACAGAAAAGTTCCTTACTCCTGAGTCGGGGAGGGAAAAAAACTACAACTGCAACTTTTAACCGTCCATGCCCTTCCACAACCGCCCTCTGGGCCTCTGTTGCTTTGATTACCTCACCAAGGAATTTTTGCAAGTATGCCAAACTATGTCTGCCCTCCGTTGCAACTTATTTCCTCCATCTATCGACCTAATTTGCGCGAATTCCAAGTGCAAACAAAAGTACCTACTGCAACATTTTTGCATCCTCATCCAGACTGTTCGTCGTTCATTGAAATAAAAGAAAACTGGAATAAAAAAAATCCTCCGACACCCTCTTCCCCCGCACATTCAAAGTAATCCAAGGCAGTCAGAGATAAAAACCTCAGTCCGAGGAAGTAAAATAACAAAACTGCTTGAATCAGGATAATCTTATGGCTACCCAACTACGAGGGGATTACACAGGACGCGGCCAATGATGGAGTCGCGCAGGGGTGGGTGAAAAATTCCGCAAAAATGGGTCAGTTCGACGCGAGTGATGTTCCCCCACACATTCGTGTATTTCATCTGCAATTACAAACATTCTCATAAATTTCATTGCGAAGGTTGTGCGGATTCCCTGAAATCCTTTAAATCTCTTTAGGGGTTTTCCTCTAGCGTTGCAACGGATTTTCCGATTTTTCCCCTCTCTCCTTCGTGGAATGAGAAAAAAAGCGCTAGCCTCATTCCTAATGAAGTCCTTTCTCGCAATGGCCACCCTACTTTTATGACGATGCACAACGACACCCCTGTGCATGTGTGTGCACGGTCGCTCTGGGAGCATCTCCGCTTGGTTTGCGCTTGTGGGAGAGTGTAACACGGCGCTCTGAGGGCGTACATGTTTCCACCATCTGGCCGTTGCCACTGACTACTGCTACCGCTGCTGGATGGATAACAAATTTTATTTCGTTCATCTCTCCCTATGGGGGTGGGTTTGGGGGCTGGCCGTGGTTGGCGCCCGACCATATGCCACCGTAGTGGTCGATGAGAATGCCACCACTACAACCCGTCCAACCCAAATTCGAGGCAGCTCTGGGGCGGAAAGGACTAATGCTGTCTGTAATGGTGTGTGTGTGTGTTCGTTGTTGTATCGTGTACTGGTACTCTCAATGTGCAGTGCATCGTTAGAGCTTACAAAGAATTGCAGAGCATAAACATGAAGCAAAAAAAGGAAAGGGAACGAAATACGAAAAGTGGTTTTCGAGTTTTGCCTTTTATAGGGTACTGCGGGAATTGTTTGGCATTGTAGGTGAAGTTTAAGTGTCACTAGGTGTGTTGGCTTAAGCGAGTACGAATAATGAACATTTAAGTGATGACGTTGGAATTATTTATGCACTTGGCTTCCATTTTAAAAGGTTTTCTTTTCTGACTGTTACTTTTAACATTTACTAGATTTTGTCAGTCAGCGAACATTTAAACTCTTGAATATATGTACAAATACACATGTAAATACGTTTGGGAACATGCAGGTCCACGCATGTTCACGCCATATGTTTCTGCGGTGGTCTGGATTATTTTCGTGTGTCCAAAGACATCCCACTGATGCGCTGAGGTTGTTTAAAAATCAGGAGGACGAGGAACGTAAGGGAACAGGCTTACTACAAAATACCCTCTCTCAGATATTAAGCATTCTCTTCTCTCAAGTATTTTGTCGTGTCATCTGTTCCGTCGTATTGTAGGTTGAGACTTTTTTGTGTGAACGTTTCGAACGATTTACTGTCTTTAATCAAAATCAGTACTGGATGTGACACTACCCTAAAAAGCTGCCATGAAAACACTGAATTCCATAAAAAAAAACGCTTTTTACCTGAACTTCAATTTCAAGGTTTGAATCCACAAACTCTCACTTAAAAGTATTCCTAATTCCCACCTCACCCGAACATAGGGTAGATGATAAAAAATTCAAAACCCCAAACAGTCATTCCGAGTGACGATTTGCTCTGTAATTGATTTTTCATGTTCCCACACCACTCTCATGTTGGCGAAAAAAAAAATTAGGATGCTCTTTTCGAATTGCTCCTATTTATTTGCAGATTTTTCCTTCTCTTTTCATATTTGTTATTTTGTTTTGTGTGTGCCACACAGCCGTGCAATGTAGGTTAATCAATAGTAACCTTATAAATGAAAATTGAGAACAGAACATGGCCCTGAAAGAAATGAAAACGGCAAAAATAAGTACAGAATGGTTGGCGTTTTAAAGAAGCCCTACATTCATTGTTCTCGTGTCACTTTTCGGCTTACGACAAAAAAAAAAACTGGCAGAAGACATAAACAATCTTTTAAATGGATACAGTGGGGCGGGTTGAGTGATGCGAACATGGGGAATTAGACGTGTTCGAACAGAAATGAAAACTGTGTGACCTTGTGGTGGATTAGTTTGATTTCGTTTTTGTTTAATCAAGGGCTCATTGCATGAATTTGACGTGGAACGATAAATATACAAGGGGGACAAGGCGATTTTGATTGTTTTATATACTTTAGGGACATATTTGCACGCAGAGGTAACTGGGGGCATAGAAACTGGTTGCCTTGGCTAGTAATCCAATTTAACTCAATACTGAATTTATAATCATTCTGGCACAATAATGGGAAAGCACGTGCGGGTTGCAATAAATTATTGTCAGGTCTTGATGGACGGGTCAAGGCTGTGTCTGGTTTTTGACAAAAGAAGTGAGTGGCGGTAGGGTCGGAGAGGTACAGGAAATATGAAATCTTTTCCGAGAATGATTTCTGAATTTAAAATTAAATCATCTGTTGAAACATTAGTGTCAGCGAGAACTTGTTGTTCTATTTTGTCAGAAGATCTGTCTCTTACGTCTAATCCTTTAAACGCCCGCCAACGTCATGACGTGAATGCGTACGCAGCCCCAGAAATATGAGTTGTGGTAAAGAGAAATCCATGACTTTTTCAACAGTTGGCTCTAGTAAACTTCATATGACTGTATAAGTATGTCTCTCCGAATTAAGAAGAAAGCAGGAATGCCAACTTGAAGAATTGTGCAAGCAGTTTTCATTTATTAATTTTAATTATTAATTTTATGTGAGCGAGTTTTCTTTGATAGAGACGAAAAAACAGTGTGGTGAAATCTGTCAATCACTGATCAATCACAACAAAACAAGGAAATTGCTTGTATAATGCAAAAAGGCTGTAGTCGCTAAAATAGGTAAGAAATCATCTACGGGTACTGTGAGCTATTCTTCTGCGGCATTTTAATTTAAACCTGTCTTGTCCACCATGGAAATAAGCAACCACTTGGAAGCGGTCAAAAAAAAAAATCCAATAAATAAGGAATTGATCTCAACAAAACAAACTTGAGGGAGAGAGGTTATTACGCATTCACATTAGCCACAAATGAGTCTTACAAAAAACGGCTTTCAGTTTTGACAGTAATGATGGTGCCTATTACGAAAGATGGATTGCAGCATTTCCATCAGAATAAAAAAACAGTGTTTATGTACAGTCCTTTTCATATGTTAAATTCGGTCTTAAATTTCATGCAGTAATTATGAACCAATTTAAACTACACCTGCTACTTCTTATTCTTCTTTCCATCACGCTACAGTCCGCTGCAGGCCTAGGCCGCAAACAACTTGCATCTTCAGCTAGCGCGACCTCTCGGCAGCTGCCTCCAGTTGTGCACTCCAAGTTGGTTGAGGTCCTTCTCAACTTTTGTGCGCCGTTTTAACCTAGGCCGTCCTCTGTTGAATTGTCCCGATGGCTCGGCTTCGAAGACTTCTCGGGCCGGAACGGTGGTGTGCATACACTCTGCATGACCTAGCCATTTTAAGCGTTGTATCCAAAGACGCTTGACCAGGCGCAAGCCGCTGTATTGCCTATAAAGTTGTTCGTTGAATCTCATCCTCCACGCACGATCAACGTAAACAGGACCAAAAATCTCACGCAGGCCTCTTCTCTCTCGAAAAGACTACAGACTTCCTCATTCGCTTTTAGTAGCGTCCAGGTTTCTTCGCCGTAAAGGAGAACTGGGATGATCAAGTTCTTGTACAAAGCCAGTTTAGTCCTTCGGGTTTTATTACTCAATTGCCTCTGATTGCCGAAAGTGATTCAGTGTTTGATTTCGGTACTGATATTGTTGTCCCTGTTTACCGCGGAGCCGAAGTAGATGAAGTCCTTGACTACCTCGAACTTTCTGTTGCCTAGTAATACTCTCTGTTCAAGACGTTGATGTTTTGTGTCCTTTCTTGATGACAGTTTATACTTCGTCTTGCCCTCATTTATCGCCAAACCCACCTGGCAAATACAAAACTACCCCTGTGCCCCCATGGCGTATTGATTGTGCCGACTCACTCGTCGTAGGTCTTCTTTCGATCCCTAGGCTAAATCCTTCTTATCGCTGTGAAATACCACCACCTCTTTTCAGTTATTTAAAAACATTAATTTCACCGCTGAGTGTCTGCATTAAACTGTAGCTCCCCTTTATTCGTGACTACTTACGCAACGCGACTAGTTACTAAGGACGCTGAACTCTGATCCTTGTTGACATAAGTCAATTTATTTTTTTAATGTACAAATCCCGTCCAAGGCTATAAGCCGATTGAGTCAAATTCATCGTAATTGAATCGCAATAAGTGTCCCCATTCAATTGTTTGTGTTAATCATTTTTGAGTATGTGCTCCAACGGCATGTGCATGCCTTGAATCTTGCGGAAAACTAAAGGTTCTCAGTATAGAGTCGACCATATTGTTAAGGATTAACAAATTTTCTATAAATCTGCACACTCAGGACTGTAAGGACACAAAATATAAAGCTCCAAGGAAATTGGCAGTAAACACTAAAAGTTGAGGTTATCTACAAATCCAAACAGTTCTGCCGAATAAAAGTAAAACCTTGAGAAAGAACAATTCTCCAATACTTTCAGATACTTAAATAAGCGAAAAATTTACTGAACATAGTTTTCCAATGTTTACATATTTTCTTTTCCAAGTTCCTCACTGGCGTCAACACAAACAATACGAAGTGTGCAAACGCCCAGTGGAATTCCCTGCACTCCCCCAGAAATTCTCCCTCTTATCGAACTTCCGTTCGCAAGCTGTATTCCCCACAAACAATCCCTATCTGATACAAACATCGAAGAAAAATACTTAGTTTCATTTCAATCCATTTCCTAACTGCGTTCTGCCCACACATCACATCAACTTCACCCGGTGACTTTGAAGACATATTATTATTGCGAGAAATCGATAGCACTCGGTAGCCTTGTAACCCAGAGCGAGCGCAGGAGGATGTAATCAACATTCAATGTCGCACAATATCCGTTGACCCTTGGAGCAGTTTGTGTTTACAACCCCCAGTCGCCAGCGGCGGGGGGAATTGGCTCCAGTTTGCTCTTCAGCATTTTCACATTATCAACACAATAAAGTCGTCCAGACACGAAGAGTTAGATCAGCAAACGTTCGTAAAATAAAAACACTTTGCGACGCCTCCGTTCCATCCCAATGGGGCAGCAGGGCATCCCATTGTGTGAACACACACACACACACACAGCGAAGCCGAGCAATGCCAAAGAGTGTGAGTATTCCCTCCTTTGTCATCTCGAACACGACCCCGAAAATAGAAATTTATCACTTAACAAATTAGGAGTACACAAGTGAACTCGAAAAAGGATTCAGCAACCGCCCCGCCTTAGGACACAGTGCTTGGGTAAATGATCGCCTTAATGTCTCCCCTTTGCCACAAAGTTAACGCAATCAAAATACCCACCCACCACCTACAGTGTCGGCGACGGCAACGGCAACGACGACACCACCACCGCCACCATAGCTGACGACGCTGCTTGTAGGCTGCAGGAAGTCGCTCCCTGTATTCATCGAATTCCCAATTGATTCGTCCTTATCAGGTACTGAATCAACAAGAACTGTCACCTTCCTTTGAGCACAAAGCGGTCGCCTCTGTGCACCCGGCTCAAGGAGGGCGGTGGCGTGTTCTCACTTAACCGTAATACGTTTCGTGAGAGTTAAGAGGATATGTTGGAGTTCGTAAAACCCTTCGAGTAAGTATCCTGCCCATATGATAAAAGGGAAAGGTCCCTTTTTTCCTGCTCCCCTCCTTGTCAAATGCTCCCGTTCCTATTCTTCCGGCTGTTCGCTGGAATCATGTGCCGGAGTCGTTTGTCGTTTGTTGTGTCCTTGCGTTCAATTGCCCCACGGAATTCGGTAAATGGATGGTGTGCTCGTGAATGGGAGGGGTAATTTCATTTTTATAGGACCCAGCGCTGTTCGAGAAGTCCTTCAATTTGCGTCGCGCCATAGAAAGGGGTGGCAAAGTGTTCACACAACAAACTTTGTCGCCCATCGGTGAAGTTACTCTTTCTTTCGTGTGAACTTAGTGGCTGTCACCTAAAGTTTGTTGTTGTTGTCTCGCTATTATTATTGTCCTCGTCGGACCTATCACAGTGTCCCTGTCGACCTTTTAAGCTTATTTTCGGAAATTATGTGACATAAATTTTCGGTATACCCACATCTTCTTCGCAGGTCTTCGCCTCATTGGGTGTTACTATAATCCTGTTCCTGTGTGTGATAGAAGTAAGTTCTCAAAGAAATTCCTCACTTCCACGTGCATATATGATGGTGTGTGCGTGTCGGTGGATGGAGGGAGGAATGTAATGAGTTTCTGGATGACAAGAAGCCAAAGTAATTAATTAAAGGTTCAGCTGAATACGAGTGTACATTGATTGTGAGCAGGGGAATTCAAAGACTAATGCGAATTGGGTGTGGGACAATCTTTACGATTTGACGTCAATTTTACACAAATAAATACGACTACGGCTTGGAGGATATGCTGTGCTATTCGAAAGGATTCGGAAGGGGCTGCTTGAGAGGGAGTGTCATGTTGTACATCAATTTGCTGTGTCGTTGTTGAGCACGAACTTTAAGTGCGAATAGGAGGTGACTGAAAACGCTGTCTGAATCTTGTTGTATGTCTTCTCTCAAATAGCTGCAAGGATTTGTAAGGATTTATTCAATCCCAAACCTAGGCTACGACTTAACTCACATGCCTAATGGGGAAGTAAGTAACATTTAAATTACATCTCAGAAAGTGAGTGCATTCAGTGTCCAACTGAGATTTAAGAGTAATTTTTATTTGATAACTGGAATTTCGAATATCACGCACAAAACCGGGAAGGATTTTAAAAAGAAGAGGTCTAAATATGACTGAAAGCTAGCCAGTCTCATAAGGAAATTCGTTAGGTCGTTTTTCTTGATAATCATGTTAATAATAATAATTGAGTGGCACTGCAGCCCACAACGGGCCAGATCCTAGCTTCTACAACAACTACTCGTGTTGTGCATGCTACTGTTCTTCACGAGTAGAAGGTACCTACAGTTTTTTGCCGATTCCGAACGGCGAGCTGAGAAGCTTTCCATAGACAATTAATACTCTTTAAGTGTTGTCAGCAACTCGAAAGAGGTGGTGCCGTGAAAAAATGCTAGGTGTCCCGCCGGGAATCGAACCCAGACTTTTCTGCGCCGCGGTCGATGCACTTACCACTACGCCACGGCGACCACCAATCATGTTCCTTTACCTTCCTGCAAATTTGTTTAAGTTTTGGTCGAGATTCGTAAAGCAACCATTTCAAACATACAGATCCCCTCAGCACGTTTAAAGACAAATCTCCTTTTAATCTGGAAAAGTTACCAATCAGCCCTGTGAAAACTTTAATTCCCTACCGGATGACACAATTTTGCCCATGTGATCTTGAAACGCCCCAGTCGACTGTTTCTGCAGCAACACCACTCTGAGCAATGTGTTTCTGTCTTGGCATCGGAATAAATCAGCAGAAAGTCCTTGTTGGCTCCTCTCCTAACTTCGAAAATACATTTCGTCGACGTCATAGATGTTCTTCGCATACAATAAAACGAACGGATATAATTCACAGAGTTCCTTTGGTACTGCCGCACCCCCGCGCACAAACTGCTCCCACGAAATCGATAGCAACTGCATCAGTGTGGCACGACACCAGGATGGCGGGTTGCTGAAGTGTGCCACCTCTCCGTACTGAAATTGGGAGAGATTGGGCGTGTGGGAAAACAGCTGTTCTAATTTTGAATGAGCTCTCGTGTATCGGGTACAAATTGAATTGCAATAGTGTACGATAGAGAATTGATACTTGCAATTAGATTTGAGCTCCTGTCACCTCCCCTGCGCGCGCTCTTCTCATCGTATGCCGTTATCACATGAAGCTGTGCCATTTTAAAGTTATTTGCATGGATATCCTTTAATGGTTATTAAATGCTTCAATGATGATCCTTGATCCAGAATTCGTTCAGCGCGTGCAGGTTGTGTTTGTATGGAGAATTTGATGGCAAATTAATTTGATTGGAAACTTTGGGCTTTTGGGATGGCAAAAAGAAGTAGTAGGAGGAGGTCTCTAAAATTGATGAATTGCTGCTTGTTTACCAGACGTATATACATCTGTTCACAGGTAGATGGGGGGATGAACTGTTGTTTCGAACGTAAATAGTCGAAATGAGGGATAGGCGTGCACTGACATGTGATTTTCAATTTATCTCCAAATTGAACAGTTTGCCCCAGAGCAAGGTAATTTGATTTAATAGCGAAATGTACACCCAAATGTGCGCAGCAATTTGTGTTCGCAAAAAAATAACTGAAGTTTTGTACCTTCATACATTTGGAGGTGTATACATCGATGGATGTTGGTAGAAAGACTGGAGTACGCATCATCAGACACTTTGCGAATTAAAATTAATCTTTATTTAATTGAAAGCGCCCATCAATTAAAGCTAAAACCTAATGAAAAACATTTCTGAGGGCCCACAGTAAGATCAAATTCATTTGCACTATTAGTTGGCCAACATATCGAAACGCTATAGTTGAATAAACCCATTCTCGGGTTCGATTTTGGTTTTATGAAGTGAGTGAGACAAAAAAGTGGTTTAACACTACGTCGGTGTATAATGAAAAACCGATGAACTTGAAGACGAACAACTCAACAGCTCTAGATGGCCTAGCTATTTTAAGCGTTGTATCCTTGAACAGGAGCATGCCGCCGTACAGTCTATGTAGTTTGAATCTTCTCCTCCAGACGCCATCCATGCGAAGAGGATCGAAAATCGCACGCAGAAATTGTCTCTCTAAAAGACTAAGGGCTTCTTGAGTCGCTTTTAAAAGCGTTCAAGTTTATCCGCAGTAAGGGAGGACTGGGATGATCAAGCTGTTGTGCAAAGCCAGTTTAGTCCTTCGAAAGAGGATTCTATTACTCAATTGCCTCTTAAGCCCAAAGAAGCAGCGATTGGCAAGAGTGATTCTGCGTTTTAATATGGCTTTTATTTACCGCGGAGCGAGGTAAACGAAGTCCTTGACTACCTAGTTTTTGCTACTTAGTGGTACACTCTGTCCGAGACGACGATATTGTGTGTCCTTCTTCGTTGACAGTATATACATCGTCTTGCCCCTCAGACATCTATCAAATATAAAACAAGTATCTTATCTAGGAGGATGCAAAAGTAAAGACTTAATTTTTATTCCAAATCGTACCGAAACATCCATACCGGGAAGCTCAAATGTCGTCTAGCTAAAAAAGACTTTTGTTAAGTCACGTCTTAACTTAACATCTTTAAGTAAAAGTGAGAAAATGAAACGGCTTGTATTGTCTCAAAGGCCATATGCTGAATATCTGGAGTCCTACACTTGATTCACATGCTCTAAAACTGTGAAGTCATACAAAAAAAAAATACTTCAGGGCTGGCTACAAGTTCAGTGGTCTGACAAAGCTATAAATCCGAACCGACACTTGCTCAGTAATACGCGGAACTCCCTCGTTGATAATTAATTCCCACTAATTACTGTATACAAGTCTGAAAAACGTTGGTAATCAACGTCAGTTTCGCTTGAATTCATGTGTTTAAACTGATGCACAGCCAAATGACATGCAACGTGACAAAAATCTCTTGTGTGCTTTACAGAATATTTAATCGGAATCAGATCATAATCTCCTTTAAGCAGTGAGTACAGCACAACTGTGTAATCAGTTTCGAAAAACTTAAAGTAAATGTGCACTGTCTGCTCAATTGGCAAATCGTTCTAGTAAATGGATAGATTTTCCTCAGGACTGTATAAATTAGTATATTCATTCATCTCAAGCGGGGAAGGAAAATCGAATGCAAATCGAATTCCTTTATGTTGTATCTTTAAAATTCAGGAAAGTATGCTTTTTGTCGATAATTATCCTTCGAGTTCAAACATCTGAATCGCTTCTTAATTCGCAGATCGTTTTCCAAACGAATTCCGCGTTAGTCTATTGAAGTGTAATCGTAAATTCCCTCTGATTTCTTCGTCATCAATCCTCCAGCAGAGAGAACACCATTTCACAATCCTTCTTAACGCCGACAATGATTATGACGACGATGAGTAGAAGGAGCAACGGTGAAAAGCGCATACTTCCTTGATTTTCTCTCATTTTCCTAATCGGCTACGCTTCACGGTGATTTATCTTCAAATTGCACTCACAAGATTTATAGTTCATAGACTTGCATGTAAATTGGAGTTTCTCCTGACTATATATGAAGTCCACACCCATCGCTGACACGTAGCAGCTCCAATCTAATAACATCTGCTGTACACACTGCCATGTTTCCGCAATCAACTGGTTAGGTATAAATGAATAGTCACGACCAATCAATGATTGTCCAAGAAAATTAAGTTCCGCGAAGTAAGTGTGAGGTTAAAGAAGCTGCTAGGTATTTCATCTTAAAAAGAGCAATCTCAGGGTGAGACTGACAGGAACAAATCAGAATTATTCTTCTTCTTCTTTTGATTAAATTTCAACGCAACCAGAACGGCAGACATATTTTAAAGGTGTCATAATGTTGTACAAACTTCCAAATATTTTATTTTATCAGGCATGAGTCGGTTTTATTGCCTTGTCTACAGTTGCGAACAGAATTTATCAAAAATGTCTGTCAACTGTCACACTGCCGCTCCATCAATCGTTCAGTCCCTCATAAATACGACATGTGACTAGATGTCAGAATTAGAACTGGAAATATATTAGTCTGAATCCCATTTGGGAATCTTATTTACATTAATTTATCCACTTTATGAATTTGAAACCGTGATGACTGAGATATAGCGTCACATTTATCCTTTTTTTATGTAACACCCCATTTTTCATGTCTAATTAAAATTGTATTAATTTTTCTTTTCAGGTAATTTTGCCCACAATTTTCATCACGTCTTCGTTATTGATAGCGCATACTGGCCTGTAGAAAAGTTGAGTATAATCTTAATTCTATTTGCGAACATACCCCAAACCCACCAAAGCGAATGACGGCTTCTAAACTGTCAAATAATCTATCATTGACAGACAAACCACCACAACAGGAAAAAAAGAAAATGAATTCAATGTCATTTATTACAGTCAGGCTTCGTTTTCAATTTGACAGCATTTTATTCGCATCACTGTTTTGGTGGACCATCAATCAATCAATTACTCGAAGCCGAGAAGCCAAGGTTTTTGCGGAAAATGATCAATTTACGATACGATTTTGACTTTTCCAAGAAGTTGAATAGCACACGCACCAACCCACTGAAACACATACACACCGAGCACGTGCAAACAATTTTTCAATGTGAAGCCGTGTAAGTTGTACAGATGTTTGTTTGTTTGTTTGTTTTTTCCCCATGCACTTAAGAAAATTGCTGCCAACAAGAAAGAAGAAGAAACCTTCAGCGCGCAATTCAATCAAAACCCACCACAGTTGCTGCACGTCCATTAAAATTCGTCCCCACCCCTCCCCCCCTCCATTCAGTGATATCAAAACAAAAAGAAGAAATCGCAAAAGGAATGAGTAATTGGGACGAAACAAAACCAACGAGGAGAAAAGTACAAAGTGAAAAGAAAGAAAACGTCAAATTCGTTACGTTACACCTGCCAAAAGGTACTTCAAGCTAAATCTCTCTCTGCGCTAACTCTTAAACCCGCGCCCACACTGCCACTCGCTATTGGTGAAATGACTTTTCCGACACCGTTATAGTATGTGTGTGGTCGGGGTGGGGGAATAGAAAACAAAAACTTTCGTTTGGTGGTTATTCAAAGCATAAACAAAAAATTTATAACGGTCTCAAACGGAACAAAACAAAAGCAATGGGAATTTTCATTTGGGCTCTGTTTTTTTCCTCCTCCTTTTTTTTTGTTTTTGCGAAATGCGAAATACGATGACACATTGAATTACATGACGACGATGGTGTGAGTGCTGCGTGGGTTCGTACTTTCAGAGGATACGTACCCTTTTGCGTGCGCTGTTGGTATTTTCAAACCGCTTCTCTGACGTATGTGTGTGACGTGGATGTCAGTTACACTCTTGATGACACAGAACGTATAAAATACGATTGTTCCAGGCAGAGGACTCTGCTTATTGTTTCGTTTTCGTCTTTTTTTAATTTTCAATCAAAATAAAATTATTCTTCATCCCTTTGAACTACGCACTGCTATTATGTGTGCGAAAATGTTTTAGTGCCGCACACATGCATACGGGTGTAGGGATATTGATTAGCAATTTTCGTAGCAAATCCCTCGAATGGAATGGGCGGGATCGTAAAGTGTTAGGTTAACGACATGTAATCATGCATATCGTGGGGTTTGTTCGCTGATGTGTATGTAAAAGTTTCATCATGTTTCTGGCGATAGGGCTAAATATTTTATGGGCTGTGTTCGTTTTTTTTTCTCTTCTCTCTCACCCTGTATTTTTCGAAGGGCGGTTATGGGTGAGAAGAGACATTAAATTTTAATGGCTTGTCAGAGGGAATGAGCAGGTTAATTTTTATGATGGGGAATTTCCTCAAAAAGAAAGAACAAAAAATGTTAGAGGAAACAAACCCATTTTTAAAGTTTCCTTTATATTTTTTTGTTTTTAGCTTAAATGTTCACAAATTGTTCGTCTGTCTGCATATAATTACAGCATATCTAACGGTTTTTATCATGAGTTTAAGAAAAATGAAAATAAGTTTGTCAAAGTTGTAATTGTCAAAATTCTTTTTCAAACGTCAACACATTTTGGAATTCTAAAATTAAATGTATGTACACATACATATAATCCCTTCTACGCTAAAAATCTAGAAATTATGAACTGTCCCGTTTTTCTGACAATATTTACAATATGACAGAAAAGAATTGTACGTCCGTAGTCGTCGCAAAATCTAGAAAGTTTTTGCTGTCAATGACTTTGGATAAGAAGTTGCATAGTAGTTCCAGTCTCAGCTGCCGGTTACTCTAACTCCTGAATGTCGTTTGCAAACAGCGGATACAAACGTCTCCTTAAAGACCTTCTCCATACGAGCGAACCAAACCAAACGAACGTCTCCTTAAAGACCTTCTCCATACGATTTTTAATCCCAAAACAGAATGAAACAATCGCTGAAAATCGCTAGATCAAGATCAATCAAAGTCAAATTATGTAATCAAGACCCCTCCCCTAATTTATGGAATGATTTTCAATCAATTTGTCATCTTCAATGGCTTGCAAGATATTCCATAAAACTAATCCAAAACGAAGCACTAATCACCAATTAACGATCCCCATTTGAATTCTCAAATCAAACACAAATTAACCCAGTTCCAAGGTAAAGCAAACATAAAATTCTTCCTCTGTTAGATTAATAAACACGTCGTCTAGCATGTGTATTAAGTTTTGGTTCAAATACGAATCTCCAGACGTCCTCCTGGCCGGTCTTTCAAAGTGTATGCACACAACCATCTTGCAGGTAGCAGGTATTGTGACACTTAACACTATTTGCATAGGCCAACTAACGTCCCCTCTGTCTGAAAATCGTTAGCAATTAGCACAACTACAGCATGCACCCTGGTGGAGCGGGGGAAGAAGAATTAATTTGCCAAGCACTTAAGCACCGTCCTGGCCTAGTCATTTTTTACGACATCCTTAAAGTAATTCTCTTCCCTAACAACTATTTGCATTCATAAATTTCCACTTAAATATGCATAAAAACCAATTCCAAAGGGTCTCACCCCCACCCCCAACACACACACATGCACAAGCTCAAAGAGCACTCTGACGTCCATCCCTTATTACATACCCCATCAGCTCGACATTGCTGACGAAAAAGAATAACGAAGGCCTTGCCACAGAATGATGTTCAGCAAAAAACAAAAACGAGGAAACTAAAAAGAGAGCACAAAAAAGGAGACAAAATCATGGCCTCTATTTGCATTGCATTAAAATGGAAAACAAAATACTTTGCATGTTCTGGACAAAAAAGCCCTCACAACGAGGCCTTCCTCCTTTCCGACTCAGGCCGCAGGGATTACGATGCAAGAGCAAGAGAATTCGACAGGCAAGAAGGCATTCGTTTTAAACTAAAAGCAAGCAACACACACATCGATCCGGATTAAGGGGATCGGGAGGGGGGCAGCAGTAGCAGTGGCACTGCATCATAGCACCTCACACCCAGATCGACACCGTGATGGAAAAATATAATCATTGCAGCCCTTGACCTATTAAACGAGGACCTCTTCACTTCCTCTTCGTGTGCTCGATTCACTGCTGATACCTTCCGCCCATACAAGTCCTTAAAAGTTTTTTTCCACCCCATTCTCTTTTTTTTTTTTTGTAAATCCTTCGGAAAATCTGTTGGCTGGCAGGTTTGATTTTGCGTTCACATGTGTACTTGGTGAGTTGGAGGGTTGGGGAGGCTTTATATTCTCCATCTTCTGTTCAATGTGTTTGCTCGCCCCGTCCTCCTCCTGACAGAATATAAACCGTGCACGTTCTATCTTTGAGGTAATAATGGAAATCTTACGGCTCTGGGGCAGATTTACATTGCTTCACGGGATTTCATCCCTCAACGTCACACGCTGCGCCGCGTTGTCTTCAGTGTCTCGCCCGTCGGAGGAGCTGTCTCTGTATCACTGCTGTTTTACCCTCATCTGAAGTAATAATACCCCCACTTACCATTTGGAGAGGCGCCGCGAAAGTAGTGAAAGCCAGGTTGCCGTGCGGGGGGGGGGTGGGGTTGAGGTGTCCCACTCCCGCAGAGGAAACGAGCCACGGAATATATATTTTAATTTGCCTCTGTACTCTGTACTCACAGTAAACCGAAAATCCCTCAAGTGTACGTGAAATTGTGTATTTATTACATTTTTCTCTTCGTTCCTCTGCCGACGCTTTGTGCTGTTCCTTCTTTAAGCTGTGCTTCGCTTTTGTTTGGCAGATAATGAGTGCTGTATGCTGGCGATGGGAACTCCGATGTTTGTTGTGTGTGCGTGTGTGCTTTATTTGGAGACTCCTGGCGACGACGACGACGGCGACTATGTCAGTATGAAATTTAAACTTTTTCAATGGAACTGCCGCCAGGAAGTACAAACGTGGAGACATGTTTTCTCTTGTGACTGCCGAGAAGGAATATTGATGGAGCTTGACGTAAGCTCTGGCATGGCTATTGATTACCTCTCAAGTGATTGGACTTAATTAAATATTTAAGTCGTGCAGTGGGGACAAAGAGAAACATTTATGGAAATCAAACATTAACGTCCGGTGGTCAAAGTGATTATATGTCGTACCATAAGGAGGGAATGGATTGGGGAACACTGAAGTAGGAACTAAGTCTGTATGACTTTGAACGAACTCAGTCTTTTGCAACTTGTCCTTTCATCAGTTTTTAGTCATTGAAAGAAGATTTTTAAGCAGTTATAAGATGATGCCGTGAAACTGATGGACAGAAGAGTGGCTGTCGTCAACAGACCAACCTATTTCTTCATTCGATAGATGAAGTTGCTGAAACTCAAAAAAAAACCTATATTACCTTTTACTAACGGCCATGAAACCGCAGACAGTTCCAGCTAAGGCGGCATCTTAAGTATAGTGTGATTCATCGTGAGGTTTGACTTTCAATAAGCTTGTTTTGACAGATGACTACAATTAAACTGCTTTGTTATTTTTGTTCAATATCGTTTGGCAATTCATCATGTCGAGATTCACACCACAACAGCGTCACCAAATTGTATAACAAATATAAGCGATCTATGAGAATTGTACTTCGTGCGATTTGACAGACTTGCTATTCACATAATCGACGGAATAGAATTCCCAAATTTTTTTAATGCATGATACTCGACCGGTTAACCCACATCTAGCACGTAGTAAAGACACTATAGCATCTGTGGTTGAAAGTGCATGCTTAGACCGTGACGAATTGATTCGCCGGCGTTCTCAGTAGCCTGGTCATGTTAATGAAGTATGTGCTTCTTGAAATTCAACCACATGGTCTCGCTGAGGTCGGGTTTTAACAAAAGACTTGTTGAAAAATAATTTAAGTAAGCACTTAATTTCAAGTTTGCTCTGGTAAATTGGGACAAAGGTCTAGCTTATTGAAGAACTATTTGTGGGGTGTGTGGGTTCTATCACTGGCAGAGGGGTCGAAATTTTAGAATGTTTTCATAAAGAACTAGAAAAGGGAGTAGCTATGCAATAAAGGGGATGTTCAGTCACGAAATCGAACCTGGGACCTTTAGCGTGTGACTAGATGAAAATACACACTACGCCACGAAGACCAGCATCTTGAATATGTTGCTCTCAAGCAACACAAAAATACTTCTGAAATCTTCTTCCCTCTAGGAAGAATTCCGTTTGGTGTTTTCGAGGGTTAGGTTGGAAGCTTGTGAGAAAAACAATTTCGGAGAAGTCAAGGAATTTATTCAAAGTCGAATTCTCTCTTCCAGATATACAAACTGAGGCTTAATTTAATAGATCTAAAAAAAAAAAAATACAAATCAGAGAATGTCTTTTTTTGTTCAATACCGATCCACAACAGGAGTCCCAAAGTACAGAGTCCGAAAACAAAATTCTAAAATTTTACAAATTCACGCATTTACATTTCACTGGAATTCCCTATCTGAATACCGTCATTTTACCTTAACTCATTTCAATACACAATTCATAAGGATGGGAAAATAAATCATATCATCACAATCAGAAGAATCCCCCAAAAAAACTGAGAAACAAATTAAGTACGAGTGAAATAAAACTCCGTGCAGTTCCGTCTTTCCTCAATCAAGTCTACAGCTTTACAGCGTTTTATATTCATGCGACCTCATAAATCGGCGACTTCCGGGTTTTGGTCTTTTCTGAAGTTCTCATATCATACGACTGGTCGTGTTATGAGATGTAAATAATCCCTTTGGTCTCGCTCTCATGCCGCTGTTATCAAGTGGATTCCTTCATTTTTTTTTTTTTGCTCTGTGCTTCTGGTTCGTTATATTTGATGTGAATTCTAAATGAAACTTCATTACATATTCAACATAAACATACTTGTGGAAGAAGCCGAATTGATGCTAGTTAAATTCGGTGATTTGATAAAGACGATAAGGTTCCTCGTTTATTTGTGAGTTTATTGGGATCACGTCTAGGTGAAGCGAAGACAACGAGTAACGAGAGCTGCGGGGATTTATTCAGATCACATTTCTTTAATGGGTCTTCCTTAAACTAGGAATTTTTGTAGGCCATTTTTCCTTAACTTAAAGATGATGAAATTGTTTACTAGATTTGAAAGTCATCTGCTGAATTTTTACTACAGTTTTTTTTTTGTCTATAGGGCCTCGAAAAAATTACATGTTTTTTTGTTTGGCGACGGATTGCAGTACAATGCAGCTGTATTAGATGAACTTAGAGTGCATTACGTGCAACGATTAAGGCCTGGATTTTAGCCTGTTTTAATAGGTCAATTTAGTGGGTCTTATAGTGGGTCGAAGACATCAGCTGTTAGTCGCGAACAGGTTTTCTTTTTATGTGTATACCGGACTAGACTTGTGTTGGAAATTCATTGAACCAGCCTTGTCTAAAAATGACCTTCATGTCCGCCATTATATAGAAAATGTCTCTTTTAGGGATTGGGTTGAGTAACTTGAGTTGATTCACTTGGTCGCCTGGTTTGAACTTCTATTTCAGCTGCAGATTTTTAGCCTAGATAAGATGAAGGAAAGGAAGGTTTGATGAGCCAATAACATACCTGTTGTGTTGTTGTGAGCAGGGCATGCATGACGCTTCTTATGCCAAAATATTAAGCTTTCTTTAACTTTGCCGTTGTTTATGACAAATTTTATAGCATCCCATTGTTGCTTTCTATTTAGCTGTTTGATCTTAACGAATCGAAACACAGACAATAAAGCACGACCGGCACCCATTATAAAGTCTTTCGTCGCCCGCTATCGACCATAAAATTCTTACATACTATTTCACCCTACATCGCACAAGAAACCTGCTTTCGAATCATTATTAAGAAGGACATCATTTTCAGAGAGAAAATTTCCATTCTTGGGTTGACTAATCGAATAATCGAGAACAGCTTTAAGTGATAAAAAACGAAGTAAACATCCTTCAAAAAATGACAACTTCAGTAAAGGACGTGTTGAATTCAACCCTTTTCTGTGTTAATGATGACAATTGTGAAACTACCCACCGAGCTTATTTATTTCGTCCTTTGAAGAGCATAGCATTAAATTACCACATCGTCCAGATAACTGCCATGCCGCTATCACCCGTAAAACGATCAACACCAAATCCCCTCAAAAACGACTTAAACACAAAACAAAAAATCTCTCAAATGATTGAAACGAACCATCCCCCCATTGATAGTCCTTTCGTGTTTCATTAGGCATATCCGGCGTGCAGAGCCAATCATTAGCCTCGTTCGCCATCTGTCAAGTGCGTGTCCCTGTGAGGCAATAAATAAGCCTTTATCCAAGCATTACACCCATTGTACGGGCCTACTCATGAATATAAATGAATTTCTGGTTTTCGAGAGTTCTCCTCAAAATTATGATGATCCAGCAGACGCGTCGCCACAGGGTCTTGTCGTCGTCCGGAAGAACAAAGGAACAGAGAACAAAAACAAAAATAACACGCAGAATAACTCAAATCTCCCATCGCTTGCAGCGGCATGTTCCTTTCCTCCCCTTGGCCATTTGGAGTAGAAATAAATGTCAATCCACCACCACGCTACCACCCTCCTTATGTGTCATCTCGCAGCGTAACATCTTCCAACCATTACTCGCTCTCCTCTCCCGAATCTAACGATATAATTAATGATGATTGATTGAACGGCGCTCTGGAGGTCATTTTTTACGTTAAAATTTGGCTCCGTCTCTCCCGTTCAGTGGCGGCCCCGACCATCCCTGTTGCATCAGCTCAACGACATGCTTCCCCTCGGAAGATTCACTCTCGTTTCGGTTTTCTGTTCGCATTTTGTTGTTTTGTCTCTTGGACGGATTCTGGGCATGGAGCAGAAGAAGACGGCCATCTTCATCGTGTCACTCTGCCGAATGGGGTCTGGATTCACATTAAGAATGTCGGGCACATGTCTCGAACTCCAAAATGAGCAGGCGATTGTGTTTGACGTTTGAAATCGATTCCGGGCAAGAACAAAAAAAATACATCAAGAGAAACGAGTCGGGGTAATCACACAGAAGGGCGGTAGAAGGGGGACAAATTTATGACCGGCAAGAAAGGAATCGCTTTCGGACATTTTATTCAGCGCACGAAGCAGAAGAACGACAGGAGCCATCCAGTCGCCTCATGCACAAACAAGGTTGCCCCCACTGCTACTGCCGCCAGCTCTAGGATCCGTCCTTGTATGAAATATGAATTTTATTGATCGGTGGTGATTGCTTCCTTTTTAAAGAGAGACGAGGTTATTGCGGCTTCTCAAGAACCTGAGCGGATTGTCGGTCGTCGAGAACCGACAAGAACCTGAGGAGCAGTTTATTGCATTTTAAATTGAGTCTCAGGACAGCACACGCTTTCAATTACTTCAGCTGAGCTGTATGTGGGTCAAGGGGCACTACGATCTGATTTGAAGCGGTCTGGCGCGTCTTTTCTTACCGAACTTAGGATGCATGTGTATGTGTCTCTGTGTGTATATACTCATGTGTGCAGAGCTTAGACGAAGAGAAGTCAAATGCTTGGTCAATTGCAGGGTCAATTTGAATATATGAAGCGCCGCTTGATTCGATTTGCTTTCGATTCATTAAGTCGGCTTTGACGGGGTGTGTAGCCCTTGCGAGTTAAATCTGAATAAGTGCAGCAATTGAATGCATTTCAAAATCAATTGATATGTGCGATTGTTGGAATTGAATTTCCCCATAAGTACGTGACGTTTAAATGAATTTAAATTCATACATTTATCTTATTCAACGTTCGGATGAATTTGATTCATGTTGACTGGTGCGGGTAGGGGACAGGGAGATTCCTTAGAAGAGCAATATTCTATTGAATGTTGTGAAGTTGTGGAAGTATGTATGTATATACTCTGTTCTGACAATGTGGATGACACAACTTACTAGAAAAAGACAGTAGGTTTCTGAAAGATCACAATTTAACATTTCTTAAGGGGGATAAAAAAGAGCTCACAACTTGTGACTAGGAAAACTTTTTTTATTAAATATAAGGTTTCAAATTTCGTGAGCTACAGAGATGATGACAAGTGTAGTTTGGAATTTTTAAGTGGAGGGCATGTTTCCACTGTTTTCATATCTCCACTGTCCATCACAAATGGCTTCTGCTTACTAATCATAAATAAACATTGACCAAGTACTACTTTAAACCACAGAGCTCCTCGTCTATATATTATGTTTTATTGTGTACAAGTCATTGTCGTTGTACAATTTATTTATCATTTGGTCGAAATTGGCAGCACTGTCTTATCCCCATGAGTCATTAAAAAATTAACTTTGCGCTGTCCAGAAAATTAAGTCTAACTGATATCTTGGTAAAGGCCCTGTCGTTTCGCAAAAACATACTTTTTAAAACTAGGCTCTTGCAAGTCAGCTACATTGAGTTGCTTTGTGTGTTCTTTTTTATACAGAGCTTGCCCACCTTAGAAACCGCAACATTTGAACCTATGTAACCATGTAAACCAAATCAACCTAAAGTTGATTAGGTCAGAACAAACATCAAATCCAATCCTTATCTATTGTAATGCCAGCCAAGCAAAACCCCAACCAATTAATTGTGTCAAATTGGATTCAGCTAGCGAAATGCTGCACCTCCTGCAGAGGTTTGCTGATTTGTTGTGGCTCAGATCTACTCCAAAAGTACAATTTTCAAAAGTAATTTACATCACAAATGCCCACAGCTAACGTCTCTTAAAGCGGTAACATGCTCTGCTTGAAGCTTCTTCAAAATTTAGATTCACTATGTTTATACATTTTATGATCTACCACTTTTAACGACCTATCATAAACTTAGATCTCAACCTTGAGAACAAACAGTTTCATGATATTTGGATCTTTTGATGGGCATGACAATCGTGTCTTGAATTAAACACACTTGCGGTTAAGATGTAGACACAATCTTTTGATGTGGAGTTTGATGGCATCGAATTGTAGGTTGTATAATTTCTCAGTACAAATTTGCGTGCTTGATTACTGGGTCTCCTTTGAGTTGCAGAAGACACTCAAAGAATACTAACTGCCAGTGAGAAGGTTCTCAAATCTTGCCGTTCTGAGTCGTCCGCTCTACTATTGAGGGAACGCACAACACGAGTGGTTAGTGAAAACCTTAGGCCCTGGTCCCGTGTGAACTGTAGCGCCACCCATCGTCTTCTTCTTTCACTGGCCCTACAGTCGAAGGTGGACCTGGGCCTCAACCAGCATGCCTCTCCAGCTAGAAAGATCTCTCACCAGCTTCCTCCCATTGCTAACTCCAAGTTGAGGTCCATCTCCACTTGTGAGCGCCATCTCAACCTAGGGATCGTCTTTCGTGAAAAAAGAACTACCTGCGGTTACTGACTTAAAATAGTTTTATTTAAAACCTACTTGCTTTCAGGTTCAAATGTAAATGTAAGAAGCCTTTAGGATTTATTATTGTTCATCGCAACATGTGAGTTCAGCCATCACCAGAGGATCGAACTGTGAAAAGTCCGTTCAGCTGCTGGCTTACACGGAAGACATGGACGTGATTTGCGGACCAGCTTGAGCAATCAGTAAGACGGTGTATGGCATTGAAAGGGCTGTGACTAAAATGGATCTGATCGTAAAAGAAAAAAAATAATAAAAGCTCTCATCAAAAAAGAACGCACAACATCGAAGTCTCAAACAGACCGCTATAATGGACAGCAAAAACTTGTTGGTGGTCAAGTAAACAGTCGAAACAAAGTCTGTACCGTAATCAAACCATCACTCTTCTTTAGGTGCAATTGAGTAATGTATTTTGAAAACTTATACAATTCAATGATCCTTGTCCTGCTCTAAGGCACACAAACCTGGATGATAAAAACCAATGAGGAAGCGGTTTTCTTTTAATCCTCTTTGGTTGAAGGCATTTGGAGAGATTCAAGCTAGTCTAGTGTCAGTTTCTACGGGTGCAAGGATACCTAGGCCGTGTAGAGCGTATAACAAAAAGAACTCCACACTTTAGAGTTTTCCAATCCAAGCCATTGGGACAACGCCGCAAAGAACTTTCTCACCTTAGATGAACCACACATATGGAAAAGGACTTCAATCAAGTTTTTGTGGGAAAATACAAGCAGTTGGTAAGCGACCAATCTAGGCGGAAAGGCATGTTTCCTAAGGCCCAGGTTCACACCGGATACAATAAGAATTAGAGGAATATGGGAGTTTCATCCATGATTCGGTATTTAATAGAGTCAAAGAAAAGCACTCGCGTTTTGCAAAATGACAATAACGACGTTTCGCCAAAGATGAAAAAGTAATAAATGAGATCTTCAATGTTAAAAAAGGGTTTCAACAAACCTATGCACCGATTACCTTAAAATCGGCCTTAATCCTGCGTAATCATCACCAATAATAGCGCCACGATCCTTCACATTTTTTTAAAATACCCGCCACGACGTTGATTTTTGAATGATAGATACAATGTAAAAATGGCAGGGGAGGGACTATGATAAAGGCTCACGTAAAACAGTCCTAGAGGTAGGGAAACACTTTGTCTACTGTTAAAACAAAGGATCATCTTCGCCAATCATCCTTAGGGAGAAAAAGGAAGTGATGAATAAATCCTTCCCTAAAAGAAACCTCTAATACAACAGTGTACCAAAAGTGCACTAATAAAGCAGAAAATGACTCCTATTAATTTTTAAAGACATCCCCAGTTGATGTCTTTTGTTCTTACCTACATTTGGTAACAAATTAAATTTTTTTTCGCTGCGGAACCTATACCTCAACCTGCAAATTGTCGTCCCACTTGTTTTCATGAAGGTCCTTCTCTTCGTATGCATTTCTTGTTACACTAGCAAAGCCTTGATGGGACAGCAGTCCCATTGATTTTGCCCATGGTTTATGCAATCTTTGCTAGTTCTCCTGCAATCAACTTAACGCCGCAGAAGCTCAATATCAAGTGACCCTCCATTCTGAGAGATCTAATGCTATCCACTTGACCTATTACAACCAAAGAGTCTCTTTTGAATTGCGAGCTCCTAGTCTCCGACATCCCTCTCTCTTTATATTTTATTACTTCGCATCAGAGTAAAGGCTGGGCAAGTGGCATATCCATGTGTAAGCATACGGTTCCCACCCCCCACCCACCATCCCGCACGTATGTACATAAATCTTCCACGCCCACCTTTTGTGCCTCAGTTTCTGCAGCCGCATTCATGCGTAAGAGGAGAACATTTCTTTTCAATTTTTTTACGCCCAGAGACGTTGATGTTCGTCGCCCCAACCACCACGTATTACGGTATCCGAGTTGTACGGGTGATGGTGATGGAATTGGTATCACAATTATTTTTCTATTCCCACCCACCCACAGCGGCGGAGATTGCTTGTGCACCCCTTTTATGCTGCACGGCTGGAGATAACATTTATCGACAGTGTACGCGCACCACTGAGCTCCAGGAAAAAGGGCATATTTCCAGCTTCAATGAATCCGCTCCAGAGTCGAATGTAGTGACACACACACCCGCCCACTCCATGTACACGGAGAGCGATATGCCGGAGGATTTAATTTCCAACAAAAATGAAATCAAAAAAATCAGAGAAGCGAACCGAACTGAAGGAAACATATAAACCAATTAGGCAGCGACAAGGACCCCACGTGTGCCTTTGAATGAGAAAGCAGGACTGCCGACGCCGAGCCATGCCATATCGCAGGTCGAAAAATGCGTTCCATATGCGACGAGCCCTCGAGAGAAAACCTCTTAAGGGGGCCAGTGGCAGTTCTAATTCTATTTTTTCATATTCCCCTAAATGTTCTCAAAAACAGACGTAATGGCGGCGACGACGACGGCAGTCTGCGAGAAGGGAACTAAAAGACAACGAGAAAAAAAAACAGATTGCGGGGAGAGAACACTTCAAATCAATTAAGAAGGAGAGGCAAGCGCGTCTTCAAGGGGATTCGCCTTCAAAGCGCACAGTGTGCCACACCACGACAAATGTCTAAATTCGAAATTCGTAATTGATGAGCGGTACTTTGCGGGGTGTGAAAGGTAATAAATGAGAAATCACAGCGGGGGGCGCTTCATTCATTCATTTGTTTCTGACAAGGAGACAGTGGCGTGCTTGACAGACAGTAAGGACGCCTGCACGACCATACCAATGAGTAACCATAAGTGGGTTCCGCTACTAAATTCAATTTTAATGATTATTGGATCACAAATAAGTCATTGTCCCCGCGTGCGAGTCACGAGTCCCTGAGTGAATCTGATTAATTAGTGAAATATCGTTTTCTTTTTACTGTTTTTGTTTTTGTGCTGTTGTGTTTTCAGTTTTGCTCTATGATTGTTTATTTATGAAGGGTTTTACGAGAACTCATCACTTTAATGAAAGCAACTGCACGCGACTATGAATGTCAGGTAATCCAATGAAGGGGAGTAGACTGCTCCAAATGGAAGTGGCATGTGACATATGAAGTGACATTAGCACCATCTTTTAATAAATGACTGAAGGTTCACAGGTGGAGGATGACTTGATGGAGTTTTTTTGAGCTTTAAATTAATATTTACGACTCGAGGACTACGTCCATAGAAAACAGAAGCCTGATGAAAATTTAAAAAAATTTGATTTAAAACTCTCTAAAAACAAAACCGTTGGAAATATAGTAGAAAAGGGGACAAATTGAAATGATGTGTTCATATAAATTTAGGAAGTTTTTCAGTAGTAATTTTGGAAAACAAGAAAATCGTGCTGACAAGTGTCACCCATGTGAAAATCTTACTTAGGAAGAAATTTAAAGTTGGAATAGAGATTTTAAAAATGGCAGTGATATTGGTATGAGTTCAGGCAATAGATCTCCTCGATCAATCTAATTTTCCACTATTCCTGCTACAAAAGCACCCTAATTCTGATTGCTTACTTCAGAATTTTTTCAAAGTAGAAAGTTGTAAACCATTACTGGACTGGTTCACAGCCTTATTCTCTCATTTTACGAAGTTTGCAAGAAATGCTTTCAACAAATTGTGAAAATTTAAAAAATGCCTCCAACCAAACTCCTATAGCCTAGAGAAAGTTTTGTTTTCTTCCTCGGTCAACCTCTGCATATGTCACATTTTAAAATTTGGCCGTTTTTCTGATTTCGCTAAATTTTTCCAGCTTGCCCCTTTACGATCTATTACAATCCAAATCAAGTGGCAACACTGCTTTATAGTTAATATGTCAGTGGATCAGAACTTACAGAATTTCACAATTATAATAGAATTTGAACACAAGAAAGATAACGGTCGGATCCACCTCCCTACTGGTGGAGGATCGATAGAAACCCCAATACGAGTACCTACTGAAAAAAAAAACTTGGTTCTAGTTATATATGGGCTGTAATGTCACAGATTTATTTATTCATTCAGAAGTTTCGGTTGATCAAACATATTTGTGTCAAGTAGGAAAAATTATCATGCACTGTTCACTCATATTTCTGACTAAAGTAAATTGCCACAAAAGACGAGTCAAGCAACAAGCGGATCGTATCAGTTTTTGGCCTAAATGTCAGCGCACTATAGTCTTTCTACTACACGGTTATCAGCAAAATCCCAGATTTCTCACAAATAAAATTAAACCGTCAACCAAAAACCAGGATTAAATCTCCAAAATCAAGTCCGTAAACGTCAAATTCAAAAAGTTCATACGATGCCATCAAACCAATAGTGACCAAGTGAAGCAAAAAGTGAAAGTCGACACAGAATTACCTCCTTGAGAGGAACTTAAAGCCACGTCCCGTTCGCAGGCGACGACATTAAGATTTCCACGTATTTATTTATCTTCTTCCTTTATATACTCTTGGCACAGCCAGTGTATTGCACGGCACTTTGTACAAGCGACTGATAAAGCCTGGCAGCGACTTTAAATTAATTTTATCTTCTTAACCGGGATAAAAGAACGAACATATATTCTCGAAGAGCTCGCTTATTTTAATCACCACTCATCTGACTCGCTCGACCTTCCCATCTTATTATCTCACCAAGAAAGGGGTTGACAACGTTCCAAGTAGAATCTAAAGTTTCAAGAAACTCCCTCAAGAGAGTGCACTTGGAACAATATTCTCCCATTAAAAGTTCGTTTTTATCCCTTTCGACCCAATTCTTGGTCTCTTCCTCGGCGCAGTTCGCCATCAACGAGGTCCAATTGTGTCGCCGCCTGTTCACCTTTTCGCCCACCCCCGCAAAAATTTATAATAAAAATTCCATTGCTAAACAATAGACACACCAGTTTGTCGACGTCCTTCCCAAAGGCGCACACACTCACACATACGATCGTAGAAGGAGCTTCATCTTCATCTTGGCTGTAGTCATAACTTGCAGAGGCGGCAATGGTCTTAGTACGACTGCTTTTTGCACCGAATCCATTCTCTGCAGACCTGGGAACAGGTAAAATATTAAGTGTGGTTTCAAAGTGGAAATGCAACGGTGGCGTAGCTCTTCTTTCTTAACAACTGCCACAGCCAGCGACATAACTGCCGCCACCTTCGTCATCATCGCCATCTTCTCTACCGTCGTCCGAATCACCCCTTCACTAGGAAGAATTGAAGAAAAGCGAACGTGCAACCATTGGAAACACCAACTCGCCTACAACCCTCACATCGTCGTCGGCATCAATGCGGGTTGTGAAAGCTGTGCCTGTGCTCTGGGCTTGTGGTGGAATAGGAGGCAAACGACGACAGTATGCGGCGGAATAGAAGTACACAACATCACACCACCACTAGCTGCAGGAGGGTTCACCACATAAATCAATAGAATCAAGGCGAGTTTTATGGCATTTTAAACGAACTGACTTTGACCCAGGACGACGATGATGTTGGTGGTAGTGGTAGTGGTGAGAAACGAAATGTGGGCGGGTGGGTGGTGACACAGTGCTAAGGGGCTTGTGGCCATGCGACGATGTCGTCAGCGGTGGCGGCCGCGTTATAGGGCTGTGGCTGTTGTTGTAGGTCTATTTAGAGCGCATAATGTGGCATTTGCATTATTTTTTATGCGAGTGCATAAAAATCTCATTAAATTTTCCACAGATTCCTCTTCTATTTTGATTTTTCTTTTGTATATCGGCGTCGTTATCACTGAAGTCTGTGTAGTATCTGTTGGCGAACGGGCATATTCAAGTGTTATTGTCGGTGTCTAGGCGAAGAGCGCGTTACATACATTCCTTTAAGGACTGCCTTTCGTTGTTGAAGAAAACGGGGCGAATTTGTCAGCCAATTTCTTCAGGGATCTGTGGAAATGACAGCTACAGTGTTACCAGATGGAATAAAAAAAAGTCCGTGAATCAATGTTACCACTTTTTTGCACAATGGCTGGGATAAAAGAACTCAATTCTTTCCTTTTTTGAATTCTGACAAAATCAGTTATAACGGTATTTGTTGTTGTAGAACTTCGTACTATTCGAGTTGATTTAGTCGGCGATTTTGTTTTGGGGTCATCCATCTAATCCTTTGATAACCACGGAAAATAATCTAATTGCAAAGTATTACTAACCTCGAAGTTAACGGTTAATATAAAATGCTTACAAAAAGTTCAGAATAAGAAAACTATAACCGACTTTGAAGCCTTCAGCTGTTCAATGGCATTGTATGACATATTAAAAAAATCCATTGCCATCAACATTAATCACACATTTCGTCTAATGTCACTTTCAAATTGTTATTTTGCCCCCGCAAATACTCGTCCGAAGGTCTCACCTTTATGCAGACACAGAGCGTCAGCTTGCAAAATCGTAACAAATTTTATGAACTCTTGAACTCATCAATATGCAGTCAATGATTCAATCTTTCGTAAGTGAACCTCTGCCGAAGCTTGCAACAGATAACATTTCTACACACAAAGCAACAAACACACAGCCTCTTGAACTCCCCGATTGTTGTGCGCACCATACGCAATACACGCTGAAGCGACTTAACGTCTTGTCATCGTGAGAAAGTCATGGTGTAAACTTGGAGCCTCCTAAATTTTTTCACAATCGCCTGGAAGTTGATAACTTGTCATAATTCACATTTGCCACAACGGCTGCCGTGCGTTTTATTGATCTCAAAAGCCCGGTCCTCGTTCCAGTTGCAAATGCAAACACACATAAAACCGTAATTCACACTCGCACTCAGACGCAAAACAATCAAAGTCATTGTTCAACTTTCTTTAGCTTTTTTTTTTGTTGCTTTAGCTGCCTCATTTTGCAGTCATAACTCTAAAGCAGATTAAGAACTTCCGTCGAGAATGAGTCAGAGCTGTCGGCTGCGCACCGAATTAATTGAAAGCGAAACCACTTTATCGTACAGTTTCACTGCACAGCGAGGCGGTTTGACGTAAAAAATTGCACTTAAGTGCAGTCCTCTTTAATCTATCATATCTCCACTTATCTTGGGAATTATCCCTCTCTCTCTCTCTCTTCATCACTTAGTGGAGGTGTCATTGAGGATGACAAGTCTGATTCGACGCCAACATTAATTATTTCAAATGCTGTGTGCGCATCGACGTCATTCAAATATCATATTAGACCATCGCCACGCCAACAGCGCCATCATCAACACTGCCGCGATATCGATGCTTAAATTAAGTTCGCATTCTTCTTTATGACACTGACACATAAAATCAAGAATAAAGTAAGCCGTGACAGAAATGACGCATATCAATTCCATCCAGATTACCAGACGGGCGATCAGACGGAAATCATTGTCAGCATAGGAAGCGTGCTAAAAATAAAAATCAATTGATATGTGAATGCGGCGTTCCGACGAGAATCTCTCCGCATTTTGCATTCGCACTCACATAAACCTACATCCATGGTTTTCGTTCCTGTTTGAGGGACTGAACGGTGCAAATTGTTGTTAGGTTTCCTTGCATTTAATGTCAAAGGAATAATGACAGCCTCACGGTGGACGCGTTCAGGGAGAGAATTGCAAAATGATTTCTGATCTTGATGGGCCTTGTGAGTAGGTGCACAACAATATGGGTTGGTCGGGTGCCGTCTGACAGCCATCGTCAATGTTGTCTTACTAGTCGTCGTTTCGTTCTTTCGTTTTCTGCTGAAGCATTTTGCAATAAACTCTTGAGAGAGCTTCCATTGAATTTGATTGTTATTTTAAGAAGCTGTTTAGAATTTTAATGCAAACTGAATTCGTTGAGACGGAATGGCTTTTTGTGTTGGCGGGTGGGGGTTATTGGTAGGGAATAAATTGTTGAAGCATAAAGGCAGGCACGTTCTGAAATATTAATGGGAGGGACGATTAAAAATTTGCGAGAGAAAAGCCATTCAGTGACACTTTTAAATCAAATTAGTGATTTATCATTCGTATTTATGGAAAGACTTGCCTTGGGTGGGGTGAATGGTGGAGGGTGGAGCGAAAAACAAAATAAGGAAGCATTTAACTCATTTGAAATATAATCTCGACATGCGATCGTGTTTCTTTCTAATTAAAATTCGTGCAGTTTATATTTAACGATAAATTTTACGGGCTATAAATTGAAAACTTTCGGTACTATGATTTTTGTTTTTAATGACTGAGCGGATTGGGACACGCATGTGTTTATGTTAATAAACTTTTGACTAAGAGGATCAACAGCTTCGCACATATTGGCGGAAAATAAGCACGTAATTTTGTGTATCATTTATGATCAAGTTAGAAAGCCTATTTGATCGTGGTAGGCTGCACGCTATCCTCCTTCGGATCAACATTGTACTTCTTCAACGAATTCACAGCTTAGTTACCTTTTGCAGCGACCTTCTTCTGAAATTTTTCAATACGATCCGTAGGTACTACTTTTCCGCAATTTTCTCTAACAATTTTCGTATACAGTTCCGAAAAGTCAATGGTTCCATTATTTGAAGCCGTGTGTGTACTGAATTTGAAAAAGAGCGAAAGTGCGTAATCCAATGAAGCAACTGATTCCCGAAAATCGCTATGTATATTAAGACACTCAACGTCAATTTCGCAATGAACATTTATTCGTAACAAATTCGAATTCGAACATTTATTCAAACTTCTGAACTTTGGACTTTTCACGTAGAACTCGGCAAAAAAAAAACTCCATGGTTTTCGGCTATAAAAACAAATTTAAATAAAACATTGCAAAAATTTACCCACACAAAAGTAAACAATCCCCAACATAGAAAGCAATAAAAAAAAGTTGATTTTGAATGAATACATCAAACAACAGAATTTACCTTAGCCGCTGGCATTTAGTTTTTGTTGTTCCCTCAACAAAACTGAAAACAATTTTCTTGAAACGTTAACAAAACACAGTAAATAATTGCGAGTAATTATGATCCCTCTAAATAATACATATCCTGCACGCCCCCCTTCCCCCTATTATCATACCGGTCCCCTTTAGCATCGACCACACCGCAAGCACCCATCATCAGCAGCTCACCACTGCACACACCTCTCGCTTGTTCGCCGCCATATACATCCACTTGCTTGCAAAGAGTGCAATTAAATTCAATTCCGCACACTATCGTGTGCACTTAACATTAACCAACAAACGCCTACATAAATTATTTTCCGATTTTGTTAAAATTTCTCCAGACACGCACAAAAGGGCGGCGAGCGTTGTAAGCCGCCACCATCCGCAACCGACCATCAGACCCAGCGGTAGTCATTGTTTAATTTTTGACGCATAATACACGTGTTTTCGTGATACTGACCACACAGCATTCCACCGCATCGCGTTCAACGTCAAACGCTACTACTGATGCAGGTAATTCGAGTTTCCCAATGCAATTGGAAAAGTGTAGCCGATGATCATGTTTGGTTGCGCGGAGGTAGCTTCAGTTTGCACTCCACCACTCATCCTATCTTCCGTCGACGGTGTTTTGTTTCTATTTGATTTAATGAATTTGCCAGGTGCACCTGTTATTGGGCGCTTGCGAATACGAAGATTTACCGTCACTTCAAGGTGGGCTTGTGAATTACTGCGTTTACATGCGCAAGGCAGAGGAAGTTTATAAAATCCAATTAAACTCGACAAGGCAGCGGGAAATAAAACAGAAATGCACATTTTAAATGGAGCTATGAACTGGATCACCCTGTGCGTGAAATACGTTCCAAGTGAACACAGTACGGTGTCGTAATGACTTAATTACCTGAATGCTTCAAAATTTGCATTAGACTGAGTTTGGCGGTCAGTTTCGCATGCGGACTTGACCCTTATGTGCATTAAACGAGACAATATGGCCCGAGGATATTTGATTTTGATCTGTTTATTTTTTTTTTCATTTGAGTGGTATTGACTTGCAAAGTGAAACACATCAAGTTCACGGCATTGAGAGCGTTGAAGTGTACAAAAAGTAAATAATTACGCAGGTAAAGGCTGCGGTTGAGTGGCTTAAGAATTCGGATTTGAAGAGATTGATTTATTGCCTGACTGAGCAGAGGTTTCGAGTAGAGATTATTTTATTTGTTGTGGATTGTGGTCTGTAATGGAAAAGTGCACTAAACTTTAAACCGTTTTCGAAGGTACTTCAAAAATGAGCAACTACAAAATAAAACTTATAAATTGTACTTTACACCGATATTTTGAATAAAATATGAATCGTCTGGACCTGTTTCTTAACATATCAAAAATTAAAAAAAAAACACGTTTTATCTTGCAACCTTTGTGGTGATTTTATTTTTCAATTTATCAAACTCTGGTAAATAAAAACAAAACTTATTAACATAACCCTTTAACAAGGCGCAGAACGAAAGTTTAATGTCCGTTTGCTTTAAAATAAATACGACTATGAGGAGGGTCTGTGTGACTAGCAACTCTTCCAAAATGACAAATTGTGGCCATTAAAAATCCTTTGCTACCATCATTATTCATTCATATAAAAAAAACTAATTTCCTAAAAGCCTTCCGACCTGATCTCCAGCTGTCAGTTGTCGTCAACCACTTAGAAGTCCAACTACAAATCTGATTTACCCTCATTAACCACGACTTACAGTCGAAATCTTCGTCCTCATAAATAACCCAACGCAACTTCCTCCCCAATTTTTTTTTTTAATTTTTCAACAGCAATTAACTGCTTATCGCAATTCCCTCAATGAATTCACTAATGCGACAAAGTTCCGAAATTCCGAGACATTCCCTGCCACCCTTCCACTTGACATCTTCCTCAAATCCTGCCCATCTTTGGGCACTCTCAAAAATTACCCAACTTCATGATCTTAAAATCACATTTACTTATTTCCATTTCCATTACGAAACCCAAACCAAATTGCATAATAAACCAATTACATTTGTCAACTGGTGTTGGTGGCAGCGCAAATGATGATGGCCCACCGAAAGGAAGACGAAAAGGAGGAGAAAAAAATTTGGTTTTAAGAGCCACCACCAATGATGATGAGACGAAGAAAAATTCCTCAAAAGCGTGATCATGAAGTTAGTCGTACTGTGCGACCAGCAGCGTTTCAAAAACGACGACGTCAAAACGATGTCGTGCAGTGAACGTAAATTTAATAAACCCTGATAGTTGGACAGAAACAGACGACAAATTCAATTCAATTGTTTGTCTTTCGGCTCATTACCTTCGTTTTGAAAGTACTAATTTGACAAAAACGTTTACCGCTTGACAAATGTCAGATTGAAATGTCAAGATTATTCTTGAGATCATCATTTGCTGCCAATGCTGCCAACCCGCGAAGTTTTCATGGGGAATATTTGTAAGCACAGCTGCAATGGGTGGGAGTTAGTGGGGGCTGTGACGGAAAAATGAAAACAAACGGCATTGAAAGAATGCATACGGTATGACTTTCCCTTGTTGAACTGAAACACGACGAAAAAAAAAGGCGCGGCACTTTCTTATTCCGTTTCAATTGTAGCAGCGTGTAGTGCTTTTGGGCATTTGGTATGCGCCAACCAGCATGCTTCGTTTCGCTGCTTTGCTCGGGTACTCAACTCACTATCGTTCCTCCTATTGGAATACATTTGACGGGGATATCCAACCAATCCTACATTCTGTGGCACTTTGCATATTTGAGTTTCTGCATTTATTTGGTTTACAAAGTGTGTCAATGGTTTACATTTTGGATGCAACGTTCCGCACTCCATACACAGTAGTTGGGTCGGAGAAAGAAAAAAAAAACTGTTTCCACAAAGCAGCAATTCTTTTTCTGTGAATGGCTGCACTTCCAGACCGCTCCTCTGCTGTGTCCTCTCTTCTTCTAGTGAAAGTATACACAGAAGTGCATGAGTTATTTATAGTTCAGTTGAGATAAACATGGCGCAGCACACAAGTCTGTTGAAATTGTTAAAACTTTTAGCCGTAATCAAGCAGGTGTTGAATTAAATAATTCTTTGGCTCATAACGCAATGGTGTGTAAATTTTTTTTTTTTAGGTGCAAAGGAAAACCTGTTCCGCTCCAACTGCTTAATTTCTCTGTCGACTTAATAAAATGCAATGTTGTCTAATATTAACGATATTCCTTTAATAAATTCCGACAAACCTAACAGGTGTTGGAATTGACACAAGATAAGAAATGTCTTTAAAAAGCTTCCAAAGAAACCTAAAATTATTCTTCAAGTGCAACCAAATTAGGTTTGTTATTATTCCGGGTCAAAATTAAATATTCTTGTTTTTTCAATTTTCTGAGATTTGTTCCATTAATTCTGTTGGGATGTACAGTTAGCACACCGTCATTATTTGACATATTTCTTTTCCTCTGACATGATACGTACATATCTATAGTCAAATAAATATTTCCTTGATATTTCCATCCTTGTCCCCAGGTATTTGTTTTGTCAGTATAATGGCGTATTGCATGTGCGAACTTAATTTGCATACGCCGTCAGATCTTAAAGTTCATGGGAATTCATTCTATTCCATTAAGTAGTCCCATAAATATTGTAAGACCAAATTTGAAACTTGATCAGACTGACATGGGAAGCGTTTTGTTCTGCACTCATCTGGATTCTCCAGATATGGGATTTCGATGGAAAAAGAGAAAAAATGACGACTGCAGAGAGTGATACATTAACGGTTATTCTTTTTTCTCTTTCTGGATTGATATGCATTTGACGGCTCTTGAGTCGTGGCAAAGTTAATATGGGTCACCTATTTTCATTATTTACATTTTCATAGATTTGAATCTTTAAGACATCGACGATTGATTGCATATCGTATGCATGATATGATTATCATACCGTTTTCTTCAATTTTCTACAGTTTTGCAATAAGACTATTAGAATGTTTATAATCCTAAGCGGTCAGTCAATGATGCCAAATCACAAAAGGAGGTCATATGATTTTGATGCCAAAGTGATAAAATTATCGGAACAAGTCTTCAATAATGTTCAGGTTTCTCATTCTACCACCATGAAAATCTGACTTTCCAACTTCATTACACTAATTTTAAGACATCCAAACTTAAAGACAAATAGTTAGTCACCACTCCACATGAAAGGACCAGATGATGTGAGTGAATTTATGGACCACATGATTCAAAATCTCATTCGTTATACAATAATAAGTGCCAACGTAATCACTGATGAACCCAGAAACCATTTTGTGCGATGGCGGCTGTCAGATTCAGGTGTTGAAGGAACTTGACTGGTGGTGACAGTTTAATGGGAAGTTGTATCATCATCAACATCATCATGTATGTGTGCAGCACAACACAAAACCTTTCATAAACTATCACAATAAATTTTTCGTAACTATAAAATATCAATAAAGCTCGATGTGTTCTTAACAATATGATTTTTTTTTTTTGAGCCTTTTAATCTACTAAGTATGCAGAAATGGTGACATTCTCTGTCTACATTTTCAAATGTCTTGAGATATCTTAACAGTTCAAAATTGGCCTATTTCGGAGGCCAGTACACAGAGATATCTCAAGAAATTGTAAATCAGACGAAGAGGTACTATGTATGCATTGCTAAAGAACTCATTTGTAATGAAAACTGATATAAAATACTATATCATGTTTTTTTATTTCCTCTTCTGGGGAAAAGCTATTTCTACCGAAAACCTGCGTAATTCTCTTAAAGATGTGGTCATTATATTCATCATTTCGTTTGTAGCAAGATACATTTTTGATAATTTGAACAAAGTGACAGCTTATTATAAACATTACGTCAACAAAAAGCTACATAGTTTTCTAAATAAATTCCCATGTCATAAGTAAATTTGATTTCATTTAGCCCGATCAAATTTGGAACATTATTGTGAATTAACCACACTTTCTCTGTCGTCAATAAATCTTTCAAACTGGCGAACCAACTATCAGCGTGTGTTGTGAACACCTGAAAATGCAAACTATCACAGGAAATAGAACAGTTTTGTTAAACCTGTCACGTTCCTCGTCGCTACACGTCATCGGTCTTTTGTCAGTCAACCAATGTCACACGGAATTGACTGATTGTCATTCTTTTGTGTTTTTTATCAAACATTCCACGCACCCATTGTTCAGACAGATAATTTAAATTTTTTTTCTTTTTTTTCTCGATTGCAGATAAATCTCCGATTAATACTCGTTAGCGGCAAAACAAAAGAATTCCTATTCAGTCCCTCAGACTCAGCTGGTGATATCGCACAAACAGTATTCGATAATTGGCCCGATGGTAAGTAGCAACGGTTTACAATTTTGATTTTAAAAAGTGAATAACGATATGATATGTTATTTTATGAATGAAAAAACCCCGAATTCCCTAAAAAAAATTGCTCACCTTTCACAGTCGCACGAAAAGCAATAAACAAGGAAAAAAGCATTTCTCATGTCAATTTGGGGAGGCAAGGTATACGAGTAACAGCAGATTGTTTTTGGCAGTCGTAGCAGACCTGGGCCTAGTATTGCTGTGTTTGCGCTCTTGTTGTGTGTTGTGTTCGGGGGCGGTGGTGGAACAATGTACACACTAGCACTGTGTTTGACTAATTAATTAATCTGCAACGTGGTTCATTTACATAAATTATTCCGTATACATCGTAGTAGTGTAATCGTCGCCGCCACCGATGATGACGACGATGGATTGTGTGTTTCGATGTGCGCGCCGTTTTACATTTCAGCAGAACACTGGAGTGATCCTGACTGTAGTCAAATTTTCACCACGAAATCACCCGCAACGCTATCGGATGCATGACGGCTCTGGAGATACGAGTGGTATATGGGTCTGTTATCGATTTTTATCGATATGCGTCTGATTTTTATGTTCCTTCTCTTTGTTTTATTTACCTTTTTTCGGAATACATTTCTTCGTGAGGTGGCTGAATTTTCAGGTCTGCTGTTATGAATGGGCCCTCCTCGGTTTTTATTAATTCTCGCTTTTCGCGGGCCACTCAATTTTGTTGACCTATTATTGAGGCAATTAAGCGTGAGGATATTATCGTTCGTTTGGTACATTCAAGTAGGTTCGTGTGTGTGAAGCATTTATTGCTGGAGGGAGGTCATGGAATTTATTTTTTTGTGGCTTTTTCTATGTGTTTGCTCCGGGTTTCATTTATCTTTCAGGGGAATTTCGTTTGAAATTTGTTCGGGAGCTCTTAAGCGAGAAGTGATGTGGAATTGGTGGAAGATACTTAATATGTTTGTTATGCTCGATGGAAGCGATTGTTGATTCGGAAGTAATTCTTGTGTAAACAATGCAACGTAACTTTGAATAGCTTGTTGATTAGCCTTATTATGACACTGTAGGCACACATTTTAAAGTCCACTTATTAGGAACATGTTTTCGCCTTTTATGTCAACAGATATAGTGTTAGAATTTTAGAGGAAATTCAAAAGACTTATTGGACAGTTAGAGAAACTGGTCGTATCGCTTTTTAAATCGCAAACATTTTATAAAACAACACATAACATATGTGCGTAGACCGTGAACTTATCACCACTCCCCTGCTAGACCCTGAAAAACAATAAGTATTCGCCACAGTGTACACGGGATTTTCAGACAAAACCCAAATTTATGGTGAACACATTTTTCTGTTAACAAGCGAATTTTCATAATTTGTTTTTGAAATATTATTTCAAGAAAATAGTCATCATGATCGGAATAGTGAGCACAAGATTCAGATACTTTATTAGACTGATTCAGACTGATGCCTGTAAATTCTGTTTTTTTTTTTCAAATTGCAGACAAAGCGTTGTTATTAATATATTGAAGTCCATTCGAATGGAATGGACTGGACGGACCAGCTTTTAAGGCCTTGTAAGAGAAGCACTTTATAAGATTATAAAACATGGTGCAAAACTACGTAAAACTCTATACTCTATAGTCAACTGGTTTTTGACGCCAACTTATGAACCTGAAAGGTGTCTAGATAGTTATCTTATCCGAACATCAGCTATGGAGGAGCTTAATCTTTGTGACTGTCGCTCGTTTTGATGAATTTTCAAGCATCTTTCAAAATTCTCCAAAGCTGCGCTGATCACCCTGTTATAAGAAAGTCAGACGTCTAAGCTTGTTATCCATCTGTGCCATAGATTAATTGAACATTATATTACCTAGCTAACATTCGATAACAATAATAATTGAGTGGCACTACAGCCCACAAGAGACCAGGACCTAGCTTCTAAAACAACCACTCGTGTTGTGCGTGCTACTGTTCTCTCACGAGTAGAAGGGACCTACAGTTTTTTGCCGACTCCGAACGGCGAGATTTGAGAAGCTTTTCATAGACAATTGATACTCTTTGAGTGTTGTCAGCAACTCGAAAGAGGTGGTGCCGTAAAAAAATGCGAGGTGTCCCGTCCGGGAATCGAACCTAGACTTTCTGCGCGGCGGTCGACGCACTTACCCACTACGCCACGGCGACCACATAACTACATAATATTCGATACTCGAATCAACTTTCACAGCTCATCGCGTTTTCCTTGATGTTGTGATGACACAATCCAATTAATTTAACAGAAGATTTGCAGATGCATAAGGGGAATTTTAACGTATTTTGTGTTTCCATAATCGGCTAGGAGTGTTTATGTGTAAAATACCTGAAATGTTAATAGCTGAGATTTTCAAAAAAATGTTTATCAATGCAATCTATAGCACAGCACAATGCAATTTATAGCACAGATTATCTTGCAAAATCTGTGCTATAAAATTCATCAACCCCCAACAACCTTTCACTTAAATATCTCTTACAAATAAACCAATTTCAATGCTTCACCTATCCCCAAAACGAAGCAATTAAAAAGATAAATAGACATCATCTCAGTCACAATCAAACATTCCTTGACATTTCAGCTGTCAGAAGCCAACAACAATTGTCAAACGAAAAGTGCTGCCTAGAGAGTAAATTCGGATGGAAGTGTCACCAACAAGCAGCCGCTGCCATCACTTTTCGCGGCATCTCTATAAATCTGCGATAATCCCGACTTGACATCGTAAAAATTCAAATCACGCCACAGAACAAAGAGAAAATTGTTTACTAGACGCTTCTGCTGGGGCTGACACAATTAAAAGCGTAGAAGTACAAGAACCAAAGCACTCACGTGGCCGATTAGCTGATTTACTCCATTCGCGGGGGGCAATTACGGCAGCACACGAAGTATCAGTCAAAAGACTATCCAAGTTTGGCGAGCTATGTAGTATCTGCCGGAGGAACACCTTCAAATTGATGTTTCCCCACTACCTGCGTTGCTTTCAAATTCTGTGCGTAATTACAGGCAATGACTAGTCGCCTGCGTAGGAGTAAGAATGTCATAAAAGCAAAACTGTTCCGCAAAACAATTTATTCTCACATTTATACGTCGTGCGCGAGAACTCTCTAGCTACCAGTAGATAAACTACTTGAGATGGGTTGTATGTCGAGAAATATTTTGAAAGTGCACAAAAGGAAGAGAAGGAGACTCCTCTCCCACTGGTATCGAAATTAGTATTCCAATCAAGTAACTCGTTCGTTGCTGTGATTTATCCTCTTCCTCCTCCAACGCCTCCTTGTCCCCACCCACAATCGTTCACAGTCTATGAGAATTAGTTCCATTCTGGGGATCGATAGCCACTGGTACGCCAAGTGCCAGTGACGACGGCAGCGGTACCCGAACAAAATTTTAATGCGCTAAAAACGTGTATATGGTAATTTGAAGTGAATAAATGGATAGACCGACCCACCGAAATACAAACAGCGGAATCTCTTGGTTACCCCCATTACCACCGCCACCGCTGCCGTCGCTCTGTTGTGGTTTCTCAAATGGATCCCTCCGATTCAGAGCCTGGGACGCTGGAAGAGATAGGCAAAATTTGTGATGGTGGGTGGATGTGCGCATACAACCCAGGTGATGGCTGAGAACTAGGGCATCTATGCTTCCTATGCTTCCTGGTGAGCTTTCATGATTCAGCATTCATGTCTGTGCATCGGTCATTTTTTCTCCTCGATTAATTCCTCAATGGGCGATGGGGAGGCTGCTCGGTTGGTCTATCAAATATTCTCTGGGAGTTCCGAGCCGAGAATGAGATAAAAGGGTTATGGACGTGATTATAATTCATCAACTCTTGGAATCCTTTTGTGTGGTGATGCTGCTGGGAGATAGTCAAATCGATAGTTGAATGATTTCTTGGGTATGTCGTCATTTAGGGTGTTGTTTGTTAATTTGGGATGTTCTCTTCGAGTGGGACAATCGGAATGACGTGAAATGAAACTTTGTCTTTGTCTAGCATAAAATTGATGTGTTATTGTGTGAAACCTGAAAATTGTCTTTTGGGGTGATGGCAATATAAATGAAAGGAAATTCAATATTTTTCCATTTTCCACACCTAGTGCGAGATTGTCAAATAGCACTTGTTTCAAATTTCAAGCATGTCTCTTTCAAATAAATAAACACTAATTTATAAGTTTGGTAATCAAAATGTATATATTTGAAAAGCAATCTAACTTTATCATAACAATCTTCTAATCCAAAAATGTATCTTATGGTGGCCAAACTTAACACTAATTTCACATCATTGGACATTTAGCTTTCTACCTTGCGTTTCGTTTACTTTGCAGTTGTCATCATTATTATTGTGGCAGTCAGCATTATATGAACACCGAAAATCTCAGAAACCGAAAATCCAAAATCCTCTCCAAACTCTATATGACATATCTTTCTTATTCGACTTCGTTATTATCAAATGAGCTTGTGTTGCACTATTATATGAAACATTTCTCCTTGTCACCTTTCACACAAACTATAATACTATATTACCGGGTGCAATTAATATTACCAGTATTATACATCTAGAGTCATCATGGTCCTTCAATGAAGTTGTCAAATTGGTGAAGTTGTCAAATTGGACTTTTAACACGTTAGCATGCTCGTATTCAGGACTTATCTAAAAGGGCTTTCTCATCATCAAAATAACGTCAGACGATCGGGAGACGACATGGTGTCAAAACAATTCTGGGCACGGATTGATTCAAAGTTATCAAGTTTTCTGATCTTATGGGGAACTCTTACTACGAAATATTTTCCAGCTGTGTAATTATGCAAAAAACTTAATATTCAAACAACTTTTCTAAATCATATCAAGAAAACAGTATTCATCTTCCTAGCCCTGAGAGATTTGTTCAAATATTTTATTCTCAAATACATTATTCGATTAAAAACATTCTTCATTAATTACTCATGCAACCACAATTGCAATGATGTTTTAAGAACGACGTATGTGTTAAAAGAGGACACCTCAAAAAGGCAACAAAAAATTGACGTTTGGAATCGTTTGGAAAAGTTGTCCAGCACACCTTATATTCCTTCCACCGTTGTCATTGCAAATTTTCTAATTTCACCCGTTATTCAAAATTCCATACTTTCTGATCTGTTTTGTCTAGTCAAAGTAATACCTCTCATATCTTACCGTTACATGTTGAGTACTTTCAATAAGAAATATGAAAAACCTAATGAGTGTGCTAATCCACCAAACACAGAGTTTAAGTTGGGTATTTTCTCCACTTTCAAGATAAAATTCCGCACAATACAATACACAGCTGCCGTCACACATATGCATACAAATTTGTTACTTAAGAAAAGATTGCATATTGCATTGTGGCGCCATAAGCATATCCTCAAAAGGCAGTCGTATTGCGCAAGTTTCTCTTTATGTCTTTCCTCTCTGCCTGATAAGACGCACTTGCATGTAGCGTTGCATTATAACTGAGTCCAAGATAGGCTTGCACTATCCTTACCTAATATATGGCTTCACTTATGAGTGGCTTATTACAAAGTAAACGACACTGACCATGAATTACGGACTACAAGCATTTCAAAGTTACGCTCACGTTGTATTTTAAAACTCATTACGTCATCGTCTATGTCAGTCACACAGAGTATGGATATCAGTTTTTCAGATATAACAGACCGCAGGCTAGTGTGTAAAGTTATCTTTTAAGATAGTAATTGATTTGTTTTTGTAAGGTGATAACAGGGAATTGTGTCATTTTATTTTTTAAATTAAACGCTTCGCCACAGGTTATTTTAATTGATGACTTCTGGTATAATTTGTTAAGACCACTTACAGTTGTCACCTTCAGGTCCATGTTTTCTCACCTTTAATTTAATTCGATTAGGAGGGTGATGATTCGAAATCTAAACAAATCTGATGTCAACAACTGATCACGTAGATCGGCAATAATATTCGAAGTTGTTTTGATGATGTTGTTGGCACCAGACATGTACATATGTAGACGGTATAGGCGTCATGTCTTGAGGGTACTAATTTATTTTGAAAACACGAGGCGTAGTAATGACGTTATACGGTTCAGTTAATTAATTGATCAAGGACTTATTTTTGAGCTTATGCTATGTGGCATAGTATGCACGAGGTTTAAAGGCGAAGATGAACTTTGGAATCAAGAAGGACTCAAATTATTTGCAATTATTGCTTTGAACATTAAATGAAAAAAAAATCTAAATTGTAATACATAATATTTCCCTTGATCATTCGTTATGGTCAAACGAGTCGCGCAAAATTGAACTTCCGAATAGACCACCTCAGACGTACTCTTGGCAAACATTTACATAATATCATTTTCAAAAGTAAATGCCGCGAATTATGCTTATAAACGATAATTAAGAATTTTAATTTAACTTTTAAATTGTTGCTCACCTCATGATGAATCAAGAAACTTCTCCGGGCACAATGATTTTCAGCGCTGTGAACATCTACCTCAAGCCACTTAGGCCAGGGTTTTTTGAAGCAAAAAAAGTAAACAATATAAATGCATTTTAAGCCATGAGACATATATACTACAATCCTTTTGTATCCTTTATCTTCTCTTTGTGTTATGACTCGTACAATATCCCTACACAAAATGCTAATTCCTAATATAGATTGGGAAGCGGAATAATATTTTTTTTCTTTAAATTTTATTTTTAAAATTTCTATCTTTCTGTCTGGAGTGGATTTAGGAAAATTAAATAAATTCAATCCGCGACCACTATCAGATTTTAAGATGCAACGATTGTGTTTATATAGTTTTGTGTTGGTATTAAAAAATCGAATCACTGTTTCTGTCTCATGAATATACATACGCAATAATATTCCTACTCCAAAGTAGGTATATAAATTGTTAATGACTTAGCTAATAAGAACAAAGAAACTTCAATATTATCACACGTTATCAGAGATGTCGCTTTTCCAGATCAAAAATAACACTTCCCACATGCGTAATTGAAATTGCCCGATTGTTACATTTGTCAGGCAAAGCCATTACGAAAATAAATTCCCGATTCTCAATTCACTCATAAAATAAGATTTTGGAATCAATCCAAATTCAATCTCAGTTGTAAATCACGTTCTTGTGCAAAAATATATATTGCAATTCTTTCAATGCAGGGAGTGAGACGCAGACATCCGAACATGAACACACGCGTATGTATGTGGATTTTATTTTGCATTTCATTTAGAATGCGATTGGATTTACCGCTAAATCAAAGCGTTTTCCCCTCAACACTAAACAAGACGCAAACAAATAACCAAAATGAGGGCAAAAAATATGAAAAGTAAAGTAACGAAATTCTGCGACTGGTGAAAGTGAGTTGAACCCCCCCAGTTGAAAAATGACAGTGTCGTAACTTTTTCGTTACGTAAAAAAATACGTTCAAATAGATGAAATCGCACGCATTGATGCGTAACTTTTCTCTCGTAAAAAATAAGAGCGAAATCACTTTAGCGCAAGTGGCAATTAGCTGGGGGAGAAAAAACGATCGAAGAAGCAGGGCAAACGCGAGATAATAGAAAGATACAAATTCGCAATCAATCACATTCATCTCGTTGTCTTGCATTACTAACCGACGACGCCGCGTCGCCAAGGCGCGACAAGATGCGATTACCACAGAAATAAACTTGCGATATACTCGTATATACGTTTGAGTAAAACAAGTTCTCTATTTCTCTCTCTTGTGCGACCACTTCCGCGCTTCCGTCACTGGTCAGTCGTAGTTATGCACACATCTCATCTCCGTCTTTTCCGTTTATGTTAGCTTAATGCTGCTTTGTTGGGAGTTTCATTAGCTTTTCTTTGCATGTGCAACCCACACCGCACTTGCGTCCATGCGGATGTTGTATGTGAGCCAAAGTCAGGGCAGTGCCCTTCAGCGTGAACGCGCAACGCTGCTGATGACTGTGCCGGGGGTGGCTGCAGCTCTGAGACATGCAGTACCATTACCCAATAAAATATTATTTAGCATTTCATTGTGTTTATTGTTGAGTCATTTATTGAACGCGCGTTACGTGCACATATGGACTTTCGCGTTGTTTTAATTAATTTTCCTGCCTGACTGCTCGACGAGGACAGAGACTGTTGCAAATTGTTTGACGGAGGAAAAGTGAGGGGTGAGAATGAATACATCCTGGTGCTTTGACACTCATAATTCAACAATAATTAGCATGACCACGCGATGTCCTCAACATCTGAACTCATGCGCTAGTCGTCGGTGGACGACTGTGTGTTGTGAAAAAAAATGTCATGCCGGGGGTTGGCAGATTGTGTCTAAGATGACAAATTGAATTTGTCTGACTTAAGCTTAATGTATTGTATGTCAAATGTCAACAGTGGACAGGGAATTATATAAATGTCTTCCCACTGAGTGGGGAAGGTTGATATTAAAATGAAAAAAAAAATAATTATAACTATAGCAACTAAGAGTGGATTCCTTGTTTCTCTTTACAGATTGGGAACGTGAAATTGTTTCGAAAGCCGAAATACTTCGTCTCATATACCAAGGTAGATTTTTACACTGCAACGTAACATTAGGTGCATTAGGACTTCCATTGGGTAAAACGACTGTAATGCATTTAGTTCCGCGTGATAATCTGCCAGAGCCTAATTCACAAGGTAACTTCCATCATCAAATACAGTGCTGAATATATCGCCGCATTTAAAAAAATGTTTCTTTCTCTTCTTCACAGATCAGCGGCAAAAAAGTAAAGGTGGATCCAGTAGATGCTGTTCAACGACATGCTGTATTTTGTAACTAGATGTAATAAATCGTTTATTTTTATTTTTATAAATATTAATATTTTTATATTTTAATTATATATTTTAAATTTACTCTTAATTTAATTACAAAAGAAAACATTATATATATAAAAAATCGTTATGTTTCTTAAATATTTTTGATTAAATCAAAATTGTTTTGTTGATTTCTTTTTTATTTTAAAGAAAAAATATTAAAGCCAGACAAGTGTGTTTTATTTTTCTCTCTTCCTTTCGTTTTGTTTCGTCCGCTTTAATTTTGCAAATTCATATATAAATAAATATATATATATATTATATATTATACATACACAAAATGATAAAAAATGAAAACCTAACTGAAAAAATGTATATTTACTTAAGTAAATTTTAGATTACTGAATGTGAGATTAGATTAATGAAAACAAAGAAAAACAAAAACAAGAAAGAGTGTAAACCGACATGAAGAAAACAATGGCTATTAGATGAATTTAAGGAGCTGTCACCGCAGACGTAGAAGAGTGATTTAAAGAGTGTTTGTAATAACAGCAAAACAAAAACAATATACACAATTACACATAGTTACTTGTAAGTAAAATATAAATGAATGATAATAACTGATTACCGAATGAACCGTCAATGGTTAAGAAAAACCACACACACACACTACATGAACAATATACAATATAAAAAATAAAGGTATACATTATACACATACATGCATATATTATAATACGCAAAAACAAAATCGGTAATACACAATAGATATCCTTATACAAATTTAAAACCAAAACCAAATTTTGAGAGAAGTTTTCGTTACACAATAACAAATTATTTTTCTTTTAAACAAATGGAAATTTTGCAACAAAAAATTACATAAGTAACATAAAACTCACAACTACGCATCGAAACGAATTAGAAACAAATATTATTAGTCATTAAAGTCAAGTGAATATATAGTGTTATCCTATTTACATTAAAATATGTCTATTTATACCCCATTTCTTTGCGATGTACAATATTTAGAATTGAAACGTTAATGACAAATCCATGCAAAATGATTTCACACACTATGGTGCAATGAAGTATTATCGATCGTTCTTGTCTTATTTTGTTTTTCTTTTTTCACATCTTTTGTATTACTCATTTTACACAGCGAATGTTGGGACAGAGGTGGAATTTTTCTGTAGGGAACCGAGTTTTTCGTGACGGGTGCTTTCTAATTTTAAAATTATATTTTTATCGATAAATAATAAATAAATTTTCTGAATGCCTTCAGCAAAGCTTTTTCGTATTTATGCACTTATCAATCAATAATCAGACATTAACGCAACTGCGTACAGACATAATTTTAACTATTTGAATAGATGCATATTTTTCTTGTTGTAACTGGTTCTCTTGTCAGCCAATTAAATTCCCTAAATGATTCTTTAGATGTCAGAAATTAAATATTGTTGCATTGTATTATACATTTATTCACACGTTCAGTATTCAATTAGTCATCTAATTTTTGATGGAATATGCATCTTGAGAGCACCGTATTAAAACGCTTTCTGATTTCATCTTGTGATCATCTTTGACATTGGGCCTATATTACAACTTAAATTGGTCCATACGAACACAACGCTAGAAAATGTTTGGAGACAGTTTGTTGTGCAAGTTCCAGGAAGTATCGAATCAGCGAAGCCATGTGCACTAGCAGCACTTCCTTGCGAGCACTCTATTGCGTCAACTAATAGATTTTGATCTACAAAACCAAATAAAATCATATATATAATAAAAACTTGAAAAAAAAAAATTAATGGAGAATAATAACTTGTAAATCTTAAAATTTGTTGCCATACCCTATAACAGCTGTAGCACAGACGACTGAATTCAGTGCCGCGATCTGATTTTCCCCTTGCCATGTGAGAATTATTCGTTATTATGCTTGGCTTTAAGTCCCTTATCTGAAAATGCTACATGTCTATTGCTTATTCGATACAGCAATATTCCATTGCAAGCTTGGGATATGTATCAAATTGTTTCTTTTAAGCATATCTTCCATCTCCAAACATTCTGACATTCTGATACCATTCAAGATGAGGAAGTTGTACGTTCTTTTTTAATTCAACTTACATTTCGCGCTGCCTTCATCAACTGCTCGTTTAGCAGGTTAAAAAAATGCCATACGTGGCACAGTATACGTCGTTTTTATTCAATTCACGCTGTTATATGCGGCTTCAAAGTTAAACGTGACAAGTCTTTTATCTTTTCATTATTAGGTATTTTGCTTACCTGAAGTCAAACGGATAAGCACCCATCAATCTCGTATGCACTGCTTAAGCGAAGCGAAGCAATGGACGCAATTAAAGTTGTCTCTTTTCTGGGTCTGCTAAAAGCATATGACTCTGAGATTCCACACATTCGGTACGCTTTTCAAATTGATATCATTAGCTATTCCTGTAGATTCCAGTTACATGACATACCGGACATCATATTTTGCAATATTTTGGCTCTTGAGTTATTACCGTAATCAATTAAATTAACTGATAGCAGTCATAATTGCAGTAACCTACTATGTTTCTAGCGGTTCTTCGCCCGAAAGAGCTACATATTATTCCATAATTACGTATAATGTTAGTTTTATCTAAAGTGCATATGTTTGTGAACATCCATGTCCCTAATTAACAACGTAACTCGAAACGTCTAAAAACAAAGTAAACGAATTCGGCTCTTCACTTTTTGCCTTCTTAATGAAATAATTTTCGTCACAGTCGTTACATTTTTCGCAATTGTCAAGTGAAAATCTATTGTTTGCAATTTTTAATTAACGGTACTGAGTTTGAATTTCATTCCTCATTTTGGATTAAGATTTCTCGTAACCCAAAAAATGTACTCATTGCCTCATGAACAACGCAAAACCATAACTGCAGAAAAGAAACAAAATAAATGTGTAACTTATGATCGCTTATATATAAATATTTATATTTAAAGAGTAAACGAAAGTAAAAACAAATACAATTATACATAGAAAATGAAAACTAAAATAAAACAAAAACAAAATAAAAAAAAAGTTGTAAACGGTGTCGTATATATTTCCTTTATAATCTACTCACATTCATTAATTGAATGGCATTCGTGAAAGAAAACAAAAAAGAAATAAGAAATTAAATTAAAGTGAAATTTTGTTATCGATAAACTGATAAAGATGTACATAAAGCAAACATACTCTTAGATTGTTTTTTGTTTCTATTTTTTGTTTATTCCGATTTAAAATAGACAAGGTAAAATATATATATATTTATTAGAAACTAACAACACAAGACAAAAAGAACAAATAGGTAAATGTTTAAAGTATTTTAAATAAATATAAATTAAAAGAAAAAATTAATTAAAAATTGTTTCGTTTGTATTATTTAAATAGTATTAATTGCAGATTTCTCTCCTTATATACATTAATATATATATACATATATATTTATATTGTTCATTGTTTTTTTTACAGAATAAACTTGCGAAAATGCTATTGTGAAATTAATTTTATCAAAAAACAAAAAAAAAATCACACCAAAATAGAAACAACCTAAACGTAAATGTATTAATAACGAGAATAATAAAAGTAAAGACACAAATTTAAAGAAAAAAAAAACTATCGTCAAACACACACCGCTTTGATTAATGAAAACTGTGCAAAATATTAAACGTCCTCATCTTGTTCTGATAGACAATATATAAATTCATATTGTCCCCACAAGTATTATTAAAGGTTTTTAGCTTTCCTTTCATTTTTAAAATCTAAAATGAACAAAAAAAAAACAAGAAACAAAAAGCGTAAGGAAAATACTTAAAAAACATATCATCACTTAGATCATTAATTTTAAGCATTTACGTGTTTAATTAGAATCAAACGACTTAAAATTCAATACCGATTGAGTTGTGCTTAGGTTTGCGTTCACCCCATTCATTTTATTTATACCTGTGATATATCCGTTATACTGTTCCGAAAACAAACCAAAATCCTCAGATATAATTTTGTATTGTGTGTGTATCTTCCTGCACTTATTCCGTTTGTTTGCCTCTACAACTTATCAGAACAAGATCTAAGTTAAAAAAAAATAAAAAATAACAAAATCAAACCATGAATAAATATTAAATGTTATACTAAGAATGGAGTAACGTTTTTATATAAACATAAATGCAAAAATAAAACGAAAATGAACTCAAACATGGCAGAAGAATGCGTTGAAAGTGTAAAATGAAAAACATTCTTGTCTTTTGGTAAATAATTTCGATATAAGGAAACAAAACAAAAAACTCAAAATCAAATGAAACAAAACAAAAAATAAAAAAACAGCTAAAATAAATAATAGGCATAATTATTAAACATAAACTCTAATAATATGTACCATTGGTAATTAATTTTAATATAAAAATGAAACGAAATATAAATCTTAGATAATGTGTAATAATATTTTTAATTTTAATTAAGAGTAAATGAGATGAGAAATGCAAGTAACAACTACTTTTCGTTAAACGTGTTAATATGATAATAAAAAACAAATACAACATAAAAAAGTCTTACAAAAATGTATTCAGTTTTTATTTATTGCTGGAGTCTTCTGTCTTTCTTGATCATTCACTATTCGAAGAAATTTAGATTCTGCTGCCTGGTAAACATTTTACCACAATGTCAATATAATATTAATCGTGCATAGTATCTGCCGATCATGCTGAACTTTATCTTAGGTGGCTTCTTAACAGGACGGAAAATGTTGTAAGTACATACTTCTTTCAGACACCACTGAAATGAAAACATAGAGGCCAGTGTCAGTCAACTAAATTTGGCACAAACATATTGTTATCCTATTGTTAAATCTGAGTCATAAAAGGTTTGTTTTATTTGTAACTGTTGCTTGATGATATCCATTTAAACTGGGACTTCATCTTAATTAAGTTTCTTTGACCAAAACTCGACTCAGAAGTCAAAGAGGCTCGATCTTCAAAAAGTGTGTTCAAATGCTAGCTTACGCCGACAACATTGACGTGATTAACGAAACACAGCGGTTATGAAGAGTTTGTGGACATTGAAGCGGAAGCGGAGAAAATCTGTTTGGCGATAAATGAGGACGAGACGAAGTATACTGACACACAACATCGACAGCTCGGACAGAGTGTTCTATTACGCAGCTGAAACTTCCAAGCAGTAAAGGACTTCGTCTACCTCGGCTCCGCGGTAAATAGGGAAAAAACATCAGTTCCGCGATCAAATGCAGAATCACTCTTGCCAATCTCTGCTTCCTGGGGCTCAAGACGCGATTGAGTAATAGAGCACTCTCCCGAAGGACTAAACTGGCTTCGATAACAGTTCGATCATCCCGTCCTCCTTTACGGCGCAGAAACGGGACGTTCCTAACAGCGGATGTGTAAGTTCATAGTGTTTTCGAGCGGAAAGTTCGAAAAGTTGACAACGCAACAGAGGAGGGTCTAGGCTAATGGAGAAGAACCTCAACAAACTTAGATTGCGCAATTAGAGGCAACTGGCGAGAGAATGTGCTAGCTGGAGAGGCATAGTGGTTGAGGCCCAGATTCACCACGGACTGTAGCGCCATGGAAAAAAGAAAAAGACGAAAACTTGACCGACAATCGATGGCACTCCTTAGCCATTTACCGACCTCGAAAAAAAAATTCTCTTTATGATGGCCGTAGTACGTTCTAGTCATAATTATCTAAAGTATTATAAGATAAAAATGGATGTAACTGATATTAAACTATAACTAGGACAATAACCTGAATTTAAGCAGTTTTCGAGATGTCTTTTGAGTGGCACTTACCTCCTAGACGAATCTTTATCCACAACAAACGTTCCGACTGTCTCCAGTTGCAAAAATTTGTAGAAGATCCACACTTGCATACGTAAGTCTAACTATTTGCGTCATATTTGCCGTAAGTGAATGAATGCAAAATTTAGGGGTGCGAGACATCAAATATTCCACGTGCTAAAAATAGATCCAACAAATTAACGATACAATATTCAAACAAAAGCCTTAGTTAGTCCAATTGAGGATCACTTACTGACACTACCCTTAAGAAAAATCCATATGCTTGCTAATATCTACCTCCCCGATAATCATGCATGTTCAACACAAGTCTCTTTTAAGTATTTACAGTGCCATGCCATTAAATTAAAAACCCAATTTTAATAGGAAATGATTAGCCTACCCTGCAATTACTCTCCTTTTTGAGTCGTTTCTTACTAAAACAAAGGGCATTTTTGATAAAGAGCATTCTTCCGCGTATATATAGGTGATGGACAACTAAGCCATAATTATAGTCACTATGTTCAATCCGAAACCAGCGGACGGTAGTAAATTTAAATTTCCTCTTCAGTGTGTTTGGCTGAAGCTCAATGGCTCCTGGCCGCTTAAATCGAAAAATCGCAATTTTATTTTAGCTTACAATTTGTGGTCGTGGTACGTGATCTGTTCTGTGGGCATAACGATATATTTTCAAACCGCTTTTCTTATATACACATTCGGTGACATTCTCAAAACCACTGAGAACTGTTGCACTACGTTCATGGGCTTTCTAAACTTCGTTCGAATTGTTCACTTGAAAATGCATCAAAAAGAGTTTCGAAAGATTTTGCGAGATTTCGTTGAAAATATTTGGATTAAAAAGTAAGTTGTGAGTTTTTTTTATCATTCTATTAGAAAATATCAATTCTTCAGACCTTTATTTAAGACTAAATTAGGAAGATTGTTGTTGCCTAGCATCAAAACATTGTAACATCTATTTGTAAAATTCACTCACCACAGCAGTCTACTTTAAAATTCGTGTTGGGGTCAAACTTGCAAAACCCTAAACAACCCAATCCAAGATCCCAAAAACGCTTTATTCTGAAATGGAAACAACAGTACTTTATACAGAAAAAAAAAAACATTATCTAAGAGTACGTGCGGAGACTATGCCTTTCAGAATTTTGAGATCTTGTCCTTTTGGGTTTTTGTTTAGAGTTTTCAGTTTCCTGGATTCTTTACTACTCACATTCATTGAAAACATTGTTTTTATCTCTTCTAGGGGGTCAGATAGAGCAGTCGAAATAGAATGTGAATCCAAAATGAAAATATTTCGAATGATGTCGATATTGCTTATGTCCCTAATTCTCATGTACTGCTTCATGCCATTGATTGAGCTAGTCATGAATCCAAACGCCGAAGAGAAACCTTTTCCCTACAAAATGGTATTTTTCTTTGACGCGAATCATGGGTGGAAGTATGTCTTTACATACATCTTCACAGCATATGCGGGAGTTTGTGTGGTGACCACTCTATTTTCGGAAGATTCACTTTTCGGATTTTTTGTAACGTACACCTGTGGACAGTTTCGAATTTTACACCAGGACATAGAAAAACTTATTCCTGAAGCACACCATGCGGTACTTAAGGAATATGGCAAACTTGGAGCAACAGAATCTCGTATCCAAAGGGAATATGTTCGAAGGTTACATGAGATCGCTAAAAGGCATAATGTGATCATTGAGTAAACATTGCAACTTAAAAAATAGAGTCCATGCACTTATATTTTTAATTTCAGTTTTGCTAACAGCTTAGAGTCTTTCAACAGCCCACACATGCTTGCGAACTTTACTATCAGCTCTATTTTAATTTGCATGGTTGGTTTTCAACTAGTAACGGTAATAAAACCTCACACAAGGTGCACAATATTCAAAAAATTTCTTTAAATTTTCAGGGTGAGATGTTTATTGGAGACTATGTGAAATTTCTAGTTTACATATTATCAGCATTGTCTCAGTTGTATATTCTGTGTTGGAACGGAGACAATTTAATACAAAGTGTAAGTAACGCTATCACCAATATTACTCTAGCGTGTTTAAACCGCGCGTGTCTTATGATGACATGAGTTCTTCCATGGCTAAAAGGAGGCGGTTAGAGTGAAAATAAAAAAACAAAATAAAAAAAATTGCATTATCAAATAGCCAGTCTTATCTCATATCAGTTCTCTTATTCTCATTAGATACTGATTGTTTTGTCTGCATATAGGGTAGACAATTGTTTTCCAAAAACAAAAAAAACAAGAATTTTACCGTTTATGCAGTGAAAATATATTTTAAAACTATTTTTCTGCAAAAATCTTGAAAAATATAAATTCAAGCTAGACCAGAACCGACAACGTTGACTCTGGTTAAAACTCTAATTCAAATAACCCATTTCAGGGTATTTCACTTTGTAAAAAAAAACTCGCGGTTAAAGCACGCAAATATAATAATGTACTATCATATTCAGTCATTATATCTCTGATTTCTTAGTCTATTGAAACATCTGGATATTTGTATGCTTGTCACTGGGAAGGTGGATACATTTCAAGGGAGGAAAACAAGAACACTTTAGTGAACTACTGTGCAACTGACAGAGACTTTAGAATCAAACTAAACTTTATGATATTACGCAGTCAAAAACCGTTACAGATAACTGCCATGAAGTTTTCAGTCTTATCCCTTCAAAGTTTTACAAAAGTGAGATGCATATGAAGCATTTCAAACAAATCGTTTTATTCTCATTCTTTTTGCTTTACTTGCAGATCTTAAGCTCGTCTATGTCATACTTTACACTTCTTCGCACAATGTGGGAAAAATAATTTCAAAAATGTATATTCATAGAAAGCAGATGTACAGACTTATATACAGAACTTGCCCCAGATATTCTTTTTAGCACTACATATTCCTCTAAAAACACATCTATTAAATAAAATTATTTATATTTTTCAAATCTTATAGAATTAAAATTCAAACTAAAATGATATAAACGTTGATCTCAAGAATAAATTTGATGAAATATTAAAAACAACTATTCGTTTGACTTGGCATCACCGCCAATTATTTCATGTCAGCTGATTTGTAGCAGATTTCAACAACAACAAAGGTCAGTTCGTTCTTTTTTCACCAAGGAATTGCTGCGGTAACGAAATTTCAAGCTAAGCTACTAACAGTTCATTGCAGTGAAGAAAGTTGAATAATTCGGTTGGCTGTGATTTTGTTAGTTGTTTTGTGTGAGTGTTTCATTGTTTATATAAAATATAAGGTAAGCAGCGTTAAGATTTTACCAATAAACATTTCGTTCCGTGAAGTGCCTCCGTTTCAATTAGTTTGCTTATTCCAGGATTTCGAAAAATAAAAAAAGTTTTTGTACAACGCAATTTACCACATAAACGCCATTTTTCTTTCTACTTATTTGTTTTATCCACCAACCAAAAGGTCACAAAATTAGGAATATGAAGAGCTTTGCTTTAGCTATAGCTGCATTCATTGTAGTGCAGGTAGCGGCAGAACCAAATCTGCTTTCCGATGAATTCATGGACATCGTTCGTTCCAAGGCACAGACGTGGGAGGTGAGTCAGCCTATTAACAACACAAACAAAAAAGAAAAAAACGATCAAGTTCATAATAACATTTAACTTGATTATAGGTTGGACGTAATTTTCACCCTTCCATATCGGAATCATACATCAAAGGATTGATGGGTGTACATCCGGATTCATACAAATTCGCTTTGCCACCAAAGCAAAGCGCTTATGGTGTTGCTGATGATGATGTTCCAGAAAATTTCGATGCTCGTGAGCAATGGCCAAATTGCCCTACAATAAGAGAAATTCGAGACCAAGGGTCCTGTGGTTCCTGTTGGGCATTCGGAGCTGTAGAAGCTATGTCTGATCGTGTAAGTTGATTAGTATTTATACACCATTCATTGTTTATTGAAAGAAGTATTCATAGAAAATCGTTGTTTTTTCATTTGTCTTATCTCTGTAAATGACTGGGGTTTGCTTTGTGTTTTGACGATAACGAAGCATATAAGTCAACGGATGTTATTTATTTATTTTCTTTCACATTTCGTAGTGAGAAGGAATCAAATTGGAAATAAGTTCGATGGAGGGTTATCAGTTATCACACTGAATGTTTCTTTTATTCGTTCACTCATGTGAGTAATCACAAAGGCTTGGACTAATTTTCACACAAAATGTGATAATTGTATAAAATTGCTGGGTTGATGTGCATGTTTGAAAACATTTCTAAGAGGATAACTCCCTACGCAGTATGTTTTTTTCACTTGTTGAATGTTAATCGTTAGTCTCATAAAAATTGTAATTAGACATATCGAGTAGTATCGAGTGTCGAATTCTGTATTCAAGTTTAAAGCTACTTTACAAGGCAAAAGCAACAAGTAAGTTGTAAGTTAAAGAGTGAATAAAACTAACCCAATGTAAATAATAACGTCAACAAATAAATGTAATTTTTAATTATTCGTTTTAGGTTTGCATTGCTTCTGGAGGAAAGATTAATTTCCACTTTTCAGCTGATGATTTGGTATCTTGTTGCCACACATGTGGATTTGGTTGTAATGGTGGCTTCCCTGGCGCTGCTTGGAGTTATTGGACCCGTAAAGGTATTGTAAGCGGAGGTACCTATGGCTCAAAACAGGTAAGCACTATGATGACATGATTCACACCATGCCGACTTAACAATTGTATTTAGGGTTGTCGTCCCTATGAAATCGCCCCATGTGAACATCATGTAAACGGAACACGACCGCCATGCAGTGGAGAACATGGCAAAACTCCACGCTGTCAGCACACATGTCAAGCCTCATACAAAATGAAGTACAATGACGACAAACATTTTGGAAAAACAGCCTACTCGGTAAAACGCGATGTGCTGGAAATTCAAAAGGAAATCCTTACAAATGGACCAGTCGAAGGTGCATTCACTGTTTATGAGGATTTGATTCTCTACAAGAAAGGTACGCATTGAGATAAAATGGACTGTCAATTTTTTGTAACTTTAAAAAATTGCTTAAGGTGTTTACCAACACGTTCATGGCAAAGCACTTGGAGGCCATGCGATCCGCATCATTGGATGGGGTGTTGAGAACAACGTTTCATACTGGCTCATTGCTAACTCCTGGAACACTGACTGGGGTGATAATGGTACTTTTAAGATTCTCCGTGGCAGCGATCACTGCGGCATCGAAAGTGAAATTTCTGCGGGTTTGCCTGCCGTCTAATATCTACGAAAATATATTTTTTTAACTTTGTTGACAGAACGAGACTTGTGTAAGATAGTTAACATATGTAAACATGTAATTAAATTGGCTTTGGTGATAAAGAAACAATTTTCGTCGAACTTATAGGAAAATAAAGTTTTAAATTCGTAATATATTTGATTATACACATTAGTAAAGATTGTAAAAAGGTTGGTTCAATATTCATTCGGAAAAGAAATAAAACGCTATGGTTTTAGTAGAGGTGTAAGTACTGTATACATACTGATCAATTAGCAATTGGAAATTGTACAACGAAGAATTTTCTCTTCATTCTGCGGATTTAATCATGTCTCACAACAACGGTGTATATAGGCCTGAAAAGCTTAGAAAATCGACCTGATGAAAACGTGCAAAATAATCCATTTTGGATTTTGGTCACCACAGAGTCGTATATACGACAATGCAAATGAAACATAAAACGCAATAATAAACAAAAACTTTGGGAATGATAAGACTTTTATTTCGTTTAATACTAATATCACAAAAGCTAACGTTAACTGAAAGTCGTTCAAGTTATACATATGGATTCCAATTACTTCCATCCTCCGGAAGTAGATTGTTTGTTATTAATAAAATAACGTCAATAACCCACCAGACACCAACTCCCCCCACAGTCAGGAGCTTCCCTACAGCAGTTCCAGTTTGTCCAAGGCAAAATCTATCCATTCCAAGGAATCCCAGCAGAATACTGTATATTAACGTTGTGACAAAATAATGATCTGTGTATTTTATACACGGAACACCGTCTCGGAGAAACGTTCTCGGTCCGTAGCATTCTATGTCCGCAAATACGGTGCACTCAACTTTGGCATGTTCCACCTCATCATACCATATACCACCAAATTTCACACATCCATAACCGAGCTCATCGCGAGCCGTTTTGTTACCACGATGATCATACGGATCCATGCAATCTATGAATTCTCTTGGTAAAAAGTTGCACTTGACCAGTGGACCAAGCGGATTAAACTCCAAGGCGGTTGGTGATGATTGTTGTATTAGTATGTCCTTATCATTTCGAGCGTGTGTTGAATGTGTTAAGTAAATTAATTCGTAAAATATTGAAAAAAATATTAGTCTCTTCATGTTTTTTTTAAGAAATTTTATTTGTAAATACGATAGACGACGAGCAGTTTCCAATGTCGAAATTTTGACCAATGACAGCGTACATCACTTGACAGCTGTAAATAGGTCTGTTCGCGTTTTCGTGACCACTACAAATATGTTAAAATCTTGTTCGTGTACATAAATATAGTGGTTTCTCGCAGAGGGTAAAAATCTCCTGAGCGAGTAACACATTTCGCCAGATTGCAAAGATTAGGTCACACGACGAGAGAATCAGCTGATTTCTGTTTTGCTTTGAAAATTAAATAATTTAAAAATTTGAATGTTGGAAAAGAGGTGCCAATTACCACTGGCACATTATGGTCTGTACCACTAAACGTTTTTGGTTTCTGGTAACAATCGGGAAAGAGATGACCGTGAATATTCACAACTTTCAAACACATCGTGTTTTCCCTAGGAGACCAATAAGACAGCATAAGAACAAAATCGCTCAATCGCACTCACGCCGCTTTATCAACTTTACGAGGACCTTTGTAAACATGCGGGATGACATTCGCGGGTCCAAGTGTTTTCATATCCCAAAAAAAATTTGCAGAAATAATGTACTTAAGGAAATTCACATAAGCTCAGGAATTTGTTTCTTTAGTTATTTGCTTTTTTAATTATAATACAGCTAAGACAGCTGCCGAATATTGCAGAACAACGACAGGTTGTTAAAAAATAGAATTTTTCACTAAAACTTTACCGTAAATACATAAACACTCCATATTTGGTTAAATACTTTATTCGGGGATGCGCGTATCAAAAATAATAACACGAATTACAAATTTTCCTACACTTAGGGCCGACTTTTCAAAAAACTTAAATACAGCATTCTACATACAAACATCCATTAGTGTTTTAATACTACATAAGTACAAATGCTATTGAGTGGAAAATTAATCACAGTTAAAACAAATCATCTTTAAGCCTACGGTGATGTTACTGACTCTTCAAAAGAAGTACCACCCTAATCTAGTTTCACCTCTTTAGTTAATGAGTTACAGAGTTAAGATTTATGTAGATATATTGTATGCATAAAAGAAACTTTTATATAACTAAATAAAAAAGGTAGCTACATATAAAAATCCAGTGACTTAGAAAATCCAGCGACATCCACTCGTTGAGTCCAGCTTGTACTGATTCGAAAAGACTCTCTCCGGACGCACTGGTTCCATCCATCATAATACCCAAGTAGGCCAAATGCATCACAGTCAATATTCCAAATAAGGAATTCATAATAAAACTAAATGTGGAATTCCATTTGTGTTCGTGCAAGCAGATCCGGTTGCGGCATGCACTTGGAAGGATGCAGGCATTGAAAATACTGGCAATTTTGGCACGAAGCTTGTATTCCACAAACGTGAAAACCCCAAGCGACAATAATACTGCGTATATTTGAAAGTGTAATCCATGCAATAAGGAAGACACCAGATATGTTGCGCATATAGCGAGGAGAGTGCTTTTCTCCTTGAAAGTCCGGAAGACATAGGTTTTGAGCCATCGGTGCATCGGAATATTCCAATTCCTGACAAGATCTGTTAAGGAACGTGGTACTTCAATGACCGTTGGTTTCGTGACCATGTGTCCGAACAGAGTTGAAATGTCATGATGTAAATTACAGCCGACTCCACCTGCTGCCATGGTTGCTTGCGACAGGAACGAAATAAAATAATGGCTGCATCGAAATGATAAGGCATCACGAAAGGCAACGATCCATTTCCATGCGTAGTCAGCGCAGAGTAGTGATATAAAGCAGTTGGATAGCAAAAGAAATCCCAATGCAGCTAGGGTGTTAGACACCGTCCACAAGATCCAACGAAATTCAATTTTCATTTGAATTAAACTTTGAGCGTATTCATCGTAAGCTACCCACGGTCCAAGCACTGTATTAGATGGGCTGTGCATATATCCCAGGAAGGGAAACAGAGCAGGAATCCGATTTATTCTCTTAGCATCTATGTCAAATGCAAGTGATATCACCTTCATTGTTGCAATCATTTGTACTCCTCGAATCTTGTGCCAGACTGTAGGATCGTTGGCGAACGATTCATATGTGAATAAGGTCCCAATGCAAATCGTTCCAATAGTTAGGCCCATTCGCCGAGATTTTTTGTATTCCAAAATGCTAAGCACCACATATGATATCATACTGAAGAGTAAAATTATTAGAAAATCCCATCCAATTGTATGATATAGAACTCCACAGCCGCAAACAAAGGAAATTATATGGTCCATCCACGGACGGATATGAATACATTTCGATATAATCCATGCCAACCGGCAGAGTAGATTCCATCCTATTAAAATACCTACATAGGAGGTGATTTGAGTCAGTGATGGTACTACACAGTTCTTGGCAGTCTCCTCCAACGTTTGCTTGTTGAACAAAAATAATAACTTGCGGTCCAAATCATAGTCTTGGAACTGACTTTCATCTTGATATTCATCGTACTCCTCTAAGTAATCCTCCATTTTGAGGGATTGGTTCTAATTTAATACTGTTTGTTCACTATCACTAATACTTCTATATACGATATTAATGTAAATTGGTTTGAATTTGGTAAAAATAACATTTTGCAAATAGAATGAACTTATATTTACAAACAAAAAATTAAATCTTAGGTTAGTTATGCACGTTTGTCATTGAATACAGGGTGATAAGACGTACATGCATGTTGACAATTATGAACATGTACTAGAAGTGAATTCATCATCGGAATCTTAGAAAAATTGATTTATACAATTATAAGTATAGGTATTAATTGAATTATGCCGAAACTCATAAGAAATTCATATTTGCAGTAAATTTAATTTACCTATATTAATTGATCTAGGTTTTTTAACATGATTATTAAATACAAAAAAGTAGTAGATTTTAGTTTAATACGCGTATCATCTATCGCGCAGCAGTGGTCGTTGCAGTAGCCATCACAATCATTTCGCCCGAAAACACAAAGCGGTTACCGGCGAATCAGTAGACGAACATAATCCTAACAAAAAATAAAAAGGAAAATAAAATAAATGGTGATTGGTGTGATCCAGCAGCGGGCTATCTTTTGAATTTAACCAAAAGTCAGCCGAAGGTGTTTTAGTTTTCAAATCGAATCAAGTTATTTTCGTTTATTCCCATCCTGAAGCTAAATATTCGTCATTTGTTTTGTATGTCCGCTTGAAGAATTGTGAAGAATTGAATTCGCATCACGAAATGGTACGCATTTGCAAATTTATCTTCTCTTGTGTGTAAATTGTCAAAAAGGTGGAGAAAGAAAAAAATCTTTTTGTTGATTCTCTACTCAAGAAGAGGATAATGCGAGAATTGTGATAATTTTCGCAGTGTTTTTTCGTTTAAAGAAGCCCTCTGTGGCGAATGTAAATTGAAATAGAAAAGAGAAAAAATAGAAAGATTTTCTTCTGTGTTAGAGTACTTCGCCTTTTGTTAACTATCCATTAGATCGGAAAAACTATCGAACAAATAACCGAGAGGAATTGATTTTTTCCCTACACTGGCCTCAGCTGGGAGCATAATTAGTGAAAGTGTAACAAATTCGAAGGGATCAATCTTTAATTATGCAGGTTCAAAAAAACTGAATGTTTTAGTATTAAGGAGTCGTAGAAAAATTGGTCAATTATTGACTAGTATATAATTTGGTGGGGGGAGTGCCTTGTTTTTGAAGTAACTACTTCACATAACCTTAAAACTCAGGGCGGAATTTCAACAATTGATTAAACTAAACAAAACTAATTTAAAGTTATTATACATACGCATATATATGTATTACACATTCAGAATTTCTCATATTTGAAGGAGATGTTTGCAGCGAAATGTATGAAAATGGATTCCGGTTTCAGTCTAAATTCAAGCTCATATTTAGTTGTGTTCTATCGGAAGGAGTTTGCCCTTAGACTGCAACAGATTGTATAACTTATTTTTTTTTTGTAGTCATTTCACTTTCGTTTGCCAGAAATTGCATTTTGCTTGTAAATTGGGATATTTTCCGCAATCACATTGTTCATGTTTTTCTGGCAAATGAAGAAAAGACTGATGAAAGATAAATTTTTAGATTGCAATAAAAAAAAACAGAAGTAAATGATTGTTTATATTTTGTTACGTCTTAAAGAGGTAAATGGAAATGGGCCTCTCCAAAGCGAACAGAAAATCATATATTCAAATGTTACACGTTTTTCTTGCTGTCTCTCCAGGGGCAGGCAGACGACAGACAAATTACGCATAACATTCGAGTGCTGAAGGTATATTCGCTATTACTCTCTATCTAGTGTTCTGGCAGTAACTTAGAGCATCTTAACTTCCGGTAAAAGAGAGAAGAAATTGTACTGACTGAATTTGCTTATATACAGGTTCCTTCTACGGGTGTTGATTGTAAATACAAAAGCGTGCATGTAGATTTAGAATGAATGCCTCAAATACATTTGCTTAGTTTATTTTTTTTTTTGATTAACATTTTGTTATCTTTTACAGGAAATTCATCAGCTTGAAATCTTATGCAAGCAGTTGTACGAGGCGACCGATTCAGTTATTCGCTCTGAGGCGGAAAAGGCACTTGTAGCATTCGTCAGCAGTCAGGATGCATTGCCAAAATGTCAAATGCTTTTGGATAGGGCTGACTCCAGCTATGCACAACTTCTCGCTGCAACGACGCTTACCAAATTGATACAGGGTCTAAATCTGGAGCAAAGAATTGATATACGGTCTGACAAAAAAAAAAATGCGTTTCCGTGACTGACTTCATAAACTTTTTTTTCTCACTCCAGGAGTTATTTACTAAATTATCTCGCTACACGCCCAAATTTAAGGAACTTCGTTGTACAAGCACTTGTAACGCTCTTGGCAAAAATCACAAAATACGGATGGTTTGACACTTACAAAAATGAATACATTTTTCAGAATATCCTTGAAGATGTGAAAAAATTTCTTCAAGTACGTACAAGTAGAGCCGTCTGAATTTCGAACTCTCATTAAATGTTTTCTTTCTCGGTTTTTTACTTGTAAAATTTTAGCAAGGATCAGCTGAGCATTGCACAATAGGTGTGCAAATTCTATTACAACTAGTATGTGAGATGAACTCAATTGTGGAGGCCGATGTCAATCTGTCCTTCTCAAAGAACCGGAAAATTGCTACATCTTTCCGTGACCAACAACTGTACGACATATTCTTATTATCATGTTCACTTTTGGTGACAGCCAGGGACAATAGTAAGAGTTTGAACTTCATGGACGAATCACAACAAGCGTAATATTTCAAAAATTTGGTGTTAAAACTGAAAAATAAATTCTCAATTTCAATTTCAGTCTGATTTCACATGTCCTGCGATTGACTAAAAACTGCTTGAGTTTCGATTTCATCGGAAGTTCTACCGATGAGTCTTCGGATGATATGAACAGTGTTCAAGTAAGATAACCTTAATGTCCTTAAGAAGGTATTGCGATAAAGTGAACAAAATTTTCGTAGGTTCCTACTTCCTGGAGACCAGCATTTCTTGATTCAAACACCTTGAAGCTTTTCTTTGATCTCTATCAAATTCTTCCAAATGGGCTGGCTAGCTATTCGCTGTCGTGTTTAGTACAGGTTTGTCTCAATTCCGATTTCTTAAAACTCAGCTTATAGTGAAATATTCTTCTTTAGATGACATCGGTTCGTCGATCGCTTTTTAATAACCCTGAACGTACAAAATTTTTAACTCATCTTCTCGAGGGCGTAAAGAATATTCTGACCAATTTACATGTAAGTGCATCAAAAGTCTTGGAAAATCTTGGTTGGATACAATATACCTTTTTAATTTTAGGGTCTCAGTGATCCTGACAACTATCACGAATTCTGTAGACTTCTTGCTCGACTCAAATCTAATTACCAATTAGGAGAGCTTATAGCAGTAGACTGCTACCCAGAGGTCATTCAGCTCATAGCCAAGTTTACGGTTCAATCCTTGCAGGTAAGTCATACTACAAAAGTGTCCCCTCCTCATTTATCGGTATTTACATTGATTTCTTCTGGGTAGATGTGGCAATTCGCCCCAAACAGTGTACATTATCTCCTTACACTCTGGCAGAGAATGGTTGCTTCAGTACCATACGTGAAATCGCCAGAACCCCATCTACTTGGTACATACACCCCAGAAGTAACCAAAGCATATATAACATCACGTCTAGAAGCTGTACCCGTTATTGTAAGAGACAATTTGGAAGATCCCCTCGACGACCTTTGTATGGTACAACAGCAGTTAGAGCAGTTGTCAGTCATCGAACGTTGTGAATATGACAAAACATGTACTTTGCTCGTTCAGCACTTCGATCAGAAGGCGCGCGAATACCAAGAACTTTTACAAAGTCCATCGCCCAATCCTATGGATGTGACAATTCATGAACTTCAACTAACATGGCTGGTGTATATCATCGGTTCGGCTATTGTCGGCAGGCTATCTTTTAACTCAAACGATGAACAGGACACGATGGACGGTGAACTTGTGATACGGGTAACTGTGAAACAAATCTACATAGAAAACCAATTTAATAATTTGTTTCCTTTAAGGTACTGCAACTAATGAGTTTGACAGATGCGAGACTCCCGCAAGCCGGCTGTGAAAAACTTGAGTTGGCTATTCTTAGCTTCCTTGAGCAAGTGCGTAAAATGCACATTTGTGAGCAAGCACAAAAACCACACGTCTACAAAAGACTGTCTGAGGTGTTTGGCCTGAGCGATGAACAGATGTTGTTGAGTTTAATCAATAGGAAAATGTAAGCATACCCACCAAAACTCCAGACACCATTCCTCATTTGCTTTCAATTCGTTTCTAGAATAACTAATTTAAAATTTTGGGGGCATTCAGAACCTATAATAAACAAAACTCTCATGTTGCTCTCGGAACTTTCGGTTAATTTTAACTCCTTACGAAAACTGGCCAAACTGGAAGAGATTCAATTTATGTTAACACACCACACAGTAAGCTTGCACATACTTTCATGACAAACTCAGATTTGTTAATTACTCCCTTCAGAGCGAACATTTTCCATTTTTGGGTACAAATTCATCCCTGTCCGAGATGCGTTGCAGGACAATGTTCTACACTTCTTTGGGAAGACTGCTGATGTTCGACCTTGGAGAGGACGAGGAGCGATTCTATAATTTCTTAACACCACTTACCAGTAAGTTTTCTTGAAAGCAAACAGTTGGGGAGGAACTAAAACGTTTTTTTTTTTTTATATTTTTCAGATCAATTTGATTCACTTGGTTCCGTACTTATGGATGCGAATAGTTTTCCTAACGAGGAAGCAAAAAAGGCAATAATTGGTTTGGCGCGTGACTTGCGTGGCTTGGCACTTCCCCTGAATGCCAGAGTTCCATACACAATGCTTTTCGAATGGATGTAATTATTCCATCGAGCAAACTTGTACATCATTAATTAGTTTCTTTGTTGTTTAGTTATCCCGAATATATTCCGATATTGATAAGAGCTGTTGAGCTATGGGCACATGATCCAGCTGTAACAACTCCTGTTTTGAAGCTGTTTGCCGAACTTGTGCATTGTCGAACACAACGTCTGCAGGGCAACGTTTCCAGCCCGATGGGGATACTTTTGTTTCGTGAAGCGTCCAAACTGATATGCATTTATGGCAACAGAAGTCTACACTTGGACGTACCACGAGATCAGCAATATCCAATGAAATTGAAGGGGATTTCGATATGTTTCCTGATACTGAAAAATGCACTGAGTGGGAACTATGTTAATTTTGGCGTATTTAAGTTGTATCGCGATGATGCACTGGACAATGTTTTAAATATTGCTGCGAAATTGATTTTGTCTATTCAACAGAATGATTTACTGGTAATTTAAAAAGATTTGAGACGCAGTATCCATTCAAAAAATGTCTTTTCTATGTCCGATAGGAATACCCAAAGTTAGCCTCGGCATACTATGGTCTCTTGAACTGCTTATCTCAGGACCATATTACGTTTTTGGCTTCATTGGAGCCGCGTGCATTTATTTATATTTTAGAAAGTCTATCCAAGGGATTGACGGCACTGGGTAGGTCTACTTGCAATCGAATTTTGAGGATTCTCTTGTAATTGTATGTTTCTGTGTTTAGATTCGACCATTTTTATTTGCTGTTGTTCAATTTTGGACTGTGTTGTGTCATATATATTTAAGCAACTGCAACTTAAAGGTAATTAAACACAACGATTTCTTTTTTACTTAAGCGTTGACTGAATTACGTTTTCCAGTTTCGACATTCCCTAACAAAAAACTCCGTAATATTACACCGGAGAACTCACAGTTCCTTGAGGTAAAGAAGCACAAAGCCAAATACATGATGAAAACATTTGCAATTAAATTATTGTTTCCTTCCACAGATTGTTGAAATGAACTCTGAAATTCTTCAGGGTATTATGTCAACGCTTCTCAACATGGTGATGTCAGAAGACTGCAAGAATCAATGGTCTATGTCCCGTCCGCTCTTAGTACTCATTCTATTATATGAAGACTATTTCAGGTAATTCGTATAGAATGTTTTTTAAGCCAAAATATACGTTAAATCTCCTCTTACAGATCGCTCAAAGAAAACATTATCCGATCGCAACCCATCGATAAACAACAGACAATGGCACAGTGGTTTGACGGTCTCATGGAGGGTATTGAAAGAAACGTGGCTAACAAAAACCGGGAGAGGTTAGACAATTTTTAATTTGTTTGTTTTCTGTTTGGTTAATACAATCCATTTTTTTTTAGATTTTCGCAAAATCTGTCACTATTTCGGCGTGATGTGGTTCATTTACCGAAGGTTTCCAGCTTCAATCCTGGTTCGTCTCTTATTGATATTAATGTCGACTTTACATAAGTTTATTTATTTTATCTCTCAATGCCAGTTTCCTCTTAATATCATTTTATATTTTCTTTCAAAGTTTTACCATAGAAAGATGGAAAATGTTTTGCATATGTTTTAATGTTTTAGTTTTCCAACTTGTTTATTTCATTATCTGATTTACCTTAGGTTTTACCAACCAACAATTATATACTTAGACTTCTGTATGTACACTTGTGTACATAAGTTAAATAGAATGGAGGGCGACAAGTTAAATCAGTTTGTTGGTACATCGATTCGCAAAGAATGTTTGAAAGGAGTTACATTATTCCTTGTTTATGTCTAGAGAAAGAGAAAGAGAGTGGTAATTGGAAGAGGAACAATTTTCAGTTTTATGCCCAATTCATTTGATCATTAAAACCATTCATCTTTATTGCCGAAGGTTCCCACATTACAATCGCCACATTTCTTTTCACCGAATCTTACCAGTTACTGCATCTTTTATTGTTTAAATCATCGCTAAACGTATTGAACCGTGTACAAAAATGGAAGCTTCCTGTCACTATCAATCAAGGTGTCATGTTGTCATTTAAATTGAATTACTTTCCTTCAGATGTCTTTCTCTGAGATGCAAACATTTCGATAGGATAGGGCTATTCATCCGACCGCACTTGAGAATTGTACATTTTCCGAAAAGAGAAAACACACAATTTCACCACCCCTCTGGTTATCTCAAATTGTTTATTATTTAATTCCCATTACGTTGCCATTATGAATCATAACTATAATTTTTATATTTGCAGAGAATGCAAATGAAACATTCTTAAGCGATGATTTACTTACCAATGATGCTGTAGAAATTGAATATATGAAGGGGTAACATTTCTTCAACGAAAGTAAATCATCAAAACTACTACTACTCGCATATATCATATAAACATTTTTATATTTATATTTATTTTAAGTGAACTTATTTTTTCTTATTCCCGTTTAATATTTCATTTTTTTCTTGCCTTAACGTTTTTGAAAGCAAATTTGAATAAGTCAAGTTTTTTACTGTACTATGTAAAAATGCTACAATTGGAAACGTACTCTCTAAATTCATTACTATGACATGATTTTGAATTGTGTTTGTAAACCTTGATCTCAAGTTGTCGCTCAATTAATATTATTTCATTTTGTTCTACTCACTCTGAAAAGTTTTAGAAAGCAAACGGAATTTTTGTCGAATTGGAAACTATGATTAAACAGCAGTTTGTGTCGACTTTGAAAGATGACTCCAAATGGGTTCGTTTTTCACAATACTTGCATAAGTGTGTTGATTAGTTTAAAACGGCATAAGGAAGCTTTTTTGCATTAAATTCATATTTTTTATGCGGTATTAAATTGTTTATTTCAAAATACATAAATAACGTAGTAAATATTGTAATGCACATTATTGAATACGTTTACAAATATTGCCAAAATTAGAATATTGTCATCAAATTTTCCATAGTTTCATAATTTCATAAGCTTAATTATTGGAGAATTGTATTCTAATTTTACTAACCATATTCACTTCTGACAAGAGAACATCAATTTGAATGACACATAAGAGTTGAAAGTTAGAGCTCACTCTCGAAGTCCAGAAAATTTAGACTCCTATCTGAATTTTTATTAAGTATACATACGTTCGCTAGCTTTACTACCAGGGAATTTTCATATTGAATTCTGCACTGCAGAATAATAATTTTTCTTTATCCATAAAATCAGTTAACTTTGGCCAATAAATGTTTTTTGCCTTCAAACACGCGTGCGAGAAACTTGCGAATGATTTGATTTAATTTCACGTTACGATAGGACTTACATAATTTTCAAACGCTTAAATATACCAATTTTCATTAGAACTGCATATAATCGACTACGTAACTAAAATGCAAACGATCAGATAACAAAATATTTTTAGAATAAATTGTCGAATATGCCCCAGTAAAGTTGATTCTGACATCCTCTTCTAGAATACAAAATATAAAATATCCGTAACTAAGTTGGTAGTAACTTGTCATTAGTCCAACCAATCCATTCGGTACGGTATGATCCACTCTTTTACATTCCAACTTCCTCTCCTTCATAGGACCTTTTAGATCCACAAAACAAAACGCAAAAATTTCTCTGCCAGAGCCTTAATCCTTCAATAAAGAATCGACATTAGTTTGGCATTCTTTAAGACACATGCCAAACTAATGTTAACTTTTTAACACGAAATCAGTGTTAAATTCGGTAGAAGAAAATTCGATGTCGAAATTTCTCTAAATAGAATAATATTTCTAATTATTTTGTGCAATAGTTTAGAGTGCACCTTTCGGCATACCCAATAAAGGGAACATTTGTACTAATGTTTTCTAAAATATGCATATTCATCAGAATCCATAGTGAGTCCCAAGTGAAAAATTCTCTTAAAAAGACAAATATTTCGGAAATACAATACCAGTGTACTTTTTCTAGCCGCGCAACACAAATATTTAAACCTTGTCTTCCTCTTTTGTCTTCGGTTCGTGGTGTAGCCTTGTTCCTGTGTTAGGGTCAATTATAAAAAAAAATTGGTTTGCCGCGTCCCAGTTCAAAAGCTAGTACGCTTGCAGTGAGGCGCTACGTTGTGCATATAAACAGTCGAGCTTCCATAACTCGAACTGCCAAAATGTTCTTAAAATAAATATATATTACAGCTCTGATAACTTAGGTTGATAATTCTCTCATCTCACATGCGACAAATTTAAAGTATTTTAAAACTTTTCTCCCACATCTTAAATAATAAGCCCAGAAGATTGCAAACACACACAAAAATCGAATGTGGTGAATATACACAAAATTCCAAAATCAAAACGCGCTTGATTTATTCAGAAATTCTAACAAATTGTCATAATTTAGTTTTTGATTTTTTGTTTTTTACTATGAAGTTTAATTCCCGCTTGCATTTTCCCAGTATGTACTCGAATATTGTTATTATAATAATTTGGTACGGTGCGGTGTGGTGCTGTGAACCAAAAATGAAAACGCATTGGCACCAACAACACATTTTCAAATTGTTCACTCTTCGAGTATATTTTAAAAAGGAATAAGGATACGCTGGTGTATGATCACCCCAAATCTAACATTAGAGTTTAATTCGATTCACAATTAACTAACATCCAATGAATACATATTTTGTTATTTAAAATTAATTCTTCATTTCGTGACATTTCTTTTCTTTGGTTTTAATCTTTGATATACACATATGTATTTCACCCAAGATGATTAAATTTTTTCAATAAAACAAAACTTTTTTTCTCTCTCTCTATTTGATATTTTCAGACGAATCGTATCATGTCTATAATGAGACAAATTATTCTGTTTCTGTGTAGACGCTTCAAAACGATATTATTAAATAATTTTTCCATGGACGCCCAAACGAAATATGTGAAAGTAGGGAGTAAACAAAACACATTGAATTCACACTGCATACGAAATATACCCTCTCTTCAATAAACATTTTCTATAATAACCGTATATATATTTGTTTGAAAATGAAAAATGACAAAAAACATGCATCAATTTGTTGTAATGTATCTTCTTTTCTACAATTGCTCTCCATCATGTCTTTTGTTAAAAGCAGATGAATAAAAGCCGATAGAAGGTGAATTCTTAAAAAGAGAATGACTAAGGCATTGTCGTCCTTTGTTTACACTTAATATGGTTTTTTTCGTTTTATGTTAAGATTACTACTTTGCTTTCTCGTTTTAATTATTGTCCTGCATGTAGCGTGTATGAATGCGAAAAAAATAAAATATTTTGTTTGGGTTTTATTTAACTTATATTAATGTGCATAAGTCGAAGTAGTGAAAAAACAACAAATTAAAATAAACAGACAAATGGTTATATATTGCAAACAAAACAAAATATATTGAAAAAAAGGAAAACAAGAAAACAATTTAAATATTTTTATGACGTTTGTAGAGATATTGTGTAAGAATTATTAAGGAATCTAAGAAAAGAATTATATATATTATATTATCTCTAATTTTTTTTGCAAATAAAATTTTATTTCAAAATGTTTTGTAAAATATTTTGAAAAAAAAAAAAAAATGCTGAGTATTTTATTAGTTTGACGCCACAAATAGAAGGTTGGAGTGTAATGTAAAAAATAAACAAGTCCCCGGAACTATGTCCACTCAGTACAGTACAGCAGGGAAGCAACTAAAATTCACTTTCTTCTTTGCTAGTGGACTTAGTTCCTTTGTAATTGTAAGAACCTTGTAAATAAACTTGTAGAGGGACCCACTCATACATGATATATGATTAATTGGACACACATCATCGGTGAAGTACAGATAGAGAACAAAGCTGATCGTCCTGTATTTTGAGATAGATGCGTCTTTGTGTTCGCGTTCCACACTTCGCCGTATTTTCGCACTTTACGAAAGTTGTTTTATTAAAACGACTGAATGGGGTTCAGGTATCATCATTACGAACCTTAACCGACTCGACACCATTCTCAACATACATTCAATGCAACCCGAGTATATCGACGGACGCAGAGAAGAGAAAGAGAGCATGAAATAAAATGTATATTTTTCACACAATCGAAACAAGCGTCTCTAATTTATACCAATCTTGGGAAATAATCGCTAAGCAGTTTTTGTGTAGATATGTACTTATGTATATCTGCTTGTACACTTATTCAGTCACTTAACTAAAAAAAAATCAGATAAATTTCAATGAACGTAAATAAACCACCATATTCTACATACCAAAACCATAATTCACGATCCATACATTAAGAACTTGCATGGATAACCAAAAGCAACACCCCCAGGAGATGGATACTTCTTTAGAAAACAAACAAATATATAAAATGATGTAAATATTTTAGTAAGCTTTATATTATATATGTAGGTATAAACAGATTTCTCAACAACAGAATAAGCTTGTACACAAATTCACTAAAGGGGTTGGGCAGTGTCCTCCTTGGATTCAGTTAAGGCTCTTGCTGGATGAATGAACACTGGAATATTGATTCCCTGCAATGGTATGCAATTTAAATTGATTTTGCATTAACCGTTTCCCTTGCAAATAATACCTGCATTTTGGCGGATCGAATAAAACCCTTATTTGATGTTGCAGTCACTGCCTTCATTATGATACCAAACGCAAATATTTTTAGACTCCTAGGATTAATTTTTCCACCAACATTTATTTCAGAGATTTCTGGTGGTATCTCACTGACGTCAGGCAGTACTTCCACTCGTTTCATTAATTCATCTGCACGCCGTTTTTCAAGTGGACCAGCGAGTAATTTTGTGATTTCTTGAAATGACTGATATGCCGTCTCACAGCATATCAGTCGCTTTTCATGGAAGACTTCATCTAAACTTGGTTTAAGCGGTAATTCCCTCTCCCTCTCAGCCTGCTCTGTCAATATGGGTTCCTTGAACAACCACATTGTGCTTCCATTAGTGAGGGAGCTTATATAGGCTAACATTGTAGTTATATCCAGATTCAAAGTGCCAACATTTGCGTAGTCTCCATTACCGTCATTTTGAACAACGTTATCTTCCCATTCTTTGTTAAAAAAGAGCGTTTCAACTCCTATTTCCTTAAGATCTAGTAAATCGTCTGCAATGTTGTGGCTAAAGTAGAAGACAACCTGTAGATGATAAAAATTAACTTATTTCAGTCACGCGTATTTAAGTCCTTACTTTTGGCCGTGAAAACATACAGAGATTTTGGTCTGCAGCGTCTACGAACTCTTCTGCCTGATCTAGAATACTTTTTGCTCCATAACTAGCTCTTCCTTTTGCAGCGTCAGTCAACGACTTAGAGTTTCTGGCAATTACTGATTTTAGTCATATTAGTTAAGTATGAATCAAAATATCTGGATTATTTTACCTTTTATCCACTTTAGACCATTATCACAAACGATATCTACTCTTAAAGGATTCATGCGACCTTCGACGTAAAACCCACAGTCAATATGAATAACATCTTTTTGAAGATTTAGTATTTTAACGAGGAATTCATAGTGAGTTAAATTACTGCACATAACATGGTTAACTTTAAGCGAATTTGTTGTGAGACCCTTGCATGGACGTAAACACACATTTGTAGTTTAGAGGTAAAGACAAAGGCATATACAGCGACAAACCTTATGCAAGAATTTTATTTCCTGATTTATCTTTCGTTGAACTTTTTGAACTCCGGGGATGCTCTTAAAATTATCTAGTCGTTCTATTAATTTTTTCCCCAAAAATACTTTTTCTTCGGCTAAATTTCGAATATCTTCCACTGAACTCTCCATTATTTACAAAGCCAAATATCACAAACCACCTATAGAAGACATTCGTCTTGGACTGGAAAAACCCCTTATCCTATAAAAAACACGCATACTATCTTATTCCCAAGCTGTTTTTCACGCATACTTACTCATGTGGTGTGTATCGGCCATGACACTTTCCAAATAATGGCGAATAGCACCCAACTTCAGAAGAAAAGTACCAAATTGGAACGCCTCTGGAAGTGCTTCAAAGGCAGTGTCCGCAGAGTTTTCTTACGTTAGTTTCATCCGACTCTTATCAAATAGTCGGATGTATGTTTTGTTCTATATTTTATACTTAAACCGGGTTTTCATAACTTTTCACGAACACGCAATGAATATTCCTTGGAGTTAGGAATATCCATAATTGGAATTACAAAGTTTCATTCAATTTTAAGTTACTTTTTCAATTTTGTTTACAGTTCTGAGATTTGGGCAAATACTAGCTTGTCTTATGAGATATAATTTAACAATACTAATATACAATTTTTAGACCGAAGGAAAAAAAAATTCTTTGTACCGAATAATATCGGATATGGATGGACAACCCTTCAAGTATGTATGTTTCAAGTATATATAGGATATAATTTAATAATATGAATAAACAATTTTCAGACCGAAAGAAAAAAATAATTGTTTGTACTGAATATGGATTTATATGGGTGGACAACCCCTCAAGCCAATAAAATATATATTATGTACTCGTTTAGAAGTCGAAAATATTTAATATTTAATAGTTTAAAAACAATCATCACCACTGAGGTGTATTTGAAGCCGTACAGTTTTGTGTTTACACGATAAGATAACATTTTTCATTTTGTTATGTGAAAGAAACGTATTTATGCATTTTAGTATTGTTTGCTTACACTAAATAAAATTTAATACATAAGTATTGTGCAAATAATTTGTAGTTTAGAGATTGAGTAAGTAAAGTAAAATTGATTTGATTTGATAATCACTTTTGAGCAAGTTTCCAGTCCATTTCCAGTTATCCAACTACCACGAAAATGAGTGCACCTATCGAACGCTTCTCTTTTAGACATCAACAGTTCGATTTCCCCTACTTTCTGTGGTAGTAAGGACGGTGGAATTTGAAATTTGAAATTTTGAAATTTAGAAAGTAACTGAAAACAAAAAGTTGTTACAGCATTAAATTGCCAACATGTAGAATATGAGAAATTGCATGCCACTAGTAAGCAACATCTTTTCACATGTACATCCTGGATAATTGATAACTTAAACTTAAATAACTTTATTTTAACATTTAGACCCCCATTAAAATTTAACATTAACGTGGACGAACGAAACAGTTTTGTTTATGTGGATGGATATTATGGATGTAAATGTTGATGCAAATGTTGAAAAAGCCATGCATGCACATTAACATTACCTATGTACCTTGGATAAAGATAACTTTACCTGGTAGTTTTTTATTCTATCGATCCGAACTATACATATTTGCTTACATACATATGTATGTATGTCAATCGCAATGATAAACGATAACATATTCCACCACCGATCTTGGAGGGGAAAGCAATCAGCTCATTACAACGGCTCACATGTATTCACAGACGCTACAAAAACAACAAGCTGTCAAAAAATCCTCGGGGGCAAAGAGGGCTAAAGACGCATGTCTACTTTAGGTGGTTTGTGCCAAATATCGACAAATAAAATGAGTTTTGGTTGACAGTTCAAAACATCAAATCCATCGAAAAATCAGCTGAACCGCAAATTTTTGCAGCAACAGTGGTGTCGTGCTTTTATATTAAAAAAATAGATAAAGTTTTGCAAAAAAAAAGGAATAATTAAAGAAAAGAATGTCTTGTATACAATTTACCCCAAACATAGGTTTCGATACTTGAAATACAATATACTAAAAATTTATGTATAAAAAAATGTTTACCTGTTCTTAAATAATAACATAAACATTCTAAGGCCTGCTGTAAGCTCACCATTAATTACCAACATACAAATGTCATGTACCATGGATGACAGTGACATTTCTCTTCGGCACATGGTTGCTTTGCGCAGTGTTTTGTTTTCACCGTCTGTTTTTAATATTTAAATATCTTTCTATATTTTCGATTGTGGAAATTAAATTCAAGAAAATTCAGGAATATGGAAGTTGAAAATATTAAAGCAGATACTTTTGTTCCGACAAAAGAAGTGAAAAAAGCAAAAAAACGGTCCGCAGACGATGATACCGATCAAATGCAAGTCGACGAGACAACGGGCATTGAGGGAACTACAAAAACGCAAAGAGCACCCAGAGCAAAACGAACCAAGAGTGACATCCGGAAAATTGGCGTTCCTCCTCATAGGTACATTTAATCAGCAATTATTTATCTGCATATATTATTAAATCCTTCTGTATAGATACTCATCACTTAAGGAGCATTGGATGAAGATTTTCACACCCATTGTAGAACACATGAAACTTCAGATTCGATTCAATACAAAAGCTAGACAGGTTGAATTGAGGGTCAGTCCTGAAACTCCGGATATTTCAAACTTGCAAAAAGGTGCCGATTTTGTGAAAGCCTTTCTTTGTGGCTTTGAGGTTGATGATGCTTTAGCACTGCTTAGACTGGAGGATTTATTCGTTGAAAGCTTTGAAATTAAGGACGTTAAGACCCTTAAAGGTGATCACATGAGTCGAGCGATCGGTCGTTTGGCTGGAAAAGCAGGAAGGACTAAATTCACCATAGAGAATGTTACCAAGACACGTATAGTCTTGGCCGACAGTAAAATTCATATCCTAGGAAGCTATCAAAACATACAGCTGGCAAGGCGAGCGATTTGTAATCTTATTCTTGGATCACCCCCTAACAAGGTGTATGGCAACCTCAGATCAGTGGCTAGTAGGCTAGCTGAAAGGATTTGATGTCAAGACTTAGTTGTTTAATACCTTTATTAAATTGCAGTTAAAATAAATAAAAGAGTACCTAAGATAAATGAAATGTACAGTTTTTAAAGCTTCGTAAATATTAACAGAAGCAGCATAAACAAGGTCACAGCTGCTAACACCATAATGCAGATCATTTTTCGATTCTTTCTTTGGTACATTTCAGCCCTCTGCAGTTGTTTGAGCCCCTCAGACACGCGAGTATGGGTCTGTTCGACATTGTAATCAATTCTATCTAAAACAGTACCCTGTTCTTGTACCATATGGGATAGATCTTTGAAGATGTCGTTAAGATCAAATATTGATTTGACAATTTTTGAAACTTCCTCTTCACGATGCTCTGCTAATCTCGTGTTCTCTTCCTCGAATAGTAACAATTGCTGCTGGGTCATGCGATTCGCTACTGGCCTCTGGAAGTGTTCATCGATTTGATCATCTGTTTCTTCGTAATATCCGCTTGTGGTTGAACTCGCTGTCGGTTGGAGAAAATTGTCGAAGGAATCCACGAAATTATTTTGACTCTTGCTATCCAAGTCGATAGTCGTAAAGTCAGGTGTCTCGAAATACTTTTTGGAGCGTTCTTCGCGGGAATTTAACTGTCTTACATAACCACTCTGACTGTTCCGAAATTTGAATGAAAGTTCCTGCAACGACAGCAACAAGTACGTAACGACATTTGCGGTCAACCGCTGTTCTGTTTTGTTTCCAACACCCAGACTTGATCGTATGCATTGAATGTGGCGATGTGTTGATGTTATTAACTTTGATATCTCTTGAGATAGTGCATCAATCTGTTGTTCTTCCTCACAGTTTTCATCAAATGCAGGTCTAAGAAGGTGTCGGGCGTGTAGAGATCCCAACTCATCAAGTTTAGGTTTGATTCTAAAAATAACAAAAGGCCATTATATGAAGTTTTACTTTCGAGTATATAGGACTTACTTTGACATTATATACTGCGCCTCTTCCAGCTTGTCCACCCATAAAGGTGGTGAGCCATAGTCGTCCCGCATTTCCATCCCCTCTTCTGCATCATGCAGTGACCTTTTAAGTAACTTTTCAGCATCACTGCCCCGCTATTGATAAGAAGTCGAAATAAATCAAAACATCTGGAAGAATGTTGAAGGATCGATATTTACCCTGTCGTCAGAGTACAAATTTCGATTTTTAGATGCGTTATTACGCATAATAACAAAAACTTCAGTAAGATTTCGCGATGTCATATTGAAATATGAATCGGATCTTTAATTAAATGCTAAATTAAACGAAAATAACGCAAATCTGTTTGCCGAAAAACTAAGAAAAATGCATCTACAAAACGTAATGGTAATAAGAATTCAGATATGGGAATGTCAAATATCGTATTGGCGAAGTTTATGACAAGTATCCCAGCAAGGCCTTTATTACACTCGCGTACTTCAATCGCGCGTGACTTTGAACTATCACATATATGATTTAGAATTTCACTAAAACAAGATGGTAAGTACCGCTTTCACTTAAATTCATATCTCTTAGGAATTATGAATGAATTTTAAAAAAATATGCTAAAATAATGCTTATGTGTTCTGCGATTCAGTGCAAAAACAATAAAATTGTCTTTGGAAAACTATTTTCTGCAGGATATGCCGGATATGTTACTCTTATAACAATCTGATATAAATTTATAAACAAAATTAATTTCCTCGATTCTAAGTTCTTTAATAAATGTTAAGTTCTTTTAAAAATTAGGTTAACTTTCCATGAGCACAGTGGACCACGGGTTGCTTCACAGAGATGGCGAGGCTACAACGAGAAACAACCGAATATTAATATTATAAAAATCTGAATATTTATATATTGCACAATATGCATGTATTGTTCTTGAACACTTTAACAAACATTTTCATCCGTTACTTTAGTACATTCCACACGCGTTACATAGAAAATCACACGTGGTTAAAGACACAAGTGTTCAAGAAAGTGCCTTCACTAAAATTCACATTTTCAGCAATCGAAGATGGAACCCGTTCTTTAGATATGCAAATCTTATCTTCCCACAATATAAATTTTCGTTGAGACATAAATGTAAACAGGTGCAATGAAAGTGACAGGTTTTGCATGTTTACAAACAGCCGCATAAATGCCAATTAGAATGACGTGTAAACAGTAGACTTTTTCATTCCTAGATGAATTTTTTCGAATTTCGGTATTGATTTTAATTTAGCAGAATAAGAAAAATAGTTATAATGATTAAGGATTTGTAAATACCAAGTACAACGAGATACGATTTGAAACCAGCAATGGGTAGGAACGTGCTTCAGAGTAGTTTGCTAAATGCTGGATTTAGTATTGTGTTCCAGGTATGATTGAGACAGAGTCATTTAGATAAAACCATGCATGGACATTCTTATTCATACTTTATTATTGTGTTCAGATTCATCAATTATGTAAGCCAATTCTTTTTGTAGATCCTTTGCAGAATCATAACATTTGGAATAAATGCATTCATTGTTCGAAATGTTGGCCGAGATGTGCTTGGTGTTATGAATGTGCGCCTGCTATTGCTCGAAAGTACACTTCTATTTTTGTCCCGTGAGGCTATTAATCGCGCGGCGTTAAGTGCAACGTCACAACGAAAAGACAAGTGCTCTTGGCCACAATTAATAAATCAAATGTGGTTGACGTAAGATTATGCCTTATGAGTAAAAAATGCATAACAAAATTAAGTTCTTTGTTTTTTTTAGAGTACCCACATGTATTGCCCTTTGCATTCCTTGTACATACATTTGGCTGGAAGTTCTCTCGCCGGTAGATGAGTACCTTAAAAGTCAGTATAGATTCGCATGTTACGCTGTCGCTTTATCGTGTGTGATCGAGTTGTGCGCTGAAGCGCCAGTCTTTGTCACCCAGATCTTCTGCTTTGTGAAACTAAAAATTTTCCTTAACACTTTGCACATATTAGTGCGATCGGTGGTTTTTATTTGGATCGTTTTAGAAAATAAGAGTATTGCTATCGATGCTTTCGCAATAGCACAGCTAGCAAGTGCTGTGATTATATTCATAGGACATTATGCGTTTTTCTTTTTTTACATAAAGAAATTAAATGATTTTAAGTTGAATGGGAGAGCGAAAAATATTAAAGATGATAACCCTTCAAAGTTCGGCAAGGAGCTATTCAAGGGCATGGAGGACTTCCCGTTTCAAAGTGTTACTGAAATGGCACCCTTTGTAATGAAAAATGAGGTATTTTGCTTGGAATATATATTTATAATTTCTTTGAAATATTTTGACTTATTGTTTTTATAGGAAACACTATTCAATCAGGAACTACAAGTGCTAACTTTGAGTTTCGTAAAACAAGGTGTCCTAAAACAAATTCTAACAGAAGGTGAAAAGTATGTGATGTCCATGAGTCCAGTGCTCTCGTTTAGTGAACAAGCAACATATGACGTGGTAAATAACCTAGGAAGCCTAGCAGCTAGATTCATATTCCGACCCATTGAAGAGAGCAGTTATTTCTATTTCACACAAACCATATCCAGGGATGTTCAGTTGCAACAGCAAAATTCTGTAATAATTCCATACCACATAATAGTAACTTAGAATAAATACTCATCTCCTTGTCTTAGGAAAAAGTGCATGAAGCTGGGAGAGTCCTCAAAACCCTGTGCGTTGGAGTAACATCGATAGGCTTGTTCGCATTTACGTTTGGACAAAGTTATTCCCACACGGTTCTGCTATTTTATGGTGGTGCAGATTTTGTTGCAGGCGGGCTGCCCGAAAGATTGCTAAAGTGGCATTGCTTAGCAATATGCTTTATGGCTATCAATGGAATCACAGAGGGCTACATGTTTGCAACAAATACCAGCAAGGACATCGACAAATATAACTACCTTATGGCCATATTCTCCATCAGTTTCCTTATACTTTCGTACATATTGACAAGTTTCTTTGGACCCATCGGATTTATATTTGCAAACTGTATAAACATGTTTTGCAGGATTTGTTACAGTACAAAGTTTATACACAATCAATTTAAGCCTATAGGAATTAATCCACTTCTCGGCATTATACCGGGAAAAATATTTACATTTGCGTTATTTGCTTGTGGCTTGCTTTGCAAATATTCCATGGTAAGAATACACTACAGATTTGTGGGATTTCTTGGGATTTACATTCTTCTTATATTTCTAGGCAAACATGGCCTCTTTCTTGACACACTTGGGTATTGGATTTGTTGCAGTCGGACTTTGTTGCTTAGCGTGGGCATTAGAAAATAAGGAATACGTTAAAATGGCTTGGAAATATGGAAAACAGATTAAAATAAAAAAAAGTTAATGTTTTAGAATACAGTTCTATTAAAGAACAAAATTTCTTTTAACCTAGTAGTTTATTTGAAGGGCTTCTTGTACGTATGTAATGCTATGTGTTACATAATTATAGTTAGATTCCAATCTTTGATCTTCATAGTTACATATGTCATTTGAAAGTAATTGGCGGTCATTTGGAACCATTTTTGTCGAAAATAAAGTCATTTATGCATTGAGTATATAAATTTCTCGACCTTACTGCATTTTTTTCCAAAAAAAAAAGGATTTGCTTCTATGCGTGCAAATCACACTACTATCTATATCTATCTATTTATACATCTGGGAAGATAACATTCCTTAACACTGTCATGCTTATGAATTTCTAAAAGTTAAATTATTTAAAAACAAAATCGTTCACTCTAAAAAATTGAAATGCAGCGCCACCTACATTTCAAATATTGAACAGTGTTATTACACGAAAATCTATTACATTTCTTAAAATGTCTTTCCCTCTGACAGCGTTTTCCATAATTACCTTCTAACATATTTATTTTGTTGTTGCTATTGTAATCGGCAACAGATTTCGAATTTGTGTTTTTCTAACGCGTTGGTCAAGAAAAATATCTCAGGAATTCCGTCAAAGTAAGTACGAATATATAGTGTTCTTGCTTAACTGCATTTAGAAAAACTCAAGATCACCATGAAATTATAAAATCAATGCTATGTGTGAAAAGCAATTAATTTATGTTTTTACACGTACAATTCAAAAAGGCGGTACAATTTTGATCGGGCAACGTAAATAACAAACAACGAATGAAGACCTATCCAATGCAACTAGTTGCATTTTGTCTTTTGAGGAATATAGAATCAAACTCGAGTTGTCTTTTTACAAGTATTTTATCGTAATTAATACTTTGTTGCAACTAATATTTCTCAGATGAAGAAGGTGGCAAGACTACGTAATCCTGAGGAAATGGCTTCAAATACGGAAAGAATGGCTGTGCGTACCACCGGGCGGATAAAGGTGATAAAATCTTTCTTTGTACTTTAATCGAGTAAAAATTAAATCATTGTTCCTGATGTTCATTAACAGAAAGCAAAAATTGTCTTTGACCCCTCTGACAACTATGTACCAAGATATCAGCGCACATCAGGTTCACTGACCAACAATCAAACAAACCAGTCGGACAGTCCAAATGACACCTCGAATGAGCGGCGTATAAAAGAAGAAAAGCCACGAGTTGTAGATGTGTTAGACGAAAATTTCTGCTACATCTGCGTTCGTAAGGAACCGAAGAAAACTAGGAATAGACTAATATCTTGCAAGGATTGTGAGCATAAAGGTGAGTGCATATATAATAGTTTTGGTGTCAACTAATATCAGCTCTTGCAGCCCATATAACATGCCTACCACTTGAGTTTGAAGATCAAAACAAACTCAGAGAGAATTATCGCTGCAATATTTGTCAGATTTGTTCCTCCTGTTATGAAGGGCCGGAAGAGGTATGCATTCCCTAAATTTACTCTGCGTTTTTATACTAAAGTTGATTTTATTTACAGGGAGAATTAATCACATGTACAAAATGCGTTAAATCGTTTCACTTCTCATGCCATATACCTAGCATGGCCAGATTTCCAACTCAATCCAAGTGGATTTGTTCTAAGTGCACAATTCCGAAAGTAAAGGTAGTTGGCAAAGTCGAAACCAAGCCTGTTGCTGATATTGAGGCGAATAAGGAAACGCCAACCCCTGTTGAAATACAAAAAGTGGATAATGACAGTAATTTAAGCGAAAAGAAACCTTTGGCAAACGGCAATAAATTACTGCGAATGACTCCAAATGATCTCTGCGACATTGCCAACGTTAAGAGCTGGACTGCTGACGAGGTGACGGAATATTTCAGGAAATATTTTCCAGACGAGGCATTGACATTTAAGGATCATGATATTGATGGCCAGTCCTTGTTGCTTATGAAGCGATCGGATGTTGTAAATAAGATGGCAATCAAACTAGGTCCAGCACTGAGAATTTACAACTTAATACTTAAAATTCAATCGCAATCGACCGATCCAACCATAGGTTGGTAGTAAAATACATCTTCTATAAATTTTCACCCGGTATTAAACATGTTTTCATGAACTTTAATTGAAGAGCAGGCTCAGCCAATATTTTATTTTATCAAATATTTTTTTTTTTATTTTAAACCAAATTAATATTTTCCGTTCAAGTACATTGAAATTTGCGTGTATTGTATTGATTTCTGTTAAAAGATGTCTACAAGAATTCAAACGAATACGAATATATTCTGACTTAATGAAACACCACTCAGTAAAACAAATAATGAAATGTGTGTAGCTACTTGCGCAGCAATTTCTAGAACTTACATTTAATGATTTTACTTTGCTGTTGTTACATTTGGAATAGCTAATAAACGATTTAGAAGATACAAGTGATTTGTTTTTTTTTAAATAGTTTGTATGTTCTTTGCAAAGGCAAATAATATACCGCTCGCCAGAAAAATGCGAATATACTAGTAGGTACGCATAGTAGCAATAAGCAATTATGAAAAGGACTGACGGCAGCAAACGTTTTCCAATTTGAATTAAAAAATACACACTTACCTAAATATCGAATAAAACATCAAATCTAAAGAACGAACATTTTTATTCATTATAAAATAGTTTCGTTTCATTTTATATATATATATATATACTTGTTATAACATTTTTCTTTAAATATTCACATTTACTTTAAGACAAACTTTTTACATAAACGATACGTATCTAATATCAAAAAACAGTAGTTTTAAGTAGAGCGACCGGTGTGTGATTGAAGATAAATATAAAATTAAGATTCTGCAATATGTTTATGTTTATACATTCCAGGCATGTGCTGAAATTCTCAACGATTGGGAGAGAATGCGAAGACATGTTTAATTTTATAGATTACACACGGACAAAGATAAACAACCATTGTATGTAATTATAAAGTAAAACTGCGACCAAATTTTAGAGAAATATCAGTCTTAACCCACGCAGGAACTCCACAGCGAAAAGTGTGTCGAGAAGGAACAGAAAGTAGTACAGTTCGTTTGAATTGAATACTGACAATGCGTAGAAATGAAATCACTTACATATGTGTGTGTGATATGGTGCATTGATAGATAGTTTGTATAAGGAATGGTTTTACCTGTATGTCCATGAATAAAAATAACTTCATTAAACATGTTAAACTCTGGGCAGGAGTTTCTCCTCGTCGGGTGGAGGACGTATTACAGGTTTGGGTACACCTTTCTTTGGATCAAATCCATACAAAAATATTGACGCTATAACTAATGCGGCACCCGCCGAGAATTGGAAGGTCAAATTAAAACCAAACAGATATATGGATGCAATGCATGATATTATGATTGCTAATGATGTTGCAAAACCTTTTAGAATATTATCTGCATATTTCACGACTACAGCCACAATAAGGCCGCCTCCAGCCTGCAAAAGAATCAAGTACCAAATAAATCCATCATATCCGAAGAAAAAACCATCTTTTAAGATTCGATGGCCGTCATTCATGAAACAAGTTATTGCCCCAAATGGTATACTCAGTAGGCTCAGCTGAACATTGCGCATCCACACTGAAATGTCTGCACCTTTCAAAATTTTCTCAAAGTAGATACCTGCAAAACCCGATAAGAAACAGGCTCCAATAGCTGCCCATAATCCCAGCATCTTATTCTGCTCTGGTCCAGAACCAACAGATGCCGATGCCACGGTCTCACCAGTTTGGGCTAATTGCACTAGTACGATTCCTACTACGAGAAGGACCAAGGCCCCCCACTGCGTAGTAAGGAGTTTTCTTCTCAGAATTATAACGGCAAACATTGCAGTCGTCAGAATCTTCAATTGATATGTCACTTGGTAGGTAGCTGCATCCAAATGAGATGCAGAAACATACAGCAAATTATTCTGCACAATGTACACCAGTGACGGAACACAAACCTTCAATGTGTCTACGGGGTTTTCAATGATAGTCTTGTGCAGAGTCTTCACAAATCGACGTGCGTCTTTGCTCTCCTCATTGAACACCAACACCAAACATGTTATCAACTTTACGACTTCCGACATCAACACCGCTGCATAAACAGAATAGATTGCAAGTTATCAGTTATTAACTAATGGTTTCTTTTATGTATTACCGGTAGAACTCAAAAAAATGTCACCGGATCTCGTCCGTGCATACCGCATACTCAATCCAAGGATAGCATTTTGAAGTGTTAGTGTGATAAGACTCACGTATTTAAGGGTATTGCTATTGACTGAAAGACACAAATTAACTTAATTTCAGCCAACCTCATATACAGAGGCTAATTATCTCACCGTGTATAACCATAGCTGCTAAAATTAATAAACACTCTAATAGTTAAATTTAAACATTCAATCGCGGTAGTCTGCCACTGGGGACATCACACGAACCCTACACGTAAACAGAAATTCGGTTGACATCTGTCAAGACTGCGTAGGAGAAACAAAACAAAAGTATGTGTGTACAGGTATGGCATACGGCTTAATTGTCAATAAATTTTATTTTCTCCTAACTGCGAGGTGTCGTCGGCTGATACAATAGTCTTAAAAGAAAAATTAATAAGTACTCCTTTAAGCAATTATGCAATTTTATTGTAATCACCTTACGTACCTGATTAAAACTAAAATACATTTACTAAACCTATGATATACATATATCGATTTATTTTTTATAAGATAAAAGTGCCACATTGGCGGGCACTTTTAACTTATGAACAGTCTTCAAGTGGTATCGTAAATTGCTATTACTAACAAAGTCTTTTTCACAAACCACGCACTTAAAAGTCGAATGGTCTTCGCGGATATGTTGAAAAAGTTCTGTTGACTTGGTAAACATTTTCCCACAATATTTGCATCCATGAGACTTTCGAACATGTGAAATTAGGAATGGTGAGGAGGAGAAAGCCTTTGGGCAGTATTGACATAAGTACACTCGAGTCTCATCAATCGGCAATTCACCCTGATCGTCTTCGGTAATGACACTCATATTTCCAGCTTTCACTACGACTTTTTCAAAATTCATTGTTCTTATATCACTTAAAGTTGCTTCATCTGTATCGTCTAAAACCATTCCATCAACTTGTGTTTTCGCCACTGCCGACGGCGTAAATTGTGTGATCACAAACGAATCACTGCCATGAATTTCATTACTTTGTTTATTTTTTTTTCTGCAGTACATTTTTTTCACTGGTTCTTCAGAATATTCCTCTGTGGTTCGCTGATGAGATTCACTTTTAACAGGGCTCATACGGTCCATTTGTGAATTACTCATAGTTTCGTGTGTGTCCTTTGGAGAAGGAACAACAATTTCCTCGTCATAACCATCTGAGTCAACGTAAATTTCCTCGACAATTTGTGTATCTACATTTTCCTCTGTTATATCTACGCTGTCTTCCATTTCTTCATGATAAGTTTCCGAATTTTGACTAATGTTCTCTTCTTCATTCTCCTCATCTGCCGGTGGTTCTTCTCTAGCTTGTTTTTCCTCCTCATTTCTCGTGCAAAATAGGCTCAGTATTTTAGAGTCTGCTTCATGAATTTTTTCGGTAAATAAGTAACTCTGAACCAAATCATGTGCGCAATTTTCACAGATCATTTCTGGCGCATTACCATCAATTAGCTAAACAAAAATATAATGACATTGTAGATGTAAATTGACTTAAAACATAAAGTGTTACCTCTATGTCAGAGAAGCGTTGAATCATTTTTTCTATAGGGATATTTGTGCCCTGAACATTCGCCTCGTAGCCATCGATACTAAAATTACCCATTTCAAGACAAATGCGACAAAGCATTTGCAACTCCATAGCTTAATTGTTGATTTAAAAATTTGTAAACACTTGGAAAACAAATAATCGTATAACGAAAGAACAATAGTCACAATTGGCTGTCATTTTGTTGACAGCTTAACTGATGCATCTGGGTGTGTTCGCCAATTGCATTGATTTTGTGTTGTGTTCTATATATTATATATCAGAGACCAATATTGGTTTCTGTTTTAAGATTGATGTTGGGCTACTTGCCCAAGAGATAAAAATAAGCGAGTTTGTGATGTCAAGCGTGTTTTTGATGCTTATACGGACATAATTTACCTTGCCTGTAGGTAAAACGCAAAGACAGGCTGAGTCGAAATCTACAAGTTCTCTTTCTTTAGATGTCTTTTAAGAATATAACAATATGGAATAATTAAATTTGGTCCATGTATTAAATTTTCTTAGTAAGAGTAACGTAAAGTAAAGTAAGCGCTTTCAAGTAGTTGCCTCGGATGGCTTCACAGAAGCGCATTTTGTTACGCCCGACCTACAAATGCCTATTTGATGGTTTCGGGCTGTAGTCGAGGGATTGCTTAGTTCATTTCCGGATTGTTCCGGGGACAAATCGCAGTTCTGAGGCAGCCAATCGACATCAAAAAAAGACATATCATTATATGTTCATGAAAATACACCAAAAGTCCAGACACATTTATATGTCCACGACAAGTGTAGAGTTTTTTGATGTATGTAGGTCATTTAAATAAATTAAAAAAGTTCTACTATGTGTATTCGTAATCGCCGTGGAGTAGTGGGTAAGTGCGTCGATCCACGCGCCAAAGTTCTAAGTTCGATCCCCGGTCTGCACACCTCGTGTTTATCACCCACCCCCTCTTTCAAGTTGCTGGCACTCGAATAGTTCTAATTCCCAGTGAAAAGCTTCTTTAATCTCGCCGTTGGGAGTCGACAAAAAACTCGTGTTGTAGAAGCTAGGCCCTGATCCCTTGTGAGCTGTAGTGCAAATTGTTATTTACTATGTGTATTCAATGTTAAAATTTAATTCGAAAAACTATTTTTCCCTTCGTTATTTTCGATGAAGAGAGTCCGGAATGTGAAATATTTTTAAATGCACTTCAATTTGAATTTGCGGTGCATTTTCATGGTTTCTAACAGTATTTTTTATTCGTTGTTATCTTATACTTGGGTTTTAAATTTTCATCGTCACAGATCCCGATTGAGCAAAATAAGTGATAATATCTTCACATCATAACAGAGACTAAGCGAAACCTGTTGCATAGATCAATAATCTCATCCTTTAACAGTTATAAATCCAATTCTAAATAAAAGTTTCGATTTATTGAGCGGTTGTATAGACGGACAATAATATTGTATGTATGCACGTGTTTATATTTAATACAGCTCCAGCTAGAGGATGAAATATTAATTAGTAATATTTCAACTCTTTCTAGCGTGCAAAGGGGGCATGGGGCTATTAGATTCCCATGGTGGCTGTTTTGCAACCAACAACAATTACTCAGTTATCGAGTGGGAAACGTGCAATCATTATTAGTGTTTCCAAACTTTCAACCCCCTTCACCTGTTTTCATTTAATTACTTGAAAGCCGGTAGGTGGTTGCTATGTCACCGTGTAGTAGTACAATTTTTGTAAACAATACGGACAACACAAAGGACTGTTTCGTCAGTAAAAAGAATATTTGACCACCGAATTTTTACCTCTTTACCCGTTCATTATCAAGTCAAAGGTAGTAATCAAAACCTAATATTAGCCCAAATATCATATTCGGCTAAAACTACCTCAGTGAAATTTGATTTTAGACAGCATCGCGCGTTTCACGCCAGTTGTAAACTCGTCAATCAAAATATAAATTAAAACTAGAAAACGTACACACCTATCTCCGTGAAACTCCTTTAGCTGTTCGTAATAGCTTTCGTGCAAGAACTGACATGAAATGTGCTGATTTTCGTCCTTGCTGCAAATCACACCCACATAAATCTACTTTCTTCTTTTTGGCCGCACACGTCTTGAAAGGAAGTGCTGCGCTAACGTTTGAATAGTATTGAAATTCATTTTGACTTGACATAGTTTCTGTGTGTCGTGTGTTATTTGTTTGGTGTTTTCAAAAATACACGAGAATATCATTTGGAATCGGTTTTGCGCGGTTAACTGATGCCTGAGAAGGAATCGATCTAACAAAAATTTATTCTACTATTTCAAAAGAGGAGTATGCAATATGGTTCGGTGAATAGTCATTAAATTTTGTATCTGGTTGCGACGGATGTGTCGTTAACGGTTTGTTTGGTAGACGTAATAGTAGTGATACGGTGATAGATATAGTGAAAAGTTCGGTGTGTTGCTGAGGGTGTTTTGTAGAGATGACGACTAAAATTAAATCTCAGGAGAAGCATAAGATGTCCGAAATTGATGATCATATTTTGAAGTATTTCGATATAAAAAAGGTAATTTGTTCATTCGTTTATTTGATCATAGTATTATATTTGCTCATTAATACTGTAATATGATCCATTCCACTTTACCATCATATCTAAAGTAATATGACATTGACGACTTCGGAGATGCAATTATATTAATAATGGCTTGGTCTCACTTTGTCGGGAAATTGTTTATGAATTTTGTTTTACTTTCCACGGCCTGGCTTCAATAGCAGGGGGCACCTACAACTTAATGCCGAATTCAAACTGCAAACTTCAAAAAGATTTTTTTTAGATAATTAGTATTCTTTCACTGCTGTCAGTAACTCGCAATGGATGATCCCGTAGAAAACCGTCAGATGAATAGTTCAGAAATCGAATGGGACCTGCGGAGTGTGAATCGAAGCACTTATACGAGTACACTCCACTGAAACGTCCAATCACCGTTTATATCGGCAATAAAATAAATTAATTATATATGTTGTTTTGATATTTTGATGACAGTAATTTATTTGTATTACTTTATTAAATACACTTTGTTTTATTCCAGCGATTAGGTAAAGGAGCATATGGAATAGTGTGGAAAGCAATTGACAAGAAAACAAATCAAACATTGGCGGTAAAAAAAATATTTGATGCATTCCGTGATGAAACCGATGCTCAGCGAACATTTCGAGAAATAATGTTTCTTCGTGCTTTTCGTAATCATCCAAATGTTATACAGTTGCATAATGTTTACAAGTAATTAACAAACAGAACAATATATTGCTGGACTTGTTAACCTTTTTATTTCAACAGGGCCGCAAACAATTTGGATATATACTTGTCGTTTGAATTTATGGAAAGTGACTTGCACAATGTCATCAAGAAAGGCAACATCCTAAAGGATGTTCACAAGCGATATATTATGTATCAGTTGCTTAATGCCATTAAATACATTCATTCGGGAAATGTTATTCATCGGGATTTGAAACCGAGTAATGTGCTAATCGATACGAAATGCAGGTTGGGAAATGTGTTTTCTCGCTATGCCGCCACCGTTAATATTAATTATGGTTTTAATTTTCAATTACATTAAGGTGTAAGCTCGCGGATTTTGGTCTAGCCCGATCTGTTTCGAATCAGCAAATACGTGATTTTAACGAGACAAACGAACCGGTTGATCCTGTTCTGACTGACTACGTAGCGACTAGGTGGTACCGGGCACCGGAAATTCTGGTTGCAAGCAAAAGGTAAAATTATGTTTGTATTTTTATTTTATTTTTAAATTGGACCCAAACTCAACGGCATATTTCCACTTATGTACATTTTTAAACCACTTATTACTGAAGGTGCCGTGGAAACACGTCGATTCGGTGTCAGTTATTGATGTAGTGCCAAATGACTCATGTTTACAATATTTCTTGAGATTCTAGGGTGTTTTATTTTTATTAAATCTAGAAATATATATATATATATATATATATATATATATATTGTTTAACATACAGATATACAAAAGGAATAGATATGTGGAGTTTGGGTTGCATACTTGGAGAAATGATTCGCGGTAAGCCCATATTTCAAGGAAGCAGTACCGTGAACCAAGTAAGCTCGAGTCAAAATTTTCTTATTCCTCATTAATATAATATTGTTTAGATTGAAAAAATAGTATCAGCCTTGCCAGAAATATCAGAACAGGACATACTTGCCGTTGGTGCTGGCTTTGGAACAGTTCTACTGAATAAACAAATTTCAAGCAATAAGTATGAGTCTAAGTTGTACATGCATAACTGATTTATAGATATAAATTGTCATTTTATTAGCAATGTGAAAACACTTGATGACCTCTTAATTGACGGAACAGACGACGGCAATAATCTCGTTAAACGCCTCCTTGTACTCGACCCACTTGCAAGGCTCACAGCCACTGAAGCGCTAAACCATAAATATGTTGAAAAGTGCGAATCGCACGCAGACACAATTCGTGTGCAAACACTAATATAATTACATTATTACAGGTTTCGACATTCTGTGCAGGAGACAGAGTTGAATGTTGATGTGAGACCTCCTTTCCGTGATGATGTTCGCTTGAGTGTTTCTGAGTATCGATCGAAGCTTTATGAGATTGTTCAACAGACCGAGAAGACTCCCACCGTCATAAAAGCAAACAGTTTCAACCGCAAAAGGTATTTTTGGCGAATGTGTTTGCAAATTATTGTTGAATGCACCATTCCTCTTTTAAACATTTTCGAATAATAGACATTTAAATACATCTATTGTAGAGAACCGAGATCTAACAACAAATCGCTGGGCAGCATACCATCGAAATACGTTAACTCCGTCGAAAAAGTTAAAAGAAGTATATACAGATCTCAGGAAAGAGAATCCTATATTCCCCGACAATCCAACGAAGTAATTACAAGTTCAAAAACAACAAATACAAGCAGTAGCAATAAATTCATAACAGCAGCTGCTTCTTATAGTGGAACAATCCCTAAACCACAAGGTACCTCGTGTCAGAATAATGACCTTGTTTCAACTGAATTTAAAGGCCAGTCGAGGTTCATCAGGGCTAAGCATTTTACAAAACCAGCAAAATCGTTTTCAACAAATGCAGTTACAAAAAATTCAACCCCATCTCCAGAAATCAATAGCATGCAGCCTACCCCATTAAAATCGAAAAAAGTTATCACGGATAAACGCCACTCTATTGATGGCAGTTATGATTATGGGGAACCCGTATGTGAACCGAACTATCCAGTAAATTATATAACAGAGAAGGACAGACGGACACACACATTGCATAACAGTTACATTTCACTAGGAAAGCAAAATGAAAAATTACTGATTCCGAATTCAAGAATGCGGAGGAATAGTCAAAATCTGTCGTATATTGAACAAGGGAGCAGTAGTTCCTCTTCTCAATGTGTTGATAGCGGCGAAAAAAGGGATAAAGAGCCTATGTTCGATGACTATGCGGATGTAACCGGGGGAAATAATTACTATGAGAAAAGACTGAAACGATTAGAAGAACAAATTGAAAAACATAAGCGAGAAGTGAAGGCTTTCTGCAGCGAAAATACAAAATATTCAAAGCCTTTGACTTTTCATAGCAATTCTGATCAATTTTACAAAACCAAATGTTCAACGACTTCCGGAAGCGGAAAATCTTCAGAATTTCATCCCAAGGAACCGAATCAGTTGTTAAAAACCTATACAAAAGACGTTGGAACTAATCGACATCAACACTTATATACTGGTGGCAATCGTACTAATTATCAAAGAAATTCTTTGAAATATGATAAATGAGAACCATCTAAAATTATTAAGTTGTATATATCAATTTTTTTCTATATTCAAAATATTTTATTTTTATACTCATATTTCTTGTCTTGTGGAATGTTTTCTTTTTCAAAAAATACATAGATGTACTTTTTTACGGTTTCTTTATTGATTTGTTTGTATTTCTTTAGTTGCTCCCTATCCGAAATATACACGAGGCTGTTATCATTTAGACATTTGTAATGACTCCATATCGCATTTTCGAAACAAGCTTCTGATAATATATTACATATCTGTCCGAATACCTATTTGCATTACTATTGTTACGACTAACCACCCATACATTTTTTGTGTAGGCGAAATTACCTCAGTTATACATATGTGGAAGAAAGAGCTCATCCAGAGTATAGGCAATTATTATATTTGAAACGTCTTGTTGGAAAACATGTTTAGGAAATCAAAGCCAATCTCACCCCTGACTGCCAGGGGAAACGTATGACTCCCTTCCGAGCGCTTTTTTGATAGAAATTATTACTTAATGAACAGCAATTTTTAAGACAATTTATTTTCACTTTTCCAAAAGACTACAGCAAAAAGTTGATGGACAACAAAAGGAAAAATTAAAAATTTTTTTATCGATTGTCTTATAAGCATTTTAAACCCTACCATAAAACATTTCTGGTACCTACAAATAAACTGATGTAATGAAAGCTGACCACAAGAAATATATTGTGAATTGAATTTTTTTACAACTCATTGTGAACTGAACTGAATTAAGTGACAGCCGTCTCATCAAGTTTCCATGTATCTCACCGGGTCACTTTTACATCATATATAAATACGAAATAAAATACTTAACAAAATGTTACAATCACGTTTTGTTCTTCTAAGGAATCGTAAAATTGCACAGCTGACCCATATTGTGAGATGTCAGAGTACACAAACAAGTCCTGGTGAATCTAGTGAAAAAACGCCTCCAAGTGTAGACACATATAAAAGTTACACTGATGTGAAGACTGCAGCTCCGGCATCTGGAAAGCTCCCTCAGCGAGAACCTCTTGTTAAAAATTTATTTCTAGGTAAAGTTGATAAGGAACTGCTTGCATATCCTGAAGTAATAAACCGCGAAGACATGGCAAAGCTTCGCGACGAGTGTGCTCGCATTGGAAATTGTTTGAGTGTAGCGGATGATGCGACCATTGATAAGTCCAAGTCGATACCAAAGGATATTCTTAAGTGTATAAAGGATGAGAAATTGTATGCGACTAACGTACCTGATTTGTATGGCGGAAGGGGTTGGCAGTGGAGCCAATCATTGATGGCATCTGAATCGGAAGCTCATTTGACCGACGTTGCTGCTGGTCTGTTATCTCATCGGGTAGTAATTGATACTTTAAACGAAATTGGTACGACTTATCAAAAAGAACTATATCTTCCTTTACTAGCCGACGGTAATATAATTAACCAAAAAAAATGTATTGAAATTGCAATCATGATCTTTTCGAAACCATTTCAGGATCTCTGTTAGCAACTGAAGCTATATTTGAATATGAAGAATCTGAGAACGGAGTTTTCAACACCACGGCCCAATACGATGCCTCTGAGGGCGCCTGGATATTAAATGGAGAAAAGGCTTTTGTCATAAATGGACCCTCCGCTGGACTATTTCTTGTGATAGCACAAACATCAAAGATGAATGTAGCTAATGACATAGGGAAAACAACAACTATATTCCTTGTTGATAAGTCATCACCAGGAGTAAAGGTCGGAGGTGTACATTCAACAATTGGATTGCGAGGATTGAGCTCATCGAAAATTCAATTTGATTATGTAAAGGTACCAGAAAGTATGTATCTATAATTTCTTCGCAGAGTATTCATAATGAGGCTATATATAATTTGAAGATTGCGTTGTTGGGCAGCCATATGAAGGACACATAGCTGCGGACATAATTTTGAAAAGCTCCCGTTTGAGGAGTTCCATAATCGGTTTGACGCTTTCCAAGAAATGTCTCAATGAACTAACACAGCATAGCATTCATTGCAAACAGTCTGGAGTGGCTTTAAAGTAAGTTGATATTACTCTGATTATGAAGATAATTAACTTGTAATTGAATTCCTCTATAGAGACATAGAAAGTATTAAAAAACACATTTCAACGTTAATAACAAGCACATATGCCATGGAGAGCATGATATATCACACTGCTGGGTTGTTGGATGAATTCGAAAATCAGGATGTCGGCATCGAATGCGCCATAACAAAAGTAATAATATTGATATTTCATTGAATGTATCTCTCAACTGTCTATTTGCAGTACTTTATGCTGACGAGGCTCTACGCAAACTCCTCAAAAAGCATGGATGTAATCGGTCCAAAGGCAATTCTCCCAGGACAATCGACGGAAGTTAAATTTAGAAATGCCTTGCAGTTATACACCCAAGGCGAACCCCTTGATGCATTGAAAATGTATATCGCCTTAACTGGACTGCAACATGCTGGAATTGCTTTAAATGACACTGTTCGAAAATCAAGAAATCCTCTATTTCACCCTGGGCACATATTTTCCAAATTCATGGAAGCTTCGAGCATAGACAATCCCAAATCCAAATTGCGACTAGGTGAAGCACTGCATCCTTCTTTGGAACCAGCTGCACAATGTATGGAACGTGCTATTATTCGTTTGCAGATGTCGGTGGAAATGCTACTGACAAAATATGGAAATGAGATTATTGAGAAACACATGGAAATTCATCGTTTGACGGAAATTGTTGCTTACATTTACTCAATGTTCGCCAGCACGTCGAGGGCATCACGAGCATATTGTATTGGCTTACAATTGGCCGATCATGAGCTGTTGCTCGCACTGACTATTTGCGCAGAGGCAGATGACAAAGTAAAGTCACTCACATACGAAATATTTAATGGACCCTTCATGAACAATGACCATAACGTGAACCGCCTTACAAAGCAGGTCTTTAAGAGCGGTGGTTACTTTTCCGAACATCCACTAACATACAACTTTTAAGATGGATTTGAAGAAACATAATAAAAAAAAGAATGAAAAAAACTGTACATTACAGTTGAAATAATTTTTCCTTTGCTGCCCGAACTTTGAAAGTATCATCTTATGCATGGGTTTAGCTTTGTTCTTTCAAGCCAGTAATTTAAAGCACACTCTTCTGTCCATTAATTTTTTTATTTTTTTTAGTTTTCTATTTTCTACCAATACAAGTGAGTATGTTATCAGCATTGTAGTCAACTTTGCACACACGACATAAATTATTGTTAGAGAAAGACGTCGGCGATGATGAATTAAATGAACTTGATGATACCCCGTTGTTGCCATCACCATTTATGCGAAGGCTGTCAATCTTACTAACATTCCATACCTTCAAACACCCGTCATTATAACCAGCTGCAATTCTATCACCGCTAGTGCTCCAAGCAATGCTGTTTACACTGGAGTTGTGTTCCTTCAGTTCGCATAACTGCTGTCCAGCAGCAAGATCCAAAATTCGAATCTTCCTTTCCTCTCCTGCTGCAGCGAGGTATTTTCCATCGGGACTAAAGGCTATAGTTGTGACTGGTAATTTAGAATCGGAAAATACTCGAAATACTTTTCCGCTTGCAACAGACCAGAGACGTACTGAAAAATCATCAGAACCTGTCGCAATGTAACTGCCATTTGGATGAAAGGCCACAGAGTTAATATCTTGAGTATGACCAATGTATGTGATAAATGGGAACTCCCGTTCTAAACTCCACAAACGAGCGGTCAGATCCTTTGATCCTGTGGCAACGTACGAACTGATGGGACTTTCGTTAACGCACCATATCGGGTTGTTGTGTCCACTGTAAATTCTAGCACACTGATAATCCTTTGCTGACCAGCAGCGCATTGATTCGTCCTTGGATACCGTTAGAAGAATAGGATAGTGAGTTGAAAACCGAAGATCCGTGACACCTCTGCTGTGCCCCCGGAGAAAAATCTCACCAGTAAATGCTTGGTTGTTTATGCCAGTAGGGAAATCATCAATGTCTTCGTCCTCCTCTTCCTCTTCAGTGAACTGGTTGTTTATGTTCCAGGGACACGAACTTTCATTGAACGTTGAGTAGACATTTTTTCCTTGAATAGTTTGACTGCTGTGTTGCCAAAGCTTGACTACCGAATCATCAAAGCCCGCCGCCACATGACACTGATGCCTGTCCGTGTGACCAGATGTTAAAATTTTGTTTGGATCAAAAACTTTCACGTAATGCGGATAATCTGGTTGAATTCTTTTCATCTCCTGCATGACATAATTTATGTTCTTTAAGGCGAGCTTAAAAATGTTCTGTTGGGCTATTGCTGACTGAGTAGTTTCGTTTTTCAGAGACTTTACAGGCGGTGGTGGTTTCATTTCTGTCAGCTGTCGCCTCTCTTTTTCTTTGATGAAAATCAAGTTATCAGTCTTATTGTCTCTCACATCAATAACGTTTATATGGATCCATGTATGAATAGTACTTAGAAGTATAACATTTGCGTGATTCTTCAAAAAGTTGTTCAGAGTCTGTATTGCATCGATATTCACATCAATTTCAAATTTGGAGCTTCGAAATACGATAATATCACGAATATTCTCAGCGGTCTCTAGGCTAGGACATGATAAGAGCAGCTTCACCAAGTTCAAAAAGTATCTTCCTTTGTAGGCGCCACTTAACTCCGCGTCGGAACTTTTGTTTCTTTCTGGAGTGACAGGATCGGTTGTTACATGCGGGGCATTTTTACGAAGGAAATCAATTGCATGTGAAGACTCTCGACTCTTTAGTATTTCTAAGTATAAATGACATATGAGAGGTCCGTAAAATCTTCGCAATTGTGCTTTAATATCGAACTTTTGGTTTTCAACAAAGTCCGTAAATTTACTGAATTGTTCGTCTATGAATTTATAATTGTTAGTAATTGATGTCACGTTTGAGAACAGAAAAAAATTATTGATGAAAACGTCGTTCTTGATCATTTTATTGAAGAAAAACTGCTTATTAAGTTGGGAAAGACTTAGGTCCGTTCTTCGAATCTTTTTGCTCGGTACATACTTTTTATCCTTCATGTAGGAACTTACTGCGAGGCGAATAAACTCGGTTTTTGCTCTTTTACTCTTTTGTTCATCGTTTTGAGATTTGTGTCTTTTTAAGTGGTTCATGTTTACGTATTTAATGTTTCTTAATCTTTTTGCACTTAGTTTTTGTTTTGATTTTTATTTACACCGCGAAATTGGGTTTTACCGAGTTTGAGGTAATTGTCAGTTTTGTTTTTTGACATTTCTTTCTGCAGGTATGTTAAACGGATTATTGCTTTAAATGTCAGATATGGCATAAAATTATATCATTTTGTACTAAAGTCGTTAAGATTTCTTGTACCATTGTGTCGTTATATTTTAGTGCGTGAATGTACACCTTTAAATCACTACTTTTTCACACATGAATATAAAAACATAAATATTAACAGAATATATAAAATATAATGGCGTTTCTTTTAATTTGATTAATATGCACAGGATTAAAACAGTAGATGATCCTATACGATCCCTAGCCATCAATCATTGCTTGTACCGCCTAAAAAATAGATAAATATATATAATTGAAATTCAATGATATTATGTTCTACTTAGACAATATCTTATTAAAACCTTATGCATTCATTCATGAAAGTGGTACTTGAATACGCAAATCTGATCATCATACATATATGTATATTTACATAAACAAAGAATAAAATATACGAAAACAAGTAAATCTCTTAAAGCATCAAACTATACTTCGACATGTGTACGAGTATAGTTACAAAATTCGAAAGCAACTTTATCGTCCGAAGCAAATGTGAAGATTACAATTCATTACTAGCTGTTGTATACATTATACCAGCAATTTATTGTTGTGTAAACACAATATAGAAGTACACACAAAAATCAGATTTCCACCTAAAATTCGGGAATGGAATACGCTGAGAGTCTAGTTGCAATTTGGTAACGGATAGGTGCTGATCTTTCTTTGTACTACACACATAAATTTAAGTTCTCTGTTCGTTCTCAGCTAATTAATAAGAGGTGAACCCAAAAACGTGATATATTGAGTTTTTCGAAACAAGATTCATATAATAACTTCCACGTATTCAAATGGATATTACAAATATGTCCGAAAAAGATATTGAAGAAAATCTCAAGGAGCTTCTCGACACAGAATCAAGAGTAAGTGAAAAGGAATTCGTTAAACAAATAATTAATTCACGGCAAAAGTATGTGCAACAAATAGATGCCTTCGTATGTGCTCGAGTGCGATCGTGAGGCCTTTGCAATAAAGAGCGAAGTGTATATATTTTAAATAATAGATTAATGCCAACTTAAACGCCTTTGAACGTATTGAAAAAACTTCGCCTAAAGCTAGTTCTTCGAAGTGCAAAGAAAAATAGGAATTCATTGCATTTTGAGTCCATCCAGGATAGAGGAGTAAACACTGTGCCTTTTTTATTCAGTTAACGCGAGAGTTAATTACACGAAGTTAATCTAAATACAACAAATTTATTTTGGTACAGGTTTGCTTCTATAAGCACTATAAAACAGGTGTTTCGGATGTTTACAATAGTGGAAACAACGGAAAATTAGATAAAAATAAAACTTGAAGTAATGAGAATGATTGTTTTTTCCTGATTTGTTCTGCTCTACTTACCTGCTGGAAAAACAACTTCATTGTACATATGTATATATATATTCCTTTGAAGTTAAATGTTTAAAAAACTAAAAGTTCGCCCACATTTAAATTTAATTTGTTTAATGCACAAGCCATTAACACACGCATCTTTCGAATAATATGAACGTTTGCTAACATCTGGACTAGTACCTTGATTTTATCTGCAAAACTCATACAGTTGTTTTTAAGATTGAATTTGATTTCAAATCAGCATGTGTATTGGTTCGTTCCTTCTGACTTTTCTGTGTTTAAAGGAAATCATGTTTTATATTCTTCTATAAATAAGGATGAAGATCGATAGGAAAACATTTTTACTTTTCAATACAAACAAAATGTTCTAAATTAATGCCTTGGAAAAATTTGTGGAAAGTATATGAGCAAACTTTATGTACATGCGTGTCATAAATACTGTATATTTATGTATTTCCGTATACCTACTTGGAGTCTTATCCTAAACTGTTTCAATAATGACTACTGGACGAAATTTTTACACATTTGTATGCGAGAATATCAAACGATAATGGCTTCTTTATCTATGTAAAAAATTGTGTTAAGTACCTGAACATAACATACTAAAAGTTGTACGACGAAGCGTGCAATAAAATGCTTGTAATGCAATAAACGGGTGCATACATGAAAAATTAATTTTCCACTTAAACGCACTTTCATTTATTCAAAAATAACGATATTGTTATAAAATGAACAGGAAAAAAATACATCTAAAAACGCCAAAGAAACGACATTTTTATTCTGTAGTTCCAGAACAGCAATAGAAATATTCCAAATTCCAAAGAAACACCAAAAGAATTTTAAACACATTAAATTGTGAATTTTATATTATATGAGTTAATGTCTATGTGAAAGCTAAAAGTCATAAAACATTAATGTTTACTTTAATTTTAGGAAGAACGAAAAGCTAATGGGCGCCTTGTTGCAGTCATAGTTGCATCATTTTTGATCTTCCTAGCAATATACCATGCGTGGATAAGACAGACTACAATACTGGCTGGTATATTAGTGCCGGCCTTAATAATGATACTGTACGGTGGTTGGGTTGTAATTTTAGCAAAACGTGACAAAAGAAAGCGAGAGTTGTTTGTAAGTCTTATGAAAAATAAGGAAACAACTTGAGCATTACTTAAAATGATTGCAGGAAAAGAAAATTGAGGAAGTCGCAAGAGCACAAAAGAAAAACAAAATCGAACAAGCAGAGAATAAGAAAAAAGCCACCACCTCCAAGGCGAACGCTGCAATCTTGAGTATTAAAGACGAGAAGCAACGATTGAAAGAGAATCCATCAACGTCGAAGCAAAACAATCGATCGATCATATCCAATAGTTCAACAAAATCAAAGAAATCCTCAAAAACCTCTTCGCCTCATCGAAAGAAAATAAAAACGACACGTCCCAGCATACGACAGAAGCTCCTTCGGCAGAATGCAGTCATTGAAACACCAACTGCAAAAATTGTGATATCATGCAAAGAGCAACAGAAGAAGCATCCTTTTGTAAGGACTTCCTCGGCACCGTAAAATAAGAACAAACGTAATATATATTTTATATACACTTTTTAATACGATTACCAGTATATTTTTCTTGGCGATTAATTTACTATCACATATGTATGTTGTTTATTTTAGAAAGAAACTGTAAACTTTTGTAAAAATATGCACCATATACTTTTTTTTTGTCTATTTATGAGCTCAGCGCATGGAACAATGATTTAAGTTTCCTTGTGTCTTGATTTGAGTCTTTGGCACTTTGGACATGGATACTGTGTCTTCCAACAGTTCATGTGATAGCAAGCACCACACCTATCGCACCGCAGTACTTTACTTTGCCATGGATATATAACAGTGTCCTTCCGGCAGAATTCGCAAATAAAACCCCGTGCCGCACAGAGCTGAAACAAATTAAATAAGTAAACAAAACTGTATAAAAAACACATGTCTCTTTCACCTACCACGCAACCGAATATGTGATCCTCACATTTGCGTATTAGATCTTGCAATGACTTGTGTATGGTTTTTGTTTTGGCATCAATGAAATCGGACATTGACCATGTATCCGGATCACTTGATATATAGTCTGGCAGGAATGAAAAATACATTTTCTCACTGTGTGTGATAAACAGAGAATTAATAATACAATTCACTATGAAACTGATTCTCGGATTAATGACTTACTTCTCCGCAAAGCGACAGGTTGTGATAAATTCTTTAACGTATTGTGTTTGCACTCTTTTCAGTCTTGCAGTTCTTAAGGCTCTGCTCTCCGTGTAAAGTGCAGGATTCAGGTCAGGAACATAAAATAAGGGATACGTCCACATTTGCTCTAGTAAACGATACGAAAACACACTAACAGGATAAAAGTTAAAATCCCACCTGAGTGGACAAGGGTTATCTCATATTTCGAACAACTGCATATCGTTGGCTTACAATTGCAATACTTTGGATGGTATTGCTGATATTTGATTCCGATGACAACCAGTACAGTGATACTTTCCCAGATACGTGCAGTAACGGAAACTTTTGATATGACTAGTGGACACCCGCATTCCGCAGCCGGCGCAACGGTAATTTTGTTGCTGAATCAATATCTTCCTTCTGGAATCAAGAAATTTCAATAGTTTAAAGTAATTTTATAAAATGGAAATGCTGATTCTTACTTTGGGGTGGGATGATTTGTAAAAATGATTTGTTGTCTAGGTGGCGCCCAGTACCGTGTCCCTCTGGTAACCATAGGTGCTACATTTTCATCAGGGTTATTCGACTTTTGAGGCATAGGCAGTAGTTGCTGTGGAGTGTCCTTAAGACAAGAAAAAAAGGAAAAGTTCACACCGATTCTTTTTTTGCAATCTTCCTTCAAGCTTACTTCTTCCGAAACCAACCACTTTAGATCAGAGACCTTGGGAAGGTGTTTGTCGTTAAATTTTGAAATCAATGATAGTCCGATATTTTCAGCTGAATGTAAGTCATCTACAGAACTTTGCCCTAACTCCGCGTATGGTAAATGTTCACTCATATCAGCGGTGTCCTGCAACCACAAATTCTATTGAGTGCAATGTTTTTTGAAAGAAGTATGTTTTTTTACCTCATGTTTGGGTTGAGCATATTCATGCGAACCTAATCTGTCAGCATATACTCTATCTTGTTCTTGATACACATGTGATGATGTACTTGCAATATCTATATGAGAAAAATAAATATAAAAAGCTCTTTAAAAAAATGGAATGAAATTCTTAACAGCTCACCGTTTTCAGTACTCCCAGCCTGAGATGTGCTTTTGACATAATCTGCTTCTAATTTCTGAGATTTAATTCGTTCGATTGCAGAAATAATCGCCTCACAAATGCGAAAATGCGCATTCTCTCGCTCAAGTTCATTGTTGTGCCTTGAAAACTGTGTTGCTTGTAGGAATGCAGCCAGACTCTGTTCGCGAAACGATTGCCCACTAGCGCCTAGTTTGTTTCCCAACTGTGCACTTGTGTCCTCAAACATGTCGTTGCCTTTTCGTAGAGGAAGCTTCTCCCCACATCGTGGAAGAAATGAATTTAAAACGCTATCATTTTGCGCTGATGACGAACAGTACATTGAGTTTGAACTATCGTTGTAGCTACTGCCGGAATTCCCTCGTAAGGACGAAACGGAAAATATATTCGACAGAAAACTGTTTATTGGACTGGGGCTACTGCAAGATTGAGATTGGAGATCACAGTTCATATCGAGTGTAGAGGTTCCCACAGTTGGTGATATTTTACTGTTACTTTCTGTAGCGTTTTGGCTGAGAGTGTGGTCCTCCCAGATCTTTATGTGATCGCATTTAATGATTTCAATACCTATTGTTGAACTACCGGTGGACTCAGTTGTCGATCTACTGTATTCGGAAGAAGAAGTCGATTGAAGAGATTCCGGGTTCTCCTTATTTGGTATATTCAATTTATCTTGTTTATTAAGCGCTTTATGAAGTCTCCCAACATTTGCAGATACATCACGCATATTTCCGAGCGTGTGGCTGCGTTTTCGATTCTTTTCTTCTTGCTGTTTTATAGCGGGCAAGCTGTTCCACTTGCGGATTGTGCTACGCAGTCGGAAATTCCTTACGTACGATACGTCAGATGTAATTGGGTTCATTTTAATTGGCATCTTTTTGGGTGGAGACATTGATAGGTTTGGATGTGATACAGCACGATTGAATTGAATGTTATTCTCTGTGAAAAGACTGGGATCAATTTGAGAGAGCAGTGAACTGCGATTGAGCTCCACCGCTGAAACGCAAATGAACAAGGCCGTTGCATATTTTTCATTTTGAAGGAACGAGTATTCTGTGTAGTAAGTGCTGAGGATTTCTTTGTTTGTAACCAACATTTGCAAGCACCAAGACAAGCAGCTGTTTTTAAGATTCTCCTGCACCCAAAATTTTAAAAAATCCTTCAACGATGGAGATTCTGCATCATACATGTGCAGGATTCTTTTGGACTGGCCAGATGTTGCTAGCCATTGGAAGTCATCAACAAATTTGTGTAGGCGGGCTTTGTTAGCTGACTGCTGCAAACAAAAAATAGACACGAATACTTATATATCATCAATTGCTTTTCTTTGTTTACATTCATGAATTTTCTCTGCCAGACTGGTACATTAAAAGGAATTTCCATGCGTATGAACAAGAGAACTAATAAGTTATCTGAGTGATTTTATAGAATTTTTCATCAGTTGGTAAGGAATAGAATCATTGATTTATCCGCTGACCAATCTTTGTTGCTGCGCTATTCCACCGCATGAAAAGCATATCAAGTGAATTTCTCGGCAATCAAACAAGCTTAGTCAAACCAAAACACATTCTGATGTGTACTCACAGTACAAATTTTTTTCTTTGCAAATTAGAGCGAAGAAGGAAAAGTAAATCATGGCTAGCATTCAAAATGAGTGAAAGCAGAACTTACTTTGCTGCATGTCTGTAGCTTTGTGTATGCTAGCAATTACTTTTGGCCATTACAAGCAAAATAATTTTACTTACCATACTGAACTGCAAGCCATGGGATACAATTGCGTTGATGGCATTCTGAACATCGGAGTACAAATCATCGTATTCACCATCCACTTGATCACGCCTACCAAGGAACCATAATTCAATCGATTTTCTTAAATTCACTAAGAGTATTCGATGATTTAATTGTGGCTGTAATGGCATCGATGACTGCATATTTATAATGTTTCTTGTGTCCGCTTGGCGAGATCCAAATTTACTTAAGTATTTTGCATTTTTTCCTTGTTCACCGTCACTGTTTTTTCTTAATTTATTTATTGCAAGGTTTCCTATCACTCCATCACACTTTCACAGGAATTCTAAAATTTCGCCTTAACTATGTATTTATTGTAAATGATAAAATGCATATGACATCACAACAAATGATATTTTGACAGCAAAATGTGGGACAACAAGGTTGCGCTTATAAACAAATCTCTTTGCTTAATTCATGGTATAATTTGATCTGTCACTGCTGTCGGACGGTCTGTTATACATATTTGCTGAATGCGGACTGTCGATGTTGAATAAAACAAACATCGCTTTCAGCTGTCAGATGTCTTGAGGTATTTTAGGTTTTCCAGAGGTTATTTTCACTAATAAATATGTCGATAATTTCAAAAAATATAAACTTTATGAAAACATTGGTGCTTGATTTTTCTCGACTAAGGTAAACTGAGGGATCTTAATTTATACGTTGGCGTTTCATGATTATCTTTTAGAGTTTCACCAGCACTTATTCAAGTTCGTGAGAAGGGACACCTGAATAGACCGAAGCTACGTAACCCCTTTTGGTTTGTTCGCAAAAACAGAGTGGTATGGAGAACCCGACAGTGAATAGTTGTGTTTAAATTAATAGGTTTTTATATAGATCCACGATGATAACATAACCCTAGAAAACAAAGGTTTCGTCAAAGAAGTCATTCACGAAACATTCGGTGCGCCAGCAATCATCAGCGGTGTACAGACATATGATCAGACAAAAAATCTGAGTCTTCTCAAGTCAGAAAAACAAGCTAACGTACAATGGACCCCACAATGTCGAAGAACAGGTGTACTGGCTAGGAAAATAGGACAATATCCACTTTGGCTGAAAAATGGGCAACGCATTCGGACCACACTTCTGCATATTGTAGACAACCACGTTATAAAGTACATTCCGCCAGAGGAATTCAATTCACCACAAAAACCTAAAGTGAAGAATCTAAACAAATACGGCTGTCTGCTGGTCGGAGCGGAAAGTGCTGATCCCTCTTTGCTTACAAAGGAATATTGTGGTCTTTTTAAAGATTCTGGTGTAATGCCAAAGAAAAATATCGGTCGATTCTTAGTAACACCAGATGCTGCTATTAATCCCGGGACACGGTTAGATGTTACACATTTTCGAGTTGGAGACTATGTAGATGTTCGTGGACTAACGTAAGCTATTTCATTGAAAATCATTCATTTTAATATATATTCATGAAATGACTTCGCAGTGTTTCACATGGATTCCAAGGCGTAGTTAAAAGGCACGGCTTTAAAGGAATGCCAGCATCACACGGTGTAACAAAGACGCATAGGCGACCTGGTAACATTGGTGGAGGCGGTGAGAAAGGTCGTGTGTGGCCGGGAACTAAATTACCTGGGCATATGGGCAATAGATACAGAAAAATTAAAGGACTTAAGATTTGGCGAATCAATACCAAATACAACGTAATGTGGGTGCAAGGAAGCGCTGTGCCTGGCATTACAAACGGCCTTGTCTACATTTACGATACAATTCTTCCCCTACGGAAACCAACCGCCAATGGTCCTCCCGTGCCTACAAGCTTCTGCGATGAAGATAGTGATCCCTTGCCCGAAGACATTTGGTTTGAAGATGTACATTGCTTTAAGGACCCCACAATAACCTATGAAGCTGAATAAAAATTGCTTTAAAATAAAAAAATATACTTTATTGCTGAATGCTGTTTTACAATGAGCTCCTTCTGTTTCCTGTAATTTTCCACCTGATGTCAATTTCATCTATATCGATCGGTCCGACAGGTTCCAGGATCCCTTCTTTTTGAAGCTTCTTAACGTGGTGTCCAACATTGTAGGCAGCCGCTGGCCAGAGGGCTTTGGGTGTTTCTTTGTAGACAGTCTTCACAACATCCATTGCTGTATAGGTAGCTTGGGGATCTTTTTGGAAGAAACCTATTATCTGTTCTTCTCTTTGATTTCTGTGGTTTATGTAATACTGGATTCTTTCAACTGGATCCTTAAACAATATTCATCGTAACATGTGCTCACATTGGGTATAGACGGACTTACCTTGATAACATTTCCGTGGCCAGGATAGATTATAGGAGGCCTTATGTTGAGAATATTATTCAGGCTTTTCATATAATCAAATAGGTCTTCGAAGACAGCAGTACCTTCACCTGTTGAAGACACTCTTGAAATTTGTGTTTAGTGAAGTGGTTGTGTGCCTACCTAGAATACAATCTCCACTAAACAGAGAATTATCATTCATTGTCAGTACTACGTGGTCAGTAGTGTGCCCGGGTGTGTGCACAATTTTCACAGTTGCTCCCTCCACTTGGAACTCTTGCCCATCTTGAAGTTTCAGAACTTCAACACTTGGTGGAATCTCTGGACAAATATCTAGTGCATCTGTTCTTGGATACTTCCACACCTTACACGCTGAAACGCAAAATAGAAATTTAGCTTTCAATCGCACACGCATGCGTATTCCTTTTAGTTTAACATATGAACATAATCTCAAAATTACAGCTGCTCTCTATCTCAAACTGGATGACAAATTTGCCAAGTCATCTAGTTATGAAACTGAAAATGAAATTCACCTTGTTTGGTAAGACTGAAAATGTCTTTAACTCCTCCAACGTGATCATGATGCCAGTGCGTTAAGATAACTGTGCTTATTGTTGCTTTTTCCTCATCCAGTACTTTTCTTAGACTATTTACGTATTCTGGGATATCTGGATCTCCAGTATCGATAAGAATCCGCCTGCAATAAACATATTCTTAGAGCTTTGTAATGCTACAGTATATCTTTGTACTCACTTCTTTCCAGTTCCTAATAGGTATGTATTTGTACCTTGTAGTGTCATAGGACCTGGATTACATCCTAACACCCGTATTATTGAAGCCGACAATCGAGTTATTATTGGGATTATCTCTGCCATTTATTTTTGTTGAAATACAAATTAAAAATATCACAGTGCACCAAGGCGAAAATATATAAAAATATGACATTTGTTATCAATAAAGCAACGTAGTAAATTTGCATTAGCTTTATAGATTGTAATAGATGTCGTTTCCCAGTGAAAGTGGCATACTTTCGTAGTCAAGATAAGAACCAATGTGCACCAAATTGTGTATAAGGGCCCTTTTACATGAGCAATTCGTGATATATGAGATTTCGTTCACATCTTGTCGAAGAATACTACGATTTCATTTTCTAAGAGGACATCGAATACATGGAAAGTTTTTTATTATGCCTAGTGATCAGTACATCTTCAAACTCTCGGTTACAGTCATAATTTGGTTAATGGATCTCTAATGTAGTCCGCAAAGTCAACAGTTATTCGCTTTGTTGTGGAAGTTACTAGGTCGGATAAGTTGAGAGCCATTGTGTGGAAATATTGAGCAGTATTTCTTCGATCGGATAAAGGCTGTAGGGGTTTGTTTCCTCGATGTCCCCATCGTCATGACAATTCCAGCATACAGGTGTCCTGCTTGCCAGATCAAGGCAAATCTGTCGCTTTAACAATATACGCAACCCAAGCCTTATGCCAAATATTAAATAAGGTCTTTCAATAAAATTGATCCCGATCGTCCATTGAATACTTCCTTGCAAAAGTTTATATAATAATAATAATAATTGAGTGGCACTACAGCCCACAAGGGATCAGGGCCTAGCTTCTACAACAACTACGCGTGTTGTTCGTGCTACTGTTCTCTCACGAGTAGAAGGGACCTACAGTTTTTTTACGACTCCGAACGGCGCGATTTGAGAAGCTTTTCATAGACAATTGATACTCTTTGAAAGTTGTCAGCAACTCGAAAGAGCTGGTGCCGTGAAAAAATGCGAGGTGTCCCGTCCGGGAATCGAACCTAGCCTTTCTGCGCGGCGGTCGACGGACTTACCTATTACCCCACGGAGACCATAGGACGTTCGAAATATCGGTATCAATGTGATACACAGATGACCCTGAGGTACTACATTTCTGGTTAATAAATTTCATCTGGTTTTTGTCATACTGGTATTGTCGTGTCATGAACCAATATTATAAACACACAATGCTGTTTTTATGGAAGTATTAAAAAAGACATCAGATCTTTTTGTTTTAATAGCGTGCGTCCAAAAGATCCATACATTCCAATGGGCAAGTGGAAAACAAGTTTTAAGCCCCCTTTATGTCCCGAGACTTATTGAGTGATGTGTTTTATGTTGTATATATGTATATTTTCTATGCTGTATAGATATTTTTGAAAAGTTAAAAGTCCTAATAGGTAATTGCCATCCAAGACAATACAAGGCAATCGGAACAAATGGAAGCGTTAAGTTTATTTTAAAGATGTTGATGCAACATCATTCTTAATCTGACAATGGTAGGTTTCATATCTTTGCTTTCGTTGTTTTTTGTACATTGGTTTTGTTTTGTGGGAGTTGATATTTTTACAAAAGTATACGTAATATGACCATGCCTTCCAACCCTCGGCAATGACATGCAACATGTTATACTTTGAAGAAATCTCGCTGCTTCATATGCAAGCTCATTTCCTGCGATGTCCGCATATCCAGAAACACAAAAACTTGAATTTGAACGTTACTTATAAAGAGTAATTGCCGTTTAGAATTCATTCATTCATTCATTTATTCGTAATCTTAATTTCTTACAATTTGTTACAATTTGACACAATTTGATCTCATATCATTATCAATTTCAACAATAGAGAATAGGAGTAGCATTTCTTTGGCGATCATGTAGTATCGGGCAACAGTGCTCGAAAAATATTGGAACATATGAAGTCAAATCCTTGAAATTGAATTAATTGTTGGGTAATACGATACGATATATCCAATTCCCGATTAGGGCAATCTACATGCAAACGACGGATTTAATGCGGTAGTTTCGTTTATTATTTGATACTTACAATTTTTTAGGCTTAGATTTGTTTAATATCTAGTATATTATATTATTAACCCCAAATTTATATATTAAAACATCAAATTCTAGCCGAATTTCAAATACAATCACAAAAAATCTATTTCACAAGCCCCAATCATATACGTTGCCGCAACCTTTTACATTACATACACATAAAATATATATATACATTTAAATTGTATGACCACAAAATGTCAGAAGTAGTTGTAGTGGAAGATTCCACTGAATAAAACAATTTGTGTCCGAATTTTAGGAACAACTGGAAGGGGACTACGAAAAAAAATTTTCGATGCATCTATATCCGAAGTTTTATGAGAATGGCTTCATAACCTTAAGAGGCATTATGAGTGCGATAGACATGATCTGCCAAAATTGTAAAACTGTAGAGGTTTCGTTCTTAGAAACGTGTTTTGAAAACTACACAAGTTATTGCTCTAAAAAAGAAAAGAAAAAAAAAACATAAGACAGCCATCTATAATCTGTCATTCGTTTTTGATTAAAGAAGGATGAATTGTATTTGTATTGCTTTCAATGATCGAAATCATGTTTTAGGCTTATTTTATCGACTTCCGACTTTCGCTGGTCCCATTAATTTAGAGCACACACACATATTATTATGATCACATAATTTGTCTTTTATATTTTCTTCTTTTAAGCATATTTTATTTTAATAATCAAACAGTAAAATCTGGGTAAGTGAGAGAAATACTCACGTAAAGATGGTTTCGTTTTTACATTTGTTGCAACCAATTCAAGTAGCTATGTACTTACCTTACTTAATATGTGTATGAATCTGTTCCAATATATATTTTTGACACAGGAGGGCATGCAAGCAGAAAAAGCTTTATGTGAAAGGTGATAATAATGCGATTTTGTCCAGTATATTCCTTTATTTCCCTGTTGTAAGTTCTTAAAAACATGATGTTAGTGACCCGATCTCATGCGTTAGAATAACATAAATATTTGTATAGTAACGTTTTGCTTAATGTCCGTAAAGAGCTCTTCAAAAATACGTTTTTAGATTTTGAAAATTTGCACATTGATATAATTACGGCTACATTGCTTGAGTCACAATAGCTACCACAGTTTTGCAACAACGTTGCTTGCAAGGTTAACTGCATCTATTTCCAGAATTGTATTTTAAACGCTTCAAACGCTAACAAAATTCATAAAAGATCATGTTTGGAAAATATGTTTTTCTTTTGTAAACATTTCTCCTCTTACAGATTTAAAGAAAAAATGTTACCCTCTTCCGTTCTTTTTGTAGATCGTGTTAAATCAAGACCGTATGCGTTAAAACAGAGTAAGTATATACATACATACATACATCTAAATCTATACAGGTATGAAATTGCGAAACACAAAGCACATTGCACATTCATTGTGATGCATGTGGTAATTCGATTACATAAATGCATATCCGTAAAAATATATGTACATTATTTTGATTACATCCCCTTTCTTAAGTGTAATTATTTATCCCTGCTAAAGACAGTAAGGTGGCAATAATACGCGTATAATTTCAATTTAACGTTGCCATTAACACGCCACAAAAGCAATTTATTTTCATATTTCTGTTGTTTGTTTTAGGATGCTCAATAACTGTCTCTCAACATCTTTGTTTTGCATTTTTTAAAAAATATTCGTGGATTCATGGATGAAATTACATCTTATTTCTTTTGTTGATTTGTTGTCTGTAAGATTTAAACATACCACAAACATATATACAAACAAGATAACTGCTCGATTTTGTAATAGATTGCTGCATTATGCTACTTTCTTGCTCTTTTTATGCATACTTTCTTCGGATCTCCGCAACGTTGCACAACAAGTATTTCGAAAATCATACGTGACTATCGTCACAGTCCCATGCAGGTAGGCATTTTTCTTGTATATTTCCATTCGATAATGACTCGAAGACATGGCAGTGATAAACAACGAACATGTTCTTGCAATCAATGTGCATGTGACGCATTGCCGCACAAAAATACTCCCAAGTATTTTTTTTTGGCTCGAAGAACACAACTCAACTACATCTTTAACAGGAATTATTACGAATCAACTAACTTTAGAAACATGTTGATATCTTTCACGTTTCTCACGTAACCGCAACGAATCACAGAATTCATCTGTCTAACTAATAAGCAGGAAGATATAATAAACACATTTAAAAAAAAAAAAACTACGTTTTTCATATGTCTCGGACACAGTGGAAAATCCGCTCTAATTCCTAATCTTTGTTTTGCCTTACCCAATTGAAACAAATTGGACTACAACGGTTTTCCAGACATGATCGCGTAACATCATATCAAGTCGCGACTGTGGAGGCATGGGCTTATTCAAATTAATTGCGTTTTGAATCACAAAACCTGTATAGTGTGAATATGATTTACACAGCTCCTGCAAGCACATACCACATATGTAGGTGCCAGTCTGCTGCATTCTTTAACCAATTATAAGAATAATAAACGTCCGGAGCTTAAGTGACCTTAGTCTCCATTCAAGGTGAAGAAGGTAAATATTTACTGCAAATTTCTAACTGATTTTATGGGACAACAATTCATTTGGGTTGATTTTGTTTGCGAAAGGTGTTATGATGAAATTTGAGAGAGTCATTGTTCGTTTTTTTTAATATTACGTCAATTGGCGGTTGTTTATGCAATTTGAAGTTTCCAGCGTCTGACTCATGCTGTCGAAGAAAAACAAACAACCACGTTGTCTTACCGTAGGAATGTAGATCCCCGGTATGAACTGAAGAGAAAAAATCAATTTCAATCACGTACGAAAGCTAAACCAATTATCATACCTAAAAATACTTCTAAACAAATGGCAGTAATTGATTTGCAAGTCGCAGTGTCTGAATTTCACGTGAATCAACTGTATCACGTGCAATCAAGAAACCACAAACTGAGGTTCAGTACTAATGACTGTAATCTAATAAGCAAGGTGCAATTGAAATCTGACCATTGAAATACTAATTGCCATATAAACTTTTTACAATTTGATGTTATCTGTTTAAAAACATCGGGAATGTACCTACTTCAACATTAAAAGCAATAAAAATTTGTCAGTATAAAGTGCCATAAAATGAAATAGATCTGCGGGAAGCCCATTCTCGTTTGGAGATAATTCGAATTAGTCACTATCATCCAAAGACAAGGGGAGTGTGTGTATATACAGCGTCAGCACGCGACTAATTCAATTTAAATTTGGCTAATTCACACTACATACGGAGCAAAGGTCTGCGAACTGGTTCTTATCTCGTCGCGCTGACTAGGAAATACCTCATGTTGATAATAGTTTATACATGTTTTGTTCTTCAATTGATTACTTCACTTGGGGTAGATAGTAGTGACCTCTGTACATCGGCAATTCGATTTTACTTTCGTTTGAGATAAGTAGGTCAAGTCCATGAGAAAGTTCAACCCCCTAGGAAAAGGAAAACGGTGTAGAGATTATACAAGAGTACGAAGAAAAAGTACGTATGTATATTTGAAATTGTAGTAGCACGTGCAGGAGAGAGCCTTTCAATGGCTTGCGTGTTGCCGCGTAGCAGATCCCAGTTTTTTTTCTCCCGCACCTTCTAACCAGTCATTGTGATACCAGTTTCCTCTACATACTACGAATATATGGCATATAACAGAAGCCGACGGCTTGCGAAACTATAACGTTGAGTGAACTTATGACGGTTAGAGCATTTCACTGTCGCCCTTCAAACTCGCTGGTCGTGACTCGTGTGTGTATACCGAAATAAAATAAAATAAAGCGGGGGTGTAGCACAACAAAAAAAAGTAAAGGGAAGGCATAGAAAAAAAAACAGCAAACAAAACAAGGAGGAGAAAAAAAAACATATTCTACACGAAAAACCCCCTATTCTCGTTTGTGCCATTCATGCACCTGCGTATATAACAGTTGGTATATATTCATATGTGTGTCTCCCTCTTCGTCATCACCACGTTTGTGTGCTACTGTCTTCACAGTTGTCAATTTTGACCTTCAAGGTTCCTTCAAACGACGACAGCAATTGTATAGTGGGCAGAAAGCTAAAAGCGAGTGAAACTTTTTTGAAAAACGCGAAATCGAGGCAAAGGCAAGGAAACAGCACAAAAAAAGATGGATAAAGAGATCAGCGACACTCTAGAAACGATTTCTATTAATAGTGAGTTAAGCAAAGAGAAATACAAATGTAAAGAAAAGTCAAAAACTGCTTCAGCAGCGACGATCACTAGTGAAAAATCAAAAATGATTCGCGAGCAATGCAAAGAGCTAATTCTTACGGAGGAGCAGATAACGGAGTTAAATTACCGCATTTTGCATGAGATTAAACGTGGCCTCGCAAAGGATACTCACGACCGTGCTAATGTGAAGTGTTTTGTAACATACGTGCAGGATTTGCCCAATGGCAACGAAAGAGGAAAATTCCTGGCCCTCGATTTGGGTGGAACCAACTTCCGAGTATTGCTGATTCATCTGGGTGAAAAGGGTGAGAGTGACTTTCAAATGGAGTCACGAATCTACGCGATACCGCAACATATTATGGTAGGAAGTGGAATCCAGCTATTTGATCACATTGCCGAATGTCTAGCCAACTTTATGAACGAGCACAACGTGTACGAGGAGCGCCTACCACTTGGTTTCACATTCTCATTCCCTTTGCGACAATTGGGCTTGACAAAGGGTCTCCTAGTCACCTGGACCAAAGGTTTCAACTGCGACGGTGTCGTCAATGAGGACGTAGTGCAATTACTAAAGGATGCTATCGCTAGGCGTGGTGATGTTCAAATCGATGTTTGTGCCATTCTCAATGATACCACCGGAACGCTTATGTCATGTGCCTGGAAAAATCACAACTGCAAAATCGGTCTGATTGTTGGAACGGGAAGCAACGCATGTTACGTGGAAAAAGTCGAAGAGGCAGAATTATTTGACGTGAAGGACAATGCAAAGTCACACGTACTTATTAACACCGAATGGGGAGCCTTCGGCGACAATGGAGCTCTGGACTTTGTCCGCACTGAATACGATGACCATGTGGACAAGCACAGTATTAACCCCGGTAAGCAAACCTTTGAAAAAATGATTTCGGGCATGTACATGGGTGAGCTAGTTCGCCTGGTGCTCGCAAAATTTGCCAAAGCTGGTCTGCTCTTTAAGGGTCAGGAATCCGATGTTCTCCAAACTCGTGGCACATTCTTCACTAAGTATGTGTCTGAAATCGAAGCTGATGAAGTTGGAAGCTACACAAACTGCCGTTTGGTGCTCGAGGAATTAGGTCTAACTGAAGCCACCGATGAGGATTGCGAAGATGTGCGCTTTATCTGCGAATGCGTATCGACACGTGCTGCTCAATTGGTCAGCTGCGGCATCGCTACACTTATCAACAAGATGAATGAACCGATGGTCACCGTTGGAGTGGATGGTTCTGTATACCGTTTCCACCCAAAATTCCATAACCTCATGGTAAAACAGATAAGAAAACTCGTAAAACCAGGCATTCGTTTCGATTTGATGCTGTCTGAAGATGGATCTGGCCGTGGAGCCGCCTTGGTGGCGGCAGTCGCCTGTCGGGAGGACCACGACGACGATGATTAGAGGGAAAACGCACAAAGAGATGACAAAAAACGCCTCTTTACACGCGCGCAACACCATAAACACACTTAAATTTGGATGAATGACGGCAAATAAGAGGAATTTTCTTTTTTTGGAGCATAGTACATAATGATATATTGTTGGACGTCAGAGAGGAGGGTAAACAGAAGCATCATTGTTATATACATCTAGAGTATAATCGAATAATTTTCACTTTATATTTGGATTTGTTGTATCGTATTGGTTAGTCTATTTAGCTATAAAGTGGATCTTAATTTTATAAAAAAAAAAAAGAAGAAATAACACACGTTTTATTTTTTTAGTTCTAGGTTTATTTTTGAGCAAATTTTTATTTATGTACCATGGTACAGAGAGAGAAACGCTGCTGCTTGTTTGTTATTCGTAGAAAAATTGTATTTAAAGTATTTATTTAAAAATAAAAAGAAACAACCACACACCTCAATCAAAAGACATTGGAAGATTTAAATAAATGTTTTAACTACACGAATCGACTACAGATGAGCAGAGTGATAGGGAGGGGAAAGAAGAAATTCAGACGATGTTTTGCGTACTAGGCGGGTGGGAAGAGTTCTTTTTTTGAACTAGTGTCCTTGAATTTGTCCTTTATGCACTGTTGCGGCGTCGTCTCGTGCTGTCTCTCGTTTTGGTGCTGCGTCGTTGGCTGTGAATTTATCAACTCTTCGTATTGGCGACTCAGCTGTTTGGCAGCCTGCAACGTTTGATTGAACTCTTGCATTTCATTCAGAAATCTCGTGCATGTGCTGGCGACTTGGTTCAAGATGTTCATTTGCTCTTCTATTATTTGAAGTTCATCGTTTTTGTGATGGTAATCGTACTTGTTAAGGGCAAAGTGCTTCTGCTGGCGTAACTCTGCAATTTTAATGTCAATTCTTTTTTGGGTTTCCTTGAGATCCGACATTATAAATATCTATTGTTAAATGAATTCTATATGTGATAGATGGGCAGTTAAATGTTGACAGAATATTTAAAAGCTGATTACATATGTTTTGACATATCATTGAAAATGTCAAATGGATACAACTTGGACTGTACCATGAATGTTTTCTGTTCTTATTGCGCGTACACTCATGATGTAAATTTTGCGGAAGTATTTTATGTGATGATGTTGAGTAATACAGGAAATCGTCAACGAAACTGACGCGGGATATACCAACAACTTTAAAAGATGATGTATTAAGCTTTTTGAAACATTTCTTATGGGACAAGTGAAAAAAAAACTGTAAAGCTATGCGTCGATCGTACAATGTAGATTCACATTTGCACGTGATATACTACAGGAATTTTCGCATCTCAAATAAAGTTATGTTTTTTTCTAGTCTGCCGGTGACATACTCCAGCCCGTTGGCTATTCGCTGTTATTTTCTCGCTCAAAATTTATACAGTCCTGTGGTTTTTATCCAGTTACATCCCGATGTCATCACTGCTTATAGAGCTCAAGCTTACCATTGCACCTGAAGTCCCTTGTATAAAGTTTTTCCGTCAGGAATTTTACTGTACCACCAAAACTTTATCAAGATCAATAAATTGTTACCCACATTGCAAACAAAATAAAAAAACAGATTTACGTTATCAGAGAGGACATTTATTTATGTTAAGATGACAAACTGACACACAATTATAATTTACCCTTTAACTCGTCGTACAATATGAAGAGGGAGCTGGAAACTTACTTTAAATATAAAACTTACATCAATATTTATTCCTCGAATGATGCTAAATGGAGAAAAATAAAATTTTAAAATGTGATCGATTCGACTGCTGCAAATAACAGGCGCGCTTTTTGTAAATAAAACCTTAATTGATGAATTTTTAACCTTAATTTAAGACATGGGTTACACCAGAGCGGCTTTGCTGTTGATTAATTTCTGGAATTGGTAACTCATTATTGCATTACGATTCTTTGTCACTTAGTTTATACATTATTTCTTTTTTTTTTTTTGTTTTCTTACAATTCAATTCTCCAGTTAGAGTTAATTTTTGTTTTCATTGTATTTGCTATTTTATAAGTCGATTTGTTTATACTAAAAGTAGATTTGTACATGATTCTTTCTTTTCACCCCGTAAAGTTTAAGTTACTTTTTCTTTGCTTTCAAACCGTATTTTTTCTTTTTTGATGAAATAAAACATAAGATACAAACACCTGCTGCAGAACTCTGATGCACCTGGCATCGTAGTGGAACGATGGTCACTTAATGGAGTGTTTGCAGTTAGTTGGTGATGATAGAAGTGCTGTGACCACATATGATTCAATGGGTGAATGCGTCAGCTTAAAACCAGCACACAGAACGCACACGAATAATAAAACTTATAAATGTGAACTGTGTGGTGTTGAAGAAGTTTGATGTTATAGTCTTGGCTGTGGTCTACTTATAGGTCTCCTGCCTTAAGGTGCTTAACTTGAAGATGTTCTAACCCTTTTTTCTTTCTGTTTTTTGGTTTAAACTGTGTTAGGAATTGTAGTTTGGATTATTGAACTTGAATAAATATTTAAAATTAATAAAACAAAATATGTAATTAATCATTAATTCAATTTGGTGGCAATGGATACGTCTGCCTGGTGTGTGGATGTTTAATTGTACGCGCCTCATAATCGCTTGAGGATACGTTTCTTTTCTTTTATAAGTTTTTCTTTTTTCTTATCTTGAAGTTTTTTGTCAACCGCATGCTTCTTTGAGGAAGGGCCGTCATCGTCTTTAGCGTCTGTTGTCTTTGGGGGCTGAAATAAATTGTTTGGAATTAAAACGGATTTGAAATCAATATTGTTCTAATTCTTATTTAGCTTGGATTGCCATGAATCACTTGAAAAATAAGACCTAGTAAATACAATACAGAAACAGGCATGGGCGTTGAAAAATACCCTGACAAATGAAGTCTTGTAGACACAGTTGCATGTTTAGTTAGTTACTATACGACATAAGAAACCACTTCCTATATAGACATAGCGAACATGACAGGAGGACGGTAATCCATGTCGTAGCCTGACTAATACATAAGTAGTGGTTCGGGTGTAAAACAAATTTACTAAGAACCACCAGCTTTAAAAAAAATCACAACACATTAAGGTAATGACTGAATATGATTTATGGGATGTACTGTCTCCACTTACCTGCGCATGAATTTCGGTCATCATTTTCGCTCTCTGTGAATAGTCATCGTATCGTTCCAACAACATTTTGCCAGCTTCCTCGTTCAAGGCTGACTCCGCATTTGGAACAATCAAAAGGCATTTTATGGTAAGAAGAATGTGCTTAATGCCCAAATCTGGCTTCCAGTCTTTCTTTAATGTATTGACACATATCTCTCCATTTGATGCAACATTCGGATGGAAGATTTTTGTCAAAAAAAATGCTTTTGGTGGTGTTTGAGGAAAGTCTTTGGCTAGTGTCAATTTAACACGAAATGCTCCACCACTATATGGTGTACCAGCTGAAACACAAAAATCAAATGAGAATTTTAAGTAAAACTTGAAAATAAACATAAATACATGGTCCTTCGATGACAGCCTGAATGTCCGTTACATCAGTTTCGTTTATTTGAATTTTGATGCCCTCTAGCGGACTGTCGATCAACGAACGCATCTCCTTCATGACCTGGCGAATCGTCTGAGGCGAGAGGTTTTCCACATTCGAGATCTACAATATTGGAATGGTGATTAAGTAATGCGCTTTACCTTCAAGCACAATCTAATTTTGCATCGCAAGCGTGTTCTAAAGTTATTAAAAACACGAGTACCACAAGAAATAGCTCGCAGTGTCAAAAATTATGACTTACAGAACTCATTCTTATTAGATGACTTTATCGATCGATTTTTCCCACACTTCCGAATGCACTCTGGCAACGATTTATATACCAAATTGTTGGACAGAGCAATTTTAAAAAGACTTGCTTTTTAGAAATTTACTGGAGATCTTGAAAAACTAACAACAGAAATAAATTGAAATTAATCGAGAGGTTTCGGTTTGTTACAAATAATTATACGAGTTCTAGATTGGCTTTGACAGTTACTTATGTTTTACATGGGTGAACGATGAAGCATTAAGCAGGCAGTATATGTGCATGAAATATGTATTTTATTTACGTTACTTGTGCGTTTGGGGTATTATTCACGGATATATGGAGATTTTATATATAAAGTGTTGTCGAAATTTGTACACTTTTAATTTTAAAGACAGCTACTTGTCAGAAAAACGTTCATTAAATGTTTTTACAATTATTTGTTCTTCCGATAATTGTGATGCCCAATGCATATCCATGCGTTCATTGCTATAACAACATTTTTTCTTTTCGTTACCAACTTTATTTGCTTCCCTTTATACACAAGCGAGCTATAAATAAGAAAGATTTTAAATCTATTAAGCCTGTATAGCTCGTGTGTGAAATTTTTTCTCTCAATACCAGAACTTGTTAAAAAAAATTCTACATTCGCTTTAAATAGCGGCCATGTTTCTGTACTATGGTAGCTGTCAATTGTGACATTTCGACACCGAGTGAAAACTCAATCCAAAGTGGGTCTGTTCGCAATTTATCGAGATCATAAATTTAACAAGACTGACAGAGGTTGGTTGCAAGAAATTTTCCTAACCATTTTCGGACTGTCTTGTTAAGTTGTGTCTAACTGTCAAAAATGATTGCTGTCGGTTTTCCAGTTTGTCTACTTAAGCGAATATAATACTTTTTGAGAGAGAGAGAGAGAGAGAGAGAGAGAGAGAGAGAGAGAGAGATGAGAAAACTTATATTCGATATGGGAAGAATTCTTTCTTCTGCGAGAAGCTGCTATAATTTTTGCGCAAAGGAATTTTTTTGTGGCTTTATAGTAATAATAATAATAAAAAAAGACGATACTAAACATACCTTAATTTTAATCATTAATCGCAAATGTGTTCTCCATTTTTATAAGCCCCGAAAAGTTGAGCTCCATTTCTAGAATGTACCCACCGAGGTAAGTATCAACGGACCTTGGCTTGATCTAATATATTTGGTATTGCCAGGCATGCACAAGATGAAGCAAAATTTAATTTTTCTTTACAGGACTAAGAGCTCTTCTCTTTCCAGGTTTCACTTTCGTATTTCGTTTTTTTTTTGCGAAATACGACTAATAATAATAATTGAGTTGCACTACAGCCCACAAGGGACCAGAGCCTAGCTTCTGCAATAGCTACTCATGTTGTGCGTGCTACTGTTCTCTCACGGGTAAACGGACCTACAGTTTTTTCCTACTCCGAACGGCGAGATTTAAAAAGCTTTTCGTAGACAATCTTTGAATGTTGTCAGCAACTCGAAAGAGGTGGTGCCGTGAAAAAATGCGAGGTGTCCCGTACGACGCACTTATCCACTACGCTACAGCGACCTCTGAAATACGACCATATACTAATGAATAAAAATTTCTTGCGAATTAAAAAAGAGTTATTCAGGATTTGTTTAGTGATTGCTGTCTACTGTCTCGTCTCTTTTTTTTCTGGCCTTGTATATGAAAAGGCCTTAAAAGTCGCGTTGAAATTACATAGAGTGACAAGTATTTAGGTGCATAGCCGTGCCTAAAATACACGTGTCCAGTTATGAATTAAGCCGCATTTGAATTTCTTCATATGTATACTACACCTACATCATTTCAATTTCGAATACGTCAGGGCCAACACAACATTTCCAAAATGTACATATACTTTTAATTTATAGATTAACATGATCCCTGCCACACGCTTCAATTGATTTAATAGATATTTTACTAACTTCTACAGCAACTTCTGGTGTATAATATATTTAGTTAGAGCAATGAATGCGCTTCGATAGTTTTTTTTTTTTAGTTTTTGAGTGCTATCAGAATAGTTTTAGCTGACACTTTGGTTTCTCGAGCCACACACGTAGTCTCTCTTGCAGAGACAAACAATTTTCCACTCGGCATACACCAAGAGTTATTTCATGATTTTTTTTCTTATTGGTAGTAGGTTTTGTACACAATTGACTTTTGTGTCAAGGACAGGGATAATTTTTTTGACTTCAGTTCTAATGTTGTAAGTCATTGAAACTCAAGCGATTGTTGTTGACTTCACAATGGTTTATGTTCCATTTTGTCGAAAATAAACATTTTAAGCTCTGTTTTCTCGATACCGATATACGGTAAATTTAATTTAAATTCTTCTTGCTAAGGCTACAGCATTGACATTTTCAATATTTTACACCTTAGCTTCGCACAAGTCTTAAGACCATGTCAACAAATAAGTTTTTGTTTAATGCCAACAACCTCAGCCCACAGAAACATACGCAAACTACCGCCTATATTTCTACGCGTATCTACTCGCTTAATATATAAAGGAAAATGCGGAAATAAAAGTATGTGTACAAGCACATCTATTATCTAACATGACATAACACTGCATCCAAAGTGGCAGCCAAATCTCTCTTTTCCACCAGACTCTGCTTTAACCACCAAACACAAATAAAAAGTGTGTTGTAAACAACGGATCTTTAATCAATGCCCCTGGCACCCCTCAATCTTTAACCATTGCATAGTGATGCAGTTGACCAAACTGATTCGTCGACCGCTCAGTTGCAGCATCACGATGCCGGTTTATGGCCCATCTTGCAATAGACCGCCTTTACTTTACATGACTTTGAATGCCACCGCCACCAGTGAAGCAGATTAACACGTATGTGACTGAGCGATTGGGGAAAACTTTCGCCCGCGGTGTTCTCTAGTGCACGTAAGTACTCTTCGCATACGTAGCATGTGAACATTGCTAACTGCCCCAATGAAGGTGAAATTCTTCAGCACTCACTTCTCACTTGTGAGTTACACAAGTGTCAAGCCACAAGTGTTTACAAGCCGATACCAACGCTCGGCTCACTCTGTTTCGTGTAGCGTTAAAGTTGGATAATCAGTTGGAAGACTCTACATTTTCATAGTTTGTGCATAAGTTTTCGTTCAGTTCACTTTCATCCGTTACACAGTCTGGTCACGGACTCGAAGAGGCAAGTTCAACGCTCTTCAAATGGCTTTCAACAACAATAAGGGCGAACATAAGTTTCCTTTCGAGATAGTGCCCGTTGATGCAGACACGAATTCGGAGCTACTGGAATATTTTCACGGTATGCATCAAAATACCTTAATAGCACTCGACTCTAAATGGATAAAAATTAAGGTGAACGCAATGGATTTGTCCATGTGGGTCCAGAAAAGTATTTCTTCCCCGGAAAGTACAAGGACTACGCAGAAGCATTTTACAATTTTCAAGCCCGCTCAAGCGATGTCTGGGTTGTCTCATTCCCACGGTCGGGGACAACCTGGACTCAGGAGATGGTATGGTTGATCGCCAACGACTTAAACTTCAAAAGAGCCCGCGATGAAGTGCTTACCCAAAGATTCCCCTTTTTCGAGTGAGTTTTGTATGTGCGACTGGGTGAAAGTGAAGTTTTTCATTGTGCTACTTTAGATTCTCAAACTTTATGCATCCAAGTGTAAAGGATGAGTTGTTGCAAGAGAACACAGGAAACCCGGAAAAGCAGGACTTCATTGAACTAATCTCTACACCTGGATATGAACTACTGGAGAAAGTTACTGAACAGAGATTCATCAAAAGTCATTTTCCGTTCTCCCTTCTCCCACCCAGTGTCATGGAAAAACAGTGCAGGGTAGCCTTATGAATTTTTTTATTCGCGAAAATTCGTTACATGTAGTTTATTTCCGTTTAAGGTGATTTATGTAGCGCGAAATCCAAAGGATGTCGCCGTTTCCTACTATCACCTCAACAGGCTTTACAAAACCCAAGGATATGTGGGAGATTTCGAGCGGTATTTGGATTATTTCCAGAAAGGACTAAGTAGGCTAGCGTATAACCTCTAGATCTTAGGCTAAACTGTATTCGTTTCAGATCCATGGATGCCCTACTGGAGCCACATCAAGGAGGGATGGGAACATCGCAATCATCCCAATGTGCTATTTTTGTTCTACGAGGAAATGGTCAAAGACCTGCACAAAACTCTGCACAAAATTTCAGCGTTTCTGAACAAGCAGCTGAACGAAGAAGACGTGGAAAATCTCCTCAATCATTTGAATGTTGCCAACTTCAAGCACAATCCTTCGGTGAATGGACAGGAGATGAGTGATGTGGGTGTGCTAAACAAAGGTGAAGCTGGATTCGTCAGGAATGGGACATCAGTCAACGGATGGCAAGCGGAGTACAGTGAAGAAATGCGAAGAAAAACTGAACAATGGATTGATGAAAACCTTAAGCGGATAGGTATTACTTTTCCAAAGTAGTATAATATTTAGTACATAAGTACAATTAGGAGTTAAGTGTTTTTTTTAATTCAAAGCTTGAGTTGTCTAGCTTTTTTTAGTTATAATATATTGCAATCTTGTTTTGCAATCTGATTGACTATCGGAGTGTGAATTTTATTCCGGTAGGAACGTTGTTTTTTCTGTGAGGGTGAAGAAATTTGTTGCGTGAAGCGGAAATAAATCCATTATTTTTACATGAAATTTTATGCTTAATTAAACATCGCTGGCACTATCCACTTTCGAAAGATATTTTATGCAACGTTTAACACTTCCCAATCGATGAAGTGGTTATATGATGAATGAACTGAGCAGTTTTTACGATATTATCTACATTTTTGACAATTAACTTTTGTTACACTGTATCATTTAAATCGAAATCTGTTATTACTTTTTATTCGGGTTTAGTTTCCGCCTTTTACAAAACTATCTAAGAATTGAAGAAAATATCTCGTCCAGCTTTAATTCCGCTTATTAACACTCCTAAGAGCGTATAAAACTAAAAGTACGGAATAGCTCTGTTGGAATAGTACAGGTTTGAGTTCATCTTTTGATTTCGTAGAAGATTTGCTTTTCTTCCTAAAATAGGCATCGAAACGTAGCATAATCAGACAAAAATTATGTTTTTTTTAGAAAAATATACTTTTACTTCAAATACTAGTAGCAATATATGCGGCGTAGAAAAATGTAAAAATTTTGAATTTAAATTCAAATTCTTGACAAGCAACTTTATGTCGTATTGTCAACCTCAGCATAACCTTCATGTGATGGCTTTTCATATGTATATAGTTGTTGCAGTTTTTTATTATTGGACATTTCGGTTAATTTTCTTTCAATTTTTGCTGACATGCTTGCAACTCTCGCAAGGTAATTTATAAGTGCCGACGTTTTTAGAGTGAAGATGTCGCATAATGTTGGCGTTGCATAGAGGGTAAGCAGGAGGTTGAGCACAAAATTTGCGAAGTGGTGCAAAATTAACGTATAGTCTAACTGACTTAATATGTAAGGTCGCAAGCATACATATGTTATACCAGGAAGATTGTATTAAGCATTTATTAAGGTATGTTGAATTTAAGAGATCAATTGTTTTAAGAAATTGTCAATACAGGGTGATATTTAGAGGTAAAGTTACTAGTAAATGTATCATGATAGATTTTATAGCTGCTCTGGCTGTACAATGCTGTGATCAATGTTTATAAGGGGACGTGTTGTACCCACACTTAGTATCCACACATGTTATGATTAATCACGTTTTGTGGAATGGTAACTTGAAACATTCGTTATTTGTATCAGTCGAGGTTTTGAGCGGACTTTATTATTTTTTCTTTATTTTTATTATTTTGTTCATTTATTTTATAGGCAAAAATATGCGTGCAAATGTAAAATGCATTGCAACAAATTTATTATTACTGCTTATTGTTTTTATAAGAGGACGAAAAACACAAAAAGAAACAAGAAAATGGATTAACGTTTGGATTCTAACTTGGCGATAAGAAAATAGTGAGACAATCGGAACAAATTGAAAACTTTACTGCCCAAGCAGAAAATTAAATTTTTTCCTCAAGAAAATCCACTTATTTTTCTTCCCCACCGCGTGTGCCCAACATAACGTTATGGGCATAACACGTCTGGACAAAGCGAGATTTTCGATGAATCGTGTCAGAAAAACCCGAAATTGGCTCAATTGATTCCAAATTTCACGGGTGAAGGTAATTAGTACAGCTCCTATTTGAATTGATATTTTTTTAATATGCAAATACAATGTATGCATGTTGTTAAATTATAAATTAAATTTAAATAAAATTATTATAATAAAATTATAAATTTTATATGATTTGTCGTGGGAAATCATTTTTGCTCGTGGCATTTGGAGATTTTAACCCTGGGACGATCAGTAGTAAATGATGAAAAGCGGAACTACAAATATGAAATAAAACTGACGTGCTAAGTCCGACATCCGTTGTGAAATGGGCAATTGAATTGGACTTCGTTTTTTTACAACATTTTTACATCGACAGAAACTGAAAATGCGTGTGAGAAGTCAATTTTGTGGAAGATGGAAAAACTCACACAACAAAGTATTGCTCGAGAATGATTGATTGGAGTTTAAAATTCTCCGTACTAAATCTAGATTTCCTTCTCGAATATGTTGGTGAATTAGTGAAAAAATCTAATGGTCCATCTCAAGTCTGGCCTATTCTATTCTTTTTGCTCAGTCGTTTCTGGTTGCGATTTAACTAGCAGCTAAGTAGAACAGTTGAGGTGTACGGAACAGACAGCTTCAAATCGCAAAGAATGAACACATTTGATGGTAGTACCGTTGCAGCTCACAGTGATTTGTGATGAGATATGTAAACTGGATTTTGTTATTTAGGTTAGTCGTTGATTGTTTTTGCTAATTGATCTTATGAAAGTGAAATTCGATAGACCTCGCAAATTACGGAATCGTATTTGTTTACATTTCTTTCCTCTGTGTGTATAGATGACATTGATTTGTTTGTTAATTGGTCCGCAAACGAGTATTTTGTAATCCATTACCGTCGTTGGAGGTACTAATAAATTTTCTTTTGCAGAAACTTTTAGCAGTGTTGAGGCCGCTTTGTCAATAGCATTTAACTCTTAGCATTTAAATAAATCTGTAACAATATCCCTAGATACATAAGTCGACCTTTGCTTAGATTGAGTTTGAAACGATATTTAGATTCCTATGATTCGAGCTTCATTCTGTGGCTTATTTCTTCGCTTCAAAAGTACATGCATTGTTTTTAAAAACGAAAGGCATGCTCGTGCGTTGAAATTTTTTTATATCGAAATATGGCGAGTCTGTCCCATAAGGGTTACTCTCTACACAGTCCTGCGTTTTACCGGTTGATTTTTTTCTTATTATTTACTCATGGATTTACATTTTTGGTGAGCTTAGCCGACTTTTGTTACTTTTTATGTGAATTTCAGCAACTGAATGTTATTCCTGTAAAATATTTTTAAGTATATAGGTAAAAAGACAGATTCCCACTTGAAAAATAGTTTTGCGTTTACATGTGTAACTTCTCGTAAAATCTATTACCCGTGAAAAAGACACGTGGAATAATGTAATTTACCTTTAACTCATACATTGCTTTGTTCTTAAAATTTTTTCCACATTTTTTAAAGTTTACTACTGTGCCAATTTCTAGCCTAGCTACATTTTATTTTATATCTGAACCATGCCTATATTTTGAGAAAACACACACTACATTTATCTTAAGCAGAGTTGACAACTGGAACAGATCTTATATTACATAGTTCTGTTGGCAATAATAGACTGATTGAATTCTATAAAAAGTTTAATAAGTTTGGTAGGACAACGATAATTTTGGCAGCAATTTCTTTTAACAAATATCACAGTTTTCAGTGACAAGTTTCATACAATACATCCAAAACATGAAACTCATGTTTCTCTAACAGGCGTTGACATGACTTGGACATATTTGTGGACAATAACAAAAACTTATTTCAATTTTTGTCAATTTTAAATACTTTTGCAAGATTTTCTTAACTAATTCCTGTATGTTTAGAGTTTTAAAGATTCCTGCAATAAAAATGTATTCTAACTAAAAACACAAAAATCATTTGATTAATTTTTCATTCCTAGTAATCCTTTTAAATATACATAAATGTATGTTAATGCAAAATATTTACACACATTCGTTACAAAATTCAAGGCTTAATATTAACAAGAATGTCTGTTAAACTTTAATTTTAAATATCCCGAACTACCTTATCATAATACAGCGGCTCATCGAATTCTAGTTTTTCTCACTTCAGCACAATGTGTGCGAATGGGATAGCCTACATACTGCATTTACGGCGCACAAACAAAACAAATTGCCAAAAAAAGAGCGAAAAAAGACGATACTTACGCGAAAAAAGTCAAGAACTGCCGTATAAGTTTTGGTCATCAGAATTATTTACTGTGTCATTAAAACAACAGTCGCATATCGAAAGGGGATTTTCTACATTTTCTACCCACATTAATTTGATCTTTCAAGTGAAACAGCGCATTAAACGCAATCTTGCATAAATTTAACATTACCGTACCTATATCGGCAACAAGAACATACTCTCAGAAATGTCACAAGTGGACCAGGTAAGAGGGTGACTCCCTGAAATCAATATCCTGACATTTCCATGTGGTTTTCGCATTACAGAAACGAGCCTTTAACAAACTGAAGCATGATTTGGAAGGATGGCGTGAACTGATTGTTCTCACGAACTCTTTCCTCAAGTGGGAGAAGAAATTCTATCCAGGCGTTATTTTCGGGATCATTTCACTCCTGTTTATGGTCTTGTGGTACATGGATCTATCCACTCTGACACTGATCTCGTTGAGTGGTTTGTTGGCTGTAATTTTCGACTATGGTTACGGGATTGTGGGTCGTTTCCTCTTTAATCCGGAGAACTGGTCTGGAGTAATGGAAAATCAATTTGAAGAGGTCTGCAACGAAATATGCTCCACAAAAATGAAACTGTGCTCGTGGTACACGGTTTTGTTTACGGCTAAGGAACAAAAGTCAACAATGGTGAGTTGTTGGTTGCATATCATACATATACCCGTGGGGATAATTCAATTTGTCTGTTGATATTCTAGTTCCTGATAGTTGTGAGTGTAGTTCTATTGTGTCTCGCATGGATAGGTGCTGTTATCGATAATCTCCTCCTCACCTATCTGGTCACACTATGTCTAGCCCTCTACCCGGGCCTGTATCATCATGGCTTCATCAATACTGTAAAAAATCAATTTGGCACATTGATCTCTTCGAAGATCAATCAACTCAAGGAGAAGGCCACCAAAACTGAGTAAACCAACTCTGAACGCGAATTTGAACGCTTTTGCTTGCTGCACCCACGCTAACCAAAATAATTGAAACAAACAAGTATCTTTTATCCATTAAGAGCTCAGATTGGTTTTTTGTGTGCCATCGATATAAGTAACAAATGTATGTGGTCGGTGAAAAGAAGCAAACGTTTGAGACAGTCTAGTTTGTAGTACGTGTGATTTTTTTTTAAGGAAGCGATAAAAGACTTCAATGTTCATGATAATTTATCACCTCAGTTTTGTTTGTATTACATAAAATATTTTATTCACTACATTTTAATTCATTATATTATCTCTTGCATTTATAAGTTCATTTGATCGGCTTTGTGGAGTTCTTGTCGTAAAAATGAATTTAAAATCTCACATACTAGTTGTAAGGATTTCATTTGTGATTTATAATTAAATTATTAACTAATATTCGAGTGGAGAAGAGTAAGGTAATCAAATGAATTCATAAATAAAAAAGAATAAAAAACAAATTGTATGTTGTTTTTATTTTAATTTTTGTTAGCACGGAACGTTTTTTTTATCCATGATAAAGCAAAGTTGCCTCTCAATGTGCCAGTATAAACATGCCGGGTTCACAATCATATCGTTTACGAAAGTTTTATAATGCCTCGCCATGCAATACAGCCAGAAACTTTAAGAGAGGTGCTCATCAACTTGAGGCGAAGAAAACTAGTTATAAAATGGCATCAGCGGTTTTTAATATTTAAGGACTACGAATGAGAATCCATCTCGAGAATTATCATTCAATCGACAAAAATTGGAACTCCTTTTAGAAGAAAAGAGGCGCCAAAATAAATCCTTTAAATTTCAAAAGTATGAAGAATATTTTATGAAATATAAAAGTTTAGTAATTCAAGGCGCAACTTTTGGTGAAGCTGTTAATGCATACCGATTCGACTTGAGTCGTTTTAATAAAACATCTTTCAAAATCGGTGTGATAAACTCATGAAGCCGTGAGCTATTTAAAGATGCCTGTCTAAAAAAATTTAAAAATAAATTACTGTTGTTGCAAAAGGTGTTGTGTGATAAATATAACATTAGAGCGTTTAATCAGTTTGTCGAATTTAATATTTATCATTCAAGTTGATGTATGTACTCACAACTTTTATAAACTGAATCCAATAGAATGCATATGAGGTCTTCCAAATGCAAAATATTTTATATTATATGAAGTTCGTTATATTTCAAAAAGCGACTTTGTTTTTGGATTTTACTTCACATACTTGTGTATGTAAAAGATGATATTTGCTGTTCCTGGGATTCTCTTGCCACTCTTATGTGTTGGAAAAGTTTACTGACTGACATTTTTTCGGTACTTGGATGGTGGTTGAATCAATCAATTGACAATCACCTAACAAAAATATTTCTAAGGCGCAGAACTTCATACATATGTATTGTATAAGTTGTCCAATATATCGTAAATGTCCAGACACGAAAAGGAAGAAATTAGAAAAATCCAAAAAGCCCAAAGTAGTTAGGGGCAAGTGATTGTGAAGATGGTGAAGAGATTGCAGAGAAAGGGTCAAAACAAAAAATGATTTCGGTCGCACAGCCTTCATTATCAGCGAGCAATTTAGCTTCAAAGATTCCAAACTGCAGTCTGTTACCACAAAGTTTTAAGGATCGAATCTTTTGTTCAGTGAAGTACGCACTTTGATTTTCTATACCAATATAATAAATAAAATTATACTTGATACATGATTTTACACAACCCTTGAGCATTAAAATTGAGAACGGACTTCAAGGATCAGTGGAAGGCGATCCGCAGCAGAATAGGAAGGATATTTTATTAAAAGAATCTCAAAGAAATTGTCGTTGATCTCAATTTTCATAAGCGAATTTTGTTTAGCGATGAAGCTTATGTACCTTTGGTTTACTGGATACACCAATAAACAAAACTATCCTATTTGGAGTGATCTTCAAGTGTATGTTGAGACACCGTTGAAACCACAAAAACTGACTGTTTGATACGCTATATAGGTTGGTGGAGTAATTTGTGAGTACCTCTTTAAAAACGGTGCTGGCAGAATGTATCAGCTAATGATGACCGCTATATAGCAATGATTACTGCCTTTTTCGGTCCTCGATGTGCAGCAATTGTGATCTCAACATTAAAGGAAACGTTTGATAGCTACATAGTTTAAAGTTTAAAGGTCCGTGAATTGGCCTCTAAGAACGTGCTAGTTAACGCGGCTTGACTCTTTTCTGTGGGAAGTTATTGCCGATATACGGGCATAAACGTTGAAAAAAGTCATCGAAAATTGGACCCCCAGATTAAAGTACGTCGGAGCCACCCACGTCGCTCACCATATTTAAATTACAATGCTAGAAAAAAATTATCTTTCGAATACAGTCAATTGCTTGTCAATTTAGAAAATTTCTTCTTTGTCTTGATACATTTTAAAGTTCTAATAATAATAATTAAGTTACACTACAACCCACAAGGGACCAGGGCCTAGTATCTCCATCAACTACACGTATTCTGTGTGCTACTGCTCTCTTACGACTCTGCCGATTTCGAATGCGGAAGCTTTTATGGACTACATCTATTAACGACGTGAAGGTTACATCGTCACAGTTGTTTTTAAAATAGGAACATTTGTTTTGCACAAATCATCAACTAGATTTAAATTCTTTAAAAATGCTCTGCGTCCTCAGCAACCTGATAATTATTTGCTCTACTCTTATTGAACATTTGAATAAAAAAAATTAAAGTGATTTAAGTATGAACATAAATCTCCTTCCTCGCCATCAATTCAGAGTAAAAAATACCGTTCTCTTTCATCCACTTGCAAAAAAAATATCAAAAAACCGTATCTCGAGTGTGCTTTATTCATTCAAAAATGTTGCATTGTGCAACAATATATTGCAACCATTTGCTGTCGAATAGTTCCATCACAAAATTTCAACACGCACAAATTAATTTAAGTACCGCTACTTAATTGAATTTTACAACTTCGTGTGTTGCATTGGCTGATGTTCGGACCCAATCCCGCAGTGCATTCGTTCAGCTCAGCAACTTTATCCGTTTTAACTAAAAATCCGCCACAATCAATGGACTATAACACTCACTGTTGAGGCAATTTGCTAACCAAGTCACGTACCTAATTAGGCTTACAACTTTGCCATTACAACGACTTGCTGCCGCTCACCCTCCCGTCACCCACCACAACGAGCAGCAGAGTTGGCGGTTTTCTGCTGATAAATGATATACATGAGCGCACATAACACACATGCCGGGGGGTGTATGCATGTGTGCCCTCGGTTTAGTGGTGCATCTGAATCAACCCAGGAGTAAGTTCACTGCAAGTGCACGCAGCAATATAAAACAATTTGATACTGTTCCACATCGACCAGCAATTCGAACAAATCGAGGTAGTGGTGGAAGCACTGGTGCTCCACACTCCTGCAGAGCCACGCACGCTAACCGCCAACGCTCCGCTTTCGCGCAGCAGGATCCAAATTAGCAGTTCGCAGCTTTGCGAAGTTTAATTGAAAATGATGTGAACTCGTGCAGTGACTGCATATTAAATGCACGCATCCACATGTATACACACTTGCTGCGACCGCGATACAGAACCCCAGCGCGTCTAGCAATCCACAGCCATGGTGGGCTAGAATGAATTATCCTGCGCATCAGTTTCCCGGGGCATTGGCAAGCAGTGGAAGCACAGTCAGTGGGGTTGCAAAATGAGCTGGATGGGGTTGAATGCGGTCGAATCCGGTCTGCCGCTGATGGAGTGTACTTCATTAAAAGCTGATTACCGGTTTCATATTTTTCCATGGATGACAGACCATTCAACAGAACCGGTCCGCGCATTTTAAACGGATATACGCTCGGGGCGTTCAGAAAAAGTCGTCGCTTCTCTTCAGCGTAGACAAAACTTAACCGGGACACTTCTGCACTGAAGTCTCGGACAAAGAACACTATTAAATTGCCGGGAATGCCATCAAATGTCTCTGCTGTCACAGTTCCACGGGACGTCTCTTTGTTGGCAGTTTTCTTGCAATTCAGAGCACTTAGCATAAGATGAATACAGAAGTGCAGCGCATCTGATTTGCCAGCGCCAGCAGCAAAAGTGGTCAGGTATTTGTGTGCAAGGCACCCACCCATTCATGACTGACCCGCCCATAGATGACTGAAAAGTTTACCAGGGACTCTCCCCTGATTACATGAATATTTAATCTTAATGTTTTTGTTTTGAGACACATTGCGGAGTTTGCATGTCGCGGAGTTCATTCAGGGTCACAAGTGCCTAAAGACCATATTATTCAAACCAAGAATGAGGAATCACTTGATGTAAAGGACGATGAAGTTGATTTTGTCACGGTTAGGAGATGAAAAGTTGATGAACAAGTTTTGAGTATACGAACGTGAATGTTTTCTATCTTTTATCTTTTAGATGGAAATCAGGATTTTCTTTTTAAACAAGCTTGAACATATTCCTCTTAGATTAGGGCGCGAAGACTAGGAGAAGAAATGTGAGGTTCAAGGATTCTTTCATTCACAAAACCCAAAATTTTCAATAAGAAAGGGAATCCGTTTTTGAACTTTTTTTGCCATTTTTTCAATTACTGGCGTCTGATAAGGATGGTAGGTTACGACACTAAGCAACAACTCTCGAAACAAGTAGCAAGAGCTACGCCAGGTGACGTCACGAAAACGAGAAAATTCTCACTGAATCCAGCCCACCTCATATTCTTTTTTTATGCGATTAAATGCCGATTGCAGAAAGTCGACTTATGAAATGTAATATATGGAAAAACTTAATTCTCCTGCATAACCTTAGACCATTGTGAATAAACCATGTTGTTTGATGAACAGAGATTAGAAAACGAAATTGCTCTTGCATTGAGAAGCTTTTGAATTGTTTTCCAGTTTCCGAACTGAAGCGTAACGGTAAGAAAATTGAAATTTCTTTAAAAAACGTTTTGCATTCGATCAGCGGAGTCACGAAAGAATGATAACCTTTCACTTTTGGCATTGATTGTAGTGCTTAGTTTGTTTTCCTGATTTGACAGAATATATCTTAATTATATGTACATGGCAACATCGGTGGATACGAAAAGTTAGAATTTGTAAGTTTGGCTAAGTAAAGATTGTTTCTTTTAGACGTACAGAGTTTTTAAATGGAATAGTACAAAGACGAATTTTTCAAAATTGAAATTTACTTTATGCGAAAATGTATTTTCTGTCATTATAATCTGGCATGCTCCACGCTGATTCGGATGCAGTCTGTAGATCGATGACTTTTTTAAGCATTTGTGGCCGTATATCGGCAATAACGTGGCGAATGTTGTCCTTCAAGTGGTCAATCGCTTCGGGTTTGTCGGCGTTGACTAGTGACTTTATAAATCCCCACAGAAATAGTCAAGCGGCGTTAAGTCACATGATTCTTCCGTAACTTGAAGCATTGCGGATAATAAAAGTCTCCTTCAATAAATCAATTGTGGTACGAGCTGTGGATATGTTGCGCCGTCGTGTTGTAACTACAGCTCCTGCACGTGATGGTTGTTCACTTGATGAACGAAAAAGGCAATAATCATCGTTCTATAGCGGTAACATAACGTTCTGGGCAGCAACGTTTTTAAAGAAGTACAAAGCATACCAAACAGTCAGTTTTCGTGAGTTTAACGGTGTCTCAACAAACGCTTAAGCATTATCATTACTCAAAATATGGCAGTTTTGACTGTTTTGGGCTAAATTTGTACAATTTGGAAGCGTCAGTCAAACCGAAATAAAAATAAATTACTTGACAGGCGATAGTGCTGCCAACTTAAAGTTTTTTACCTCTAAAAAACACTCTTTAGAAACTGTTCAATATTCGATTCGTGCGATGCGATTATAGTAAACCCATAATCGCATACATTTGAAAACAAAAATAACATTTTTCAGGTGTTAAACGAAAGTTTTTCGAGTCAGATACTCTTTTTCAAAATAAAACAAGCAATTAGGAGTAAATTAGAGCTTCAAAACCTAGAATTTTATTGCGTGATATGTATTCCGTTTCCATGAACCAGAGTGTAAACATTATTTACATATTTGGAACGATTGCAAAACTTGACAGCATTTCGGCGAATTTCTCATAATTAATTAAAACATGAAACTTGTCACATTGAAGCGAAGAAGACAGGACTTATCTTCAAAGAAACTTGTTATAAAGTTTATCCCACCTTTTACAGCCGCAGAAGAAGTGATTTTAAACGAAAACTTATTGAGCGTCATGGCGACGTAAGCCGAAAGAATTACTTTGTGACTCCAAAAGGAGGAGATTCTGTAATAAGTAATTGCTGCAATGATTTCACTCCTCTAATCCTCTCGTATTACACAGTCAAGCCGGTGGACGGCGATTTGTTGTCGTTGCCGTGGCTACTATTTCAAAGCGCCAAAAATAAAATTATTGTTCAAAGACAGGGAAGTGACATTCATAAGCCACTTTGTCTGTACATGACCACCCATCCATCCATCGTTAAAAACCTTTGCCGCGTTTCCCTCGTCCGCTGTCTATTTATAATTATTTTCAGACGCACAGCTCATAGTCCTCTGCAAACATAATCCCCGACGTCCACGTGCGGGCTAAGCCAAATTAAATTAAATAGATCAATAGATACATGACTGTAAATATCGCCTAAGCGCCGGATGTTCAAAATGTTTTGAAATATTACAAAATTTTAAATCAACAATTGAGAACGGATCTAAGAAAAATCAAGCACGAAGGTCAGAGGACACTCTCCCTCGGAAAATATTTGTCTTTCTTGTGAAGATTAAAACGTCAACAGTTCCGTTCTGTTTTTCTTCATCCCACAGGCAGTTTAAAGGTTTCATATTTTCCTTCTTTTTTCTGCTCGTCCTCGCGATGAACGATGGTTGGGTCGAGAAGAGATCGGGGTCCCTTCCCTCGCGTTAGGGTGTAATTAACTTGAGGTGCGAATAAAATAGCTTGAATTTAATTACATCTGCGCCTGCATTCCGTTATTTAAATGAGAATTCTAGCTTAGACATTAAACAAACAAACCGATGGCATTATTTCCGATGTTTATCTTAACTTCACCTAATCCGGTCGTTACTTCACCTGCGGGTTGCGTTTTTTTTTTGCGGGTTTTGCATTAATGGACTACGCCCATATGATGTCGCCTGACTGGTCCGAATGATGAAACGCGGTGGGCAACCTGCACACGTGCATGTCAAGCAAACCAGCTCTGCACTTCACTTCCACCCATCGCCTAGTCATGTACACATACATTTCTGTGTGTGTAGACCCCATGATTCCGGCAAAATACTCCCGGATAGCGACAGTCTACCAAACTAAGGCTCTGACACCCGGGCTCCCTGTCATACAAGACCCAAAATTGCCTCATTAGTGGCGCACAATGCAAATTGCTAATTTCTTCGTTAAAATTCACTTAGAGTGGGACATTGAGGCGCATGCATCAAGCATCAGGAAAGCTTGCGCCATCGAAAACGGAAAGCTTTTCATTTCTCCTCGCACCCGCTCTCTCTCTCTCTCTCTCTCTATGGCTTGAACTGCACGAAAAGTGGAACTTGCAGGAATTTATTCCAGCCGGAGAGCAAGCACAAGAGAGCAACGCAGCTACTTTATTGTTTCGTTACCGTTGTTGATGTCATTCGCTGGTGAAAATTGAGTACCCATCCTTATGATGGTATCGCTCCCACCCTGTGTTCTCCGCCCGGAGATTGCAAGCTTTGAAGGATTTCGTGTTCACACAATTGTTTGTTATTATTTTGTTGTACTTGTAGGCATTTGATTTGGGTTTCATTTGGTTTTTTGTTCTCTCGGTCATTTGAAAGATGATTAATGCGTCCATGAGGTGAGTTCATTTGGCTTGTTTCGTATAACGGTACATTTCTTTTATGACTGTCATTTATATTGCGTTGCAAAGCAATAGAATTTGATGTGTATGTGTGTGCCATTATGGGATGTTCCGATTTAATCTGTTTCAAGGTCTGTTTAGATGTCATAACCAAGTTTCCTGAATTTCGGAGTGTGTGACTTGTGGGATCTAATTAAGTTTGTGGATTGCTGCCTACGATTGCAACTGTTTGTGTCGGGTGCTAAGGAAACGTAATGTAAGATGCAATCAAAGATATTTGCATGCACACAATTACGTCACGCAGTGTCGTTACTTGAAACGTGAGATGTGGTCGAATTATTAACGTCGGAAGCAGAGATTATGGAGACGTAATTGCTGACGTTAGCAAAAATATTGTGTTTGTGGTGGGAGACTGATAGAAATTAAACGAAAATTGATATTTTGGATTGTGAGTCAACAAGTGCGTATTGTTCTCATTTGCATTCCATATCAGCTAAACTAGAAGCTAACGTAGGAGCTCCATATTTTTCGGAAGGAAATGATTAATTAGCACTAAACTATACCCACCAATTTACCCCGGGTAATGATTGTACATTGGGCACTGGGGCGTTAGGGAGATAATTATTCAAACTACGGGCCAAAATTTAGCTACAAAATGTCTTATTTACTAAAGAACAGGAACATTTGTACTTGAACTTGTAAGTTTGTAATTAGGTTTGCCAAGGAACCGTTCGTACTCCACAAGCGATATTTTTCGATTCCTATTTTTTTCAGTTGACGTTAAGACCAAATAAGTTAAGAATTGCAATTTACTTGATCATTTTTTAGCCTTGATTTTGTTTTTGTATGGAGTAATTTTATCTCGTTGCCAACACTAGATCCGTCCGTACCGTAGATTCGTACTTTCGGACTCTTGTTGAAGGACTTCGCTCTGGAATGGAGCATCACGATTCTTACGCCTTGACATACATTTGTATATGGACCTGGCAATCTCCTGGTTGATCAGGTTACGATTGACGTCCGATACTCCCTTACTTCACTCAATTTTCGAACCTTCTGAGAAGTCAAAATTAACTCGGATCACTTTATTGTTGCTGCCAAGGTAAGAACCCGGATATTGAGGAAACAGCGAAAGTAAGACAGAAAACGTTTGTGTTGGAAAGCTGCATTTGTAAGTGATCGTAAAGAACTTTGCGGAAAGAGTCTACCAGAGGCTTCAAAAATTCAAACATTTTACATTGCCTGTGAATAGAATGGAAACGTTGTCAAGAAGCCACCAAAGATGACGTTGTGAATGTGCTGGGTTTTATGACACCTTCCAAAAAACAAACCCATGGGAATGTAAGATGAATGCAGCCAAGCAGGATGCTTACAGGACAAAGCTTCATCAAAAGATGAGCACTGTTCGTCAGCTTTACGAACAAGGATAAAAGGAAGAAAACCGGTTCCTCTGAGTGCAAGAGAAGAACATACGAAGAGCACGGTCTGGAAGACGGTCGTTTTATTTATGAAAGCATAGAATAACGAATACGGAAACTTATTCAATTTCAAAAGAGACGCCTATCCTCTTCTTTTTCATACGATAATATTTCTATTTATTTTGCTGAATTTGATACTAAACGCAGTGAAATCTATAAAAAGTGTAACTTAGCTTTCTACGCCTTGTCAATACCTAGCTTTACCAGAGTGTTCTGCTCTATCAGTCAACCAGTGCATTCATATTTCATCCCAAGAAAGCAGCGCTTGAAGTGCATCAAATGTTCAAACACATCCAACATGCTTTTCTAAATGAAGAAAGTTCAAAAACGGTGATGTCGATATTGGCTTCCGTTTGCTTGAAGCATCGATAAAATCTTTCGAAGACACTGAATTAGATTCATTGCTCGATGGGCTCGATTAGTATCCGTGCCAAATGTGAGATCGTCTTGCTTCAGTATATATATAGTATATATTCCCGCCAATCAATTCCCAATCAACTCTATGCGAAGCAGGGTGCGAAAAACACAAGTAAGTGATTCCGTACATAGCATGGTAGCATAACAACGCTCGTCGTTACATAAAGCTTGAATGGGAAGTCCTATCCCATACGTACTATTCTTCAGGCATTGCGCCCTCCGATTATGACGAGGGCACTTGGTCTGGCTGATCAGCAATTCCGCTTAAATGAAGTCTTCAGAGAAAGACTAGATTCTTAAGTTTCCCCAACATAGTTCATTAATAGGCGACGGTGCAACGTAGATCTCGGTTTCCATGTAAATTGTATGCTCTCGGAACATCCATCATCCCTTGGGCACGTCTTAATAGTTGTTGGAACCGTGGGTCTCTCATGTACTGTACAGCAGTGTTGTCATCTGGGCAATTGCTTTGACATCTAGAATTTGAAAAGTTGACTTAAAGTGTCTTACAATTCTTAGAAGACGATGTTCGATATGTTATCCAGGTGGGATTTTGCTGCGTTGTGTGCGCTGTGTAATGCTTAAGATATGTTATTGGGAAGACGGTGCTCTTGAGTTTCTGTGGCAAAAACAAGGGACGAATGGCGGTATTAATAGATTGATGCCTTGAAGTAAATTAAACTCACGAAATTTATCAAATGACATTTTGAGAACGTTGCTTTTTCAAATGTTTTTGCTTAACAGTAAAGATCAGCAAATTTATTTATAAACATTTGTTTGAGAAATACGCCATTTTTTAAATAACTTAACGTTGTTAAATATGTTACCATGTGAAACACTATCTTATATTCAGAACAACTTAACATAATCTTACACTACTCACTTTCTGTAGGCCAAGTTTGGTCACTCATACCATGCATGTGTGACGTCCGCCATTTCCAATATACTTATAGTCCATTATTTTCGCAACCTTTTAGACGTAACACATCATTTGCATTAACGGTGGGGAACCAGCTCTTGAACTTGATTACAATGATGATCATCAATTATTGCCCCTACTCGATTGGAAATCAAATTCTTTTGACACGTTTTTTAGGAACTTCTTAATTTTATTCCGAAAATTCTAAATGCAAATTCACACCAAATCAAAAGCCCATTTATCATTGCCACGTTAATTAAAGCGAACTTAATTAAAAACGAAAACGATGCCCTCCCCCCTTTCACTTCCCGGTTGATATTGTAAGTTTCACTTCCCTCATACGTTGCCAGTCAGTCTCATCAAATTAAGACCGCAAGCAAGCAAGCTCTTTCCGCCGCACCTCCCAACCTCCTTCCTACCTCTGTCATAGCAAAGTGAAAGCACTTAAACAACAACCCATGAATTCACAGAAGTATTCTCAATTAGCCTCAGATATTAACTGAAGCGATGTGTACCCAGCAATCGACCCACATTTCCCCCGTGGTGCGTCAAATTTTCCTTTCCTCAAAAGAAACGACAACAAATTCGCGTGGGGGCGGCCGGGAGGAAACAAAAAAAAAACAAATCAGATTTTCCCTAATGGAAGAAAATTAAAAAGAAGAAGATTTACATTAGTAAACAGCATGCAACATGAGCTGCGGAGATGACAAAGCTGCCGATAACGGCATTAGGAACTTTCGAGGTGAGACATTAACACAACCGAAGTTCATAGAGCAGCCTTGCGACAAAATCAAATACATAGAAATTTAATTATTCCACAGCACTCATTTCCAAGCCAGGACCGGAAGAGGTGGAAAATTGGCGAGAACTTAATCGTGTGCTCACGTGACAGGTGATGGGGTGCCGCTGAGAACTGAGTTTCACACTCTAATGATACACTAGCTCTGCATTTGAGTGGTGTGCTTTCCTTTGTTCCTTTCCAAGAATCATTTGTTGCCTGTAGCGCAGCTCCGTAAAGATTGGAAGGATTCGTGCTGGATATCCTTGTGTTTCATCGAGGACACCCTACCGTTCCCGATCTAAAGACTCATCGCCGTTGTTTCCATCTTAAATTGTTGAGAGTAGCACTCCCCAGTAGGGGGATGGGGCGGCCGCCACTTGATGCTAGTTAAATTGAGTAATTTTAATCAAAATTCGGTTCAGTGCTTCGGCAGGATGCGGAAAGAATTGTGTTCCATCCCCCCTTTCATTGCGTGTGTGCGTATGTGGGTGTGCGTCAAACAAAGTGGGGAGTTCGAAATTCAAAATTTTATATCTACATCTTGAAACCCTATTGATGTGGCAGGGGACGGATGGGAGGCTCAAGGACTCAAGGGGATAGGGTGGGTTGGGCGGACATTTTAATATCGTAAGATTGAAAATTTATGTGAATTCACATGTGGTGGTGGTGGAGTTGGTGGATTGGGGTACAAGGGTTGGAGCTAATGGAAGTCGTCATGTGCTTGTCTCTAACGACATTGCCGTCGTCGGTGGGACCGCTTTGTGTCTCCGTTTCAAGGCGGGTTGGGCGCGGAACGTAATTTGCATAATGTCAGATGCAAACATAAGTTTGAATATTAATCATGCATTGTTTGCTAATTAATAACGGTGTCCTTTCTAATTTCCGAGCCCCCCCTGTTGGTTTTAACAATCGTTCCAGATCATGCTACAATGGAGCACCTAATAACTGCCCCACACGTTCAGGCAATAGGGAGTTTTGCCAAAGCGGATTCTTTGTAAATAATTTATGCACTCTGTGAAGGAAAATGTGCAAAACGTGGCCTTTTTAGATGGTAACTTGAGGAACTTCAAGCGTACACATGTCTCTCGTGGCGATGGGACACAGCTCTATTCAGTAGCAATTGTTGTGGAGTGCCAGTGAAGTGGAGCCAAGATATGCATCGCGGGTGCTTCAGTCGTGGTTGGTGTGTTCTTTCTCGCCCTTTTCTTTTCGGCCTTAGTGAAGGTTGCTGTTGTTTGTTTTTTCCCGCAAGCATGGTTCACGGAACGTAACGAGGATTAGAGCGAGTAGCTTATTTGATCTACTCTTCAAATGCTTTTAGTTAATGTTTAGTTTCTTGATGCGCTTGGCTAAAGTGTTATTACTTAATAAAATTGCATATTCAAACGTATGGCTTGTGCACTCGGAGGCGGGATGCAGTCGGCCAGGCTTCAATGTGCATGAAAGAGGAAGTGTAACGTAATTATCATAAGACTTATGAAAGTTGCAGACTTGTGAGGCCAAGTAAGTGTCTGAGTTTCGTTTTAACTGAAATGATGGGATTTTAATCCCAATGCTTTTTCTTGCTGGGTAGTTATCTGCTCATGAAAATGGGTTACGTTGCAGTAAGAATTCAAGTGCTCCTTGGGATTGTTGAATAAGTTAACGAAATTTTACTTTCTTTTCGCTTCTTTCAAAATGCTTAAAATTTAATAAGTTATCAGTTGAAAGGGGAAAATTGATGACGAAAGTGACTTAAAAGAAGTAGTCGATTATTTTACTGTTTGACGAATGAAGTGAAGTTTGGACAAAAGTTAAAAAGTTCTTTGTGTTTATTGTGCACTTACTATCTAGAAACGTCAACAATTTGTGAAAACAATGCCCGCTCGAAATCTTGACAGAAAATCGGGATTACAACTTCGAGGAACGAAATAATTTGAAGACGGTTACAATAACGCCCCAGTGCGGTTTTTTTGAAAATAAACTGTTTCGAAATGTGTGCTACATCAATGGTACCTAAGATAGTCAGACTGGTATACTCTTGGACAACGCTCACTGTCACTGTCGTCATAAGGTCCGCACAAACGAAAATTTGGCTGTTTTTTTTTCAAGTTTGTGAGCCTTAATGTACGAACAACAACTCACCATCCATCTGAACACCTTAACACACATTAGCCTGATGAGAATTCGGCACAAAGATCTCGAATTATTCGGTTAAAAGGTCCAATTGCGACTATCTGGTTCGTTATTGCTTAGCTGTTTGGGCCTTAGAACAGCTTAAGTTAAATATTTTCTGAAGACTCTTTCATCCTGGAACCGTTAACAAGCCAAATTGCCGTATTTGGGGCTTGGAAAACCCGTACGTCAGTGTCGAAACGCGAATGTACCCACATAGGCTGACAGTTTGTTCCGAATTACGGAGTTGTGGCATCATTGGAGCATATTTCTTCGAAATATAGATTGGGAACAATGTTTTTGGCAAGAATAGATGTTACAGGGCTATGTTCATCCATTTTATTTTATTTTTACTGAAATTGGATGCATATATATGGTTTATACAGAACGGCTCACCATACCGCACAGCTCATGGCTTAATTGATTTTTTGCGCATCAAATTTTCAAGTCATGTCATCAACTGTCTTAGTAAAATCAGTTGGCCGCCACCGAACTGCGGTTTAATCCTATTGAGCCTATAACTTAATTCGTGAGGGCTTGCTAAGAGATGGCGTAACTTGTATTATTCCGTTGGTATTATTTATTGGAACATGCGTTGGAAACCTACTGTCATTGTTCGTCATTTCAGTGCATGTAGTTCATTTGAAGAGTGAACAATAACTTTGTGCTTGAAAAAGTGTTTTTGCGGAGAGTTTTTTTCATTACTTCAATATGAAGAAAATATCGTATTTTGGTGAAAGTTTATGGTGAACATGCGTTAGTTGAGCGAAAAAAGTTTGAGGGTGAAGATGTTGCCAAACGCAACAATAGATCGCAGAATCTTTGGTTGCCACTCAAGCAGCCATTTCAAAACGTTTGAATGCTGCTGGATAAGTTTGAAACTGTTGTTTGTATCGATTACTTATCAATAATCCGCAAACGATTCAAGCCCTTAATTCCGATATAAACCTAACCATTTACAGAATTGACGGTACTATGAAACCAAGTGTTGCAGCCACTGGGAGAGTACTCGAAGCTCAGGACGAATCGATTTGTCGTTGTTCTCGTCAGCTTGGCTTGGTGTATCTGACAATTTGGCGTCTTTAACGTGAGAAACTCGGCCTTAGAGCCTACAAGATTCAACCCGTACATGAATTGAATTTGCGTCGTATTTTTAATGAAAGAGCTCTGGAAAAAGCATCTAAAATCCGGTCGTCATATGTTGTTCAATGAAAACGTTAATAAGCAAAATTGCCGCATTTGGGCTGATTAGCAACCGGAAGAGTACTTAGGGCTACCAATGCCACCAATTATGGGTTGGTGCAATCATTTGTCCATATCATATCAGAATGTTACCGTCAATGGTAAACGTAATAATGCCATGTTAGCGGACTATGTGATTTCCGCAATTTAAACACCTGTTCTTAGTGTATGGCGCTGGGAGCCATACATCGTTTTAAACAATGAAAGTGTTGACAAATAATTTTAGTGAGGACTGATTTCACGAATTGCTACGGTAATTTGGTCGCCCAAATCCTAAAAATGAATTGAACGAATATTCATTTTTTCTAATCTCTTCTTCTAAAACAGCAAACTGTTTTAAATATTTTTAATTTGCACCGATTTTGTTGTTCTTGGATCACATGCACTAGATATGCGGTTGCCTTATCACAATTCACAAAAGCAATTACTCGAGAAGCTGCAAGTGGATGAGGTCAGATTTATATTCTAATGGAAAACATAATGAGTCCCATTGCTTAAAATATACAATCTACCAGTTCTGGGTACAAAGTGAGTAGATATAAATAAGTCTGGATGACTGGACTGGATGATAACGCTGAAAGTCTTCCACTTTGAAACAATCGAATTTGAGTTAAATACAGTTCTTGTTTTAATTCAACTGCAGTCAGTCGTCAACAAGCGTGCGTTCGCTAACCTTTTCCTCTTTCTTCGGAAGACAGATATACCACAGACTCATATTCGAATATGTTAGTAAGAAGTTATCCCCAGGTAATGCGGGTGCTGGTTGCTGTCTTTATCATACCGACTGTGTTTCTGCAATACGCGGCGGGACGTTAGTATCAGCGATCTGTTACTTTTTTAGTTATTGTGTTTTTTAATTTGCAGAGCAATCCTGTACAACTCTAAATAGGCGGCCGGGCGAATGCATACCGCCTATGGAGTGCAAATTCGTTGTACAGATGATTCGGTTGGCACCCAAGCCGTTGCCTATTCAAGTTATCCAATACCTCCGGAATGCGCGTTGTGGAACTTCTAACGAAAGACCTATCGTATGTTGTGAGAAAAAACCTCTCAACCTTGGAACAGGAAACGCTACACCATGGAGACAAACATCGGAGAAAATGACAGTCGATCCAAAAGAAGCACATATACTTGCCGGCGTGGATCCAACAAGTTTGCTTTCACGAATCGGAATGCAGCTCTTAGAGACGGAAAACGAATGCAGCGTTGAAAAGTATTACGTTTACCGTGGAATGAATGCCGTACATTCGGGTTTTAAATGGATGGTGTTGTTGATATACGACGATGGCGTCACGAGGACCATGGAATGCAGTGGATCATTGATCACAGATCAGCATGTACTCACTGCAGCGCATTGCATTAGAGTGCATCATACAAAAAAACTGTAAGATGCTCTAAGATTCCGAATGTTAGGTTCACCATCTAACGGGGAATGATTTCAGAGTTGCGGCTCGCTTAGGCGAATATGACACAGAAAGCGATATCGATTGCCCGGATTTCAGAGTAGATAAATCCTGTGCTGAGCCAGTTCAAGAAATCGACATAGAGACAGGCATTTATCACCAGGACTTCAATCCAACAAGGTTCTCAGATGACATTGGCCTTCTCCGTCTCCGGACTAAGGCGATCTTGAACTGTGAGTACAATTCTACAATCTCATAGAAGCAAAGTTCTGAATAGTGATGCATTTTAGCTAGCGTCCGAACTATCTGTCTGCCAATCAGACCAAGCACCATAGAATTTTCGCCTAGTACGCTTTTTGTAGCAGGATGGGGTGAAATTGGAAACGGGAAGAGTGCTAGCATTTTGCAGGAGGCAGAAGTACCAATTCTCGACAATGATCGATGTCGGGACGCCTACAAAATAATACCCATCACAGATAAACATATGTGCGCCGGAGGAGTGAATGGAACTCAATCGTGCAAAGGCGATTCCGGGGGACCGCTCTTCAAAATTTTTTTGCCTGTGCAGTATGGCATCGTTTCGGGAGGCGCAACAAAGTGTGGCGCACACGATCCCGGCATTTATACGCGTGTACTATCTTATATACCCTGGATAAGCAGTAATATTGCATTGTTAACGTAACCTAGTGAGACAATGTTAACAATGAAAATAAATAACCAACCAACCGTGTCGTGCTGAGTGTACTGAGCCACAGCAACGCTTGCAAAAAAAACCATTTGTGAATTAATTCTTGTATTTTGTTTAACAAACACAAAACGCATAAAGTATGTAGCCTTATGTGCAAGCTATGGGTAGTTATTAAAGTAGCGTAGCGTTAATCTGACGGTCTATTGATTCAATTTCGAATATCATTAGAATTAATCAACAGGTGACCAATGTTTAAACTCTAATATCGGAAATTGACTTTTTGTGATTATCATCATCATAACGAGAGTAGCATTCGAAACGAAACTAATTTTCAAGATTTAATCGCAAGGAAATCCGAAAAGTTGCTGTTTAGTGCTGACAGATTCCACAATCTGCACCAACAATTGAGAGCAATAGCGATATGGAGGTGATGTGAACAACCCTCCGAGAGTATTGTTGAGGGTACAGATAGGAGTAAATCTGAACAACACTGAATTTAAAAGAAAAAATGTCACCTGCCAAAATAATTAAGATTCCCGCATCAAATTAGAGGAAAGTTTGATATTAAGGTTCCCTGAAACGTGGAATAGAGGGCTGCTGATGAAGTCCTTTCTTCCTGTTTAGTTTGAAAGCGCTCAATGAAAGACCCTGTATACCCGAACATGATGATAGCTTCAGACGTTCAGTCGTTGTTGTCTCAAACGCATGAATGTTTTAATGACAGCATTGTCGTAGATTACAATGCTTAAATAGTCTCAACTTTGGCATTATTCACAGAAGTAATTACTTGAGGGTTCCTTAGGAGTCAAAAATGAACAAGATTAAAATAAATTATCTTACAATATTTAACAACAGAAATACCCACTTCCGTGTTTCGCTCATCACTTAAATTGACATCATTGACCCGAAATGGTTGGATGATAACCCTGAAATGTAATTTCCATGAATTAGTGATCTTGTTCAAGGCGAAAAGAATTTTAGTGTAAATTCCACCGCAGTCTATCGTGGGTACTTGTGCGCGCACTAAGTTTTTATTCTTTGTTCCAATAATGGCTATTTCTCAGACTCATATTCGAGACTTAGACTCATATTCAACCGGCACCAGATGATGTGGGTATCGGTTGCTTTGTTTTTGATTCGGTATTATGCGATACCAGCGATCTGTTTGACGTGAAGTTATTGTGTATTTTGTTGTTTTTGTTTGCAGAATAATCCTGAAACAGAAAGCCGGTCGTCTGCATCCCAGCTTAAAAGTTCTCACTTCTTATATGTTATTAATTTCGATCTCTGAGCTAAAAGTTTATTTAGGTTAGACAATTCCTCAAGGGTAGGAGTTGTGGAACTTATTACGGTACGACTTGTTGGGAAAGTAACCGCCACAAGAGACGACGTTATCCATCCGAAAGATGTACAGGTGCGTGCCTCCGTGGATCAATCACAGTCGCTGTTCAAAATATAGTGACGTGTTAAGGGATCAATGTGATAGCGCTTTAAGCAAAGCAGAAAAACAGAGGGAGAGACAAAAACTGTAAGACACTGGTAAATTCCGAATGTTTTGTTCCGCCATATTACGGAAAATACTTTCAGAGTTCCAGCCCGCTTAGGCGAATATGATATATAAAATGGCCGGATTTCAGAGAAGATAAATTGTCTGCTAAGCCTGTTCAAGAAATCGACATCGTGGTAGGTATTTATTACCAGGAATTCAAGAAGATTCTCAGATGACATGGGTCTCCTCAGCCCTCGGACTGAGATCATCTTAAAATGTAAGTACAATTCTACAGTCTATCACAGAAGCAAAGTTCTAAATAGTGATGCATTTTAGCTAGCGTCCAAACTATCTCTCTGCCAATCAAACCAAGCACCATAGAATTTTCGCCTAGTACGCTTTTTGTAGCAGGATGGGGTGAAATTGGAAACGGGAAGAGTGCTAGCATTTTGCAGGAGGCAGAAGTACCAATTCTCGACAATGATCGATGTCGGGACGCCTACAAAATAATACCCATCACAGATAAACATATGTGCGCCGGAGGAGTGAATGGAACTCAATCGTGCAAAGGCGATTCCGGGGGACCGCTTTTCGAAATTTTTTTTTTCTGTGCAGTATGGCATCGTTTTCCCGGCATTTATACGCATGTACTATCTTATGTACCCTGGATAAGTAGTAATATTGCAATTTTAATAATGCAATAGATTTGTGAATTTTTTGTGGGAATAGGGACAGCGTAGCTGCAGAAGAAGCTTAATTCTAGATTCTAAGGGGCTGTATCGTGTCCCCAGAATTCATTTAATTTAATTTACCATGAAATGTGAGAAAATCCTTTACCTTTAAATTTAATATCTCTGCAGAGCTCAGAGATTTTGTACTCATTAGAATTGCTGAAAAAAAAATAATTTCCTGCTTTAGGTTAGCTGCTGCCCTTTCACAAATGACAATCAATATTAATTAAGCATAAATTCGTAACAGAGCTTTTCTGAAGATGTTCTCCTCTAGGTACAACTCAAGCGTTTCTGTCTAGACTAAACTTTACCGTCAAAAGCAGTTAAAACAGACGTAATGTCCCAATTTGACCACTTTTGCCCCCGTTCTTATGGTCTCGACGCACATTTCTGGGTCTATCTGACCGAAATAATCGTTACTCCGTCCGGGACCGGAGCTCTAATGAAGAATTGTAAGCATCCTTAGCAGCAAAAATATGTTTCCTAATGACAGGCTACGTCCACTTCCACCCAGTCTCCTCTCTCTCTCTCTCTCTCTCTCCTGAACGATGGTTCTCAGTTTTACCTTTTCTCAAACTTGATTCAACTTTCGTGAGAAGCCTTTTGAACGTGTGGGTGAATTAAGTGAATTTTGGTTCGGTCCTGTGGTTTGCAGCAACAAATTTCTAAAATATTAAAATGGCTACCTTCCTCTTGTCCATCCTCCAGATGTACACGAAGCAATTTAATGCTTTTGGGTCATCGTGAGAGGACCATTGTGCACAAATAGGAAAAAAAAGAAGATACAAATGGGAATTGGGAAACATCAGAGGCAGAACGAGAAGCAGAACAAAATGAAACCGGAAATATTTGCAGGCCCTCAACCTTCGGAGTGAAGGAAGCGAACCCATTTTGCGTGCAACGGTAATTAATTATTTCCTTCACTTCAAATGGGCGGGTGTAGCTCTAAATTTGAAATTGTACAAGTGGAAAAATAGAAACATCCTTGTTGAGAGAGAGAAAGGGAGACCCCAGCTTGTCCTAGTTCTGTTCGTTTTCTGTGTTTTGCTTTTGTTGATGTTGCGGATTCATTTCGATCGTCGCTTCGCTCAAGGTTGTTAATTTTAAATGGAAATTGAAGTTGAAACTTCACTCTAAATGGCGATGTGGCACGGTAGCGCAGTGGCAATGTTGTTTTCATCCACTCCCCTTAGCACAGTGCTCCCCAAATAGGCTATGAGGAGCATTATGAATTCATTATGTGTTGGCAGTGTCCTATTCAGCTGCCTGTCTATTTGTGTTTTTTTTCTTCGGCTTTAGTTGTTTGTTTGTTTGCTTTGCTGTTGGTGTACCGCTTTGCATTCAGAGATTTTTTCATCCGGAACCGGAGATAGAACGAAACTTATCCATAAAAGTTCCTGACCGTTGCACACTGTTTTAATGTTTTTGTTTTGGATTCAGCGGTATCGTAGCGGCGCGTAGTGGTCACAGAGAGGATGAACAGAAAACAAAATAGACACAAAAAAAATCGGAGAATTTGAAATATTTTTTTTCTGTCAGTTTCCTGTGTGAATGGCAAATTAGACTGAAATGGTTTTTGTTTTTGAGGCGACAGATTTAGCTGCTTGTTCATTAATATTTATTGTTTGCTCCTATCGGGGTTGACTGGGGTGTGACTGGTGTTATTTAACGGCAAATATTTACATTGCAATGCAAAGACGGGCCGTGATAACGGTTGATTAAGAGATATCCGTGCACATTGCAAGTTGGTGCACTTTACGGTGAAAAAAATTTGCAAAAACCATGTCACGGACATCATTCTGACAGGCAAACAGTCCGTTGGCAATCCGAATTGGGTTATTCTTGAGAAAAGCGTAGTGGATGTGTGCACAAATGGTCTGTGTGGTGTTTTTGATAACCTTGTGCTCGTTTTTTAATGGATGGGGTGTAAAATATCGATCGTCCTTCTCCTTGCAGACAAATAAAGCCGTTTCATGTTCATGTCTCTAATGGAATCGCGGAGGAACTTAGATATTCTCTTGATTTATATTTTATTGCTTGTATCCTGCCCAAGGTACCACAACATACGTTGCATGCAAACACTGGTCTGTCATAAAAACCAACCAGAGGCTGTGATTTCTGCCCAATAAAACGTGACATGATTAGCGAATGAATCAGAAGTAAACTGATTTGTTGATGTACGTAACTACAAAAACTTTTCCACGGAAATTTGGTTCCGTGAACTCAACCTAATTCCACCTCTGTCTGAATAGGCCACTGATTTTCTAATGCCCTATTCATGTATCCACTGGGTTTTATTTTTAGAATATTTTGGAGACAGTGACAGTTGCTTGCGCGTAATGACCTTCTTCAAGAGAACTTAGAACTTATTTCCTGATGTTGCTTGAACAGCCAGTCAACCCTCTTCACAAGTTTCACATGTGCATACCTAGTTAGTCCATTCTATAAACGAATTTCTGCGAATGGTTGAATTGAAATGACCGACTGTTGGTTTCGAAATGTTACATATTTTTTTTTTATTTCGTTGATTTTTTCTGATGTCGCAAAGTCAGTAAATTATCGTTTGACACAGATAGCCGAAAAGACAGATGTAAGTGCAAGTGGTGCTGGTGATCCGAATATATCCACTTTCTGGAGTTCGCAGAAAACACAATATGTCCTATACATCACTACAGCATATTCTGCATTTGGATTTGTGTCTTTATTCTTAGAAAAATTCAAATTCAATTCAATTTAAAATTCACTTCGTTGTAATTCAAAATTCACTTCTTTTTGGGTGTTGGAACAGCAGTAAATAAGCCGATTTTTTGAATCACGTTTTTTTAGAATGATAACTAATTCTTGTTTTTAGTAGCCATTGATGATTATTACTTTGGCAGTAAGTAGTTGAAACAAGACGGAACAACACGCCACACCACTAGACGTCGTGTAATTTTACGTTTTGGCACCATACTTATGCGATTTGACACTTCTAGATTATTTACAGTGTAGGAATGCTGTAACTGTGCATTAATAACCAACATTGCTCATGTTATGGCCGAGATGCTGCTTGAAATGTGCGGGAAAGTGTTTCAAAATTACCTGAAAATAATCGCAAATTGCGAAACTTCGCATATGATTTTGTTTCTCACACTTAAAGCCAAAGTTTAGGCTTTATAAGGAATTTAAACTTTCATTAACAAGTGTCGCTGTTTGTGTTGTATTAAGCTTTTCTCGAATCGAAAAACCAAACAAAGGAGCGACAAAACCAAGAATAGGTCTTACAAAACATCTCTTTACTTTTTCGTAGTTGCCTTAGTTACTGACTTTATATTGTCAATCTGTATTGGTCCTGGATGTTCTGGTGATTGTTCCTTTCTGTCTGGACATTTTAAAATGTGGTGTGGTGTTTTAGCGCTGATCAGTGTGCGATTACACGCGATTTCGAAAATCTTTGCACTGTACACACTCATACTCCTGCCTTGGCTTTAAGACCAGACAGGCGGTCAAAGAGAGAGAGAGAGAGAGAGAGAGAGAGAGAGAGAGAGAGAGAGAGAGAGAGAGAGAGAGAGAGCAGATGCCATTTATATACAAATTAAACTATTATTAATTCAATAATAATAATAAGTGAGTGGCACTGCAGTCCTTAAGGAAGCAGGGCCTAGCTTCTGCAACAACTACTCGTGTTGTGCGTGCTATTGTTCTCTCAGGAGTAGAAAGGACCTACAGTTTTTTGCCGACCCCGAAGGGCGAGATTTGAGAAGCTTTTCCTAGACAATATACTCTTTGAGTGTTGTCAGCGACTTGAAAGAGGTGGTGCCGTGAAAACAAAATGCAAGGAGTCCCGTTCGGGAATCGAACCCAGACCTTCTGCGTCGCGGTCGACGCACTTACCCACTACGCCACGGCGACCACAAATTATTAATTTAATTTTTTATTTAGTTAATTTAGTTTCATTAAAAAAAATATATTTATTTCTTCAACGGGCAGCAATTCTGCCTCCTAAAACTAACACGACAGATTGAACAACGTGGTTTTCTTAACTCTACCTAAAATACCTAATTACTGCTGCCACTGCAATTCGGCACCTTGATGTGAGCAGCGCGTTGATCGTGGGAACGCTGCTGCCGTTGGCATTTGATGACCGGTGTTTAGTTCAGAAGACTTACTGACTCGATGACTTGAATGCAGCGCGTGTTGGATTTTCGATGTTCTAACGATGCGATTGCGTTCTTCCATCCTACTCCTCTGTAAAGACAAGGGTGCGACGATAGGGGGCGCCACTAAAAAAAAATAATAATAAATAAATGAATAACTTTTGTTCGTGGCGCTCTCTGTATGTCTCGGGACTTATTCAGTGATCTGTTAACTTGTGATAGAAAATCCCCATAGTCAGCCTGACTGATCGCATAAGAAATATAAATCTGATCCCTATTCAAAAATGACTACACTGAGCATGACTTGCCGGGTATTTCCAGTGCTTCTTCTTCAGTACTTGCACCTGGGCGATTCACTAATTGGTGTAGTTGAAAGTTTGCTGCCCCGCATGCCTTGAGACCATAACAAGTGCAAAAGAAAAGTGTTGTCTTGCACTTTACATATTTCGCATCAATAAATAATGTCCCACCATAAACTATTGATGCAATATGGAAAGATATTATGTCGAAAGGATATTGTTACAAATGTTGACACTCATTTTCAACCTACGAGTTGATGACATTAGGTTCAAAAGGAAAATGAAAATCCATAAACCTACACAACAAACAAAATTTCCACTTGAATGTACAACTGCTGAAGCCGTATGTTTTTTTGTTTGCTGTTCTATAAACTTCTCCGATCCAAAAGCCATTAAAAATGAAACTAATGGCCCATAATTTGGTAATAAAATCATCCCTTGATTGACGAAATGGCAGTTAACCACCCGCTCATTCCACAGGCGGCACAATTCTTTGCAATGCGGCTCGTCTGGTTTAGTCTACGTGAAACAGCAAACTTCCTCTCGTGTGCTCCCGTCTGTGGTAGTGACTAAAACTCTCGTAAAACAACGACATAACGACGAACAAATTGCTTAAAGAAGGGCCCTGAAAAGGAGCAAAAAAAACATTGAAAATTTAATTTCAACCCCAAGTTCTGTATTCGAACTCAAGACAACAACACAACGAGCGAGAAAACAAAAACGAGAAAATCGAATAGAGACGCAAGACATCTTAAAAATAATTACGATCAATTTATCCGCGTAAGGATGCGAGGAGGGAACAACCTGAAACGCATAAAGGAGACAGTGGTTGTCTCTCTTAGGAAGACCTACTTTAGAATGGGCGCCTTGGTGATGAAACACCAGGCAACGCCACACCACTGTCTGGCGACATAACGCTGCTAGAGTGAAGTGAGTCGTCTCTCTGTGTGTTTGTGCGTGCGTTTCCCTGGGCAATACATCCACTTTTCGAAACTCTGCCCTCATCCCAGAGAATACGCCGAGATGAAGGTGTGCCAAGCGTGCGTTTGAGTTCGCTAGCCTGCGAGCAGCGAACTACGAGTACACGCGCCGACCGACAACGCCACTGAGTTGGGGCGATGAAGGCTTCAAAGCCCCTGATGAGTTTCTGAAATTTCGACTAATCGAACTTTTAAGAGTTGAAAAACGAGGCAGTCTGATGTGTCTGACGCGCGATGATGTGCGGGCGGTGCGTTTTTTTCAAGCTCCTCGTCACGCCATTGAGTCAGAGAAAATTTGTTCGAAGAGTTCAACTTTGTGTTTCGAATGGTTCCTCGTTTATTTTCGTACGGAGTTAATTAAGTTCGCACAGAAACGAGATGTGGGTTCAGGAAGAAAAATTTGTCACTGAGGCAGGGAGCTCGAACCCTCCCCAAACCAAACACAATCGGGTGCAGCAAGACGAGTTAATCCTTGCACAAGAAAATTAGTTTTTCGGTTTTTAATTTACGTCCGGATGAAAGGAGGAAGAGCGTTTCTGAAGCTGAACTGCATCCACACAATGCGCTTCCTTTCAGTCGTCATCGTTCCAGATCGCGGGGCAGGGGTTGCTGCCTTGGCAGGAATTGGTATTTTCAATTTCTGCAACTTTCGAATACAGTCAATAGGTATAGATTTTGTTAACTGGTAGTTCTGGTGTACAGGGTTATTTTGCAGCAATATCCGTTGAGATGAATGCTTGTCAAATTGGAAATGGAGTTGGGATTTGCGAAAGTTTTGGTTACATGCCAGAACTTTTGAAATAATACATCCTTGGGGGTTGTTGTGATGTGAGAAATTATTGTTTGCGGTGTATTATGTTGAAGGGATGCTCTGGGAGTTACCAGTTTGTTTTGCTTGTCATTTGCGACGGAGATTATCTACAGTGTTGTGCAGCTGTCATAAATTTGGGCATTAGAGATGTCCACGTCATGTCACACATTGTGTGTAAGGGACCTTGTGCTTCAGGCTTTAATTTGTGTATTTTGGGAACTTGATCCTTTGAATAGATTGTGGCGTAATTGTTAGGGATGCAGGCAAACATGAACCAAAGATCTTGTTTCACATGTATTCTGATTAGGTTCTCTTTTAATTTTATAAAACCATTTTAATTTTGTTGTGTTTCCGATGTGTTGCAATAGAAGGAGATGGAGAAGGAATTCATGCAAAGAAATCTTTTATATTGTTACAAATGGTGGTGGTGGTAGTTTGATTCGGCATTTAGCCCTATAAGGAGCCTTGTAGTGCCTCGAGTCATAAAGGGAATTGTTTGGAACATCATTGTAGAATCGTCACAACCACCCGTTTGAATTAGAAAATGATGCTGAAATTCCGTCATTCATAAGGTTCTGGGAAATGGCCGATACTTGCTTAAGGGCATCGAGAATTGCCAGTTGACTTGCCAGTTAGTTGATTGCTTGTGGTCAAGTTGCAAGCTTTTTGAAAACGATATTCGTTGAACACGTTCATTTGGTGAGCACCATCTGTGTCTCACACCTTTAACAGACTATTGTAATGAGAAATCGGGAACAGCCACTATCTTCGAAAATGTTTGATATCCTTCCGGACATTAGTTGGCTTGTAATCTTTCTTCTTTGTTTCGATGTTAAGAGTGACTGACGTCCGAAAATAAAATGCAAGAGGAAAAAGGAGGAATGACGCGTTTGAATTTCAAGAAAATCTTACTAAAAGAAGAGTGCAGTAATGTGTTTTTGTTTTGTGCACGATAGCACTAAGCACGTGAATAGAAGATTGGAAACTTCCGCAGAAATTTCAAAACTATCTTCCCGCATGTTCACAAGCTCCTGTTAATATTTCAATAAACAGACAATTATTCGATTTTTTTTCAAAGATATCTTTCATAGAGCCTCGCCGATACTGACTAGGAAAGATTTGCATTTCTTCTTATGATCGAGTGAACCAATTTATGCTTGCATGTGGCTAAAAGTATACCTAATTATACAAAACAACTCAGCCATTCCAGTCCAGACTTTGCAGTGGCTAGAATGTCTTATGCCCTGGCATCCAGAACAGTCGAAGATTGAATTGTTTGAAAATCTCGCCCAAGGATGTGCGACAGACAGAGAGTGTTTCACAGTTTTGCGAGACATATTCCAGAGTCGTATGAGCTGTTTGGCTGAATAAGGATAACATTTGCCAATACAACAACCGACAGTATGAGAAGATACTACTTCCACCAAGAACATACTACAGTTATTTGGATGTCGGAAGGATCGTAAATAAAAATAAATACGTTCTCCGCCATGGATCCATCTCCAAATGATTTAGACTTTCCTAGATAGAAGTTGGGTCTCTCAAGCAAATTGAGATTCTCGACAATACGAGTCTGTAGTCAAGGTTCTTAGGCTTAAAAATACACTTATAGAGGATTTTTACAACTTACAAGGAGACGAATTGAGGATGAAAGTTAAATCATCCTGAGGGTTTTTCCTTCATGGCATCACGTGTGCTTAACGTTAATTTTTTTTTAGTTTAAAAGGCATTTTTTATTATTTATCTAATGGTATTTTAAAACTAGGTATAAAACGCTTAACCTAGGTACGACAGAAATGAAATCTTATAACTACTTACTGGCTCTATGCGGGCGCTCTAAGCTAAACTATTGATATATTTGTAATGTGCTTAACGTTAAGCTTAGGAGCCTGTGTCTTGTGCAGCGATAGGGATCCAGTTGGAAATTTTAGATTGAAACTTCCATCTACTGCATTCAGACCTTTTGTACGCTGCGCAACCAATGATAAAAATATAATATCAATAAGCAAAAGTATTAGTTTTGTTCACAGGACCAGCTTCCTTTGCAACTAGTCATGCAATGCGTGTTATTATCCTCTAAACAGTGTAGGGGACGTACACTGCATTGTCAACTAAGCAGATACTGTAAAAACTACGACGTGAACAGTCCAGAAATAGCACCTAAGATTTCCAACGTGTAAGTCGACCCACTCACCCACTGGTCCACGGAGGCGGGTATATTTTTGAAGGAACCAACTCAATTGGATACAAATTGATTCAACGGTGTCTCCTTAATGTAATAGATTGGCATTTAGAAGTTACCCAACAACAATTTGTCTCTACTACGCTGAACTATGTATGTTATGTTTAAGGTTATGTCACGTATTTTGTCGAGGAAATCATCAAAATGCAGACTTTTATCTCCTTTTCTTCTTCGGTAATGCCAATAAACATTGAATAACTTTATTAAAGTAGACAAGTTCCAGAATCAAATTCTAATATTCTAATTTATGTGCATTCCAACTCTTTAATTAATATTTTTTATTTAACTGTCGTATGGAAAAATTTCACAATATTACTCAACAAGTTCACTATCCGTGGTCGCCGTGGTGCAATGGGTAAGTGCGTCGACCCACACGCCGAAGTTCGATTCCCGGACGGGACACCTCGCAATTTTTCACGGCACCACCTCTTTCGAGTTGCTGACAACACTCAAAGAGTATCAATTGTCTATGAAAAGCTTCTCAAATCTCGCTGTTCGGAGTCGGCAAAAAACTGTAGGTCCCTTCGACTCGTGAGAGAACAGCAGCACGCACAACCCGAGTAGTTGTTGCAGAAGCTAGGCCCTGGTCCCTTGTGGGGTGTAGTGCCACTTAGTTATTATTATTATTAAGTACACTGTCCGTTCACATAAAAGGTTGGTTATTTTCGATCCCATTAAATTCCACTACGACTGCCAATCACATCCAAGAAAGGGGAAAAAATGTAAAAGCAATAATTAAATGCGATTTCCATGTTAAACTCGAAGGATAATGAGTTTCCCTTCCTTATGGCACATCAGTGAAAAATCTAAAAATACCCTCCGATGACTCTCACGCGAAAATATTTGCGATGTCAGGTATCCGGGATCCAGCTCAATATTAACTCCAAGCTGCCACTGAGTTATTTTTTCCCTGAACTCGACAACGAATCTGTTTGTCCTTGTTACCTCATCAAAATTGAAAAAGTTTTCCCGACCCTCCTTAAACACAATCCCCATGCTCCCATCCCCCCCCCATTACCTCTTTGCAATCTTGACTCACCCATTCTATGCTAATCAGAAAAGTTCGCTTCACAGCTCCCCTCGGCTTTTGTTTTGCGCTTTGTAAAACCGTTTCTAATTAAATAAAGGATTGAATTTTATGCCAGGCTGGCAGAAAAAGGAATCTCGAAATTCTCGAATCTCGTTTCTTTTCATTTCATCTTTCAACTGTTAACCCTAGCGCTCCTCACTTGTGAGTGGGGTCAGCTTCCACTGGCTGAAATCAAAGCGAAACGTAAATATTAAGGAAAAGTGTACTGTGAACACCGACCGTGAGGTATTATAAATGGTCAACCGTTAAGTAAATAACCGCGTTCATAAATCCTTCTGCTTAGTAGACCTAAGAAAACAGACTCACTCCGGGGCGCAGCACAACTTAAAGTCGGAAAGACGCCGACTGTGGATTGAGATGAAACTTTTGACTGAAAAATTTCAATTTACCCTTAGGTTGAGTGTGTGCGAGTGATTTTTTTTTATACCCTTGGTTTTAACAAAGTGTATGCCATTTGCCGAATAATGTCTGCCTTTGGCGGTTGTTGCGGTCGGGGCAGGTGAAGGAAATGCATACAATTTTGGACTAATAGAAAAATGAAAAGGTTAGGAAGTGGTGCGTGTCTGTTACCACTCGTTCGGTATTCATCTTAGCTTGTCTTCGTGTACCTGGCTTGTCTTCGTATACAACTGGTTACATTTGACATTCAATGAACTAAGGTATCAGTAAATTGATACAGTGATACTGGATATGTAAAGAAAAGAGTATTTTTTACGAACCAGTCGACAGACAAGAGATGATTTAGTTTAAACGTGTAACATATAGCAAGCACAAAATGAAAGACAACGAAACTTGGAAACAAGGTTTCAGATGAACAGATAGCAAAATTTGGCCACTACCTTACCTTGTAAACTAGTCACAAAGAGCAGAGAGGAAGTGGCACTACAGCCCACAATGGACCATGACCTACCTTCTTCAGCAACTTCTCTCGCCGTGTGTTGTATTGTTCTCTCACAATTGGAGGGGACCTACGCAGTTGCTTGCAAATGACGGGGAATTGCAAACGTGCGGGACCAAGGCTCAGAGTGGATGCTCTAAAACCTGTGCCAGATGAATATGCGATCCAATGAAGATCATAGGTTGGTCCGAGTAGTTCTGGCTCTGGATTGTTCTCCAAACATTTTTCGGCATAGCCCTCGTCGGCTGTCTTGGATGTTCTGACATTGTAAGTTTTCCATTTCAAAGGCATCAAGTCGCAGTTGGAAGAACCACGGATCTAGGTTAGTCAGTCTTGTAGTACATATAAGTAAGTACGCACAGACTTGGAAGCGATGGTCTCCTACAATTAAATTAAACCAGCTAAAGGTCTTAGAATAATTTTCCTTTAGGTTCTGCTTAAAACACAAACAAATTTTCACTTAAACTCCAGGAAGACTGAAAATTTATTCTGCAGAGTTGATGCTCTTCATTGTACTCGCGTCTTTTCATTATTCGCATTACCTTCGTTTTGTCTTTGTTTTGTGAGCAATGAAAATTTCAAGAACTCCCCAAAACACAGAGAAATGTCCTTACAATAATGACCATTTCCTTTTTGTTTTCTCCAGCAATATTTAGAGGACCCTTCCACAAGAAACACGCAAATATTTGTACGCTACAAAGATGTGCTCGATGATCAAAAAGAAACAACTCTTCGCAATATTTCAAACTTAATAAAAACTCGAGGATATTCCCTCTTAAAGGCAATTTCAATAGCGAATCCACTCTCGCTTTGATTCCTCTCCTCCCCCAGCAGCAGAAGCAGCACAGGGAAAATCTCGTTTCAGTTACAAAGGCGAAACATCGCCCGCTCTCTCATCATCTCCCCAAAGTGGTGAACCTTCATGGAAGAGAGCTTGTAGATTTTCATTTCGTTTTTCATTCTCTTTAAGAAGTTTTTGGCGGAGCTTCGTAGTTTGTGAAGCGCAGTCCCTTCATGGTGCATCTGCTCCCGCAACTGCAAAGAATTCGTATGCCCTCTGACGGTGGGGTGGGAGGGGGAAAAACTTAAAGCCACTAATAAAGACGTCAGTCTTTATGAGGGGCAGCGGAAGGAGCACTACCGCACCCTTTTCCTATGGAAAGCCATTTCGCGATGATGGTGCATAAAGGCTGCCACCACTCCGTCAATGGACGATGAATAATTAAGTGAGCAAGCATGAATTCGCTAATGAGGTGGAAAGTATTAGTCGAAAATTCACTATTCGCTCTTCGCCTCTCAAACATGCATGCACAAATACACACACACAGAGACACGCCGGGATTCACGCAGAAAGTCCATTAACCCAATTTGATTGCGACACAAGAAGGATTGCTTCATCACTCTATTTGCCCGCGTCATCCATGCTGCCGATTACTGCTAGTGACGAAGACGAGTCGTGCTGGGCGTAAGGCTACCGTTTTGGTGGAGGGGTGGGAGTGTGTGTTGATATACAGCAAATAAACTTATTTCTCTTACTGGGAGCGCCCTCTGTCAAGCGAAAACACCAGCTTCGAACTTCGACTTTCTTTCCTGTCACCGAAACAAAGACATTGTTGTTGTTCTTTGCTCGCGATAACAGCAACAATGTCATAACTCCGTGTGTATCCCGTAGCGCTGCGTCTAAGACCACTACGTCAATGATGGAGTGATTTCGGGTTGTGCGGCTTTGCGCTCGCCTCTAAATAGCGGTGTTGAAATTAATGTGCTCTTATCACCATCAGAATACGAGTAATATGCAAGCGCCTCTGGATGGCAGAACTTTCCCCCTCAGTCGCACACGCAAATACACCAACGCCCCACGGGAAGGAGGTGGCTGAATGAATGTGTTAACAATTAGTCTGAGTATGTTTGAATAGATAGTAAACACATGCTCCTGGCCTGGAGTCAGAAGTTGAGAGCAATTAAAAGTTGACTTCGTGTTCAGTCCCTAGCACAGAGGGGTGGATGGTGCTGGATGGTGTGACAGATTTGAGTTGGAACAAAAGAGGCCCGAGTATGTACGGGAAGAAAATTTAGATTGTTTTCCCTGAGGACGATGAATTACTCATTATAACGTCCTGGCTCTGGGAGATGGGCATCTATTCATGAATGGGGGAGCGGAGCAAGCATTTAACTGGTCGGAGAATGGGTAATAGGGCTCAATAATGGCCTTTCATAAATGATTTACTGTGTGCAGACCGAAAGCTTTCATTTTGAAGCGTTCAAATTATGGGCTTGGCCGATGTTTGTGCAGGGCAAACGTATCGATTGTTATAGGCCGCAAGGTTGATTGCATCATCTTGTGAACACTATGATCGATAAGTGAGTTTTGAGCATTCTCTGGGTTGGGAGGGGGGGATTTAAATTCACGAAGCATGCAATTCAATTTATGAAAATGTTCGGCTATAATTTACGGTAAGGCCTAGTTAAGATGCAAAAAGTTAACATTATTAATTTGTTACAAAACTGTAGTTGAAATTTAATGGTAATTGATTATTCTACTACTTTCCATTGTATAGGCATGGACGCTAAACAAATGAGAAAGAAGAAAGTTAATTCCTCTTCCTGCTCTCTGTTTGTGTTTACGGAGGACTCAGCGAAGAACAGTACATGGTGTACAGCGTAATAAACCCAGACACTCATTTGGGGATAAAAGCGCTTTTAATTAGATATATGTAGGCCCGAAGAAGACGTGAACAGAGTTCCACTGGTTATTGAGCAACCACAAGTGTTCGCCATTGCTCCCTTAGGAGTGGAAGAGACGCTCAGTTTAATGCCAACTCAAATCGGCAAATAATTTTAACCACCAAATGGCTTTACAAATGTGGTCGCCGTGGCGTAGTGGAAAGTGCATCGACTGCGGCGCAGAAAGTCTGGGTTCGATTCCCGGACAGGACACCTTGCACTTTTTCACGGCACCACCTCTTTCGAGTTGCTGACAACACTCAAAGAGTATTAATTGTCTATGGAAAGCTTCTCAAATCTCGCCGTTCAGAATCGGAAAAAAACTACTCGTGAAGAACAGTAGCATGCACAACACGAGTAGTTGTTGTAGAAGCTAGGCCCTGGTCCGTTATGGGCTGTAGTTCCACTCAATTATTATTAATGGCTTCACATTTAATAAAAAAACGCCAAAATATTTTACTTATACACCATTCAGTTGCGTTGATAAGATAATCATATTGCTCATACCATCAGACGAATCATTATTTACTCTGATATCTATTTCTATGAAACCTTTGTTTTTATTTATCTCTAAGACGTTTCAATGAAGTGTGATTGCGTGGTGAATCCCTAAACGTGCCGTGATCGAACATTCCATTGTTTTTTTTTTTGTCTAAATAGCAATGGACGACAACTCACCTAGTTCTCTTTTCAATCTCCTTCCCTTTCTCACTCTATTAAATTTGCACAAAACGTTTGCAATATATGGCACTGTAACCCTTTAAATTTAAAACCAAATTTCAAAACAAAATTTCCATCTAACGTTCATTTATCATCGTCACACGGGTTTCAATGCAAAGTTCTACCGACAACCAATTCTGATGTTTTATGCTAAATCGGAGGACATGCAGTGAGCCATGTGTCAAAACATTGAAAATGTAGTAGATTGCGAACGAATGCTCGATAAAATATGCAGGAATGTTGCATTCATTTGCATGCCTTTACATTGTTTGTTTACCAAGTTATTGTGTTCTGAACAATGTAGAACAAAATTTAGCATGATTAGATTCTCATATTTCCTCAATTTTATTAATTGGAGCAACAGAAAACGAGTTATGCCTGGACAAAGTTGCTAATGTGTTATTTGAACTGTGATGGTGATGATGGCCTATTTTAATTGACCCTCTAAGGTTTCGAAATGTATTATTATTAGTCCTTTTTTGGAGAGGGCACGATGAGGGGGAAAGATGTCATCTAAAACCTAGGAGGGGTGGGATGATAATCACCGACTCCCAACATTTTCGGCCTCTGAAAGATGTTTTCTTTGACATTCAGAACTGTTTTAAGTATTTATGATTTCTGGGCGTTTGAATGGGATCTTTCTTTTTTCTAAATAAATGTTTTACGTCATTTGTAAAATTTCCGCAAATGTGAAATTCAATTTTTCATAATTTTTCTTAATGGTTCAAGGGCTTGATTGTATCATATCTTTTCTTAATGGAAGTTTAAATGTTTGAGGATTGAACGTAAGTAGCCGCAATAGATTCTAGGTGTATGTGCTGATGTATTTAAGATTGAATGGGGCATTATGGCAAGTAAATTGGGTAAGTGCTAGTTACTCTCGAACGCAAATGGTTTCCTGTTTAAGTTAATACAAGCAGTCCAAGTAAAATAGCTTCGAATTATTTAATATTTAAACATTTAACTATAATAATTGACTGGCCCTACAGCCCACAAGGGCCTTGCTTTTACAACAACTGCTCGTGTTGTGCGTGCTATTGTTCTCTCACGAGTAGAAGGGATACTCTTTGAGTGTTGTCAGTAACTCGGAAGAGGTGATGCCGTGAAAAATGCGAGAGAATCGCACCTAGATTTTCTGCGCGGCGGTCGACGCACTTACCACTACGCTACGGCGACCACCACCACATTTAACTGAAATATGTTAAGCCAACGTCCTATAAACTATTTAAACCAGAATCTTTGGCAAAAATTAAATTGAAAAATCACATCGAATACAAAATTTGTTTTAGGTAAAAGTAAGTGAAAGCTACCAACTTTATAATAAAGAGCAAGTCAAAGGGGCGAAGTATGTATTTCTGCAGCTACAGCCAAGCTGTGGTTAAGGCCTTAGTCAATCCTTTAACCACTTCCAAAATAGTCCTGAAATGCAAGTCCCACATCAATTTGGTCGGCAGACTGAATTCGCTGAGACTTGTTTGGGTCCGGGGACACCACGGGATCACGGGAAACGAGATTGCTGGTAAACTAGCCAGGCAAGGTTCTAAAAGGGGCATTCGTTGGACCCCAAACCCATCTTAGGGCTACCCGCTTCCTTTCTTAGGGCTTCCGTCGACGGTTGGGTCTTCTAACAGCACAACCAGAGATGGCATGACTCTCCAGGATGCAGGCTAACCAAATGCATGCTCCTGAACGTCAGCAACAAATTCGCGGCTTTTTGTTATCTCTAGACAGAAAAGAGTGCAGAAAACTTGTCGGCGTACAACCGGGACACTTCACCTTCATTAAGCACCTAAGTCTACTTGGGCTAAGTGAAGACACCCTATGCGACGCCTGTTGCGAAGGTAAAGACACTTCAGAGCACTTTCTACGTCAATGTCTCGCCTTTGTTCGTATCAGGTGGCGGCTGTTTGGCGATGATGTGGTGGGAGCTGAAAACTTAAGCCTTTTATCACAGAAGTGCCTGCTGGTCTTTCTTCGGAAAACCAGAAAACCACAGTAAAGGAAGGTTACTGGCTGGTAGTACAATGGACCAGTTTTTGAGTCTAAGCTCTCCAGGGCAGTGTAACCCAACCTCTAACAAAAAAAAAGAGGTAATTTGATTCGGTCTGAGTTTGATGCAAACATTTTTGTAAAAATTCAACTAGGTGCGTCAAATCCTGTATATGCGGACCGTTTTGAAATCGAATCCTGTACTGGGCATGGCTCTACATATACTACCACGAAGAAACAATTTAATTTTGACAATTTTTAGAAGCCATTAAGCGTCCGAAAATGCTTGTCAGCTTTGTACTTTTAGTCTTTTCCATTCATCATAGAAAAAAAGCACACAAAAGATAATGTAGCTGCATAAGAGACTCTTGATTTCATTAATACTAAGGCTCTTTATTTATTTCCCACTTTAATCATTGAACGTTTCTTGCTGTGGAGTTCTGCAGCATTTACGGGAATATTTCCACAAACAGCTAAAGTTTCTAGCAATCACCCCTGGACTGAATTGCACTAAGATTAACTTCTTGCCTTTAAATGACTTCAATGATTGTTCTTCTTATCTTCTAGCCTTCTGCTTGCGGCTTAATCTTTGTTTGCAATAAAATGAAAATCTCTCACTAGCTTACTACCAACAACACTGTGGCCATCCACTGGTATGACGATTCGATGAAATTCACACTCAGCGACTGAGTAGACATTTTCAGTTATTGAATCAACATGGCATTCAGTTAACTTTCCAGATATGAAGTCTGTAAAGTGCCTGCGGATCTGCACTATCCTCAGCCGAAAACCCGCCTCAAATGACTAATGACTCTGCGCTGTGTTTGTCCTCTTTTAACGAGTGTAGGCGGTGTAATTAGGTGACTAAATTTATTGTGTGAGAATTGTGCAATTCTGAAAGTCAAATTAGCGCGATCCACCATCGGCAGTGCCCTCCCATTAAAATACTTCTAAAAGTTACGACGTCAACTGCGCGGGGCGTGTGAACGAGAGATATCCACAATTGCCGAAAGGCGCGGAGAGCAGAAAAAGAGGCAAACGGCAAAAAAAAAAGAAAAATAACTGCGGATGGCTATTTTCCGCGAGGTATCCACTGCTGTGTCGATGTAATTAGGAGCAAATAGCTTGGAGTAGTTCCCAACGATGCTTTGCCTGTTAAATGGCGCGACGTGATTTAATTACACCCAAGCCAGGATACATGCTGCCGTGCTGCCAATGCCGACGCTACTGCCTGCTTACAATATTCCGGCTACACCGAATGAAACGGCGGCATGGGCGACGTCGTCGTCCCCATAATCGTGGAGAAAACTCGGCACCGGAATGTGGCAAAAACGAATAAAATCTCGACCATTTGTTATGTTAAATTTCATTTGAATTTGCGCGACCATTCGCGTGTCATTAACAGCGAGCTGAAATGCCGGTTTAACGATGGCGCAGGCTTAAGCTACAAATGAAAGGGTATCCTTCATCGCGGTGTCCTGTGCAAAGCATTAGAATTAAATGAATGGCATTCTCGTGGATGACTACTTGTTGAAGTTGTAAGGTTGTACGTCATTTGAGTGAGTTGTCAAAACTGTCATCCATGAAATGACGCGCCCGCACTGAGCACACAAATCAAACTGGCCCAATGAAGTTCGTCCCAAACAAAACGAACGTCAATTTGTCATAAAGTTACCCTCGTAATCAAATCGTTATTTAATTTTACTGCGTAATGAGACAGTATCTATTGATTTATTGCTACTCGTTGAGTCCTGTTTTTTTGTTTGTTTTTCCGCGCCCCCGCCATGACAGGAGCAGATGCCGATAAAGTAGGGCGCCCATAAAGCGAACAGATGGTGCTGGAAAGCGATTAGATGAAGTTGTTTGAGTACATTTTGTTTTATTGGCTCGAAAAAGGATACTTGGACGAAATGAGAACATTTTTGGTGTGTCATATGAAGGGAATCGTCCTTGGCTACAACCCAGCAAGCGTGTGTGCGCAATCTTGTGAGGACTCACAAATAACGCTTGAGCTGTGCTGTGTAGCTTTGGCCCACATCTGTTTTGAAAACAAGACTTCGGGTGAATGTTCATTGTTGACGCGAAAATTCTTTGTGAAGCAGATTCCAAGGAAAAACATGAAAACAAAATAAATCCGATTTCATTTGAATTGCAAACGGGTGCATACAAACGACTGAATTCATATAAGTTTCATAAGCAGACAAGCGCGAACGCAAACCCGAACTCGCCAACGGTTCTGCCAAAGAGAACTCCTAATTTGTTTGGCATCTTTGCCCACCTTTTCACCAGCCAGCGAAACTATGTATGATTTTATTTAATTACAAGCACACACCGTGTCCTTGCCGTTTGCTTCAGTGAATGCTCATTCCTTTTATGTTCCTCCCCACAAAATAACACACATGAAAGACAGCGCAAGCAACTAGCAACCACGTTCGGTGGCACCTCAGCATCGACACCATGAACTTGAAGTGCACACAAAACAAGCGCACACGGAGATGCTATTGAAAGGATGCACTCAAGGACGTAATTGCGAGAAGAACGCACTAAAGTGAACTGAACTTCGTGCAGAATCAACCGTCAAGCAGAATTCCCCGGGGACAAGCTGGGGCTTCACCGACTGGCAGCAGTTGGCAGAACTTGTGACATTGACGTTTGACGAGCCCAGACACCAACACCTAGGGCTCCGATGTCTGCGTATTGATTCACCGTGACAAAGTCGCCTCGCTGTACACAATGACCAGATTAAACAGCTTTTGTCCAGTGGTGCGTGAAAACGAACAGCGCTTTGCTTTTAGCCTCTCACCTATTGCACTGACACGGGCCAATTGTCGCTGTAGACTTTCTGCGAATTCCAGCAAGCGGCTTATCTAAAACCCAGGCACTCAGACTTCAAACCACCCATTCGGGTGCTCTTGTTCTCCCCCCCCTGGAGGCCACACGTCCAGTTCCACCCGTTTGACATGTGGTATTTATTTTTGTTTTATTGCCGCTGGGCATCACGGAAAATCAGAAAGTTGGCAGACGAGCATATTGACTGGATTCCAGGGGAAATTTCTCTGCGCCCATGCGATGTGTCCGAGTCAAGTGGAGGAAAGCAAAAGGAAGTGAACCTTCAAGTAATCGAATTCAGGGAGAGCATGATAATGAATCCTATTCAGAGGGAGGGCAAGTGTACCCAATACGGGGGCTGCATAATTAAGTTCTTGCACTGTACACAGCTCCCTGCCACTTGAGCAGGCTCTCCTGTCAAATGCGCTGCGATTGTTAATGACTTGGGACTTACTCTGTGTATTGATTTGCAGCAGAGCACCCCTTCCAATTCCAAGATGAATGGATTGGTGCTTACAAAGTAAATGTTGTGTTAGTTCATGACGGAGCAGCTCATTACTTGTGTGCGCCAGAGTGCCCCGAGGGCTGCTTGAGTGCCTTAAATCAATAAATAATTGCACCCCGAACCGGAATCAGACCGAGAAGAATCCAGTATACATACAAACGGGAGCGAAAGGTTGCGTGTACAAGACCTTCAATGGAATCATATTCAATGGCCAGAAAGAGCATACAAAAGTTGACTTTAATGCCAGTCTCCTGTGCAGCTGGAGATAAGGGAACTAATATCAAAAACATGGACAACCTGCGCTAGGGAGGAATTGCGGGAGATGCAGAATGTGGTCGTATCCTGAAGTACGAGTATCTTGTTCGATGGCAAATTCGACGACTAGCAGAGATTGGTTTTCCTCGAGTCGTAATGGTTTTACAGTTATAACTTATGTGTACAAGAGAATCCATACCTGGTGAGTCCAATACACACACGGTGAGATGCACGGAGATAGAGAGCATTCATCCATAAACCATTACATCGTAAAGTTGTTGGGGCTTAACTTGCAACAACCGACGACCGAGGAACATTTGAGGATGGATTTTAATTGACTCCCGCGAGAAGGGTAGGTTGGCTAAAGTTACAGAGAACCAGTATCCAAGTATCGAAGAACTTTCGGCAACTACACATCAAGAGGTGAAGTTTTGCTTTCCAATTGAAATTCGGATATCAGTGATGGAATATGAGATGAGAACCGTTTGATGTATCTTGTTGTGTTTCGCGTTTACATGTACATACGTTTGGATGCTGTTCAGAAGATTTGGTTTGAAAGTGAGATGGGCAACTGCAAGGGTATGAACACGATTCTAATTGGGGTCATGAGAGGGCGTTGTAAGCTTTCAAGAGGCACTAGATAATTTGGCGCTTGCAGGGCGATCAACCCTAAATGGTGTTACGAAGATCAGATTTCCCGGAAAGGTACAAATTTAAATTGCCGAGCAAATCGAAAAAATACGAAATTTTCATCGGACATCAAATTGGTTTAGAAAGCTGAAAGGATAGGGAAAAATGGTAGGGCCTGTAGATATCTATTCTATCCACTTTTCCAGAGCTTGCAGTGAAGCAGACATCATCGCACGCCATAATTTTAATGTCGCAGAGGGATTGTCTATCGGGCGGCATAACTACCCTTCGTATAAATTGTTTGCGAAGAGCGCCGAAGATTATTGGTGATAGTAAATTGAATTTCGAGTTGGGAAGTCTATCAAAGTTAATAATAATAAACAAACGCAGTCGCAGTCGCAGTCGCAGTCGCAGTCGCAGTCGCAGTCGCAGTCGCAGTCGCAGTCGCAGTCGCAGTCGCAGTCGCAGTCGCAGTCGCAGTCGCAGTCGCAGTCGCAGTCGCAGTCGCAGTCGCAGTCGCAGTCGCAGTCGCAGTCGCAGTCGCAGTCGCAGTCGCAGTCGCAGTCGCAGTCGCAGTCGCAGTCGCAGTCGCAGTTTTTCTAAGATTTTGTAGCCATCATAACAAATTCATTTTATAACGTACTCTGCTACAAATTCCCCATTCTCTCAATTTTTAAATCCGACTAAAAATAATTGCACTTCAGCACTTCTTGAAAACTCATTTAAACTTGTCCGCAACACTTTAGGAACCTTTAACAAAACGCCCGTCATAAATTGGTTTCAACACAGTCTAGGCACACTGTGTTCCTCTAATTAAGTCTTACCCCCCAATCTTGGTGCTTCAATGTCAAGCACAGACAGTGGGGGTCACAATTCATAATTCTGCTGTTTGAACCATTCAATTCTAGTTTGCATCAACTGATGCATGGTTGGCATTCCGCTGCACGCTTCACTTCACTCCCACTACCAGCATGGCTGCTGTGCTTGTGGAGCGCAACCCCGGGAATTCGCTAGAAATTCAAATTACATTTATCCGTGGTTGTCGCCGCAATCCATCCAACCATTCCCTCCCTCCCGTGCGGATCGTGTTTGCTTCACGGATAAACCATGAAAACACAAATTTATTATCCAACGATTTAGCTCAACACTCGTCTACAGGCATAAAGTTTCATTTCGAACGGCACACAGTACATCTCGCCAAGGTGGGTGGTTGGGTAGTCGCCCCACCCATCATAAATCATCGTCCAGGCAGTGGCGTCGTGCGCGCAGCACCCCCGGAATTCGGGGTTCCGAGAAATTTTCATACAATTCTCGCCGAAATGTCACCATAAATAATCACAGCTGCGATAGGCGGAGGCACCTTCTCTCGCAATGAATCCACTAAACATCAGGGGATTATACGGCGGGCTCCCCACCCCTCCTGCGGCCGCTTGTGGGTGGTCATAGAAGTGGAAAATTATATTTTCCGTGCATAATTGCGTGGGAATTTTATTCCATGGATACACTGGTTCATGGGCATTTCGTTTATATTCCGCTCCGAGGGAGGGGGTAATTAGGGAATACTGCGCGGATGAAGTGAGCTTTCCGGTCTGTCGTCGTATGCTTTTGATTACGAACGTGAACGTGTGCACGGTGTGCGATGTGCGATGTGTAAATTTATAATTAGAAGCGCTCCGCTCTCGTCCATAACTTTCAATTTCCTCGCAGGACCACCGCATCCGGATCACTAAGCCGACCACTAATCCCGTGTACTTCCCAAATGAGGTATGAACCACGGACCATAGGTGGCAATCTCTGCGCTGGACGATAAGAGAGTCGAGCTGCGTCCAGGGAACTGGATTAGATTGTAATCCGTTTGGCATACATTCTTTGGATGAAGTAGAAAAGCAAATCCCGACTAACTGAAAACGCTATCGCAGCAAGGTATGTGCTGCGTCCTCATCTCCACACGCACACACGGCTGTGCAGCTGCTTATACAAACAATTACAGAACAATTCCTTCAAATGAACGCAGTGGGTATACGCCATCCCAAAACCAGGGCACAGAGCGTGAGGGATGGAAAAAAAATACATGGACGTGGTTGAATGCTGTGCAAGCATTCATCTCGTTTGTTAATTGTATAAGGAACGAAGGACCATCGAGCGAAACGAGCGAGAGAAAAGGAGTGGGAACAGTCCTGTCAGGGAATGCAAACACAATAAAGGGCCACTGAGTTGCAAGACACTCCCGGGGGTCATGTCCCACATTTCAATTGAATGGAAAATGTGCAAGTACCAAGCCGTCCGCAGATTCAGCACCAGAAACGGCACGAGGACCATTAACCAGCCAAGCCTTGTAGGACGAAACCTGGTACAGTGCAAGAACCGATACATCATGCAAACTATACATAATTCATGTTAGTTCGCCCCTACCGCCGCCGCCGCCGGTGGGTTGGGGAAGCCAAATAGTCCTGACCGAGAGCAAATGTAAGCACAACCGGTTTAGAATATGGAAATGTCGGCGGTCAGTGGTTGATTCCGGGGCACTCTCGTGCAAAATTACAACCACGACGACGATGACGGCTACCTGAACGAACAGGAGAGAACGTCGTCGACCGCAGCCCACTCGTTGTCACGATTGAATTTGAGGGCAAAAACTAAGAGCTCCTACTGAGGTCACACGACCACACCATCGTCTGTGAAAAATGCATTCACTCAGCAGGAGGCAGAGGAGCCGGCTGTACTTTAGCTGTGTTTAGGTTTCCCCGATAGCTCACCTGCTGGCTGGCTGGCGTGGCAGGACCAACCAGTGCTCGGGCACTCTCCTGAACATCTCATTTAGGTGTTGCTTGGATTTTCTTTTCATATCGGATCGGTCTTCTTTCGAGAACCATAAACCTCTGGGTTGGCATTGGAAGTTACATCCCTGCATTGGAGCAGCCACTGGCGGTTGGGACTTTTCATTAAGCCAGCACAAGCTCGGATAAGGTTTTTCTATGAATATTTTAGTTTTCGAATTCGAATCAAATCGAATTCGACGCTGGAACTAATAGATGTGACCAGTTGCAGCAATAAATGTGGTCTTTACGGATTGTTTTCTTCTTTGTTGACTTTGGGGTTGAGTGGGGAGTTGGGGTCGAGAGGGTTTTTTCAGCTTAATTTGAAGTATTTATGTTGGAAATATATTTTCGCATTCTGAAAATGTGGTTTTAAAGTTTCTTGCTTCATGAGTTCGGAAAAGAAGTCAAGATATTCATCCGGCACCTATTCCTCGATTTCAAGGCTGTATATGACAGCGTGTATAGAGACGAGCTGCATAATGGTGTACCTAGTTTTGACATTTCCGCCACAGGCGTAAGGTTATGCGAATGACAATGGAGAACATTCCCTGCTTCTTCGAACTCGGTAACTAACATACCTGGGCCTTTAATGTTAACAAAAGGTCTTAGACGAGGCGACACGCTGTCTTGTTAGAGGCACGATTTTCAAAAAGTCCGTTAATTTGCTGGCATTGATCTGATTCCGATCACAGAGCTGGCAAATAGGCGTTTACAGGCATAGAAGCGGAAGCAACTAAAGATGGCAAAACAAAGTATATGCTCTCATCACGAAAGGACGCACAACGTGGCTGGCGCGTGGCTTCTTTGGGCTCTAAGGGGCAATTGAGTAACAGTAACATATTGGTTATCCCCGTCCTTCTCTACAGCGCAGAACCATGAACTATTGAAAGTGGGTGAAGAAGTCCTTGGTTGTTTTGAGAGAAGAGTTCGGCGTGAGAGTTTTGGTCTTGCTTGCATTGATGATCTCTGTGGACGAAGACTCAATCATTAACTTAAGGGCCTGTACAGCGGCATGTACCACGTTTAGTGTTTTTAAGTTCAAGGCTTAAGATGCCTAGGTCATGTAAAGCGAATAAACCAACACAGGTCTCTCCTGTCCGTTGACCACTAGCCCAATTTAATAAATTATGTCCTCGAATGAAATGACGGACACAAGATAAGAAGAACCTCAACCAAATTGGTGTGCGCAACTGGAAGTACTTGGGGAAAGACTGTGATGGCTTGTTGTTTAACGCCCAGGTCGAAGCCGAACGAAAGTACCAAACAAAGAAGGGGAACATTTGTGGACATCATTTGGCGGCACGAAGGAAATAAAAAGTGGATGCGAAAAGACTCACATTATGGTGTTTGTCAAGTGTTTGGCTGCCCCTGAAGATTTGAGTTGATCTGTTGGATGCCAGTAACATGTTGGGCCACCACTTAAACAACTTCTCAAAATCGCAATCGGAAATAGGCAGTTTTTGGCAATTTATTTTTTTGTAATTTTCCCCATTTTTCAGAGGATGGTCTCTCCAGTTCAGTCCAGTTTTTGTGTGCTCCCGATTAAATTTTTTCTTGAAATGTTGGCATATTTATGTCCATCCATAATTCTATCTATATAGTGTAACTTTCAAATTATTTTCGTTGCCAAGCACCCCTTTATCATAACTTTCCAAAAACATCACATTCACGTTTATTGGTAAATATGGCTCAATCCCAGGATGATGGATCGGTAAACGTACTTTTTCATACAATTATTTATGGATCAAGATAACTTGTTCATCAAACTCTTAAAATATGATGTAAGTTCCTCTTCCGAAAAGCAACTCTTAAACAGTTCAGATCTTACGAAGCACAAAAAAATCGCTTTTACCTTGTTACAAAAGGATACTTATTTTGACAAAGATGTGCCAAGTTGAACACAAAAAACATTTCTTCATGTCGGAATCCCAATAGAAGTTTGATACAAATTTCCCAGTAATTTTTTGCACGAAGTATTATTGAGGACTTCAGAGCAAAAAGTAATGACCACCTTTTCCAATCTATGACTTATAATTTAGTGAGTGAAAAGTTAGGTCCAAGCGGGTCGTGTGAAACAAATCTATCAAGTTTTGCGCCATGCGAACAGCAGCATTACAAGTGTCAACAAAAGGGCACACGTCTATCCAAAATTGGGTAATTTTCAACAATATTAAAAATCGCGAAAAATAGCATTTCTTTTTACAACATCAATGGGACTCCTCTGGCTTCTAAAGAACTGCTTCAGCACAGAATACAAATTTCAACGTGCTTAATCCCCAACCCTGCCGGCTAAGTCAAACTTATCACTACCTCACTCAATAAAACAATGACATACCTCAAAGTAAATCTTATTAAGAATAAGAACTATTTGTTCGGCCATTTAGGATTGAGTGGGATTTTTTCCTCAACCCAGAAACCTACTTTTGCCGTTTTGTGTGACATGTACACAATTTCATCTTGTTGTGATGAACAACATCAAGTGTGTACCTCACAATAATACAAATATAACTGCTTTCCCTCAGCGAATTGACGGAAAATTTCAGGTCAATCCCCGTTACTTCCCGATGTGTGCCTGCAACAAAATCAAATCTCATATATTTTCAAAATAAACCCAGCTATAAAGAATATTATATTGAATCGCTTTACCAAATCATTTCACGACGACACAAATGCCGCACATACATGCCCCGCGCACCATCCGCCAGCCGCTGGGTGGGCCATTTATATTGAATGGCGCCCAACGGCGGATTTAATCGATTATTTCTATTTTCGCTTCCGCCGCCTTCCCATGGAACGGAAGTCAAAATCCAAATATTTGCTCGATTTAGGAAGAGAAATGAACACATCCTTTGCCGTTCTGCTCACAAGCAGTTTTATTGCTTTTTCACAGCGAAAAAGGAAGTTTGCACAATATCTTAGGGGTTCTGCATGACTGTTTGCACAAACTTATCTCAAACGGCAGCGAAACAGGAGCAGATAAGGCAGCAAAAGAAAAAAATAGAAAAAAACGAAAAACCAAACGAGAATCTCAAGTCATCTCCTGTGGATTTCGTATCGCCTCCGTTGCCGCATCTCCTCATCTCTGAAACCGGAAACGGATGTTAGCAAATGATGCCGTTGTTGTGCTAGTGTTGTCGTTGCCGCTGTTGAAATGGGAAACGATGATGATCTCAGTTGACATCGGAGCACACCACAATCGTCTTCTTTTCGTCGTCGCGTCTGAGATGTCATGCATCTCTCTTCATCATAGATGAAGAACTCCCACTGCGAACTGCACAGCGGCGGCGGCGGCGGTAGCGGTGGTGCGATGCCTGGCACAACTTATCCCCTTCGCAGCTGAAAAGGGAAATTAAATTTCATTGAGTCAGAAAGTTTGCGTACGCTTCTCCTAGATTTCCGCCTCAGCAGTGGCACAAAGGAGTCATGTGAGTTCTTAACTCATCGCTTCTTCGTCACCTGCAGAACATTACCATTTTTAAGCCCGCGCGCATCTGGAGATCTGGAGGAGAAAACTTGCGTTTTCCTTGGGGTGGCTCCGAAAGGATTGTTTACTGCCGATTCACACCTGTGCGGCTCTAAGTCGAACAAAATGATTTTTGCCCGCGTCAAGGTGTTCGAAAGTAAGACAAACGAGGCAAACACTTCCCCAACTTGCACCAAGTTTCGACGGAGATGAACGAAAACTAAGTTTTTTAATGTTTCCCGTGGCTTGGGTTGAAAGTTACGTCACAACGAGTGCAACCCCCATCAGAGACCATCGCGAAGCGTCACCAGCACAGACAGTGACAGATAACGGTTCGGTTTGAAGATGCAATTTATAAGAGTCACTGGAGCTCTGACTGAAGGACTGTCTTTGGTAGCTTGAGCATGGGCGGGGGTATGGTCTTGGTCGTGTGAATGACAGTTCGAGCAAGGAGCTTGTCGTTGTGCAATGAAAACGTTAAGAGATGTGTCAAGGCTACGTGGTATTGATATATACGGCGAAATATTTTGCAATTTCGATCTTATGCGTGGTGGTTTTAGTGCTTTATTTGCAAACCGATCATCGCTGAAGCTGACGACGTTCTCATCCGATATCATGTCCATGCCTTTTTCGGACGTCGTGGCTTGAGAATCATTTTTAAGGAAACTGAGTATCTCTAAATAGTGATTCGAGAAAGATATTAGTAACAGATTAATTCCGTTGAAGTAGGAATTAATATTTTATTATGTTAGGGTAGTCTGCGTAAAGCAAAGCTCCTATTATTCTAAATTAAGTCGGGCGGACGGAATTGAAGAACCGGAATGCAGATATTGAAATCAAATCCTGCAACGATGTGCACAGATATAACAACAGACAATAATTGAAATGACTTTATCAAGGAATGCTTGATTTCTAAGTAACAGAGTTTCAGGGTGGTTCATATTGTCTTTATAAGTTATTTTGACACTGACAGTTGTTTCCTTTTCGAAATCTTGACAAGAAGTCAGTGTCATATGTCAGTGGAACAATCCAGAAACGATTTATATACTTAAGGCCAATATCATACGTACAAGCAATCTCTGAGCCTTAGCCTGAATACATCAACATTGCCTTTGGAGAAAACTGCGAAGCCAGCCGATGTACGACGATCTATTTCATTATGAATGAAAATATTTGTCCTTGTTAATTAAGCTATAACACATAAAAACCGATTTAATTATCTTATTTTCTTATATATTTAAAAAGAAAAAATACTATACAAAAACAACGTTTATTAATTTTATTGCGTTCTCAATAAGAAACTTTTAAAAATATAACTTAAACTTGGCTCACCCTGTACAAGGAAACATTTTTGTAGCTCTAGTGTTTGAGTCATTTTCTAGTAAGATCGATGTCTGTACTTAAATTTGTTTACATCTCCTCTGCTCCCTATCTTTGTCATCCTCATTTTCGTTGACCCCCATGATTGTCGTGAGATCGTGATGGGATCGCATTATAGGTTTGACTCGGCAGATTTGAAAATGCGGACATTTGTGACCAGTCACGTAACCTGCCATTAGACTATTATTCCATCCGTTTAAAGAAACATCCGCTTAAGAAGATTCTCACCGTATATGGGAAGTACCTCCCATAACAGCCCTGCTGTCACATTTCTAAACGCCAACCAACAATCAAAGCTTGTATTTTTCAGTTACAAATCCTCTCTGTACAAAACATGGAAATTCTGCAAAAAGCCTTTCATTTCAAATACATTGTGACAGGTAAGAAGCTTAGCACGTACAAATTACCTGTCAACTCTTTTGTTTTCCTGAAGACACCTCCCTCCCCTTCCATTCCAAATTACAGTCTTGCTTATACACACGTTGACAAATTGGACACTTTCAAAGTTGACATGAAAGGCTTAACCTTCAGCACGCCTGAAAGACAAAGCCCAACACCCGTTCATATTTCTTCGGTAGTCCTCTCATTATTGTTTCCTGGATTCGCCCACATCAATTAGCTGTCATTTGGTTTTATTTCCGAACTCACCCAATCGTTGGAATCCATCGAAAACCCACCTTAGGCGTAAGACCACTTAATGACTTAACCGAAGTATAATAAAGTGCTATTACACCAGCTGTCAGTCTTTCCCGACCACTCCCGTCAGTTGCTGCTAAAGCAGCAGCTGTCAAATTTCTGCACATCCCATAACTTTGGCAGTAACCCAATCCGAGGTGGAACACACACGCTCCGATCCCCCCGTCTTCGCTCCACCACCTGTACTCCGGTCTCCTGTTCACTCGGATTAATATTCATGATTGACAGCGTCTTTAAAGTTATCTGCTCCAGCTATTGTCGAGAATAAGAATCCGTAACGCACGTGATACGGCAATATGATGCGCACGGCGACGGAGGAGCTCTCCTTTACCTTAGGCTACGCCATTTTCGTTGGTCTCCTAATGGAGCTGATGGGGCGGCGCGGCATCGTCGGGTGAATGTTGTATTATTCATCGGCAGAGGCGAATTCAGTTTGAGCAAAAGTTTGTCAATAAAAATCAAGGCTCATTAGTTCTAAACATTCTCGAAGTATTCTCCTCCATTTTGGCAGGCGCACCAGAGGGGAAAACGAAAAGAGACAATAACGACAAGCACGATGCGGAGCTTTCGATTGAGACGGGGATTATTCTTTCCTCGAGAGGATATATTCATAAAGTTTGTCCTGCGTTCGATTCGGCATAAGTGAACGCCACGCCACGCCACGCTCGTACGTTTGCATTGTTCGGCCGGGTCTGATGTGGGTTGTCGACGTTTGCCTGCCCTTTTTTTTCTGGGTTCAGAGACGATTTATTGATGATGTGGAGCGGCAGTCGATGAGCGCGGCATATGCGAGGTGGGGCGGAGATTAAATTTTTGCGTAATTTATGGAAATGAGCTAACAACTGAGTCCACGGTTGATTCAATTTCGAAGTTTTGTCGGGATAAAGCAATTATTCACCAGTGAATGACAGTGTACTGTGAGATGGATTTAATTGAACGGAAATCACGCTCCACAATGGGACAGATTATGTTTTCAATCGAATTTCATGGCTTTGAAAAATTGAATTTCATAATGAATGACATGGAAGTGGCAACAAACTGGGCGTATTTGCAAACAAAGAACAAAATTGTTGTGGTTATTTAAGTGGAGGATTATTTTTTTTTTGCTTAAGAATTAAAGTTCGATAAATGTTTTTTTTTTACAACAATTATAGCAGTGGTCAAGGGATGCTGCTACTAAGCCAGAGTGGCCATTCATCCGACTCATTAATGGTGCAAAATGTGGCGAGAGCCAAAAAAACGGAACCGTTCAAATCGTATGCAAACAAATTTGAGTTTTAAAGTTGATATATGCTTCTGTGAAAGGACCTTTTTGTGCAATTTGCATGCTAATTGGGGTCTTAACGCAAAATTTCATAATTGACACTTAATGAAACCTCAGTAGGGATTTTGGCTAAGCACATGAAAGTACTCAGTGATAACGATTCTGCAGTGGCAGGCAGCCTGTTGTCCATTTGGATATTTAATTTTATTAACTTTTTTTTAATCGTAACAAGTGCTGTATCCGATAACAAGTTAGTTAGATAGGTGTGGTGGCTCCCATCGAATTTGATAGGTTCGCTTAGATCCAGATGGCCCATTGTTCTGTCACTGAGACTGCTTTCGACCCCTACTGACGAAACCTTTTTGAATTTTGAATAAAAGGCAATATTTTCTTGATACATATTTTTTTGCCAAATTAAATAATTCTATAAGTGACTTAATTAAGACCCATCCCAGGCTTTCGTAACCTATAGACGCCACGGCATGATATCTGCAGAAGAGATGAGAGAGGTCTACACATCTGCTGCTATAGTCGTCATATGATAGACCTAGCATTACGGAACATCTCGACAAAATATTTTTCACAACAAAATGTTGGAACAACAGCAGTAGCAACGCCGCACGCCACTATCGCAAAAGAAATTTGCAATCGTATAGAGGCAAACTCGTACACATCTATTGTGAAAATTGATCGCCCCGAAAGGCAACTTTAGAACAGGATTTTTGATTAACGTGACTGCCTGCCTTAATGGCCTTATAGCACGGTGTCCATTTTCCCAAGAGTCGTAGGTAATACAGGTCTAAACGCCTTAGTTACCCAAGTACTGAGTTCATACTTGAGGTCAATTACTTTACTTTTCTGAAACCTCTGCTTATGGGTGGCAGCACCCGGTTAACAATATAACTCCACACTAATCCGTAGCAGTCCCCTAGCCACATGGACTAAGTGATCTGAGTTAAAAGGATTTGCTTGTTTCAGAACAGTCAGCACACTACCCTAACCTCGGTTCTGCCCTCGATATTGAATTTTAAACTACAGTTGCCATGATACTCCCACAAGGCACAGCCTGGAACTGAAGAAGCATAAGCTTCTGACTTTTCCTGGCAGCGGGCACAATTTGCTTCAGATCACTCCGAACAGTACAACTCAACACAACGTATCCCACAAGTGTGTCTTCAGCCTGGTTAGTTTAGAATCGATGTTCTAGAGGCTCCTGACCTCCCGTGGTACCAGAATATAACTTTTGGTGAAGCTGTCACTGCCAGTCAAGTTCCCTCAATACTCGAGTCTGGTAGACGCGTAGACGCCATCGCACCAAATGAACTTTGGTTCCATCAGTGACTTTGTTAACGCTAATTATAGTGTAACGGATGTCATTTTGAATCAGGTTATTCATAAATCCAGTCACATCAACTAGATGCCACTTTAGAGCATCCGCAACCGTGGGACCACTTCAGCACCATGTTTGGGGCTGCTTAAGCACAATTCAAAGGAGTTTCTGAGTCAGTTCGTGATCAACTGGTACTCATCACAGATAGAGAAACAGTGAAAATAGTCGATCCTACTTGGCATACGCCTAAAAGAAAGAATATAGGAGATTGCCTAATAGGCTAGAAAAGGATTTCCACAGTTTTCTGGAACTTACAAGGTGTGACTTACATCAACTACCTGGAGAACGACAAGCGGTAAAAAGGCTCTTTTATGCTAAGACACTGGTCTAATTGGAGTGGCTGATTCGATAAAAAAATAACTCCATTTGGCCAAGAAAGTGCTTTCCCACTTTACCAACGTACCAGCTCAGACCCTTACCGTTCCCAGGACAAAATTAAACGAAATAGGATACAAAGTGGTGCTTCATCCACTTCTTATCCAGACTTAGACCAATACAACTTCTTTTTGTTTCTAACCTTAATAATTCACTTCTCGGGAGAAAATTTGATTCAAATCAGATGGTTGTCGCCACCAAAGAGGCATAATTTGCAAGCCAACAGACAACTTGTTGGCTGGCAAGCTCAGGCGAGTTGACGAAGTTGAACTATGTCAACTAAATCGATGTTAAAAGTGTAAGCTTAGTACTTATCAGTCTCCGCTGTTGCCACAAGTGATCGTTAGAATGACATGATCTAAAGCTGATTCGAGAGCATTTAGAATGTTCAAAAACAATTGCCTAATATCTTAAAAATTAACGATGGCGAAACATAAGCGTTTGTTACAGGTGATTCTAAAATAGAGCCTCAGTTGAACATTTTATACGTTTACTTTTTTTTCTAAGTCTTCTTAAGTGAAATCATGTCGTCCTTGTATTCACCGAGTCTCTAGTGCTTGTTTACGTCAAATCATTGCTTATTTTGACAATAAGAGGTGTTTCCTAAAAATCTTTACAGAAACTTAACATACATAATAAGTTGCTCTACGATTTGAAAAAGTCACAAAAGTCACAACAAATTAACTTTTAAATCCCTGTGTAGCGACACCTTTATTAGCAATACACTCCTGGTGTCCATCTCCTAACCAGGTGAAACAATTCATATCATCGGAACACTTACACTTTCATTCTATAATAATGTGTCTCTAACTAACCTTGCGCGTCGATTATGTTCACAATACTGAGATCAGCGATCGGAACACTCATTAACGTCGTCAATGGACAGTGTGCTATCGGCACAGACGCTACACTACGTCTCCCTGTAAAGACTTTTGTCATTGCTGTAGGGACAATAAGCAAAACAACGCATTTCTTATCTCCTCAGTTCACGTGTTCTTCTCTAAACAAAGTAAATTCCATTTGGCAGCATACCTGATTCGATGACCTGGCGGAGCTCAATCATACATTGAATACTAGAACAACTCGGGATCCTCCAACCGCATGGAATCCTTAATTTCCCTCCAGTGGGGTTGCAATGCAAATCATACACATAAAGAATCCACCTTTTGGAAAAGTCCTCAAAAACATCACCTTTAAATCAAACCATAATACATAAAAAGAATCCGTCTACGCGTCGATGACGTTCCTCAAATTTTCCAAAACCTTGATTGCTTTGTGCTCTTCAGGTGGATCGCTCAAATTCTTAAGAAGCCAGTGCCTTATCCGCAGAGATGTTTTAGCAGTCGTACAAAATAAGATTCTTCCTCAAAATCATTGAAGCGTTAACCCCCCCAAAGTTTGATGCCATTTCCGAGATGACGCCTTTTCACCCCACGTGTCTTATCACTTCCGGCGGGCAGTGACGTGAACACAAAAAAAAAAACAAAAAATACAAAACTTCCCAGCAGTCGTTGCCCGCATCCTGAAGGGGTTTTTTGTTTGGGGATTTTTGATTATATCCGGAATCCTTATCTGGCTTCTTCTCCTTTCACCAAACTATGTTAAGTACGCCCGATATTCAGGCAGTACCGCAGTGCCACAGCAGCAACGGCGATTAAGATTCATTGTATCCGTTTGATTTACAAAAGTAAATCCTTCCTTCATCCATTCGGCCCCATGCCCGTAGGGGGGTCTTTCGAATTGCGAAGGAACTTCTTATCCATCTATATGGGGTGGAGGGTGGAGGCGATGTATATAGGTCCCAAACAATGGTGTTAACGTTCATTGTTCACTTGACAGTTTTCCTGGATTGCGCGGAAAGCCGTTTCCACGTGAAGCCCGAACAGTGCCTGAGTAACTCTTGTAAATGTTGGGGGCAACAGTTTTGAAAGCCCCATTTAGCTGTGGTATTCGTGAGCTATTGTCCCCGTAGTCCGGAGATTTAAGAGTTTTAAAAAAAAAAAAATTCCCTTGCGAAACACATTTTCATCAAGTGTTTGCGGTGCCTCATTCCCTTAGTGGGTTGCCTGCAATCCTTTCACTCCTTCCACTCGAAGGCGCACGGATGAAGTTGTGTTGAAGTTTATGTGTTGTTTGTGAAGTTCTTTTGTAGAGTTGCCAGGCGGTGAGAAGTACATTGGTTTTAGGTGGCGTCGTCGTGAACTAATTTGGGACACTATTCGATTAACGAGAAGTTGAATCAGAGAAGACTACTACGAGGAAATGAGATTCTAGCAAACAAAGTTCAAAGAGGAAGGGTTCTAGTAGATCATGGTGGAACACAGTGTTTGCGAGCTTCACATAACTCCTGAAGAAAGGCCACATAACTCCTGCAAAGCAAAGCATGATTGTGACTCCTTTCTAGAACCGGACCAAATTGACAAACCTCTCATTCGAAGAGAGCTTTAACTATTCAGACATTATCGGTAATTCAAAGAAGTTTATGCTGCCAAAGCTCGCTCTGTGAACTTTTAACTAAATTCGAAACTAATTGATTTAGGAAACTTGCATTCAAGCCGAGATTCGAGCCGGATTGTTTTAAGGACTTGAAAGTTTGAATCTTGGACGTTCTCTAGTCCTTTCTTCTGACCATTGTCAGTCCTTGGGGAAAATTGAAATTGATCCCGTGGGACTTGAATACAAAGCCTTAAGTTCCGAAAAACCATCAAATTTCGAATAAATCTTAGAATTTGGTTTTCAGTCTAGACTCCTACTATGTTCGTAGTCCGCCGTGGGATGTCTCTTATTGAAGGTTGAACTACAAAAGTACCACTTACGTAATCCTACAACCAATCCTTGCAGGCTTGCAACATTCAAGAAAAAAATCGCAGTCCTTACAGATTCCCATGAAACAACGACCTCTGGCAACTCTTTTGCCTCTTCAAACACTCAACAGAGTCGTTATTGTTGAAAGCCAAGAAAGTATTGTTAACGATACCAGTGAGTAGTCCTCAAAAACCTGTTCCACACACTGGCACGAGTAGGTGTGTCAGATTCGAAGGGAAGCAATTTTCTGTACACACACTTACCTGGGCGTATTCATTCAGGAATCTTAGTCCCTTTGGCCCCGAAAAGAGTCGAGTTTCGTTCAATACCTTCGGTGTGTGTGCACACTTGTGAAAACTTTGATTGCAATAAAATAACGTAAACCGTTATACGCTTCATCCGTGGTATGCTCTTGCTCTTGGCCTCTACTGTTTTTTTTTTTTTTTTGGGCACAGCAACTCATACACGGACGAACAGCACGGTGGCGGCCCCATCACCAAACGAAACTTTCAAATAAACAGGGAAACTTTTAATTGAAAATATTTTTCAAGTGTGTGCACATGCACACACATGTGTAACTGAGAGAGTTTTGAAAATGTTTTCACAAGAGGAGCGGGTGACCTGCTGATGTCCTGAGAGTAAATTTCAACTTAATTTGTTTCTTTTTTCCCCCTCTACACGCTCACTTCATGTGGGCGTGTGTGTTTGTTTGAAAACCAGGGTGTTGGGTTAGGTTCAAGTCATGGCAGGATGTTTGTGAATTAATGTCATGCTATGTCCACATGATTCAGGCGAGAGTGTACTTGAAGCGTGGAGGTCTTTCGAAGCTGAAGCAGAGAAAGAGGCCGCACTTGTTACGTGTGGGATATCTGTCAGCATGGATTTCAATTAAAATAAAGGAGAAATTTGGCAGTGAGAGACCAGTGGCAGGGATGCCGGATCTGGAGAAGTTGAAAAGACTTGTGCATACTTGTGTTGTTATGACGAATGTGTGCCGTACATGCTTAAGTAATGGTCACTTTGAAAGTCTCTCAGAGTGTCTTGAAGTGAATGCTTGCGTTCATAAATTTCTGGCAGTCCTTTTCCTCAATTTTATTTGATATGTCTTGGATATGGTCAACTGTTGAATACCTGCTATGCGACTGATTCATAAATTTGGGGTGAACAGGCCATCGGCACGAAGGTTGTTCTTTTCCCCAAGTCCTCCTCATGAATCCTCATTTGAGTGTTTGTCTGCACTCCAGTGCAGGTGCTGTGGGGGGAGATTCTCAAAAGATTTTTGCTGTGTTTGAAGGACCCAAATGGACAAATCCTTGCTGGGGCACAATCAATTTACGTAAATAATACAATAGAAGAATTTTAATTGAAGGGAACATTGTTTATGATCTGCCAGAGTGAAAACAACAGCTGAGCCATTTTTTCCAGTGAACTCCAAAACACAAGCCGCTTGGGAAAATATACATTTTCTGGCTCCGGTGTTCGCAAATAAAAGCACTCCGTTTCTTTTTATAGATTCGCACACCACTGTGTCAATATTAATACATATTCCCTTTTTATTGATTTCAATGGTCTGTAAATTACAGGCCAGTGTTGTGTATTCAATTTCCGCAAATTTGCTGGCGTTGGGGTGCACCCCAGTGAATGTTTGAATATTTGTTCATATTAAACGTTTTCCACGCATGTGGAAGTGCCAAAGGGGTGCTCTTTAAATTTAAAATTGTAAGAATTTGTTAAAAGAGGGTTATGATTTTACATCTTCTTTTTTGCTCATAAGCGTGAAAGTATTTGGATACATATTCTCCTTTTTCACATTCTGTCTGTATTGAAGGCACTGTAGGCAATGTCAACTATATCAGATCAGTCAGTCAGCCAAAATACATTTTTTCCTGTTTTCTTGGGAATCAAACAAATTTTTATTGTTCAATTACTTTAGAGTGGAAAAAGAATTTTTATTGCAAGAATGCGATGTTTCATTTTGGGGAATAATTGCGAAATTGAGCCAATACTGTGAATCGCTTTATTTACATATCAATAAACAGATGTTTTGAAATAACTTTAAAATTCAGTTGACAAGTTTTTGCTCTTAGGTACAATAACGAAGCAGGAAGACATCCAAGTTACGGCAAAATTGAAGACTACATTGAAGTGTAGAGTACGCTATTTCAATCCACCTTTCGAAAAGAACTTAAAGTTCGGGGTGACATTGAAGTTCGAAAATTTATGACTCCCTCCAGTTTCTGCACTGATATAGCTAAGAGTCTGAAAACACACCAAATATTGTATTCGATGGGAACTTTAAACAATTATTTCAGCCATTCATTCAGTTCAACCGTATTTGGCCAAGACCCCTTAAACATCAACGACGATGAGTCTCGAAATTTTGAAAAAGCAGTTTTGCAAAGCCGTATGAGAGTATTCGAAATTGGTAATCATCGGAAAATGTATTCATTGAAATGGAAGATATCGAATATATACGAATGTGAAAAAGATGAATCAATGCGAATTACTGTGAAAACGCGACATTTTATTTTATTTTCAGCCCCAAAACGAAGTTTGCTCACCCCAACAGTTAGAATGAGGTGCGATCGTACTTGAGGTTCGCGCTTTGGCGATTGTATGTGCAGGTATGATGTGTAAGCATTTTTTTTTGTTTACACACGAATGATTGACTTGCGGAATATCAATATGGTTTCAGAAAGGACCGATCAACAATTGACGCGCTTAGAGTCAGTAAGAGATAAAGTCCAATCAGTCATAGTGGGCAGACGATGGAGAGGTGGCAGTAAACAGTATTGCATTGTGATCACACGGCTTACGTCGGTAAGCTGTTCGCGTTATCTTACAATGGCTCGAGAGATTAAATGTACCGAGGTACATAACAAGAGTGATAAGAAGGTACTTTACCGACAGACTTCTCCTCTACGACTCCAACGACGGGACGAAATCGTATAAAATTACAGAGGGACTGCCACAGGGAACTGTGTTAGATCCCCAACTGTGGTCGTAATGTATGACAACATTTTTCGACGACCAGTACCGAGGGAAGTGTCTATTATAGACTGTTGTGGTAGCTGGAAAAACGAAAGAAATGGAGTAATGAAGCAATATCAATAATTCCACGATATGAGATTATATCTCGCAAATCCATAAGACAGAATCCATGTTCATTTTTTGCTGTTAGAGACCATAACAATTAATGTTCGGAGAACACAAAATTGTTTCTAGCTCCTCCTCCATCTGGGAGCAATGATTGATGTACGTCTTAACTTAAAGCATCATCTCGCTCAAGTTTGTGAGTAGTCGCCGAAAACGATAAGAACTCCTTGGAGACTACCATAAGTTGAATATCGACGGTTGTGGTCGCCGTGGCGTAGTGGGTAAGTGCGTCGACTGCCGCGCAGAAAATCTAGGTTCGATTCCCAGACGGGACACCTTACATTTTTTCATGGCACCACCTCTTCCACAAGAGTATCAATTGCCAATGAAAAGCTTCTCAAAGTCCGAGACATGGCAAACAATTAATGCTTTCATGGGTTGTAGTCTCCAAACAGACAGATATGGTGTGACGTTGCGTTTGTACAGGACGGTATCCAGCGACGCGATATAAGTTTTATCTTTTATGATACCTGTTGCTATTCTGGCATTAGAAGCTTGAAGACCTTGTGACAATCGTGCTCACAGTAGGTCAACCCAAAATCACGCGAAAAAAGCTCGAAAAAACATGGAAGTGTGGCAAAACCCAAAAACACAGATGAACGAATCGGTTAATCCCGACGAAAGTTGAGTAAATCAGAAATTCCTATCTTACGCAGTTGTTGATTGGTCACGGTTGTTTCCGCAAATCTAAACTTAAACGAAATCGTGATACACTGTCGTCTTGTCCTCGTTGCGCAAACGCTGTAGAGAATGTTGAGCACGTTTTCCACAAATGTGCTTGGTATGAATATGAAGGATCTTAATTGTGTGATTCAGTTGATGAGTGGCCAACACCAGACAACAATGCATGTTAAAGTCCGAAGATCTTTAAGCTACTGCTGACCATACAGCAGTTCGAATGATGCGCGATTTAACAGCAGTGATACGTGAACTTACATAAATCTATTTGGGTGTAGCTCGTGGCAGGGGGGGGGATCAACGGAAAGATTCTCTGAGAGTTGGTTTTAGTTAGTAAGATTCTAACATCCAGAAAAAGAAGGGATTTTCTTTTGGATGCCTCGTAGCGGCGGAAGGGCTTAAGAGTCAATGAACCTAGGCTTGAAATTTTAGGGGAAACGTCGAACCAAAGTCCAGAAGCATCTTGTCTTCGGACATCTTTGATCTTTGGTTTCCAAGAGTTTCCAACCAAGAAACTACAGTAAATTAAAGTTACTGCCTTGTCGTACAATGGACCAGTTTTTGAGTCTGACCGCTCGAGTACAGTGATTGTGACATTAAAAATGGATGTAGGCCCATTGGTGCTTATGCAAAGTTTCCAGGTTATGCGTATCATATCTGTACCTAGGTGCACAATGGTGGGACTAGGCGGATTTGATATACTACGACCTGCCAAAACCAGGCGAAACCATTGATAGGAAACGTTATCGGGTTGGACTAATATGTTTGAGCCGTAAGAAGCGACCGAAAGGCATGACAAAATAATTTTACACCATGATAACGCTCGGTCACAAGTGGCTGTAGCGGTCGAAAACTACCTGTAAACGCTGAAATGGGAGGTCTTAGCCCACTCGCCATACTCTTCTGACCTTATGCCTGAGACGACTCATTTTTAAGAGAAAGTATTCGAAGAGGTAGTCGCTTCCGACGAACAGTACTTTGAGTGATGTATTTTTAAATTTTTTCAATAAAACAAATTTTGCGCACAAAAAACGGAGAGATTGTGTACTCCCAAAACAATATGTACAAAATTGGACTTGAAGTGTCCGTAGATTTGTTTTTTAAATCTTGGGTTGATGGGACATAGGGACGCTTTAACATATTCTACTTCAATATCTCAACATAAAATATTTCAATGCTTATACTTGGCTTGCCTGCATCAAAGAAATAAACGAAACCTTTCATGTGTGTAAGTTGCGCTTGCCAATTTTCTTTTTTTTTTTGTATAGAACTCTCGTACATTAGTAGTAAACGAAATTGACTAATATAGAGAATGAATATAATATTGTTATTGACAAGGCCCAGGCGGTATTAAGTGTTTCGGAAAGATTCTGAAAAAAATTCTCCGCTTGGAGCCGGCATTGAAATGAATGTCACAATGATACGTGCATCATGAGCGACATGCCGAATTAAGCTAGGCCTGGTCCAACACAGACTATCACAACACATTAAACATTTATTACTCAAGCCGAAGTAGTATCTTAGAGTCAAAGAAAAAATTTCAAATAAAGAAAGTACTAAAGCAACATCAAAAAAATAAATAAACTGTCAAGTCCACAGTTATTTCACGAAACCCTTTGATGCACGAATCGAAATATTTCACGAAATGAATCAAAAGATCATCTAAACTCTCGCAGAACCATGTCCAGGATGCGTTTTGTTTGCGAAAATTGAAATATTGTACCACGGGCTATCCGGGGACTTTGATTTGAAACATAAAAGAACAAAATCATACACAAACCCAATTAAACTGGCAATTGCCGAGCGGCAGCGTAAAAAATTCCGTCCCTTCCCAGTCACGTCGCCAAATGGATCCGTGCTAACGAACAAACAGACGAAACGCAATCCGGTGATAGAACTAGCATTTTTGTGACATGTGGCGAAATGGAATTGCACGCCAGAGATAAGAACTTTATGCAGTCATGCATCATCATTTCCTTGCACAGACACAGTCGGGCAAATAAAGGAATCTGTCGGGCAAATTAAAATTCCCTCTCTTATCGTGCGACGGCTCGTTCTCTCGCCCCGGCGCCGCTGCAGTGTTTGGGAATTTTTCTAATTTTTCGTCTGACGCCAGTGCCAGAGGAGACTACACGCTCCACAAACCATCGTCGTGCTGATTTGAAAAAAAAAAATCAAAAACTTCGAGCAGGAAACAGAAATATTCCAATGATAGTTGACAGTGGCAACGATTGGTATGCATGGTGCGCAGCCGTTTGTGCATGGCAAACGAGCATGGACCGGTGACTTTCAGCCCCATCCGCCCGCAACAATTTTAGAAATTAATCTCGCCCAGGTGCGGAAGCCGGATATTCCACCTTTCGCCTCCCTTCACTCAGTTTTGTTTGTTTATCTAGAACACAACAATGAACCTGCTCAACAGTTCGCTTGTCTAGCTCGGGCTGGGGGCACACGGGGTCGGGAAGTTTGGAATGAAGTCCTTGCGCCATGCGAAATGCAATTACTTACCTGTGGTTATGTGAGCGGGAATCTTTAGCACGCATTCCGACTCATTGAATCGTAGATAAAATTATTTCAAAGCACACAACCACAAGGAACAGTAGGTCTGATGGTCGCTGGGGCAAGAGGTTCGGTGGTTCCGTTGGGTTGCAGCCAAGGCAGTTAGTATGTAAGCATATCAGAAATGTCTTTCGATGGAAGAGCCCAGGCTTTCATTTCGCTTGTGTGTCCTTGTGTCGTGCGTCCACATGGCAACGCAAGAGGGCCCTTTAATTGTGAACCAAGGGAGCATAGAGCATTCAGGAAATATTTCATTAGAATGTAGCTTTCCGGTTTCAAAGGAAAATTATTTTGTAAAATTCTTTTGTGGATGGGAGCGCCAAGGGGAGGGTGGCAGTTCTTACCTGACCACCCGGCCGACGCGCCGACTGCCGCCTCTGCCCAGCCATCCACTCAGCCGTGTGGTAAGCTGAAGTGAGCAGACTCTCTTGTGCGCCCAGCAGTCCGTGAAATGTGTATAATACACTTTTGCAAGGGGACGGAACACTCAATGGACAATGACGGCTTCGTATTAATAATTTATAACATACCATGGGGGGCGGGGGATGGCGCAGCGGCAAAGTGTTTCTAGGAAACGCTGTTGCCAAGGCGGCAGAGAATGCTTTTCAGCTGGTCTGAATATGTCACGATTGTAAAGGGCAGAAAGCTTCCTTCGCTCACTCTTCAGTAGGGATGAGTCTTAAAGTGGCGGCGGCGTGGCGGGCGAATGTGAGATTTGTAAAAAGGTCAATAACAACGCAGGAAATGTGATTGAGTGTGATGGTGTATTCCGGACGTCTTTTGAATGAATTTCATATTTCCGTAGATTTTTGTTCAGTTCAGTTTGAGACTATATATGATTCATTCCCTTATTTGAGGAAAGTTCTTCTTTGGAGCTATTTTGCGCAAAGGACAGAGGTATACGCAGGATGTACGTCATGTATGTCATGTTTATGCGTACAGAGAAGGAACGATTCTTCGCCAATTTGTGAAGTATAGGGCGTAGCAGCGGATTCAATTGACTAAATAAGGCTTAAGGAAAATGTTTGTTGCCAGTGCTTGCTTGCGACTTGGCCAAAAAAGAATGTCGCCACTTGGCTCTCTATGTCATGTCAGTGCAGGCATATAGGGTAAACGATACTGAGATTCCGATCATCAGGTATGCCGATTTTTTTGCCGATTTTTTGTCGATTTTTTTACCGATTCCAAGCGGCGAGATTTGAGAGAAGCTTTTCATTGACAGTAAGCATTCTTTGAATTTTGTCAGCAACTCGGAAGAGGTGGTTCTGTGAAAAATGCGACTTTCGACGTGTCAGTTGACGCACTTATCCACAACGCCACGACACATCGTTCAAACCGAACATAATTATAAAGAAATCCCGAAAAAAGCGTATCTCATATTAGAGAGCACGCTAAACACAACCAATTGCTGAAGAAGCGGGTCCATCTTCTAATGGTGCTGTTTCTTCATCCAAGAAGTGACACTATGACTCACTTTTTACAGATGAACTGATATAATTATTCTATGCTGGAAATGCGTCGGGTTACCGTAAGATCGTTGAAATATCCAATTGACTCATAAAACTTTCGCTTTTCCTCACTCTCGGATAAATGTTAGGTATGCCTAGGGTAAGTTAAGTCTCACAAGAGTGTGCTCAAAAGTTTGTTTTGTTTGTTATCGTAAAGATAAGAATTTATTTCGTTGTTTGAGAGAAATCCCGAATCTTATCGCAGTGTTCCTTTTTTGGCATCTAAGGGATTTCACGTAGTCTCTTATCACAAGATATATGAAAAACTATTGTATAAAAGCGGCAGGCTTCGTGGTCCACTGCCAATTAACTTTTCAACTCCGTGCCATTTGGTGTTATTAGCAGAATGTATCGCATTTGTGTGTTTTGCGTGCTAATCGCTTTGTCGAGTGCATCACTTACCATTTTCATTGAAAATTAATATGCTCTGAGAAAGCTTGGGCTCTCATTTCAACCGAATAACTCATCTGCTTCAAATGGACAATCCAACGAGGTAACTAAACGATTCTCACTTGCCCGGTTGACAGCTGTTCCCCGTTGGGAAGAGAATGAAGGGGCAATTCGATACGCACTTGGAAGGCGTGTTCAGAGTGAGTTTGAGTGACTTATTGGCAACATTTTTCCAATTGATAACTTCTTTCCATAGACGATCGATTAGTGGGCTATCGGGGAGATGTAAGAAAGTGGTCAACTCCTCAGGACGAAACTCCTAGTTTGAGATATCCTACGTCGGGATTTGGAGCTAGACTGGCGTACATGGAAATAAACCAAATCAAAAAGTTCCAACCTCGGAGATGCTTAAGTGATAACTGATTGAAGTGGGCGCCGCTCTGTGTCGATTGTTGTGACTGCGCGGAGTACGGAGTGGTTGAGATACTTTGTGAATTATTATGGTTTGTAGAAACAGTCACAGAAATATATCCATATGCAATATCTTATATATTTTTTGGTCACTAATGTGTAACCTCCACGTCAGCGCCAAATAGCCGCCACTTCATGCGAGCAATTGCGTTACGTTGACAGAGAAAGTTCTCTGCACCTTCTCCACAGGCGTCACATAGGGTGCCATCACTAAGCCGAAGCACACCTAACTGCTAAGCGAAGATGATGTGTCCCGTTTGTACGCCAACAAGTCATCTGAAATCTTTTGTATCTGCAGATACATAACAGAATAGGTGGGGATTTCCTGCTAACGTTAAGGAGTATGCACTTGATCAGCCTGCTTCGTGAAGAGTCATACCATCTCTGGTTATGTTATAGGGAGATCCAACTGTCGGCTTGTCCCAAGGTAGATTGGGAACCTACGAGTGCCTTTAAAATCCTTAAATAGCCAGTTCATTTTTCATACTTCTCCAGGCATTATCTTTAATCAAGTTGCTGACAACACGCAAACGTTGCTGTTTATAGATTTCTTTTATTTGTGATCCTCTTCGCGTAAGATTAGTTTCACATACAAGAGGAGTGGTTCCTATTGAAAGTAAGCTTTCGCCTCATGCGTGTTGCACCACTTTATCGAGTGTAATTATTTATTTATTATGACCGTAGCTTTAAGAGCAAAACAAGGAACACATGTGAATCAAAGGCGCGTTTTTTAATTGATGTAAGCTGACTTTAATAACAATAATAATTGAGTGGCACTACAGCCCACAAGGGACCAATGACTAGCTTCTACAAACACAACTCGTGTTGTGCGTGCTTCTGTTCTCTACGAGTAGAAGGGACCTACTGTTTTCTGCCGATATGAGAACCTTTTCATAGACAATTGATACTCTTTGAGTTTTATCAGCAACTCGTAGGAGGTGGTGCCGAAAAAAATGCGAGGTGTCCCATCCGAAAATTGAACCTAGACTTTCTGGCGGTCAAGGTACTTACCACTACACCACGGCGACCACAAGCTGACATTGTAATATACAATCATGTCTGGAGTTGCCGTTTTTTGAGTCAGTAAGTAAAGCGCTGTCGCTACAGAAGGTTACATTCCATTTGTTTGAAATTTTTCGTGACAGTTGTTTGGTGCAGCCGTTGCAGACTCTCAGCAACGGTCTTACTTTTCGTTTGACCGGCATCTGTGACAATTCTAAAAATTAGCCACAAAGGGGTAACTCGAATATTGGTGGTTTTCCCGTTGAAAAAATAGTGAAACATAACTTGAAGACAAGCTCTTGTAATCTGTTCGCAGACGAAAGCGGCGAGAATGTTAAATTGAGCTGTCTATTTGGAGTGTCCTTCACTAGGCCAAACGGTTGACATGGATTCCTAGGTCAAAGTCAAAGTTGAAAAGTCCGCTTTGGGGTGCGACTGGTTTTATGTAACACTTCTGCTCAAACAGACAAGTTCTGGCCCATCTTTTGATTCCTGTGTCTATCCCCCTTACATCATCAACTTGAAGTACCAACTTGTAAAGGGTGGTGCAACCAGAAAGCACCTTAACGTCAAGTTATTCTGCCCAGCTTAATTCGATATTTCCTTGTTTGATTGTTTAAAAAATTCAAACATGAGGAGGTGCACAATTGAGCAGCGCGTTAAGATTGTTCAAGACTTTTACGAAAATGGAAATGGAATTCAAAATGCATTTCTTGAAGTTCGCCATTTTTTGATCAGCAGCGAACTGACTCTGTAAGAAATTAGAAAACACATGTGCGTGCTCGCTCAGTTCGTTCTGTGGAAAACATTGTTGTAGTTGGTGATAGTATGGAAGAAGAGCCATCAACTTGTGGTATTACCCAACTATTGAACGTCTCAAAACCATCACTGATGCACATTTTGAATATACACTCTAAAAAGGTTCAATCGACTTAAGAGCCGGTGTCTGCAGACTAAGATCATTACAATGCCAAATGATTGGTTGAACAGACAGAAGTGAATGCTGACTTTACAGAGACAATCATCTTCAGCGACGAGGAACACTTTTAACTCAGTGGCAAATGAGAACCCACAAGTTATTGTCCAAGACCCAGTGTATCAACAAAGAGTGGCTGCTCGATACGCCTTATGAGTTGGCGGTGTCAATGTACTTTTTCGGAAATTAAGTCGGCTAAGCAGCTACCGTGATCAGAGTTCATTGTGGCGGGATGATAACGGACTTCCTGTGGTCAGAAATTGAGACTGTCGATCTGGACGATATATGCTTCCAACAAGATGGTGCCACTTACCGCACAGCCGATAAAACAATGACTCTTTGCGTAAGAAATTCAATGGTTGTGTTATTTCACGTCGTGGCGATGTTAATTAGCCGCCACGATCATATTATATATTTGACACCGTTGGACACCTTTCTTTGGTAATATTTAAAAGAGATGGTGTAAGTCAATATGCTAAAGGATGAGATAATTCGACACAAAAACGACATTGAACCTCAATTCTGTCTCGGAGTCGTTGAAAATATGGACCATCAGAGTAAGGTATGGAATAAAAAACCGCGTGAACTTGAGAGAGTTACAAGTTGTCATCCAAATTCACCTGAAAAATGACTTCTGAACCATTGAAGTGCAGAGAAAAATTCAAGTAACTTACATTAAAATCCCACAAGTATTTTCAACCGAAACAAAGACAACAAAATAAACTAACAAGATCCCAAACCACTTTCCTATTAGGAAAATAGCTTTCCTCCTTCACTTCTTCTTCCTCCCTTCTTCTTCTCCTTCTATTGTGTGCACCACGACAACAAGTGCACCATTGTTCGAGGCGAATAACAATTCTATTCCAGTCACTTGCAGTCACTCCCACAACCAATTCATTTGATTGCGGGATCCTCAGAGGAGTCAAGGAGTCATCCCAAAGCCGTTTTGCAGCACAAATGCAGTGAGACTCAATTCAAGAGACACACAAGCCCATCAAGCGAAATCTAAGTGCAACATTTTTGTCTAATAAAATGTTTCGCGGAAGCAAAGCATTTCCGCGCAGCTGGCGCACATTTACGACACACCCCTCTTCCGTCACCACCGCCGCCGTGCAGTTATACGACACATCTGTGGCAAGTCAGGAGTCTGACACGGGCTTGGGAATAAATCACTTCTGCAGAATGAATCGTAAATTTAATGTCAAACGTTATGTTGCGGCTTGCACGTACGAGCACAGTGCGCACCGCGCCGGTGTGTGTCGAAGTGGCGGCACAAGCCGCGCTGTCATAAACTGTGACACATTGTGGCCGATTTAAAATTATTAACACGGGTGCGCGTATTATTCCAATTTGCACACCCACTCGGTCAGAGCTTGCATTTCGGGGGTTCTGCGATACGTCTGTGCTAGGGATGCCCTCTGTGCCCCCGTTGAACATCATTTCTACGCACCGACACCGCAGCAAATTGATGGTGTTAGTGGTTTTCCTTTGAGTGCACTTCTGATTTACGGTGTCGATGGTGCAATCATAGGAGTCGCGGTCGACCGGTGGTCAATTTGGTTGGCCCTAGCCCATTTGAATTTATTATGTGCGACAAGTGTGTGCAAAGTGTGCCTTATTTATGGACCTCTGTGATCGGTATCGCTTGCACTGGTGAGGGCAATAGATGGCCCTGGTGGTCCTATAATGATGAAGGACTATTGACTAAAAAATATGTTCGACTCAAGCTGATCGCATGCCGTCCCTTCAAATGTTCATCTTCGACGAATCCAGCGTCCCCGTGGCATACAAATTACGACTGCAAAGCACTCAATTATTCCTTCCCTTCGCCTGATCCGCACAAACAATGTCGCCAGAGGGGAATAAAAATGCACTTAGTGCACTCCAGGATAGAGGAAAAATTAAACAAAAGGCCCCCGTCCGGCAGCGCTGCCGATCCACTTAACTAGAGAACAGCACCGAGCCCCATTAAGCGTCATTTTCTAAATATCGCAAATTAATGACGTCCTCGTCATCCCGCTGGGCACGACTACCCGCGAGGACGCCTGTCACTTAACCAACTGAATAGTTCCAATTAGCGTGCGTCTGAGTTTATATCGCCGAAGCAGTCACAGTGCGAAACTTGCACAAGTGGTGGCGGAAACGGCATTTTTTCCCCTTTCCCCCCGTTGAATCATAAATCCCCATCCATTTGAGCAGCACTAATGAATCCTCAACTGGTAGTGTCCCTGTTGCGCTTTTCCATTCCGCCGCATCCCCGCTCTGTCACCTTCAGCGACGGCAAGGATGCTCACGTATGCATACAAGTCTCGGTTGGCGGGTGCGGTGGAATTCACGTCTCCGGGCTTTGCATCGCATTAGAATACTACCCGGTTGGGTCGGGTGCAATTTGCTGGAAAATAAAACGAAAGGTAAATACCAAAATACCTGCCTTGTCCTTGTGCCTTGAGATTTTCACTCCGCAACCCCCCGGAGCCCACGCACGTGGACGACTTTGTGCGAGTGGGTGGGAACTTGGTAATTCGTTCCGGAGATGTAAACATCTTTGGAAATAGTGCAAGTGACGGCGACGCTTTCGGTCATATCCCAGTGTCGTGGACGAACGTCGAAGGCGGCGACACCCACCCCGCTGTGTAGCCGAGCAGAGAGGCGGACAAAAAAAAAAGGCGGAGATAAAGAGATAAATGGGATCTCATTTCTCGGCGTCAACACTTGGATGCATGAACTGAATGCCGTTGTTGTTAGCATACACTTCGCCATGACGCCTCGTTGCAATCACTTCTGGGTTGTGAATGCGATCCTTTGTCCGGGGAGGCTCTTTGAGACGCACAGTTTATGGCCTTTGTGAGCTTTGCGACAAAGCCTGAGGCTGAGATGACCCAGATTGGACGCGTTCAAATGTGATCGCATTGTGGAATTTAGAAACGTCTGCTGGAGGAGTGAAAGGATATTCACAATATTTTGCCCCCCTCCAGTGTTAAGTGCGTTGGGGAGATGCAAGCGCGAGCATGGGTACCGTTGCGTCTAAGTCGTGGGGTATCTTCTGGCTAGACGTTCAAGTAGTAAAAGAAGGTGTGCATTTGGCGGAAGCATTTCCTTTTTTATAATTTATAAAGTCTGCTGTTCATGAGGTTCAATTGAAATATCCAGACAGAAGAACGGTAAATATTCAAATGTGACCAAACAGAAGCTAATAAACAAGTTGTCCTTGTTTGCATGTGTAGTCCTTCTAGCTACGTTTACATTTGGAAACATATGTTGTCATCAAAATGCTATGCATATGGTAGGGAGTTATTTGTTTGTATCTAGAAAGGATTTAATGCGCCATAAAGCCGCCTTTCAGGTCGCGTTGACCGTAAATCTCTAACAGACAGGGTAAAGTCTGGCCGATCACACACAAATGTTAGTAGTTAATTAAGATAAAATGTGTCATTTCACATCCGCGCAAGTAATTTCTTTGTTTTTATTATTCCTAAACTGAAGGTCCTTTGGCACTAAAAATTCGAATGACCGAACGAAAGGTCAAGGCAAATGACGAATTTGTGCCTTTTCTGATTGTTGGTAGGGTATTAAGCTCAAAGGGAAAGTTTATGACAATTGTTTGACCAACCAGAGACAGCTAGAGAAGCAATGTTTTAAATGAACGAATTAATAGATCACTGAATAAGTCCTGGGACATATAGGGGGCGCCACTAACAAAAAATATTCATATATACGGCGTGATTTCTTCCCCCAACCCCGTAGTGGCTCACCAGGCCATTGCCGGGTTCCTTCGTAACTCCTTCGGGCTGAGTTCGACCGCAGCCGAGCGGGATAGGTCAGACACCAGACGCTCACATACTGCCATCGTTTTGGCCTTGCTTCAAATGGGGCCCTAGTACAACAGGGTAGGCTGTGTCCGAGGCTGTTGTCGTCATCATTGTATGGTGGGGTGCTTTATTAGCCATTTTTGGACTTTACGTTAAACTTCGTACTCCCCAAACTTGTTGACCGTCCCCACCGTGAGGAGGTCAGTGTTTGTTCCAACTCTCACCTATGGTCGTGGAATTTGGGTAATGACCGAAAGAACAAGATCGCGAATAGAGGCTGTCGAGATAAGATTTGTCCAAGACGTTTCGGGAGTCACTTGCCCGGATAGGCTAAGAAACGCGACGGTGGCGAGAGAACTTAATATTGAGCAGCTACGTCTTCGAACGGAAACGGCTTTACTTCGTTGCTTTGGCCACGTGGTACAGATGTCCTTCATCACGACTTCAGAGGCGTGCCTTAGATACAATACCATTAGGTAGGCGATTTCTTGGCAGTCCAAGAACGAGATGGTTGGATCAAGTTCATAAACTCGCCTGATTGCACTTGGGAATAATTCCTGGCGCAGGATCGAGCGGTTAGGGGGTCTCTAGTGCGTGCTGTCTTGTCTACCTTTCATGCGTCGCTCAGAACGGGGTGTCCCTCGATGAATAGCAAACCTGACTTATCCGAGACTACCCTTATGTTGCGTTGTCCTCGTAACTCAGATTGAATAACTTCATGGGCCACAGCTGCGTTTTATGGAAGCGTGCAATGATTCAGCACACCCATTGTACTGAGATGAACTGAGATGTCGAAGAGGCCAATGATTTGAATGATTTTTCCACGACTTACTACTTTTTTGAACTGGTATCAACGAATGTGCCTAAAATAGAATCCAAAAAACTACTTGAAATCAATTTTTAAATTCAACAGCCACACTATTTTAACTAGCGGCCACTTTGTCAGCAGTCAAGTGAATTGTTTTTAGTGAGGCTTGGCATTTCAACATAAATAATCTGGCGCCTGAAAAATGTTTCCGAATTCGGCAAAATGGCCTAAAACAGGACTGCCGTTGATCTTAATTGTCAGAAGCGAATTTTGTACAGCGATTAAGCACACTTTTGGTTGAATGGTTACGTCATCAAACAAATCTTCCACACTTAAAATTAAAAATAGTCCTCAAATGCTACCGTTATATCCACCGAAACTGACTTCTTGGCGTTTTTTATGGGCTTGTTGCATAATTGGTGCGTACTTTCTTAAAAAAAGATTCTGGTCAGAACATAACAATAAATGGTGACTGCTATAGAGCCATTGTTTTCAAATTTTTATTCTTCAATTGAACAACCACAATGTGCAAGACCTGTGGTTTCAACAAGATAGCGTACAACGTGCACATAGCTTGCACACAACTCGTGCCACAATTGATTTATGAGCGGAAACGGTTGCCTACTGTAAGTTTCAAGTCATGGACCCGTGAATTGTCGTCCAAGATCGTGCGTCTTAAGCTCGCTTCAATATTTTCTCTGTTGATATGCGAAGTGGCTAGTCTACGCCAATAAGTCCGAAACGATTGACCACTGTGAGGACAACATTCGCCGCGTAATTATTATCTGACCACAAATGTTGGTAAAAGTCATCGAAAATTAGACCTCCAGCCGTGGCAGTCGTATGTTAGAAATCACTTAAAATTTTTTTCGAGCTCAAAAAGGTCTTGTTCTCCAGAAAATATTTGCCTTGCGAGTTATTTCACTCTCAAATCTAAGTATCTCACAACCAAGCTATTCTTTGGAAGTCGAGATCTTTAAATTTTCTGTTTCAATGTGGCCAATGTCGAAGCCACAGGATTATAGAAAACGACGAATTCCAAGTGCAACGATTTCGAAAACCCATAATTCACGTTCCCACACAATTTAAACATCAACTGCCCTTTAATGCAGGCAATTTTCGAGTTTCTTTAAAAAGACAGCGCAATGCTACTGGAAAACAAGGCGGGAAAAAGGATTCACCTTAAAATCTGCACATCAACTCTAAAACAGTGTTTTCTCTTCCTGAAGGTCAAAAGCCATTTCCGACTTCGAATAATCACGAAAGGGCACCGATCCCCAACACCATACCTTCTTTCAGAAATGCCAACGAAAAGGGCAATCAATGCACGCTTTGTCTTGAGAGTCCCTCATCACTGTGCCCATGTCAAGCAGATTCAGACACGTTGAAGTTTTCATTGGAAAAGTGGCCGAATTCAGTGCTGGAAATCAAGGTGTCAGCCTTGTGGACCAGTCGCCAGATAAGTTCGAAACTCGTTTTCGTATCCTCTCGCAGAGACCGGTACACAAATCTTCGTCCCGTCGAGACAGAGTAAGTCCCACTTTATAAACGACCGGAACCACACTTAATTACACCCTTATCGCCTTCGCATAGGTTGTAGTGGAGGGTCGTCGGAAAGAGAAAAAAGAAAACCAGTCACAACAGTCTCCATTACCTCAGCGGGGTTGCGATAAAGGACCACTCCAGAGTGACACTGCAAAACTTGGGATAATAAATTGCGAAAATAAGTGCAACGCATTGTTTTATCGCTCCATTTGCTATTGCATAAGACACGTCTGAAACCCCGCCACCGACGTTGGCCAACAAGCGCAGACCACCGTCATCTTAAACTTTGGTTACAAGTGAATGACCATCGCCGCCAACCGAACTGGGACGCAAAGTTTCTCGTTCGCAGTGCTCCCTATCCCCACCAGAAGATGTATTGCCTGCCAGGGAGACGGGAGTGTCCTTCGTTAGCCAAAAGTAAACGAGAGAGCCCCTCCCGACTTGTGGATGGTATGTGAAATCCCCCCGAGGGATGTACTCACTCACTACCTGGGCGTACTGCTACCTTCAGCATTGTTTGCTTAAAAGGCCAAAACGTCGGGTGCATTTGCCCAGGGACAGATGGAGGCACTGGCCGGGTGGAGACACAGGGACACTGAGATGTAAGAGCGTGATAAAGAGTTGATGACACACTGAATGCTGTTGCTGCCACCGCGTAATTTTACTTAGCGCCAGTGACAGTGCGGTTCACCTGACACGTGAGACGGTAGCTTGCTTGCTTTTAATAAACCACTCCACTGGGGCAGACAGCCTCAGTCCTGCGTGGCGGACAAGCGTAAAGAGGACGTGAAAAGGACGGCCATCTCTTAAAATTCCTATCAACTGGATTGGTTTGTAGTTACGACGCTTTAAGGACAAAATCGTGTCCCAGCATCCCGGCCTCGTCGTTATCTTGGCAATGAAGTTTTCAACTTCGCCCTCATCCCCTGCTCGGTGCCGATGATAGAATCGATTGTGAACGGATCGATAATAAGGCCAAGTTATCAGTTCGTCAATGAAGTGAGAAAATACACACCAGTCTGTGACGGGGAGGGTTGTAAAAACTGATGGCGCCTTGATTTGGTTTCCATGAAGCCGTTAATGGCAATCGCCCAAAAAGGGGTGGAGAGAGGTTAAACGACAGGCCGCAGAGGAGGGCCGTCGACTGTGACTGCAAGAGTTATGGCTGCGGGATGGGGCCGGATAGTGCTGATTCAAGGGGTTGGCGGCGGAGAAGAGCGATGCATGCCATCAAACATGCCGACGGTGGAACGTTTTGATTCCTTTGTCCTTTTGGCTCACTTTTATTGGCATTGTTTAACGACTGTACACTGGCAATGGCACAGGGGTGCGCAGCGCATTTTTGATTTGCGATCCTATCGGGGATTGATGTTGTAATAAAAATTTAAGCACGTGTGTGTGGTACAAATTACTACCGATAATGCGGATGTGTTCGGCATTCGTGCGATGGATGGCCTGATGGAATCGAAGGAGCCGACAACGGAAGGCATCCTTAAAAGCCATTTTTTGGGGTTACGAGCATGAGTGAACTTCAAAGAGGGTTCGGTTGACTCCATCTCTCGCATTGATCTTTGGATTATGTGGATGATTGATGGGCTGACAGGTACGAAAGTACCATTTAGGACGGTATTAGCTGGATTTAGTCCTGTCATTCGTTTTTGGTGGTTGTCCTCTGACTCTCAATGCTTGAGGTCTGGTTCTAGAGGCTTGATGTTCGAAATTTCGTTTTAGAGGCCAGATGCCTGTTTTTCAGGTCTGATGCTTGGGATGTGGATATTGATGCTTGGTGTTGGTATTTAATTTTGAAGCCTCACTCATGAGGTCTAGTTTAGAAGTTTGATGCTTGAGGTTCGGTTTTTGAGAACTGACGGGCGATGAGTACTTGTTTTCTGGCCTTAAGTGTTCCCTCTGCTCCTTGTTAAATATTTACCCTAAATTAGACAGAATTACAAACATGACAATATCTTCGTTTACATAACTCAGTTCCCTTATTCTAAGTCAATTGTTCGTCACTCATTCCTGACAAGGCTCTCCACTCCGATGAGCTCCCCTCCGATGAGCAGTCAATGAAGACAAATGTTAATGACAGTTGTTTTTCTCCTTCATTCCACAGGCACATCACGTGCCAAAATCACGGTCCATGGGAGCTTATGCTTCTCAATTCTACTCCCTAATGTCGTTCAATTGAAATGTAATTCATTTCATTGGTCGTCACCGCCGCTACCGTCGCCGCCGTTTGTCCGGGCCCCTATCGCAATATTCAAACAAATTCCGCCAAATCGATACAAACAATCACCCACCAGTCCCTCATCCCGTCCAATCAATTATGTAAATCATCTCCATGGCAGAAATGGAATCACAAGACCCCACCAGAGTATCCACAAACCAATTTGACGGCCATCAGTCACTCGCGGCCGATGAGAACACAATTGCTCCCCCTAATCAAATCGGGAGCACTTCTCTGCCAGCGCTGTGTCGAGCCGTCGAAAGCGAACAGCAAGCAGTACATTACCGCTGAGAAAGGTCAGTCAACCACCCCGTCCATCCGCCAAGTGATGTATTAACAAGAAATTCCTCAAAGTCTGTTCATTCCCCATCCCCCCATCGCACGCCCACCACGTACACGACCTTTGTTCGTTTTTTATTTGCTTTCCTTTGATGTACCTATTTACAATTCCACGCTGATCCTAAATCATTCCAAGGAGCAGACTCCAGTAAGGAGCCCATTTCGATTCGATCACACGCCGCAGCCGCAGTCCGTGCCACAAACTACACTCTTCTCCGACCCCCTCCCTCTGGTGCGACCTCGAAAAGACGGCACGTGCATGAAGCGCCGGGGCAATGGCGGTGGTGCAAAAACTTTCAGGTAACACGGTCGATAGGCACCAGCTCAATCTGGATGACAAAAGGGACTTTGCAGCTCTGAGAGGCACAAGAAAGTAGTTTCAGCTTAAATTGCACCGCAAGTAGGTTCGCGTCTGTGCCGCCCAAGAGAGTTAATACACAGCGAAGGGGCAGTGCCATTCAGGCAGCGTCCATGTTGCTGCATTCCAAGGTTCCGCTCCACTTAAGCTGAACAATTTCAAGTAATTCAACGTGGGTGGGAAACATCGAACCACTTGAACTTCTAGGGTTATGGCTTCGGCAGGGGGAGGAGGGGCGGAAAAGAAGATTGAAAACAGAATCATTTAGAAGCATCTTTGCCACTGGCCCACGGCTCGAATATAAGCCACCAAGGGTTGGATGAGATGGGCAGGAAGCGAAGGAAAAAAAAATAAATAAAACAAACCGAAGCGACCAACCGACCGACTGAGTACCTGTGAACGGGGAGAAAGCAGCAAAAAAAAAAAAAACAAGAAACGCAAAGCGAAAGCAGAGATTACATTTAGGATTCCAGGTTAAACAAATAGAGATTGAGATTAAGGGTGGTTAAGAGGCATGGAACCATGATTCTGGCTGATGGATGAGCAGATAGAAGTGCTGCTGAAAAATGAAAACCGGGACACTGGGGCGGGGGGGTGTCGAAGGTGATGGTCGCGGGGAGGAGGAACTATCATTCAGGTCAAAATGGTTTTTATTCAAATTTGGCCGAGCGAGCGAATAAACGGCGAATCAGTGAAGCGGCAGTTCGGAGTTGGTTCGAGGGGGCCAGGACGACCGCAGTGCTGGTCTATTTATCCAGTGGATTCCGGCACTCGGCCCGGAGGGAGCCAAGAAATTGTGTAGCGTGCCATCACTTCGAGTGGATATCCATTGAGGTATTAAATTGAAAACTGTATCGGGTCAACAGATGGGATAGGGTTACCAAGTGACATTTGTCGGGGGCGTTTTGCCGATGGTGGCGTTTACTTCTTTGGCGGAGTGCAGTATGGTGGTGAGGATGAGTAACTCACAGCACTGGCGATATGTAAGGTATGAAGGAAGATGGAACCCTGCTTAAGACAAGACAGTTCCATTAGGATCCTCTCACCTAAAACCAGTTAGAGTCTTCTGCAGAATTCGTGACATATCTGGTGCTTAGTTTTCTTGTTTCACTCGGGTCGTTGAAGAAGTGTTTGCCCAAATGGGGATTTCTCCATTTTAAGGGGGCTTCACGCTAACAAAGGGTTTCCTCATTTTTACGAAAGAAGTCGTTGTGGGTTAGCTCTAGGCTATTTTAGTGTGAGCTAATGGCACAACGCTCGGTGATGTCATCAATTAGAGTTCTGGTTGCTGATCTGCCTATTTTGAGTAAGCAAAATAAGCATCCAGGTTTGTTTGGGCCAAATTATCGTAATGCAAAAAAATATTGAACATTCGGCCATTTATGATTCATGTTCGTTCTCTTGTCTAGCGGAAGAAGTCGTTAGGTTTCGGCTGATGTTACGAATGGTACAACTCCTTTAGAAGCAAACACTGAGGTGGTACTACTTCTGGTGAGTTCCTGGGCTTTCCCCGGAATGTTAGATTATACCTGCATTCATATGAGGTGAATATTGTAGTGTGTAGAAATTTCGTAAAGAGATAACCGGCTTATTACGGATGAATTACAGTCTTAAGTGACACCAGCCAAGGATTTTAAAGCTGCCCTGCCATAGGTAGACATTCAGTAAATTATCAACATGTAGCAACACTCGTTTGTATGTAGATATTAGAAGAAATACTGTGAGCGTCAAAAGAAAGTGTATACCTCCACTAGACGATCATACTGTCACTGCGCTCCATAGTAATGGGTTATATGGCAGAGTGCCTCGAAAAAAACCTCTCATTTCAGAAAAGAACCGAAAGCGACGACTGCTTTACGCCCAAAAGTATAAAAATGAGGGTTTTCCATTCTGGAATAATGAGCTTTTTAGTGATGAAAGCAAATTCGAAATATTTGAAATATAATTTCAACGTTTAAGCATGGTGGGGGTTCGGTTATGGTCTGGGGGTATATGGCCGCATCAGGTGTTGGAAACCTAGTTTTTATTGACAGCACAATGAATAACCTTAATAAGTATATTGACAACCAAACATGTAGCATCAAATGATGCGGAGATTAGAATAATTCTTGTTATGCTTATCGAAATACAAGTAATTCTTCAGTCAATATGTGTTCGAAGTTCAAGCTTTCTTACCTCATTTTTAACGTAGAACACAAACAAATATTTTTGGAAATCATGAAAAGGAAGTAAGAAAATAATGTTTGCACTATCAACATTGTACCGCGCTTGTCAACATGATGCAGCAATAAAATGCAAATTCCCAAAAACCGAAATTCCCAAAAATCAAGAACCTTTCGATGCCATTAGATATCAATTTCTCGGTATGCCCGTCCATCATGTCTGTAACACTCTTCATATCTACTGATATTATGACACAATTTTTATGAAATTTGGGCTAAAATTTCTGGCCCTGTGATTATTGGTTTTATATGAAAATTTAATTTAGGAGCATAATTCTATTCTATAAAACACATTTTTTTCATGGAACGAAATAACTTAATTCTGTGATGTATTGTCCATTTTGGGCAGAACCATAATTCCATGTTCTTAAAACTTCTGGTTTTTATCAACAAAAAAACTGAACCAGGTACGATTTGACATCATCATCAGTATTGAAATGTTTACCATTCGAGGAGTTTTGCAAAGATCGAAATAAAAAGTAATCAGATGGCGCAAGGTCAGGACTATAGTGTGAATGTAGCAACACATGAATTTGATCCAAAATAATAAATCGAATCGTGCCACAGTCAATGCTTTACTATTCGACAGCTCTTTTGAAATCAACTTGAAGTTTAGTTACTTACAAAACCGAATAACAAATAAATATTCCACTTGAGCAGCTCGCCAGCAGAACTAGTTTTTTTTCCAAATTTTCTAAGCACTCAGTAGAATTCACAAAAAGAGAGTCAATAAAATTGTTTCCCTACAGACTTGAATAATTTCAAAATACTAAGGCTTAGTGTTTTACTTCACAAATTAACCAATTTTCTACTCGATGAAACGAAAATATCGAAGACCTTTTAATGTCACATCGATATATATTTTTGTATGAATATCCCTTGGAAAATTGGAATACTTCTTTTGGGATAGGGACATACATATATGATTTTATTTGTAAATTGTCTTTACTGACATGTGTCAGATTTCATCTATCCATCCTAATATTGAGTTTGAGACACGCTCCCATATCGTAGCTTAAAGTTGGTAGCCTTGGTATTTGACACGTGGTAAACTCGGCAATGATTTGAAGTGTCACAACATTAGATGAATGTTGCCATTTACGACAGTACGAGTACAGCGCTTAGTAAACGGGCCATGCGTTAAATTTATTTTAGCCTAATACATCAGTGGTATTTTAAAGTTGGCCATTTTTTTGGGAACTACGCGTCCTTATAACTGACCTACTCTCCAAGGTCTGTAAGTGCCTGTGTAATACAAATTTATTGATTCCCTGATTTCCCGGAGTTCCAAGACATGTACACTGTTTGAAATGGATGGTTAACGTATATACACAGCAATGGAGAGCGAACAACAGCGAGTGGGAGTTATCTTTTGACAAATTGCAATGTCATTTTAATCTGGCTTAAGGAAGTTGATCAATAGTGATTAGTTTAGGGAAAGGAATGGGGCTGCTGCCATTGGTAAATGTGACAGAGTTCATTGTGGACAATAGTGAGAGGCTTTTAGAAAAGTTTGAATTGTGTAAACCAACAACAACTCTCATTTAAGAGTTAAAACCAATTCGCTAAAAGGCTACCAAACATGACAGATGAGGGTTGACGCAGCGAAACAGTGACATTTTCTTCACAGATTCCGCGCCAAGATGTGCACTCTACAGTTTTCCGTCAGTGTCTTAAAAATAAAGCTTTACTAATTTTTCTCAATACAACTTGAAGGGATTGGAAACGCTCTTGACGCCGTAAGGTCTGTAAGTGCCTGTGTGATTTGAATTTATTATTTCCCGACGTTCGAAATACGCAACTATTAAAATCTGTAACTGACGTGACTATTCACAACACCGCAGATACGCTTCTCGGGTTTTGGAACAAGAAATAATAAACACTGATTTCTCGAACAAAATTTTTTTTTCTTACTCGCTTGGTAAGTAAAGAAACAAAATTGCCACATTTGGCCAACAAGTCATCGAAGGGGTGCCTTTGCATCAAAACAATGTGAATGTTTGGTGTGCTCGGTGAACAAAAGGTGTCATTGGTCCGTGTCTCTTCGAAGATAGGAATGGGCCGGAGAAAGTTCAAAGGGATATGGTCGAATGATAAAGGATTAATTGAACTGCGACTATGACAAAAAGACACACAACAAGCCAATTCTGGCTTTATTATTAGAAAACTTACGTGGTAGCGTAATTTCACGTTTTGACGACGTGAATTGATCACTATGATCATGCGACTGGACCCCATTTATTACACAAATGGTAGTGCTTACGCGAACAATACCCTAACTCTAGACGCATTCAAAGGCAACATTACTCAAGTTATGACCGAGATACCGCCCGAAACATGCGGAAAATTGATCGAAAATAACATCAAAAGAAAACCCAAAGCCCTTAACAACGTCACTTCACATAGGAACCCGATGTCACGAAGAATACAATTCAGATATTTTGCGTCGACGTTGAATGACGCTGTGACTTCTTCGACAACATTCTTGAGAAGATTGTGCTTAACTCACAAGTCAACACCAGAGGCACGATCTTTACGACGTCCGTTCAACTGCTAGCTTACGCTGATGATATTGACGTGATTGGACGCACACAGTGAACCGTCAATAAGACGTTCCTTGGCATTGAAGCGGAAGTGGCTAAAAGCCCTTAGTCTTTTTGAGAGAAAAGTCTTGCGTGCGATTTTTGGTCCTGTTTGCGTTTAGGGCGGAGGAGAAAACTTAACGACGAACTCTATGCGCTGTACATCGACGTACGCGTCTTCAGATACAACTCTTAAGATGGCCCGTACATGTTGAGTGTATGGACACCACTGCTCCGGCCCGAAACGTCTTTGAATCCGATCCATTGGGACAAGGCAATATAGGACGGCATAGGCTGAGAAGTTGCACACAAGTGGAGAAGGACAGGAGACAGTTGGCGAGAGATCGTGCTCGATGGAGAGGCTTATTAGTTGTGGCCCAAGTCCATCCCCGCACTGTAGCGCCAGTAAAAGAAGAAGAAGTTTAATGACGCTATACAGGAGCGTGCAGTTCTCTCAATATATATTCGCAGTGGCAGCTCAACACACATTGTTCTGGTTTGTCTAGAAATGTTGTGTAGCTATGAAAAGCAAAGCTATGACAACTGGGAACTGGCTGTTGTCATTTATTAAACTATTAGTAGTCTGTTTCTCTTTCTGACTATTAAATTGTAATTGAAACAATAACTAAATGTTGAAAACTAACAATGTACTGTGAATCTTATAAAACTAAAATTTTTCTTTTCACCTCCACGCAGAAACCTTTTGCACCAGTTGGCAACTCTATTCACCGTAACCTCAATTAAGCAAAGAAAAAAACCCTGTCACAGCACACATGACATATTTTCTGTGTAAACTAGGCCCTAATTGAGGCGGGTCCTGCATTCACATTGATGTCAGGTCAAAATTTCCAATTCAACGAGCCCTGATTCAATAAACCGCACATTCTGTAGACGGGTCCTTTTGTTCCAGACTACGGGCACTCAGCTGCATGCATCTTGCTCTTATTAGACACCAAACTCAACTCCTTCCGTGGGTGGTTGTGCGGGCCAAAGGCCCTTTGTAGCTACGCTTTGAATTTTCATTCAAAATCCTCCGAAGAATGTAAACACGATGTTCACAGCATGTCATCGTTATCGTTGTCCTAGACGTCTCTCCGAGACAATGCTTTGTGCGACGACAAGGTGAGTTACGTTGAATTGGCTTCAATTTTTCATCTGTTCCCCGATTTATGGAAATATCTGAAATTTATTATCCAACCTTCTGTTGAAGTCGCCATCATCCTTTTCTTCAGCTCTGCCGTCTCCATGGTCGTCGTCTTATCCAAGCCAGTTGCCCAATATCTGGCAGTTTTGTAACTGATGAGAATCGTGGAGACACGAAGATCCCATGTGCGCGGCTGCCATGGCTACAAACGACTGCCAGATGCCCTTTGTGTGCGCTCTGGCAGGTGGGGAATCGTGAATTTTTGATTCTATGGCGACCCGTTTTGCGTTCCGATTTGAACGAGAGTGAGCGGTGTGGGTGTAAGTAGTGTTGGGAGTCAGTAGTCGACATTGACATGAGGCAAGCGCTAGAGTGGGGACTTCTTTTCATTTTGCTTCACTCGTTCTGGTTGACAAATCTTTTGCGTCTTGTTTTAATTATATTCGACGCGGAAAGTTCACTGAGATTTAATGACATTTCACCACCCTCGGCAGGTTGTGTCGCTCCCACGAGATGCAAATGAGAGCTGCGCAGTGTGCGAGATGCGATGTGAACGGGGTTACGATTTTAATTGGCCTCAGCGGATGAAACGTCTTGGCTTACGGTTTTCTCTCGCATGGATTGAGCGATACGAGACGAAATTTTGCAGTTTGTGCGGAGGACAATATTTGGTTGCTCTGTGTTTTGGTTTCTTGCAGCAATGTGTTGGGAATTTTAGAAAGTTCGCAACTTTGAAATTATCTATGGAGGACTTCTGGGGAAGGTGATCTGGGGAGGTTATGAGTTCTTTGAGCTTAGGCGTTCCATGTCGTTGTTCAGAAATGGAAGTGCATGCTTTTAGTCAGGGTTTGTTGAGAGTTAGGGGATGAACCCCCACTTACGTCTCCATTGCTTTTCATCCACTTTGAGTATTTTTTTATGGGACTAACGTTCGTGCCCACTTTTCCAGTGTCAAGTTCTATCCCATTCACTTTCAAAACTGTAATTATCCAAAAGTCATAAGGTTTCACAAAACTTAATCATTTTCGATGAAATTCCAAACTTCCGACCAAAATAAAATCTTCACTACCTAACCACTGATCGAGTGTACAACGTTACCCACTCCCGCCTTGGGCCGCAACATCACACTTTACTATTAGTGAAGCTGTCGATTTTGATATTTTGCCCAGGATTCTGGCCCGGCGTGTGCATGTATTTTATTTTGTCGTTAAGACAAGCACGTTTAGTCTATCCCTGTGAAATTACCAACAACAGAATGTCGCCTGAAGAGCTCTGTAGCTGTTCATACTATATCCACACTAAGTCTCCATCGGAGCCAGATTGAACATGGCAACACGTCCCCTTGCCAAAATTCCCCGTACATGCACTGAAACGTGCAGCTGCTTGACATTCGAACTACATGCTGCCCCGTAACCCTTCTGCACTTAAACTGAAATCCCCCAATTCCCCCACCCCCCTTTTAAAGACTTAAGAGTTGCAGAGAGGAGGAGGACGCAACCATCTCAGGTGCACTCTAACCCTGTTTAATCAAAGAAAGTTATTTCATCTGGCTGAGTGTGATGAGCGCATTCATCTCAGATTTTGCTCGTAATTAAAGGGCATTCATCTTGTTTCGCAATCATGAATATCTGATGCTCCCCCAGGGAATGAGAGCGACGGGTATCCTGCAAATCTCCAACGCAATTACCAGCGGAATGAAACCTATTCCCTCCGTCTTCTTTTTTTTTTTTTTGGTTAAAATTGCAGTAACACACTTTTCCTGCATTCGACATCAACAACCTCTATTCATTTCTGCCACATCCACCGGATCAAGCGGCAATTACCTTTCATCCCGTCCGTCAAAGCGATCCAAATAAAATACATTTCCAACTTTAATAACTATGAGATCTTGCCGCCGGACGTCAGGTTTCCTAATGAAGCCCTTATCCATTTCGAGGTCAGCCCGGAATACTCCGCGGCGTATGCACACCGACGGTCGATGCGGTCACGGAGCGGAGAAGGGTTTACCCTTTCGCCATGTGAAGGAGTTGTTTTCACTTTAATTAAACTTTCAACCGTTGACCTCATGTGTTATTCCATTAAATCCCGAAACGGATACGTTCTTGCCAAATCAATGCCACTGTGACGACGGGAGAGCAGCAGCCAGCAATTGGTACGTTACATTGCCCTCTCCCATCACCCATATCGTCATTTCGCTGGGTACTCAACATCGTGGAGTCGTTCTTTTCGTTGTTATAGTCGTCCTCAAGCCACACACGATGGGACTTACTAACCAAATTCGTACCGCAATTAGTTTCTTTCCTTGACATCGAGGTCGTTCTGGATACAAATATTCATTGTACAGTGTGTCGTGTAAGAATTCGAACAATTGGAAAAATAGTTGGATTATTTTTTACCAGACACCATGTACAAGCTCTAACAGTATCTTTATTAAATATTTGAATTTGAGCGATAAGATATTTGGTTTAGGTTTAAATTTAATTGTATGAAGTCTTTCTATACATCCATGCCTTGCGTATCCTTGATTGATGGACCTTGTGCTTTTTATAGACCTGAAATTACCTCGAATCCTAGAGCGACCGCAAACAGAGGTTTAAAGTGAGGCAAAATGTCCCGCCTCCATGCCTGCTCCCCTATTTCTTACTACTGTCCAATCACCGTTTTAAAAAATGGCTAAGAACTTACAGGCAAAATATATAAAATTCGCCTTTTTTGTTTTTCGAAACTGAAATAACCCCATATTGAATATTTTCTGTGTTTTGGTTCTATTTGATTTGGTTTTCGAAACAGAAGACACCTATTTCGGGACTATTTTGATTTTTCAAAACGAAATCGGGCCGAAAATCAATTTAGACATTTCACTTGAGAATATTTTACGTTCTTCTCTTGGGACGCGAATCAAGTAGTTTGTTTAAACTCTCTATCAGTTCAACCCTATAGCACAGCTGAAAAGTGATTCAAGTAGCAAGTAGATTTCACAGATGTAGTCACATTCCCCCACCAAACTCAAGTGGTAGACGATGAAGCAAGCATACCAATGGCACGCTGTAAGAAAATGCGACATTGCTCGTGACGAGCGTTCAGACGGGGCAATTGGTTAAGCGAGACTAGAGAGAATATTTGTCCTTCCTGAAAACTATTAAATTTGTAAAAAGGTAGGGGTTCTAAGAGCCTTTCTCTAAGCTCCCGCTAAGGCTATGGGCAGAGCAGAAATTAACGAAATTATACAAAGATACTAGTATTTTTGTCCATCCCCCCGATGCTCTTCTTTTTTCCCGTACTCTTTATTTTTCTGTTCTTGTACATAGATCATTTAACCTCAAGGGGCAAGGGTCTTTTATCGGGCGCACAACCAGATCAATCTCGGAAAGTAGAACAAAAGAAATTGTAATTTTTCGATCTCTGTCTGAGGAAGTCCCATCGGTGTGTATGTTATAGTGTGAATCGCCTCACAATGGCTGATTTTTATTCATACGTTCGAAATGGAATTGGGTGTAATAACTGCATAAAAAAACGAAGACGTCGTTAATGTAAAAGTTGACTAATAGGAAAAAGCGGTCACCTTAACCTTTTACTTTTTCAAACAGAATAAATTGCATTTTGAAACTTCTACAACTGCATTTGAAAACTTCTAAAAATTAATTAAATCATTCCTACATACTCATTAGTAGTAGTAGACTTCTGTTAGAAGACAAAATTGCTTGGTAACTTTGTGGACAGCTGCGCACACGGTTTGCTGTTTGACCTCAGACGTAGCAAATACTATTTAACGAAGCCACCTTTTTGCAGTCTCTTTCAACGAAAATTTTCGTTAACCTCATAGCCCCAAGATCCATGCCTCAAGTCTGGATGAACTTTCTCTTTAAAGGGATCATGGGAATTAAGATCACCTATAAACTTGCCAGGAAAGTATCAGTGAAGAAGTTCTCATTTCCCGAACCCACGTTACTGCTATCTGGATTCTTGTTTTCATCGATAGCAGATAAACCAAAGGCATTAACCAAAACGTCTAATCGGCAACATTCTCGTAAACTCATAGCAGATTAAACCGCAAATGACTTATCGGCGTACACGATCGGCAAACTGCGAAGTGTACAACGGCTAAGTGATGTAATCCTCTGCGACGTCTGTGCAGGGGACAAGGACCGTCTTTGTTTGAATCTGGTGGCAGATTGTTAACTGATGATGTAGGCTCTAGCTCACAAAAGGACCTGCTGGTATTTGCTGCTGGCACTATGATCCAGTTTCGGACTCTCAGTGCTCACTTACTTATCAGACTGACAACCTATGTAGGGTCAAAGCCTTTTCTTATGTCGTTAATGTTGACGGTCCTGCACGATGTTTACAGCCATTTGAAGAAAGGTTCCTAATTTCTGCGATCACTAGGACATAATACAGGAGGTTATACCTACCTTCTCCTCGAACATAGAGGCTGGGATTGAAAGCTCTTTTAGTTTGAGCGTTGTTGTCCATTCGCTTGATGTGGCCAAGCCAATGTAGTCGACGGTATATTGAGTGCTTAAGGGGAATGTTACAAATTTGATTTAAGAAAAAATGCTCAGAGTGTATAAGTTATACTTTATCAGGTATAAACTGTAGGTATCCCTCAATTTTGATTGCCGTGGCGCAGTGGGTAAGCGTGTCAACCCACACACCGAAGGTCTAGATTAGATTCTCGGACAAAATTGCATTTGTTCACGACACCACCTCCTTCGAGATGCTGACAACACTCAAAGAGTATCAATTGTCTATTGAAAGCTTCTCAAATCTCGGCGTTCCGAGTCGGCAAAAAACTGTAGGTCCCTTCTACTTGTGAATAGTAGCACGCACAACACGAGTAGTTATTGCAGAAGCTAGGTCCTGGTTCCTGGTGGACTGTATTATTATTATTATCCTTCGATTGTAGAGGAACTTACTGTTGACAGAAATTTATTTAATTATTTACAAAAACCTTTAAAAAACCCTCAGTCTCCTAATTTCATTTCATTTTACTTAAAGGACCACTCCCCTTCTTTTCGTCCATTTTAAATTCATTAACCTTAAAGTATCTATTCCTGCTTACGCGCTGCATGCAAAACACTTGTGCCAAGGTCTTTTTTGAGTTATCAAAATATGCTGCAAACTCCTTTTCCAAAACTGCGTTGTTGAAGTTTCAGACTTTAGAAACATTTAAAACATCACAAGCTGCTTATAAAAGGACATATTTCTCGAACATTAAGTAAAATTTTAATGTGATATTTGCTCTAGATGTAAGTGCGTCGACTCACACGCTGAAGGTCCCAGGTTCGATTCTGTGATTGAATGTTTTGCCATTTTTTTCACGCCATCACTTCTTTCGAGTTGCTGACAATAACCATGGGCCTTTGAAAACCATCTCAAATCTCATTGTCTTGAGCGAGCACAAACTGTAGGTCGTACTCGCGACGCACAACACAAGTAGTTCTTAAAGCAGCTAGATCTTGATCTCTTGTGTGCTATAGTGTTTCTCAATTTTTTGTAGTCAGTGACACTAGTGCCAATTTTAAAGTTAAAAAAAATTTAAGCTGCTGGTAAGTCATCCACTTTTGAACCTGATGCCATCTAAATATAAACCCTTCCAAGGTGTTTTATTTAGACGATGGGGCTTCAATAAGTCCTTCGTTTGTTGTGAGCTAAACATTCACCGTAACTGTTCGAAAACTCTTATGTTCCAATGTTAAAGTTCTCCCTTCTGAGTATGGACATGCCCTGCACCATTGCACAAGTTCTAATGCTATTTCCATAGTTGTCACATTCTCCTTCCTAATCCTCCTCGCCGCACCGCCCTCCTAAGCTATGCTATTCATGCATACATGGGTAAGGGATGCTATCGCCATGTCGAGTGTTTTGTTCGCCTCTTCGGAAATTAAATAATGAAGCACACATTGGCGCTGCTCCCGTATGCAGCGACATTTGTGCTGCTGCCCCGCATCGAGATCAGGAGAAAATCGATATTTAAACATAGACCAGGGAATGTGTATCAGTATTCACCCTTCGACCTCCTGCCTCACTCCACACCCCCACACATATGTGTGTGTGTGTGTTTGTGTACACTTAAGCAATCTGAAGAAATGTGAAAAAAAGGACAACGCAAAGGTTATCAGCATCACACTCTTTCTTCCCCTCACTCTCCCACGCCCACATCACATATTACCGTTGCATAAACCATACTCATAAGATCAGAGGATAATAGTACTTCTCCCTGAATGGAGACCGAGCCAGTGGCTGGGAGTTCAGTTTGCACTAACCATTGAACTGGCTGCGCCTTGAGGGCATCAATTCTATTGTGTTTCGCATCCGAGAGCACATCCAGGAGGCACATGTGTGTGTGCGAGAGTAAACACCGGAAATGGGAAAGTACATTAAACGGCGTTTTATGGAAATCATCAAATCATTTTTCAATCACGGTTTTCGACGAAGTGTCTGCCGGTCCTCGTCGGTGGGTAACGATGTCATTATTCCTCACTCCATCAGCGACGGCCGGAGTGTGGGCGACCATCCGATTCCATTGTGCGCGTGTAGAAACATCCGATTACACTCATCATCATTTTTTTTTCTCTTTTCGAAGGATTTTTCTCCTCCGCAGGAGTATACAATATAATGTGTGCGACGGTATATGGTTTTGTTTACCTCTTCGTCCTTTGGGGTCCTTTCGGCGCACAATTGGTTCCCTTTGAATGCCACTGAGCGGGAGAATGTGGACTGAATCTGTGGATAAGGTATAAAAGGAGAAATAATGTCGATGGAAAATTTCCTTTCAATTGCAATCGAAGTGTACACGGGGATGGGAAGGACACCAGGAAGGAATTCACGCTCCGATGGGCGGAGTACTTTCACACAGCTCTTGAGGTTTCAATTGAATAAACCAAAAAAAAAAAAAAAAACAGCTTCCTCTCCACGCGCTTCGCTCCACCAAGCCATTTGGAGAGAGATTGTATCGTTGTTTTGCAATGCGGAATGCTTAGTCGAAAAGGATATTCGATATGTGTGAAGGAGGGATTCAGTTGATTCTTCTCATTCTGCTGCTGCCACCGCCGACGCCGCCGCTGCCACTGTTGCCGTTGTTGTGTACCGGCTGTGGTTATAAGCTCAGCATAGTGCAGAACGTGTTGTTGGCTTAGAATATGGGGATTTGTAGCAACAACCGGAGCACGCGAGGAATGGAAAACAGGATTATGATGCTCTATGGGTGTGTGTTTTTTTTTTTGGTATTCCTAACGGTGTGTAGTGGAAATCTCTGAGCAGATGGCTTGTTTTCCGGGCTTTGCTTGGAGAGGCACATATTAGACTTCTTTACGTGGCTGAAGTTGAGATTAGGTGAACCTCTCTGCTAAAAGTGGTTCACTTTGGTTGTGCCAAGCGCACAAGCCATAGTCTGTTTTAACAAATGCAGTTCCCTAAGGGCTACCGCTAAGTTTGCCCAATTTTCTGTATCTCTCTGTAAACCATTATTGAATTGAATTCCATGGCTTGGAAACCAATAAGTAAAGAGATGCCTTTTCCCGTCCAATTTGGGGTTACAGTCTGGAATTGGCAAATATTTGTGAAGGGTATTCGATTATATTCTTCTCTCGTGTGAATAGAGTTTTACTGATAGTGAAGCTTTGAACAGTCAGGACTTTTAACCGCTTTTATCACGTCGTCAAGGGAGATGACAATGCCAGAGTGATAGTTGGCATGTCGACTATAGGCACGTGAAGCGAGGTTGAATGTGACGAGTCTTTCATCCTTTAAGCTGGAAGATCGATGATCGATAGCCAAGATCCGTGGACGTTTGTAGCCAGTTTAAGTTTTTGTTTTTCACTTTTTGCAGCAGTCAAGCTTTCAGCGCAAATCACGTCCAAAACCCAAGTAAAGGTCATGTTCGGACTCCAAAAGGTGATTCTCACTTCAAAACCGTGAACGAATGACTATTCGCCATCAAAAGCAGTCCCACAAACCACCAACTGTTCCCCTCCAAGAGCACCTCATAAATTCACAACAAATTTAATGCCAGCGATAACCTCAACAGTCGGTTTCCATAAAACACACCTTGTTTCCTGGCACGCCACTTCACGCAACAGAAGGAGAATAATCTTGCAGAGGTAAAAGAAAAGCAGATTTCCGCCAAATGACGCCTACTGCCTCGTAAAACTCTAAAATCAGGCGGCCCCCAAACCACGTCAGAACCGTGTGCGGGATTACCCAAGGACACAAGGAGCCACTCGCCACAGATTCACACCATCGCTCTGCATTAATTTTTATCTTGTTCAACGTTAATAAGGGCGATTATCCTTATCGCGTGGTTTGGTGGATGTGCGCGGTTGGGGGGAGGGGGTGGGGTGTCCTTGAGAGCATATTATCACGCAACGGCAGTTTTAATTGATACAAGGACGATCTCCTGGTTCGATGATATTTATTGTTGCGGCGGTGTGTCGGCAGCGTCTCTCCACATCGTTTTGTCTGACGCTGCGCGAGGGAGTGGGGGATGAAAATGGCAGTTATGTGTGTTTATGTTTTTCGCCGCACAAATTGAAGGCAAAATCGATTATTTCGCGGAGGCGTGGTGGCGAACCTTAGGCTGATGATGTCGACATTTGCACGAGAGAGTCAAACGAAGGCGGTCAGGGTCGTCACGCTGGATGGTTGTGAATGTGCGACGCACAGCCGGGGAGACATGAGCAGTATAATTCGTCATCGTCATGGCGTCGCCGGTTTTCGTGGCTCTTACATCGCTAGCTTCTCCATTCATTCATTCCATTCATCATTCTGCACTCAGAGGACGAAACCTTGGAATTAGAAAACGCCTCGTGTAGTACCAGCAGCAGCGTGAAAAATTATTCACGCTCAGATAGGGTACGAAACGGCGACTTCGTCTATTCGGGGTTTCTTCGTCGGATCTCCCCCACAGTGGGCTGTCGAGAATGGATTTTTTTTTGTAATCCACCGACAGGCGCCGGAGGAAAACTGATTAAACAATAAAAGTGAATTCTCGGGCTCTCGTGTTTGAAATAATTTCCTTTTCCACACTAGGACCTCCGCGCCGTGCCTCGTGGCCTTCTGCAGAGAGGGCTTCGCGCAAATTAAAACCGGTCTGGGTTGAATAATGAAGATTATGAAGTACAACGCATGAAGGATACCCTTGCAGTGGGCCACCCCACATTTGTAAGAGGCCGGCACCACGTAAAAGTCTACTTGGCGGGCAGGGAGGAACGCTTGAAAATAATTACACACGAAGCCGTGCATTTGTTCGTCTCTTTCGGCTGCCGCCTGGAGGAAGTTGGCGAATTTTTCAAAAAGTTTTCATTGCCTGTAACCACCTAGTGGGCATAGGAGACCCCTCGGGGATCCGGTTTAAGGAAGTTTTACGCTTCACAGTCTCGGACGCCAAAGAATAGTTTGTTTCACATTGTACTTTGAAGAAAGTTTAGCCGACGCGACGGTCAATGATGGTGGTCATCACGGAGTTGCTGGAAGCAGAGTTGGGACTTAAGTTTTGAGAAGGATTTAGTGATATTGTTTTAAATGGGTGGGGAGGGGTGGTGGTAGTTCATCAGGATAAAGCGATTTTGAATGGTCATCAATCATGGGGCGAAGTTTAATGGGAGAAGAGCGTGGTCCTGTTCTGATGAATGGTCGAGAAGCACGAAAAACAGGTTACGAAGATTTTCGGATCCTTCCTGGTGGTCGATTGGCAGAAGGGAGTTTAGATACATTTTTTTCTTGGTTGAGGGGTTTTGTTTTGCAAGTTTACTTGCCGGCGGGAAGGGATTAACTTCGTAATGGGCTGTTGTTGGAGGCTCTGTGAGGGCATAAATAATTTTCCGGTGAATTTAATTTTGAGAGAGGTGTTGGGGTTTTGGTTGTAGAAGGATTGAACTTCCAAAGAATTTTTAAAATGTCCTGGCAGTTATTATTTTTCTGCCATAATCACTGGGTTCATTAAGGAACTAAATGTGATCATGTAGTCTCTTTTAACTTCATCAATATTTGCTGGATGTCATCTTTTGCACAAGGCTTAGTATTAGTAAACAAGGAATCTTAATATTTCAGAACTTTCTGATTAAAATTTTCTACCGAAATTCATACATACATATGTCTTGTAGTAGGTTTAAGTTTAAGCAACTATATACAGTGGCCGTGAAGAGCCATTGCCTATTCCCTTGAAGAATGCATGCTGAGCAGCGAATCTTGCTAAGCTAATAAGCGACTACTAAAATCGCACCGAAGTGAGAATACATTTCTTTAGATTAGGGATCTGAATCAAATGAACTTATTCCAATCAATAAGTCGTCACTGTTGAAGAGCTGACAGAGTGACAGAGTGACGAAGAGGTTTACACCTTTTTTACGTCGCTACACGGAAGTCCTAATTTGTCTGCCATTGCAATGACGATGCATTCACCAGTAGTGACCGTTTATGTTTCCTGTTTGTTACTTGCTTTGGAAGATTTGGTACGGTTTATATCATATTTCGACAGTGGGCACGTTTGCAGCGGGCACGTTTGCAGCGAGCACGTTTGCAGTGGTTGATTCGTTGGACCAAATTTCCAAGGAATCAGCCACACCGAAACGCTTTTTCATATTCAATGATAGCTCTCTTTTCCAACATCGTCGAATTGTTGGCATAAACCAATCATTTAATGTAACCGCACAATAGTCAAGCGGCGTTAAAGCGCACTAATGACCCGGCCAATCGACTGGCCCACTTCTTGAAATAACACGCTCACCATACTTACTCTTTGATAAATCGATTGCAACGTGTACAGTGCAGCTTGTGGCACCATCCTCTTCAAATCACAATCACAAATCCACCGCTCAAGTACATAGTCCAAGTCAAAAGTCCAATCTGCACCATCAGTCACATCATCATAGTAACGTGACGATCGTTATCGTTGACGAATAAGTATGGTCCAATGACGCCGTTGGCATGAAAACTGCACCAAAATGTAATTTTTTGTGGACGAAAATATGAAACACATGTGGATTTTCACTCGACCAATAACGCATATTTTGCTAATCGACGGACCCATTGGGCCAAAAATGAGCTTCGTCACTGAATATGATTTTGCGATGAAATTCATTCTCTTGGCGCATTTTTTTCCAGAACCCAATCGTACGTCGCTTCAAATTTTTGAGTCAGCTTGATCTTGTATGGGTGTATGCCAAGATCCAAAATACATGGTTGGAGCGATGCCTAAGCTATGAGAACGCTGTGGAATTGACTGACTTCATCGTTTGCTACAGACTACTGAACCGCAGAATTATTTTCGACACTTCGGCGAATCCCTTGTGTCAATGGCACGGCAACATCACACAATGAATGTTTGCACTAAGATGTTTGCACTAAACTTGTTATTACTAGGGCTACTGGGTAATTAGGGCGAGATTTATGACCGAGTTTTTTGCCGACTCCGAACGGCGACACTTGAGAAGCTTTTCATAGACAAATGCTAATCTTTGATTGTTGTCAGCATCTTGAATAAGACTGTGCCCGAGGTGTTCCGTTGGGGAATTAAACCTAGACCTTCTGCGTGTGGGTCGATGCACTCACACCCCAGGCCACTTTACCATGATATAAATAATGGGTTAACTGAATACATTAACAATGACAAGATGATAAGTGCAGGAGTGCGTTCACAAACTCAATTTAATACAAGTTCCTATTGGGAAGTCCTCTATAACATTGGTTGCCGAGTCTGTGCAGGTCATCTGCTTATTAATTTTTTTCAATGCGCAGAGATTCAGAAGAAGATAATTTTGCATCGTTTTAGGCTATTGAATTTTTTTATGCAATTGTTGACGAACGGCGAGCTACCTCTTTTGCCGGGTTTGGTGAAAAGATTTCCAAACAAACAGAGAGATAGAAAATTCCGTGCTCATAGTAGTATGGTATCTCTCAAGATACGATTGGTTAAATACTGCAACTAAGTCTTTTATATTATCTTACCAAATTTCAGGTTACCTTCCAACGAAAGACCTTGCAGCCACCGAAATAAATTACTCTCATCTAATAAAACTTCTGTAGCATTTATAGGTCCGGTAAGTCGCCTTTTATTTCAACTTCAATTGTGAGAATTACAAGATCAGACACACACGCCCCAAAACCTCTAGGTGCATCCGTAATTGCCAGTGTCTTCAGCTGCTGTGTTGAAGCAAATAAAAAATCTCCTGAAATTGCATGTTCGGAATTCCCAACAGATCTACTTTATGGCTACCAGATTCATGTTTGTGTCAGTGGTGCCCTTTAATGGCCGCTTTACATCTTGAATGTCCTTCTGCAGAATGTTTCCTTGTACCTATGAATACATTAAAATGACAAATCAATTAAACTTCATCCCCAACTCGAGGGCTATCCATTCAACTGATACACATCAACGAGTGCACATCGACTCAAATATTCAATTCAATTTCGAGTGAATGACTTCCAGGCTTCGTCGCCACACTCTTCAGATGTCATGCACGATAGCTGTGACTTGAACAGCCTCCTAATGCTAATTGCAGCAATGTTGTTGACTTTGTATTCTCTGAAGCCAACTTGTCATCGATGGTATGCCCAAATGTTTGGAAACGTTTCCTCCCTTGTTTACCGGTCGGTTGAGTTGAGTTGTGTCCTCCCCACAAGATCTTAGAAATTGACCATCAACTCAAGGAGTCCATCAAGCATCTCCGTGTTAATTGTGCGGAATGTTGATTCGGAAACAAACAAGGACTCGAGCCTGGGGTGCACTGCCACTGCGTCCGGCATCGAAACTGCCGCATCAAGCATCTCCTCAACTGCTAATTGATTTATAAGAAACGCTTGCATGACGCCGACAGGCATGTGGGGGACCCAACCCAAAATTCGTGGCCATTTTGAATTCCGGACACAGAAGGACATATGTATGTACATGCCATTGCTCGCATTCCTTTGGCGTCACCATACAGAGAGCACTGAGAGTGCGGGGCAATGGGGATGTGTGTGTGTGTGTGTGATGAGTAATCGCTCATTCTGCATGCATTCCTGATGCCGGATAGAAGACATCTCCCACTTACCGCCCGCTGTTTTGTTGTGCCAGCTTTGGCTCTAATCCTGGCTGCCATTGGTGTTAATTTGAGATTCGTCTGGGCGACGGACCGAAAATTCAATGACTCAGCAGGACGCGTGGAATTTTCGTTTTTTTCCCTGCGCACGTTCGGGCAGAGGACTGCAGCAACGAAGGATAAGCTCAAACGGAACAGATTCCGGAAACGACGCTTGCAGTGTGCACCCCTACCCCTCCCGCATCCACATCGCCGTTCTTTCCAGGAGAAGTGACTGCGTCTTCCTTCATGTTTACAATCCTTGTTTTCCGTACCCCGCGGACAGTGTGCTTCGATTGGGCTCGTCGCTGCAGTAAAGCATAATTCAAGAGCGCGTGAATTCTGACAGCTACGATGGAATTCAAATCGCACCGCCTTCCGCCGCCTTCGTCGCCGCCCAGCAATTGAAACCAATTGAAATCGACCAAAGTGTCGAAAATTTCCTTCTCAAATTGGACAGACATTTAATAATGACTGTGGCGCCCGAAGAATCGTCCTCGCTCGCCCGTCTTCCGGCGATGTCCTTGGCTAAAATAATCAGCGACAGATACTTGCGGGGGAACCGATATAAAAACCGGTCTGCGATTGTTAGACACCCTGGCGTTTTGCCGAAATGGCTCCCGACAGAAATGCCATCCACCGGCGGCGGACTGAAGTGCTTGTGGGTAACTAAATGGATAAAAATATCCTGCAATCATTGTGCTGAAATGAACGGCGGTGGAGCGGCAGGAGAGGAGGAGCGAGCGTCAGAGGGACGGCAAGCACGATGACGTGACCACTTAAGCCTTGTGTGTACGTCTCTGCTAAGCTGATTCCGTGATAAAAATATTTTCCTCCGTCAGGTTGACTTGACACGAAAACTCTCCGCTTCGTGTGTCTGTTGGATTTGGATCAAAGGTGGGAACATATTCTCCTTTCATCCTTGCCGGCGTGGGCAATGGGGCGAAACTTTGGATCGCTCCGGTACCTTTTGTAAAATGTTTGCAGATAGAAATCAGGTGAATAGTGTCAATTCTGTTGGAGCGGGGCCAGGCTAAGGATGGCACTAGTTTTGAGTTCATTATCATTTCGTGGGAGTCGGAAAACACTTACAAAGCACTTGTGCAGGAGATAAAATATCTTTTGGGAATGGTTTGCTTGGCAAGGGGATATTTGGAGTTGATTGCATCAGGAGGTCACTTGGGTGGGCGGCCGCTAAACAAGTTGTTAGTTACTGAATACTTCGAATGAGGAGGAGAAGGTAGGAAGGTAAAAAGGAGATTGGAGTGCAATTAAGTATGTTGTGAAATAAGCGTGGCAACAATCAGTCTAAGAAAATGCAAGAGAGTACAACTACTGCAGTATGTTGGCGACATAAAGCCTAATACACGACTACATACCCTTAGAACGATGATGTCATCGAGAAGGGACAAACAATATCGACATCTCAGACAGATCGTAATGCTGGGCAGCAGAGGTAGTAGGTAGTCAAGCACTTTGTCAATCTTGGCTCTGAGATTAATAGCGACAAAAACATCAGTAATGAAGTCAAACGCAAACTCACTCTTGCCCTCTCGCGATGGACTAAACTGGCTTTGTACAACAGCCTGATCATCCCAGTCCTCGTTTACGGCGCAGAGACTTGCACGCTACTAAAAGCTGATGATGAGTCATTCTGAGAGAAAAGTTTTGCTTGCGAAATTTGCTCCTGTTTGCGTTTAGGGTGGAGAAGAAAACTTAACGACGAACTCTTTAGGCTGTACAGCGACAAACGCCTAGTCAAGCGTCTTCAGATACAACTCTTAAGATGGCTAGGCCATGAATAACGTATGAACACCACTGCTCCGGACCGAAAAGTCTTTGAATCCGAGCTATTGGGACAACGCTCCATAGGACGGCTTAGGCTGAGATGGTGCACAGAAGTGAAGAAGGTCTTCAACCAACTTGGAGTGCGCAATTGGAGGCAGCTTGCGAGAGATCGTGCTAGCAGGAGAGGCATGTTGGTTGAAGCCCGGGTCCACCCCGGTCTATACCGCCAGTAAAAGAAGAAGAAGAAGACATTCAAAATGCTTGAGGACTTAAAGCCACCGTTTGTGCCTTGCTTACAAGGGTAGAAAGGGGTTTCCAATTGATGTAGAGGCTGAATATTAAAGACTAAGAGTTTTGTTTTCTAGAAGGGAGTCGATCTGGGAACTTTACACACACTAGTCGATTCTTTTATGTAACTTCGCAACCTTTTTTTTTTAATCACAGTTAGTTTCGATAAGTTTACTTATAGGAGCAGCAAAGAGAAAACTATTAGCCCATCTAGACCCTATTGTGGCGATTGTAGTGTAATCCCCTTTAAAACACCTTCAAGATATACGTAAGAAAAATAGATCTATCCCCTTAGTACTCGTCGGCTAGATCAATTCCCCTTGTCAGTGAGTTACCCTTAGAAATGTAAACTCTCGGACGTCTTACATATCAAAAGCTCTTGCTCTTGGTGGAAACACAAATTAAAATAAATTAGATGGCACTCCACAAAGGACCAATTCCTGGGTTAGAGCGGCTGGTTGTCACATGGGTCACCTAAGTTAGGGCATATTTGGGCCCAGTGTGGTTGCTGAGCTTCATTGCTGTTGCATATGTTGGACAAGGATTGTTGCAAAGATTGTTTTTAGGAGCACCTACTCTTCTGGCGTGGTTACCGATAAGGCATTGTGAATTTATTGTTCTTATTCGAATGCAAAACTTGGCCAAGTTGACCCTTCGATCTGCCAGTTTGTTAGAACTTTCTTATTAAGGGGATTTCATTGCACGAAGTGAGGGATAAATTCCCATCTGTTTCAATACCAGGAGGGTGCCTTTACATCGTCTGGCTGGAATGCTCAAAATCCCAGCGTAAAGTAAAACAACATCTAACTAATATCCCCATTGAACGCAAACGGCAAAATGTCACTTAAATCTTTGACACCGTTTAGACATCAACTGAGGACGTGCTAAAGAGATTTTAAAGCTGAGTTAAAAGGGGAGAGGGTCATTTACAGACTATGTAAGAGCTTTCGACACAGAAGATTGGCTTTTAACCATATCACGAGTGAGGCAACATTACTTGCACCTTTCATTGGTGATCTCGACCCGACCATCTCATTGTTGGGGTTAACTTTCCCGGTTTGCGAATGTAGGAAATAATGTCTGCTGATAAGAAGGTCTTATTTGCCTTTTCAATAGAAACATCACAACTATTGACAAGGAGAGTATTTAATTGCTGTCGGATGTTTAACCTGCTTGTGCGCATTCAAAAGACAGAATTGATGATTTTAAAAAAGTTGTCAGACGTTATGCTACGACCGAGAAAAAGAATTTCAATCAAGAAGAGCATGAGAGTGTAAAGAAATGTATGAATATAAGGAAGAGCCTTAAACTGCTTGATGCAAAAGTTGTAATTTTTGGAGAAGAGGTCTCGTTTGCACAAAAATATAGTTCATTGCTTGTTAACATTAGCTACTTGCTGCTGTAACCGTATGAAGAGCCTTAATGGCTATCTGACTTTATATGGACCGCAATATATTTTCCACCTACTGGATTCAGCTATAGAAAGCTTATAGCCTTATGAGTTGCACTAACTTCTGTGACATTCCATTTTAAGCATTTTAATGCACCAGTGTTTACCATACCATACATTGTCCACTTCATATACTTCTTCTTCTTCTTCTTGTGACGCTAGAGCCCGGGTGGACCCAGATCAACATGCCTTTCCAGCCAGCACTCTCTTTCGCTAGCTGCCTCCAGTTGCGCACTTCAAGTTGGTTCAGGTCCTTCTCCACTTGTGTGCCTAGGCCGTTCTCTGTTTACGTTATCTTAATGGCTCAGATTCGAAGACTTTTCGGGCCGGAGCAGTGGTGCCCATATGCTCTTAATGGCCTGGTCATTTTAAACTCCAGATGTCATCAACAATAATATTTTCTCTTGAAAAAACTGAGAGCTTCCTCATCCGTTTTTAATAACGTCTAGGTTTCCGCACCATAGACTGACTGGGATGATCAAGTTGTTATATAAAGCTAGCGTAGTCCTGCCTCTTTTGATAAAAGAAGGAGCGTTTGCAAAATCACTTTATATAGTAACCACCTTTAAAAATGAGAGACAGTAGATCATAAGACTCCATACAGTGTGAACAACTAAATGAGACCATGCCTCTACCAGTCGAGTGTTCAAATCTGATAACAACCAGATAGACGCCAACCAGTAGAACGTTAAGAGGAACAGACTATCAGGACATACCATCTACAAGACAGAGACTAGTAACTTTCTTAAGATAGCTATAAAGTCCTAGCTAAAGTAAGGGGCCCCAATATTTTCAATTCAATTTCATGCAATATACGAGTACAAAAAAAATTAAATAAGTAAAAATTTGATTTGAAAAAAAAAAAAATGTCTCCTTCGAGCCGGATTTGAACCAGCGACCTATGGATTTCTGCTACTCCACACATCGACTGCACACCGAAGTGTACATCAAATTCCCAACTACAGTCCACCGCTCTACCAACTGAGCTATCGAAGGTGATGGCAAAACAGTCTAAACTCGAGCACACAAGACAACTTTTGAGGGCCGTCTGCTGAGCAGACAAACAACTTTCACTTGAGTGCATCGGACAGTGAAAGTTCACAGTCAAAAGCGAACAGTCGGCTTACGTTTCTGTTTTGTGCGTACTTCGGCTTATGGTGGATAAGCTGTTTGTTGCAGAAAGATGGAGGGGAAACCGAGAATGAAGTTTTTGTGACGACACGCTTTTAGCTTTAGAAATGAAAAATCATCAATATAATAATTTTTGGTGGACCACAAGTTCTCATCGAATCGCTGCCATCGACCCTAAATCATTCTCTGCACTGATGTATGGGATGCACTTGTTTGCGCATAGGGTATTGTTTTTGGGAGATGTGATTACGTTGCGGCAGTTTGGGGAATTTAAGACGTTCTCGATACCCAAGCAATAGTTCTGGACAAGAACAAATATCCACTACCCAATTAGTTTTAGTCATCTCAAAAACCGATACTTTAAACATCGCTTTGCGGACCTCCTCATATGACACGTCCGTCGAATAGTTAGTCCTTGTTCTTAATAGACGTGACACAATAGCTGTCACGCTGCATGCTTGACAGCTAGTGTGTCACGTCCACATTCGGCACCCCATTATCGCGAACAATTTTGAAGGTTACGCGGATATCTGCTTTAAAGATTACAGTCTCGAAGCGAATTTAATGGAAAGAGGCTGTTTTGGAAAGCTTAGAAAGAAGAACAAGAATTCTTGGATGCTTGGTCTGTAAGCAAGAGAATCAATGGCTAGGTCTTTTACAACATTTCATTGAAAAGGTGAGTTTTAAGGAATTAAAAGGAAGGAGTTATTTGATTTAGATAAGTGCAGCTGCCGTGTGGTTAAAGACGTGGAGCTGTAAGCACTGTTGGATGAAGACAATTCCCAAACGTTACAGTTTCATATAGACGAAGAGAATGCAAGTGATGCAGATTCTTGGTACTCGAACCATTGGCAAATAAAAAGCGGCAAAAACTCGGAGCTCAGGCACACTGTCCACGCAGACCAAAAGACAGAATTGGCTCGTCATAATGACAATGCAAAACAGTTGAAAGATCCAGAGTGATTGGTTGTTTAAACATGAAGTGATGTGGAATTCCTAATGTTACCAACATCAACAAAAGCAGATATTCTTCATGTTGCAACCAAACATTCGAAGGCTAGAGCATTGAAAGAGGCAGCACAAGATAATGTTTCCTCATGTCAGTACTTCATCACATACAAAGAAACCGGTTCGTGGCACGTTGGATGCACTCAGCTGGCAAGTCTTAACTCCATGCCACTTACTCATCACTCGCTTGGTCACGTATTAGCTGGGAAATTCTTTTCTTGGTTGGAAGAAGTGAAACAATTTGCTCGATGAGAAAGATTTTGTGGCGCGGTATTTACAAAGTGCCAAACCGATGGGAAATTGTATCACACAAATGAAGAATTTTGAAAAATAAACTCACTTGATATGTCAGCTTTATTTAAACCTTCCTTGGCATTTAACCCTAGCACATAATTTTTCTGTTCTTATTTGGTGGTATTTAACTCGAGAGAGGGCCTGAAACTCGAGCAACATGCCCCTCCAGCTAAGACGGTCTTTTAGCACGGAAGCCAAATTTCCCACTCCAATTGATTGATGTTCTTTTCCATTTGTGTGCGCCATCTATTGCATTGTCCGAATGGCCTGGATTTGAGGTCTTTTTACACTCTCAGGGCCGGAGCAGTGTAATTCGTATGCCATATATGGCTTAGGCATATTAAGCGTTGTAATCGGTTGACGCTTGACTATGCTCATGCCTTCATACAGCCTCAAGAGTTCGGCGTTAAGTCTTATCCTTCAGGCATCATCAACGCAAATAGAACCAAAAATCACACGCACCACTTTCCTCTCGAAAGGCCCCGTCTCTTTTGCTTGCAATAACATTAAAGTTCTTGCGTCACAGAGCAGGGCATGTATGATTGGGATGCTTTACAAAGCTATGTTGCCTTTTCGAAAGACGGCTCATTATCCTAGTAAGACAAGATTAATTCTCACATACACTTGATTTCGGCAAAATGTATTTGTCATTACATAACGCGAAGCCAAGATGGACTTACTCCTTGAATTTCTCAAAGTTTTTGCAACTTATTGTGAGGCTCTACCCGAGAAGTTGCACTAATTCCAACGTTTAGTTCTTTTATTCGATCCGTTTTTCTGTGTTCAAAATGTCTCTTAATTGAAAAAAACGTTAAAAATTCATCACTAAAAACATACACTACGTATGTACGTCGGAAGCGACTACTTGTTCCCATCAATTTTCGAACACTCTCTCAAAAAAATTAATCCTCTCTGGTATCCATAACATCACTGAGCGTTGCTTCAATTTCCTCCGGAGAAGCAATGTCTGGAGAGTACATCTGTTGAGGAAAAGCCTCCCATTTCAGCGTTTTCAGGTAGTTTTCGACCGCTACAGCCAGCGTTATCACGGTGCAAAATCACCTTGTCATGCCTTTCGGTCGTTTCTTGTCGTTTTTCACACACTGCATGGCTCAAACGCATAAGTTGTAGGCGATAGCGTTTCCTCCATTTGGCTTCGCCTGTTTTAAAAGTTCATAGTACACCATACACGTCTGGCTCCACCATATGCAGAACCGTGGATGTTTTTCTTTGGCGTCGATGTAGACGATGATGGAACAGATTCACCAGGCTTTGCATAGTTCATTGGTTGGTATCTTTTTAAGTTTATCCTTCCTTGATCCTTTACTCAAGTTATAAAGTAATTACCTGAAAGAAAAGAGGTTGTAAACGGCAAGTTGACGTTAAACTCCACTCGTAAGAAAACTCACTCGCTCACAGCTTGAGCAACGCAGTTTCAATTGTGGAATCTCAGTCATCCCAGACAAATAACAACATTCGAGAACGCACTGTATTTTGCTTTAAACCAAATTAGTGCGTTTTGATTTTTTTCTGTATTCAAACACGTCGTTTTTTCATAGCATCTGACGGACTTTAAACTCCTGCCAGAAATAGTCCCTAAATTTGTAAAATCTGAAAAAAAAATTGAGAAAAAGTGAAGTTTTTGGCACAAAAAAAAAAAAAAAACAAACTATCACAAATTGTAACGTTTCACAAAATTACAAATTCCCCTCACAGAATGTCTCCATCTGCGGCGCCCTCCTCCATCATAGACGCAGCTGGCATGAGGGACAATGATATAATGTAGATCGAGTTAAGTAATCACATGAGGCTAAGTGCAACCACGTACAAATATTTTCTCCTAGACAGAAAATTTCATTTGTGACGACGACGTCGAGTACGACTCCCCTGCTCTCATCGTCAATTCCCGCAAAACACGTACTCGCATGTCATCCCCTCGCAGTCACTTATTTAATCATCCCCGCTCGTCCATGGTTGCTCCCCTAAAAAATATCACATATGAACCGCACACAAGATGTCACCGTTTCCGCCCGCAAAACCCATTCCAGACATATGCGGCATCGTCGTTTTTTGTATTTCCATTCGATTGTCAAAACAACGCACACTCACACGGCCTCCAGTTCTGTTCCTCTGTTTTCAATCAATAACACCAATAATGGTTTCTTTTTTTTCAGCCCGACCAAAACACAAATATTGCGTTTGAAAAAAACAGACTCCCCCATGCGGGTGCGGCTCCAGTGGACTTGGTTGTGCGGTCGGCTGCGTGTACAGGCGTTCCCCATCGATCAGGGGTCACGTAATTTAAATCAATGATGGTCGACGCATCAGATAGCCGGTTTATCCAAAATGATCCCATTAGGACTGGTTTTCACTCATGTCCCCGTCGTGATTATCGCCATTCTCGTGGCCACGTGTCTCCCCTGCCGCCTCTATGTCTGTCTCTGGCATTTTGTTTAGTTCTGACTGCAAGCGGCCAGTGGGCGAGCAACAAAATGGAGTCTGTAGCTCCCGCAACACTCATAAATCCCGTATTATTACTTTATAACCGACCCTCTAATAAAGGCATCATTCACACCCGCATAGCACTGGCAGCGGACACTACGCAGTATCGCTGGCCATGGATGGTTTTTTGCGCTTCCCTCTCGGTCTCCCTGCCTTGTTCAGGCGCTCCCTTTTTTGCTGCTGCCACTCTGAAACGGGTAACCATTAGATAACGGTTATTCATGGTCCTTTGACCAGTTATATGGAATGGAATCGAGGATTTGGCTCGTTTTTGCTGCCGGACACTCTCTGACGGAATGTGTGCGAAGAAATCAAGTGGTTAGGCGAGACAATTTTCGAAATTGTTATGAGGCCTTAGAAAAATATTTGCGAACACAGTCGTCGTTGTAAGCTGAAAGTGCCCGGTCCGTGCACTCACACGACACTCAGTCGGGGTGTAGTATGTGTTCACGAGTGGGCTTCTTATTTGCAAATAGGGATACAATATGGTGGTCGGATAATGTGTCCCCAGATGGGTATCTGTGGTGATAAATAGTTCATAGGAGCGCTAGGAATGGCCTGGGAATAGGCGTTTTTTTGTGGAGGGGGCAAACTGTGCAGTGTTAGTTTTTGAAAAATGAGGACGTTAGGCTTCGTTTGTTTCGTTATGGGGACAAAAGATAGTTTCATTAGAGAAGATTGAGTGCGGTTCAAAAAAGTGCCGGTAAAGGTCATTTAAAGTTCACCAGATGACAGTTTAAAGAGTGCCTTTGGTAGGGTGTAGCAAAATCGATTTCAGAGAAGGTTACTGTTGTCGATTCCTGATACAGATGTGTTCCTTGAACTCTTTTTATGTTTGTGTGTTGGTAGTTTCTTTCGTTGTGTAAACAATTTCAGAAAGAGGGAATGGATGTAAGTGTGCCAACTCTTACACCCTCAACTACCCCTAAAGACGACATTACAAGGACGCTACTCGCGTTTTCTCTGTCTCTTGGTATGTTCCGGTAGTCCAATTTTCTACTGCCGTTTTTCGGGAGGCTAAATTTGTCGAAAATTTTGAACGAATACATCGCTCACACAAAGAAGTCAAGATTTCTACTGCGAAAGGTTTGAATTAGAAAAGCAAGCAGAAAATAGTAGGGCGACGTGGTTGCTTAGAATTTCAAAGACATTTTTCTTCTGAGGGAAATTACGGGAATTCTGCGTACCAGAACAAATTTTTGATGTTTTTGTAGTGACAACAGTACGTAAACCGGCCACTCAATCGCTTCGGGTGCCACACTACATCGATGACACTTGATTCATGGCAAACTAGAAAAATGTAGCAAATGTGAAGTTGAAAATGTTGTTAGCGTAAATAAGAAAAAGGAGTTTATGATAAAAGAGGGCTTCCGTACGAGTACGAATTTTAATTGCTTCTGGAACGGTGGAAAGAGTGGAATATAGGAGTATTGACTTATAGCTGAGATTCTGAACTGAGTCCTATGAATGCCATAACCATTTAGGACTAAGCTAAAATTTTGAAAACTTCTGTGACACATTAGCCAATTGATAAGTGAAAAAAATTATAACTTTTGCGGTTGTTGCAGCAATTTGTTAATCCTATATTAGTCGCATAATTTTGAGTTGGCGATAATAAGCACACAACAGTGTTTTCCTCCTTACAATATTTTTTCTTCTTCTTATTCTTGTGGCGCTCCAGTTCGGGGTGAACCTGGGCCTCAATCAGCATGCCTTTCCAGCTAGCACGGTCTTTCTCCAGCTGCCGCCAGTTGCGCAGCTGGTTGTTGGTTGAGGTCGTTCTCTACTTGTGTGCGCCATTTTATCCTAGGCCGTCCTCTGTTGCATTGTCCCAATGGCTCAGATTCGAAGACTTTTCGGGCCTAGCCATCTTAAGCGTTGTATCCGGAGACGCTTGACTCGGCGCATGTCGGTGTGCAGCCCATAGAGTTCGTCGTTAAATCTTCTCCTCCAGATGCCATCAACGCAAACAGGACCAAAAGTCGCACGCAAAACTTTTCTCTCGAAAATACTAAGGGCTTCCTCATCCGCTTTTAGTAACCTCCAGGTTTCCGCGCCATAAAGTAGGACTGGGATGATCAAGGTGTATAAAGCAAGCTAAGTACTTCTAGAGAGGTCTGTATTACTCAATTGCCTCTTGAGCCCAAAGAAACAGCGATTGGCAAGAGTGATTCTGCGTTTGATTTCGGTACTGGTGTTGGTGTCCCTATTTATCGCGGAGCCGAGGTAGATGAAGTCCTTGACTACCTCGAAGTTTCTGTTGCTTAGTGTGACGATAATATACAATATTTCAACCAATCAATAATGACGCATTTGGCTAATCTTAATTTTGAGGTCATACTCCAGGCTGTGACTTAGTTTGCAATGCCTCAAATCCGGACTCTTACGTCTCTGCGTGACTACTTTTGGGTTTTCATGTACTTAGACTGAATTGTGTATAAGGATACAAATGGCAGCTGGCACTTATGTACCACAATTCTACATTTTGAAGGTTTTGAGGCCCAGGTCCACCCGGAGTGTAGTGCCACAAGAAGAAGAGTTTTAGGTTGGAAATTCTATTTATCATTCATCTTGTGCTTTCAAGTTGGCGATACTGGCATTTGACACATGCCAAACTTAGATGTAATTTGAAGCCTTCTGTAACTAGGTGAACATTTGTCATTTACGATTACTATGATACGGAAATATTAAAACAACTTACTACACAAGTGGTGATAAAAGCGTAATCGACTTTTGAGCTTAACCCAATAATTATGGTTTAAAGCAATCTATACAATTGTGAAAAAATTTTAAGAGAGTGGAAACGTTACTGACGTCGTGTCGTCGTCGTAATGATGCATGGTCAGTCGAAAATATTGTTGCTGTTGATTCGAATTTGTAAATTTGTTTCGTTTCATACGCCACACAATGTCGTTATTTTCATTTGAATTTGCATCTCTATTCTTAAAAAGTTAAACTTACACAACAGTTGAAGCCTGTTGCCTATTCAGAACGCCGTTCATACGCTTCTTGGGTGTACGAACATCAGACAATTAACAACGATTATACGAACAACATTTTCTTCAGTAATGAGACACATTTCTCACTTAATGGGCATGTAAATAAATAAAATTAACGCATATGGGGCGCAAAAAACCGAGAAGTGATCAAAGAGGTGCCGCTTCATTCAGACAAAGTCACTACTTGGTGTTGTCTATAATGTAAAGGTGTTAGTGTTCTTTGAAGGCGGGCGTTTATAGCAAAGAGCGACAAAGTAGAATAATGACCGATTTTTGGGCCCCTGCTAGTGAGGATTAGAATTTGGACTAAGATCGTGCTCTTTGATCCTAGAGTTTTTTTCCGTGGCGCTACTTTCAAAATTGTGCTTTCGCGACAAATGCCAGAAGTCTTAACGAGTTAGAAATCAATATTTTTCAAGTAATGATCGAGATATTGCCTGAAATATGCTAAAAAGTGGTTAAAAATAACGTCAAAAAATCGCATGCTGTGAATCTTTTCGAGTCACCCGTTTGTACTATGTTATCTTTCGCACTTAATGGCAAGGCCTCGACTTTATGAAGAATTGAAATTTTCGTCAAAAATTTATCGCCTTGTGTGTTTTATTTATAATATATTTTGAAAGTGGGAAATGAATGGGCCTTTTTTAAGTTGTGAAAAAGTATATTGTTTTGAAATAAAATATTTGAGATTTTCGATAACTATGGTTCTTTTGGCGTCCCCATGTTAACGCAGAGTTAACTAAGATGGTGTATCCTCCTGTATTTTCATTTCGTCGTGACATCCTTTTAATGCAGCAAACTGCTGTTGCGAGAACGAATATATTTCCATTGAAATTCTAAATGAGCATCGGGACATATATTCACACGAGCGGATACGAATAAGTGTGTGCTTCCACTGGAAATTGATGTTTACTTCGAAAGCTGATCCTTTCAAAATTGGTGATGTGACATTTACGGAGAGCTGCTGTTAAGATTTCAATGCCGTCACGCAACCGTAATCATGAACTTCTTCATTTATGAATATCAACAGATTGCTTTTCTTAGATATGTACAAATGTATACACGGCAACGGAGGGCGAGCAACGACCTACGAGCGGGAGTTTTCTTTTGACAACTTGCAATGACATTTAAATCTGACTTAAGGAAGTTGATCCTTAACGGTTTGTTTAGGGATAGGAATGACACCGCTGCCAGTGGTAAATGACAGAGTTAATTGCAAAGATGGTGGCAACAGTGAATTGTGTAAACTTTGGAAGTAAAAAATTCAATTGATTTGAACAACCTTCCCTTAAGAGTCACAAAGGCTACCAAAAGCGACAGATAAGGGTTGACGCCAGCGAAACAGTGAACATTTTTCCAGAGACTCACTTTCCGTCCACGATATCAGTTAGTTAGGTACAGTCTTCCTTAAGTGCCTTAAAAAGAAAGCCGCACTTACTCTCCTCAATGCATATCCCACCGACCACACAGATGCATTCCCAAGATTGCATCGTTACCATCACAACTTGCTCCACCTTGTAACTTTTGCCAAGAACTACACCTCGTTGCTATTGCCTTCCATCCTTGAAGTTTCTTATCAAATCAGTCCTTACGTAATAACTGGCTGCGCCACTCCACATCTCCCACGCACTCAAACGCCGGCGGTAAAAATACATTTGAATACCACCCAGGCATCGCTCACTTTTGCGAGTACGTCCTTCGAACTTGTTGAATCAATTTTAACATTTCCACGGTTCATGGTCTCGCTTAATTTAAATCTCCATCACAGCACGTGTCAGACGGCGGAACTTCATCAAATCACTGACACATACGCGTCAACGAAGGACTTATCGGATGTGCCAAGACAATTTCACGCTTTGTCGGAGAACAAGAGTGCGGGGAGGGGGATAATGCATAAAGTTGACGATACACGAAATAAGGCAAAAGTTATGGCAGTTGTTGATCCTTCACTCATATCCCACCTTTCACGTTTGCCCCTCTTTTTCTCTCACTCTCTCTCCCTCCTTGCTTTTGCACGGCCTAATGTTGTTGCCAGCTTGCGGCGGTGGTGTGAGGGGGGAGACGATGTGTATATCATTTCCACACGACCTATTCGTCCTCTCAGACGTGTACAGATGAGCCCTCTCCGGAGGCACCGGTGAGTTCATCATGGAGCCATTATCCAGACAGGAAAAAAGTGTGCCACTTGGTTGGTGGCCGAATGAAGACACGGGACTTTCGGGCCAACCCAAATGCACACACGACCGACTTCCTATTGGACCCGAGTTGTCCCCACACATAAGACTCAGCCACACCTTGAGTAAACTACTCACTCGTCGAGAGGAAAGGACTTTCGGAATGCCACTTGAGAGAGAATTAAAAGAAAAAACAAATGTCGGTCAGAAGGGTCTGCCCCATCCCCCGGGGGACGACCGTAGGTGATTTACATTTCGGAGTGTCCTTGACCGGGATATCGGGCGTAGTTCCCCATCGGGGACCAAATTCAACAACAACTCTTTCACCGCATTCGAGCACTCTGGGGTGCTCTCAAAGACAGCCGCCCCTGGTTGGCACTCCTCTCCCCCGGGGGTGACGTGGACAATGACCCACCGCTGACTTCAGTGCCCCTTGGCAAACTGAAGGAAATCCGATGTGATCTCTCGGTAATGCCGAGGAATTGATATTGAAAAACACACAAGCAAGCAGGTTGGGGTGGTTGGGACATTCCAGCCCACTCCCTGAGGGGGATTTTCCCTTTCTCTGCAGTCCGTAGTGGGGAAACGAAGGAGGAGTGAGGCGAAATGATTTATCCTGTATTGGGAAAGGATTAAAGGATGCGTAAACAGGGCAGTCGAAGCCTTCAGTTCAAACTCACGTTCGCTCGTCACCGACGTCTTCGCCATCTTCGCCATCTTCGCCATCTTCACCGTAGTTCTTGTCGGTCCTTTGTGCAATCTATGGAACTCTGGGCGAAAGGCTTGAAGTCTGCTTACACCAAGCGCCGAGGGCAAAGGCAAATTACATGTGTTTAGAGAGTACGTGACTGATTTTTCGAAAAGGGACTTAAAAGGAATTTTTCTTCTCGTTGTTGTGCCGTCTTTTCGTTTTTTTTTTGCTTTTTGTATTTTTTTTTTCTCCTCCGCCCTGCCCAGGACACCATCCAACGGAGCTTGCTCCTTGTTTACACTTTATTTTGAGGAGCAGCTGCCGAGGGCAGGCAGAGAGACGAGTGGTAGGCGTGTGGGCGGTCGGTTGGTCGGTCGGTGTTGGCGTGGAGGCGGTTATGTGACAGAATGGATGAAGAGGGGTCGATGGTGATAGCGATGGCGATGGCAGACAGAAGCACAAAGAGAGCCTTTTCTGACATGAAGTTGTTAGAGTAATTTGTTTGGAATTTTATCTGAATAGATGGCTGAAGCTGAAGGAGGCGATGGGGGCCGCCCCACGTTGTTCAGTTGCCGTTGCCAGCAGGCAGCAGGCGGCAGGCGATGGCGGCAGCAGGATTATGGAAAGACCGTAAATTTAAAGCAACATTGCCGTGACAGTTTGTTTTTTGGCTCGATTTGTTGGCAAAACTGTGAATCTGAAGACTAAGGCACATCCCGATAATGGTGTGGACTCGACCTGTCTGCCACTGACAATCAATCTGCTCGGAATCAATGGCCGGACTGTCGGGCTAATCTTAGACATCGTCTTGAGTAATTGGAAACTTTGCTCTTTCTTCGTGTGTGTGTGTGTGGCGAATGGAGTGAAAAGGCAAGGAACGGGAGAGAATTTAAAGAGAAGAGTGGTGAAGCGCGTTCATTTTGTAATTAAAAATTGTGGGCGATGGGGCGGCAGTCGAATGAACAGTGATCTATGATTCTGGCGGGTAGTGGAATGGGGCTTCTCTTTCTGTAATTACATTTGGCGAGTTGGAGATGGGCGAAGCAAAAGTTTAGGTGCACCAGGGGAGGTGGGGGGAGGGGGTTGTTTGTGACAGGGAACTGTCAGCAAGTGGAACTACCGGACAACGGGTGTAAATGGCGGCAAAAACTTTTGTTTTTTTCCGATTGTCAGCAGTGGATGGGATCTCGAAAACTTTTCGAGCTCTCGTCATCTCCATCTTAATTCCTGTTTGATGCCAATCAGAAGATTGAATCCCATAATACCCAAGACATGAAGGATCTGTGTATCCAATTCATTTGCATACCGCCTCACTTCCGCCGAAATCCAGGATAAGATCCCGAATCTCTTCTTTAGGCATTCGTCGTCGTTTCGGTGGAATCTTTTCATGGATCAGTTGATTTAAGCGCCCATTTCCGGCATTAACTGCGAACAAGCACATACCAAGCAATTCATCTGCATGACTCTCCATGAAATCTATGTCCTCTCCCCTCCCCTGTGCAGTTATCCTAGAGCAATTCCTTAAAGATCTCATTTTGCTTTCAATTAGAAACTCCCATTAAAGTCCTATTCAGAGAAGGAATAACAAAACGGTATCGAGACCCGACGAATCCGCTGCCGCAGATGTATCTCTCTAGTTAATACCAGAAACGTGGCTTCATTAAACTGGCTTCAAGCACTCTCGACAAATCTCCAGTTGTGCTCCTTCATTTTCGTCTTCATTTCGTGCGCTTGCTACTCCCTCTGTGTATCAGTGTGTGGCACATAGCGTGCATCAAAAATTCCCATTTCGCAAATCAAAGAATAATTGCCTCACAACGCCAACAACAACAACGACGACGACGTTGCCTACATCACCGACGACCAAAGGAAACAATTTATATCTCATACGCTCCGGCAAAATTGCCACTGATTGCCGCTTCTAATGGAAAAACTTCCGCCAGCGCCGCCGCCGCCACCGTCACCGTCATTGCTGTCAGAGTGGTTGCGACTGTGCGTCGTCGACGCGACGTCAGTCTTTCGGTGAATGCAAAACATCCCGAGCTGTTGTGGCAGTCCCCATACAAAGTATTTCGTCAAAGTGCGTGCATGTGTGTATGTGCCAAGAGCTGTCATTCGCCTTCAGCACCGGGCCAGCACCCCCCAACTATGACAAACCCAATTCTCACAGAATAATAATGACGAATGAATCTCATTTCGCTGCGAGAGTGTCGGTCGGGACTGCTTTCGCGCAAGGAATCCTCTGTGCCGTTGTCGCTGTCGCCCATTCAAACTCTGCAGCTCAAGGACCTATTCATGCGAAGGCGACGGCGTCGCACTTCGTTACATGACAACTGCAGGCTTCAACCAAACGCGCCAATGAGCTGTAATCAAAATCAAGTCTAGGTATTAAATACGCGCCAGCAGTACCAGCATCCGGCACAGTCGCAGTCGCGCAGTCCCCCCATCACACGAATCCTACGGCCGTTGATGCCAACCAGCCGAGATTGCCGGTTGTTTATTTAACGAGACAGCAATTGCCACAATATGCGCGGTCTTGCTGTGGGTGGGCTCACGCACCGCGCTCGGCGCCACACCGCCCGGCTAATGTTTATTATCCGCGATTAAGCTAAGCAGGGAAATAATAAGCAAGCGGTTCATTAAAAAAAGGTTCAATTAGAATATTCGGCAACTTCTGCTGTTGCCGGGTTGCTGGTTGTGTGTGTGTGTGGTCTGTGACTTTCAGTCTAACCGCTCTTAACCGATTTCAATCAACGCGCGGATGTGCAAGTTTGTAGATTAACGACAGCAGACATTAAAAGTTTACGACTTTCCACAAATATTTACGAGCCGGGAGTGAATGTAAATTTGGCAGCAGAAAACGCTGACAGCTTGTCAGATAAGACGGAAGACGCGTTCCTTGTTCATTGGCAATGTATCGATATGTGCTCATTTTGGAGCTAATGGCTCAAACGGTATTCTGGGCGGTTTCCGGAGTCAGGGCATTTCATGGCCACTTCACCCCACTCAATCTAATAAAAGACGGTTTTTTCATTGACGGTTAAGAGTTAAATGAGACTTTGACAATTTCAGACAGACGTTGTCTATTGCTGACGCATGCATATCTCATTTCAAATTTCCGACGTCAACATTAACAACATGCTCAACTTGACAGCGGCTCATTTCGCTTGTTCAGTTCAGATTTGACATTCACCGGTGAATGACTGATGATTTGGCACCACCAGGAGACCAGGGCAGGGACTAGCTTCAACATCAACTACTCGTGTTGTGCGTGCTATGGTACTCGCACGAAGTACAGGTTTTTGCCCTATTCGAACGGCGAGATTTGAGAAGCATATTATAGACAGGATTGTTGTCAGCAACTCGAATGAGATAGTGACATGGAAATTTAGAGGTGTTCACTGTGGGGTTCTTACCGGAGAACTTCCGCGTGTGCGTCGACGCACTTTGCCACTTCTCGAAGGCAACCGCAAGAAAGACCTTAGGGAGGCCATTCTTGGTTCCGTGTCTTGATTCGGTTAAGGCTTCGGTATTGTTTCAAGACTTCGGCAAATCTTAAAATGTGCCTTTGTGGAGCTACAGAAAAATAATTCCTTCAAACCTTTGTGAGCAGATGGTTCGTGAAAGCTGAACTTAGAGCATTAAGCCAGTACTGAAGCTGGATTTTTGAGAGTTTGGGAGTCAGAGAAGTGCTTTTATCTGGACTAGAGAGCATTTTAAATTCAAGACTCAAGACGGATGGAAAAATGTTGCCTTCCTTATGGTATCAGCATTTTGGATTCATGGATGGTAGATGGGAGGATTCTTCTCAGAAGAGTGCCAAAGAAACGACTACGCTCTGAATGCATAATACGGAAGCTTTCCAAAACTGAAGATATGTATATCCTCCTACTGCTTTGGAGATACTTTCTAGAATTGGTAGTTACTGCAGAAGTAAACCTCCAAGTCTAAAAATACATTAAAACTCGCTGCACTTTTTGATGAGACCTACAGATTTATTTTTCGAAAGCACAATACTACTTGCTATTAGAAATAAGACGGATTTCAGATTTGTGATCGCCGTGGCGTAGTAGGTAAGTACGTCGAGCCACACGCGGCAGGTCTCCGGTTAGAATACCGGACTGATTACCACACATGTTTCATGGTACCACCTCTTTCGAGTTCTTGACAGCAGTCAAATTGCCTGTAAGAGTTTCTCCGATCTCGTCGTTCGGAGTCGGCAAAAAACTGTAGCTTCCCTCTATTCGTGAGAGAACCATACGGCGGATGCATCTTCACTTCCCAACCAATTGATACCATTGATATATGAAGATCCTTCCTCCAGGTCTTAGGTGTTCTTATAGAGTTTTAAAGAAAGGGAATGTTATGCAGAGGTAATTGTTGTATGAAGCTGCATGATAGTTTCGGGGTGTCATTGACGTACGTGGCCAGAAGATCGAAGGCTTAGAGCTGAATTTTGCCCCAGCACAAGATCGAGAAAATTGTTTTTTTTTGTTTGCATATCATCTGGCTCGATGCCAGTTATGTCTAGACCCTCAGACACCCAGCATCATTGTTCTTAATGCGTTGTAAATGTGAAGCTAGTCCCTGACCCCTTTTAAACTGCAACGCAACGGAATTCATTCTGAAACACTGAACAGGTTCGTTATTTGCATCTTTGTATCAGAAATCCATTATTCTTGTATGAAATTGAATGTTTTGTTAAGTGTACGAGAATGATTCCATTTATGTCAAGTATGCGCCACTCTGCTTGACAACTGTCTGCCATTTTAAAGGTAACTTCTCCATACCTCCCTCATGGAAAGCCTGGTCCTTATGATTAAAAGCACATTTTTTACCAGCAATATCGTAATCACTTGGTGCTAAATCCATATGCAAATCCTGCTTGTCGAAGTCCGGAGCTTCTGACGAATAACTATCGACGTGTGGGACCTAGCTGATAAGAGCTGATGAACTCCTCTTTCATTGACCAAATTCGGCCGCTTCTGGACGATCGCTTTCTTCAGTCTTACTGTTGACAGTACACTATCGAATTTAGAGGAGGAGAGGCACAGGAGAGCACTAGCTGATTTCCAGCCAATTCCGACATGCCAGACTTGGACCGTTTTCGCTTGATGATTTCGTAACATAAGTGACGCCGTTTTTATCATCAAGCTAACATCCGCTTCCAAAATGGTTCGATTGCGATTCTGTTAAAGACTTAGTCCATCGAATTTTTCATTTGTATCCGGACTTATTACAATTGTTTCCTACAGATTTTCGTTCAATGTTCAGCTCCTGTGCAATCGAAATAGTGCTTACATATTGGTCGGCGTTAACGATTTTCATCCTTTTATCATCTTTTGTGACAATTGGGATTACCGGAACCGAAATCGCGTGTGATTGCCCGTCATGGAATCAGAGATTACATTGCATTGTTGTACTGTAGTATATAGTATAATTTCCCTTCGCAAGGTTTCGCACTAGAAACTAGATCAATTCAATGCTAAACTGTCAAGGAAATTTAAAGTACTAACAAGGACATCGAATGTAAATAAATAAAATGAAACTAAGTCAGATACAGACTACTCAAGCTAATCTATTGAGAAAAGAATTAATTAGTTTTTACTAGACCTTATATTTGGTCTTAGAGAAAGTGACACTTTTTCAGTCATACATCAACATAAAAACTGTTTTTAATGTATGAACAGAGGAAACCAAAATTCGCCCCAACAGATCACATAATTGTGAGCTCTTCGGTGTAAGCTTGCAAGGATACAGTACCTGGCTTGGTTTTTATGATATATGGACGAGCGTGGCCACTTTTATTGCCAATTTAAATTTATAGTGAAGGATGAGTAAATTATGTTCAGAAGCAACACCCTAAGTTCCAACTTAAAGGGGCGTCCAACCATAATGCTCTAAGTTAATTGTGAGTCACGCCTTAATGTCAAGTTTTTTTACCCAACTTAATTTAACGTTTTATGGTTTCTGTGTTTGGTACCATGGAAAGGTACACAATTGAGTAGCGCGTTGTGTTTGGTGGAACCTTTTGCGAAACTTGCACTTCGTGGTGTTTTCGGTTTGCGTAATCGAATAAATCTGTCCACTAACGATGAAATTGCTTTAACAAACGGGGTCTGTAGGAAAACAATTGTGCAGGCTGTTCGTTCTGCAGATAACATTGCTGTCGGTTGAGATGTTATGGCAGAAGAGCCGTCAACCCTAACTCGTTGTTGTGACCAACAATTGAGCATCTCAAGCACATCACTGATACGAATTTGAAATAAAAGTCTGAATTTACACGCTTACAAGGTTCATTTGACTCAAGAGTTGCACCCTACTGATCATTTCAAGCATCATCAATATGCCGAAAAAGCAGAAGTGATTAGTGACGAGGTACTGCTTCACCTCAGCGGATTCGTTAACAAGCAGGGATTGTTTAAAACCGGATGCATCCACAATAGTTAACCAAGCAGTTACAGTGAATGACACTCGCTGTCTCGAGATGACTACAAAATTCTTCTGGCCAGAAATTGAGGATATGGACCTGGACGATATGTGCTTCCAACAGGGTGGTCCTACGTTAAACACAGGCAATGAAACATAGACTCTTCTGCGCGAGAAATACAATTGCATTAATTAGGCGCCACGATCATGTGCTTGACGTCGTTGGACATCTTTCTTTATGGATATTTAAATGAAAAAGTGTACGTCAACTGGCCAAGAACTGTTCAATAGCTAAATGATGAGATAATTCGGCACATTAACGACATTGAAGCTCAATTATGTTTCAGAGTCTTTGAAATTATGGACCATCGGCCTGAGGCATGCCTTGGCCTGCATTTGGCCGATATTTCGCATGACAAATACTTGGCATAGACCCATCAAACATATCAAAAAAAATTAAGATATATTTCGGGAAACTTTCGTTTTATTGACAATTATCGTCGCGCGTAAACGTTAGCCGCCTTTGAGTACCATGAGAATCCGCTCCTTGGACGACTAACTTTAATTAACTTCACTAACTGTCAGTTCTGTGAAACTTTTGCGCCAGTTCGCAAAAGATCTCGCCAGTTAAGGTCTTGTTGTCTTCCTGAAAATCAAACTTCTCGATTTCTGGTGAATTTGAGTACTTATCAAATTTCTGTCCCTTTCAAGGTAACAACTACCTAGAGTTACTACAACTGTCTGTGGAAACTTTTGCGATAAATCCTCTTCGTTCTCATTAAAATTGAAATGTCATTGCATGATACAAACATCACCACCTTGACCATATTTCTCGTGCACAAGCTCCAATTCAATCAAAGAATTCCACGAAACTGAACCACAGACAGTCGCTCCAAGAATCTTCCCCAATATTTGCCATCCTGCACGTGCATGTCCATCACCACATCAAGTTATCAATTAATTCGCAGAAAATATCCTCAATTACGTCCTGCCTCAGGACAGCACCCTTTCACGATGACATCGCACATCCAAAGTGTTGTCACTCTCAGACGCACGAGCAGCACAAGCCACTCGAAGAATAATGTTACCTAATGAAAGTCGTCATCGTCTCCGTCGTCGTCATCTCCTTACAAAAGGACGCCCAGCTCTGGCTCTGTCACAGTAACCGTTCGTAAGTGCCTTCCCATGTCCAATCATCAAAAAGTTAATTTGGCATATGCTTCATGAAGACAAAAAGTGGTTTCATATTTCAATTCAAACAGAAATCCAAAACCCCTCTCAGAATCCGGCCATCCTGGGCGCGCTGACCAGTGTGAGTGTATGTGTGTGCATCCTTGAGACGAAAAATGCCAGCAAATCATCCTTAGTCTTGGCTAAAGCCAACGCAGTAAAATGAATGAAATGTGGCACAAATATAGTCAGGGCGGGTGGGTGTGCGTCGGGGGAGGACGAAGAGGTATTGTCCAAATGAAAAATAACGATTCGCATCTCGTTGCATCTCTGTGCCGGGTGGTGGGCTGGGATTCCATGCCCAAGACGGGCATCCTCGGGAACGCCATCTTATGTTAGTCCTTTTCATTGTTCTGGGAGCAGAACGACCACCACTCCAGCCACTCAAGTCAATTCCATGCTTTGAACATTGAAAACAAGCTTGACCCTTGAGTGGGGGGATGTGTAGCTGGGTTGGAGTGCTCCGTCCGCGATGAGTGTGTATCAGCCTCTCCCCTTCCCCACTCCCCTGGGGATGGTTCACCATCCTGCCCGGAGATAAAGGATATGCGCTCCGTTATTAAAAGTAATTTCTTTGCGACGATTGCGTGGGAAGTTGAGACCTTTCACCTTTATCTCCTTCGAGGACACTTCATCCCTGATGTCGTCATCGGGACAGACCATAACCAAAACAACGGAACTCAATTTCGGTGAGGATATCTGTGCACCCTTTGTGCTCAGGTTGAATGGCCTCACACCAGCGCAGCGCAGTAGCGGTGGCAGCGGACTATCGTCCTTCTGCCTGTCTGCCATTCCATGTCCCGGCAAACTATCTGGGCCAACTAATTTACTATGTAAATTAAATGGCAGCCAAGTGAACAAGCTCTCATTCAATTTGTCAACGCGCTACAAATGGAATGGGAAGTGGGGGAGGGGGCCGGCTGACGGGTGGCGGCGAGTCTGTTGCCAAGGCAAAAGTTACAAAATTTTTGGATGAAGTGTTGGCTTTAATTGAAAACTATTCAAGCCGTGCCGTGCCGGTGGGTGGAAGGGGGGTGTGTCAGGCTGGCACTCAGGTGTGCTGCGGGCTAGATAACGGGTGGATGAATTTTTAACCAGATTTGTGGGAAGAAGTTTTGGGCCAGGGGTGGTCGGCGCGGCGCTGCTTTGTCAGTGCTGGAGATATGGGTAAGCTGGGAGTGGCGACATGTGTTGGGCTATCTTTTGTCTGGTGTGAAAACTGAAAACCCGTTCTGAGAGGTGAGAGAAAATAAGTCCTTTCCATTCCTTTGTATTTTTATTTTGACGGGACTGTTGGCCGTGGTTCTTCTTTCCATAGACTACTGGTGGGGTGGGCAAAATGAACGAGTTTGAGATTTAATTTTCGGCCATGCGTGGGGTTTTGTTTTGCGATGTGGTGGTCGAGAGGTCCTTGACATTCAGTCAGACAACGATACCTAAAGCCGCAAGTAATTCTCGACATTTGGTTCACAGCAGTTCACGGTCGATAGGAATGTGTAGACACATCATCGGCTTTTGCGGTTTTTACGATAACTTTAATTACCACCCTTGCCTTTGATCCGACCAGCGCACATTGGGGAGTGTCCTATCTCGACCACAAGCCGCTGAGCGCATAATGAACATCTAGCACCGATGATGGCATTTGTTTTGCGGTCACTAGTGGGGTTACTTTGAAACCAATTCTCCGTCCATGATGACCGCAGTCCCACCCACAATCGATAATTCATGATCATCCCCCATTGGCAGGATTAGCCGGGCAAATCACTTCGTTCTCCTCAAAAGGACCCTTTTAGTTGAATGAAACCGATACAAAGGAGACATTAGCCAAATCCCCAACGGATATCCATCGAAATCCGCACAAAAAAGACGGGATGAATTAGGTATGAAGGAGAATGAAATGTCTTTTGACGCGACATGGACGTCATAAATGAGTCCAATTAACCCCCCCTCCCCCCGCCACAATCTGTCCATTTGCAAGTCGATCAGTCATTTTTTTCAATAACTCCCAGTCCGTGATAAGCCGTCCACGGGGGTCTTAGGATTGCCTTGCCAAGTGACAGCCGGCGAACGATCGCAAGGATGTCTGCCGATTGTTCAGATTCATTTGGGCGGAAAGGTCGAACGGACGGTCGATTTCAAAAGGATAATTTATGAAAAATTGTTTGTCTCCCCCCCCCCTGCCGTCGCGCCACCACCATTCTTCCTGATCTCGTCTGCCGAGGGGTGGTTGCCTAAATGAAATATTTTCCTGTATCTGATGGTTTGAATGCTCGACTACTACGCCATTATTTGCGTTTCATTAATCCTCATTAGGCAGACTTCTACAGCCTCTGGCTACACTGTAGCTCATCTCCCTCACCCTGACGTCATCTCATGGACGAGCTCATCCCGGGGAAAATTCAGTGAAGCTGCTTCATTTATCCCGTACACTTGCAATTAATCATTTTTCACTCCTTTTCCTGTTCGCCACCCACCCAAGGACCGTGCAGGATACACTGGAGTGGGTAAGGTGTGTGGGGGGGGGGGGGGGAGGCGAGATATCTTTTAAGGAGGATAACATTTTTGTCAGCTTACATAACTGCAAATAATAAATTACATCTAGTGGAAGAGCGAACTGCACGGGTGGCCATTGGGGTGAGATGAGAGGCACTTCTAAGACATCCTGGCAACCTACGAATCAATATCGAGGCGGCAATGGGATATATCACCGGCGGATGAAGAGATGCTTTTCTGCGTCTGTCTGTGTGTGTGTGTGTGTGTGTGTGTGTGTGTGTGTGTGTGTGTGTGTGTGTTGTGCGGAGGGAGGGATACCTTTCCATTAATCGTAGGAGTAGAGCGCACAGCAGTGTATCAGTGAGTGGTGGCGCTTGCGAGTCGGGAAAGTTCCATTCTGTTCTCAGTTCAGCTTGTCTGTGGCGTGTCCTGTTCCGTTTCGATGTTTTTATTTTTTTGCCCCATTCACCGTTGAGGATTTGCTTCATCCTGACTTATGTGCGGGAGAATAACGACTTCGTCCTCTGGTGGATGTGTGTTTGTGTGTGTGTGTGTGGGAGAGTGTGCTTTCCTCTTGTGTCCCGGTCATGTTGTTATACCGGCCCGGAGGAGGGGTGCACAACAAAAATTGATACTCAGGCCATAACAAAAGAAGATAAAAGCATTCGGCGAGCAGACAAAAGGATATTCTTCTGCAAAAGAAGATAGTGGGCGCCAACAGTCGGGCGGTGGGGGTCGCGTGGAGACAATAACCATTGTAATAACAATTAATGCAGAGTCAAATTTTTCTATTGACCCAACGGCGAGCATGCGGCGTTGTGTCGTGATGAGTGCACGTACGCATTGATTTGTGATTGGAAGACCCCATCGGGTGTTTGGGGGGGGGGGGGGGGGAAATGGAATAATCTGCTGTGTGTTTCGATGGGTTTCCGGCTATGAGAAGTGCAGAAGTCAGACGAAGAGATTTACTGGACAAGGGGATTTATGCCAGACTGATGGGTGATTGCGGGGCCGTCAGAAGACTGCAGGAGGATGGAGGCACTAATGGATTGGTGATGGGGATGAAACAATTGGATTTGAGAAGAAAACTCATAAATATTTAAGTGAGGTTCAAAGGGGCTTTTGGAGTATGTGCATGCGATCATAAAGTTGGTACATATGTGGGGTGGTTTTCTAGGTAAGACAAATCCGATGTGCTTTAGTGAGCTCATATCCTTTTCAACATTAGATTTCAGTATTCGTGGTAAAACATTTGGGGGAACGACCGTTGACTTAATTTTGGGTGTAGGTTGGGATACACAGCACATCAGCACTCAGAATCGAAAACTGGTCCGTTGTACTACCAAGCAGTAACTAACCTTTAATGTAATTTTTTGCTCTTCCGGAGGAGGTTCCCACCGCCTCAGAGCCAAACAGCCACCACCTGATACGAGCAAAGGCGAGACAGTGACAGAAAAATTGCTCTGAGGTGCCTTCATCACCTCCACAGGCGTCGCAAAGGGGGCCAACACAAACCCAAACAGACTTAAGTGCTAAAAAAGGTGAAGTCTTCTTTTTGTGCGCCAAGAGGTCGTCTGCAGTCTTTCGTGTCTACAAATAACAGAAAAGCAGCGGATTTCTTGCAGACGTTTGAAAGCATGCACTTGGTCAGCCTGCATCCTGGAGACTCAAACCATCTCTGGTTGTGCTGTTAGGGAAACTCAACCGTCGACGGAAGCCCTAACCAAGGACGCTGGTGGATTCGGGCCCTACGAATGCCTCTTTGGATTCTTGCCGAGAAATTTCAGCGGCAATCTCGTTTCCTATGATCCCGTGGTGTCCCGGGTTGATGCTATTCAATGCTAGGACAAGCGTACAGAATAGCACTTTGTCAGATGATACGAGTTTTAACTAATAAGAAGTCCTGTTATCCTGCGTACGCTACTGCTCACACTTTTAAGTAACACAGAAGTATTCAAAAGTGGTAGTGGCACGTCTTCAGTAGCTACTTCAATGTTTGTTCTACTCCAACCAAAAAAAAAGTAGTTCAGACGTCATTACTAACCTTCGTCCAATGATTGTTGTATGGACTTACTTTCATTTCTTGTATTTTTAATGGTGTACAAAGTTTCCCACTATGCATGGCAACGAACTTAGGTGGTCTTAGGTGCACCTAAGTGAAAACCAAAACCCTCAGTGGATTTTTATTCCCGGGGACTTAATGTCCTGCATCGGTAGCACAACCTGCACTATGGATTATTATTCATCGCTGACTTATAAAGCTTTAAAATTTAACAGAATTTGTTTTCCTACCTCATGCCACTTGGAGTCGTCATCTCCTTCTGTTGGTTGAAGTTAATTTTTTACTTTTCCAAGTGTGGTTGAATTTTTCTTGTTCGCGGAGTATTGATCGTCCGCAGGTGTTCGTGGGGAGCCCTCTGACTGTTATGCCTTACGGATTCAACTCTAACGCCATTCTGGTGAAACTAGCGAATAGATAAAGTGCTTCGTTATTTCCTTTCAATAATTTCAAGATCTATGCCTCATAGAAGAAATCAGCGATGTCCATGTTTTGTTTCCATACACATGTTTTATATGTCATAGAAATCAGCGATTAGAAAGAGCGATTGTTGGTACTGATGCCTTACTCACTGCCGAGCTGAGTAGGACGAGTTCTGTGAAGTTTTTAATGCGCTTTGTAATGCTCTGTCCGAGACGTCGATGTTTTGAGTCCTTCCTTCATGGCGACATATACTCTGTTTTGGCCTCGTTTTTCAGCAAAACTCATTTTAATCATTTCCTTTTTAATGCCAACAACCCGTGTTTGCCAGTGGATGTATGAAATTTTAAAAAGAGGTGCCTCCGATGGCGACTACTGAGCTTCGCATGATCTTCTTGAGATTAACTTGAAGAAGTCACATGACAGGGCGTTTTTGAAAATTTAAGACATTCTCGTGACCTCGTTTACATTTATGGAGTAGCGAGAGCTCATCAATGCACATCGTACACAATCTGATGAGCTTGGTAGATAGCACGTTATAAGTCGCCATAACGTATTTGTTATTTGGCGCAATAGGTTGAAATGGCGCACACAAGTGGAGAAGGACATCAACCAACTTGGAGTGTGCAATTGGAGACAGCTGTCGGGAGATCGTGCTAGCTGGAGAAGTATGCTGGTTGAGGCCCATGTCTATCCCGGACTATAGCGCCAATATAAGAAGAAGAAGGTGGTGGAGTCTAAGAGTCTCCTTTTTTGTGGTTCAGAAAGACGACACTAAAAACTTCACTTGTCAAACAAAGCTTTGATCACATCGGATGTGCATCGTTCAACCAGATCATTTTTACGTGACTTAAACATTTCTGCGGGCAGTCCGTGTCGGTACGAATAAAAGCTTTGTTCGTCTATGTCAGGAGGGTGGTATTTTTGTCTATCGTCATCCAAATTGAATGGAATATCATGCGAAAGTGGTCGCTGTGGCGTAGTGGTAAGCGCGGCCAAGCAGAAATTCTTTTTTCACGGCACGACCTCTTTCGAGTTGCTGACAACACTCAAAGAGTGTCAATTGTCTATGAAAAGCTTCTCAAATCTCGTCGTTCGGAGTCGGAAAAAACTGTAGGTCTCTTCTGCACGCACAACATGAGTAGTTGTTGTAGAAGTTAGGCTTTGGTCCGTTGTGGGCTGTAGTGCCACTCAATTATGATTATTATTATCCTGTGGAATTTATGGCCTCATCGCTTGAATCATTTCTTCCAAACTCTCATCAAGTGGATGTTCATCCGGAAAAGTTGTTATGCCCGTATAATTGTTTCGACTTTTGGTTGAACTTTCGGACTTCCTGTCTCCATTACGCTTCTAAAGTTTCGTCCTTTGTATTCCGAAATGCCGGTGCTTTGACTTTCTTTTCTGCTCAAGTGGTTCCAGAACAACACTCGTCTTTCGATGCGTAGCCTTGTAGGCCTTCTGTTTGGGTGCTTTGGCCTGCCTGCCCATGGATTTTTCTTTGTTTGCATCCTATAACTCAGACCTTCACCTTTGATTGATTCAATGTTTCCATTCGTCTTCTGTTGTTAGCGAACACAGCATTAAATTTTAAAGAGTTTTGGGGAGAAATATTTGAAATTTGAAGAAGTTACCAGTGAATATTTTGAAATTAGTAGAGAGAAGGAATTTGCGAGTATTTTTTGATAGAAGTTGCATCAACAACGGACGCCTTCAATGTATCGGGTGATTGAACGTCTTTTTTTTGACAGATCATGCGTGGCTCTTACTAAACTTTCTTGTAATTTTTATTTAGTAAAGCCTGGCAAGTCATCATGGAAAAACTCATCCCACAGCAGGGTCTCCAAAACTCTATTACGAATATTAAGCGGATGAGGAAGCCCTTAGTCTTCTCGAGAAAAAAAAACAAATATATAAATAGTTCGGCTTAGAGCGCCCGCATAGAGCCAGTAAGTAGTTATAAGATTTCGATTCTGTCGTGCCTAGGTTAAGCGTTTTATACCTAGTTTTAAGATACTATTAGATAAACAATAAAAAAAATGTCTTTAAAAAAAAAAAATCGATCTACTTAAAGTTTTTTTCCGACTCCGAACGACGAGATTTGAAAAGCTTTTCATAGACAATTGACACTCTTTGAGTGTTGTCAGCAACTCGAAAAAGGTGGTGCCTTAAAATGCTTCGAAGTGTCCGTGGGTCGCCCACATACCCATTACGTCACGGCGACAACAAAATTAATCTACTGAGCCGCTAAACTGAGACAACAAGGAATGTTACCGTCAATGGTAACCGTTATCGTGCCCTGTTGACGTACTATATGCTTCTTGAAATTCAAGCACCTGGTCTTGGTGAGTCCAAGACAAGCCATACAGAGCGAGAAACAATGGACTTGTTGAAAAATCAATTTGGTGAGCGTTCTTCTGTGGCATCCTTTAGACACCTTTGGATTCTTTTCTCTGGGGATGAAATATTTCAAGTCCTTAGGAATAAGGCAGCTTTAATTGACGTTTTGGAAGCCAACATCAATCGTGTTATCCGGAATATCAGTCGCTATGTTTGAACAAACTTTCAGAATGAATTTAATTTTCATAAAGTAAACGCCTTGAATTGTCCTTTTAACCGTTTGTAAAAATTTTAGGTCGACTTTCAAATTTACGTATCATATTTTACATTATAAATCAAACCCAACGATGAATCACTCTAAGACATCGGTCAGTGGTCAGCTTATCAGTGGACCCCAAAGAGTAAATATTCATGGAACGAGAATGTATTTATAGGCCATACGTGAAGGGAATTGTAGTCCATGTTCCCCTAAATAGGGGGGTGAAAAAATCGGTTGCCTACGTCAACCAGAAGTGGGCTTAATGAATTGTGAATGTGTTGGCATTGAAGAAAGTGAAATTTTGTATGAGCCATCAATCGGATTTGTTATTAAATTCCTCGAAAGAATCATTGTTGGCCATTCTTCTGTATAGATTTCTTGTCCAGGTATATCCCAAAAATCAATTTTCGTTCCCAATCTTGTATCATCACAAGAGTGCTCTCAGGAAAACTAAAAGCATTCTAAATGAACATGCTTTCAGGATAATTCACCGGAATCCCCTCCACAGCACTCGTCTTCATTTTCAGATTTCATTGCTAATTGGCCGGGCTCCACTGTATGGACAAGACAAAGCTAAACGAGGCATCATTTCAATTCTGATTACTCTCAGTGATCCTGAAACAAACACAAATTTTAAATTGCCCTGAAGCAATTTGAGGGGAGTTCAGCTGGGCAATACGCCCACATGATTCTCAAATTCCTCACAGAAATGAAAATATTTTCCTTTCGAAGATCGCATCCTCCACACCCTCCAGTTAGTCCTCTCAAAGCGCACTATCCTTAATCCTGTTTCGTTTGGCCCGGCTTACCTTCTCCTGCTTAAAATTTTGTCGAAAAGTTTTATGTTATCTCATTACATTCAAATTTGACCCTTTTGCTAGTGAGTGCTCCAACTAAAAGAAGGAGAAACAATTTTGAAAAGTTTCAACTCATATTTCATAACTTTAGCGCTTACCCAGGACCGCTGTAGACGGTAAATCATCTCTATTTTGACTCTCGCCGTCAGAAGTGAACCCATCATAGGAACGTAAACACACACATACACACACACACACACACACACACACACGAAATGAAGTAACAAGCAGAAAACTCACATATCCTCCACCAGCCAGGAGGGCGATGCTTACCTGGAGAACACAGTCACACGTTGTTCAACATCACAAAAGTTTCATCAAAAAACGCATGTTTGAACAATTTTCGAAAATGTTTTCACTCAAATACAAGTGAGAGGAAAACTACGATTTTTCATTCTTCACTCCTCACCCTCGAAGGGTTGACTCAGTCTTTTGCTCGGGTAGTCACATAGAAGAGAGAACACACAGAATGCGTGAAGACATTTTGTATGTAACGAACGGGATGAAACTTTTGGGAAAAGAAAAACTTATTTTTCAGGCGGCAGCGTGTCCCTGCCGCGGAGTAGTCCTTGCGCCTTCCAAACTTCCCTCCGCCGCACAAATATTTTGTATCAGTGAACTCGTGAGCACCACTCAGCGATGTCCTTTCATTTGCCTTTTGCTCTTGCTCTGTAAATACTTTGGGGTCTTAAGCAGATGACAAGCCCTTGCAGTAGTGGTGTGTTGAAAGTGGATGTAAATTCGCAGAGTTCGTGTCCTCAAATTGGGATGGATCCAGGCGCAACTTTGAAATGAGGAACTTTAGACAGGTCACCCCCAAAATTTGGGTGTATGCGTCTTTGAGTGACATCGCAAATGAATGGATGTCCGGAATTATTCCGAAAGGGCGTGAGCTGAATTTGTGGTCATCAGATTAAAGAAGAAAGAGGCGGACGAGGGAGAGGGTGTTCAATTGGTGCTGGGTGTTGGGTCAATCTGATGATGTACAATTGATCCAAGGGCTTGAGTAGTTTCCTTTCCATAATTACGGGAATCCCAAAAAGGCAATTTTCCCGGAAACATGCTACAAGGTCTTTCTTCATGGAAATAGTTCACAAGACCTGTTCGTCGAATTTAACTCCTTGATCTGTCAGAAGGCATTCAAATGAAAGTTTCAGTTTCCCCACTACGCCTTTAATTAGAGCAAAGTGATATCAAATCGAAATCCTTCCCCCCAACCACGTGGTGAGGTGTTGAAAATTTCAGTTAATTGTCAAAAGATGATACGACCACCGACACTGCATGCCATCTGCTGCATCTTGCCTCATCATCCTCGAAGCAATAATACGACTATGACCCATTTAAGCTTTGAAGATATTAAATTTCCGAAAAAAAAGGAAACTCATCCTTGGGAGCTCCAATTTCACCACAAAAGTGAACTGCAGTTCCTTGCTTTCCACAGGCACTTTGCCACAGCTGCAGCCACATTCACTTCACGAACTCGGCGACTCTGGAGCTCAATGGGGGAGACAGAGAGGGAGAGAGAAAATTTAAGAGACCTTGTTTATAATCGCCTGCTTATTCATATCCTTGCTCGGCATGTGTTGGAAAAAGCGCTTCAAACACAAACCCAGACAAAAGAGAAAAACGATCAAAACATGAAATGTGTCCTGAGCACACTGCACGTGGTGTGCTGCTTGTAATTCCCGAGAGGATTCACCGAACGGCGAACCAGGGGAACTCCTTTAATCTGATAAGTGTTGAGGTTTGCAGTTTCGGCAGTGAGTGTACAGAATTTTCCGTTTATGAGCGACTCCGTGTGAAACATCTGGCTCCATGAATACATTAAGCTCCGAGGGGCGGTGAAGAAGGACGATCCGATGCGCAGATAGACGGCAACTAGACGAGGATTATATCGAGTCCAGAGGGTCATTAGGGATAAGCGCGCTTCTGTTTGTGAGCACCGTCAAGCGCCTGTCTGAGATGTCTATTCTTACATCCCATTGTTCTCGCACAAAGTCAAACATCCATCGACATGTGTCTGCGTGGGTGGCTGCCGGCTAATGGACATTAAAAGCACGAAGATTGAGGGATGCCAACGAGTGCGAAGACGATGTGTCAACAGATACACTAAGAGACTTCCCCCGGGCCTTTGATCGATTGAGGTAGCACTCACCTCTCGGTGGTGTCAGTGTCAGTTAAAGTGCGACGAACGATGCTGGTCTCTTCCCCGGTTGGCTCCCTGTCAATAGCTGATTGATGTATCTTTCAGAAAGTCAGCATAGATACATGGCTCTGATGTGAGGTGGTTTGAGAGGAGTCTGTGCAATATGGGACCTTGGCACTTAATTGAATGGCTATGGTTGCTTCCACAGACAAGGATCTGCTTAATATCCGCAGGAAGTGGAACCCTTTCTCGGCGCACTGGCTTTTGTGTGTTCGAATTAATGGTTATCCGCACTCTTGCCGGAGGTCAATGCTGTCCCTTTTTAATAAAAGCCAAAAAAGAGGAGCCCGGTCCCTGCGTTTAAATTCATTTTTGATCTCTCATCAAATCGTGCCTCGAAGGACGCTCGTTTGCGGTCGGTTGGGTCGGTGGGGATTGCAGGGAGGGTTGAATATTTTGAAATATTGTCTTGCGAAATGGTCGCACTCACTGCACGAGTGAGAGTGAAATGAAGGACATCGGAGGGATCACGTGCCCGGCGGGGGGGACTCTCGAAGACGTATTTATGGGGTGAGATGAGTGATGGCTGATGATATTTTGGGACACAGGCGTATAACACATGATGAGTGTGCGTTTTGGCTAGGTGAGGTAAAGTGCCAAGAAAAGATGTCCTCTTCCTCTTGCCACTCTTCCACACTCGAAGTCATGCTTCATCGAACGTGATTCCCCACCCGTCGTTGCGTGGAACCCTGTGAAGACCGTCTATCATGAGTCCTTCAAGGCCATCAGATATCCTTTACGTGCACTCAAGCGAAGCAGTCTATCTTCAAAAACAAACAATTACTCCGACACAAAGTGTCTATCATACCCCAGCAGTCTGACCCACCCCCACACCTCGCCCTGCACCCCTTTCCCGTAACGTAATCGATTTAAATTCATTCACCATAAAACCCATAAACAGGTCAAACCCACGAATCGTTATCCGTTCCTCTGGCGAAATGAATTTATGGCTGTTCGGCACTTCGGCAGCAGTAGCAGCAGCACAGAGCGCAACAAAGAACCAACGCGTACGACCACCAACCGATGGTTGTCGGTGTAAAACCTCACGTTACCATAAATTCAAGTTAATGCTCCGCAAAAAGCTCCTCAGGAGCAGACTTCAAATCGGGTCAGGATGCAGGGGGCGGACGGGCGGTCGTAGGACTTGCCTCCACAATTGTAACATATCTATTGAATGTGAGCAGCAGCAGAAAAAATAAGGCGCGTACAAACAGGCTCCGCGCCATCCACTTAAGGCGACTAGCAACCCCGCGTCGCTTTAGAATCGCGCTCGAATTTATTGCACGGTTTAACGACTATTAGGTGGGCGGCGCGGCACGGCGGCGGCGGTGCCAACGTAGTCGTCCTGAAACCGTGTCAGACGAGGGAATAAATATGAAAATCGGATGGATGCGGAACCAATAGCACGGTGGAGTGCTCGCGCGAGTGGCGCACCGCTGTTGTGTGGGGTGGTATCCATTAGATCCAGCAACTTCCTGACCCATATTTAGATCCCGGCAAAACCCGTACGTCGATCCGGTTCCGTTTCACGGAGCATCCGTCCGTCTATCGGCCTCAGCACCGGCACCGGCAATCTAACGCAAATTATTCCCTGCGATTGTTTGCGTAGCTGGGGCGAGCTGCATTTTTAATTATCGCGCGGACGGAGTTGTCCCTCAGTAGATAAACATTTTGCACTCCACCCTGGGAGTGGCGCTACTCCGCGCGCCGTATCTGTGTCAGGGAGAGACATCCGGACACTAATTGCGAACTGGAAACGATTTCTGGTGGCTGCTGCGTGTGTCGCAGATAACAAGCAGGGCTGCGAACTGCATCGAGGTTTTTCGGTTGCGCCTACGGTGTCATTCACCGCGGTCGCAATGCGAAATGAATTTAATCAACTGACCGCATCCACGTCAGACAGGCCACTTGATGTCCTGTCGGCTGGAGTGCGTCGCGTCGTGCGGTTGAACGCATTACTATGACATTGTGGGGGGAAAGTAACGCTGATAACATTGTACAGAGGACGGCGGCGCGGAGCTTGCCCCGGATGAGAATATGGAAAACAAAAATCAGCGGGCGACGGGAAAGGTGACATTTTTGCGACGCGATAACCGGCAATCACTCGTTTCCCAACGGTTGCGGCGTCACTTGGTCTGCTCACCCGTATGTGCTTCACCGCATGGGGCGTCGGCGTGGGAAGTCAGATTGAATCGATTGTGTGATGAGTGGAATGCACTGCAAGTGACAGTTTGACATGACATGCTATGATAGGCGAGGTAGGGGGCGAGGCAGCGTCAACTCTTGCATATCAACTTGCTACACGCATGCTGTAGTGGGTGACATGGGATGCGTTGGCAGCAGTGCAAAACAGTTCATACATCAATTTAATGGTAGCTGAGTTCTTTGAAATAACTTGCAAATGGCCGCCGCCAGCAGGGGGCTTTGTAATCGCCATCAAAGGGTGTGTGCGGGAATTGTTCTGAAAATATTGCAGGTGACGAGATGACAATGAAATTGTCGTTTCATTGGTCCACACACGTAGATATGGATCACACGCTTTATGATTCACTAGTTCGATGTGAGTTTGAGTCTCAGAGTTCACCTAGTTCCTTAGTTGTTTCTTTTTTCATTTTGCAAGGGCTTGGCAGCCGTAGGGGAGGTGAAAAATGGTTTCAATCTGTTTTTAGTCCCAACAGCTCTTGAAGAAGTCATGGTGAGCGATGCCGAGCCTAGAGGCATGTACTCCAATAGTAACTCTGGTCCGTTGACGTGCTCTGTCTAAGTTCATATTGCAGAAAGATGGTTTAAACTGCACACGGACCGGACTGATTTGGTTAGAAAAACCTGTCATTCTTCACACTTCTGTCTTCAGTCTTCAACCTTCAGTCTTCAGTCTTCAGTCTTCAGTCTTCAGTCTTCAGTCTTCAGTCTTCAGTCTTCAGTCTTCAGTCTTCAGTCTTCAGTCTTCAGTCTTCAGTCTTCAGTCTTCAGTCTTCAGTCTTCAGTCTTCAGTCTTCAGTCTTCAGTCTTCAGTCTTCAGTCTTCTCAGTCTTCAGTCTTCAGTCTTCAGTCTTCAGTCTTCAGTCTTCAGTCTTCAGTCTTCAGTCTTCAGTCTTCAGTCTTCAGTCTTCAGTCTTCAGTCTTCAGTCTTCAGTCTTCAGTCTTCAGTCTTCAGTCTTCAGTCTTCAGTCTTCAGTCTTCAGTCTTCAGTCTTCAGTCTTCAGTCTTCAGTCTTCAGTCTTCAGTCTTCAGTCTTCAGTCTTCAGTCTTCAGTCTTCAGTCTTCAGTCTTCAGTCTTCAGTCTTCAGTCTTCAGTCTTCAGTCTTCAGTCTTCAGTCTTCAGACTTCAGTCTTCAGTCTTCAGTCTTCAGTCTTCAGTCTTCAGTCTTCAGTCTTCAGTCTTCAGTCTTCAGTCTTCAGTCTTCAGTCTTCAGTCTTCAGTCTTCAGTCTTCAGTCTTCAGTCTTCAGTCTTCAGTCTTCAGTCTTCAGTCTTCAGTCTTCAGTCTTCAGTCTTCAGTCTTCAGTCTTCAGTCTTCAGTCTTCAGTCTTCAGTCTTCAGTCTTCGTCTTCAGTCTTCAGTCTTCAGTCTTCAGTCTTCAGTCTTCAGTCTTCAGTCTTCAGTCTTCAGTCTTCAGTCTTCAGTCTTCAGACTTCAGTCTTCAGTCTTCAGTCTTCAGTCTTCAGTCTTCAGTCTTCAGTCTTCAGTCTTCAGTCTTCAGTCTTCAGTCTTCAGTCTTCAGTCTTCAGTCTTCAGTCTTCAGTCTTCAGTCTTCAGTCTTCAGTCTTCAGTCTTCAGTCTTCAGTCTTCAGTCTTCAGTCTTCAGTCTTCAGTCTTCAGTCTTCAGTCTTCAGTCTTCAGTCTTCAGTCTTCAGTCTTCAGTCTTCAGTCTTCAGTCTTCAGTCTTCAGTCTTCTCAGTCTTCAGTCTTCAGTCTTCAGATAGACAGCTCCACAGTCGAAACCTGACATAACATTCTTCCAGATTCCCTATTTTGTCCATCGGTAATCATCTGTGCCATATTAACGGAAGAGGATGACATCGAAATCCACAACACATCAAACGACAAATACGGTTCTCAGCAGCAGCATCTGCGTAACAGCAGATTAAAGCGAGTTAATTCAAAAGCTTCCCGCCCGCCACACCACAGCCGCTCGCAGTGGGTCGATGGAGACAAATTAATTTCTACTCTCTGCACCTCGATGGCTCTCCGATAGCAATCGCATTAATTAGCAGAGAATTTGCATACCATTAGCGGCATCTCCGCGCTGCTGGCGACCGTAATAAATAATTCGATCGCTTGCGCTGTCCGCGTTGCCTGATGGGTTCGCTGTTGATTGGCCTGCCTGTGGATGAGCTGTTTATCTATGCGTCCATACCCGAAATCAAATTACACGCATCCTTCATAGGCACAAATCGGGACGCAATTCGAAAATAATTAATGGATCATCAAATTTCTGTTTTACAACACTGGGGAGAACGCCCTGCCGCGTGCCTCTCGCCCACTCACCGGACGAATATCCTATTTATAGAATAAATTAATAACGGGACACAATTTCCATTAGCCAACCGGACCAACGACATTGATGTAGGCAATCAAAGCCGCAAGCGGCCGCACAAAGCAACAAGGAGGTCAGCACTCACACAGCCCCACGCATACGCAGAAACAGGGCGCGGTGGTCGAGAGCAGCCGGCATCAGAGCAGGGATTATGGCGACTTACTCAGTCTTGGGAATAATCGTTTTCAAGATGCGTGCTCGGCAGATCTGGTTCGAGATTAACACCTGAATGCCGACAAAGGCGTTCCAGTCCGACTGATGGTGGTGGTGGTGGTGGAGGTCGCCCCTCATGCACACTCCGAGGTTGTGTGTGGTTTCAACTCCCCCCTGGGACCGAGCAGGACTGATTACTCGTTCAAATTGAATTGGAAATCAATCGATGACTGTGCGGCAAGTTGCAACGGGTGGAGGGGTGGGGGTGGCTGTGCTTTGGATCGGAGAGGGCGGTTATGCTTAATTGGAGGATATTTCGGCCGAGTGTCCGGCATGCGGTTTCCTGAGGAGAAAAGTGGCCCGGAATAAGTCAGAGATCGTGACAAAGCAAGTGGAATGGGACTCGTGTGTGCGTGTGACCTTAAGTCGGACAACAGCATGAGGTGATTGCTTATTGAATGCTGTCTGCTGATATGTGGAGATCGTGCTGACATTAGACAGCAGGGAAGGAACGCCAGCTGTGGGTTCATTTGGCAGGTGGAGTTGCTCAGCTCAAATGAATGGATGCATTGAGTGCAGTAATCATTGAGAATATTATTTTTTTTGGTTCCAAGAGAAGCGAAATGGACAGGACAATGGTTGGCGACCCCGAGGTAATCTCAGTCCCTTTCTATGGATAACACTGAAAGCGACAGATCTCCTTAGGAACAATCAATGAGATGACTACCAGTCAAAAGCTGTCAGAAATCCAAACGGAATCAGTCTAGACGATGAATCCTTTCCGATAATGCCCATAGTGCTGCGCAATCCTTAATTTTCTGCGCTGTAATGACTGAAATCCTCGATCGACGTGATATCCTTTAATCCCCTCGATTGACCACTCTCCCATTAGCCGCACTCGACCTTAATAGGGCATCTCCTTTTGAAGGTATTAATTTCAACTCATTATCCATGCCTTGTGCACTACGTCCAGTAATTAGCTCCAACCGTCTGAGTCAGAGCCTCAGTCAGGGACCCACTTTCCAGTTTCAGTGAAACCTGAAAAGAGCACAGCCCGTCGCCAGTCTCCAGTTCATCCTTTGTGAAACAATCAGGGCTGCGACATTACCCGGATTGCCGGAATTTCCTCTCAGCTCAACGCCCGCCCCGCATCTATGGTGGCGGCGTCGCACCGGCACACCATCGCCGACGGCTGACTATCATCTAGTTGAAATCATTAACAGACCGCTCCGCACAATAAAAGATGGCTTATGCACGTACGTGCTGCGGAGTAATCCAATTACAGAATTTGCACTCGTTCTCCTCCCGTCCCGTCAGGACGGAGTGTGCCGTATGCCCTGTGCGCTGTCAGTGCGTTGTCGTCGCGGTCGCCCAGTTCACACTGAAGGACTCATGCTGGCTCATCTCCAATGCATGCATTAAGCATCCATAAACTTTCTATTGGCTTCAATTTACTGTTTACAGTTATTATTATTGCTTGCACAGTGAAAGAGTGGGTGGTGGGGGGAGCGGGACAAGTGGTAGGATTGCTTTTGGCGACGACGACGACTATGAGTGTGACGACAGTGGCGAACCAGCAGCAGAGCGGGACGAGATGAAATTAACATTTTATGGGGCATTGTTCGGAAATCTCCTTTGTTGGCCTATAAAGGAGCCGTATATTGCAGAGCTTACTTCATAATGAGATGCTTTAAAGAGGAACAGGCAGGACAGCAGGAAAGAAAAAAAAAAACATGAAAACAACACGCCCATCAGCCGGATGTCCTTTTGTGTTCGGTTTGTTCGAACATGACCACTCCTGGAGTGTGAGCATTTATTATTGCATTCACTCGCCGGGTACCGGGTATTTTCTAGAAGTAGGTACTCAATTTGAATTTCATAAAAATGTCCTGCAGGGGGAAAAAATTTATGCTAGCCCATGGTGCTACAGCTGGAGTGTGCCTCTCTATCTGACGGCCATCCGGAGGCGGAAGCAAAAATCTGCTATTGCCCATAAATTAGTGAGCGGCTGTTGGCCTGGTTGTATAATAAATTTGAAACAATTTATTGCCATGGTTAAGTAATTCGAGAGTGAGCGGTGACGGTGGCCGTTGCGATGATGAGCGGCGCCGTTGCGTGCTGGCGAAGACGTTCCGGATTAGATGTGATGCTCCCCATTTTGGGGGTTTCGATGAATTGGCAATTAATACTGTAAAAGGAGCAATTTGTTTCCGGCAAGCAGTCGGTGGCTTTTGCGATGTCTATCTGCGGTCGGTGAGTTGATAAATGCCGAGGTCCCTTTGGCAGGGCAACAAGGGGACTTTCTTCTGAGGTGGATAATGAGGTTCTGCTCCTACGATATTGATGTGAAGGCCACATGACCGCATTCAAAGAATTTCGGTACCCTTTTCATGCTGGTTAGCCGGTGCTCAATCGGAGGGGTGACTCTGCAAAACGTGCCTCTCTCTTCAATAAATGTGGATGTGGTTCCGGTTTGAGGGCCGGGTGATGTTTGATGTAATTGTTTCGTCGATTCCGTTTGATTTGGAACAACATGCGGCGGGACTTGATGATTGGCTATTTAATTATCCGTTAAATTGTTGCAATTTAATGAGCCGTGTTAATCGGACATAGGACTTATTGGTCGCAAGAATCAATCATTGTTTTTTCCAATGGGCGCTGTTGGCTTTTTTCAGTTATTTCCGTTTTTTGCGATCCTTTCCAGTGGGGTTCCTAGAAATGCTGCTTTATTAATGATCAAAGTATTATACCGATTTGGATAATTAGCTTTGTATTATCTACTTTTAACTGATTGATTCAAATGTGATTGTTTTTATGGAAAGCCTCCTGCCCAAATACGCTTATGTTTTTGTAGTCACCTCTTTGACAATACAGCTCAGATCCGATTGAAAATATGGCATCAGAACATTGAAACAGCACGAATAAGATGTCCAACAGTAGTTAAACCTCAGAACATCTTCCAATACAGAAGTCTAATTATTATCCGTTAATGAATTGGAGATCTGTTCAAAAAATAAGGTGAATTTTCAAATTTCGCGGGCAACGTATATTCGATTGTCAATTTTTTTAATTGGTGATGTTGGTACACTTGTTTCGAACATGTGCTTACAGTTTCACCTATAAAGTAGGTGAAATACGAAGTCTCTCCAGCCAACACGATCTTTCGCCAGTTGCGCACTCAAAGTTAGTTGAGGTCGTTCTCCACTTGTTTGCGCCACCTTCGCCTAGGCGGTCCTCTGTTGCGTTGTCGCAATGGATCAGATTCGAAGACTTTCGGGCAGGAGCAGTGGTGTCCAAGCGCTCTACATTGCCTATACATCTTAATAAGATGGTGGTGTAAGGTGTAATAAAAAGCAAGCTTAGTCCTTCGAGAGAGAGTTTTATTACCAATTGCCTCCTGAACCCAAAGAAACAGTGATTGGCAAGCGTGATTCTGCGTTTGAATTCGGTATTGGTGTTGTTCCTATGTACCGCGGAGCAGAGGTGAAGGAACAACCTCGAAGTTCCTGCTGCCTAATTTGACGAGACGCAGATGTTGTGTGTCCTTCCTTGATGACAGCATATACTTCGTTTTGCCCTCATTTACCACCAGACCCATTTTAGGCGCTTCTGCTTCAATGCCAGCAAACGCGTCATTGACAGTTCGCTGTGTTCGTTCAATCACATTAATGTCGTTGGCGTAAGCTAGCGATTGAACTGACTTTTGGAAGATCGTGCCTCTGGTGTTGCCCTGTGATTTCCCTGGCCTGAAACCACACCTATCAGGTTGTTGACGAACGGTTTCAAGCGTTCATACCAAACGGCAGAGAGGATCTCATACGCGATGTTAAGGAAACTAATCCCTCGATAGTTGGCGCAGTGGAAGGGTCTCTTTTCTTGTGGACCGAACAGACGACGCTGAGATTCCACTCATCGGGCATGCTTTCCTCCGACCATAGCTTATAGATGAGCTGGTGCATGCACCCAACCAGATCATCTCCAGCTGCTTTAAACAGTTATGCGGACACTCCATCCGCTCCTGTTCCCAAGATTGAAAAGCGTGTGAAAGAATGGCGTTTTGCGACGATTGATGAGACACAAACCAAATCGTTGAGAGAACTTAAATGCATAACAAACAGTGAATATCAGAACTGCTTCGAGGATTGGAAAAAATGGTGGCACAAGTGTATTGTATCTGAGGAGAACTACCTTGAGGGGGACAGTATAGAAATTGATGAACAATTAAAATATTTGTTTTGGGAAAAATTAGTTTTGACAGTTGTGGTCGACGTGAGGTTGTGGGTAAGTGCGTCGACCCACGCGCCGAAGGTTTGGATTCGATTCCCGAACGAAACACCTCGCATTCTATCACTGCGCCACCTCTTTCGAATGGCTAACAACACTCAAAGACTATCAATTTTCTATGAAAAGCTCCTCAAATCTTTCGGAGTCGGAAAAAACTGTTGGTCCCTTTTACTCGTGAGAGAACAATAGCACACACAACATGAGTAGCTATTGTGGAAGCTAGACCCTGCTCCCTTTTGGGCTGTAGTGACACTCAATTATTATTATTAAGTTTTACAGTAGGTTCCTCGAATTGCACGAAAAACATTTCTCACAGAACTCTGATCTTCGTTATACACGTGAATAACTTGAAAACTATGTTAGGATGTGAGTCTTTCTATGATGACTTGCCAAACTGTACTAAGCGAAGAATTCAAGGCACTTTGATAGAGGTCAAGACTGATCTGTCAAATAGTCTATTGAAAACAAACCTCACGATGAATCACCCGATTTTTGAATTGAAAACATTTTCTAGGCGGAATCAAAGTAGATGATCTTGTGTTGTAGTAGCTAAAAAAAGAGAGCAAGCAAGGACTCCTTCTTATATGAGATGTGCATGGTTTATGTGGTGCAATAAAGTGGAGGGCAATAAGTTCGACTTTTAGATTCCAGCTTTTTATTATTTTGTGAAAGTAAAATATCGCGATATACGAGGGCTGTCTGATAAATAACCGACCTAACCATGATGCACGCGACTTTTTCAAATTTTTTTTTTTTTCGTCTACAGTTATCAATCGACGCCAAAACTCGGTCTTATTGCCTCTAAACTGAGCCAACAGAGCGCTGGAAATGTTCATGCGCGCACGTTTGTGGTGTAGCGTAAGCAAACGCGGCACCCAACGCGCGGACAGCTTTCTCATGCCCAAATCTTGGTTTAATATATGGCAAACACGTTCTTTTGACATCTTCATAATCTCAGCTATTTCTCTAACTTTAATCCGGCGGTCGTCTAGTATCAATTGATGAACTTTGGCGATGTTATCGTTAGTGGTTACATTTTTTGGACGCCCAGGACGTTCATCATCTTCCAAGCTCCTGCGACCACGTTTAAATTCAGCTGCCCAAAATTTTACGGTGGTAAACGATGGTGCAGAGTCACCATACACAGAGTTCAACTCATCTTTGATTTGTGAAGGCGTATTGCCTTTCAAAAATAAAAATTTAATTACAGCTCGATATTCAATTTTTTTCCATTGTGGGGGAATCACCGAAATACACTCACAAAAACGACTGTCAACAGATAATGGTGCAAGATAAATTTCGAGTAGCTATTATAATATGCACAATTTGAAGTAGAAACTTTTTTTTTCACTTGTGCCGCTAGCTTCACGTTGGGGTCGGTTATTTATCAGACAGCCCTCGTAGTAGAGATGACCGTTTTTCGCTTTGACAAACAAATTTATAACCTGAAACGTTAGATGGACGAAAATGAAGGTAAAGAACATAAGATCGGTGCGTCGGTGTATGGACTACGTAACTTCGCCCTGTAACCGCCTGCTTGGCTACGGAGTGAGTGAACAAAGTTTCCTAAGTTTGCGCTACAGCCCACCTCCCTGGCTGGGGCATACGGAGTTGACTCCTTTTTCGGCGTACTGTCGCCAGAGAATAAATATTGACAGTTATTCGGGTTTTCTATTTAACTGCCTAGAAGGAGCTTTGTTCAGAGACGCAAAAATTAGTTGAGGTCCTTGGTGAGTAAGCAATAGTACCTGCAACAACAAGGTTTTTTCTAGTTCCTAGTCCCTGACCAACTATGGCCCAATCAAAGCAATGATTCATAAAGGTCTCTAAATATTATGTATCAGATTTGCACTGATTCTTGGCAGACAGTTAACATAACTCAAAGAAGGCTGCAAAACGGCCTAAGTCCCATCAAATCTGAAGATTACGGCAGCTCAGCAGATGTTCAACATCAAATCTGCCATTTTTGCAAAACCATTTAAAAATCCTCAACATTGATTAATGAACACACCCGTCTGCGCATAAAGGCAGACAACTGTGATGGATGACGTCCAGGTGTCCGACTAGTGTGTTTCGTCTTTTTTGTGTTGCTGCAGATGTTCGGATGTCACAGATTCATTCGGAGCTGGGATGTATTTTCGGCCAAGAACTGATACCGAATTCTATTCAAGGAACATATGTTTAGGATTCAAGACTTCGAGTACAGGATTACGAGTAGAGCTATGACTCTAAGTCAGAACGAAAACCATAAGTATTGACAGGAACAATCTAGGCCATCTGCAATAACTCATCCAGTCAGTTACTCAACATCACAACGTGTTCTCATACTTCCAGTTTTTAATGGAAACCCTGTTGTTCCTCATTGAAAAATCATTGAATTTTTGACCACTGTGCACCGTACCACAACCCAGACTCAGCTCATCACCCTTCTGTAGAATCAAATTTGAACTTAAGTGAAAGCACCTGTAAGACTCCTTTTTGTTCATTGTAATCCGTTGTCGGATACAGCCTGCTAAGCCCTCCCGCCGTCACAGCCACCACCCCGATCCAATTTCATTTCAACCTGAAAACACTTGTATTCTCTTCTGAATTATTAAACTTCCGGATCCCTGCTGCGAACCCTGACTCACAGAAAGTGGGAACCTTTTCTTTTGTTGTTTCCCCCACTCCAACCGCTGGCATTTACATGATCGGCTTTGCATAAGCGTCCATCAAATTCAATGAGGCGGAGGCTGCTCTTGACAACTGCACCCGTCATTAGGGTGCACACCCGTCGATCACATTCCCATTAAGTTGTGCGTTGAGGCACCCTCTCCCGCCTTAAAGCTCCAACGAACAATTTAATTCACGTCATCTGCTTCCGCCCCCCTCCCCGCATCCCCGTCTAATCTCAGAGGTCAGGAATTTTCATTTTCGTCATTCCGACTGTGATTTCGCTTCACAGCATCACAAAAGGAATCAAAGATCCATTTACCAGTGAGGAGAGAGCGGCGCCAAAGTAAGACACAGATGGCACAGTGGCAGGAGTTAAATAAAAGTGCCAGCACACCTTTTTAACGCAACCCCTCAAAATGCCGAAAATGTACCCGATCCCACCGCCCGGCCGACACCCGCCTGGTCCCCTACTTAAGCGAGGCGGGTTCGTGAGGAGTGCGGCGCGTCACCGTCAGCGTCAGCGTCAACAATGTCGATTTCAATTTCGAAGATTTTCACTGATGCCGCTCGAGCTTAAAGTGTAATTCTTGAAATTTGTTAACGGGGAGGGATGGCTGCTGTCATTCATCCCTACAGTGCACGGCTCCCTTGACAAATTCAACGCGTTACGCTCTGAACAAAGCCGAGGAATGGCGGCGACGCGGCAGCAGGACCAAGGGATCACTGCAAACAGCCAACATCGCACAAAAATAAGTCGAAAGGAACTCTGGGGGGAAATGTAAATACGTTGACGACGCTATGTCAGTCAGTCATGTTTGGCTTTCGTATAATGTCGGCGCTAAACACACAACACAACAAGCAAAGAGCCAGCGAAGCGTAATCCATTTACAAGGCACCGTGACGGGGGTGCTGGCTGTACGCATCCAAGGTTGGATGACTCCGAGCAAAAAAAGAACGAAATGAAAGAATAAAAAAAACGAAAAAAAGGATATGCCCTCCCGCAGCATTTGTAAAACGCTTCGGATCCCTGGGAATAGGGCTAATAAAAACCGAGGATAAATGGGGAGATTTGAGGGTGAATAAGTCAAATCGAGGGCGGCGCGCGAGTAGTTGGTCGTCGCAAACCCTATGCTGCGCATCCAAGGTATGCAAACAGCGTTACGTTGTCCTCGTCACCTCAACCGCTTTAGTTGGTTCATCTGCCACCGCCGCAGCGACGCTCCTGCCGTCTCGCTCTCAGACAGTCGAGCAGTCAAGCAGTCGTCGCTGTCGTCGTCGTCGTCGAGAATTTATTGTTCATAAATTTCTCAAGTGCGTAGTTGGCGAGGTAATTGTGTGTCCATGAAAGCCACAGAGGTGGAATTGACTGGAGTGTGGCTTTAGAGCTTTAGTGCATCCAATGCTGTCGCTGGTGGTGTGGTGGCGGTGGCTGTTTGGATGGCTTTGTGGGGTGTACGGGCAATAAACGCATTTTCGTTGAATTTTTAAACGAGCAACCGCTTTACGAGCTCTTTAGATGTGGGTTCTTAATTTAACACCTGCCCTGAATGAGGGTAGTTATGTTAATCACGAGAGAATTCCGGTGGGTGGGAGGGGGATGAGTGGATGGGTGGGTATGCATTAAATTACAACCGAGAGGTCTGACCCGGTTAACCTGGAAACGCTTGAATTGTGAAGAGGACTTAATGGGTCTGGGTGTCTATCACGTAGAAGAGGCACGTACATAAATTTAATTTCGTGGTGAGTTAACCCCTTTCGGTGGTGCGAAGCGAAGCGAACACTGTCAGGTGTCGGTACCGTACCGTCGTTGTCATTGTCATTTCGTCGTCTCGGAATTGCTCAGATTCGCGTCGCAGTTGATTGAGGAGAAATGTTGTTCCACTTAATGGAGTACCTCGCTACCCTAATCGTCTGGGGATTAACTCTAATGATGGATTGAGTGGTTGGGTGGTGTTGGGTGTGTGTTCTGTGATGATGTTTTCATCCGTTCACTGGAAATTTTACCGACTAAGGCACTTTACTTTTTTTGTTGGCTTAAAAAGGACTCGACCTCGGGACGTCTTAAGTCGCAGTGGCTGTAATCATCGTTTCCTATGGAAAGACTTACTGCGTCAGCCATAATTCTTTGACTTATCCTCCATCCATCCTCCATTTGACTTATCCAATATCCAATTAATAGTCTCTCTTTCTATGCCAGCAAACGTCTCTTTGACAACTCGCTGTAATCAACCATAGCGAGGTCTTTATGTCCATAGGCCTGTGTGCTTCGTACGGTCATCTAACGAATTGTGGTTGATAGCGCGTCGCCTTTCTTTCCTTCATCAACATTGTACTGGTGGGTTCGCTTCTGAGCTTGACGGAGCATATCTTACCTAGTCCTTTCTCTGATAGTCTAGACTGAGAGTGATTGTTTGACAGCGGAATTTGAGTCTTTATCGCGGTCTCACTATTTGCAGATATGAATTCCCAAGTCCTCACCATCGACTACAACACTACTGGCAGTAATTTCTTTTGTTCCGACAGGATTCAGTTCGTCAGTGGGGGAGTCAAGAAGACGTAACATCAGTTAACTACGGAGCCCTGCTCAAGAGAAACCTACTTTAGTCGTAGAAGTTCGAAGATGACTTCCGGCAAAATGAAGCCCATTCAAATGACTCCTTTACAACAGTTAGTACCGCCAGTCTCCAGCCTTAACTCGTTTAAGCCATTTGCAAAAGGTGATGAAGTGCATCAGACTACAGTCCATTGCAGACGCTTCTAAGATCCGCTTGATTTCCACTAAAGTGACCCCTCTCCATTTCCCACATAGATCACATCAAGTTGAGACACCACCATGCCAGAGGCCCATTTGAACATCTCAACAAGATGGCAAGCCTCACTCGAACCGTTCTCCTTCCTCATTATTGCTGCTTCGTTGGCCTATCTAACAACATTTAAATCCTTCGCCACGTTCCCTCCCCGTAAATCACCCACCGACGAGCAGTTGTGTTCCGCGCCTCAGTACCTCTTAACCGGCAATCCATCGCGATGGTTCACTGCCTTCGTCCGGAGATGCTGAATGGCTCTGCCGGCCTAGCCGAGGCATTACGTTTACAACCCATTAAGTCAATCCATTGTTTATAGTTTCTATTATGTTATTCATGGCATCGCAGCGCCATTGCTGCTGCTCTCCTCGGTGTCCGTTTGTCTGATTGTGTAGACCCAATGCAACAAATCGCACCGACTGAACCCGAGATGTCCCCATCCCCGGGAGCAGTCGAGTGGAAAACGGAAGAGAAACAAAAAAACGAAATCTTTTTGCTTGTCTCGCTGCGTCCTTTGCGGAGTCTTATTTTCACTCATTACGCCCGTCCATCCATCCCTACGCCATGTTCTGTTAATTCTTGTTTGCTGCCCCTGTCTGGGCCGGGCAGCTATGCCAACCTCAAATTTGGATTCTTTTCACTCGTCTCTCAGTGCTCTAGAAGGGAGAAAAAAGGATCAACCAGAATATTTCATATTTTCATTTTCTCCGCCTTGCCGCAGCCGGTGGGTGGGGGGGGGGGGGAGAGGGTGTCAGGAGATACTTGATTATATTAAGATAACTGGGGCGACACTCACCTCTCCATAAATTGCCAACGCAGCGCCGCAGCCGTATCTGGCGGGATCGTAAAGCATTTCTACGAGGAAATCATAATGTACGACGCTCGCCGGGCTCTGACGTGTATGCAGACACACAACTCCCTGACGGTGGTGGCGGCGCGGCGTGGGAGCTTCATTAAACGGCTTTTTCGGAATTTTAATTCGCAATTAAAAATGATTTGCTGGCTAAGCGGAGGCGAGTGGGCGGCGGACGTGGGAGCAAATGTCTGCAGGAATGCGGTGGACTTTGCGGAGAACCGCATTGAGACGGTCGAGTTGTGACAGAGGCAAATTATTTATAACCGACAAAAGGTCCGCTGCCAAAAATGCAGATTTCTGATTGGGGGTGACAAGTGGGCGGAAGTCCGAACGTTTGCGGTTATCCGGTTCCTTTTATGACGGAAGCATGTGAGATTGGGGCGATGCGAGCCGGAAGATGAGCACAGTCTTCGGGGAAATTCGGATTTCTTTATCTCCCTGGGAGTTGGACCGTGAATAAGTGCTCATCGGGTGGAGTGGAGTGTTTGTGTGCTGGTGGAGAGTGGGGTGGACATTAAATTTGGCGGATGGTGTTTTACATGTGCAATAAAATCCGCAGACCTAAATGAGTCATTCTGAGACGAGCTGAACTGTGATTGCGAGGAGTTCTGGCTGGTCTGGGGTGCTGGTCAGTGATTAGGTTTCATTTTTTGGTTGAGTTGTGTTGGATTTCTGCTTGGTTTTTAGATGGGGTTTGGCGCTGGCATAAGGAAGATAAACTGAAATTGTCGCTTTTATACAGGGGTTTTGGGAGAACGCGGTACAAGTGCGAACTGTAGGGGAACCTACAGTTCATTGCCGGCTCTGAATGACAAAATTTAAGAAGGTCTTAATTGGCTAATAGTAAAATTTGAGCGTTTTCAACATCTTGGAAGAGGTGTTGCCATAAGAGAGTGGGAGATAGACAGCCCAGGAATGGAACCTATGTATGACCTACGGCGTGTAACTAATCGCACTTGTGCAGTATATATTAGTTATCATCATCTGTTTATTCATTTTTTCTTATAGTGTACCACTTAAATTTGGGATGAAACAGGGTCTTAACCAAGAAGCGATTTTTTCCACATTAGTGTGCGTTGGCTCAGTCAAAAGCGCTTTCTTGGCGTTGTCCCAATTTATCGAAATGGAGAACTCCTATGGCTGAATTTGTGTTGCCCAAAAAAAAAAAAAACAAAAATATAAGAAGAAGCGGAGCTGTGCAGTAGTTTTGAAGACAACATCGCCGATCCTTAGAAATCTGAGTTTCTCGCATCGTAGAAGCAAAATGCTGTTGTAGAAGCATTCACGGCTATTGAAGAGCAGGCGAAACGAACTGGACTTAGAGTGAACGGCTCTGAACGACAAAACATATGCCGTCCACAAAGAATGGATCCATAGAACAATACCTCGATCGGAAAGTGACAATTGACAGATACAAGTTCCAACTACAAGAGTGATTCACTAAGGTGGAGGTTCTGGGCGGAATCACCCTTGGCAACTGGTGCTATTTCCGTTTGTCAAACAGCTAGGGTCTGTTTGACTTTCTTGAAGGACTAAAATAATGCTCTACAAGACCCTAGTCCTACCCGTACTCTTGTTCGAAGCCGAGTGCTGGACGATAAGCAAAAGGGCAGAGCAGATTCTTGGTTCTTCTGAAAGAAAAATTCTACGACGAATATATGGTCCTGTTTGCGAGAAAGGCGATTTATGGAGAAGACACAACCGTCAAATCTATGTGTTGTACCAAGATGTACTTAGATGTAGTTCGAGAGGCAAAAACCCGTCGACTACAGTGGATCGCCAGCCACCGGGTTCGAGAAGGAGAGAAGGTCGAACCTCTGGTATAGAGACCAAGTGATTGCGGACGATAGAGAGCTTGATCTTGATAACTGGAAGCAGCGATCCTAGGGCAATCAAGAATCTGAGCGCAGGTTCAGACACTTCGTGGATTGCAGGCCTGACACACACACATACAACCCCCCCACACACACACACACACATAGTGAAATTTCTAAATGCGTCATTTGCCCTATTTCCTTGAATATGCCAATTGGCGGACAGTTCCGAATGGTTGAATGGTGAATGATTCTTTTTCACCACCTGTTTAATATTATGACTTGAAGTTCTACCAACAAAAGGGGGCAACAAGCCAGGCAACATGACCAACTAGGGTTGCATTGAGTGAGAAGTTTCCTGGTCGTGCAGTTTCAAGTTTTGGTCGCTATATTTGACAGCAACATCAGGGGGCTTGCCAATGTTAGATTCTTTTCTCTGGGGTTATGGAAATGATCGTGGTTACGTGGTAAGTTCCTGAAGTCTAGACACATTTAAGACTAACCTTGCTCAAGTAGTGTGTAAGTATGTCGACCTACCGAAGTCGAAATTCGATTCCCGGACGGAACACATCGCATTTTTTCACGGCGCAACCTCTTTCGACTTGCTGACAACTCAAAGGGTATCAATTGTCTATGAAAAGCTTCTCAAATCTCGCCCTTGGGAGTCGGCAAAAAACTGTAGGACCCTTCTATTAGTGAGGGAACAGTAGTATGCACAACACAAAAAGTTGTTGTAAAGGGTGTCCCAACAAGAACACAAGATTTAAATTTTGAATAAAATGCAGATATTTAAAAAAAATAGTGAATTATATCGTAAAGTAGACAAGATGAGGTTATGTGTGGAATAACACATTGGCCAAATGGCCGCCGCGGCTTTGCTGGCACATACGTGATCTTTTAATGAAATTTTCAATGATCGTTTTGCATAAATGCTGCGGTATTTCATTAATGCAACGTCGAATTTCCTCTTTTAAGGCTTGAATCGTCGTCGGCTTATTCGCATAAACTATCACGATCTTGGTCGTGTTATTTCGGGTTTTTTGCTGCCTTGGGGTACACCTGCGTCAATTTCACGTAAGTCAGAGTGTTTGTCATTGTATTGCACAAAGAAGCACCGCTTGTCCAGGTAACTTTTAAGAAGTTGATAGAAGTCCGAAAGCATTGCTTTGAGTTTGAGTAATAGTCCTTTGTGTCATACACTGTCGAATGCCTTGGCGACGTCAAGGTAGACTGTGACACAATATTTTTTACTGTCCAGATCGTTTAGTATTTTGTTTGAAACTCTATGCACCTGTTGTATTGTCGAATGCTGTTGTCTAAAATCAAATTGGTGGTCTGGGATAAGGTGTTTTTGCCTGATGCAGCAAATGAATTGTTTCTCTGGCTGTATGAGATGTGGCGCCGTCATGTTGAAACCACATCCCCTCCACAATTATTTCTTCAATTCTAGGCCCGAAAAAATTGATTACCATTTCACGATACCGAACACCATTGACTGTTTGTGCTTGACCTGACAGACTTTCATAAAAAAGGGTCCAATGATTCCTCTAGCCCAAAATTCTCACCACACAGTGACACGTTAAGGATGCGTTTATTTCTCTTCTCTCTTCTAGCCAAAAATGCGACAATTCTGGATAATGACGAAGACATCAAGATGAAAATGGACCTCATCATTAAAGATTATTTTATCGGCAAAATCAGCATTTTCATGTTGTCTCTCCAATACCCAATTAACGAACTCCCTTCGCTGTGCATGGTCAGCTCGGTTCAGTTCCTGAGTCAATTGAACTTTGTATGCATGAAGATGCAAATCTTTCGTCAAAATTCGCTGCATAGGAGGTTTGGAAACACCAATTTACTGAGCTCAGTGTCGAATTGAAGTGGATGGAGTTTGATCGACATCATTACGTACTGGTCGAAGGCACGTTGATGTTTTTACATCAGTTACAGACCCAGTTTCAGCAAAGTTTTCCATTAATCGCTTTACAGTTGTCTCTTTTGGAGCATTATTTTGATTGTAAAACGAAATTGATCGCAACTTGCGAACTGTAGCCGCAAAACGTTCACCATTTTGGTAAAACAATTTCACAATGAGAATGCGTTGTTCATTCGTGTAGCGCTCCATTTTTATTAACCTTATACCTTCTACTAACAAACAATAAAATTATTCAAATGTCAAACAATGACAATTCGAATGACGCCAAATTTAAGTCTTGCGGTCTTGTTGGGACGCCCTTTAGAAGCTAGGCCCAGGCCACTTGTGGGCTGTAGTACCACTTAATTATTATAAGCGAGTGTTCACATTCTTCCCGAGGTGGCCATTTGAATGATATTCTTTTTCCACACCCTATGGCAAGGTCCGAGCTTTATAAAAAATTAAACTTTTCTTCCTTAAATTATTGCTGTGTCGAAAACGAATGACCCTTTACTATACCTTCAAACGCCGGGTCTGTAAATGTTCTTACAGTGATCTGCTGGAAGCGGGGGACGAGGTCAATGATATCTGTGCACCATTCCAGCTACATTGATGTAAGGCTTCCGTGCTTAAGGCTATCTGTCGAGACATTCTTTCAAGCAGAAGAAATCACACGACAATGCATCTGATTAACTTACGAAAGTTTCAAATGTATCAGATGTCCTTGATCAACACCGCTCAGAGCATGGTGTTTTTTTATCAGTGGCGAGTGCGTTGTGACGTGTATGTGTTATGTGGTGTAAGATACACCCACTTGGACAGATGTTGGCCCAATTAAATTCAAATAACAGCATTCATCAACAGGCGCTTCTATCACACACCCACATTCAATCCCACATGATCGATTCAAACCATTCCTCTAGACACACTGTTTTCATTTGTGCTGAATTCGAGGAATGCGGATTGAGAATCGAAAGCAGTAGAAAATGAGAAATTGAAATATTTTTACAACCACACCCCGCTAGTCGCCGCCAACGCAACATGAAAATCATCAACAGCATTGTACCTCTGCCATTATTCGGAAGTTTTTCCTCTGATTGCTTGTCTGTGGGAGAACTCGAAATGATCCACGTGCCAACGATGATGTTCCACCCCTGTCAGACCTTTCAATCTTTCGGCATCAACTAACCCCCAGCCTCTGTGCAGAGGTTCATGACATTGAGATCTATCCCTCATCAAAGGTTGTACCTCCTCCTCTGCGAGTACATTTTCACATTTTGCCCGAGTTCAAATTGCCTCCGAATCATCGCCGTTCCACTCTGACCACAAACCTTCCCCCACCAGTCGTCTGATTTTAGACAGCTCTTGATTACTTTTGCTTCAAGGAAATCCGACATTTCAGCCGTTACCGTCATGACCAACGCTCCCCCCCAGGAACTCATCACGGACTCCCGACGCGGAATCCAATCTGTCGGCGGGATTCATCATTTTCGGAATTTCATTCAATGCAGGCTGCAGCGGCGGATCCGTTATTATTTCGACTTTACGCAATCAAAATTTCAATTCCGGGCCGTGAAATGCTCCTCACCCTGGCTGTCGCCGCGGGCACACATTTTATCAGTCGGTCACGAGTGGCGTGCATGTCGACGCCATAGACCCGAAGTGAAATGTGAAGTGCAATTCTTCTGCGACATAAATAAATTTGCATCAGAATGGAAATCTTATTATGTCCTTCCACTTAATCCCGGCTCCAGTCGGCGTCCTCGTCGTCACTTGCCCCCAAATCCGCTGCCCATTCATGTTGGAGTGGCTGTCTTACAAGGCTGCACACGCCGCCTGCCGGAGATCGGAAGTAAATGATGCGAACACCCAATCGGAGAGGACATGCACTGCATGTGCAACAACCTTCTAGCACGTGTGTGTGTGTGTAGGGATAAGGCAACTGTCAGATGGGTATAAATCTTGCAGCGACCCCGGAATGTGTTGCAATGCCATGGCATGCCAAAGCTGCTCTTTGAAAAGATTATGTGCGAATAAGTGGTGGATGTTGGCACAGAAAACAAATGCTAGGTTAGACGCCGGATGCGACGAACCCCCCAATCAAGGTGCAGCGACGAATAAGTGATTGCAGCATTCAATTCGGGATCAGATGCGACGACGCCCCTCCTCGTGCTTGTCCTCCTTCACTCGAACACGTTGCATGACATCCCGAACTGCAGCCACAAATCCGAGTGGGGATTATTTGTCTGCCATACAAATTACGTCACGACGCTCTAGGCAATTGAGCTCCGCCTGAGCTCACTCAAGTTGTACAGACTTCGGAGATTATTTCGCATCCACCCAGAGAAGCAGCTCGCCGTAATTGAGATTTGCCTTGGTATAATTATCGGTCTTGTGATGAAATTTCATATCTGTCCCCTCGGTGGCGGCGGCGGCGACGGCGTCGCTGGTTTCTCAAAAATTAATTACTGCACACGACTGGCGACAATGAGGCGTTCTTCATTTTGGAGAGGGGGTGTCGCCCTTGGGTGGAAAAACAATACTAGCCACAGAGTGTATCTCGCGTTTGAGTTCCTCGAAACCATTACAAAATCGGCACAGACACCGGCCCCCAGTACTTGCATCTTCGGCGACGGGTGTTGCTACGACAAACAGGGACGTGGGTGTGTGCAAACACACTCCTCTGTACTCGAAAGTCCTTATTGAAATTTAATTACGCTTTGATGTCAAAAGTACGCTCCGCTTTGTCCTCTGCCTGGTGTCCTTTGTGGAGCTCATGGATTTTTAAATTCCTTTCATAGCCATGTCGCGCCGAGTCCTTGCGTGGGAGCCTGTGTGTGCGACTGTGGAAATGTGCGCACATGTGCGGCGTTCTATATTGAGGAAGAAAGCATCCGGATTCTGTTTTCCTGTTTTGTTTGCTATGTGACCGCTTGTGCTCGTCACCCGCCCCCCACCCCTGCGGCGATGGATGGAGGGATATTAATTTTGATTCAGGGATTGTCCCGAAAATACACAAAATGCCTCTGAAATTGGAAATTTGAAACCGAACCTAAGGGACAAGTTATGAAAGACACCCGCTCGATTACACATGCAGTGGGGTGGACGGCGGCGTCGGCGGCGGTGGTGGTGAACAAATTACATGCAAATGGTGATTGGCAGACCAGAGTGGAAACTTGTCATGATGATTGAGGGTGGACGAGAGGCCATGGCAACTTGTTGGAGTTGGGGCGGGCGGAGGTGATTTCAAGAAAAACGAGACACACCACCGACTCACCCATGCATGCATGCGGTGCTTCTGGGAAACACTTTGCCGAATGGAGGGAGCTTAGATGAGATTGTGGAAACGTTTAAGTGAATCTATGGCAAATGAGGTGATTTCAGGCGCAAAAATTGAGCGTTATTCTTGGAACAGAGTTGCAAGGAGATGGAACTTATGAGTTATCAAGGATTTCTAGGAATAGATCTCAATGGGAAACTAGCGGATTCTCTTACAGTTGTGGAGGGAGATAAAGGTGTCACGTTAATAGTGCCCTGGCAACAGAATACTCTGAGACAAAGAAGACATCAAAAGATGTGTAAATAAGGAAAGCCTCCGTTCTGTAGGTAAGCACGCTGTAAAAGGAATCTTCGCTACTTCTACAGGCCCAAATGTCTTTAGGTCTTATAACACATAACTCAAAAAGTCGCGGGACATTTAGGGGGCACTCCTAACAAAAAAAAATTAACATTAAATTAATAATTTTTGTTAGTGGCGATTCCTTTATATCCCGGGACTTACTGGAGTGCTCAGACTCAAGACACGGTCCATTGTAATACCAGGCAGCAACCTTCGTTTAGCAGGCGCTTCTGTGATAAAGACATTAAGTTTCCAACTCCCTCCACATCGGCGCCAAATAGCCGCCACCTGTTATGAGCAAAGGCGGGACATTGATAGAGAAAGTGTACCTTCGGCACAGACGTCGCAGAGGGTATCTTCGCTAAGCCCAAGTAGACTTAGGGGCTTAGCGAAGGAAATGTGTCCCGTTTGTACGCCGTCAAGTTTTCTGCACTCTTTTCTGTCCAGAGATAACAGAAAAGCCGCGAATTTCTTGCTGACGTTCGGGAGCATGCATGAAGGCAGTCAGCCTTCATCCTGGAGAGTCATGCCATCTCTGGTTGTGCTTTTAGGAGACCCAACCGCCGTCGGAAGCCCTAACCAAGGAAGGGGGTAGTCCCAAGGTGGGTTCGGGTCAGACGATGCCTGGCTAGTTCATCAGCAATCTACTTTCCCGTGATCCCGTGATGTCCAGGGACCCAAACACGTCTTAGCGAATTCAGTCTGCCGATCATATTGAGGGAGGACCGGCATTCCCGGACTATTTTGGAAGTGGTTAAGGGGTTGAGTAAGGCCTTAAGCACAGCTTGGCTGTCGCTGCAGACTCAGATACTTCGCCCCTTCCACCTGTTCTTCACAATATATAATAGTTGATGGCCATTAGGATCGCAAAAGTTTCCGCCTGGGAGATCGATACAGAATTACCTAAAGAGGTGCCCACTGGCACTGGCCCCAGATCCCTCCGTCGTCTTGGAGTCGTCCGTAAAAATCCGACTACATTCCCTTCCCGCTTCAGTTTCTGACCAGAACCAGTCCTGGAGGAAAATTCCTGGAAAAAACAGGGAAAGTCGACTTTATATAAGCGACGCAGCTGGATCGTGCTGTGCGGGAGGTCATCCAGTCCGATTTTAACCAAAGACCATTCTGTCGCAAGTAAAAAGTCGCGCTGCGAGTTAGCAGTGCTTACCGACCGGTCTCCCACGATGCGATATTTGATTAATCCCCGACGGTGCCTATCGATATTCTAGCAACAGATGCTTAATAACTTAACGACAATCGAGCGCTAATCAGGAGAATCGCAAAGCATGTGAAGGAGTTCGGGAGAAGCTGCAGCATAAAACCGAGACAACATCAATAGAAAGAGTCCTAAAAAGGAGATAGACGAATCGTGTAATCCCAGTACTTAGCGGTGGTTCCGCAGGGACAAATGTTGTTGAAAAATGTGCAATGTAAAGATATAAGATATGGTTGTGCCTCATGATTCACTTGTTCCAAACTCGACAGCTTACAGGGAACCAAAGTCGATCTTTTTATGCCTCTTCAACAACTACTCGTGTTATGCGTGCGTAAGGATAACTTATAGTTTATTGCAAACTTCGAACGGCAACCAGATGCGACATTTTCAGTCCAGAAATAGCTAAGTAGGTAGGTTCCTGACATAGTAGCGCAGTTTTAGTATAACATCCTATGGGATACCTAGTTCTTGTAAGAGACGGGGAAGGGGAAGGGAGTGTGGGTTTCGTTTCTCATGTCTGTCCATTTTGTGAAGTGTATAAGGGCTAGTAGATTAAAATCTAAAATAAGTCTCGGAGAGAGTAATAGGGCCATTCTCACCATAGGTTGAGTCGGACATATGCACATACATATGCTTTAACTTCCCATGGCGGTACAGCCAAATATGCCCCTCCAGCTGGCACGATCTCTCGCCAACTGCCTTCAGTTGCACTCCCCAAGCTGTTTGAAGTCCTTCTCCACTTGCGAGCCATATCAACTTAAACTGTCCTCTGTTGCGTTGTCCCAATGGCTCGGATTCCAATACTTTTCAGGCCGAAACAATGGTGTCTATTCTTAGGGCATAAGTGGTGCCTATATATTTTCAGTTCCTTATATTCTGTTAAGTTTTGTAATGTTTTACAACTTGGCTAGGGCACGCCACCAAAGAAAGAAAGCGTAGCTTAGAATAGGAAGTCTCACGGCATCCTAAATGGTATCTTCGGTGAAAGTCGCCAGATTTTTCCAAGTGTATTGTTACAAGCGTGTAATGCTGTTTTCAATTTTGTCTTGGATCAAGAATGGTGCCTAAGAACATGGTAGTTGAGAACAGCTTGAGGGTTTTATTGTCTAAAAAAGACAAAGTCTGAAAATTTGGTCTTCGTCGTAAGTATCCCCAATTGGATTTTGCCTGTGGTTCGCTTTTAGATCACAAATCGCAGCCCACATATAAACCTTTTGCAACAACCCCTCCATGACTTCACCAGTCACCTGATATTGAATTTACTACGTCGTTTGCATACGCACCAACTATGATTTCTGCAAGCCTAAGTCTACTAATAGATAGTTGATGACCAGTGAAATTTTTCTAGTTACGTAAAATCCCTCACCAATCACCAGATATAGCATACAGTTCAAAAATGTCCGAAGCGACCACTCGACTAATTAGACTTTTTAAGTGACTCACAGGTTTTCCTCAATCACTCACCTCTTATCAAAAGAATTGTAAAATTACAAAAACCACCATTGGCTGGAAGATTGGAGAGAAAAAAATTTTCTAAATCTCTTTCATTCTCTGCCCGTCATGATTCACAACTTCGCCCGAGAATTCCATTTCAAATACAATCAGGCGTAAATCCAGAGGAGAATCCCTCGAATGAGTCGCCTGAGTATTCGTTTTCCATTTCACAGTCCCGCTCTCGAGGGGAATCCATCGAAGGAGTTAGAATTGTAAACAGCATTCCCCAGCGAATGGAGAGCTACACTGTTCATTTGATTTCTCATCTCAACGCGCGTCTTCACACAATCAATCCTAGTTCTTATCGAGAGTCTCACACCATTCGATCCGATGGGAATGAGAATTCGATTTCCATTGACTCACCCGCCCACCCCCCTACTAAAAAGAACTCCCCACTCCAAGCAGCACAATCGAAACGAAACACCTTATCAGCATCGTAATCCCGCCGGCTGCCATTCCGTCGTTCCTCAACCGGGGTGGAATGTTAAAAACTTCCATCTTCGACACTCGCAGCTTAGTGTGCTCATGACATTATCTTCGTCACAATTGAATCCAATCACCTGCTTAATTAATCATTAACCAGTGCGAACACTTCGGGGTGTCTCACGCTCGTTCATTAATTTTGCACCGCCCCCTCCTTCCGTTGGCGCCACCGTCACCGCCGCAAACACCAACGCGGTGGAGGAAGTCAACAAAGCCAAGAGAATGAAAACAACGCCAAGGGGAGAAGCACCAAAAATTTAATCGCTTTCCCATGCTTTTTGTGCGGAAAAGTTTGCGCCTGATTAATAATTTTCATCTCATGCATGATTCATGCATGAAAATGTCACCCACACGACAGCCACGACAGCTCGGCCCGACTCCTGATGGGTCCTCAAACGTTGTCCCAATTCTGACCCGCGTCCCTCCACCACCGCCTTCACCACAGCGATGTCATAAAACTTTTTCTCACCACAATGCGAGTGGAATAGTCCTGATTGTTATCGTAGGCAATAAAAGTGGAACATCGCCAGCTCTCCTCCCGTGGCCTGCGGGTGGGTTGGGGAAGGAAGATTAATGTCGCCAAGCACTCGGAATTCGTGCAGGAGGGGGATTGAATTTATTCACCTCCAGCCTCTGCTCGTCCCCTCCCCCCTTCAACTAACCCCTTCATGGGGGCGGAATTTATTCAAAATTTCATTTCAATTTGTCACGACGACGATATGGGTCCGCCGCAGCACGGCAGATCATTCGAAGTGGGACTTCGTAGGCCCTTGTGCCGCCGCAATAGGTTAATATTTTTTGTCACAGCATGCGTCAGGATGTGTAGATTTCCACGCGTGTCGGTCTACCTCGAAGCGTAGCTTGGTCACGTTCGAGGCATGCCAGTCCTGGGGGGCCCTCTGACCCCCATATTTCGGCGTCACTGCCGACTGTCGACTCATGGTTAGCAAGTGCGTGTACCGTGTTAGCGGCTCTGACGGGTGGGTCCTGCTGAATAATAAATCATTCGCGGGCACGGGTCGAGCGGACTGATTCCCTCTCGCCAGTAACAACTCTCACATATATCATTCGCCATGACAGGTGGCTAAAACGCGTACACATACATTCTGGGGGCATAAATTAAGCCCGGCGAACGGGGAAAGGATGCGGAACGCAAAACAAAACAAAAAACGAAATAATGCCGGCGACCCTGACTTCGACACGAGTGACAATGGTCGCGTAATTAAGTGAGAGTCAGCATTCGTTTTGGCGCTTAATAAATCGCAGAGACGGGCGGCCGACTTACAGACCCCGGTCACACACAGTACGTTGTCGTTGGATGAGGTGGCCGTCGCTGGGGCTGCGGGGTTGCGTTGGGTGGCATAAATCGGTTTTAATTGGTTCGGAGCCGGCCGCATAGCACAGATGCTAGTGGTGGCCATCGATTTGTGGATTGTTTCAATGCAGATGGATGCGGGGATGGTTGGGGTTCGCTACGCCATCGTGTGTGTATTTAGTTTCGTGAGCAACCCTTGCTGCGATAGCATCGAGTTCTGACAGAGAGATAAGAGCGCGGCGGAGTATATTAATTTTGCGTTCCCCGATACATTGTGGGACCCTTCTGTGGGTGGTGGGGCGGTGTGGAATTCAGTGAAATTTACTGCCGTTATCATTCATCGGTGACAGGAAATAGACTCCATTGAACAATGCATGATTGTGAAAGTTGAAATTGGGGTGCGGTGGCGAGTCCCTATTGTGCATGTTCTCCGGGATATGCATCAGAGGTGGATTGATTTGGGCGCACAGACGTGAGATGAGGTTGAGGGGAGGAAGCAATTATATTTCGACTGTTTCGGTTGTTCAATTGTCTTGTAGAATATAAAGGGACTGACTTTAGACAGACATTACTGCTAAATGAGCTTGAAATCGTAACATGTGATAGGGAACCGTTCGAGCTGATATAAAGCCTTAAACGATGCGGAACAAATTTGACGGAAATGGGGAGACAGTGGAGGATAGTTATTTACTGGAAAATGGATTCAACAGCTGCCATGGCTGAAGGAGAGCGGATGTCTAGGTGGTTTAAGAAATTGAAGCTCTCTGAATTTGTCTGGAATCTGAAATGGTTGAAGAAGTTGGTCACGACTACGTCTGGTGTGGCCCATTGAGCTCGGTGACTCATGTCTCTCGGATAACATGAGTAATGTTCGCTTCCATGGCGTCAATCTTCTCATTCTTCTTGGCTTGGCGGTAAAGTTTGGGTCGGACCTGGGCCTAAACCAAGATGACTTCCCAACCAGAACGATCTTTCGCCAATTGGCTAAAGTTGCGCACACCAAGTGGCTTGAGGTCCTTCTCCACTTGTGTAAGTCATTAAGTTCGAGGACGTAATCTATTATTACGGCTCATCGGCCAGAACAAGTGGTATTCATTCGCTCTTCGTGACCATCTTAATGGTTGGATCCACATAACTAGATATCATCCGCTGTACAGCCCATACAAATCGTGGACAAATCTTCTCCTCGAGACGTCGTCAAAGCAACAGGAATACAGATCGCACCCCGAACTTTTCTCTTAAAATTAACAGGGACTTCTTTACCTATGTTCAATAGAGTCCATGCCTTTGCTCCATTGAGCAGGACTGGGATGATCAGTCAGTTTGGTATTTCGAGAATGGGTCTGTTGGTCAATAGGTCCTTGAGAGAAGCAGCGATTTGCAAGAGTGATTCTGCATTTGATTTCGGTAGGAATTTTGTTATCCCTTTTGACCACGGAGCCAAGTTTGACAAAGTCCTTGACTATCTGCTTTCTAGTGTAACGCTCTGTCCGAGACGTCGATGTTGTGTGTCCTTCCGTGATGACAAAATTTACTTTGTCTTTATTCACTGCTAGACGCGACATCTGCTTCAATGCAAGCAAGCGCTTCATTAACGTCTTCTTGTGATCACACAATCACGTCAACTTCATCCGCGTTAATCAGCAGCTGAACAGATTTTGGAAAATCGTGCCTCTGGTGTTGACATTTGAGTTTCGCACGTTCTTCTCAAGAATGATGTTACAAAAGTCACATGGCAGTGTGTTGACTTGTTCGATACCTTATTTGACATTAAAGGTACAATGAGTTCGTTGCCGATCTTGATGGAGCAGCAAGTGGTCTCCATCATCATCCTGAATATCCTGAGTAGTTTGGCAGGAATGTCAAAACTAGATATTGCATTGTATACCCGCCCTAAATGCACACTGAAATATGCAACCTTGTACTCGCCGAATACATGGTGGGGGTCTTTCCGCCGTAGTGCAAAGATATGATCGATAGTTTTTTTTTATAGTTGGCACGCGCTAAAGGGATAATTTAGTACCCTTAAGTGACCGAAATTAAGTCACAGCACGGCCGAAGGTAAAGAGGAAGAGATGGAGACATATCTAAAGTGAAAGGGTTGAGGTGGTGGCCAATTCATCATAGTAAAACGCGGAACTGAGAGCTCACCAAAATCATTTTCCCAACAAGTTTATTGTTTTATGCGCTGTTTGTCTCGTTGTATCGTCCTGGTGAAACCAGATCTCACTGAGGCTATGTGCTTGAGGAAAGCACACAGTCCGCTAAAATGGCCAATCTGCTAAGAAGGAGTATTAATCGATTCGTCACGGTCTTTGCTTACTGCTATAGTCTCTTCGCTACTTGCCGGATGTAGTTTTACAGCTTGATTATCATTCAATAATGTCAACTGGAACTAGAAATTTGCGAAAGGTGTAGTCGATAGTGGTTTCAGTAGGTCTTTATGCGCACAGAGCGCTGATTTTCGTAGTGCGGCTGAACGATTTGGAGGCGCTGTTGTGGAGTGAGTCTTCCCATGATGACTTGCCAGACGATGCTGAGCAAACGCAACAAAGCAATTTGATCGGAGTCGCACACGATCTGTCAAAAAAAGCCTATTGAAAATCAAACCTTACAATGAATCATCAAGGCGGACCTTAGCGTACAAAAGAACTGAGTGGGTTAGCATCATAAACTGCTTTCTTCGATTATAAAGTGTGACCGTCAAAATTGCCAGAACATGGAGGTCCAACTGAGTAAAGATGGGAGTAAGTTTCACAGAAGTCCAATAAAAAGGCATCTTAGCGGATGATAGCTGTGTCCATTAAAATGTCTGCCCTTCTGTAGGAATTCAATAAAAACAAGTTCGATTTGAAGGACACCACCATTCTGTCTTTGCTTTTGATTGTGACGAACTATTCACATTTCCATTCCAGGAGGACACCAGCTATTTCACCTCAACTCGCACATCAATGACCTTCTTATGTCCTCAACCCCACTGACCATAGACAGTCTCAAGCCTTGCTAACATAATTAATGTAATGAAAAGGAAAAATAAATACGCACTTGCTTGAGTTGAATTTGAATAGCCAATGGAAATACACTGCAGTCGCTAAAGTTCCACTCCACGTAAATTGCATCCTTAACTCACTTCCACAACCAGTGCCCACCAGCATGCAGTTTCTCGTAGCGGCACCCACTCTTCACCCTCGACTGCATTCAGTTTATAATAACTGAAATGAATACACCATCACTTGAGCGCACTCCTGGTAAGTAAAATAAAATTCCATTCGTACTCATTTCCACTCAACGGCAGCTCCAATTCGAATTGCTTGCGTTTACTTTTCGCTTTTTTTTTTTTGCTTTCAGTCAAATCGATTACGTACATGTACATGGACTCAAACGAAACGATCTTTGCTCAAGAGTTCCAGGAAATACATCAAAACTGAGGAGGATTGCGTGGAAAAAATTGTTGGGCAGGAACACTTTAAGTAGCATTACAGATTGATTTTGGTCTTAAGGTCATGTTTGACTTGGACAAAAGCGACATCCAAAAGAAGCAGAGGGCGGTGTCATTGACAGGAAGTATTCAAAGCGGGGGTCGAGGTGATATCTGACACGTGCAAAGTCAAAGGGATGGAAGAAGAGCACGTGGGCGCTTCACATATGTACATAGTTATACGAGAGTCCTCATCACTTTGCAAGCAAAGGCGCAGAATCTATTATCATGCAAAAACAGAAAAGAGCATCACTTCACGGAACTGCAAGTCCTCTTGTTTGTTGGGGCAAGGATCTACACCACCTTTTCGAAGGGGATCTCTCAAATCTTTCAAATCATTCCGTTGCCTTAAAACTTCTTCTTCTTCTTCTTGTGGCGCTACAGTCCGGGGTGAACCTGTCTCAAGAAACATGCCTCTCCTGCTAGCACGATCTTTCGCAGGATGCCGCCAGTTGCGTACTTCAAGTTGGTTGAGGTCCTTCTCGACTTGTGTGCGCCACAATAGCCTAGGCCGTCCTCTGTTGGGTCGTCCCAATGGGTCAGATTCGAAGACTTTTCGGGCCAGAGCAGTAGTGTCCATACGCTCTACATTGCCTAGTCATCTTAAGCGTTCTATCCGAAGGCCGTGTTCGTCCAATCATGTCAATATCGTCGGATATTGATCGATATAGATATTGCCTCTTGTGTGAGTTGTGAGTTACGCACGGTCTTCTCAAGGATGATGTTAAAAAAGTCACATGACAGTGCGTCGCCTTGTCTAAACCCTTTTTTGACATTGAAGGTCTCGGCGAGTTCGTTCCCGATCTTGACGGAGCATCGAGAGTTCTCCATCGTCATCCTACACAATCTGACGAGTTTGGTAGGAATGCCAGAACTAGACATGGCACTGTATAGCTCGTCGCTATGCACGCTGTCATACGCGGCCTTGAAATCGACGAATAGATGGTGGGTGTCGATTTGTACTCCTTGGGACTTCTCCAGGATTTGCCGCGGTGTGAAGAACTGGTCGATTGTGGACTTCCCTGGCCTGAAACCACACTAATAAAAAAAACATACTTAAACTTATTTCTGCAAAATTGATAAACCACGGCAAACAAGTGAACTGCTGATTTGAAACCTTCACTCGAAACGCAACACCAAGCGGCGTTTCAAATTGCACAACTTTAAATTGCCCCTGCTACAGGGCAGCGTACAGTGGGGCAAGCACGGAACATTTTAAAGAAACCATTTATGATCGCTTTGAAACCTTTTGAAAGAGTGATTCAATGAAAACGCACAATGACAATTGTAAGTAAATAAAAAACTTTCAAGAGAATTATTTTAATATTCATTTACTGTGATACCAGAAACTAGCGCAATTATACGCGAATCAAAATATCTGCAAAATATTGGCCACGGGTTGGGTGGGATGCTCTTATTCGATGGTCCATATTTTCAATGACTCTGAGACATAATCAAACTGACTCATCCTTTATCTCTATAAAGGAAGTCCATAGGTGTCAAATCACTTGAAAATGGTGGGCAGTCAACATCACTGCAACGTAAAATAACACAGACTTTGATTTTTTCTCGCGCAAAAGAGTCACAATTTCGTTGGCTTTGTATCAAGAGGCACCGTACTGTTGGAAGCATATATCGTCAAGGTCCATATCATAAATTTCTGGTCACAAGAAGTCTGTTATCATCTCGTAATAGTGAACACCATTTTCGGTACCTGTGTGCCTGACGACGCCCCCAGTTCATAAATCTTATATTACAGTCACTCTTGGTGGATGCATCGGCTTTTCAACAGTCGCTCGTGGCTTCAACTCTTGAATCAATTGAACCTTGCAAGCGTGTAAATAGAAATTTGTATTCATTTCCATGTTCTTGATATTCACTTGTGAGGCACGACGACGTATCGAGGCATTGCCACAGCAATGTTTTCCGCAGAACAAACCAGGCGGGCATGCGCAGACCTGGAAGGTGAAATTTGTGTACAGTTCTACCAATTCTAAAGACATTTGTTCGTTTATGGTGATCGAACATGCATTTTGATTTAAACGTGCATTTTCGTAAAAGGCTTCAACAATCTCAACGGGCTGCTCTATTTTAAACCTCACCATGGTTAAATTTGCCAGACAATAAAACAAAGACATATCAGATAAATTTGGGCAAAAAAAACCTAACGTTAAGGTGTGACTCTCTGTTAAGATCCAGTACTATGTTTGGCTCAGCCTTACCCTGAAAGCCTTTACCAACACCACTCATTCTTAACTTATCAACATACCCAAACTGACAAATCTCCGGCAATTGCATGGCGTCAAAATCGAAAAGTCCATCTGTGACTCCTGTCTCATCAGAATATCATATCGTTCATATTTATGAGGAGCAAGCAATGTTTGAATGTGAGAATGACATTGACATGAACTTTTAGGGGTGGCCCCAAGAATATAATATACTTAATCCACCCACATGCGGGATTTCAATCAACAGACTCTTTGAAAAGAATTTGTTGTTTCTTATCCAACATTTTGATTTGGATAACCGTTAAAGGACTCATAAACTTCAAAGTTCAAAAACATTTACCCATTCAAGGATCGCATTTTACGGGCGCCATTTCGGAAATATTGCTGCCACAGCATGGAGTTATGAATAAAAATATGAATATATTTGCGGTGCGTTACAGCTTGATGGATACAACTAAAAACTTGATCCTCTGATTGATTGCTTGCGAAGAACACTTAACATACCCTATCCGTCATCGTTACTTAAGTACATTTTGTACTTCATGTCCAAAAAAACGAGAGAAAGCAAAACGAAATCATCTACGCGTGAGTGTAACTGGCACCTGCCCAGTTTATGCATTTGATACAAGTAAGCTTCGAATGACTTAAGATGTGGGTTGAAAAACGTGAAAATGTTCACATACAACAGAGATTTGAATGTATACACACTAATCTACGTCACAGGCCCCACTCACTTATGCTGCCTCGCCCCTTGAATCTGGATTCTCATACACGAATGTAAAGGCACACTTCAAAATGGAGGGATAAAAACTGAATCGACTTAGCGTTCTCTATATATTGATATTCTTACTGCTTTTAAGCCCTTCTGACCCACTGTACAGCGCCCAATGTATACAATGTATGCCCTCCAGGCAGACCATTGGCGCCGATTGATACTGAAAAATAAATGTCGTCAACTGCAAAGCCCGATGACATATCGATTTCGCCAAGCATGACAACAAACATCCAATTCATCCCATCGGCTATTTATGCACCGTCACGAGTGACACGGCTGGCATCGCCTACAGTAGCGGCGGTGGCATGTGGGTAGCACGGATCTCGTATACGTAATATTTTCGCTCGTTCGATATTATTTTTGTTTGCGCTCGACAAACGCACTGACCCACATTTTTCTGATGACCACTGCTGATCCACTTCATCGTCGTTGTCGCCGCCACCACCGGCTCTGTCATCAATTTATCCACCGTTGTAATCCTCCCGCCCAAGGAAAACAGAACAGAACCACTCAGTCGTATGAATAAGTGCAGATACATAACACCGCCATTTGTTATCGCAAATATTTTGAAATATTGGCGGATTACGGCTGCCGGCCCCTCATCCATAGTGGGGAACTACTCCGATCAATTTCATTTTCGGTAGCGCACCCGCCCACCGTAAATGGCTTCACCCCGGAGGAGGATTATTGATTCCCCATCCGCCTTTGTGTCTTTCCCTTTCAGCCGAGACGATTTATGACTGGTGTTTAAAAGTTCCTCGAAAACTTTGAAGGAAGTCGTTACCGCTCGCCCCACACTTTGTAGCCCCGTCACGTCAAATTCAACTCAAGCTAAGTTTCCTTTTTTTCGTGTGCCAACCAGCCACACAGCCACCCAGCCACTCAGCCACCGGTTGGCATACGGCATCCTTGGAGCTATTAAAAGTCAGACATACAATCAAAGAAAGTTCCTTGGATGCCATCCGTTACGGAGGTCGGAGGGGGCTTCAATTAATGGAACGGCCACGGCAGTCGTTGGGTATTTTGAAATTTCCGTGCCAACTTCCAGATGCAATTGCAACTTGCAACAAATACCCGGCACGGGAAACTCGGATCCCTGTTGGACGTATGCGTGTGGGTGAAAGGGCGTTGGGTGAGTCTGTCAGATTGTGTCCTTCGCCTGATCTGATACGGCGGAGGAGGCTTTTAACGAAAATTACATTTTGTCCATTAGACTACGACTGAATGGGTGTCCTCTTAGGGGCGATGGCAGGACAGGTGTTCGTGTGAGCGCCCGGCAGACGTCACAACGAGTTTCCAAAGCCTAATCGCTTGCCATACATCATTTGGGGAGGAGCGAGAACCGTTCACAGATGCGGCCTAGCCCATAATTTCAAAGTAATTAGTGAACCAAGCCACCGGGGAACAGACAGACGGAGGTGTCTTCTTTTCGGAGACAAAGCGCCGTAATCTGACTTCAGAATGACGCCGGCCTAATTAAGGGGGAATGAATGGCGCTGCCGTGCACCTGATATGTACGAGGATATAATTCAATCAGCGGTCAGGGCGGCATCACCCCTCTCCCACCCACACCATTCATCCGGTCATTCGTCGACGCTAAAAGGTGTGCCCATCTGGCGCAGATGGTAATCCGGTCTAAGAAAACGATTCCTCTTGTGTCAGAGGGCGACCCATTCGGACAATTCAAATTAATGAGATTCACTGCTGTGATGGATTATGGTGCATCTGCCTTCTCCCAAGAAGCATTCAACCCGTGCAACGGAGTCCTCAGCTGTGCTGCGGTAGCCCGAAGGTGCATCTCTAAGTCTGCTTGGCTTTTCCTGGTGAGCATGGACAATTGTTTTGAACACCACCCTCCCCACCTAGACAAAGCAACTGGAAACAATGCAACGAGCCGAGAACGTGTTACAGCTCGACTTTTGGGCGAGGGCAGAAAAGTAGGCCAGAAGCACCCAAAGAGGTTTGTTATTAAAATTTTTGTTGATTCAAATAAAAGGGGGTGGCTGGGTGTAACACTCGGGCGCTTGAGTTGCACTCAGACTTTTCATTACGCTGAAGTGTCAACAACGACAGCCCCGGTGGCGCTCACAGAGGGGAGTGCATTTGAATGAAAATTGTGCCAAACACCCACCACTTGGCTTTCACGACGTGTGCTACGCCAGCCAGCCAGCACAGGTGTGTCGAGAGGGAGAGAGAGTTTTTCGAGAGGGTTTCGGGAGCGCATCAACAAGTACTCGGATTGGATTGGATCCCGAAGAATAGAGTTTCCAATTTGGCAGCAACGTACGATGAAGGATATGCTTCAACTAGTGTCAGGCTATTTACCATGAAGGGTGGAGCGCCAAGACGACGGATGGGGATATGCAAATGCTGGCGGAGTTCAATTTCCGAGGATTATCGGGTGTTTTCTGCAAGCTTAGCCGATGTTTTTCTGCAAAATACTTTCGAATCTATTGTCGCCTGAAGTGGTGCCTTGTTGGATTGTGCATTCCGGGTGGGTGATAAAGAAAATGTTTGATAGGTACTGCGTTTGAAACTGAGCGCACCTCTAGGAGTTGTCATATGAACGCTCTTTTCACGTTAAGGGTTGATTTGCTATCTTATATGCGATGGTTTAGAGGACTCCCCCTGTTGCGATGTTCCTTGCTTTCGTCCCGCATCCACTACAGTTTGACGTCAAAAACAAATAAAAGTGAATCCTTTCGTCAATACATTTGGAGAACTCAACACGTAAGAAGAGACACATATAGTCATCTTGTCTGTATTTGTGCTCCGGGCGACGTACCATACCCGAAGAGTGTCTCGCATTCACTGTCAAAGCCAACACAGCATCCTATGATTTATTAAAAAATAATTACTCCTTAATCCACTAGCTTATGGCGGCTTTGGCACACTGAGTCAACACCCACCCACCTCGCATCGCTCCACCCGGTATCGGCTTAGGCATTATGTCATTCAGTCGGCATTAGATCATCGCCCGAGTCCTTGGGAAATCTTCCTAGATTGAGTGCGCAATCCTTTCAGACGAGACAACCCGCCCACGCGGGGAGAGCAGCTAATTCCATTCATTCTAACCCACCCACAGCACCCGCCACTCTTCACATGTGTTTCGCATTTCAGCGATTGCACGCACTCGTCACTCTCCACTCTCATGCGATGCCATTCGCCATCAATGTCAGCGGAGGAAGCGTGCGACGTCCACCCACTTGCAATTAGGATTGCACTTCATTGATTCGATTCACTTTGATCACGTTCACGTCACTCTGCTCCCGTCCCTGCAGTCGGTGGTGTGGTCTCTGAGCAGAATACGAAATGATTGCATTCGTCTGCGTTGTTGCTCTTGCCTCGCGCTTTCACGCCTTGCGACAGAGGTGTCGGCACAAATCCAGATACGCAACGCTTGCAGCGGTGCAAGGGGTGCATGAGCTTCGGTAAACGGATTACTATCTTGAAAGAGGAAATATTAATGTTCCACATTTGCAGTTAGAATCAGCTCCTGCCGGGGATGCGAAAGTGGGCAGCCACCCTTTGCATGCACGCTTCTTAAAACCCTATTCCAGTCGAGTGCAGGTGAACACATTCAGCAGTGCGCACAATCCCATCTCGAGATTATGCGCCCAGGCCACCCTCGCGCCGGAAGTAACGCCATTATGCCGATCAATCCGATTACGCTATCTATCCCGAGCTTGTTTGCGCTCTCTATTCAACTCAAGGACTCTGCTCGAACCGAAAGCAATTACAATCCTGGCCCCTCGCGGCGCACACATCCACACGCGGCCGCCAGCGATGCGTAAGGTGGTACATATCAAGAATGCATGAGTATCAATTTCGCAATTCCACTTTGAGCCACCCCCGCCTCACCACTGCCTGCAGCCACCATCGCCGGGGGGATGATAACTCTGGACTATTTAATAAAACAAACGACCCCCGGAACATGGGCCGGCGAAGAGGAGAACATAGCTCCGCCGAACGATGAAACGTGTTGTTTTTTTGTCAAGGTGCCTTAGCCACTGTTGGTGCTAGATTCCCACAGGGGGTGTGTCAAATTACCATATATATTAATGTGGGTGTGGCGGCAGGTCGACGAAAGGACACGAGCGGGCGGTGTGTCTCGGTGGACACACACAACACATTCGCACGTCGGGGCCGGCGATGCGGAATGAAGACGGGCCGCCGTTGGCAAGGAGAGTAATGTTCAGGCGAACATAACCCTCCAGGAAATTTTGCACACACTCAAACGCACACAGGGTCCATGTGCAGGGGGGGGGAGCCTCCATAAACCTTGGCGCCATCGTGCCGAGTCGTTTTAATAAATTTCAAGCTGATTTGCCTCTGCCGTGTGTGCTGCCGAAATTATCTTGCGCTCCAGATGAGGCCCATGCTCAGCCCAACCACTGGCTGTGATGTGTGGCAGGAGCCAGAATTAGGAAACGCGCTCCAAGGTGGAACGCCCTGCGGCTGAAACCCATCATCGATTCTGTATGCAAATTAATATCGAATAACGGTAGTTTCCAATTATTTAGTCTCACCGAGGGGACGTTTTACGTCGGGTGGCGTGTGGGTGTGCGTCGGTGTGTGAATGCGTGATTTGAGCATGGAGCAGAGAATGATATAAATTAGAGGCAACATTCAGTGACATGTTGCTTCAGCAGGACCACAGAGTTAACAGTATGACCGGACGTTGCACAATTTTCTGGTAGCATACGTGGGCAGGAGTTGGCTAATGAAGACCTGATGTGCATTCGCAGCACACACGCAGATCCCGGTGGAAATCATATTGGAAAACCAAAGAGGTCCATCGGCGGCGAGTAGCAGGTTAAATGGTTTTTGACGTCATATGTAGTTGTGGATGGTGAAAGACAGAAGAACTGTTGCGCCAATGGGCAGAGAGGGACTACTTGGCTAGATTTTAGATGAAGCTTGTGTTGTGTTACTCACTAGGGAAAGTTCTGGGAAAGTGGATGGAATTCTTCTTCTTCTTCTTGTGGCGCTACAGTCTGGGGTGGACCTGGGCCTAAACCAACAAGCCCTTCCAGCCAGAAAGGTCTTTCGCCAGCTGCCGCCAACTGCGCACTCCAAGTTGGTTAAGGTCCTTCTCCACTTGCGTGCGCCAGCTTAGCCTGAGCTCTCATCTGTTGCGTTGTCCCAATGGCTCTGATTCGAAGACTCTTCGGGCCGTAGCAGTGGTGTCCATAGGCATTTTGAGCGTTGAGCCTACCCATCTTAAGCGTTATATCCGGAGACGCTGGACTAGGCGGATGTCGCTGTACAGCCTATACAGTTCGTCGTTAAATCTTCTTCTTCAGATGCCATCAACGCAAACAGGACCACAAATCACACGCAAAACTTTTCTCTCGAAAAGACTAAAGGCTTCCAGGTTTCCGCGCCATAGAGTAGGACTGCGATGATCAAGCGGTTATAAAAAGCAAGTTTAGTCCTTCGAGGGAGGGCTTTATTACTCAAGGATGGAATTCACCAATTCAAAATTCCATTATGACCAAAATTTAGAAGAGGCCAAAATTCTGAAATGATCAGTTTTGCAAATTCTGCGAGAAGTTAATATGGTGGCGATTCACATTATTCGAATTCTGTACCACCATCAAATTCTTTCGACAGCGTCCCTAAAATACGGGTTATAGGGTGCGGTATTCTTCAATTTTTACTCCTTTGAAATTTTTATTTGCTGACATCGTTCTCAGAAATGTATACTTTTGGAATTTTGGCTTTTTGGAATATTGTACCCAAACGGAGGGCGACACTTTAGTTCACAAACTTTTCACTTATTAATGTTTGTGCACACGTTCAACTTTTATAGAACTGCATTGCCTGTCCCCCAGTCATTTTTGGAGTTCAAAAGCCTTCCGCAAAGAGAAATCGTTTAAAGTAAAGAAGTCTTTAGGAATCAGAAAATTTGTTGGAAAGGGAAATTTGTCGCTTGCAAAAGACAAAGAAAGTAATTCCATTTTGAATGTAAGGTAATATTCAAATGCGAAGCTTTGGTTACGATGAGCTGTGCATTGCGCAAAAGTGGCCAGAAACGACCGAGAGGCATGCTTTCCTAAAATTTTACGCTCGGCCCCACATGGCTATAGGGATCAAAAACTACCTGCAAACGCTGGGTAATCTTACCACACATGCCGTATCCTCTAAGCTCTCCGACTCATTCCGACTAATGGCTTTTTCAATGAATACAAAACGTTTGGGGAAGGCGATGGCAGGTTGGAGTATTTTGAAGAAATTATTAATGGCTCGATACCAGAGATGACTCATTTTTTAGAAATTGTATTCGAAAATAATCAGATATATAGGAAAAGGTAGTCCTTTCTGATGGACAATTCTTTGAGTGATGTTTTTTTGCTTTTCTCAATAAAAATGTAAACACAAAAAAGCGGACGGTATTAATTTACTTCCATTACATTTCCCTAACATGGACTGAAGCATGGATGCAAACGTAGAAAAGATGATTTGTTTGCTCGCTGGGGTGGCAATTATTTAACATTACTCATGCGCATATTTCTCATAGTCTGCAGAACACAAATTTGTGTTTAATTTATTTTCTCTTTCATTCTGTTCGTAACTTGTGTACAAAAATATTGCCACCAATTTGTGGCTGTTCTGTTGAAATCAATTTGGTTTCTAAATTCAAATCAACTTTCGTGTTTCATGGAACAAATTGTGCACCTGCAATATTTCGCTTGAATAGGTGCAAAGACAAAAACGTTCGAAATTGACATCATCGGAGTGAATGTAACACACTGATGGTTTATTTTTTCCCCGAGTATCAAGCTGCTTTCTATTACATTCGAATTAGTGCACTTCTAAATTTGAATTGAATTTATTTATCTCCGTTTGTTCATTTGTCAAGTGGGAGTCAACATGATTTTGTTGGTCTTAAAGTCAGCTGAATTATTTTAAAACAATGAAGCTAAATGATGATATTTTGTAAACTTGGTAGACATGCATGAATCAAACATACACAAATGTCAGATGATAAGGAAGCCGGCATTTAACTCCATCAAATACTTGTGACCATGAACATATGTGAGCTGTTACTAGTGCGCTTCTCTATTTGACCATTTGAGGAAATTTGTAATAAAATGGAGCCAATCTAAATTCTAATGAATGTACAATGACAACACAAAGACCTCAAACACATCTCGCACGTTTTAACGAATATGAAACGTCAATCGCGCGAAGTGTGTTCAATGACCATTTGATCAGGAGATCAGTTAGTTATTGATCATCAGAAGTTAATTAAAAAAAACAGGTTGGAGGTTTTAAGGCCGAATACGACAGTGTGCATAGGGACGAGCTATACAGTGCCGTGTTTAGTTTAGGCATTCCTACCAAACTCCTCAGATTGTGTAGGATGACAATGGAGAACTCTCGCTTCTCCGTCAAGATCGGGAACGAACTCACCGGGACCTTCAATGTCAAAAAAGGTTTTAGACAAGGCAACGCACTGTCATGTGACTTCTTTAACATCATCCTTGAGAAGATCGGCGAAACTCACAAGTCAACACCAGAGGCACGATCTTCTAAAAGTCAATTCAATTGCTAGCTTACGCCGACGACATTGAACTGATTGGACGAACACAGCGAGACGTCAATGGGACAGCAACACCAGTACCGAAGTCAAACGCAGAATCACTCTTGCCAATCGATGTTTCTTTGGGCTCAAGAGGCGATTTAGTAATAAAGCCCTCTCTCGAAAGACTAAGCTTGCTTTATATAACACCTTGATCATCCCAGTCCTACTTCATGGCGTGAAAGCCACTTAGTCTTTTCAAGAGAACATTTTTGTGTGCGATTTGTGGAAGAAGATTCAACGACGAACATAACAGGTAGTACAGCAACATGCACTAGTCAAGCATCTCTGGATACAACGCTTAAGAGGGATAGGTCATGTAGAGCGCATGGACACCACTGCTCCGGCCCGAAAAGTCTTCGAATTTTAGCCATTAGGACAACGCAACAGATGACGGCCCAGACTAAGGTGGTGCACGGAAGTGAAGAAGGACCCCAACCAACTTGGAGTGCGCAGCTGGCAAAAGACCGTGCTGGGTGGAGAGGCATGTTGGTTTAGGCCCAGGTCCACCCCGGACTATAGCAGCACAAGAAGAAGAAGAAGAAGACTTCCCCCACCATTGGACTATTATCCGCTCCACTTAAGGCATTAAATCTCTAATTGCCGTCGGCGTTCTGTCTGAATTATCAATGGTGTTTTGGTTGGCCCCATCGAGTATAAAATAGCAATTGCACGGATTCTTGGAGAACATAGCTCCACTGTTGGTGTTCGAGTTTCGCTCCATAATTTTACTGTATATGACGTCGTCATGCCTTAAACCATTTTCAACGTTGAAGGCCTCGGTCACTTGTCTATTAACCTTGTTGAAGTTGTAAAGAATGTGGTAGGAATCATCTTGTAGCAAGATTGTTATATGTCTGTGGGCAGACGACAAGCTGGTGGCTTTCGATCGGAATTTCTGAAGTGTTTTCGAAAATATACCATCATCTATGTACATCATCAAATAACCTGATGTCTTTTCAATAGACGTCGTCAAAGCTAAACGGTATTGAATCTCCATTCCTCAAGCAGGCTTTCCTCCGAACTTATTTTAGAGTGTAAGTGGCAAACACGTCCAACCCATGAATTTGAAAATTTCAACCGCTAGTGCGTTTCCATATCCCAACGGAGTGCATTGACTCGTAAGACCCGCTCGTTATTGTCAAAAAGCCAATTCCTTAGGAGACAGTTACAGTTTGTTGTGTATTGTTATGTTGAGGCATCTGTGGATGATTTTTTTTGATTATAAGGCCGACTTTCCAGTCAATGTCGTCGTCTTTTGTTTTAAAGAAATTTATGACATGAATTAGGCCGAGCTCTGGTTCATCCAGGATGGAGCGCCATGCCACACAGCGAATGCAAACCGAATTCACAAGTCGTGTCATCAGACAACTGATATGTCAACTGCCAGCCACGTGCTGTGTTATTCCTTTGGACCTTTCTATGGGGAACCGTGATATATAACATTTTGGAAACCATTCTCGAAGTTTAGGGCAATATCCTTTAAGGAATCCGTCAGTTACCATGCAAAAGTTTCAACAATATCGTAGGACATTGGAGTGACAGACTGATGATAGAGGCTCAATGATTTCATTTCCAGAAAAATTGAATCCAAAAGTAAAATGTAAAAAAGAAACTACCAAAGATTGATTGAATTTTCACATTGACAATTTGAAATCACGAAAAGTGAATTAAATCCTTTGACAAAATGCAAGCTTATCAAGCGGAAGTATTTTACATCTGCTTCTGCGGTTTTTGCAAATCACCACCACTGCAAGAACGCTGAAAAAAAAAACAAATCCAAACCAAATTCATGCGATCAATACAAACCATTCGAGCTCACTTGCACCACCGACGAAAGATTAGCCACAAAAGCGAGACAAAAAGCACTCCCGCGACTCTCAGTGGATTTTATCCCGATATTTGATTTTAACCAAAGGCTCCGCTGAAGCGGTGCGCGCACTCTTCCGGTTCACTGCACCTCAGTGAATCTAATATGTTTGATATTTAGTACTTATTATCTTTGAATGTTTTCGGTTTTTAGGGTTTCGTTTCGTTTTGAAATAATTTAAATTTGTTTGTGGTGTGTCCGTCCGTCCGTTGTGTTTGCTGCACATTTTATATTTCCTGAAGTAATGAAGTGATGTCAACGAAATTTTGGGATGTATACATACATTTTCTTTGAATCTAGTAATCATCATCTGTATGTGAACAGAAGCATGTGGGGAGATGTGGGTTTGGTTGGTGGTTACTTGACAACTTTAATGAATCAAACTGTCACCATCAATTTTCAAAATACCGCACCTTTAAGAGCGTGAACTCCAATTTTCGGTAATTATCTAGCCCTAGAAGACAAACCATAAAAAGTTTAGTCCAAAAATTTGGGTGTACATATTCGTTGTATTAGTTTACCGTTTCAGTTAGAGAACGCATTGGTTGAAGTGTAGAAAATATCGCTGTCATTCAGACGATTGTGGCAAACGATCGAAATAAGTCTATTCCACGGCGTTCTCATAAATTGGGCATCGCTCAAAGGCATAATAAAAGTTGAGTGGCAGTACAACCCACAAGGGACCAGGGCCTAGCTTCTACAATAACTACTCGTGTTGTGCATGCTACTGTTCTCTCACGCAGAATATGCGTAACTGGTCGCGTCAATATTCTCAGTTGCTTCATAAATCACCACTTCACCCACAAATTATAATTCTTTGGTGCGGTTTGCACGCCAGCGCATTTTTGTTCGTCAGCGATAACGATCATCACGTTGCTCCGAATGGTCAGCGTTTTTGCGCCAAGTTACCGATTGAAAGAAGTGGTCTTGGACGACATACGGTTTCAAGAGGATGGTAATGCAAGCCACACAACATACGTTTTGAGGAGTAAGTTTGGTGAGTGTGTTATCTTAAGTAATCAGTCAGTCAATTGGCCGCCCCTTTAATGCGATTTAACTTCACTTAAATATTTACTGTCGGGCTACGTTAAGCCATTGGCTTATGCCAACAAGCCGACGACGTTGAAGCATCTTGGAGACAACATTGACCTCAAAACAGCGGCCGTTTCGGCCAATATGTATCTCCGAGTTGTTGAAAATTTGCTTCAACGCATCGGTGGCCATATGAACGAAGACGAGTTTTTGGAATGTCTCAAATAGTTTGACTTATAACATGTAACTCAGCAAGTCCCGGGACTGACATATAGGGGGCGTCACTAACAAAAATATTTTTTTAGGAAGTAATAGCATTCAAATGATACCTGGCAAATTGTCATGACTATCTGTTTGTTTGAGTTACAAATTACAGTGCTTCAAATTCATTGGAAAAATATTGGAAAAAACAAAATTTCGTTCGTGCTTTTTGAAGGGGGAAAAATTCCGGCTAAACTCATGAAAAACAACTATTTGTCGTTGGTACGCTGACCTTAAACGTGGCCATGCTTTAAACGTGACGTTGCTGAACGCCCTAGAAGGCCAATTGAGGTGGTTCCACCTGAATACGTCAAAAAACTATACAAAATCGTTTTGGAAAACAACAAACTGAAATTGTGTGAGATAGCTGGCACCTTAAATATATCAGAAGGCATTGTGTATACTATTTCGCATGAACATTTGTGCATGAAAAAGCTGTTGTGTGTTGTGTCGAAATGGGTGCCGCGTTTGCTTCCAATCAAAATCAACAACGTACCGATGATTCTGAGAGCTGTTTGGAGCTATTTCGCCAGAATAAACAGAACTTTTTGCATCGGTATGTCACGACGGATGAAACATGGATCCACCACTACCCTTCAGAGTCAAATCGGCAGTCAGTGGAATGGACAGGAGCCGGTGAACCACGCCCAAAGCGTCCAAAAGCAAAAAGGTCGGCTGGCAAAGCTACGGCATCCATATTTTAGGATGCGCACGGAATTTAATTCATCGAGAAAGGCAAAAGGAAAACAGCGAATACTGCATGGCATTATTGGTGCATTTCAAGGAAGAAATTGTAAAAAAACAACCCCATATGAGGACGAAAAAAATGCTCTTCCACCAAGACAATGCACCGTGTCACAAGTCGTTGGCTACTACGGCCAACTTACACGAATTGGTATTTGAACTGCTTCCGCTCCCACCGTATGCTCCAGATCTGGCCCCCTACGACTTCTACCGCTTTTCAGACCTCAAGAAGATGCTTGCCGAAAAAATACGGCCTAAATGACTGCGGACATCGACAACTATAGTTTTGAGGTAGTAAAGGAGTTTGTCTACCTTGGTAACCGATGCTACTTCGGTTTGTCGAAACGACTGGGGCCACAACTCCTGACTCGAAGGACCAAAGTCATGCTCTACAAGACCCTTATACTGCCAGTCCTGTTTTATGGAGCTGAAAGCTGGACGAAAAGCAAGTCTGCAGAGCAGATTCTTGGTTCCTTCGAAAGAAAAATTCTACGTCGGATGTATGGTCCCGTCTGCGAGGAAGGTGAATGGAGGAGAAGACATAACCGCGAACTCTACAAGGTGTACCAGGATGTGGATGTAGTCCGGAAGGCAAAAATCCGTCGACTACACTGGTTCGGCCACATCGATCGCATGGACAGCAACGCACCAGCGAAGAGGGTCTTCGAATCTGAGCCTCCTGGTTCGAGAAGAAGAGGACGACCGAACCTCCGGTATAGAGACCAATTCATCGCGGACGTAAGACATCTTGGCCTTGATGACTGGAAGCAGTGTGCCCAGGAGCGTCAGCTATGAAAGGCAGCAATTGCTCAGGCTCTGACCCTTCATGTGTCGCCGGCCTGATAAGTAAGTAAGAACGACTGCGGAAAAGTGGAGCCTATTTTGAGCCCAAAGCTAAATCGTTCTAAAAAAGGTATCGAAATGTTACAGCGGCATTGGACTGATCGTATCAGCCTTGAAGGAAGTTTTTTTGTGTTTTTTTTTTGGTTAGTCCCCAAACTTATTGAGTGATATGATATACTTAACGTTCAGGCGTCCGGAAAAAACGTTCAAAGTCAGTCAATTGCAAGACGTTCTCATGAATTGGGCATCGCTCAGACCTCACTATAGCGTATTCTGCGTAAGCTGACTCTAGAATTAAAGCCGATGGGCTTTTGTAGCGACATATTTGGTTCTTGAGAAGATGCGCCAAAATGATTGGAATTAGTCGCATAATCATCTTCTACACTGCACACATGACAATCGATTAATTGAAGAGTAAGTATGGTGAGCGAGTTATCACAAGAAGTGGGTCAGTCGATTGGACGGGCCATCCGTGCATTTTACCGCCGGTTGACTGTTTTCTGTATGGATTCGTTAAGTCATTGACAGTCCATCGCCGTTGAAAGAGCCCAGAGCCAACATTGAACTCAAAATATCTGCCGTTTTGGCCGAAATTTGTGACGGAACCAAAAAGACGAACACTGTAAACGTGCCTGCGATGTCCATTTGAACGAAGCTTTCGAAATGTCTCAAATAGTTTTCGTTTCGCAAAGTTCTTTAAGTTAAAAAATCTTGATCTTTTCAAATGAAATCAAGGTTCCAGTTCAAGTTTTTAAGATGTATTGTTACGGGCTTAATAACCTCCTTCCCCCCAGATATAACACAAAATCTGAAGAAAAATAACCCAATGTGGTGTACAATAAGACCTTTTAAGTAGCACAGTTTCGGGAACTTTGCTTTAACCAGCTAGCCGTATCACTTTGATGGTTTGGAGTTTCGAAAACGTTTGTTTTCAGACGTTTATGAGGTAAGCATCTGTCTATAAAGCATCCGACGACAGATTGTTTGCTTCAATCTCGGTTAAACACAGTACCACTCCGAACGACATCTGTGTAAAATACACAAAACGAAACCTTCTATTTGTGAGTAGAACTCGCACTTGCCCATTTTATTCCACACCATAGGATTGTCACCAAAGACCGTGCCACCCACCCTTAAAACCCCGAAAACAAATTAAAACACCAATTCGCATAAATTTGATTTTTAAAATTCAATTTATTTTATTTTATGAATTTTTTTGTGTGTTTTTTTTTGGAAATTTTTATATAATAACAATCACATTTACTTGTCAAATTTTATTCATTTTATTTGGTTTTCTTTTATTTAATATTACCTATCATTAATATTCACAACTTTTTCACCGTATGTATGTGATTCTGCTTAACATTCTTCGTCATCAGTTTTTTTTTTTGGTTTTTTTTTGGCTGATTTTCATTTTTCAAGTTTGACTTATAATTAAATTTTAATTGGAATTTATTTATGTATCGATTTTTCATGCAAAAAAAAAATGCTTGTTGTCTGTAAAAATGTATCCCCGTGTTGGAGGGGGCGGTGTATTTAATTACTGCTTAATTTTATACGTTCATACGTGTAATTTATTTTCTAAAAAACTTCTAGTTTAGCTTGGCCAACTGGAGGAATGAGAGTATATTTTGAGTAGAAAGAGGGACAGTTTATATAAGTTTTGGGGGATATTTTCTAAGAGTCCGTGTGTGTGTGTAATGCATACATTTAAGGACAAGAAACATCTACATACATTCTAAGATTTTGTTTTTTTTTATTATTTTGTGGTGAATATAGAGTAAGTCGAATAATATTTTTGCTGCATAGAGACATCTAACATTTGGTTTAGTTTTGAAAAAAAAAACATGATTTTCTTATTCATTTTTTCGGGGGAAGGATATCTATGACTAGATGTAAATATTCTCTTACCACATAAATCTATAAGTTTTCCATTTATTAATAAATTTATATTTATTTTTGTATATATTGACACATTCGCGTAAAATATTTTTTTTTGTGTGTTTTCACCTTCATACTTTTCTTGGCCATTTTGTTTACCTTCATATGATTTCCTATTTATTTAAGACTTAGTAAAATTATATAGAAAACTAGGTTAAAGAGTTTGTTTGACACTTTAAGGGTAGTAGTTCGTGGGTAGGTATACATTTCTTTTGTATTTTTTGGTTTCTTAGTTGGTAAATATATAATTTATTTATGTGTATAGAGAGTAAACGTTTAATATTGGTACACATGTCTAAATGCTTTAAATGTTCGCTGTGGTAGGAAACTTACTTGTCTTAGAAAAACTCAAAAAAAACGAAGTCAATAAGTTTTTTCTTAATTTTTTAAGTTGATTTCCTTAAGAGCACGTTTTTCTTTATTTTATTTAATCGCCTTTCCAATCACTTAACACTACTGACAGATGCAAAAGAAAGGAGATTTCTTCTCTCTTTCCATCTCATTTACATTTCTTTTTGGAATTTCTTCATTTTTTGATTCTTTTTTCTGAGTTTTTAGTGTAAAAAGTTTCTTTTTTCTTTATTTCATATTTGTATCAAAAAAATTCAACAATATAATGGGCCATCAAAAAACACAAAAAAAAGACTAACAACCAAACACAAGAAAAGGTTGTATCCCCTTTGCGGAGAGACAACAAATGAGTGCACACAACGTGTGAGGGAAACGAGAACATGGACGAAGAGGATGGGAATGAGGAGGTGGAGGTGGAGGCGAAGAAGAAGAACCATTTCCGCCACATTGTGGATTCATTTTCGTTAACATAAATATGCAACATTTGCCATACGTGGTGTTGTGGGGCACTGTCGAGGCGCAGAGAGTAATGGCAGAGGAGCGGGAGTGTCTGAATATCCTTGTCCGGGGAAGACAATAAAAAAAATCTGTGACCATGCATTATTCAGATATAAAATATTTCCATCCGCTTGCATAACACATTATGTGTATCCTTTCTTTAGGATGTTTGCCTTTGTTATTATACAGTCACTCAGAGTTGAGTTATGACAGGCGAATGCTGAAGGGGAAAGGATATTCTACTCTATTCTGTTTTTTTGGTGATTTAATTCGTTTTTCTGTTTCCTCTGCTGGGGGATAGTTTTGAACTGGGACAATGCATTTATAAGGCGATGGCTGATGTGCCGTTTTTTTATTTTGTGGGGTTTCAGCGGTTTTTGGACATTTAGGGCAGCAGGCTGCAGTGTAGGGGCGAAATTGGAGATAATTTTTTTGTGATGTTTATCCGGAAATACGATTGTTATACTCAACACTCAGTATGCGGAAGGGAATTTTTAATTTGTTGGGTTTTGTGTTGTTTGTTTTTTAAACTATTTCATTTTATGCGAATTTCGTGAAGTGTTATGCGATAGTTTTGTCCATCCGGTAGTGCTGAATAAAAGTAATTGTCTGAACTGAGACTTTTGAAAGAACACGGGATAACATATGAACGTACAATTTCGCACTAAATGGATATGATGATATGATGTTCCTAGAATACAACGGTAGTAGAAATCATTAAAAAGATTAAAATGCAAATTTAAATGCCACTCTGTTACAATAGGGATTTTTTTCAATTCCGTATTGCTGCTTCTAGACTTTGAAATTGGCATCGATGTGCTCACAAGATTACAGTCCAGAACTTGGTAGTTGACACTTCTTACGTAACGTGAAGTTTAACTCATTTCTTTTGAATTCATTCGCAAATAGATCACGGAACGTGTTTAATCGTTTTCTTGAGACTGCAGTTACAGGGATTATTTGGAATTTCTGCTAAAAACACGTCTCCGGAGTTATTTCATAAAATTGCCTTAAGTATGGAATTGGATATGTCTATAAATTGCGGACACCTTTTATGTGGGAGAGTCGACGAGGGTTTTTTTAAAATTCTTGAACCTTCTGCAAAAATTGCTTACACGAGTATTTTTATGCCACACTACTGCATCTTATCTTTCCGTTTGACAAATCCATCTACATAAAAGCAATAAACGGTATTTGAACCATAGGCGCGACCTAAGTAGGCCAGCACCCTCTATTTCTCAATTATTCAAGGAATTCGTAGCCAGATCTAAGCTGCGACTGAAACATTTTTTTTTTCATTTTATCAGTGGAGAATAAAATTTACAGATCACTCCAACATCTCAAATGCATTGAATTTCGTTCTCTTCTGTAAAGTGATGTGAAGTAAAAAATTCGGTCATTGACCACATAAGCTTGGTCTTTGACTACGTCATTATAGAATAGGCCGTAATGGATATCGAACTCGATCTAACAAACAACTGTGACGCAATGAAAATCTTTATCAACGGATCTTTAGCCGGAAGTGAATGAGGAGCAAGTTTTCACTCAGAACAACTTCAAATCACCCGGTCCTTACTCTATCAGACCACTCTTGCATTTTTCAAGCAGATATTAAGGCTTGGTGGCCGCTGATGACAACAAAATCGAGTGATGGAGAATTTTCATTAAGGGTCGAACAAGATGTTTTGCATTCCAACATTTTTAGCCTTTCAAAAGAGAAAGAGTGTGGCGTTTTTCGATTTCTTTGACTTTTTCACGAATCATTGCATACTTTGACTAGTGAAAAGACAGTCTTATTGTTTGCTATATTACGAGTATATAGCTTTTTGGAAGTACTCGGAATACTATAATTCAAAACTTCAAAAATTCCACTCTTAACAAAAGAATCGATATAACGCAGCCTAACGGTGTGCTGAGTTCATGGTCACACACATCTCTCAAAAAAAAAAATTATGCAAGTGAGCTACAATAGAAAGGAAGCAAGAATTATGAGACACAACATCGGTATTTTTCCGGTATAACGAAAAAACTGAATTGTATGAACCAGGGCCTAGTTTTTCACTCTTCGTGTTGTGTTTGATATTTTGCTACCCCGACAAAGGAGGACTCCGAACAGGTTATTTGCAGTTGATTTACTGACTTTGAATGGCGAAATATGGTCACCGTGTTGTAGTGGGTGAACTTAAGCGTCGAAGGTTTTCTATTTCAAGACTGAAAACCACGCCTGTTCTATCGAGTTGATATCACTCTAAGGGTACTACTGATCTATGAAACGCTTCTTAAATCCCGTCGTTCGATGTCGACAAAAAAAACTGAAGGTCGTCTCTACTCGTGAGAGACCAGTATCTCCCTCAACATGAGTAGTTCCTGAGGAAGCCACGTCCTGGTCCCTAGTGAGCTGAAGTGCCACTCAACAAAAATGGCGAAATTTAAGGAACTCTTCGAGTGTTGTGAGTAATTCGACAGAGAGAGGGAGATCAGAATTCAGTCCTAGACCTCAGGCGTGTGACTCTCTATGCCTGCGAATAGTAATTAAGGTCCTGACAGGGAATTGTGGTATCGAAACTTATGCGCTTCTATCGGCTGTCCCGTACAAGTGACTTTTACAGGAAGTGCACTGCAGAGGAAGAGTTCCAAACAGCAGCATAAGCCACCGGAAGGTGGAACGTTTTTGGCTACGCCTTTCTCGAGAAAGTAGAAGAACTCGCGTCCATACGGAGCTGACGGGCATAATACTCGTACATGTACTATGCAAAACAATTATAAGACCAGACCCAAAATTCACAAAAACGTATTCGTAAGCAACCAGGGGGAAAAGAAATTACTGCCATTCTGTTAACCCTTTATATCCCTGTCTAATAGATCGGGCTGGTTCTACGTCAATGGCATAACAGAAGAAGACCCCACTTCACGGCGCAATCACCCTAATCTGTTAGTCTATTTGAAGTCGCGAAGTAGCGTTTGCCGAACTGACCCCTATTTTTCTATCCGCCCAAATACCGACCCAATACGACAAGACGACCACAATTTTATGCCAAGAAACCAACGTTTAAAACCCAATTAAGAGAAGTGTTTGTAAAAGATTGAGAAAACTTCAGACGTGCCTTCACGCGGATATTCTCTACCTCTGTAGTTCCACGGGTATCCTCACTTTCGGCAGATCAAATCCTGAGTGACGTAGAAGTAATCCAAATCGATCTGTGTAATGGATCAAGACACCGCTTGGCGAGATTTAGGCCACAATGACTTCGCCAGCAGCTGCTTCGACGAGCCCTAAATCCTGCCCGGTTCTACAGTGGTCTCTATTAGGACTCAAGACCTAAAATACTCTTATCGAAACAATTTAACAAATTCCAAAATGGACGTCCAAGAAACCCGGATGTTAGTTCAGAGTGGAAAATGGCACAGGAGTGAAAGCGGGTAACTCAACTGGATAATGGGTTTAAAAGAATCACGTCGATGAGGACACCACACTTACCTATTTATTGTCTCTTCATCGGCATATGCCCATTATATCCGAGTAAGGTACCTCAACTCACAAGGATAACGCTTAACCAGGTACGCGTTAATATTTGGCCAATTCCAAAATTAGTTTGGACACAAAGCTTCAATTATTTCAAAGTTCCACCAATAGTTGGTGTATCTCCTCGACTTCATAAAACAAAAAGTACGTATCCAAGCAATTAAAATTGTAAGTGCCGAAAGGTCCTTGACTGTACTTTAAGGCAAATCTTCCTCCAGAGTTCTCTCTTCTAATTGCATTCCTCTCTCGCAAGTAACATCAAAACTATCACTCCTCTCATATCTTATGCTGACCATTCAAGGAATGTTCTGATTTCCCTTACCCCCCCCCCCCCCCACCCCCTCAGGACAACCCCCCAGTAATTTTGGCACATTTCCATTGCAAGCGTTCCCCACCGAACCACATTTGCAGTCATCACACATTCAATCCGCTGAACCGCTCCGGCAATCGCAAGTAACGGCCCCGTAAAGCAACGACTATACGAGCTCAGATATGAAAATTGAATTTAGCTATAACGCCGGCAAGTTTATAATCCGAGCAGGATGTGGTGCGCGACTCACTGTACTCGGGGGGACATTCGCTGGAGCTGGTCGAATGCATTCATAACTCGAGATTACACCGAAATGGACATATCTACTCCAGGGGAAGGTGGATTGCAGCGACGAGGGATGCTAAGACACGATTTTGAAAATGTTCCCTTGTCCCATTCGGAGGTGTGTGCCCCACACTCCCCACGTCCAGCGTTCGTTTGGTGATGTGCACGTTGCCAAATGTTGCTATAGATCTCAGATTTTATGACTCAACCTTTCTTCTGTAGCCCGAGAGAGGGAGGGTTAACGTGAGATAAGACAAGGGGCGGAAAAACATGGTTGTGTTCATCTCTCGAGTAGTTTGGATGGTTTGGAGGGTCTGGTGTCACAATTTTTGGGGCAGCTTTCTAGGCTCTAGACTGGGCTGTTTTGGTGGAGATGATGCGGGTGGGTCTCTAGCATTAACTGCTGCCAGACACCTCGACCACGGCTGCAGTTGACGCGGCGGGTGTGTGTCCTGTCATGCAGTTGCCGTTGCTGTGAGGGATGTCGGCGGGCGCCGATGCTGCTGCTGCAATGGTAATCGTTGGCGGTGGTGCTGGGGCCGTCATCACTTTGGTAGGCGTTGGAATCGGGGATGTGGAGGATCCTATCGAGTGGCTGTCGCCGTTCTCTGTCTCTGTCATGTGGCCATTACCGTTCCCATTGTGGTTGCAATGGTTCTCGGCGGCCGGCGGTGGCGGTGGCGGCAACGAGTCCAACTGATTCGTCTCCATTGAGATAATGTCGTTCATTTGCTTCATCTCCTCGGTAGACGGGGGATCCGGGAGGCTGATTATGCTGTCGAATCCGTTCTCGGTGTCGCCGCCGTAGTCGACGATGCTGCTGTCGGCCTTAATGTTCGGAGTCAGGGTGCCGTCGCCGTTGTGCAAGTTTTGCATTGAGTTGTGTGGCGACGGTTCAACTTCCGCGTTGCCGTTGTGGCCTACGCCGTTCGTCATGTCGTTGGCGATGACTGTGTCCTGCTTCAGGAGAGCGGCTGTGATTTTCGGCTTTGACTCAATGCCGTTGTGACCATTTACGTCAGAATCTGTGTTTGGGCCTGGACAAATGGGGTCACTGTTCGGTGCTGAGGGAGGGTCATTTTCCTGGCAGTGGCCGTTCTCGGAGTGTCCGTTGTCGTCGTTATGGTTCTCTGGCTGGGGGAGCTGTGCCTCAGTGTGGGGGTGCGGAGCGCGGGTGGCTGCCGGGGACGGAGTGTTGTAATCTTGCTGTTCTATGGTGTAGAGCTCTTGATTTCCGTACGAGTAGCGTTTGTTTGAGTCCACCGACGACGATGAGCTGAGGTCCGACTGAGAAAGGCCGGTGTTCGAGTGCTTGCTGATTTTAGGTGCCTCCTCGAGCTCGTCCACTTCGTCGATCTGGTGCAAGTGATTCGCATCGGTGTCCACTGGTATGATGGTGACGCTCTCCGGTGGTGGGGGATGGACTTGCACTTCCTCGCTGCTGGACAGTGGCTTCTCATCGTTGGCCTGCTTAATGCAGACGCTCGGGTTTAGGTTGAAGGGGCTCTTGTCTCCCGGATCGTCCACTGGACTGCCAGGCATTATCTTTGAGTCTGCTCCGCGGGATACCTCTACCACGAACACGCCGTCCTTCTCAGAGTTGTTGTAGTGCATCTTGGTCTCCCTGGCATTGCGGGAGATGTCCTGAAAAAGAGAGAGAGAGAGAGTATGGCACTTGAATGAAATGCATTGACAAGGTTCGAAGATAGGTTAGTGCCTACTTAAGAGTACAGAGAGCAAGAGAGAGAGCGTATTTACACCAAAGAGTAATAAAATTGAGAAAAAATATAGGAAATGAAGTGTAAAACAGAGTTACAACACCGACGCACGCGTCCTTTATGTACACAAGCTCAGACACACGCACACAGCCACACATGCTATACGACACAACATTCAGACTTACATTGCGCTCTTCAGTCTCAACAATGAGGTGATTATTTTTAAGGGTCATCGTGGTAATTGAACCGTTTGCCCCGGAATAATTGCATTGCATTGTTCCAGCACTTGCCGATGTGGGAGGATTGGTGACAGCAGCGGAGGCGGTCGCACAGGCACCAGCATGGCCGACGATGCCGGCAGATTGCGGTGGACTTGTGGCAGTGAGTGGCACCGATGTCGATTGAGCTTCGGGGATGCAATTAACGACGAATCCCGTAGCATTTTCTTCTCGGACACCATCGGGGATTATTGTGTGAATAGAATGGACGTCGTCCATATTGCATGCTACCACCCTACCGTTTGCAACAGTACCACAGCCACTGCCACCATCAGTGCCGAGACCAGTACCGTTGCCAGTCTTGCCCCCGTGCAACGCCTCCGAAGGAGAGAGATCAATAATTTGAGTGTTTGCAGTGGCGCCGAATTCGTGTGGGGATGCACGTAACTGAAATTGCAAAAGAAAGAGAAAAACAGAAAAATGGAGTTGAACGGGGTTTGAATCAAGTGGCGGATGATATTTTGATTGGTCTTGTGTCATTAAAGGTGTGAGTGTGTGGATGGTGATGAGGTGGGGTTTGTCAATGTCGATTGATGGAGGAAACGAATGGGGGATGAATAAACATAATTTACAAGGCAATTGCAATGGTTTGAGTGTTTTGAGATGATTACCGACACAGTACACAGAGGTTCGCCAAATCTTTCGCTGCGTAGGTGGGTAAAGAAAGCCGTCATCATCGCAAAATTCCCTTTTTTGCACAAGCAACCCCGTTTAATGAGTGAAAACTTATCCCAAGAGCCTTATTAACCACTCCTCAAAAGTGAGCAGTCACTGGTGACAATCCAGAATGACACATTCTAACGTGTCCCGCACGAGAAATTCCTCAAAATCCCCCAGGGCATTATAAACTTTACGACCATATCACATCATCAGGTACGTGACTCACGCTCACGGTCCTTCCTTCGTGGCTCAGCTACACGCTTCGTTAAGTCCCGTAGGACTAACGTGCTAAACTGCAAACTGTTTCCAAATCCTATAAAAAAAAGAGAACGCTGCAACACCTCTGACATTCGATGGACCCTACGTGAGCAGTGACCACAAATACTTCAACTGTGCAGCGAGCAAAAATCGAATCTGGCGCCCGACAAAAGCGCATTCCGTCAACATTATGCGCCCATCAATTGAACTACACACAAAATTGTGTCTCTCCCTCCTTTCCGATTTCAACGACTACAAAAGTCCTTTAAATTATTCTGCAGTCAATAGATGGAGTCTGCTCCGTTTCAAGGACTTCCGCATAAAACGAAAATAAGCAAAAAAAAAACACCCGCCTGAATGATGGCCATAAATACTTCGACGAAGCGGAGAACTCCTCTCGAACGAGAATGTCAACCACCGCGCTAAACTCCTGCGTCCGCCCCGTTGTGTCAATTGAGTTGAATACGCCAACAACAGCGACAGCAAACAGGCAACGCTGCAGCAAAAACAAAGAACACGAGGAAACAGAAGTGCAGACCTTACACAGGACAGATACACACAGAAGGCAGCGTTGTTACGCTCCTCCGGAAACAACACGGGCCTTGTTGCGCTCGAAATAAATAACCTTTAGTCGAGTGTGTACACTTGAAGGCCTTCCCCACCTACGACAGGGCCACGGCGAACACCATGCGGCTCATATCCCTTATGCCAGGACATTTCGAATTTGAGTGCTTTGTTTTTTCCCCATCCTCGATGTCGGGGCGCGCACAAAAACTCGACGAGCAAATTCCATTGAAATTTCAAACTGCTTTCCCACGCCGCCGCCGGGGTTTTCTGTGCAAGCGCGTGGTTCAACCTCCCCCCCCCCCCCCCAATCGCAATTGGCAGCAGCGGCAGCCACGGCGAATATTTCATCCTGCAGCGGTAAACATTTGAACAGAATCTGGTTCAATACGATACGAACTCAATCGACGCACGGTGTTGTCAGTGAATGCTTGTCAGGCCGTTTTTTCGACTGGCGAGCGCTCCGCTCAACCCCGCATTCGATGTAATGGACAGTCTGAGAGACAAAAGGTTGCGAATCCTGTTGTCTTTACATTTGCTAGTGCCCTCTGTGAGTGTGCACGTCGATCGCCGTGAATTCCACTCGGCTTTGTTTAGATGGAGAAATTCATTTATGAGCAAATATTGCCTCAACACTTCACATCCGAATGGCAGCTCTCCTCATCGATGGGACATGTTTTCTCCTGACTTTGCGCCCGTCCCTCCTACCTCCGCTCCGCACTCCACTTTCATCCCCATTCTCAGTTTTAGTTGCTGATTATGAAATGCTCACGCGCACACACACACACACACCCACAAGTCCCCCGAGTGTGTTATGAGAACCCATCGCATCGACCTTTCCAAAGGGAAAAGGAGGAAGAATTGTATCACGTCTCTCGTGAAGGGGTTTATTGGACGGTTTATCATTTGCCAGGCGTGGTAATATTGGATTTTTATGTCGAACAAACCGAAATATATGAACGTGCTGCAGGTAAATCAAATCAATATGAAATAGAAAGAGCGCACAGAGTGCACAAATGGCGTTGGCACCGGCGGCAGCGGCGTCCTCGTCCTCGTCGTTCGTACGGATGCGTATAACTGTAGGCAATCCAATAAAACATTTTACGACCGAATGACATAGTGCCTATTAAACCTGAGATCAGAGCAGCAGGGAGTAGGCAACAAAACGTTTATGTTAGCTGCTTCCGTTCCAGATGATGCGGAGTTGTGATCCACATATCCCGGCGGCTGAGCGCGAGAGGTGGATGGCCTGCTAATGGCTGGGAATGTATCCAGTACACGCCAGAGGCAGTAGTTCAGATTAAAAGCTTTCTAGCTTCCACCCGGAAATATTGCTGAGTAGGACTATTTGTTGACAGAGCTATTCAGTCGTGCGAAGTCGTTGTTGCGCTTCCTCGTCCGCCGGCAGATTGTAGGGGAAAGAGTTGATTGATATCCTTTTTGATGTTTTTTTTTTTTGCTTTTTTATGAAAATTGCAATGCAAATGGAGGGTGTGATGGGAGGGGTTGTATTATGATGATGAATTCTGTGGGGATTGATTCTACATTCATCGATCGATATTCATGGTGCGAATAAAGAGGACGACGGAAGAGTTTGCATGCTCAAGTGGCGCCCAACAATGAACCCTTATGACGAGATGTCACTTTGTCACTGTCGAAGATACACTCTGGCGGTTATTAAGATAAATGTTTACTGCTTGAAGTACATTACAAAGAGTCCTTCGACTTGAAGAACATGATGATGGTAGAGGATGGGGGACTACTGGCGTTTTGGCCTTGGATCGACTAAAGGGCAGGGGAGGTGCGGAAAGCCGCATGGAATGAGTGACATTAGAAGTGGCCAATGCGTTGCTGTGGATACTGCCTTGACCTCAGATTCTAATTCTACAGATTCTAGACTTTAAAATGTCTTCCTACGAGTCTTGAGAAATTCACTGAGATGTGGACCCCTTTAGAGTTAGTTGATGGTCTCTGGCATCAACACCTTTAACTCCTCAAATAAGTTGATTTAGTGGGCGCCTGCCACTTGAGACCAAGTGGAATGAGGTCAGAGGACATATTCAAACTAAAAACAAAACTCTCACCTTCAGGGTGAAATGACAGCTCAAGGTGGTCGCCGTGGCGTAGTGGGTAAGTGCGTCGACCGCGCGCAGGAAGTCTAGGTTCGATTCCCGGACGGGACACCTTGCATTTTTTTACGGCACCACCTCTTTCGAGTTGCTGACAACACTCAAAGACACTCAACACTATTAAGTCACCAAGGTCAGCGAAGATGGCAGCACGAACAGCCTTGAAGCTAAGCGATACTCATTCCTTGGTGTCCTAATAAATCTAGCGCAGAATTTACAGACACTTTTCATCTTCCTTCCTCAGTACAACAGACTTAAAGTCCTCCCAGCAATTTTTACCCATTTCGAAAAACTCAACCTCCTACCCCAACATTCAGACTCCGTTATAAAACACAAGTGAATGAAGTAGATTCTCCTAAAGGATTACGTGACCAAGCCGCACATGACCCCAAACGCTTACGTGGCGCCCGTATTAGCACCAAACACCGATATCTCATAAAATCCTCCCTAATATCGGATGCAAGTTACATCCGGTAATGGCCCATTAAATGCTGCCATCACCAAGTGTCAATAAAAACAAAAAAAATCTAGGACGACCCATCAATTCCGTCCACCTAAGCACTAAACCCACTGCGCCCTGTGAAGGCCTGCTCATCTGTCACTCAGTGTGCTGCGCCTCTCGCTGACAAATGCAAAACCGGAATGAAATGCGAAACTCTGTCGCTCGCTACAAACGCGTCCGCCCCTCCGACGATTTATGGGCACGAAATTTATGTTATCTGCTGCAAGGACATTTTGCGAGCAATGTTCGTGAAGAGCTATAAATTTCTAAGTAATTTAAAATGAAATATCTCGCACACAGCGCTCTCTCTCTCTCTCTCGCGTCTGGCGCCCAACGATGAATCTCCTGCTAGGGGGGGGATTGCGTGGATAGAGCCTAGCGTACTGCACTAAATGGAGCGGTAAATTTGTGAATTTGGCAGAGAGAGAGAACGACACGCATCCGCCTGTCATGCAACTGCTACACAATGCCGACCGAATCGCCTCCACTCCAGGCAGTCCTTCCCTCTGATTGAAATCCCGATCAAGGCAACACATCCCACCGGTTGGTGCTGCGCACACAAAAGCCATTTAATTAAGCGCATTTAATGGTAACTAATCTCTTAAGTGGCGACTTGCACTTTGGCACACATTTAATTCCAGAACAATAAACCGCCACCCACGTCGCTGCCACATTTGTCGTGGCAAGTGGGGTGACACATAGGTGCTCGCGTGTGTGCGGTGCCCACCTGAGGGCGCACATAAGAGGTGGAACTTTAAATAGATGATTGGCCGCCAAAGTTTTGCTGAACAGGGATCCTCAGGCTATGTGTGTATGAGTGGCTTGCGGCATCTGTGTATCTTACTCATTTGACGGCGACGACGGCACTACTTCAGTTGGGAGCGCACCCATCACAAAGCTCATCAGAAAACTTATTGCAAATGTTAATTAAGTTTTCCGGCAAGTGTTCTTTGTAGGTTGGACTTTCTCTCTGCCACTCTCTCTCTCTCTCTCTCTCTAGACCAGACCAGAAGCAGGACCTTGCACTAAATTAACTCCGCAAAAAAGAAAAAACAGAAATAATGAGGAAAAAAGAAAATACACACTGTGCGCGGGTGGTTTGGGCTGGAGGGGGTGGTGAATTAAAACCGAGTGATGGACGAAAGGCTGAAGTCCTAAGCTAGGAAAATGGAAAAACGGAATGAAATCAGCTTACGAATCACATTATCCTGAGCGTTAAACAGCTCAGCGTTGTCGTATTACGTGCCACTTTCAACTCAACTACCGGGCGGAAGTGCGAGAGCGAGGGCGTGGCGGACAGAGTGAAAAACAGAGGTTCCCTGTAAAAAGTGAATTTTTATGCTGGCAGATCCTGCAGTTTTAATTAAAGTTTCTCTCTTTTCATTTATTTGCCTTGTGGACGATGAGGCATTATCCTGTAGTTAGAACGTGGAGAACAATCTGCAAGGGTGTGAGTGGGTGTGTGTCAGGCGAACTCATTTACTATCGCCCACCTCCTCACGCCCTCACTTCATTCAGCTTAAGTCACTGGCTTAGACTTGTTAGTTTGAGCGTGCGATACGAGATGCAGTTTAGGGAAAGCGATTAGTGGAGTGTGGTTGCTGTGGAATCGTTGGCATCGAAAGTGTGGTTTTCTGTTGGGAGGGGTGTGGGGGGCATGGGAATTAAATGGTCGACGGACGGAGTTTCGGGTCAAATTCAGACGGCATCTAAACTGGTTGCGACAAGAAAAGATGGGAGAGAATCTTGGGTAAGCCTGTGGGATTTAGTTTTTGAAAATCGGAGTTTGCCCGATATCCCACGATGAAATTTTCTCTGGGAAGAGTGGTCAGAAACCACAAAAGTCTGCTCGCACTCAGTTTCGTTATTACAGGAAGCTAACTTTTAACACACCTAGTGGATGGTTTAACAGGGAAACTTTTTGCTTCAGCTCCTTCCATGAAACATCTTGCTTCGTTTTTCATAACTGGAGGTTCACTTCTTCATACACACGTAACGCATATGAGAGTTTTGCCGACAATCAAGGTCAGGCAGAAAACTCGGCAGAACACGGAATTTTAAGAACATTTTCCTCTCTTTAGAGTGAAGGTGCGTGTTCGCCGCTGGATTGGTTCTTGATTAAGTGGGATTGGGTATAAGGTTACGTGCGCAGCTGTAGGAGGAAATTTGTTTTTTTTTTATTGAATTCAAGGATGTCTGCTGCTTGAGAGCAAAGTAGTTCACAATCTGCATGGAATAAAGGAGATGATTGCAATATTTAATAATTGAGTGGCACTACAACCCACAGGGGACCAGGTCCTATCTTCTAAAACAACTACTCGTGCTGTGCGTGCTATTGTTCTCTCACGAGTAGAAGGAACCTACAGTTTTCTACCGACTCCGAACGGCGAGATTTGAAAAGCTTTTCATAGACAATCGATACTCTTTGAGTGTTGTCAGCAACTCGATAGAGGTGGTGCCGTGAAAAAATGCGAGTTATACCGTCCGGGAATCTAACCTAGACCTTAGGCGTGTGAGTCGATGCAATTAACCACTACTCCACAGAGATAACTAGATGGTTTGCATACATTGTTGAAAATGGAGTGGGTAAGTGAGGAATTACACTTACTCACAAATAAAGTGTTTCGTTTTTCTTTTCAGCGTTTTCTGACACACTATGTTGTTAATTACTAAATGTAAGTTAAGTTAAGAAAACTAAAATTTGTTTAAGGTGCAAGGTAAAGGAAAAGAATAGGTATTGGAGTGTTGTTCGAAAAAATGTTGTTGTAACTGATAATATTTATGAAATCCATTGATCTATTTGCATTGGGTAGTAGTTTATGAACTGAAATGAAGTGGATAGTTGTTCAAAAAAGAGCTGCATTTGCTTCAGAATAGAAGTGCCAACCGTTATACTCTGGTTTAGTGAAAAGAAATTAGTTCCGATTAAAAACCAAATATTTTGTGTCTGTCAAGCCCAAATTTGACAGCGTGTGAAACTTTTTTAAGATGAAAACAAATAAACAAGGACACGGAATTAAGAAACAATATTGTCAGGATAGATAGATTTGAGTCAGGATAGTCAACAGAATGATGGGCTAAAAAGACCAAAAAGCATGACGCCTGCGAAAGATCGTTTTAGTTAGTTCTCTACAGGTTTCGGAGTCATCAAGACTTCGATTTATATTGAAACTGATTCGTGTTGTACTACTGGAAAAATAATTCCGTCGGGCTTAGTGGAGAAAGAGTCGTGAAAATGTTGAACTTAGAGCATCTAATCCAGTACTAAAACCGGATTTTCCGTAAATTGTCCGAGAAAGGCGATTACTCTTGGCTCAAGGGCATCTTTATTGAACTCAAGGTGGATCAGTGTTGTGTTTTCCGACGAATCAAAGTCTAAGCTACATTTTGAAGATGAGAGGACTTTTGCAGAAAGAGATCTAAGGGAAGGACTGATTTTTGAATGTATCTTAGGACAGTAACCTCAAAATTGAGGATGCGATGGTCCTTAACCTGAACGAAAGTTACTGCAGAAGCTTACCTCGGGGTCCTGGAAAATACATCAAAGCCCCCTGCGCTGTGAGATTTTAGGTGACTCTTACAGATTTACTTTTCAAAAGAATAATGCTACTTCCAATATAGACACAAATACAAGTGTTCTTTTTTTGTGAAAACAATACTTATAAAAAGCTTTAAATAAGCTATTACTTTGTAACATTTCGTTTATTTTGAAGGTTAAAAAGCGCCTTGAAGCAGGTAGTGCCCATGTATTTTGTTTGCCTCCCTAAGGTCCAGATCTCAATCCAATTGTTGGTACCTGTGCAATAATGAGATTTGAAGTTAAGGGCAAGGAAGCGTCCGGAGTCAATTGAAAACCTAAAAATTTTACCTATTCGCATGTGCGATAAAAATTGTACTTCTATATGAAAAATCCTATCTGCTTCAGCCTCTCGCCGATGTGTAGCTGTAATAACTTCAAGAGGAGGTACAACAAAGTTAGAAAATGAAAAAAATTCAAGGAAATACCACATCAGTAAAGTATTTTTTTTTAAATTCCTTAATATGAGGCAGATATCTAAAAGCACACAAGGCGCGATTTGTTCAAAAAGAAACAAGGCCATATGGACTGAAGCTTCAAATTTAAAGAAAAAAACCATCAATTTCGGACAAAATTTAATGCTGCATTCATTTAAGCAACAATGGCCTGATTTAGGTTAGATATGCACCACTTTGTGGGATTAACCATTTAAAGGGTAAAGTCGATTGCCCTTCCTCGAAAGAGACCGTTTTCTTACTGGCATTCACCTGAGGGATTCCTCTTTAAAAATGTTATCTTATGGCGGATCTCCCCGCAAAAAGTTCTTACATAGAACAGAAACACGTCGCAAATGACTCTTTATTACTTTGATCAAAAATTTCCTTGCTACTGACCAAACTTGACCTGTTCTGTGTGATTGCTTGCTTAAGGTGTTTGGAGGAATGAAGTTCTGTTGGCATAGGAAAGCAGTTAAAAAGGATCAGTGACAACCTTACTAAAAATTGGGCAAATTTTTAATGATGAAACAGTATTTCGTGTACATGGAGGTTTACTCGGTTTGGTGTCGTGTGGTATTTATACTTTTTTTTTCTTTTTCATATTACGCTTCAGCCCAGATTGCACCTGGGTCTCAACCAACATGCGCCCCCACGCTCTTCAACTACCTGCACACCAAGTTGGTTTAGGTTCTTCTGCGCCATCGGGTCATGATAAGGTTTCTTTGAGCTGAAACGGTATTGTCTCTACAGGTGATTATTTTTGCTTCTGCTTCACAGTTTCGCACTTCAAAGTGGTTGAAGTTTGAGCAGTGTTGTCCATGCCGTCTACAAGGCCTAGTCATCATTGGCGTTGAATCCATAGACGTCTGACTGGTCTCAGCCTATAGAGCTCTTGGATGGATCTTCTTCTCCAAAAATCATCAAAGCAAATAGGGCCAAAGATTGAAATAAGAACTTTTTTCTCAAAAAGACCTAAAGAGCTCCTTCATTTGCTTTTGAGATTTTCCAGACTTATGCGCTATAGAGCAGGACAGGTATGATTAAGGTTAGCTTGGTTGGTAATGTTAGCTTTGTCCTTAGAGAGAGGGCTCTTCTATTCAACTGTCTTTTTAGCCCAAAGAAGCAAAGATTGGCCAAATCTCGGCACTTAGGTTTCTTGTACTATTCAGTTGGGAGCTGAGACAGTCGAAGTCCTTCATTACCTTGAAGTTATGGCTGCCTTTTGTGACTTCCTGACCCAGTCGTTAATGTCGTGCGTCCTTTTTTGGACGACGGCATATACTTTGTTTTGCCCTTGTTCACCCTTAAACCCATTTTGTCCGCCTCCTCCTCGATGCCAACAAACGCTTCATTGACAGCTCGCTTGCAAGCTACATCAAGCTGCTTTTTGCATCCCGCCTTCTTCAAGTGGTTCTAAGTGGTCTTTTGACCAGTGTTACGTAAGTTGGTAATCGGAACGTGATTACCCAGTACTTGCCCCTGAGAGTCAATGAAGGAGTTTCTAGATGATGATGACACATCATCAACAGTGTTTCTAGAGCGCGGTGCCAGTTTTGATGCCTGCAGTGCATTTTTGCAAATATCGAAAAAAAACTTAAAGTCGAGTCACAGGGAAAGCCTTAGAAGTGCTGGTATATAGATTCCTGGTCGTAAAAAAAACTGGCTTTCCTCTTACTCGACTTGATATTTTACCAGGTTTTGAAACGTACGTATTAATGTGAATTTTTGATAAGTCTTTGGTTGGTGAAGACTCGGATTTTACTCAGACTTCAAAAATGAATCATTGTGGCTGGTACAACGTCAAAGAACTTTCCCAACTGAGGTAAACATCACTTTTCAAAATAGCTCCATGTCATAACATCCATTTTGTCTATTTGCAAGAACATCAAACTCCTCTATGGTAAACCATATGTATGTTCAACATGAAGCCTACTCCCAGTCATGCATCCGTCTGCCTTGACACAAAGTAACACAATCACAGTAATTCTAGCCGAGTGCAGCAATAACGACTCTTCCCCTGGAAGAAGAGTGAAATTGTGTGTCTGCGTATAAAGTCGTTAAAACAAATCCATTCACTATTCAGTCTCCACTTGCCATTAAAGGACACACACCCACCACCAATCTCCGGCAGATAACGCTTTCAGTTGCATTCTGCACGAAGGTCGCCCTCGTCGCACTCTCATCTCTCACAGAGACCGGTAATTGGAACTTTCATAGTGTTCCCTTTGAGGGGCAACTGCATATCGTCCATTCCCATTCACATACGTACCACTGGACAAAGACATGTGTTCCCTACACAGAGCAGGGGGACGCAAATAGAAACCCATATGCAAATTTTGTGTAACTCTGTTAGTCAGACAGTTTGAGTCAGTCGGAGTGAACCGAGTTCTGTGTGCACGTCCTTTCGACTTGGCAAAGTTTACCTTGACTTCTCCTCGGTTCTGGCCGAGTCAAACAAAATGTCGTCCTTATGCACAAGACAAATGAAATCCTTAAAAGCCGACGCTCTCGTGAGTCCTGCTTTCGATTCGATTTTAATTAAATCTTCCCCGAACTGAAGTAAATCTCTCACACACTCACAAGGAATCACAAATCACATGGCGCATAATCTCAGTCGACATTTTAACCATTCAATTGTTGTGCCGCTTCCTGACCCCAGGCTTGCTATGCGGTTTCCCACCACCCACCGCCCACCGCCCCCGAGCGATGTGTATCTTTCCGGCTGTTGAATTGGGCCTGATGACAAAGCCGATTGATCCCCGAAATTGGATGCCAACAGACCGTAAATTTAGAGACAAGACAAAAAACAAGACCCGCCCGTCCGCCCGCCCGCCCTCCGGGGCCAAGATGCCACAGAACAGAGTGAAAATTGGCCCACACACAATCCCAACCAGTCAGCCAGTGTATGTGCGTTAGATAATTGGCCTTTTCACACCAAAATCAAGATACCGAGTAAATACCGTTAAAATGAAAGGAACACACCGACAAACACCCGCCGCCACCACCATCGCCAGGCGCCGGCGGCAGCTAAATCCGAATTTATGCATCCCTGCCAGGACAAAGCGAAAAAAGCAGAAGTGGGGGAGAACGTGAAGAGAGACCCTTATAATCCCTCGGTAAAAATTGGCTGGATTTGGTTATTTGCGGCCGACCGTACTCAACTCACCTCACCGTCGGGCGTCTGAGCTCCTTGCTTGCCGCTGTCGCCGCCACCACCACCGCCGCCATCGTCGTCATCATCGTCGTCTCCGCTCTTGGCCTTCTCCGCGTCCAGAGTATCCGTGCTGCTGTTGTGGCCCATCACACTGAACGAGTTGGTCTGGTACTTCCGATAAAGGTGCCTGCAACAGAAAAGGACATAGGTTAATGCAAATATGCAAATATTGCAACGGTGTGCTGCGGTAGACAAGTTGGCAGACTGGCAGGAGAGCCACCAACTAATTGGTCATTGCTGAGGGTGACCCGAATGTGGGCGCTACCTCCCCCTTAACCCCCCCCAGTCGGAATGTAATTTCACGTCCTTGAAGTGAATTTTTAATTGCGTCCCAACCAAGCCGGGCAACACTACCACTAGTGGCGGCAGCAGCAACATCGGTACAGCCACCGACGCTGCCGCCGCCGCCGCCGCCGCCACCGCATTGCCACTTCTGGTGTGGTTACTGTGATGTTTCCCGGGGAGACCGCCTTAAATTTTAATTAAATGATATTGGTTGCTCCTTCCTCCGCCCGGCTGGATCCGAAGATGGTGTGGGTGCCGTGAGCGGATATTGGATAGCAACCCCCGTGGCGACGCCATTTCAAAATTGAATCTCTTCATTCGCTGTCAGCTGCCTACGTGTGTCTGTCTGTACATATGTCCCGATGTATACAGTGAAACATCAAAGGATACGGCGGTTGGACACTTTCCCGGCCTTTTGCCGACAGCCCACTAAAGAATTCCTCGCGAAGGAGTAGGACAAAATTCACGAATTTGAGATAAAAACCGCGCAAGGGCTAGAGAGCTGCACAGAAATTAAATTCTCCACTAATCGGGGATAAGCCAATTCGTGGGTCGTCGTCCTTTTTTTGGCGGTTTAATGAAAGGAAAAAAATTCGCAAATTATTGCATTGAATTGGCTTAGGCTGCTGGCCTGCTGGAACTCATTACGAAGGAAGAGTGATGAAGAGAAATACATTTACCCCCCACTGTGGTGGGAGGCGTGGGGAGGACTGTCAACTGACCTGTGTCAGGAGTGTGTGGGGTGTAAATGGGTGTGCAGTGCGATTGCAATCTGCACTCAATTCTATTTGTACGTAGTGGCAGTTCTTCCGGTTACCGACAACATCGTCCTTGTTAACCGGGACAAAGGGGGAGCGTAGCACTTAGTTAAGTTGAGACCTCGGTGTGTTGTATGTGTGTGTTGTCGTCGCTGCCATCGTGGGTGATGATCTCGAAATGCATGAGGTGTTAACGTCTGTTGTAAGCGAGCAACCGAGAGAATGGAATCGAGATGACGTTCTGACAGGGTGAAGTGCACAACGGCGAGTGGTCAGCTTACGGGATGTGATGAAAGTGTATGGCAAAGCTCTTTAGAAGGGTGTAAGTAATGTCTCAGTTTTTTTCATGTGGAAAAAGAGAGTCTTTGAGTGGATTGCGAACAGCGAGTATGTGAGACTTTAAGGGGATAAGGTTGCACTTGGTGGCGGAGTTTAAGGGAAGGAAGTGGATAAGCTGAAGGAAGTCTATCTGCCTCTGTGAGATATGGTGTGCATGCAGTGTAAGGATCCTGTCCAGTGGACGATATGAAAAAATCCTTTGTAAGACTGTAATCGGCATTTGTGGATCCGAGTGTAAGGGAAATATTCACTTTAAGCTAAGCCTCTCGGAGGGGAGGGGAGAACGAACGAATGGTTTGGATCAAGTGCATGTGCTCGCAAGTTCATAGCTCCTGATGAGTTAGAGTTGATGGCAGAGGATCGAACGACCTGTAGTTTTCTCTCTTACGTGCATTGAGCTGCGACAACTAAAGGGAAACATGCGAACATACCAACACCTTTAGGGAACATGCGAATCAACGAAAATTGAGATGATGAGACTTTCCGTTCAGAACACATAACTCTCACACGGTAGGCCATTTTTCAAAAGCTTTGTCCATGTAAAAATGCCTCAAATCTAATCAATATATTTATTTTTGACTGTATAGGGAACACTGACACCTGTTTCCCACTCGAAACTTTACAGTGAAAGGCAGTGTCAGGCAAATAAGTCGCGTTTCCACGATTTTCGTTCATTTAAAGAAAAATTTGGGCTACTGTTTGGTCTATATTGTGGAGTGGTGGCATCGGCGAACATTTTTCTGAGTTTACTCCACAATGGAAACTACATTTCGGTTAACAGTGGGCATTACAGAGCCATGTTAACCAAATATTTATGTATAGAGATTAAAGACATGGATTTGATCAACCTTCAGCTTATGCAGAATGGCGCACCTGGTTCAATTCTTTTGCCAAAATCGATCTTTTGAGACTCTTGTTTGAATTTTCCAGGGGACCCTCATGGACCCCCAACTGTTGGTAGCATTGTTTAATTAATGGTTATGAGGAATAACCGTGTCACACAAATTTTTAGATCACAAATGCCAGTCTATGTCAAACACTTATATTCTTTGCCAATTGTTCAAGTTGACAAGTTCATATTCCGTAGTTGAGGGACCGATTGAAAGTTGTCAAATAAGGCTTGCAAGGTTTGGATGCAGCCGTCGCTATTATACGAATGAAAACAACGCCCGACCATATGTTGTGCAGCCGCGCGTCGATATATACAAACAAACGCTAAAATTGGGAGTCCTTACTCAATTGCTTCATAACCGAGCCTTGACACTTTCTGAACTCCTGTGAACTTTGACGTTATATCCGGTGTCATGGAACTGATTCTTTTTGACAGTCTATATACTCGTAAGCTAACTACGAATCACACAAAAACATTTTGAAAAAAAAGTATGAACAGGATCGAGTGGTTCCTGCAAGACAGAAAGTTAGAGAGAAGGTTACTCGCTGAAAGTTAGTGAACTGGCTGATGTGATTTTTGATTTCTTAGTCAATGAGTTGAAAGAATGGATAATAGGGAGAGGGAAATGGAGAGAGGTAGAAAGAAAGAGAGAGATAGATAGACATAGAGGAACAGGGAAGGTTAAACCAAAACAGAAAGAAGCAAATATTAGCATATCAAGTGAAAAAAAGAAAAAAAAACAATTATCATTTAATCGAACTGCGTTGTTAAATAGTGAAACATTATAGAGAACGGAAAACTCAATGACTGAAATGAGTATTTTAAAATGTTACCACAGATGTGCTCTAAAAAATAAAAAAAAAATGTTTATTCTTCATGAAAGCCGAAAAATTCGAAATTCAAATATCCCAGTTTTTCTATTTTTCTCACAGTAACGAGGTATTTATTATGTGGTTTGTTTTTTTAAGACTTTTTTTTACTGATCACGCGTTACTACTGTCAAATCGCTTTATTTGTTTTGTTAAGCATCATCTGGCAAGTTATCGTGGAAGACTAACTTCATAAGAGCGTTGGTTAGCTATAATATGAAAATCAGAGTTCTGTGGGAAATTATTTTCGTGTGATTCGAGGAACTTAAGGTTTTCATAATCGACCTACAGAAACAACTATTGTCAATACCATTTAAAAATTTGAGTCACAATTTAGTAAGTGGATGATTCCCAATGGGCTAGACCACACCCAGAACGTCCTGATGTTCGTAGCAGCTTGGCTTGGCGTATTTTACAACTTGACGTATATTACGTTAGGATTCAGCTTGAGCAAAAACTTAAGTCTCGCGACTTACATTTGCGTCATATTTTCACTGAAAGGGCTCTGCAAAAACTGAATTAAAGTTCACTCGTGAAATTTTGGTTTGTGATGAAGTCCATTTCAAGCTCAAAGGATATGTTTGTATACCGACAAGCCGCATTTGGACTGATGAACAACCAGAAGAGTACCAAGGACTATCAATAGATCCACTTAAACAACGGTATGTTGTAGTTTATGGGCTGGTGTTACTATTGTTCCGTATTTTTCTACAAAAGAGGCAAATCAAAAAACCTTTGTCGCGCCATATTGAAAGACTTTGTACTTCCTGGAATTCAAGCACATAGTCTCAGTGAACTCAAGAGGACTCAACGAACTATACAGTGCTTAAAACAATGGACTTATGATGAAATAGTTTTGGTGACCGCTTAGATTTAGGTTTTGTAATGGTAAATTGGCCGCCGTGCGATATCAAAGCTTTGGACAATTTTCTCCAGGGATATGTAAAGTATTGGGTCTTAAGAAATGAGCCACCTTCGATTGAAGCACACATTACTTGTGCTATTCGCGAGATACGAGTCACTCTGCTCAAGTAAGTAGCTCAAGATCGGACCTTCCGAATGGACCACCCTTTAAGCAACCGTGGCCAACAAATAAATGATTTAATTTTTAAAACTTAAATGCCAATAATCCTTCCTTTAACAGATAATGAAAAATTTAAGTTCACTTGTAAATCTATTTGTTTTATTTTACAGAGAAAATCAAACCTCACGATGAATCACCCTTTATATGCTTACATTGACAATGCTTTGGAGAGTCAGCCTTTGTGCTCATTTGTAGTAGAAATGCTGGCTATTACAGGCTGTGCGAGTCCTAGTTATACCAACAGGCTGGTAATTTGGCTTTGAATGGTATACATAGCTTTTTGTAGGATATGAAGTCACCCAACAAAGTGAACCCACATAGAGAAGCTTCTGCAGTCACCAAAACCCAAGATGATCCAGCATTGTTAACGGCAAAATTCACTGTTCTTGTCTTTAAAACAAGATCCTACTTTATCCCTCAGGATCGTTGGCATAAATCTGAACAATCAATCAAATATCGCGGGACGACAAGCAAAGCCCTTAACAAGTCTGCATAAGTGAATTAAAAGTCATCGCACGTGAGGAAAACTTAAAGGCCCGACAAAGCCACTCTCCAGAAAGAAAACTCAATTACAGCAACTGCCCACTAACTTTTCTTAGGAAGCTAGAGATGTCCTGCCACACTCTCAAAAAAAAAACTTTCCCAACAAATCATCATCAGCAGACAATCGCTTCCAAGAGCCTGCACCGCGTCTTCATTTTTCGCTGTCAAACGAAAACAAATTAACACACCAAGCTCTGGCTTCAGCCAAACAAAAACTTTTGATTTGTGTCTCCCCAGACACTATTGTCCTTTCACTTGCGGCACCATCGGCGCCCACACAGCTCAAGCGTAGCGCCGCATCTTCATTGAAATTTGTTGCCACCCCCGCCCGGGAAGCACACTTCATCACGAAGTCATTTGGTGTCATTGTTTACATGAAAAACTTTCCCACAGACATGGTGGTTCCTCCAGCGAATGCGACGTGCCTTTCGACTTGGCCCTCATACCCCCTCCCTACCCCACCTCCTCCGTCATCAGCTGCAACCGGTCGTCTGTCATCCGTCCTGCCGTCATCCATTCTGAAAAGCAATGCTCATCAACATAATTAGAGATTTACATTTGCCAGTGTCTCGCTTGGCGCTCTTTGTCATCGTCCTCCACAAGTCCCGGTCACATACAAGGAGAGACCGTGCAAGTGGTGCCAACGCCTCCTCCTCCCCAAGTTATTCACTTTTGACGCCGCAATAAATTCAATATAATGCCAGACTTACAAAACACGCACACACCGACACAGCCAGCCGCTCACTCTCGCCCCCTTAAAAGGGGCGAAGGGCAAGCGCGGTGGAAAACCGCAAGAAATTGTAATCAAGGCACATCATGGTGAATCGAGGAAAGTTTTGACTTCCCCTTGGCAGGGATATGATGAGGCGAAGTTTCCCGTCTCGACTTGAAGGGGGATTTGCGAAAATTATTCACAGGAAACATGGAAATTTGTTATCCTTATGACGGCGGCTTATGGCGCTGTGCGCCTATATGCTGGCAGGGTGCGGGATAAAACTTTGACTCAACTTGACGAAGATCAAACATCCAATCTATGAATGTCTGCGCGCGGAATTCCAAAGGTTTAGGGAATCCCTTTCTCGCTCTCCCCTTCCCTCGCTGATGATGAATTTTTGGCGAGAATATTTGCGACTGTGTAAACTGCGAGTGCAGAGCAGATTTTGACAAATCGAAGTGGAATTTTCGGAATTCCTTGAAGTTAGCGGTTAGTTAAGAGATCAGGATGCGATGATGATGGGGGAATGCAATGTTTTGTGTGCTGGGGTTGGGGCGTGGGAAGGGTTGGAGGAGAATGCACAATCGAGTGTTTGGAAGTTTCATGAATGTACAAATTAGCAGAGACAGAGACACTTCAAATAATTAGGCATACATGGCGTATACTTAACATTTTTTCTATTCTCCTATCCAGACCTTCAGTCCCAGTCTGGCTTAAATATTCACCCCTTGTGTTGGTCAGCAAGCACATGACACATAGCGGTGGCATCACAAAGCCTAAAACATTCAAATTAAAGGGAACAGCAATGACCTCTCCAAAAGAATAGAAGGGGACGCTCGAAGTTCAGGATGTGAATGTCGCATTACCAACCCATTTGCTTTCCCAGATTAAAGATAATAATCGATTAGAGATCGCTTGGTTAGAGCCAAGGTTAAGAAGGACCCCAGAGCCAAAGGTCATCAAGAGCTCTAGAATACAGATTCTTTCGAACTGCCAAAGAACAAATCTGCACGTAGCATGACTGGTATGCACTGCAGTCCTTCATCAAACGTAATACTGTGGAAATTGGCGAGTTTCCTCGGCAGAAGGGGTTTGCAGGCAATGAGTCTGCAGAAGAACTTGTTTGGGCTGGATTGGAAACTGCTCTCCGAGGTCTTGAAACTCTGTTAACTGGAGTTAAAACAATGATTGGCGAATGGACGCTTAAACGTTAATTAGGCCAATAGACAAATGGGCTAGAACTTGTATGATTCCTACAAGAAAATAGAAGAAGGAACATCGGGCTGATAGGTCGTTAGCATGGCACGATAGATGCATTGCTTCTTGAGAGGGTGAAATTAAGTCTTAGTCAATTTTTTTGGTGCATAGTTGTAGGTTACAGCCAAGCATGTTCTTTGATAACTCGGATCTCTGCATAAGCCGAGTATGTTACAAAAAACATGAAAAAATGCCACTTGAAATTTTGCTGTGACAGAGAATTAAGAGGAAGTATATGCTGTCATCGAGGAAGGACACGCAACATCGACATCGATAGAAACTTCAAGGTAGTCAAAGACTTCGTCTATCTCAGCTCCGCGTAAATGAGGACAACGATATCAGTACCGAAATAAATTCAAAATCACTCTTGCCAATCGATGTATCTTTTGGCTCAGTGGGCAATTGAGTAACAAAGCCCCTTCCCGAAGGGATAAGCTTGCTGTATATAACGGCTTGATCATCCCAGTCCTCCATTGGGGCACAAGAACATGAAGACTACTAAAAGCGGATGAGGGAACCCTTAGTCTTTTTGAGAGAAAAGTTGTTTGCGTTAATGGTGCCTGGAGGCGAAAATTCAGCGACGAATTCTAAAGGCTGTACGGCGGCATGCGCCTGGTCAAGCGTTTTCGAATACAATGCTTAAGATGGCTATGTCATGTAAAGCGTATGGACACAACTGCTCCCGCCCCAAAAAGTCTTTGAATCTGAGCCATTGGGACAATAGAACAGAGGACGGCTTAGGCTAAGATGGCGCACACAAGTGGAGAGGAACCTCAACCAACTTGGAGGGCGCAACTGGCGGCAGCTGGCGAAAGTTCGTGCTAGCTGGTGAGGTTGAGATTGAGCCCAGGTAGGTTTAAAGGTTGTACCAACTTTTGATGACTTACAGAAATTGAGTGCATTTCCACAGCTGACATGGGCAACCGTAAAAGCGACTAGGAGCCATGTTGGTGTGGTCATAAGCGGTGACGATTTATTTTGTAATCAAGGCTGATTGCTGACCCGACAGTTTTTATTTGTCAATAATTAGAGAGAGTTGGTTTATATTAAAATTCTTCTTGGAAATAGGAACTACTTGCGACTTAGATGGACTTATTCTTTCGTGCGTGAAGTTTCCCCGTGACGACTTAAGTGGAAAATACGGGCAACGAAGATGATGATGATGCAACTGACCATCAGTAAATGCATTTTAAGTCCTAACCATTACAAAAACGGTTTGGCCAGATTAAGTAACAATATCTGCATTCAAATAGCAAATTGTAAAACAAAAATTCGGAAAAGAATGGGGTCCAAAATCATATGTCTGTGACATACTTTGTTACAATTGTGTACCCAGTACAGATGAACAGCTCTCACACGAAACTACCCTTTGCAAGCCTTGAGAAAGAATGCTATCACATCATCCGTTTGCTGTAGTTATTTTTTTAGCTTCCAGCACCCATACACACCCAGAATGACTCCATCTGCAACCAACTTCAGACTGCTGTATTTTCCCAACACTGAGCTTAAGTTTTAACACTTGATAGGCAATTTTAAGCGATTTGCGTGCCAGTTGTGATGAAAAATTTGTATCATCGATGGAATTCCGACATGGAAGTATGAAAGTCTATTTGGCTGAAAACCACAAGTAGCTATAGTTAGAGCACTCCGCCGTCTCAACGTGAAGAAATCACTTTTGTCTCGAACCATAAGTCGTTACCGTGATACTAGCGGCGTTGCAAAACTCCATGGAGATGGCCATAAAAAAGCAGCAACATCGATAGAAATAGTTCAGAAAGTGAAGGATCGAATTGAGCGAAATCCGCGTCAAAGTCGAACGGATGCAACTCATACTGAAGAATGAGTTTACCCCCAAGCCATTGAAGTTCCAAAAAGCACACGATCTCATACCGCAACAGAAAAAAGTTAGAATGGAAAGAGTTGCTACGGTTGAACGAAAGTTTTCAGATGCCCTAGAATACATCCAGTCAATTTGTCCCAAATGGAAAATTTTAAGTTTACGTGTCAATTTTGAAGGTCCAGTATCAGCCGTTGGGGCGTGTTCTGAAGCAATAGGCTGGCACCTTCAGACAGCCACTGGGCTGGCCTCTTGGCTTCTAAATACGTTTTTTTTTTAGTTTCTCACATGTATCCGAATAAGCTTTTTTCCGATGAGTTACAATTTATTATCGAACAACATGACCGAGCTTACTTTCCAGAAGGTTCCTCCGAAAATTTATACCTTTGAACGGCCACCAGAAAGCAGGCAGCACCGATGATAATGATTTTGGCTGCCATAACCTCCGACGGTCTACGGTATACCGTGAAATTGTCTTAAATTTCAGTCGGGGAGCGTGGACGTTTTAACAAGATTCGACACCGTCTCACAAAGCCCGCATCAACCAAGTGACGCAAATTCTCTTTTCTCTCCGTTGGATTTCTCTACCTGAAGTATTTTGAATTCAAAGGTTGACACTAAAGAATACAAAGGTTTCGAACACATCAAGCAAGCACTTCACCGGGAATGGTCCAAAATACCGCAGAGCCATTTGCGTGCCGACTGCGATGCTTACTTCAAACGTGTCTTGTCGCCATTATTTGCGCCAAAAGGTGAACGCATTTAAAACGACTGACACAGTTTGAAGAGTCCAACATTTGTTGCGTGCATAATAAAAGAATTTGCTGTTCGAGTTCGAAATTGTGTTCTGTTGCGGTAAGGATCGCCCGATAGCGTCTTTCCTCTACTGTACTCTAGAATCCACTCTCCGCATACGTCAACTTTACGACATTCGCATGGGACTGAATTTATTTGAATGAATGGGAATAACTTAAGCAAACATGTTACAACCACCATCGCTTACCTAAACTGAATCAAGACGTCCTCAGAAACCAGACTTCAACGGTTCTTAATGCTCGGTTCGTTAAACTTCAAGCAGTTCCACGAACAGAAGACGTCTTTCATCAACCCGGGGAGGCACCGGCAAAAGAAAGACCTTCAAACTGTAACCCCCAACGGACAATACATGCATTAAAAGCAAATATAATGTCAGCTTCCACCTTCCACACAGCGACACACCTCAAGTCCCGATGACACATTTTCACTTTAAACACGTACGCCCTAGGGTCACCTAATCAGCACTGGGTTTGTTTGACAATCCCCTACGGTGCAGCAACCCCTCCCGCGCACCGTGACAATGATGGCTTAAATGTAGCCACATAGTTGGCTTTTAAGTTGTCATGTACGTGGGCCCCAAGCGCCTATTGCATGCTGAACGCTCCTAAATCGCTTTATTACCATGTCCCTGGGCAACGTGTCAACCTCGCTTTTGACAAGCAAATTTTACAAAACACCCCCACGCTGGAGCAACCTCCGCTCCGTCGCCGCCGCGTGCATACAGCCTACCATTAGCCTAATTACCGAGTCACAGTAAACATGTTGGCCGATGTTATCCCCCCCCCCCACCCAAACATGGGTTCTCGTGTGTAAACAACCGGCTAAGGGACCACCTGGGCAAACACATCAACAGATTATGTTGCCACTCACCAGCCTTCCGGCTCATTCTGAATTTTAATTTCATAAGATCCTGGCCCAGATCGCCCGCCAGCCTTGACTCAGTTCGACGGAGGCACTCGTCCCGAGGTGGTCGACAACTCTCGACCCGGTCACACGGTGGAGGAAACTTTCTTGGGCAGCTAATCCCTCCTCGCGAGCATTCGGAGTCCCATCACGTTTGCGTTCACCGCGCCAGAGCGGCGACTCCTTCGGCCAAAGTTTCGTCAATGAAAGGTCTTATTTCGGGCGACGTGTCGGAGCCAAGTCCGGCGCTAATTAATGGCGTCCGGAATGGGTGGGGAATTATTATTAATTGACGTGATGTTTGCTGTGTTGCACCGTCATTGTTGTTGCAACTTTCGGAATGGTCACGCTGCGGACGGGAAATGTGGCGAAAGTTTTAAGTAATTTAAAGCGCCCTGGAAAACTTTTCCAAACTTCCAGCATCTCGATGCCATGAATGGATGGAATTTTAATTCTGCTCATTTGCGTCCTGGTTACCGGAACGAGGACCCTTGTGCATACGTAATGGCGATTGGACGAGTTGCGCTTGCCATTTGAATGGAAAATAGCTGAAGAGTTTCCGGCTTGAAGATTTTCAGTTTTCCCCCCAAGTTTTCGACCTTGACTCATGGCTTATGCGCTCGCTGGGTGGATGGCACCCACGCGGGAAGGGCGGCAATTAGTGGGCGGTGGTTCGAGTTCATATTCACTTAGAGGGAGGCATATGCACGGAAATTGCATGCCATCAACCGGATTTGGTTGCTCGGTGCTCAGGAGCATCCTCTTCGCCAACACGGTGCCCTGTCGTCGACATCATTATGTCGGCACGTATTCGCCGGCAGAATATTTTACATCCCCAGCAGAGCAGAAACATAATTTCGCAGCACACCGCACACCAGCACCTGCGGTGATTGGCCCGGCCGTACCTGCACAGTCATTGAGTCGAAATGGAAAGCCGGCAGGTTCCGTTCTAACGAGTCATCGTCATCATCATCATCATCACCATCGATGTTGCAGAATGAATGACTGGGAAAGGATGTGTCGGTTAGGAGTGGGTCGGGTGGGGGTGGGTAACCTTCCTTCCGCCAAGGCGGAGAGGGAGAGGTTAATTTCCCTTTGTGCGCCACATCAATGGCATTCACTTCATTTGGCATCGGAGCGGAGGATATTCAAAAGGATTCGCTGCTCGTTCGGTGAGTTCTCGTTTCTTTTTCCCTGTTCGATTTTAATTCGCTGCAGATGGTCACGAAACCTCTGGCCGTTATCTCGGCCGGGCTGTGGAATTTTGAACGTGCCCCGAGAGCGGGGACCCCTTCTTGGTCGATTTAATTTTTCTCGGTCATTGCCTCTCGGTAAACTGATGGCTGATTCATGGCTTTGAGGCATGTTCGGGATGCTGAGTAAGAAATTAAAAGCGCGATAATAAATGTGTGGAGTGGCCTTTCGATGGCGGGAGGGACTGGGGGGTGGCGTCTGGGGTAGGAGGATGTAATCAAAGTTGGGAAGGTTCGAATTAATGAGAGGGAAATTAGATAATCGTGATGTTGCCGGAATGAGCTGGATTTATGTATGAGACGATAAGGCATGTCCCGGGAATAGAGCGATAAATAAGGGCTGCCCGTTCGTGACAAATAACGTCGTGGATTGTGGGGCTGCGCTGGGTGGGGAGGGGGGCGTTGTCAAATGGGTCAATTCGTGACTGAAGTTGACTTCAGAACGAGCGAGGAATTGAGATAATGGATGTAATGAAAATTCAGGAATTTGGGAGCAGTTAAACGCGAGCGATCCTTGCTCGTTTATGGGAAACGTTTTGTTTCGGGGTTCGAATACCGATTTATCATGATTCTTCACGTATTCTTTTGCCGAGAGCGGAGTGAATGACTATGAAATATTTCATTGGTGCTCGATGGCAGGGAGATGGCTGCACCTTGCAGCGGAATTGGTGCGGTGAGGGTTCCTTCCTGATGGTGGATTCGATTTTTGTTGGAATCTGTGGAATATCAAGAGCAGGCAACGACGCCCGAGGGATATTGTTCATGTTTTCATTTTTCTAGTGGAATGTGTCGTTTTTTTGATAGGAGAACATGAAATTGTTGATTTCCGTAAAATTTTGAGGAATGTTCTTCGTGATTTGAATTTTGAAAATTTGCAGTCACATGCAGACACCCCTGTTTTCGCAAAAAGTTAAAAAGCTAAGCTTCAATATGTCATTGGTTCTTGTATACATTAAAGATTGTACAAAAAATGTTGTGTTAGCATGCGAGCAGAGTCCCGAAATCCAAAATTCGGTAGTTATCACAATCTGGAAATGCAAAAGTCCAGTAATATCAACAATTCAGAAAATCCGAAGTCCCGTGATGCCCAAACTTCCGAAATTCCAAAATTCTAGAGAGCCAAAGATTCTGTGAAGCTCATAAGCCTGCAATCAAGAGATTTGACATTTCAGTGTAAAAGTAAAACCTATTACACTAGCAATCAGAAGAGGGGTGGTTACAGGGAGGTAGTATGACGCCTCAGATTTCTTTCTTTAAGAATTTTGTTTTCGGGATTTTGGAAATTTCAGGATTTCAGATATTTCGGCAATTTGGGCACTTTGCGTGATTTTGATAATCTCGAGATTTTGCACATTTCAGGATCTTGGGCATATGAAGATATTTAACATTTCAGTATTTTGATATTTAACATTCCAGCATTTCGTGATTTTTGGTATTTAAGAATTTTGGGCATTTTTAGATTTTCTGCATTTTGAGGTCACTGACATTTCCAGATTTTTGACATTTCAAGTTTTTTGATATTTAGGAATTTCGGGCATTTCGAGGTTTTGGGTATTTCATGATTTTGGTCATTTCGAGATTTTGAACAATTTAAGGTTTTTAAAATTTCAGGGGTTTTTGATATTTCAGGATTGTGCACAGTTCGGGATTTTGGGGCTCTCGAGATTTTGGATGTTTCAAGATTTTCAACTTTTCGGGACTTAGGGCATTTCGGGATCTAGGGATTTTTTTTTTCTATATTTTTGGTACGGCACTATTTTCGCCATCACCGCTTTCTGGCCACTTTGGGATTTTTTTTTAATGTTTCTAAATTTTGCACATTTCGGAAATTTGGTCATTTCCGGATTTTGGTCATTTTGGGATTTAGGTCATTTCGGGATTTGGGTCATTTCGGGATTTTGGTATTTTCGGGATTTAGGTCATTTCGGGATTTTGGTCATTTCGGGATTTTGGTCATTTCGGGATTTTGGTCATATCCGGATTTTGGTCATTTCGGGATTTTGGTCATTTCCGGATTTTGGTAATTTCGGGATTTTGGTCATTTCGGGATTTTGGTCATATCCGGATTTTGGTGATTTCGGGATTTTGGTCATTTCGGGATTTTGGTCATTTCGGTACTTCGTGCATTTCTTGATTTGGGTCATTTCGGCATTTTGGTAATTTCACGATTGTGCATTCTTCAAGATCTTAGGCGTATTTTGATCGACAGACAAAATGACCAACCATAATTATCTTCATCACTGTACTATCCGTACGAAATCTTGATTCACCACACCATCTGGCTGCCATAGGACCAAGCACTATTTTTATCAACTATTCGTGTTGTGTGTGCTACTTTTCTATAACAAGAGGTAATCTATGGGTTTTTGCCGACTCGAAGCGGGGACATTTTAAGAAGTTTTTCGTTGGTTATTGACACTTATTGAGTATTCCCAGAAACACAAAAGTGATGGTGGGAAAAAATGCAAAGGGGTCAGTTCCGAACTGGAACTTAGTAAACCCTAAATAAAAACAACAAACAGCACCTAAGACAAGGATTCGATCAAGAACTTTTATAAGACCCGTACTGTAGTTTTAATTTAAGTGACTCGAGGGATACACATAAGCAGTGAAATGGTTGTGGTGAATATACGATGATATATTTAACCTTGCACTAGTGCCGAATACTATGTGTACAAGCATGGGAGCATGCTTAGCACACTTAACTGGGCTTAGGAATAATTCTCTCCCACTTGGTCAAAAGTTTTATTTTGATTTCACCGTTCAACATCTCGGATGATAAAAAATCCTCAAAATCAGATTCAATTCTAAAGGACTACGCGACACCCTCGTGATCCCTTTAAAAATAGCATGCCATTCTCAGTCACCCAACAGCTGTCCAGCAAGTAAGATCTGCCCTAATCCCGGTCCAATGAAAATTTCTACCTACACACGTGATAAACCCACATTTGTCCAAGGACCCAAATTACAGCTTACTGTGTCAACTACCTGCTGACCACTACCAACTAATCCCAGGTAAATCCGAACCAATCGACGCACGGCATGAAAAACTACGAGAAACACGTGTACACACATCTGTTTGGCTTTAAGCCCAAGAATGGCGCTCACTTTGTCTTCTCCCTAATCCCCTCCGGACCCCCCACTTCAACTAAGACTCCGTTCGTAAATCCTAATGACAATGCCGCCACCCCAGGACAACTCATCAAAAACAAGGCACAACGTACAGACCAAATACCAAATAGTCATATGACTCCCAGAAACCCACCCCCACCACCACACCGCCGAGGCGCAATTTGATTTGGGGGAAAAATATGCAAATTCTCCTCAGAACACTGAACTTCCTCCACATGTCGCCTGTGAGCAACCAAGGCAAAGGTCTTATTTCCACACACACACACACAGACACATAGAGACACTGGAAGCCGCGATGGCGACGGCGGCGGCGGCAGCGACGGTGGCGTCAGTGCGGATTGGTGCGGCGCGGCGTGATAGCGGCGATGTAGCGCAAATCATTTTCTGCAAACGCAAACGAAAATCCTAATTTGAAATTCAAATGGCAGGACCAGCACCACTAGTCACCACCCCAGCAGCCCCGCAGCCCTGCAGCCCACCGCACGGTGGGGATTAATGGTGCTAAATACCGCAAATGTGCTTTGCCACCAGTTTCCGGGGAACCATCCGGCCCCGGCTCGGCATATGGAAAACAGCGTGTCCCCGGCAACTCTGACAGGGATTAACTCGGGGGGGGATTATGTCCGTGCCCCAGTGGCCGCCTTCGCTGCCTGGGCAACATCGGTCGGCCGGGAATGCGAACTAGAAAGTAACTGCGGTCTCGGAAACAGTTCCATCTCGCTCTGCTTCTCATTAACGGGACCATATTAATTCCATTAATTAAAACCGACCATGTTTGGGGTTATTATTTCGTGTAACGTCAACCACTCCGGTTACTTACCGCAGTCCGAACGCCATGACAACTGAGAGCACCAGCGGCAGCAGGGTCGCCAGGCAGGCGGTGAACAGCGTGTGTAGGTCCGAGAAGCCTGTTCAAATGGGAAGCGGTTAGTGGGTGGATTGTGAGAGAGGGGGTGGGGTACTTACGGATCTCTCCATCGCCGGCCGGGGGCTCCTCCATGACAGAGTATGCGGTTGCGTTTCCCATTCGCTCGCCGATTATGGTTCCATTTGCCGAGTCATTGGACCGGTGGAGTAGGTCATTTGCATCTGCGGTCTCCGAGGAGGCGGCTAGGTCAGCGGAAAGTTCGTCCTTCTTGAAGTGGTTCACGTGGTGGTTGTAAGCCGCCTGTGATGATACGGCTTCGTGCCTCTGGCCCAGTCCTAAGTTGCCCAGTGGGTAGGAGTCCATGTCGAAGCCAGCACCTATAGCGCCGCCCTCGTCGATGAGGTCGCCGCCGTACTGAATGGAGGAGTCCTCCTTGTTAGTGTCGAAGTTGGGCATGAAATCAATCTCCTTTAGTTCGATTTGTGGCGGCAGCTCACCGATGACGGGCACCCCGATGGCCATCTCTGGGAGGATTGCTGGTTGAATGATGACGTCTGGCGTTGATGCGGGTACTGGAGGCGGGACGGTTGTGGTGACGGGAGCCTGTTCCACCTCCATTACGGATTCACCGACGTAGCTAATGTCGAGGGGGCCTCGGACAAGTTTCAAGGGGTCCGAGTTCCTGTTCTTTTGGGGCGACAGGATGATGTCCTCCTCGTACCGCTGGGGTACGGCCTTCTTGCGTTCCTCGTAGTCCGCTGGGAAGAACTGATTCTCGAGGCGGGTGCGCTTCAGCTGGGCGTCGTAGGTGTTGGTGGTTGGGAGGGATTCGCCCACCTTCACCTCCGTATTGGAAATGTAAAATATCGTGTCGGAGTCGCGGTCAATGATGGGCTTCCTGACGCCAGGCGGCTGTGCGACGATTTTGGGCACGAAGAAGTCGTCCGTTTTGGGCGGCTCTTTGGGTCTGTCGTCGGGGTAGTACTTGACGTTCTTCAGTTCGACCTGGGCGTCGTCGTCGGAGCGAAACGTGAAGATCGGATTCACATTGAGGTTCTCCCTGCTGCCGGAGTTCTCGGTGATGTTGCTACTGCTATCGATGATCTCCACGACGATCTCCTCACCACCCTCGTTACTGGTCTCGTTCTGGACGACAGTGTCAAAGGGCTTTAGTGTGATAAAGTTGGAGCTTGCTGGCTTTTTCGATTCGGAAGCTTTGCGGTAGTCTGACTGGCGGTAGGAGAACTCTAGATCTTCACTCTCGTTGCCGAAGCCCTCGGAGACGTTGATGTGGATCTCAATGGCTGCCGGTTCTGGCTTCCCAGGGGTCTTTGCCATGGACCTAGACTCCTGAGTGGCGAAGTCGTTGGCCTTGTCGACGACGTACTGAGTGAACCGCTCCTGGTGGGGACTGTTCAGGTTGCTCGGTGACTGCTTTGTGGTGACGTGCGTGGACGGGTAGAAAGATTCTGGGTTTTCCCTGAAGTTGGTCGATGCAATGATGGATTCGACGGTGGAGTCGTAGACCTCAATTTGGATATCGGAGATCTTAGACTCTGTCTGTTCGCTGTCATGGGTTGGCTTCAGCGGCAGCTGGTGCTGCGTGGTGGACGTGCTAGGGAAGATATCAGCGGTGATCGTGGCGAAGGTCGGTGTGCGATCAGTGGACGTCGGTGCATTTGTTGAGCTCTCTGATGGCTGCGCTGTGGATGTGGTTCCCGCTGATGAATCGTGCTGAATAATGGGCAAGGAAGTAGTCATCGATCCGGTCGTCGTTGGGGAGTGATCGTATGCAGGTCCTTCTGTGGTTGAAGTTGAGCTATGATGGCTGGTTGCTGGGGCGACGCTTTCAGTAGCAGGCTGCACCTTGGGGGCGTCTGTTGTTGTGGCTCCATCAGTAGTTAGTGCCACTGTAGTAAGACTGACGTTTGACGTAAGATCACCGATCGTGGATGTTAGTGGTGGAGGAGTGTTTTTAGTAATCGGATCTGTGATTTCCACTACAGACCTGTTCTCCTTGAAGCCTGTTGTGCTAGCGGTAGGGGAAGTTGGTAGTTTCGGCCTCTCTGTAGTGGTGATGGGATCGGTGATCTCCGGAACTAGCTGACTGGTCACCGATGTGTGTTCCTTCAAGTCTGGACCGTTGGTGGTCGTCTGCACTGACTCGGTTTCCGCCGACATCTGAGTAGGCTTGGAATCCATTTCAGTTCCATGATCGGTGATCGTAAAGTGATCCTCAACAATTCCCGGCGTTGTGCGACGAATCGGAACGAGCTTGGCGTCTGTTGGCCTCAAGTGATCTGCAACCAGTGTGGACTGATGTCTAGTGCTTTCTGGTGACGCTACGGTGGATGACGCATGATCTGTAGACTGGCGAAGATCCGATCCTTGACGTCTTGGAGTGACAGGCTCTTCAACGTCACCTACAGTTGCGGGTGCATAATCCGTCTGAGTACCGTACGACGATTTATCATTTGAAGCAGGCCGCATTGAGGTCGAAGCTTCAGTCACCGGCCTATTCTTCCTTGACGCTTCCTCCATCGCATTCAGAGCCTCTGTGTAAATCTCCTTCAGCCCTGTCGCAAGTTCTAGCTCCTTTCCCTTATCTCCATCCTCCTCTGAGGCCTGAGTGACAACTAAAAAGTATGTTGTCGCAGTCTCCGATTCGACCTCCTCGTCCGTGGTGGTGGCGCTGGTGGAGACCACTATCGGTGGATGGGTCGACGTGGTGGTAGTCGTGGTGGTGGTGGTGGTGGTGGTTGTTGTCGACGGCGTCGATGCCGGCAAACTCTCAATGGTGACAAATTCGGGCAGCGACGGCGTCGGAGGACTGGTGGTACTTTTCACCTTCATCGTCGGCTCCATAAGGGCCGTGGGAGCGATTATTTCAACGAGCTTCTTATCTCTCAGCTGGTCGGCAATGGATGGCTTCGGCTTCTTGCCGCCGTGATGGGACACTGAAAATGTTTTCTCCTTCATCATAATCGGCCCCAAGAACCCATTCGGGACTTCGATTAACTTTTTCCCGCTCTTCACTGGCGTTGCTTTATTTTTCGACAGCGGTTGCGGATTACCCCCCACCGCCGGCGGTTGCTGCAATGAGCCAGAAGAAGGAGCCAACGACGGGTGCCCTGGCGTGGATGGTGCAATAAAATGCTTATCGAACAGCTGTTTCTTTTTTGTTATTTTGACACCATCATGGCCGACGTCTAGTTTGGAGGATTCAGTGGTGGTGGTGGTGCTGGTGGAGGTGATCTCTGTGGTGGCTGTCGGTGTCGCACTGGGCTGCAACGACGACATGGATAACGATGGAGTCAGTGATGCATTCGCTGGTAATGACTTAGCGAGCACTGACGCTACCGTCACCACTGTGTCAGCGTGCGGTGCGGCGGGGGTTATCGATTTTATATCGTGTACGAGGGCATTATCATCGGTATGGGATGTCGTTGTTTTCGTTGACATCCTTGCCATAGGATCCGCATTGAAATTTTGATTTTCCACCAGACCGACTCGCATTGTTGTTGCCTCTGCTGATGCCTGTGCATCTAATGGGTCTGCCTTGGCAGGGTATCCTTCGGTTGGCGGTGGTGGCTCTGTTGCATAAGTCTCATCCGCCTTTGTTGTACGAGCGACGGATATAAAGTCAATATCCTTGCCGGAGTCATCATCATCGTCATCATCTGTTGTCGGATGTGCAGCGCGGATGGGTGGCGCTGTGATGGTGTGGTTAGTGTTGCCTTTCGGGCCATCGACGTTGTCAACAAGGATGTCACTGCCAGAACGGAGCGCAACGGTGGTGGCTGCATCCCTGTGGTGGCTTAAATTATCCTTTTCCACATCATAACCTGTCGAGACTAATGTAGGGGAATAAAGAACTTTCGCCCCTTTCCCCCCGCTGGCTGACTGCATTTTCGTCCAACTGGCCTTATCCTTGATCGGTTTCTTCTGTAGACTCAGCTTGGTGCTGGTGTGCTTGCTGCGGGCCGGCTTTTGCGTCAACCACTGCTTGGCATCATCACTCGGCGAGGGAAGGTCCTTTGTTGCTCTTGGATAGGCGCCAGTACCGTGACTGAGTTCTGTAGGTGCACTATCGGTCAGGCCGACGCTGTACACACAGACGACGAGTAGGAGCGCTCTAAGCGGCACCATGTTTGCAGATTCTTGGAAGAAGGCGAAGCGATTTCTTTCACGGTGGTACACGGTGTGGGTCAAGTGCATCAAACTCCCATCGGAATGGGCACGAAACTCTTTGCGTGAGCGTGTGTGTGTGTGTGTGTATGCAACTATGTCTGCTCAGTTAACTTTTACGGTCCAGCAGCGTTATTGTCCCCATTTCTTTATATCAATGGACACGAATAAAGGAAATGTGTTGCACTTAAGTCCACTTTATGTGCAGCTTCGAGGAGAAACCGCACACACAACAAGTCGCGTCCTTGCCTGAAGTTTTCTTTATTTCAAAACTTCTTCGCTTCCTTGGCCACCCTCGCCCACTCTACCCACTCTGTGAGGCAGTCGGTCGGAAAGTATCTAAATCGAGTCCGAAGCAAGTTCCTTTTCGGATGCACCACTCACTCTCCTCTGTCCGGACTCGAAGAAGGTAAACAATAAAAAGTTTCTGCCGCTTCACTCCTCGCCCTCCGTCCTGCGGTCCTGTGGCTGCTGCTTGCTCTCAACTTCTTCGTGTTGCTGTCGCAGTCCGTGGCACTTCGGCTGGCTGTCGTCTCCGGGATGCTGCTCGCCTCCAAAGGTAGGATGGATGCCGGACGTCCGTATTGTTTAGGTGGGGGTTCTCGTTATAGTCCTGACTTTTCCTTCGGATGCACTCTGCAAAGAATAGAGAAACAGACGGAGGGTAAGGTGAAAAAATGAGCAAGGGGAAGAATTAAAATTAAGTACAAAAGTGAGTGAAACTGTTTTGCTGAGGGAAAATTCAATTTAACGGCATTGTGCTGAATCCCTTTGTACATACTTATGCAAAGCACTGGTGCCAGGACACTCGCTATCCGTCCCACGGTTCCGGAAACACCCGCAGAGGCGCATATGCACCTGAATAAATTTACTTATGCAATGTAAATTTGTAGTGGTGGCCATAAATCTGGACGTATCACCGGAGAAGGACCAGAGAAGAGCCAGCACCGCGGAGGATGCCTGCCGCATAATGATAGCGGGTGGGGCGGCGGTGGGGTTGGGGCTTTCCGCTACTCGTTCACGTTCAGTTTTCCTCGGTTTTTCTTTATTAAAATCAGCGGGCTATCGTCATTCGAGGGATATGACGCTGAGAGTTTGTTTGCCGGCACCGAGACGAGATGGCTTGGGTGGCGACAATGGGTGGCAGCAATTCAATGGTTGGCTGCTCTGGGATAACGGTTATCATAACGAATATTTAATATCGTGTTTTCTGTAGCGGAAGGAAAGATTAAATTAGTATTAGATGCTGAAGGAGGATATTATGTTCCGCCGTTCGTGGTGAAGTGTTTTATTGCAAGTTGACTGTGTTCTGGATTATTGGCTGGGTGGGGGGGTGCGTTGGAAGGTGAATAAGTTTGTTTTGTTGTTACCGCGAGCCAGTTAAGAATATTGAAAGCTAAATTAAAAATGTCCTTGCTGCAATTTAGTTCGACTTGGCGTCTTTGTTCCGGGCTTTGAATGGTTGTTCACTCGTAAGCAGGGTCACCATACACAGGGCTGGGTACTCAATGGGATTTTTCTTTCAATTGTTCCCAAGTGATGTGAAATCTTGACGCTGCCCGGAACAATGGGGGTGGGAAGAACTTGATTCGCCTTTGCTGGCGCCGTCGTCTTGTGAGAAAAACTTGTTCCGAATGGAATAATGGGAAGCTCACGGAAATAAGGTTTTTCAAGAGACAATTAACTGTGCTTCAATCTTTAAGAATAAGATCAGTCCTTTTTCTCTTTCACAAAGGAAATTGTTGGAAAGGAATTTCCAATTATTCGTAGACTAGTGCAGAAGAGTCTCGTGGAGTTTGTTTTCAGTAAAAGCAGATGTTGCTTCGCAGAAGTACACGATAGAGTAGTGAAGAGTAACTACCTCTTGTGGTCGCCTTGGCGCAGTGGGGAAGTGCGTCGACCGCCATGCAGAAAGTCTGGGTTCGATTCTCGGACGGGACACTACTTATTTTTCATGACACCACCTCTTTAGAGTTGCCGACAATACTCAAAGAGTACCAATTGTCTATGAAAAGCTTCTCAAATTTCGCCGTTTGGAGTCGGCAAAGACTGTAGGTCCCAGACTACCCAAGGAAACTCGATGTCTGGGTGCCACATGAACTAACGCAAAGAAAATTGATTGACCAAACCGGACCATCAGTGAAAAGCTGCTGAAGCATAAATAAATGAAGCGATTTTTTAGGCTCGGCAGTCGCATATGCACGAGTTAAGAGCTTTTTCATTTAAAACCCGTTTCATATTTTAATTTTTAAAATTTTATTTGAACGATCTTATCAACTAGATTATTCTTACAAAACTAACTTCGTCGTACTTTATTTGTTTCCTGAAAACCTAGCTTGACATTCAAGGCTTACTAGACTTACAGCGGGATTTATCAAATAAATAGTCCGGGAAAAGGGAATATAAAAAGGCACTTTGGTCAATGTGGTTATTATGAATAATCAAATCAATCGACGCTTTAGGTAACTGCAATAGACATTGGGTAGGTACGTTCAAGTGGGAGGAAAAGGATGACACTATTGGTACATAGCATTGACGCGTAAACAAATAGCTGAAAAAAAATACAAAGGACGTTTATGTACAAATAAGTATAAGGAATAGGAAAAAGATAGGGAAACGCGAATACACTGCCTTGCTGATGACAAATGTTATGCGGGTGACCTGGGTTACCAAGAAGTAACTCACGCTTATCCATGAGTGATGACTCTGAGTGCTTCCTGAAGTAGCATGTAAATGAATGTCTCTTAACTTACAGATGCATATTTTGCGAATCGACTTTCTTCCGTGTTAGCTCCGATGCTACTCGTAAGATGTTCTCATGCTCCCCTACCGATGCTGAGGCTAAATGGAATATCCAACGCAAGCGATCATGGTCAAATGCCGCTGACCGATCACAAACGACTTAAAAACTTGATTGACGGCAAACATGGTTATGTTGAGTGTTTTGCTGGGATCAGAAAGAAATTGTCTACTATGACCTCCAATAGCGTGGTGGAATGGTCAATTCGATGTCTCACTGTTCACAACTCGACTGTTTGATTGGAGCGATCAAGAAAGAGTGACCAGAATTGGCCAACAAAAACAAAGTTGTCTTCCGTCATGATAATGCTAGGCCACACATACCTGCGGAATCAACACATATTGAGGGAGATTCGTTGGGGGTTCTGATGCATCCACTGTATAGCCCGGAATTTGTACGCTCTGATTACCATCACTTTCGGTCTCTGCAAAGCTGAATCGATGCTAGGAAATTGGCCGTCTGAAGCGACGCTGAAAATAAGGTGGCCAAGTGTTTCGTTAATAAACCTCAGTAGCCTAACACCAATAAATATAGAAAGATACTCGGAAAATGGCAAAAGGTTTTATCCTTTTACTTTTGGCCACTATACCGCTACAGAGATCGTATCTGGTAATACTATACATCATTTGAAAGACAAGAAAACGACGATATGCATGATTAGTTTGGATATTGCGTTCAACAGGTAAAGACGTGTAAACATGGAGTTCACGAACGCCCAAATTCACGCTATTTTAAAGTTATCCTTCGTTTAAGGCAAATCCACTAGAGAAACGTTCCGTGAGATTAATGGTGTTTTGGGGGGTGGAACTCTATCACTTCGAACCGCGGAAGAATGGTTTCGACGATTCAGAGCCGGTGTAAATGACACCATGGATAAGCCAGCCGGCGGAAATCGTCGAGTTAGGCCGACATGTGGCATCTCGAGACATCGCCCAGGAGATTGGAGTTAGCACCAAACCATTTTAAACCATCTGCAGGGGGCTGTTTGGGTGCCGCATGATTTGACGCAAAAAAAACCTTCTGGACCGAATCAACGGCTGCGATATGCTGCTGAAACGGAATGAACTCGACCCATTTTTGAAGCGGATGGTGACTGCCGACAAAAAAATGGATCACATACGACAATATCAAGCAAAAACGGTTGTGGTTGAAGGCCGGTGAATCGTCCCAGGCAGTGGCCAAGCCGGGATTGACGGCCAGGAAGGTTGTGCTGTGTGTTTGGTGGGATTGGAAGGGAATCATCCACTATGAGCTGCTCCCATATGGTCAGACGCTTAATTTTACCATCTACTGCGAGCAACTGGACCGCTTAGAGCAGGCGATTGACCAGAAGCGTCCAGAATTGGGCAACAGGAAGGGCAGGACAACGCCAGACCACACACTTCGTTGATGACTAGTCAGAAGCTACTAAAGCTCGAATGGGAGGTTTTATCGCATTCACCATATAGCCCGGACATAGCGCCAAGTGATTATCACTTGTTCCTGTCCATGGTGAACGCCCTTGGTGGTGTGAAGTTGAACTCAAAAGAGGCTTGTAAAAAGTGGCTGTCCGGCTGTCTTCGCAAGTAAGGACGGGGGCTTCTACGAGGGGGGTATTATGAAGTAGTTGTCTTGATGGCGCATATTTGAATTAAATCCGAACACTGTAACACTTTTTATGAAGCATTGAATGAAGCGCAAAAAAGCGGAGATATTTGACAACCCTATATTTGGTTGCAATCGATTTTGAATAATGTTTATTTTATAAAAAATTTTTATAAAAAATATATCAAGAGACTGCGAAGCCTTTCAGCTCCAAGATGAATCATAAATGTCGCGTGATTCACCTTGAGGTTTGATTTGCAAAAGACTCTTTTGCCTGATCACGCGCCACTCCTATCAAACTCCCTTATTACTTTTATTCTGTATCATATGGCAAGTCATCATGCAAAGATTCACACCACAATAGAGTTCTTGTATTGTTCAGCCGTATTACGAAAGTCGGCGTTCTGTGAGAAATGTTTTTCGTGCGACTTGTTGAAGGTGCGCTTAATTGACCTACTGAAATTTCTATTGCCAGTATCATTCCACCAAATTTGTTCCAGTTTACATTGCTGGATGATACTCGAACGGTTAGACCCCTCCCAGCATGTGGCGAAGAGACTATAGCACCTGCAGCTGAGTCTGTACGCGAAGAACGTGACGAATTGATTCGTCATCCTTCTCAGCAGTCATTTAAGCGGACTGTGAACTTTCTTAAATTTAAGCACATGGTCTCTGTAAGCTCAGGACGACACTAATAGTCATACAGCGCGTGAATTAATGGACTTGTTAAGTCCATTGGAGAGGAGACCTTCTTTGCACGTTTTGCTTCGGTAAATTTGACGTGTAGGTCGCGTCCTTCGGACTGTTTTCTATGGAAATATGCAAAGTCTAAGCCAGCTACAATTGCACCTAGGAAATCTACATCACTCTTGGTGCTTGAACGAGTCGCTCAAAATTATACCTTCTGAATGGACCACTTCAGAAGAAATCGTGGCCAAAATTTACTCGATACCATTTTCAAAAAGTAAATGCCATGAATTTTTCTTTAAGCCAGTAATACAAACCTGAAGTATACATTCAAGCTTATTTGTTTTATTTTACATTAGAAATCAAACCTCACACTGAATAACCCTATATAGGGAGCCTGGCACAAGTTAGAGTCTTGTACATCTGAATCAAAAATCAAAATTCTACGACATTAAGAAAACCGGCACATGTGTGCTATTATCATAAAATGTTTATCAATTATTAAACGAACCATCTTGGGGCAGAGCCTTTCATCAGAATTTCTCTGGAAATTGTCAAACGCCAGTGGAACACATGAATTTCAAAACCAACCCACACCCCATCACAAGACAATTTCCACGTCACTCATCAACGCATACACAAACATTTATCTTTGCCAGTTGTCTCCGTGAACAACGTACACATCCGGAGGATGCTCTCCGATTTTCTGTTAAATGTGAAAATCACTTGAGGTAATCGCATGCCGCAACTCAAGCAAAAGCCTCAGAAAGAAACACAAAATGACATAAAATCGAATTTATTTCGCAGAATTCCCCACAACCGTCACATTATTTCGGCAGGCTGTAAAACTTTTCCTCCTCCTGCTCCGCCGCCAGCCACATCCACCGCACAAGTGTCACCAAGGTTAAATGGGAGCGGTGTCATTTCGAAGTCCGCTCAACTTCGGAATCACTTTGCCGCAGAACACATAACTGTCCCAACATCATCTCACGGACAATAGATTCGCTATAAAATACTTTCCCACGCTTCACTAGACAATCGATACGAAATTCTCTGGCGCCCGCATATCACCACCATTCCCCTCCAACCGCTGCTGCGGAGACAACAAAACTCAATTAGAAAGTGCGTCGAAGGACTGGACTCGATAACGAACTCAGAGACCGAACCGTACCGCTATAACTTCCCAGAGACATCCCACAGTTGTATGGGAAAAATTCACATTTATGAATTTCCCTCGGACAGGACACAGAAGCTGAAGGACTTCGCAACAAGAATCCCCCACCCTGTCCGTGTGAAAACCGATCAGAGGACATCAATTTTTGTTCCCATCGATTTTCGGAGGTAATTCCTTCCGGCCATAACCTTTTGTACTTAATAACTTTTTATTTCCTGCCCAGCCTCCTCCGTGCTGGGGCCGCCCGTAACGATGATGGCCACCAGTGGTGTTGGTTGCAAAAACCTTTCATTACTCGCTTCGTTAATTCTAGCATCCCAGTGGTCTGCCACCGTCGTCCCGCTGCCGGTGAGTGGAGACAACAACCGTGTTGAGAGCAAAAAAGCAAATCGAAAAACTTTTCATCCCCCCCCCTCCCCCTTAATCCACCATGCGCGGCGAGGCGCCACTCATCGATCTCCAGGTGACCCAAATCAGGCCCAGTTCTAATCCGCCCGCTAATTGACAATTCCGAAAGTAATTAGTGCGCCATCTTAAGACGCGAAAAAAAAAATCCACTTAACCAGCGCTGCATGAGTGCTGTTACCGGCGATGGAAATCTGCGACGACGCACGCCTTGACACAAATAATCAATGTCCTGGAATTCACGAGTACGTATGTAATCGCCGAGTGGGCGGTGCATGCGGGCTTCGAGCGTCAAACATCGTTCCGCATCGTGGAGCTGTTCTGTGCTGAGAGCGAAGGATGCCAGGACTCTTCTAACGCAATGAACTCACCCCCATAAAATATTAATTTGTGGAACACATCCCGAGTGTCCTTGTTACACAAACACAAACCCGTGCATGTACAATCCACAATCCGTTCCGCACACTCAGGAGGAGCGCTTCAATTTCAAATTCAAATACACCAGAGCGCCCTGGGTGGGTGTGGAGGGGACTTCGTGGAGGAGGTGCACACGCGAGCACTGGTACACATCCGTGCGGTATATTGGGAGCAAGGTTGGTTGGAGTAGGAGCCTCTAGGAGGTGGGCGGAGGCGGTGCGCGTCTCCAAATGGAACATTTCACTAGGATTATCTCGACCGAGGAGCAGGCGAGAAAGGCTTTCGCGGCGTCAATTGTATGGTAAAACGCTTCTGCATATGCATGAGCCATTAGCCGAGTGGAGCTGCACAACACAGCGGCGTTGGCGGCGCGGCGGCTGCGAGGAGCGAAACACACGTAAACCGTACGATATTTATCTTCCGGAGAAAGAGGGTCGCATTTGAATTTAATATTTCTTTTCCTGCGTGCGGAATAGAACACCGTACCTTTGCCGTTGCTGTGAGGAGAGCGATGACTTTCGGCAGAATTTGCAATTTCAATGTTGCAGGGCGGTACCATGGTTGGGGGGGGGAAGGAGGAAGACTTCCGTCGTCCTAATGACGACACCACTGCCGGATGGGAAGTTCGCTTTGGAATTTGAATTGGAATCGCATGAGGCGGGCGCGCGCTGTTTTACAATGGGTTAGCCGAAGGGCGCTTCGCAACATATTCGGCAATCAGCGGGAAATGGGTTTGCGGGCGGAGGCGGTGACACGCGGGGACCGGAGGAAAAGCGAAAGAGCTTATTATATGTTTGACAAGAAAACCGTTTCAATCAGTCGCTGGTGTGGGAGCAGCGCCGTGGGGGAATATAACTCACAGGAAATTGAGGACGGCTGGGGGAATCGGAAGCGCAACTGATGATCTCTGCGACTGAGGGGTGTGTCATTGGGGAGCCGATGTGGCCGGGGATGTGACGAATTTACCTTGGGGTCAGCTGTAAAGGAGAGTGCGAACGACTTCTGGTCCTGTTATGAACTTGAGGGAAGTTCTGTAATTGAAAACCATTTGTGCTGGAGAGGAGGAGGGAGAGAACAATCAGCAGTGGGCTTGTTTTCGAAGAGTGTTTGGTTTTATTTGTCTTTGTGGTCTCTAAGCAAAGTTTGATGAGGTTTTTCATCACCGCAGTGTGCCATTGAAACAACAATGATTTCTTTAGATTCATAAACTGTTAAGCTACACAAAGTACACTGCTTCCTCAAACAAGAAAATCAGAGAATGGAGAAAACCGATCTTTTCTTCATTGATAACTGACTCTCTGTCTTTACTTTGAGCCACACCACCTAAAGTTTCCAAATACTTGCCCACAGCAACCAAGGCACAACTGAACACAAAATCTCTTGCAGCACTATCATAACAACGAATGAATGGAATAAGTTTGAAAAATGAGCACACTTCATCATTCTCGCCCCCAATTCCATAGACAATGGGAAGCACCCTCGTGGCTCCAATCCTCTTTGGGTCTTATGAGCATCATAAAAAAAGATGAAATGTTTTTTTGATTTATTTAATAGCCGCTCTTGATTAGTCCTGGCACTCACATCGTCGGATAAAGTAATTTTCCTTTTCATACGTGAATCTCAATGAATCATTATAACGTGTACATTTCGTTACGAAAAAAAAATTGTTGTGATATGTGAACAAACGACCCACGCCTGCGTGTGTTTCACATTTAAGCCATGGAAGGACGGAATCCGGAATAATTTGTTGCAGAATTGATCTCAAATAAGAGCAATAAATAGCAATTCCAAAACTGGATAAGGTCGACCTTCTCTGAAATGTGGTTCAACTGCAATGCAGGATGTTAATTGTGAGTCGTACCTCGATGTCAAGTTTTTTTTTGACCAATTCAATTTGACACCTCTTGCTTTCAGTCTTCGACATATAAAAGCATGAAGAGCTACACAATTGGGTGAAGTGTTAAAACTGTGTTAAGCACTTTAAGGTAATGGACGTTCAAATCAAAACTTATTTCGTGAACTTTGTGATTTTTTGGCCAGCACATTCGACTAAATGTGTCCACAATCGGTGCGGAACTGTGGTGAAGTTTTAGCAAACCAGATCCCTAAGAAATGTGAAAACATCTGTGTATGCTCAAGGGGGACTGTTTGGTATGGTTTATGGGCTGGCGGCCTCATCGGGTTCATCGGTACTTCCTCGGACAAGCGGTTACCGTGAAAGGTGTTCGCTATCGCGAGTTGAAAACGAACTGCCTGTGGCCTGAAATTGAAGATATGAACCTGAACGATATGTGCTTCCAACAAAATGGTGCCACTTCACCACTCACCTCACAGCTATCGAAATAATGACTAGTTTGTGTCAGAAATTCCATGGTCGTGCTTTCTCACGTCATAGAGATCTTATTAGACCGCCAAGATTATGTGATTTGAGACTGCTAGACTTAGTTTTCTGGGGATATTTATAAGAAAAGGTGCAAGTTAATAAACCAAGAACAATTTAAGAGCTAAAGGATAAGACAGTTTGTCACTTAAACGACAGTAGACCTGAAGTGTGTCGCTAAGTCATTGCAAGTATTGGCCATCTGATGGAGGTATGCCACTGTAGCCATGGCGAGCATTTGGATATTCAAATATAAACGTAAATATTTACTTGTGAAACCACGTAACTTAATAAATTCGTTTTTTAATATATTTAAACATATAAGCAGCCTCGCTCATTATAAATAATCTTATTTACAACACCAAACGTATGCCTACAGCGTTTCCACTTCAAACAGGATCCAGCCAAGCCAACAGGATGTGAGTAGTCCGCTTGCATTTAGGAGTTGAAATCAATGTGCAAGGCCCCCCTCGAATTTCCTTTAATTCATTGTAATATCTTTTTGGCAAACAGCGGATAAGTTAAAAAAAAACATAGGCATCGTAACGAACGTATATTCTTACAAATGAGATGCAGATGGCCTTCGGACTTTGAAGCCTAAAAGTTCTGTAACCCTCGGTCAAATCAAAATATGGGAAGAAAAGCCAACCTTCCGTTTGAAAATATCTATCGATTTACATATCAAGTGTCGGCGTGGGATGACATTTTCATGCACAGTCATTCTTTGCTTGGTGAATTTCAAAAATGTTTGTTTTTTAGTGCAGATCGATTCAAGAATTTCTGATATTTGGATAAATTTATAGACAGAATTAAATAGAAATATCTTTGTAGAAAACGAAACCATAAAAACGGCTCATTAAACGTGATAAAGTCGAAGGATGGCACGTAATTCAGATGGCGTTCGCAATAAAACTTAACTTTAAGCACCACAAGAGTCACACGCAAAATTGGAGTCATAATGAAACACACACGCAAGTTTCTAAAATAAGGACAGGGATCTTCAGATTACGGCACACTACGATACACCCAAAAAGTGCAGATCAACAAGCATCGATTTCAAGGCGTGTATAGAGACGAGCTATACATTGTCATGGCTCGTTTTGCCATTTCTATCAAACTTATCAGATTGTGTAGGATGACGATTGAGAACTCTCGCTGCTCCTTCAGGGTCAGTATCGAACTAAGTGAGACCTTTCATGTCATTTAAGTTTTTAGACAAGGCGACGAGCTGTCATGTGATTTCTTTATCATTCTTGAGGGACCGCGCGAAACTCACAAGTCAACACCAGAGGCACAATCTTCCAAAAGTTCGTTCAACTCCTACGTTCCTACGCGTCACCCTAGGCAGCAGAAACTTTGAGGTTGTCAAGAACTTCTTCTACCTCCGCGGTAAATAGGGACAACAACATCAGTACCGAAGTCAAACGCAGAATTACTCTCGTCAAGAGGGAATTGAGAAAAAGAGGCCTCTCTCGAAGGACCAAACTGGCTTTCTATAGCCGCTTGATCATCCCAGTCCTCCTTTACGACATAGAAACTTGAAGCAAATGAGGAAGTCCTTAATCTTTTCGAGAAAAAAGTTCTGCATGCGATTTTTGGTCCTGTTTGCGTTGATGGTGTCTGGAGGAAAAGATTCAACGACGAACTATATAGGCTGTACGACCTGGTCAAGCGTCTTCGGATATAACGCTTATGATGGCAAGGCTATGTAGAAACACCACTCCTCCAGCCCGAAAAGTTTCCGAATCCGAGGTTGAGAGCAAACAAGTGGAAAAGGACCTCAAACAACTTGGAGTACGCAACTGGCGGCAGCTGGCGAAAGACCATACTGGCTGGAGAGGCATGTTGGTTGAGACCGAAAATTGCGTCAAAAATTGATTTTCGGTTTATTTTATTAGTTTGAGTTTTGGTATGCACTCAGTCCTGTACTGGATCATTGTGCTGTCACTCCAATGTTGTGTGTAGAACGTTTTGTGGTTCCTGTTGTCCCATACAGCTTCCATAGAACTCAAGGGCCCACCTAGTCTATCTGCGTGAGCCCCAACCTGAACCTGGTACCAGGCTTATGTCCGATCTTTTGAGAAATTCTATTAGCAGAGGGGCTATATTTCCACTGAAGCGCGGTAGGCGACATGATTGCACTATCTTTGGTTGATGGCGTTTATGTGTAGTTTTAGCTCTCGTTTGACAAGAGGCGAAAGGTAGGTGTTTCTAGTCCTGAAGTAGGGGCAGCATTGTAGAATACCTTTTTAATTCATCAGTTCTAAATTTGTTTGGAATGTCTCTATGACCTGACCCCCAGCACAGCCAACGATTAAATTGCTTACCCACCTCATCTGAGGACGAGTGTCAACCGTCTTTGAGTTCAATGTGACTAACTTTACGACCTTAAGTGCTGCCTGACCATCCGTGATGATGAATAAATCCTCCGGGGATACACTATTCTACTTTAGTCAGAACATGCTTCACGAATGATCACTACATCAGCGTGGTATATGCTACAGCCTAAGAGATGGACTTAGTTTGAGATCATCAGAGCCAATATTACATTGTACATGCAAGTTAGTGAACCAGACTCCATACGCAGGAAGCATGCTGATGAATTTTTGCTCCAGAGTGAGATTACTCTCAAAGTGCTACACAAGGGACAACGGCCCGGCTTCTACAACACCTACTCGTGTTGTGCGTGCTACTGTTCTCTCACGAGTAGAAGGGACCAGCACTTTTTTGTCGACTCCGAACAGCGAGATTTGAGCTCGAAAGAGCTGGTGCCATGAATAAATGCGATATGTACCGTCCGGGAATTGCTACACCTTCTGCGTGTGGGTCGACTAACTTACCCACTACGCCACGACAACAATCCATTGTAATAAGGAGCTCAGTTTTAAGGTTGTGCTTGCCATCCCCTTTGGGCTTACAGAAGAGTGAGGGTTCGAGTGACGTCCAGAGGGTGATTTTGGGCGCACCGCTTAAGCGTATGAATCCCAGTCGTTGAACGTTTCAGTTTATTTCACATGACCTTGTCCTCATCTAGACTATTGGCTATGAATGTGTTTTGTGTTGACAAAGTTAGAGCACAACGCACAAAGGATGTAGCTTCCTCCACAGCTGCTTCTTCCTCGCTGAATGCCGTTGTTCTAAATCATCTTCATCCTTCAGATCAAGACCTCATCTGAAAACTGACTTCAAAGCATACAAATTCCCCGCGGTTTTCTTCCATCAGATGTCCTTCCCGGTCATTTAATTAAATTCGCATAATTTTCCCAAGTCCAGGTGTGAGCTTAAAACTCAAGAACACCAGCGAACATCAGATTCACTCTCGAAAATCCCAACGGGGCAAACTTTTCGAAAATCTAAGGCCCACCTGAATTAATTGACTCCTCACAGTACCCTCCCCTTCCTTGCCGTCTTTTCACTTTAAAGTTCACACTTGAGGGCATGCCCACCCGAGCGAGTCGAGAAACTCATTAAAATCCAAGAGCATCACCAAAGTCCTTTGTCTCTTCTCCGGCATAACAAAGCATCTCCTTCAAGGGCCTCTACCACAGCGTTCTCATGCAAGGCACGAGTCCACTCCGGCTGAAAGTGAAGGCCACCGCGCCCCACTGTCCCTCCACTCGATATCCATCTTATCAATTAATTACCGACGTAATTACAGGCTTGAACCCAATTTTCCAATTGGCACGAGTGCGCTGTGTGCTCTTAGTCCTGTCTTCGGTGGCCGCTTTTGATATTAGACAGCCCCCGAAGCGAAGCTTGTTTATTTTTGCCACTACGACGACTGCTTCCACCCTCAAGGATGCTTCGCCGCAATTTAAAGGAGATGCCCCCGCCCCCGGCGCTCGGTCCGGGTGGATAAAAAAACCACTCCTTCCCCACCCCGGCCGCAGCAACGTCGACTCGTGCCCACGCCACCTGTCAAAACGTAGGAAATCCTCAGTGTTAATGGGAATTAATTTTCGCTCTTCACAATCACCGGGACACAGCGAAGACAAAGGAGCGGAAGACAACAGGAGCACTAAGAAACGGACAAACAAACTAACATCTCGGGCGCGCAGGGGCGGATGTGGGGGAATCGATGGCCCCTCTCCCTCGCCGCAACCTGCACGACCCAGTAATGGATGACCTTTCGTCGAAAATGGGATGTTCCGTGCGCAGTCCCCTCGGGGGTGTGCGGCACCCTCCCGCAACTTTTTCGCTCTCTCTCTCTCCTTATCTGCAGTAATCTGCTTCCTTTGTGTGGAGCGGACGGAGTGTGTGCGTTAGTGCCGGGGATGGGTGAGATGATGTAAGTGGATCAGGAGGATCCTCCGTCGTGAGAATTAATCATCATGCGAAAGTGGCCTCGATGAAGTCACTCGCACAACACCTCCGGTTGTGGCAGCGCCGAGTGGCTCTCACTCCGTTCGAGAGCGAAACACGGCTAATTACCCGAAGTCGGAGTTGACTTGCTCCGCCTGGACAGGACGCTGAATAGCTGGCCATCATCCAGCAGAGGAAAAAAAGAGCGCGCCAGAGGGGAGGTGGGTCAAAGGACTGCAGCTGTCTGGTCGGGAGTGAAAGTTGGAGGGAAGTTCTTTGCAACTTATTCCCAACTTAATTATGTGCGACAACAAGCCAAGTCGACTGGGGCGTGGGCCCCCCTCGTGGGGGCAACTGAAAATGATTGCTGCACGTGGCCTGGAGGCCAGGCAGAAAGTGGAGGCCGAAGTCAACCCGCGATAATCAGGACAAACTTTCCGCGTTCCATTCCTTGTTTATATCCTTTTGGCCGGCATCCCGGCACTTGGCCCAGTTTCCCGCGTCTTCTTGCTGCCTTTTGCGCCCCCTCGCCAGTTCCCCGCGTGAAGGATTGCGTTCTTCCTCGGGCCTGCGAGGAGCCCGCTTAATGAAACTGTCAATGGCTCCGTGTGCGAGCGGGGAATACGAGCGACGTCGTCGCGGATTCCAATGGATGTGTTGCAGATTAAAAGCATTTCCCCTAATATGCGCTGAGGGATTACGGGCATGAGTCGTGCCAGCTGCTCGTGCATTCCTCCCCCGCAGGGATTTGTGCCAAATGGCATATTGAAGTATTTTCCGTGTCGGAAATGCATTCCATGCCCGCGGCAACCGCAGCGCATCGCAGTCCCACCTGAGGAGCAAGACAAGGCTGCCGAGGAGGCAGCCCGAAGGAGTAATGACGACGACGACAACTACGACAACCATGGTGACGGCTTATTGCTGGATGATTCTAAATAAATGGAGTACACGGAGGAACGCTCTTTTGTCTGACTTCCGTCCGCAAGGGATTGCATCGTCGGGCGCGGGAGCGGAATTTGGTGTGTGCGCCGCTGTCGGTATTTCTGGTTCGAACGTGCCACCGTGGTTTTTGGAGAAAATGATTGGTTATGGATTGCAGCGCACAGCAGTCACTATCTGAGGATTGTGTGCTTCGCAGCAGCAAATAATTTCTCAACAATGCCACGCGAAGCGAAAGGATTCATCGAAGCGAACCGAATCGTGCTCAGTTGCATGACGACGTCAAGGAGCGCCGTCGGGACGTAGTGAGAATTTCACCGGTTCGGCATGCTCGTGGGTGTGTGTTTGTGTGGGAGTCGGTGCTCGTTCGTTATGAGGCTCTTCTGGCGGCAGCAATGGATGATGTCTCAAGTGAGTACGCTGTTGTTAGGCCTGATTAAATTGACGATGCCTCTGGGTTCGTTGTGAGACTAAATTAAGGGGATTTTCATCCATCTCAGGAGGAATTGAACACGTAAATTGGTTTTTCGACGGGGCCCCAGGGGGTGGCTGGCGATGTGTTGTGGTTTCGTGGTGTGATACGAAAGTTTGAGGGAATTTTAAAGAGACTAAAAGACGTGCTATGTGCTGTGGTGTGGCTTAGACAATAAAGGATTTCCGAATATCCTTTGAAGTTGTAGTTTGTGCGAAATTAAGACGCGAACATGCGACAAGCGACTGAATCAGCAGAAAAGGGTGTGGTAGTCTTCGCTTGGTTGGGGGGAGGGAACTGTTAAGGCAGGTATGCCAGTGTGGTGTGTTTCTTGGAAATTAAACCTTACATTGTGTATCTCTGGAGTCTTCCTTTGTACCCTTGAAGGGCAGAGTCTTGTTTTTGCATCTGATAAGCGTAAAGAGAAAGCAGTCGTGGTGCGTCGACCCACATGCCAGATGTCTCGGTAGGATTCCTGGAATGGAGAACTTTTTTTTGAGTTGTTGACAACTCTGGTATGAAAAATTTTGTAAACTTCGCCAATCAAAGTCGCCATTAGACAGTTAATATTCTTACTCGTGAGACAGCCGTGGGCTGGACAACACGAGTGGTTGTTCAAAAAGCTGGCCTTGTCCTTTGGGGTCAGTGTTCTGGTCAGTACTGTTTAGAGGGAGAAACCGGGCGCCTGGAGTCACATATCTTAAACGTCATGAATCTTAATCCTGTTGATTGTCATTTAAATCGGTTGCCAGGGATGAGAATGTCCTCATCAACACACTGAAGAAGTATGTCGCCACCACCAGTCCTGCAACAGTGTCATTTTGTAACCTTCTTTGGACGCAATGCGATCAAGGGATCCTCGTTAATGTTAATGTTGTGTCATGTGAGATAAACCAAAGACAAGTTCTTCGTCTTCTATTATGGCTTAATAAGGAAGACCAAGCATTGATTAAGTAACTGGCTGTAATAGAGCTTCGTAATAAAGCATTCTGTCACCACCAATTTCCCAACACTATTTTGATGGTTTCGTTTTTTCGTCTACTGCCCTTAAGTGTTTCAATAGTTTTCGGATTTTTGGAATAACATCGGTCCTTCACAAATCCCTACAAGAAATAAGAATGGTCAAATTGAAGCTCAAAGGTGCACAATTGTAATCGCCAAGTCACAGCCCTTACTCTGGAAATTACTTTTCAATACTTCCTAAGGTTGTTCAAGTGCAAAGTGACCGTTTCGCTCCACGGAGGTCTGATATTGACTTTCTGTCAAAATTTCGAGCAGAAAACCACTTTCAATGTCAAATAAAGTAGAATTTAAATTTAACTCTCTATGTTTTACCCAACAAAGCTATCCGTGGAAAAGGGAATCTCATCTTAAAATGAGGACTTTTCATCTACAACTTCAGCTCCGTTCCGTGTAAGTTTGAATGTCGTTTGGGAAGCTCAATCTTAAAAAGAAAAAGCCATATCGACAACCACTTAAATGTCGTTTGTACTTATTCCTTTAAAAAAAAAAAACAGATTTTAGGCGGACGATTTAAGCTTTGCCGTTTGGAGGCCTTTTTTACATCTTTGGGGGATCATAGATACCTTTGTTTGAAACTAAGCACATCATTTTTGACTTGTCTTAAATTGTCTAACAGGTACATTTATTTTGTCATTCAAATTGCATACAGTGAGAGTAGCACATTCGACGAATAAAGTCAAAAATTAGAATTGATGTCATTATTTATTGAAAGAATTCGTTCAATGCGAATAGGTCTGACTTCTTCTTTAGTTCCTGTATCTTCCATGTCTACGTGCCATCGTATACCAATTCTGGTGATGTGCCTTAACTCTTCCAAACAACCGGCTATCACTCTCCACCGTTTTACCGTCGAGTTTCTTTGCACCCTCATATCTTCTGTCGTTCTACTGCATAGCTTGGCTAGCCATTCAGCTTTCAACTTTCGTCGTGTGATTCAATGACGAACTTTAAAGGCTGCACGGTGGCATGTGCCTGCTCAAGCGTCTTCGAATATAAAGCTTAGGCCATGTAGAGCGTATGGACACCACTGCTCCGGTTCAAAAAGTTTCCGAATCTGAGCCATTGGGACAAAGCAACAGATTTAGGCCTAGATTGAGATGGCGCACACAAGTGGAAGGACCTCAACCAATTTAGAGTGCGCAAAAGGCAGATAGCGAGAGATCTTGCTAGCTGGAGAGGCATGTTGGTTGAGGCCCAGGTCCTCCCCTGTCTGTAGCGCCAGTAAAAGAAGGAGAAAAACTTGGCAGGGATCGATCTTAGGGCATCCTATTTATGTCTGACCCAGTTACCCACTGCCGTTTGGTATGGTATGGTATTCCTTGACAGACATATTTGTACACATCGTGCCATTCGGTTGTTTAAATTGTTGGATGACCAGAGCCCAGACTTTCTGATGGTTAGCGAAACTAAGCTAACCCAGAGAAACAAAATGGTGCACAGCAAATATAATGTTATTAGAAGAGATCGGCCCAACTCTCAAAATGGAGGAGGTGTCGCGATCTTCGTTAAAAACATTATAAAACATAAAGTAGTATACAGTAGCGAAGTACGTCGGTTTCAGGGGCTAGAGGCCTGCATTGCGTGCATCTCTCTACGTAGCGGGAGGAAATTGTACGTGGTGTCGGTCTATGCCTCTGGATCCCCTCACGCCAGATCAACTATCTCAGAGCTCGATTCGCTCTTTCGTTGCCTTAGGCTTGATTCGGAAGAGAACTATTACATCTTGGCCGGGGATTTAAATGCCCGACATGAATATTGGGGAAACACACTTTCCAATCCGCGAGGGGACCAGCTTTACAGTTGGTTCTGTCTGCACAATGTCGAGTATAGGCTCGATTTGAAAGCAACCGAGATCTCGTCTTTCCCACGAAGTGGTTCGTTTCTGGATCTCATGCTGTTTGACGCAAGACTGCATCTGACGGACAATATTGGACATACTGTCAATTGCTTGAATACCTTTGTGTATCTCAGCGACCATTGCGGACTTAGTGCCGAAATCAAAATTCCCAACGACATTGCGGAATTAGGAGAGTTTGTCCAAACGTATCCCTACAACTACCGTAGGGCGCGTTGGCCACGCTTCTCCAGACAACTATTAAGAACAATCTCCTCAAACGTTCTTCACATACCATCCAACAGAAACTTGTCTAATGAGGAGATTGACATGTATCTGATACAATTGGACGACTTAATCAAACAAACAATGGACTGCACACTACCAAAGTACCGACAAACAGAAATTGAGAACTGCTACCGCAATGCGACAATTGACGCACTACACGTACGTAAAAGCAGACTCCTATCAAGGTTGAAAACCTTATATAGGCGCATTACAGACCGACAAAATGAGGAGATTAGGACACTGAAGGCGCTTATCAAAAACATTCAAACGTTAATTGCGCAGAATTACAGACTTTCTGTAAATTCGTACTGGAACGACAAGGTTCGGGCTGTGAAGTCTAACGACCCGAGTATGTTTCCACAAATTAACAAGTTCTTCAGAAGCAATAGGCAAAGCGATCTTCCGTGTCTTAAATTTCCTAGAACAACAGACAATGAACGAATACTGACAACAGCAGGTGTTAATCCAGACAACGCCATTCTAGACGATAATCTTTTCGTGATCGAAGACCCGCAAGAAAAAGTGGAAGTACTTGGTGCGACTTTTCAGGAGGTGTACAAGGTGAATGAAAGCATTCGCCCTAATCACATCCTGGAAAATCGTGTTCTAGCCGAAAACTCCCGTCTTCGCTATGATCTGCAACAGTGGCGATCTGAGAACACTGGCTTTGTCCTGTTCAGTGACGATAACATGGCAGATAATGTCATCGCCTTTGAAGGGGTTCATCCCCCGTTCATAACAGTTACGGAGCTTCAAGCGATCTTCGAATCACTGAAGAAGAAAAAGTCTGTGGGAATTGATGGGATCTCAAACATTGTGCTGAGACATCTCCCTCAAGAAGTGGTAAGGATGTACACGGTCCTGTTTAACAATGCTCTGAATAATGCACATTATCCGGAACATTGGAAGACAGCGATAGTGCACCCCATATCCAAAAGAGGAAAAGATTCGTCTGATCCGTGCAACCTTCGGTCGATTAGTCTTCTTCCAAATATCAGCAAGGTTTTCGAAAAGGTGGTTAATAGAGCTCTGCTTGACTGGGTAGAGGACAAAAATATCATACCGGATAACCAGTTCGGTTTCAAGGCGGGGCATGATACCATACATGCCGCGTCGAAACTAGTATCTGATATCCAATGGCATAAGTGCAAGAAACAGTGCACTGGTGCGGTGCTGATTGATCTGGAGAAGGCCTTCGACACCGTTTGGTTGGAAGGACTTTTTTACAAGCTCAGTCGGCTCGGCATGCATAAATCGCTATTGTACCTACTGTTTAGTATGCTTACTGGCAGACGGTTCGTAGTCAAATACGGCAACGTAACTTCTGCGGGTATCTTCCATGTTAAAAATGGTCTCCAACAGGGTGCCGTAAACTCGCCAATCCTGTTTAACATTTACTTGAGCGATCTTTTAAGTTCTCTTCATAATGCAATTGCGTACGCAGATGACTTGATAGTGTACAGATCAGCCCCAAAGATTGAGGAGATTACCACTCTCTTGCAGAGTGACTTTGAATCCTTCAGACGAGATTGTGACAACTGGAAGTTAAAAATTAACTTCGAGAAGTCGGAAACCATCCTGTTCAGGACGCCGTTGCATAAGGCTTCGGCAGACACAAAGAAGAATTGGCGTAAGCTCGCTATCATTGGACAACACGGGGAGCCACTGGCGCAGAGGACTGTGGTCAGATACCTTGGGATCTGGTTAGATCAGTATCTGTATTTTAATAAACATATAGACGCTGCTCTGGCCAGGGCTCGAGGCGCCTTTGCCCTTACAAAGAGACTGTTTTACAACAGCCAACTCGACGCGAGGGTAAAGGTGATCTGCTACATGGCCCTAATCAGGCCAATGCTCACCTATGGCTGTCCCGTGTGGTTCAATGTGGGAGCTAGTCTGATGGAAAGGTTGCGGTTGTTCGAGAGGGCATGCCTTCGGGCCTGTCTTCAACTTTACCGAACTCCTTGGTCCGAGTACAAGAAATTCTACTCTAATGAGGTCTTATACAATAGGGCGAAAATGATCAGAGTGGATAATTTCATTCTGAAGCTGATTCGGAGACACACTGCAAGAGCAATGGACTCCAATAACAATCTTATTTCTGGGGCTTACTATCCCAACATACAATACTATGAAAGGGTGCGCTTTAATGGTTTCGTTCCACCAAAAGCATTTGTCTATTTTGACAAGCTAGGTCTGTTACAAGACAAGAAAGCGGTACCGCTCATCTTTCATTTCGCCCGTTCTGCTGTGGATGGGCGACTCAACTACGACCGTTCCGTTGCACGACGAGCTGAGGACAATTTCCTCCGCTTTAGTACAGCGGTATCTAGATGGGATGTACTGGATGTTGCGAAGCAGCATAAAGTGTTCTGGTGGCTACAAAGCGAATAAAACTCCCTTGTCGAACCCTCTAAACACTGGGTAGGGAAACCAACGGGGGGCAGTCGGCTACTGTTTTGCAACGGACCAAATACCAGCTGCAATCTTTGGCCGGCTTATATATTCTTAGTATTAGGTTTTAGGTTAGGGTTAGGTTTTAAGGTAAAAAAAAAATTAAAAATAAAAAAAAAATACAAAAAATACACAAAAATACCAAAAAAAATTAAAAAAATACAAAAAACACAAAAAAAAAAAAGAGTAATATATGTGTAGTGTATATTGACTTATACACACATATATAGTTGTATATAGACGCACATGTGCATGTATGCAGGAACATATATTGATGAATTATATGATGGTATACATGCACATGTACGTACGTAGCTTAAGTTAGTAGTAGTATAGTCTAAGTTTTAGTTCTAGTTTTTAGTTTAGTTTAGTTTACTTTTTAGCTGTAGTTTTAGATATAAGTTACTTTTAGTAAAAATGTTAAGTTGTTAAGTTTTTTCATTATGTTTTCTTAATAATGTAGTCGTTAAGCAAGGAATTAATTTTCATATATGCATAATAAATAATGGCGCTGAAAAGCAAATTTAAATTAAGTTTATCTTAGAGAGCCTGCAAAGGGCCAGTAGGATTATTTTATATTAAGCAAATGAAGTCCAGAAAACTAGTTTTAAGCATATTTTGTCTAGAATTTAAGTGTTATGTAATATACGAATAAAATGCAAAAAAAAAAAAAAAAAAAAACATCGTGCCATTCGGTGTGTCCATCGCTGTGAGTTCGAAGATAATTTGTGGAGAAACGTCATCATTTCATGCATTGATATAGCTAAAAGTACATATTTATGTTTTGGCACGTATGTCGCTGTTGGAACAAACACCTCTAAAAGGACTTGCGTTGAAACAGACTTTCATTCACTGATCAAGATATACCATACATTGATCAGGAGAAATATCCTGATGGAATACCAATAACAAATGTAGCAAATATAACAAATAAAAACATTTCCGACACGGGTACTTATGCCTAAAACCTATGCGTGTTTGTAATACTTTCGTAGTTACTTTCACAGCTGCAACATCAACCTATACAATTCACGGTTCTCCGAACCAGATAACGAGAGATAAATGCGTGCTCATATTTCGGTCCTGCGAACCGGATAATGCGATACAAGGCTTCATCAATGTAATTCAAACAATTTAATCAGATTCGAACATTTGAATCAAATTGATCCATTTGATTACAAAACAGCTTTTTCGCTTACCAATAGCTTTGTTAGGATCAAAACTGCATCATTTTGTTTTGATGGAGGGAATCATATCCGAAAACTCAGCTTACTGAAGGCCTAACCTCCAATGCAAGGGGAAAATTAAGTTCACTTTCGTAAGGGAATTTAGTACACACTTATAAAGAGGGAAAGTGGTCGCCGTGGCGCAGTGGTAAGTGCATCGACTGCGGCGCAGAAAGTCTGGGTTCGATCCCCGGACGGGACACCTAGCATTTTTTTCACGGCACCACCTCTTTCGAGTTGCTGACAACACTCAAAGAGTATTAATTGTCTATGGAAAGCTTCTCAAATCTCGCCGTTCGGAATCGGCAAAAAACTGTAGGTCCCTTCTACTCGTGAAGAACAATAGCATGCACAACACGAGTAGTTGTTGTAGAATCTAGGCCCTGGTCCGTTATGGGCTGTAGTGCCACTCAATTATTATTATTATTATTATAAAGAGGGAACCAAGTATTCACAACAAACATTGGACGAGCGACAGGTACTAGATCCGAAATTTGAGAAACACAAAACATAATTGTCAGGGTCGCCGTGGCATGTTGGGTAAGTGCGAGTTCTTGACTGAAGACTTTGCACTTTTTCAGGACACCACCGCATTTCGTGAATCTGACAACACCCTTAGACTACTAATTGTCAATGAAAAGTTTCACCATTCAGAGTCGGTTTTAAACTGTGCGTCCCCTCCACTCGTGAAAGTGCTATAGCACATACAACTCGAGAAGTTGTTGAAGTAACTAGGACATAGCCCCTTGTGGGCTGTTGTGCCACTCAATTTTGTAAGCTATAGGGGAATAGGTATAGCGGAACCTGCTGTCCTCTTTCAAGCCTCTGTTAGCCACGGACAGGATTTGAATTTGCATAAAGTTCCCACTAACTGCGACATAAGACCCTTAATGGCCTAAGGCTTCCGGTACTTTGTTCCATGCAATACTGTCTTCATTGCAACATTTTGACTCTATACTTCACAAGCGACAACTACCCAGCACTTAAGACAGCTGAGAATTTGTAACTTGCTCTAGCGCTTGTAATTCTTATGAGTGTGGCGGGCGAACAATTAAAGGCCGAGAACAAACAGAGAACTTTTGTGAAACCCTTAAAACTCCGAACGCTAAACATATGGATTTCAGCAATTTTAAATTAATTGTCTATTCCGGGTAAGAGTAGGGATCGCACCTATGTCCTATGATATGAGTAAGTCGGTTTAGTTAAGAATTATGGCCTATCAGAGGATTTCATGCGGCTTTTCACAATATGACAGATATGTCAGGCATTTAATCGATATCCCAGTGTTCTTCTGCTTAGCTTTTCCGAACGATTGAAGTTAGCTTCAAACTATTTGCACTTAACCGTGCAATTTGGACTTAATTTGACCCAAAATGTTGCAATCTGCCCAAGAAGAAAGAATTCTTTCTCACAATACATTCACGTTTCCAGACTTTTCTTCAAAATATTCCTAACAATAAGCGTGAGAGTCAGTTTCAAATTCCGTCTACAACTTGTAAATGAAACCAAATAAGCATCGACCTGAAGCCACCCTTCTGCATTCATTCTTTCATGCCCTCCTGGCTCATCTGGTGCTTTGGAAGCATCACGTTTTATTGCCTGTTTGAATATAAAACATGAATTTGGGATGTGACAACCAACTGCTGCTAACAAATAAAAGGCAATAGATGAGTCAGAGATTGGACAGGCACCAAGCCAAAAGAGAAGAACGAGCAGCATCCATAGCAATGTGGCAAGCCAGACGGGATGCCTCAACAAAAGGTAGGTGGACGCATGTGCTCATCCACGTCATCGAAACTTGGATATCAAAATCCGCAGGGGAGTGCAACTACCAACTCTCACAGTTTCTCTCTGGACACGGCGGCTACCGATAATATCTGCAGAGGTTTGGGCACGAGAACTTGCCGCTGTGCCCACAATGCCCAAAATCCAATGAGGACTCGGATCACGCAGTTTTTTACTGCAGCCGCTTTGCGCAGGAGAGGCAGTTGGTACATCTACCAAGCGCCGGTAATATGATCCCTAACATGATGAGATCTGTAGAGCTCTGGAATGAGGTATGCTCCTTCATTGTGAAGGTTCATTCAAAACTTAGACAGGCGGAAGCAGAAAGGGCTTCCCTCCAGAGCAGAGCGTGAGTCGCTTACCAACCCCGCGAAGTAATACCTAAAAACAGTTCCGCGGGGGAGTGATTGAAGTGTGCAGGGTGTGAGTGGACGTGGACGTTTTCCCGAAATCGACTATCTCGGGTTGCGAATCTTGCTTGTATCTTCGGAAGATTACCACATCACAAAACAAAAAGATGAGTCAGAGATGCCATACTGATTGGTTTGGTTTGGATTGAGAGAGAAGAAGTCAAGGTGAACTGTTTTGTCAGAAGCATCAGTCCACCGTTGTCTATCCACATTTGTATCTGACTAAAATTAAGGTCCTTGACTGCCGAAGACCGACTACTGGTTGGTTTTGGGTCTGAACCACCGTGTTTCTCCAACTTCCACGATCTTTCGCCAGCTGCCTCCAATTTCGCATACACAGAGACTTAATGCCCTTCTTCCCCTATGTTCAGCATCATCATACCATGTCCCAGTGACTCGAATGCCCTCTTTCTCCACGCATTTCCTGAAAAATGTTTTACGCGCACAATTAAAGAACATTAAGCCACCTCTTGAGCAACGATGCGAGAGAATGGACTACTAATTAACAAAATTGAAAATCCTTTGAAATCTGAAAGTCTTCCACAGCTTCATCCAGACAGAGACCACTACAATCAGTAATTATGACCGAAATCTGTCACCTGAGCGTTGCCTCAGCCGATTACTCGCCCTGGCAACGGTCTTAAGCCGCATTCATCATCATTTCGTTGCTATTTTCGGACTCCTTACAGTCCCACTAGGCCATCGAAACATCCGTCATCTGCGTAGATGACAACAAGCGCCCGCTCCCGCTATCTTTCGTTTCCCGCAAAATCCCCAAAGGAACCAATTAATTTCGTAGAAAACGCAGAGAAGAAGAAGAAAAAAAATAAAAACAAAGAACAACTTCAAAGGACACTCCTGTCCATTAACTGACAAGCGAATTTAAAATCATTCATTAGCGAGACTTTTCAAATTAGTCAAAGCAATTACTGCCTATCCTGTGACCACCCCACACCCCCCCCCCCCTCGCCACAACCAGAAATGGACTCGAGTGAACCTTTTAATTCATTCCAAATGAGTGGTTGAGATCAGCGACAACGTAGGCAGTGCTCCCGCCCCTCGAAGACATCCAGTTGCCGCTCTCGTCATGCTCTGATTAATGTTGAAAGGCACTACACACTAAGCCTGTGCGACCTGCAGAAGGACACTGGGCCGTAGGGGTGGGGGAGGGTCGCTGTAATTCAATTCGGTTTAATTCAATTTCAATACTCAGGCATTAATTATGCGCAAAAAGGATTTTCCCTTCCGCCAAACTGCGTGAACGTGGTGTTTTTGAATTACCTTGAATTATCCTTGAAGCGACGAGTACTTTTCTGTTCGTTTTTGTCGTTTAATTATCCTTTAGTCTCGCGTCCAATAATCCACAGATAAATGTATTTTGGGTGCGTGCGTGCACTTCACCTGTCACTTGCTGCACTCACGACACACTTGCGATCTGTCACGCAATGCACTCAATGGGGCAGCAGGATAACGCCCGATTTGCGCGTATTTATCTTTAATTAAACGGTTCGTTTTTATCGTGAAGCGTTTCACTCGAACGAACACAAACACAAGCGTGGCGCCCAGTTCTCGGGCACGAAATTCACTGCCTGTTCGGTTTGTTGGCACTGTCGTCGTCGTCGTCTTGACCTACTCCACGCGCGATGCACAGCGGCGCGTTTACCAACAACTGCAACGACGTTATTCAAATGAAAAAGTGTTTTCTCCCCCTTTTTGGCGTATATTCTCTGTTTGCGAAGAAGGGACGATACCACCCCCTGCTGCAGGATAAAAGGATGTGGCCTTAACTTCAAGGGAGGGTGGACGCGCAAACGAATAAAACGAGAAAACCCAAGAAAAAACGAATAAAATGAATAAAACGTGACTGAAAGGACGATAAAGCGCGAACACAAACAAAGCAGTTATGATGAACTTTTGGGTCCTTTATTAAGCGCGCGGGCGGCAATAAAACGACACGAGTAGCGCGAATGACCACCACGTCGGTGGCGGAGGCGGCAGAATGACAAAATTAATTATCCTTTCACCGGGCTACCGACTGCCAACTGACGACGCACACAGAATCGTTTGTCACTGAACCGTCTCACAGGATCAAAGCAAAAGAAGACCAACAAAAAAACACCCGAGCGTGCGTGCGTGTGTGAGTTTGATTGGGATTCGTGGCCGGTGCTATGGCGGCTGGCCTCTCACTTGCGAACGCTTCAAGTTTCCGATGAGAACTGGACTGGAATCGTCGGCGGACCGCCTATGATACCGCACACTGTTCGGAGAGAAGTGAAAGTTCCCTGATAAATTAGATGTGCGCTGCTGCCTGTGATGTAATCCGACGGAGAGGAAGAAGCTTTCTGCTGGAAGCATTGGATGCTGGCTGTTGGGATCTGCTACGCAGGGAGCAGAATTTCGCGCAGTTTTCTGTTTCGCATAGTTCCAGTGGACTGGACGGCGAAAAAGCTTCGCCCGTGGTGGTGTTTTGTGTGTTTTGTGGATTTGCCTGTCGCAGCACCCCCCGCTGTCACTCAATGTGGCCCAAGGATTGATTTGTTTATTTGCCGGAGGACGCAGATCGGCCGCTGTAGTGGTGGGGGCACCCTATAGCGGAGCAGACAAACATGAAGGAAGTCGTCATGTCGACAAGTCATCGCTCGTCCGCCACGGTCGGCGGCGCCATTCTGCTCCCCCGTGGTGGTCATGTTTCCCGGAATATGGGTCTCTTTCGTCAGCGAGCATCGCGAGTGTCTCTCTTGGGGCGCCACAATGTGTCATTTACAGGAGCGCCCAACGCCCTCGAGGATGCAAGGTTAGCTCGGTTGACTCGATGCTGGTGGACACTGGTCGCTGAGGGTAGCCTCCAGCATCACCTGTCACGTTTCCCGGGATCGCTCATCGACCGGATTGGTGCACAAGGATTAAGGAATTTATGGGGCACTCTGCTTTGGTTACAGCAATTAAATTACAGTTCAAGCGCTTCAGGGGAAGCGCTGAGTGGGCAGATGTGTGAGTGTGTGTGCGTGTGCGCGCTCTAAATAAGATAGGAGCCGGGGGCAGCATGTCGTTTGTTGGCCTTCACTCGGCAGCGCTTCTGATAATTAAATCCCGACAAAAGCGGGAATAGGAGGCTTTCTCCTTGAGTGCGGCTGCGGTTGAAGGAGAGTCTGCAAAATGACACTTAAAGCACCGACGTCGTCAACGTCGTCCATATTGTTTTGAGCGATAAGGGATTGAAAGCACCGGCAGGCGCCCAGTAAAGATAAGAACGAGCAAGGGCTGAGGAGCGGGAGGATGGAGGGCATCTGTGATTCCACTCCGCCGCGGTGTAAAGTGGACCTAAAGCTAAGAATAAAGGGACGACTTAATATCGCTGGTTGTGGTTGACGTGTGGCGTCTTTGTACGGGAGGGAGGGAGGGTGCAGGACGGTGAGTAGTCATTGGGGGGTGAAACTTTAAGAATCAAAGTTTTTACTGCGGCGCGCTTCTGTCTGTTTTGTCGGGTTGTTTGTCCTCGTCATGCAATGAGCGACCTAGTTCGGAGACGGAGACCCTCAAGGGGGTCGAATGGTGGGTAATGTCTTCATTTTAATTGAAAGCAGAGCGAGATTTAGTGCGAGTGTCGTTTATGATATGGAATTCCATGGGAAGTGTATGAACGTCGTAACCATGCATGTCCTTGCGTTCATTGAAGAAGTGGAAGGCGCTGAGCATCGCACAGAGCTGAGAATATGAGAACCATAAATTTGGCAGAGGTAGACTCTTGCTCACATTTTTCATTTTTCATTACGCGCCGAAGGTTTTTATGACACGGTGAGCGGGGACTTGGCTGAGAATTATTTGGTAGTGCGTATCAAAACGGAGATTCTGGATGTTGTTTTATGGCCATTTGGATAGTCGAAACGAGGTCGATTCCTAAGAGAGGGCCTTTAAGCGGGGCTCGTTCAAAGCAAGCAGGAGGTCAATGTGAAGGTCAGCTCGTTTTTTTTGTAAATGTTTGCGGATTCCTTTTTAATTGCAATAAAGGTCAGGTTCCATATCCTGGTATATCTTCATTCTGCGTAATTGGACTGGGACCTTGCTAAAGTTAAATATGGCTGACCTTTAATGATATTTTTCGTGACCTTTTGAACAAAATTTAAGCCCAGTCTTTGTTTAAGCCCGCTCAACGGGGTTGCTCAGACATCATGGATACCTTAACGAAATTTGCTATGAAAGTCCAGTGGGTTTGGTGGCGTTCTTGGTTTTCTAATACATTGCAGTATGGGTCAATAAAAACAAGAGGAAGATATAAAGGCCCTTACTAGCAGCGACACCTTCGCTTGGTTTGGATGCACTGGTATCTTACCTTTTGCTGAGTTTCCTGGGCAACGAAAGAGTGAGGGAATTAGCAGGAGAGGCTCGGATGTGGCACCGCCAGCTAAACAGGATGGAAAAGGGTTCAAGCAGTGGAAACAAAATTACATAAAGACGTCATCGAATCGTGGAATAAACCAACTAGGTGTTTTAGGGTTACGGAAAAAAATTAGACAGACCAGACAAAAGTTTCGTACGTCTGATTAGAAGTGTACTTACTAAGTAATGTCTAGTGGGGAACCATGCAAGAAGATAAGGCTGCTCATAGAATAATTTCTGTAGGAATTGCCGAGATAGGAAGGAGGAGAAGATTGTCCTTCACAAACTTGGAAACTTTTCGCCTCTTTTAACGGTTAAGGCCACCTATATAAACTGATGTTAGACTCCATCTGATGTTCACACTATCATAGATCAATGAAATGCTAGAACTTCTATTCTTTTAGTGTCAGGCTGTTCTAAATGCGACAAGATAAGCGATCAAAACTAAATTCACATCAGGAGATCTCTTACATATTGCTCTAAAATTTCGTCAAATAGTGGAAGCTCTTTGCTTGGTCTTTGCTGGTGCACTTTGAAATGATTTTTATTATAATTGTGCTGTCATAATGCTCTAGCAGTCGTCGTTAGAGTTTAGAAAAATAGTTTTTCAATTCAGGTACTTTCCAACTTACTATAAGTACTTAGTCGCCTGATGGCGACACTAGCGGAAAAGAAATTTACATGCAGAAAGTTCTCGTAGGCGCCTACTATCAAAATTGCAACCGAATCAGACGCATAGGTTTTTTTTGACCGCGTGTGGAGTTTAAGTTAAGTTAGTTAGTTTAAGTTAAACAGTAAAGCAAAATCAAAGAGTGTCAATTGACCAGCTTGTACCAATGTATGTGCAACTGTAGGTCATTAATGAGTCACTCCTAGGTGATCTGAAAACGGCTACACTGGAGGATAAGGTCACAAAAATCGACGATTTCGTACTAGCAGGGCACCACTTGAAGGTCTGAGTTGCAGTTAAGGTTAAGTGGTACCTAAAAAATCGCGTAATATCATGAGTGCAAAGATACTCGTTGGTGGGATTGGTGCCGCTAGTACCTTTTCTTTGGGAATCGCACTCCAATTCCTGCCTATAGTCAAAATGGTGAGTGTGAATGAATGTGGAAATACATGTACTGGAGAAAAACGGGCAGATTCTACACAGAGAAAGTGACTCTAGATTTCTGATTTGCACTGCCGCCGTTCTCATATTCTAATTTTATGGGAAGGTGCCAAGGGGGTTATAAATTCCCCAAAGCAATATTGTACGATACAAACTATGGTCCTTATTTATAAAAAGAGGAACGGGGAGGATGTGCTTGTATTCTTCTGTTTTATACGTTGGACCCATTTGTGCATTTTTGAATCAGTCCAGTCTGCGGTGAATCTAGACCACCACCAACTCTAAACCCTCACTATTTAGCACGATGTCATTCCAGATACCTTCAATTTTCGCCGCTCTTAGGTTTCAAACCATTCTTATAGAACGATTTATCTTTGGTCTGCAAATAGGCTTCACTTTCGACGATCACCCCCTCATTTGAGTCATTTCTTTTTTCCAGCGAGCATTTTTTTGTGGTCGCCGTGGCGTAGTGGTTAAGTGGGTCGAGCGCCACGCAGAAAGTCTAGGTTCGATTCTCGGACGGAACACCTCGCATTTGTTCACTCCACCACCTCTTTCGAGTTGCTGACAACACTCAAAGAGTATCAATTGTCTATGAAAAGCTTCTCAAATCTCATCGTTCAGAGTCGGCAAAAAACTGCAGGTCCCTTCTACTCGTAAGAGAACAGTAGCGCGTACAACACGGGTAGTTGTTGTAGAAGCTAGGGCCTGGTCCTGCAATTATTATTATTATTACTACCTTTTTGAGGTCTAAAGTAGAGGTCGCTGGGGCCAGATCTGGAGAATATGGTGGGTGCGGAAGCAATTCAAAGCATAATTCGTGGCTAGCCAATGACTTGTGACACGGTGCATTATTTGGTGGAAGAGAACATTTTTCTTCTTCATGTGGGTTGTTTTGCAATTTCTTCCTTCAAATGCACCAATAATTCCATGTAGTATTGGCTTTTGACTGCTTTGCCTTTCTCAAGATAGTCGATGAATAAAATTCCGCGCGCATCCCAAAATTCAGATGTCATAACCTTGCCAGCCGACCTCTGTGCTTTTGGACGCTTTGGGCGTAGTTCATCGGCTGCAATCCACTACGCTGACTGTGGATTGGACTCTGGAGTGTAGCGGTAGATCAATGTTATATCCATTGTGACATGCCGATGCAAAAAGTTATGTTTATTCAGGCGAAACAGCTCCAGAGAGTTCTCAGAATCATCGACACGTTGTTGTTTTTGGTCCATTGTGAGCAAACGCGGGACCCATTTCGACAGAACACACAACAGTTTTCTCATGGACAAATGTTCATGCAAAATAGTGTACACACGGCCTTCTGATATCCCTCTCTTGCGGTTTTTCAAAACGATTTTGTCTACTTTTTCAACGTTTTCAGGTGTAACCACCTCAATTGGCCTTCCAGAGCGTTCAGCATCGTTGGAGTCTCTATTGCCACGTTTAAAGTCAGCATACCACCGACAAGTAGTTGTTTTTGATGGAGCAGAGTCCAATTTTTCATTTTGCTGAGCTTGCATGGTAGTTTTCCTTCATCAACACACGAAATTCTGTTTTTCCCATTGTTTCAAAAACCGCAAAAGTAGCGTCATTTGAAGCACTGTAACTTGAACCTAACAATCAGTTTTTCATGAAAATTTGACATGTATAATTTAGTAATAATTAAGTGGCACTACAGCACAAGGGACCAGGGCCCAGCTTCTACAACAACATGCATCATTTGCACTGCCTAAAAATAATATGAATTTTTCGTTAGTGTCGCCCCCTACATGCCAGTCCCGGGACTTATGGGGTGATTTGTTAATCTTATCCCATAGCCCACGGATCGAACAAAATCACTCTTGATTCCAACTGAGTGTGTTTACGAACTTTGTATTGCGGTGGAAAACTAAACACGTGATACCACTGTGATTCGTATTGATAATCTTGCTCATGTTTTAGGAAATCATGGTCCATATCTTCATATCATTATAAAATACATATTTGAATGGTTACCCTTTCTAAATGGTCTCCTTACGCGTTTCAAATCTGCGCTTTCACAGTTTCTTAACTCGTTTTCATCGATATTGGTCGTCACCTAAGTACATGTCCCGGAACTTTGATTGAGTGATCTGTTATGAAAGACCAAGTTTTCAATTTTCTTATGGGAGAAACGAAAAAGAAAAACATCAGAACTTTGATTGCATTGCAATAGGCAAGTGGAAACCCAGCATACGAGAAGTAAGATGTGCCGGCAATTCAATTGGCTTTGTGGCTCTGACCATACGTTTGTTGTTGATGGCACGCTTTTGGGTGCTTGGTTTGTTTAAGTTATACATTTTCGGATGGAGTCATGCCACTATTCAGAACATTTATTTATTTCTGAAACTGTTTCAAAAATGGTCTTTTTTCCCTTAAAAATGAATAAAAACGTGTAATTTGAGAAATAATTGATGTATAAACATTTCTGACGCATACTGTTGCTACTATAATTTATGGGAACCGAAACTTTAAGCACAGCAATTCAGTGTATCAAAAGCATGTTGTTGGTTTGCAAGTGAGAAACTCAGAAAAGTTTACTACAGATGACAACCTAATTTACAAAATTTATCTTCGACAATTTTCACAGACAATTCGTTTGAAATTCTTCATTTCCAATGGCTATGTAAATAAAAAAATTTAATAAATCTTTTAGAATTGTCACCTGCAGGTTAAACTGGACATTTCGCCTCCGCGATGACTTTTGGCGGAAATTTCTTTCCTTTAAATTATACGGAAGAACTCCCTGCAAAAGCAATTTTTCATACACAAAGTTCAACATATTTGAATGAAAAAAAATTATTCAAACATAAACTTCATACATATACTAAATTGACGTACAATAACAGTTGCTTTCCAACGCATGTTCCAATGAAATAATAACACTGGAAAAATTCAAGTTACCTCATCTCTTAGCAAACCGCACGAATTAAGTTATAAGCTCAATATCTTTGAAGGTTGGCTGCTTTATGCTTATCTTTCAAATTTCTCGAATTTCCGGAGTTTGCAGTTTTGAAGGTGGTTTTCTCGGAGAGTTGCAGTTCCTCCAATATTCTGTTCTGCACAAATAATGGCTTACCAAATATAAAAGTGGTAAGCCACGGAACAAATTATTTAACTTCTTCTGGTACTCTGGGTGTTTGTTGAGAGTGGAGTTGAACTATCTTCAAATAATTCGAGTAGGGTGTGGTCATATGGTCAAAAGCTTTCTGAAATGTTTCTCCACTGTATCGATTCCATAATCCAGAACCAAGCAAAAGTTCTATACCGCTGAACTTTTAACCTCAAGGCGTTTGCACAACAACCTACGATATTACCAATATATACATATTACCAATGAAACGGTTTTTCTTACGCCACGGTCTTTGAAAGCTTCTGCATCCTTGATTCATTGCACAGAGAGGTGTCTGTCATGTTTGTAAAATAGAGGATTGAGAATTCTTTGATTTGCAACGCTTTCGTTCACACTATTCTCTTTTGTTGTCGAGAATACATCGAGTCTGATTAAATTTGAAATGTCAAGTGTTCCGGAAATTTGTGGATTATATTCAGTGCGAGTAGGAGGAGTCGTCATCGTCTCTGCGATATTTCATAAAACTGTTAACTTAAATGTGGGTACAGATAAGCTACGTACCTTACCGGATGCATTCTATTGCGCGAAATTGGAACACATTCTCACACACGTAGTGCAACATAGAATGGAATTCTTGAAGGAAAACGCATCTTCTCAAAGTGAGACCAAATTGGTTCCCTGTGCCCAGTTCGTGCCTTGAAATTGTACCAAGTGCTTGGACCGTAGTTGCAACTGAGTACAAATTGAACATATACATATGTACATCAATCAGTATGCATCATCTCTTTGAATCTGAGCCATTGGGACAACGCTACAGAGGGCGGCCCAGGATAAGGTGGTGCACACAAGTGAAGAAGGACCTCAACCAACTTGGAGTGCGCAACTGGCGGCAGCTGGCGAAAGACCGTGCTGCCTGGAGAGGTACGTTGGTTGAGGCCCGGGTCCACCCCGGACTGTAGCGCCACAAGAAGAAGAAGAAGAAGTATGCATCATCTGAGCTGATAGAAAAGACAATAAATGCCGATTCGGAAACGATGAAGTACATTAAGTACATGTTTGTGCATTAGGTGATATTTCAGTTTGAGGCCAAGGCACACAACATTTGGGCGCAGAGCTACCTGACCGGAGTTGAGAGAGTTCACGTTGGCTTCAGAGGCGAGTACAGAATCACTAAGGCAATGCGTTGATATTCAATTCAAGAGTTAGAGAGGATCAACAAGGTGACATTGATCTTGTATTTTCTTCATATCTTTGTTTTGTTTTGATCATCTACCGGAATAGGACACATTCTATGAATGGATTTGAACTATTGCAAAAAATAAAAGCCGATTTTTAAGGATATAGATTGCCCTTACACTACAATAAATCATCTCTCAGCCCTATTATGACTATCAATCATTTCTTGATAGTTTCGTATTATGAGTATAAATTTGTTATTTCTGATCGATTGTGAATAACAAACAAAAGTTTCTTGTGAATGAGTTTTTATTTTATTATTTGACGTTAGGTTGTTTGAATTTTTCTGCGAGTGATGATCCTCCGGAGTGAATTTATTAAGTGATCACAAATCTTTAAATAAACATAAATGTTATTACTAAGGTTGCATTTTGGCCCTTCCCTCGCAATAGTGTTGACAACGGATTGATGATATGCATCAAGATAGACATCCTGTTCGTTCGTAGGAACGGAGCGCCACTCTCTAAGCCTGTCTGGGTCTTCAAGTCTTCATGTGAGGCTGCTCATGGCTGTAAACAAGCTCGTGCTCCACCATGGCTTATAGTAGACAGCGGACAGTTGATGTCCTTCAACTTAAAACGGACAATCATCTTCTTCCTTTTTGCCTTCGAAGTGTAGGATTGGAGAGGGACTCAGATGGCTTTCAGAGCTATTGATTTATTTTGTACCAATTCGAATATCATCCGTATATCCTTCCTTGTAGCTTATATAGCAAATAACTACTCTTTAGGTATCGCAGTACGCATCAGAAGTTAGTCGTAATCGGAAGTGTTGACCTTCATACATGTCGACGCTCCCACTTATCGGTGTAACCAAAAAATTACATCAAAATTCAACAATTTTGGACCGAACTTCGCTGCCAAACACTTCGTGCAAAGCATGAGCCAACCGATAAGACGACATCTTCAGCAACTTCTATAATAGTTATTCGACGATTCTTCTAAACATTTTTTTTCACTTTCTCCACATTTTCATCAGTTGTTGATGAGCTGGGGCGTGCAGAGTTTCGTCATTCACATCTTTTGGACCTTCTTTGAAAACCCCGTACAACTTGTAAACATTTTGTTTGACTCAGAGTACACTCGCCGCACACAACTGTCAACATTTCAGGTGTTTTTGAGCAGTTATGTAATTTCATTTTTCATACAAAATTGAATGCAAATTCTTTGATCCTTTTTTTGTGTTGCGTGTTCGGAGATTTGTTCGACACGTCTTACTTTTATGCCTCTCACAAGCAAGATTAAACTGTAGACCGACGAGTGTACAAACAAAACAAAATAAAAAAAATCGATAAGCAAATGTATGTAAATTTAAAAATTCGCCCAATTTTTTTATTCCGTCAATTTTAAAGAATTTTTGTGTACCCGAACAAAATTGGCGTATTTTGTCCTAAGACTAGTATAAATTGGGAGAACACACGACACCTTTAATGTGCCAAGGGAGAAAATTCAAATGCAAAACACCAACAACTATGAAGAACCTTGATAGGTATTCGCTTAAAACTTTTCTCTTGGCAATATTGCTTCTTTTTGATTCTTCTACTTGGCTGATTCTCTTTTAATTTTTGTCGGCTGTTTTTTAGCAACGTGAACCAGTATTTTGTCCAGGGTGCGTCACTTCCTTATTATTGTCTGTGTCTCTACGAAGAAGCTTAGCAACTTTCCTGAATGGTTCTGAAATTCGATTAGGTTTCCAGAAAAGCTCACACAACTCATCCGGTTTGCCGCTAGATGGCTGAGTGTGGTTTTGAAATGCAAATATTTCTGGGGATGAGTTCAGAAATGCGTGTTTGTTCTGTTGTTTCACAGATGTCAATATGAAGGAAAACTGCCGTGAGCACTTCGCTATTAAGGCGATGGTTTTTCCATGCAAAGATTTTAACTTTTCTAATGAAAATTATTTAGTTGCGTGCATTGTTTTGTTTGTGCGCATTTTATTTAGTGAAAAATTCGTTAAGATTTAACTCAAGCATCAAATGGATTGGAAGCATTGCTGCATTTAGAGAATACAGAATTGGATAATTTAGTAAGTGCGCTTTCAGGTTTTTATGAGATAAAAGAATAAATTCATTTAAAGATTCATTTTTCTAGTATGCTGGTGCAACTTTTTGGCTCATCCTTAAAGGTTATTTCTTTGGTTGGATAGTATTGAAAAGGAAATGAGAAAAAAGCTTATTTCAAAGTTGATTATCGTGTCAATCGGTAAAAGAACATTAAGTCGTTGCATTTTGCAAAAACAGGAGGTTCTAAACCTTGCAAACTTTTTTCGCTAAATAAAAAAAACCTCATACATACAGCAATGAATACTTTATTTGTTTTCATAAAATTTGGTTAGAAACCTCATCATTCAAATGAACATTCATCGCATGCGATTCTTTTGACGTCATTTTTGTCAGATTTTCGTACTTTATGGACGGTATCAAAATCATAATTTGAGAGATGTTTTAAAGCGTTTTTAATTTAGCCCATAAACAAAGTATTTTGAGTAGCTCTGAAGAAAGAAAACCAAATGGCATGACATCAGATGCCAACTTAAATCGCCAAAACGGAAACTCCATGTCGTCGAAGTCATTATCTACAATCGAAAATATATCACTTTGCAGTGCCTGGAACCATCCGGCATCTTCGCAGAAATACAGACCATCGACGTTTCGACCGCAGAGCACATAAAATAATAAATTTTTCACCTCTCCTTCTCTCTCACCTCTCCGATCACTCGCAATATGTAGCAGTTTTGATAGCTTACATATCCACCGGGTGAAAGGGGCTGATCGCTGAGGAAAGGGGTTATTGCCTGATGTCCCAAGAAGCTTCTCTATGGCGTTGTAAATAGTCAGCGGTCATCAACTAACGAACATTTTTCTTCATAAGTATGGATATGCAAATCGGAATGCGAAATACGCCATTGTGAGGTGTAAGTCAGAAACAATTGCACTTCCAGCAGCAATATTATCTACTAACCGTGCATTTCGATTAAGGCCAGGCCAAATGACATCAGGTACACTTCCACTCTCTGCATTTCTTTTTACAATTTCACCGATTGCTTATCGCGAAATGCGCGAAAAGTGGCTATGTTTTAACCAACATTTTTGTAGAGAGTTCTTCGTATGTTACACGACCAATCATTGCAAATGGCAAATTTTAGAGCAATACTGTGACGCTTCAGATGGCAGCTGAGTTTAACTGAAATCAAATGTTAGCGCTGCCAACTTGAGACCACAAAATGAATTAACCCATGATTTTGCTTTGAGCAAGGAGTTTTGGTAACTATTGATGTCATGATAAAGATCACGCGACTTTGCAACAGTTACGATTTGAACATTAAGAGACTCGCGTACATTGTTTTTTGAAAAATAAAGTTTTTACGAAGTTTACTTTTTTATGAATGCAATATCCTGGCAATACTGGTACCTAATGCTTTTAAAAGGCCAGCAATTTTATAAAACACTCCATTGATTTGGTAGAATTCTGCAACCCAAAAGGGGAGGTAAGTAATGCAGTGACAAGTTAGTTTTGAATGAAAACAAGGGAAGTCAGATTTAAAATATATCTTTCGGTAGTGCATTCCAAGTATCTCAACTTTTATGAGAGAATATATTTTGAAATTAATTGGTCTTTCCTTAGCTACAAAAATTTGAAAAATATTCCCGCCACAAAAATTGCTTGCAGGTTCTTAAATATAAAGATTTTCCACTAGAAAGTGAACCGTTCCCCGAAGAACATTTTTCACCGTCAAGCTTTCTAAACAGAGATATATAACTTTTGGACTCTTTTGGTACCTTAATGGTTTCAGAGTCAGAAATCTCCAAAAACACTGAAATCAATGTTCCACACAAGAAATAACCGCCAAAAATGACATTTGACAAATTGGTTAACGTCGAGGCAGAGGCCATGAGTTGTCACTTGACAGTCTTAAAATTAGAGCCATAACTTAAAATGGACAGCATTTATGGCTCTAATACGCCATAACTTTAAAGTGGACTTTAAGTCAGTTTTACGTAGACATCTTCTAGTGTGAGGATAGTTTGGAGTTTGAAGTCGACTTATCTAACGATAAACTTGAACTAATGGGGAATAAGAGTATTTCTACTGATTTCTGAATCTGACAAGTGACAAGGGATTACTATGTGCCTGTCGCTTGATTGAAACTTGGTATTTATTGTCACAAAGTCTACTACTACGAGACTGTCATCGGCTTCTGTTGCTGAGCGATATCATCACTGACTGGCGGCCTAAGCAAAAGTTAGCTTAGGCTGTCATTCAGTGATGAGTTCAGGGAACTGGCGGAAGTTCTTAGTAGCTATGTGAGTTGTCCGCTTTCATTCTGAACTATCTCGACTAACTTCTAAAATTATAATTATTTCAAGTTGATTTTAGCTTATGTTTCAATCGTCTTTTCTTACAGCAACATCCGGCAGATGGTCACACTCTACTCACATTCAATCTTTCCTCTGCCAAGAATCACCGCGGGGTCTCTCAAATCATAAGGGATGAATCATGCGTAATTTTGCTGTGATTCCCTCCGCAAATTTTCCAGCGCATAACTACTTCTGCACCGTCACTTACTCACCTCAGTGCTTAGAGACTCTGTCGCTCACACCCCGCAACCAAGGCAAGGCACTGCTCTCAAGAACCCATTAGCGAGCTACCTCACCAGCACACTTCCGCTTGCGTTCTAATTAAAATTTTGCATCAATACAGCTGCCATGCCTTAGTCTCGGCACACACACGCGTAGATGAAGTTCACTACTCGTCAGCGTCAGCACACCCCCAAGAGTGTCTGAGCTGAATGCCCAGCTCACACTTTTGGCAGAGAGAGCAAATCTTAACCACGGTCGTCGCGTCTCTGCCTTTCAGGAGTAGTCACATGGAAAGTGTTTCCATTCACGTCGTCCCGTGTCGTCCGCCCTGCTCACCATCCCACCTCCGAGATCCCCTTCGCCCAGACACCTTCGCAGACGATGCCGTGACGATGATAATGACGAAGAAAAGGGAACGAAAAAGTGCACCGCCCACCCCCCGGCTGCATTCAGCCGCCCCATCGACCCCGCTACACGAGAGTCTATTAGTAGTGCACAATGGCATCAGAATTTCACTTTCGTTGCTGGTGTGCTGCACGGGCATTAGGGGTGGCTGCCGGGTTGGCTGGCTGGGTGGCTGGGCGGGCGAGCGCTGCACTTGACTCTCTAATGCACTAAGCAGGGGTGATGGCGGCGGCGGTGACGGCGAAGGCTGGGGAGGCAGGCATGAAGCGAAAGTGTTGTCTGTTGATTCAAGTGGGCGATGCTGTACGCTGTATACGTGCCGATGGTCTCCCAGATACGCCGTTAGATGCCGGGGGTGGCGATGTATGCACACATGTACGTACAATCATTTGTCGCACACAGGATATGTTGGAAGTGCTTCCAGTTGGATGGCGAATGCAGGATACAGTCGTCGACATGTGGATGTGGGATGCGACCTCATCAAAGTTGTTGGCTGCATCGCTGGCATGGTGGTTGATTGTTGTCGTCATCGTCGTCAACATACGTAACGTGCAGTGCATCTCAACTTGGGGGAGCGTGTCCCCCATTGCTGTGACCCGTGTGTGCAGGACGGGGCCTTGATACTGTTGGGGGACGCAGATACACGTACACGTACTGCCGTGCGACATTGACATTGGCACCGTGGCGGAGGGGGGGGCAGTTTACCGCTTTCACTGACTCACCCACTTAAGGATCTCGTATTTTCTCTGCCCCCGGTCCCGTTCCACGACCCCGGTCCTGTATTGTGTTGCGAAAATTCTTTTCTTCCGCTCGAGATTCCTAAATTTTTTGTTCTCTCCTATGAGGCGAGATCTAGGGCGGGGTGGCGAGGCGGCTTGCTCGCCTGACGTCCGGGGGTGGCAGATGAAAAGATGAAAAGGATGCTTAGCAGGATGTTGTGGACAAAGGCAATGAATGTTTAAGATTTTCTGTTTTTTTGCAGCGCTCGCTCTCGTGCTCCGTAGCGTACTTGATAGTTGGTTGAAAGCCAGGGGTGTGTCGCGGGCCGGCCCCCTTGCGTGCGTCTTAAGCGTGCTCGGGCTAAGTTTTTATTTCGTCCTTTGAGTCGTGCTTTTTTTTACGTTTTGCTGCCTCGTGTATATTAAAAGTGAAATGATTTGCACAGAGAGGAGGAAGGACTTTTGTTCGACCGGCGTTTCGTCGCTTCTAATGCGGGGTTGAATGCTGAGTTCGGCTCTCGAGCTTAGCTGTGGGTGGATGGATAGCTGAAGTGTGTTTGAATAGAGCGGGATTCCTTTTGTGTGCGACGGTCGCTTTAAAGGTTCTTTTTCCGTTCTCGTCATCGCTTCGGCGGCAGCGGTGGCAGTCTTGAGAGGATACATGCCTATCGGCCGTGCAGTTTTCAATAATCCATTGTGAGTGAGGCTGCTGGTGTGTGTGCACTTATGGGGCTGAACTGACAGGGGGGTGAGGTGTGCGCAGTACGCTGTGCGGGAGGTATTTATGGGGTTGTTAGACAATGTCGTGTGCAGTTGTCACAATTAACGATTTTCTCGTCGTCATACGAGATTTTTCCTCTGTAACTGACATGTCTACGGAGTAATTGAATGGAATCATTATGAGATCGTTCGCGCTAGGTGTGGGTATTTGTTTGAGAGCGAAGAAAAAATAATGCATCACTTCATGGGGCAGATGCACGCAGATGGCTTGTTAGGCTTTTGTTTTCGGGTATGCTATGTACGTGGCTATTATATTGGGCACAAGCGATCAACGAGCTAGCACCCTTTGGCCAAGCGGAAAAATGGGATTGGTGGCTTTCGAAGTTAGAAGTTGTGGCTACAGTAACAAAAGTCAGCGAGTCATTGGAAATCCTGTTTCAGCTCTGAATAAAGGAAATCATCGCGTTGGTGTGAACGAGTTATTTAATATCAAGTTCGAGTATAAAGCGGAGGGAGGGACATATTATCCAAAGGGCACAATTCAGAAACTGGAGGAACAATGACTTAAAAGTGATTTTTTTTTATTATTTGTACGAGCAGAAGTGACTTCAGGTACATTTTAGCAATCGGACCACTTAGCAATATTTTTGTATCCGATGAGTTGACTACAGTAGGGGAAGAGAGGTCTTTGCAGTTCTAGATTAGACCAGACCCAGAAGGTCCTAGCTTCTTCAGTATTGTGCACAGTACAGTTCTGTTACTAGTAGAGAGGACCTATACTTTTGTGCCGACTACAAATGGTGTGATTTGAGAAGCCTTTCATAGACACTGTTGTTTGAATATTGCTAGCAATTCTAAAGAGGGAGTGCCGTGTAAGATTCGAGGTGTTCAGCCTAGGAATAGAACCTGGGACTGTCGGCGCTGTCGGTTGTGGGAGTTTCTTTATAATGGTCTATTGTTTCTGCTTCATTTTATTCTGCTGTCAATGTCAAAAGTAAGTGTGCCTAAGTATCGTTCGATGATTAAAACACTTGAGAACACTCTCGAAGAAAAATAGAAATAGGAGACAGAAGCTGATTTCTAAAAATGACACAAAACAGAGGCCTGAGGTTTACCATATGGTCGATGTTAGACGTGAACCCATTCAAAACAGCTCTTATTGAAGTCTGAAAGAAGATTCCAAAAAACACGTTTTATACCCCTGAGCCTTTTAATTCCTTGCATGTGCGTCACTCTTCAGTTTCAGATGAAGAAGAAACTACACATGTATACATACGATTATGAAAGATGATGAATATGTCCGAATGATCTGTGGGACACATGGCGCAAGGATGCCGCTTTCCAAAAGGCACGAATGACTATTACCTTTATAATAGCATGCAAAAGGTTACTCCATTCTTCTGTCCATTAAAAAGAAGAAGAGACTTATCAATGCCATAAGCGCCCCCCTCTCCGTACGAAGGTGTAAGTTTTTGGTGAGATATATCATCAAAACACCAGTGAAACTATTGCTTCGGATGCCGTAAGAAGCTAGTTTAAGTTTATCAGCGTTTCCATGTCCTTAGAAGGGACGTACATGCATAATTAAAGTTTGTCGATGATGATGATTCGCCGTGTTAAGGGACGCCCTGGAAAAATGTTGTTTTCTACTTACTCGGGAAGAGCCCTAAAGAACGGGACGGATGAATAAGCTTGCGAAATGGAAAGACAACTTCCTAGCAAACACCCAGCCCAAAGGATTTGAGCACTTTAAAGACTCTTGCAACTGTATGAGTGTGAAGATAGATAAGTCCCATGGAAAAGTGGTTGCGAAACGTAAAATGAGAATGCGCGGGAAGTAGAACTGTAGTGTCCTGAAGATCATGTGCGTTTTCTGACCACTGGAAGTCGAAGTGACAGGTAGTCATTCGTTTGAAAATCTGCCGCCGCAAATGGATGTTAATTGGCCATACACATCTTAAATTCTTCGATAGCATCACAAGAAGCTCTGGAAGTGAAGTGAAAGCGACTTTTTGAAGCAGAAGCATTGCAAGCAGGACGATCATGGGAAAAAATGAAATTTCTAGCCCTAGACAAATCCAATTATAATTTTTCCATCTAGGAATCACGGGAAAATGTATATGTATGTTATAAAATTTGCACTCTTAAGTACAGTAGTGTTTCAAGAGCTAACAACTGGTATGCCATTGTGAGCGGATGGTTAGAAGACAAGGATTGTTTTTTTACAAGGAACAGTTCTACTAGCCTTGAAACGTTGTAATTACTGGAGTCTCAACTTTTGATCAGAAGGAAACTTAACCTTCCTTACGGGCCCATAAAAGTTCAATATTTCAGAAAGCTCAACCTTTCTTTAATGCCTTTGCGAATATTCTTGAAAAACACACATTTGTATCATTGGTCTAGGTGGATATATTTTGAATTGGAAATTTAATAATAAAAAAAAGCCGAGCTTGGTGTCAAAGTCAAGTTATTGATTTTTAAATCAGGTTTTGGTCCAACTCTCAAATGAGGACAATGACCGAAATTTGGTCGCAGTGGCATAGTAGTTAAGCACGTCGATTCCGGCACCACCTCTATCCAATTGCTGAAAACACGCAAAGAGTACTTATTGTCTATGTTGCTCTCTTCTTCTTGTGAGTTCCTGAAGAATCTAGACCGTGGTCATTTATGTAGTGTCACTCAATTATCATGACTGAAAGAATAGAGAAAGATAAAATTTCTCCTTGATGTTGGGGGAGTTGCTGGCCGGGATTGGGGTTGGAAACATGACAGTGCGGGGGAAAATAGCGTAGATCAGCTACTTCTTCGGACAGAAAGGGCTATAAGTAAATTCGCCAAATGTTTTGTCCTGAACGTATATTTCACGGCATCATCGTAATACCAGGCATCTTCTCACAATCGACAAAATGAAGACCTAACGTCTGGCGAACCGTAGACATGCTGTTGCGAGCAGACCCATTTCATCAAGTATGGCATCCGGAATTTCGAGTGCACCTGCTGCCATTCCAGACTATGCGGAGCAGTATTTAAAAAAGTTGTAAGATGCTTTTGTAGTTATCGTGTGAAGAATTTGTATGCCCAATTAATTTTTACAAGTCCTGAACAACTGGAAGTTGGGAGTTATACTTCGATGACGGGTATCCGCTTTATTACAACTTTCGAGGCGTATCCTAGATGCGATTGCATTAGGTAGGCCACCGCTTGGCAGACCCAGAGCGAATTTGTTGGATCAATTCCATAAACTCGACTAGTTGTGCTTGGGAATAGCTCCTAATGTGTAAGAGTCGATGGTCGATGGAGCGGGATCGAGCGGTCTAGAGGTCTCTTGTTCTTGCACTGAAACCGTGACGACGGATGATGATGGTGAGATAAAAGAAACAAAAATTTACTAAATTAAGCAATGTGAGCGTGGGATTTTTTTTTTTTTGGATTTTGGCTATTTAAATGAAAGGGCATAGGGCAAGAGCCTAAAGTGTGCAGCAATCACATGAGTAGTTCCATCAAGTCAAAGAAATGTATTCAAATCTGAATGCAAGCTGTGAATGGTGATATTCAAGGCCCTTGTCTTTTAAAATTGTTTTGCTCATTTCTAAGTAAGGGGACTCGGTTTGACTCTGGCCTGACCTAAACTCTGACCTTAACTTTCATTTCGTCGTTCACGCCCTTTGTATACCTCTGTTGTTGACTACTATCTGCTTGATGGGGAAGCAGCTTGAGCAGCTTGTTAAAGGCAAGACGAGAAGCAGGACCACGACAATTAGAAGATATGTTGCTGTTACCAACTGGAGACGCCGTCGTTTAGTATGCCGGAAGACTTTAAAAACTACCTAGTATGTAAATGTTCTAGTTTTCGCACACTTCAATGCATCCATCGAAGTTTCAGGTTTCACTTTTCGAATGTTGTTAGCATCTCCTTCAGTCCGAATCGAACCTAAGACCTCCACCTTTGACCACCTTCCCCAGCAGACATTCCACCAAGGGACACGCATTAAACTTCATCAGAAAAATCTCAATTTTATGGAAAGCATGAATTTCGTAATCTGTCGGAATGATGATCTAGTCACGGTTCACGGTTTATGAAATATTGCGAAAACGTACCGAAAAAGGTCGCAACTCTCAAGGCGAATTGCAGTTTCCCTTTTGTTCCCCAAGTAAATCGTTTATTTTCAAATGATCTGTAGTGCATAGTAAACAGAAACTACCCCACGACGTTGCCCGGACTCATGCTTATCACATATCCCTCGGTTGTTGTTTTTTTTTGTCTTTCTAACTAACAATACTAACAATCCCCCGAGGGCAATGTAAACGCACACAGATCATCTTTGCCAACCTCATCTGCATCGGCAACTGATGGCGTTTCACTGTCTTCATTAGTTTTTGCCAGCAGTAGTCGGCGCCCATACCGCAGCGCAGCAATTACTCACTCCCCCGATCACATTCGGTGCGGAGTCCACGCACGACTTGATGCCAAGTACACAAACACCCCCATCACGGGCGACCACCGGACCTGAACGTAATAAAGTCCAACACACACCTAAGCATATGCAAACTACGGGCACTCGTTCATTATCGCCGCAGCAGAGACCCAACTGTTTTGTCCCCAGCCAACTGAGCTCCCCCTCGGCCTACGCGGGCAATCCTAACCTCAACCCCCACCCCCACCCCAGTTTTACGTCAGTTTCATCTAACACAGTCCCCTATCTGTGTGCGTCTATCTCTAAGGCTATTGCAAAAGTAATATACGTCCTCTGTCCAGTTTAGGGGGCAGACACACAAAAAACAAAAACCAGGGAGCAAAGGGAAAAAAAACAAGGATTCACCACGGTCGTGCCAAACAGTTTTCACCCCCGCTTATCCGGCCTCGGTTATTATTGCTGTTTGCCTTGCTCGCATATCCTGACGGGAAACCCTTTTTTGCGTTTCGCCTTTCATTTGCCACCAGAACTAACAACCCTCCTCCACCCCTTCGCCAGCACCGAGAGCAACTACACACAGCCACCCCGTATATCAATCATGGCAGTCTCTCCATTGTCACCCTATCTTCGAATGCTTAGACTCATTATTTTAGAGAGTTTAGAGAGTGAACTCCATGAGTCGTTGAAACAACGCCAGAGTCTGCGTCTTGCTTTTGATTTTGCAACCACGCTAGCGAGAGCCGCACGAGCACATAGGTCATGTGTGTGCAGACACAGTACACCGGGCAATTAGGGTCTAATGATGGCAGGGTGGCTCAGCGAATCCTTGTCACGACTCCCTCTTAACTAGTAGTGCTCGGCCGACGCTTGGGGGGGGGGGGGGGGGGGGGGCAAATGATTGGGTGGTCCAAGTGTTTAGGGTGAAGACTGCCGCTCAAAGCTCTCCGCCGACGAGTGATTTTCACTCGGCTCTTGTTGAGCACGGCACGGACACAAAGGCCGGGACGACCCAAGTGGAAGTTGGCTGGCAATAGCGTTGACTGTGGCGATGGGGGTGGTGGCTGTGGCGATGGTGGCGTTGGCGTTAAATGGGGGAGAGTGGCAGCCGATGGGATGGTAAATCCACCCTTCACGAGATAAGGGATTTGCGAGCACTCTCGGGTCAGCGTGGATCGTAATCTGGCGCAACTAGCAGTGGATTCATAAATCTGTCAGGACATCTGAAGGTTGATAGTCCACAATGCTACACAATCAAGATAATTACATGAAAAGGGTTTTTCGACCCACCCCCCTCCCCCCACCCGACGACCTAGCACGCCGCAGGAGGAGGTCATTAGGGGTGGCTACAGGCTCCACCTGGCCCTGTATGTATGCGTAAGTGCGCGATAAGCAGCCGAACAAACTTAAAAAACGACACCCCCTCCCAACACCCATCTCTCACGCGCACACCACTCCCACTCTCTCACTCTCTCGCTGAGAACGTCTCCGGCTCTTCCCCTTCTGCGGCACATTTCGCCACGCGTATGTGCAACTTTATCTCATTGTGACACGTACTCGAGCCATTATAGGTTTTTATAACTTGTACACATCGATACGCATTAAATTTTAACATCATTCCAATAGGACACGCACAGTCGTCGGCCCACACCCCTCGGCCACGGAACAGTTTTCCCGAGTGCGCCACTCGACTTGAATGTCCCGAACAATAGCAGCGCGAGCTTGAGTCTGCCATGGGGGGCGGGGGGTGGGGGTGTTGAGAATGGGCCCGCGGATGGTGATGGGGCGGGGTATTAGTTGTGAAAGGAGCTTCACGCGATTCCTTGCGATACTTTGAAGGGCATTTGAAATTTTCATTTATGCGCGCAGCAAGAAGTGCGTGCTGCGACGTCGTCCTCGTCCTTGCCTTCGTTGTCGTGCCACCAGCAGCAGAAGCAGCAGCAGGAATAGCGAAGTGGCATGTGGGCCTGAGATGGATGCGATCGCAGCGATGGGATGGAGGGAGGTCATAAATGTACATAGAATCCTTTTTTTAATGGCACTCGCGAAAGTACGGGGGCGCATTAGTGCGTGTTTTTAGAAGACACACCGTACCGTACGCCCGAGTAGTCGTAGTGTGGTGGAGGACTCGGGATGTGTGTATCTCCGAGGACATTCTAAATCGTTTATGATGCTGTGCTCGCATTGGCACTGTGTGCGTCGAATGGCCCCATCTGGCCTAGCTACAAAACTACCATAAAAATCCCATTTAGGATATATGTAAGAATTTATATGCAAGCAGTGACATACATGAAGGAAGACGCTATATCTTCGCGTGGCTGTGCCGGGGAGGGGGACAGGGTATGAGATGGGGTAGTGTGCGTGGGGGGTTGTTGTGAACTCATCGTAAACAAACAGGGAAATAGATATCATTTTAAAATTGATATGGATGAGACGAGGGACATTCACACTATGTGGCCTCCTGGGGGTGGCGTGTTGAAGCGAAAAAGGATCCGCACGCAATTAATGTGCGTTTTCATCAATCCATTATGATGATGTGGGAAGATGTCAAAGCGCTTCTGGTTTTCAATTTATTCACAAAATGACCCCTTCTGCAGATAGAAGAGGAATTTGGCAGCGAAGGGAAACAATGAAAGTTGATGAGAGAGTTCGTATTTTTGCAGATGAAGAACGTGTTTCTAAGAATGGGTAGAAAATTAGTTTAAGTTCACTATACTCAGCTAAAACTGGGACATGTGTTCATGAGCCTTCCAAGTCTTCAGTCTGCTTTGAATTGAATCATGTGGTTCAGAAGTCAAAATTTAGTAGAAGAAGTAGAGGACAATATTGAGAAGATAAAAGGAACAGTGCAGTAGGTCGCCAACAAACAACAAAAGATTTTTGCAAACCGAATCTGTTTGACCACATAAAGAATTTGGAGTACGTGCAAAGTTTGGTGTATCCTTCTTCTTTCGAATGCTTTTAAGAAATCAGCTACTACTACTACTACTTAGTTCCAGTATTCCCTTTCAAGGCCTAGGGCCTTTACTACTTCTTAGCCCCGTTCAGTTCTCTCCAAGTCTTCCCCAGTTATCGGGACTCATCCTCTACTGTTCAGCGCCGTGTACTTTACTCGGTAGATCTGATCTTCTGTGGTCCTTGGTTAGCGGCTTCCCTTGCATCGCATGTTTTGGTATGGAATTTTCGCTTTTTCGAAGGGTATAACCAAAGCCACGTACGCCGTTGAATAATTGTTGCAATGGATTTCTAGTCCCTTCTCTAGTAAAACTGTTCGTTCGAGATACAAATCGGTCACAGAATCTTTAGTATGTGTCATAGGCACCGGCACACAAAAGTCTTTTGTCCTCTTATGGCAGTGGCTGTCACTTTCCAAGTACTGCACCCATATAGCAACAGGGAATCAACATTGGAAGGAAACAGTCTTAGCTTGGTGCTTAAGGAAATATCATTGCTTCTCCATATTGTAGACAAAGCTGACTTAGCTTTTGATATTCGGTTTGCGACATCTGCCTTGGCGGAGATAGTACTTCCGAGGTATTGGAAAATCTCTACTCTCTGAACCAGTTATCCAGGAATGCTCAGGAACTTTCTTTTTTACTTCTGGAACTTCCACAACGTTAATCTCGCTCTCCACATTTGTTGCCATTGAAGGTGGGGGCCCATTATTCTGTAAGGGACGCAGCACACGTCGCTCACATAGTCAAGACGACTTAGGTGAGCTGAAAATGTCCATCGAATTCCTTGTGCTCTCTATGATAGAGCAGAGCTAAGCACAGCACTAATAAAAACAACTTTGGGGATAGAAGGTTACCTTCCTTGACTCCACTTTGTATTTCGAGTTTTACTGGCAACTTTCCCCTGTACAGAACATGCCATTTAGACCCATCGTAAGTCGTATGGATAATAGCTGTAAGAGAGATTCTTCTCCTAAACTGAACTCTCTGTTAACACGGTCCACAATTTTTTCGAAATCAAATTTTCAATCAATATTCTGAGCACTGCTCGGTGATAACACGCAGGAAATTGATGTGTTCGCCACGGAATGATCCACGGCGGAAATCCGCCTGTTCTTAAAAAATTTCATAAAAAAAAAATATTCAGATTTCTTTAAACTTTTTAATTAATCAAACTTTAGTAATTAATCAATCTCTAATGCACTCAACTTTTGCCAACAATTTTTTTTCAACCTTCTAAAACCTTCTTCAAACTCCTCTTCCGATATATTCCTTAACTCCTTCCTCGTTTCGGTTTCTATGTCTCTTTATCGCTTCAAGACGATGTCAACTGTGGATCTTACTTACTTATGTCCTGCGCCCCTTGTGTGTCCTCGGGCCCCTCCAATGCATGCGTGCCATCGTGTGCTCTTTCTGTAAATATGCATCAACTCTCTCCAACTTTTTCCCCATTCCTGTGCTTCCTTCTTAGCTGTTCTGCGCCACGTACTCCTACGACAGTGGTGCATCCTGCCATTCTTAGCTAACCGGTTCCATTGCTTCACTTGGTAAGATATGTAGATGTAACCCTTTCGGCGAGTGTGACTAATCTACTCCCACTTTTGTGATCGTTTGTTTGTGACCATAGCTTCATGGCGCGTTCTCCGACAAAGCAGTTCATTAAAGATACGGTCCCCCAGAAGATCCTTATTATGTAATGTTTACAGCATCCTCACTGAAGTGGTGGCCACCCTCCAGATACCACCACTCAAAATTGTTAAAACGTTAACAACAGTAACTTCAAATTCAAAATGTATGCAGCCATGGGGGCATTTGCATACGTACTTCATTTTTTGTGCCTGGATGTCAAAACTGTAAGCGTACCTTAGAACATTTAAGGCAAATTTTGGTGCAGTAGATCTAAAATGAAAATACCCAAAGCTACATGTAAAAAAATACGCGCGTATACGGATCCTCTGCATCTCTCATGCTTGACCACAAAAAGGATTTGGAATGAGCGCGGGATAAATGTTACTTATCCATATTTTGGATTGGAATTTTTGGAAATTTTTGAAGACGTCAGGATTTTAATTATTATAAATAATTGAGGGGTACTACAGACCACAAGGGAGAGGGGCGAAGTTCTACAAGAACTACTCGTGTTGGGCGTGCTACTGTCCTTTCACGTGTAGAAGGGGCCTACAGTTTTTCGCCGACTCCGAAAGGCTTCATAGACAATTGGTGCCGTAAAAACATGCGAGGTGTTCCCGTCCGGGAACCGAACCTGGACGGCGACCCACGACGTCGGGATTTTATGATTAACTCTTTTTTAAATCCACAGCTGTCGTGGCTTAGAAGGTAAGTGCGTCGATTCACGCATCGGAATCATTTTTTACAGCACATTCTCCATGCTCCTTAGAAAGGTCAACTCGTACTATTTGCCCATGCTTTGTATGAGAAGAATAACACTGACAACGTAAGAAGCCCCTCTCAGCTACAAGACGTCCATGGCCAAATAAAGCATTTATTAAGCCAAGGTTTAGTTACGTGTAATCACTTCTGGCTAGGATTTGCTGGGATGTCGATACTCTTTCTCCACGTCCGTCTGCAAGTTCATTGTTTTCTACTGCGATTGTGCATTCCTTGAGGTGTTAGTCGTTCCCTACTGGATTATCCAGCTTCAATCACGATGTAAGGTAGTTTTTTGAGAAGCACTAAGCTGCAGCTGTACACTCGTTATCCATTCTAACCAGGTAATCAAGCTGAAGCATTTCCATTGTATGGACCATACGTTGGAATTTAAAACCCGCCAGTTGAGTGAGGGGAAACGCTGGCTGGTCCTCCAGAAGTTTAGCGTCGTGGTTCTTTCCTATACGAAAAAAGAAGTCAGAAGATACCGAACACAAAGGAGGATAAATTTACAAAAAAAGGAGAGATTTAAATTAAAAAAAAATGACGGTCTTGAAACTTAACCCTTAACACACACACTGCGATACAGGTTTAATGAAAATTTTATTTCTTCATAATTATTGGACTCACTCAAATTGCCGCCCAGCAGAAATCCGGAGCATACCAGTCTTTTCAACCTATTTTTCGCATATTTCGGGCGCTATCTCCATCACAACTTGAGTAATGCTGGTTTTTGAATACGTCTAGGATTCGAGTACTATTTGCGTAAGCGTGGCCTTTTGTGTAGCCCCACAGAAAACAGTAGAACGGTGTCAAAGTGCATGACTGTGGAAATTTGTTGAAACCCATCGGGTGAATCACTTAAGAAGATTTGCGAAACATCGGTGTTTAGTAACTGATGTATATTCGGCTTTATAAATGGAGGTCAGGCGGCTACGATCGTTGCGTAACAAGAACTTCGTAAGGAGGGAGATGCAATGCAAAATTTCCTCATATTGACGTGTACAACATGTTCAATTACAAACACCGAGAAACAAAAAAATTCGGATCATTAACAGCACTTATACTTACAGCAGCAAAATTGTCGACTGACCGCGTATTACGATGCACAGGCCTAAAGACATCAGTAACGCTTCAAATCTCTTCAAATTTCTTCACAACTTTACAGACTCCTTGTCTAGTTGGTCATCAATTATCGCGTTATACGAGAAACGTGGCTACTCTTACATTACCACTTTTTAGCAAGCTTATGCTACTTCAGCAGCTTGTGTGATTGCAATACGACCCTTAATAATAAATGTCAAATATTCAAATAATATAGTGACCATTCAGATGGCAGCTGAATGTATCAGATGTCAAATGTAAACGGTAGTAAGTTAAAACGACGAAATGGATGATCCTGACATATAAAGCGATGAGAGTGAAAGTGATATTTTGGTATTGGAGGTTTAAATTCATTCCATTTTCAAAAGAAGTCGCCACGGGCAAGTTGTGGCTGATCTTGAAAGCGTAAACCTACTTCATTGGAAAGGTAAGTAATAATTAACAATTAAGTAGACAACAATAATATTTTTTGCCTCTTCGAAAATATCCGTGTTCGTCTTAAATAAGCAGCACTTGGGAAAGCATTGATTTTCTTTTGTAATTGGAAGAAAAGTGCAGCTGAAGCTCATCGAATGTTTGTAGAAGTTTATGGGGAATTTGCTCCGACCGATAAATCATGCAGAGAGTGGCTTCGACGCTTCAAAAATGATGAATTAAGCGTCGAAAACGGAGATCGTCTTGATTAGTCCAAAAAGTTGGAAAATGATGAATTGGAGGCTTTACTGGACCAAGATCCTTGCCGAACACCAAAGTGAACTCACAGCGTCGTTGGGAGTGACTCAGCAAACAGTTTCCGTTCGGTTATCGAAATTTGAATTTATTCAAAAGCAATGAAATCGGGTGCCTTAACTTGACTGCTTCCTGAAAGACTTAAAAAAATTGATTTTTATACCGGAACATGACTGGAGATGAAAAGTGGAAAAAAGTATATATTTGGCAAAGCCTGGTAAAGGCGTTCCATCGTAGTTTACTTCGACACCAAAGAAGAAAACTAGGCGAAACCATTTAGAGGAAACGTCATTGCCTACAACTAATGTGTTTTAGCCGTGCATTGTGTGGAAAACGACAAAAAAACTACGGAAAGACATGACAAGGTAATTTTGCAACTTTATATGGCTCGCCACCACGTGGCTGTAGCGATCAAATACTACCCGAAAATGCAGAAGTGGGAGGCTATACCCTATCCGCAGTATTCTTTAGAACTTGCTCGTTTTGACTACTAGCTTTTTCGATGATTTAGAGGAGGGTCACCGTCTCAGTCTAGTCAATGATTGTATGGATGTCAGAGAGGACTCATTTTTTAGAGATGATAGATTAGAGTGAAAATGGGTGGAATGATATTTGTGTTTTGAATTAGCATTTAAAGTTTGAATTGGACTTTAACTACAAGCTCAGTAAGTAGTCATGCAAGAGAGACGGAGTTCAGACAAACGCGTATGTTGTCGGTCAACGCAGTTATTCACTCAAAATTGGTCAAGTGACGTTTCTTGAACAGATATTTAAGCTAATTAGCGCGACTTTCCGTAAAAAGGAAATGTAACATCAAAATGTGTCACTTGACCTGTACTCTAAGCACCGCCTTTGTTCTTATGATCTGCCCCCACTCTGTCTGTCACACTCTCCATTGGACTTTTGTGAAACGATTTGCAAGACATTTCAGTATTAGATGAAAGCAATGTTTGGGTAAAAGAATCTATGGTTGGGGAACATGCGAACAACTTTCATCGTACGCCCACATTGTATGATACATCAATCTTATGCAACGAATTGTAGGTTTCCTTTCAAGGTTCTTCAATTAATTTGTCATTATGGAGTTTGCCTCAAAGTTGAAAAAATTCCTGCACCCAACTCCATTGCCATTTTCTACACCGATATATGTATCTGAAAAAAAGGAAAAGCTTTTGAGGGAAGGGGTTCATGAGGGTATAGATTAACAAACTCATCAGCACTTCTCAATGTTCTTAAGTTTATAGGCGATCTCGGATGCATCACAACTGGCCTTCTGTGGCTTAAATGGGGCTGAATCTCCTTTCAATCCGTCATTCCAATCTAACCTAAGCTAGGCCTCCTTTAAAGAAACTGGAAACAAACAAAACAAGCGTCGTCAATGAGAAGTAACTGTCATTGGCAAGCATCTTACATACATATGTGCCTTCCAGGAGGACACAAAGAAAGTTGTATTCTTTTGCTTCATGTATTCAAAGGCTAGCTTCATGTATTTTCGTAGGCTAGTTGAGTTAGGGGCGTTTTATAAAGTCCATCAGTTCTTCCTTCTTATCAGTGGATGTAGCTAAGATTCGTACAGGTACCATGAAGAACGCAGCAATGTCTCAGGATTATCTTATCCTGTATAATTGTCATCATGAAAGGGGGGGATTTCATGACAAGGCATCTTGTCAAGATCATGTATTCCAACCCTTCGAAAGCAGAGATACATATAGCAAAGCTGTCTTATTGGCAACGTCTAATGAGTATTTTTGAAAGCATGTTTCTACTCGGTCATCACCTTGACTTCTTTCCCAAGTGCCCGGCCTACTCTTCATTCGCTCGTCTCGAGTGTTTCACCGTCGTTCTCAAGAATTTCACCCCCCCCCCCCCCTTCCTTATTATCCTTTTTCAAAAAAAAACAAAAATTAATTATTTTAGAATCCAAAGCATTTCTTTTTTTTTATCCGAAACCACACACACACAGACGACAAGTAACCCTTCGAAGTGTGCCCCCAACAACCGGCCCACCAACATCGCTGCAAACTTATGAACGCAACCAACCAGCAAACGGGTGGCAAACTTCTAAGAGCCCAGCCTGCCCCGTTGACAACCCGATCTGCGACCACCAAAGTAAGCCCTTCGCACAGCCGATGCAAGAATATTTCCTTTCGCTACGTTCTTCAAAGTTCTCAACAACTATCGTGGGTGGCTGTGACGGAGCTTCTTGGTCTGGTTGCTGGGATAAAATTTCACTTTGTTTCAAAAATTTTTCGCACAAGAAAAAAGAACGAACGGAATACAAGAAAAAAACGGAATTTCTGTTGGTCTTGTGTATTTGTTGCTCTTTGCTGGCGGGGACGCGAGCGTCATGCTTGTGTTTACCTACATTCACCCATAGGAGGGGAGCCGATGCGGGGACAGGGCAACCAGAGCGCAAAGTTTCTAGATCCAGACTCCCGGCTGGTGTTGTGCGCTCTTCAACGGAAAATATGTACAAGACCTGGGAGGACGTATGAAACCACAAAAGCTTTTAGACGACGTGTTCTTTCCCACACTTGCACATATTTGGAGTAGAAGCACAACAAAGCGGAGCCGGAGAGGAGGAAACAAGCGAAAGAATTAAATTTAAAAGAACTTTCTGGCAGGCATTTCTGCTAACACACTCACTTACAGAAAGTGGAAAGGATTCAAATTAAAACCTAAAAAATGAGACTCTACATACTACTACTCGTACATCCGCCCACTCGAACCCCTCTTCCGGCAGTTGGCTGTGGCGGTGGCGTTGGCGGTGGCGTTGGCGGTGGCGGCAGCGGCCAGGATGCCTCGGCGACGGCCGACGGGGTGTGGGGCTCAGTGCGAGATGGCAAAGGAAATACAGAGTCATCAACGAAATTTTCATCATTATTATGTGGTGTGGATATGCTTTGTGTATACGAGTGCGCTGAGGTGGTCGCGAGGCTTAGGGGATGGCTTAGAGCGGCTGCCTACCCCTCGACGGCGACGCTGTGTGGTGTGTGCCAGTTGAGATGTGTTTTTGTGTGTAAGCTCAAGGGTGATTTTTTTGTAATTAAAATCATGTTAGAACGCTTTGTGCTGGGAAACAGTTGACAAAATGCAAACGGCACCGGAACAATACCGTTTAATGTGGGACAAAGGATCCTCTCCGCTCGCCGGCCCCGAAATGTATTCTAGTTGAGGAGTCCTCTTCACATCAAATAGTCGCAGGCGACAAAGCGGATGGGGATGAGTGTATTCCTGTCAGCGGGACTGTGTGACGGGCTCAAAGCGAAGTGCCATGAGGAATCCAGTCACAGACAGTGAAAATGAATTTAGGTTTCTTTGAGAGGAATAACTTCAGAATTCAATGATCTTTGATTATTTAGGGGGGAAGTTGTTTCGGTTTCCTAATCAAGTGTTTCACGTGGGAAATGGCTTAAGGGATGACACCTGTTGTGGATGGAGCTAGGTTTTTGGTTGATGTTGCAAAAGGTTTGCGTTTCTGCAAATAAAGATCTTAGAATAAACCTGGCTTAAAATAGCTATGAGGAGTGCTTTCTCCTTTGTTTTTAAATTATTTGTTGTTCGAAAGCTCCAAGCCTAAACTCAGTTGTTTTCTTTTTGATAAAAATAGAGCTTCGCTGCCGAAAATTGGTTACACATGAATCGTTCACAGTGCCTACGAGTTAGCTAGTTACAACTAAGTTAGTTAGTTAGTCGACAGACACTTTTTTATCCTGCTGTACATCTCAAGGATGTTTAAATAAGGCTCCGTCGCACGACAAACACCTTTCAATATGCACTAGTTCACATGACACCTCACAATCGCAATGATTAAAAGTCGACGATTCGTATCATTTTTTTTTTTTGGCGATGCGATTATCGCAAGATAAAATGAAACATAGGTACTGCCAAGAGTATGCACACACCTGTGATTTAAATCGTTGCGGCTCGGAAATCGTTGTCGCAACACGATGTGGGTACGCACGCACTTGCGATTTTTTATCGGATCATAATTTAGTCGCAAAAAATGTGACACATTGTTTGATAAATAAATGTACACACATGCGACTCTTTGACTGCAGCGATTAAAAGAATGTCACAAGTCCCATTTTATGCACGATTTTTTTTGCTCAAATCATGGATTTGCATTTGCGATAGAAGTCTTGCGAGAGATTGGAAATTTTTAAGCAAAAGTTTAAAAGGTTATATGTCTCCTTTTTTGAATTTTTGTCCAGCTTTTGTGTTCATAGCTCGTTAAGCCCTCTTTACAATTTAGGTTTGTCAAGTAAAGTGCTAAACGTATTGAAAGCCATGAATAGCAACAACGTGGCTTAGGTATGGAATGGAGAGTCTGTATTGGAAGAATTTGGAACGCAAATGTGAGTCAATCAAGGATGCATCTTAGGCATCTCACTGTTCATTTTATTTAAAAATGATATAACAGAGGGTGTAGGAGGATGGATCGAGCTTTGTGACGAGAAATGCAACTTGTGATGAGCCGCCTAGAAACCTACTGCAACAACAACAATCTTCTAAAGCATTTCTTTACTATCGTACAAAGATCTTAACCTTGTGTGGTTTTCTTCCGAGTCCGAGGTTTCCTTCCGAGTTTCTCTATAACACTGTGAATCTCATGTTCGATTTGAATATACCAAGCTTAAATGAAGTCCATAGCTGACTGGACCTCCAGTCCAGAATTTGTTACTGCCTAGTACGAGTAGTAGAAGTGCCACTCGTCTTGAGACCTTTCTCAATAACTTTGGCTTTGAAACAGATTAACTCTTTGGGTGCCAAAGTCCAGTGGGCTTAATTATTCCCAAGCCGCGCTTAAGGTGTTGAATAACAAATTAATGTTGTCGGTGATTAAGATTGCTGAAAGGTAAACATAAGTTTTTTTTGCAGTAGCCCAACCGGAGCAACGTTGAGGAAAGTATCAGCTTTATTTGATGAGGCATAACGATTTGAAAAGAAACCATTACTGTACTATTGTCAGCACGACCGCATTATTTATGGCTTGAGCTTACTTTTAACAATAAATTGCTAAGCACATTTTTGTAAAAGCCGACTTTTCATGAGGTTTGGTTTATAATGTAATATTATAAAGCACACTTCAAATTTTTATTCCTTGAAACAACAATTTATGGCATTTACTTTTTGAAAATGATTACATGTAAATGTTTTCCCTGACTACGACTAGGGTGGTCCATTCGGAAGGTTCAATTTTGGGCAAATGGTTCGGGCATAGCGACTGGTATCTCGGGGATAACACAAGTAATGTTGGCTTTCAAAGTGTCAATCGTGGTTGGCTTATTTCTGAAGACCGAAGACTTTGCACATCCCGAGAAAATTTATTCAAACGATTTAAGCGAACAATTTATCTTAGCAATATGTGAAATTAAGTGCTCACCAAACTGCTTTCTAAACAATTCCATCATTCCGTTACTCGCTGTATGACTTGTAGCACCGTCTTTTTTAAGACCAGAGCTTACCGAAGAAGCACATTGCCTTTACAAATGGCGAGCGGCGTTTTCCAGTTTGTGACAACACTCAAAAGTTAATAATTGCATTTGAAAAGCTTCTTAAACCTGTCTTTTACTTGTGATAGAACACCACGAGACCTTTAATGTCAAACAAGGTTTAAGGCAAGCCGACACGCTGTCATGTGACTTTTTCAACATCATTATTGAGAATATCGTGCGTAACTCACAAGTCAACACCAGAGGCACGATCTTCCAAAAATCAGTTCAATTGCTAGCTTACGCCGACGACATTGACGTGATTGGACGAACACAGCGAGCCGTCAATGAGGCGTTTGCTGACATTGAAGTGGAAGCTGCTAAAATGGGTTTGGTGGTTAATGAGGGTAAAACGAAGTACATGCTGTCATCAAGGAAGGACGCACAACATCGACGTCTCGGACAAAACGTCACACATAGGCAACAGAAACTTCGAGGTAATCAAGGATTTCACCTACCTCGGCTCCGCGGTAAACAGGGACAACAACACCAGCACCGAAATCGCTGTTTCTTTGGTCTTAAGAGGCAATTGAATAATAAAGCCATCTTTCGAAAGACTATGATTGCTTTATATAACACCTTAATCATCCCACTTTATGGCGCGGAAACTTGGACCCTACTGAAAGCGGATGAGGATGCCCTTGGTCTCTTCGAGAGAAAAGTTCTGCGTGCGATTTTTGGTTCAGTTTATGTTGATGGCATCTAGAGGAGACGATTTAACAACGAACTCTATGGCCTGTACAGCGACATACGCCTGGCCAACCGTCTTCGAATACAACGCTTAAGATTGGTAGACCATATTGAGTGTTGGGCACCACTGCTCCGGCCCGAAAAGTCTTCGAGTCTGAGCCGTTGAGACAACCCACCTTAACCAACTTGGAGTGCGCAGCTGGAGGGAGCTAGCGATAGATCGTGTCGGCTAGTGAGGCATGTTGGTTGAGGGCCAAGTCCACCCCGGTCCTTAGCGTCATAAGAAGAAGAAGAATACCAAAATTAGTTCCGAAAGAAGCTATAATGTGATCACTTGTGATATTTCACCTTTGGAAGATCGTTTTGAATAGAATAGTATCGACCTCGAAGGAAATTATGTTAAACTAACTTTTCAGCTGAATTGTAACTTGCATGGAAATGCATTTGAAAAAATGGACAAAAGGTATTTTTTGGACGTAGGTATGCAGATTCTAAACAAGCATTTGTCTTAAGTTGCGTCTTTCTTCACAAAAAAGTAACACGTCCAAAATATGTACACAAGTCTGGGGTCTAATCACGGATGACGACTATCGTGCAACGATATCGTTAAAACAGGAGTTTTGCATCACGCAAGCAAAAAAAAATTATGTCGACAGAACGATATCGGTTTGGTTGCTTCATGTACTCTCAATCGCTATCGTCCTGACGATCGGTTCTTGACAATAGCTATTTCAGTCTCGTTTACATTGCCCCGGCATGTAAGTGCTGAAAATTTGAAGAAAAAGTAAGAATCATAGTGATATTATTAATTGCAAAATGTTTAGATACAATGTCTTATTGTTTATTAAAAGAGACAGTGAAAATGATGAAAAAAGAGAAATTTTAGGAAGGCCTAGAAGAATTCGAGATAAATCAGATCCTTTAAACATTTCCACAAAGAAGTAAGCATTATGAAGTATTAATATAATTTTAATGTAAATCTTGTTTTTATGAATCTTTGATGATTTGAATTTCATTCAACGGTCCCGATTATCTAAGAAGGATCTGTGTCAGTTTTGAGTACTTTAAATTTGGAAGTTGGTTCTAGGTCCACTTACATTCCACTGGTTTTAAGGCTTGTTGTTATACGGGAAGTTCTTAGCGAAGGTTGCTACTAGTGAGTGACAGGAAATGCTTTCAGTGTTTCTGTAGCCCAAAGCACATTTTCAAGCATACTGGGGGAAAAATTATGTTCATTATATATTAAATGGGAGATGGCAAATGAAAGCAGAAGAGAAGAAACCACAGAAAATTTACAATACTCGGAGGTAATATACTCGTAAAAGAATTTTTTTCACAACAAATCAATGAATAACGACTACGCAGATAACAATAAGATAAGACAAGGGATATGTCGGTTTCAGCAGCGCTAAAACTGTGTATAAAAGAAAATGATAGACGAGACGATAGTGGTTGTGTTACATGAAATGAATTATCGACGATATCGTTTAGGTGGATCGTTAGGTCGGTAGTCGTTTAAAAAGTTACGTGATTACAGCCCTGGTTTGGTTTTCCTGTCCTTCGGTCAGTGTACCATTTTAGTATCAGAAAGTATATCTCTCACAATGATTGGCGATTTGCAAAATTAAGCCTGTGTTACAAGGCTAAGAGAGCTTATATATATCCCATAATTTTTCAAAGACTGATCTTGAAACGCGGAAAACAGGGTTTAAATTTCAAGTTTGGGAAGGCATCTGACGAAAAAATACGCGTAGGAAACACTGTAAAATATTATGAATCTTTGTGTCATTGTACCATTGAAAGTATTTGAAGTGGTTTTTTTGAGAAATTGTGGTCGCCGTGGGGTAGTGGTAAGTGCGTCGAAAACCGCGCAGAAAGTCTAGTTTCGATTCTCGGACGGGACACCTAGCATTTTTTCACGGCACCAGCTCTTTCGAGTTACTGACAATACTCAAACCTTCTCAAATTTCACCGTTCGGAGTCGGCAAAAAACTGAAGGTCCCTTCTACTCGTAAGAGAACAGTAGCACGTATAACACTAGTAGTTGTTGTAGAAGCTCGGCCCTGGTCCCGTGTGGACTGTAGTGCCACTAAATTATTATTATTATTTCTGAGAAATTGTGCAAAATATTACGTGTAACACCAATTTTGAAATTAGTCCTTAATAAGAAGCTGTTGAGTGAACATACAACAACACAATTTTGTTCATAGATGAAGTGATATTTGTTTCATGTTTCCTTACAGGAAGGAAATTTATTTTTTTGGAATTTTTTTGCATCATGCTAACTTAAAATGTTTGAGTCCACAGAAGAGTTTTTAGAAATTTTATTTTAACTCTTCCTAACGATCGAGTACGACCATTCTGGTTCACCTCGACTTGGTGACATTGGTCGGTTGATGACATCATACGATTGTTCTTAATGGTCCGTGCTGCATGTCCAATCACACTTTCGATAAGTGTGTTTATAATAGACCTGTGAATCGCAATTTCAGGGCGATTCTTAATATTTTTAAGTGTTGATGTGTGAACGTTAACTTGCTATATGCGATACAAATTCGTACTCCTCTCCTTAATGAGTTCAAACTGGGACTGGGAATGCATATCTGGCAGACAAAAACAGAAATGACGCATTTGGCAAAATAGCGGTATATGAACGCCGTTGATTTGTTGAAGTCCGCTCAGGAGACTTAAGCCTCGAAAAAAAGGTAAGGAAACCGGAAGAGGTCATTGATGACGCCATTTCATGAGAAAGCTATAACGGTGTAGCACATTAAACACGACATGGGAATATCAATAGTACAATAGTAAGTCGACACAAATTTCATACGAAGTGAAAGAAAACCCGAAAAATGAGTATCCAGGAACAGTTTAAGGACCAAAATCTTTATCGGATAGATACCAGCGCATCTCTTGCACCGTATAACCCCATGAGATGATAAAAGGTGGACTTTTTTATAAGATTCAGGGCAAATTAACCCTTCAGCTTTGTGAAAAACCAAAAACTATTGCATTTAATTTTGAAGAACAAGACTCATTTAACTGTGTAATTTTGATGTGTTTTGGGGGTGTTGAAAAATGTGTATCCTGTGTCGGCGATCTTGTTCGTTTTGCTGGCTGGCTGATAATAGAGTTTGTAAGGACAAAGGTTTTCAATGACATGTGTATAGAAGCACTTTTGTCATTTGTCCACTAATCAGAGCCGGACTTCTATATTTGCGTAACTCCATCTATCCTTGAGTATGATCTCGACGACAGCAGCTGGTGATAGGATGCAGACGAAAATAGAAAGCACAAGCCCAAATTCAGCTTATGGTGACAATCTGGAGGATATTGAGAGGATCAATTCACTTTTCATTTCTTCAAGCAGGGGAAATAATAAATGCAGTCAATCTAATAATTGAAACGAAATTGACTAAAAATCAGTCTGCGTCTGCAAATGGCCATGGGTCTTTCCTGCTGCATATTAATGCTAGACCCCATACCTAACACGTATCGGTGCAAAAGCTGCTACGGCTTGGATTCGAAATTCGTCTGCATTTACCGTGTTCTCGAGATATTTCTCCAACTCGCTTCTGACATCATTTTTCGTAGTTTGGCGTCATTCAACAAGGGAATCATTGAAGCTTTTGAAAACCTCCTTCACCTACGACTATTGCTTGTGCCCCTTCTGCCAATTACAAGTAGAAGGTCATTGAAAGGATCGACTGATTCGCATTCAAGCAAAAAGAGGTTGCCGTTGGATTTCGGCGTACATACAGGTATGTGCTTTGTATTCCCTTAGGAAGGCATAATTAAAATTCGAACTCTCCATAACCTTCCTTAGACGAAAAACCGTCTACTCGCACCAAACCACATCCGCCCTGTATCTGCATTGAATTATCCCACACCTCGTGCATACATACATAATTAATTTCCTTCTATATCCTCGTTTATAATTCACAATCATCATGCATTATCCTTTTCCGTCCCAAAAACCAAAAAAAAAAAACGCACACATTCTGCTCAACTGAAATAAAATCCAAAGACCGCCCGTGGCGATGATACCCAGAAACAAAAAAAAAAAACAAGGAACCACTTAACCAAACGAAAAATTGTCGCAAAATCCTAAATTTATAATTCTAAAGCAAATAGAACGGGTCCTGCCTGCCCGTCTCTCTATGTGTGAGGAGGACTAAAAAATGATTTTAATTCGACTGCCACTAGAACTGCAAGAACACAACTGTGCCGCGTGTGGGGAGGTCGGTTTTTTTTTTTTGGGTGACAATTAACCCCTTTTGAGGGTCTCTGTAGACGAAGATCTTCTCTATCAGGCGACCAGGACGGTGACGATGATGATGATGATGATGGAGGAGGCGACGGCATAACGCAATGGAAATAAAAGGGAAACAATGCAGCACTGGAAACGGCGGTGGTATGTGGAGGAACTTTGCATTTGGCTAGGAAATTCGACATTCGAGGATTCCCAGTTGATTGCGACAATTGCGGACATTACCTTCGCTTGTGTGTGCATGCATGTGTATGTGTGTGTGTGTGTGGAAAATAATAATTGTCTACACACTTTGTGAGACTGACATGTATGAGTATGGGGAGGGCAGTCGGATTTCATTTCAGAAACCAACATCGACCCTTTACCTCCCACACCCCGCTCAACCAATCACACCCGACTCACTCATTTCGGGTTCTGCACCAACGCATGACGTTAAAAATTGCCAAAAATACCGTAATGCGAATAAATTATAAAATAGCATCTATATACACACACGCGGGTATGTTAACCCCACCTCCCCTCCCACCGCCCACCACCCACCTACTCCACCACTTTCCCATCATCAAATAGCACACCTACTCAGCTACAACGTTTTGCCGTTCATAAAATTTTTATTTTATTTAAATGTAATTATCTGCTTGAATAAAAAAAGAAAGTCCGCCGCGCGTTCCCGAAAAAAAGGACCCAACGCAAAAAACAAAACGCTCACAAAAATCCTGCACAAAATAAATCGGCAAAGGAAGCAAAAAAAAAACTAAAAAACAGAAAATACAAAAATACATGTCGAGTCCCACCAGGAGCAGGGCAAGGATACAAAAACACAAAACGACCCAAAGAGCCAACGGAAAAAAAAACTGAACTGAAAAAATGAGAAAAAAGTGCAAAAAAATGCCAAAAAGGAAAACATCGAGGCTCACAAGCAGGCGGGGCTTCCACAGCCTCACCACACAGCCACACACTCTCTGCACGGCACACGGAATGCTCTCTGGCACACAGAACTAGTTGAAATGATTTTTTATGAGATGGGCCTATGCGATTATATGGCAGGTGCATTCTTTTTTTTTTTGCTTTTTTTGGTTTTTTTTTGCTGCATTTTGTTGCTCTTCATTCTCGTCCTGTTTGAGGATACTACTTTTTTCCCCATTCGGTGGTGTCCTTGTTGGTATTTTATTTTGTGTGATGCTGGGGCTTGTTTCTTTTTGTTCCCGTTTTGCGTCCAAAAAAGTGCATTTTTATAAAAATCAACGCCAAACTCCTCCCACGACTCGCCGAGCGAAGGGAGATGCATGCATTTTTGTGCACGCCAGCAGCGGCTGGCGGCTTGTGGGGCCCACATTATGCGTTCGTAATGAGCCCAATGAGGGTGCACTTCCGTCGGTCGGTCGATCTATCCCCTCCCATCGGGCAAAATGAAAATAAAAATCGCCAAAAGTGCGGATAAATAGTAAAACAGGACATTCTTTATTTTCAGCATTTCTTTTTTTTCTGTTTTGTTTTGTTTTGTGTTGCCTTCTGCGGAGCCAACGCAATCCACACACTCCCGCACGCATACTTTGCTGCGAAATTATAAATTATTGCAATGGTTGAGTGGGCGTCGGTGGGTGGCGATGGGCGGGGGATGGCGCAACGGTGAGGCGTGCAAGAGTACCCTCTATTTCATTATATCGTTCGCCAGAGGTTACCTGGCACATCGTTCTCCTTGGGGCCATGCAGGCAATTGTAATTGATTTATTTTCGTCCATGACGGTATGTGTGACATTTTGTGACGGACGCACATTCAAAACGAAGCTTCTCGGCGTCGGCCCCTACACATCGCAGGCAAGACCTCTGAGTTTCGGTGCTGGCTGGTGGCCAAGGCAACGAACGACGGGGAAAACACGCAACCGGTATCCAGCTCATTCGGTGGCTGTTGCCTCCCCCACCCACTGTCTTGTCTGGCCGGCATCCAAGGACGAAGACGGTGGCAACCAGCGATGCCGACAACACCAACCACCACAACCACGACGACGTCGTACCCGATGATGCTGACGACGATGATGATGAAGTTGAAGATGATGATGAAGATGAAGAAAGATTCGGGATCTGACGACGACGGCTGCTATTAACTCATATGTGGGAGTTTCATTCTGTTAACAAGGTCAGGCGAACGAGATCGATTCTTTTTTTTTGTTGTTCTCTCAACTCCCAACCTTCCCCCAAATTTTCACTCCCCGCACTAGCTCGCATATCCCCTCTATCAGCACACACACACAGCCACCCGCACGCACTCCCTCACACCATCCTCCAGACAGAGAGAGAGAGCAAGAGAGCGCAAAGAAATTCGGAGAAAATTATCCTCAACTACGAAGGCATTCAATATCTTGTCGACGGGGATGGATGTGGATGGAAATAGGTGAAAAATCAGGGAATCCCAAGGCAGGCGGAGAGGGGGAGGGATGGATAAAGTCTTCGAGCGCCGGCAAGGCCCGGCACGTGGAGACAGCTTTCAGCGGCACACTTCTCCGCGGAGTGGGCCGGAGCTGGCGCCCGACCACCTCGAATAATTATAACAATGTGAAATGTATATTTTTGCTCCCTGAGAAAAAGGTGAAGAAAAGGACGTGCCAGCCCCGGGGTCGATTTGAAGGCTGAGCCGACAGGGGCGGATGGCCGTCTGGGGGTTGGGTAGGATGCGAGGAAGCATGGACAAGAGGAAACATGTGTTAATTTGTGTTTTTCTCAATTCGTCCTTCGTTCCTTCGTCTTGGCCGTCTTCGTCTGGTTTCGCTTTCGTGGGGTCGGTCGATGCGAGGGTTAAAACTGTTGCTTCTCTTGGGATGTCCTTCGAAGATGTTTTCACCGTGATCTTGACCTTGACGTCTGTGGCCTGCCTGCTTGGGCCATGAATGGGGGCAGGAACGGGGAATTCGGATGCATATTGGCGATAAAACACGTCGATTCCGTTGCCGTGGACACGCATCATCATCGTCGCTAGGCGGCGAGACCGGCTTCGCGATTGCCGATGTCGATGACGGTTTTCTTTCGTTTGTATCCGCGCCGTGAAATAATCTCAAGACAGCCGCTTGCCGGCAAGGTCACTTGTTGTCGGTGAATGAATGACGCTTCCCTGGAGCGGGAACGGAGTGTGGCTGAGAGTTCGTGGGAAATTCGCACTTAATTAGAACGAAACTCTGCTGAGGGGTATTTTGGAAATTTCTGCGAAACAAAATGGAAATCCTAAATTAATTATGCTTGGAGTGTCGCCTAGACGTTGCGATGGATAGCACTCGTCGCCCGCCTAGACAGATGAATTGGCGGTGGATGGCGTGGCTCACCAGACACCTAGGGAGCAAACGAAATTGGCTTCCAGGAGATGTCTGCGCAATTTTGAAGGCGAATCAAATTTCGAATTTAAATCATGTCCATTCAGGTTTTTTTTGGGTATCGGAGTTTTTCGGAGATGGATGATTAGGAAACGGAGGTTTAGTTTTTGAGTTTTGGTCCAGACACCGTTTTTTAGGGGAACTCCTCGATACTCTGGGTGTGACGCTTGAGGTAAGGAATCTCTTTGTGTGCTAACGGAGGAACCCAATACTGTCTTGGCTCGAAGTGAATCAAATCTTGGGAATTTCACAAGCCATGTAGGCAAAATAAAATTTTGTAGGCGCTTATAATGTGTTCATCGAAGTCACCCAGTCTCAGCGAACCCAACAGAATGTGAGGGACAGTATAGGGAAGTCCCGCAGTTTGAAGAATTGTCACCGAGCCCCTGCAAAAATCTCTTAAAATTTGAAGTCCGTTGCGTGTTTGTTCTGAATATCTTGTGACTAAGACGAGGCGATTAGGTTCTTCTGTGAAGTTGTATTTAAGACCTGCGGGCCAATTTTTAGTTTAGAAAACGTTACATGAAAGATAAGGCAAATTTCAAGCGTGATCTGCCTGTCATTGTTCGTAAAAACGTCAGGGCTCAAAACGATGTCACTGTTTCCTGCAAAATGACCGGTTACTCTTCTCATAAAAATCACACTGAAAAGTGCGGTTAGAGCTCTCAAAAAAATTATCGCAAAAAGGTCGAGGCCTGTTCTAGAGCTATTGTTGAGAACAGGTTGAAGGATGAACAGTGTGGCTTTCGTCCCGGCAGTAGCACAACCGACCAGCTTTTCACTCTGAGAATGACACTTGAGAAGGCTTTTGAGTATGCCAAACCAACCTACAGTTGTTTTGTAGGTTAAAAAGGCATACGATTGAGTTCCTCGAGATAACCTCTGGAGTTTGCTACAGGAATATGAGTTTGAATTTGATGGACGCAGCCGAGGCGAGGAGATTTTTTTTATATAGTGCGCGCTAAAGGGATTTTTTAGTATCCTTAAGTTACCGGAATTAAGTCACAGCACGGGCTGAAGGTATAGAAGAAGAGAGATAAAGGAGGCACAGGAGCGCATTGCTTTTAAATGCCTGTGGATTGTAATCTTCTTTTTGGAGATGATTTAGTTGTACTCACATCCTCCTAGACGGAACTCCAGCGCACGCACGATAGGTTTGTGATCATATATATAGTCGCTGAAATGAAGGCGAACGTGCATAAGTCCGAAGTAATGGTCATTTCCAAGACATTGGACAGGCCAATGCACTCCACTATATATTAGTGGAGTCCCATTGAAACAGTGGAGAAGTTTAAGTAACTCGGAATAAAACTGAACTTTCTTGTAGGATAGACCAGGCTGGATCAGTTTTGAAGCAGCTTGATAGATCAGTACTAAGGAGAGCCGAACTTGGTGTCAAAGTCAAGTTATCGGTTTTTAACTCAGTGTTTGTTCCAACTCCCACCTATGTCATGAAATTTCGGTAATAACAAAAAGAATAAGATCGGTATTGCTGGCTGTCGAGATGAGATTTCTTTGAGCCGTTGTGGGATAACTCTCCAGGATAAGCTGAGAAACGAAATGGCACGGGAGCAGGACTCAATGGTGAGCAAATACTTTTTGGAACGAAAAGGGCTTTATTTAGAGGTATGGATGTCCCCTTCATCACGACTTCGGAGGTGTGCCTTAGATGCAATTCCATCACGTAGGCAAGGCAGGCCCAAATTTATAAACTCACCACTCAGAAATAGCTCCCGATGAATGAGAGTCGATTACGGAGGATCAAACGGTCTTGAGGGCTCTCGTGCTTGCATTACCCCCGCGACCTGTTTAGTGGAACATGCTGGCTAAAGAAGATGATGTTGATGATGATGAAGCTCGAAGCATCGTTAATACCCCCTAGGCATGGGCCACAATAACAAAACTTGCTCTCTTTCACAAAGAACATTATCACGTGAATACAGTTCACAATAAAATCGCATTTGGATCCTTCTACAGAAAAGTCGAAGAAAATCTCTAAGGCGATCTTCATTGGCTGTACTCATGTGACCGTTGTTTCGATAAAATAAAGTCACAATGGCAAAGAACCCATTCTATTCAATTATTCAAATTTTATTGGACTGAAAGAATATTTTTTGAGTCCCTTGACTTTCTTGGCCAATAGTGCTTATTATGCTGACAAATTAGAGAATCTAAGCTTTAGACCTTAAGTCTACAACTTCCTTCCTATCTTTCATTCGTGTTGAGAAGTGGAGAGAGAAAGTCCAGGTAGTCCCGCTCGCTGTGACCACTCGGTCATAAAACAGTTTGAATTAAAGGTCGAAGGTATCACCAAAGGAGCCCACACATACACTACGACTAGAACACGATGATTTTCAATTGAAGTTGTCGAAAAGGTTTCACTCGTCACGACCTATTATGCGCTCACAAAATGACAGGCTGCAGTGATAGTAGTTGGTGTGATACCTAGCAACTGCCTCCATTTTATAGCAGGCCTTGTGCAAACAATGTAAGTCATGGCGGTCTACTTCAAGGTCATGATTTTATCGACATTTTCAACAGATGGCATTCCAGAACGCGATGCGTCTTTGTCACCGAACTTACCGGAGAATTGGTGGAACCTATGGAATTGGTGATATACTTCGCACATTATTTCCTTTAGGTCTGTTTTAAGGGATAGCCATAAGATATATAATATTTTATATTTGCTGGTGTCCATTCAGGAAACACAGTTTGCTGCGAGTGCGCTGCAAGAAACTCTGTCATCTTTATTTGTAGCAACATCGTTCAAATAATTCACAATTGAACGGCGCTTCTTGTTGACAGTTTTAAGATGTCACTACCAGTCCGGTTCCGTCAAGAGGTTGTGTTTCGGTGCCACAGGAGGTCATGAATCTCTGCCACTTGTTCCGGCCTCACTTATGTAGGCCCCTGATGAAGTGATGCCGTATCGTGGTCGTAAAATAATTCGACCAGTTGGGTCAGGGAGACTGTTTATATGTGAGCGCGTCTTTCTTCGAGGAATGGGCCAGTTTCTTTTTTACAATTCGTCATCGAATCGATGATGACCGTGGATAATGTTGATCGCACATTGGTAATGAATGGAAATGGTGGGCATCACCTCTCTGGCTGATAGTCTTCACCGTCTTTGGAGTATGTCCGCAGGTTGAAGGGTATTGTTTCGACTGTTTCTTGATCTCTGGTGTGTATCTTGTGTCGGTGGCCACGGAACGATGCAGAAAATGATTGTGAATTTGCTTTTGCAGCAATACTGTTTTAAAAAAGACGCGCTTGGTATCTGGACTGAGCAAACGAAGCACCTATTGTGCAAACGACCCTCCCATGCCCAATATTTTATACAGGGAATGATCCACTGTCATAGGGACAGCAACCCCAGTACCGAATTCAAACGCGGAATCACTCTTGCCAATCGCTGCTTCTGTTTGCTCAAGAGCCAATTGAGTAATAGAGCCCTATCTCGAATAACTAAGCTAGCTTTGTATAACAGATTGATCATTCCAATCCTCCTGAACGCCGTGGGAACTTGGACAGTACTTGAAGTGGATGAGCTCTTAGTCTGATTTAAGAGAGAAGTGTAATTTTTAGTCCTGTTTGTGGTGATGGCGTCTAAAAGAGAAAGTCAAGGGCGAACTTTAGGGGCTGTACGGTTGCATGCGCCTTGTCAAGCGTCTGCGGATTCAATGCTTAAGATGGCTAGGCCATGTAGAGCGTATGGACACCACTGCTCCGGCCCGAAAAGTCTTCGAATCCGACACATTGGAATAATGCACCAGAGGGCGGCCTAGGCTGAGATGGCGCACACAAGCGGAGAAAGATATTAACCAACTTGGAGTGCGCAACTGGGGGAAGGTTGTGAGAGATCGTGCAAGCTGGAGAGGTATGTTGGTGGAGGCCCAGGCTCACCATGGACTGAAGCTAAAGAAGATTCGATTATTATCGAAAACCCCCAGTTAGCGGTCTGGCAATAAGATCTTGGATTTTCTTCACGTTATCTTCCGTGGTAATGTTCTCTCGGCATCTACTTGTACCTATGCCTAATCTAATCTAAGTTGAAACTCGATAAACAATTGTTTGAAAGTCATTATGAAGGAGAAGAGACCGCTAATTCGGCATCCAAATGAATGACACAAACTGGAATCAAATCACCGATCGCCCTTTTGCCTTTTATTCTAAGATTCACTGATACACAAAAAAAAATTCCAAATTCGTTTAGTCTGAAATTTTGGCTGTAGCGGGCTAGGTTCTACGACAATGCAATAGTGGCACCATCGGATGATGAGGCTACGAGCGTAACAGACCACCGTCCTGGATGTCAATGAAAAGGTTTTCAAAATTTCGCCATTCGGAGTTGGCAATGAACGGCATTGCAGATTCCCTCCACTCGTCAGGGACGCACAACACGAATTGTTGCTGAAAACGCTGCTTTGTGGGCTGTGGTGCCACTCAATTTCTCAGATTTGCTTCAAATTATCTACAACGTCTCTTTCAGAAACAGTCCGACTTGTATGACTTAGCGACACTCAACTCAAAGATAAAACAAAAAACTTTGAACCCTTTGAAGGTAAAGCGACATAAGTCCACTTTCACGAGACTACCCCCCAAACCAAGCGCAGTCCTCACACCAAACAAATGAATTAAAAAGTAGAAAATAAAGCACGTAATGATATTTAATAGACAATAGGCCTTCACAATGGGCAATTAAAACATTAATTTGGGAAAAAAGCGATTCAATAAAACACCGCCGTAGAAGGCCCATTAAAACACACACCGCCAAAGGGGGGGCAAAAAAAAAATGAGATGCCTTCAGTTCCTTTACAAGGATTGTAGTCGTAATTACGCCGCGGTTATTTGTGTGTGTGTTTGTGTTTGTGAGCATCGCTTTATCAGCACATTGCAGCTGACTGCATAAAAGAGTTGAACAATAGAACACATCCTGTAGCCTAATTGGCAGAAGTGCGAGCAGCGGAACTCTTTGAAAATCATAAAACATCCTGGCACTTAGTGAAGGCGAGTGGCATTAACGAAACAATTTTCCAAGGGAAATGGCAGAATTATTACCCAAAGCACTAATAACTTGCAGCATTGTAGATGAATTGGTTCTCGGGATATGCGATGCGATGGCATTGGAACGATCATTTGTGTGCTGTGTGCTGTCTTGGTGGATGATGAGGAGAAGGAGGAGGTGGGTGGTGGTGCTTAGGTTCGGTTGTTGTGCTTCATGATACTGTGTGCCATTCTTGTGACAGATAAAAGACGTTTAAGGGATGTCTGTTTCATCGTCTTTTGTAACAGCGAAGGAGGGTCTATTGTGTGATTGCGATGTGGTGCATTAAGAAGTTGTCACTGTGTAATGGAAAAGGAAGTCAGTAATTGGAAAAATGTGATGCAAGGAGCTACTGGCTTTACAGTTTCGCTAAATGTAAATGTGTTTTCAGACGTGCAGAAACTACTTATGGGGCTGACGGTTTTTGTATAGTTGAAAGGGATTCAAAATATTCAGGAAAACTGCTTTTTGTCTCATTTGTGTATCCCAAATTGGAATTACCCAACATCCATCACCATCTCTGTAAAAAAGGCCCTTAAGGCGATAGGAATCATAAGAATTTGGTTCCAATCTAATGTAGTTTTCAATAACAAAACAAACCAGAAGGCACACACTCATATGGTGATACGTATAAATGAGGACAGAAATTAATTTGACTTCCATAAGTTCAGACTGAAAAACTATTCAAATGAACTGGACAAGTGCACTCATTGATGGTTTCGTCTTTACATTTGATGTAAACAATCCATTAGCGACTCACGCAATCGAGAAATATTGCTGGGCATATCACATCATAGTCCAGAATTGAAGGGTGATTTTTTAAAAGCTATAGGAAAGTTTAAAAAAAAAACACATTAAATTCAGAAAAATGCACGAAATCTTTATTTGAATCGATAGTACGGTCCACATAATTTAATGTTTGAAGATATTTTCATGCAAATATTGACCTTGACTGCGCCTCAAATGGTCCATTCGGATAGTCCAATTTTGACATTTCTGCCGGTTTCTCACGAATAAATGCTTCAGTGTTGTCTTCCAATGCGTCAACTGAAGCGGGCTTGTCTGTATAGACGTGAGCTTTAACATAGCCCCACAAAAAATAGTCGAAAGGCGTTAAATCGCACGATCTAGGCGGTCAATGTTCACCAAACTCGCCTCTAAATAAGTCCATTCTTGCGCGTGCTGTGTGGCATGTAGCACCGTCTAGTTGAAACCACATGTCATGCAAGTCAAGCTCTTGCATTCTGGGCAAAAAAAAAAGTTGAATATCATCTCACGATAGCGCTCACCATTCACAGTTATGTTACGATTCGCATCATCTTTGAAGAAGTACGAGTTCGGTACAATGATGCCACCAGTCCATAAACCACACCAAACTGCGACTTTTTTTGGATGCATTGGTAGCTCTTGCAATGCTTCCGGCCAAAAATGAGCTTCGTCGCTGAACGTAAGTTTTTGGTAAAAAAGTGGATCTTCGGCCAACTTTCCAAGAGCCCAATCACCAAAAATTTTACGTTGCGGTAGGACGATCGGCTCCAGTAGCCCGAATAGCCACTTCAGTGGGTTAATTAAACTGACCATAAAATGGAAGAAGCGCGCGATGATCTTTCTTTCTTCTTCATTTTGATAACAAAATTCGATGATTTGCAAGCGTTGTTCGTTTGTGAGACAATTCATGGTTAAATTATAGACCAATCTGAAGATCTTTGACAGTGGACCAAAACACCAGGCTCAAATCCATTGGACTGAGCCATTCCAGCATCCTAGAACAATTGAAATTCCTTCCACGAAATACGGAACTCACCCTCAGCCAGCTCATCTTTGAGAAAGAATTCTCAACCAACTTACCGAATAGGTCGGATTGGAACTCTGTATCCATTTCGCTGGAAAAAAAACACTTTCGGGATAAGCCAAAGAAGAAGGGTGAAGTGGGAACTTGCGTCTACTACAGTGATCTAAACCGTTTCTCTCTCCATTAGTCTTCCTTGATGCTGTAGCGTCTTTAGGTAGAAATTATGACAATCAAAGAGGAATTGATGTTATGGCTGAGGAACAATGTTACGTCCAAAAAGAATATAATCATTTGCTCCGAAAGTCAGACTCTAATCGAAGTCCGTGGATGCCACAAATTTCATTCAAACACCAACCTTAAGTGCAGCTTATAATGAGATGGCCAACTTTTAAAATTCACCTTTAATGGGCGCGGGAACATTATGAAATCCAAGTGAATGACGAGGCCGATGAGTTAGGCAGCCGTCCTTAATCTCGCCCGAAGGTAATATGCCTTCCATACCATTCCCTTCGATACAATCAACCACCTACTATAGAACACAAATCTTGAGCGTACAAAGACTTAGATGTCCAGAGAGCCGACCAGCCCCTCTGGGCGTATAACCTTACTAATTTAACTTAGTCTCAAAACACGACAAGGATCATCTACGGGTCATAAGAAGTGTTGAAACAGACTACTGAGCTGCTGGAAGAAGAAAATGGACACCTAGGAAAGGACTTCTTTGACAATTTAGGTGAACTCGGCAATATATGTGTACATGCTATCTCACACTGATTCATAGGACACTAGGGGAAACTATCCGCGCGGTATCACAATATTCCCAAGGGTTGTCGGTTGTCCTTTGACAATCAATCACTCCAATCTAAACCAATAATAATAATTTGCATTTGATAATTTGCATTTTAAAGTTTTATTACTTTTGTCCTATGACGTCGAACCAAACATTGCCTGAAACAGTTTCTCATTGGTAGCTCCCAGCAATCACAACATTCGATTAGCGATACAAACTTATTCGGTCCGTTTTCAAAATATAGCCCACTTCATTGGAAACGTGTGACATTTGTTAGCAATAATAAGTGTGCATCAGCGCCTGTTTTAAACAACGGTATTGTTTTTTGCCTCTTGGAAAATGTTCGGATTTGTCTTAAATGAAGACCATTTGCGGGGAGTTTTGATTTTCTTCTTCAATTGGAAGAAGAGTGCAGCTGAAGCCCATCGAACATTTGTAGAACGTTTTTGAATCTACTACGACCGATAAATCATGCGGAGAGTGGGTTCGACTCATCAAAAGCGAAGAAGACCAAGAACGCCTTGCCCAGCCCAAAAACTTTGAGGATGACGAGTTGAAGGCTTTAGTGGATCAAGATCCATGCCAAACACTAAAGTAAACTCACAGAGTCGTTGGGAGTGACTCAGCAAAGAATTTTTCGTTCCATTAAAGAAATCTTGATTTATTCAAAATCAAGGATATTGGATGTAGAATGAGCTGAAACCTATAAATGTCGCCTTGGAACCGCTTCTTCAAATATATTAAAACAAGTGATTTCTGCAACGAATCGTGACTGAAGATGGAAAGTTGATATACTACGATAACCCCAAGAAGAAAGAAATACAAGTAGGCTTAGTGGCGAACCCATTCCGTCATCATCTTCCTCGACGAAGAAGAACATCCACGGTTCACAGGTCGTGCTCTGCATATGGTCGAACCACGCGGGTTAGGTGTACCATGTACCATGCTAAAGCCCAACGAAACCATTGATGGAAAACGTTATCGACTACACGGCTTACGCCGTGAATTGTGTGAACAACTGCCAGAAAGATCTGAAAACCTTGACTAGCTGATTTCGAAACATGACAACGCTGGACCCTACGTGGCTGTAGTGACAGTTCCAAGTTATTAGAAAGACATTCGAAATTATAATTCAATTAGGTTCCGCAAGCGAGAGAGACATCTATGTTTAGCTAGAAATCTTGATCCCTTGTCACTGTAAGTCAGTGAGGTAGTGCGCATCTGTACATACTGATAACCCCACAAGAAATGTGGATGGAAACTCGCCCACAATTGGTTTTCAAAGTCCCGTAGAACTGCACAGAGATGTGGTAAGAGATGAGCTCTATAAGTTCGAGTTAAAATGCCGAAGTCAAAAGTCCTTGCAATCCAAATCAAGAAACATCCAAAATCGCAGAATCTGAAATCCGATATTCGGGAGACTTGAAATGAGAATTCCGAAAAATCTAATTTCGATCAGAAAATTCCCAAGGACTATGTTTTGGTCGGCGTAGGATTTGGCCTAAGTAAGGAATTGAAAATATTGAAATCTGGCACTACATTAATTTTTGGAAAATTCTTTTCATTCCAGGACCTTCCCTATTTATAATTTTTGTTTTTATGCTTTTAGGCACAATTTTAGGAATTTCTGAATTTTTGGTTTGTTGTACTTCTAGAAATTTTGAAATTATGAAATTTTCAAATTGATGCAATGACTATATTTGTGGTGATACGTTCGACTTCATTTCGCATCATATTCGGCACATATGCTGTGTCCATTGGCAGTAGGGAGCTGTGTGACGTTTGGTCTCGTCTGCAAAAAAGAAGATTTAACAATAATCGGCCTGAGTACATACATGAGCTTTATCGTATGCGCGGCTTAAATCACAGGAATGGATACCACACGCTGTGCGCCTTAAAATAATATTAAGATTGGACAGACAACAGACAAAGGACACCCACTAAATTCGTTTGAGCAAGAAGTGGTGGCTAAGGAAAGCCCGTTTTGCCTAGACAGTTTTGTTGGTTAAGGCTTGAGACCATGCCGTTGCTGCCGATGTCAATGTCAACAAGTAGTTCCAAGGTTAGGGTGCGTGCCTTAACAAATTACCTGTTCTAGAAAGGAGGCTTTGCACATTCACTCAGTGCCACATAGCAGCATGTCCTGCGTTGTACCGAACGTAAAATGAGTACTTCTCGAATTGGAAACAAAGCACAAAGGAAAATATACATAAGTTGGCTAGCTTCTTGCTTTCAGAGATCAACGTCCTAGAGAGATGGATCTAAAGACATCATCTCTTCATATGATTAAGGGACTACCTGGTGATACAGACCAAAACCATTTTATTTATTCAAACAGAATTTAGATCAAAGGTATACGGCAATGCTTATCCGAACTCATAATCTTGGCTCTCATTTTTCACATTCTTCGCCGAGGCCTGAAGATGACTTACGTACATCAGCATCCCCCCCCCCACCCACTTTCTAGTTAAAAACCACAATTCTTTTCGGTATCTTGTAAAACAATTCCTCTGGCAGCTCCGGCTTCTGGGACCTGCCGTATCTGCTTGCGAGCCGCGTGTGTACCCATAACGTGTGTGCGTTCCACGCTCCCCTATCCGAGAGATCTAATCCAATGACGACAGTTCATATCTGTCAGCCACACAACAGCATCTATCGCCTAATTGAAAACTTTTTTCCTTGTTGCCATGTCACTGCGACGAATAGAGCGTTCGGGGGGTTGAGCACAGAAAACCCACACACACCCAACGACACAGTGTGTGTACAGCGTCACATTGCTTCGCAAGACTCCAACCCTCCGCCTTAGTTGGCAGCAACTTTCAAAGGATGTGCGATCCCAGAGTTCGAGTTTTTGATGTTTATTCGTTCCTCCCACACACATGTGTGTGTTTTAAATTAATTTTTGTTTGCAAACGAATAAGGAGCGCACAGCACCGCAGAGCGCGGAGGCGAAGAAAAAACACACGCACACACAAAATAATCATAAAGAAAACTCGAAGCCTTCTAACAACGACAGCAAAATAAGCACACGCTCCCCGCCGAAAGGATGAGGCGGCTCCTTATCCCTTGGCGCAAAATTCAAATTTATGTTTAGTTACACTCAAGTTTTTCCCCATTTTTATAAACTTTTCCCTTTTTTAATAATGAAACACCCCCGAACGTAACCATCACCATCAAGCAGCGGCGGCATCCTCCCTCTTGTGCCATCGGATCCGACGACGAGCATCAGCTTCCACCAACCCCTCCCCTGGCCCGCCCCCTCATCAGCACCGCTTCAGGAACAGAACGAAAATTCTATTTAAACTGTATGTACAGAGTTATTAGAAGAAGAAACTTTCAAAGACGAGTAAAATTTCGTCCCTCCGGCGACGCGGTGCGGTTGTGGCGGTAAGCGGTCTATGGTGCGGTAGAAAGTGAGGAAGGCGAAAAAAAAATAAATATGCTGTTTATGGGGTTTTTTTTTCTTGCTGTTGCTGTGTACTTTGGTTTCGATATAGTGGGTGCATCTCCTCTATTCTCGTGTTCAGTGGTTTACTTACACCCTTGTTGAGGGTTTTGGTGGTGGGCCACGTCACTTTCGTTCAGTGCGGCTGATCAGGGCTTGGATACGTTTTAGTTTCTTAGGAGATCGCTTTCATTTATGTACGATGTTCATTAATTTTGATAGATTTCGGAATTGTACACTGTTGATGGACAGAAGCGAGTTATGCCTACTTCACTCAAAGGTGTTCAACTTTATTTCTATTAAGATTGTAAAGCGTGTCCCAACAAGAACGCAAGATTTAAATTTGGCGCCATTCGAATTGTCATTGTTTGACATTTGAACAATTATTATTGTTTGTAAGTAGAAGCTATGAGGTTAATAAAAATAAAGCGCTACATGAATGAACAGCGCATGCTCATTGTGAAATTGTTTTACCAAAAGGGTGAAAGTTTTGCGGTCACGGTTCGCAAATAACGATCAATTTGGGGTTACAATAATGCTCCACAAGAGACAACTGTAAAGCGAATAATGGACAAATTTTCTTGAAACTGGGTCTGTTACTGATGTAAAGACAACAACGCGCCTTCGCCCAGGTCGATCGACCGAAAATATTGCAGCAGTACGTAATGACTTCGTTCAAACTCCATCCACCTCAATTCGACACCGAGCTCAGCAAATTGGTGTTTCCAAATCCACTATGCAGCGAATTTTGATGAAAGATTTGCATCTTGATGCATACAAAGTTCAATTGACTCAGGAACTGAAGCCAGCTGACCATGCACAGAGAAGGGAGTTCGTTAATTGGGTATTGAAGAGACAACATGAAAATGCTGATTTTGCCGAAAAAATCGTCTTTAGTGACGAGGCCCATTTCCATCTTGGTGGCTTCGTCAATAGGCAGAATTGTCGCATTTGGGGCGAGGAAAATCCTCGAATGATTGACGAGAAGCAAATGCATCCTCAACGTGTCACTGTGTGGTGTGGATTTTGGGCTGGAGCCAGGTCAAGCCCAAACAGTCAATGGTGTTCGGTTTTGTGAAATGATAACCAATTTTTTCGTGCCTAGAATTGAAGAAATGAATATGGAGGGGCTTCAACAAGACGGCGCCTACAGCCAGAGAAACAATTCAATTGTTGCATCAGTCTTTTCCCGGTCGTGTTATATTGCGTTTTGGAGACCAGAATTCGCCGCCTAGATCGTGCGATTTAACTCCATTGAACTTTTTTCTTTGGGGTTTTTTTAAGTCGATGGTTTATTCGAATAAGCCGGCGACGACTCAAGCCTTAAAAGAGGAAATTGGACGCTGCATTAATGAAATACCGCGGCATTTATGCAAAATGGGCATTGAAAATTTCATTAAAAGATCGGGTATGTGCCAGCAAAGCCGCGGCGGCGATCTGGCCGATGTTTTATTCCACACATAACCTCATCCTGTCTACCTTACGATATAATAAAGAATTCATATTTTTTTTAAATGTCTGCGTTTTATTTAAAATGTAAGTACCAATTAGGAAGTATGAACAGAGAATATGGCTATTCCTTTGCATATTTACAAAGCAATGCTTTTTATGACTTTTCATTCAAAGAACTAAACCTTAAAAAACCATTTAGATCGCAAGCAGATTGTAACTATCGGATTATGTTTAGACATCGCAGGTATTAAGAACGAAAGTTGTGGTGTCGCGCAAATTCATTTTATTTCAATTCCCAGAACGAACTTCGCACTTACACGCAGTTGGACTGGACCGGATTGAAGGGGTGTGCTGTTACCTGGGGGTATGCGTGTAGTTATGAAGTGGTGGATGGAAATATACCGCTTAATTCATTTTGCAAATGCGGTTCAAATGTAAATACGCTGCAAAGTCCTCTTTCGAAACTGAGCTCTTGTTTCAGACATTCTGGAAAACAAGAAACTCGATTTTCCCTTCTATAATAGGACACGCATCTGAAACATCATGAAATTTGATGCAGATGTCAGAGACAGTAGTACCAACTTAAAAATAAGAATAAATGTCAATTTCGCATTTTTCTCGTGTTTTGAAAGTGAACCTCACAGCTTTACATTTTGATGAATAACTCCCTTAGAAAATTTGGACTTTGCCGGAAAATTTAAAAAACAACTAACAAACATGCGATTTATTTTTAACCACTTTTTCCCACATTTCGGCCAGTATCTCGGCCAAAACTTGTGTAAAATGTTGGTTTTCAGGGCACCTAGAGTTCAGACTTTATTCACGTACATATATCCGCCTTTTTGGCGTTGGAAAATCGCTTCATCTTGTTGGCCAAGTAATGTGGCAAAAACGTGAAATTAAGCGACCAAGGAAATTCTCACACAACAAATTTATAGACGGTCATGTTGCCTGACTTGTTAGTTTTTTCCGATTTTTGGTGATAACGTGTGGAATCGGTCGCATTCATCGCACAATGAGCGAAAAGTTTCAATATTTGAATCAAATCACTTTCACATCATCATCACTTATTTAGTAAATTTTTACACAGTGTTCGATTGCTTAGCGATACATGGTCGTAAACGGCTTACTCATCACTTGACATGTAATACTTGTGTCAAATCCCAGTGCTACCAACTCCAATAATGTATTTATTTATACAAGACTAGGCATATGGAGATATCGAGCTGAGCACAATAGATAATAAGCCACATTAGATCCGTTGACAAGTTTTCATAAAGTTTGCCAATTGACTGACGGTAGTTTCAGTGAGTTCACTTAGCAGCAGTTCAGCAATGTGGGTCTTTCTCCGTTTAGTTAGAGCTTCGCATTAGCAAAGGAGTTGTTGTTGCGTTCTTTCTTGTGTCAGCAGCGTCGACAGAAGTCATTATGTGTGAAAATATCACAGTGTTCAGAAATGACACCGTCGAGTATTCCCGTCGCTCAACTACGTACTCTGAACAAGTGTAGATGTTTAATTTGGGCCAAAAAGTTCAAATGCGACTATTGACGATTAATTTCATTAGTCGTGTCCAGCTGAAAAAGATGCTAGGCGAGTGACCAAAAATGTCTCCTCTTGAGTGCGCTTTTGTGTTCGCAGTTTCCCGAAATGTCACAGTGTCCTGGCACCTATGTACATATGTTAAATTTAGTAGTATGTAGTGTAGGGAACTGATGAACCACTTTGAGTGAAACACGTCCTTTCTGTTATGTATACGATTTACTAATGTGTAATATTTTGTGTGTTCCATACTTCATAAGACAGTCTTTCTTTGTTTTAATGTGGAGATTATTCAGTTTAATCGTATGATCAGATGGACCAATACTCAATAGAAGATTTAGTTTGAGTACGTTGCATTGTTTGCCTCATTTAAGTCAAATGCCTACAGTAGGCATCTGCTTAGGAGAAACTGCGGCAAATTATGGCTCTCTTTGATGTTGAATAATACAGGCATTCGATAACAGTCTGGTCCAAAATAAATAATGGTCTTCTATTTATTGTCTTAAATAGGATGGTGATTTCACCGTTTTAGCCAAAATACGCTACAATAAATACGAAGATGGAATGAATGTTTCCAGTAGATTTTCCTAGAGTAGATGACAATCCCCATCTCGCCTCAATCCGTGAAAAATAATAAATAAATGCAGAGGATCGTCCGATGACAAATTTTCCGTCAACCCTTGCGATGATGCTGGTTCAGACAATCTTCTCATAGATAACTTTCAGTAAGGTGGAATCAAATTGCTGACTTATTATATTTTGAGCGCATGTACTTATGTGCAACTTTAGACTGAAAGGGCGCATAAGAGAAAGAACTGGCGATGGGGTTTGTGATGTAAATTTGTACATTCATATCAGTAGAATGTGTCATATTGAGACATAGTTAAATGCTTGCATATTCAATAGTTCGGCGTTGAGTATATATTTGCATTGCGTAGTAGAGAAGTACGCTGACTCACATGCGTAGGTTCGATTCCCGTACTGAACACTTTTCATTGCATTTTTCACGGGGAAAAACTGTAGGTCCCTTTTACTCGTGACGAAACAGTAGCAGTCACAACACAAGTTGTTGCTGAAGACTGTAGGCACTGGTCCCTTGTGGGCTATAGTGCAACACTATTATTATTACTAATGGAACACTTCTCAACTCGGCATTTCGTTCAAATTAATTGGCGCACTGTCATGCGACTTTTTCAACATCATTCTTGAGAAGGTGCGTAACTCAAATGCCAACACCAGAGGCACGATTTTCCAAAAATCCGTTCAACAACATCGGTACAAAAAACCAACAGAACCACAGTAGCCAGTGGCTGCTTCTTTGTGCTCAAGAGGCAATTCACAAACAAAACCCTCTCTCGAACGTCTAGGTTGGCTTTGTATATTAACTTGATCATCCCAGTCCTGTTTTACGGAGCGGAAACTTGGACGTTAATGAAAGCGGATGAGGAATCTCTTAGCAAGAGGTCGTGCTAGCTAGAGATGCGATTTGGTTAAGACCCAGGTCCATCCCGGACTGTAGCGTCATGAAATTAAAAAAAAGTAAAACCTCACATAGCGTATTTCTTTAGACGTGTCCCGTCTTCACGACAAATGTGGACTCGTATGTCACCTTTGCTCACTCAGCACAGTCAGATTAGTGTTTCAAGATATATGGATACCAATAGTGACAAAAAGCGGAAGAAATCATGAAAACAATTTTCGAACACAGATGCTAGTTTGCTTATCGAACTTCAAATGCATGTATGACCTACTCCAGACAACATATTTAAAACAGGCATAGAACAGAGATGCCTATCTGCCTGATTATGCCACCACGCATTGGGTGGCGAAGAGTTATTTGATCTGGCAACTAGCAACAGGTGCGCGAAAGAAACAAATATTGTCACTTATGATTTTGCCGCTTGTGATATTGTCACATGTGATATTGTCACTTGTGATATTGTCACATGTGATATTGTCACTTGTGATATTGTCACTTGTGATATTGTCACTTGTGATATTGTCACTTGTGATATTGTCACTTGTGATATTGTCACTTGTGATATTGTCACTTGTGATATTGTCACTTGTGATATTGTCACTTGTGATATTGTCACTTGTGATATTGTCACTTGTGATATTGTCACATGTGATATTGTCTCTTGTGATATTGTCACATGTGATACTTGTCACTTGTGATATTGTCACTTGTGATATTGTCACTTGTCACTTGTGATATTGTCACATGTGATATTGTCACTTGTGATATTGTCACTTGTGATATTGTCACTTGTGATATTGTCACTTGTGATATTGTCACTTGTGATATTGTCACTTGTGATATTGTCCCTTGTGATAATGTCACTTGTGTTATTGTCACTTGTGATATTGTGATTTTGTCACATGTGAAATTGTCACTTGTGATATTGTCATTTGTGATATTGTCACTTGTGGTATTGTCACTTGTGATATTGTGATATTGTCACATGTGAAATTGTCACTTGTGATATTGTCACTTGTGATATTGTCACTTGTGATATTGTCACATGTGATATTGTCACTTGTGATATTGTCACTTGTGATATTGTCACTTGTGATATTGTCACTTGTGATATTGTCACTTGTGATATTGTCACTTGTGATATTGTCACTTGTGATATTGTCAGTTGTGATATTGTTTCTTGTCATATTGTCACTTGTGATATTGTCACATGTGATATTGTCACTTGTGATATTGTCACATGTGATATTGTCACTTGTGATATTGTCACATGTGATATTGTCTCTTGTGATATTGTCACTTGTGATATTGTCATTTGTCATACTTGTCACTTGTATCGCGCTGACTCTTGGGAACCACAGAAATAAGGCTGTGAAGGCATGTTATCACACAAACCACTTATTTTCTTTTCTTTTGAACAGTTGGTGCAATTGATGACAAATTGGCAAGTGTTTGGTCGATAAGTAAAATCAGGTTTATGCGGGTGTATTGACACTGCTGTTCTTACGGTTTTGACTGGAAATACAAGAGTAAGTGATCGGGACTTGAGAGGCTCCAAGTTCCAAGCATGTATGTGAAGAAGGCAAGACATGACAAACTAGAAGTGATTGCGTTCTGAAATGCCGCTGGCTGCCACGAGTGCGAACAAAAACTCCCTAAAGTCGCTCTCAGCCCGGATAAGTCGATTCCATTTTTTTTTTCAAATTATGTAAGACTTCAAAACCTTCGAATGCAATTAGCATAATCCCCATGAACCGTTTGTTCTACACATCTCCATACCAACGTCCTTCTAAGTCCCCACAGTGCGCCTGCTGACTGCCTATTGCCAGTGTTTAAAATCATATGTCCCGAATGTGTGTGCGAATTATTCAGAAGCGGCAAAAAAGTTTCCCGCTTCTTCCACTCTCTCAAGAATACCCCGCTCCGCCACGACGCGATGATGCTCATTACTTCGAGTCCTCAGCCCTCGACCGCACCCAGACCGATTTGCTTGTAGAGGCTTAAAGATAACACAATAGGAAAAAAAAACAAGGGAAAATATGATAAGAGAGAGAGAGTGCGGGCCGCAGAGCAGAAGGGGTAGTTCTGCTGCGGGTACACTTATTATTTTGTAGCATGTTTGGGAGTTTGTGTTATAAACCAACAAACTTTCGTTTTTACAAAAGCGCGCGGGGACGCACCGATGCCGAGGGACGAACTTGAAACGGCATGGAGCACCGCCAAGACTAAGCTAAGTAACAGAAAGCCCCTCAAAAGCAGAACATACCATCGAGGTTGGGGAGCAAAAACAAAAAAAACACACCCAAGGAGCTCAATTTATGTACATGAAAACGAAAACAAAAAAATGCCAAAAAACAAGCAAAACGACGAAGACGCGAAACGTAACAAGAGAGCGCAACAAGAGGAAGGATGAAACCTCGAGGAAGGGGGCGAAAAACTTTTCTCTTTTCTATCAAAACAAAAAACAGAGCCGCGCGTCAAGTAATGAGGATATGGGACAAAGGCATCATGCCTGCGAGCATATGTCGCGGATGCCCGTGTGTGTGTTTTGGAAAGAAGATCCTTATTACATTCTCCAGCGGCACAGTTTGGTTTTGTGTGTGTGTGTGTGTGTTTTTGTATTTTTTGGTCGGGGGGTGGAGATGAGGTTGCGAGAACTTGGAGCGGATTCCTTGTTGCGTGCGTCGCGGCTAAGGAACTGGAAGGGGTTCAAAGGGTGGGAGAACTTAAGTAGCTCCCAGCGACGTATAAAAAATATTTTCAATTTAAAATAATTCCATGCCTAATGCATAGAGGACTACTCTACCCCCATCGTTCCAACTTCGCTCCGCAACCTCCCCAACCCACCAAACCACCACCGCCACCATCGTCGTCGTCGTCAACCCACCGGCAATTCTTTTAATCAATCTTCGCGATACACACACGCACTCCACTTGCGGTGGGTGGATGAGTACTCGCAGCAGTGAAGATGAAAAATTTACTTTGGCACTACGTTACAGTGAAAGATAAGAAATGTGCCCGAGGAGAGGGGGGAGGGGGGGGGGAGGCGTATCGGAGGTTTGCTCGAACAATGCCAAGTTGCCGTTGTTTGACATGCAAATCTAAAATTTTCAGCGAAACTTTGGATCTCACTCAGCTCGTATGCCAACATGTGGGTTTTGGGTGAGTGGTATCGCACAAGGCCGCCACCTCTGCATCCCCCCCCTCCCCACGCAGATATGTGGCCGTGCTCGAAGTGCTGATCTTAATGGAATTATTGAAACTGGGATTTAATTTTGCTAATGCTCTCCGAGTAATGGCAGCTTGTTTGCTTAGGTTGATCGGTGGGGAGGGGCTTGCGCTTGGCGGCGTGCGGGGGCTGAGAAATCGAATTACGCAATGTCTTCAAACTAATAAATGACAAAGCGAATGCGAGGCAAAAAATCCATATATGCTGTTGGCAATTTAACTTTTCATCGAAATTGACAAACAGAATGAACTAAGTGATGTAAAGGATCTGGATGTGAATTTCAAAGCAACTACAGTGTCGCCTTATCCTGTTCTGACAGGTGGCTGTGAGGTGACTTGATCAAAGAATGCGTTGATGGCTTTATTTGAACTCTCATAAGTAAGCCAGAGATTACATGAACTTAGTAACATTTGTCTGCTTTAGATGAGGGTCCTTGTTTTCGAAATACAAACCTACGCTTAAGTTTATTGTTGGAAATAGATGTGATCTTTGTAGTTCCACTTGTAGGGCAGCATAATAAGGTAAGAGTGTAGAAAGCTCGTTCAAAGGCGAACAAATTATTCAAGTGTGCGTTTTTCTTTATCTTTCATCAGTCTTACAGGCATCAATTCCAAATAATTTCAATGCCATTGGACTACTGCTCTTTCCAAAGTGATTAAAATTAACAATTCTAAGCAGGATGTAACATAGTCCTCTTGTATTTGAAGCAAAAGAGGATGTAATAAAAATATATAGCCGATAGACCGCTAGATTTCAAAGGAAAGTCCGTCTGTTAGATTCTTCTGAATAGAATATCCAACGCCAACGACTGCTTATACTATACACTGCCCAAAGAATAATATTGTATGGGAAATTGCACGATGCTGCAGAAGGATATAAACTTACTTAATGAAATTGTAGAAAAAATCATCTTATGTGGTGTGTGATGTGTGCTGCCTGAATTCCAAATCAATGGTAGACTGTAGGGCCGTTTCGGAAAAAACAGTAGGATCAGACAAGAAATCATTCTTAGGCTTTGCTGACGAATATGATAAAGACATCCGTAAATGGCGTTTTCCACATCAAGGCATAATAGAAAAGAATGCTTAAAATAGGCTCGTAACATAAGCATATTAGCCAATAATGTCCCAAGTTCGATTACCGGTCGGAACACACTCAAAGAGTACTAATTGTCTATGAAAACTTCTCAAAACCTGTCATACGGAGTCCGCGAAAAACTGTAGAACCCTCTATTCTTGAGAGAATAATAGCACAACACAAGTAGTTACTGAAGACGCTAAGTCCTGGTCCCATATCGGTTGTAGTGCCAAAGTTTTCTTATTGTCATTTAGCAAACTCCTATGATTTCTCCTAAGTTCAAGTTGATGTGGTGATGAGTCTCTTAAATAACGGATGACGGTTGATGGTTCTCCTATGAAGAAGGATATTATGTCTGTTAAATTGACGATTAAAATAAATCCATAACCGTGGTCTTTAGGTGACATTCAATCCCGCGGTTGACCTAAGCATCAACCAATTTGCTTTTTCAGTTCACACGATCTCTAGCCAGCTGCCTCCAATTTCATACTCCAAGGTGGTTGCTGTTGTTGTCGACTTGTTTGCACTATCTCAGACGAAATCGTCTTCTGTTGCTTTGTCTCACACACACTTCGGGACAAAGTATTGTTACCCATCCGTTGTACATGACCTAGTCATCTTAAGCGTTGACGCTTGACTAGGCGCATGAGGGTGTATAACTTGTAGAATTCTTTGTTAAAGCTTCTCCAGCAAGTAGACCTTTCCGTCCATACTTCTGCGCCAAACAGAACAGGGATGATTAAGGTGTTATACAAAGTCAACTTGGTCTGTGGAAAAAAGGCTGTGTTACTTCATTACCACTTGAGGTACCGGCCACGCAAATGAGCGCCAAGCGGCTAAATGTTGAGCGGCAAAAATTGAAACACATGCAGCTATTTAAATGGTGGTGGCCAAGCAGTAGTTGAGCAGATAACCATACAAACGGTGAAATTTACCATAACTTCGTCTTTTTATGTTAATTTGATGAAAACCCTTTCTTTCAAATGTAAGATACTATCCCAAGTTTTAAGTCCACTTTTGCTAAAAACGCTTTTGCGAACAGAACTGGATAATGGCATTTTCAAAACTAACCGCTCAGCCGTTCATAAATTGCCGCTTTGCCCCTTGCCTGGTATACTGGTATACTGTTGTGGAATGGGTGCATTTTAACAATGCCTTAAAGAATCGCAGACTTTATTCCAATTTCGGCATTTATTCTAACTCCACAAACGTCGTCGTCAACAAACCTTCCGCTTACATGAACCACAAAATTTTGAAATAATTTTTATTTATTTTAGTTGCAGTGGCATGGCGGCAAAACAGCCAGATGTTTACAATTTAGATATTCATGTGAGAACATGTAAAGATGGATAAGCACTATTAAGTTTTTGAATAAAACTGTATTTTTACAACAAAATTTATTCAAAAATGTTAAAAATTGCATATGGATTCTTTGCATTTTTTTGCAATAATTCCACAAAATTACAATAATTAATTTTCACTGATTAACTATTTGGTACGGTACAGGTTCATGTCTTGGTTGTTGGAACAATCATAAACACAGACTTTTCGAAAAAACATTTAAGTGATGTGGCTCTCTCGGTGGGTTAGTTAATAAACATTTAGTGAACCATCGGCGACGGCGACGACTGAAATGGTGCCGCAAAATCAATGTTACTGTCTGGTGTGGTCTTTGTCATTGGTTCGTATATATCCGAAGATGTAATTGGGCTGACGGTTACTGTCACTTCGAAACAATATTCTCGATTAAAAAATTTTTTTTTTTTTTTTTCAAGTCGGCGACTTAAAATTTTAGCGTGGACGATATGTCGTCCCATCAAGACGGAACAACAAGTCACGTGATATAAAAAATTATTGCTTTATTTGCGAGCGTAATTTGCTATCACATTTTGAGAGGTGAATAGTCAACTTGGGTGTGGAAGTATTTCAAAAAAGTAGAGTTAATAAAAAGTGGAAAAATTCCGAGCTGTTTAAACCGAGAATCGAACATGGTCTTTCGGCCTTTAGGTTCACGCACTTACTCACTACGCCACTGCCAACTAAGCCACAATTATGGCTTTATTAAGAAAAACATTCCTGGAATCTGCCAGTATTTCATTTTTCTTTTCGTGGGGATACTAAAAGACCATGTTGACGCGAATAGTCCCCGAAATCTGGATGCATTTGAATTAAACATTGCTGCAGCCATGGCCAAGTTACCGACCGAAATATGGCAAAAAGTGGTTAAAAATATACTCAAAGGAATCGCATGATACGAATCTTCTTGAGGCGAAACAAATTTTCATCCCAAAATTTATATTTCTTTAATCTTTCCTTTCGAAACTCAAAAAAAAAATAATAACTCCATTTTTTTTTCATCTGCATGTTGTAACCGACATTAATTTTATAAAAAAGAATATATTTACTATCAAAAATAGCCTCAATTAGGCCTATGACACATTCAAAAATTGGGGTATGAAGATGTGTAAAATGAAGCATTCCTGAATTCTTCAGAAACTTTCTTGTAGTGATTCGTCGTGGGTTAAGTGGAAAGCACATGTTGGAAAAATATGTAGAAAAAAAACAATATCCTGCAACGCCATATTTCAGAACACAATATTTGTATTTTTCAACTAGAAATATTATTGCATTCGAATATATTTGTTTATTTGAATGGTGGTCGAGATGGAGTTGTCCGTCGACTCACACGTCGAAGGTCAAGGTTCGATTCCAGACGGGACACCTCGAATTTTTTTATGGAACCACCTCTTTCGAGTTGCTGACAACACTGAAAGAGTATTAATTGTCTGTGAAAAGCTTCTCAAAAACCTCGCCGTTTGGAGTCGGCAAAAAACTGTAGGTTCCTTTTACTCACTTAAATTTTTGCCTTATTGTAAGCTTTTATTTTCTTTTCTAAGATAATTGAAAGGCAAGTTTGCTGACCTACACGCCTAAGATTCTGAGTTGACCTTTATTTTTTCACCGCACCAACTCTTTCGAGTTGGAGTTAACACACAGAATCCCACTGGTCTAGGTCCCCCTGTTCGTGAAGTAATTGTAGCATGAACGGTTGTTTCCTGAAGAATCTAAGACCATGTCCCTTGGAGGTAATGGCGTAATCTAATTTTATTTACTTACACGTTTGACTCAAACTCAAGCAAAAACTTGAAATGTTTATAATTTAAAACTATGAAACCGTTGAATATGTTTCTGTCTCAGCATTTCAGTTTGCAAGTAAATAAATTGACTTAACTCTAAACCAATAGAAGCAATTCCCCAAATTCCCCACTACGATATGAGGGCTTTAGTTTATTCTTCTTTTTAGTTAGAACTTCCAAACATTTAAACATTAAAACAAAACAAAATCATGAATCAATATACGAAGTTTTTGGTTCTATTAGATACATTTCTTTAACACAAATAAACGCAAGTACAATATTTATTCATTGCTGCGTAAGCTTTAATTTATAGGGTTTGGGACGTTTGGCCGGGAAACCGATAAGATCGGATCATCAGTAAAATTTGGAAAACGTTTTACTGACTGTACGCTTAGCTGATGCACAGGCCCCAACATCAGTAATGCTTCCACCCTCTTCAGATTTTCTTACAATTTAACAATATTGGTCGATTATGACGACCATTAACATGGCTAAAGCCGCGAAAAGTGGCCATGTTTGAATCGCCAATTTTTAGTAAATTTTATCTCATTTATCGCATATTTCGGGTGTTATGTGATCCACTATTGGAAATGGCAAATACGCAGCTAATATTGAAAGACTTCGAATTAGAACTGAGCTTAGCAGGTGTCAAATACTAGTTATACAAAATTGAAACCGAAAAATGAATAGTAGGTTCTTATTGCTAATTCCTGTTGCTTGCTTTGGTACCTTAGCTTTTTACAATAGCGTTAAATGCAGTCATGATGGTGGCAATGTGAACTTGTATATATTTTTCTTCTTCTTATATTTTTCAAGATTCGAAACTACGTTTACAGGGGCTGAGTTTTTATTTCCGTTCATTGACGTTGCTAATATTATTTATTTCGCCATCACCGCTTTCACGACAAGACTTGGCCTGAGTTCAAGTACGAGTCTGAAAAATTGGACGTCCAAGAAGGCTTATACCAAAGGGGACGGTAAAGATGTTGACTCAATGGAATGCTACTTGGGGTACTTTGGTAACCAACCCTGTTTAGTCTTTTCAGTCAATTGTAGTCAAAATAGCAAGTTAGGAAGGAGTGTAATAATCCATGATCCTTAACGGTGTTTACAATTTATTTCGAGTTCTTCTCATTTTAGTCAAAATGAGAGTAATAATTGCGTGTTGAAATTTGTAGGCTTAATATCACATCAGGTAAAGTGAGATAGTTACTTCTAACTAAACAAAAAAATTTTAGACCAGAACGTAGCCCGTAGTCTTGATATAATGATTAGAACATTGGCAATTTGGAATTCCGTGTATGTTTGGTCTCCAGGGCAACACCTGTTGCACCAGATGTTGATTCAAAATTGTCATCACCTAGGCTGCGTTTTCTTAAGACATCTGTTCAGAATTATTCATTTCAAGCAAGCCCCTATTATCTACCCACAAGGCAATTAAAATCAAAACCAACTTTTTTTTTCTTCTAAATTTTATTAAAAATTTACGAGCTGCAGCATTCACCTAAATCTTTGAGATAAATTAAAATTTGAAGAACATAAATAGAAGATTTGGTTTCATGTTAGTAAATCCCATCCATTCCACTCTAAATCCAGCATCGTCAAAGTTAAGCCTCCGCCCCCGCCCCCTCCATCAATTCGATACACTTGTTGCTCGTCACGCAACACAGAAGCATTTCCACCAGCAACCCTCCTAATCGCAAACACCACACACATGTGTGCGTCGCGGCGATTAAATGAATCCGAAAAATGATTAAAATCCACCCCCACAACACCCTCAGCTCCCCAGTGAAATTAGAAAATCCCCACATGCACATACGCACAACCAACCACCACCGTACACGGAACAACAAAAAACTAAACATAAACTTTTCGTTCTAGTAGTCCCTCACTCGTTCAGCCAATCGCACACACACACACATACGGCCACATGTTCGCCCGCACACAACCAGCCGAGCAACCAGTAAAAATGCTTCAAACATTTATTGCCCTCGCCTTGTGTTCTATATTCCACACCCATTTTCATCGCCTAAATTAGAGAAGAACACACATCAACTGCGGCAGGAGCGCCACCGACGCACCACGATGCCTAAATAGATGCCTACTACTCGTCAGGATGCCTACATGGTATCCTCGTTTGTGTACAACTACAACAACGGCGACGGAGCTACGACAACGACGACGTCACGAACGGAAAAGCCAATCACACTATCGCAAATTATTTTAATAAATTCTAGCACATCCCTTTTTGGCGCACCCCGCACTAAAAAAACACACGACGACTCCCACACCCCACCAGCCGCCCCGAACGAGCACAGCGAACGAGAGCATCGAGGGCCACAAGAAGGAAAAAATAAAAGCACAGAAAACTACACACACCGAAGCGAATCCAGAGGGCGTGTGTATCCACATCGAGAGGCATAGACAATGAAAGCGCACAGCACACTCACACACACACGCAAACACACTCTCACCGCCGGGACCCCACACACTCGCACAGGCTCCAACCATGCCCATAAACAATCTCTCGCCACCGTCGTCGTCGTCGTCGTCGTCGACGTCGCACATCGAGTGGAGTTGAAATCTGATTAGACCCAAAAAACGGATAAAAATCCGGTACCAGCATTGCCATAGTGCTGGGTCCTGAGCCCAGAGCAGAGAACACAGCGCACAGAGTGGCGGAACCAGCTGCCTAAGCTCGTCGCCACTCATAGTTGTGTTGTTATGCGGCGGTTACATGTCGAGGATGTGTGCGCTCTATAAGCGCAAAATCCGTTCCAAATATAATCTTCCCTTTGGTTAGATGGTTTCTCCTAACCGACCCCACCCGCCCGGCGTATCAGCCAACCGCCAAACTAGGCAACTCTTAGAGTCGATGCATGTGGACGAATGGATGTGTGTGGCTCCGCTCGGCACTCGGCTGTATGCTCGGTGCTCGGTGGAAGGCATCGGTCGCACAGTAGTGGCTGTGGCTGTGGCACGTTCGGCTGGGGTTCACCTGAAGATTAGGAGGAGGCACGCGGAATGTGAAACTAAACAAAGCACCGAGGAAAAAAAAAACACCAACCGCACCACACACATACACAGCGGCCCGAAATGGGGGCAAGGAGTCCTCTCAAGGACACGTCGGCGTTGCAGAGGAACGCTGCCACCGCTGCCGCCGCCGCCGTCCGCGCCACGCCACCGAAGCGAGCAGAGTAAAGCATTATGATAATGTGCGTATGTAGGGGTAGTGAAAAATCACATTAATTTTTGAGATATTCCAAGGGTTGTTTGCCGAAGATGGTGAGCGGGGAGCGGTGGTGGGCACGGAGTGGGGTGGAGGCATACGAACAAAGTACGCATAAAAACGAGAATAAACGAAATAAAATGAAGAAAAGCGAGCCCGAGACCCGAGAGCACCCGCGAAAGTTGCTGGCGGTGGGGCGGCACGAGAGGAAATTACAGAAACAAAGTTCCTTGTGCTTGTCAGTCAGGGAGGAGGGCTGGGGAAAGTGTGTGATGGCGCGCTTAGGGATTTATTCGTTTCGTTTTTTTGCGCTTCGTTCAGTTGTCTTCTCAATTGCAACCCCCGCGCGCACACGAAAGGTATAAAATGTGTGTTTACGACTTTTCATTTTATGCTTTTCTATTACTTTCAGTATATACTCTTAGTAGCTGGCGCTCTCGCTCTAAGTACACCCCCGCCCACCTCCACAAGAGGTACTCGTATTCCCCGCTCGCTATTTTTATGAATTCTCCTTTTCTTGTCTTGTGTATTTAAATTTGGTGACAATGAGAATGAGTGGGGTGTTTGGCGGGGACGCGCGCCACTGCCAAACTACAAGACACAGTGACAGGCACAATCACAGGCGCATCAGCTCCCCCGGGAGGAGGAGGTGGTGTACGTGTGCACGCACCAACTGCTTCGGCTATGGGTATTCATACAATTTTTACTATGCCATTAGAATTTTTAAAATGTGCCAGTTGCTACCCCTGATCCCGCTGGATCAATGAGGTTCGAAACAAGTTCGTGATGGGGTCGTTTGAGACGCGCACCAAACGAGGGTGCGGATAGTCTTGCAACGCGGAGGCCATTCGAGGAATTAATAGCCGAAACGATGAATATTTAGTTTGACGGGTTATTGGAAGCGAGGGGGTGCTGTTCTTTTGTTCGTAACTTCGGCAGCCATAAGAGTGGTCTTAGGAGCCGCGTCTTGATGTTGTTGAGGGGTTTCGATAGAGAGAGAGATGTCGTTTTCCACCTGAGGAGGCCTTGTGTGCTTGTTAATGTCGGTTGCAGAAGCTTAATCCGGTGCGATTAAAAATTAATGAGCTTCTGGCAAAGTACCTCATATCCGTGAGTTTTTTTTGCAAAAATAAAGAAAACCATGCGACGCTAAACCTTAGAAACGGCTCATTTTTCCCTAATGCCGGGGTTGCCTTTACCGCTCATACATTGAACATTGACACGGTTTAATGAAATATATCCTGTTTGGACCGAAAAAAACGGACCAAAAAGAAGAAGCCTCTCACACTTAGGCGGCTCCTGCTTTTCAGTGAGATGCGGCATCTTCATTCTGGTAGTGGTAGTTCTTCTACCACGTCTTTAGGAAAATTTGAAAAATGGGAAAATGGTGATCAAGCAAAGTTCAAGGTCAATCAGTCAGCTATGTGTCTTAAGAAACATTTTATTTTGAAATGTCCATAAAGAAGGAGAGAGTGAGAAATATAGAATGAAGAAGAAGAACGAAGAGAAGGAGAAGAAGAAGACAGATGCCTTGCATCTGTGTTCGATTGATTGGAACTACTGCTCGCAAAGGACCAAAGCTTAGCTTCTTCAACAACTACTTGTGTTATGCGTGCTATTGTTCTTCCAAAAGTAGGGGGGACCTAAAGTTTTCCCCGACTCCGAACCGCGAGATTTAAGAAGCTTTCCATACAAATACATACTTTTCATACATTTCAGGACAATAAGTCCTTTTTGAATGTTGTCCGCATATCCAAAGAGAGGGGGGCCGTGAAGAATGCAAAGTGTTTGGGCTGCGAATTGAACCTGGGTCCTTTAGCGTGTGAGTCGACACACTTACCCATTACACCACGGCCACCATGTCCGCGATGTCTTAGTCGTTTTTTCCGAAGATTAAGTCACTCTCTTTTTTTCGAACAAGGAGGCATGAATTCGAAGATCATCTCTGCTTGGAACTAATGCGCTCGATGTCAAGCCAGTGCAGTAGACGAATTTTTGCCATCATGACTATATCCATACCTTGGGACAGCTCGTAGAGTTTTGCATTCTCCTCTATTAACCTTCCTCGTAAACAGGAGCACATATCTGATGCACAATGTTCTTTCAAAGGCACTATAAATAAGCTCTGCAGTTTTGCCTATCGTCCACCTCTCAGCAAAAACTAGCAACATGTGCTGCTTTTATGTTGTGTGTTGAAGATAAGAAAAGTAGTGATGCTTATACCATCAGACGTGTGGATTAAATTAATTTATTCACCCGTCCCTATGGCCTATTGCGACAGTTGTAGATAATGGCAGACAAGAAGCCTTACTACGTTCATGCTCGAGGAAGAATCACTTCACCTGAGTAGTCAAGATGATGTGACTGGATTTATGAATCACCCGATTCAAAATCACATCCGTAACACTAACGAGTGGGAATGGAATCACTGAGGAGACCAAAAACCATTTGGTACGATGACGGCTACCAGACCCAGTTCTTGATAGAATCTGACTGGTAGTGACAGCATGTCCAGACGCTGTATTCTGGTGTCACGGCTGCTTAGGAGCTCCGTGCGATAGGCCCCGCTTATGGGAGTATCATGGTGGCTATGGTTTAAAACCCAATGCGGCGGGCAGAGCCGAGAGTAGAACACTTTGCTGACTGTTCAGCCTACTGTCTTATACCAGGCATATAGACGTCAACTTGCTGCTTTTTCTTCGTTTGGCTGCAGCTGTCTTCAGTTAGTACTTTAACTCTCCTGTGTTTAACTCTCAATTAGTTCTTGTGAAAGCAGTATTGTGTTGCCAACGCCACTTAACTAGTTTCTTTCATTCACCTCAATGCACATGCCAAAGAATTTTTGCCTTGAAGATAACAATAGTTTCATCTTCCACTTTATGCGCCATAGAGAAGGGAATAGAAGTATGAAAGAATGATCTCTCTGAATATGAGCCCTTTATTCAATTGCCTCTTAATCACAAATCAACACAGATTGGCAAAAAAAGTTTTATCATTGACTTATTTGTGCTCATTACTTCCACACACAGTGAAAAGAATTAAACACAGCGAGAAAATTAGACCGGACAACAGAGCTCCAGCCTGAAGAGTCTTTGAATCAGAGGTATTCAGACAACACAACGGAGGACGAAGTAATCTACAATGGAGCACACAAGTGGAGAAGCACGCTAATGAAATTATAGACAGCCACCGAGAACCTTGTGTGGTGGATGGAGACGTAAGTTAGTTAAATACAACGCCCATCCTTCGCTGTAGTGAAAGGAAGAGAAGGAAGAAGTGAACTATATCGTTATGCGAAAGTTTAAGACGATGAAGCAGTGTATAGATGTTTGTGCCAAAAATGTATTTTTTGAATTATTTTAGCACGCGTCTCGAAATTAAATTATTAACGACAAAATTGCCTCGATTGTAAACATTAATTGCAGTCACTTTCATTTTAATTTTTTTCAAAAGAGTTAAAATATTCTTAATTACGCCACAGCTATGTTGGTCGCCGTGGCAAAGTGGTTAGTGCGTCGACCGCCACGCAGAAGGTGTAGGTTCGATTCCCGAACGGGACACCTCGCATTTTTTCACGGCACCACCTGTTTCGAGGTGCTGACAATACTCGAAGAGTATCAATTGTGCTTCTCAAATCTCTCCGTTCGGAGTAAGCAAAAAACTGCAGCACGCACACCACGAGTAGTTGTTGTAGAAGCTAGGCCCTGGTTCTTTGTGGGCTGTAGTGCCACTGAATTATTATTATTATAGAAAGGAATCTTAAGGGTAAAGCGGCTTACATGCTTCAAGATCAAATTACTAAACTCCATGGCAAGACTTCGCCATTTAGAAATTGGCATTGAACTTTAAAATAGTCATATATTTTATGTCATGTATTTATTGGAAGAATTCTATTCTATCTAGGATAGAAGAAAAAGTTTCGTCCTATATCTTAAGGAAGACAGAGACTTACTTCGTGTAACCACGTACTGCCAATCCAATTCCACATTTTGTCCTTAAAGTCACATCAGCAGTAGACATTAGGGGGTGTGAACGTGCTCTAAAGAAGACGATGACTGTCCTTTCTGCCCGGAAAGGTTGTGATTAAAGTTTCCTGCGATTCGGATGGATTGGCCTTCATAAACTGTATGGAGCGAAAATCGGTCACAGAATTTCACTCTTCTCAATCACTAGCTGACTATCCCATTTGACAAAGAGAAAAGTGATCTTACACCACGCCGATGCACCAGCTCACATCTCTCTCGTCGTAGCTACAACTTAATTAGTTAAATTAGATTTGATATTGCTGCCCCGTCCACCATAACTACAGATTGAAAAAGTTGCTCTTCACTCGGCGGAAATTTAAGTCGAATGAAGGGAAAGTGAAATAATCTCCCATGGTCGTTTACATTGATCACCTCTAGAGCAGGAGTTAAAAAGGAAAGACCACCGCAGAGTTAAGTGTAAGTGCAGAGTGAGCTGGAACGTAATTTTCCAAAAAAATTGCATAAACATACTTGCCGGGCCAATATCGTTTTTCAAAAAGTTTCCTCCATAGAGCAATGTTGACAAGGAATACACGAAAACATATCTAAAATGCCTGATTAACTACAGTAACAACGAGAAAAAATTGTTGAAGGAAGGAGATTTAGAAAACAATTTAATTTTGTTTCTGTAACACACACTTTGGTGACATGAACTCCTACACAACCAGTTGTCAAAGAACATGGCCATTACATTTGACATATAAAACTTTTTGAAATGTCAAAGTGAAACACATCTGCTATTTTGACAGGAATCTGGTTCTTTAAAGAAGTAAAAACCGTTTCAAGTCGTTCAATATCAAATTTGATTCAACCCCAAGATTTGTATAAGCAAACTTCATGAGAGCAAAATGTCAAGCTATGTCGAATTCCAGAACAGAGCACACAGAATATTACGTACTCTAAGCAGCACTTAATAAAAAATGATGAATGACGAATGTCCCTCATCATTCACTATGAACAAGGTTTACATTGGCGCCACATTAAATATAAAATAAATATTTTTGATTCTTGTTTTTAAGTCATTTTGGGACATATTCTTGTAGCAAGTTTTCACATTAATTGATGTCAAAACTGCAATAACAAACGCACTTTGCATCTCTTTGCACAGCTTTTCCAACAACGTCAACATAAATCGGTCGTTCATTATGACGCTTATTAAATAATAAGTACTACAGCCCACAAGGGACCAGGGCCTAGCTTCTACAACAATTATTAGTGTTGGGTGTGCTACAGATCTGTCACAAGTAGAGGGCATCTGCACTTTTTTGCTGACTCCAAACGGCGAGATTTGAGAAGCGTTTCATAGGCAAAGTCATTGAGTGTTACCATCAACAAGAAAGATGTGTTGCCGTGAAGAAAATGCAAGATATTCCGTCCGGGAGTCCTGGGACGATGGCGTGTAAGGCATTGGCTGACTTTTAATTCGGCTATCCACAAATCCATCCCATATTTGACTACAATATAATTGGAGTAAATCAAGTCCAGGTGCATTGATACAGTATGGGATCCAGCTGCAATTTCTACTTCATAGATAGACCACTGCTTCTAGGTAGAAAAATACCTGACGTCGAGGACATTTTGCTATAAGAGTCACTTCTGGAAAATGACCAAAGTAGCCTTGATTTTAACTAAGATCATTCCACAATTGTAATTGCGGTTTATTTGCAAAAACGGAAACATATCCAAAGATAGATTATCTCTGGTGATTCATCGTGAGTTTTGCCCCTTTGTAGGTCTCTTTTGACAGATCACGCATGACATGTTTTAAGCTACTTCTTCTATTTTATATCAGGATCGTTTGGAAAGACACCGTAACAGGGTCTCTTGATTGTAATTAACGATTCAACCCACTGGAATAATTACTGCCAATACCATTCACAAGTTTGTGTCCCAGTTTGCCAGTCTGCGTAAGTGGATGATACCCGACCGGTTAAACCTAATCCAGCACGTAGTGACTAGACTATAGTAACTAGAGCTGAGAGTAAACGCGAAAAGGTGACGAATTAATTCGCCATCGTTCTCACCAACTTAGCCATGTAAACGGACTATGTGCTTTTTGACATTCAAGCACATGGTCTTGATGGGCTTTGGTTTCAACAAGACAGCCACCCATGCAGCGCGTAAAACAATGAACTTGTCGCATATTCATTTTGGTTAGCGATTAATTTCAGGTCTTACTTCAAACCTGTGGACTATTTTCTTCTTGGATATGTAAAATCTCAATAATTCAGGAATTACGATTTATGCATTGGAAGCCACCAGTACTTGCGTTATCCGCAAGATATCCGTCTCTGCGCTCGAGCTAGTCGTCAAAATTGGACCTTCTGAATGGACCATCTCAGACGTTCTGAATATATTGTAGAAGTACGAGTAGATTCCTGTGCGTAAGTGATGTCAATTTTTGTCGCTACCTTAACATATTGCTTCTCAAGTTTTCTTGTAGTCTCAAAAACGTCTATAATCGGAAACCTCTTCGAGGAACATGACGTCTGACAGCTGAAAAATATCTTTAGAATATGAAGGAAGCATACATCCCTGAGTAAGAGAGAAGTGATATAGTAATGGTATCAATGTCAAAGAAGGATATTAGCATACAACTCAATAATGTTTCCAAGGGTCAGTGAAAGATTGCATCTGTTGCACTGAAAATACCCTCTGCCAGAACTCATGGAACGTATTCATAGGACGTTTCATTTCGTTTAAAATATTTGAAAACTTCACGAAACGAGTGTTGTGGCAGATAAAACAAATCTCTTCAGAAGATAATCGCCATTTAATAATGTCATCAATGAACTGAGCAAGTGCAAGTTACACTCACGTTTTGATGGTTTCGTTTTTTCTTAAGTTATTCATCAGAATTCAATTCAAGCAATTTAAACATGAATTTAAGCACAAGCGGAAGCTAGAATGTGTAGAATTGAACATAAACGTACATATTTGACGTTTATATTCGATTCCCTATTTAACCTTTGTGATTTTACTGTTGCACATCCCATCATTTGTTTATGCTTAAGTTCAACAACCGTGCTAAGTCACTCCTCATCTTAAGATTCATGGACACTTATTTTAGGATTCGTACACATGCGTATGCTACGTACAGGGTGGGCAATTTAGTGTTTTTTTTTTATCGTTGGCTTTTTACTAACACTGACAGGTGATTCTGGCTCGAAATTTCGATAGAAAGTCTCCTTTTTCTTAAGTCCACAGAACGAAATGAATCGCTATACGTTTGAACAACTTTGTGAAGCTGGACGCAGCCCCAGCACTGCGTGTTTGTTTTGTAAGGAAAGGGGCACTTTCGGCCACTTGTACAGAAGTTTGTGCAAAAAGTCAGTGAGATTGGTATGGATGGGGGTATTTTAAAAAGACCTGTTCTATGGCCGGGCGTGGGAGACTTAACTTCAACTCGTTATCTGTCTCTACAGGTCAACATTTCGCGCTTGAGGAGTGTTATGCGTGGTACTGTTCTCTCACGAGTAGAAGGGAGTAGAAGGTAGTAGAAGTAGAGTAATAGGGACAGTTTTTTGCCGACTCCGAACGGCAAGATTTGAGAAGCTTTTCATAGACAAACGATACTCTTTGAGTATTGTCAGCAACTCGAAAGGGGTGGTGCCTTGAAGTATTCGAGGTGCTCTGTCCAGGAAACGAACCTGGACCTTCGGCGTCCACATCCTGAGGAGTATTCTGGACAAAGATTTTGGATTATTTAATTATAATATCAAACTGACTATTTTCCTACTCCGAGCTGAGATTCGGAAGTGCAAATACGTCACACATGCCGAATGGAAAGTATTCGAAACGTTCAGCGACTTTATCTACAACGACGCTCTGGCAAGGAACTTCATTCGTTCAATTCTTGTGATCCTTTAGTACCCTGCCGACCAGACGGTAGTGTAATAGGGATAAGACACAAAAAATTTAAGGCCCTTGACTATGCGCTTCGTTATTGATCCATACTTTGGGCCTTGGAGCAGCTTAAATTGAACAACGATTTTGAACGAAAAATCATCTTTCTTCCGACGAGACGCATTTCCGTCTCAAGGCTGCAATTGCTGCATCTGGCTTGGAAATCTGCTACGTGGAGAGTAAAACTTTACTACGGATTGCGGAGTGGTGCAACATTTTTCTTCGGGCACACAGACGCGTGAACGCCTTTTTTAATGAAATTGAAGACATTGAATTGAATGCCCCTTTAGTTCATGCAGAATGATCGCACCGTGCTGTACAGCCAATGCCACCCTCGATCTTTTGCGCACCATTTTCTCAAATCGTGTTATCAGTCGTTTTGGCGATGTTAATTGGCCGCCTCAGAGCTACCATTCAACCTCTTTGAACTATTTTTTTTTCTGTGAGGGGCCCTGAAGGGCTGATTTTATGCCAACAAAGACTTAAGCAGTTAAGGCCGATTTCATCCAAGCAATCCGTGAACTACAGCCGGAAACCATTGAAGAAAGCCTTTTTCGGGTTGTGCTTCAACGAACTCAGCCGAGGCAGCCACTTGAATGAAGTTGGATTTCAGGTTTAATTTTAATCGTTTGCATTTAACACAAAATAAGAACTTCTTTGAGTTCTCTTCGAGATTGACGTATTGCTGACAGTCAACTTGATGAAGCTTGAAGGGCGCAGATTTTCCGCGGTCCTCTTAATCTAAGCAACCAAATTATTATGCCATTTTGCACAAAATTCACAATTCACTCCCTTGACGTACGTACGATGTTGCAAAATGTTTGTCCGTCCCAGGGATATGTCGAGGTAAATTGTTAGCTGTGGAATTCATAGAGCGGGGAAGCGCCTGTGGGAGATGTTCGCCTAAGGGAAGTGTGGGTCGCCTTAGGGAGGTATCAAACCCTCACACAAAGGTCAGTGCGAAATACAATCATCGTCTTCAAACTCCTGCATGGTCACTGTTTGACGGCACAGTGCTCTACACTTGGACTCCACTCCCTTGACAACAGAGCACGGGCCGAGCACCACACTGCTACGGTTCACTGTGGAATACCTTGGGACCACACTGAACCCCGCCGAAGTCCCAATGTTGCTGTAAGACCTAATTACTTGTCACTCCAGCCCCCAGGAGTGGCGGAGGTGGACTAACTCACGGAGCATCCTTCACGCGTAGATAAACTCACGGCATGACAAGCTATTCTATTATTCAGGATTATGGATAATTTTTCAAGTTTCCCCGACACTTCCCCGCTGCCTGCCGTCATCCTACGGCACAGCAACCGCGCCAATTTCTCCCGCTAGTTGCTCCCAAAATCAAGGACTCTATACAACGGTGAAATAAATTTGAATGTACTTTTAATAAAAATTCACACCCCCTCACTGTTGCCGTGCCGTGCGCCTGTGTGTGTATAAATTTCATTTTTGTACAGATGCTCTCCAACCCGTGGCGGTATGACGGCAGCGGCAGCGGCAGTGGAGGTGGATGAATAAACTGGAACGGGAGGAGGATGCTATTTCGTGCACACTCATTCCCATCAAGTAAGACCCCACCCCCAAGCACCGACACCGCCACCGCCGCCGTCGCAGACCCGCAGCCCCCACTGTGAGCCAAACAAACACATTTTTTAATATACGAGTATTACAGCAATTTTTATGAGTGTATTTTATTGCGAAGCTGGAGATAAGCATGCCTACACGTATTTGTGTATTATGTCCTTCCATAAAAATAATATTAAACATTGTTATATCCTTTTTAACTATTTCTTTTTTTTCGGTTTTTTTTTTTGGTTGTTACCGCTCTCCCTTCCTCTCCACTCCGAATATCAAATTATCCTTTTTTTCATATTCTCTTGTTGGTTATGTGCTGCTCAGTTGGCGGATGCTGGCAGGGGTATAGGGTGTGAAGCAGCGGGTTTGGGGCAGTTGAACCGCCCGGTGGGTGTGTATGTTTTTTTTTCGGGGGTTTTTTGGCGTTTTTTTTTTTGTACTCTCCGAGCAACGGTTTTAGCTATCACGATAGGAGCGCGAGCAAGTTCGTCGCTTACCGCTTTCGGTGGCTGCGTCGCCGTTACCGTCGCCGCCATCATCGTCACCGACGAAGTCCTTGTCGCTGGGGAGCAACAATCGCAAGGCTGTCTTGTAAAAAGTGTGCGGTACCGCGACGTGGCAGAGGCAGCCGACCGGGGTGAATGGATGCTATCCACTTTATAGTGGTGTAATTTCATTTTTTATTCTCCCGCACACCCCCCCTCCCGGCGTGCGCCGCTTTGAAACAATGTTTCTGTGCGAAAACCATTTCGAGTCTCTGTCCGCTGATACTCATCATGTCTATCTCTCTATTCAGTCGGCGTGCCGGAGCGGGAGGCGAATGGTTAGAGGCGCACCTCCGTTAACATATCCCCACACGAAATGAAATATTTTATTACAAAACATTACACTCAGCGCGAAATTGTGCCGAAATCCTTTTCCCCATTCCCACCAGCAACCGCCAGGTGGTGAGCGGAGCTCCCCGAAGACACAGTGCCTTCAACCCTCTTAGGTAGTGGACGTCGTTTTGGAAATGTTCAATGGTTGCGCCATTACGCCGCACCTCTCCGCCCCACCGGAACCGGAAGGTAATTTTACAATCTTCTTCTGGTTGATACCATTATCCGTCACCGCGATAGCCGACCTACAGGGGTGTTTCCACTACCACTTCTTTTACATTTTGAAATTACCCCCAGTCTCAGTGGTGGCAGCGGGACGGTGTCAGTGGCCATAAAAAGGAGACAAGAACGTATCCTTGGTCAAAAACCAATTTGCGGAACTTATTTACTTGTATATGGTGCCAATAAAAACTGAATATGTCATCTTTTTGTATCGGAAAATCTAATAAAAGCGAACATCATGTGTCATAAAAATTTGTTTGAACTGCGACCCCCTCCGGCCCCCCTCCCCAAATGCCGGGTGGATCTCAGCTAAAACAGAAGAACCCACTGAGAGATGGCGAAAGAGCGACGCGATACCCCGATGGGTGTGTGGTGGCATGGGGTGCACCAGGCACAACACAAGAGGCTGTGTCAGATAAAAGAAGATGTTTTTGAAAATGCGGAAAATACTAGTAATAAAAATTTTCCATTTTCTCTCTCGAACGAAGTCTAAAGAATCGAGCAGTTGGTGAGGGGTGGGCGGCGGTAGGGAGGGGGGGAAGCGCAGAGGGAGTCTGGGAAATTATTATTTTCCCTGATGCGAATTTGATACGGGTTAAAACACATAGCGAAGCATGCACGCGGCATATGTTTAAGGAAATGTGCCATTTTTTATGAGCGTGTTTTCTTTACGACATCATATTAATATCGTAACGTTGTTGTTTGGCCTACTTGCAGTTACTTCGTTCGAAATAGATGGGTGATGTGGTGTGTTCGCCTTATTTTCTTCTTTTTTTGTTCTGCTCGTTCCTCTCCTTCTCACGGTGTGCGGTGGTGGGCGAAGAGGACAGTGGACGGGGGAACGGAGAGAGCGGACGAGCTTGTAAAGTAAATTACATTATTATCAGGACTGACAGAGGGCGGATTCGGTATCTTTATTTCAATCCTTTTGCTCTAAAGTTTATGGTTTCATTTCAAAAGATTCCTATAACATGTCCTTAGGGGTAAATGAACATTGAGTGCGTGTTCCTTGGTACAGAGGCACGTCATCATTTCTGTGCTCTGTTGTTTGTTTTTTGTGTTATTTTGATTTTTTACGACACTGAGCCTGAGCTTGGGAAGTTGATTAAACAAGGTGATGCTCTACGCATTACATGTTCCCATTGAAGCTGCTGTTGCCTTTTATTGCTTTTTCATAAATCTGAAGCAAAGAAAAAAACGATGTACGGAGGAAGCAACAACTCTAAAGGCGGTTGTTTTCACGTCGTCTGTCGACTGCTTAAGATTGATCAATTTATTTTTAAAAAAGGCAAGAATCTTCCAATGCTGGCCTCTAGTTTCTGCGAGTGCTTGTCCAAACGTATATGATGGACAAAAATTTGACTACAGGGCCAGTACAAATTTAATTGTCTATGTGTATAAAAAATCTTCTCTGTTGTATTTCTGATCGTTCCACTTTCACATTTATACGGCCAAAAGACTCGTTAAAGTACGTCCTACTTAATTGTTTTAATGCTTGTGCCCATTGGATGGACCAGTTAAGTCTTAGGCGTGGACTGCGTTAAAAAAGTGGAGCATGACAAAGTTACACAGACGAAATGTGAAAAAGCGCTTGAAAAATGAATGGAGAATGGGTACTACACTAAAGCCCACTAGCGACCAGGGCCTAGCAACTACTCGTGACGCGGTCGACGCACTTACCACCACGCCACGGAGATCACTCTAAAAACCATCGATCCGTAGAGAATCATGCTGGGATCACTAAACATGTATCGGGTGTTCGACCAATTTCGGAAAACGAATTGTCAGTAGATGGACCTGTTATCGAATACCTCTAGTAATATAAATTACATCTGGCAACACTATAGTTTCACAAAAATCTCGATAATGTTCCAAACTTTCCTTTTTTGGAATCACTAATAACTTTTCACAGAAAGTGCGCCTTTTACAGTGTGTTCAAAAAAGAAGGCTTACAATTTTACATAAGCTACAGTATTGCCAGAGGCAATTAATATTACCATTGAACGGCCGCCATTAAGGTAAATTTTACCAACTTTTCGGCGCATTTCGAGCAGTATCTCGTCCGTAATATACTAGTCAAAGCGTTCTAAAACAGCGGTAATGCAACCCATTCCCAAAAAGGATAAAGAATCCTTGTTTGGAAAAAAAAAACTTGGGTCGCTAAGCGTTCTCTTCTGCATAAGCAATGTTTTCTTAAAAAGATTGTGAATAAAGTTCTGGTGCAATGGACCGGGGGAAAAAAAATTTAACCGAATAATCCATTTGATCTTATAGCACAGGCCGTGTCAAAATTGGTCTCTGACATACAGGGGAATAAGTCTAAAAACCAGTGAAGCGAGGCCTGCAAAATGCAATCGATATCGTCTGACTAGAAGGCATTTTGCTTAAGTTGTGAAGGGGTATAAGCACAATTGACTTCGAAAGGGCATTCGACATAGTCTGACTTGAAGGCAACTTTCTTGAGTTGATAAAAGCAAGGCACTGCTTGCACAATCAATTGTACACTATGATACAAAGCTTAAAAGTGACCATAATATTTCTAAAAAAAATTATAAATGGACTCCAGCAGAGTGCAGTGAGTTCATCAATTCTTTCCAATGTTTTTACCAGCGAACTCCTGGCCTCCATGCAAGATCGTCAGGGTTTGAGATCATTAAAATAGTTCTGCAACGTGACTTCAGAAACACATAGTGATTTTTCGACGACTGAAAGTTGAAATTCAACAACCAGAAGTGTGAGACCACCATATTTCGGACTTAGTTTTGCAAGGCGTCTGGAGATATGAAGAAAAACTGACGTAAGTTCGACATCTTTCACCCAGAGAAATATTAACAGTCGAGAAAGTAGTGTATCTTGGCATTATGTTGGACCTTAAAGTTATGCTGAACCAGTTTCTTTATCGTGACAATCATTTAGCTACAGCTCTCACTAAAGCCAAGAAAGCCTTCGCTATGGCAAGTACGTTTTTTCTACAGCATTCAACTTGACTCCAATGTAAAGGCAATCTGCTACACAGCACTAGTCCATCCAGTCATGTTGTATGGCTGTCCCGTGTGGTTTAACGTGAGTCCATCCCAGATGGAAAAGACAAGAATGTTAGGGAGGCAATGCCTTCGTGCTTGTTATAAGAAAATATTGTACACCCGAATCTGAAAACAAAAAATTCAATTGCAATGAGGTTTTGTATAACGAAGGCGAGCCGAATATGGTGGATAATTTAATTATTTAAATTATTCGAAGACACATTACATGATGGATGACTTTTAAGAACGAAATTATTTTCGGAGCCTACTAACTCAACGATGTATACCACGCACCTAAGTCGCTTTATTCCGATCCTGGCCAGGTTGGATTGATTCAAAATACGGAGGGATGCACACCTCTTTACCAAGTGGTGAGGAGGGCAAAGAACAGAGCCGCCTCTCTTCAAGGCCGGATGATCTCCGGTTAAGCAGCACATGCATTCCTGTTCGCAATAGAATGGAAACTGATATTGTTTGGGGACCTAATTGGTGTCTACAACAATGCCTCCGTTGGCGTCAGCTTGAAAATTGGAATAAACTTAGAATATGTCAGATAGTAAAAACAAAAATTTAAATAATGAACATAACTTGAAAAATTATGTTTTAAGAGACTAGCAGACACGATCTTTTTTGTGGTCGCCGTGGCGTAATGGATAAGTGCGTAGTCCTACAGAGAGCAGATCTCACAATGATCAAATCGCATGATATTTTCTTTTTGTATATAATTGGCGCGATAAAGGGATTGTTTTATACCCTTAATGCCCTTGGTTTTACATGCCCGTAGATTGTATTGAGGGGAAAATGTTGAGCTGGGAAGAGCATTTCATATTCGTGTGGTACGGCTGAAGAACGAGTCTCTAAACTTAACTGTACGTCCGTAAGGTGGGCTTAAGGGTGAACGGATGGGCACCTCTAGCGAGGCGAGTATTGGGGGTACATTTTTGAAGGGGAGGAATGCAACTGGCTAACTCATTAGAGCATTTTTTGTTATAATAAAATAGTGATAAAGGTGCAACATATCGGTGATGTTCTAGCGAGTCGATTGACTTTGGAGCATTAGTAGCTGCAGGGTGGTCATGGTGGCCAATGCCGTCAAATTTGGCGGCCAAGAAACTTATCACCCCGAGAAAGCCATTAATTGGCGCATTGGAATGTTGCCCCCACATACCGTTCATTGATTCATTGATCTTCAACCAGAAATAACTTTGCTATCATTCGACCATATTGCACCGAATCTACTCTAATCATGCGCCCATTGGTATCTTCTAAAAAATGAAACCTTCTGACCAAAGAGCACACAAAGCTGTAATTTTGCGTCTAGTTATTTTCTTTACATATGCATCTACTGAGAAATGTGTGCCGTCACTGAAAAAAAATTGTTTAAAAAATCTGTGCATCTACTATGTTGTGAATGGTGAGCAAGTTTCTATTGTTGCGTAAGTTGAAATCTTAAGGATGGAAATGCATACAAAAAAAAGGATATCGTGAGGTGCGAATGCCAAAAAAACGAATCATCGGCAACACTTACAGTTGCAGAAGCTATATTCCCTATTGACCGTCTATAGCCATGGTGCACAGGCCTTACAATATTGGTAACGCTTTAAGATGTGTCGATTAGGTGTGTTAGCTAGTTCCATGTATTTTTGTCTATAAGTAATGAAAGAACGAAACATTCAAAATGAACTAGAATCCAAAAAAATAGCAACGTTCCCCATGTCGTCATTATGTCGACCCTGTGCAGCCAATGTAGCTACATATGAATCACAAAGTTTAAGGCAAATTTTGATTGTTGTTATTTATTGAGTGACACATTTGCGTAAATGGCAATCTTTTAGCTTATATTGTCATACTTTAAATAAGAACTGATTGAGACAGGTACCGAACGCCACTGTTGCCTTGAAAACACGAACCGCTGTACAGTGGATCAATCAAGAAATATCTTACATAAAATCCATACCTTACATAGAATCTTATCTACTCGTAAACTGCCCAGAAAGAAACAATAATTTTCTGTATATTCTGTAAGAGCAAGTCCAGTGATGCTTTTTCTGTCATCAGGTTTTCCAAAATCATAGCACATAATCATTCGCTTCAGACAGGGAATGATTCACTTGATCTCGATTATTTCTAGTAGTTATAGCGCTCTCAAACTGGGCTCCTTCGGGTATCCAACTTTCCTCAAATGGTTAACAACTATTTATTGATGGATGATTATTTTAACGATCACGATCTTCAAAACTATCATATCATAAGCGAACAACAACAAAGAAGCAGCAAAATGATCTTGAGCACTCACAGCGCCATCTTCGCAACCCTCACAAACTTGTTTAGCCGCCTACTGCGTCTTCTTAACTCCTCTATAATAGAAAACCAAAATACATATTTCGATAATGTTCCGAATTGTACTTCTCTTGTAAGCATAAATACAGAGAAATGCAATTTTAGAAATGTCTTCCAACAGAATGAAGCTTAGGATGCCATTTTACATAAAAGCTATGGTATTGCAAGACACTGTTAAAATTAAAATTTTAATTTTAAGCTTAAAAAGAACTCCAATACGTACAGGGTGTGACTTAAAAATCGAACGAACCTTTATATCGTAAAGCTGAAGATACTGCAACTACCATGCAGGGGATGGATATTGATGAGGATCGTACAGAAGAGTTCATATCTGTAACATAATATTTGTGACTATCACATAGACTGTAATGATATGCGCATATGAGGTTCATAAGTGTACATTTTCGTTTTTGTCCAACAAATTGTTCAAAAAAACACTTAAAATCATTGATATTATGTTATTGTTGTTGAAAACCTCAAATATCGAAACTACCGAGAATTTTGAATTTGATGTCATTGGGACTTATATTCAACAAAAGATTATTTTAAAGTTAGTACTACGGTCGCAGGCAATTGTACTTAATTTCATGTTCAAATAGTTTTCCAAATATAGCTGCAGCTGTGTGCAAAAAGAAGCTTTTTTCGCCTTGTGATAAATGTTTTTCAATGTCTAATACTTCTTAAGAATTATTTTCTGGTCGGAAACTTTGCAGCATGTTTTGAAAATTTGAAAAAAAAACGTTTACGCAAGTACATTGCTTTTACTGTGGGTTTGCTTTGGGGGGTCGGATTGAATTTAGGATTTAAAGTAGTTTTTTCTTTTTTTGCCGAATTGAGAAATGTGTAGCGTAACGTATGCCCGCTGAATAATGTGTGCATCGGTTACTTACTTACTCCTAGGAAATATTTTGGGACCATAGAGTGGCCGTCGTAGCATATTGCGGCCAAATGACTGGATTCTCTTGCCAAAGGTCCCAGGATCTATTCCTGGATCTCTTTTAGGTTGGTGATAAAACAAAACAAACATCGAAGTGCTGTATGTCTATAAAATACTTCTCTAACTTCCCCCTTCGTAGTCGGCATTAAACTGTAGGTCGTCACTATTTGTTAACAAAAAATATGCGCAGCATGCGCTGGAGTTGATTAATGATAATAATCGGGTGGCACTACAGCCCACAAAGGACCAAGGCCTAGCTTCTAAAACAACTATTCGTGTTGTGCGTGCTACTGTTCTCTCATGAGTAGAAAAAACCCACAGTTTTTTACCGACTCTGAACGGCGAGATTTGAGAAACTTTTCGTACTCGCTACTGTTTGAGTGTTGTCAGCAACTCGAAAAAGGTGGTGCCGTAAAAAAATACGATATGTCCCGTACGGGAATCGAACCTAGACTTTCTGCGTGGCGCTCGACGCAGTTACCACAACGCCACGGCGACCACTGAAGTTAATTGGTAGGTCTTTATTTCTATTCAATAAAATAAAAAGAATATAGAAGATGAGTTTTCAAATTAATTTCGAACACGACTCATCTAATAATATAGCTTATTAGAAAGATTTTTTTAAATAATGTACAGAATATTTTTTGGACGCCATAATAACAGGAAGTTTGCAGAGGTGTAGAACCTTAAGTTGGTAGCATTATTTTAACTGGAAGCAATTTTGCCATCTGTGAAGTGATTTATTCTAAGTTTGCCTTGGCATTTCAACGTGAATAGACTTACGCCTGAATTGTGCAAATTTCGCCAAAATCAAGATTCCCGTTGATCGGAAGATTCAGAAGCGAATTTTGTTTAGGGGTAAAGCTCGATTTTGTTTGAATGGAAACGTCACCAAACCAAACTGCTATTTTAGTGTGATCAAGTTTATGTCACATCCCCAAAAATGGACAGTTTAGAGTGCTTTATGGGTTGGTGGGATGCTCGCCAGAAGGTTAGAATCAATGGTGACCGCTGTAAGACCATGATTACTGGCTTTTTCGTTCATCAGCTACTCAAACATGATGTGAAAGAGCTGCAGTTCCAACAAGATGGCGCAACATATCACACAGCCTGTGCTACGATTCATCTTTTGAAGGAAAGGTTTCTTAACCGCAAGTTACGGATCCTTGAAATGCCCTTCAAGATCGCGCGATTGAACGCCGCTTGACTGTTTTCTGTTGGGTAAAGTCCCTAGTCTGCGTCGATGAACTGAAAATGATTGACAACTTGGAGGACAATAGTCACTGCGTTATTGGCGATATAAGAGGTGGATTTACAAATTTCGCGGGCTACGTACATCCGATTATCGTTTTTTTTTTGTTTATGTTGTATGTTGTTGTTTTTTTTATTATGTTGCTAAATTCGTGCCGAATATAGCATATTTTTAGAGTTTTAACTCTTTAACATATTTAGTTTGTCTGTGGGAGGCATGTTTCGCTTGTTCGGCGATTTCCTACTCTCGAAAAACTAGATCAAGGCGTTTGCATTCAATTTTATGTGAAAAATAGAACTAAGTGATCAAAAACACTTGCAATATTGAAAGTGGCGTACGATGAGTGTACTCTGAGTCAAAAAAATACTGACAAGTGGTACAAGCTTTTCAAAGAAGCTCGGGAAGGTGTGAATGAAAAGCGCAACAACAGCAGGAGAAAATGTTGAAAGGGTGAAGAAAATTTTTATGGAAAATAGTCGAATCAATATCACCATTTCGCAAATTTTGGGCAAGAAGCGTTCGGTACCGAAGTTCTTGTCAAAATTGCTGAACTTTGACGTAATTTTTTGGCCAGAAAGAACAAAATTACTATGCTTCAGTCACCATATTCATAAAATTTGGCCCCCTGCGATGTTTTCCTGTTCTCAAGAGACATATGAAAGAACGGTGTCTTGCAACGATTGAAGGGATACAATCCGAATCGCTCAAGGGAAGCTCTCAAGGGCATTCCAAAAAGTTCATATCAGAACTGCTTCGAGGATTGGAAGAGACTACTTTTAGGGGAAACAAAATATACATAAATGGATGAAATTCAAAAATTCAACAAAGTTTGAAAAAGCCATCGGTTGTAAGCCAGATGCCCTATTTAAATTCGAACGACTTGTCAATTTAAAATAAAATATCTTTATCTTATTCCATTTAAAAAAAAAGGGCCAACATTTAATGTGTTACCTTATACTATAAACGCGAGCACAGAGGTGCAAGGAAGAACAAAGATCCACAGCTTGCACATTTGCCCTACTCTCGACTATTACTTGCAATGGACGGTAGGGTGAAAGGATGTGAAAGAGGACTTTTATTATCTTCGGAAGAAGAAATCTGTTTCGAATAAAGGGTCACACGTGTAAGGGGAATTAAGGAGAAGAAGCAATCGTATACTCTAGATACTCTGCAACAATGTGTGGAAGGCAAAAATACCTTTAGCTTCACCGGCACGGGCACATGAAAAAGTTGGGTGACCAGCACTGAATCGGCAGCATTATGATTAATGAATTGCGGATGCAGGCTAGAAAAAATGTGCTCGAAAACGTCAGCGATGGACGGACATTTCAGGCCATTATGAATCTCTAGTCAGCAATGAAACAGAGAATTCTTTGATTTGCTAGGATTTGAAAAACGTCAATTACCTTACAATCAGGTACAGCCACGACCTAAGTTTTGAGATCGATATTTTTAAAAAGCAGATTAAGCCCACCTGTCTTTAAATGCGAAAAAATTGACAATTTTCCTTTTTAAATTTTTCACAACGAAAAAAAAACCGACTTTATATTTCCTTTTTACATGCATTCAACCAAATGCCCCCTGACCTCCTCCCACCTCTGCAACCATCATTCATTTTCCATATCAATTGACGGCACATTTTCGCCAAACACCGACAAGGTAATTATTTTTCGCGCCGTGAAACTCCATACAAAAATATATGATCCACCTTTCTACCAACTCCGTCTGTCCACTCTTCTCATACCGTAGTCATCAACTTTTCGCATTATACCCAAAATAATGGTTTGCCTCATCGGCCTCATCAGCCTCATCGTCCTTATCGGCCATGGAGACCCCTCCAAAGACACAAAAAAAAAACCTCAAACTGCAACAGAAAAAAATGCAACCGGACCTCCTCTCATCCTTAACGCACACGCTCAACTGTCTCTCCCAATTGCAGTCATTACCAAATGCAATGACCATCGTCACCCAAAAAAACAAAAAAAAAACACAAACCCAAAGAGAATCCCTCTCATTCTCTCCGGGTCTCTCGCGCACTTCTTCTCCCCCCAAAAACAACTTCCCCATGAACTCAACCTCATTCTCACATCCCTTTACAGCATTATTATACCGAAACACATTTAATGGCTAAAAAAGACAACTAAGAGTAAAATCATCCTATTTTCTTCCCCGAACTGCAAAAAAATCTGCAAAAATCTATAATAATTCTGCGTTCGTGCCCCACCCACGCAACTCGCAACTCCCCGCCCACACTCGGGCGCCGCTGCGAGAAAATCATCATCAGGACAGCATCATCATAATAATGCACATACGTAAACATTTCGCATTTATGTGCAACAAAACCCCCCAAAAAGTGAAAGACAAAAAAAAAACGCACAAAAATGATAACAAAACAAAGAAAAAATAGCACGTGCAAAAAAAGCAGGAACATTTCAAACAAAACAACAAGCAAAATATAAAAATTCGCACACACAGCTGGGCGCAAAATACCGAAAACACAAAAAAGGGGGCAACTACTTAGTACATTGTTTTCAATCAGCCAATAAAAATGCAGTCATTATTCAAGCTATAAAGCTCTCTCTCGCATCGCAGCTCGGCCGCCACCCAGCGCCCGCTTTTACATTTCCAAAAACAAAATAAAACAGCAGCCCGTCCGGCGGGTGGGGGTGCGAACTCCCACCACAAAACAAGATAAAAAGCCCTAAAAACAAACGAAAAATGGAAAAATGCGCGCAAAATAAAAATCAAACAAAACAACCCACAGACACACACACGAAAAAGGACTTAAAATCGAGCATAAGCACCCCTACGCATGAAAATACGAAAAACTCGAAAAAAATGCCACCCACCGATGGCACCGATGGCGGCACCCATACCGCTGCAGCCGCCCATTCCGCCACGAATGCAGCCGATAATGTGCATCCCCGAAAAAATTGTCATCCTAAATTTCATCCGGCGGATCCTGGCCGACGCACTCACACTCCTACGCCCGAGGAACGGAGAGCGAGAGAATGACGAGAGCGGGAGCGAAAGAGAGAATGGCCGCCACCACAGCGCCACAGCACCACATGACAGCGAATGCAGCGGCAAAGAAGAACAGAGAGCACGTGCACTTTTGCGAGGCCTGTCCGTACGCGGCAACGGCACATTTCTGCCAGCACTAAGTGCCAAGCGATTGCCGAACGACAAGTGGGAGTGGGTGTTGATGACCAAAATGAACCCACTTTCTGGCACAGCACAACTACTGCATTCGCTAGGATACTCGATGCTCGATGCCGCGCGGCTCTGGTGTGCGACAACGCTCACCATCCAATATACAGCTGCTGCTGGTCCGGTTGGGTGTGTATCGGGGGATGGGAGTGTGTAGGAAAAATGCGTTTTTTTTCACCCCGTTTTCATATAAAATTAAAAATGAGCCCGCGAGTCCAAAAGGTACAAAAAAAAAATAAACGAAATAAATAGAATTTTTATACCTACGTCGGTTGATTTACTTTTTTCGGTTTTGTTTTGCTCGTGCGGTGGATTTCGTCAACCCCCTATAGGCCCACCGCACACACACACACACCCACCCACCCACCGATTGCGATGCAATGGAAATGCACTATGATAATATGGATGATGGTCAGCCTAAGTAGGCGGCTGCAGCGTGTTTGCTCTGTAAAACAGCATTAAGCCCGCCGCCCCATATCCGCACCCCCCCCGCCCAGTGGGATGCATTATATTAAAATAAAATAAATATAAAAAGTAGCACACGAAACGGAAAAAAATGGAGTGGAAAAAAAAGTTCACACAAACTGGACTGAAAAAAATGAAAAAAAAAAAACCGGCAACACACACAACAAGCATGGACAAGGACGAGAGCCGCTGCAGGAGCATGTGGCAACTGGAGCAGCGGGCGGGGGATGGGGAGGAAAAAAAATTGGAAAAAGAGACATACAAAAGTGTTATATAAAAAATCAAACTAGGTAGTCGTCCCTATGCAGTTGTTGTTGTTGGCGGTGAGCCGCCACACACCAGCGGAATAGTAGTTGCTCGGCCAGTGCATTTCCCATTTCCCAGCTGGAGAGAAGGCTGGAGCCGGCAACGCGGAGCGGCGGCAGAGCGGGAAAATAAAAATTAAAAACTCCGCCCTAAAAAATTATTTGAAAAAAAAAAAACAACCTAATAAAACTAAAAAACGCGATGCGGTAAAAAAATTCATAAAAAAAAAAAAAAGAAGAAGCGAGTCCGCGCGGCGCGCTAAATAAATGTGTGCTAATTTATAATGTATAATATTGCGGTGGTAGCGGAAGCGGGACGTGCGGGGGGGCTATGTGATGGCGTGTGCGAGTGTGAGTGTGAGCGAGGCTAGATGCTTTTGACCGGGGTTATTATCAGCACATAGTGCGTCAGGGATGTGGATTTCTGGTGGCGAGGATAGCGCGGTAGGTAGGCCTTTGGCCGGATCTGATGCGATATATTTTGAGAGCGGGTCTTGACTCTTACGCACCTAAGAGGCACACGACACATTTTGATGAAGAAGTCAACAGTGTACACAGCCAGCAGCTGAAATGTCGAATGAGGAAGGACCTCGTGGTGTTATTTTATGCCAACGTTTGCAATTTTAGCTGACTCTTTACACGAATCTTCTTGTCTGTCTTATTGCTTACATTGAGTTTGTTACTGGAAACACGATCAAAAAAACTTCAAAGACCTAGCCAGGACATAGAGCCGTGTTGGACGTCCACTCAGTAGTCAGATGTTCCCTCTAGCAAATCAGTTACTTGACTTGTTACGACTTCGAATTCAACTCAATCTCATCTTCTGATTTTTTTTTTTTCAATTAGAACACTTTCGAGCTCCGTGTTGGGACAGAGGAAATTTCCTATCAACTCTTCAGCGCATTCCCCAATTCACATCCACTACACACATTCCTAGAAAAGGAAGACACCCGAAAACGATTGAGCGACGAAGAACTTCACTAACATTTTACTTATCTCATGACACTTTATTTTCATAACTCAATTTGAAGCTTCCCTTGGAAAACTTAAATCATAATCGTTAAAAATAAACTGCGAATGGCGGAAGAAAAACGATTCAAGACCATAGAGCCTAAGGACAAGAGATCTTTATTTAAGTTTACGAGGGACGAAGGATGATGTGTAAGGAATGTGGAAACACCAACAGGTTGCTGTGATACTCACAGCGGAGTGCAGTCACTTACACTGTATTTCTGTGTGATTCTTGAAGAAAGTGAATTTTGAAACAGATTTTTTTAGTTTTTTCCCTTTTCATCGGGACTCAATGTGTGAGCGATGTTTGAACTCATAAGATGTGTTTTTTTTTCGGGTTAAGGTCCGCAAACCTTTCAATCTGTTTTCAATCATATCAATGTCTATCATAGTTCTGCAGTTTATATTCGTCTTAATAGTGTCTTGAAGAGTGTTAAGGAATTCTTCGAGAAAGGTAGATTTGAATTGTCTCTATTCAGAAATAAAGCTTCCCAAGCATGCTCAGGTTAGAAAAAATTGGTCTCCAAATTAAAATGAAACAGCTGGCGTTCTCACATATGAAAGTATAAACATTTGCCAAAGTGGACAATATCTCACAATATATCTTTATGTCATACAAAAAATTCGGATTTATAAAAACAAAAGATTTTCTAACCTTTTGTATTGAAATATTCAATATATAACAATTTTCAATAAGTTATTTTTAAACAGTTCTTTGCGAGAGTGTCTGCCATGATGAGAATTTTACTGATCTTTGAAGTTAGACGACGTCTTCGAGGATGTAAGGCAGCTCAGTCTTGATATCTAAAGTGTGTGAGCAGTTTGTCAGTATGGCATCTTACTCCAGCTCAGGCTCAGACCTTTAATAGTTCGTTTTCTTCATAAAGTAAGTAACGAAGTATAGAGTTTAGAAACATATCCAGTAAGTTCAGGGCTTTGCCGCCACTTTGCTTTTCCAATTGAAGCAGAATCAAGGAATTTTTTATATTTTCGTCAATTTGCGCCCTCCAACAGCATCATTCAATCTTCAAAAATGTTTGACATATTTCACTGAAAATAAAGGCTCCATGTTCAATCACCAATTCATAAGATGAAAAATCCCTGTCAGAAAATTCAAATTTGTAGGCCCTTGAGAACACAGTTTATGGACATTCATAACTCGTAATGCAATGGCAAACCATAAGTGTTACTAAATCTAAAAAATACCTTACAAGACACAAAGACTTTGAAAACGTTTTTTTTCTTCGTTGGCTTTTTTGGCCACTTTCATTGTTTTTTTTTTTTTCAACTTATCAATAAGGATTGCTGACTTCATCAGATCTCATCTCTTTTTATCGAAACAATAAAACAGACAATTTTTTTACATGCATAGTAAAAGTACAATTAAAGAGAAGTACAATAGACTTACATTTCGTTTCAACAAACAGCTTCAAAACCTTATTTTTCAGAAGTACGCCTACCACCTTATGTGTCTCCAACTTCAATTTGAAAGCCGTCCAATTCCATTTGATTAACATTTTCGACGTAGTCCCTAGTTGTCGCAATTTTAGATCTTCTTGATTAGACATCATCAGTCACCGACGTAAGTATTAAGCTTAAGCTTTTAAGATGGCTGAAAGTACTAAGACACAGTTCATTTTATCTTTGATGTCAATAGGTGTGTTGCTTTAAAAAAAAAGAAAAGTCTAATGCCATTTCGGTATATATAAACAATTCGTTTGAGGCTTTGTATAAAAAACAAACTGATTTATTTAAATTTATTAGCTGCAAAAACAAACGTTACAGATTGAAAAGTGCTGCCGTCTTCAGCTCTGCAGATGTGATGCTTTGTAATGTCATTAGCAGTGATTATAGCTCTGTTCATCTGAAAACAATGAAAAAATAAAACAAAAATATTATTTTTATTTTTATTTTCATTTTTATTTTCATCTGATGATGTTATTTAAAAATTGAATGATATTACTGCGTATCGCACAAACTTAAGTTTTTCCAAATCAAAAGAATGCGCCTCTTTGCATAGATATCCCTGTATTATTGATCATCTCTACTTTTAAAATGTCAAGATTTTATGCCTAATTATAAGAAGTCCTGTCACAAATATTTTCCGTGAAATAAAGTACTGGGAAATTTAATATAAATATTTTTTTTTTTTGAGATTACGATAGGCACACGTTTTTCTACTTTTTGAGTTGGCAATACCATACCTTCTGGTCGCCGTGGGGTAGTGGGTAAGTGCGTCGACCGCCGCGCAGAAAGTCTAGGTTCGATTCCCAGACGGGACACCTCGCATTTTTTCACCGCACCACTTCTTTCGAGTTACTGACAATACTCAAAGAGTAGCAATTGTCTATGAAAAGCTTATAAAATCTCGCCGTTCGGAGTCGGCAAGAAACTGTAGGTCCCTTCTACTCATGAGAGAACAGCAGCCCGCACAACACGAGTAGTCGTTGTAGAGGCTAGGCCCTGGTCCGTTATGGGCTGTAGTGCCACTCAATTATTAATTATTGGCTTAGCCTATTGCACGTTAGATCCTGGCCCTTTGTAAACAGTAATGGTTCCCAATATACTCTACATTGCTAATCCAATGGAAATCTGAAAAGATATTTCGAATGAGCCAATGTACTTATAAATAAAACCACGGAGGAGGAGAGGAGAGGAGAAAGTATTCTTTTTTTTCCAAAATTGTTCCCACAGACAGACGTGTTAAACATACATACATCAAGGGCACACCAATTAGTCTTATGGATATTAAGATTTCCGGTTTCTTGTTTTATTAGCATACTGCATTTCCACTGGTAGTGACTGTAGATGAATTCAGATTCTATACACTCATGAAAAATGTTCATTATTAGTTCAACTCATTCTAAAGATGCGTTCAAACTGCTTTGTCATTTTTGTTCAGTGTCGTTTAACAAGTCATCATGAAAGAACTCAGACCACAACAGCATCTTGTCTCAAAATTGATCAGATATATTATGAAAGTCAGCGTGCTGTAAGAAATGTGGGATTCGAGGAACTTACGGTGTGAGCTACCAATACCATTCGAAGAAGTCTGTGACGAAGCGATCCATCTTTATTCTAAGCAGCTTGCCCGGGCAGTGTGTTTCCTGAAAATGAAGTACGTGATCTACATAGGTAAGTTCTGGTTCCAAGAAGACGGCAATACGAGCCATACAAAGTTTTTGAAAAATAATTTTGGTGAGCACTTAAGTTTATGTTTTGGTACATCAAATTGGCCACCCAGAGCATGCGATTTCATACCTTTGAACCATTTTCGCTGGGGATATGTAAAGACGCATGTTTTTAGGGATAAGAAAGATACGACTAACTCTTTGAAAACCAACATTACTTGGGTTATTGGCAAGGTAATGTCGCGTAGTCATGGCTAACACTTATTTGATATCATTTTCAAAATAGTAAATACCATGAACTCTTCTATTAAGTTGTGTTTTATTCTACGCTTAATCGACCCTTACTAGGATTTCGCGAATGTATCTATCTTCTCATTAAATGATCTAAACTTAGATTCGCTTAGGCACAAAATAAAACGAATCTTCTGGAAAGACAAAAAGGTTTGGTTTAAAGAAAGAAAGTCACCATGCTTTAACTCTCAAAAAATAAAGACCACAACAGAGGAGAAGTCTTCACTACTCTTCTACGTACCTTATGACCTCTGTCAGGGGTTGTCTGAATACATAAAGTCCTCTTTTAACGTGTCTCTTACCAAGAAATATTTTCCCATCTATGTTCTTTGGTCGCCAATACAGTATAATTTTTGAAAATAATTTTTCAAACTATGCAGCCTATGAAAATGTTCAATCTTAACCCGCAGCAGATCTTAACAAAATCACCGAAATTATCGTTTGTTTAAAGTTCAGATTAAGGTCTCAATACCTGTAGGACATTCATTTTACCCTAAGTTTGAACTAAACATTCAACCGAAGTTAACCAACCGACTTACCAACGATAAGATATGATGTCATGTGCATGAAACGAATTTTAGTGCTTTCCTTATCCGACAGACAAGATGTTCTCGTCTTAGACTCGACTCAGATATAAGAAGAGCCTCGGTAAATTACCCCGTGCCCCAATCAACTCCTAATGCAAAATTCACCTCTTCCCCGAATCGCATTCACAACGCATCCGTGCATATCTTCCCCAAAATCAAATAGATATCAATTTCCTTTGTCCATCGTCTGCTTCCCCTTCAGAAGTCTAATTGCGATTGCATGCGCTGAAACCATAAAACCTGCACAAACGTTGCACTTCGTGAGAACCGAAACGAAAGGACGCACAATGCGAAATGGGTTCATCCAACTTTCCGGAATCTACGAAAGGTGAGAAGAGCAGTCATTGACCCGCAGATGGACACAGTGAATGCCCACTGCTGTGCACCTTTCCAATGCATCCTTAGACCAAGGCGTGTGCATTTGCCCAAAAAACAAAACCCAAGAATGTTCACCTGACCAAAAACACGCCAAAAAAGAAGCCATCACCGAAAATGAAAAAAAAAATCCGGAAGAATAGGGAGAAGGGGAGCAAAGTGAGGCAGTTAACGTCGTCAGCCTTGGTATCGGCACTAGCATCAACGTTATGAGCCACAAACCGCAGTGAGTTTCAATTGCGCGCACATTTCCCTTGTGTGCAACCACTGTGCAGGAGATGTGGGCTTAGCGCATATTTTAGGCGCATTGACTTGTATTACCACTGACGGGCATTGTTCCTTTTTTGGCAGCGAATGTTATTATCTTCCACCATCTACCCTAAGCCAGAAGGCGAGGAGGAAGCAAACTGCAATTCGTAGATTGAGGAACAAAAAAGAGAAGAGATTCGTTAATCGCTACGGCATTTGGGAAGGGGAAACTTTGTTGCCGATCTATGGTCCATCTGGAGGTGCAGTGGAGTCGTGATTTTGAATGGAGTTTGAGACAGTCTTTCTATTGGTAAGAAGGTGCAATCTGAAGGGAGACTAGACTTGGTTTGAGTGGATGGTTGTCAATGGGTAAATAAAGCCGCCCTTGGGACTGTTGTGACGCCGAGGGGATAGTTTTCCTAAGTTGTCCCCGACACCAGTGAATCGTTCAGTTTGCCTAGGTTGCCAAAGAAGTACTTTCCCAGGTGATTCTTTCTTCTTTTTCTGAGAGCTTGGTAGTCGCAGAAGAGGCAAGAGATGGTTTCAACCACTTTCTCGTTCTTACGGCTCCCACAGAAGTCATTGTGAGGGATGTCGAAGCTGGGGCATGTACTCTAATAGCTCGTTGGCCAGTCATTACACCAATTATGGTTCACAGGTGCGCCTTGTCTCAGTTGACGAGGCAGGGAGAGCGTTTTGGAATTGCTTTGGTTATAAGACGAGTTGGGCTCCCAGACCATCATTTGAAACTGATAAATTTGGTACCATATCTTGCAAGCTCATCGGCATCGCAACTGACCTAAATTTTGCGACATCCTGGCACCCTTTTCCGGTGGATACTGAAGTACTTGGCTATCTCGTTAAGAGATAGTTGCCAGGGAGGTGTCTGAACGGAGCCTGCGAGATCCAATGAAGTCCATCTTTAAAGATGATTAAACTCCTGTTGGGTGTAGCCTTGTTCGTAAGCCATGACATTGCCTCTTTGAAGAGGGACTAAAATGGCTTTAGATAAAAATTTCAACTCTGGAGTACACAAAACTAAGTGAGTGAATTCTTTCCCACTTTTCCATACAATGAAATAATGATGGTGACTTATATTTCTTCTAAAATTTCATGGAAACCTACGTTTCAGTGTTTGAAGAGGAAATTTACACTCAAGAAAGCACTAGGGGAATCAAGCTACATTAACCAGAGTCCAGGATCCTGATTTTAAACCAATCCCTCGGGGGACTTGCAGTTTAATACCAATTTGAGACAGAGATGAAACACGAAAACAAAGTTACGAAACATCTCATATTTGACACTTTTTAATAAGAAGTGCTGCGGCAACAATTGGTTATAAACAAATCTGTGTTAACAAGGGCAAGAATGAAATCATCTGGAAGAAAACCACTTCTCGAACACCTGTTTCTATAAGAATGAAGAGATGGAGGGAGTGTATGTTACCTTTGCAAGTGATTACAAATGGAATTGAACTTTCAAACAGTCACAGTGCTCACTGTCCGTATCCTAAACGCGTCTGAATTGAAAACCTCTTCTGTTGTTGAAGAAATAATGTTAGCACATCACTTCAGGCAACTGGTTCCTTTAGTCGTTCTCTCAAATTTTGCAAGGTAAGAGCAAATTTGATCACGGAAGCACTAAGAGTCTATCATATTTGCTAGTTTTAAGTATTTTTAGCTAGAATATAAGTAAGGAATTTAAATTGAAATAAAAATACAATAAAAAATTAAAAAAAAAAAAAGTCTATCATATTTATGTCGGGAACATTAACGCTATTTCGGACTTGGAAAATTCACTCCGACAGCATGCTCCAAACAGTATGTATGTACATAGTGAAAAACTGTCTTTGCTGCTTTCTTTTAACGATTGAATTAGTTGTATTCAAGGTTATCTTTTTAATTATTATTTAATTTTCAATTAATTCTTGCCACGCGTGTGGTCAGCGCTGACGAAATTCAGTTAAGGATAAGATGTCCCAACAAATGTAAAACCCAAGCTATTTCAGTAAACGACTAATAATCCTATCCAACTTATGAGGTCTTCTGACTAATGCCTTCTATATAACCATCCATCTGATAGTCGTAGTGCCAGTTTTATGAAGCTATACTCCGGTTTGTACCTGATGGTGATTTTGAATCAGCAATTCATAGAAGTCACATCATCTAGAGTGCCTCTCCAGACAGCACGATCTGTAGCCAACTGCCTCCAGTTGCGCACTCTAAGTTGGTTGAAGTTCTTCCTCACTTGTGTGCACCATCTCAACCTAGTCCTTCTTCTGTTACATTGTCCCAATGGATCAGTGTTAAAGATTTTTTGGGCCGGAGCAGTGTGTATAACCATCTTTAACGTCATCGTTCACAAAACAATAAAAGAAACTCCCCCTTTGGCAACGTTTTGCAGTCGCTGATGACGGATCTAATTCGATTAAGGAGTGATTAACGCAGTGTTTATTTTTAAGGATCTAATGTCGTGCAAACCACATGTGGGCTGTTTGGAGGCGTCCTGGACAAACATTGTTTTTTCAGAATGCGAAGATTTGTAAAGAGTAGAGCTATGAGCTAGAGGAAAGACAAGCAGAGTTCCCTCTCCCACGAGTAGAGGAGACTTTTAGTTTATTGCCCCCTCCAGACTGCTAAAATTGGTTTTATGCGAGGTGTCCAGTAGAAGAATCGAGCCTGGAAATTCTGACAATTTCACACCGAAAATTCACTACTGCGGGTTAGAAATACCGAAAGTTTATCTTTAGATCAAACAATTTGTTGGTTTCATCCGTCTCCCCCTGGACACAATACACTTTCTTGTGCCAAAATTTTTTTAATTGAAATACATACTCTTTCAGTATAGAATTCTTTCTTTGTCATCAATTGACCTTGAAGGCCGTCCGGGGCGTGACCGCTCCTCAACACTTTTTCAATCCTCTTTGAACATTAAACTGTCTTAAATTTAAATTTAAAAAACTTTTCATGCAGCGCCGTGGCGTAGTGGGTTACTGCATCGACCAACACGCCGAAGGTCCAGGTTCGATTCCCAGACTGCACACCTCGTTTTGACAAAACTCATAGAGTACTAATGGTCTATGAAAAGCCCGAACACTCCAACTCTCGCCACTCGGATTCGGCGAAAAACTGTAGGTCCCCTCTACTCGTGAGAGAACGATAGAACGCGCAACACGAGTAGTTGATTCAGTAACTACGCTCTGGTGCCTTATGAGTTGTAGTCTCACTCAATTAATATTATCAACTATTCAAGTGTAATTACGCCCTCGTAAGGCTACGTGTACGATGTCACCATTCTTCATTAATTAGCGCTACAGTCCGGGGTGGACTAGGAGTTCAACCAACATGGTTCTTTTGCTGATTAGTTTTCCCACGACTTACATCCAATTCCTGTAAATGCTTGTTGCATCTTAGACAAAGACGTAATCTCTTGCTTTGTCCAAGTGAAACAATTCGAGGACTCTTAGGGGTGGAGATGTATTGTCCATACGATCTTCATGACATAGCCAGGGTCCAGAGGCAGGGTTACCGGAGTTTTCGAAAGCCTAACAGATGCACGTCACTTCCAGAACACGTGTTAACGGAGGAACAACTTATATTAAGGTTTTCTAAAAAAAAATCTCCTTTTACTTAGTCCCACTGACACAGAATTCAGTTTAGTTCCACTTCAGACCATTAGTTTCTTGTGGGCTTTGTCAAAGAAAAGACACCAAGTCCCTCTTGTTGTAGCAGACGGGGTGGAGCTTTTAGCCGTGTCTTACGTCTCCGCCAAGGGGATATTTCTCGCAGATTCGCTAAGAGAGACAGCGGGGGGATGGCGGCTTCTTCCAATTACATTAGGTACTCGGTTCATAACGAACCTTCATCACGAAACGAAGCTCGAAGAGCTTTGTCTCGTAGTAGGGTGAAGCTAGGTAATTTCAAATAAGTATAGGTCTAGAGACGGCTTAGTTTTAAGGAAAGCAAAGTAAGTTTAGGTTTAAGATAGAATAGTCAGCTAAGCTCCGCGAGCAACCTTCTGGCCATATTTAGTGGAAAGGGCATATTTCTATTACACCCTTCTTTTCTATCCGTTTCTCGTTTTTCTTTCCTACGTCAGATGTCTGTCCGCTGTCACGTTAGAGCCTTCACAGCAACCTTTTCTTCCTCTTTCCTTCTATTTCACTTAGCTTGCTTAGGCACAAGTTATTTTTTTGTGTGCCTGATGTACGTTTGAGGGGTACAAAAACTTCCCCGTCCGACGAGCTGAGCCGAGCAACCGCAAGCGTGCAGCCGTCCTCCTTCTCATCGAAGCTGCCCCCGTGGCTAACCCACCTACAACAAAATGGTCTCAGTCCTTGTTGCATTTCATCAGTTCTTTCGAAATGCTCATCTTCCAAAAATCAACTAGGGTACGCCTTTACAGCTTTCTGACTAAAATACATCCTCACACAAAAATACGTTTCTCGTCCTGTCTTATAAACTGGATAATTTATGAGCCACTTACCGACCATCTAATAGGCTAAATTCCCACTAGAATTCTCACCGCTCTCAAGCATATTGACCGAAACAGATCATTCATCATAAACTCGCGCAAAATCTTTGCACTAAAGCCAAGCGCACGTAAAAATAGAGAAAGAACTCGTTCCACTTATGTCATTAGTCGCACTCAACTGAAACCGAAAAACAGCGACGCCAACATTAATTGCCTCTCAATGCGCTTTCGACAAACTCTCCCTTCCTACAGACAATTTCCTCAATTGTTTCACGAAACCAAAAAAAAAGAAAATAACACAAGACAAGTGTCAAGACACGTTCACAATGCGCCGATGTGTGCGCTTTGAAATCGGTCATTACCATAATTGACTACAAGCCCAGTCGACCAGTGCATAGGACCGATATTAAGACAAGGCACACTACCCACATCAGCCGATTCGTCGATCCATCTATGGCTATTCTAGCGATGGGTGCTATCACTCAGAACAGAACATACTATCGAATGAGTCTCTATTTTAAGGCTGTCAAGAGTAAATGAATGTGTCCACCTCTTGACTCCCTGCAGCAGGCGGCACCTCTCATCACAGCCGTCATCTATCAGATCAATCCTGCAAAACTGAAAGCGCATACCCACAAACAAGAGCCACCCGCCCTCCGTTCTCGCTGTCTTCCTTTCGCTCACTCAGCATCACTCGGTCTTGGCACAAGAAATGCACGAATTCTTGTAAGATTCTTAATTATGCCCAAGAATCTTGTGAATTGTTGCGATTTGAGATTATCTTTTGTTTCCTTTTGTTTTTGTTTTTGGCGGAAAGTGCGAAACACAATGACATGCAATACAATTGCATAGACAAGACGTGATGACGTTGTCAAACAGAAATTATTTAAAAGACGCATCGCCGTGTCTCGTCAAATCACTCTAGTCGCTGTCCTCACAGAACTCACAAGGAGTGCTGTCCATTTCGAAAACTTTTCACAAATAGTGTACGTTAATTAAAAATTTGTGTGTGTTGTTTTTCGTAATTTTTTTCCACGGGTTTATTCAGTTTTTGAAACTCAGCGAAATTATCGCACTTAATAGCAGCCGTTTCTTGAATGGAAATTTCAATATTTTTTGTGAATCGCGTTTGAATCACTGTTTTCTTTTATCTCTACAATTTTAAACATTTTTGGAATTTCGCTCAGTTTTTCAAATGCACTGAAATTTGTCACTCTTAAGCACCTCGCGTTAATATTCTTTGCAAAAAGAAAAAATGTATTGTATTTCTGCCCAATTGAGGCAAATACTGAGACACTTCTTACAAGAACTCAGCGAAAACATAATTTATGTTTCCTATCAATTAAAAAACAACAGCGAAATAATATTCGTTTAAACTGCTTAAAAGTTGGACAATTCAACAGTATTTTTCCCTTAAATGAGCGTAAATACGCAGGTTTTCAATTTCGCTAAGTTTTAAAGATCCAAAATTCATTTGAAATAAACCGAATATTACAGTGCAATCAAGCCAACTATACCAATTAGACTTAGCGAAATATAAGCTACGTTCTCAAGTATAATCAAATTTCATGTGCAGTGAAAATTTTTCACGAAAATTCAGCGAAAATGAGACACCCAAATATTTGAATTTTGTTTGAATTTTTCTATATTTCGGTTGCAGGCCTAAGAACCATCTTAACAAAAGAATTCAGAATAATTTTCGTCTAACTGAGCGAATGTCCGAAAATCCGCTTTTAAATTCCACTTAAGAATCTCTTATCAAGTTCGAAATTCGCTCCAAATATAGACCTTGCATAATGTACTTTGAGCATCAAGTTCTTTTCGCTGAGTTTGCAAGGCAGGACACCTGCGTTGCAGTTCGATTCGGGAAACAAATTGCAAAACACTTTCCCACTTTTTTCGCTCAATTTTCAAAAGTCAGAAAAACCATCATCATTTTCATCTTATCTCTTTCTTTTCAGTTAACAATTAAAAACCGCCAACATGTGTGACGATGAAGCATCAGCCCTAGTTGTGGACAATGGCTCCGGAATGTGCAAGGCCGGTTTCGCTGGAGATGATGCCCCACGTGCCGTCTTCCCATCAATCGTGGGCCGTCCCAGGCATCAGGGTGTGATGGTCGGTATGGGTCAGAAGGACTCGTATGTCGGCGATGAGGCACAGAGCAAGAGAGGTATCCTCACCCTCAAATACCCCATCGAGCACGGAATCATCACCAACTGGGATGACATGGAGAAGGTCTGGCATCACACCTTCTACAACGAGTTGCGCGTCGCCCCCGAAGAGCACCCAGTCCTGCTGACCGAAGCCCCCCTGAATCCAAAAGCCAACCGCGAGAAGATGACTCAGATCATGTTCGAAACCTTCAACTCCCCAGCCATGTATGTGGCTATTCAGGCTGTGCTCTCCCTCTACGCTTCCGGTCGTACCACCGGTATCGTCTTGGACTCTGGAGACGGTGTCTCACACACTGTGCCCATCTATGAAGGTTATGCCTTGCCACATGCCATCCTGCGTTTGGATTTGGCCGGTCGTGACTTGACCGACTACCTGATGAAGATCCTCACCGAGAGGGGTTACTCATTCACGACCACCGCTGAGAGGGAAATCGTTCGTGACATCAAGGAGAAGCTCTGCTATGTCGCCCTGGACTTTGAGCAAGAAATGGCAACTGCCGCCGCATCTACCTCACTGGAGAAGTCGTACGAGTTGCCCGATGGTCAAGTGATCACCATTGGCAACGAACGCTTCCGCACACCAGAAGCCTTGTTCCAGCCGTCGTTCTTGGGCATGGAATCCTGTGGCATTCACGAAACCGTCTACCAGTCGATCATGAAATGCGATGTCGACATCAGGAAGGACTTGTACGCCAACAATGTCCTGTCCGGCGGCACCACTATGTATCCAGGTAAGCAATCGATGTCATTCTGAGACCAGATGACTTGGGATTCAAGATCAATGAAACATTTCCCAAATTCGGGGCACTCTTGATTTTGTTCAAATTTATCAAAATTTCCACACTTGGCTGCACAATGGATGACCCGTTGCGCCTAGAAGCATGCTACACTTGTCCGTTAATCGCGTCACTCCTCAAACAATGACAAGACCATCCTAACGACTTGAGGTGCCTGTTGAAAGTTAAGAGGGACTTTGAAAATTGAACCACATAGAACTGTCATGTTCTATTAAAAGAACGTCACCTTTCTGTTGCATACACTTAGGCACCAAAAAAAGAATTGTTTGAAGATCACCCCCGGAAACCATTAAATTTTCGAATTTCCTCCCATTTCAGGTATTGCTGATCGTATGCAAAAGGAAATCACCGCCCTCGCCCCATCCACCATCAAGATCAAGATCATCGCTCCACCAGAACGTAAATACTCCGTCTGGATCGGTGGCTCCATCCTGGCATCACTCTCCACCTTCCAGCAGATGTGGATCTCGAAGCAGGAATACGATGAGTCCGGCCCAGGAATCGTTCATCGCAAGTGCTTCTAAGCACTCGCCAACACAATCACATCCGCCCAGTAACAGTGAAATGTACGCAACAACACCAAAGCAAAATTCAAAGGAACATTAAAGACATCACGCGAATCACTCCTTCTTTTCTTATTTCATTTATTTTTATTTTATGCTCGCTTATCCTTCTTCGTAGGCTAACGGTATTTTGTTTTTAAGCGAATTATATTTGTGCGTCAATAAAATGATAAAGAGAAAGAGAGAGAAAGAGATAGAGAGAGAGAATCTAAAACAAAAGCAGGGAAAACTCGAAGAAAAGGCGCGCTTCAAGATTGGGGACGGAAATTCGGAAAAGGATCCACAGGCCATGGCGTGCGTATGTGTGGTCGGGTGTGTTTCGAATTAGAATGGCCGTCACGTACACGTACCGCCCACATTATTTGGGTCCTTAACCACGCATATGACCAGCAGCACACCATCAATCGAATGGCAAACGAGAGGAGGACTTACGCAGAAGCTCGACGACGACGACGCCGATGGCGGTGAAGGGCAAGTCCCAAATTTGTTTTCGCATTTCTCATTATTCCATGCGATGATTATCGTTTTTATCGGCCGATAAAAGAATTCAAAGTTTCCCGCTTAATGCGGGTTTTATTTGCGGGAAAATCGCTTGGGACAGCACCGGGAGGGTGAGAACTGGTTGTTCTAACATTTGCCAATCGTGCGATGATGGCGACGGTGGTCGTGACGGTGATGGTCGTGGTGGTGGTGGTGGTGGTGGGTTTAATACGGCCACGACATGACGAAACAATCACCCTTCCGATGTGGTATCGTTCAGCTCTCGTATTTGATCCTTACAAGCTCGTAAATAGACGAATGGTATGGAGGGTACGTGTGTGATGTCTTATGTTCGTATTATTCGGGCTGCAGTTTATGAGGCTTGGGTTTTCGAGGGTTTGGATTGGTTCGCCTCTATTCACAAAAAAAAAATGTGGAAGACTTGCCCTCAGATTAAAGGGTCCAGAAGGAAAGTTTTTGGGGTAGGAGATGTTAGATGTCTCAAACGGGAGTAGTCGGATGCAAATAAAGTGATGACATGTGAACCAATAGGGATGTTCCTTTTATGCCACTGGAAAATGAAAGGAAATGGAACTGCCCATGCTCCACAAATGTAAGTGAAATTGGTGTCCCAGTATTTGAAGGGGAAGTAGAGGGCCACAGATATTTACAGAGCACAAAAACGCAAACTGAGACTGACGTTGGGACTACGTTTTGGCAACACGGTTTAAAACGGAAAGTGAAAAGGCTATTCAAGATAACATCTCCGATAGTTTATGATTGTTACATAGACCATGACAAGCGGTTTATGTCGGTACAGTGCAGCTGAAACCCATTGAATGCCTGTAGAAGCTTACGGTGGATCTGCTCCGACCTAAAGAGCATGCAAGTAATGGTCTCGACGCTTCAAAAGTAGTGACTTTAGCGTTGAAGACAAAAAAAGTCTTAGCCAGCCTAAGAAGTTTGAAGATGAAGAATTGAAGTCTTTACTGGATCAAGATCCGTGGCAAATGCGAAGAGAACTCTCAGAACCATTGGGGTGATATAGCAAACAATTTGGATTTATTCAAAAACAAGGAAATTGGGTGCCTTCTGAGTTGAAACTGAGATATGTCGACAGGTGATATTTCATCGTCATCCACACCGACGACACAGAAAAACATCAACGCACTGCAGATGTTGGAATCAGACAAGGGTGGTGTACTATGATTTGCTAGAACAAGGCGAAACTCATAAGAAGAAATGTTATCGATTACAACTTAAGCGTTGGAGCCGTGCAGTGCGTGAAAAATGGCCACAAACGACCGAAAGGTACGCTAAGGTGGTTTTGAAACATAAAAACGCTCGGTGCCACGTGGCTATAGTGGTCGAAAACTCCCGGGAAATGATGAAATACGCGATCTTCCTCCAACCGCCGTATTCTGTAGGCGTTGCTTCTTCCGACTACTGGCACGACGATGCAAAACGATTTGGGGGGTTTCCGGTTCGGGTCTTTTGAAGAAATCTAAGAATAGTTCAATGATTGGATGGATGTCATAGAGTGGGCTCATTTGTGGAGATGGTATTCGAAAATTGGCAGAGAGATGGGAAAAAGTAGTCGCTTACGACGGACACTTTGAATATTTTTTAGGTTTATTTTTTAAATATAAAAACTGTCTGAACACAATAAAAAACGGAACGAATTAATTTGTACTCCCAATAACAGGATATTCATCGTGGGGTTTGATTTTCCACGAACTTTTTTTGGGAGTTCACATGCAACTTCTAGCAAATTGCTTTGTCATTTTTGTTCAGTTCAGCTTTCTGTGAGAAATGTTTTTTACGCAATTGGAGGAACATATGTAAATTTGAGTCCCACTTTAAATAAGTGGATGATACTCGATCGGTTAGACCACATCCAGCAGGTGGTAAAGTGAACCTAGTAGCTGCAGCTGAGTGCGTACGAGAAGATATATTGGTTCGTCTTTCTCAGCTGGCTGTTGTAAGCAGGTTATATGCCTCCTAAAGTTGAAATACATGATCTCGTTGAGCTCTGGTTTCAACAAGACGCTGCTGCGGGCAATACCTCGCCTGAAACCATGGACTTGTTGAGGTGAACTACTACTTTTGGTGAACACTTAATTTCACGGTGGTGGTGGCGTTTATCACACCTCCGGAACATTATCTCTGAGGACATGTATCTGGTCTTTATTATTGAGTGGCACTACAGCCCTCATGGGACCAGGGCCTAGCTTCTACAACAACTACTCTGTTATGCGTGCTCTCTCACGGTCACGGATGGACCTGCAGTTTTTCGCCGACTCTGAACGGCAAGATTTGAGAAGCTTTTCATAGACAATTGACACTCTTTGAGTGTTGTCAGCAACCCGAAAGAGGTGGTGCCGTGAAAAAAATGCGAGATGTCCCGCCCGGGAATCGAACCTAGACTGCGTGACGGTCGACGCACTTACATACTACAAGGCCGAGGTGACCGCGGCGACTCAGGTCTTAAGAGATAAGAAAACTACGATTGACCCTTTTAAACCAACATTAATCGTGTTATCCCCGAGACATCAGTCGTGCACGAACGAGTAGCAGACGTAGTCGTTGCACCACTAACTTGATATAATTTTTGAAAACTGTTTGCCACTGACTGGCTACTGTTTCCTACTCAAAATCTTGACACACACATCATAAATGGACTCCGACCGAAGTCAAGTTGTACGCTTGAACAACGTTGGGAAGTATTGAAAACTAACTTTCTAAAGTGAGTGCTGTTGTAGCCTAAACAGTGAGTACTCAAGTTTGTATAAACATTTCGTTTGGTTGTTATGCTAATGGACAATATTTAGGGTACTAGTCATCGGACGATGCGCACAGATGAGAATGTAGATCCTGTTACAAGGAGTGTGCGACTCAATTCATGAACATCAACTAGTCATCAACATTTCTCCGACAAGCCTGAAGAGAATTCCGGTTTATTTACTTACAAGGTCTAATTGAATCAGCAATAGATTGCCTTGTAGTTTTGCAGCTTGTATTAGAGCAGCTTATATTAGCTAAAGGGTTTGGGTGAAAAATCAACACTCCTACGGAAGGATGTTGTTATCTCAAAACCAAATTACCGCGTTTCTGGCTAGAAAAACACAGACGTTATTTCCAAGAAATCGTAGCATCACCAGTGGGTGACAATTTGGAGTGGATTTTGAAAGGTTGCCATCGTTTTCTTTCGAAAGTGAGGCTGGGAAAAACATTTTGATCATCAGTGGGAATTGAAAAACCGACTGTTTTTTGTACTAGAATTGAAAACAGGTACTGGAGGATCTTTGCTTCATACAGAATGGTGGGCAATGTCATACAACCGATGCCACACAGCCCATACCACAATCTTTTGGACAGCAGGTTTCCAAATGGCGTTATCAACGGTTTTGCGACGTAAGCTGGCCGCCTAGGAGATACGATTTTGACTCTTAGTTGTAGGGAACTGTCGGGATCAGCGTAATGTGAATTTTCCGGAAACGAATCAGGCACTTAAGGTAAATAACATTTTAACCAAGCATTTCAACGACAAGGTATTTGGTTGGAAGCGGAAAAATTGCGCTACCTCGAAGCCAAGAGAATGGTACAAATTGTTGCTTCAAAAAATTCAATTTTATTAATATTGTTGTATTTTTAAAAAGGAACTTGTATTTGGCACAACCATATGTTAAGGTAAGAAGCATACTCTTGGACAATAGGCATAGAACCTGCTATAGCTGCGACAATTCCAATGATCGTCGTATACAGGAGTTGTTTGTTCGGTTCCATTCCGAAAATTTCGATGTCGAATATGCACATCACACTGGTGAGCCTGTCATTGAAAAGATCGGTGAAATTTTGCAACTGATGGACGAAATATGACTCAGAGGCTATCAGGAGACAGCAAAGGCCCTGAAAATCAACCGTATGACTTCTTCTTCTTCTTCGGATGGCGCTACAGTCCGCGGCGGACCTGGGCCTCAACCAACATGCCTCTCCAGCTAGCACGATCTCTTGCCAGCTGCTTCCAGTTGCGCACTCCAAGTTGGCGGAGGTCCTTTTCCACTTGTGTGCGCCATCTCAGTCTAGGACGTCCTCTGTTGCAATGTCCCTGTGATTCGGATTCGAAGACTCTTCAACCGTCATCAGCCGTATGACTGCCTTCTTATTACTTAAGTTGAATTGCAGTCGGCGGTGGATCTACACCCTTAAAATTGTGCCTCTTCAGGTAACACGGTCCTTCGGATGGGGTTCTTCTCCCCTTGTATTTGATATAACCCTCATTTTGTGTTAAATTCTCTTCAGCGTTGGTGATGGCTGTCAGGAGATAGGGGATGCACTTATCATCGGCTTTGACATTTTAGAATTATTTTAGGCTAGCAGACTACTTAAAGAAGCTCGGGAAATTGAACCTTACGAAAGGAAACCATTTTAGAAGCAGTTCTTTTGTGGGCGATGAAAATTTGTCTATTTTTGAGGGGTTAGGAAAAATTGCACTGGCACATTTAGACTCGAAAACTACTCTACCAGGCAGTAACCTACGTCTAATGTGATTTCTTAATCTTCTGAAAAACCAGCAAGGGCTTCTGTGAGAGAGAGAGAGCCTAGGTCTTTAGCTCTCCACAGGCGTCGTATATGTTGCCATGCAAAAGCAGACTTAAGGGGGAAACTAAAGTGTTCGGTTTGTACGCCAACAAGACTTTTCTATATGGAGATAACAGAAAAGCCGCGGATTTATTTTTTAAGTTTGGGAGCATGCACTTGGGCAGCCTGCATCCTGCAGAATCATGCTCATCTCTAGTAGTTCTGGAGGAAAACCCAACCGTCGAACTGCATTCTGTAGAGTCATGATATCTCTGGTTGTGCTGCCGGGAGACCCAACCGTCGACGGAAGCCCTAACCAAGGACACGGGTAGTCTCAAGTTGGGTTCCGGCCCTACGAATGCCTCTTTTGTTTCATCGGCAATCTCCTTTCCCATGAACCCGTGGTGTCCCGGGACCTAGTCTTGGCGTATTTGTCTACCGACCAAATTAATAGAAGACCTGCATTCCTGTACTGTCTTGGAAGTAACACATTTACAGGGCTGAGTAAGGTGTTCATCACAGCTTGACTGTCGCCATAGACGCAGATACTTCGCTCTTTTATTTTTTTCCTATTCTTCAAAATAGTAGTTTGTGGCCATTAGGATCCCAAACGTGTCCGACTGAAAGAGCGACGCGAAATTACCTTCAGAGGTATGAAACCTTATATTTTCGTTTTCCACGAAAGCCCTATCTCAAGATCCCTTCATCGTCTTGAAGCTGAAAAATTGATTTAATAGGAAACCAATGCCAACGTTCCTGGTCAATGGGGGGTGGGCGAACACTTCAAGGACTTCAAAGACGGCGGCAAACATGATCATGTGAAGTGTTAGCTTGGAGTGGAAGAGAAATGTCTTTTATTAGCTGGTAGAAAGTGGCATAGGAATGAAGGATGCACTTAACAAAGGGTGAAGAGGATTGTACAAATTGAATAGTTTCGTGGCCTGTCATGGGCCACAAAATTGATGACTCAGAACAAATCCACGGAGCTGGGTTGAGAAATTTCCTCTACGATATAACCCTGATCTTGCATTCTCTGATTAACATCCATTTGCAAGTATCTCCTGATGGTAACAAAATTTGGCCGAACGAAGGGCCGTTTATTCAAGTGTTTTTCTGATAAACCACAGAAGACCGACGGAATTATTAAGCCTCTCGGAAGATGACAAAAGGGTAACAGTAACGGTAATGTCCAATATGGATGGATTGAAACTGATCTTAAATAGAGAACTTGTTTTCTTCCAAAGATGTACCAATGTACCTCGAGGTTTGACACCGAATTAGCTTAAAAGACTTAAATTTGAACCAAAACAGTTCTGTGAATACATAAACATTAGCGTGACGTAGATTAAGACACATTCCTCTGACTGTAACATTTTCAAAATTTTAGAGTGGCTCTTAATTTTAAGCTTCGACTAAGGTGTAGAGGATAAAGGACTATTTTTGAAAAATTAGGGCAGTCTACGTTTTTTTCAATTTCTAACTGCTTCATATTTGACCATCTGAAGAACTTTTCCCTACCCCCTGGTCCCACTTTGTATACAAAATTCTACTAATTAGGTATTTTAAAGATCAAGCAATTGGCCAACTTCCTGAGTATCTTTTGAGCTTGATTTTCTTCTCAAAGCCATCGCATTACAACATCATGGTTCACTTCGAATGGAATTCACTCGGAAAAAACCATCCTCCACAATTCTGCGAATGCCCTTTATCAGCCCCGTGAGTTCCTTAACCACTCCCAAGGAAGCCAGTTGCGGTACACCATAGGCAAGGCTTCCGGACAGATGCAAGCAACTTATTCAGGTTCATTTGGCTGCTCGTGTGGGCAGCAAAATTAACAAACTTCCCCCACAGAGAAATCACGTGGCCGGGCATGTATCCCGACTCGGACTGAGATAAACATCCACACACTCAGTGCATCTTCGATCCCGCGAAGTCTGCAAGTGAGGCGCACCGAATTCCTTCAGCGTATGCGTTTGTATTTTTTTGGGAAATATTTTCGCGCTTCCTTTTCTGTTTGTTGCCTTTATGCTAACGACGCACGTTGGCGGGTTGGTGGCGGCTAACGAGGGATGGGCAGCCACTGCATCCCCGCTGACGCAGATACGGTAACTAAATGAAATAATTAATGTCGGGGATATAGCTCGTCCTGGCAACGCTCCCATATGCCCACATTTGGGTGTTTTCCTCTTTTCCATTTTCTTCCTTTTTGTCAGTCCTCCGTGCCGTGTGTCCATGTTTGATTTCTTTTTTGTTTCCCTGTGCTCTGCGTGAAAATCACAAGGCCCCACCTCCTGCATCCTGATTTATAATATAAAATAAATCTACTAACGAAAATGGGGTAAACAGTGAGGTACAACCTTATTGCGCCACCATTGCCACCTCAATCGTCGGTTCTGCCGACGGAATTTGTTCTTGCTGCCGGGGGAGGGCTGCCCGGGTCCCAACAAAAAAAAAAAAAAAACACCACCATCATTGGTTGGCCGTGGGGATTGTGCTCATTTTGTCTTCGTGTTCGTTTCGTTTTGTTTTTGGCTTTTTGTCTTGTTTTTCGCTGATTATTTATTTTTTACTCGCTAGATACCAGTGTGTTCGCCTTAAGTTTATGCATTTTTAAAATTAATTAACGGCGAGCGTGCACTGCGCTGGCGGATTTTTGTTTTGGTTCTAGTATATAATTAATACGGTTGGACCCTGGGTCCTCCCAGCCTAGGCCTTAGGCCAAAGTGGGCGGCTAAGTTTTGGCCAAAGTGTGGGTGGCCACAGGAGATGCATGATGCATCGAAGGTAAATAATTTGTTGGCTCCTGCAGGTGTATCGATGCATAAACTCACGGAATCGGGTCTTGTTTTGAAGGTTTCATTTAAAATGCGTTTGGCGGCGACTGCCGCGGGAATAAGAACAAAACAGTCTTGTGGTGCAATTGCATTTAGGTGCACTGTGAGGCCCATTCTAAGGGAATCGCTAATGCTGCACCTTTGATGGACTTTTCGGTTCGTTGCACTTGTTTGTCGTTTGCACTGCAATACACTCTGAATTATGAATGGGACACAGATGGAGTTTGGTGTCATGTCAAAGTTTTAAACGCAAACAATGGTCTTGGCATAGAATACTCAGATTAACAAGCTTGTGTGTGATCATACATTTCAAATCAAAAGCTGGCTAGATTAATTTTTAATTTGAAAATTAAATTAAATTTAATTTAAAAAAAATCCATTTTTGACATTTTTGCAAGCTTTTCTTTTCTATGACGAAGAGAGCCGGTACTTTCGAAACATACTAAGGTTTTTCTAGCCGAACCACATCACAAACTAGCAGCTTCATCGGAGAACGAGCCATAAACCCATAGACACCAATATTCAAAGACGCAAGTGGCAATGGAATGGTCACACCCTGCGAAGAGGCGAACATTCCATCCCAAAAAATTCAGTGGACCTCACAAATCCAGGACGGAAGATGAATAGGTCATCCGAAAAATACAGGGCTCAAGACAGTAGACGAGGAAAAAAGTTTGTCGTAAGTATTTTTAAGTTAGAATAGGATATATTAAGGTAGATTAAGATATTTTTGTAGAAAATTTCATAGATAGCTAAGTTTTTTAAAAAACGTTTTCTTAGTTTTACAAAATAAATAATAGTTTTTATTAAAAAAAAATAACTAGCAATGACGCCGAGGGGCAAAAACAAAACAAATATATCAATAGTTTAGCTTAGAGCGCCCGCATAGAGCCAGTAAGTAGTTATAAGATTTCATTTCTGTCGTACCTAGGTTAAGCGTTTTATACCTAGTTTAAAAATACCATTAGATAAATAATAAAAAATGCCTTTTAAACTAAACTAAACTAAAAAGTAGACGAGGAGTCCCAACAGCTGAAGGAAGAGTTGGAGAGATCTAAAACTCCTTGCGAAAAACAGCACGTGATGACGCGTATACGACGCCCTAGACCTCGCAAGAGAATAAATGCTTCTCACACAAAACTGCTTAATTCACCATTTCACATAGACATCGTTGTTTATGCTCGTTTACCTTTAGCCCTTGGCTCGGTATAGTTTCAGGGCCAAAGTCACCGAATTATGGTCGACAAGAAAATCAACTGCGCAGCAACAAAGATGAAAGTGTTTATAAGAAAAACAGTTTGGAAAGTGTAGGCTTGAGTCTGAAAAAACTCAAAATATTGTTTTAACAAATACAACACGAAATGAAAAATGGGCACAATCCTAAGCTAGTGAAGTTCCAAAAAATACACGATCTTACACTGCAACAGAACAAAATTTAGAGTCGAAACAGCTCAAACCTAGATCTTTACATGGCCACCAGAAAGTAGGCCACACCGATAGTGATGGTTCGGGCCACCATAACCGCCGACGGTCGCTCTCCGCTAGTAATTTTAAACCATGGCGTCAAAATGAAGGCGTATGCCGTCAAACTATCTAAGTGGCAATGTTGAAGCCCAGGGGAAACAAACATTCCTGTACGAGACAGTGGGCATTTATACAAGGCGCGGCACCGTCTGACAAAGTGCACATCAACCTTAAGAAAGTTCCACACTTCATTTCTTCGACACACTTGATTGAGAATTCTCCGGATGGAAATTCAATCTAAAATATAGCAAACTTTGGATAAGCATTTCGGAGGGAATGTATCAAAATACAGCACCGCCACTTGGGAGCAGCGTACGATTTTTTCAGCCATCTCAAGGCCATTATTCGTGCCAAAGGTCTTCTTCTTCTTGTGGCGCTACAGTCTAAAGTGGACCTGCGCCTAAAACATGCCTCTCCAGCCAGCACGATCTTTCGCCAGCTGCCGCCAGTTACGCACGGCAAGTTGGGGGAGGTCCTTCTCCATATGTGTGCCCCACCTTAGCCTAGACCGTTGTCCCAATACTCAGATTCGAACACTTATCGGACCGGAGCAGTGGTGTCTATACTCTCTACATGGCCTAGCCATCTTAGGCATTGTCTCCGAAGACGCTTGAATAGGCGCATGTCGCTATACAGCCCATAGAGTTCGTCGTTAAATCTTCTTCTCCAGATGCCCTTAACGCAAACAGGACCAAAGATCGCACGCAGAACTTTTCTCTCGAAAAGACTAAGGGCTTCCTCATCCGCTTTTAGTAGCGTCCAGGTTTCCGCGCCATAGAGTAGGACTGGAATGATCAAGGTGTTATATAAACCAAGCTTAGTCCTTCTAGAGAGTGCTTTATAATTCAATTGCCAGTTGGGCCCAAAAAAACAGCGATTGGCAAGACTGATTCTGCGTTTGATTTCGGAACTGGTATTGTTGTCTCTTTTTACCGCGAAGCCGAGGTACACGAAGTCTCGAAGTTTCTGCTGCCTAGTGTGGCGCTCTGTCCGAGACGTCGATGTTGTGCGTCCTTCCTTGATGACAACATGTAATTCGTTTTTCCCTCATTAACCACCAGACCAATTTTAGCCGCTTCTTCTTCAATACCAGGAAACGCCTTATTGACTGATCGCTGTGTTCGACCAATCACGTCAATGTCGTCGGCGTTAGACAGCAATTGAACTGACTTTTGGAGGATCGTGCCTCTGGTGCCGAATTGTGAGTTACGCACAATCTTCTTGAGGATGATTTTAAAAAAGTCACATGACAGTGCAACACATTCGCGCCAAAGGTGGACACGCTGAAAACTTATGATTTTAGGATTACTTGCTTTGCAACAGTAAAATTTATCAAAAAGTACAAGAGTTGCAGCATATTCAAAACGTTAGAGTTCGAATCATTCACCCTGTACAGTCAATAGTGACCGCTGTAGTGCGTTGATTACTGACATTTTTTTTTATCAATTGAAAAGCCACGATGTGCAGGGGCTGCGATTTCAACAAAACGGGCCAACATGTCACACAGCTTGTGCCATAATTGATTTATTGAAGGAAACGTTTGATAGCCTCCTAGTTTCAAGATCGTGCGATTAAATTCCGCTTTACTACTTTCTGTTTGGCCCCGAAACGATTACAAATCAGAGGACAACATTCATAGCGTTGTCGCCAATATACGGCCACCAATAGATGCTGGAAAATGTCATAGAAAGTTGGAACTACAGAGTAAACTGCGTCCGAGGCAGCCGCTGTGGTCACATGCCAGAAGTCAAATTTAAATCATTTTGCCAGAAGACTGTCTTTTGAAAAAAAGAAGTTTCATGTAAATTTGAGAACGTTATCTTTGTTTTATGTCATTTCAAATATTTATACGTCTGAAGAAAAAATATTTGAACGCTTATGATTGTAAGCGATGTTTTTGATTTCATCTTGGACTAGTATTTTGGGTTCTTGCTATGGGAGCACTTTTTACCAATTTTGCTAGCAATGGTTAGGTGCAGAGTAGATGGAAAACATTTTCTTCCTCCGTTTTATCCAGACAATTTCTGCGGTAGTCGTAGTAAGGGCGCTTAATGTTACAATGCCCCTATCAGGCAGTGACATCCAATGAAACTTTTAATAACATGACATTTATCTAATATCGGTTCTTTTGAGAAGATGAACTCTTTAAAAGAGTCCTACAAGTGGATATTTGCATATCTCCCTCTCTGTCGATAGAGCAGAAAGGTATTACATTAAATACGAAATCGAGTTTCAAAGAAATTCTACAGAATAAGGATCATTTTGAGAGTATCTAGTTACTTCGTAAACTCTCATCCAGTTACTTATGCAAAATCGTCATCGAAAAACTAGTTCATGACGTTCGAAAAACTGTCTCTTAGTTTGTGGACAGTCCTGTAAGTGGCCTTTTTCAAATCAGTCAATTATTTGGAGCTCAAAAGAACGTGACGTTGTTTTAACTTCATATTGAAGAATATTGCTTCACAACCCAATCCGAATTGAACGAAATATAGATTGACTTGTGGCTCTACAAAATCCCCGCTGTGGGACAAACCACTAACGTCAGAATGCCTTTAGCTATCACGCTGCACTGAATTCGTTGTCGTTCACAAAAAAGTGCCGAGTTTTAACAAAACGTCTTTGGATGACTGAAAGACTAACTGACTTCTCCCTCCGTTTCTATTCAGTAAAGTGATTTCATTTTTGAATTGAGTTTTGACAGTCTACAGGGCGCATTTAACTTTCTTCTCCTCATATGGCGCTACAGTCGGGGTGGATCTGGGCCTCTACCAACAACCTTTGTCTTTAACCAGCTGCCTCCGAATTCGCACTTCAGAAAAATTGAGATTCTTTTCTACTAGCTTGTCCCTTTGGATAGGAATTGAGCATTCTTCGGGCTAAAGTAGTGTTGTCTACAGGCGAGTCATCTTAAGCATTGAATTCGTAGACGCCGGCTCTGCTCATGTCAATGCACAGCCCCTAGAGTTCGTAGTTGATCATTCTTCTCTAAAAACAGGAAAAGCGGAAAGGACTGCCAATTTAACGCAGGACTTTCTTATCAAAACGAGCACACATGCTTCTTCATCTGGTTTTGAGATTGTCCAGGATTCTGTGTCAAGGAACCGGACAGGGCTTATCAAGCTGCTATTTTATGTTACCTTGGTCCTTCGAGAAATGGCTCTTCTACCCAATTGCCTCTTAAGCTCAAAGAAACAGCGACTGGCAAGCATTATTCTGCGTCTCGTTACTGACGCTGTTTGGCATTTCATTTAGCAATGTAAATTAAAAAAAAAATCGATACAAGTCTTGTCACAAACTCTTCGATATCTGATGCCAGCCTTCTTTCCTTCAGAGAAAAGATTGCAACTTTGATCCCCGGAGAGGTCCGGAAAAAAGAGCACGGCAAAAGGGAATATAAACCAACCCCACATGTAAAGTCCACAAATCCCACTGCTATTACACTCTTCCACGAGCCGATAAAATAACGAAAAAAGGAAACACCACTCCTTCAGTTCGACGCAACATTGTCAGCAATAACCTCGACTTGATTTTAGCTGTTCAAACATTAAAACCGAAGCTTATAGTTTGTGTAATGACCCACCGGGCCAGCCCAGCAGCCAGCCATTGCCGCTTCCTAGAACGTCATCCCCGATAAATTTATGCAACATGGTCTAACGTAAAATATTTTAGCACTCCCAGCAGTGTCGGCGTTACGACAAAAACAAAATTACACTCGCTGCGCTCCGGCTTCGATGATTTCCATCAAATATCTCAACAACCCAGTCAGCCCTCTCCATGTCTATATCTCAGCTCTACGGCACGGCGTTTAACGTTCCCCCGGAGGCTGTAAGCCCTCCGTTCTCGTGCACACGCCAGCATCGCATGCCCCATCCGCGAGACTGGCCAGCCAGCAGCGCACAAGAAACACCGAAACACCCCTCCGATCCGCAATAGTTTCCAGTTTAGTCCGAAATAAATTCAAAAACGCTTTTTACGCTAATTGTTTTCCCAGTTTAATGCAACTTTTTATTTTATTGAACCATTAAAACGCACCCGTAGTATACATTCTGCTTTGGCTTTGGGTGCGTCCTGACGTCCTTGCGTTCGTCGACGTCGTTGTGTCCGTCGCTGTCGTTTCGCGAGGTTGTGAGTCGGGGTGTGGGTGGTGCGGGAGTGGTGATGGTGGTTATTGATGATGCGGGGTAGGGGGAAGGGATTCTGCGACGTTAAACTTTCCACTGAAGGCAGCGGATGAGTGTTTTGTTGTCTCTCTAAGCATCGGACTCAACAAAGTTGTTAAACAATTTTTTGTTGTTGCTGTTGCTGTTGCTGTTACAGCTTTCAGCGCTCTAAAGATACCAAAAAGAAGGCGAAATAAATTCACATAGCCATCGATGTGTGTGGTGACGGGAGCGCAGGCTGCTGCAGGAGTAACGGGCGTTCCGCCGGATTTGGGGTGCAGCTCAGCGCACATATACATGTGCGGGTGAGAGGAAATAGCGAGAGCGGGTCATGAATTTCCCATTTTTACAGCCTCATATTTTTCCGGGCGTTTTTACCCTAGAAAATAATAACGGTTAAACTTTTTAGTGTTGTCATTAAATTTTTCCGTGTAGTACGTTGTATCCACTTACATAGAGAAACGACACCACCACCACCACCCACTACCACCCACCACCGGAATTGAGAGCTCAGCTCAGCACCACCCCCGAGGACCACAACACGGCTCCGTCTTACATCCTGTTGTTATTTGCCTGTGTACGGGGCATAAGAATCTTCGCTGTTGCTTTGTCCGTGTATGAGTGCGGGTTGTTATTTGAAGTTATTTCAAGTTTTAATATCGCTTCGCCCCGTTTGCGTTTGGGGCAGCCCCAGCACCAGTGGCAGCATCAAAAACAGCATCGGGGTGCCGGCAGCGCGCCCACCAGGAAAGATGCATGGGAATATCCATCCGTGGCGGGATGGATGCGCCACGACGCGGCGCTTATAAACCATCTTCAAGCCACCATCACCCCCCACCCCCCGCAGCACCATAGCGCGCTAAGGCTGAGACTGAGGCGAGTTACTGTAGCGCAGTGCCAGCGGTATAGCGGGAGAGGTCTATAAATTCCGATATTTCCTTTTTATATTGCAGAAATTTTTCTGCTGAAATTACGGAAATTAAAACCGAAATGACGACGCTGAGGAACGTTGAGGACGCGCTGCTGTACCCCGGCCAACGCTTGCGAGAGCGAGAGATGACGACGTTTGAAGACTGCGAAGATTGATGGTTTAACGGGGAGACGGATGGATGGTTGGATGGTTGGATGGCTGATGGGGAGCACAGTGGAGTGGGTGTGGAGTGGAGTGAGTTTAGGGTATGTGTAGTAGGTGAATCAGAGTTTATGCGCGAGGCAAAGTCTTAAAGCGGTCCTCTTCCATCACAAACACCGCTACACCCCACAAGCGCTCTGGGTTACTGTTGTGTGATCAATGTTGCAGGGACCATAAAATCGCTCGTCCCAACTCTAACGCCCATCACCCACCATCGCCCAGCACCGCTACCTTCAGCATGTACCCCAGCGGCTTGTTGTACCCCCATCTCTAGATTTTTTTTTTTTAATACCAAGGGCTGTTTCGCTCTTTTTTATATTTAATCGTAAAGTTTAGAAACTTTGTAATGGGATTATTTCGGCGGGTAATGGCGCAACGAGCGCGCTCTATTCGATTTTAACTAGAAACAACCAGAGGTCATCAGTTTTGCCAGAGTTAGCAGCGCATTCTGGGGGCGTTTGAATGAGCGCCAGGGAATGGTTGGAATGGGTGGCGACTCGAGTCGAGGTCGTACCCGGGAATCTTTTTATTTTTATGTACTCGTACTCCGGCTTCTGGTGGCCGGGGTACTGGGTGGATGTGATTAGCTGCTTTATGCGCTAGAATTTATTATTCCTGGCAATTCGATTATATATAAATCCCATTTTGATGGATCTCGGGGTTTAGAGTTCTCCTCGGTGTTTTTTTTCTGGTGGTTCGTTTTCATTGCAGAGATCCGGGATCAGCGGTGGCCGGTGGCTGATGGGGGAGGGGCGAATTCTTCAGTTTTAGTGAATGGCTTTTGCCCGTGACCGATGGGCTTTGGATGGACGCGGACCCTGATTATGGGTGCATAAAATCAAAATGTGGTCTTGGACTTAAGGAATTTTGTTTGCTTCTTCGTCCTTTTTGAGAATATCCTATTCGGAATTTTTATCGGATTGGCGTGACCACTAAGGATGTGTTTTCACATGAGTTTCCGTCCTATGCATGGCTGCTCCAAATAGAAACGTACGCGGTATGAGAATCCCTGTAATTTGGTGTAATTCATTTTTCTGAATTCGTTTAGAAGTTATGATCGTTTTACTACATTCAAATGCTTTTATGCGAGCATTAGCTATAAGGCATGTAGGCTTTCTGAAATCCAAGCACTACGAAGTGGACTTAAGTGTTTTCTGTACGATTCAAAATGCTCCCTTTGGAGTCCAGGGAGACAGAGGGAACTAAAGAAAGTCCTAGAATCATCAATGAACTGTCACACAACAGTCTAAGTTAGTAGTATCACTTCGGTTGTCAGTGATTATTCCATGAAATTTGTAAGTAAGCGAAATCTGCAAGTCTCCGGTTTGCGTTATAGCAAAGCAAATAAAAAATTATATCAACATTGATCGACTCAAGATTGTTGCTGAATTAAATCGGAATATGAGTGGCGTCGAATTAGTAAATCTTAATACAATGCAATTGGTTACAAGAATAAAAGGTCAGTGTATGCAACGACTGCTAAATTGTGTCACTCAGGATCTGGAAAACGATAGTTCTACAACAAATTTCCCACTGAAAGGAGCTAAGTTCTCGTATAAAAGGGGATAGAAAAAAAGGCTGCCAAGACTCGCATAGTGACAAACTCATAGAGTAACATCCTAGCTGAAGGGCACAAGTTTTCTGCACAGCATTACGCACCGAGTTCAGTGTATTCAGATCACGTCAGATACTGGACAGCTAAGTCTGAAGAAATGGATCAAATATAAGTTCCCAGAAGTCTCCCGGAAAGAAGAAAAATAACTGTTTCAAAGATTTCCGTGCCATATTCGTCTTCTTCTTGTAGCGCTACAGTCCGGGGTGGACTAGAGCGTTAGCCAACATGCCTTTCCAGCCAGCACGATCTTTCGCCAGCTGCCGTCAGTTGCGCACTCCTAGTTGGTTGAGGTCGTTCTCTACTTGTTCGCGCCACCTTAGCCTAGGCCGTACCAATGTTGCGTTGTCCCAATGGCTCAGATTCGAAGACTTTTCGGGCCGGAATTGTGATGTCCATAGGCCTAGCCATCTTAAGCGTTGTACCCGAAGACGCTTGACTAGGCGTATGTCGCTGCACGGCCCATAGAGTTCATCGTTCCCCGAGTTCCGCGCCATATAAAATGGTTTAAATATCATTGATGGTACACATTCAAGAAATGGTTGTTTTATTGAAAACACGCAAAATATACATCGCTCAAAGTATTGTCCATCGGAAACGACTACTTGTTTCCATCTCTCTGAAATTTTTCGAATACCATCTCTACAAAGTGAGTCCTCTCTGGTATGGATCCAATCATTGAGCCATTCTTCGATTTCTTCAAAAGACCCGATCCAGTGATCCCCCAAATGGTTTTGCATCCGTCCAAGAAACCAGTATTCGGAAGAAAAAACGTCTGGACCATGTGGCGGGTGGGGTAAGACCTTCCATTTCAGCGCTTCCTTGTAGATTTTGACACTTATAGTCACGTTGGACACAGCCTTATCATGTTGCAAAATCACCTTGTCATGTCTTTCGGTGTTTTCTGGCCTTTTTCACGCAATTCAAGGATCAAACGCATTAGTTGTAGTCGATAATGTTTCCCGTCAACGGTTTTGCCTATTTTTAACAGCTCATACTACACCACACCCGTCTGGTACCACCCATCTGCGTAGCATTAGTCTTAAACCGCGGATGTTTTTCTTAGACGTCGATGCAGACGACAATGGGATGGGTATACCAGACTTTCCATATCATGTTTTCTTCTTGGATTTATTGTTCTTTTCATCTCCAGCCACAATTTGGTCAAAAAATCCCTTCTTGATGTCTTTCAGGAAGTAATTCCGAGGTTCAAAAATTGCCTTTCGACATCATCTTGTGACACCCAATTACCTTGCTTTTAAAAAAAATCCCAATTTCCTTGACCGAACTTAGTAACTCCCAACAATTCTGCGACGTCACTTTGCATTTGGCGAAGATCGAAACCAGTAGCCAGGATGCCTTTTGCCTTCGACGGTTGAAGCACATTCACCATAAACACTTTTCTTCTATTTGTAAGAGAAACGATGCGCTGTTGTTTAGCTTCTTAAACAACATTCCTGAGAAGATTGTGCGTAACTAACAAGTCAACAACAAAGGCGCGATCTTCTGAAAGTCCGTTCAACTGCCAGTTTACGCGGGCAGCATTGACGTGATTGGACGAGCTCAACGAATTAATAATAAGACGTTTGCTGTCATTGAAGCGAAAGCAGAAAAAATTTATCTTTCGCTAAATAAGGGCAAAACGAAGTATATGCTGTTATCAAGGAAGGACACATAACAGCGGCATCTTAGACTGTGCGTACCACTAGGCAGCAGAAACTTCGAGGTAGTCAAGGAGTTCGTCTACCTCGGCTTCGCGGTAAATAGGGACAAAAACATCAGCATCGGAATCGAATACAGACTCATTCTCACCAATCGCTGCTTCTTTGGGCTCAAAAGGGAATCTCGAAGGACTTACCTAGTTTTACGGAGGGGAAACTTAGATGTTTATAAAAGCGGATGAGGAAGCACTAAGTTTTTCGAGAAAAAAGTTCTGCGTGCGATTTTTGGTCCTGTTTGCGTTGATGGCGTCTGGAGGAGAAAGTCATTGACGAACTTAATGAGCTAAACGTCTTCGAATATAAGGCTTAGGAAGGTTAGGTCGGGTGAGCACGAGAAGTTTTCATATCTAATCTGACAGCGCAGCAAAGGACAGCCATGGTTGAGATGGCGCACACAAGTGGAGAAGGACTTCAACCAACTTGGTGTCCGCAACTGGAGGCAACTGCTGGAGACGCATCTTCGTTGAGGCCCAGGTTCATACCGGACTGTAGAGTCAATGAAAGAAGAGGAACATTTAAGTCATTCTTCCTTAATTAAAAAATAAACAAATAAATAACAATAGAGGTAATTTTACAGTTTTCAATAATGACCACAATTTAAAAAAAAACACAAAAAGTAGAGTGGGTAGATGTTTTTTACAGTCATGTCCAAAGAAATTAGGCAGAGGCAAAGTAATGTACGGTGCCGAGCGTGTTATTTTTTAACGCATCGTTACGCAGTTACATCAACGTTGAAAAATAAAAGCCGTCCATTTTCAAAAAGCAACCATTCATAGCCAGAAATATAGTAAATGCTTGTAAAACTCAGTCATATTGTATGTTTTAAAAATGTTAAGCCGAGTGGACTAAAAAAATTGCTTTAATGGGAAAAAAGAAAAGCTGCACTGTAGCCAAACTCAAGTGGCTAGAAAGAAAAAGAAAATCTTTAGAAACATTACCGAGATTTTGCAAAAATATTAGACCTACAAGGATCTGCCGGGGAACGGATATCGAAAGACTGCAGAAGCAGAAGACCGCCACGATCAACAATTCATCTCAATTGGGGTATGAGATGAGATAGTGAGTGGCTATTGTGGGACCATTTCAGCGCGAAGACATTTAAAAAGTAAACAATAAAATTTCGCTGTTTGTTTGTTTATCAAGCCTGAAGAGTCTGAGCCGGAGCTATAGTTACCTTCCATTCTAAACGGTCCCAGGCAAACTGCTTGCAATTGTCAAAACCAAGCTCTCTAGCGTCCGCCATCTCTTAGTATCTATACCGGACGTTTGGCCTTCCTCTCCTTCTCGAACCCTGAGGCTGAGATTCGATGACCATCTTAGCTGGAGCATTGTTGTCCATTCGCTCGTTGTGGCCGGGATACATGTAGTCGACGGATTTTTGCCTTTTGAACTAAATGCACATCTTGGTACAGTACATAGAGTTCGCGGGTATGTCTTCTCCTCTATTCGCTTTCCTCGCAGACAAGACCATATATTCGTCGCATATGTAAGTGCATAAGTCAAGCTGAAATACTGCCTCCTATTGGCACTCTCTGGACAGCCACGCCAACATTCGTTGTGTGGTGAACTAATGTATGCAGCGATCACTCTAGGTAAGAGGCCTCAACATCTGCTCCCGGAAGAAGCTGGCGTTTGTGGAGAGGGCCCACATAAGAAAGAAAGTTGTTGTGAGAGAGCAAGTTTGCTGTGGGAAATGAAGTTAAGATAATCCCTCGAAATTCTCACATTCGAACCTGAAATAAGAAGCTTTAAACATATAAATTCCATAATTACAGAAATGGTGGTCGCCATGGCATAGTGGGTAAATGCGTCGACCAACACGCCGCAGGCTCAGGTGCGATTTCCGGACTTAACACATAGCATTTTGCACAGCACCACCTCTTTCGAGTTGCTCAGTCAAAAAGTATTAACTGTCAATGAAAAGCCTCTCAAATCTCGCCGGTTTGGAGTCGATACAAACCTGAATGTACCTTCTACTCATGAGAGTAGTTGATGTAGAAGCTAGGCCTTGGTCCGTGTAGGATGTAGTTCAACTCTATTATTATAATTAATTTTTCAAGTATAAATCGTCCACCAAGTTACGTCTATGAACCCTTCAAACATTGATAAGCGCTACGGTCAGGGGTGGACTAGATGTTCAACTACATGACTTTTTAGGTGACAAGTTTTCCCGCCACTTCCATCCAATTCCTCCCACTTCCCGTCACTTACATCCAATTCCTCTTAGACGAAGACGTCTTTTCCTGCTTTGTCCAAGTGACTCGATTCGAGAACTCTTAGGGCTGGAGATGTATTCTTCATACGCTAACTAACACAGAACGCATTTTATCTGTTCCTTAGCTCTTCAGTTCTCTGCCTTTGACTTCTGTCGACTCATTGTCTCAGTCCTTCAAGAACGTGCCTTGCTTTTCATCAGTTCGTTTAGAATGTTTGTCTTCCAAAAACCAAGCCCGTTCTAAAAATCGGATTGAGTACAGCTTTCTGACTACAATACATCCTCACACAAAAACACATTTCTCATCCTTTCTTAAGGGCGTCCAATTCACAGATATGTAGGATCTTTCACTTTCACAGGAACTTCTCCTGACTTGCCTAAATTTCTGAAATGTCCAATAGACTGATGCGAACGGAATTTCGAAGGAACGTTTCAAAGGATTCTCTTTGCTGGGTTATACTCTCGTCTTTGAAACTCATTTATCAAGTTTGACGACTTGACAATATCTTTAGAAATTTTGGTTAATTCAGGACCTTGAAATTACGGGACTCTATCCGTCTTAAGAATTGTTTATACGGGGTATTCCAAAACACACTATGTCACAGACAAGTTCTGACAAAACGCAGTTTGGGGCGCTGTGCCCACAATTCTGTTCATCTCATCCATTTAATCAGCCAGCATTAAAGCAGTATGAAACTTAGCTAAATTCAGAACTTAAAACCATGTTTGCATTCACAAGGGCAAAGTCGTTGCGAAGAACTTAAACCCACACCTTCCTGTCGCAGTTCAAGAACCCTCTCGCACTCAAGAAACCAAGTACTCATCAAGTTCCACTTGATCGTAGCGTGAATAATGTTTCCATTTCGAGTATCGAATACAAATAGATTCAGTGCGGTCCACTTGCCGCCACCCCACCAGCCCACCAGCCGCCACCCATCTAACCAAACATCAAACCGAACACAGGGCGAAAAAAGTGCAAAAAATCCCCAACCAGGAAAGGCACACGGGCCAGGCATAACTCAACAAGCTCCACCGCATAAAGGGCTTTTGACCAGAAGCGCACGGCCCGTACCCCCCTCCCCTCAGTGGGCCAACTCAAAGACCATACAACAAATTGCTCCCAAAAATGGTAACAAAATCTGCTAAATGCTTAAAAACCCGGTACTAATCCAATTTTTCAAGCCCTCAGCTCGCCGCACCGCAAAAAAATACATCTCCTACCCGCCCAACCGCCACTTCGTCAGTCCCCACCGTTAACTATCTAAAATCGCCGAGAATCCACACCGAAACGGGGAGCGAAAAAAAATCACACCGTCGACGCTCGACCGCGTGCATAGAAACCTCCACCCACCCTCAGCCCCTCTACGTGGCACGCTCAATAGATCCGGCGAGCAAAGAAACCAAAAAAGGACCTCGCCCCGAAACAAGAAGCAAGAACAAACTACTAACGGTGCATAACATGTGCCCGGCCTATTACCCAGGCCCGGCATAGTTCACTCCTCTGCGGATTACGAAAATTGAGTGCCGAGTGATTTTTTCGTCGCCCTATTCCGCGCGAAAGGCATCATCATGCATATTTTTTCGGATAGGTAAACAAATAATAAAAGCCCCTTCCCGGGGGGTGGCGGGTGAAGAGGAAGAAGCGGGCGGCCGCCAGCGAGCAGCCAGCATCAGTGCCGTGCCTCCACGCCGACTTTGTACAAACCGACGAAAAAGTCTTTCTCAACCGACACGTTTTAAGTGAAATCATCGTGGCAAGCCAAAGGGGCCAACAAAACAAACGTCCTTCGCCGGATAGAGGTACACACCGCCCCCAACTCCTACACACTCCTAGAAACAAGCCATCACAGTCAAGCACCGATGCACGATGCAAAAAGGCAGCCACAAACAGCTCAGCGAGAGCGAGCGCCTCTATTCCACAGGCGAGCGCGATGTCGGTGCGGGTGTGTGCATTCCGCTAGTGCGGAGTACAAACACGAGTACGGGCACGAGTGGTGTTCCATGTCATCCGTGGCTGCGATGGATGGATGAATGAATGAAAATGAAAAGAAAAAGGACGACTTAGCGGGCGATCGTCGCTGCGATGTGCGGTAGTTGAGGTTGAGGTTGGCACCACCGCGATGGTGCGGCGGTCGTCTTTTTTGCCGAAGCCTGGGAAAACGATGAGGAAATGAATAAATTTCACCTCTCGACTTATGGGCGGATTGGCCAATTGAATTGCATGTGTGCAGCCAAACGGTGGTATACCCCCTTGGGTTTCTCTATTTTTCGCAAACCACTCGGAATGTGGAGCTACACTTCGGGGAAATGCTTGTTGGTTGATGAGAGGCTATCATGTGAATGGGACATCCTGGGGGAGAAGGTGATTGACAAGCTTCCTGAGTGTCGCGTATTTAGTGGGGGGGGGGGGCGCTTGAATTGTACACATGTAGGAAGAAATGATGGAGTGCCGCATGGTTCCACTTAAGGATCGTTTCTTTATGAGAAACAAAAATTAGGTGTTCTTGAATTCATAAACTATCTGGAAGGCATATAAGCGTGTGCGCCGAGAACATTGATTCCTAATGACCCTTAAAAGACGCCCCCCAAAGTCATCAGCTCAATAATTCATAATTCTCCCTCCTCCTCTCGTTCGCATATTAACCAGCAATGCAACCACAATCCCTCTCCAACACTCGCCACTGGCAAATCGTTCAACGGCAAACTCCACCACCGCAATACTGCACCCATCACGTGCAGATCCTAGACCACGAGCGGAGCGTGTGTGGAATGTGCCTAGGCCTTAGCCGTTTTATTTTCTTGTCAATATTGTAGCCGCAATGTAAGCATGCAATCGCGAACACACAAAAAGGAAATTTCCATGTTCTGTGGGAATATTGCGGAAAATTCTCCTTTGCACCTGAAAAACAACATCACCCACCCCCACAGACACACACACACACGAACGCACACCCAACCGAATGCAAAACAGATTCACAAACGAACGAGACTCCAGTGAAGACAAAAAGAGCATCCTTTGGCCGGGGCAGAGAGATGGGCGAGAGCCAGTGGCGGTGGAGTGCGCCGGAAAAAATCGGTGGGCAACCAGGAAAGTGAATAATCGAGAAAGTGGACGTAGCCGGCTACCATCACTGACGTCGTCACACTTTCCGATGGACTGTGGCGTGGCGGCGGCAGCTGATGGCAGTGTGTATGATGTTAAAGGGATTAATGCACCACGAAGAGGGGGGATGGGTGAGGGGAGGTTGGTTGAGGACTCGAGGATGGTGTCTGTGCTCTCTGTGCTCAAAGGATTTTTTCCCAACGTGATCCTCGCAGAATTGCGCCCACGTACTCGATTGTGTGGAAAGTGTGCCAATGCCATCATCATCATCGTCGTCCTGGCGCCCAACAAAAAGACGCAGCAGAGTCGCTCCACTCCTTCGACGGGGGTATGGGGCATGTTGTACGCTGATTTGGAGTGCGGTTGGGTGTTGTGTGTGGTTAGGTCATCTTTGGTCGCGCACGGCACACAATTGCAGAGTCGCTGCAGGCAGGTGGATGGGCGACGCGAGGTGGCGAGAGAAAAGGACGAAACGGATCGCTGCCGGTGGGTTGTTTCTTTTTCCGCGTGTAAACTTCGGGACAATGAATGCGGGCGGATTTTTTCTTGTACGATTTTTGTCCCACTTTGAGAGTGCACACCGAAGACTGATGAGGTGTTAGTGGATCTGAGTGGAGGGGTGGTTTTTTTTTTGCGCTGTAAACGGGCAGGACGAGGACGGTGTCTGGGTGGCTGGGCGAGTGTGTTTTTTATCGACGCTGAGATTCCGTCGTGGATTTGATTAAGCGATAGGACGATGTGCTTGCTACTGCTGCAACAAGTGGTTGCAATTGATATGTCATTTAGGGTTTTTTTTTTTTGCTGGCGCTTCGACGGGCGTGGGTGGGAGTGCTGAGGGGTTGTGGTGGCTGGGACGGTGGCTGTCGTTGAAAGAGATTTGTTTTCGGGTGGTGAATACGAAACACTGGCGGCCTCTTAATCGACTAGCGCCGATCTGTTGACTTTGCTGCGGGAACATATTGGGGGAGATGTCGCTTTTGTTTTCTGCGAAATGATTTATGGGCGCGCCTTGGGATTTGGTTGTGTTTGCTTTCAGCTGGGCTTTGTGCAGCTTAAGAGGACGTGTCGGAATTTTTTCTTTTGCAATGTGTTGAAATGAGGAGGAGGACAAATGTGGATGAGAAAGGGAGGTGTGAAGAATGGGGTGAATCAGAAATGAACCGGAGCTGTGGAGGTCAGTTTGAAGAAAAGTTCAATGTCAGGCGATTTGTGTTTTTGTTGGCGCTCGCTTAGTGAACTACGCATACCTTCAAGTTCGCATGTGGGAGAATAGTGCATGCTGGTTGTGAGTGAGAACACTCTTTTAGGTTATGGGTATCGTTTGCCTTGCAATTTGGTTTAGTAGGTTGCCGGAGTCTTGGGAGTACCCGATTAGATGGGAGTGCTGTACTTAAGGCTGTGTATGGAGACCATGTAAGAGGCGGTGAACTATTTATTTCAGGGATCAAAGAGAGCTAGCCATTTCGAGGCATCTTTGGCATCCGAAAATAGGTACGTACGTGATCGTTACGTTGAGTATTTCGGTTTCGATTGGACCACAAGCAATCTAAGCTTAATAAACGTTTATTTTGAGAATGCTTATGAACGTGTAGGAGTCTTGGATTCTACTTATATGTTTCTACGAAAACCGATAGCTTTTACTGTCAAAATAAAAATTGTTTTGGGATGATTTAGATAGAATTTCTAGAGCCGCGACGAGAGAAGTGAAGGGCATATGAAAAGGTTAGTTTTCTGCTTCAAATGAAGCTTTCTTTCTTCGACTTTCGACATGTAAATTGATCCACATACTCACTACGAAACTGTTACCACTCTTCAGAATGGCATCAATGACATTCAGTGGTGTAATGTGGAGTGGAAAGTTTGCAATCGAATACAGATCCTTATACATATGTATATGTCTTGTAAGACTTTTCCAGTTAAGTCGTCATTGTGCCTTCGAAATTCATGCACTTCGACTGAGTATTCAGCACACCGAATTTTGTGGGAGTTGTAGGGACAATGAGGAATAAGATTGAATGGCGCTGGTGCACGGAAGGCTCTACCATTAAAGCAATGCTTCCTTTGAGGAACTGACCAATCTATCATATATGGAGTTGATGAACATCCTTAAACTCATACATAGCTAGTGATGGTTCAAGGTGTGTTGAATAATTATACTCCCTCGTAAGGATACCTTTTTGGCTTACCTAACCACCATTTAACACAATACTCAAAAAGTCCTGGGACATATAGGGGGCGCCATTAACAAAAAAAATTTATATGAAATGAATTATGTTTGTTAGTGGCTCAACAAACTTATTGAGTGATCTGTAAGTCTGCATTAAACTATTGTATATACTCACACAAATAATATGATGCACTGTTTTAAAATTAAATTTCTGGTCTAGTAGAGGCTCCCTGAAAACATTCGTTAACGAAATGTCGTCAGATACCTACTAATGGTCAAAGCACATGTTATACTCATTGCATTTGAAAATACTTTACCTTGCGTGAAAGGTGACATTTTAAACTAAAATTCGGCTCAAAACAAGTGATGATTCAATGTATTTTGTTCAACTTCAATTCAAAAACCTCCCTCAGGTGCCATCTATCTCTCAACGAGATGGCCATGTAGCTTGAAATCCTCCTGATATGGGTGCCGGGACACCGTGATATTCAGAAGAACTCTAAGGTCGCTAAACGTGCAGTTGTCGAATCATGTCAGTAATCTCGCCCTAAGTCGCTACAGTGACATAGCATTTCAGCAATGTCTTAAAAACAAGGCCATTTGGCCACGACTTAATCCCAAATACTCTCTTTGCCTTGTTGTTGTCAAAGACTTTCCGGGCAGGAACTTTGGTGTCCAATCGCACTACATGACCTAGCCATCTGAAAGGAGAGATTCGAACTCATTTGACCAGATCGATGTCGCTGTACAGCCCGTACAGTTCGTAGTTCAGTTTTCTCCTTCAAAAGTCATAGGCATATACGGGATCATTGATCATGTCAAGGAATTTTCCCCTCGAAGAGACCAAAGCTCTCCTGGTCCATTTTAGTTAGTGTCCATACTTCTGCGCCTTACAGTAGGACTGGGACCTAATCAAAATTGTATTGTATTTTGAAACCGGTAGCTGCCTTGTTACTATCAATTTTGAAAAGAATTCAGTATCTTTCCACGAAACAAAATGAGTCGCTTTAAGCTTCACTAACATTTGGAAATATTGAAAACCTAAGGGAGTACTTTTCAACTCAAACAATTATTGATTGTTTTGGCTAAAATGAAGCGCCAACCGCCACTTAGTAAAAAATTCGTGAGTAAGGGGTGTTAATGAAGTTAACTCGTGATCCATGTCGCCCAATGTAGCTGCTGTGGCCGAGAATGTAATCAAGGACCATCAACTTACCAACAGCTCCAAATTTCACCTACTTCCCTGAAGAGACCTTCGCACAAGGTCCAATTGACTCACTAATTCAAGGCATGTGAGTATACATTTCGTTACGGCTTCACAGTTTGTGACTGTTTGAAGTGGACAACGAAAAATCACCTTTGCTGACGAGGCGGCGTCCAGCTTTACTTTTAATGGGAAAGGCGGCCTGCAAATGAAAACCTTTACCACCAGATTTGTGAATACGATCATTTCAATTATTCCAGTCGAATGAATTCCAGTGTACATAACCGACTACAGTGAACACCCCAATATTCAAATATTATGAAAGTATCTAGTCCAAGAGACATACAAGGCGTGCATGTCATATCAGCCTTCTTCTGGTTCTTCAAGCAACATGCTCTTCTAAGAATGCCCGGTCTCTTGTCAGTTGTGTCAGTTCTTACAATTTTCCAGCCCCAGTTGGTTGAGGTTTGTAAACATAAGTGCTGAAGGATCTCAACCGACTTGAAGTGCGCAGCTAAAGATTACTGAGGAGAGGTCGTGATAGATGGAGAAGCTGTTCGTTGAGACCAAGGTCCACCGCGGACTGTGAAGCCATCAAAAGAAGAAGTAAGTTGAGGTCATTCTCCACATGTTCGCGCAATCGAAGATGTCCTCTGTTTCTTTTTCACAATCGCTCTCGGGTCAGGAATATATTGCCCAAATACTCTACATTCTCTACTCATCCAAACTGTTGACTAGTCTTTAGATTTCATTGTTGAATCTTCTCCTCCATTTCCGCAAACTAGACTAGACCAAACATCATGTCCTCTCCAATTAGTTGGTATTTTTCTACAACTTCAATATTTGCCGGTCGGTTGTTAAAGGTAAAGACTTCTTGCGTGTCTGATTCCGGTATACAGGGATCGAAATACGAATGAAGGACCGATGCCGTCATGCCGTCACCAGGCGGCATTGTCCGTACAGAAAGGCTTCCCATTATAAAGGAGTATCTAAGGAAGTTGTCCTGATTTAAAGGATTCGTTAAAAGAAGTTTCAGTGTGCTTACATTTTTTTCAAGACTTTACATCCTTATTTCTGGAAAGTAAGATTTTTGAAACCAAGTTCAAGCTTTTAAGACCTTACTTCACATCGCAAGCAAAAACTGGCCCAAGGAAGAATCAGTTAAACCGTACGTGATGGCTTCCTCTTACATTCCCGTTTACAATATTGTGGCAACACATGATTTAATAGAGAGAAGAAACAATGAAAAAGGGTTTGCCTGTAGGTAGTCAGTCGATAAATAGTCATTGAAGGAAGAGGTTGTCCTGAACTTGTGATACTTCCATTCCTATTGGACGAGGAACGCTTCAATATTTCTGTCTTTCAAATATAGTTACAGAGTCAACTTTTGCGCATTGCAAAATTCCATTACACGCAAATTTGTGTCAAATTCAACTCTCCGCTTACTTTTTTTATTTGCTAATAACTTTAAAATTATCCCGAGCCGACTTTCAAATGCAACTTCGATAAAGCGCACCGCAGAACGTCATTGACTTCAGGAGACGCAAAAAAAAAACGAAAATCCAGTTTTTTCTTTGAAATATTACTTTCATTCATTTCGGAAAACCTCATAAAGGACTCCCCCCCCCTCCATGTCATAGTGTGTCGGCTTAAATACGTTCCCTGCACCCAATGCACAATCCCCCCTTTCAACGATATCAAATTGAATTTCGACAAAAAAAAAAACATGTTAGCTTTTTCCATCCAGATTTCAACTTAAGCATTCCCTACACTTCCCTACACAGCCTTAATTTATCGAATTTTTTAATCTCTTCCTCGCACCTAATACAATAAAATCCAGCCCACCATGGGGTCGGCCGGCGAAACGAAAGAAAAAAAAAACACACATATTTGCACACCCCAGGATCCTCTGGAGCGCTTCTACCGTAAACTCAACTTAATCAGTGAATGTATTCCTCCGAATGATGTCCGGTTGAATATCAAAACCTCGCCAATGTGCATCCAAATATAATCGAAATGGACTCCATCGACGCTCTTCAATGTGTGCACACATGACCAAGCGCGTCCTCCGCTAATTTTGTGTAAATTATATTTTTGTGCTGGCCTGTCATTTTCCCTCCCAAAAATGCCCCCCACCTTCTCAAAAAAAAAAAAAGACGAGAAACACGAAAAAATCCTACGTCTAGAAATAAATACATAAAAAGCGCCTGCACTTCTTTTTGTTCCTTATCCCCCCCCCCCCCTCTGTCACTCAAAAACAACGCACGGCCGGTAAAACCACCCCCGACTCCCTGCGTTTGTGGCGAGCAGGATATGCATCCGGCACATGCACACACGTTAAATTGATTTTGCCGCTTTTCAGCCATTGCCCGAAAAATAAAAACGCAAAATACCCTCTCCACCCGCCCCCATCACCGATAATCATTCATTGCGATGTACAAGCCATTCGCTATGGCGCTAGGTGAAATGCTATGACGAGCATAATCGGTGCATCCAACAATAATTATTATTGCATCCGCAGACGTATGCTGGAGTGGGGGTGGTACCTCGCCATAATACACACACCCCTTGGCTGCCATCATTTTTTTCCAACCCCGAAAAAAAACGAAAAGAAAATCCCCCCAACAACAGCCCGACAAAAAAATCCCCGAAAAAGGCCCAAAAAATATTTTATCAGTTTTTTACTAAATGTTTGCACTCATTGGAACTCATTTTTCATCCTGAGCCACGAGCGCGTGAGAGAGTGAGGCGAGGCGGGGTGGGTGGGTGGTGGATCAATTGAAGTCCGCTACGCTTTCATGTTGCAGCGATGCAACGTGACATCGCGAAATGCACATTACGCGCGAGATAAAAGAGGACGGAGACTCTTTGACATCTCCCCACTTCCCCACACACACACACACACACCCACGCAAATGTACATCTATGCTAAGCCCAACAACAACACACATTGTCAGGACACGACTTTCCTACTGATTCTCAGAGCGCAAACTTCCGGCGACAGTCCGCCGCTGCTGCAGAGGTCGGAAGGTAAATTGGCCACAAATGCAGACACATCATCGAACCGTCAACCTCGACGATGGGAGCGAACTACTGTCTGTCAGCACCCCCTCCCCCAGAGGTGGCGGTGCGACTCAAACTTAATTTTGACATAAATTGATTTTAGTTCCCCCGATTTAATGGAATTCATGTTGCGACCTAATAGATGCCCCGTCCTCGATGGTCCTTTCGCTGGCTGTTTTGTTTTTGCACAGAGTTATGACTGAGTCCGGTTCGTGTGCCAATTTGTAACACCAACTGAGTTCGTGTAGTAGCGGGTGACACTGGCCGTGTGCATCGACTTCAAAACTAATAGATCCTGCTGCATGCAGTTTTGAAAGCGATTTCCTTTGAAATTCGTTCCTGGTAGCGAGAGGTTGTCGAAAGTTATGTTTTGATTTTTTTTAGCTTTTTCCGTGGTCAGACGGATGGATTTATTTGACGTTCGGAATATCCTTCATCGCGGCTATCAAAAGGATGTTGTTTTAGAGAGAGTTGCGGGCAACATTTTGATGTCCGGTGGACTTCTGGTTGTTGACAACAGATTTCTGTTCGAAAGTTCGTCGATGGATACTGCGTGCTCGAGTAAATGTTCACCTACAGGAAATCGTTAGGAAAAAGGAACCTTTCAAAGTTACTGTTAGAATGAATTAAATCTGGAAGTTTGCGTTGGTCTTGATAAAAGTTGCGTTGTTGTTTGACAACAGACAGAGTTGTTGGAGTTGACCAAAAAGTTGGCTCAGGACCTATGAAAATAGCTTGAGATTTGACAAGCTAGTTCATATGGTTGGGTTGTGCATTCAATCCCTTTATGTCCAGTGACCCAACCAACTTTTGCTTTAATCTGTCTTGCGACGGTATCAAACAGAATTTGTTGGTTTTTTCAATCTCTCTGATTGACATTTAAGGCTTTTAGTGCTGTTTGGATAGCCGACTCTGGAAATGTTATGCCTAGCTTAGATCTTAGTGGCTCGGATTTTAGTCTAAATCACTGTTGAATTTGACGGTACACCGCTCCTTATGTTGGACCCTAAGTCTGCAGCTCCAACTCCACGCTCCATTAATGATCCTTTTGTATACCAGACTAGATAGCTTGTTCTTAGATTGGGAACCCTATTTGACCCGTTTACATAAACAGTGCTGCCTCACCATAATGTCCAACATTGTACAAATCACTTCTGTTCTGGAGTATTAACGCAGTCTTAACTCAGTTCAGGTTTGAACTTATATTCTATCTGCAACTTTAAAGCTTGTCTAGCAGCCGTCTACCTGATGAAGACGGGTAGGGGTGTTAGCTAGGCAATGGCTTCTAGTGCAAAGTTATGCTGCGAGAGGCTACTGTCTGTAGATTTTGCTTGCCGTTCTTTACTGAAAAATTTCAGGTTGCCAGATGATGACAGCGTAGGTAACAATGGGTTTCACCATCTCTCACAAATGGTTCATTTTGGGAGTGATACCTCAAGTTCTTTATGGCGCGGAAACCTGGAAGTTATTCCAGCGGATGAGGAAGCCCTAAGTCATTTTAAAAAGAAAAGTTTTGCGTGCGATGTTCGGTCCTATTTGAGTTGATGGCATCTGAAGGAGAAGATATAACGACGAATTCTATGGGCTATACAGCGACATGCGCCTGGTCAAGCGTCTTCGGATACAAAGCTAAAGTTGGCTAGGCCATGTAGTGTGTTTGATCATCACTGCTCCGGCGCGAAAAGTCTTCGAATCTGTGCTTTTGGAGGAACAGAGGACGGTCTAGACTATGGTGGTGCACCAACCACCTTGGATCGCGCAACTGGAAGCAGCTAGCGAAAGATCGTACTGGCTGGCGAGGCAGTTGGTTAAGGTCCAAGTCCACCCCGGACTGTAGCGCCACAAGAAGAAGAATGGCCTCTTGCTGGCTCATTAAGGTTCTCATATCACGCACTGTGGCAGACTTGATAAGTACATTCCAATTTTATTGCATGTTATGGATTCTTTCTTTTTTTTGTTAGTTCCTTGCGAAGCGTAGAGCCTCTACTATTACTACGCACCATCTTGTGAGCTTAAGTTTCCTCCAAACTCTTTCCCAGATGTCGAGACTTATCATCTACTGTTCCGCGTCATGTACTCTACTCGGACCATCTAGTCTTCTGCCGTCCAGGGTGAGCGGGTTCCACTGCATCGCATGTTTTGATAAGGAATTTTCTCCTCAGCGAAGAGTAGGACCAATCCACTGCCACCTACACCGTTGAATTATGGTCTCTATAGGTTCCTAACATCTTCTCTAATGAAGCTCTTCCTCCGCGATCCAGTTCGGCCAGAAAATCCTTTGTATGTTTCTCAGACACCGGTTCACAAACGTCTGTTGTCTCCTTGTGATAGTGGCTTAGGCTTCATGTTTTTTTTGGTGCCCGCTATTCCCAGCACAAGTCAATGGATTGGTGTGTCAGTCTTCTATCTTCCTTCCTCCCCTTCAAGCTCTAAACGTCTATCTCGTTGTCTCCTCACGTGGCTCGAGTGACTTAAAGACACGACGTTTCTCAATTAGACTTCATCATCATCGGTCTTGAATTTGAAAAGTATGTCAAGGCCACACCTCCAATGACAATAACACGCACAAGTCTTAGTCTCCTGCGGTCTGTGACGCAATGCCAATAATTGCAGAGAACAGAAGTGAGTCCTTAAAAGTGATTGCTGAAATTTGACGTTCGAAAGCTGCCGCTCCCAAACGACGCACTAAACAATTTTCTACCCCATTGACTCCTTTCATCCCCATTAACTGCTCACAATCAAAATTTAAGGAGACACCAGTCTCCCTTTCAAGAAATCAACTAGTCACATCACACCCACCCCGCACTATTGACCATCTCCACTTGAGATGATGCCCTGACGAAACCTATCAGCCCCTGGTATGTAGTTACTGCTTGTCGAGCCATAACGCATGACATACCCATCAACTAACTAATCCACTTCCAATGTCGGTTGTTGCTGCCCCTGCTTCATAAGTTTTTCAAGAGACAATACAGCCCCACCCCCCTCCCCCCACACAGACGTACCTTATGAATATGCTCGACGAGAGCGCCATTTGCCATTTGTAGTAACGGAAAACTAGGGAAAAATAAATGAACCCTCAACGGCCGTTCCAGGACACACTTGTCCCAGCCCGCCTCTCGAAGAACACCACATCTCGTTAATAATTGAATCTATGTGCACGAGTCAGGATTTTTCGGGACAGAAATAGCGACCTTCGCTACCCATTCCCAGTCTGCCAGTCAGGCAGCCAGCAAGTCTTCCCCGTAGGAATGGAATGGCAAGGAAGGGCCGGGCAAAAGAAAAAAAAAAGAAACAAAGCAACGGAGACGAAGAAGGGCGGCCGGAGGAAGATGGAATTTGTAAACAAGCGTAGATTTGATGTTCCGCTAAATCTATGCGATATCCTTAAATATTTGAAAGAAGACATCACGAGTCGTTCGGAGACGGAGCGCCGAAAGCGAAAGGATGTACTTTGCGCCATTGCACGGCGTGCCATAACCATAAATGGGCTTAGCAATGAACCCTCCAGGATGAAACTACACGCACACATGGGCTTCAGCTCGTACGCGGCTCGGAGAACACTCTCGCTCTCGCTCTCCGGGTGTGTGTCGAGGATATTATACAAATGACACGGAATCAGATAAGGATAAGTGCAAATTGGCTTACAAGCTGGGATTTCTTTGTGCTCTCTTCTCTATCCGGGATGATTCCTTACCGTTGCCGCTAACGCTGCTGGTTCGCGGGTTGTGTTCGTGCTCCACTGCGTGCCTATGTGGTGCGAACGTATGTGCCAGGATGTTATAGATCCAGTCAGTCCATTACATAGCACATAACGCACATGGTATCCCACGTCGTGTCGACGACGATGACTACGGCGACGGCGACGGCGATGGCGATAGCGTTGGCGGCGGAGACGACGACGACCTCCTAGAGTGTGATGCGGCTTGGAGTGTTTCGCTGGCGGTGCGATGTTGCCATGGTGCGACGTGGCGATGGGGTGGCGGTGGCGCGGCGCTCTGGTGGATGGGATTGGAGTGGAGCGGCATTTGGCAGTAGAAGGATGTGCCTGTTGAATATTGTATGCGGCGAAAGTGGGTATTACTTATCGATGTGTGCGTCTGTGTGGCAGTGGTGCAAGTCATTCCTCAGGCAGCTACGAGGAGTTAGAGCTCGAAGGCAGTAGGTTATCCTTTATTTTTGATTTTTATTGCCATACATGACTGTGGAATGTGTGCGCTGAGGCACGGTGACGGTGCTATGGCGGCGGCGGCAGTGGCAGCAGCAGAGGCAAAGGCAGCGGCAGCGGCAGCGGCAGCAGGCGCTTAAAGGATTCACGCGGATGGAAGTAAGTACATTCATTCTCGTTTGCTCTCGTTTGGTGAATGGCTGTTTTATGGTCTCGCGAAATGGTGTCAAGGATTTGTTCGGAATATAGACCTAATGAATTTATACCACCTTTTTTTGGAGGGGTGGTAAGAGGGATTTTTTTTGAACGGCGGAAAGAAATTTGCATTTCGCTACGCACTTGGTTGGCTCTGTCTGTAACGGAGAAAGGATTGAAGGGTTGCGGCGGCGACTTGAAGTGAGATTGTTGATAATGGCGCAGGAAGGCAATGAATTCATTTATGGAAACCTGCGAATCGAAATCATTGACTTGGGAAACGAAAGCGTTTTTAAATGGCAATGGATGGAACGAAAGACACTTTGATTTTGCCTAAGATGGGCGCATTCAAAGTACAACCGCTTCGCTGTTAGTTGCTTACGAAGGGATGCGTATCTCAAATTATCATGAATTCTTTGACTCTTGTGTACACAGAGTGAAGTGTCAATTTAGGACTGAAAACATTTGCCAACAAAAAATTAAATTTCCCGGAGTTTTCTGGTCACAGTAGTGAATAATGTGTATCAATGGTCTCTTGCACCATTTACACATGAATTCAAGTGGATATCCAATTCTATCTCTCCACGGGTTTGCAAGAATAAGATAAAAAAAAGGACTGAACGTCTGAGTGAATTGACTGGGAGTTACAGCCTGGATCTGCATAAAGAAGACAACTGACTACGCTGTTCGCAGGTGGAAAAAGCCAACAGTTTCAACCGGAGTGTATTATCAAGAATGTGAAGCACGGCGGAGCAAATATTAAGGCACGGTCATGCTTTTCCCATTTTGGTACTGGCCCAATTTTTTGAATAGGACCGATGAAGACCGCTGGAGCTTATGTTTACGCAGAGTGCAATATGCTGCCTAGATGGATTCTACCGCAAGACAACGTCCCCAAACTTACGAACAAACTGACCAAAAAATTTTTCCAAAGCAATGGAGTTCAAGTTATGGAGTGGCCTCCTCAGTCTCCGGACCTGAATCCCATTGAAGAAAATACATCATTTTCGGACACGATAGTTGATCGAAAGTATGGCGAAAGAGTGCCACAGCAGTGGAAATAAAAAATCTTCGAATAGCAATTTAACATGGTGGAGGCAGTGTTATGGTGTGCAGGTTCCTGCCTTGGTCCGGATTGGGAAAGCAGGTATTCTTTTTTTTCTTGTGGCGCTACAGTGCGTGGTGGACCTGGGCCTTAACCAACATGTGTATCCAGCCAGCACGATCTTTCGTCAGCTGCCGCCAGTTGCGCACTCCAAGTTGGTTGAGGTCCTTCTCCACTTGTGTGCGCCACCTTAGCCTTAGCCGGCCTCTGTTGCGTTGTCCCAATGATTCAGATTCGAAGACTTTTCGGCCCGGACAATGCCTAGAAATCTAAAGCGTTGTATCCGAAGCCTCGCTTGACCAGGCGCATGTCGCTGTGCAGCCCATGGAGTTCAGCGATAAATCTCCTCCTCCAGATGCCATCAACGCAAACAGGACCAAAAATCGCACGCGAAATTTTTCTCTCGAAAAGACTAAGGACTTCCTTATTCCCAATTTTAAACTTCCAGGACTCCGTGCCATAAAGTAGGACTGGAATGGTCAGGGTGTTATATAAAGCAAGCTTAGTCCTTCGAGAGAGGGCCTTATTACTCAATTGCCTCTTGAGTGACTGGCATTAGTAATTTTGCCTTTGATATCGGAACTGGTGTTCTTGACTACCTCGAAGTTTCTGTTGCCTAGTGTGGCGCTCTGTCTAGACGTCGATGTTGTGCGTCCTTCCTTGATGACAGCATGTACTTCGTTTTTCCCTCATTAACCACCAGACCTATTTTAGCCGCTTTCGCTTCAATGCCAGTAAACGCCTCATTGACGGCTCGCTGTGTTTGTCCAATTACGTCAATGTCTTCGGCGTACGCTAGCAGTTGAACTGACTTTTAGAAGATCGTGCCTCCGGTGTTAACATGTGAGTTGCGCACGATCTTCTCAAGGATGATGTTAGAGAAGTCACATGACAATGCGTCGCCTTGTCTAAAAAGCTGACATTCATAGAAGGAAATATGGAGCAGCACATGTATCTGGATATACTGAGGCGAAATTTAAAGTAATCGGTCAAGAAATTGAGTTTAAATCCTGGCTGAATATTTCAGCAGGATAATGTCCCTAATCACACAGCTGGAAAAGTCTGGGAGTGGTTATGTTTACCATGCCCCGAGACAGCGGTATTCTAGTCCACAGAGTGAAAATTTAAACCCCATTGAGCATTTGTTGGGACTTCCTAGAAAAACAACTGCATAGGCACACTATAAATTCAAGGACTACACTCAAGGAAGCCCTACTAGTAGACTGGGATAGGGTACCTAAAGATTTAACCCAGAAGTTTAATGCCGTCGCATGCGTCGAGTACAATCTGTCCCCAAATCCCGTAGAGGTCTAACAGGCTGCTTGGAACCTACTCTGGTACAATAACCCATTTTTTTAGCAAGAGTACAATGAATTTTGTCGTGTACCTTATTATACCAGACAGACACAGAAAACGAGCATTTCTGAAAGTCGAACGATCGGATGCTTGAAGTTTGCGGTATGTCAAGGCAAAGACGGGATTTCAAGTGTATAAAAGTTTCCAGTTAATTAGTGATGGAGCCGACAGAGTTTCTGTCTACGCTTTATGCGCCATGATGCTCAAAGTTAGGAAGTTTCAAAACAATGCCGTAACTGTCGCTGAATACGGTATATACAGACGCTTTAGAAGCGCCATGACACTCAAAACAATGGAGTTCCACAGTAACACTTTAAACATTAAGTTTTCATGCCCAAAGTTATGTAAAACTGAGGTCACAATGGTTTTCCATGAGTAGAGATACAGGCAATCGTAGAAATTTAATTAACTTAGGTTTTCAAAAAAATTGGAATTTGAAAAATAAACTTTCAAGTTCCGAGATCCTTACAATCATTCAATTTTGAATATCCTATAAGTGTCCCATAGGAATCAAGGCATCGATTGTCACCAGGAGGGTCACCAAGGTTGCTTCAAGTGAAACTAGCCAGATGTAAGAGTCTTCTATAAAAGAACTCGTTGCCCTCAAATAACCAAAACTAACTAAGCGTCTACATTCAAGAAGAGGATCTCTGTAGTCGTCTTGCGTAAACTGACTGAAGGGAAGGATCTCAAAAGACTGTCAAAGTCGAGAGAACTTACGTCCAAACGACTTTGTTTAAGCAATTGTGGAGCCAATCGTTTTCCTACAAACCAAAAAAACAGATAGATGTATACTTCCCTCTTCTCTTTCAGAATGTATGACCTGAAATTGATTCAGAATCTTCGAAAATTAATGAAGAGACCTAGCGAGAGAGAACGCAAATCATCATCCCATTGATTTCCTTTTTTTCCGGATGGAGACTAACATGTTTCGCAGATGTTTCCTAAATGTTTTATTTTTTTTTGAGGTTGGGAAACATTGCAACAAATAGCCTGATACAAGCAAACATTGACAGAGAAAGTGCTCTTAGCGAAGGCGTTTCTACGCCGACAATTTTTCTGCACTCTTCTCTGCCTAGAGATAACAGAGAAGCTGCGGATTTCTTTCTGACGTTCGGGAGCATGCACTTAGTCAGCCTGCATCCTGGAGACCCATGTCATCTCTGGTTATGCTGTTTCCAACCGTCGACGAAAGCCCTAACCAAGAAAGCAGGTTGTCCCAAGGTGGGTTCGGGCCCAAAGAATGCCTCTTTAGAGCTTTTCCTACCTAGTTCATCAGCAATCTCTTGATGTCCCGGGATCCAAGCGAATTCCTGAATGTTGCTCTCATCTCTTTTAGTTCTAAGAAGTCCACTTCTTAATGCCTAACACAACTGCTCTGTTCCAGTTAACCAACAAAACCCAGAATTGAAAACACCCGTCGAAAACAAAAACCCTAACCCTCCAATCAACTAGTTTCCGTGGAAACTGTCCAAAGCTCCTTCAAACATGCAATCCTCTGCCGCGCAGAGCCAACATCCCGCATCAAGTTTCCACATCACTTTCAAAACACAATCCGTGAAGTGTAGCCCCATGCGTTCGGTGCTCCTGCACAAACAAACATTTTTTTTTAGCAAAATGCAAACAATAGAAACGATAACGACATTCTGAAGGTCTATGTCATGAGCCAACAGCTTCACTATCGGCCATTCCACTTGTTGCCGCGTTGGAGTGTGCGATTCCGAATAGAGGCACACACTGTCAGACAACAGACGTCTCAGAGTCGCGCCCATACCCACACTCCGCACTCGCCCACATTCACACTCGCACGTCAGTCCGTCCAGCAACGAGCGAGGGAGAGAGAGTGTGAAATACAGCAAACTACGACTAAATGACCTTGTCTACGTTCAATAGCCCGTCTATGCCCGATTCTCGGTATAGACGTATCGCCCCGTGGGGGTGCCCGAGAGCTTAGAGAGCGAACAGTTCGCAGTAAATAAGTCAACAGAAAACGCACATCTAATCAATGGGCGCTGGCTGGCGGTACTGTGAGTGTGTGTGTGCGCGCCGGTTTGGATGTGTATCTATGACTCAGTACTGGCATATCCACTTCTGGGCACTGTGGATCGCAAGCCGGCACGTCGCACGGTTCAGTTGGCGCACTCCGCGCTGATCTAACACAGAAACTATGAATGGATTGGTAATTGAGAGAGCCGAAGTGGTTGTTGACTTTGATGGGACGTGAGTCGCGGGGGCAGGGCACAATGAAACAAGTCCATTTGACTGTCTAGACATTAGTGATTCGCAAGCCATGGGTACATTAACATGATCTTGACCCTATCGAGGAACAGGAGAATTCTAATTTGTTGTTCACCGGTGAGACGGTGTGTGCTTCCCACAGAGTGCTGTATGTGATCGCTGTACTTGTGACTTGCGGAAAGTGGACTTTGAACGCGGGAAATACGTCAGCAGGGGATTTTCTGATGATGGGGTTAACGAGAATTTGGTGGAATTGCTTTCATTTCTATGAACTGTTGGCGCAGTTGGCAGATTCGATACGGAGAAGTGAAACTATGTCATGTTTTTGGATGAAGATGTAGATTGTTCGACAAGGCGGTTTTCGTCACGCTCACAACTTGTGGCGCTCAAATAGCGTTGAAGCTACCTATGAAAGGAAAGACGGAAGAAGTAAGAAGCCCAGCATAGTTACCAGACTGCGTACGGACAACTACTATAGAAAAAGGTGAGGAGTACAAAAGCAAAATGAGTGGATGGCTTCATCATCTAAAGGGGCTGGGAGAAAGCTAGAGCAATTAGACCTAAAACGTGTTTCCCCCTCTAACCTAGAAATAACGAAGACTGATGCTTAGCCCACGTAAAACCTAAATAGTTCTACAAGAATCAAAGCCCTTCCCATGACTCAGATCGCCAAGATCAGCTGTACGTGTGTATCAGGAGTGCGATCATTGCAGGGTCTGAGCCGGAGGTATAGCAACTTTCCATTCTTGACGGTCGCGGGCACGCTGCTTCTAGTTGCGAAGACCAAGCTTTCTAACGTCCGCAATCATTTGGTCCCTATACCAGAGGTTCGGCTTTCCTCTCCTTCTCGAACCCGGAAGCTGGGATTCGAAGACTTTTTTAGTTGGAGCGTTGTTATCCATTCTCTCGAAATGGCCGAGCTACTGTGGTCGACGGATATTTGCCTTTCGAACTACATCCACAACTTGGTACAGGACATAGAGTCCGCGGCTGTGTCTTCTTTTGATTGGCCTTCCTCGCAAACAGGACCATATATCGGTCTCAGAATTTCTCGTTCAAAGGAACCAAGAATCTGTTGTGCCGTTTTTCTTATCGCCTAGCACTCGTCTGCGCTCAAGAGTACGGATAGGCCTTGTGTCTTCTAGAGCATTATTTTAGTCCTTCGAGTCAGCAGTTTCGACCCTAGCTGTTTCGACAAACCGAAATAACACCGGTTGCCAAAGGTGATTCTGCGTCGAATCTCCACTAAGGTGTCCTTTGTGGAATTCACGTTTGCCCCGAGACATTAAAGGTGAATTCACAAAATTAGTGTTTACTTCACCGCCGAGAAGGGACAATGCCGCCAGTTCAAGTAACTTGAAAGGAAGAACTACCTTAGGCTCAAATCAACAACCGGATACTGCCTGATATTTGTTAACACGGAATCCGTAGATCGCACCGATCAAGTGCAGCGTGAACATAACCGATAACACACGCGCCGAACCATTCCCAGAGAACTATTCTCACACTTTGCGGAAATCCGAGACACGACATCCGCCAACTGCAAGCACCAGACGCCTAAACTAAATTTTAAGCTTTGAGTCTGATTCTTTTCAATAAACTGGACGGTTGTTCACCGGATAAAAATTAAATCGAGTTTTTTTTCATCTTCGCCGCGCACAAAACCTTAACTTATTCTTAGCACAAATTCACCAGCCCTTTAAATAAACTTTGCTATGTCCCTTTGATTCTTTTTGCTAACAGAGTTCTGGTTCTTACAGCCACCGTGGATCAAGCCTTGTGGTGTTCAGTTAAAAAGGGTTAAACAAGAATATTGTTATTAAATTAAGGTTTCGTTCAAACACGGCAGTATGAAGGTCTAGTCATCCATCGGTTCGCCCAATTGCCCATCAGTTCGTCTGTCGGTCCACCAGTCTGCCCGTCTCCCTATCTCTCTATTAATCCATCTGCGAATCTGTCCGCCTATCCCTCTGTCCTTCTATTCTATTATTCTATTATTTGTCTGTTCTTCTATCCATTTGTCTGTTCTTATATCCAGCTGTCCGTCCTTCTATCTGTCTGTCTGTTCTTCTTTCCGTCCGTCTGTCCCTCCTTTTATCCGCCCGTGTGCCCTGCTATCTGTCTGTCTGTCCATCTGTTCTTCTATTCGTCTGTGCATTTTTCCATTTCTCTGTTTGTCCAGTTTTGCCGTCTGTCCGTCTACTCGTCTATCTGTCTGATCTTCTAACCATATTCTGTTTTTCTATCTGTCTGTTCTCCTGTCCGTTCTTCTATCCGTCTAACTGTACTTCTTTCCATCTGTCTGTGCTTCTGTAAGTCTTTCCTTCTACCCTTCTCACTGTCTGTCCGTCTGGCCATCGTTTATCTGTTTGTCTAATAGTCTGTTGGTCTGTCCGTCCGTTTGTCCGTCAGTCCCTCTGTCCCTCTATCCGTCTTTCTGTCTATCTATCTATTTGATAGTCATAGGTTTTGCACTCTTAGTGCATTAGTCCCAGTAGTCCAAGTAAAATTTCCTGCAAAATTCACTACTTGCCAGTCACCCCTTACAAACAAACAATCTTTCCCTGGATAGCAATCACAAGTTGCCAGATACCAACAATTACCTACCACAGGCTAGTCTCCAGCTACTATTCATCCGAAAATAGGCAATAGCAACAAGTCGCTAGCAGCTGGTATATAGTTCACTCCCCCGCCCTCCTCGCAACACAGTGATCATTTAAGGGATGTATCGACATCGTTGCATAAATTTATTTGTTTTTGAGAAGGAAAAACTGGTTTAACCAATCCCAATGGTAGCACTGATTTGGCGTGAAAGAGAAATGGTTCCTTTATCCTTATAACAAAATTCAACTGCTCCCAATAAAGTAAAGGACTGTACTCAGAATGTCTCACACCAAAAACGTAAAGACTACAAGTCAGTTGTTTCCCGTAATTTTATAAAGTTCTCCAAACGAAAAAAAACTTCCAGATATCCGCACAAAGCTAAGGTGCACCATGCGCCCTCTGTTGTCCATCAACTTATGTTCCACATTCCTCTGCTTCCTATTTCTGGTAGGTGTGGGGTAACAGACACAGTTCCACAAAAAGTAGAAAGATCTATACTTCACTTCAAATCACAGCAATCAGTCTTAAAATACACTCAACACTGGCAAGACAACATTTTTCACCAACTCATCCGCTGGTAAGGCAGATTGCATTCCCTGAACTACTACACAGAGGGACTGCTAAAGAGTAAGCTTATCTCCTTCGCAGTCGAAATGAAACAAAAACAAAAAAATATCTACAACACTTCAAGGGACTTTGCTCTTACTCTTCCCAAATCCCTAACCAGCCCCAACATGCCACCCTCGAGCTTGATCAAATGCATACTCCCGGTGTGACACACATAACCACTCCTCTGATCCTTTTTCTGCACTCCAGGTGTACTGTTATGCCTTACTCCCTCCCGAGATGCCCACACTTAAGTGGGTGACCTTTTCAACAACGACCTGTGGAATTTTCCACAGTTTTCTGAGGTTTTCTTCTGCTGTGCTTCTTGCTCCCGAGAGCACGCCAACACAAGAACAAGTTCATATCTGAACAGACACACGTGCATAGCCTCCTCGCTTCACCTGTGTCGACACGGCGAGGTTCCCTGCGATGCCCATTAATCCGCCCGGCAGCCATTGACGTAACTGTGCAGCCACCACTGTCGTCGTCGCCGTCGCTGTCGATATTGCCGTGGCTGTAGCCGTCGCCGTTGCTGTCGCCATCTTCACCGTGACGGTCGCTGATATTTGGTGGGTCAGACGAATTGTCTTCTTCTTAGAATTCTTAGTCCACTGAGAGTCTCATGAATGACAATAGTGTGGTAGCTTTCATCCTCCATGTGGATCCCTGTCCGCCAGTGTGTGTGTGCACGGGGGATGCTCGAAAGAGAAAGTTTTCGATTTTGAATTTCCTTTTGGGTTTCTGCTACCGACACACTCACACAGCAAGCCGTCCCACAGCTGGTAGGTAGGCGGCATCCTTCCTCCCCGCACACAATGCCAGAGCATGATGCTGTCCCCCAAGACCTCCCACCATCCAACCCGCCTTACACTCAACTAAGGAACCGACTGTGCGAAACGCTGCTGTTCGTTGCCCGCCTCAACAGGGTTCAAGTTGAAGGAGAAGTGTCTGGCTATGTGAACGGTGCTGTGAGTGTGTACTTTCGCCTAGGTGACCCTCCTCACTCCACACGTGTATCAGCCAGAGAGCTTTCACTTTCGTTCAATGGGGCACAGAGCGAAAGAGAGTCTCCTCCGCGCGGCACAACGCACACCCTCGCGTAGCTTCGGAAGCACACACAAATCTACGTACATAGCTGCCATCCATTCGTACTCCACTCTAGATCGACTTCGCAACTAAAGAACGAAACGAGAGAAACGAAGGTCCTTTCCGTTGATTTTTCTTCTTCTACTCGGTGCCTGTGTGTTGTCAGCCACAGGAGAGAAAGTTGATTCTCATTCTGTGTACCCTGCACGCGCAATTTGTTTGTTTCTTTTTTTTCTGCCTTTTTTTGCTGCCTTTGGTTTTGCTTTTTTTTTCTGCTTGATCCTGCTCTCCGACCGGCACGCCAAGATGGGGAGCTCGCCTCGGTAACCTCTTCTCAATGGGACTTTCGATTTCATTCGTACTCCTTGAGTGTACAAGGACAATGCCTGGCGAAGAAAAACGAACAGCAGTGGAAACGGGAACAAGAACAAAAAAAAAGAGGAAAATTACTGGGAAAGTAAAGGAAAAAATCCACAAGCTCACAGATACTGGTGGTGTCCTTGAACGAGTGAACGCAGAAGACGCAATGGGGCGCGGCAGGAAAATGAGGACAACTGATGGATCAGCGTTGTCGAAGAGCTTCTTAGCTCCTTGTCTCAACCTTCGGTGGTTTAAGGTTCACGCGTCGAAGTGAAATCGAACAGCTGAGTTTGTTTTGTACGGTTGCTGGTTCTTGATTTCGTTCGCTGGCTGGTCTGTTGTCCTGGCGTGGGTTATCCTTTCTGTTGCGCCAAGTGGGGCGCGGTGTACGGCGTTCATGGTCACCATCTGCAACAGGTCTCCACGTGAAAAACTCAAATTTAAGCACTGAAAATACACGATTTCAGTTAGGTTCCACAAATGCGTTCCACTTTTGTAACATACCCCGAAAGTGATGAAATTTTTCTTACCACCTGTTTCTCTGACAACTTCTGACTGGGAATTGTTGAATTTCCCCCTCATCCTGGCCATGGGTGAGAGGGTAAATCATGAAAGATGTCCACCCTGCGTTCCACAATCCATAGTTTCCATAGTTTCTCCCCATCCCACTGCGTCCTGACGAGTTCTCTCGGTCCCTGGACAGAGGTGGCCCATCACCCTCATAGTTTCTCTCCGGGGCTCCTCGTTAGTGTGCGCGGCGCAACAGTTATTTTTAAGTTTCCTCTCCTCTTTGCTGTCCAGAGGATCTCAGGCACACAAAAATCGACCACCAACGATAACAGCAACTTCTCGAATGACCTTCAGTTTCGTGGCCATAGCCACGTACACACATGACAAGCAGGGAGATGCCCACTGGAGGTGCCACTACGTCCGCCCGCTGTGGGTGGTGATGTATTGTTTTGGAAGATTCGGAGAAAAAAATACCAACGCCGTCTGCCTACAATTGCAAAGGATTTCTTTCCCCCTCCCCATGTGTATTTGCGCATTTGTGTGGAGAGCAGGTCCATATGTCACACACACACACGCGCGTAGAACTTGTTTGTCCATCTTTGTGGACACGAACCGGGGGTGACTGAAGCGTGATTTTTACTTTCGTCCTCCTGACCTACCCATAGACGGATTTTGTTGTTTGTCCGCACTCTCCGATTGGTTTTTATCCCTAAGCACACGCACACACCCCCCTCACATTTGAATCCCAAATCATCACAGCCACCACCGCCAGTCAGTAGCCGGCTGGTCTGAGGGCTTGTTTGTAGGGAAAGCAAGTGAAAAAAAAAGAATTGCCGAGAAACTATGGAGACGACAGCGCTGACGACAAGGACGATGTAAGTACGGCACAGTGAGCAGACAAGCCACCTCGGTTGGATTTCGGGGAGTGGGACTGGCCGCTGCAGGATGAGGGTACACGTGGCAGTCATATGTTTGTCGGTGTTCTATGATGAAAATTGAGTGAAATATGAGGAAAAGTATCCGACGGGAACGCCAGAGAGCGAGAGCAGAAGCACAAAGAAGAAATAATTAAGTCAGTCAGGGCTCTTATCGGGTGGCTTTATGGACTTCCAGGGCTTTCGGTGCTTTCGGTGGCCTAGAACGTTAGCTGGTGGATGACCTCCATTTGTTGAGTGCTCTATGCCATCGGAGAGCTAGAACAAAAATACCGAAAAAAATACCAATTGTTGATTCTCGCCACATCCACATGCACACGCACACATAGGGCGAGCGGCTCGAGGCGGTGGGTGAAGGAGAAGAAGGAGAAAATGTTGATGTGTCTACCGGCTGGTGGAGACAAGAGGAAGGTTGCGCTGCGTCTATGGCAACTGGTGGTAACCAAGGATGCTGGGATTATTTTTTTTTCCTCTTTTTTCCGCTACTTCTCCCAGCCTTCCCCTGCCCGAGACCGCCCCCAATCAGCAATGGTGGATGTTATTAAGACTTTTGATATGTCGGGTTGTCCTTGGAGTCGTCGGTCGCCGCAGACGAAGGTGGGCGAAGAGACGTGTGAAAGTGATTAAGTGCGGGACTATGAGAGAGGTGGTGATGGGAGTTCTGCGATTTTGCTCTCCTTGACATAGACGATGATGTGTCTGTAGTCAATTACATTTTTTTTTTTTTACTTTTAAATCTGAAGGGTTGCGGGTGCCGAAGCGTCAAGCTAAAGGCGATGTTCAGTCGAAGCGCCCTGACTGACGTTGATTTGTAAAGTGAATGGATGTGGTGTTATCGTGAGAAGATGGACGCTAAACTTTGTAAGCTAAAGAAGATGGAATGGCGAGTAGGAAATTTGAAATGATCTATAGGCTTTGCTCAACCTCCTAAACATTTCCAAGGTTGTGCAGAAAGGCAAGTTTTCGCTGAATTTGATAGGCGCTTTGAATTTGGGTTCCGGCATACAGCGAGATATCGGGAAATGAAATCTCTAAAGATCTTGCTAGATTAGGATCAGGTGTGGCTGCCCCCGAGTGTTCATCGTTAGTTGGGCCTGTCTAAAGCAAAACTTTAGGTGATATCATTCCCCAGGAAAACCAACCAGATTCTCTTACACTTTTGTAAAAAAAAAAAGTCTGCTGTATTCTTGCTACCTGTTAACAGAATGGACTGCCGATGACTTATCGGCGTACAGACGGCATGCAAGTGTACAGAAGTGTACTACGGGTAATAATTACCTCTACGACACCCATGAAGAAGATGAGGACATTGCAAAACACTTCATCTGTGATCATCTTTCATCTGTCCTACCTTTGCTCAAACCATGTGGTAGATTTTTGGCTCTGCCATGATGAGGGCTGGTAAGTCTGAGTGCTGAAGTGTAGTGTTGCAAATTCTCCGTCAACTGAAAAGGGCCATGACACAGTGTTCTGGGCCTAGTTTCTTCCGCAGGGCGAGAACTTTTCAGCTGATTTTGAGAATTTTCAGCAATAACGGTATTTACATACATACACCGTGCAGAAGTTCATCAAATTCTGTTCTGCTTATAGTGAGCGATATTCTCCATCTTTGTGTTCACAGGCAAAAAACGGAGTGATAGTGATGCTTGACATGTCGTCGGCAAGCAAGACTATCAAGGCTGATCACAGTTTTATCTCACAATGGGTTGCAGCATAAAGTATGTAAGATGGTGCGAAAAACCAGGAGCATGAATAAAAGAGAGTGATGAGGTGTACCTCTTTGTGCGAAATAGTAGGGATAAGGTTTAACTTATCGGAGGTAAGTTGGATTGTCCATTCGCTGGTGGCTTGTCACTTGTCTTGTCACACGAAAAAGTGAGTTTTCGTTCTCCATCTGAAACATAGACTATTCGCTGTGCCCACTGATATCCATCCTAGCTGATCTATTGAACAAAATTTTCATTGTTCCAACAAGATGTCCTTATTTGAGTATTCTCTATTCATGATGGCGTTCCAAAAAATTTGAAGAGAATATCGTTTCGCTACACCATCCATCGCAGGTATTAGTTTAACGTTAGTCTGTTCTATATAATTACTGTTTTTGACAAAAAATTAAGTTTCTAACTTAATTCGTCCGCTTTGATATGGCGATAACTTATATTATTCCATTGTTATTATTCCCTTGAAACATGTGTTGGACAACCACTGTCATTGTAAGTCATTTCAGTACATCCCACTCACTTTTTTTCACTCAAATATGTCAAACTCTGTGTTTTTGGGGGGTGTTGTTCTTCATTACTTTAATATGAAGTAAACTGCTGCCGAAAGTTGTCGTATTTTGGTGGACGTTTATGGTGAACAAGCTAGCTGAGTGAACGAACTTAAAAGTGGTGATTTTGGCTTGAAAGACAAACAACATCCTGGACAGTCAAAAAGAGTTTGAAGATGACGAACTCTATAAAAATGTTTGCCGAACACAGGAAGAGCTAACAGAATCCTTGGGTGTCACTTAAGCAGTCATTTCAAAACATTTAAAAGCAGCTGGATATACATATGTATTGTATATACGCCATCTCTTAGCAAACCGGACGAAATAAGATTACCCAGCACTGTTGCTTATTCCGGGCCGACATTGGGCCCATCTATAGTGATCCAAACTAAGAAACCCGCAAGTGGAAACGTTTTGGAGTTGAAACTCCACTTACATCGAACTTGGCTCGCTCGGTTTAAATTGGAATTGAAATGTGAGCACAACATAAATCTTCAATGAATGCCAATTTTGATACTGACTTTAAGCTACTTTAAACTATGTTTTTAGATTTTAAAAGTTTAAATATTGATGTTGCACCGCTTGTGGCCTTTAATGTCAAAACTCAATACTCAAATTTGTATTGCAAGTTCCCATCGATCACAATATTTTGGGTTTTTTTTCGGAATTTTAGGAGCGGCAATTCTTAAACTAGAAGCGAAATGGGCACAATACAGAAAGTTCAAAAACGTTGGACCTTTACATCTCCATAACAGTCATTCAAATCAAAAAGCTGAACAAGAACAATCAAATTATTTTCAAAAAGATCTGTTGATTGAGGGAATTATGTGGATGTGCGATGAAATTTATTTTGTTGATCACACTTCATGGAACCCACTCCGAAATGATCTCGCATCTCAGATTTTATCCTTAGATAGATAACATCTAGTTTGTTACTCCCATAGGAGATATGGGAAACACATAGACCACCGCTCACAACACCGGAACATCAAAGCTGTTACCGTGGGCGCATCACGCGAGTTACGTCTTTTGGTATTCTTCGGATACCAAAAATAAAACGAATAAACATTTACCCAGTACATCATTTGTTAAAACTTTAAATTTTGTTGGGATGTTTGAGAAGTCGACCATCCCGTCCGAAGTTTGAAGTAAAACTTGGAACAGTTCGCTAAAACTGCTTACTCAGGTGTTTCACACACTGAGTTAATTTCCGCGACCAGACTGAGTCGTGAACGGTGTAAGTTTTCAACAAAATTGATGACTTCAGATCTGGGACAGTTTGTCTGAAGGGTCGAATAAACACGGTTTCCTTCAAACTTCGGTTTTGTGGAGTGTGGACTCGCGCAGTTGAAGCAACTTGGGACAATCTGGTTGAGACTATGTATAAGCCAGACCTGTTTGTCAGGAAAGCATGCTCGGTAAGTAGAGCCCCTGCGTCATTTGTCTGTAGCACAAGAAAGGCGCCCTATATCGACTGCCCTCATTTTAGAAGCATCATACCCATCGCACATCCCATACATGGCCCCTTCTGTCGGCTACTATGAAAGCCAGAAATCATTTGCGAATAATCTGATGGATTCCCATCAACGTGATCTCATCGCAGAGAAGCTACAGCAGATCACATCTTCATAAGTCTTCAGATCCGGTGAGGAAGGAGTGAAAATGCACACTCGTTTCTCAAGAAAATGAAGTATGCCTAACCATGCCCAGCTTTGGCAGTTTGTCAGAATGTGCAGGATAAAAATAAGGAATCTCTACATGCTCCGTCAATTTCGGCAACGATCAACTTAAAAAAAACAAATTTTTAGAACAGTCTCTATGTCTGCAATGCGAAAATCGTCCAAAATTCACTGATCAAAACTAGATCACAACACGCTCAAAGCACGATCCGTGCTGAGTTGATTGCCATCAATAAGCTGTTGGCTGTCAGAGCTGTTGGCGAAGTTAGAAAATAATGTGTCTGAAAAATCCAAGTGTTTGAGTTTGCTACCATCACGGAAGGACGGACAATTTGACAGCAGGATCCCACAAGGGCCATCTTTCTCATCTGTGCAGTAGATAGCAGCAACTGAATCAAGTCAGACTCTTGTCGCAGAATTATTTTTGTCAGCTTCGATTTGAAAAACAAATTCCCACTATTTTTTGTCCCCACCACTTTGACAAGAAACTTCGATGGTGGAGCTCTGTGGTTTAAGCGGCTACAACAAGCGATGAAAAACTTCATTTTGCCTCTAGTGGAGGTTATATGGTAACTCGTAGATATTTCAGCAGGGTAATGAAGCAGTCTATTCGAGAAAGTCTACAAGGATCTTCTATGCCTCGCAGGGTACTCAACTTTCTGACTGGCCTGAAAGCATGCCCAGGACTGAATCAAATTGAAAACCCGCGTATTTCTTAAGAAAGATGCTAATTAATTTACAAGACCTTAAGGACACACTTCAATAGTCCGAAATAGCTAAAGATTGCACAGAGCATTTTGTAAATTCCGCGACTAAGTAGTATTGAGAAACAAAAATTAAATCTGAAGTATAAGCACGAGTCGTGTTTTTTGTTCAATTTTTTATTTTATTTTTTTAACATTCTTTCACCAACAAACAAAATACCTTCGGAAGAACTTCATTTGTTATTCCTTTCCCCCCCCCTTTCTCCCCCTTTCCATCGGACAAACATCAATCGACTTTCACGACGAACGTAAGCCCCAGCAAACCGCTGAAGCGAACATCCGTGATCGAATCTAGGACGCAATCAATTAAGCGAACATCGAACATCGTTAGCGAAAGTCCCTCAGCCAGCCCGAGAACTACCTGTTTGCTGCAGCGCACATCGTCCGCATTTGCATGGCCGTTTGCTGTTTGTCCCAGCCCTACTGTGGTGGGGTAAGACTCACCACCGAATTGGCACACAAGCCACCAACAACAACCAAGCCCAGCCATCATTTGCCACGACGATACATAATCGCCCACAGTCCCTCCGCGCCGATCGATGCAAGTCGCACGAGAAGAGCGTCGTAATCCAAAAAGAAAATAACCGGTCCCGATAAGAATTTGAAAACATCTTAGTTCTCGAATAGCATTCCCGTCCCGAGCCGCGGACGCGTTGTATTAAATTGCATCGACCTACATAGACGCTCTTGCGATGCCCAAAATTGCATTGGACGCGGACCTCTCGAACACGCCACCGTTCGTCTCCCCTCCTGGAGGCACATCTATTCCGTCCGCAGCGATCGTGACTTTGACGTATGGAGGACGGGTGCGAGGGACACGCGGCTGCCCCTCACGTCGACAGGCTCTCCCGTCTAGGAATTGCAGGAAAACTCGTTTTTTCGGCGAATTTGGCCCAGCTCCTATGTGCAGCCGAGGCACTCAGCCGAAAGAAAGACGCTACGCAGTGATGACTTTAATTCCTTCCGAGGGGGACTGTACGCTGGTTTAGGCTGCGCTCCTTTGACCGCACAATTTCGCTGTTATAGATGAGATGCACTTTCGCAGTGCACGGACAATTCGGAGGGTGGCGGGAGACGACTGATGGGCACGAAGAATTTGGTTGTTTTTTTCTTGACAACCGCTGTGGGCCTTCTTGATTCTTTCCCCGAACTGAACGGACCACTATTGAGGTGGAAACTCAATTGGATTGTATTTGGTGGACGAGTGTGCAAAGGTGGGAATAGGACAGAGGGAAAATGGAAAAGTAATTGTCTGTAGTTGGTCGAAATATGGATTGGGGGCCAATTTGGGGGCAAATTTGGCTTAGGGACTCCGCTGAATTGGTGAAAATCATGGGATCCGTCTTTTAGAGGATGTGGTAATGGGATAGGAACATCTGACTACCAAACAGAGGAAACAGCAACCGTCAAGGTATAAAGTAGGAACATATGGAGGCGAGGGGATAAACTGCCAAAAACTTAGAGGATTAGGGATTCGATTTTTGGTATTTGTCTCTTTGTTCTATAGAAACAGTAAACCAGTTTAGAGCTACGCAGCGAGATTTTTAAACATCTTGGAAAATGGTTGAGATGTAGGCGCAGACGAGCTTAAAGAAATAACAATTTAGTTTGTTGCTTGCATACGTCCGTTAATAAGTTTCTGAAGACAGTACTTAAATGCAGACAGGAGGCACTCTTTGTTGACCACAAGAGGCTACTGGGTCACAAGGCTCTCGCGAAAGATCAAGCTGACTGTATACAACACCTTGATCAACTCTGTTTCATTTCGTGTTGCAGAAACTTGAACATTTTTAAAACCGGAAGAGGAGGCTCTTGGACTTTTCGAAAGGAAAGTTCTACGTACTATTTTTCATCCTGTTTACGTTGATGGCACCTAGGGCAGGAAGACACACCGACGAACTTTATAGGCTATACGGTGACAGGCGCCTAGTAAATCGTTTACGAATACAATGCTTATAATGGTTAGGTAACGTAGAGCGTATGAAAAGTACTGCTTTGGGCTGAAGAGCCTTTGAGTCCGAGCCAATGGAACTGCGCAACATTGGGTAACCTTGTCTAAGATGGCACACAAGTGGAGAAGGACCTCAACCACCTTCTTCTTCTTCTTGTGGCGCTACAGTCCGGGGTGAACCTGGGTCTCAAACAACAGCCTCTACAGCCAGCACGCTCTCTCTTTCCTCCAGCTTGTCACTCCAAGTTGGTTGAGGTCCTTTTCCACTTGTGTGCGCTATCTTTGCTTAGGCCGTCATCTGTTGCTTTGTTCCAATGGCTCAGTGGTGTCCATACGCTCTACATGGCCTAACCATCTTAAACGTTGGATCCGAAGACGCTTGACCAGACGCATGTCGCTGTACAACCCATAGAGCCCGTCGTTAAATCTTCTTCCTCTTTCCTCAACCAGCTTGGTGTACGAAATTTTAGGCAGCTGGCAGGGAGCGTGCTAGCCTGAGATTGATGCAAAACTTACAAAAGAAAAGGCTTACTGAGGATGATGGACCAAGCATTAAAGTGGATGGTGCGCAGTATAGCGTGACTTGAGAGAGAAATACGAAGTCTCCAACTTCTGTGGATCTCAGTCAACCTTCTCTGATCACATGCCATACTAGATATTTCTATAGTTTCACAGTGGCCTTTCCCTATACACCGGTTAGGCCAAATAAAGGTTTTTTTTAAATTTACTTTGTTTATAGAAGAAACCATAATTCCCATTTATTATGAAATACAAAGTCGTTTAAGTGACTTCCTTGACTGGTTTCGCATTAGTACATTCTGTCTACCCCCATCTCTAAGGATCTTGTTGATGGTATCGGACTTAAGCTTGTATAATATTGGCACGAATCGTTTCCAGATAGTAAAAATATAATTCGTTCTTTAGGATTCCAATCGACATCGCTTAGACATTGCCAAGATTTCGAAATGTTTTTTAACAGTTTCCCAACCTGATGACGGTTTGTTTAAGATTTCGAGGGAAAAGCAGCCATCATCATATTTTCTAACTCGCATATTCCACTAAGGGATCTCAATGGCAATGCACACACCAGAGACCTCCAGGCCGCTAGATCCTCCGACATCAACTCTAACTCATCGGAAACTATTCCCAAGCGCAACCAGGGAAGTTTATGGACTTCATCCAAGCACCTGACTCTGGATCTGCAGAGTGGTCGCCCATCTGATGGAAGTTCACCTAAGTCACGCTTCGGAAGTCGTGATGAAAGGGGCACCTGTACCACGTATCCTAACCATCGAAATAAAGCCCTTTCTGTCCGTCAGAAGTAGCTGCATAACATTGAGTTTTCCCCGGGTCATCGAGTAACTCCCGCAACGGCACGGAGAAATTTCATCTCGGGATCCAGCATTCGCAGCATTCATTAGGTGAGACTTGGAACAAAGTCTGAGTTAAAAACCGATATCTGGGCTTTTACACGAAGCTCGGCCTTATTACAGATCTACCAAGTTGTTTCAAAATTGATCCAGCCTGCCCAATCCTACAAGAAAACTCAGTGGTGCTTCTCCCATCACTCGTGACAAAGACCCCAAGATAATGCAACTTCTCCACCTGTTTCAATGGGATTCCACAAATATAGAGTGGAGTGCATTGAACGGGCGTTTTTGAAATGACCATTACTTAAGACTTGTCCACGTTCGCCCTCATACCAGCAGAAGTACATGCCTCTGCAAACTTATCAAGCTCTAGCTGGAGTTCCATCTCGGGGGATGTGAGGGCAACTAAGTCATCTACGAAAAGAAGATGACTTACCCTCAGCTCTACCAATGAGAAACATTCGTCGCCTATCGGTAAAAAAATAACCAAAAACTTAAAGAAAACTCTAGATGGGCCACCCTGTGCAAACGAGTATCATGAAGAAAATGGGTAAAATGTATTGTAGTAGTAAACGACTGTCATCTTGTGTCATCTTTAATTCCACTATGCTAGCTACAGCAAGGGGAACCATGACAGTTCTAGGCTGCCAAACTCTTAACGTCTTCTGCTGGTAGGCTTATGAAGGGCTGAGTCCCATGTATATATGTAAAGCCGCAAGTTTTGTCGTCAGAGTTGTACGCTTAGAACAGAAATCTAAGGCCTAAGGCTTCCGAAGTATAAGTCGACTCAAATTCCCAGAAATTAGGTACAGAAAGTTCCACAACACACACAGTTTTGTCGATAGGCCGCTACTACTATGGTCTGTGACAATTAAACAATTTCACTTTTCCCCCTCCTTGAGTCCCATCAACAACACCGCCCTTTCCCAGTCACCATCACAAAGTCAGTCTACCACTCGACACATGAACACGGTTGTAATCCTTTCCACGTTTGTCTCTGCCTACAAAAGAACTTCACTCAACATCCCTTTCGAAAACAATGACAACTACAAACCATCCCACAAACAGTCGTCAACCTTTTTCAGCCAACTATCTGTCAAACGTACCCAAAAGGTCACCACTTACAACCCTCGGATTACACGTTCTCATAAGTGAGCAACATCTGTTGTCTGTCCGGACAAATGGTCATCCCCCCAACCCCACCGTCCCACCGCCACCCACTCACAAGTAAACCAAATCAAATTAAGCCTTTCAACTCGTGTATCCTCGGGGCAGTAATAAAACTAATCCATTCAATTATAACACATTAAGCGCACGGCCCCACATCACAAATCCCAAGGTCAAATCAATCTCATCACCAAGGAGCACTCAACCCCTGACCCGGGGTCGACCAAATGCTTCCCCCTTTCGTTGTTACAAATTATCCCATTACGACATATGTTAAATAGTTTAAAAGGGTTAAGTGTCCTGTCAAAAGATACACCAGCAACAGGTCGGCTCACCTTTAACCCCCGTCCCTGGGCCGGCCAGCAGTGCGGGACAGCAAGCGGCACATGTCCTGTCCACACCGCCCAACGGCGGCGGACGTGTGTGTGTGCACACATCACCGAACGTCCCAAATCCGATTAGACGAGGCAGTAAACATGCTAATTTGGTGCAATGATCCGGGGGACAGGGGAAGCCCATAAAACTAACCACCACAAGTGATTTTACTACGTGAAGGAATTCATTAAGGTCTGACGCAGGCGGCGGTGGTGGGTTTGGTTTCCTTGGGACGCCCTCTGCTAATTAATATCCCTCGTACGATTAAGCCGAGCAACTTCCAACAAAAAAACTTCACACCCAAGCGGGCCCGGAGTGGAATTCCTCCCTCACACGTCCCCCCCCCCCCCGCGCTCGCTCACCACCCAGCTAAACCACATGGAGATGGCGATGGGAAGGCGCCCCAAAGGAAACCCACCCCCAGTCTAGTCGGAAATCCGAAATTTCACTCTCGCCTCATTCCGGCGGAGTTAATAAATTCATAGAGCGATTTTATGCCCACTTTGCTTGGGCCGTACGTGTCTTGTTCTTGGCTGGCAGCAAGGCGGGGAGTCGTGTCCCGCACACACATGCGGGCATGTGTGCTCTGGATGGATGGAGTGGGTGGTGTTATGGTGTGCCACCGCTGCCGCCGACGCCATCATCGCCTTTTCCCCCCCCCCTCCCCCAAAGTCACTCAGTCAGACAGAACTCCGGCCGACCAGTGAGTTTCTTCTCGAGGGTGGATTGGGAAGACAAGTTGTTTGGGTGTCTCGCAACCGCACGCACACAAGGGGCCGGCTGCCAAGGAGCGCACCATGTAATTCCTCATAGCACGAGGTGATGGCTGCCAGGAATTCACTTGCGGGGGAGATCGCCAGGCCGACCTTTTCGAGGTCGCTGCCTGGCTGGTGTACGGCGGCGACGATGGTCTTTGAATAATATGTAGGTCATGCAAACGCTTAGCTTTTCATTTTCTTCAGACACAGACGCACACGCACATGTACATGTCCTACGGGGACGGGACGATTGCGGATGGGGAAATTTCCACACCCTCGGCTGACCCTTTTTGCCGTCGTAGTCGATGTCCTTGCTGCCTTCATTGACGTCGTCGTCGTCGTCGTCGACAACGTCTGGAAACCACCCCAAAACTTACAGCGCCCGACTTTATTGTCTGTAAACTGATTACTCCGGAGTGGTGACAGAAACAAGTTGTCCGTGTTCACACAAGCCACCGGGATATTGCTTGCTACCCCATCCCAGGCCGTCCCGGGCCGCCTGGCCCATTGTGGCCCCGACATGAAGCGAGCATATTGAAATTTGTCTTGATGGTCCTTTTCTGTGTACTTTCGTTCGTCGTTTCTTCTACCTCCCCCTCCCACCACATCTTCCACCTCCTCCACCGCCTTCACAGAACTCACTCCATCTTGGCTGATTGTTAAATGGCGTGAAGGTTGAACGGGCGTGGGGGGGGGGGGATTGATGGGAGAGTGTCTTAAAGTCCCAGACATGTCTGCCACCTCCAACTCCCTCCCGGCAGACGGCTGGTGCGGGGGGACGAAAACGGTGAGGACGATATTGCCGATTGCTGATGAGGAAGAAATGTTTATGTGTACATTATCCCTTTGCTTTACAAGGGTTGAACATGTCCCGTTTAAGTCAGCAGGGGAATGAGGCGGGCGCCTCTGACCTTGGGGGCTGCCTTCGAGGAAGTGTCACATGCATAAAAATCATCCGATATCAATCTCTCGGTTGAGTGAAGGGTCGCAGAGTGATTTGGGCGCGCTAAATGAGGGTATTTGTCGCTTGTTGCTCTCGGATGATGATGGTGACGGTGTTGTTAGGGGCCGTTTCGGCAGCGAAAAAATTGCGTGTCTGATGGGTTATTTGGTAATAAGCGGTTTCGCCTTAGATACAGTCGCACTCTGGGGAGATGTTGTGCAAGTTTCGGGAATGTTTTCGGAGCTGATGGAGCGATTGAAGGGATTTGGTGGGATTGCTGAGACGTCTACGGAGTATTCGTGCTGAACGATGGAATGACACTTCGTATCGAGTAGCCTGTCCATTCATTTGCAATGAATTTCTGTTGACAAGTGTGTGCTATGTGATGGGATTCATGAGGACCCAGGCTTGGCGACCATAAAATACCGAGTTCTTTATATTGTTTTGATCTTTCAAATGAGATCTTTGATTGATGTCCTTACTGGAGTGTTGAAGCATTTAACTTGATGAAGGCATTGCTTTTGTGCATAGAAAAATATATTGCTCCAATGGCGTCCTTAACAGGAAGATTGTCGGATAAGCTATTGTAAGGGACGCCCGCCCAGAAATCGGGTAACTCTCTTGGGCAAATAATTTTGAGTTCAAAACTTCACTAGGGATTCGTTAGCCACTTCGACCATATGAAGTTGAAACGAAGAGAATTTCATATTTCTTCGGGCTTCAAGCTATCCTGCAGCTAAATCCGTTTAACGCCTTTTTTTATGAACTTTTTCAAGCCATGAATTGCCTTCCTACTCATCTTTCTTTTCTCCAATCATTTCCATTTGAACCGTAATAGAATTTCTTTGTGAACTAGTTCACAAAATATCTCACAAAAAGTGAACTAGTTCATAATGCAATTTTAATTCCATCCAAAAGGAAGGGCAAACATGAAAGAGAAATCTGTAGGATAAATTGAATTGTGAACTAGATCACTTTTGAGAGTTACTTTGTGAACTAGTTCGTTTGTGAACTACTTCAGAGGATGACTGTGCAATATTTAGCCAGTGAGCCATCCGGAAGAAAAAGCGATTTCAATGATTTCAGCGGAATTTTTGATAACTGGCCTTCCAGAGCGTGGAGCATCTTTGCCATCGAAATTACCGAAACCGAATCTACAGAGTCAAGACTGCGAATATTTAGTCCATGAAAATTTTCATCACATTTTCAGTCGCTTGGCTTGGGTTTTCTTCTTCGTTGAAGAAGGTGTCCTCCTTGTTGGTGCCCATATTTAAAGTGCGCTCAAACTGTTACTGAGTCATTAATTCAAGCAACTGATTAATAGATGGACTACAGGCTCAATTTGAAGGTATTTTGAGAAGAACGAATCCAGAATTAGATCCGTTCACATCTGAGGCATATTGCCCTGTATCTGAACTCGTTTTTTTTTTTTCTTTTTTTTAAGATGGCTAGGCATTGTAGAGCTTATGAGAGGCGCACGTCAAGTCTGAGTTAAAAACCGATATATTGGCTTTTACATAAAGCTCGGCCTTTCTTATTACTGATCCACCAAGCTGCTTCAAGATGGATCCAGCCTATGCAATCCTACAAGAGAACTCAGTGGTGCTTCTCCCATCACTCGTGACAAAGACCCCGAGATACTGCAACTTCTCCACCTGTTCCAATGGGACTCCACTTACATAGAGTGGAGTGCATTGGACATTCGTTTGGGAAGTGACCCTTACTTAAGACGTGTTCATGTTCGCCCTTATTCCATCATCAGTATTCCAGCATCAGTAACGCCTCTGTTCCGGCCCGAAAAGTCTTCGAATCTGAGTGATCGGGACAACGTAACAAAGGACGGCCTAGGCTAAGGTGGCGCATACAAGTGGAGAAGAACCTCAACCGACTTGGAGTGCGCAACTGGAGGCAGCTGGCGAAAGACCGTATTAGCTGGAGAAGCATGCTGGTTGCGGCCCAGGTCCACCCCGGACTGTAGCGCCACAAGAAAAAGAACTAGAAGAATCCAGAATACTTTTTTTGTCTTCTTGTTTAAGGTCGTAATGAGAGAGAGATGTTTCAAAAAAGGGTCATCCATTTTTCGATTTGAAGGTGAAGCCTACGAAGCACATACAGCGATGCATTTTTGATAAAAAAAATTGCATTTTTTATAAAATTTGGACATTGCCATTAAATTTAAAGAAGCATATCATTCAAATTGTCGCCACGGGAAGATTCATAGCATGCAATTCTTTTGACACAAGTTTTAACCAATTTTCTGCAAATATCAACATCAGCGCCATAAAAAAAAGAATGTTGGCTTATAATGCACCTAGACTTCTTTTCTGGAAGGTTGGGATACGCTACACAGGAGCTCTCCGACTCGACAACTTCTCCATTTTACTACGAGACAGTAACCTATACTTATTATATTTGCTTGGTCTTCCGGAAGAAAACCAGCAAGCGCTTCTGTGAAAGAGAGCCTAGGGCTTCAGCTCCCACCACACCATTGCCAAACAGCCGCCACCTGCTTAGAGCAAAGGCGGGACGTTAACAGAAGAAGTGCTTTGCAGTGTCTTCACTTTCTTCACAGGCGTCGCATAGAGTGTCGTCAATAACCCAAAGCACACTTAAGTGCTTAGTGAAGGTGAAGTGTTCCGTTTGTACGCCAACCAATCGTCTTTAGTCTTTCCTATATGAAGCTGCGTATTTTTTGCTGACCTTTGGGAGCTTGCACTTGATCAAACTGCATCCTGGAGAGTCGTGCTGTCTCTGGCTGTGCTGTGAAGAGACCCAACCGTCGACGGAAGCCCTAACCAAGGACGCGGGCAATCCCAAGGTGGGTTCTTCTTCAATAAATGGCTCTTTCGATCCTTGCCAGACTCTGGCGACTTTGAAGAATATTCACATAGAGGTAGTTTCACAAAAACAAAATCTAACAGTGTCAAATGATTTTGATGGAAACTTGACGTGTCCAAAATGTGAAGTTACGAACGTCTCTCCCAATAGAGCCACAATTGGTAGTATTGTGGCTTGTTACCACGTCTTGTTAAGACCACATATCGCCTTAGTCATAATCATCAATCGCCGCTAAGAAACAAAAATTAATTGTCATTCGACTAAATCTCTTCGAATTGACTGCACCCCTCCGCCAATTAGCATCTTCGAAGAAATACGCATCAATGACAGATTTAGAGGCAACAACACTCTTTTCTTTCATTTTCATTCTTTCAGTTCCATATGCGGCAATTTGGTTTGTCTATATACTTACCAAGTGAGAAATTTATCGTCACTCATCTCCTGCTATCTTGTAGAGCCTAAACTTGGATGTCCAGTTTCAGCTAGAAAAGCCTTCGAATCTAAGCCGTTGGGACCACGCAACAGAGAAAGGCCACGGCTGAGACTGGCGCACACAAATGAGGGAGGACCCAAATCAACTTGCAGTGCGCAACTTAAGACAGCTGGCTAGAGATAGTGCTAGTTGGAGAGACATATTCGTTGCGACCCAGGTCTACACCGGACAGAAGAAAATCCACTGTTCCAACTCCAACTCAGGAGGATTACAACGCTGCTTTCTTTAAACTTTCTAAGGACTGAGATGCACCACATTTAACATTGATGCGAGAGCCGTGAAATCCATAAATTCACTTGTTTTTAGACCTACAATATTTTCGATTGATCGTGCATAACGATGATACTCAGAGCTTATATACTCATAATCTTCACATTTCTTTACAATTTCGGTCGATTATGAATCCTTTTTTGAATCATGGTTGAACATTCAAATCAATTAGTTTTTTTTTTATTAAGTTTTAGTAATGTTATTGCACTGTAAGCTTGTTAGTCGGTATATTATCGTTAATGGCAAACATTTGTCTAACGTCGGGACACTTTACATGACAGCTGAGTTTAATAGATGATAGATGTCAGCACTACCAACTTGAAACCATGAATTGAGTCACAACCCTACAGCATCAAAGTTTCTAAAATCACTTCAAGCAATTTTTACACACTGAGAAGGTCGCACCAGGCATCTTATTTCAACTACATACTGCTACTGCCAGGAACTCACTCTAGCTGTCTCCTTATGAAGTAAACCAATTTGAAACACATTTGAATCTTTTTCCGATTGGGTCACAGTTGCTTAACCTCAGACGGAACTAGGGCGATCTTTAATAACTGAAATCCACAATTTCAAGTGTATTATGTCTTTAAGTCCCAATCTAAGCAGTCTTCAGGTCACTTCCCCCCAACTATCAACTCCTTTGTCGATCCACTTCGTCCCCCTTTCACAGCCAGCCGCTTGTGACAGCAGCCTTTCAATTGAAAGCACAATCCGAACGAAATTGCTGGAACTTTCTCATAAATCAAGTTCCCCTCTCAACCCCATTCCGCGTTGCAAGATCCTGTCACGATGCACAAACCCGAAAAGTGCATCGCACACAAAATTGTTTTTCAATTCCATCACCGCTTCGCTCGTCCCACACATGCGCCCCCATTCAAGATCAATAATGAACTCCCCGCGATCCCCGCACCCCTCTGTGGAGTGACGGTGGGTTAACAAATTGCTTTTGCCCCGCCAAGTGGTCGAGCGGAGGGGGCGAGAAACAAAAGGAACTCGCTTAATCTCCTTTCCACATTCGCATTCGTAGGCCTAATCTCTTTGCCCGAGCCCACCACCACCATCACCAGCAGCAACAGCAGCATTCATCGCGGCGAGGTTAACGGCTTCACGATCGTCCCCTGCGCCACCCATCGCTGGGCCATCGGGGGGGACATAAAATATAAGTCAAGATAGGACCACGGACATAGAACAGAAACACACTCTACACATGTGCAGATCGTGACTAATACCGGCGTAGCAACCCCTCCCATGCACCAACACCACTGCGCGCAAATGATGATTGACTGCAATTTGCCGAAATTTCCAGCCGCGGCTGTGTGCGTTGCCCTCTTGCAAGAGTGTGCGCTCCACAAACTCGACTCGGCGCTGGTGTTAGTGTGGGGCGGCTTCTAAGAATGTAGTAGAATGCAGCGCACGACCCTAATGCGAATCTGTGTGATCCCAGTTCAAAGACCGGCAGAAGACACAGGCGCGTTCCTAGTCGCTGAGCTCCCCGCGCCGCCGGAGAGTCAAACCAAGCAGTGCCTGTCCACGTTCCGCTCCGTCTCCGTGGGCTCCTCGATCCCGCTCCTCTTGAGGCAGTTGCCAAAATAACATTGCTCGCCGTTGCCGAGCACATTTTGGGAGTGACAGAGAGGCTATTGACTGCTGCACTCTCTGTGCAGCGAAGCGGCGCACAAACAAAAAGGCCCCAAACGCGAATCAGCTACGGACCATGTTCTCGGTGCCCGCCTGTGTTCTCGTTTCTTTTTCTTTCCCTTTTAGAGCTTGTGTTAGGGGCATCCGAAATCTGAGGAACCACAAATCCACCGTGCATCGTGCTCTGTGTGCGCAGCGCAAAATGGGCACGCAGGGTGCAATGCACTCCGAGGATGGCAGGCTGGCAGGCTGGCAGGCAGGATGGATGGATGGATGGATGGATGATGTTGTTGGTGCTGCGAGGCTTAAATTTCTATGATGGCGAGGCTGAAGCTGGAGCGTTCTTTGTGCGACTCATCGCAGATGCACACACGCTGGTGCATTACGCACGCGCACACATGGCCCTCACTCGTCGGTATCTCGGGCATTTCTGGCTGACTTCGGGACGAAACTATCATGAGCTGTCAGAACCGATTAGCGGCGGCTAAAGTTCGCTGATGAAAGGCCGCAGAGTCGTGAGATCGCAACAATTTGGCCCGCATGTTGACCGATTATGTGACGATGATGTTATGTTAATGTTGTACCCTTGATTGAGCAGCGCATATATGGCGCCTGCAGCCGGTGTAACCCTGTCCCCGTGGATGTCACTGACGGCACAAAAGGATGGCAAGTGATTGCCGACAGCGGACGCAGCCGCACTGGGCATGCATCGCGGTGTTGGTGGCGTTTTTCTGCCTTGTGTTTGCTTTTTTTTTCCTCCTTTCGGTTGCTTGCTTGGAGTCAGGCCTTACGGTTGAACGCAGGTCCTTACACGTTTGAACCGTTATTGTGTTTATGCATGTAAATTATCTAATAACCAGGGGAAGGGGAGATGTCATATGCATTCCATGTGAGTCGTGAGATGTCGACATCGGGCTGCGAGCAAAGAGAGAGAGTTCAATGACTTTGTGACGCATCTGCGGAGAAGTGCATTCAGAAATTTCTAGAAAAGCTATGCCGGCTTGTTGTGTGACTGTACAGGAAGCCGCAGAGGTGAGTCATTCTGTGAGTGGATAGCTTGGACGCTGTTCAAACGTAAGGTCTGTCATTGTGTTTCGATGTCAGAAGAAGGAAGGATGGGCCACTGCAGAACGTCCGTAAGCTGGCGAAATGAAAAAAATAACGTCTTTGGGAAAATGGATTATTTTCTTACCCAAGGACCTCTGCTGCTCCCTAGCTATCAATTGTTTCAAGAGATCAAGTGGATTCTCAGAAGTGCTGCCTCCAATATGTGAGCCAGATCAGTTTTTGGTCTTGGCTCAAAAATACTTATGTGACAGTAGCTTCAGTCAAATTTAAAGTTAAGAAGACAATAAACCCTCTATCGTACGACACGTTGAAGGTAAGTGAATTTACGCCTTATGATGTTCTTATGACATTTTGAAAATTTTTTGGATGAAATGTTGTGCAACTGAAAGTCTATTGTGATGTCAGCTCCACACAATCCGGACTTAAATTCAATTACATCTAGAAATATTGAAAGCATCAAGTTATTCATCGTGAGGTTTCATTCCCAATAGGGATTTTTTGAAAGATCACCTATGACTTCTGCCAAACTGCTTTGTCACTTATTTTTCAGTGGCATTTGGCAAGTCATCATGGAAAGACTCACATCACAACAGCATCTCAAAATTGCTGATGCTGATATATTAAGGAAATCAGCATTCTGCGGGAAGCGCTTTCTTACTGCGAATAATTTAGACCACATCCTGCACATAGTGAAGAAAATATAGGTGTAGGAGAGGGTAAATCTGTTGACATACAGTCTCCTCGGGGCGCCCCATGAATAGCTATCACAACATCCGTTGTGTGGTGAACCAATGTATGCAGTGAACCTCTTCTGAAAGAGGGTTAAATAATGGGCTTGGCTTACCAGTCTGTGGGTTGTGCGTGAGATTACCTTCCGCACCACGTAAAACACATCTAGTTCAGAAGAATCCCCGGTCCCATCTAGTTTAGAACATGCCTCGGATAACGACGGTTCAGCTGTTGCCGCACACAAGTGGAGAAGGACGACAACCAACTTGGAGTGCGCAACTGGAGGCAGTTAGCGAAGGATCGGGCTGGCTGGAGAGGCATGTTGGTCGAGGCCCTGGTCCACCCCGGACTTAAGCGCTATAAGAAGAAGAAGGTGAGACTGTTCTTGGAGGCCGTGAAGAATCGATTCTTTAACATTATCAGCAATTTAGCCATATTAACGAACTAAGTGCTTCTTGAAATTCAAGCACCTACGCACATAGTCTCGGTGATCTTTGTTTGCAACAAGACGGCACTACAACTACCTACAACTACAGCACCTTAAAGAACTGGTTGCAGAACCATTTGATTAATTTCACATTTTTCTGAGGTAAAGTGGCCGCCTAGAGCATGCGATATCAAACCTTTGAACTGCTATCCTAAGGGATATCTTAATTCTTAGGTCTTGAAGAGGAAGCCAGCTACCATTGATGCTTTGGATGCCATCATTACTAGTGTTATGCACAAGACACCAGTCGCTAGGCTCGAACTAGATGCCCACTAATGGACCTTCTGAATAGAGCACCTAAGGACATCATGTCCTGGCCAACGATTACAGAATATCCTTTTAAAAAAGTAAATGCCATAAATTGTGCTTTCAGGCAATGATAATATTTTTAAGTTTCCCCTCCAAAGTATTTATTTTATTTTACATTATAAATAATAGCTTTCAATGAATAACCCTATTAATGCTGTTTCCATAAAACGTTCAACTTGGCTCCATAAGAACTTGTGGACCTTTATATTTATATATTTACTTACCAGCACAAATTTCGTTGTAGTAATGATAAAAGAAAATGGAGCATTGGAAACGGTTCACGAAAGGCAATGACGAATCTTCATTCTATATTGCCTACAACTGAAATGAATTCTTATTCTTGAGATGCATCAAAAGACATCGGACACAGATGATGGCCTAATGCCTGCACTGGACTGTCAGTCAGTTTAACTTCTTTAGGACATCTCTTTGTAATTGGTGGCAATTCCCAAGTGGTCGTAATTGAGAAAAAAAAAAAATTCTATGTAGTTTCCCTTTGACCGAGATTGAAAACATGTGTGGCCTCGGATCTTAGTCAAACTGAGAAAAGGCTCAATCTCCCGTGTTTTGGAAATTAAATCTGTGTACGACCGCTATGTACGATGACTCTTGTCCTTCGATGACAATTGTCAAAAATGATTTTAGGAATTTGAAAGTAGTCTCACTTAGGTATTTTATGAGTTACGGCGAGAGAGCCCAAAACTGGGAAATGAGAAATGGATCAATGATCACTAATTAGAAGATATTTGACACATTGAAGGCGCAAAGGATAGACGAACCAAAGGGCATCTTAAAGGACAGCGTTAATTATTGAACACGAGAAACCGACAGGCGCTTTATATGGCTAATTACTTCACTCGAACCCAAGGCCAGAGGGAACTTACGAGACTTGGAAGATTTAGATGGAAGCTGACAGCCCGAACCAATTGGGAATCATCGTAGCTGTCAACGCATCGAGGGGTGTAACAAATCTGTGCCGTCGGGGCATCTTAAAAGGGGCATTGAATGTCGCACATGTGAAATGGCTTTACGGTCTTCGACTTTTTTTTGGCTTTGTCTACAGCTGAACGGGACACCAATATAATTGAATTTCTATTTAAAAAGCACTAAACATCTCTTAATGAACTACACACACATGCACCAATGGTTTACAGCTGTTTAAATGCGATTCAGTGGAGTTTTGATTGATTCGTGGTAGATTTGTGCCATCGTGTTGCGACTATCGACAAAATATAGGTCCAAAGAAACCAAGAAAGAACCGAAGGAGGAGGCCAAATCCGGCAAATGTGGCCCGAAGAAAGTTAAGACTTTCATATCAACTGAAAAGTTCAAGGCCACAGTTTTTTGGCGTGTCTTTTTAAAAATGTCCACCTTTAAGCGAAAAAGAGTTTTGTGCCAAAGTTGTCGTGTTTCCCCCTTTAAAGTAAAGTCGTGGCCACACTATCATTCTGGAACCGAGAAGATTTCGCTCGGTCTATGCGAATTTTGTATTGACATTTTTCTATTCTTTCGATTCTCCAGACCGCTATTCTAGGACTCAGCCACATTTACTTCTGATGTGTTATCAAGACTATCCGTAAAAAAAAATAAAAACAATGAAAGAATTCATTTCACTCCTTCCAGCTCTATGCGTTTTATTTATACCATGAATCATCTGAATATTAATAAGCTATCGATGATACGAAGGTCCTTGTTACTCTTTTAAAAGTTTTCCTTTATTAAATTCCGCGAATCTAACTGAACTTTTTGCCCTGAAAAACGTACTTTTTCTTGGATTGAATAAGTTTTTTGATAATCTTGACTAAAAGGATGTACATTGCCTAATCCACAAATCAACACTAGCCCAAGGCATCCTAGCGATCTGCCTACTTACTTGTTGACTTGAGGACAGTCCCTTTGATCATTCATTTTACACTCACGTATGACCCTCCTGTCTTAGCCCCATTGCCAGCCTTCATTACAGTTCCAACGAAGGCTGGCAGAGGCATTAGGGCTGCATCTAAGCCTCTAGACATTGGCAGTAACACTCAATACAATAATTTGAAAAATCGATCCAAACAGAAAATTTGAAAATTCCTGAAAATCCTTTTACATGCTGCCATTAAGAGCTCTGAAGCAATGCATCAGACCCGAAAGAAATTACATTTTTCTGAGTTGTTTGCAAAAGACTTGGAAGTCTAAGATTTGTTTATCGTTTAATCCTCTTGTAAATACAAACAGTTTCATTCGCAAGTGAGGGGCTTTAAGGAAAAAAAAAACCTCGCAAGCTGTTGTAGGCAACGCATCATCAATCATCGATCGAAGACAAAAAAAACACGCAAACTCTCAAAGTGAGAGTTTAGACCCCCCTTGACCACGCCCTTTCCAAAGCATATGTGCGATCAGGGAAAATTTCATTTCGCACCCAATATGCGGCCGATCGTGATCGAAACCGCAAAGGCATGCATAATACCCCGTACATGGGCACCATCTCAATGGCCCCTCTACGGACTCTTGTTCCCCTACAGATACACCCCCACCATCACCACAACACTGCCGACAAGGGCAGTGCGAGTGAAGAAGAATCTCAGGAGAAATTGAGACGAAAGCCGACCTATGAAACCGTGACGGAGTCAACTGCAAATGAAAACAAAAACAAAACAGCATTTACCGTTACCTGAAAACTCTTAGGATGAAAGTAGCAGACAACTCCATCCGGGGCAGCCCCCTCCCATCGTTCCCTGGCACCGGCAGCAACGTGAGAGACTTTCTAAAATAAAAAAACGCAGAGATTACCAAGACAAAGCTGCCCAAAGGAAGAAGCATCAGAGGATAGAGACGATCGGCGGGTAGAGGTGCAGACGGGGCGGATGGGTAAAGTCGGCAATGACAATGATACGACGATGATGCGCTCATGAATGTCCGCAATCCGCACCAAAGGACCGGTTGTGTGTGTTTGCACAGATCTTTGTTTGGGCCACATGCAAACTCTTTGACGGCACTACCACACTTGCCACACGCCAGAGCAGGGCATCTAGAGACGTCCCCGAAGGAGACTCACTTTCTCGGATTTCTCCCGCGAATCGCGACTGCACGGAGGTGTCGAATGCGGACTGCGCACGGTATTATGTTATCACCCCTACTTAGGTATGCATCAAACGCACGTTGTGTCGCCGTGTTCGTGATGAGGGAGGGACAGCAGGGTGCGCGCAAAAAAAATTATATACGACCAGCCGGATGGCTGGACGAATGAACGGATGGATGGGCAATCAAAACCAAGGCAATCGAGATGTTACGCAACCACCGTTGCCGCACACCGCAAACACCATTGATGACGGCGATGACGATAACACCGCTCCGGCTACAACCACGAACCCAGTTTGTGCGTCTCGTTTGCTCATTCCACTCCTAAGACCGCCCTTTTGCCTTCAACCGTCGCCGTCGTCGTCGTCACCACGCAAATCTTTCCTTCGTAGGTGGCTGTTGCGGCCCCCCCTCACCCCAAGCAGATGTAACACTTGCCACTGAACAAGCGCGATGGGCCCGCAAATTGCCAGTTGGGTCTCATTGTTGACGATGACTCCGTGCCTCCCCCCATCCGGCACCGGAGTCGCGCCGCGTCGGCGACGGATTGTCAGTCAGCGCGCCGACTTTCCCATCTCCACTCATTCGGAAGGTGTTGCGGCGAGAAAAACGCAAATGCGGATGAAGAAAACGAGGAAGGATCTGCTCCCGACTCCAGCGCAGCGGGGAGCGCAAAGAACTGCCGGAACGGGACCGACTCCGTCGTCTTCCGCAAACTAAGCTCGGGAAGGAGAAAGACAAAAGGACCAGTAGCGTGGCGGAGATGAAGAACGGGCGCACACAAAATGAGGAAAAAACTAAAAAATTAAAAAAAAAAACAGTTCCAGTGAAGACAAGTAGAAGTGGAAACAGAAATTATTTTAATTTAACGGCCGTAATCGACATCGACGTCGCCGCCCGTTCGCACATTCGGCATCGGCACGACATCATAAGACACGAGAGCTGCTGCCGCGTTGCCGCGATGCCGTTCGGCCGCGCGGCCAGTCGTTCCGCGGCCATTCATTCCGGCGCTGATGCGAATTTAATTTCTGATTTCGCATTACGCACTTCATAAGTCCCGCTAAGGAATGCAATAAATTAGCGATATGGCCCGGAGCAGGGAGATGTCGGCAGTTTGTCGGCCATTTGAGGTGCCACAGTTGCCCCGTGGGGGTGGTGGCGGTTATTTGCCGGCGCTGATGGCCGGGCGAATGGATGTGCGGCGGATCTATTGCCGGAACCTAATTTATCTAAGTTAGGGTTTCGCACTGAAATTAGGTTGTAATTGGACGTTTGTCCTGAAAGATACATTTGTAGAGCGCAACTTAATTGCTTCGTGGATCATAAAGCAAACATGGTTCGCAACGCGGAGACGATGATTAACCCTCATCATGTGGGGAGGGCGGATGGAAGTGGCAGTGGCACTGGTGGTGGTTGTTTATTTTTTGTGACAGAATTTTTCGGGGGAGGGGCGGTTGTTTCATGGGTGAATGGATCTGGAATATGCCACTGAAAACGAGACATCTTTGAAATTGTGTAAAGAATGCTTTTGTCGTTCGTTTCGTATTGATCATAAAGTGATGGCCTTTGGAAGGAAGGGCAAAGGGGCACGTGGACGAAAAATCGCAGACAGAAGTCAGTAAGTCGAACAAGAAAGTTATCTTCTTTGATTCCTTCATGGGTCATCGAACTTCGGTATTTAATGCGGTGAACTACGACCTAAGGTGGCGCACAACCAACTTGGAGTGCCCAACTGGAGGCAGCTGGCGAAAGATCATACTGGCTAGAAAGGCATGTTGGTCGGGGCCCAGGCGCACCCCGGACTGTAGCGCCACAAGAAGAAGAAGAAAAAGAAGAAAAACTACACCCTATGCGTAGGAAACTAAAGTGAACTAAAGTGAAAACAATTGCTTAAGGACGCCCAATTAAACTGGGATCGTGTGCATAACTGGTGAAGTTTCTAAGACGTACAAGAGGTACAAGAGGTTTGTCAAACTTAAAGTTTGGCAGTGTAATTGAATGCTTTTAGAGGAGACAGCCGCGTTTTCCAGAAACTTAATTTAGTAATAGAGTGGCAATACAGCCCGCAAGGGACCAGGGCCTCGCTTCAACAACACCTACTCGTGTTGTGCGTACTACTGTTCTCTCGAGTAGAAGGGACCTACGGTTTTTTGCCGACTCCGAACGGCAAGATTTGAGAAGCTTTTAAGGTCAATTGATACGCTTTGAGTGTTGGCAGCAACTCGGAAGAGTTGATGCCATGGATTCGAACTCAGACTTTATGCGTGTGGGTCGCCACACTTACCCACTACTCCACGGCGACCACAAAAACTTGCAACAGATTTTTCAGAAATAGAATTATCCGTGATTTAATAATAATTGGTAGAAAAGTTGTGATCCTGAATGTGGATTATATCTGCGGTCGCGTTTTCTTTTCTGATTGCAATGTCTGTGTCGCATATTTGGTGTTTCAAAATTGCGATGTCTGGTTGCACTATTTTCCGGTACGACCATAGATTTTTTTGCCTTTCCAGTCATGAAGACCAAGCTGTCATACGTCCGCGATGACTTGGTTTTTGTACCTGAGATTCGGTTCTTCTCCATTACGAAGCGTGGTTCTCGGATTCGAAGATCCTCTATTTACTCGAGCATTCATGCTCTCGATGTAGCTGAGCCAATGCAGTCGACGGAACTTTTGTCTTTGGATTGTGCGACAGAGGATTCGGCTTCCCTACAGAGGATTTGCGTTCCTCGAAGAATGAAAAATACTTTTAAAGGCCACTGTGTAAGCATACAACATATTCATGATTCAGCCTTAGGACTTAATACCAGTCTGCGTGTAGTAATATTTTGCCATTTGTAAACCAAATTATGAATAAGACAGCGTATCTTAATATTCTTAAAAAGAAAGGATGTACAAACTTTAAGAATTAAGTGATTAAGGGATCAGGGCTTAGCTTCCTAAGCAACTACTCGTTTGTGGGTGCTTTTCTTCCCTCACGAGTAGAAGGTACCTATAGTTTGGTATAATTGCACTCTTTAACAAACTCGAAAGAGGTAACGCCGTGAAAAATGTAAGGAGTTCAGTTCAGGAACCGAACCAGGGACTTGTGGGTCAATGCACTTTCCTACTACGCAACGGCGAACAAACTTTAAATCTACACCCGTTATAAAAATTGCGATATGTAAGATATAGTTGTGAGAAAGTGCATCGACTGACACGCGATAGGTCACAGCTTCGACAGGAGTTCCGCAAGGATCAGTCATCTTGAAGAGCTGGAGATCAAAAAGTGAATAAAATTACTATAAATATATCACAATAACATTGCAATAATCGTGCAGTGAAACTTGATTACATATTCGTACATACACTTTCATTGTTACTTGTTATATGGGATAACGTTCTCCGTTGGCCATTAGCTTTGAGTTTGAGCGCCGATGGCACTGTTCACAGATAACAACTTAGTGAATTTTGCTCGCTCAGCTAATGGAAGGATAAATGACAAATGTGGAAGTCCACGAGGAACAAGAGTCTATCTTTTTCAGGAAGACCTCGTTTTAAGGAGATCTTCATTTTACCATCGCCTACAAATGGAGAAGTCCTAAAAGCTTTTGCTACACTTAGTTCAGTCTAGCTAAGGAGTCATACAATAGAATTGTAGTCTTGTTCAGGGATCGAACATAGTCCTTCTGAGAACAAATGGATGCACTAACCTTCAACCCTGCGGCGTAAGTTTCTACAACATAACAGCAGGAGTTCCGCAGGGATCAGTTCTCAGACCCATACTGTATGATGGCGTCCTACGACTATCGCTTCCAGATGGAGTGAAAATATTCGACTTTCCTCACGATACTGCTATCATCACTGAGACAAATCACATAGAGGACGTGGATGGTGCTACAAATACAGCTATCTCGAATTTAAGAGAGGAGCTCGAATATGCCGGTCTGCAACTTGCGGCACACAACACGGAGGTGATGCTAATCACAGGTGGAGTATGTCAACTTCATAGACTTCAGACATTTAGGTCCAAGGAATGCGTGAAGTACCTAAGGACTCTGCTTCAGTGAACACGAAAGCTATGCCAGTAAGAAGACGTCACTTGTACAAGGAATCCTTCCAAATATTAGTGGACTCTCACGAGTCTCTTGTCGCTTGTCTCTTGTATGCAGCTCCGATTTGGGCTACATCACTCACTTTAGGCACAGTTACTCGCCGCTTTGCCCACAAAGTCTAAACTCCGAGAAAGACGCAGAGCAGGCACTTATTCAGTGCAGCCACTTTGCGCAGAAGAAAAACATGGCAGACAATGTAATAACAAACATGATGAGATCTGTAGGACACTGGGATGAAATATGCTAATTCATTGTGAAGGTTCATTCAAAGCTAAGACAGACTGAAGCAGAAAGGGCTTCCTTTTAGAGCAGAATTTGAGCAGCAAGCGCGAAGTAAACGCGCGGGGTGAGTGGTTGAAGTCTGCAAGGTGTGGCAGGCGTTTCCCCTAATCGATTATCTCGGGTTGCGAATTGGGCTTGCTTGCAGCTCGGTCTTGGTGGTAGCTCGGGCTTGCTGGCAGCTCAGGCTGCTTGTATGGTTGAAAGATTTACACATCCTTGGTTGCATCCCAAAAAAAAAAGTCACAGGTCCAAATCGTGGACGGACCTGACAACACTAAAAGGAAGAGTGTTCTCTCGAGAAGAGGAAAGAGAATAATAATGGGTCTACCAGAAGTGACTTGACAACTTTGAATTTAATTTGTGTACGCTTATACATACATTAAACTCAACATTTAAGGCAGGTAAACGTAAACGAGCAACAAATTATTAAAATTTTCTACTGAAATTCGAAGTCGCTGGCCGCAGCTTTTAGAGCGTACACTCCAATTTCCGGTTGTAATTTTCGCTCTAGACGATAGCCAATAACAAGTTTAGTGCAACAATTTGAGCCTAAGTATTCGCTGCATGATGTTGCCGTGTCAGTGAACGAGTTGGTCTATCTGTCGACTATATCGGTGTCATTCAGAAGTCCGCAGAAAATTATCAAAAGCAATCAATTTCACGGCGTTCTCAAGAACTAAGCATCACTTAGACCACATCTTGACGTATTTTGTGTAAGGATCTTGACTTACCTGCAGACAAGACCAAGCTGACTCAAGAATTGTACGTACGTACGTTCTCCGATTGTGTTATGATGAAGAAGCGAAAAGATGATGAGTTTAATTTTTAGCTCAATAGGTCCGTCAAGCAGAATATGCGTTATTGGTTACGTGAAAATGCACCACTTCATCCCCAAGAAACAACTGTAGATGGAGCCTTTATTTGGCCATAGTTTCTTGTCCACGATAACGATCGCCGCGTTACTGTGGGTGGTCAGCGTGATTGTGCCGCGATTACCGCGACTATTTGATTTGGACCATATTGGAAGATATGGACTCGGACGACATGTGGTTTCAATAGAATGGCGCCATAAGCCACATAGCACACACATGGAATCGTCAGTATGATGAACGTGTTATCTCACGAAATGAGCCAGTTGGTTGACCGCCTCGTTCTTGCAATTAAGAGCAGTTTGACCATTTTCTGTAGGGCAACGTTTAGAAGGAAGAGCTCAAAGTTAAGGAAGCGAATCCCTTGTCATGTGTTTGACTGTATGTATGCATTACTTTTGTGGGACCTGAATTATTGTCACAGCAATTTTTGGTTCAGAAAGGAAGTTAAAAGGGAAGTTATTAAAATTCTTTAGCATAAAGTAAGTTGCCACATGCAAGATCTTTCATCTTTTCATTTGCATGCCCACAAACGCTTGCATCGCAAGACCAAGTGATGAAAAGAGAATCCTCGGTGATCCACATACATACATACATATGTCAATTCTTCCCAAAGTCATGGCCGAAAAAAGAAACCTGTCAATTAAATGTATCTTCACATTGTCCCACAGGAACAATTGCTGACATCATTTGAACGGCAATTTCCAGCACGAATCTAAGACTGCAGAACTTTCACTAAAACCAGCACATCCACATCGACCGCAAGGGACCGCAGCAACGATGACAAGATGTTGACCTCCTTTCCGGGTCCATGCAACACATTCTTCCCCGAAATTGAATTTCTTTGGCAAACCACATTTCACCAGTCGCTTCAGATCAAGACGCTCACATCCAAGCGTCCACTGTTCGGTGAATACGAAATGTCCGCCAGCACCCAGCACCAGTCAAAACCAATCCCGGTGTCTGATCCCTTAATTAACATTCGCATCTTGTTATGCATCACCGGCCGCTGCCACATCCACGGAATCAGTCTCCGCAAACAACGTCAAACTTCGGGTGGCACTGTGTTGACTTTTCGCCAACGCAACAAAATAATTTAATTTTCCCTTCTCCGAAGGACGGCAAATACAACAAAAAGGAAGACGACCAAAATCAAATTAATTCGCCTCACACTGCCCCATCCAAGGTGGTGCCTCGTCGTCGACGAAGAGATTGCCTATCCGTCAGTCCCTCTATACGGCCGCCTTTCACTCCATACTTAAACTCTCGAAACTCGGCCAAACCCATCAACATGATCATTGCTGTCAATGTGAAAGGACCTTCGCAGGATGCACCACCGCCGCCACACAACGCACACACGTGGCACGGCCGAACCAGAATCTCACACACACAGCCCCATTCACGCATCACACCCCAACACAATGGCGGCCCACAAAGTGCACACCACCAACGACCGCGACAACAGTCATCCCGCTCCACCACCCCGCCTCCAACCGCCGCCTGGCTGCGTAGGACTCCCCCTCCAGCGGCTGCTAATATGAAATTCGAATATCACATTATCGGCAGGATTGCAGCGCAACAAAAACTGCGGGCCCCCCAAAAAGACCCGCTCCTCCGTGCGCCGATATAAAAATTCAAAACAAAACAAGAAAAACTTTTACATGGAAAAATGCACGAAAAAAATCCAAAAAAAAACTGGAAAAAAGAAAAACGAAGTTCACAGCAAAAAAAAAATCTCCACATCCAGCATTTTTATATCCTTCTCTAATGCATTCATCGATGATTGGGCCTGTGGCCCACTGTCGCACTCTAGACTCCTCGCAGTGCGTGTGTGTGTGCCGCACAAGTGGATGCAAAACAAGGAGCACTAGATAGATTGGTGTTACTACACGCACGAAAATAAAAATCCAAACGACGATGACTACTGTGCGCGAAATTTTTCCGCTGCACCGACGAGGACGACAGCGATGCAATGGTGTGATGGTGGTAGGCGACGGTGACGGTGATGGTGATGGTGATGGTACTGTGGGCGGTGGTAGTGGTAGTGGGTTTGGGGTGGTTTTGTGTTCCTTTTTTTCGGTTTTTGTTGTGTTTTCTCTCGATTTTTTCACGTGTTGACATGTTCTTCGTTTTTTAGTTTTTCCACACGGGCATATTCTCACCCACACTCCGAGGAGGGGAGTGTGCACACTGCGTAGAGTGGTTTATGGCCACCCCCTCATCAGCGGCAGCATCAGCATCAGCATCACCAGGAACAGTGCCAATTTAATTCGTGAACAGATTCGCTGAGTTCGAGTATGAATTCTGGTACACGGCTGAAATTCAGTTGAGATGGTAGATGGTTGAGGAAAACTGCGTTTTCAGCCTGACAGTGATGATTGCTTTGGCAGCAGGGTCTCTTGCATTTGAATGATGATTTCTGAGTGACACACAAAATGAATAAGCAAACGTATAGGTATTTTCTGCCTCGATACTTGAAACATGTGTCCAGCTCCGGATTCGTGCTGGGACAGTGGCTTGGATCAAAGCTGGCCGATCAAAGGGGTCAGTTTTCTAACGAGTATATCGATAAGACAGAATTGTATCAAACGAATGAAAACTCCAAAATATGTTATGCGAAACAGATTCATGTTATTCGAACTAGTGGATGACAGCTCCTTGAAAAATTTTATGAAACAATGTATTGCTTACCTTGGTAGATCGCCAAGCCCTCTTAGAGTTTCAGTTTGTAACTCCTTAATCGTCGCAAAACACCGTCCGTTCATCGGTCTGTTCAATCTTAGGAACAGAGAAACGTCGCAGAGGGCCACATCTGGTGAATAGCGTGGATGAGGCATGATTACGGTGTTGTTTACGTTTACGTCAAAATTCAGCAATTTTGGAATGAACTTCACTGCCACACGCTACATGCCTAAAATTTCAAAAAAAGCCTCGTATACTCGTACAAGTTTGAGGTAGTACCATGATTGGTTCCAATATATCCCTCAAATGCTGCACACAACCCCGGAGGAAGCCTTTTAAGCGTGTGTCTGTACTCTTCTCCAACTTTGTTAACTTCTTCTTTACTTTAAGTGAATGCTACATTATCAATTGAAGTTGACGCATGTTTGTTTCTCACCCCCACTCCGCACCGCCAATTGGATTAAGAAAATGCCATTCAAACATATTCACATTTTCTGAGTGTTACGTTCAAAAACTCCCAGAACCTAAGCCAAAAGCGAGATTCTTGACATTTTAAAGAACAAGTTCAACGAAAACAACAACAAGTTAAGAACAGCTCTAAATGAATTGGCTTATGCATGCATCACTAAGGGACTGAAAACTGCTTTTCTAGTCTCTCCTACCTCGCTGCTGCTGTGCGAAGGGTTGAATTCAACATTTTGGCTTCTCAATTTGGGACTCCAAGTGGTTGCTTGGTAATACATTCGTGATGCACCATGAAGATTCGCTCAAGGGCCCAAGAATAATTGGAATTTCGCTTCGAATTTTCGTTTTTTTTTTTTCATTAAGGAAGGAAAGTCTGCAAATCAATGGGCCTACAAGGGGACAAAGGACATAGATGAGACTGCCACTTCAGTTACCCACAATAAAATCTCTTACGGCGATTGATAGATGCAATTATCTTGTTTGAGTAAGTGATACTTCCTCCTCTTCTTCTTCTTGTCGCGCTACAGTCCGAGGTGGACCTGGGGCTCAACCAACATGCCTCTCCAGCCAGTACGATCTTTCGCCAGTTGCGCACTTCAAGTTAGTTGAGGTCCTTCTCCACTTGTGTGCGCCACCTTATCCTGGGCCGTCCTCTGTTGCGTTGTGTCAATGGCTCAGATTCGAAAACATTTTGGGCCGGGGAACTGGCGTCCATACGCTCTACATGGCATAGCCAACTAAAACGTACAATTAAACTGATTTTTGGAAAATCGTACCTTTGGTGATGACTTCTGAGTTACGCACGATCTTCTCAAGAATGATGTTGAGCAAAACTGATACTACAGCCCACAAGGTACCAGAGTTTAGCTCAGCTCTCTCTCTCTCTTACGAGGAGAGGGGATCCACTGCTTTTACCGACTCCGGATGGCGAGATTTGAAATTCTTTTCATAGACAATCAGTGCCCTTCGAGTGTTGGCAGCTACTCAAAGGAGGTGGGGCGTTGAAAAATGCGAGGTGTTTAGACCAGAAATTGAAAGTGGGAGCTTTGGCGTGTAAGACGACGCGCTTATCTACTTCGTCACGATGAACAGAAATGAAATTATGTTGCTTTCAAAATGATGGTAGTGGATGTTGTACAAAATTTCATATGCGGAGCACCATTTTAGGCAGAATGCCGAAATCAAAACAAAGCGTTGCACTCAGGAACGCCAATTTATTGAAGTCTTAACTCAGAATTTGCAAGCAAAAGAAATGGTTTCTGTGGACTGCAATTGGGCACATTGGGCCCCAAGTCGTAGTCCTTAGATTCGAGAAAATGGAAGAAAAGTGATCCATGATAACAAGTGCCAGACAGCCTGACAATGTCTGAAAGCAGTTTGGCTGTAACCACTAGAGACCAAGGGGACAGCCCAAATCAAGACAAGGTGGCAAGGTGAAAGAGCTTTATGTGGATAAAATTGAGGAAAGACCTAGGTCTACGCTGCCACTCCGAGTACTGAATAAGCGTCTAGTGTCGAAAAATAATTTAATGATGATTTAAGAAAATTTCTCAAGAGGAACACCGTTCAGCTGAAGTAAGTTGTGAGGAATAAAAGGTCCTAGGTGTTTGTTTCTCTAACCTTCGGCAGATGCAAAGAAAGCGAGTCACTGCTTTCCTAGAAGCCATTCGCAGATATTCACCACTTTCGAGCACTCTTATCAAATTGTCCCCGTCCATGAATTTCTTCTTTGCCTAAGTCTAGTCTATTTCACAAACCCGGGCACTTAAGATCAAGTTGGAAAGAGATCACTGATTTTTTTCCATCAATCCGTCATGATTTACCGAACCCCGGCATCGGGTGATTAGAATTAGCATTTACAGAGATGAATGTGGAACTTTAGAGGCATTAACAATGAAAGAGTGATTCTGTAACCTGGTTTTTGTGATGGTCGGTTACATCATTGACGGATGCGCAGCTGTTGGAATCCCTTCTCGTTCAGTGATACCACTTCAAGACACGTTCAGATGGATTGATTTTTACCGGGCCGCAGATTGCATAAATTCCGACCAACTGCAGTTTTGATTTTTGAGCAAGCCACTATTTAAACAGATAACTACTTTCGATTCATAATTAGTAACGATAAACACACCACACAGCGGTCTGAGTATTCAAAGAATCGATGATTTCTTTTAAAATAAATCAGTGAGCGTGGACGAGAAGGAGACACAGCTGAAATACACGCGTCCTGCAATTAATATTTTGAAAAGCCTGTAATTAGCGCAAAGTTTGATCAAAGCACACTACCACATCCGATAAAAAAACACATTCCTGCCCCAGTTGCATCACATCCCTTAATACATTCACTGGCCCCTCAGATTTCACAGTCTCTTGACTTCATCCCAGAGATCATCTGCAGTCAGCCATGAGCTCACCTTTCAGGCACATTCAGTGCGTGAGTTGTTGACTGCACTCATCCCTCGCATTACATGCATCAAATAATTCCTCACAGTGCATCCACTTTACGTATGCTTTTCTCTACTAATGCGTATGCACTTGCATTAAAATTACCCCATCAACTCCTCCCCCAAGCGGCTCCCAATCGCCAACGTGCGGCCATCGATGTTAAAAACAAAAAGAAACTAAAATCCATCCATCCACACACACAAGCACACTCCACGCAGCAAAGACACACCGACCAGAAACAAAAAGGAGATCACAAAAAAATATATTTTAAAAAACACCATACACACTGAAATTATTTCCGCAGCAAAAAAAAACGAAAAAAAAATTATTAAAATAAAAAATTAATAGATCAGGGGTAGGGTTTACATTTGGCAGTGCCGCAGGAACAAAGAACATCCCCCCAGCACGGACATAATGCAGCCGACGTGCACGCACATTGGAGAGAAGAGTACTATTTACCAAAAAAAACAAGGAAAAATTTGCTCTTTTTTTCTGCTTTCCTTTTTTTTTCGATTTTCAGTGCGACTTTGATTTTTATTTTTGTTAAATTTATTTATATATGCGTTTTTAATTTTTCCCGGGATAAAAATTGAGCCTCTCCGCTGCTGGCCGGGCCCACAGCCGCCGCTCGCCTCCCTCCGGCCAGGTCTGCACATTACATAGGAGAGCTTCGCAGCCGTCCGCGGACATGCATGATCTAAAAAGCGCGCTGGAGTTAAATAGCTGAACTGGTTCGGGGTTAAAAAAAAAAAGAAAAAAACCGCCGCCACTGGCGAATAGGAGCGCGTGTTAGGAGGTGGCTCTTGGTCAGGAGATACGGTTGCGACCCAAAAGAGGATGTTCTATGGTTAATTTTATTTTATTTTAATTTTTTCTCGATTTTTTTTCTCCATTTTTCCTGGCCGGCTGTAATGTGCATAAGTGTATGCCGATAGTTGGGTGGCCCAGGCAATGCAACCCTCTCGCGATCTCATCCCCGGCTGGGGGCCTCCTATTATGCTGAGTTGTTTTAATTAAATTTAAAGTTAAGTCATACGCAAACAAGACTCCAATTAACCTGTGTTGACAGGGGCTGGGGTAATGGTGGGTACACAGGCATTGAATCTTCGGTGAGCGGGGCTTGCTCCGCGATGGTTGCATGTATCATCAGAAATCTAAACTCGGCTGTAATGAGTGCAATATCATGGAGTAGGACAAACAAAAATTTCTCGTTCCCTGCTTTCCATGTTTAAGCATTAAAATTAATTCTTATAGATTTTGCCACCAGAACTTAACATACCCTAACTTAAGCTAAATGTGGCAGGGACAATGGACCAACAGTTACTTGATAAGCCCGATGATAGGTGGGACGTCTGATGGGGCTACAACCACAATTAAAAATGCCTCTCTGTCTCAATCTTTGTTCTGTCACTGGCAGGGATAGCCCGAAAACAGGCAGGACTCATGGTGAACCACATCGGGCAGCCTTATTGGTTGGTTGTATAAGAGCAATGTAGAAGATCACTTTCGCCCTGGTATGAAGTTCGTTCTCGTAACGCAACTCCTTTGCAACAGGAACTCAGTTTTTTTGCTTTCATCAAATCTGTAGTCCTGTGAATATTCTTCATCTTCTTACTTTTTGAATGATGCTAAAGTCCGTGGTGTATTTGGGTTTCAACCAATATGCCTCTGCAGTTCTCTCGATCTCTCGCCAGCTGCCTCCAGTTGCACCCATCAAGTCGGTTGAGGTCCATCTCCACTTGTGTGCATCATCTCCACCTAGGCCGTCCTCTGTTGCTTTGTCTCAATGACTCGGAATCGAAGAATTTTCGCACCATAGCTGTGATGTCCATACGCTTTATATGCCTAGACCAGCGTTGTATCCAAAAAAGCTTGTCCATTTGCATGCCGCCGTACAGGCTACGTAGCTCGTCACCATCAATGCAAACAGAATCAAAAATCTCACACAGAAGCTTGTCTTGCCCAGGGCCTTCCTCATCCACTTTTAGTAACAACCAAGTTTCAGCGCTGTAAAGCAGGCCTGGGATGATCAAGCTGTTGTATAAAGCCAACTTAGTCTAACAAGAGAGGGCTCTATTTCTCACTAAGGTACCCTTAGTCCTTGCTTACCTCGAAGTTTCTACTGCCTAGTTCCAGATGTCGATGCTGTTCCTTGATGACAGCATGAACTTAGTCTTGCCCTCCGTCACCTCGTGACCATTAGAACCGTAAAGGCTTTCGCTTAAATGGAAACGTACATCTAATCTTCGCACCATGGAGTCATCTATGAATAAACGACTATAAATCTAAACTACCCAAGGTCTGTAAGGACGCCTTTCTTGTCGGCGATATCCCTCATATTTGACTCAAATTTCTGGCCTATTAGTAATATTTTCAAGTTTGAAGCAACAAGACGTCACACGGAGCCGATTCTGCAGGTTGTCTATATATCTCGGGGTCTATATATCTCGGGGAAAAACTGAGCTTTCTTGTACGATTGTCCAGACTAAATCAATTTTGAAGCACTTCGCTAGATCAGAAATAAGAAAGGCCGACCGTGTTGTTAAAGCCAAGTTATCTGTTTTTAACTCAGTTATAGTACTAACTCTCACCTATGGTCATTAAATTTAGGTTGTAACCGAAAGAATAAGATCGCAAATACAGACTGTCGAGATGAGATTTTTCCGTGCCGTTGCGTGATTTACTTTTCGGGATGAACTGAAAAACGAGACAGCTCGGGGGAACTCAATATTGAACATCTACTTTTTAAACGGGAATTTATTTCCTTGGTTTTGGCACGTGACACTTTTGTCCTCTTGATGATTGCAGATAGCGCAAAAGTTCGATGATCCCGGTGAGAGTATGGTTTATATTATGAGACTCCTTGGAATGCCACTATTTGTGCTCTGAATCGCGTTGTTGTTTAGAGTTTAGTAAATCATCCTTAAGAATGACGAAATTTATGGTGAATATCTCTGGCAATCTTTGCAGACTTGCCCGTGGTTATGCGAGCTCTAACTGTACTGCTCGTGTGCTGAAGAAAACAGAGACATCCTGTTTATAGTTTTTCTGGACTCAGCTTCTTGTGGTAGGGTTAGGTCAGAGTGGCCAGATGCATTCCATCTACTATCTCGAGACCTCATTTTCTAGAAGACACAACATTTTTACAAATCTCAGTTTATGTTTTCCTATCGGTTCTCTTTGGAATATTGCAAACAATCTCTCTCTCTCTCATAATCGTGTCTCAGGGATGTATTGAATTTTCTGATTTTTGCCGTTTTTGGGTGTTCAAAATGATTATGAGGACTTGTCAAGCTCCTTAGAGGCAGATTCTGTTTTTGTTGTTTTCTTAAGAATATCTGGAAGCTTATGCAATGTGGTAGGAATGTGGATAAAGGGACACGGCTGCTACTACCACGGTTCACTTAGACCAACAGATCGGAAACACTGTAACATTTAAAGAGGATTAGCTGTATGAAACCTTTCCGATTATCGTAAGACTTGTAAACCGTACCCCAGCTCCTTCTTTAACTGATCCTTAAGGTCCATGGAAAAGACATTATTTTGAAACTTGAATCTTGCCGAGGCCTGTAATATCATCTGTGGAATATCCAAGCTCTGTGCATTGTTGCCAATGGCCCAATGATCCTTTAGTGCGATGACCTTGACGCGTTTCCTTCAGTTCAGTGACTTAATCCTCTATCCAGTGCTGGTGAGAGGGCTCTTGTTGTGAGCACTATGCATAGTTAAGATTCATTGATCTTTCTTTCTGACCCTTTCTTAGCAAGTGTGTTCTCCTGCTGGAATACATAGTTGGCTTGCTTTTGCACACGATCGTCATTCGTGCTCCACAATTGGAAATATTGCTGTCGTTAGTAAATCATATCTTTGCTACGGAAGTGATCGGCAAATGAATTCGTTCTCCAATTTCATTTCTTCACATCAGGCACGATTTCGTTCACAGCAACATTAATGGCCAAAGTTGAATTTTTAAGCCCAGCCTCTTCCAGTGAACCGATCTTCAAAGCTAAAGCCTCGACCTCTAGACATGCACTCGACTCTGATTGATTGTGCTCGCACTCTACGCTCCCTATTCGCAAAATTGATCCACAGCACCTACTCGACCCATTTCCACTCAAAATCAATCTCTCTCTCTCTCTCTCTCTCTCTCTGTTGCCACCAGCAAATCCTTGAATCCTGCCCGCGTGCACTCGGTCACATCTCAAGTTTGTCAAAAAATTTCCAAAGCACAATAAACACGAACTGCACCTACTTCAAGTGTTTCGATCACGAGTCGCCATCAAGGCGGCAAGGCCCGCTCCACGTTCCTCGCCGACTTAATGCAACCGATCTATCTTCATTTCGAATCTCTCGCTTGTCACACTTCTTGGGTTCAATGCAAATGCAGTGCACTCCTCCAACCCGCCCGCACATTCAGCGCGCATAATGACAACAAAAAGTCCCTCAACGCTCAAGCTCGTTACCTCGCCCGTCACCCATCAAGCGTCCCCATACACCACAGCTGTGTAGATGGGCCGAAAAATTGTTTTTTCTCATCGCATCCAACCCGGTTACATTAACCGAAGGCATGTACAAATTGGTCTCTCGAAGCTGCGTACTGCTGGCCAGCCTTTGCATTCGCACCACTACTGGCATGCGTTTTTCGGTGGGCCAATAGACCTCGTATGCATATCGTCTTTCTACAAAACACCACATCATCCATTCAATGACGGGGGGTGAGGGGGATTCCCCGATCGTTGGTCGGCCGCTCGATTGCACTGTCACTGTGCGTCGCGTCGTTGTTGTATCATTATGTTTCGTGTCGTTCCCCATTTTTTTCGGCAATTCCTCTCCTTCGACTGACCAATTCGTCGCCCCTCAGCCCACTCCATCGCACAGCCTACTGCTGGGTGCCGCAGTTACAGCCGAAGTGTGTGCGTAGCTTTAGTTTGTTTTGATGGCTCCGCGTATCTTGTTCTCTATTTGCTTCAATTTCCTTTCATTTTCTTTGTTTTTTGATGTTTTTTTGGAATGCGCCCACAGGGTGGGGGCGGGGAGGGGTGGTTGATGTGGAGCAGGCGGAGAGGATGCACCAGAATGACGGTAGTCTCCTGCACACACATCAAATAAGGGTTAAGTATGTGGAGTAGGGGGTGCGCATGGTAGCATCATCCTGTTTCCAATCTATCCATCGGTCCAATAGGCTTACCAACTACCACCATCACCAGCACCATCGGGCAGCTTTCCTCCGCCGGCCAACCGACCGATACCGCATCTGTGGAGCAGGCGAGGACTTCTCCGGTGCTCCACCACGCACCAGGACATCACAGGGGTGGGGGGATGAAATGTGTGCATTTGCCTGTTTTTTTTTTTGGTGCATGTTTTGCTCCTTTTTCCCGAGTCGTTGAGTTTTTTTTTTGCTCCTGTGGGCGCATTCAATGTCAATGTGTTTAAAAAAGCGAATTGAAACTTTTTTCGCGAACTTTTTGGACGCTTCGCTGTTTTTTTTTTGTTTTGGCTTTTTTTCGTTTGTCTTCTTTTTTGTTTCCGATTGCCAGTTGTGGTGTTGTTGTTGTTGTTGCATTGCGCGGCTTATTATTATTGACTGGGCTAAATGATGTGTGCGTGAGCGCGAGCGCACCTTCAAGTGTTGGTGCTGAACGGTGCTCACGTAATGAGTGTTGTTGCATTTGGTGGGGGGGGGGGGGGACAACGGGGGAATGCATTTTTATCTCTCACCCCTAGTATGTGGCACAGGATGACTCAGGGATGACCGTATGCAATAAGGGCAGTGCGGCCGGGGATGGACTTTGTGAAAATATAAAAATTGTTATCCGTGTTATGCGTGTGTTAGGCCAGGCAGGATATAATTCGCGGAATTTTTTTTTTGCGCATTTTTTTGCCCGAGTTTTTTTTTCCTGCTTATGCAGTGGTGTGGGATGTGGGGTGGCTGATTGGGCAGCAGCAACAGCATTCGCATATGCGGCGGGGGGGTTGGTTGTGTTGATGATGATGCACATTGGGAGATTTTTTCTCGCGCGCATACGAATTTTTATTTTCCGCTCACACACTTTATTTGTAGGCGGACGACAAAGAGAGAGCACTGCGGACTGCTGCCTGGATAGGGGAGGGGGGGGATTGGAGTGGGTGGGACGGGGGCTGATCGGGATGATGAGATGACTATGCGAGTTGAAGGGTTGGTTGGCATTTAGTGCGAATTTCGGCCACTGCACTACACTGGGCACACGCACACACTTGCACGCACTACAGACATTTTATTTATTCGGCGGACTTTTTTTTGAACTTTTTTTTAATTTTTTCCATTTCATGCAATTCTTTTTTCGTGTGTGCACATTTTTTCTCTCGTTTATTTGCACACACTCAGGGGCCTGGATACTATATTGTGTGTCGGGTCGGTCGTCGGTACGTTCGGTGTGTGGTGGATATGGTGGAGAAACGATAGGCTCGCTCTCGCTCATCTAACCACCTCCCTCTCCGGGCCCTTGCCTGGATTCTTCCTTCATTTTTGTGTGTTTGCCTCGTCTTGCTGTTCGTTTTCACTTGTTTTTTCTTCTTTTTTTCGATTTTTTGGAACAAAATTTTTATTTATTACACTAAACTTGTAGTGGTCTGACGATGATGATGACGGTCGTTTTCGGTCAAAATACATGCCTATAATGGGCCTTCCCATACCAATGCACGCCGATTGCCGCGGATGGGGGGGGGGGTCAACGCCGCTGCACACACACTGTACACCCCCGAGGTGGTGCGGCGCACTTGGTTGTTAGTGTGGCACGATGGCGATGGTGCGATGGTGTGATGGTGATGGTGTATAGTGCGGCCGGGCGTAGTTAGCTTGTACCTGTGTGTGAGATGCATCTTTTGGACGGCATTGCATTTTTATAGGGTATAATGTTGATCCTTTTTTGTGTTCAGGGGCTCTCGCTCTCTGTGTGTTGTTGTAGTCATCGTCGTCGTATTTGCTTTTCTTTCCTTTTTTCCACCAATTTGGATTATTTTCTGTGTTGAAGTTCGGTGTAGCTCTTGGTTGGGAATTTTTTTTTCTGTCATTTTGTGTTTTTGGGCCGATTTTTGTGTGTCGATAGAGAGAGCGAGCGAGCGAGAGGAGAGGACAAACCCAAACCGTGCTCTGCCGTGTGTAGTTATGCTGCCTATGGTTCCATGTGAGTGTGTAATGCTATAAGCAGCGGCCAAATATACATTTAAAGTAGCCGAGAACATTGACAAATAAAAAACCGACATACAAAATTGAAAAAAAAAACAAAAAACCAAAAAAAAAAATCAGAGGACAACCAAACTCGAACCGAATCACCACTCGCAAAGGAATTGGGAAAATATTACGAAGCAACTTGCAACACACTACACACATAGAATTGTGCATTGCTGGGCCTTCAGCACTACACGGCACATCATCGTCATTATCACCATCGGCAGCACCATCGTCATCATCATCAACATCATCAATGGCAACATCATCATCATTGCCGTGGTCGTTGTCGTAGTCGTAGTCGTTGTTTTCATCGTCGTCGTCGTCGTTGTTGTCGTTCATCGTCATCAGAAACTCCAAAAACTTTGGGCCGAAAATTATTGTTCGGATAGTGCGGATCCGTTTAGATGAACAGCAGTAAGCTTTTGGATTGGTCGTGTTCACAGTTGCCATCCGTTTCTGAAACCGTTTGCTGGCACTTAGTTATAGTACCTCCAGTGATAAACAAAATAGAAACTTGTTTCAAATTTTATAAATTTCTGACAATTTTTTTCAATCTGAATCTGAATCTGAGCCAGAACCTGATCATGTGAAACTGTGAAAAAAAAACAGAGAAATTTAGTGTTAAAAAAATAAAACAGAAATATACTGTCCAATAGAGGAATTTTTTCCTTTGTTGTATTTTTTTTTTAATTGTTCAAAAACGCCGTTTCTGACCTATTTCGCTGCGGAAATATAGTAAAGTTTTTCAGTTTTCTTACACCTTTCCCCGATTAATTTAAATAACAACGACAATATGTTACTTTCATTGCATTGAGTTGGTTTCTTTTTACTTTGTGTTATGCAAATTGTTGCACAGCAGCGGCACACGAAAATTTGTTATTCTAATCGTTTATTTTACATTTATGCTGCGCGCATTTCAATTTTGTGTTTTTGTTGAAATTCGCAACTGTCCTTGGATTATTGTTGTTCAGTTAAAGAAGAAAAAAGGCTGAGTTTCTTTTTTTTCGGTTTTTATTTAATTTCGACTTTTTATTAAACTTGTGTTTTGAGTGGTGGAAGAAAGAGGAGTGAGAGAGAGAAAATAATATTTTTTTCTTAATTATTTCTGTTCAAAGGGGCGTTTAAAAAAACAACTATTGTGTGAGATACTTTGTGAAATAAAACTGTTTACAATACATATCAATTGATTACAAAAGAAATCATTAAGATCGTCAAACAAAACTTTGAAAAAAGTTACACAAGGAAAGGAAATCCAAAAGAGGTAAGTCAGTGCAGAAAAATACACTTAAAATCACACTTGTTTCAAATATTTATAAAAAAGAAAACTCTGCAAAAGATGACAATTCCATGTGTCGACGTTTGCATCACATCATGTGTCAGATCTCCACGTGATAACATCTCGAAGAATCTGATGCTTTGTTGATGATGCTCTGCTACAAAATTGTCTCGGGCTGGTCCAAAGAAAACAAACAAAAATGAAACTATTTTCATACAAATTTAACTTTCAATATTTAGCATTTCACAAACTGGTAGTGTTGTTGATTTCTATCTTTTAAGAAGAAGCGGTGAGGCTCAAAAATGGTATTTTCTAATTTTCGTTGCATTACAATTTGTTTTCACTACCCTGTTGCTTTGAATTATGACCAGAATTGTCCATTCATACAATTATTCACAAATTTGTTGGCATTTACTTACAACTTGTAACTAACTATCCAGAAATTTAAACACTAAGCATATAAAAGCATGCAAGGTGCCGTGAATTCGATTTTTTTTTCATTTTAATTCTGACATATTTTATATCATTATTCAGTGTAACACTTCAGTTAATAATCATTTTTTAAGGATATGTATTGGAACCTTATTTTTGGCCAATATTTTGGTGGAAAACCTTATAAAACTACGCGAAACATTATAATATTGAAACAAGACAGTTAAAATATGTTATTAAACAAAGAAAAGAAAATGAAAAATTAAAGAAAATAAATTTAAGCACTGTTTTGAATTTTGGAAAGTTTATAATGTCGTTTTTATTGGGATTTTAGCCGTCACAACCTTGATAATTTCTTAAGTAACATAACCATGTAATATATGTGATATTTTCCTGTCATGACACTAATTACCTAAATAGCATGTTGCTTTGTACGAATAATTAGAAACTACTACAATTACAATCTGTTGCACGGAAAAGGTGTCACCTTCCACTTGAAAGTGAGACACAAAACAACAAATAATAATTTGTGAGGCATGTTGGTTGAGGCCCAGAACTGTAGCGCCACAAGAAGAAGAAGAAGAAAAAAATTTCTAATAATACCAACATTTCTATCAGAATCAAAAAACGAACCGTGCTTTCTTCAGACGCAGAATATGGAAGTAGTTCTTGCAGTTTACTCCTACCAGATGATTTGCATATTTACCCACGTTAGTAGGACGATCAGACAACAAGGGCTACCCAATCTTAGTATTGTACTCGTAACTCTGTGATGAAACGCTAGGTCTAACATACCTACGCATACCTTGTTTCCAAAACTGTTTGATTCCCAAAACGTCAAATGTCTCTGTTTTATACAATTTTCGAACAAGTTTACTGCCACCCGGATACCATTAGACAGTTGTTATGTCATGAATCTAGAAATATCTTTTCTTTACTGCAAGCTGACAACACTATCTATTGAACAATAGGCTATAGGAGAATTCTGCATTAGAAGTCTAAGTCACAGTTTCATCGGCAATCGTGATGTGGATGTTGTTTTTCTCTCACGAGTGGAGGGAACCTACAGCTTAAGAAAGACTCCAAAAAGGAATTTAAGAAGTTTTTTCTAGAGGAATAATCCTCTCTAGGCATTGTCAGGAACTCGTGAAGAATGTTGACATATTCTTAATAGACCACGGTCTAGTTCACTCTGTCACTGCATAGTAGTGGCGGGTAGGTGACACTTTCCACATAAACAGGGATAGAGTTCTGATTTGCCTTTTTCCTGGTCATCAGATGTGTTCAGACATGTACACTACTGCAAACCTTACAAACAAACACACATTTCTATATTTGGCGTTCTTGCTTGAAACGCAATCTATGTTGTGTTGGCAAAGACCGAAGTTGAAGATTATGCAGTAAATAGGCAACTGACTGAAAGCAAAATCAATTATGGCCTAAATAGGTCACACAACAATTAAGTTTTAAGGAATTACAAAAAACAAGCATTATTCTTATTGAGGAACAACTTGCTTAAGACTTGAAATAGTTACTTAAACTTGGAGAATTCAAAAGACCCGATTGCAAAGGAAGCTCTTAAGAATTGTACAGTCGCTGTTTGAATGATATATGAATGATGGATTTTAGTAAGGATTAATGATTTTAATTCCAAGTTTATAGAAAATATCAATGTTGGGAGTGTTGACATCTTCAAATAGGCTGCACTCATAACAGCTGAAGTAGAAGCTCCTAGCTTCTTAAATGCCCCTCTCAGAGACAACTGAACAAGATAATTACCAGAAACAGAAGGGACCTACAGTTTTTTGCCAACTCCGAACGACGAGATTTGAAAAGCTTTTTATAAACAATTGAAACTCTTTGAGTGTTGTCAGCAACTCGAAAGCGGTGGTGCCGTGAAAAAATGAGTGGTGTCCCGTCCGGAAATCGAATCTAGACCTTCTGCGTGTGGGTCGACGCACTTAACCACTACGCCACGGCGACCACTATGTGAGGAGTGTTTACATCCTTAAATAGGCTGCGTCCGAAGTAGAAATGTTATTTAGCTCCTTAAATTTCATTCTACGAAAGAACTGAACAAGATAATTAACAGAAAATACCAAAGAGCTCTTGGCACATTAGTTCTACCATTAATTTTCTTATTTTTATATAAGTGGCTTCTTACTTATATTTTTCATTGTACATAACCAGAATATCCAAGAATGACAAATTTTGTTTCTTTTGATTATCGCAAGAAGTTACCACAGTTTTCATACATGAGAACTCAGCTACCATATCAGTCAGGAGTACTCATGAGACCATCTGTTGATCACAGAAATGACTCAGAATTTGTCTAAAGGGATCATCTTTGTACAAGTATGACATACAATCATACAAGTTCTGCGCAAAAGTCAACATTTTGGTTCAGAAGTGTTTCCATATGCAATGCAATGATCATGCAATCATAAGTAATCAACTCCCCAACCTAATATGTCCAAATAGATAAATAAACCTGCATTTCTTCTTTTGATCCTATACAACAAAGACTTACCTCAATGCTTTCACTTTTCCCGACAAGATCAGTACTGTACCCCTCAATCTCAGTAAAAAAAAAACAAATATTGCTTCAGTAAAAATTTTAAACGTTTTTTTGACAGTTGAAGTACTAACTATCAAATAACAAAATGTGTTTTACATTTCCATTACGTCAGTAAATCTAAAAATTCAACTACAGCCATATATGACTGAAATCCGCAAGTACTTAGTTGCCAACCCAATAATACAACAGACTCAAACATCAAGCGATCTTGTGAAATATTAAATCAAAGTAAATTGATCATGAAAAATATTGCCAGTAGTCGTCGATCTGGTAAGAGAATTCTCTTCGAATTCGAAAACGATGAACTTACGTACCGTCAAGAATCAATTTGTGAGGGCTGCTGGTCAACCTTTGCCGATCGCTGAATGGATCAACCGCCATTTTTGTGGCACGATACTTAAATAAATCAAAGATCGTTATCAAAGAGAGAAAAGTGTCTATTTGAAAAAAAGTAAAAATAAGTTGCATAGCTTCTTATTTTCTTTTACTTCTATTTTCGGACAAAATAACCATTTATTATTTTTATCAATTCGTTTAATTGATTTTAACACTTTTCGAAAAGAAATATTAGCAGACCAGACTGATTAAGTCCCTCCGTCATATGTTTTTCGTAGTTAAGGATGAAAGAATGTGTCTTACAAAACCCGATGAGGCAGCTACCTGAACGACGTTAATAATAATAATTGAGTGGCACTACAGCCCACAGGGGACCAGGGCCTAGTTTCTCGTGAAGTGCGTGCTACTGTTCTCTCATGAGTGGACGGGACCTACAGTTTATTGCCGACTCCGGACGGCGAGATTTGAGAAACTTTTTCATATACAATTGATACTCCTTGAGTGTTGTCAGCAACTTGAAAGACGTGGAGCCGTGAAAAAATGCGAGTTGTCCCGTCCGGGAATCGAACCTGCATCTTTTGCGTGGCGGTCAACGCACATACCACACCGCCACGGCGACACGTTGGAGAACCACTCTGAATTTTAAGACACGTTTTTTTATATTCTTCAAGACTTTTCAATAAATGTAAGCATGTTTCATTATCGCATTTCAAATTGCTTAATCTATCATGTCCCCAAACAATCTCCTAAAAGGACACCATGTGTAATGCATGACGTTCAGTTTGAAAGGAAAAAACAAAGAAGCATCAAAGTTTAGTGATAATCAATGTCAAGCATCGTTCTCGAACAGCAACCGCATCGTAAACTTCAAGGACATCAAATCAGTTATCATTCAGCGGTCTCACCATCACAACATAGTCCTCATATAAAATTTATTAATTCTTTAACTAATCCCAAGGCCCGAGGGGGCTTTTACACTCATAAAACCTCTTATCGTCCACACTGACGGCCCTCATCGAAAACTTGTTGCCACAAGGCCAACGGATCTAAAGCATGCACAAAGGCATCGCAAATCAACCACAAAAACCCGCACAAAATAGGCTCACAAATCCGGTTTTTCGGCAGGAAGCAAGCCGGATAGGAACGGCACATCGCAACAGCGCGTCAAGTAAAAATGAAACTCTAAACTCAAGATCATCAAGTGGGCGGTTCACACCCCCGAAACTGTCAAATCAAAACATCACCCGAGTGAAGCCAAGTGCTGACCAATATACGCCACCGCTGCACCCAGTTCCGGCGGCACATGAGCCAGCAATCAGAGGGAACCACCACTTCCATCACCGCAGGGTAGAAAGCAGCAATTAAAGGGCGCCACAGTGCACGCGAACCATGTGCGGCTACGAGATGCATGCGGGTGGACTAAAAAGCATTTCCGACACTCGGTGAACCGCACACTTAACTAAAAACACCAAAAAGTCCCGCAAAAACGTCCGGAAAACCAGCAGCAAACATCGCACACGAACGGAAGCAAAACAACAACCGGCTATGCATCACCGAGGCACCAGACACGGCAAGACAAAAACTAGCTCGGCGCGCTCTCTAGCCACGATGACGAACAGCGTCGATGGCGGGATAGCGACGGAAGAGATTTCAAGCGCCCGTGTTGGCATTCACCTAGTGCGGCACCCTCAGCTGGAGAGCGCAACTATCGCTCTAAGCACGTAGGGATCCCATGCACACCCCTAGCCACCGTCTCCAGACCGCGCCTCCTTCATTCACAAAGCGCCCGGCACACGTAAACCGAGTCCCGTGCTAGATGCACAAAACAACTGTAAAAAGAATAACACATAGAAAAGTGCCGTTCGGCATGTGGGCGCAGGCTGCACCAAGTCGTGGCCAGGCACACGGGGAACCGTCCCGTTGATAGCAGACTCGGTTTAGCTGCGTTTACTTTTTTGCCGGCTGCCCCACACGGAGCGGGAAGGTGGCTGCCATGCATTCATCGTGCTTAGCACCAACGGCACAAAAGAATGCAAAAAGAGACGCGTTGCCACGAAATAGGGAATCCCCACAAGGCAAGGCCACTTCGCCTATCCACCGCCGCTGCTTGGTGCTGGTCGGAGCTGGTGGTGCACTGCCAACAAGTTGGTATTCAATTCCTCTCTCAGCTCGGAAGGCTGAGGACATGTACTCACACTCGCCTTCTCGTCGTCGTCATCATCATCATCATCCTCACCGTTGCTGTCAGCGTCATCGGCGACGCGTCGCCTAGCTCTCTAATGGTGCAGTGGGCTGGCTGTGTGTACTGCAGGGTGCGCGATGCACTGGTGCGGCGGTGCACACTTGACCTTGTTTCACCGTCAGCCTTGGATGCGGCTGGTGGTGCTGTCTGGACACGAAGACGTTGTTGGCGGTGATGATGGTGGTGGCGGCCGTCGATGGCTTAATACTACACAGCAGCGCGCCGGCAATTGAGTTCCTGTTGTAGAGCAACAAGAAGAATGGCGATAAAAGCGAAGTCAACATGTGGCTGCAATATTGGGTGAAGGTCGTCATGGAATATGAATGAAAAGCAGTTCATCCAAGGAAGCAGGAAGTAGAGGCGTGTTCGCGAAAAAAAAGAACTTTTTTTGCTGCTGGAATCGGTTTTGAAAAAATTGTTTTTCTGAAAAATGTTCTCGACTCCTACTGTGTTGGCTTTAAACTTTAGTTTTATCCTGACCAATTGTTGACAGGATAATGTTTGGAACACGCAAGATCCGCTTCAATATTTAGTAACTGTTTGAAGATCGAAATGCTCGAAATGTTAAAATGGAACGATAATAATTTTTGGAAGTATTTTTTTTTCATGGCAAGTGTGCTGAAAGTATCATGTGCCCAAGGATTACGTAAAGAGCGTCTTAGTCCTATATGTTGTCAGATGATACTTTAAGGTGTACAACTAGGAAAACTGTGCTCAAGCAAAACTTTTCGAAAAGTCAAGTTATCGTCCAAGCGTGCTTAAACTCTAACCAAGTCAAAAACTTTAAACGAAAAGAGAGTAACTTAGAAATAGGAAAAATAAGCTAAGTTAAGCAAAAACGGTTAAAAACCTTAGTCTAGTTAAACATTGACATTTGAAAGTTACACCCACACAGAGATGGTTTCGTATGTACTTAAAGTACAAACGACTGAATAAGTTTTTTATTCCACTACGTCAAAGTTAACACGTAACAATTAAGATTGAGGTTTAATTATTAAAATTAAGAATATTTCCAACTTTGTTGCTGTATATTATATGGAACTGTACGTCGGCTTAACATTTTTTTAAGGAAATCTTAAACCGCATTACAAAAGGTTTATCACATGTGAAGACAGGTGGACTTTTTTTACCCGACAAAGTGCAGACGGGTGTGCACTCTTGTGATGGTTTGCATCACTTAAGTCGCTTCATTCATGGGAGTGTGACAGACAGAAATTATAACGATCCATAAATAAATACGACCAGTGCCGAAGAAGATGGTTGTTTAGGCGAGGTATTTACAAATCAAAACCAAAAGAGCCATAGTGGGTGGTCCCTTTTTTTGAACAATAATTCATCGAAAATTCAATAATTTGAAATAATCGACCTCCGAAATTTGCCCACTAGGAGTCCATCTCATTGTCAAGTTTTTTAAAAGATTACCCGTTATTGGAAAAGCAGACTTAAAAATTTCGGATACTTTTTTTAAGAAACAAACAATTTCGCATATCCAAAATTAACTTATAATAATTAATGTTCGCATTCGGGCACAATTTTTTTCGGTTTGCTGAGAACACTCAAAGGATGTCAATGCTTTATCATTCTCTCCTTCTTCTTGTGGCGCTTCATTCCGGGTTGAACCTGGGCCTCAACCAATATGCCTCTCAAGTAACAGCGATTGACAAGAGTGATATGTACTTCGTTTTGTCCTCATAAACCACCAGAATCCTCTTATCCGCTTCCGCTTCAATGCCAGCGAACTCCTCATTGAAGGCTCGCTGTCAATATCGTCGGCGTAAGCTAGCAATTGAACTGACTTTAGGAAGATCGTGCCTCTGGTGCCGACTTGTGAGTTACACCCGATCTTCTCAAGGATGATATTAAAGAAGTCACATGACAGTGTGTGGCCTATTCTAAAACCTTTTTTGACACCGAACCAACTGACCTTGACGGAGCAGCGAGAGTTCTCCATCGTCATCCTACACAACCTGACGAGTTTGGTAAGAATGCCAAAACTAGATATGGCACTGTATAGCTCGTCTCCGTGCACACTGTCATATGCGGCCAAGAGCACTCTTAATATCAGGGATTGTCCTCCGACTGAATTAATGCAGTAAAAGCCATCATTTTCATTTAAAACATCTTTGGAAACGAACTCAAGTACCAGTTTGGACAACTACAACTAAAGTATTAATTGCGAAATATTAGGTACCTCTTTCCTTGGCATCTAAGTACATTAAGGCACTGTGCTTCAGGTATATCTGCGTTTCATCTTTAATGATCTTACGTCATAAATCACTTGATCTATGTTTTCAACATCAAGCGATCGCTGATGATGTTAGCTGTGACATTCGCTTTTGATACAGCTTTTAAAATTCACATTTTTCTCTCCTGCGCAAAAACGACGATTTATTCCGAAAAGAGATGTTTCCTTTGATGATAATAGAAATATGATCTACCATATTATTTAGAGGTCCTCTTCTTCTTCTTTTTTTGGCGCTAGAGTCAACGGTGAACGTCAGACCTCAACCAACATGCCTTTGCATCTAGTACGATCTCTCGCCAGCTGCCTCCAGTTGCGAAATCCTAGTTGGTTAAAGTCCTTTTCCACTTGTGTGCGACATCTCAACCGTTCATTGTTACGTTGTCCCAAGAAGACTTTTCCGGCCGGAGCAGTGACCATCTTAAGCGTTCTATCCAAGGACGTCGTTGAATCTTCTCCTCCACATGCCATCAACGCAGACAGAACCAAAAATCACACACAGTACTTTTTTCTCAAAAGGCAATTGAGTAATAGAGCCCCCTCTAGAAGGAATAAACTGGCTTTGTACAACGGCTCGATCATCCCAGACCTGCTTTACGGATGAGGGGTATCCTCATTTGCTTTTAATAACGTTTTAGTTTCCGTGCCATAAACCAGGTTTGGGATGATCAAGTCGTTGTACAAAGCCAGCTTAATCCTTAGCAAAGGTAGAGTGAGTAGTTGAGTAACTCGAAATTTCTGCTGCCAAGTGATACGCTTTGTCCGAGACGCCGATGTTGTGTGTCTCTCCTTCATGACAGCATATATTTCGTCTTGTCCTAAGTTAAAGCCCAGCCAAACAGAAGTGCAAACTATATCAATGTTCAGTAGAAATCATTTGAAGGTGATTTTCGCTGGATTTTATGAAAGTTTAGCGCTCAAGGTGCAGAGAGTCGGCATAGTGAACCCAACTATACACAATTTTCCACTCTATCCGTCAAACCTTTGGACACTCGTACTTGCGACAGAGCCAAATATCTTCAGTGTCAACACCAGATTACCCTTATGAGTAGTTCCAGGGTATTTAGAAAAGTTCACCAAATCAAGTCCTTCAGCATACAGTTTTGTAGGTTTAGAAAATGCCTGTTTATTGGAAATTCATCATCGACATTAGTGTTTTGAAAACAATTTGAAAAAAAAAACTGCTTGAAAACGATTTTGGTTTGCTGGGATTAGCTTTACATTTGTTTGCATAGAGATATAGAACCATTCTTCAGAAAGGACATTCTTATAGTCTTTTTTCTTAGCCAACATAAAATACAATCTGCCACAAAATAAGGCAAGGAACCAATTTTTCAAAAATATCTAAAAACCTTCACAAAAGCTGCAAACTCTACGCAAACAGCTAAGCTCCTTAGAACATCCACACAATCTCCGTCGGATATCACTTTCGAACTTTCAGAATCCGATTCAAAACATTTTTTTTTTTGGCTTTTCGAAATCAAATTTTTTGATTATGTTGATGATATGTTCCTTTTCTTCATTTTGGCTATAAGCTACATTCAACTTTTTTTTCTCATGCATTCCTATGAACGGTAAGACCCCAGATACATTTTTTCCAATACTTCCGCAAGTTCACGGTGTTACAAAATATAGACCCTTTCAGAACAAACAGCCGTCGGCTACCCTTCGATACAAGTTTCCAACGGACTCCAACGGCTTTAAGTGCTCCTTTCCAAATAATTTCATCTTAAGCATTTCCAGCAGCACTAACTCAAACCTTCAGTTCTTAGAATTACCAAACATGCCTTCCACCCCGTCCACAAGGACCGAGTATCGTTGCTAATTTGTGGTACGCCCCAATATCAATTTAGGCACCGCGATGACATTCAAATCAAACTAATGGCCGCCATTAAAGGCCGTCATTGTGATTTACACGCAAACCAATTCAGCGGAGCATTCAATTAGGTGGTGTGCTCGCGAAATTAATTTCACCTAATGAGCGTTTGGCCAGCAGTGCTAATTGCATCCACCTCCGCGGCGCGCCCACTGCCAACCGACACACTATTGCGTGCATTGCCGTGCCGACGGCAGTGCTTATTGACACCAGAATGCTGTGCGGTGGCTTAAAGTGTCGAGGAAAGGTGTCAGACCGAAGGCATAGCACCTGTGACCTCGGTTAATTTCTAAGCAGATGGTCAGGGGATCTTGCCGGTGCCGCAGATAAAGTGCTGGCAGTTAACACCATGCATGCGTCATCAGTGTGTGGATGCCGTGATGAAGTCATGTCCTTGCGGTCGGCGCGGATGGGGCGGACGAATTTAAGGACAAAAGCAAATGAATTGCCGTCGCACTTGGCTTGCATAACAATGCCTCACGGAATGTACAGTTCCGGTCTTCGGACGTCGAACAGATGTACAACATGGTCGAGAGTCGGTCGGTGTACCCGACGCCGACAACGGCCAAGACGACAACATCACAATCCTGTTGAATCATTATGGAAATCGTTGCGTTTTTGTCTTGGCCGTTTTGTTATTTTTTTTTTTCCTGTTTTACTGATTCTCTCGTCGGTCAGCACTCGTGTTGAAGTCAAGTGTCTCACGGAGAATATGACATCATCGGCGGCGAAGTGTTTGCCTTGCCGGAGCCGAAATTAAATTGGCAGCATGCACGCGTATGGTGGCAGCACACACGTCTTGACTGTGGTGTGTTAAGGGCTACAGTTTGTGTGTTTTTTTTTTTTTTGGTAGGTTGGGCTGTGAGAAGTCCTTCACCTAATTCGAAATGAAAACGTTTTAGGCCGCAGATGGAGTTTTGCTTAAAGTCATGACCTTTTGGGACTCATTTCTGTGTCTGGAGGGGATAATCGCAGGTGCCTGTGATGACTTCTTGATTTCACAACTTCTTCAGCTACAAACCATTCTTCACGTGACCACAAAAGATCTTAGATGACGCATCCATTTTCAAAAGTCTGTTAATTTTGCGAATCCCTAAGCAGCTCTAAGAGCAGTAGCCAGGACTCAAATATAGTATTTTTAAAATATTTCGGTCTATCAGACGAGTTTTCAAATCGAGGTCCACAAACACAAAATCTCCAAGCATAAAATTCCTTGATTAAGTTGTGGATATGCAGCTTAACCCTAAACAGGTTTTGAGTGAATGCGAGGTTGAATGTATTGCACACTTTTAATCCCTTTTTTGGTTGGGGATATTTGGAGATTTTCCAAAACATGGGTACTTCTTGCTTGAGTATTTTGTTTGCCTCGTTATCCATCTACCACCTTGAGCTTGAAAAGCAGCATTTAGAAAAAAAAATGTCAAATATGCACCAAAACGTAAATGACTATCTTTCCGGACAAGAACTTGAACTAAATTTTAGCCGCCGGAATGATCAAAAATTATTATTTTAATGAAACTCAAATACAACAGCAATACTTTCGCTTCTTCTAGATTTTGTTGAGAGGCTTTTGGGTAGACAGTTAAAAATATTGCAAGATGAATGCCAGTTTCACAATTTAAAGGACACATCATGAATTCTTTCTTTTTGTTACCTTCCGTCGAGTACTCTCCAACTTTCTAGATGACGCAGTAGATGAATATATGTATACCAGCTGAACTTAAGCCGACGGCAATTAGAACATCTCCAAAGACCGCCGGTTATCGCTAGCAAGAATTTGATTTGATTTTTAAGTTAACAAGCTATTTCTCGAAAAGAGTATAAATGTATACGAACGGTTGAGAAGACGCATATGCAGATCGAAGATGACTGAAAATAGAAATCGGTTGACTTTAAATGAGATCTTTGGAAAAAATGAAAGACGTGGGAAGATCTAACACGCGATTCGTAATTTAAAACTTATCAAAGAGATTATCTAAGTTTCTCAATGGATTTCGAAAGAAATCCGGAAAATCCGGATTCCGGAAATCGAACCAAGACCTTCGGCGTGTGGGTTGACGCTCTTATGCACTACGCCACGGAGACTTGCCATTCCTAAAAAGAAATTTGTTTTTTCTTCAAATTTCCAAACAGCAGCAATATTGCTTTCAAAATTTATAATTTCTATATGTAGGCAAAGAGGCTATTCTATTGTACAGGCCTTTACGAAGTGTGTTATCTTATGCAAATATAATTAACAAAACATAACAAAAATAATACAAATCAACGAAAATCTACGAAAGTCTGTCTCCGCGTGCATTTGGTGTCAAACGAGTTCACGAGTCTCCAAGAGAGAGATTTCAACACAAGAAATTTCTAAGTGTATTTTTTTGTTCATGTCTTTAAAAGTCTAATTCAGTTAAAGTTGCGCATCCAAGTTCCGTCAACCAGATTTTCTTTTTTGATTTCGACATGTCCAGAACATGCAAGCGTTAACATTTGCATGGTAAAAATGCATACATACATATTTTTGGCATATTGATAATTGCACGTTGTGTTGTGTGCAAACGTCAGATTTTATGCCAAATAGTAAGCCAGTCAGCCGATATCTTTCGCCACAAATGTTTAAATTAGAAAAATTGGTTTAATGACTGTATCATATTTTTTAGTAAAGATCTTTAGCTTTAGTGTAAGGAGCATAATATAATTTATTTTTATTTCATAATATAATTTCTTATGTTTTATGACCAGAGTCAACAATCAATGAAAGAAAAACCGAAAACGCTGATATTATAAACGAAGTTTGCCATTTTTTTTTATCGTAGTCTGCAACACTCATTTCAACAGCACAGCGATCCTAAACGCACGTCAAAGAATTTGTTTCAGCAAGAGATGGTAAGTGTTCTCAGTTCGCCACCTCCAAGTTCCGACCTCGATCCCATTGAAAACTCGTTTGAACTTGAAAGAAGTTTAAGATAAAATAAAAACACAGTGAATTTATTTGAAAAAATTTAAAATAGCCGAGGGTAGGTACACTAGTTCACGGCCATTCCGTGGTATCTGATTATTTTTTATTTGAAAGTAGACAATTTGACATTGAATGAAGAAAAGAATTTCAACCAAAATTCGAGGTGTATCCGGGTTATATGTACATCCATGTCAAAAAATGTCTATTCTGAGCAGTTCAAGCACGCGTGGAATAATTGCGATTTTTAATTTAAGATGTTTAGAAGACGGAAATAGCAGTAAGTTGTGGCTTGTTTTTTTGAGAGTCTAAATTGTCTTCTATGCTTGCCGTAGATTTCATTGAATTTATAAATTATCATACAGTCTTTAAAAAAATTAAATCAAAAATAATTACTAATATGGTGGGCGGGTACAGCTATACTTTTTATGTAAAATCTCTTTTTCGACCAACGATTATTTCCTCAAAGATAATTTCAGTTATTATTAGATTAGATTAAATACCAGCACGAAAAGTCATCTATTTTCAAAAGACAAGAGGTGTTGATTCACTTTGCTTCTATAGAGTTGTTGACCTTTAGGAATATGGGGCATACTGCGAATATCTAAGGACTTAACTTTTGTTTAGAATACATTTCAGAGTATGATCATGCTATGATGTCAACTTTTTGAAATATAGCGTAATTAAATGTTAAATTGAATCGAAATATCAAGGACACTAATTTGCCTGTTAACTTTGACAAGAGAAGGGACGAATGATGACATTTGCCGACTGCTGATGAAAATTAATTTTTTTGTTAATTTATGAAAACGTGTCAAAATTAATACCATTAAGTTTATTTTTATTTTTTAATCAATATTACACGTAAGTTAAAACTTACTAAAATAAATAACATAAGCTTTCATAACAAGCTGAATTGTCCACTTCACTACTTTAACTGTGAATGTTGGCCTGGCACTATTGCATTTACGCTTATAAGTCCACCAAATCGACGCTATACCGTTATTGCTGCCAATAGGTTCTTGACAAAGTAAGGAGTCATTCATCTTGAGGTTCAGATTTTAATAGTCTTTTTTGACAGAGTACGAGTACTCCTTTCAAACTCTTTTGTGACTTTTGTTCAGAATTATTTGGCAAACCATAGTGGAAAGACTCAGATCACATAATAGTCTCCAAATCGGTTAGCTGTATTACAAGAATCAGCTTTCTTTGATAAAAAATTTAAAGTTTTTTATCATTGATATCTGGATATATCAACGTTTTTAGTACTTGACTTTTTTATTTAGGTAACCCACCTTTACCACAAAAAATTTTGTTTCGAATAGTTTTAATACTTTTAAGCCCTGTAAGTGTGTTTGAATACGTCACACACATATCTCGTTCAAAAAATTCTCAATTTGGAATAATCTATCTTCTAAGCTCCACTTTCTCACATTTAAAAGTTCTTATCCCAAACAAATGACTGGAAATTCTGAAACCAAATTCCACACATCTATCCTTTCGTGCAGAAGTAGTGAAACATTCGAGAAGCTTTCCACTCCCGGATCAACGTCTTCATTGTTCAAAGAAAAAAAAATGATTTTAAAAATAACTTCCCAGTCATCCCACATGAATATGTATGCACGCAAAATAGCGATCATTAACACCCTCGGACGGCTAAGAACAAAAAAAGCAAAAAAACAGCAAGAAAGTCAAAAAACCATCGCCTCGTGAATTGTCCTTATATCATCGATTCACGTATTCACATCTTAGAACAAGCAACTCAGCAACTAAAATTCAAAACCCGAACACGAAGCAACTGCATCCATCCACTTCGTCGTCGATTTATCTCGTCGAGGCGAATGCGCGAGATAGAGTGCGCAAGCACATTCTGCTCTCTGCTCTGTGTTCTGTGTATTTCGGGGGTCATTGGCCCGTGTTTGATGAGATGAATTCTGCTATGTGCCTGCAGTGTATTTGCAAAACATACGCCAACGTAGAACGCCTGCCTATCGTCAGCGTGCACTCCACTCGAGTGGCTATGACGCCAACCAGAATCTGCCAAAAAAGAGTCGTCAACAATCGAGCCGAGGGGCGGGCTAACGAACGTATCTAAGTATGGCCGAGCCACAAAAACAGCGCACACCCATGCACATGTGCATATGTAGCTTGCGATCAAGCGCACACATAGACGCTACATAGGACAAAACTCCTATGTACTACTACTACATAGGCCGTCGATAGAAGGCTTCACATAATGCACTCTCCCCCTGCCAACCCCTCTTGCGGACTGCTCGTATGCACATCCTGTGCCGTCCCACACGCACACATACACCACACGCCAGAATTTTACGCAAAACTTGCACATGCATACCGACCGAACCCACACGGAGGCAGTGCAACATAAACAAACGCGGGCGCGCACACATCTTTGTCCCAAGAGTTCATTGCGCTCCGCCGAAATATTGTTGTTTTCGTTTTTTTTTTTTGTTTGTTTGGGGGTCTTCTTATTAACGATCGCAACGAAGAGCGAAGCTGAAGAGGACCGCAGCCACAGATAACGAGGACGGGGATGGCAAAGCGAGAGCGGCCCCTACTAGGCGAGAGCATGCAAGCGAAACATGGGGTTCATGTCAATCCGGCCAGCATTTTGTGAGCTTCATCTTCTGCTTGCAGATTACCCCTCCCGCCCGCGGCCCCGCCACAGCGGCACATGCAAGATCGGGTATCATGTGTCCAAAAAGGAAGTATCTCGTCCATCCAAAAGTGAGATATGCTGCTTGTGCGGGAGTGCGTTGTCCTTTCGGACGATAATTACTGGTTCCCTGATCGATGGCACACAATAACCTGACCCAACAATAAAACGATCATCGTCGTCGCTGTCGTCATCGCCGTCAGCGTCGTCTACATGGGTGGTTGGCACACAGTCGTGTTGTGGAAGTGAAGATCGGCGCACAACAAAAACACGGCTCACATTGACCCCGACTTGGTTTTCGGGCCGCTCCACAGCAACGGGGAGCGAGAGCATCATCATCTCGTTCACGCAGCCCAATTCAAAAGTTAATCACGCGGCGAATGCCTTCATTTGCGCGCAGCGAACATCCTACGAAATGAATCGAGAAGTTTAGTCACTCTCAAAAAAGGCCAATGCAAATGACAAAGCGCAGTTAAACCTGACAACGGGGGCACTTCATCGGAAAGGCGGCTGTTAATTGATTGATTGTTTCTAGGAAGAGGCGCTAATGGAGGCAATCACGTCTAGTGCGCCTTTGTCACTCACGTCTCGTTCCTCCGAATTCTTCGCTTCACCTGGCTGGGGTAGTTTTTCGAATGAAGAAAAAAAAAGAAATCGCATTTTGACCCCGACGTGATTTGAACACGCAACCTTCTGATCTGGAGTCAGACGCGCTACCGTTGCGCCACGGAGTCGTTGCGAATCCCATCGCGCTTTCGACAGCCCCACAAGCCTTATCGGCTTCTATTTAAAGTCTGTCGACGACATGGAAACTTTATCAAAAAAAAAAGCAAAAACATAGAAGACGTCAGCAAATCGATGTGATTTGCTAATTGAGTTTGTTTGCAAGTGAAAAAATATGCAAAACACATGTCGTCGGGTTTTCTACGCTGAGTTCCATGAACTTGGAGGCATTTCGCTATCTGCAGAAGGACACGAGTGAGCTATCTGTTTGACCTTCGAACTGATGCGCACGTTTATACGTCAGCCAGTGGCTAGTGCCAGTGGCTAGGGAAAAAATACTGATTGTCGTGGGATGATAACCAAAATAGAGGCGGTGAGATGTTTCGAAATTAAATTTTAATTGAAGAATTTTTGAATTTCGGTTTCTAGTCGTCGGTTTCATGGTTTTTGCGTCTATTTGCATGTTGGCTTGCCAATTTTTTTCGTTTTAATTTGGCATCGCCTTCTACATAAGGACGTCCACTGTGGAGTTGTCCCATTTCAGGATGGAGCTGTCCATATCCCTAAGCACTTGACTAGGTGAATGCCGCTGTACAGCCTATAGAGTTTTTCGTTGAAGATGCTCCTCCATAAGTCATTAACACAGGCGGGACCAAAAATTGCACACAGAAGATTTCTCTAGAAAGTACCAACAGTTTTCTCATTGGTTTTCAACAACATCTAGGTTTCTGCGCCATAAAGCAGGACAGGGAAGGACAAAGCGAACGTTGGGTAAAACTAAAAAAAAGACTAATATGGCGCTTAGCTTCTACTGAAACTAGTCAAGCCTGTACCTGCTTGTCATTCATTGAAATTGCAAAGAAAACATTTCAGCTTAGATCCAGGATGACGTATTGACGCATGAAACGCAACTATTGCTACAGAAGGATGCAGTTCCATTGCTGTGGGTCTTACAGAAAATCTCAAACGTTGTAAAAATTGCAACACCAGGGAACGAGAATAAGAAAAAATGTTCTGTCTTGAATTTAAAATTTCTTAATCCTTCACTATCCATAGACTCCTTCCTTCGCGGATTTTTAGTTTTCAGCGATAAATTCCCATTTTACCCATAGAATGGAAAGGCTTGGGAGTTAAGCTTCGTTCAGTGACGACAACCCCATACAAAAGTACCCAATATTAGCTATTCAGTCGAGTGTAGAAATTGACTTGTAGATATACCCACATATGCCGAACCCTGAGAAATATTCCCTCCTCGAAACTGAATGCACTCTTCTTACTTCTCCCACCAGAGTCTCTAAACAAGGAGATGCAGAGTGAAAGACAATCTGGCTCAGATCTATGTGGTCTACGAACCGAGTTAAGACATGGTGATTCCAGTATCATGTCAAATATCAACTTCCGAGAAGAAAGAAAGACTGATCACACTCTCCCCATAAGCGGTCACTTCTGCATCTCAACCACATTCCGGGCAGGTCGGACTTCTGACTCTGTACCAACGTCACACAAAGACTCACTCTTTATATTAACAAACAAGTTAAGCACGATGGTTTGGCAGCCGTGTCTACCGCAGAGACCTGTACGTTTGCACCTTCAACAACTTGTAAAATTTAGGCAATGTCATGGCTGAGGAACAACGCTAAATGCAAGAAGAATACATATAATCATTTGTTCCAACGGCCAGGCTGCAACAAAACCCTTGGAAGACAAAATTTTTCTTAGAACGCCTCTTTCAAGTGTCGCCTATCTATTACGAGATCGTCAACTACTTCAGGATTCACCTGGTATGGGTGCCGGGACACAATGACATCCAAAGGAATTGCAAGGTTGATGAACTGGACACGCGGTCTTAATGCCGTCCATACTCTTTGTTGAAGTAAAACACGTAGGTTGCGGGAACAAAACAAAAAAGGCCGAGAGCCCCACATGTCTTGCAATAATAATTGAGTGGCATTACAGGCCATAAGGGACCAGGGCCTAGCTTCTACAATAGCTACTGGTGTTGTGCGTGCTACTGTTCTCTCTGTTCCAACTCCGAACGGCATGATTTGGGAAGCTTTTCATAGACAACTGATATCCTTTGAGTGGATATCAACCGAAAACCGAAAGAGGTGGTGCCGTGAAAAAATGCGGGGTGTCTCTTTCGGGAATCAAACCTAGACCTTCGGTGGTGTGGGTTGACGCTCTTACAAACTACTCAACGGCGACCACCACATGTCTTACAAACAAAACAATTTGGACGACAAAAGTTTACAGTCAACACACATTCATTTTAGAGTTTTAAGGGAGACTAGCCACGCGGTGTTCACCATCGACCAAATTTTCACACTACGGCAGATCCTGGAAAAGATCCAAGAAGTGCAACTCCACACGCACCACCCATTCGTCGATTTCAAGGCCGCATATGACAGTGTGCATGGAGACGAGCTATACAGTGCCATGTCTAGTTTTGGCATTCCTACCAAACTCGTCAGATTGTGTAGGATGAAGTTGGAGAACTCTCGCTTCTCCGTCAAGGTCGGGAACGAACTCACCGAGACCTTTAATGTCAAAAAAGGTTTTAGACAAGGCGACGCACTGTCATGTGACTTCTATAACATCATCGTGCGTAAGTCCCAAGTCGGCACCAGAGGCACGATCTTCCAAAAGTCAGGTCAATTGCTAGCTTACGCCGACGACATCAACGTGATTGGACGAACACAGTGAGTCGTCAATGAGGAGTTTGTTGGCATTGAAGTGGAAGCGGCTAAAATGTGTCTGGTGGTTAATGAAGGCAAAGCGAAGTACATGCTGTTAGTTTAGTTTAAAAGGCATTTTTTATTATTCATCTAATGGTATTTTAAAACTAGGTATAAAACGCTTAACCTAGGTACGACAGAAATGAAATCTTATAACTACTTACTGGCTCTATGCGGGTGCTCTAAGCTAAACTATTGATATATTTGTTTTGTTTTTGCCTTTCGGCGTCATTGCTAGTTATTTTTTTTTAAATTATTAAAAACTATTACTTATTTTTGAAAACTAAGAAAACGTGTTTTAAAAAACTTAGCTATCTATGAAATTTTCTACAAAAATATCTTAATCTATCTTAATATATCCTATTCTAACTTAAAAATACTTACGACAAACTTTTTTGAAGTACATGCTGTCATCAAGGAAGTATGCACAACATCGACGTCTCAAACAGAGTGTCACACTAGCCAGCAGAAACTTCGAGGTAGTCAAGGATTTCGTCTACCTCGGCTCCGCGGTAAACAGGGACAATACCATCAGTACCGAAATCAAAAGCAGAATCACTCTTGCCAATCGCTGTTTCTTTAGGCTCAGCAGGTAATTGAGTAATAAAGCCCTCTCCCGAAGGACTAAGGTTGCTTTATGTAACACCTTGATCATCCCAGCCCTACTTTATGGCGCGGAAACCTGGACACTACTAAAAGCGGACTCTACAACGACATGCGCTAAGTCAAGCGTCTTCGGATACAACACTTAAGATGGCTTGGCCATGTAGAGCGTATGGACACCACTGCTCCGGCCCGAAAAGTCTTCGAATCTGCGCAACTGGCGGCAGCTGGAGAAAGGCCGTTCTGGGTGGAGAGGCATGTTGGTTGAGGCCCAGGTCCATCCCGGACTGAAGCCCCAGTTAAAGAAGAAGAAGAACATAACAACAGTGAAAGGAAAAGGAAGTCGAGACATAAGAGTAGGCTAGAAGTTCACTCTTAAAAAGTGAATTTCTTTCCCACCTAAAGTGGATGGCAATTTTACCGAAATTTTCGTGAAATTTCACATTCCACACACAAATTGACTTCAGTAAGGCTAGAAGCGAAATTATTTCCCACCGAAAAGTGAAGTTATTGCACTCTTTGGTTGGAAAATAATTTCGCTCTGTAAAGGTGTCATTTTTCCCCTTTTGTATTCATTTAGGTACAATGCCCAAAATGTAGTTTGGCATTATTGGCCAGTTTAGGTGAGTTTTGACTTTTTTGACACTTCTCAGGTTATTGTCCGGCTGAAGTAAGTGCCTGTGAAATTTTTTTCCCGCTCCTCGAGACAACTTGCTAGCCCTACCTTAAACTGCATAACATTCAATCTTTTTCGTTCATTCGGTCATTGCATGCACTGTTTTCAGTTTTCATAGGTTTCGAAAATTTGTACAGATTCGTTTAAGAACTGATTTGACCGAAAAACATTTTTATTGATTGACCAAATTACAAGTGTAAGGTACGTAGGTCTGAATTTGGATCGATAGGTCGAAAAGCGAAATAAATAAATAAATTCTGGGCCCCTACAGTTCTCCCCCAACCCCTTTTGCGTGCTATTGTTGTCTCATGAGTTAGCATGACTTTCAATTCGACGCCGACTCTGTAAGACAACATTTTAAACAAATTTGTGCAGACACTTCCTCACTATAGGACGCTACTCCTTGACTGTTGTCGATTCCCGAAAGAAATGGTCTTGTGGAAATCTTAAGATAAATGTCCAGGACTCCAAAGTAGACCTCCGGCCTAAAAGTCGACACACCCATCGATAACGCTTCTGCGGATATGGCAGGCAGACATATTTTTGTCTAACGTATTATAAAGACCCACCCATGCAACAATCGAGCATTATGCCTTCGAATTTCAAATGAAAGTTTTCAAAATTTATGTCAGCACGCTTAAAACAACCTCTCCATGGTTATTCCCGACAAGAAGTTCCCCCAAATGGACACAAACCACTCACAACTGTCGGCCATTAAGTTTGCTCGTCCCTTCAGACACTCACCTCCAGATAGGTGGACGCTTGTGCGCTGCAAATGCCGACCAAACTTATCGCAAAAACCAGTAATCACCGGTTCTCACCAGCCCACACAACAACACTGCTCTTGTATTGTATCTAATAGTCCCCCAGAATTCGCATTCGTTAATTCTATTTGCCCAGTGCACCGCGGGAGTCTCTCCCTCTCAGCCCAGTTCGTCGCAACATAAGCGAATTCAAACAAAACTCATTTTTATCGGACGTTTGCTTCCACACGTTTGTTCGTAGATCACTTCTTTTCGGCGGTCATTGACATCCCAAAGGCAGGCAGTTAAAAGTGAACTGCGCGTTCTACGTTCTGCATACAATCCCGTGCATTATAAAGAGTCAAGGGAATGGCAATGAGTTCTCCCTCCCTTCGTCCCGCTCTCATGATTTGCGCTGTGCCCAAAATTCGGCGCACGACCACACTTGCAGTACCGGGGACGCGCTTAGACCTTGTGCGCATTGGCTTTGGTGTGCGCAGAGAACCAAAATGGGGGTCTCCGGACAGGCTTTGTCGTCGTTGTCACAGCTCCTCGATGGTATTCTAAAAATGAAAAATGGAGGGATAGAGACTGCTGGTTTGTCGCGGCCGGGACAGGCTGCAAGATTCATTAGATGCGCCGGAGAGGGGATCGTCGGCGTCTGTTGCGCTGCATGGCTTATGTACCCCGCACACACAGCGACGCTCGTGTGTGCTCACTAAAAATCTAGAAAAACCGGATGCAAGGTTCAGTGCCTTCCTGTGCCACCAAATGTGCAGAAAAAAAAATCGCCAAAAACACAGCCATTTGGAAGGATTTCTTTTTTGGAGTTCTTGCAGCCGAAATTCTGTCGTCCATCGTGCAACAAGTTTTTTTTCCTGCCTCGCCTTTGTTTTGTTGCTTTGTGTGGGTTTTTGTTAAGATTTGGCCGGTGCTGCGGCATGAGGGTGCTAGAGAAGTGAGGGCGCGAAGGCCGACGGCGGCGCTGGTTTGCAGGGCTTCGTTGTGGCAAAGGGAAATAGATAATTTGGCATTGGGGTGAGTCCAAGGTTAAAGTGCTCTCTGCAGTCGTGCACAGGAAAGGAAGTGGTTGAGTATCTATTGCAGTCATGCACTTGAAGGGATTCACACAGGATTGGAATGTGTGGTTCGAAGTTGGTTTTGTGTGTTTTCTTTGCGGACGATGCGAGGTGTTGAACAGGATGTTGATTGGAACTGCAGTTTGGGAGTGAAAAGTTGGAAGGTATGTGCATCGATGTACAGTTGTGTGACTTTTGATTTCGAAATTGAGGAATCCAGGGACACCAATGCAGCGAGAGTAGACAAGTAAGAATTTATATGTCATATGAGACTTTAGTTGTTCTCTGAAAACTTGCTGATTTTGCGTGCAAATGGAAAACGTTGATCCTAGTTAATCCTGAAATCAAAGCAAAGGGCGGTACCTTTCTTGTGATTTAGTTTACAGACAGGTTACAGCCCCCGAAGAAAATTACCAACGTTACGGCAATGTACAAAGCTGCCCATCTCGTGATACTTCAAAACGAAAACAGCAGTAACTCTCTTGGTGCAAATCCAAAAGTAGAGCAAGGATGGCTAGTTGCACCTAAAGTTGCACCTAAGTTCTCTTATCATTTTAATGGATAAAATGATAAGAGAAGCATGCGTAGGCGTGGAGTAACTTGGTGTCTCACACGACAACTCGAGAACTTGGATTATGCCGACGATATCTGACTACTCTCCACACACACCAAACACTACACGATGCGCCGGTTTGGAGACGCATATCCAGAAGGCGAAGGCTATAAGAATCAACACCTGCAACAGTGCTCTCTCTGGAAAGCAAAAGCAACATTTGGACAACTACAACCTGTATGGAGGAGTTCCCAAGTTTGCAGATACTTAGTAGTAATAATTGAGTGGCAGTACACCCCACAAAGGACCAGGATCTAGCTTCTTCTGCAACTACTCGTGTTGTCAGTGCTATTGTTCTTTACGAGTGGAGGGGACCAACAGTTTTTTGCCGACTCCGAACGGCGAAATTTGAGAAGCTTTTCATAGACAATTGATACTCTTTGAGTATTGTCAGCAATTCGAAAGAAGTCCCGTCCGGGAATCGAACCTAGACTTTCTGCGTGGCGGTCGACGTACTTATCACTACGCCACGGCGACCATACTCAACCACAACTCGATAGGGTTTATGTCGTGCCAAATGCGAGGTGCTCAGTCTGGGAATTGAACCTTCGGTGTGGTGTAAGTCTACGCACTTACTCACTTGGTCAAAACGATAGCATACCAGAAATTTAAAGCACTGAATCGTCAACTCATATGATAAGTTGCTACTGAAAAACTAATGGTAGCGCTAACCTGGTTTATTTTGAAAAACATCAGAAAATACACGCACTCATCAAAAAATGTCTAGGACTGTACCAAATGCTGAATATTCTGAGGCAAACATCATCCGGTAAGTGGACCTGTTAGAAGTCACAAGAGAGAAACGAATTGTGATACAGATGAAGGTATGCTGCATGGATTTATGGAGATGCCACGTTGAAAGGCATGTTGATGATAGAAGAGTGATAAAGGACAAGAAAAACGACTGCTTTAAAATAAGAGAAGTGAAGGTGATTCGCAGGCTTGAACAATGCTTTAGTTTTGAGCACCGACGAGCCTACGGAACATTTGGTGAGAAGTGTATTTTGAATGATATCCCTAGTGAATTGAATTGGATAAATAAAAAAAGCAAATTTTGAATTCAAGCAGTAGTTGGATGCAGGTGAAAGCCGAAGGCACATCTCCAAAGGTGATCTTCATCCACAAAAGACTCTTATGGACACCGAACACATCAATCCACTTTTTACTTAATCAGCTCGGGAAAACAATATATACAGTCAAATTTTGTAACAAAATCAACATCGAGAGCGGTCAGCTTTGGTGAACACAATACACAGTCGTGATTGGACCTTGTTGCATGACAACGCTAGACCCCATAGCTTACATGCAACCGTACAAAAGTTGCCACAGCTGGGATTCTAAATTCTTTCACGTTCATACATTTTTCTCCAACGAGTTATCGCCTTTTCTGCAATCTAGCCTTATTTTGTCGCGCAAAAGGCTCTTCGAAACCAAGCAGATGTCATTGACAGCCTTTGAAAACGTTAAAAAGCAAATGTTCTATAAGAAAGGGATAATGGGGCTGGAATCAAGGTGAGCATTGAGTCATGGTGACCCTTGAGTCATGGTTAGTCAAGGAAAGAAGGTTCATATTTTGACTAACAAGATTTGGACATCGGTACAAAATAAAGGCAACAATTCAGAAAGCGCGGCTAAGGAAGTGGTATGGACCTTTGAAATGGAATAAAACAAAGATACTGTTCTTTAACTGACCTGAAGCTTAGTCTGTTCAAAGGATAATCTTCTGGAATTATAATTTAAATAAGACTTCTGGCATATGAACGCCACTGCTGGCTCGACTGTCAATTTTAAAGTTCAAATTTGTATGACTTTTTGAAACATTTGTGGTCGCATATCGGCAATAACGTGGCGAATGTTGTTCTTTAAGTGGCCAATCGTTTTCGCTTATCGCCGTAAACTAGCGACTTCACATATGTTCAGAGAATATGGTTAAGCGGCGTTAAATCGCACGATCTTGGTGGCTAATTCACTTGTCCATAACGTGAAACCATCTCTCTCTCTCTTATCAGGCCGGCGACCCATGAAGGATCAGAGCATGAGCAATTGCTGCCTTTCATCGCTGACGGTCCTGGGCACGCTACTTCCAGTCATCAAGACCAAGCTGTCTTACGTCCGACTTGGTCTCTATACCGGAGGTTCGGTCGTCCTCTTCTTCTCGAACCAGCTCAGATTCGAAGACCCTCTTCACTGGAGAGTTGCTGATACACCCATATCCTAGTACAGCTGGTAGAGTTCGCGGTTATGTCTTCTCCTTCATTCACCTTCCTCGCAGACGGGACCATATATCCGACGTAACGTGAAACTATACGTTTACCAAACATTGCCTTCAATAAATCTCTTGTGGCACGAGCTTTGTGACAAGCTGTGCGTAGTGTAGTGTAGTGTGGACCAATTACTCCACCAACCTCTAAATTATACCAAACAGTCAGTTTTTGTGGATGCAACGGTGTCCCAACATACACGTGAGGCGTACCATCACTCTAAATATGGCAGTTATGTTTACTGACGTTTCCATTCAACTAAAATTCGCTTACGGAAGGTGGGAAGAATGGCAATCTGTGGCATCAAGCCAAACTAAAAATAAATCACTTGATAGCAGCCAAAATGATCGCCAATTAAAATAGAGTTGCCAACTTAAGTTTTCTCAAATTCGATAAGATATCAAATTAGGTACGATATCGGCAAAAAAAACTCCCTCTATTCTTCCACAAATTGTTTTTTCTTGCACAGGAACAATTGAAGGTCAAACTACACTCGAATACATCGTTAAAGCTTTCTCCTGTATTGCACACAGCCTTAACCACGCCAACACTATCGTCTACGCTTAATTCTGCGAATTGATTTCGATCCGGTACAGAAAAAAAAACAACTCAAAACTACGTCTTAGCCGGGCATTAGTCATTTGTTTCCGACATTTCTGGAAACTGCGTCGTAGCCGCTCACATTTGTTTTCAACCCGTATCTAAGGGAATATCTCACTTTTCCGAAAACAATGACCACCTCGAGACCTTGAAATCGAACTTATTTTGACCACCGCCGCCGCCGCAAAACATTGTCTGATTCTATCGATGTCATCATGATATCGATAATTTTACTCAAAACAACGCCATTGGCACCTCATCCCTATCAGACGCGCTGACTCCGGGCTTCTGCTTTGTTTCCGAATCGACAGCACCCAAAAAGCACCGATGACTGATAAGGTTACACTAGAAGCGCCCTTATCTTTCTCCTTCCCTCGCTGCGTAAGTTACACTAACCAACTAAGAGCACAAAAAAAAAACGCGATCATTGTCACCCGGTCGCAGTTGATTGCCACAATGCCGGGTGTTGTAGTCTGCTCTAGCAAATTGTTGGCACAGACAAAGATAAACAAAGTTGGCCTTTGACGAAATCGCTAATCAGTCAGGTGCGGTTCATCGGCCGATACCTCCCGTGCGGCCCGCAAGCAAAGCTCGCAAAATAACAGCTCTTTGGCGTCATATCCCCTGCAATGCATGTCGCGTCGACATCGGTCAGTGACAAATCCCCAAGCGAGCCGTCCCATCAAATCGGTCAACCATCGCGCCGGCCGTGCCGACATGCCGTCGTTATCCAACGCGACCTACCACATCACATTTTAGGCACAAACAGCGCCCCAACGCGTCGTCGTCAGCGCTGAGAGCGTTTGTGTGGCGATACACACTGCGCTACCCCCATATACGGACAGGCCTTGATCAAGATATATTTGTTTTGGCAGGTCAAAGACCCGGTGCCCGTCACGTTGAACCCCAGCCGGGCAGTCCTAATGACAAACTTGGCGGCTTGACAAGAATATCCTACACTCGGCGCAGATCACTGACACACCGCACTTGCTCTTGACTTGTATCTCCAGATGCATTTGTCGTCCGTCTCTCTTGCTCGGTGTCGTTCTCTCGGCCTAATCGTGACAAGTGTCGGCGTCGTCAACTGTCGGCATGCATGCATGCGTGAGAGTGTGTGTGTGTGTGCCCTGTCATCGATTGACATCTGCGGTTTGAATTTCGTGAATTTTGGACAATTGCGCGAGCTTTCCTCTCGCCATGGGGTAGACTGGATGATTAATCGCACCTGTTCGTGCCCGAGGAGGAGACGAATGAATGATCTCAGTGCGCTCTGCACATAGAAGTGCCCTGAGTCAGATCGCCTGCGATACGCTCTAAAGTTATGTGCGCGCCGGCCTGTTTGAAAGACAGAGAGACAGAGAGAACGGAAGAGGTGACTACAGTTCAAGTAACGCCGATATGTGTGATCGTCTATGTGGTCATTAGCTTTCGGCGCAATCTGCTCCGAAAATCAATGTTCGGCGGACCGAATTCGTACGAGCTCTCAACGTGATGGCAAATATTTATGATCTGCAAACTTCAAGTCATGTGTATGTATGGGTGTGGGGGGAGGGGATGGGAGGGAACATGTTGAAAATAGCAAGATAGCCTTGCGAAGTGAATGACCGCAAGAGGGTTCATTGTGTGCACTGCACTTTTGAGGGTGCTTCAGAACTTCTTTTTTGGACTGTCTAACTATAAGTAGACGTACACATGTTTGTCTTTTGCTTGGTATGGGAAAATTTTCAGACATCCTTAAATTGGTGGGTGTATGGAATTCTACGCAGAAGGTCTAGGTTGGAATCGACTTTAGAAAATGTCGTCGTCGGGAATGATTTTTTTTTTTGAAGCGCTCAAGTAGAGTTCCATCTTTTTGTTTTTCTTGTGGTGCCATAGTCTAAGGTGAACCTAGGCCTCCAATGTCAAGTTAGTTGAGGGTCTTCTTTATTTATGCGAGCCATCAGTTTCGTGGGTATCCTCTACTGCTAAGGTAGGTATCCATTTCAGTGTTTCGGATTTGAAGACTCTACGGGCTGGAAGTGATATTTTCATGACCTCTATATGACCTATTCGTCTCAAGTCTTATATCCGTAGACGCGCATGTCACCGCTGTGCATATACACTTATACACGACGTTTGATTACGCAGAACTCTTTTTTCAAAAATATCAAAGGCGTCTGCATTGAGCTTGTTCACGCTTCTCTGCAACCAGGGATGAACCTATTAATTTAAACACATTGGATGCTAAGAATTCACTTCTCGTCACCGTCTTAAATAGAGAAGAAACAGCGGTTGGCAAGAGTCACACGGCGTTCCATATCAATACAGATGTTGTTCGTACTATTTACTTGGGAGTCAAGCTAGACTACAGCCATCACAACCTTGAAGTTATAGCTGTGTACAGTGACGTGACGTGACGTTCTGTTCAAGTCGTCAATATTGTGCGTTCTTTCACAAGAACAGCGTTCATGTCATTTTGCTTCTGTTCACTACTATACCTATTTTGACAGCCCCTGCAACAATATCAACAAAAGCTGTATTGACGGCTCTCTGTGTACGAACAATGTACGGGCTGTTTGAAGATCGTACCTCTTGTGTTAGCGTGTGAGCTTAGACGATCTTTTAGAAACGATGTAAAACACTCACATGACAGTGGGGTGCCTTTCCTAAAGTCGTTTTTGACATTAAATGTATCCGCGAGTTTGTTTTTGATCTTGTTAAAGCAAAATGTCAATAAAATGAAACTTTTAACGCCTCTTAGGCTGAGTCCATACGGTACCAAATTTCCGTACTTTAAGAACATAGCCACTATTTTTGGACAACCGACAATTTTTTGTTTAACGATCCCAAGTATATTTGAAAGTTCTTCTTGGATTTGTAAGGAATTTTCAACGAGCAGCGCCTTCTTTAATTTTAATCCTTTTCTGCTGTCCGGCCCGGACACTCATTTTCAAACCGAAGTTATCTTACACTTTTCACATCTACGACCCAGGCAGCATGAACTGCCACCAAAATACGATGACTTATGGCGGCGTTATTGACGTAAGACTCCACAACATCAATTCATTCTCACAAAACTCGTCACATTTAGTGAATTAAAAATTAATATTTTTTTATGTTTCAACTCAGTGTCACAAAGTGATTCTGAAACAACACGATAGTAGCTTTCTAGCGAATATTTGGAAAGGTGAGTCAATGGAATAGTGATCACGGTACGCCATCTTTTGTAAATTCATGCCAATTAACTTATTTTCGATCATAAAATTGAAATAGGGACAACAACACTAGTACCGAAATCAAATACAGGATCACTCTTGCCAATTGCTGTTTCTTTGGGCTCAAGAGCCAATTAAGTAATGACGTCCTCTGTCGAAGGACTAAGCTTGCTTTATGCAACAGCTTGATAATCCCAGTCCTTCTTTATGGTGCGGAAACCTGGACGTTACTAAAAGCGGATGAGGAGGCCCATAGTCTTTTCGAGAGAAAAGTTTCGCAGCCCCCACGGGACAAGAGCCTAGCTTCTATACCAACTACTCGTTTTGTGCGTGCTACTCTTCTAGCACGAGTTGAAGGGACCTACAGTTTTTTGCCGACTCCGAACTGCGTGATTTGAGAGGCTTAAACTCGAAAGAGGTTGTGCCTTGCAAAATCCGAGGTGTCCACTCCGGCAACCGAACCTGATGAACCTTCAGTGTTTGGGTCGTAGCACGGCGACCACTAGGCAGCATAAACTTCCACAAAAATTATGCATATGACTTTCGGTTGCCAAACAGGCCATTGTTTTAAATTTTCCGATCAGCTTTATAATGCCATTGCTGTATGAACCTTTTTGGTTTTTCAGCGTGAAACTTCGCCAAGTGGTTTTAAGCGGCGTTTAGGTCGGCTAGTTTTTTTGAATAAAGACAGTTTTGCAGAAATGAAAGCAAGTAGTTTCAAGAGGGTACTAGGTGGGTCCTATACAGTGGATGCTTCGAAACTCCTCAGCCAAGTTCAATCAATTTGTTCCGCCATGATGGTTGACGGTTCGGTCTGCATTTTTTACTCTTCTTACTCTTACCTCGAGCAACGAATTAGACAGCTATCTTCAAGCAAATTTAGTCTGGCATATCACATGTTAAGTGATTACACCCAAATACTGATTTGATGTATATTTTCACCAACACCATCTAGTGATCGAAAGCTGCAGAGACTTTCATGTGACCCAATATTTTAAGAGGCCTTTCTAAATTGCATAAGTGCCACCGCATCTCAATTGAATTTAGACTACATTCCCAGGATTCATAGACCTTAAAACAGATTTTCTAGAATTCGCATTTTTTAAAAAGAATGTTAAAATTTGCCTTACAAGATTGTAAAAAAAATTCAATGCCTTAATCCTTGTGTTCCAAAAGAATGCCGACTCATGATAGTTTAAAAAAATCGCTCGTTACCATTATCGAATAGACTTGAAATCATTCGGGATGAGTTCAACGGAATTACGTCCCCTAAAGGTTTAATTCGTTTACGATTCTGGAATTTATGGGTGAAAAAGAAAAAAACTGTTTTGCGATCAGATTTTTCACATCAACCCCTAAACTGCTGAACTGTCTACCCGAGCAAAACACACTCAAGCAATATGGAGTGGCACATTTATTATTTAAATTAAATAAAACAGGATGCCATCGCGACTGACTGACTGCTGGAGGAAGTGTTGAAGCATCCTGATTTAGTTGACTGCCAAACATCCCAGGCCGGAAGCGAAGACGTTCATCTTCATCTAATCGAATTCATCGCAATTCACTTTTTTTTATCCTTCTTATTTTTGTTGTTTTCTCCACTCCCACTCCCACCCCCTACCCTATCTGAATGCAAATCTTCTACAGAGAGAGAGAGAGAGAGAGAGAGACGGGGGGGAGATTGGAGACAAAAAGAATATCGAATATAACGAATGTCACCTAATCCAATACCACCTCAGTCCTCCGCCCGCCCCAAAATCCCTCTAGCCAAAGCAAAAGAAAAAAGAAAAACCGAACTCACTTCAACAAACAGGCATACGCACGCAATGTATCTTGCGCGCTACATAATCCTCACATTTCGAGCATCATTCCCGGGAAGCCATTAAAATTTTTTTTTCCAGAATTTTATTGATTAAATAATCGATATCGCGGGGCATTATTACATTCGGGCTTCGCGCCGAACGGAACAAGAAGAAGCGCGGGCGGCTGCCGCGCTGAAAGGCAGCCTCAGCGAACTTATAGCGATTCATTTTCTACACTTCAATCTGTTACAATGCACATTATCTACATACCACTTTATTCTCTAAGGCAACGTCACCGCCAAGCAGCAGCAGCAAGTCCTTGACAGGGAGGGGGTGGGAGAGGGATGAAGGAGTTCCTTGCTGATGATGAACGAGGACTGGGTGGTTGCGATGGTATGGCATTAAAAAGAAGCAACGTAAAACTTTCATTTTAGAAACTTGATACACTTTCTTAACGTTTTTCTTTCTTTTTTCATCAACCCTCCACCCTCTTCATCATCCCCTCTTGCTTTCGCGATCTTTCTCTTACTATGCTCGACCCCCCCCCCCCCCCCTTCCCCACCTATATCCTGTCGATGAATGAAATTTTTCAAAAGGATTTTTTTGCTCCGTTCGTCTAACCATACCACCCATAGAATGAAATATCTAAAGTTCTTTTTACTCTCGCGAAAGGAGATCCAACACAAGAATCAAAGAAAGCAAGAAGAAAAAAAAAACCCGAAACACATTCTATGAGGAGATGCGGGAGCACAAGCATTCCATCACACACCCACTCTGTGTGGGGGGTGGGTCGCCTTTCTCCATACTCCATCATCAGCACCGCCAAATTTATCATCCCTTTTTCTTGAGGCGAACGGGAACAAGTATGAACGCGAAAAAAAATCTCACACCGCATCCTCTAGTGGAAAATAAATCTCCCCATCAGCGGCAGTATCTTATGGAGATCGACAACGACAACGACTATTGCAGTCGATATCGAATGGAGGACGACAGCGGCGATGACGATGTAAAGCATCCCCCCCCCTCGCACACACAATTATAGATTCCCCCCCCCCCTTCCCTTACTCCATCCTTCGGAAGAAATGTATAATAGTGTGTCCGGGGGAGGATGAAGCACGGGGTGGTACTTCTCTATTCACTAAAAAACGAAAACCTCACTTGTTCCCGTTTTCTTCACTCGGCAACCTCTGTTCGAGCACTCACTCAATAACTATCTCTCTGCCTAACGCTCTCTCATTCTAATTCCATTTTTTTTATGTTCCCCTCTTCACGACATCCTTCGGCGGGCGCGAATCGAGGTGTGTGGGACGGGTTTCTAATCTCATTTCTCACCAATCCACCCCACCACCCCCACTACAAAGAAAGCACCAAACGAGAAGATGTAATAAAAAATAGAAAAAGAAACTTTTGAATTTCATAATCGGGAATTTTCATCCAACCCATCCCCCTCACCACTCCCCCCCACGACATCACTCGTCTAGTTGTAGTCCTCCTTGCTTAGTTTTAATGCCAAATGCTACCCCTAAAATATAAATTTCTTCCTCCTCCTCCTCCTCCTCCTCCTCCTTCCCCAACCATCGCCCAGTCTTCCACGGTTCTTCTCATCGTCGGCAGAACTTACCAAAAGTGAATTGTGAGTGGCGGAGGTTTGAGGCGGTGGGTGGGTATAGAAAAACTTGTTAACTGTATGAATGCGACAATTTTTTGCGTTTTTTTTCTTTCTTTTGTTGGGCGCCCTCGCCTTGTTCGCAGCGTTCCTTACTCAATCAGGCAGACCTTTCCTGCTGTACCAGAACACCCGCCAACCCCTCACCCGTCACCCCAAACGTTCAGAAGCCCACAAAATAGAGGCAGCTAGCTAGCGCCGCAAGGTTATACATTCCGAACTAGACTTCGCCGTCGTTGGCAGATTTGGTGGGACCGAGGGCTGTGTGGGGAGGGGGGGGGGGGGGGGGGAGTGAATTTTTCGATTTCTTATCAGGCCCCTCGCGAAAGCAGCACTTTCCATCTTTTTTAGTTTTTGCGTTCTCGCTCTCTTGCGCTTCGCTTATGAGCTAGAACCAGGCAAAAGGAACTCTTTTTTTAAACGATAAAAAAGCATCACTTCATCTCACATCGCTCCCTTTTCAAAAGTGTGGCGGTGTGGGTGGCAAGGAGGGGTGCAAGAGGGTTCTGAATTTGGTAGTGGTGCACGAAAAAAAAGCCTGTTTTTCTTCCACTACCACCCCCCTCCCTTGGTTTAAGCCCCAACAACACAGACTCATGTCTTCCTCTCTCTCTCTCTCGGCAACACAGAGAGAGCACCCGTCGTCAGTGAGAGGAGAGACGACAAGAACAACAACAACACGAACATCCAAAAAAAAAAACAACGAAAAAAGAAGCAAGTATACGAGAAAATAAATCCTTCCTTCCACCTCATCGCTGCGCCACTTTCGCTGCTGCTTCCACCAGCCATTACTGCCATCTCTAATGGCACACAGTAGTATGTGATGGTGTACAGTTACGGATTCGCGATGCTATAAAAATATTTTTCATTCCTTCATTTTATTTATTTTTTTTTTTTTTTGCCTCCTTTTTTTCGCTCTTTCTCTCGCACACTCAAATCCTCGCTCGCTCGGTCGCTCGGTCGCCTTTTCGCTTTCTCTCGCACTTGTTCTCCTCTTCTCGTCTTGTTCTTAACGACGTAGTCGGTGATGTTGTTGTTGTTTCATTTCTTTTTTTTTTTAATTTTTTTTCTATTTCCACTAAATTTTGTGTGCCGTAGCGAAAAGTTTTTCCCGGAATTCTTCAGCCTTCAAGATCTCCCGCCACCCTCACTCCCCCCACACTCCCGCAGCAACAACAATATTTTTGGCCCTACTTGAAGCACCCATCTGTTGGGGATGGAACCCTTGAAAATGTAAGAAAGGCTCCAGCAGTTTCGTGGAGTAGTAGTGGAGTCAGGCGAGAAGATGAGAAAGACGAGAAAAAAAAATAACTCACACAAAAAATGGCGAAAAACTAAAGAAAACCGTCTTCGTTTGGAGTCTTGTTCGTTGGCGGTCCTATTGGCGTTTTGCCCTCCTCCCTGTGTGTGTGCGTGTTTGTGTGTGTATGGTTCTAATGAAATTTCTAACAATGGGGCTCGTGAGAAGGATGGATGGATGCATTCAATTGATTCTTCGAATTGCAGTATTCTCCGTACCTCCTCCCGGCTAAAGATGATGAGGAATACCTTTAGTTGGGTGTGCTTTGAGGGTGGGTGTGATTGGTTACTCTGCGTCGTTTTGTGTGGCTGAATTAGTCCAATTTTCATGTTCACAAGGCACATGCGAAAAAAAATAACTCAAAGCTCTATAAATATGATGAGTGACAAGTCTTAGCAAATAAGGACAACCCAGTTTGGGTGCCGAGATAAAACAGCAACGAAACAACTACAAGCGATAACCTATCAAGAGTGTTTAAGCCACTCGAGCCAGTGCATACTGCAGGCGACTATGTGACAACATTCCTTGGTCGCTGCAATTCGAGTGCGATTACGCTAATCTCCGGCGAGATTTGCCAGAGGTTTTGCAAGTCAACTCTCTGACTGCCGATAACGTGCATTCGGGGGTAAAACGGGATATTTTTAGAGTTGATTGAGAAAAGTAAGCACTTGGTGCAGTCGTCTGCAGTCACTGACAAGTGATGGGTGTTGTTGGACGAGGAAGATGAATTCAATTGGCAGACTTGGGGAAGGGAATTAGATGAGAGAAGGATCTGCATGGATTGGAAATTTGTGTTTGACTCTTTAAAGCTGTTTTTCAATTTTTTTTCTATTTGCAAAATTATTGAATTGGATATACGGAATGGAGTTTTGACAGCTAGACCTGTGACACATATTTTCGAAAGCGCCACCCGACTCCTTGAGACTCCAGGGTTTTGGTCTAAGTCTAAAGAGCACTCAGTTCATTGACATTTGTTCTGAGCCTGACTAGCTCTCTATTAAGGTGCACAGCACAAACAATCCTTTTAAGTCACTGGGTGAGAGTTAGGTTTTACGGATATGTCCCAAAATCAGTGTGACTTTAAGAGGAAACGATGGAGTGCAAGTCTTCCCTTATTTCGCTAAGGGTCGTCTTGATATCGTGACATTACTGGATTATGGAAAAAAGATTACCGTAAACTTGCCAGGCAAGGATCAAAAGAGGCATTCGTGGGGTCCGAACCCACCTTGGAAATACCCGCGTCCATGGTTAGGGCTTCCGTCGACGGTTGGGTCTCCCAACAGCACAACCAAAAATAACATGACTCTCCATGGTGCAGACTGACCAAGTCTGTACTCCCAAACTTCAACAAGAAATCCGCAGCTTTTTTGTTATCTGTAGACAAGAAAGACTGTAGGCGACTTGTTGGCGTACAACCGGGACACTTCACCTGCGCTAAGCATTAAAGTCTGATTCGGTTCAGTGATGGCTCCCTATGTGTCGCCTGTGGAGAAGATGAAGACACTTCAAAGGACTTTTTCAGTCAATGTTCCTCCTTTGGTCTAATCAGGTGGTGCCTGTTTAGCGCTGAAGTGGTGGGAGCTGAAAACCTGGGCCCTTTATCACAGAAGCGGTTGCTGGTTTTGCATCATTAAATGTAGGTTATTGCCTGGTAGTACAATGGAGCGGTTTTCGAGTCTGAGCGCTCCAGTGCAGTGTCTTTGAACATTTTTCGTTTTCGTCATTTAGAACCTATGGGCTAATGCACAACTCGTACGTCCAAGATCTATACTCAATCTTTGAAATGGCCTGAAAAGAAGACATTGTTGTCCAAAGAAAGCGTTTCAAAACCTGTTTTTGGTGATGATTTGATTAGGATGAAATTTAGTTTGTAGTAGTTGCTGGCCACTAACTGTTTCAGGGGGACGACGCATGGCTTTTCGTAGACCCCTTGCTACAGTTGTGATTCCTTCCTCCTGATGGGGAGATCGGTATCTTCTGAATGTTTTTTCATGCTAGTCTTGAAAATGCTGCACCACACAGGGACTTAATTGCGTATATCAAGTGCCGTATAAGCTGATTTTATAGTAACAGCTTTGTCTTCTGTGCCAGACGGTTCCCTCATCACATCAATCGGAAGATGCGATAGAAAGTTAAATTGGCCTTTTGAAGGGTCAATTTTTAAGTGAGAACTGAACTTCAGGTTGGAAATGAATGCTTTTCTTATATCCCCGTAACAGGTACCTGAAGGCTGCAATCTCTGTTTGCGATTCAGCCTATGGTGATTTGAGAGAAACATCACCATGCAGTCGCGTTCTTATGGCATAGCTGCTCCCTTGTTTGTTCAACTGGATAGAATGTCGAATACTTTGCGAAATTCATTCAATCTTAGAGCACTTATGAAACGTATGCAACGTGGTCAGAATCGCCCTTTGAATCACTCAATATGTACAAAGTAGTCTCATCTCTCAGTGAGTTGTTAAGTCGATGTGATGTACACAATAAAAATAGGTTTTCAAATTTTTAAAAATAAAGATAGAATTCAATATGATGATACATCTAGTTACCGTGCAGGGTAACCCGCAAACAAGTTACTTTTTTAAGTTTTTTTTCAAAAGTACTCGTACCATGTTCAAATAGACGAAGAAAAATATTTTTTTCCAATTTTTTGCCGCCGTATTAATAGAAACAAATCTTCCCATTAGTTGTGAAATGCAATGTCCTTCAAGTGGCTGCCTCGGCTGACTTCGCAGTAGCGCATTCTGTGGCATCTACATCCCAAAGACCATGTTTGTGGTGTTGGAATATAGTTCATGGATTTCTTCTTCTTAAGTGCTTAAAGCGATTCCGGATTGTTGTCATAATATCGGTCACTTACGGTTCGCAAAAAAGAAACAAAACTTCAAAAATGTCAAATAGTAGCACCGAGTAGCCTCTTTGGAAATAAGATTTCAATATTTTTCAACCTCGTTCAAGCTTAAAGCAACTGATTTCCTCCCGCAGGGATGTTTTACTGACTTTCAGTTACGTTTTCAAGCGGGAAATAGTTGTCAGTGTCAATGTAACCTATGAAAAATACCTCGATTTCCTACCCTGTAATTTCTCTAATTAAATACGAGTCTCAAACATGGTGTAAAGAAAACAAGATGTGTTTGGATGTGTTCGAGTGGTTACGATGAGATGTCACAATGTCAGTTTGAAGTAATAAGGGCAGTAACAAATGTTTTCAAACGAAAAAAACTGGTTTTCTAATTAAATTACCCGCTTTTCATTTCACTTCAACGAGGATTCTCTGCAAAGGGGATAATGATCATAAGTGATACAATGACTACCTTTTTTCTCGTCATCAATTTGCAGTCATCCAAATATTTTTAATTTTTCACTCTTCCATACGGACGTTCGAGTTTCGATACGCGATAAAAAATTTGTATGTCGGAAACGGTCACTAAATGATATCATGAACGACACCTGGTCTTGGTCTTAAGTATAAGCATGTTTAATTTTTTTCCTGACCCAAAACTCAAAAAAATTGATTCAAATTAGAACTTGCTTTTTCGATGATTTCGTTCAAATTTTTATCTCAATTTCAATTTTGAAAGATTCGGCCTTGCTTGCAGGGACTTGGTCTTGTGAGAGTTCAATATTTCTCTATTTTTTTGGAAAAATTTGATGGATTTTCGTTTTTTTTTTCTTCCACAAATTCAGTGTCACTCTGTTGAAGGCAAATTATCGTCTCCTTAGTATAGTCAAAAGTAGGTAAGACAAAATATTGTGTTGGTCTTGAACTGCTGTAGTAAGGGAAGAAGACTAGTGGGGCATTTTGATTTTTTTTATGGTATTCAATAATTTCCTTATGGACTATAATAAAGTGTTAGGTTTTGACTTCCCATTTAGTGGCACTCGGGTTTCCCTTTGCATTCGTTTGCATTTTTTTGTAAGGTTATTAATTATTAATTTTAATTTTATTCCAAACATTTAAACTAGACATATATGTATGTATATTTAAATGAGTTTGCAGCCACCTCGACATTTTCTTAATCCCACTATTTCCGGATCTCCAAGCTACTGCGCTGCATAATGGCAAGCAAAGAGTGTGGAATGCCATCCTCCCCGGCATAATCAGTGTAAAGAGACTCTTTTCATTCCGCGGATGTATAATGCTGACTTTCGATTAAGATTTAGACCGGGAAACAGTTCATGTTGCGTAACTTACAGCTTTTCTTAGAAGTTAAGGGGATCTAAAGTTTATTGTCCACCCTGAACACCAATTTTTTCCGCGAAAAAAATACGAGATGAGTGTCCCAAAATCAAATCTAGGATCTTCGGCCTGTGAGTGGACACACTTCTTTTTTAATTATTCTTCGCAGAAAATAGTACTTTAAGACAGATACACTCATATGCACAGATAACATCACACTCCTCTAGCAATGTTCGTATTGTCCTTCGCAACGCAATCGGTATGCATAATAAAAAAATAAGAACTGGTCGGGGATTATAGCCCGGTAACATAATTGTGGATGCATAATGTAACTACTGTAGTAAAATATTTAAGTCTCCGCCACCTGTCTCGAAGATAATTTAAACATTTTTACTACTTTTAATTTTGTGTATTCTCTTTTTTTTTTGACTTTAATGAATTTTCTTAAATTTATTTCATTTCACTCTTTGACAGGCAAATGTTCTACCACCCTAACTTAAGGGAGTTTTCACTGTTTAAATTAACTCAGGGAAATTGGGATGCACAAGAAATTATTTCTTCTTCCTTCCCTTTCGTTGGTTCATAAGACATGAAAGCGAACTAAGCTAAGTGTAGTATGTCCAAATATGTCCAAGTGCCTAAGTGTAAGAAACATATCCAAAGCCTCCTTTGCTAAAATTGAGGGATCATACTTTTGTTTTTCTATTCTTGCCACAATTTAAGAAAATTCGTAGCAAAAATAAGATAAGAAGGGACCTACAGTTTTTTGCCGACTCCAAACGGCGAGATTTCAGAAGCTTCTTACAGACAATCGATACTCTTTGAGTGATGTCAGCGTCGCGGAAGAGGTGGTGGCATGACAAAATGCGAGGTGTCCCGTCCGGGAATCGAACTTAGACCTTCGGCGTGTGGGTCGACTCACCTACCTACTGCGACCACGAAATTTAGAAGAGAATTCCGGAAAATTGGGCAAACTGCCCCCTTGCAGCCCTCTATTGAGGGGAATTGTGAGATTTAAGGTTTGTGCCGAACTTCTACTATTGATACTTTTCATGAGTTTGTCAAATTGTATGGTTTGTGAATTTTCACTTTCGGTGTTTTAGAAATTTAAATTTTGGTATTCCGTTTGGAATACTTTTTCTATAGCATCCCTCCAGGAACAGATTACGCAGCCAGACGAAGTAAGTAACCACATAAGTGATGTGAATAGATGCGTCTTTTTCAGACATTGGGAGCATTTTGGCCAAACCCTTCAGACGGCTTCTCTCATTTAATAGTAATTCTAGCTGTATGGTTGTAAGAAGTAAGCCTTGCTTGAATGTAAAGGACCAGAGGATTTTCGACGAAGAAGAAACAGCAATATTCCGGTAGTTTCTAGCATCTGTCAAACCCCGTAGGTTCCTATTCTTAGTTGTTAAGAGTCGTTTCAGAAAATGTCCACTCATCTGGTTTTGGCTTAGTCTGAAGAAAACCGAAGATAAATTTGGTAAATTTTAAATCTATCTAAATCTTCGTATTTGCATACACAGAAAATGTTTTAAAATGCTTGACCCTCACGTAAGGCATTTGGCAACGGTTTACAAGTGACATTGGAAAACATTTCGACTCCTTTGTTAAGGGTTGATTATAGACTTCCTGACTCTCTAATCTATCTCGGCCAGGCTTGTGTATTCAACGCATGAATCTTTTCATCAAGACCAACAATGTTTTCGTTTCGTATTAAAGAACTATAATCAAAGAATTGGTGCCATTACCTAACTAACTGAACTGCAGGCTTTTAAATACCACATTCAACCGTATTCGCTCCTCTGCATCATACACCCAGTCGACGGTGTCCTTTTTAAGTGCACCACTCACCTTGCAACCATCAATTTGAATATGACAATAACAACATTGAATTAATGCCAAAAATGCCACCCATCTGGCGCCTCCACACTAGTAAGGATATGGCGCCATAAAGCGACCCCCGATTGATCCATCAAACCCTCAAACACTCGCCCCGAAAGTTTCATCGCTCGTTTACGTCCGATTTACCCCGAAAAACCAATGGAACCAGTTTTTACTTCAGCACTCACCCCATGGACAGCCCCCGTTTTTCTCACCTATCCGCACTTCTAACTGCAAAATAATAATTTACACTCTGGCAAATTTTTCCTCACTCACTCAACAAACCAACAAATTACGCTCGCGAATGTTTTTTCTCGTATTTTCCGCTTTTTTTCGTTGGTTCGGCTTTCGGTGTGTGTGTGTGTTTTGTTTTATTTGCCACCACGTTTCGTCTGTCAGTTAGTCGAGGTGGCAGTGTTTTTGTGTACGTAACCACTCGGTGTTTGCTTGTCAGTCGGTGTTGGGAAACTTGGTGGACTGTGGATAATCAAGGATGCTGATTAGGGGGGGACAGGGGACGCCGCCATACCTTTATTTTGTGAGGATGCAATACACACATCCTCTGTGTATGCATGTGCTTATGTATCCTGATTAAGAGCCACAGGGAGCAGGCGGATTGGGTCACCCATTTTGGCAGCTATTCTCTGTGTGTAGTGAGAGAGAGAGTTATCTAAACCATTTATATCCGCCCCAATGCTAGTAAAATTAAAATCCCTCTTCAAATCATCAACCCTCCCCCACCCCCAACACGTAGCCCCCCATCAATGCTAAGGGGAAATATTAAAATGGATGAAATACGAAAAAAAAATGCGAGGACTCGGAAATCACCCCACTGCCGGTGTTATTTTTCTAAAGTTACTGATACATCTAAAAAAAAAGGCGAAGGCGCACAATAAAAGGACGAGAGGAGACCGAGGAGGAGGGTAATAAAAATAAAAAATAGTGCCCGTTAAGGCGAGCGCGGTGGAGGTCGAAGTGAGTGGGGGGGGGGCTGCACACCTACCCTAGGTGGAAGTTAAAAAGGGCTCCGCTACCGACAGGCTCACGCCGCGCGCCCTTCTCATGCCCCAAAATCCCTCATTTGGGGTGGTGGCACGTCTATACCTATATACGTTCATTTTTTACTGCTTTTGGGTAAATTTTTGCGCATCACCGAAAATTATTAGGGATTTTTTTTCTCTGTTCTCTGCCGTTGTTCGTTTGCTCGTGCTCGCAAGTCCTTTCTTTTGCAATATCACAATCCATCCTCAGCCCCGTTCGCTTTATGCTGGATATGCCCGAACCACCCCCTCCTTCACCCTGCAACCCCATTCCATTTCACCTACTCAGTGTGTTAAATGTTATTATTTTTTTAATATCCGCTCTTGGCTCCTTCATAGAGAGCCGCCGCCGTCACCGCCGCCTCAGCCTCGACTATGGCCGCGGCGCTTCAGGTTTTAGCCTTTCTCACTTCAGCGAGGGCACGGGAAGGTGCCTATACATTATTTTGTTGTGTTATTATTATTATGTGAAACTAAATGAGAAACGAGAACACAGGCCGCACACACAAGGGGTGCGCACACATACTGGGGCGGGTGGCGGGTGGTCGGCGGACCTCTCATAAAAAACACATCACACAAGTTTTAATGTAATGTGGAGCGCCGCGCTAAGTTGGTGGTTGTGGCGTCTGAGGGCGGCGGTTGACTAGGTTCAAAAATCCATAGAGAACTTCAAAAACGGCAGGCAAGCGAAGCGAGCAGAAAAAATCCAGGAAAACCTCCGCGTAAAGGGATGATAATGTAATGTGTTGTGGCAGCCGGCAATAGTGTTAAAGATAGGCGAAATGCGATTCATTTCTTGTTCATTTTTTTCGCCCTCTCCACATCCTCCTCGGCGTTCATTTGCTTGTGTGTGATACGGCGCGCGGTCTTTGTTTGGTGAATTGGATTTGATGGGGATGGGAGGAGGAGGAAGGGGGCGCTCCTTATTTGGTTAGATGGTTGTAGTGCTGGGCCCTGCTGCCATTGCTGCCACTGGTGATGTTGGCCCTTTGTTGTTTCACAATCGGATTTATGGGGTAATTTCGTTTTTAACTTTAATCCTGGCCGAGTACAAAAAACAATGACATACGTGCCTCTACGTGTGTGCGTCGGCGAAACGTGTGTGTTGTGTGTGATACTTTGTGAAACCGGGTGAACTGAGGGTGAGTTGATTCTGATGCTGATGACTTTCGGTTTTTTTTTTTTTTTTGAATGGAGCCCCCTGATGGAGGCTTTTCCATTCATCTGATTTTTGTTTTCTGTTTGTAATTAAGCAGCAGAAGTGATGAAAGTTATCGCAGTGCCCTAACGGCGATACACGCAAATCTATTGTTGGTCATGGGAGTAGTTTAAGTGTGGTCGAGAAGAGGCTGAATGGGTCATAGACAATGGTGGGTACACGAGATGGTACAGCAAATTTAGAGTGGAGTGTCGGTTATGCGGTTTTTGAGGTAATTATGCCCTGGAGTGTCCTTTCCAGGGTTTTGGGGAGGGTTTCCAAAAAAAAAACGTTTGGGATGCGGCTTAAACCACTAGGGAGATGAGGCTTTATTAAGGAAAGCTAGATCCGTTCAATTAGGAGGTTAATCTGTAGTCGCAGATAAAGTGCATGCCAATCTTGATTGGACCTTATATAAGTTTGCCCTTATTGGTGTCCCTTTTTCTTTCAATTCATATATAAATTGGACAGCCAGTGCCAATTGGTGGTACAAATTGAACCAGCAATCTCCACTGAAAAGACAGCGATGCTTTAGAATTCCATGCCCTGCTAAGGGAAGTGTGTCTGCAGAACAGGTATCCACGTTCACACAATTTCTGGCCGATGTCTCAAAAAAAAAATTACAGAAGGTTGCAATTGCAAAATAAAATAAGCTTAAGTTTTCAGTTTTTGGTCCTGTTTGCGTTGATGGCATCTGGAGGAGAAGATTCAACATAGAACTGAATGGGCTGTACGGCGGCATGAGCCTAGTCAAGTGTCTACGGATACAACGCTTAAGGTGGTTATGCCATGTAGAGCGGATGGACAACACTGCTCCGGTCCGAAGAGTCTTTGAATCCGACCCACAGGGACAACGCAACAGAGGACGTCCTAGACTGAGATGGCGAAGTGGAAAAGGACCTCAACCAACTTGGAGTGGGCAATTGGAAGCAGCTGGCAAGAGGCGTGTAGCCTGCTAGCTGGAGAAGCATATTGGTTGAGGCCCAGGTCCACCCCGGACTGTAGCGCCACCCGAAAAAGAAAAAGAAGAAATTTCCAGCTGAAGCAGCTATCCGGTCTATGTAAGGTTTAAACCGGAGTTTGCCGAGACAACAGCTAGTAGAAATCGCAATTGAAGCTGAGAATCTAGAAAGATGAATTCTGGAAACTCTATGCCGAAGATGACAGCCACAATACCGCTGTTAGACAGAATGTTGCACTCAATTTGGACCACAATAGACAAGAATTCCATCCTCAAAACTTAAACAAGTTCAAAATGTCAAAATAGAGACCAAAGTCTAACAAAGCTGCTGGACTGAGTTGGCTGTCTGCAAAACTATTTAAAGCACCTGGAGATGACTTGGTTGGGCTCACGCCTCAACTCATTTGTAAGATATGGTCGAAGGAAAGCATTCCTGATAAGTGGAATCTAAGCAACGTTTTGTCTGGTCCACAAGAAAAGTGACCCCATCGACTGAGCCAACTATCGAGGAATCAGCCTCCTCAACAGCACATATGAGATCCTCTTAGCCGTATTATATGAAAGCCTGAAATCGTTGCTCAGCAAACTCATAAGTCCTTATCGGTGTGGTTTCAGGCCAGGGAAATCCACATAAGACCAGATCATCACTTTACGGTACATCCCTGAAAAGACCCAAGAAGTACATTTAAGGCCGCATATGACAGCGTACATAGAGACAGGCTATATTGTACCATGTCTTGTCTTAGCATTCCTACCAAACTCGTCAGACGGTCTAGAATGACGATCGAAAATTCTCACTGCACGTTCAAGGTAGGTATGAAATTACCTTCGATGTCAGAAAAAGATTTTAGACAAGGCGACGTGCTGTCAAGTGATCACCATTCTTGCGAAGAGGTGCGATCTTCCAAAACTCCGTTCACCTACTAGCTTACGTGGTAACATTGACGTGAACATCAACACAGCCAGCCCATAATAAGGAGCTTACTGGCACTGAAGCGGAAGCGTCTAAAATGGGTCTGGCGATAAATGAGGGTAAATTGAAGTATTTGCTGTCATCAAGGAAGGAGACACAATATTGACGTATCGGAGAGAGCCTACAACGAGGCAGCAGAAGCTTTGAGGTAGTCAAGGAATTCGTCCATCATGGATCTGCGAAAAATAAGGACAACAACAAGGACAAGGACTCAAGAGACAATTGAGAAATAAAGCCCTCTCTTGAAGAATTAAGTAGGTTTGTATTGCAGCCTGATCATTCCAGTCCTGCTTTATGACCCTTCTTCCGTTAAGCTAGCCTGGGATGATCGAGCCGTTGTACAAAGCCAGTTTAGTCCTAGAGGGCTATGTTACTAAATTGCCTTTTGAGAGAATATTTCTGCATGCGATTTTTGGTTCTGTTTGCATTAATGGCATCTGGAGGGCAAGATTTAATAACTTTAGGGGGAATGACGTCATTGGTTAGCATAGAATATTTTTTAAAAACTTGTAATGTTGGTATTTGACCTTATTTATGCCCAATTGATCTGATCCGACCTAAGGCAAAATACACTGCAAGTCTAAGTCTAAACTTCTTCATTACAGTACATTTTCATAGCAGCAAAGTTTCCGAGTCTTCCCTGGAGCAAGTACGTCTTAAACTGAATTCTTAGAAGTCATTCTAGATTCTACGTAAATGTAGATAAAGCCGACTTGACTTTCGTCGGAATTCGTAAAAATCAGCCGACGTGCAACTGCTCTGAGTGATTGTGAATATCTCGAAGAAATGCTTCCTGTTTTTGCACAGAAACGCAGAGTTACTCACTGCTCCAGTATTCTAACAAGGGGCGATAAATCTGTGTGTCGTATTTGCTGGAAACAGCTCGACCCAAGCAGTAAGCTTAGCATTCAGCATGTTTTCGGCAACTGAAACAGGGTGTTATAATTTGTTTGTTTGACAACTTTGAAATTGAAGTGAATTAGAAAGGAGTGAGTGCTTTTGCATTCGAATCTTGATGGCAGTTGGTATGCGTTTGACCGGTTCAACAAAAATAATTTGTTAAAAAGAACGTCCTTCAGTTCTCCAATTCAGAATAGAAAGCAGGCGCTCAAGTATTTGGCTAGCAAAAGATGATTGTTTCTGAAATTTCTACAGAAGAAAAAAATTATTATCATGTTCCTCTAAATAGGTCGCGAGGGCAATACACGCACGAAAGAACTCTAGTCCGTGCGACCATCCTCCTCCAAAGACCACCCGATAAAGTGTTAAAATTTAATTTCATTCTGCTTGACTTAGTCTTAATTTACCCATCCTTTCTAAATTGTTTACTCTCCGGTCAAAGAAGCCCGTCAAACCCAAGACACTCCCGCCCCCTGTGTGTCGTTCAAACTGATTAAAAAAAAAACACGCCATATCGACATCACTTAACACTTGTCATTACATACATCGCATGTTGTCGTTAGCCAACTTCAGTGTCGACTACTTCCATCGACTGCTCGATGAAATCCAACACCTCGACGTCAAAATGTTCCCAGGAGTCAAGGTGCAATCTATCAAACCCCCTGACAGCAGCAGTATGTGTCGCCCTGGCCTCCTCTCGCAGACCGAGCTCTCATCAAACTGAGTGATCAATATTGCCGAACCCCGCGGAGAAGACACGTCGAGCACCTGCAGAAAGGGATGCACAGGAGGAGGAAGGCTTTTCTAGTAACCAAATACCTCACCCATATGCTAATGATCTCTGGCAATTTTTTTTCTCTGTAAATTTTTTTTTGCTGCTGGCGTCCTCCCCTCACCCTTGCTGCCGAAAAGTTGTTCGCCTTCGATATAATTTGGCTCGTAATGAACTCATAAACTAGTTTAGACCAGAAGGTGAGGTGGTATCGCATTTCACCGGCAAACACACACACACACGGTGCGGTGTAGACCATAGATATCGCATTCCATCCCCCCTCCAACTGCCAATCCGCCTCCGGAGGTGGCGGTGGAATGTTGTGAGGCAACTCAATTTCAGTCTGCCACCGTTTTTCAAGGTTCAACTCCTGTCTCGACCTTCTTTCATTCACCGAATCCTGAGGTTCTCACTTCCCCCCTCCCTACCCCATCCACCCAATTCACAGGAGAGATGACATTGAATGCGAGTGCGATGGGTCGATCCAACGACGGCGGGTGTTGATGCTGGCAGTGGTGGTGGTTGGTGGTTGGTGGTCTGCAGATGGACCACCCAATTCATTCATGAAAAGCTGGTATGCCCACTTTGGGGATATTCCTTCGACTTTCTGTGTTTTTTCTCCATTTGCGTTGAGTGGAACAGTGAAGGGAAAAAACACAACCATCCTCACCGACAAGCACTCTCACTCTCTGCGCTTTGGCCTTCCTCAACTTTCTCTGATGTTGGCAATCCGAACTCACCCCCCCACCCGCACCCCCTCTGCACAGATGACGACGCCCGGTACACACTTCTCCTCGATCCGCACATACCGACACACAAGGCCAGCCAGCCACCAGCCACCAGCCAGCAGCCAAGACGGAATCGGAGCCATTCGGTGTGAAAATCACTTCGTGCACAGTGCACTAGCAACAGGTGACTCTTTAACAAAACGACTACGGCGACGACGACGACGACAAGGATGACGAGGATGGCGGAGCGGATGGCAACAGAGAAGACCCTCATCCTCATCATGGGATGGGTGGTCCCACACCCACCTCCACCTCACACCCAGTTTCCGTCAACCCAACACACAACGACAGAGCATCTCTCACTCGACGTCCTTGCTGGTTAATATACGAAAACGAAAAGGTCCTGGTTATCTCAAAACAACCACCACCCGCCCACTCTTCTGCCGAAAGAAGAAAGACATCTATTTGTCGGCTACACGCCCGACCGAACGACAGCGAAGACGTTGCCGCCGTACACAAATGTGTCGCGACACGACAAGTGCCTGCCACCAGTGGAAGCTCCGCTTCAGGACTTCCTTAAGTGTTTGGACTTCCGGACTCTCTGACGTTGCGAGGACGTGCGTGTGTGTGGGATGATGCGGAAAGTGAAGGACCAGCGAAACCGCAATTCCTTCCCTCAACCCCAAAAAAACGACCATAAAAAAAAAAAAAAAAAAAACAAAAACACACAAGCATCCAAAGGACGTGGGGTCCAAGGACGTCGCAAATCTTTTCCTTCCACTTCGCCCCCCCACACATGCGTCCCGCTTGAGGGATGAATATATTAGTCTGTCCCATCTTAACACACATCCACCGACGACCTCTCCACGCACCGCACACTTGTTGGTATGCGGCTGCCGGCTTTCCCGTCTCCTTTTTTGGCAAATTGACACATATGCTTAAGCGGAGATATCTTCCTTCAGATAATATGGAAATTTTCAGGATCTTCCAAAATAAGTTTGTCCGGCTTAACCCGGGATATCGTTCTCAGAAAATATTTTCCTTTCGCCCCGGCGACCATCACCGACTGCCGGGCGGGTGTGTGTTACGGTGTAGCTGTCATCGCAGACACCACCCGGGGTTAGGGGTGAGAAAACAATTGGCCGGGTCCTATGACACACCGATGACAGGGTAGTTTTCGGTATCGGGCCACATCATCGTCACAGAGGTTAAGTGCTGCAGTGGGGTGGGTTGAGACCGTCCGACCTCATTTATATTCAAGTGCAGGACATGTCGCTATTGGTGTTTAATTCTCTCGGCACACTTGTCACTTGTCCATCACCATTAGGGGGGGAGAAGGCGAGAGGTCAACAAGGATGACCCGGCCAATTAATTTGTCTAAGTTGTGGGATAGTTTCGTCCCAAAACCCAAAAAATTGGAGGGTGGAAGTAGCAACCCTTTGTCGTCCCTTGTCCAACTTCAGGATATCACCCCTTCTTTTGGGATTGCACGAGTGTATTCGTGTGTTCATTGGAAACTTTACAACTCCTCATACACGTGGGCATGTCTGCCACCAGGGGACCTCAGGTTCACCCTTAGCCAACGCAAGAGAGAAAAATGGGAGAAAGTCCTTTGTGGCACGGTGTGTGCCTTCCAAGTTGGCGATGACTTCCACTACGATGACTATTTCACTTCCGGCCGGATTCTTGGATTCTAGGACGACGACAAGCGACGACGTCTGTACTTGAAAGTGGCTGCTAACTGCAATTTCGTCTTCCATTCACTTTCCTTTCCTCATCTGTCTCACGCTCACTCGGGATCCTTGATTTGAAGCATTCTGTTTATGACATTTGTGTTTTTTCCTTCTTTCGTCTTCATCGTCCTTTTTAGACATTTAAATCGGTCTCTCTTTCTCTTGGTGCGCCCCCAGGAGTGTTTTCTAAGCGATGCTGTGCCCGAGCCTAAAGGATTTCTTTTCATTTCCTTGATGGCGGTGGAGTATTATTCATTTTTTCCATGTTTTCAACTTCGTGCATAGACGGAGAAAAAGTCCATAGAATGACTGAGAGCGACATAAAGGTGGTGACGGTAACCGGCGAGGTTGCAACTCTCAGTCGCCTTCGTCCTCCCCTCTCCCTTCCTCTTTGTGCGAGATTTGAGATTTTGTTTGTGATGGGGGTTGTGACGAGGTGGTATTCACATTTTACTCCGTTTTCAGTTTTTTTTTTTTGTTTTTTCTCGGAAATCAAGTTTTGTCTGAGGAAGCGAAAGTAAAAGTTGATGCGGCTGTGATGCTTCTGATGTTGTTTTCTGTCTCCAATATTTTTTTCGTCGCTCGGTTGGCGTTTTGTTAGAAATGTCATTGTCTTGGATGACTGCCAGTGGAGTGAAGGTTCGCCCAGCAGGATTGGACTTCTAATGTCATTCAATCAGTTCGGGTTAAGTTCTTTGTTTGTGGATTTTCATTTGTTTGAAAATTCAACTTTTTTCGTCGGTTTTTCGTTTTGTGAGAAAATGACGTGGAAATGAAAAACGGGATGCTTTCAGTGGCTGGCATTGTTGTGCCTATCCACTGTTGTCTGAAACACGGTGCGCTTGAGGCAACTGACGGTGCTGCTAATCTGAGGGTAATTTGAGCGCTCCTTTGGAAAGTTGTCGCTGGAATTTTATTTTCGAAAAAATGAAATATGAGTGTGCTTTTGTTCAGAGTTGACATTTTAGTTCTGTTTTAAGCAACTACTTGACTGATTCTTACACGGGTGTTTTCGTTTGTCAATCTGCATTAAATAAGAACAACTGTTTTTTGCCTGTTTGTCTGAGATCTTAATTTTTCTATATTTACCCCGCGTTTCATACTTATGTCCGGTTTCCACTTGCCAATATGAATATCGAAAGCTCAGGAGTTGTTTTTTTCCCGTTACAAATTGATTTTTGGATTTATTTCTTAAAATTAATACGACAGCAGACTAACAAAATTGTGAAATCAAAAATCCGTTTAAGACTAGGAATCCAAAAAGTCAGAATCCCGAACGCATTCAACTTGACAAACTCACAAAAATGTAAACTGAAATAGAAGTTTGCATTCTTCTTCTTCTTCTTTTGATGGCGGGTGACCTGGGCTTCCTCGACCAAACCATCACACAACGGCAGATCCTGGAAAAGATCCAAGAAGTGCAAATACACACGCGGCACCCGTTCGTCGATTTTAAGGCCGCATATAACGAGCTATACAGTGCCATGTCTAGTTTTGGCATAACTACCAAACCCGTCAGATTGTGTAGCATAACGATGGAGAGGTCTCACTGCTCCGGCAAGGTGGGGAACGAGCTCACCGAGACCGTCAATGTCAAAACAGGTCTTAGACAAGTCGACGCACTTTCCTTTAATTTTTTTAACATCATCCTTGAGAAGATTGTGCGTCACTCACAAGTTAACACCAGAGGCACGATCTTCCAAAAGTCAGTTAAATTGCTAGTTTACGCCGAAGACATTGACGTGATTAGACGAACACAGCGAACCGACAATGAGGCGTTTGCTGGCATTAAAGCAGAAGCGGCTAAAATAGGTCTGGCGGTTAATGAAGGCAAAGCGAAGTACATGTTGTCATCAAGGAAGTATGCACAACATCGACGTCTCAAACAGAGTGTCACACTAGCCAGCAGAAACTTCGAAGTAGTCAAGGATTTCATCATCACCTCGGCTCCACGGTAAACAGGGACAACAACAACAGTACCGCCAATCGCTGTTTCTTAGGGCTCATGAGGCAATTTAGTAATAAAGCCCTCTCTCGAAGGACGAAGCTTGCTTTATGCAACAGCTTCATGATCCCAGTCCTAATTCATGGCGCGGAAGCCTGTACGTTACTAAAAGCGGATGAGGAAGCCCTTAGCCTTTTCAAGAGAAAAGTTTTGTGAGGGATTTTTGGTCCTGTTTGCGTTGATGGCATCTGGAGAAGAAGATTTAACGACGAATTCTATGGGCTGTACAGCGACATGCGCCTAGTCAAGCATCTTCGGATACAATGCATGAGATGGCTAGGCATTGTAGGGCGCATGGACACCATTGCTTCGGCCCGAAAAGTCTTCGAATCTGAGCCTTCGGGACAACGCAACAGAGGCCGGCCAAGGCTAAGGTGACACACACAAGTGGAGAAGGACCTCAACCAACTTGGAGTGATCAGCTGGAGGCAGCTAAACAAAGATCGTTCTGGCTGGAGAGGCATGTCCATCCCGGATCGTAACGCCACAAGAAGAAGAAGAAGTAGACATTTGGGGCGAGTCCCGGCTACTGAAAAAATCAAATTTCGTCGTACCACTGCCACATACGGTACTCAATTGACAGAACTTTGGATTGATGATTTTTGTTTGCTCTTTAAAATTTACAACCAAAGAACGATTTTAGAAGCTTTGGAAAGTTGCTATTAAGCTTAAGTCCCAGTTGCTTCCGAGTTGTACATAGAAATCTTTAAAAAAGGGACTTTTATCTTGTTCGACACACAGAAACACACGTCGCGTAACTTTTCCTTATTATAAGCCAGTTCTCCTCATTTCCCTTCAATGTTGTACTTTATGGAGCAACAAGAGAACTAGTTTCGTTTTGGACCTTAATGTCTAAATTTCATAAAAATGCAGACAGCAATTATTGTCAGATAGGATTCCAATCTTTATCTAAACATTGTTACAGAAGTTAAAACGGGGTCCGAAGTAGATTAACTGCTAAACTTGTTCAAAATTATGGCTGCTGATATTTAGATTTCTTTTCAGTTTAACTTTTTGCCTTACCTTTTACACGGTACCACCTCCTTTAAGCTGCTGACAACACTCAAACAGTCAATGAAAAGCTTTTCGAATCTTACCGTTCGGAGTCGACAAAAGTCTGTAGATCCCTTCGACTCGTGAGAAAACAGTAGCACGCACAACACGAGTAGTTGTTGTGGAAGCTAGGCCCTGGTTCCTTGTGAGCTATAATGCCATTCAATTATCATTGACTGCAGACAGATTTCGAGGGACACCTTAGTGTACAGAAGACTGTTAGTTGGGTCCACATTTGATTCTCAGATGGAATAGAATTCTAATGTGTACTCTAGAAGTCCTTATTTGTTATCCTACTGGGTTCAAAGTAAGTAAATGGAAAGTCAATAACGGTGTTTTTATAAATCTTTGAAAACAATAATACAACTGGCTGGTGGTAGAGCAATATTTTAAATCAAACTCCACTGTTTAGTCCTGCAGTTTTAAAATAACTCTGCAACAACGTCGCCTCTTCTCAATCCAAAACGCATTCTGACTTTTCCCCTCAAATCAGTACATTCTTAAGAAAATCATCCTGTTCACTTATGAATGGCATTGTTAGAATGCCAAATAGATCGCTATACCCTGACATCCTGTGCCTTGATCCTTCCATGTTCATCTAGCCCTCTCTACCTTGTTTCAATTGAATGTACTTAGTCACAGGAAACCATATTCAACTCAGCTCCGACAATCTAAAGGCTTGCCCCATGCCTCAGCGAAACCCTTAACGAATGGAAATTTTACAACTCCATCGCAGCCGTCAATCTGAAAAGTTTTTTTTGCGATTTTTTTTTTTGTTTCTTTTCTTTTTGAAATCAAATGAAAGGACCCTCCACTGACAATGACAATGAAACTTTTTGACAATTAAAACCTCAAGCATCCGCACACCCTCCGACTCATGCACACACACACACGTAGTCATATAGAAAAAAGAAATCCGCCACAGAGTCGAAACCCGTATCGTCGAAGCCAAACCTATCTCCTGTCATCTATATATTGCATTAAAACATACACACCCCCAACACACACAGTTGAACATAACTTTTTTCTCTCCCTCCCCCAAGACCCCTCCCCCCCTCCACCCCACTACTCGTAACGACTTTGAATAGAAAAACAACCGTCGAAAAGCAGTTTCAAAAAAAAAAAAAAACTTTCTAATAAATTTGCTTTATGTGCGCTGATGCCACTCTGCGAAGGTATGTGTGTGTGTGTATGGTTCCCTCTTCTAAGGGTTGTGTAGAGCTGTAATCCCCCATTTTTTGCCATTAATATTACACGGCTCCCATCAAGGCCCCCACCCCGTCAGTCTCGCGTTGAAACCTATTTCTTTCTCTCTAAACACACTATATCCCCCCGTCTGCCGCTCGCCGTCTTGGCATACACCAGCACCGGCAGCAGCGGCAACAGCAGCACCACCAGTCGACGAGTGCAGGCTTCACAGAAGGAGAGTTTGTGAAATGAAAGGCGGCCAAGGGCTGAGGTGCGGCAAGAGCGCTCCACACACAGCATCCCGACGTACTTAGTTTCGGGAAAAAAGGATTTTTGTGTATTTGTTAGAAAAAAGACTAAGCAGCGGCAGCAGCAGCAGCAGCAACAACAACAAAGCAAAGGAGGGAACACAGTACGAGTACTTTGTGTGTTTCATTTTTTTCAGCTTTTTGTTTTTTTTTTCTCCTGTTCTCCTCCGAGTGTGTACGTACGTCAAGTACACCCACCACCACCAGCATCAGCAGTGCCACCAGGGCTAAGAAAAAATAAACGAAAATGTAAAATAGTACTGAAACCCGCAATCCGAACACGTACCCGCGTGAAAGTTGCTGCGCTCTCTCGGGCGGACAAATCCGTGGGGTGAGTGGGTGGGTTGTCATGTGACGGTGTGCCGGGGTAGACACGGGGAGCGGTATGAAGTGGCATTATACCTCCGTGTATATACAATTAAAAATGTAAATCAGTCGTAGCGCGGTATGACTTACCCCTGGCCTTGGCATCCCTTCGCAACACCGCCGCTTACACACATATCGTCAACCCGCCAGCAGAAGCAGCAGCAGCAGCGACGGCAGCGGCAGCGATGGCGGTGACAGCGGTAGTAACAGCAGCACTCGTGTGTATGTAGAGTACACATGCCAGATGAAGATGGGCGCATCGAGCGGGCCTCCATTCGCGGCTAAGGGCAGCACAAAATTTTCTTCTTCTCTCGCTTTTCTATTTCACGCAAAAAAAAAAAACGAGTTTTTCCATTCGTTTGCTCAGCGTTGTTAGGAACTAGAAGGGTGGCCCCACATACATCGCTTGCACACACATCATAAAGTGCGTACGTGTGTTTGCGTGTGGATGTGCGCGCTCCCTTTTAAAGGCAAGGATGTGTACACATACTCGTATGAATTAGGAGAAAACGAGCAAAAAAAAAACAAGTAAAATAACTGAAAACGCTCGAAAGGAAAAAGGAGCACACAAAAAACGAGGCGGGGGCGACCGCCGGGCGTTAGGAAAGGAGGTAGTTGTGTCGTTGTGTGAACCCGCGCCCCGATGGGGTGTGGGGCCTGCGGGTGGCAGATGGGGAGAAAAGTTTCGTATGTGAGCTAACAACTCGTATTATTTTACAAATTGATTTGAATTTTAAATTAAATTTAATTGTTTTCGTAAGTATTTGTGAGCGATGTGGGAGGGGGTTGGGGGCTGGGGTCTGAATTCACCCGTAGGATCCTTTGGGAAAAAAATGTTTTACATACAAAACGACGGGGCATGTGATGGGTTTCAAGATGTAAGTCGATGATTCAAGTCAAACAGCTGAACTGCCATTGAGCCGATCACCGGGTGATGGTGCTGAATAATGTGGGTTATACTGAAAGCTAATGAAATGCTTAGAAACTGCATAAGCCGAAATGAGTGGTCCAAAAATTACTAAGTCATCGAAAGCATTTTTTTCTTGTGTTCGCATCGCACTTAGCGAGGGAGTTCGAAAGCATCTCGTGTCTAAAAACCAATTTGACAAGACATTCTCTCTGTGACTTCAAATTACACAAGACACGTCTAGGGATTCCAGTCGATGTAATTAAAGTGGATCATGCTACGCGCCTATAAGGTGGGCATCCAAGTAGCAGGATCAAGAAACAAATTGAATCTATTCCTCAACCCTCCAGCGATTGCCAAGCCCTTGCACCAAACTGGGTGTACTCATTGACATGAATTTAAGACACATAGCATCCATTGACTCCAGGTTATTATAAGGGACTTCCTTCCCACGGTTTTACAATGGCTGCATATGTGGCCTTGTTAGAGTTGTCCGATCGTCAAGCAATCCAATCTAACTTCAAGTTCGACCCGAAAAGTTGTGTTTTATGCTTGCAATGAGACGGAGAACAATTTATACACTCTCAAGAAAAAGGATGAAAGACTGACAGTACAGGAGGGTTTTTCTGAGGATATATAAAAATAAAAGTACCTCCACTTAGACAGTGTCACAAAAGAATGTAATCAACTACGACTTTCTTTCTCAGCTGCATTTACAAAAAGTCCTTCATTATTCTCGGGGAGAAAATAAACTTGGACCAATCGACTAGTAAGTGCGACTTTAAGAAATTTTAAGAAACACTAATTATTGTTGAAAATGTCCTTCTTATGGATCGTTTTCCCGGTGTGAACACCTCGCATTTTCAAGGCACCACCTCTTTCTAGTTGATGACAACACTCAAAGACTACCAATTGTCTATGAAAAGCTTTTCAAATCTCGCCGTCCAAAGTCGGCAAAAACTGTGGGTCCCTTTTACTCGTGAGAGAACAGTAGCACGCACAACACGAATAGTTGTTGTAGAAGCTAGGCCTAGGGCTCTTGTGGGCTGTTGTGTCACCCAATTATTATTATTATTATTCAATGGCGCCACATAGTAGAATGGAAAATAGTGACATGCTGTGAGTCCTTTATTTTACGATTTAATCGAGTTCCTCAAGAGTAATTTGAAGTGTTGTTTAGTTCTTGAGATTTCTGAGTACATCTCAACATGATTCCAAAAAATGTTTAAGCGTCCTTTATCGACAATGTTGTGTAGAAAAAAATTCTTTACGACGTATTCAAATTTTATCCAACTTTCAGAGCTAAACTCAAAACTGAAGTTTTCTTGTAGAACTGGCTGACGGTTTAGTAGTGAATTTTTTTGGAATGAAGTCAATTTTGAACAGCGATTTTTATGGTCGCCGATGAAATGTGGTTGCCGTGGCGTACTCAGTAAGTGCGTCGAATCACACATGGAAGGTCCCAGGTTCGATTCCTGGACTCAAATAAAAGGTCTTTACCTGCCCTGGGCCATCCCAGACTTTAGCGCCACCTTAAGCATTACCAAAAAAAACACAAACCAGCGAGCAAGTTTAAAGAGTATTGGAACCAGACTATAAGCTATAAATCTTTTGATGCACACGTTTCTTCAAGAATATTGAGTTATGAAAGAGGTTTGATAACAATTTTTTTCTGAACATTCAAACATTATCGTTGCTCAGGTTTAAGCTGAATGAGAATTTACTTCCCCTTTTCTAGCATTGAAAAAAAAACCGCATCGAAGGATACCTTAAAGAAATATTTTATTAATTTTGCTATTTGATTTCTGGTACATTTCTTCTTCTCCTGAATCGAAGGAGACGGTTCCCAAATTTCTCTGCGTATGATACATACAGATTTTCTTACCAGTTTTTGGTCATTCTGCCATACTGTGTGACATCCCGACTATAAGGGATATGCGGAAGGATCAAGGTAGCGCAACGATATAAAACAGCGTTAACAAACAAGTGACGTCTTGAAGAGAACTTCTCTAAAAGGTTGAAACTGATGCCTTACTCCGAAGTGACTCTTCAAAAAGCCAGTTTTCATTTCAATCGCACCAACTCATAAATGTGGGGACGGAACTTACTGACTCAGGTGACGAAGCTTTTGGGATACAAATAGCTCTAAGATTTATTCTAGTGTGTGACTTCCCGAAATAGGCGAGAATCGCGTGTCATCCTATGCAATAGGACTTGAAGGAATTATTAAGGAAAACAGAAACTGATTGAACAAAATTGCTACTCATCCCAACACACCAGTGTCAGAAATTTGTCTGCATGAAAAAAAACCCTCTAAATGGGGAAATACTTTCTCCCTCACCAAAATGGAGGCGTGTTACTTCTATTGCAGTCTTTAACGTCAATTGTTACTTTGTAATAGTTTAAGAGTTTACCTACCTCAGAGCAGTCTTCACTTTGGGCGGAAGTCCTCCGGAAAGTCATGCCATGAGTCAAGAGTCTTATCATTTCAGACTTATTGTATGAGCCTGAATCATTAAGGAAAACTTAGAAGGGATATCGGATTTTAAGGCATACCAACATTTTTTTTGGAGCGCACAACTTTGAAATGACCTGACATGAAAATAACCTTTATCGAAAGAAAAGGTCTTGCATTATAATTCAAAATATACTTTCTGGCATATAACCGCAGCGGCTGGGTTTCGCGCAGTCTAATCTGGAGGTCAAATTTTTGATGGCTTTTTCCAATATTCGTGGCCGTCTATCAGTCAATGGTTTCGGGCTTATCGGCGTAGATTAGCGTAGATTCCCATATTGCCGTAGAAAATAGTCAAGTGGCATTAAACCGCACCATCTTGGGGGACAATTCACAGATCCGTAACATGAAACTATGCGGTTACCAAACGCTTCCGTCAATAAATCAACTGTGGCGCAAGCTGTGTGAAATGTTGACGACGCCGTCTTCTTAATATTCAGCACATGATGATTATGAATGAACGAAAAAAATTAGTAATCGTGGCGCTATAGAGTTTTTAAGAAAGTACGGACTCATTATTATACCATTCCACGCCATTAAGCTCACCAAACAGTCAGTTTTTGTGGATGTAACGAAGTTCAGAATTATCCGCACTTCAAATTTTCCAGATTTGGTGTTGTGGGGGAAAATTGCATGATGAACCGTTCGCGAATTGAACCTCAGACCTTCGACTGAAAGTTGTTGCTTTTCCTAATAAAATACATGAAGGCATGAAAACCAACACCCCAGATAACACTAAGAGTTCCACAATCTTCAACTACATGACGAGGAGAAAGTCTAAACCTTCCAAGTGATCGTGACCATGAGGAAACTAAGTCACGGCCACATACAATTTTGCAGCACTCAAACATGAAATGCAAGCATTTGCTAAGGCTCTGACTTTTTTAATAGATAGCAAGCTTCAATTCGCCAATTGGCCTTTTGGCACAAATAAAAGTTGTTCTTCAAGAAAGGCCGCAATGCATGCTAGAACTTTTCTTTTTTGCTAAAAAACATAAAGCCTGTAAAGGATCTTTTCTCTTGCACACTATATTCTCACGAAAACGAAGCGCGCAGATATTCCTCATTATTTTTTTTTCATGTTTAAAAATTTAGGACTCACGTTTCGTATACCCGAACTGACACCAAACTTACAGACTTTTCAACACTCCCTCTTGATTGATTCTCGAGTTCAGATCAAACTTTTTATGAATCGCTGACTCACCTCAAAGATGATGCATCTCTGGAAGCTCTTTGCCAACTGAAGTCCACAACAACATTCAATGGAATAACCATCCAAATCAAACAACCTCTGGCATTATAAAACATCATCCAATCGTGAATCGAGAACTTCCTATTCACCATTAAGAGCAATCTCATGAATTCATAACCACCGCGAATGTGGGAAGGCCAATTCCTTAGCGGGCACAACTACACGTCCGGATATCGCTCCACGTGCAACCTCGCAACACCCATTCAATCCGCTCTAAGTTCAGAAATCAATATCGACCAAAACTTAGACAAAGAAACCGACCGAAGGAGAAGCAGAATGAGAATAAAGTGAAATAAAATCTGTATCCAGATATAAATCCCGAAGAAGAACTACCCATTACTCGCAGGCTTCCACTCTTTTTCCTCAATTTTTCCCCCCAGCCCCAACCGCCCCTTTCGCATCTACCCATGAAACTGTGCGCCTCTGTCATCGTCCCTGTTGTCACTCCACCCCCGAAAACAATTCCTCTTGGCGCATTTCTAATTCCCCCCCACAGCTAAACCATTGAGCCACTAAAAAAGCAATAATAATATCCCTTCACATCCTGCAATAATACCAACCATGTACCCACCAACCGACATCCTTTCCCGTGCTGCCCATCAGCAACCTATTGTGCCTTTGTAGTGGCCTTCATCTGTGCGCCCTGCTGCAGAGAAACACCTCTTAAACCACCCCAGTCACCCACCGCCAAGCCGCCACCCCCCACCCCAACCATAAGCCCACTCGCCCATTCGCCCGTTCACCTCCTAATGTCGTTTAAACTCGCATCATTGTATTACATTTCATAGTTGAATATAAAGATAGCGGACGATTTATGTCCAACCCACCACCGCCACCAACACCACCGAAAAGAAACAGAAATTAAATTCAAACACACATAAAACCCCAAAAATAAGGATGCCACGATGGATGGGCGCTGTGCACACAGCCAACGTGGCAATACAACAACTAACGACACCACACAATCAGCGCGGCAACATAGTGGAGGGTAGTGCTTGCTGTTCCCTGCCTCCCCCCCCTCCCCCCATTAACGGAAAAAAAGCTTAGTTCCACATCCACACAGAAGAAGGACGACTTGAATAATAATAAAAAAATCAAAAAAAAAAGCAACAAGAATAGAAAACAAAAAATACGAAGAAACAGTAACATCACAACATTACAGCAGTGGCATTACTTTTCCTCCTCCTTGTCCCGGAGAACCGCCACCCAACTCAGCCGGTTCGAAGGATGCTCACTCGCGCTATTTTATAGCAAACGAGCTTACTACCTATACAAAAACTTAGAAATAATCACCAACATAAATCTCTAAAGCAGTGGAAAAGAAAACCCGCCAAGCTGTGGCGGCAGCCGGGTGGGGGAGCGGGAGGGGGTTCGGGCGAGCGACCCTCCCAACCATCTCGGTAAGTAATACAAAGCCAATCCAACGAGACGCTGTGCTGGAAGAATGAGAAAAAATAAAGTAGACGGCGGCGACGGAGGAGCCTTCTTCGCACACTGGGTACCCACCACCACCACCAGCACAGAAGATGACTCTCTTTCTAGCAGCAACATTCAGCGAGCGCGCGGTGTATAGTAGCGGCAGCCTTTAATTTTTTTATAGTTATTTCAAAACGAAAGCACCCCACACCAGGCCGCACAAGACCCTCCGGGCGTCGTGGCCCCGTCTCTCTAAGCGCACGGTCGTAACTCACCCCCTTCTATTCGCACAGCATCGACAACGACGATGAGAAGGAGGACGACGACGACGACGACGGCGGCGGCGGTGGCTAAGTGGGGGCGGCAAGGAAGTGGGTTAGATCGACGACGAACAAGAAGACAGCCCGCTCGGCGAGGAACTGAGGGGGGGAATATACATAAATCTTCTTTTCAGAAAATAAACACTAATACCAGAAAGGAAATAAAAGGAACTAGAAAATTTAGTATCTATACAAAATTTTATGAAAGCGCACACAGGACGAGAAGGACGAAGGGAACAACGGCACGGCACGAAAAAAAAAATCCGCACAGACCCTCAAAAAAGAATCAACAAAAAAAACTGAAAAAAAATTGGAGAGAAATGAGAAAAACACAAGGAAGCACAAAAGTTTTCATTTTCAAATCACCACCCAACGAGCCACCGCCACCTCTTAAGAGACGGCACAACTGCGACGGCAAATCGTTTCGTCCCTTCTTTTGCCCAAAATCAAGCTTCGAGTTCCCCCTTTCTAGTTTTCGCCCGCGAATTTTGAACTAAAAATTCCAAACTCGCCTGGCAGACCACCCTCTCCTTCACCACCCACTGCCAAACGATGGAAAAGGAAGGGCAACTACCTGCAGAAATTATTACTTCATCCTCGATATCGCTAGTATAGTTCGTCCTTCGTCTCAGAACAGAAAACGGCGTGGATGGGATGGTCTCCACCAATCCCTCCACCACCCACCCCATTGCTCGCCGAGCATCAGCATCAGCAACAGCAACAGCAGTGGCGGCGGCAATCGGCAAAGAGATGGTCTTCGCAAGCGTGGGGTGGGGTGAGTTTTTCTTCATCGCTTCTACATCTTTTTCTAAACTACTTCTATACAACTATACACGTTCCCTTGCGGGGGACGGGGTGAGGACCCCAAGGAGCGAAATAAGAAACACGATATAGACGACGAATACGACGACAACGATAATGATGATTATGATGATGATGATTATGATGATGATGGCAGAAGTAGTGACGGTGGTGATGGTGGTGGCTCTAGTCATGGTGCTGTTGGCACTTATGCTGCCGCTGCTGTTGCTGATGATGATGTGGATGGCTGATGGTGTGGAGGGAGGATGGGCGCACACATACCCTTCGCGCGCGCGGAAAGTTACTATCGATTTAGAGTGTTGTAGTCGAGAGCAGTTTTTCAGCAGTTTCTTTATTTCATCCCCAATTCCGTCGTCTCATCTACAAATAACCACCCATTCCCACCCCCATCCTCACCATCAGCCTCTCTCATCTAGTCATGCTCGTGTTGTTGCTTACAGAAAGTTCTCTTCTTTTTATTTTTCATTTTATTTCTTCAAAAACTACCCTTAATGGCTTGGCTGGAGGAGAACGAGTGTACATGGGTACGCTTTGGGTGGTGAGCAGCGACGATGCCGCTGGCGGTAGTGGTGATGGTGGTTGTGGTGGTGGTGGCGGTATCTAAACCCACCAAAATGGAGGAGGAAAAAAATCATTTTTTATTTCGTTTTCATTTTTTAAAACGAAGATCTTATTTCATAGCAGGCGCTGCTCAACACAAAGAGAACAACACACAGCAGGACACAGCCGAAGAAACGGAAGAAGTCCTGTAAAGGATTCTCTGTTACTACCACTACTAATGTCACTACTACGGCCGTCGCTGTTAGTGGTACACGAAAGGGACGCGCTTCTGGGCCGCATTGTTAAGTTTAATTTTTCCTCTTTTTCGCCATTATTTTCACTACCGTTCACCATCCACCCCTCCTTCACCCCATGTCCTTGTGTGTGTGTGAGTGTTTTGTGGGTCTTCTATTGCCGCCGCCGCCGCTGATGCTGCCTAGTTTTTCATTTTAGATTCGATGAAAAGGGTTGATTAGGGCCGCACCGCTCTACAGAGCAGCAGCATCATCAGTTGCGGCAGCAGCGATATCGCAAAAGAAGAAGCGGGTCGCGCTGTTTTGAAATAAAAGCACAAACAGAAGCAAAATCAGAGAGGGAGAGAGAGAGAGAGAGAGAACAAAAAAAGGAAGTACACAGCAGCATTTTAAAGTAGTTCCTGACCGATTATTTCCCATTTACCTTCATCCCTGGCCGTGCTTTGATAGCCGCCCTCTTACTTCCAATTCCCCCCCCCCCCCCCAAGCCCATCTTTCGATCTTCACCCCCTTCCTCAAGCCAAAAACCCAAGCAACAACAACAAAATCAACTGATGGCGGAATGGATGATGGAAAACAAAAAAAAAAATGAAATGAACGGTAAAGGCCAACAGAGAAAGGATTAAAACAAAACCAAGCAACCAACAAAACCAGCCAACCCCTTTTTCTGTGTATGCCGAGGTTTTAGATTAATCATGGGTTTTTGATTGATTGAATCAGTTTTTGAGATTTTCCTTCAACAATGCCCACAGCGGAGTGACCGAGAAATATCTACAGAAAGGGACCGCCGGCCAACCAGTCACGCGAGTGCGACCGAAACACAGTGCAAAGGGGTTCACAAGGAGAGCGAACGAGCTTGAGCGGGAGAGAAAAAAGAAAGCGTGAAAGCAACAAAAGGGTACGAGTTGACCTCTTCTTTGGCAGTGAACCGTAAAAATCGCATTCCTTTGGTCAAACGAATTGCGCACACACACACACACACAAACAAATTCACCCTCTGAGAAAATGAGTGAGAGAGAGAGAGAGGCAAGAGAGGACTTTGAATCGCGAATATAGGTCGTAGGTCGTAACTGAAGCCGAGGGAATATCGAGATGATAAATGGCGAACAAAGGGTTCGGGAAAGCACAACATTTTGTGTTTTTTTTTTTTTTGCTCTGCCTTTCTTCCCTTCTCCGTGTGTTTCCTGGACTTTCCATCAAAGGCCTTGTCGGCATATCCCCCTAGACTCTCGTACGCGAACAGCGAAAGTATGGGAACGTTGTGTTTCGCGTTTTAGCGCTTGGACAAGGATATGCACTAGTGTGCCAGTGAATCGGTCCTAGATTGAGGATCAACGAGTGTCTAAGACTGAAATGTCAGTCTCTGATTTCATTGAAGCACTGCACTTCTTTTTTGTTTGCGCGTCAGTGAGTCAACTGAGACCTCAAATCGAACAAACAGGTCTGTAGATGAACCCGGCTTGACAACGCCACAAATCATGACCTTTGCACGTCCTCCAACGAACACCGCCATTCCCTTCGGCCAACCGACGGTCTTGTCAACTTGCTATAGATGACCCAACAGCGCTCCACGTGCGATGCTACTTGTCAACGAGGGGAAAAGGTCAATGCGAAGGAGGATGAAACTTACAAATCAACTCAGTTGTAGGCAGGATTAGGCACATGGTCTAATTGGCAGGCATGTTGATGGATTAGCTTCAGATGTAGCTGCCCAACTTGTGAAAAGATGTGTCCACGAGACAAGTGCGCACTTTTCTTGTTGTTGACGGTGATAGAAACGTGGAGGGAATTTTTGAAAGGAGACTTTTTAAGTAGTTTCCCCCAAAAGTTGAGTTCCTAAAGGAAACATTGATCGAATAAAACGAGACTCACTTACAAACCTCTAAAAACCTCCTTTTTTCTTTTATTTCAGAATCATTCTTGGAGACCTGCATTCCGATAAACAAAACAAACCATCAACCGAGATCCATTTCACTGGTAAGTTCAATCCAAAAATGGCATCTTTCACCAATTTCTAGCATTCAACGAAAAAAAAAAGAATTCCGTGAAACGTATTCCACAGACAACTATTTTTTGACCCCGACGTGATTTGAACACGCAACCTTCTGATCTGGAGTCAGACGCGCTACCGTTGCGCCACGGAGTCCTGCATAGTTTCCGCGTACGTTTCACAATCGTTTCGTGCACACTTTCCACCCACGATTGGGCATCGCCACCGTCGTCGACTAAAATAATAGCCGGACGGCAATAAAACAAAATCATAGATACTTTCAGATTAGAATCAAAATATTCGCACACAAAACCACACACACACACGCACACGGACACATGGAGACGCACATCACGCGGTCTCACTGGTCTATAAATAGATAGTTTGTGGTCTAAGGGCGGTGCGGCGGGGAGGGAGCAATAGGGGATGGAGACAAAAATGATTACCGAGCTGGTGGGGCGACATGCGAATAGTTGCGGCGCGAATAGAATCTCTGGCATTCGTGCGGCTGAATTGCCTTAAATTGTTTTGCTCTAAATGGTGGTGTTAAACTAGAGCCGAATAATTGTTTTGAAGCGAATTAAGTGATTAAGTCAATTTTGGGTTTCGTGATAGTGGTGGCGGGCAGGTGGGCGGTGCGGCGTCGACGGAACGAGAGAATTAAAAAGCTTAATAGATTTGGAGGTGTGAAAAGGGAAATCTGATTTGAAAATTGAATTAGAAGATTATTTTTCTTTGGCAGGAGGAAACATTTTTATTCGGTTTTAGTGAAGTAATAATTTGATTTTGAATATGAACCGCCGCCCCCTACCCCACCAGTGTTTAGGAACAAACTTTTCAAGGGAATGGAATCCAAATGTCAGCAGAGGCTATTCATGAATTCATAGTTTTTGATGTCAGTCAATGTGTTCCGACTAAGCTTCAAGTAATTTGCTTCTGTTTTGTGTCTTCATCACTGTAGACGGGTGATTCATCGTGAGGCTTGATTTTGAATAGGTTTTTTGGGCGAGATCATGCATGACTCTTGTCAAACAGCTTTGCCATTTTTATTCAGTATAGTTTGGCAGATCATCATGGAAGGACCCACATCTTAACAGCTACTTCAAATTGTTCAACTGTATTGCGAAAATCAGCGTTCTGTGAAAATTGTTTTTCGCATGACACTTGCATGCACAAAATGGTCCACTGTTGCCAATACCGTTCGCAAAGCTGAGTCCCAGTCTACACAAGTGGATGATATTCGACCGGATAGACAAAATCCAGAATTTAGTGAACATATACGATAGCAGCTATAGATGAGAGTATAAACGAAGACCTTGGTGAATCGATTCGTTGACGTTCTCAGCAGCTTGACCATGTTAGCGGACTATGTGCTTCCTGAAATTCAAGCACATGGCCTCCATGAGCTGAAGTGCCAACAAAGCGGTGCTACGAGCCATACAGCTCGCGAAACAATAGATTTGTTATGGAAGAATATTGCTGAGCATTTAAGTTCAAGTTTTACTATGATAAATTAGCCGCCTAGATCGTGAGATGCGCTATCACACATTTGGACTATTTGCTCAGATGAATCTACTTATTTTAGCCATATGAAAAGTCTTGGGTTTTTTAAAATAAGCCGGCTTCAGTTACCGCTTTTTAAGCAAACCTTACCAGTCATTTACTCTCGAACGAATCACCCAAAGTTGGAACCCTTGCTTGGGACACGTTGGACGTAGTTGTGGGGAATATTTACATGACAAAACTACGTGCCATGAATTGTTCCCTTAACCTGTAAAAATATTATAAATTAGCTTTCAAATTGACGTATTTTATTTTACATTATAAAGCAAAACCTTACGATGAACCCGAGATAGATAAAAATAGCAGTAGTTGGGAAGCACTACAAGGCCAGAGCCTAGGTTCTTCAGTAACTATCCGTGTTCTGTGTGCTATTTTGCTCTCACGAGTAGATGGGACCTACAGTTGTTTACCGACTTCGAACGGCGAGATTTTAGAAGCTTTTCACAGACAACAAGTACTCACTGTTGTGTTGTGTTATCAGCAACTCGAAGGAGGTGGTAACGTGAAAAATGAGACGTGTACAGACCGAGAATCGAACCTGGAGCTTGTGGAACGACGCACTTACTCAGTATGCCTCGGCGACCACTTACGGGATAGCCACCTTAGGATTATGATCATGTGATCCAATAGCTTTCGCGTCTAAGGTATCCTCATTCTCAGCGCGATTACTTCGCAGCTGTTGTCATTATCTGTCTAACAAGGTTGGCGGCCTTCTCACAGTGCTTAACCTCCATCGTCAATTAGTTCCTTATAACATTGACACTTTATGTGCTTGAACCGCAGAGCAAACCACCAGATCCTATATGGCCCTGCAGTTGACGCCGACTCCGAGTGGTCAGATAAGGTGTCAGTTTGGAATTGTTAGCAGATCGGGAGAAATGAGGCTCTGAAAAATGCATAAAGTCCAATAAGGACTAATTTCCGCACTTTGGCATTTCAAAGACTGTAACACCGCAATTCCAAACGACTAGGAGTCCTCTACACATGTAAGTTTGAATCTACTTATCTTGTAGCCATGGAATTTATTATTGGAATGCCATAAATGTTTGAGTATGTTTTCATTGTGTGTTACGATAGGGAACCTTTAAACGTGAGAGTCCTAATTCGGATTGAAAAGCTGAGGACGTCGAGCATTACTCACGTCTCACTAAATCAATAAAAGCATAACGAAGACGCTTATGCTCGAACCTTAAAAAGAAAGCATGAGCCATTAATACAACGAAACAATTGGAGCGGTTCATAAAGTTTAAGCTCTTTGCTAGGGCGTGTGCTTAAAGTCACTCGGGCTGTCATAGATATAGTGGCGTGCCAACCATAACTGAATAAAAATTACATTAAATAAAAAAATCTTTGTATTGCGCATGATAACCTCTGATAGATACAGAGAAGTTTTGTAGCGGTGTTTTCCTTCTTCGTGTCTTCCTCTTCCCTCCTCTGTCTTCAAGCTTCCTCTTCCGATTATTCTACATTTGTTCAGAAAATGCTATTAATTGGGATCCCTGTCTGCTTGGTATTTAACTTATGAGCTTATCTATTCTTAAATTTGCGAGATGAATGAAAATGTATTTCACAACAAAGACCTTGACGTATTTATGAGTAAGAATTAGCAACGAGGTAAATAAGCTCAAATCATGTGCCCGCTTACTTGGTTTTCTTATAATCAACCTCCTCAACCAACCACAATTTTATACAAAAATATTTAAGGCAATTTACCTAATCACCTCTTGATTACTTCCATTCAATTGTATCTTTCCTTGCCTATTATCAATTGTTAAATGCATTTATTAAGCCTCTTTTTCAAATGTGATATTTGCCGTCATCGCAGAGACTCTTATCGCGATAGTGAGCAACCTTGACGACAGACCTCCGCCTAGTTTGCTTAATTGATTGCGTGCATTTCGAAATTAAATGCTGAAGCATGATAAGATATCTAATCAGAAAAATGCCTTACAAAAGTGAATAAGACTTCTTTCCTATGCAATAAAGTATTTTTTTGCCACAACTTTACAAAAGTTTAAAGGCATGATTTTCGACTTTTTGGATGAAATCAGCTTTAAGGACTTGAATCATTTTCGCTGTTGGCACAGCAAAGCGTCGATGATCCCAAAGTTCAATTCCTGGACTGTTCATCTTGCATTTTTCTACGATAGTAACGCGTTCAAGTTGCTCATAGCAATCAATAATAAACTACTGAAATCCAGACTTTTGAAGTCGGCAAGCAAGTTCATTCGATTCTTAAGGAAACAATAGAACGCAGAACATGAGTAGTACATATCTGAAGAAGTAAGGAACTGATCTCCTGTGAACTGTAGTGGCGGACAGTGATATTCCTATTACATGAAGTTACAAATAGGAACATTCAAAGTCTACTAGTAATATCGCCTATGGGCATTATCCGTAAGCAAAGCAACCGCTTTTCGAATTTCATTGTTTCAACGAATTTCCGGTTCACGTCCCGTATTTTCTATATTTGCCTAACAATGTCGGATACTTCTTCTTTTTCTTCTTGTGGCGGTGGACCTGGGCCTTAACTAACATGCCTCTCCAGCCAGCACGATCTTTCGCTAGCAGCCTACAGTTGCGCACTCCAAGTTGGTTGAGGTCCTTCTCCACTTGTGTGCACAATCTTAGTCTAGGCCGTCCTCTGTTGCGTTGTTCCAATGGCTCAGATTCGAAAACTTTTCGAGCCGAAGCAGTGGTGTCCATACGCTCTACATGGCCTAGCAATCTTAATCGCTGTATTCGAAAACACTTAACCAAGCACATGTCGCTGTACAGCCCATACAGTTCGTCGTTAAATTTTCTCCTCCAGATGCCAATCAACGCAAACATGATCAAGACTAAGGTCTCCTCATCCGCTATAGGTAGCATCCAAGTTTCCGCACCATAGAGTAGGACTGGGATGATCATGCTGTTATATAAAACAAGTTTAATCCTTCGAGAGAGGGTTTAATAACTCAAAAGCCTCATGAGCCCAAATAAGCAGCGATTGGCAAGTGATTTTGCATTTGATTTCGGTACTAGTGTTGTTGTCCCTATTTACTGCGCAACCGAAGTAGACGAAGTCCTTGACTACCTCGAAGTTTCTGCTGTCTAGTGTGATGTCGGATACACCCTAAAAGAATTGAGTACCTAGTGGGGAACCTACCGAGTTAATTTTTTTGATCAAAATAAAAATCCCGATAGACTGCTGGATGTTAAGTAGCTGTAGCCTAATAAGAAACACCTAAGACTTTTCAAAAATCACACATTTTCCAATCATGGAATGGAAATACTTGCTGTTTCCTCTGTCGGCGTAAAAAAGACTCGTAAGTCCATAATGGTAAAAATGGAAACACGTTCAAAACAGAACATTAGCTTTTAAAGAAAACACAAATTAGAAACGAATACATTTTGGAGCAGACTTTTTTTCAACTCCATTTCCAAGTTACACAGTTTGGGTTCCAAACTTAGTAAGCAATGGAGCATTCCCTGTACATCATAATCAGAAGGTGTTGACTAGGACCACTTAAGAAAAACCGCATAACATCACCGCTTTAAGAATCAAACACAGGAAAATTTTCGCAAATTTCTCCTTAAATTCCAAGCAAAAAAAAGCGAAAAAAATTCACAAGTAGGATTAATCGATAGCCCAGTGAACTGATTTCATCCGACATTGCAGCAGCTTACCCAGTAACACTCTCCCGTCGTCCGCCTCATTCGGCCCAAGAATTTAACAAGAAAAGAAAAAAAAAAAACCCACGGACTGCCGTGTATGAAAAGTATGACCACCCACACCCATTCCATCTCACCGAAGAATGAACGAGAGAGAGAGTGAAAAACATTTCGAAGAAAATGTCCTTCCTCACTGCTACGCAGGGTTTCGCAACTCATGCCGGTCGCCACGTCCAAGTTTCCTACTTTGCCCTCATCAACTCCAAGACGACGAATTCCTTTTCGTTGTGTTTTGATTTCACAACTCACTTTCCTCATCTGTCTGTCCCTTCCGTGATTTGTATGTGCCACCTTTTGGCATCGTCTCCTTGTCCTTCATGTGGAGTAAACGTGAATCGCCGAAGATATTGCGCTACGACCGCCGTCGTCGTCACAGCCGCCGCCACATAACAATCAACTAAAATGCCGACAAGTCCTTGAGACGGACGTCGGCTACAAATTACCATGGAAGCACACAAGAAGGACGACTGCCATGAGAAGAAGAAAACAACACTAACAATCCCCGGCACACACAAGAACAAGAAAAACTCGCTCCACGTCCTCATCCTTGTTGATCATGGTCTCTCGCGTGCCAGTCAATGGTCTGCGATGCATACGTTGTACGTGGGGATTGGCAGTGAGTGGCTGATGTGTGTGCGGGTGGATGAGTTAAATGGGGTGGCTGATGTGCGGTGGAAGGCAATGAGATTGTCTTTCTCAACTTTAGGTACTCTTGACAAAGGACATGTCATGTACACTCACATAATGAGTTTCAAATGGGACTGACTCCCCGAGTCAGAGGAGAAGCAAAAAAAAGGACAGGAAAAATTGCGGAACTGAACTTTAACCCCTGACTTCAACCCGAAGCCACCCCCCACCGGGAGATTTCCCCCTAGCAAACATAATCAATACTTCGGGAAGACCTTTGTACAAAAACCTAGTACAATGCTGAACTTTTCTCCGCTCCAGCCCCCCCACATGCCGCTGCTATCCTAAATCATCCTAATCCACCACCCCCTTCAGTTTTTTTTGTTCACTTCCTAAGAAAAAAAAAAAAAACACCGAGAAGTGAAAGGCACACACACACACAGCCACAGACAGGGACCGAGCACCACGCAGCAGCGGCGAACATGTCGCGATGTGTAGTACTTCTTTCACTTACATCACCACTAATACTAACACTACCCCTAGGTAAGTATCTGTTGGAGTGAAAAATAAAAAATTGTGTAAAATATAAATTCATACCTACATATAATATCCACTTACAACTACTAGGGGGATTTTTTTTTTCTTGTTCTTTTTTTCTTTATTTTATTTCTACTCTCGTTGCTGCTATTGCCGCTTTGGCCCTTACTTCTTGATCACAAGCAACCCCCATAGGCGGCGACGCCGTCTTCATTGCCGCCGTCGCTATTACTGCTGTTGTCGTTGTCGACGATTTTTATCCACCGATGCTACACTATACAGATACGAATCGCCTGCCGCCATCGTCTTTCATTTCTATTGAGGTAGAACTTCTAAGCAGCATCAATGTAACATAGAATAGGGTTGCCAGGGAGATTTTCATTTTAAAAAAGGGATATTTTCATTAGTTGCATTTTTAATTTTGTTTCAAATTTCAGATCTTTGTGGAAGGGAATGGAGGAGACTTTCAATCAAACTCAGCTTAGTCACACTTAACATGCTTACGATAGTCACACTCACTTGACTGTTCGATGTTCACTTTTTATCTTTTAACTAGCTTCAATCCTTTGTCCAATTTCGAATGTTGGAATATTCTACTGGTGCTTACGGTTTTAACAGTTCAAAAACCGCCTCATTTGTAATTTCAACGCGTCCGTTTTCGGCATATTTTTAAGCTTTGCAATAATTTTAAATATATGAACGAAACAGGTAATTCCTAAATCAAGTCAGCGATTCATTGGCCTGAGCTTAGGCAGCCACCACCAAGACGTTTTCGGGCATGACGCTTCTTGATATCAAGACCAAGCTGTCTTGCATTGACGATGACTTGGTTTTTACACTGGAGGTCCGATCTTCCACTCCTTCTTAAATATATTTGGGCCGCTTCTCTACTTCTTCGTCTTTTAATGGCGCCCCAGTTCGGGGTGGATCTAGGGCTCAAACAACATTTCCCCCCAGTTAGCAAGATCTCTCACCAACTGACTCTTGTTGCACATTCTAAGTAGTTGAGGTCCTTCTCCACTTGTATGCGCCATCTCAGCCTAGGCCGCCCTCTGTTGCGTTGTCCGAATGGCTCAGATTCGAAGACTTTTCGTGGTACATGGCCTAGCCATCGGATACAACCGAAGATAATTGACCAGGCGCATGTCGGATTCGAAGGTTTCTTGGGTCAGAGCAGTGGTGTCCACACTCTCGACATGGCCTACATATCTTGTATTCGAAGACGCTTGACCAGGCGCCGGCCGCCGTACAGCCCATAAAGTTCGTCGTTGAATATTCTCCTTCAGATGCCATCAGGGCAAATAGGACCAAAAATCTCACGCAGAACCTTTCACGGTGAAACTCAGGACTTCTTCACCCGTTTTAAGGACCGTCCAAGTTACCGCGCCGTAAGGCAGGACTGGGATGAGCAGGCTATTATACAAAGCCAGCTTCGTCCTTCGAGAGAGGTCTCTGTTACTCAATTGGCTCTAGAGCCGAAAGAAGCAGCGATTGGCAAGTGATTCTACGTTTGATTTCGGTACTAATGTTGTTGCCCCTATTTACCGTGGAGCCGAGGTACACTGCGTCCTTGATTACCTCGAAGTTTATGCTGCCTAGTGGTACGCTCTCTCCAAGACGTCGATGTTGTATGTCCTTCCTTGATGACCGAAAGAACCATTTCAGCCGCTTCCGCTTCAATGCCAGTAAACGTCTCATTAACGCCTCTCAGTCTTCATCCAGTCACGTCAATGTCTTTCACGTTAGCTAGCAGTTGAGCTGACTTTTGGAAGATCGTACGTCTGACAGCTTTTGACGCGTGGCTCCTTTAAATTTGCAAAGAACTCTCAGGCTTTGTGATTTCCGCGTTTTGGGCATGTCGGGATTTTGGCTTTTCAGATTGACGGTTTTTCGTTATTTTGGTCATTTCAGAATAGTGGTATTTTGAATTTTGGGAATTTTGATTTGGATTCTCTCTGTCGCAGGATTTTGGGAGTTTAGGCTCTTCTTAACATAAAAAGCAGAACTTCGAACGTTTCCCTTCTAATTTGGATTACCAAAGGTTTGTATTCATCAGCTTAAATGGGTTTTTGATTGGTACTACTATTCCCGGTTGACATGGGTCTCTTCTTATACGTATGCCCGTAAGCATGGGTTCTTTAAAACTATTTTCAATGCTCGAGTTCAAATCTTGAACAGGACGTTCCTTCATTTGACATTTTTTCAAGGCTCCACCACTCTTGAGATGCAAAAAACACACACAAGCCTAGAAGAAACTTCTAAGATTGCGCCGTGGACTGGGAATTTAATCGTAGGTCGCTTCTACTTTTGAGAAAAGAGAAGAACGCACAGTTGGACTTAGACATCGCATTTCCGTACATTGACGATAAGATCCAAGATATGAGAGCCATCCCTCTTTTATTGAATCCAGCGAACGGAAATTCTCAATCCAAACTTGCCATTGTTCAAACGAAACAAAATTAGTTCTATTCACTATCAAGTATCTTCTCCTTCCCTACGTATGTATCTGCAGTTCTGTATATTAAAAATCACTTTAGAATGAAATGCATACGTTATACGCTCCAACGGCAAGGGTTGAAGTCACATCCCCTAATCGTACTCCTTTCTTTGACACAGGAAGCTGCATCTTCTCACCCCTTTCAAGTCAAAGATACATTTCCCTCTTCCTCCACCCCTCGCACTATCTCAAGCATTCAAAGACGACCATCTCTGAAGCTGTGGCAACTCTTAATAAATCTAGCAACTCAAAGACGTAAAGCATAGAAGAGAATCCAACATCTCTGGAAGCTCCTGCCAGTGAAAGAACAAGAAAACGAAGAAGAAGGGATGTAACTACATACCACCAGCATAATACACAGCAAAAAAAAATAATAAAAGAGAACTACAAAAAAAAAAAAAAGAAAACAAGATGAGATTTTTCAACTGTGAACACGTAGTTAAAAAATAACGGGAAAAAGGACGAACACCGATACAGTCATACAATACACTCTAAAACTTGGGGGTAAGCCCACACATACACCACCCCCTCCCACACTTTCGTTTGCCAAACGAAACGCAAAACCTCCTGAAACACGCTTACGCCACCGACCGCCGGCACAGCTTGGTAAAGTGAAGCAGAGCACGGCAAAGCACGGCACGAAGCGAAGACCACCCCAAACGGAACGGAGTGAAGAAACAAGAAGAAACTACCTTAGAGAGCGGGGCGCGTTCATTTGTTCGCATTCGCTGGCAATAAAAGTAGTAATCAGTCGCCGAGTTAGAAAGAGATGAGCATTAGATGGAAAAATACAATTTTCCTCCTTTTTTTTCCTTTCGCCACTGCCACTGCTACTGATGCTGCTTCTGCTTCTGCTGCTGGTGGTGTCGCCTCTTCTTTTCATCTCTTCACCGTCGACACCGCCAGCCGCCACCACCACCACTGCCCCCGACGAGGTGGCAGAGGAGGTGGTGGTGCTTAGCGTCGCAATGACGGCAACTTTACCGTCTGAACAGTGTACACTTACGAGAGCGTTTTCAATTCCATTTTTTTTTGAATTTTTTTCACTTTTTTTTGGAGAGGAATACCAGGTCTGCCCTTCGCTAGCGGAATAGCGGTAGGGTGGCATAGAGCCGCACCAAGGGGGATGCCCTTAAAACAGGGTTTTTTTTTCCCAATGCGGAATATGTATTTGCGCGGAGAGGACGACTGGCTTTTTCTAACAGTTTTCACGTTTTTCGGGCGATTTTTGACATTGCCTAGTGGAGGGGTTGAATCAACTGATTATTTTCATACATAATTTCATGTAGCACACTGTTCGGCGTGTGTGAGCGCTCGGCTTCTTTTTTTTTTTCCCTCGCAAATCATCACTCATATGAGCGTGCACCTGTTTCGTCATCCCGATGTTGCTCCACCACAGCTTTTTGGCTTGTGATTTGTGAAAATAAATATTGAAGGACGAGACAGAGGCCCACTGGATGGGGTTGAGGTGGTGGGCAGTGGGTGGAGGTGGGTGAGGATCATCGATGGAGAGAATTATGAAATTTTATATTCACTCATCCTCTTGTTGGCGCCAAACTGAATACCACCCTCCACCCACACACCCTTTCGTTCCTAGCCCCTGTCGGGTTACAGCTTCCTAATTTTTTAATGTAAATAAATGCGGGGATGTATGCTTTCCATTATAATCACACCCCTTGCTTGCCACCGCATTCGGTCGGATGGGTGTTACTGCGTGTGTGTGTGCACGTGTGCGTGTGGCTGTGTGTATTGCATACATTCCTCCAAATGTCATGTGTACCAGAACTCATTCCCACATCCCTTCTATTACTCATCATCAGAGTTTCGCTCCTCGCTCTCGCAGCGGTCTCCCCTCACACCCGCGTTCTCGCACATCGTTTCGGGAAACTTTTGTTTTTATTTTTCACTATAATGGAAAATCGCTATTCACCAACCTGCCAACCCGCCAAACCATCTCCGCCGCTTCCTCCCTCATATTGTTGGTGGCAGGGTTTGAGAAGATTTTTTGTTTGCTCCTTCTCTTTCGTTTTTTTTTTTTTCAAACTTTTCCTCCAGCCCCTGTACCCCTGTCAATCCCCCTATGTACCAACGAAATGGTATACAAATTAAAATTACAACAAAAAAATGTTTGAATATTACCTATGTGCGCTGTCGTGAGTGGATGGTGGATGGATGGGGTGTGCGGCTGAGCTGCTGTGCTGTGCGTGCGTACATACATATGTACGCATTTATGTATGTAGGGCGTCGCGGAGGTATATAATTTTTTAACTATATGTGAAATTAGTTAAAAATTTCTATACACATGTGTTAGTGGGCGGTGTTAGAATTCCGTGTTTTTCTTTTTTTGCTGTTGCCCTTCATTCTACCGCTGCTTCTTTGGGGAGTCCCCGGAACGACCCGCGTTCTTTTTTTTTTTTGCAAAAATTTTAATTTTTACAGCATTGGGAGCGACACAGTGGATCTTGTTGGAACGGCTTTTGCCTCTCCCGCTTTCCGAGGGGATGGGTGACGTGTGTTTGAGTGGCAGTATGCGAGATGGGATGTTTTGCACGAATTCCATCATTCAAGTGAACGCACAGCGAAGGGTCCCTCGCAACAAGCGCAGCGCCCTGAAACGATACGCAAAATTGTGAATTGCTGGCGAATGCTGAACGCACTTTTTTCGATGAGGTATTAGGTCGCGTTGAGACTCGACTTGGTGTGTCAAGTTGCCGCGAAGATTGTTAAGGGGGGAGGGGGCTAAGGTGGTGGTGGATGAATGGGGCTCAGTATTTGATGAAAGAATACGAGCTACGTGATGGCAAGTCATTGTTGCAGGTCACAGTTTTCGGGATTGAGAATGACAATGCAGAGAGTGGATGTCGTGTGGACCGAAACAAAAGAAGAAAATGACGTAAGAACTGGGGGGCGGACGATGGAGCGGGGAGAGTGGATGGATGATTTTCCATTTTGAAAAAAGATTAGCATCGTCTGCGGAAAGTGGCTTAGAGTGTGTGGTGAAAAATGTCACTCCTTTACGGGCTTCGATCACTGGATGTCATGAATAACGTTAAAGTTCACTTTTTCAAACAGCGCCGATTCAAACAGAATTGAAGACAAAAAAAGACAGAACATGAGGCGTCCAAGCGAACTGATGCCAAGGAAATAAAACGTTGAAAAAAGTCTCTATAACGACCTTTCTGTAGATTAGTGTGCCTATTAGGCCGCTGAAACACGGAGAGTCCGTGCCTAAGCAGTTGCCACTTTCCATCGTTGATGGTCCTAGGCTGCTGCTTCTGTTAACGCTGCTTCCTGTCATCAAGACCAAGCTATCCTGCAGACTCGGATCTTTGTAGCGGAGGATCAATCGTACTCTCCTTCTCGAACCAAGAGGTTTAGATTCAAAGATCCTCTAAAATTAAAGTGTTCTTGTGCTCAAGTTGAGTTACTGCTACATCCCGGCACAGCACTTAGGGTTCGTGGCTTAGTTTTCTTCTTTTTTCAACTTCCTGACAGACGGGAGCATATATTCAACGAAGAATTTGTCTTTCAAAGACACCAAGAACCAGTTCCGCAATTTTCCTTTCCGTCCAGCTTTCGACTTTTCTGTGGATATTTACTCCGCGTAACGAACAATATGGGAACAAATATTCCTAATAAACGGGTAATATTCAGCCACGGAAGCAACATTTTAAAAAGGTTCCTTTTTTTCCAAATTCCATTTTGCAAGTTTTATCATCGTTATAGATTGAATATGTAGAAATGGAGTCATAAACTGAAAAAAATCACGTCCAAAATATCCAAAAAAAAAAGGGACAACTCTTTTTGTCAAAAAATAGGCTGCACTCTGATAAACACACAATACTTACAAAGGTCACTTCTTGGGTTAAGTTTTTGCCACTTTTAACACGCCCAAAGTGGTCACACGTAATTGACCAGCGATTATCCACTAACAGGACACAAAATCACAGCAAAGGGGTACCTTCAAACAAATCCATTCGAAATAAAAATATCAAATTGCACTCAAAAACACAAATCCCTCATCGACTTCCCTCCGAAAACCGAATTTTTCTCAGTGAAACGTACGATTTCACCCTTAAATATTTACTTATCCCAAAAAATCAAAAAAAAAAAAAAAAAAACTAACGCAAACACAAAACTGTCCCCTAACAAAATAAACAAATAATTAGAACATTTTGCATAGACCCATGCATCGATCGAAGGGAACAAATTAACCCCTTCTTTGACGTTCCGGTTTTGTTAACTGGCGAGGTGAGAAGGGCTGCCGATTACCTGGCGATGTTGTAACGCTCACAACATGCAATTGCTGTTTGACCCATGAATTGTATAACAAAGCCAAAAGGCCCTAGACACGGTGGACATGGTGGATGCACAAAGAGTTCGGCAAAATATTGTGGACTGGGGTGCGTTACATCAAGACGGAACATCAAATTCGATGAGCAGGCGATTGTACAGACGTCTACAAATATTGCAGAATGTGTTATGCTGACGATTATGATGTAATTATTGTAATATTCAGTGAGATAGATTTGAGAAGAGAGTACTAAGGAGGAAATTATGAAGCAGGATAATTTTGAGAAGTCTACATTAACCAGGTAATGTGTTCAAATCTGCTTTGAATGATGGTAAACTATGAAAGAAGTGACGACTTCAGTGCAATTCTGTTTTAACAGACTGTGAGGTACTGATGAATAGGTTTTTTATGGTTTGGTTGCAACTCAACATTGCAGTTTTTTTTATGAGCTTGAAGGTTCATTTGGCGGCTGCAAGTAATTTTCAATGTTCAAGCATGTGATTTGCAAATCTAATGCGACTTGAACAAAATGTGAGATTGGCGAATGTTACCTTTTGTTCTCACCTCAAAAGGCGGTGACTTCTATTAAAGAACTCTAGCAGTTTCCCAAATATTCAATTTTCGATAAAAACAATAGAAATGAAATGTTGTGAGACCACGAAGTCTATGTCACATGGAACTCGCACATTGTCAGTCGGAGAGGCAGACAAAAACAGCCCTCAATTCAAAAAGTCAATAAATTCACAGTGAGTGACTCTGATTCAATCCTCCAAAATTCCAGTCAGACTTGTCTGTAAAAAATTTGTTGTTTTCCAATTCTAACATTTCTCAAACTAATATGAATCAGTGATTCTTCTATCCACTGCCTTGGTTTCTGGACATTTCACATTTTTTCAAGACACCACCTTATTCGACTGCCACCACTTAGGGAGGACCAATTGTCAATGAAATGCTTCTCATCATCTCGTTGTTAGGCGAGCTGGCAAAACACTTACACTAGGTGTCCTCCTGTAAGAACAATAACACGCACAATACGAGTAGTTGTCAAGCAAGCTTAACCTTGGTTTGTTGCGGTCTGAAGTGTCCACCCAATTATTTCCAGTGCTTCCTTACTGAATCACCAAAACGTCTCCAGTACAACTAGGATGTGAAAAGATGGTCGATGTGCAGATGTTTTGACTGAAAATTAGAAAAACATAAATTTAATTTTCAGCAATATGCGTATAACATGTTAAAGCTAAAAAAAACTGTTTTTCTTACTAGAATTTATAACACAAATCTTAAATGTTTTTTTCGACTACACAGTAAGATAAATGTATGTTACTTAGTGCGACTCATTATCTTTGCATGGGAATAAGGTCTTACTGGTTTAAGAACTGAATTAAATTATATTTAAACCGTCAGTAAATCATTGTGATAAGTACTGTACGATGGCTCAAAGAATGTAAAAATTTTATCACGAAATACCTCTCCTTAGCCACCGAATATTTCACACCCAAAACTACATGAACTGCTTCGTAAATTGCGCTTGCAGAGCGGAACCATTTCAGAGCACTGTTTGCAGCTCCTTTCTGAATTTTTGTTTTGTTTTTTAGTCTACTTTTGTATAAGACTTTTATGAATCACTTAAAATATTATGTTGTCACTGCTTTTATGATTCAAGCCTTCCGAGAAGTTCAAAACAAAAACGTCGTTCGTTTCTTTTCTTTTATTGTGTGACTTGTTGTCCCGAGTGTGACTTGTGTCGGAGTCCTACAGCATCACGTTAGTTACCGAGGCGCGCTCTCTTTTTTTTTTGTTTCAATTAATGAGTAGAGAAGATTTTTATTTAATAATAATAATAATTGAGTGGCACTACGCCCACAAGGAACCAGGGCCTAGCTTCTACAACAACTACTCGTGTTGCGCGTATTTCTGATCTGTCACGAGTAAAAGGGACCTACACTTTTTTGCCGACTCCGAACGGCGCTATTTGAGAAGATTTTTCATAGACAATTGATACTTGTCGTCAGCAACTCGAAAGAGGTGGTGCCGTGAAAAAATGCGCCACACCTCGCAGAATCGAACTTAGACTTTCTGTGTGCCGGTCGACACACTTACCACTAGGCCACTGCGACCACAATTTCTTCAATTATTTCCAATATAATTTAAAATTTTGTAGCAAAAACATGACTAAGTATCTTTACGTAAGGTCTTGTAAGATCTTATTTTTCGAGTCTTAGTGTTCTCACAAATTTGGTTTATGGCGTAGTGCAACCTGCAAAATGTTTTGAAAAATCAAAATCAAGCCGGAATGATGTATTCGCGTTTTCCAAAACCAGTCTATGCTCACTAAAAATATGCACAAATCTTGTTTATGCAAGCAGCAGCAATAAATCATATTCACGCAAAAGAGAGTGTTAATGAGATATTCATAAATCTCCCCATGCCGTTGCGATTTGGTTGGCTGAAAATTATCAAACCATCCCCTAACCATAAAGCCTATGAGAATTGGGATATGTCCTTTGGCTATTTGTACACTATTTGACAGCATTTGATGACCATTTCTTTAAATTGAAGAGTGTTGTCTGGAACAACGTTTGTCACTGTGTATATGTAGCTATGTTATAGTTTCCCCCCCACAGATAAAGTGCGCCTGATTCAAACAATATGTAACACAGAAGTTTGTATCGTTTTGGTTTAAGAATTCAATCGCATCCACACGCTGACATGTACAGCTTATTGGTTTCATTGGTTTTTGAAAATCAGCTGCTCCTTATTGGAGCCTCTCCAAAATATTAAATATAGTTGCTAAATGTCTTCTACATAAATAGCAAAAAAGCAAGGAAAAGGAGGCCAATTATCTGAATAAAGCTATTTTAAAATAGCCCCATCTAAAAGACTTGCAAATCGACACTCAAGACCATGCAAACTATGTTAAGTTAAGAAACTTACTCGACGTTCGAAATTCAGAAAATGCGTTTTTTCTATGTGACTAAAATTTTTAAATACATGGCAACACTAACCCGTATTAAATATACACTTGTCAGAAAGGCCACATGTCAGGCTACATTTTTTGCGAAGACAGAGAAGACGGACAATCGTTGCTCGCGTCAAAAACTCTGCTGATCTCAAATATGGGTGAAATTTCTAAAGAAATACGCTATAGAATGGGAGTTTTTGCAAAAACCGCCTCAAAAAACATGCCAAAAATGTGTACAATATCAATGACAATTCTGCGAGTGAACGCCGGACCTAGGAAGGATTTTTTCGTTTCCGTTCCGTTGGGGAAATTTCGTTGTAAAAGATGCAACCGGCACCAGTCAGCCTGTCACTGAAATAGTCGATCAAATGTTGCACAAAGCAAGACCGAAAGAGATAGCGGAGACACTCAACATAAATAGTATGCCAGACTTCTTCTGGCATAGAAGAAGTGGCAATAAGTAGGTACGAGTACAGTTTAGGAAGGACCTGCGTCTTGACATACTTGCCCCTGCAAGTAGCACCGTCTCTTTCAATTTCGCAAATCAAGTTCTTTGAGGTCCTTCCCCAAATCTGTTCGGTATGTTGGTGTGATAAATTGTCTTTAGTGCAGGTAACAGCTGTCCGGAGACAATAGGACCACTAAACTTCAATTGTACAAAAGTTTGGAGTCACCTTAAACGAGCAGGCTTGCCACAGGGTGTCACATGATTTGACACAAAGGAAGTTATTACTCGTCAGTGAAACGCTCCTGAAATGTAACGAAATGAAACCATTTTTGAAGCGAATTATTGCGGGTGATGAAAAACTGATTAAACACAAGAATACCCACAGCTAGCAATCGTGGTCAAACACTGGTGACCGCCCACAAACGACTTCAAGGCCTGAACTGATGGCAACCAAGGGTATGATGAATTGAAAGGAAAACATCTGTTACTGGAAATTCGATGCCCTAATGTGCACAACTCGACCGTTTGAGCTAAGCCATAATAAGTGAGAATCAAAAATTGGTCAACAGAGAGGCGGTTGTCTTTTTTCAAATAAGGTCTAGGTTACACACATTTTTAATGATTCAGGATAAATTGACGGGGCTTGCTTGGGAAGTTTTAACACAAGTTCCGAGCCAAACGATGAATGTACCTTTGATTACAATTTATTCGATTTTTGCAAAAATCTCTTGATAGACAATTGGTCAACCATAGATCTGGCATCTGATCAGCTGCTCAACATTGGTTGATTTTAATAAGAAAAGAAAAAATAAGTGTGTTGTGGAGGCTTAAACTTTTGTAGATCTCAAACTCTTTTCATATTCGAAACACATCACAGTTGAAATCCTTACAGAACAAACCAATCTCAAATGAGGATATATCGATGCGGAAAGTTACTTAAAGCGTTCTTCATTTAAGACAGTTTTTTCAATTTACTCCCCGCTGCACATATAACAAACTATATAAGACTTACCCAGCCAAACGTTAAGTATTTATCACATCGTCTGAAGAAAATCATCACAAATCACAGCCATCAGTCTCACTGACCTTTTAAAGGTTTCCTATTTTTCCCATAAGCAACAACCAACCCATTCTTCAAAGCAACACAGACAGCAACCATATGAACTAACCTAACACACTCTTCTGTGCATGCTGTCAAGTGCCGCCTTCCAATTCGATTGCCGACCCGTCTGGACATCTGCCTGTTGACCCACTCCACTTCCAAGAACCACCAGCAGTCCCCAAAGAGTCATCGAACAGGGAAGTTAAGAAAAAAGTACAAGACACAGCCGCAGCCACATTCAGTTCTAAGCTCGGTCGACAAATTTTGATAAATTTCATCACAGTCCCGTCGAAAGGAAAAATTCAATTTCCTCTCAAGTGCTAACTCTTGAGTTGGATTGGTCAAGATTTGTGCGTCCCATGGATTTCTTCGTCGCCTTACGCAGAACTGCCTCGGCAAAGCAACACGTTCGTGATCCAAATTGATTGTTGATACCCACGAGACCAACAGACACACTCGAGGCGCAAAAACAAAACAACGCTGCACACTGGTGCAAGGGATGAAGCAGTCAGCACCCACAACTCACCGAGACAATCCCCAAGTCCATAACGTGTCTGAAAATAAATCCACACCGCAACAGTAGCAGCAAAAAACTTCAAGAAAAAATAGACAACCACCACCATCCCCCACAGCAGCGCGGGGAGTAAAATCTACGCGAAGGAACACAGCAAAAGAAGAGGAAGACACACACAAAAAAAAACAGCGAACTAAACTACACCAACGTCCATAAAAACCGTCTACACGCACCCGAAAAGGATCACACAGAAATTTTAACACCTCATCTCTTCGATTACACTTTGCCACTCCAAATGTGCTCAATTGCCTTGTTTGTGTGTATGTAAGCCACCTACTGTTGCCCATCATCATCAATGTCGTTCCGCAGAGGATCCCCGTCGTCGTTGTCGTCGTCGGTGGGCGCTCGCCGTCACTCGTCGCGTAAAACTTTCCCCTCCGAAGCGGGTGAAGAAAAAGAATTGACAGAAAGAAATCACTGGCAGCAAAAAAAAACGGAATCCCACCCGGCCGCCCCGTGCGCCACCCAGTACCACCCGCCCAGGGAAGGAAAATAAACAAAGAAAAAATATCCCTTTCACTTTCCCCAATTTTTTTCCGCTGCCACATCCGCGCGATTCGGGGGCAGCAAGAAGAAGTACAAAAGGAACACCAAGAAACCGGCGGCGGCGGCGGTGGTGGCGCCAAGCAGGAGTGTGTGCGGCTGTGTGCGCGGGTGGTGTGTCGGTGTGGTGTGGCTCTCTTTCTCTCGCGCAAATCGCAAAAGGACAAAGAATTCCACACCGAACAGCAGTAGTGTCTGTCTGAGGGGAAAATAATTCCCTCTGAGCAAGAAGGGGATGATGCCACTACCGATGATGATGATGATAATGATGATGACGATTGTGAGGAAGTCCTGCCGCGGAGGACAATCGAAGAGAGTCGGTCTTGTGAGAAGGGCATTTTCCTGTCTCTCACTCTCTTAAGGAAGGCGGCCACAGACCACCCTTGAGCTTAAGAGCGGCAGCGAGACAAGAGAGAGACGTTCTGCCACGCGACTTCTGTCTCCCCCCGTGCGGAAAGCAACAGAAGCCAAGTCCCATCTTCGGCCCTGTTTATGACCGCGCAAGAGGAGTGCGGCGGGAAGGGGGCTACTCTCTTCGGTGTAATCGAAGGATGTCCTCCTCTTCTTGTTGGCGCCGGGTGCCGTATTGGGAAATAGTGAATGGAATCGGCTTTCACTTCGGCTACTGTTACTTGAGCTGCTGCTGCCGGCCAGTGTATCACCGTCATTCCGCCCTCGCTGCCGAGGACAGAGCCACCAGCAGTGCCAGTGCCGTCGCGATTTTGTGTTATTTTCGTTTTCATTCAGCTCGTCGTCGCGGCTCCAGGACCGAGCACCTAATTCCTTGCAGTTCAGTTGATCGTTTGCATTTCGTTGGACAGACGGTATCGGGACGTCGGTCGCAGTAGAACCTAACACCTTCGCGCCACTGGACTGTCTATCCCCCATGTGACTGTAAGTTTGAGAGACAGACACGCTGTCGTGTCACCGTGTGTATTGTTGCACCCGATTCGGGGGGTGGGCTAGGTCATTCTATGGGTGGGGGTTGTGTTTCCGAGCCCATCAATCTCACTCTCTCTCTCCCTCTCTGTTTCCCCACACACAGCCCCCAACCTTGAATATCCTGCTGCTCTCCGGCTCCTTTTTTCGTTTCTTTTCTGTTTTCCTATTTTTATTGGGAGAGCGAAAAAATTTCATCGCACACACCATGTGCTCTGTGTGTGAGAGAGGAGCGCGAAGGACGAGGACTCGACGCGGCTGCTTGTGTGCGTGTGGATCTCTCGCGTGGATTTTTTCCGTTCTTTCCATTATTTTTCCCAAATGAGGGGAGGACTTATGTCGTTTTTTTTTCGTTTCGTGTGTGGTGTGGTGGTGGCAGTCGCTTCTGGGGGTTTGGGGAAGTTCGACTTTTTTTGGATTTTTTCCCTGCATCTCTCTGGCGCTCTCGCTCTCTCCCAATGGGGGAGGAATGTTTTGTGTGTGCTTTTTTTCGCCTGCTCCGTGTTTTGATTCTCCTTCATTTTCGGTCAAATTTTCATGAGTGTATTTGATTATTATAAAGGATCCATCCTACATTATTACACATTCATACATAGAGAAGAAAAAATATAATAAAATATCGACGGCGGGAATCCTGTGCTTTTTTGACGTCGGCCGAGGTGGGGGCACTCATACAGCGAGGCTGGATGGGCTTAAGGGAGCCGAACGGGTGTAAGGACTTTTTCGGGGGTTCTGTTGTGTTGTGTGCGTTTTTTTTCTTCTTGCTCCACACACTCGGCGTTGAGCGCCGTATATGATTTGGTGCAGCGACAGAGAAAGAGAAAAAAGGGGGTTGAAAGCACAGAATCGGCGTCGATAGCGACAACGACACCGACGACGACGACGACGATGGCGACGACGACGATGACGAAGGCTGTAGGAAGGACGTCTTCTGGGCTCCGCGGATGGGAGGGTGGTTCTCGTGTTCCTCGCCGCGTTCGTGTGCGGCGGTATGCTTTTTTTCCCTCATCGTTTTTTTTTTATTTCTCTGATTCGCTCGTTCGTTGTTCGGGTTTTTTCTCCGCCGAGCGTGTATATTTTTTCTCTCCCATTATTTATCCTTTTCATTCCGTGGACTCTTTTTTTTCCTCTCGTGGTGTTGTTGTTTCTCGCGTGATGTTGTGTTCTGTGTGCTTTGCTGCTGCTGCTGCTCGTCGGTGTCATAATGTGTGTGTGATTATTATAATGGTACAAAACTAAAATACACATAGCATCATAACGTTTAGAGCCAAAAGATTTCTAACCGCCAGACTAGGCAGTCATACATAGTTGGTTGGTCTCTCGTCCGTTCCGTATTTGTTGTCACATTTTTGTTGGATATTATTTCCCTTGCTGTTGCTGCTGCTGGTGGTGCTAGTATTGCTGCCGCTGCCGCTGTTGGTGCTGCTGCTACCGCTAGTGTTGTTGTTGTTTATTGTGTGCTCGATTATTGTTCTATTTCGTTTTCTTTTTTTTTTTTGTGGGGGGTTTTAGTCATTTTGACTTGACTCTTTGGCGATTTGATGAAAAGGATATTGTTTCAATTGTGTGTTCTTGGTTGAAGCAGTTAAGTCCTTCCGTTTGTCATTCTCATAACTCATCTAGTTTCTGTGATTTGATTTTTGGTCGTTCTGTAGTGGAGGCGAACGAAAAAGGATATCGTATAAAATAGATACCGTGCGTGAAGGATAACTGATTGCATCGCGGACTTTTGGGCGATGATGCCGGTTGAGTACAAGTGTAACTGAATAAGTGTTTTTTGCCTTACGTTTCGTTTCTGTAATTCAATTTTCTTTTTCGTTCTCAAATTGTTGAGAGAAGTGCAATAGTCAGAAGAAAAAAATAGAAGAAAGGAGAAATTCGTTTGAGTGCATTGCGAAGAAAGAAGAATTTTTTTTTGTTTGCTTTGAGTCGAAGCTTGTATTAAGGACACGTGGAAGGATTATGACCAACATGAAGTAACAATAAGAGAGCGGAAGGAATTCATCATCTTACAACGTGAAAACTTGTATCATGTAAGTCGAAAAATTAATTTAAAAAATTTACTTAAAAGCAGTAGTCGAATTGATGGCAACCACCACAAATCATTTTTGTTGCCCAAAAAAAAAACATTCGTCACTCAAGACGTCTTACAATGTCACAAAGAAATCGTCGAAATTCGTAAACTGGGTTGACACGTCCACATAGACGAAGAATTAAAAAATTCGTCTATATTTCATAAATAAACCTAGCCAAACATATCGAATTCCTTGGATTCAAAATATGATAATTCCGGATCGAAAAAAAATAGTTTTCAATCAAGAAAGATGCGGAAATGCCCAAGAAATTTCTTCGAAATATTATAAAAAAAGTTTAATTTCCGAAATTTTTGTTGACATGTCTTCAGATTTGTAAGTGCTATAGTCTAGACCATAGAACAAATAAAATCTCTAGAGACAGAAAGACTGCTTTGCTTTCAAACGCCAATAGGGTTATATGAACGAAATCACGCATTTTTGAATGGACAACCGCCTTAACAGTGTAGAACTCTCAACAGGTCTAAAACCCTGAAACCTGCAGTATACATGGTACTTTTCGGCTGTGTACAGAGAGCGTCAAAAACAAGTGCCTCAGTTAACTCGAAAACTCTGATAGCTAGTTTTCTTCTTTCAGTCAGAAGAAGGAGGTAGTCAACATGAATTTTTCTAGTTACAACTTTGGAACTCTTCAATTCGAGTACAAATTCGAAATGAAATTTTAAGCAATAAGTTTATCTTAGTCCTAGTCTATCTTTAATGAAAGCTTTCCTTAAGAAAAATAACGAAGTTCTTACAATCTGTGGTAACACTGCGTTGCACTAACGTTTACATTGACTAACTAGCAGACTAGAATATTATGGCATGAGTTTCATAAGCCTTCTGATGTATTTGTCTTCAATTCGATTGTTTTTTGATCCCGAAACTAAGAAATATAATTTTTGTTAAAAAAAATATATTTTCAAAAATGTGTTTGTTTTTCATTTTCTGTTACTTATAGTATATAAACGAGCAAATAATATGAAAAAGAGAACTTAAAAGTGAAGTATATTTAAAAGTTGAGGAACTGTATACATATATTTAACCGCCAAACTTCGAAGGACGTGCCGAGCTCGTTGAACACGACATTGACAACAAGTGTGACAGTGCTTCAACCTTTTAAATACCAAATTTGTGCGTTTTCCTTAAACACCTTGTGAAAATGTGCATCCTCACCTCAGTATATTCATTCATTTGAAAGCAGAACATGAATAAATTCACAAGTTTCGCAAATAGAGCTTTTTGACAAAAAATGCTTTTAATTTTATTAATATTCTTTCACAGATTATTTCAATGATACATTAAATGTGCAAATTTATCACATTTGTTTGTGTGAATTCAGAAGGTGTCACTCACTTTTTTTGCGATTTCTTGGAACTCTTCATGTTTGAACGCCGATTCTCGGAAAAATGTCTCCTGTGATGAATTTCCATAATTTCCAGAACGTAAAGGGTAATGGCTGAACCTCACATTTAATGCATCAGTCCATCAGTGAAAACTTTCCAGAGAACCAATTGAATATTTGTTCGCAAACGCAGAGTTGAAATTTTGGAAAGACTAACACATTTTTCAAGAGTTATTGTGCCATTTAGAATCTCAATGCATGCATGTATTCTGTTAAAAACGTCATCTTGGAAATTGTTCAAAATTTTGAACACAAAAAAACCCAATCAAAGTACTCGAAACAACACAGCGACTACCGGAAACACATACTTGAGGTGAATAACAATTAACCAATCCTAGGAAATACATACTCTTGAAAAAGAAAAAACAAACGCTACCACTATGTACAACTTACAAGTTCACTTGAAATCTCCACTCTCAGAAACCACCCTTTCTACACAATGTCCTTGCGTATTGAATTTACAGCATGCACATGCAAATATGGATGTTGATTTTCTACCGCGATAACCTAAAACAGAACATGGCGTTTTGTTTTTTTGTTGTTGCATCAATTAACCATCTATTCTCTATTCTAAATTGTCAGTATCATCAAATGCCATATTGAATAACGGATAATTCGTTTAATAAGTTAATTTATATTAATTTCGTCGATAATTGTTTGGATTGTGTTAAATATTCCAATTATCTATTTATATATGGAAAAATCGAATTTCCAGTGAATTTACAAGTATGTTACAAATTAAACAAAATACTTCTAATGAAAATGAGAATTCGCCAAAAATCAGTGTTTTAGTTTGATATTACTAACGAGGAAGAGGATTTTTAAAGGAGGTTGTTTAAAAAATGTGACACGTTTGTTTTTAAATTTTTTTTTAAATTAAATTTTTATAGTATTCGTTTTATGCGTTTCTCTGTTAGAAAAGTTACAAGTTCTTTTATTCATTTTTGTAAATTTAATTTACTGGGTGAAACTTAATTTTCATTAAACATTATGGATTAGAGATCTTGTTCTGGTTAATTCTGTTGCGTACTGAAAATATTGAAATTAATTATTTTATATAAATGTTTGTACAATGTTTTTTTTAATACAAATCATAGACAATAATTCTGGTTTGCGGCTGCCATTTTTTTATAAATCTACACAAGAAATTAAATTTACATCAAAAAATATATTTTCCGTATTTAAGTTTTGTGACAATTCCATTTTAGTTTTTTTCTGCTTTTAGAATATTTACAAGTAATCAAAATTGCTTCGAGTAACCAAAATTTGTTTCGTTTTTCTTAAATTAGATTAGGCAAAGAAAAATATATTGAGCAGGATTGATTGATAAATAAGAGAATAGTAACACTACAATTCACAAGGAATCAGGGCCTCGCTTCTTCAGTAACTCTTCGTACTGTGCGTGCTACTGTTCTCCCACGAGTAGAAGGGGCCTACATTTTTTGACCGACTCCGAACGGCGAGATTTGAGAACCTTTCCATAGACAATTAGCACTCTTTAAGTGTTGTCAGCAACTCGAAAGAGGTGGTGCCGTGAAAAAATGCGAAGTGTTCCGTCCGGGAATCGAACCTACGAGAAACCTTCTACGTAAACCTTCTGCGTGTGGGTCGACGCACTTACCCACTACGCCACGGCGACCACTAACTCAAAAGAGAGAATCGACCTTCGACGTTCAAGTCAACGCACGATATATCAAATATGTAGTTACAAGTGTTGAGTAATTGACGCAGAAAGCCCTCTTTGACATGATCTCGAAATAGAGATTTAAGACACTCTGACTGATTTAGAGAGACGGCAGGGTCGTATTGGCTTCTAAAAATATGTAACGTTTTCTGAAATAACTGGGCGTCCAAGATCCGGCTTTTAGATCTTTCTAAAGTGATTGATTAATGACCCGGTAACAAAAAATCTTAACAACTAGAAGCAATTCCTTGAAATGTCAAAATGTCTTCTTGCAATCGAGTTATCAATTTTTTTCTTAAATCAACACTGATTTTTTTTTTTTGAATGTGTGTCGATGGATGTTGATGTTGAATGTAATGGCCTTCCTAACTTCAACAACAATTCATATCATTGAACCGTGACCTGCTCTGGTACAAGCGCTGGCCAGCAAGTTGGTCCTCTTACTCGTAATATGTTTACATAACTCAAATTCTTAGGAATTTAATTATTAATATATTCTTATCAGTCTCTGGCACTGGATGAGTTGTTTTTCTTTTGTATACTCTCTCGATTCTCGATTGTTGCATTGATCATGAGTTAAACTTGGTTGAATGTCCGGAACAAAACTTCCACCGATACTAACTAAACACAAAGCAATTTTGGATCACCTTGGCTTTTTATTTCTATCTCCATCCATGAGAAGACACAAATCATGGGATGGTCGTTATCAAAAATTTAAAAATTGCAAAAACCATTGACTTGATTTATGGGTTACTTCCAATTCTACGTTGATAACTTTCGTTTGAGCACCTTCCGAGTGTTCAAAGATGTCAATATGATTTTGATGATTTAGCTGATTTTGTAAATTCTCGTCGTATAAAAACAGTGATTTGAATGAAGTTACAGTTCACAAGGTCTTAGAATTAAGCTTCTTCAGCAACTACTCGTGATGTGCGTGCCATTGCTCTGTCACCAGAAGAGTGGAACCTAGAGTTTATTGCCGACTCTGAACGGCGAAATTTGAGAAAAAAAATTCATAGGAAATTAGAACTCTTTTAATGATGGCAGCAACTCGAAAGAGATGGTGTGTAAAATCCCAGATGATCCTTCTAGCAATCAAACCGCGGACCTTCGGTGCGCGACACTTCCTCATTACGCCAAAGCGGCCATAGTTTAAATGGCAATCTTCGAATATTTTTTGTTCACAAGAGTGTTTAGAAGACTTAATTGGAATGTCCTAATTTCAAATTTGTAGACTAATTAACAGACTAGATGTCAAAGTTTGATGATTCTTTGCTCACTTAACAATGAATTTTATAACTATTTTCTAAGCAAGCAATTCCTAAGTGCGTTAGTCAATTCTATTTTTCCACATATTCCAAGACTCATTTCTCATTCTTTGATTTTGAACATCCATTTCTGTCGAATATTTCAGGAGAATGTCTCTTCTAAACGCTTCTTTTGCGCATGGAACTGTCAAAATTTGTTCTTGATCGAAAATAATACTGCCCTAGGATTTTCTTTTCATTTCAGAGAGGTAATAAAAAAATGAATTCTTTTGGTAATGTTGAAGGAAAAATTCAATTTCAAGTCGACACCTAGGAGTACCTTCTCTGATTTTTTGCTTCTTACGAAAAACAGTTTTAGGCAGAATTTTTTTTAAATTATTCAACTTTGAGTTACAAATTAGCTAAAAAATCTGAACAGTCAGACAGAAAGTTAAAGGTACTATATTATAGTGTATGTTATGCTCCATCTCTTTTTTTGTTTAAATAACCCTTTAGGTCAAAATCATTCAGAAGTATTTTTTGATCTAAACTCAAATTTGCATATTTTCAAGAACTTCAAGTCACGCCTAGTTTGTCTTCTTTCTACTGATCCAACGCAATGCACAAAATATCTACTTCTGAGTTCCCAATACCACGCATTCATTACCATGTTCACAAACCACCTGATGTGCACTATCTTGTGTCTACTTGTATCTTCACATTTTTGAATTTGCAATCAGTTTGAAAAATTCTTACTTCAAAGAAGTAGGAAACTTTTATACTCTCATTTTCAATTATATATTTAGGAATTCTGTTTAATTGACGCACTCACCCCATTTAAGAAATAGTGACTTTTTATATTTGCCTTTCAAATAGGAAAATTGTGGTTCTTTCATGCATTGCTATGGCCGCTGGAAATACTTGCTTCGTCACCCCAGACTTAAGCTGCAATAAGTTGCAAGCGTTAAGCCTCATGTCATACTGGTTAACCAAATCCTCCTACTTTGACATCAAAATTTAGCCAAGTGGGTAGCCCTCTTTCTTTTAGCCACAAAAAGTCATACAAATAGCTGGAAGATTAATAAAATTATTATATTGGAAGAATGTTTGTTTGCGTCTCGATTTTTACAACACATGTTAGCACAATTAACACCCGTCCTTTGTTCGATCAAAGAGAAACTGCCTTTCAATATAAACGCCACTCAATACCGCTGCGAAATAAGCAACCCATTTAATTCCTTCCTCTTGAATACTTAAAAAACGATTGCTAATTTTAAAATTGTTTAATCACCATCCCCTCTGCCCCACCAAGAAGACCCTTTTATCCACCGATGCCTTATCGCCCACACTCTTCATCTGCAAACATAGACGTTACGAAACATAGCATTTTATCTGCAACAATTTATTATAAGCCCCCATCAAGATATGCCTCGAAAGATATGCCCGTCAACTCGAACGTTACTTAGTCCACAGTGATTCGTGGAATGCATTGCTCAAGGCACTTCACTTCATTTTCAACATGCAAGAGTTCAATAGAAGATAACGAGCCTTCTTGCGATCGTGGATCTGTCTCACATGTATGTAGACAAAATTCATTCTAACAAGTGACACAATCACCCGAAGAGAAACAAACAAATAAAAGCGCATACACTGCCTGCCTCCACAACCTACACACATCAGAGTCGAATCTTTGGGGGGTGATCGACCGCGCGTAATGATTGTTAAATTTCCCAAAATAATGTGCGATTTTTGTTTTTGTTAGCTCACACAATCTGCAGTTAAAAAGCTTGAACTTTAAACAGAACGCTGTGTTCCGAGAGTTGTGTGTGTATGGAATGAGTGCGCCATAGATCAACTACCTTTATCTGGTACACACTCGCGTAACCCCACTCTGAAATTTAACCCCAAAAACTGCATCCTTCCCTCATTGTTCCCCATTATATGGGTAACTGCTGTCATCTGTCTTCGGACCGCCGCCCGATCCTCCGCCGTCCCGCCATCGATAATGAGGGGGTGCGGAAGAAGAAGAGCGATCGGATAGCCATAAACAATGTTGTGTGTGTCTGATTGCCATGTACTGGCCCGCAACTTTGGTGTTTGATTAATCGGGCATTTCACTTTAACCCCCTCCGCTCTCGCACTACACCGCCCCTCCCCTCCGGGCCCAACGGGGCAGTAGCTTTCTTTCATTCTGAATGGGAACGCTCCGAAGAGAAGTCGCTGCTTTTTTTGGGGTGTCAATGATCGTTACAGTTTTCTGCCTCTCCCTCAACCGATCCTTCATCAATGCTTGGCCGATGTTCGGTTGTGTGGGTTGCTGCGCACGATGCGAGCAGCAGCAGCAGCGGCGGTGGCGGCGTGCAGTTGTGGCGTAGTCGCAGAGGGGGATCGTTTGTTTAATTAGCAGCAGGAAGGCGGCAGACAATGACTTCCACAAAAAGCTTTCACATAGTTGTGTGTGCACATCACCATCTTTTCCACCTTGAGCCTAAGTTCAGGTCGATGTTACACCAGTCAACGGGCGGGGGAAGGGGAAGAGCGGCAGCAAGCATGCATTTGTGTGCGCGGCGCACTGATCTGGTGATCGCGCCGATGGAAAAAAAGTGAATCAGTAGATTTAGGAAAAACGCACACAGCCACGGCACTGGGCTGCAGTTTGTTTTTTATCTTTTTGCGCTTGCAGAGCGGAGGAGAAGGAGGACGAGATATGCAATCGTGGTGGCCTTCAGTGTGTGTGTTGAGCGCTTTTTGTTTTGTTTCTCCAGCACATGCATACATACCCTCGTGTGTGGATGCATGAGTGTATGTATGTATTTCTTATTTCGGTTTCCCACTTTCTTGGGCTCGATTTATTCCTTTTTTTCTTTTGTAAACAAACGCGACAAGGGACGGAGACAGCAACAACTGCTGTCCAAAATATGCAGCGAAGAGTAGCGCGCTGCACAAAAAAAAGTTGAGAAAAAAAATTGCAAAAAAAACCATAAAAAGTGCCAAAAAATGAGCAAAGTCTAAAAAATAACTTGTATCTGCGCGCGAGTGTAGAGTGTATCTATACTATACCAAAGTGTAGTAAATACAACAACACTAAACCTATTATGTGGTGTGCGTTTTTGTGTGTTGCGCCGTGTTGCTGCTGTTGCCGCTGTTTGCTGCTCGCTTGTTGGCTGTTGGACTGTTGTAAATATACAACAAAAATTTTTTGATTCAATTTGAGTTGCATTTTTTCGAAATTCAGTTGAGTTTTTTAATTCAATCGGTAAAGGTTTAGTTTAGTTTAGTTCTAAAAGAAGAAAAAAAGTGAACGGACTGTTGTACAGCACGCGCTTACCAATAGTACAGATCATAGATCATACAGTGAAGACGTACAATTTTATTAGAGAAAACAAAAATAATAGGATCTTTTGGAAGATCAAAAGGAAGAAAGGATATTCTTCTAGTTGGAGGATCAATTTTAATTGTTGTTTAATTTTTCTAACATTTTGATCCTGAGTGTTTTGAAAGTGAAAGTTAAATAAAAACTGAAGGAAATTTTTGATTTTCTTTCTTTTCTTTTGAAAATGACATTAAAATATAAACTGTAGTTTTGTGAGCGGCAGTTAGAAGAACTAGCTTGACAAGGAATTTTGTGGCACAAAAGAAATTCGTTTTTCTGCAGTAAGTGGATATTTTTTTGAATTATTTTTTTTTCTCGTATCCTTTGGCCTACATCTGTGAATCGTTTAAAAGAGGCCTTTGAGTGTGTTCAAGTTATTTGTGGTGCGAAATACATATGCATGTGGTTTTTGTTTCTGCCGCGTTTTTTTTTTTTGCGTATAATCTCGGGGCAATGAATTTTGGGCAAAGTGCAATGACCTTTCTGCAACGTGATGCGATGACTTACGGGGAGGTTGATTCTAATTGTGAAATTTATTTGAATTTTATGGTGTAAATTAAGTTTATGAGAACGATTTGTAAATGACATTTAAATTTAATTTTTGGATGGTTTTTTAACGATTTATTGATTTTTTTTGCAGTCACCTGAGTTTTGAGTGCGATATTTTGTTTGTTGAATGAATTAAAAAATTTTCAAGGGACTGAAGAATTGCTGAACAATCCGATGAAATGAGTTATAAATTCGGCGTTATTTTTTATAAACTTTAAAATTCGTCTTTTTCCTTCTTTTACCAAGACTAATTTTTAATTTACGAAAACATTTAAGCTGCGTTGTGAAATTACATTATAAGAACTGTAAGAAACAGCTAAACAATGGCTTAATAAGTCCCAACTGCTTAGACTTTTTACCAATTATGTAGGAGATTGTATTTAGGTCAAGAACCCGAAGCAAGATCATCTACATATGTAGGTTTCGTAGCAAACAAAAAGTGAACTACACCGTTATGGTTTATGGGAACCCTGCCGTCCTCTAAGATTTTAAAAAAATGTTCAGAATGCAGATTGAAAATTTTAGCCTTAATCTAAGTTATCACAGAAAAAAAAAATAACCAATATCCTTAGTGTATGTTGTAATTTTTAGAAAAAGAAAAATATTTTACGCAAAAATTCATTGTTATGCCTTAATTTTACGCAATGTTTTTTTTTTAAACACGGAGACGATAAATGGTCATTTGAGCTTAAATGAGTTAATAAATCAATGCCGCTTATTTTTTTAGAATTGTTTCATGTGTTGACGACAGCTATCTACATACGATTCTAGTGAACGAACTTGAGTCACTTAGTCAATTACAGTGATAAAACATTCGCTAATATCTAGTACTTACAATGTTGTATTTCAGTGATGTAACTAATAAAACATTTGAATTACATAAGTGGCTAGCTTCATCAACAATTACTCGATATTTCTCTCTAACAAGCAGAGGAGATCTCTTGCCAACTGCAAACTGATTTCTTGAAAAGATTTTCATTGAGTGTTGTCAGCAACCCAAACGAGGTCACTTGAAAAAATGAAAGATTTTCAGAATCCGGAATCAAAACTGGGTCCGTCAGCGTACGAGCCGGTCATGAGTCAGCAATGTAACCAGGACTTAAACGGGAATAAATGCTTGAAAAGTCACTATATTTGCGTTAAGTTGCCTGCTTACAATTTTCTAAAATCGTCTGAAAAACAGAAGCCTTGGAAGATGTTAATTTTATTTCATTTTCTAATGTAATGTCTATCTGTCTCAGTTGTTTTGACTTTGACATATCACAAATTTCGGGTGAAGTGTGCTTTGAAAACATTTAAAAGAGCCTCAATTGTAGTCAAACTACTCTTGTATACTGAGATGTATCATATCATAAATCGGATAGTAGTTTTTCGCATAGACCTTAATGGGATTCCAGTGTGCAAATTTTCCAAAGGATCAAGTCCATGCAATACAGAAACGTTCGTGTTAAAGGAACTCCTTATTGTTTCTATTTCTCTAAAGTCGAAGTCTATGTACCTTAATAGGATTCTTAAATACAAATTTCCGAAAGGATTAAGTCCTTATTGTTTTTTAAAGCAAAGTGCTGCATTGTTATTTTGTCTCTAAAGCCCACATTTGCTTGTTTCTTAGTCCCTAACTATTCTCATTCAATCTAGTGAGGTTTTCCAATATTTCAAAACTATCTGACTGAAGGGAAACTTAATGAGTAATCTTCAAATGACACAGCTAGTTTTCCCAGCGCAGCAGTTTCCCGTTCCTATCATTGTCTTATATACAGTTCGACTGCAACACCGTACTCCAATCCCATATCCAAATTTCTCGGAAAAAAGTCAAAAAACTGTCCAGTAAAGTTTATAAATTCGTGTAATTCGTGAATGTTGCTCAAAGTTAACCCACTTTTGACATTGATTTAAAAGTAACTTACTTATCAAGGCGCGTCCTTTTGTCTACTAATCAGAAAGCAGTGTGACTTCAACTCACCAATCTGAAGCTTTTGACTGTCCCCATAAAAAAATCGAATACATTATTCTAATAGCGACAACTTTTTCTCTTTCACTTTAAATATGAATTGCCGACGGCTTTTTATTTGTCCCAGATTCGCCAGACGATGACGTTAAAGCTGCCAATCATTCCCGTCGGCAATGCATTTCTTCATTCCCTGGGAATGACGCATTCATCCCTTTCTCTTTTGAACTACATAACAGACTCATTTTTAATTGTTTACTTCAATCTCCCACTGACATCGAATTCACAAAGAATTTCTATATTCAAAATTCCCCACCCCGTTGCTTAACCCAGTGCACAGTCTAACAAAGTCAATTGCTGCTTCGATTGCACAAAATGTCTATTCTCGTTGGCAGTTTCAATGCCAAAAGTCCAACTCACCCGACCATCACATTTACCCCATCCACCCACAGACACAATCGTCTCGCAATAACCCATCATTTGTGACCGTCATTTGGGCAGAACTACCCCCAACCATACCGTTTCCTCCCGCACACCAACTAACACATCAATAACTGCAGGACCATTTGGCACAGAAATATCAATCTTATCCTAAGCGTAAAAATCTATTACTATTTCTATCGCCTACTTGTAAACAAGGCAACCAAACACCGCTAGCAGCAACGCATAAGGGATATTATAACAGCACAGCACACAGAGAACAGCACAGCGCAGCGGACAGAATGAGACAATACGAGTGAGGCGCAAGGAAGCGCAGAAGAGACAAGAAGCACGCCATTATTGCGGTGGTAATACAATCACGAAACCCAGTTTTGCCCATCACCCGTTGTAATGCTGTAATAATTTCCAGATTTATTACAACATTTGTTATCCTGCCTCCTTTCCTTCGTGGCCCGTTTTGTCCGTCAGTTGTTGTTTTGTCCTCCAACTAATTCACTGCGCTTCTGTGGTCACAGAAGAGCGAATAAAAATCACTAATACTCGTAACGCTCTCGCATCGTATAACAACTAACGAGGAGAGCACAACATTCACCGAACATCACCATCAGCAAAGTAGTAGAAGAAGATGACGATGACGATGGGACTGCCTGCTGCAAACAAGACACAAGCAAAAACACAGCACCAGCACCAGCACCAGCAGCAGCAGCAGAAGAAGAAGGGATGAGAAGTGACGGCAGGAGGCGATTGTGTAAGATTGAAATATAAGTACAAATCGATTGTCTTTCGAAATGGTGGCGGCGGCCAAGCCAGCGTTATTGGAACACGACACGAACGAGAGGATTCACTTTATGCTGTGCTGATCCTGCAATGACGATGATGACGATGATTGTGGGCAAAAGGAGAATCGAATCAAAACAGGAAATTTCTAGTAACCTCACTGTAGTGGTAGGGCTTGTAAGTGCCGTTTCTTTGATGGACAACAAACATTTAGTGTTCTTTTTGGTTTTTTTCTGGTGGGATGCGTCATGCTGGGTAAATTCTTGGGAGTCAGAGGGAAATACTTCTAGTGAAGGGCAACTTCCTTTGCACTAGCTAAAAAATGTTCTAGGCTAAAAGCTTCACAAAAATCGAAACAAACATCACAAAGGAACCAGACGGTTATGAGACATTCTGCTTTGACCATAAAATAAAGACTGTTAAGAGCATTTTGAAAATTCGATCAATTGTTTTAGAAACTTCTCGAAAATGAGCCCCAAAACCAAAAAAACTGATTGAAAAAAGCTATCAATCAATTCTCTGCCATGATCGAAATTCTCTGTTCCATTATCATCAGAATTTGAAACAAATTTTAGAAGGGAAGATTTGAAATGGCTGTCCCTTCCATCCCCAGTTTTGGCACAGCTTCAGTTTATGTTCAGACAGAAAAATCAAACAAGAAAAAAACGAGGAAATTTTCTGACCGACGGCAACAATCATTTTCAAAACCAAGTCTTTGTTTTCAGTCTAATTCAATCTGAATTTGCAACAACTTTAACAAAAGGACCTCACTAAAGATTCCGTAATCGGTCAAAATATTTGTACCCGCAAGAATAGCGGTCTATCAAAACTTGCAACAATTTTGAACACTATACGAAAAACATGGCGGCAATCATCGTCATAATAAATCTTCAAATTAAGGAAATTGTTAATAATGTCATTCAAAATTTGGAACCTTTTTCATCTTTGATCTAAAGTCATTTAAGCCGCAGTTATTTTATGGCCTAAGTACTTCGCTTTAGTCAAAACCTAGATTAATGTGTATAGCTTCTTCTGAAAGCGAATTGTCAATAAGACCCTTTACCCATGAAAACTGTCCAAACACAGCAAACTTTCTGCTCTAAAATTCGTATCTATTCTGACATTTAATCCAACAACTTGAGAGCTTGATGTCTTCACCCAATATTTTGGAAAGAACTTAGCGCTTCCTTTGGATCAATCAAAGCAATCTAAAATTAATTTGACAAATTATTTGACAGCGGGAATTAAAGATGTCTCCCAAACTGTAAATAATGAAGGTTCTACAATTTAGTGCATATACATTTTGAAAATCATTCACCCCGAATTCAAAAAGAGTTCAAAACTTTGTATTTTCCTCAACTAACACAACAACCTCCATTAATTCGCCTTCTGACAGATCAACTGTCAACTGTCATCGATACAAATGTCATTTTAGACAAAATCTTAAATCTGAGCTCAAAAATCTATGGTAACCATCATCTTCTTATGCGCCATCACCACATACATCTGCTGTCAACATAAAATCCAATTTTATCGCAACCGCAACTCACACAGGAATGAAGGAGGGCGTAAAGAAAAGGCAACAAACCTCTTGCCACAATCTCTTGCAACTTTCACTTGTGCAACTTCTTGGCAATTCTCGTTTCAATTTAACAAAAAATGCTAAAGAAAGAAAAAGGAAAAGAAAAGAAAACTCTCTCTTCCTCTCGGTCCTTCCACATCCAGGATCAAGTGAAAACGTTTACGAACTCTCGAAAATTGCCCTCACTTAATTCACCTGTCCGTCTCGTGGTTTATTCCTCAATGTAGACGACTCTATGAGAAGGCCGCAGACGACGTCGACGCCGAAGAAGGAACTCTCCAGGCTTCCCTAGCTGCTTCCACTCCCGTGTGCGAACTTCCTAGTTCCTTGTTGTTGCGAATTTTTCTTTTTTTTTTCGCTTTACAACTTTACATCACATAACCCTCCCCCGCACAGTCTACTCCTCCTCCTCGTCATCCTGCATCGCCACACCGCACAGACACAGACACAAGCGCTAGTTCAACTTGTTCTACTCTGTTTCTTTATGCGTTTCTGCCGTTTTTTTTCTTTTATCCGAGCTGCCCTACTCCTCTCATTTTGTGTGCTTGTTCGCAGTTTTGTTCACTTCTTTTTTGCTGCATTTTATTATTTTTTTTTTAGTTTGGTTGTAGTATTTTGGTTCTTCCACAACGCAGACGGGGAGCCAGCAGCAGCGCGCGTAGACAGTAGACGATTAAGGATCTCACCACACTTACTCCGTTCTGTTTCAGTCAAACGTTTTCCTTCCGTTCGAGTGCATGTGTTCTGTGCTGTGTGCGGTGCGCCCGGGATAGACTGACAAGTCAGACAGACAGACAGACAGTGTGGGTAGAATTTTGACGTCTGTCATCGTGAATCTCTCTGTGTCTCTGAGTGTTTATCAGTTTTTTGTTCGTTCTTTGGATTGTGTAACGCGGTGCAACAGGATAATAGACAAAACAAAAAAAAAAACAGCTTTTGGTGTAAAGACTTAATATGTGTGACTGACAGATTCCTGGTAAGTTGCGTCCTCCCCCTCCGCGTAACAATGACACGGTGACAGCCGATATGGATTAGCGCTGCTCCATATTCCAGGAACACGCAACACCACCATCATTCTCGACACACACCTCCTACTGCTTAGCATCACCCTCATTGCGATCGCCGTCGTCGTTGTCGTTGTCGCTGTCGCCGCCGTCGCTGTCAATAGAACCCATTGTAAACGGGCGGGCTGGCAGGCACACATTTCTGCGGGTATGCCATTGTCAATGGCAAACTATGCTCTTGCTCGCCCAGACAGCGGACACACACATCCGTCTATCTATAACCCACTCAATGCGCAGCAACTACACACAATAACATCGGCAATACTCCACGGCACTCTATTCCTCCCGTCTAGTCTAGACGGATCGCTGGATCGGTGCTGGAATAACAAACATCGGCACGATCGTTGTGATGGTGCGAAACTTACAACTTCACACAGTCTCAGGCTCCGGCATGGGTGTGTGCACCCCCCCCTCGCGAATGGAGGACTACAGAGGAGTGCTCTGCTCATGCACTCTGCGCTTGTATATGTAGACCATGAACCGTGCGACTACGAAGGCGACGAGTGCACAAACGAAGCTATCGCCGCCACCTCCGCTGCCGCCACCTTGCCACAGGCCCAAGATTAAAGGCACTTTCGATTTCAATTGCGGCTCCCCATTCTCTACTCTCTGCACACACAGACCAAACTAGACTGTGCCTCTGCGTGTGTGTGTGTGTGCTTGCGAGTGTGATGTAAAATTCAGTGTCGCCTTGTTGCCTAGATCTTGAAAAACATGCGTTGTGCTCGATGTGTCTGGCTGTTCCCACAGACACTCACTGCCTGCCGCTCTATGGCTATGACCATACACGTATCTAGATAGACGACGGCGGCGGCAATGAAGAGGTGACGTAATGGAAACTACTCCACTAACACATTTTTTTTCTGGAATACTCTTTGGATTTTTTGTGCAATTTTTTTCTTTTTTTTTTTTGTAGTTCCTTTGCTTTCTTTTCGCTTCTCGGGTGCGCTTTGCATTGTGCTAATCTGTCGTCGTCTTCTTGGTCTTCATCGTAGTTGTCGCTGTGGCGGCTGTCGTGGTCGTAGCCACAGTTGTTGGTCTTGACTTTCGTTGGGTTCTGTTGTTTTCTTTTTTTTCTTCGTTTTTCCTGTGTTTTGTCATTGGTGGCGATGGCGATGGCGATGGCTTCTGGGTGGTGGTGTGGTGAGAGTGCTGCTTTGGAGTATGGAACGGTTGGCGGTGGACATGAGGCGACACCACTGTGTGTGATTGAGTGCACATGTAAAAAATGTTTGACCAAATAAGGTGTTTTTGTTGCTGGTCCTTAAGTTGCAATTTCCAATGTTCAGTAATGCGAAACGCATGTGAGGGATGATAGTATGGCTTCTATGTAACATATGGCCTAGTTTCACTTACAGGAAGCAATCGAGAAGGGAGAGAGGGCATGGGAAAAGGTAATTTTTTGTTTGACTTTTTTGCGGCGATAAATTAATTTGGAACCCTTTGATACGGGCGTGCAATGGATGGTGTTGGGCAATGAAGAGGAATTTCGTTATTGAAATGTTGACAGATGTCAGGGAATGAATTGCTGGTTGTTAGAAAATTGTTTGAAGGGTTTCACTGAGATGTCTGAGGTACCAAGGCTTGAAACATAAAACTAATTGCATTTTTAAGTAATTTTTAGAAGATACATATGTCGGTAGACGTTTCGTTAAAGTTTCTTACGCTACTTCATTTAAAAACGAGTTTTAGGATGCCCTGGCAACATGATGAAGGGCTTAAAAGTTAATTATTCAGTACAAAAGGAAATTGGCATTGACAAAGTCAAAAAATAAAGAAACTTTAGAATTCAATCGGAGAATTTAATCCAAAACCTGTTTTAGCTTCAGAAAAAGTATTTTTTTGTTTATTTTGACCACGGCAATTATTACGATGATCAACTGTTACCTTCAATGATTCTGGTTGATTTTTGCTAATTACACCTAAAATACCGTTAGGTTGCACTCAGGATCACTTATAAAATGATGATTTAAATGCTTCTTCAAAAATGTCAAATCGCAGAAATGCGCTTTCAAATTCATATCTCGTCAAGACAGGTTTTTAACCGTATCTCTCTTCAACTTACCCACAAGTTGCACGAAAGGCTACGTTTGTGTTAGTCTTCATTTCTTTCTGAACTTGCAGAAGAATATGTAACTGAACCTGAATCAATGAGGTGTTAGGGCCTTAGCTGAAGGAACAGAAAGGTTGACAGAGTAGGCCTCAAGTGCAATTTAAAAGGAAGTTTGGAAACAATATGATTAGAAGACTTTCAAAAATTAAATTATCAATTCGTAGACAGAAGAAGAAGTGTTAACAAAGTGGGGAATCACTTTGCAATATGAAGGTTACATCTGAAACGTATCCCCACAAAGGACTTTAAACATTTCAGTTAATTTAGTACTGCTGACGCAGCAAAAAAAATATATATGAGAGGCCTAGAAATAAACACTTTCAAAGTGACCAAAATCAAATCTAACCGTCTTCCAAAAAAGCCCAACTTGTTTCACAAGAATTTCTCGATAGCCCCGATTGAGGAAGATTCGGCCACGGCTCAAAGGTCTAACTGTAATTATTGAATTTTCAGAAAACCTCAATCTTAGATTGCACCAAGAACACGAACATTACCGTCATATTCCTAAGAATCCCTCAAACAAGCGATCACCTGATCCTTAAACCCCAACGCATGTTGAATTCCCATTCTGGAAAAAGTTTAAGCACACCAATTTAATGGAAATCACCATCACCCATCATTTCCTCATTTGAATCATTCCTTTTATGGCGTTCCTTCACCAAAATCGTTAAGATTTGTCCAGAATTTTAACATGATCACGATCATTTGCGTGGGCAGACATCAGAAAAACACTAACGTAATTCAATAAACTGAAAGAAAAAGCAGACGTCCCATTGTTTGTCCGAAAAAAAAAACCACACACACACACCAATTCCTAAGATATTCATTAAGTTTCTATACACAACAAAGACAGGACACTAACCTCGGACTTCCATTAAATCACAGTGTGACTAAGGAAATCAGTTAAATTCAGTTAAAACCAGTTCCCCTCCTTTACGCTCGATCTTAAACACGAATGACTAACGTTGAATGTGTTGTTTGTCGATTAGCTGCATTTGTAGAAGACAGGCCTCAAATGTTAATTGCCGTTCGGTTTGTCACTGCTGACAGATTCATCTTAAATCAAAGATTTACTGACAAATTTAGATGACGTTTTGGAAACTTGTTTTTTCTGACGTGTACGTGGCTGTGGCGTAGTTGAATGATTTGAAAAATGAAATTAATTGCGCTTCCACTTGATGGATACGATGGAGTTGCAAATGAAGGGGGCTTTGTGTTTGTGTGTATATGGTAATAAAATCCTAACGGTTGTATACTTTTAGAGTGACTAGCATTATTTTTCTGTGATTTTTCTCGTTGAATCATTATTGCAAGAAAAATGACGATATGAGCGTTGTTTTTGTCTTAAAATTACTTAAGAGAGTGCAGGTATGAAGTGAGAGTTGAGAACTTAGGACAGCACTAGATAGATTTAGAATTAGAAACCTGAACTCAAAAGTGAAGCTTAAACTTTGTATATCTCTATTCACGTCATCAGACATTCAGTTTTCTTCTAACACGAACCCTGCAAACCAAATTCTGAAAAATGTTCTCTATCTCTTGTAACGTCTTCTCTTCACAATAATCAAACATTTTTAAGTACAGAATTTAAATGGCTAGCTTTAAAAACTTCGACATCCCAACTCAAACGTGTGTCTTTCTCAATCGAACTCAAACTTGTGAAATTCTTTGAGTCACACTTCACAGTCCGGCGTTGACCTGGACCTCAACTAACATGCCTCTCCAGCAAGCGCGATCATTTGCTAGCTGCCTCCAGCTGTGCACTCCAAGTTGGCTGAGGTCCTTCGCCACTTGCGTGCGCCACCTTAGCCTAGGCTATCGTCTGTTGCGTTGTCCTAATGGCTTAGATTCGAAGACTTTTAGGGCCGGAGCAGTCGAGTCGCGCTATAACTTTTTTCGTCATAAGGGTGAATACTACGATATTCCTTGTTATTTCCGTTTCAATTCGTCATTTCATTCTTTGCAATCACAGTTAAAATAACGAAAAAGTAAACACACAGCAAGGCAACTTTATCCAAAATCAAATCCCATGTGACGGTTAGCTTATAAAGAGAAGGCACTCTTACTTTGTCGCAGATTTGTTTCAACTTTTCAAGCTTTAAACACACTTAAAGTGTGTTAGAAACTTAGACAAAAAAAAAAACAAAAAAAGCTAATAAACCACAATATATTTGCTTGAAAACATTTAGGCGCCATTTTGGTCAAAACTCATCGTCAGTCATCGAATATCAGCCCTTGAAATGAAAAAAGAATAAAATTGTATCTTTGATGTCAAGACCCCTTCAATTTGTAGTGGCAAAGCTGTGACTTAAAAATGTCTTTAGAGTAAGATTTGAATCCTATCCCTTCATTTATCAAGACTGCTTTGGCTGCACTGAAAGACAAGTGTGTTTACTTTCGATCAATTTGAAACACCACAAGGCTGGTGTTAAGACACTTAATTCTCAGTCTTGTTCTTATGGGTTCTTTCTCCAGGCTACGCAATTTAAACTTCGAGTTAAAGACCACATGTGTAAACGGCAGCAGTCTGATTCAATAAGGAATTACAATTTTCTTAAGGAACTCATGCACCAAAGGACAAAAATGAACAAATGACTTTGAAAAAAAGTTTAAGCTAAAAAAACAGCGATTTTCAATGTTCAAAATTAACCAAAACTTAACATTGAAGACTACAGCAGCTGTGATGTCTCCTTTCTTTAGAATTTGTTTGAAAAGGCTAGATCAGGACGAGAGTGAGGGAAAAAGGTTTCTTTGTCTCAGGAGCGCAATGAGTCTGTGTTTCTGATTCCTTCGATGCGGAACCAACTGCATGAAAGGCATTTCTTAAAACTCTAACCCATGGATTGAGAGAAAGAACTCCCTGTACACCCCTCAATGCGTGTTTTCAATCAATGCAACAGTTTTGCATTCAAAAATATAAGAAAACAACGTCGCTTCGAGATTCTTCTCGAATATTCCTTCCTTTGCTTTTAATAGAATATTTGCCACACAAATATTTTTCCCAGACACAAAAAAAAACTCCATTCACATGAAACGAAAAAGAAATTTCTTTCCGTGTACCAGACAGAGAGAAGAACTCTTCCTTGTAAGTAGACACTATCTCAACGATTTTGTAAATGCGCTTTGTTTGCCTTCTGCTGTGGCCTGTCGTTCTCACATTTGATTGACTCATGTTCCCACACAGAAATTGCATACACACACACAAACACACACAGGCTGCCTTACTCATACCCTAATCGTCCCCCAACAAGTTTGCCTGCCTTTTGCTTACTTACACTCTACTAGAACCGGGCAAGCAATGGCCTACTACATCCGTTGGCCTTGACCATTGTTACACTCAATTAACCGTTAGAAACAGTGAGTAGACTATACATGATTTTGGTTGAAGATTTTTTTCTTTTGTTTGCCTGGTTCTCATCTTATCTTTCGTTTTTTGCCTGAACTCTCTGGTCGTTCGTAGACTTGTGGCTGGCTACTTGAAGAACTACGCCACACCACTGCCCCACACAGCGCGGATGTGTGTGGGAAACTGGTGGACGAACGGCAAACTCAGTTGATCATTATTAATTAGGATTCCAAGAAACTAATTCCGGAATGCGGGACCTATAGGGGTGGTGACACATTGAGGATTCAATGGACACACCAAGGGCGCGAGCGCACAACGTGCCATCAGAAGAAGGGCTCGGAAGGGTGTGGGCACCACTCATGTTGGTCATTTTTTGTTTTGGTTTCCTCCTCTCCCGCTCTTCCAGCGTCGAAACGTCGTGTGGTCACCACGGTCTCTGTGCGCGGCTGTAAACGTAATCGTGTTTTGTAATCGTTTTGCATTTAATTCACAGTCATCATCAGGAAAGAGGAAGGAAGTCGTTGCTCATACGACGTGAGTGCACCTACAGAACCTATGCGTGCATATGTCTATGGATATGGTTGGGGAAATTGAGAAAATCAACTGAAGGTGTTATGTAATGGGGTCTCGCATTTCATTCAATTAGTCAATCGAAAGCTGCCCCTGAGCGGCTGCACTTCATTGAAATAAATTCCCCATTAATCGAGTCACGAATTTGCTGCGACCGATTGTTCAATGTTTGCTTTTTGATTTAACCTTGGAGATGTTATTAAACCCGAAGAGTTTCTTAACCTCTCCCCAGAGCGAGAACACACACTTAAAACAAAATTAGCAACGTTCCGGTGGAGGAGAAAAGCAAACAAAAACCAACGAAAAAAAACAAAAACCACTACAAACTGCACACATCAGAACCGACAAAAATCACACAAAATGCAAAAAAAAAACTGAAATTCTGGCGATAATGGCAAAATTTTACAAATGTGTGCCGCCTATGTGCATGTGGTTCCGATCCGGCACCGTGGGGCTTTACCTCCACACAAATGCATTTGAATGTTTGCCAAAAATATGAAAAGAACAAGACTCAAGCAGTGTGGCATTCGCGACAAACCCAAAAAAAAAAATACGAGGAGGACGACAAAAAATCACAACACCAACACACGCGGGGAGTTGTGTCGTGCCGTCGCATTTGAATCTATTCCTCCTCTATACACCCGTAGAATTATAATTTTTTTGGAGAATAAATATCGCTGATGCATTGAGGGTAACGCACTCGCGCATGCTTATACAGCAACGCACACAAATTCACGTCGCGTTGTCGTCGCTGCCGTGGATGGCAAACACGACAAAGTCTCTCTCTCTCTCTCCTCCTTTCTCTGCCCACAAACAAACAATTTTCTAACACACACCCATCTGCGGTGGGGAAGGCGAACGATGCGAGTGATGGAGAGTGTGAGCTTTTCCCCTACAACCACACAAAAGCTCTGGTGGCAGATCTGCTGCCGTTGCTCTATAGTTTCATCAAGCAAATAGATCCTCCCCCTCCGGCGCTGTATCTAATGGCTTCGAAAATGTGTATGGCGCTCGGTTTTTGTGTGTTTGAGACGATGGCCATGACCCCTTTCGAAGTTTGCTTGAACTTGAAACCACTCACCAAAATAGCTAGAGATAGTTATCATCGTCACCGTCCACACATCGTTTGAAATCGCAGGCGGCGCGGAGCAGAGGGTGCCTGTCAAAATGAGTTAAAATATTGTATGTTCCTCGCAGCGAGCGTATTTAGAATTCCCCGGCAAATAGAGCGCACCGATTCTCGACGAGGACTTGTGATCTGAGATTCGAGAGACAGCTCTACAGTATTTCTGCATTGATCGTGTCGTATTTCATCGCGCACTTCTTCAGAAAGTCAATTCACATAAGTTGCTATGAACGAGAGTTTTTGGGTTGTTTCCTTTTTTCGTGTCTCCTTGTGGGTATGTGTGTGTGTGTGTGTGTTTGGGGGTGTTAGGTCTTGGATGTCAACACGATCATCGACCAGACAAAGTTGATCTTGTTTACCAGAAATGAGATGGTGTGCGATGACCTTTAGATCTGATTGGAAGTTAAATATATCTGAGTCGGTTTAGTTTGAAATGATTCAGAATTTATCTGGTTTTTTCTTCTACCGAAAAATAGAATGACACTTCTTGGAAATCGCATTGACAGCCACTTGGAAATGCATGTGGAGAGAAGTACATACGTATGTGCGTTTGTTTACCGGAAATCACATTCGCCAGCGAATACGTTTGTCGATTAAAAGCGACCGGGCGAGGTCATTGCACTGTGAGTGAAAAAATAAACGAATGCGTTCACGGTCCATGACTGTGATTGTTTTCGATTTTTGCGATTTTTTTACGAGAGATTTCGACATTTTTAGAGCACCAGACGATGATTGTGGAAATTGATGTTGAATGTGAAATGGAATTGTTAAACAGATGATCCTGTTCGGGAGGGGTTGTTGGAGTTTACATTTTCTTGATAGTCTAGAAATTTTGAACACCGTTGATTTGAGAAGATCGTACATCAGATTGATGGCGCACCATCTGATTCTGATCAATTTTTCATTGGTCACTCTTTGCAATCAAAAGCTACACCACATACTTTTAATTTTTTTACAACAAACTTTACATCTGATCTTGCACGATCACCGCCGATCACTGAGACGTACATATAATTTTTGGATTTTATGAAACTTTACTAATAGTTTTCTGGGCAGGTTTTTTTTAGGTGAAAAGATTGCTGGAACTCCCTAGACGTGGCAGTAAACCAGTCTTTTGTCTTGCCAGGGGGTCTCTTTTTGGATTTTTTGTTACCCCTTTTCGTAAGTAGATGTTTATCTGCCTGATCTGCCTCCCCTTTTGAATTCTAAAACTTACCACGAATAAAATTGAAGCGCGTAATCCACTTAATTGCGAACGTTATCCTATTTGTCGGCTCTTTTTACACGTCACCAATTCTCTGGCTTTTTTTAAAATTAGGAGTATTCACGACAAGATCACTCATTAAATGAAGATCACTTAATTTTTCATCTGAAGACACTTTTTCTGCAATCTAAACTTCACTTCGTACTCTTTCCTTAAACAGGTTTTCCTTTTCACTCACATTTTGAACACGGAAAGATCACTGATCGCACTCGTTATGACTTTACTTTTTCTTTGGAGCTCAGTATTCTCTTTTTGCTGCTCACACCCTTTCATAAAACATTTACTCGGATATTGCATTACCTTGCACTACCAACAGACAAATTAGTAAGACTTGATCGGATTTTTAATTCACACTTTTCAAAGGCCTACAAACCATCACAGCATGAAAAATAAACGCAAATTAGTTTCCACTTCTCTTTGTGATAGAATCTTGAAAATTTCTAGCAATTCATTCACTTCTAGGATTCCTTCACTTCTTCTATCAATTTCGAAGAATTTTTTTTCTTCTACAAAGGATTCACAAAAACCACACTTCCTCACACTCAATAGATGCACGTCTCAAGAGAAACTGATCAAATTGGACGATGTAAATGTGAATGGAAGCCACACTTTACAACACATTACAAACACTATCGCAGACCCAACTAAATTTTCCCCTCTTTATTTGTCTATCCATAGGGGACAAAAAATAGAGGAGAGAAAAATTCCCCTAGACTTGCAACGTTTTCCTATTTTCCTCTTCGTGGAGAGTGATCGCGCGGTACACACAACACCATCGAAGGCGCACAACTAGTTGTTACGTGGGGCATAGAAAACTAGGGAAGCATAAGAGAGCGAGAGGTTTCGACTAGTTCAATGATGGTGGAAGAATTGAAAAAAATAAATAAATAAACGTATAGAAAAGAGCTTTTTTTTTAATGTCTTATGCTCAGCAATGGTAGTTTGTAGGCCTATTAGGCTCGTGAAAAAAATCATTCATGTATCAAAAGTCTGTAGGCGATTTTTTGTGTGTCGTTATATTGGTTTAAGCTTTGAACACACACCAGAGGAACAAAATACAAGTAAAATATTGTGAAAGACGTTTATTTTTCTCTAAGGCCTAAGTTTTGATGTTGTCGTCACATGGAATTCATTGAGAGCTTGAAAACTTGAGTAAGGTCAGGAAGATCTAGGTTAGACTAGGTAGGAAGTGGAATTCTTTTCCACCTTTGTCATTCATTCACGCTTTTGACGAGGAGGCTTGGCTACAGTAGAGTCCATTAAATTGAAACCAATGAAGTAGCATAAGGGGATTTTTTTTAAAATGTATTGTTTTAAAAATGTCACAAATGATTTGAAATCTTTGTCAAATGTTCTCAGTTATTGTTGGTGTTTTATCATGAAAGGACTCACACCAGATCATCAACCGGTTTGTCAAACTGTTGATGACTGGGCGCCATGAAAGGAGACAGAAGATTTTAAGTACGTTTATAGGTCCATTGAATTGATCTGCTGAATGACAGAGTAGTTTTTATGGAGATAAGCCATTCTCTTCAACATCAATTGAAGTCTTTAAAAACCACAGAAATTATCTTATTACCACAACAGTTGTATGAATGACAGAAAAGCGACATGAAGTAGTGCGCGCCGTGTACACATGGCTCCTAAACAGACTCGGGGAAATATCGAAAACTGTTGTAAGAGGACAGTTGTAGGAGAAATCGATTTGTTTACTCAAACACACGCAGACTGAATTATGAGTTATTTTGACACTGTTTGCTGTCTCACGTTTAAAATGTTGACTGAAGGTCTCCTCCGCGGAAGTAAAATGCATATGTCGCGTTAGGCGGGGACAACTTGCATATCCAAAGTGAGTTTTATTTACCCACCACCATTGCTTAGCTCAAGTTTTTTTCTAACTGTAATGCAAGTGGAAAACACTCATGGTCCACGTCGACATACGATGCGCACAGATAAAAATACATATGTACATATAACTGCTGTGCCTGAGGTGGTGCGGCCACCGCTCAATTTTCCACACACTGTCTTGATGGGAATTCTGCACCAAGATCTCGGATGATTCGCTTACAAGGTCCAAATGAGTCAGCAAATGAGGGGGCGCGACCAGCCGTTGCGTTATTGCTTCGCGGTTTGAAACTAAGAGCAGCTTAAACTGGACAAGAATTTTTGGTGCAAGATTATTTTTTTTTATGGATTTGCATTTGCACCCCGTCGGCCATGCAAATTGTTGTATCTGGGGCTTAGAAAACCCGCACCTTATTGTCGAGAAACCATTGCGTTCACAGAGAGTGATGAATTTCTGAATGGTGACATCATATTGGAGCGTCGTGGCCGTGGGCGACTCATGAACTCAGAACTCATGAACTCAGAACTCCTGAACGGCCTCATTTTAACCGAATTTGAACGAAATCTGGTTCATTCAGGCTGACGCGCCATTCCACATACGTATGTAGCCCATGTCACAGTCGATATTTTACACTTAAATAACACAGTCGATATTTTACACTAAATAAAGAGTGAAATTTTAAAAGAACGCGGCCACAATGCAGGCAATATGTGTTCAAATTCGTGTCTCCGGGAGTCACAAAACAAGTGTCTATGTCATCTACCTCCCCATATCCGGTGTATTGGATACATTTCCATTAGCACGAAGTAATGGACCTTCTTAAACAATAATTGCATTTCGAAGTTTTAGAAATCTTAAAATATTTCTCAGTTTTCTGTTAGGGAATTTAGGCCGGAATAGTCTTAGGACACGTGGTCAGACCACTTATAGAGTTAAGTGGTCACATTACTACATAAGTTGACCCCAAATCCTGAGAGCCAATACGCCAAACATCTACATTTCAGAATCCTTAAACATAACTAATTATTGTCAAAAGCTCTGAAATACCGAAAAGCCTCAACATCTTTAAAGGCAACAAATCCCTAAACAGCTCTCAAGCCTGTTAGTAAATGCAGGCAGAGATAGAAAATGCTTAACTTAAGAATGTCGCCAAATTTTGTTACAGAGTCCAATTTAAATGTACAAACCGCAGGCAGTTTGATCGTTTGTTTGACTCATTTGATCATCATGTCATCGCCTTTGTGACCGTTGTTTTACACCCAAGATTACAATTTATTTGGAAGGTGTTTCACGTTTAGATTTTGAATTTGCTGAACATTGTACACCTGATAAGCCTAAAATGCTAAAGATATTGTCGTACAATGTTATTAATGTTACATTGTTTACATTAACCTATGCGGATCGAAAGGCAGATAGAGTTAAGACCATTCAAGGATCACTGGTCTGATAAGACCGGTAACGGACATTGCTCCGAACTGCACTGAGTCACAAACATGATTGGCTTACGAGCGGTTTTCAGAAAATGGCAGAACAATTCCGATCATCATCAACATACAGATTCCGAATGCTGTTATGCGTTTGCCAAAGGCTGTACAATTAAATTGATGGTACACTTCAGCCGGAATGCATTTTGAGTAATCTCTTCTCGTTAACCACATCTGATAGTGGGTGAATGACTTGGCTGTGCTTACTGTACAATTTGGTCACAGAAAACAAATTCAATCGCATTATTTAAATCGTGTTTTAAGTGTGTCAGATTTGACAAATGACAAACCGATGACATCCAATTGTCCAATGCCAGTAACTGTCTGAAATCGACTGTCACTCATGTCTTCATTGACAATTAATGTAATTCAAATTGATTTCCACACTCAATAAAAAATGTTCACATCCTTTTGACATGATTTCGTGTCCATCACACTTAAACCTTCAATTCAGGGGAAACCGAAAGGAACATTTCTCGCCTCGCATCTCAAAATGACCGAATAATTTTGATGAATACCCTCTCGCCGATTTGATGCCACTAATTTTGGGCACATCCTCGATCTTAATTGCCGACCTGTCAGACATTCATCAGGCCAGCTGCACCTGTGCTGCCAAAACCCCGCCCATAACGAATCTCCTCTGCGGCACCAGTTAGACCGAGAAAATCCCAAAGTTCTCGTCGCTTCCAATTCCATTTAACACATCTTAGTTTACAAATCATAAACCAACACTCGCCCAGATCCCTCAGTTCATTGATGTGGCCTTGATGGAGAGGGTTAACCTACTCTATTGCTATTCCCTCCATTCCATATTAATTCCAAATTGCGCAAATAACTATTCCGTCTGCGCAGATACATTCCATCGCTTCGTCGTCTGCTGCTGCAGCAAAGCGCCCTCTCATTCCCCCTCTACTTTCAAATGCGAAAAAAAAAGAATGAAGTCTAAAACCAGTTCCTAGCTTCTATCAGACAGACGCAGACCATATTTTCCAAAAAAAAATGCAGACCCTGTAGCCCCTGAGCAAGGAGCAAGGAGAGCACAGACCGTCTGCCGAAGAGGCAGTAAAACATAGAGACTAAGTCTCGCGCTCTTAGAAAATAGAGAAAACAAACAAACAATAGGAAACAGACTGAAATCGCCAAGAGGAAGGATCACCGGAGGGAACACGAAAACTGCAAAACGAAAAACAGCAAAAAAAACCAAAAGACTCGCAGGCATGAAACGCAGTCGTCGTGTCGTAGTACGTTCACGAAAAAAAAAAGTATCTCAGACGCGAACAAGCAGCACGCTGAAATCTAACACTAGTACTATTGGATAGTGGCTTAGCTGTGTGTGGTGGTGGAGTGTGGTGGCGATAGTGAGCGCGCGAAAGCTTTAACACGCTCAGCGATATCTAATCCTATGCCTAGTGCACTAGTGTGTGCGTGCGAAGAGAGCCCGCCAGAGAGGGAGCCACAAAGCGATGTTTCTAATGTGTGCGCCGGACGAAACTAATAAATAACACAGAACGCAAAAGGTAATTGACCGTTCGTCCGACACTGTCACTAGGTTAAGGTGAAGGTCACTCCTATGCAAGCGCGGCGTCGCACAAGAGACTGTAGAGTCGCACAACATTGGAGAAATTGAGTCAAGCGTCTTTATCGTCGACGTTGTGGTCGTCAACAATAAAACGAAACTCACACACAAATGGATTTGATTAGAAGTGCTGCGGTTTCTTTTTTGTTCGTTTCATGTCGTTTGAATGTGGGTACATTTCTGCGGTGTCGGAAATAGTATGTGGATAGTATGGGCTGTTGCGCGGTGCATAGTTGTTCATTGTGCCATGACAATGGCAGAGTCTGGATTTATTTTTAGTTTCTTTTCTTTTCAGTCTCTGATGGAGATCGTGATGAGTGTGTGGAGCATCATTTTGCAATGATTCACATGGTGGGTGGATAGACGAGATTTTGAGACGATTTTATTTTGTTGCTCGTCCTTATCTTCTAAGGAATTTAGCGAACTTTTTGCGTGGCGAGATTAATATTTGCAATTTCAAGGTGAAGTCAGACAAGATCGTTGCCTTCGCTTTGGAGTGTTGCACGATAAGTGTGAAAGTTTGGGGGCTGGAGATTGTGTTTGGCTTGGGATGATGCTTACGCAGAATTTTTCTGGCTTTAAGGTTATTTGCAAAATAGCTTGATTGACCATTTTGTGGTCCGTATCTGGGGTTTGTAGTCGTGACGGCATTTGACACTTCGGCATTCTTATCATTTAAGTTATGCTGACATAACACAGAGGGTGGTTATGAAATCAAAGAAAAATCTTCTTGCTTTGGTCAAATTAAGGAAATTCGACCCTCATATGTGTGGTTTCTACTGCGACGTCAAAGCCTTTTCGGTGACCACGCACGTGATGCGACAAAGGTAATTGATAAAATCAGGGGAAGATTATACTGATCGGGTAGGTTGAAGGTCTGTGTTATCCTTTCTCTAAACTGTAGTTTCTCAGTGCTTTCCTCTCCCTAAGGCCAGTGCTATCCTCTGCCTAAACTTTAAAACAACCGGTAAGTAAATCTCATTCACTGTACATCACTCTAACTTATGAGAATCAAAAAGAGAGGTAACCATTTTATTCTTCCTGACGATCTGCATTTGCAACAAATCGTCGCCTTATCCGAACTGGTTTGGAAAACGCTCAATTCGATGTTCCCTTTATCTTCTTAGGCATAATATGGGAATATTACCGTTATATGGTCTTTTTCCACGGCCATTTCTCTAAAAATCAGTTCAACCCCAACCGATTTCACTTTGAATTCAGATTTCCTTGACCAAATAAAAATTCAATTTTTCTCTCCTTAAAGCAACACTTCGCGTCAGATTTTCTCCACCCAAACCCCTGTGTTTGGCCCCTCCCTCACCACTTTTGGCACTTTATAACTAATTAGATGGTTTCCTTAGTCCGTTCACAAAAGACTACACAAACCAGTTGTCATCAATTCGCTACAGTCAGGAGTTAACACATTGCGTCAGAGATATTCTCCACAAAGCACCCCCTCAACATCCCTTAAGCAGATGACTGAGCATCCTCGGCGCCGTTTAGTTGAGCAAACACAAGTGTCTTCACGAATCCTTTTGCACACACAGGTCAACCGTACGAATTAGCATTTTTTTTTTGCTCATTCCGTTTTTCCTTGAAAGACAGACAGCATTACATGGCGCACACCAAAAACACAGACACACACGCGTGTCTGACTGAACAAAACTACCCCACTTGGGGGTACTTGTCACATGAGAAAACTCACCCAAGAGAACAAGAGCGATAGACAGAGCCTCGTGAGAGGGGGGTAAAAGAGGGATGGAGAGACAGAGAGAGAGAGAGAGCGAGTGACCGAGAAAGAGAGTGAAAGTATGAGAGAAAGACTAACAACCAAGGTCAGGGAAGCCCTGCAACCTGTTGTTCATCAGATGGGTTGCTTGCTGGGCGACGGTGACGGTGATGGTGGCGGAGTGCTGGTCTTGTTATGTTGGTCGAGGGAGGGATTTGAGCAGTTGGCAGGACGACATTTATTGTGGGTGTCAGGCCGACACGCTCGCCTTAGATTTGACACATGAACAAAATGCCCCCACAACCACCCTTACATGTCCCTCCGGCGGTGTTACGGTGGTCGCTTCATGTGAGTAGGAACCATTCGTGGTGGGAGGTGGATGGAAATAAGAGAACTATCCGAGCGCACATTCGACGACCTGCACAATGTGCACATTCCGGCTGTGGCAGAGTGCACAAATACAAACACACAAGAGTCATGTGAAAGTGAAAGTTCACCTCGCAGAGAACGAGAGACGAGGAGCAACCAAACACAAAGCAGCAAACTACGAACGCTGCTGCTTTCACTACTGCGTGTACAGTGTGCACTGGCAATCGCCGCTCAGCCGTACTTGCGCCGAGGGTAGTGGCAGAAAAGAAACAAAGCTTGTGAACTGCGAGCCACCACAGCAGCAGCCCCCCACACAGGCGCCGGCATCGTATGTGCAATGCATGTCCTTCACGAGGAGCCCAGCATCATCAGGAGGTGTTTCCTCATTCTCCGTGTCCTTAGGAGCCGCTGTAGTAGTCGCCAGGACACATGCGAGCGTGTGTGCGCTCATGTTGTTGGTGGCAGTCCTGATGATGATGGTGGCGGTGGTGATGATGTTCTAGGTGCCTTTCGAAAATGCACACCAGAACCGTTCAAAAGCATAAGTGGAGATAAGTTTCATTCACATGCAACAGCGCAGTCCTACGAGGATTGAGGAAAAACAACCACGCTTAAGGATGCTAGTTTATTTTGCCTTTCTTGTTTTTTTCCGTTGTTCCTTGTTTTCGCCGAGGAAAAACTACCGGCGCCACATCAACGAAAGTGTGGGCCAACAAGTCCTTGTGTACGGAAAAATAGAGAAAGCCCCTCGCAGCAATCGTTGCGTACACTGTGTAGTGTAGACTGGTCGCCGGTTCTCCCGCAGAGGGATAATACACGTAAAAGGGGTGTCCGTAGGTTTCGCCGCACATCACCACAACGAAAGTTGCAAACTTTGGTACAAATAGAAAAAAAACACAAAACAGAAGACTTAACTGAAGTACTTTAAGCGTTTTATGGTGATGTCAGGATACACTTGTTGATGGTGTGCTTGTGCCACAGGCCTCGCACTTGTTTTGACTCTTGTCGGTTGAAGAAGGGATTCACGTTTGAAGATGCTTATAGTTTTAAAGATGCTTAAACTTTGGTTTCATAAGAGCAGTTGAGAATTGATTTGAAGGGAAGCGGGTGGACTTGGAAAGGGCTTTTTTTTGCTTATTCGATTGGGAATCCTGTGGCGGAATCGGTTTGAAGAAGAAAGGACGTAATTACTTCGATTTGATGTCTCACAGGAGGTACTTTGTGAATTTGAGACAAAGACTTGAACAAATCGACTCGAAATAGGTTATCAGAAGCTACTTTGCTAATCTAGTCTGTTTCGTGTTTGGTTTTTGGCGGATTAAGGTTTTTTTTTTTTAAGGGTTCTTAAACAATACCACTTGACAATACTAATTGTAAAACTGAATGTTAACGGCCGTGTTGCCAAGCTTATTGAAAATATTTGAAATCTAGACTAAACGTAACCGCAAGCCACGAGCCGTTTAGCTTAATAATAAATTTGCAAAACCATGCTGAATACACTGGATCTGGACTTTACTAATCTAATTTAATCTTCAAATTACGAAACAATGTCATTTTGAATCTAAAACCTCCCTTAAGTATTTAACCAATATGGCCGAGTACTTGAACGTTTAGTTCAAATGAGAGCTACAGAGTCTGACAGTTGTGGAGACGATGACACTGCAAGGTACGGTCTTCTTGCTTAGAGACTTGTTTACAATTGAAAATGCAATACCGAGCAAATTCTGAACTCAATGCAGCAAACAACTTCTAAAACTACACATAGGGAAGGCAAGGAATACATGTAGTGGTCTAGGAGTAAACCACAGCCAAGTCGGTTATTTAGTAATTTAGAACGCTTATCGATGTCACAGCAGAATGCTAACGATATACTCCAGTTACAAGCCAACATGATTCTTCAATCAAAATCTAACTTTCTGCTAGCTTTGAACAGTACACAGAAAGCCCCACAGACTGCCTTTGAGTTCCTCATCCCTTACATGCAGCTTAAGGCTACCTCTTTGTGGTTCTGAGTTGTTTGCCTGTAAATGTCAGGCGCTTGCTACCAGTCAATATGCTCATTACGATCGGAACGAGAGTCAAAATGATCACCCTCACTCTCGTATGTGCAGTATTCCATCAGACTGGCAAACCTTGTTGACTATTCTCTTGTGTTAAACTTGCGGCCTGATCAGCATTGGTCCTCATTTTGTCTCAATTTCCATTTTCTTCTGCGCAGAAAGATCCAACTATGATTCTTCAACATTTATCATAGTTATTCTTGCCTTGGATTCTCGCATACTTCTTGGAAAGTGCCAATCTTCCTGCCAGATCTTAAGTTTCTTCGACTTAACTCCGTATAGAATTCATCGGCTCGTACATACAACTATAAAATACCTTACATTTGCAAGCAACTAAAAATAAAACTCGCTTCAAATTTATGTCGCAAAACGAAGACAGTGCATGGCCCGCCTGTATTTAAGATCAAAAATCTGTTCACTCTGGCGTATACGCACTTTATCCTCCTTTCAAGATCCTCGTTCAACTCATACCCAACACCGATCTCCATCCTCACCCATTTCATTCAAATTGCAAGACATTCAACCAACTGCTTTGCTTCAATTTGAATTTAAAGGAGAACCGCAACATTTCCAGTTAATTCAGCAAAATTTATTAGACGCGACCAAGTTTCTTTCTCCAAAAAACTGGAAACCAACGAGCCGATTGCACAATGCCCAAGCACCACATTTGAGGGCAACGTGTACTTGCATTTGTTGAATCGATTTCGTTGGACACACCGGTTTTTGCTTTTTCCCAAAAAGCGTTAATTTCAAGCAAGGTCAGCTGGAAAATGTTCTAATTCGCACAAATAGACTTGTCCCCACCCTCCCGCCGCACGTCTACGTCTTGTTATCAAAACTATTGTGCTATGTTCTCAAATTTTATCTACAAAAAAAAAAAAAAACGTAACAACCCCAACACAAGTAAACCTCCGCACCCCAAGCACACAGCGGCTGATGAACAGACTGCGTGTGTGTGTGTGAGTGAGCGTACGGTGTGAATGGGCAGCACATGAGAAAGAAGAACACCGAGGAGTGGAAGAAGAAACGACTGCACGGCGAGGCATAAAAAACTATGATTATTTTTGGACTTCTAGTCTATACACACTGCGCTGTGTGATCTTTCTTTCCATTCCGTTTGAACTTTCAAGGTTATTATTAGCGAAGTTCTTTTTTTTGTTCTGTCGGCTTTCGCTGTTTCGTTTCCATTCCTTTCGCATAGTTTCAATCATTTCATTTGTCTAGCCGGAGTGTGCTTCGTTTTTTTTTTTTGAAAATCCACACACACCCACTTGGGCGGCATGGCGCTGATCATGGCTTAATGCATGCCGCCAGCTGGGTGTTCTTGGGGTCTCATCTCTTGCTCGAGGCACAGATTTATGGGACAGAATTCGGCACAGATCTCCACTGAAAGTGGAACTGGCTCACATGTGTGATAATTTACTCGGGGGCGATGGGAGAAAACACCCGAAAAAAATGAAAAAAAAACCAAATGCTTACCATCAAAGTCAAAGCTTTCTGGCGTGCATGTCTTTGTGCGCCTACGTTGTAGTGTATGCGGATCGGTGATAGGAGAGGAGAAATTGCATGGTGTGTGCGCTGGTGTTACTGCTGCTCGCCACCGACAGCCGACAGCCGACAACCAATTCCAATAGCACACCAGAAGAACAAAAAAAAAAAAAAAACTCACAACCCACAAAACATTCAAAAAAAAAAAAAACAAGAACAAAAAAGAAAAAAAAATAAATAATAATAAAGAATCTACACAAGCAATACTGCTTGGATTGCCGGTATGGGAGAATTTTTTCGGCTAGTTTTTTGGCAGTGCTCTTAATGCGCTTTTTACCGTTAGAAGCTAGAACGCGTCGCGGTCATTAAGATTTAATAAATATCCCAATTTATAAAAAAAAGAGAAGAGATTTTAATAATTTCTTCTTTCTCGTTTATCCTAAATCTGTTCGTATTTGAAAAACAGAATTGAAATTGAATTGAAACCTCTCCGATATCGCGTAATCCCCGTGACAGTTTTCGTTTTCGTGATCGCATTCATTTTGTCATTAGTGTGCTATCGGAGGTGAGCTAGGAGGAGGAGAGTGTGCCAATTGATCTCAGGAAATGAAATTGTGATTTGAAAAGTTTCAATTGCTTAAACAGTGATCTCATAATTTACACAATTTTTTTAATTTAAAAATCCATCCACAAATCAAGTGTCGGTTGATAGATAATTTTTTCGGTTTTTTTTTTTTGTTATTTGTCGTGTCTTAAAATCGTTTTGAATTTTAATTTGTTTCCGAGGAAAAAAATTAAGAAATCTTTTCCCCTTCTCCCCATACTGGATGAGTATCGCTTTGAAGAGGCGCCACTAAGCCGACACTAAGAGATGTTAGGTAAGACGACATTTCCGCAGCAGTCTCCTGAACTTAACAAATAAAATCGAATCTGCTTTCTGACATTTGTCACGACCCTAAATAGTTACGAATTCACTTCCCCTGCCACTGTGTGTAGTTTCATTTGATTTCAATTTACACTCGACAAGACTTTTGCTTTCATCTTCAAACGTTTAGTTTCGGTTATCTTTACTGACTCATTTTGTGCCTCTCTTTATCTTCGCCCGCTATGGTAGAACATTAGATCGCTTCGAGAACTATGAATTACCAGAAAACTATGACAGAGCCGGAAAAACCTGTTCAAGTAATCATTTCTTGGGAATATGTGATACATTTATGGTTTTGCTTTCAGGACTTTCACGATTGATTCATATATGGTTAGAGTTTTGAAATTGCGTGATTGGGTGAAGATTAGGCATGACCAACGCAGTCGATGCGGTTTGAAGAGATTTCTTCTTCTCTAGTCAGATCATTGCTGTGCGTTCTTCGCAACGAGTTAATTGAAAAATTGTCTTGTCTGTTTGCAGAAATTATAGACAGGCTCGAATTCCACCTATAATCGTAAAAAAAATTTCTTTAAAAACTATTAACTAACTTTTGTGTTTTTGAAAAAAAAAATCAGTGAATGCATTCATTTTGTGCAATGTGCTACTTTTGTTATTCAAATGTGTTGAATGCAAAAGGACACTGAAAGTTCTTCAGGTACTATTGTGAATGACAAACATGAAACAATCTCCTATATCCCGGTTTACCTTATTTTTCTTCTTCAAAAAAATTTCAATTGAATGACCGTACAGTTCAAAAGGGACCAGGTCCCAGTTCCTGTAGCAACTACTCGTGTAGTGTGTGCTCCTTATGTTCCCCGGCGAGTAGAGGTCACCTCTAAGTGAATTGCTGACTCGGAATGTAGAAAGTGTTCTTTAAGTGTTGTCAACAACAGAAATGTGGTGTTACCGCGAAAAAAATGCGATACGAAACGGTTTTATCCAAGGAATCGAATATAGGACATCCGGTGTGTGAGTCGACGTACATACCCACCACGCCACGGCAATCTTTATCTTTTAAATTGCGCAACAGTCTATAATCGACAGTAACTACAATTCTTGTGTCATATTTTGTTTGTTTTCTTATGGCACTTCGAGCAGTGAAGTGAAGAGAGCTTTTGGGGCATGGGTTGGACACGCCCGCCAACCTGTTAGCCCTATGCTAGGGGTCATTGTAGGACTTGTAGCAAACTTCCTCCAAATTCATATTTCACTCGTTCATCGGAATGAAACTTTGCATAATTCTAACATGGTAGATGTTTGAAATTCAAAATCTGTATTAATTTGCCCCTTAATTTGGGTAAATTTTGCGTCGTGGGTGTTGACACGTCCTTTCTGGTGCATGTCTTATGAAACCATGGGTCAATGACTTTGTTGATTCTTAACTCGAGTCGAACACATTTTGATGCTAGCTAAATAAACAATCTTTCACAGCAGAAGACGCACACGATAGAGATGAGGGTAAATCTACTCCCGATACTTTGTACTACATGCAAGTCTTTCCTTTTGAAACTTGAACTATATTTGTTTTTTTTTAAAAAATAGGACTCGTCACCGAATTACATTTTTTGAATAAAAAGTCACTTATTTCTGCTTTTCTGGTGTCCACGTATGACATAGGAGAGGAGTACATTGTTTTGCTGCCCTCATGATAGATATACATGGCAGCAACAATGTTTCTTGTTAGATGAGGGTGGAAAAAGTTGGATTTGCAAAGCTGCAGTTCACTACGTTACCAGTTTGAGTTCAATAAAAGGAGTCGCTTAAAACTCTCAAAAGCGTGCACAGTTGATAGAAATGCTGACTTATGCTGCTTATGTCACATTGTAAATTCTAAACCGTTGGACCACCACTTTTTAAGTTGGTAAAGGGATACAAAGTTTCCATTGGAAAAAGGTTCCTTTGCCCAGTTATTGATTGACTTACAATAAGTTTCGTTGAGTGCTGCATGTCAAAGCAAAACTGTCTGTTACTGAAATTAATGCACGACATTTTTCTTTCATTTTCCTTTTATTTAACTTTAATTTTGCTTTCATTTTAAAAGAGATTTAGTCTGTAGATACCACTACGCTCAAAAGGAGACACAGTTTCATTGAAATGGTGTAGGAAGTTCTACTTTTACGAAAATTCGGAGTTTGTGTGAATTGAGGACTTTACTTAATTCGACTGCCACGGAGTAGTTGGTAACTCCGTTGCCTCCTGCGAGGGAGATTAAGGTTCAAGATTGAAATTCCCTTCACCTAAATTCTTCCAAGATTTAACTTCTGCACACCTGCTGACAACACTCACAGAGTGCTAATAATAATTCGCCATTCGTAAACGGCATTGAACTGTCGCTCTCTTTCATTCTATTCATACACGGCATTAAACTGCCATTCCCTTCCATTCGTAGGTGAACAATAACACGTATGAAACGAAGACGATACAGTCTGATCCTTTGTCTACTGTGGCGCCACCCAATTCAGTTCAAATCGACTAAAGTATTCGTGCGTGGAGAAAATATTTCACTTTTAGAAAGATGTAAGAGTGGATTTAGGGGCAGGTTCAACCTGTGACCGTATTGGCCGTATTGGCTAAGTGCATATATGCGTCGATCCTGCTGATTTTTATGCACTACGTTTCTGTCCTGACCCCTATGAACTACCTTTCAATCCTCTCTATCTTTTTCAACTTTCGCAAATTTATAGCAACAGTCAGACGGCAAATAATTGCTTTGGAATAATTTTCCAAACTACGCCAGTCCGGGGTGGACCAGTGCCTCAACCAAAAAACCTCTCAACAAAATCTTTAACCAGCTGCCTCCAGTTTCGCACTTCAAGTTGGTTGCGGTCCTTGTCCCACTAGTTCTAACACTCTTCCGGCAGGAGAAGTGTTGTGCACGATCTCTATGTGACCTAGCCCATAGGTTAACTAGAGCGCTTGCACTAGTGTCGATTTGGCTCGTCGCTGTACAGTCTCTAAAGTTCATAATTGAATCTTCTTCTCCAACACCAATCAACCAAAGATTGAACGCAGGATATTTCTCTCAAAAAAAAACGCCACTCCTAATCGGCATTTGAATTTTGCAAGAAAAGAAGAAGGAATAGTTGGTGTACATGACGATAATTATCACCAGCTTGTTTTTAATTTCATTGCCCAAATCTTTAATATTTCACAGTCCCAAAAAACAATACATGACCTAATCCCAAAACACAGATTGCCTTGCTAGTATAATTCTATTCTTCGAATTCAGTCTCACCTTTGATATCACCTTGTCTCTGGGAGACACAGACACCCCCTCCAGGTTTCTGAAATCCCATTCGCAATCATAAAATTCGCAGAAAAATATAGAAGTTGCGGGACAAAAATTTTGCACCCACAACTCGTACTAGGTTAGTCTTTCTATTGAATTCAAAATGAATAGTTTGTGTCGCGTCTGGGAATTACATGGTAAACAGACGCCAACAAAAGAATTTCAACTAGCACCCACCAACAATAACAACACATCATCATCATTGTCATCATCGTTGTGATCGTTACCGGTGTCATGTACCAGAAAATAAAAAAAGTGACGCATTGTGTCGTTTTAGTTTTTCCACTGTGGCCATTCAGAGGACTCGAACTAAGCTTGTTGTTGTCTGGTTCTCTTGCCTTATTTTTTTTTGTTCTTTCTGTCTGTATTTTAGAATGGAATATATTTGTTTTGGTAAATCGCGTATGTATGTACATCCCTGTGTGTGCGTGTGCACTTTCTAATGCGTAGATGAATGGATGTATATTTTGTAGGAATAGCCGGCGCGGCGCACCGCATTTTGACGGATTTCCTCAATAAAAACAAAATCAAACAGTATTTTAGTTGCGTTTGATTTTTCTATTTCTTTTTGCGGCGAGTCTTTTTTTTTTGGGTTGTTTATGGCTAACGAGTTAAATAGTGATTATGAAGGTTTTTATTATGTACACCGTTATCTTTGAATTTCGGTCGGTGGTAGCTGAAAAAAAAGAAGAGTAGAAATAAAAAACGAACAGTGCAAATGACTCTAACTATTATCGTGTTATCGAAAGAGGCGCGTTGTGTACCCCGTTTGTGGTTGTTGATAAGGCTAGTTTTTGCAGTTTTTTGTTTCACGTTTTTTTTTCGCCGAATAGATTAGGCGTGCTAAATATTTTAAATTACTACACAGATATGGATGGTGTACATGTGCACTAATGATAGAGAACATTTTTGGCAATCAGAAATGAGAACCGGCAGAAAAAAATGGCAATCATCGATAAGATAGTTTTTTTTAGATCGTTGATTCCAACTAGTCAGTGGTTTGGTTGCAATCGTTTTTTACATTGTTTGCGTTTTTTCAAGTTTGAAAAAAGTTTGGAAAATCAAAATAATTGAATACTCGATAAAATGGTCCAATTCTTAATTACGCACACAGAACAGGTGCGTACATTTGACGGATAGCCACAGTCGAGAGATACACTAGAAAACCGGTTTTAATTTGTTTTTATGGGCAAGCGATTAGAATGGCTAGTTATTTGAGATTAGATACGAGTTCAATATTTTGCCAAAATTTTGCTATAAATCAAGAGTATGTATTTGAGTCTTGGAATCGAGTGTTGTGGAAAATCCCTACATGTGGAAATAAAACTTAAGTAAATCAAACTACATTTTTTCGTGTAAATGAATTGATAATTTTCTGTTATCGCTATCTTATCGGTTACTAAGGTGAGTTAAATCATCTTTGAGGGAAGGGTTCCCAAACGATGTGTACCTATGATTCGATTTTATTGAAGTCAGGTGTAACCTTTCAATTCGATAAATTTTTAGGGTGAAAACAGAGCCTTATATGATATCTTTAAGGATTCAAATTTTGTAAATATATGTACTTTCTGTAGAAGCAATGTTATTTCTCCTAAGGGATAGTACAGTAAATGGCAAGGAATGGAATGTTTGGCAGGACTTTGGAAAACCAAGAAAACATCGCTATGTTCACATTCGTAGACAGTGTACGTGAATCGGTGTTACTCGACAACAGAGAACCTTTCCCAAAGTAGATCATCCCTTAAGTCCTCTCCCTTCTGCCGTACTACCCATAAATACTCTATACCACTGAAAAATACAAAAAAAACGTTCATTAAAATAACGAAATCTCGTTTATTTTCTCTTTTCAGAATAGACTCACTTAAAACACACAACAATCATGGACGATACACAACATTTCTGTCTGCGATGGAACAATTACCAAAGTAGTATCACATCGGCATTTGAGAATCTTCGCGACGATGAGGATTTCGTCGATGTGACTCTAGCATGCGATGGACGCAGCATTAAGGCACATCGGGTGGTCCTATCAGCATGCAGTCCCTATTTCCGAGAGCTGCTTAAGGTAAGTTCCACTATTGAAATCCTAAAAGAGACACACACAAAATCTCCGTTAAAAGCAACGAGTTACTGCAAATGTGGGCCAAGGAATACATTGAAGCAAAGATAAAAGCCACAATCACTTTTCCCTTGCAGTTGCCACTTATCTTTGAAGCTTGCGTGACGAGTTCCACCAAACGAGCATACGCAGTCCTAAACCTCCTCAAATAGGTTCTCTGCAATTTTCCCATCAAACTGAAGTCCAAAACCGGGCAAAAATCGAGGGGGGAGAAAGAAAAAAAAACAAAAAAACTTTTCAAAATTCCACGTCAATGGCTGGGGGCTGTGTAATGCTCAGCCGGCTCTGTCCGTTTCGAGGACATCAATAAAGAGATCATTTTTATTAGGAGAGCGGCCAACAGAAACCAGATATCGAAACTCGCGCGCAAGGGGGTCACGATTCGCACGCATGTGCACCTTGTTTTGCTGGAATCTCATGATGTACACATCCGTATCTTGAAAGCGTAACGAAGGCGGCAGGCCCTAAGAACGATCATACATATACATTCATAAAAACTCACTAACCCTGAGCGGCGTGGAATACAATATTAATGACTTCGGAGCGGCGGTGCGCGTGTATTCGTGTGCGACGCTGGCTTGACCTAGATTTCATTTTTTTTATAGTCTTTGCATCGGTGATGCGTTTGTTTGTGAAAGAAACACGAACCAGCGAACGAACGAGCGAGCAGGAAAAAGTGAGAATTATAATCGCAAAATTACATCTGTTCCCATCGCCAACCGGTGTGTACAGCTAGTGCATGAGTTGATACACATATTTTCCTGCACTTGCTAATTGAGACCGACAAATGAATTTTTCTTTGCAATTTTTTTTCTGAAGGGAAACCAGCCAAATTTATTGCATTACCACTCTTAATAGCTGAAATGCACGATGTGACTGTGACGGCGACTAGGGGTGTGATAGGAAATAACTGTAAAATGGGAATGAAATATGAGGACGTACGGAATTTTAAGTAGCTTGTGTTTGCCTTTGAGAAAGGAGTGAGGGGTAAAATATCTCTTCTGTGGTAGACTCCTTGTCCCTCTAGCAAATTGGTATCAACAATGGACCTGCTTTCTACTAATGGCCGAATTATACACACATGATGGAGAAATCAGCGGTGTCTATCCTTGCAACTTGCGTGCTAACTTTAACAATTAACAGATCCGTGAAACAAGATTTTGACACAAAAAAAAAATCTCCGCCACTGAAAACCCCCACAGAGCTTAGCTGCCACCAATCCATTAGCAGAAATAACAATTCCAGTTTTTAAATAAACATTCTTGTAACGAATTTATTACGTCTATATTCCTGGCATACACACTCAAAGCCCAAATGACACAGAGGACGCCGGGGAGGTTCACAGCGGAATGACTTACTTATTTAGCCGAACAGTGAGGAGAAACTTTTCTACCCCAGCTCCGGCAGCTTGACTGTGCGCCTGCACGTAAATTGCAAATTTAAAATAGATTCATTTTATTAATTAGGTTGCCATAAAAGTTTCCTGTTTTGAAAACGAGCACCCATTGCTGTCTGCCATTTCCCTCCCATTCCTCGCTTGCGCCACATCACTCACTCACCACCGTACAGTTCCTGCCTACCGTGGCAGCAGGCCGGCCCAATCTGTTTTCTCTTTAAATACCGAAGCGAAAATGTAAATTGCAGACACAGTCAACTTTGAAAGCAAAAGATACTGTAGTAACACCCTAACCCCCTACCGGCCTGCCACCACCTTTCTTCTGCAGATGAAACAAAACAAACAAACAACAATTTCGTAAGCCTCTATACCTACCTAGCCCAGTCGGTTGTTGTGGGCCACAACCGTCATCGCATCGCGTCGTTATACTTTATTCTCGCTCCGCCTAATGCAGGCTATGATAACGATAAACTATTTTAGATGGATACCAGAATGAGCACATAAATGTATGTAAAATAACAACAATAACAAGGATAGGACGAAGTGAATCAAATTTCCGTAATTTCATTGCGCGCTGTGTGCACACTACGCCGCCGCTTACCTTCATGTTTCATAAAATAAACTTTTAATTTTTTCAGTCGTTCCCCCTCCTCGTCCTTCGTACTTAGTTGTGCACAAAATAAAGGACTCGAAGACAAAATTCACGCACACACACACACACGCGCGCGCTTACGCTCACAAAACAAGTTATCCTTCATTCAAAGGCATAGCGCAGAAATAAGCAGAATACAAAAAAACACGAAACTTCACTTAGTTATTTTGGTTTTTTTTTTCGTTCGTTGTCTTCGTTCTGTTCAAAGAAAGTTTTACATACCCGCGCCGCTAACTTTGTCTAAATCAAGTTTCAGTCCTTCCAAAGCCCCACTAACTACCCTTCCCCTCCCCCGCAATACACTCCAACCCCCCAAAAAACACCCCTCCCCTTACGCCTCATCATACCCAAGAAACATTCCTCGGCGTTTTTCCTAATGAAAACAACACACTGTGGAGAGTCGTAAACAATTTTTGGAGGAACGGGACATAAAACAACACACAGCTAGCAGAATCCAAGTAAAAAAACAGCAGCAACAACAAAAAAAAAAAAAACACATAGAAAACGAAAGAAAAATTAAATAAATTAAAGTGAACAGAGTGTATAAAGCAAAAGTAAGTTTATCACAACAACAATTTAACGGGGAAATTCCTTAGGATAGTAGTAAAATTGTTGGCAATGGCGGTTGGCGGATGGCAATGGGTGCTGGCGGAAAGGACAACAGTTGAGGAATAAACTTAGAGGGGGGGTTTGAAAGTGCGAGGATGTGAAGGGGGGAACGCGAGGAGAAACTTGAAACTGAAGGCAGAACGTAGAGACAAGTTTTGTTTTTTTTTTCTTGCAAAAAAGGGTGCTGTGCGGAGTTGCGCTCGAAGGTTTTAGCTTTGGCAAAGCAATATCCAGACAGTGAAAAAGACAGTTCACCGAAAATAAAGAAAATAACTATTAAACGCTCTCATTACAAGGAGATCCTCGATGAGAGACCGGGCCCGGGTTGTGGGGATGCGAAGGAGTGCGCTTGCATATGCTGCATTAATGTGCATTCAAATGGGAGGAGTAAACAAATTTTATGTGAAATGAAGTCACTTAAGGGGGTTCTCACCAGGTTTTTTTTTTTGCGGTTTCTTAGGTTTGTGAGAAAAATACAAATTGTCACGATATGTGAACTTCGAAGGGAAGATGTTTTTTTTTTTGCGACATGTAATGCACCAGAAAAATGTGGAATGAGAGTTTGGAATATATTTATGAGGGAAGGAAGTTTGTTAGAATGTCTTTCATTTCCCATAAACTTTATCACTTTATAAAAAGAAAAAAAAAGAAAACTTTGAAAGGATGAATGTTGTTCATTGCAATTTTTGATCAGATCAGCAGACAAACACCTTAAGAGTTTAGCAGGACGGTACGAAGTAGTCAGTCTAGTGTCTCCTCTGTTCTTTGAGATACAGCTATCTAAATATAGGATTTAGTCGCCTCACAGGTTTGCACAGTGGAGAAGGAAATGTTGCTGCAAGTAGACACCGACTCCGTTTCTTTTGTCAAATTCAACTTTTTAGATTTTCAAATGTTTCCTTTTTTTTGAAACAAAACAAAAGGACGATCAAAAACTGAAAAGACGATCAATAAATCGTCAGTTGCATGAACAAGAATTGGTCGGAGGATAGTCGAACAAAACACCTTTGTCTCCCACTGCATCAATTTTCTCTCGATCTTCCTTAAACTGTCAACATTTTTTCTGTCAAGTTCCCTCTTCTACTTCACTCCGGGTTGAATTTGGGCCACAACCAACAAGCATCTCGAGCTGACATGAACTTTAGTCAATGCCTTCAATTTGCACGCTCAGCAGGTTGAGCTTCTTTTCCACTTGTGTGCTCCATTGGGTCCTTTGGCGGCCTCTATTGCATGGTCTTACTGGCTTGGAGTTAAATACTCTTTGAACTGATGTTGTCCATACGCTCTGCATGGCCCCTTAAGCGTTAAAACCCTAGACACCCGACTAGGCTCTTGTCGCTTTACAGTCCGTACAGTTCGTGGTTGAATCTTCTTATTCAACGTAAACGGGGCCAAAGATTGAAGGCAAAACTTTTCTCTCGAAAAGACTTCTTTATCCTTGCCCACGCAAATTGAAGAAAACAAATCGTTTCTCTTCATTAGGGCACACAAAGATCAACAAAAAACTGCATCAAAGTTTTCCTTAAAGATATCCAAAGATAAAACAAAATTTTGCAGCTTTCATAAAAAAATACCGTCAAGTTTCTCCTCAAAACATCAACCACAAGTGCACATACGCAAGTAGATGTACACTTAAGTAGCATAACAAAAGTAGAAAGTTTCCTTTTTCGCGCAAATAACCAAAAACAAACACATTCGCATCGCACGCAGCACATTCGAGCCCTCCTCATGAGCTTGGGCAGAAGAATTAAATAAAAATAAATTCAAATTAAATGCCGCGAAATCGTTAAGTGTATCTTTTCTTTGCCCATCTCCCTTGCACTCGCACTCACTCATCAGTAGCGGCGGCGGCGGCGGGAATAGGCGTGCGATAGTGTATGTTGCCGGCGCAGTTATCTCCACCGCAAGTCCCTACTTAATGCAATTTTCAGGCATTCGCAACCAAAACAACAACAGCCGCGACACAGTAATGAAGCACATCAAAAAGCGGGTCAGGGGATCAAGAAATTTCTTCAATTTTTCAATTGCTATGCTTGTTTTCTTCTCTTGCCTTTTGTTTGTCTGTTTTCCCGTTTGTTTGTTGGTCTTGTTGCATGTTGCACACACACACACACTGCCGCACCACAGCTAGCCGGTTCGCATCTGTGCGATGCACAGATACACTTGGCAGCTCCTCCTTGATGTGCGGCGAAGGCGAACGTAGAAAGTGGGACAAAACCGTGCGATGAGGAAATTGAAACGAAAATCTTGTAAAACCAATGCAATGGAATCTCTCAACACCCAGCACACAATACACACCACATCTTCACACGCACACACAGCACCATTGCACATCGCACATCGTTGCCGTCATCATCCCATCGAGAAATCTCTAAGGAAATGTAGGGCAAGCACCATCTTTGACTTGTACACGACGACGCTCCTTTTCTGGTCCGTCGTCGTTCTCAGGGCAACACTTCCGGTGCTCGGACATTTTACATTATCATCGAACAAAAAGAGAAACACACAAATGGCAGCGAAGCACTGCAGACCCTGGCAGAGGCTGCACAGATTCAAGGAGAAACTCGATGGGGGAGTGATATCTGGTGATCTGCTTACAGATAACAAAGCCCGGGAAGGATTCTATTCTCACCAGCCCCAGTTCGCAGGCATCTCGGGGAGTTGATGGCGAGCAGGAGACAAAACGGATTGGATGTCGTTTTATGCTAAATTACTGCATTTCGACTGCAGTTTAAAAACTAATTAAAATAATGCTGCAGTCAATTAATTATTCATGTTTAGAGCTGGCGGGGGGAAGAGGCCAGCGGACGGACAATGGTGGTGGCAAGGCTGCTGAAATCATGTCGCCACCCCACTACAGAGTGTACTCGTATTTAATTTTTATTTCTGTTCAAATAAGCACTGCTCTCCCTGCAATATAGTGCGACAACGATGATGACGGGCAAAACTCTTCCACCAACACTGCCGCTTGAGTTTGGCTGCGCTGCGAATTGGCGGTAGTCGCGTGGAGGGCGGCAGCAAGGCAAATACAATGCAAATCTACAAATCTCCTTGTAGATACAGTTTTTTTTTTTTCACCGCCCCCCTCCCCAGCAATACCCCTCATGGAATTCGTTTTCTTCTTCTTTGTCTTCTCATCCCCTGTGCCGTATTATTATATTATCCTTCTGCAATTGCAGTTCTGCCATCGCATGCGACCAACCGCCGCACCGCTCCTCTGCAGCAACCCATTGGGTCATTAAACAAAAATAGTTTAGGTTGTAGTTGTTGGCCTTTTTTCATTTGCCATTCTGCTGCGAGCTTATTCGCGAAGCAGCAAAACTTTATCTCTCCCAGTTTGGGGGTGAAACGATGGACGGGAAACTATTCCTTCAACCAGTTAGTCCTTATCCATTCCTCTCGTCGTTTCTTTTGACGGCTGCTGTTGTTGTTGCTGCTGGTGTAGTGTTGTCCTTTCTTATTGTTGTGTGTTGAATTGTTAGTTCAGTTAATTTGCTGGACCTAGCTTCTCTCGATTCGGGGGTGATGCACTAAGAAATTGTGTTCTGCTTTTTTTTTCCTCACTCCTCCCGGGGGTGGACTTCTTATATTGAAGATGAAGCAATGGCGTGGAATCTAGAGGACAATTATCTGCTTGATAATGTTGCTGCTCTCTACTTTTTAAACAGAGATTAACAACATAAGTTGGTGTCTTGTTAGGTTTTTTTTCCCCATCGTTTCACTTTACAAGTACCCAGTTTTCATCCGCCTCTTATTCTCCCCTGGACAGAGTTCAGGGTGTGCATTGAATGAAGAGGAAAATTGTGTCGAAAGTTACAGATTGAGTATACAGGGAGGCGGGAAGTTTTTATTCTTTTTGACAGACAGACGAGCAAAAAAATGAGGATAAGGTAGTAAAGCAATTGAGATTTGAATGGACTGAACGATAAACGACTTCCCCTGAGTTGATCCTATAGGATTTTGAATTGAGGGCGTGATTTTTTAGTTTAAGAGGAAAAGAATTAAGGATCGATCCTTTGGGTTGAGTGCTGCCTTGTGCACTTTAGCCTCCCAAGATTCAAATATACAAGTGTGACTTCAGTCAAATCACTCTGACCGACCCGGCGTCGTGGCGCGATTACCGCTAGATTCAAAGGAGTTAGTTAGAGTCGGTTAGAGCAGGAATTAGTTAAAGCCGGTTATAAGCAGCAAAAGACCTTTTTGACAGCTCAACATTTTCGACAAACCCCGTATGCCAAAATGACTCTAAATGCTCTGAGAATATCGTGTACGCTTCATATGTTCATCTCAAGTATAAAAACACAATTCATCAGGCCTGTCTCAAGCTAGATTGTCCAAAAAAGGGAACTAGTTAATTTATTACTTGGTGCAACGTTGGTTAAGCAAAGCTCTTGGAACAAGTTTCAGCCAGGATATCGGTGATTAAATTCAACTGCTGCACTTCTTTTCTCAGAAACTAACTCTGAATGATTGACTAACCACAAGCCATTTGTTTTGGCATTCGACCAAAATCTGATCACCCCTGAGATCGGACAAGCAACCAGCAAACCCTTGACAGGAAAAAAAATGTGTCTGGAGAGTAGAGATGTCTGAGATTTTTCTAATCCTTACAACGAACAGAGATCTCAAAACGAATGATTCCGATGGCGACTTTAAAAACATGCTGCAAACTTCCAAAAAATGTTTTCGACTCCTGAAATTATCACTCTTGACGGGCCGAACGACGCTGCTTCCCATCGTCAAGACGAAGAAATTTTGTGTGATTTCCAGAATCCCTCATCTTCTCGGACATGGGGACTGAGGTTCAAATACTAAGCTTGGCTAGAGCGTTTTCTCAAGGATAATGTTGGGATAGTCACATAAGATTGCGTCGTCAAAGAGTTTTCTACCATCTATTCGACAGGAGTGTCAAAACTTGTTTTAAGCATGGGATTGCCCAGCTCTCTGCAAGCTGTGATTTAGTGTCTTGTGAACTTTCCTGGCCTGAAACTGCCTGTCTGATAATTCTCAAATTATGTTTTTTCGAGCCCGTGTCATTGAGATAGCACAACAGAGGAAATCCTCAAAAGACTGGAGAACTCACGTTTCACGTATTCAAAGTCGACAAATGTTTAGACGTTCACACAAAATGGTGAAGGTAATTTTGTAGGCAGTGCTAAAAAAACTGATCCCTCGGTACTTGGTGCCGTCAAAGTTCCTGTGAATCAGGCAGAAGACGCTGATCCCCTCATATATCTTCTTCTCTAACGATGAAGTGAAGTGAATGCCTGCAACCATTCCCAAATTCAATGAATTCAGCAAATAGTCTGCCCCCATTCAGCAGCTTTACATGACTTCAGCTGATAATTCGCCCGCCCCATGCAGCTTGCTTAACATCAGCAAACAATCCACTCGCTGCACCAGTTTAGTACACAGCCTGCAATCTTTTCATTCAATCCCATCTGTCAACAGTCCCTCAATCAGCATGCACGTCTCCTACTAATTAGAACCTCATTGCTAACGAACGCATTCCACACAAAGATCTAGAACCCTCTGTGCGATGTCTTTTCCTTGAGTCGAGTCACTGCCACTTTTCCTTCCACCAGGAAGAAAAAATAAAACTCTTCAGAAATAGCGCCTAGCTGTGAGAGAGAAGAAAACGCAAAAACGGCAAAAAAAAGAACTTGCAAATCCCAAGGCTAGTTGGATTGAAATTATCAGTGAGTCATTAGGAACAGAATGGAAAATTTCATGCATCAAGTTAGTTTGGCATTGGCCGCGTGCATAAACTTCGCGTCCGCACCTCATCGCGCCGCTCGTCTGGGCGAAGGACTTTGACAGATATGGCGGGCGCCCAGCACACACGTACATACGCAATTCGCATTTCGCACTGATAGATATCATTTGTCGCATTTTAAGTACTCCAACATTGTATGTTCCGTGCATATTTTCACTCTCTTCCATGGGCCTGTGATGACGACCACGACGACGACGACGACGGGGTTATCTTTCAGCAAGATCATCAAGAGCGATCTCATCACAAAACACCAATGTGAGCAATGTTTGCACAGGGGCACTTAATGTTAAGAATGGAAAAAATAAATGAAGCAGACTCTTCCCCTCCGCGGATGGAATCAATTTTTAGACACAATTTCCCATTGTGTGTGCCCAGCACCACCATCAGCGACAGCAGCTTCACAGATACACAGAGCGGTAGCAATTCGTGTCAGGCGGCGTCAGCCAGCCCCTTCTGTACAGTCGGTTGACCTAATTTCTGGAATTGGAAGTTGTAATTCAAAGTGCCCCACAATGGCGTGGTAGTGATCGAATCCAAACACACACACCGATGCATACTCCCGCGTGCACACACAATCTCGTTTATCTCGGCACCCTTCGCCTCCACCACGACTGCATCGACGAGTGAGTGGAGTGTCGATCCCTTTCGCGATCGGCTCCAAGTTTTATTTGCGCTTGACATTGCGCTCTTGTGTGCATGTGCGAAACGCAACCGAGCAGCACACTAATGACAAAGTAAAATAAAATGTTTATTACTTGTGCATTTTTTGGTTTTGTGGAACGTTTTTTTTTCGGTTCGCCTTCGTCTTCCCTAAAAATAAATATGATGTACTTATACGAAGGCAACCTGACAACACACAACAGCCCTGACGAGTTTCGTAATGAATTTTGCGCTTGCTCTGCCTGCCTGACTGACTGACTGACTGCCTTTGCGGCGCGATCGAATTGAAGGCTGTTGTTTTGGGGGCCTCTACGACAGCGACGACGATCGCGCGACGGCTGCTGTAAGTTGCAGTTGCAGTATCTTAATTCTCCCCCCCCCCCCTCTTTTCACACAATTTATAGATACTTTCCGCCTTTGAATTTGAGTTTCTGTTTGTATAACTCGTTTTTTTTTTCTCGGTGGGTTTTTTGCACTGTTTTCTTGGAATTTTTGTTATCCTCTCATGTGGTGGGCTTGCAGCGTGGCGTTATTGAGCCTACTTTTGGAAGTTGCCTTTCTATTTGCTTTAGGTTGCCTCTTAATTTGGGTTAGTGACTGTGTGTTTCAACATCTTTTTGTGTGTTTCTTTTTTTTGTTTTGTGGTGGCAGTTGTTTCTTTTTGTGCATTTTTGTGCCCCACCTTTCGGTTGCTTGCACACATCCCTCTCTATCTCACTCGTTCAGGTGTTTGAGATAAAAAGCAAGACGCGTAGCAGCTGTACCTTATGTGGCCTTGCAGTTGCATACAAAACAAATTTTATTGCATCTAGACAGAGGTTTTAGAGGCCACAAACTGTTTCTCTGTTTTTTTTTCTTATAATGTATTTTTGTTTCCATTTATCTCGTTGCTTTTCGGTATTTTTTTTTCTTTGCGAAATTTACGACGTAACGATAACAAGGCGCGCTTATGCACAATAAGTTTTGTCTCTTATTTATATTTGTTGAGACTGTAAAGAAAATGTACATATAATCATTTAGCACATTTCGGCCACATTTTTGCTTTTGAGGTCGTAAAAATAAATTAAAGAGAAAAGGCCCATAAAAGTCAGTTTCATTGAAAGTGATATAGCGGTGAATGAGTTACTTATTTGCGGATGCGTCGATACTTCGCCTACAGTTTAGTAGCTTACAATGTGAATAGCTTTGACCTAGAAATGGGGTATCGGAATGTAAGTTGCCTGTTTTTGATTTCTTTCTTCTTGGGACTTAAGAAGGAATAAGTCAGGGATCGTCTGTTTTTTGATAGATGTGTTGAGGGGATTTTGTGAATAATTTTTTGCGTTAATTATTAGGCAGGCTGCATTTGTCCAATTTTGAATTCGTTAAATTAAAATTTCAGTTAGCAAGCAATCTCTGGTTAATTGAACAACGTTTGACAGTGACAATTTTCAGCACTCTCAATTTTCAGCACAACTGACAGTTGCCAAGTCAAAACAATAAAGTGTTCTTCGGATAACTCCTTTCAAACGTTTTAATAAGTTTCTGCTTGGCTTGAATATCAAGACAAAAATGTTCCTTTCAAATTGATTGAGGCAGGTGCTGAGTAGATAACCAAAAACTATCTAGATGGCTGAATTTGTTATCAATTGCACTAGTGAGCTAACTATCACAGAAAATGAATATTATGTGGATAAAAGACATAACTAACAATATCTCACTTCTACATAACTAACTGAGGCAAAAGTTGTTCAAATCAACGTTCTGCCCTCCGCAGATTGTAGCCATATGTATATGTACGTCTTAGGCTGGAAACTGTTTTGGGCCACTGCCTTATTTTCAACATCCTCAATCTTCTTTGTGGCCAAGTTCGCACACCTATAGTGACGTTTTAAACATCTGATTAAACTTATCTGAGCTTTAAAAGGCTCTGAACAAACTTTTCTGAGCTTAAAAAGTTCAGGGTACGTCTATTAATTCTATTCCAATAGACATACGCTTTCTTATGTTCAGTATTTTTGACTTCTACCAACTCTTCTTAAATTTCTTAAAGAAAGAGTTGATTATCAACACACCACTCTATCCTTGGACACATTTGCGCAACAGTAATTTTTTTTTTATTCTTATCATCTCTTCAACATGTAATCTAATATTTGTTGCCATTTTATTTTCAGAGCACACCCTGCAAACATCCAGTAATCGTACTACAAGATGTCAACTTCTTAGACTTACATTCTTTGGTTGAGTTCATTTATCATGGTGAAGTGAACGTCCATCAGAGATCATTAAGTTCATTCTTAAAAACGGCCGAAGTACTTCGAGTGTCCGGTTTAACACAACAGCAAGCAGAGGAACATAGTGTAAGTGTTGACACTTAAAAGCCCTCAAAATTACCGTATTTGAAAGAATATATTTTATTTCTTTTACAGCAATTAGCCCAAATCCAAAATCTTGCTAACTCCGCCGGTGGTCGTACCCCCGTAAATCATCATCCATCCGTACATGAAGAATCCCTATTCCCGCGTAATACTGGCTCACCACCACCAGGTCCACCAACTCACATCAGTAATCAATTGTACAGACGTGCTGCCGCTGCAGCAAATCTACGTCGGGACCGCAACAATTCTACTCCGTCCGCTGTGGATGAGTGCTCACTGAAACGTCACCGACCAGATAATGGAATATCGAGCAATAACAATAGTCCAGACATTCATAGCACATCTCCACAACTGACTCCGGCCGACTTCTCAACAATTAAGCATAACAACAACAACACACCACCACTAAAGGATGAGAAACGTGAGTGACACTTTTTCCCCAAAAAAATCATAAACTCATTTTTTGTTTTACTTGTTGCCTCTTAGGAAATGGACCCACTGGCAACGGTATTTCGGCAATTGACAAGGACAGTCTTACTCCGTCTCCACGTGCACGATCCACTGATGACGTCAAATCGGAACCCATGGAATTGGTCTGCTCCAACAATAACCCTGTTTCAGATGACCATAGCAACGATTCAACTGGTGAACATGACGCAAATCGATCAAGCAGTGGCGAATGTGGCAAAGGATCTCTAAGGTAAGACCTCAAGACAACTTCAAGTTGTAAGCAAGGAAATTAATTTGTTTGTTCATTACAGCTCAGGAAATGATGATGAAATTGAAAACAGCATACACACGCATCCACCACCGCCATTTCTTATGTCACCGGCTGATTCAAAGCTATTCTCAACGCCTGGCTCATTTAACTTCTCCATGGCGGCACTAGCTGATCCCGCTACACTAGCAGGTAAATCCTTTCTCCAAACATGTAATTTCAACTCAAACCGATTCACAAACAATCACTACATTAGGCGCATTTGCAGGTTTTAACTCCCAACTACAATCCGCAGCTGATATGGCAGTGTCCCCGCAAGGTGAGCATATTTTTCTTAATACGTGAAGTAGTCCTTTTCTCCCGAAAATGACGCTTATATTTTTTATATTCCTTTAAGACATTAAAAATACAATTTCCCTATCCCCTTTGGTACTAAACTATTTAAAAATTCCTATTTTCCAAATGCTCCAATGCCCGGCGTGCGAGCAAGGAGTGCAGAGAAAAAGATTTGTACAGCGCGAGTAGTTTGGTTTGCAACGGTATTTTTTGTTTTCAATTTTTCGTATTCTCTTTCGTTTCGAATTTGAGTTTTGTATAATGATTGCGTGTGGAGAATGCTATTTTCTGTTTTAATTTCTTTGAAATGTTTGATTTGATTGATTTAGATTACTGCAGTACAACCGTTAGAGAGAACAAATCTTTTTCTTATTCCTCGCTCGTACGACTGGCTCAACATTTTAACTTCCAATTGGACATTTGCTATTTCTTCCTTGTTTGATTGTTTCCGTCGCGATATAAACTTTCAAAAATCAAAATGAAAACAATGAGCCGAAGAAAACATGTTAAATAATTTCCAAAATACAAGAAAACAAAAACAAAAAATTAAACGAAGATTTTGAGTTGTAATTCAAAAAGGATTTAGCTATGTATGTATATGTATATAATGTAGGTTACGCTGCCTATTAGAAAAAAGTTGTGCGGGAGCATGGGTGGATTATGAAATGCTTTTGAAAGAAAACACACTTACATTTGTACAGTTATTTTCAGATGAACTACAGTATTTATTGAGTGAGTTGTAATTATTTTAGGGTTACAGGCTGCTTTAATTGTATGAAAAGGATCACAAATTATAGCAATGAATAAGTAAGAGAACTTTCTAGCTGATTCTTAACCTAGTTCACTTGTGAATGGGTGAATTGAAAGGATAAATCACAAATTTCGAACAGAATCTAGAGGCCTGAGAGAAATGTATCCCATTTCTTACCCTACGTCAGACGTATTATCAGTTAAAGCTTGCGAGTCAGTTGTTATAAAACCGAGGAATGCTATACACTGTCAAATGAACTCAAAGTGCGGGAGACATGACAGTTGACTGTTAGGTTTGCATGACAAAATACTTGTGCTAACTGGAATAAGAAAAACTACAAGAATCTCTCACAGTACTCGGGAGTAACATGCTCTCGAATTGATCTCGATATTCAGATCCACATTGAGCTTCTTTGGCAGTTTACTTTTGTTTTTGAAAAAATAAATCTAAAGTACGGATTAAGTTCTTGCCATTTTTTGGCCATTGAACGTTCCGAAACATGTGCAAGCATTTTTTTCGCAATAGCCCTTTTTAAATATTAAAAGATTGAAAATTGAATTCTCGTACATATAAGATTGGCATGTTTCTGGGAAATTTTCAGAGATTTCCCGATTTAATAAAAATGTGTCGAATGTCGAATGTGTCGTAGTGGGTATGTGCTTGACTCAAAAGTGTGAAATCAAAGGTTTAATTCCTTCACTGAAGATCTCGCTTTTTTCACGGCACCACCTCTTTTCAGTTGCTACCAACACCCATAGAGTGCCAGTTGTCTATAAAATGTCATTTGACGGTGTCAGCAATAAACTGTAGCTTTTCTCTACTTGTGAGGGAACATTAGTATGGGCATCACTTATAAGTTTTAAAGAAGTTAGACATTTGTTCTTTGTGTTAAATTTAATTTGTTCCCTTAAAAAATTTAAGACATTAGATGTCAAAATAATGAGAAAAGATTTGGTCCTAAAAAGTATAAAGGTTCACTGAGTCAACATTAGAAAGTATATCTTTACTATGGTGTAAGTAAACAAGGAAGTGTGTGCTACTCGCTTTACACTTTGTAATTTGTCCATCGTTTCCTGACAAGCAAGGAAAATGCAATTATCAGATAAGGAAAAAAGTCTTTGAAATGGAAATGAAAGTCGAAGATCTTGGTAAAAGCTGTATTGTGAAGAAAACGAAAACACATACACCAAAAAATATTAGTGACCGAATCTGCTGACTTCCCAAAATTTGTGTCGTTGAACGTTGAAGCTGCGAATTGATTTAAGTCTTGATTTCTAAGGAGTTGTTTACTTCTTAATATTGTAACGAACTTTTAAAGCATCACTCCGAAATATACTTCATTCCTAAACGACAACAGTACCAAATGATATATTCCCACATCCGCATGACTTAGACTTCAATTACCAGGCCATGCCAGCCGGCACGATCTTCCGCCGGCCCATTCTATCAAGTGTATTGTCACGTATGTTTTCAGTTCTGCCAATAGCTCGAATTTAGGGCGCAAAGTCATTATAAGCGTGGCACCCATAAGTCACTTGAATTCAGACGCAGAAGGGTTTTTCTTTGGATAGTCCTCTTCAGCTGTTTTGCATAATGTCCACGTATATCTAAGCTTTAAAATTTCATCTTCAGTAAGCTCAACTCTCAAAAAATTTAGTTGACTACAGGCAAATGAATTGGACACGCAAAAGATAGTCGAATTCGACTTCCACGTCTGGGCATTACTTGGTTTAATTAAACCAAACATTGGAATTCATTCAAATATAAGGCCTTTATGATGCTTCATATGATCATCATCAGACCTGCTTTAAATAAAAAGAGTAACACTGGGGAAAAGTCTTCGAATCTGTGCCATTGGGACAACGCAATAGAGGACGGTCAAGGCTAAGGTGGTGCACACAAGTGGAGAAGGACCTCAACCAACTTGGAGTGCGCATCTGGCGGTAGCTGGCGAAAGATCGTGCTGGCTGTTGGTTGAGTACCACGTCCACCCCGGACTGCAGCGCCACTAGAAGAAGAAGAACACTAGGGTACGCAAGGAAAAGAAGTTTAGCTTCTACATTAATAAATGGCTCTCTCGCGACTGTTGTCTTCTCATAAGTGGAATGAATCTAGAGGTATTAAACCTTTCCCGAACAAGAAAGTAAGGGAAGTATCCTAAAGACAGCTAGAGCATTGTAAGTTTATTAAATCATGTGACTGTCTAAAAATCCAGCATAAACTTTGAGCTAAAGGTGCCTGACAATTAATACACCTATCCAATAAGCCTGCTGGCAACAAAAATTAAAAAAAAATCGAGTCTTCCAATTTATCCCTGTCACCTTTCAATTACATGAAATCTTAAAACTTTCTAGGCAGACTCTTGCAGAACCCAACACCCATTTCACGTGTTCCAAATTCATTCTTTTTTTTTGAAATGGCAATTTTCCCAGTAGCAACAAAGCACCTTCAACGCGACTCCATCTTGGTCAATTTGAATCGCTTTCAAACCACAAAAATACTTATCCCATGCAAAGTCCAACACCTCACCAAGCACTCAACACATCTGTGCGCTTGGAATTTCAAAACACTCTTCTCTGCCGAAAAACTTTCACCGCTCTCACTCCGCATTCATCACCATCAAAGCTAAACCACAAAATCCGATGGCATTGAGAATGCTTCAAAGCAACCACTATTTACACTCCATAATGGTTAGTTACACGACTGTGGCAGTTGTGTTCCAGAGTCAGTCGGTCCCTCATTCGCATTCGGCACTAGTGGCTGGTGATGATGATGGTGATGGGACTGCGACGAGGATGCTGATGATGCAGGCAAGCCATGCTGTGGTGTGTTAGCAGTCAACAGGTTATCCTGTCATTCATAGTTTGTATTCGCCTCGCATCCTCCACCACCCCAGCTTGCGAACCTTTTCCTCGTTCTCGCCGCGCTAATTATTATTAACTTCAGTGTTTAGGTGGGAACTTGAGCTTGAGAGCACCAGCAGCTAATGTGTGAGGGAATTTGAAAATTAATTTCATCCTTCCTGCCTTCGGCGCCTCGCGCTGCGTGTAGGCCCATTAATATTCACATACAGCCGCGTAGAAAGTTGTTACTGTACACCGCAGGCTCTCTCTAAATTCTCACTTTCGTTTGATGTGTGTTGTTTGCACTGAAAGGTGGTGTGTCAAGAGAGCGAGGTGACAATGTGCCCTTTGCCTGTCGTACACCGACACCGTTTAAACTCTCGGGTGAAGGGATTTTTGAATAGTTTCGTGGGGTTTTATCTCCCCACCTCCCCGCCCCATCTGCATCATTTATCCCGCTTGATGAGGGTACACACAAATGTATTCTATCCTGGCTGTCGTCTGTGGAAAACTTTCGCCCTAAAACGCCCATCATCGACATCATAAAGTGCCGCTGTTTGTCAGAAGGGAGTTTAGGTTTTTTGATATATGATGTGTTGGCTGTTGCTTGATGTTGTGCGCTCGTCCAAGGGAATTTCGTCGAATCGTTTTGGGGCTACGCTCCGGGGGAAGAATCAAAATTGTTAATGTTTTTGATGAACGCGGGCAGGGGGCTTTTTGAAGTGATAATTAACCCTTTTTAACGATGTGTGAAAGTTTACGGCTTCGGCTTAGGGAATGTTGTGGGCAATAGTTCGGTTTAGACTAATGGCACGCCTAATTGAGTTGAGCTGTAATTTATAATGCGTTTGTAATTAGTGTTAAGCAAATATGTTTGGGATAGGTGCTCGTCTGTGCGATGGACGGGCCGTGAGTAATTAAATCTCAGCCAAGTGGGGCTTACACGATTGCCGGCAATTTATGCGGTTTAACTTCGTGAGGTTTTGCGAATAGTATCTGAGTCAATTGATCGAAAAGTCATAATGGGGGGGACGCATAATCGATTGTGAATTTTATGTGGACTCTGAATGAATCTGAATGAATTGTCTATTTGTTTTGACAATGTAATAAGCATGTCTGATTCAGTCGATCGAAATTGTTTTCACAACCGGAGCAAATGATTTAGAAATTATTTACAAGTTGTTGTAATGGTACAGGATAGGTGTAATTGGTTCAGAAAGTGAACTAAAAGCTGCCTCAGTCCATCTGCGAGTTGGGGTGGGATTGGATTTTTCACTGAATTTTTGAACTCCGATTCATTGTCCTATTGATGTTTCTCTGCTCTTAAGCTTTGTGATTTATAGAGCTACTGAACATCTTTCCACGAATGATGTTAACGATTGAGTTAAGAAAAAGTACAGGAATATAGTTGCCCTTTTTGTCTATTCGCTTGTTGGATGACTTGTAAAACACCGCCTAGCTTCGTGTGTAGCCGCCAAGTCCAAAACTCCATGAATCGGAGAACACTGAAGGTCTCTGCTTCTTATCTTCGCACTTGTAAGCTGGGTTTAATTCACTTCGAGTCCTCAAAGTCTATCTTTGCGATTATGTCTACATCTTGAAATAATTTTATTACTGATCAGCTAATCACAACCGCTCATTCATGAACACGGTTCTTTTATGGGCTAAATGACTTGGAGAATGTTCAAATCGCTGGCTCAAGAAATCTATAGTCAGATCTTGATGGTTTTGGAAACCGTAGTTTGCATTAGCAACACCCACTGCTCAAGACGCATTCAAATTTTTATGGTATTTTGAGCACCTGCCTTAACGACTTATGCCATGGAATCCATTTGCCCACAAGTTGAAGATAACGCTAGACTAGACGCTTTAGGTACCCTAGCACCAAATAAGATCATGTTTGTGGGATCGTCCACCCCTCCACCTTGGTAGGGAGCGAGGCATTTCTAAAACCTCTGTCGCTCTCTGGGTCGTAGTTCCCGGTTGAGAATGCAACTCCACAGTGAAAGTCCCCTCACCGGGAATGTCCCCTCACATGAACATTCTGACTTAAACCAGTCAACAAAGTACATTAACTTAGGCTCAGCCTTCGATATTGGGTTTTAAAGTACACACAGCAGGATACTCCCATAAGGGGACACGGTGTTTTTTTGTTTTTTTTTTTTGTTTTTATAGTTTGCGCACGCTAAAGGGATTGTTTAGTAAGTGACCGAAATTAGGCTGGAACCGCAATTTCAGGCGCACCTAACCACCCGTTGCAGCAGAATATAGTCTCTGGTCAAGCTGTCCCTACCAGTTAGTTTGATAGGGTGTACACAGTGGGTATCCACAGCCACTTTATGTGGTTGCTTGTTTGGCATAAAGTCCTATTAAGCTATCTTAAACTTACCACTCACTTTCACATACACATGGTTGTAGCATGGGTGTCCATAATAGGGACTGTCTGAGTAGTAAGAAGTAAAAACAATGGGTACGAATTTTGGCACTGTGAGAAAATAGCACTTGTTGGTAGGATGTTTCTTTGGCATAAAATACACTGCAACTCTTTAGTACTGGATGTGGCCAAACTGAGCGCAGTAAAATGCTGAGTCTTGAAACATATGACCTCACAAGAAAGGTTTCACACAGTGGAATTAATTCTAGAGCCTCTTTAAAAGAGCAAGAAGACTATTTCTTGGTCTAAATAAACAATAGTGGTAAAGACTATCTCCGCAACTTAGTGAAATGCAGAAAAATATAAAAGCAACATTTGATCCCTTAAACGTCCTTCGGTGTATGACACCTCGGTTAGGTTCCTTTGCATATGTATACTGCTTTTTGCCTACACACATGCTAGCTTTTAGTAGACGATGCTGAATCAAGACGGCAATAGGATTAGTGATTAGAGTAAAGTATTGAGCAACCATGTCGACTTTTTTTTGTAAATCTTCGACTTTATAGTTTATTGCCTCTTAAATTGGCAAGCTTAACCTGAAATATACACCAGGATAGAAAATTGGAAATAGGGAATTGTTCAAACGCTCAATGCGGAGGGTATTGCTAACAATTTATTTCAGCGTTAGACAATGATCGTCATTAACTTGAAAAACAACTCAAAATCTTCGTAATGTGTACATACAAAAAAAAATTAGTAAATGAAAACGTGTCCTCCCTGAAAACAAACAAGAACTCTTAAAACTAATAAAACAATTTAAACATAATTTTTTGACACAAAATATACATATAAAAAAAATATATATTTTCCGTGAATTGGTTTTTCTGTGTGCTAATTTTGTATTCGTATTCTATATATATATTATATCAGTACATTGATATTTAATTATTATTTTACATTAATAATCGTGCCATTTTCTTTTTTTTAATATCACATATATCTATATATCGTCGTGTATGTGTGTTTCTTAAACAAAGAACAAATTAATAAATATTAATTACAAAGAACAAAAAAATTAAAAAAAAATTGACATTTTACATCATTTTTTTTTTTCGTTTTATATTTTTTTTTCGTTCGTTTACTGCGGTTTTTTCGCTACTTTCATTTTACTTAACTAATTCGTTTCGTTTTTCTTTCGTTTTCATTGAATTTCATATGTGTTTTTTTTTCTCAACTTAATAATTTACATTCTTTTTGTTTTCAATGTTTTTTAACCAAACCAAAATCGAATTAATCGAACAAAAAATTACATATTCTATCTTCCGAAAAGAACATGTTTTTTAATGCATAGAAAAATTTGCAGAAGATCCTTCCATTTATTTTACGAATACAAGAGTGTGCACCATCTTTTTCACATATTTGTTGCGTATACATATAAAATAATTTTCAATTAGGCAATAATTTTTGGTTTTATTTAACAAACAATTGGCTTTAAAAATACAACTCCCCCCGATCATATTAATCCTAGTTTGTTGTTATTAACCAATTTAGTGTACTACACCATAAACAAAAAAAAATATGAATACAAGGGTTTTTACTTTCAACGTTTTTTTTTTACGTTTTGGTTCATGATTGATTGGAGATTTATGTATACTTTTTTTTATTATATATATTCGTGGATTTTATACGTGGATGGTATTGTTCAATTATGCTTCTTATGCGTTAACATTTTTTTACATGATTATATATATAAATACACGCTTTGGTAAAGCACTAGGGTATGACACATGAATGTTAATATTATGTTGGAATTATTGTACAAAAAAAATGCAAAAAAATAGTAAACAATTAGCGAACGAAAATGCCAATAAGAACTTATATTATTGTAGCTCTAGTGCTTAAGACAAATACACTTATAAATAAAATATGTAACATAGTAATTAGTTTTAAGATTATGGAATTTTTTTTAAACAATTGGATGATGTGATATTTTGTGTCTCTTGAATAAGTGATGTTTTTGTTCTTTTAATTTGTCTAGAAATGAATCCAAACAAAAGAGCATGTTCGAAACTCACGGCAGTTCTTAAATGACTTCAATAACTGTCCCTGTTCCAAGTTGTTGAATTCACTTTTCTGAATTGTCTCACTGCTCAGTCCCGATTGGTAATTGAAATTGGGCTTTTTGGCTAAATTGCATCTCGAGTGTCGGGTCTACCACTGTGTTTGATCTCTGCATATTGTATACATTTTGTTCAGTGCACAAAAGATAAACAAACTCTTAACCTACACCGAGTTTCTGACTCTAGTGACAACATGCTCAAGATGTCGTCGTTATATGTCCTTTTTTGAAACTTGTTATTAGCCACACACGTGCTGTAGCACGCTTATAGCTTTAACAATGAATCCAACGCTTTCATTAGCCGTGATACGAGTATATCGTCGCTCAAACAGCATAGGAAATGATTATTTGAAGGTATCGATTTCGAGCTCTGAAAATAATTCCAAAAAACATGTTTTATGGGATCTGCACATTTAGCAACGCAATCAAATTAAACACCGAAGCTGCTTACGGTGGAAGTGCATTTGGGAAAATGATTGACCTAGTTTCAATTTGTTGATATTTCGTGAGGAATATGTCACGTTCTGAAAGTTTAATCATTGGAAAAGCAGACGAACTCCTGGCAATCGTCGGGCGAAATAAGTAAGTTTGCAGTGTTCACCTAATGCTGCATTGGAAAGGTAGTTTCAACCGGAAGCTCAAGGCTTCTCATAATTCGATTGAAAAAAAAAACGACAAATGCAAACGGAAGCCCTTGATATGAATTGAGTTACTTTCAGTTGCTCCGTCTGTTGATTCTCAAATGCAGAGGCTTACAATCTCAAATGCAGAGGCAATCGACAAAAATGGCTTAACCACACATTCCTTTAACGGTTCATAGAAACTTGCCATAGGGGGGATGAGAAATTTATCCAGATATGTCACAGGGATTTCTAAAAAAAACCCTCCCAATAGAATTGAACTCCTCTTATTTCAAATTGTCAAAACTATCAGCATTTATTGTTAAACAATATTTTTCTTACGATGAAGAAGTATTATTGGTAGAATAACTATTTTAACCAACAAGACAAATGTAAGAAGGGGGCAGAACATTGCCAAACGCACCTGTTTGGAGCCGATTTTTCTCCGACGACCATCTAATCCTTCACAAACTACCTTACCTTTAAGCGTAACTGCTAATTTTGTTTGCTGTTATTGGATATGTTCAACTTTTCACACATCCACCTCATTTCTCTTTGACTGCAGTCACCACTCACTGGTCTAGGAAGTCTTTGCTTTTTGTTTGGATTCAACTTTGAATACTTTAAGTTTTTTAATGAAAAAAGAAGTATCGCAATCTTGTAACTTTCATACATCACTTTTTCCAGGAACATAGAAAATATTCACATAAAAAAACAAACAAAAACTTATATATATATATATTGTAATTTGGTTAAGGAAACATATTTATCTAAGCCTGGACATACATATATTTATACAGAAGGTAGCAGGACAATACACTCCTACTAATTAGCAAATTTAACCCGCCCCGCCCCAAGAAAACACACAAAAAAACACACAAGTCGGATGAATGGTTACGTTTAAAGTTTTACTTTTTTTTTCTGGGTTGTGTTATGTCAATGTCACATCACATACATACATATATACACGAAAACACAGACACACACACACGCCAAATCGCTTTATCTTAGGTTGTTTTGAATGTAGTCTAACTTTTTTTACTAAAAAAAAGCGAAAAAAAATCAAAAATACTGAAACTCCTCAGAAATGCAAAACAAACAAAATTGTATGCTTAGATTTGAACGGAAAAGTTGGAATGTAAGCAGGTTTAGCATTGATTTTTTTCTAATATTGTACGTAGTATATGAATTCCCATCTCCCCCCAAACCACCCCCCCTTAAAAATTAAACGAAATTTCATATATACATATGTATATGGAAAAAAATACCCAAAATTCGGACACGATGGTGATGGTGTTGAACACTATTTTACAAATTTGAATGCAAAAAGTACAAAAATTTGAAAAAAATAAACGGACAATCAAATCAAAATTGAATAACCCCCTAAAACCAAAAATGCAAAATTCAAAAAAAAAACATACAAAACTTAAATGTTAAATAACAATTTCTGTTTTTGGGCTAATGCGACGTTTTTTGCCTCTCTCCCCTCTTGTCGTCAGGTTACCTGACGACGACGACGGCGGCTTTGACAATTCACCAACACCATGAATCACAACAACAATTCAAAATACCTCCCCTCTCTTCAGCAATAACATCAACATCATCATCAGGTGCATCGGCCATGTGCGGTGGCGGAGGTGGCGGCGGAGGAGGCGGCTTAAACTTATCCACATTTAGTACATGCAATATGCCATCAAATCCCGGCTCACAATTAATGCCCTCATCATTGGTCTGCTCCACCCAATCAGGCGGCAATGCTGGCAATGAGAGTCAATCACCATCCTCATCACATTTACTAATGGCGGTGGCAAACCGAGCTGCCGGCAGCAGTGGCACCGGAAATGCACTGAGCGGCAGTGGAAACTCAACGGCCGGCATTGGTATCGGAGGAGGTGGAGATGATTTTCGATGTGATCCCTGCAACAAGAATCTGTCGTCGTTGACCCGCCTTAAGCGGCACATTCAGAACGTTCACATGCGTCCGACCAAAGAGCCAGTGTGTAACATATGCAAACGAGTGTACAGCTCACTGAACAGTCTCAGAAATCACAAGAGTATATATCATAGAAATCTTAAGCAACCCAAAGAGGAGAGTACCAACAATAGCACAAATAATACGCATTCGCCATCGTCACTTGCTCACAATCCATACTACTCACCGTTAAATCATCGTTCATCATAGGGGTTCGCTTATTTCGATTACTTAGCTAATATCAATTACATTTAAGATGAGAATACATTTCAGATTTCACTATAACATGATACAAGCGTGTTTCGAAATATGATACAATGTGTGTAAATACGAATAGTTAGAAAAAAATCAGACAAAAAGCAAAACAATAAGAAAAGCGATTGCATTCAACATGTTTGTCATTACTGTACTAAATTAAGGTGCCGGTTAGACGAGAATCTGTTTGTTCATCTGTTCTGTTTTTTTTTTTTTTTTTTTTGTTTTTACATACGAGTTAATTTTGTTTTTCCCCTCAAGCCATCGTTATGTGTAAATACTTAGACTAGTGTTTTGTGTTTTTTTTTTCTTTTAAGATAATTTAATTTTTTTTCTCATTTTTCTTTCCTTATTTCTAAAGTTAATGCTTTTATTTTAGATTTAAGTTTATTGATTTTTGCATACTATATAAATTTATATATATATATATTTCTATGGACACTTCCCCTCCACTTATAGTACACAATAAATCCGACTTTTTGTTGCTACTGTTGGAACCAATTGGCACAGCGTGAGATAGTCCCCATTCACAAAAGAAAGATATTATTTTTTATTCCTCCCTGACACACCCCCTTTTCAGTATTAAGTGTAATATTGCAAAACAAACCTACAAAAATGAAGAAAGATATCGAAAATTTGCATATTAGCAAACAAAAAAAAAAACAGTATAAGTCTTGCCACCGCTTAGTCAATAAATTCTCTTTCCGACTAAGTCTGGTGCTACCAAAAAAAAGAGACACTAGTGACCAAAAGATAAATAAAACTTAAAAAATAAAAAAAACAATCCTTAATCAGGCCAAAAATGTTTTCAAAATTTTGCTAAAAAATCGATTTTTATTTTAGTTTTTGTGTTTTTTTTTTCAAATTCATTTAATCCAATACAAAACGTTTGCATATTAGCTGAAACAACAACAACAACAACCAATTGGTTCTAATTGGCGAACCTGTTGGATTTTATTAGTTTATTTTTTTATTAAAAGAAAAAGAAACTAGTTTCCTTATATGATTATATTGTATGTTGTACAAAGTCAAATCGAAAAAAAAGAACTTGTAGAATCTACAAAATCTATGTGTTTTTATATGAAAGACATTATACATAACAGAAGTTTAAAAAAAAACAGTTGTCCCTGCTTCCTTTTGAATAAAACAAAAAACGAAAATATTTATTATTTTGCGATGGTTAATAGATTATTAAAAAAAAAACTACCTAAGAATATGGGCGGATTTCGCGTTTTTTGTTTTTTCTTTTTTTTTCATTTCAAAATTGAAGAAGACAGTTTTCCAAAATTTTAGCAAAATTTTTTAACATTTTTCAAGTTGCCTGAATAAAAACAAAAAAAATCAATCAGAGAAATAAGTTATAGAAAAAAAAAACAAAATAAAAAATAAAAAATAAATAAATAAAACAAACAAAACAAACAAACAAAAAAAAACTACTGAGATTACTGAAAGTCACTATTGTCTCTTTTTTTCTCTTCTCTTCCTATATTTAATATAGGTGGAAGCACCAGCCTTATCGGTGGCGTTATAGTACCCGGTGGCAATTCAAATAGTAGTAACAATAATCACCATCACCACCATCATTCCTCCCACCACCACAATCAGCAACAACAACTACCACCACAACCACCACCACATAGTCAACATCACCAACAGCATTCTGCGTCGCATCTTCATTCCCACCATCTGCACCATCATCAGTCCCACTCAAGTCATCATGAATCTTCACCACCCCAACATCCGGTCGGTTCTCAACAGCAGCCACCATCAACTTCATCGGCATCGGCATCATCAACGGCCGCCGCCTTGCAGCATTTGCATCATCACAATGCATCACCAATTGACTCGCCACACCATCATCCATTGCAGCATCATAGACGTTCCCTCTCGCCCGGTGCCGGTGGACAAGGTGGACTTGGCGGAACATCATCATCTTCGATAACTGCAGCGAATAGCAATCGCTTACTTTTGCCCCTACCACTGACAGCATGCCATCGTTGTGACGTGTGCGGTAAACTGTTGAGCACAAAACTGACACTGAAACGTCACAAGGAACAACAGCACTTGCAGCCACTAAACAATGCCGTGTGCAATCTGTGCCACAAAGTATTTCGCACTTTAAACAGTCTCAACAACCACAAGAGCATCTACCACCGAAGACAGAAGAATCATCATTCTTCGTACTTCCACAGCACTGGCTTGCATCATTCGCTGACAACTAGCAATAATAACGGCTCTGGTGGCGGTGTGGTTGGCGGTCGCGGCAGCAGTGCCGCTGAACTCCTGCTCTCACCTATCACACAGCAGCAGCAGCACTCGCCAGGTGGTGTTGTGAAGCCATGTATGGATTTCTTATAAGAACAACATCACTTTCTGAGGCAACTGTTTACAGTGTGCGCCCAAAAATTTGCCCAGTAGAGAAAATAGAAGGCAACCATTATAAAACAATTTTCAACGGAATGTGAATATGCGCGCTTCTGTAACATGTGTATTGACTGACAGTTTGAAATGGAGATGAAATCAGAAAAAAACGAGAAAATTTTGCCTCAGAATGTTTGAGAAGACCCACACACCACATCATAAGATATTTCATAGTTTTCGTGTAAATATCGGAAGACCATTTCATTTTCTTTGAATTTCCCTAGTTTTTTTTGTTTAATGCGTACTTTTTTTTGTCTGCGTTGCGCTACTTAATACTGTACATGTTGTCTACTACTGTTGCTGCTGCTGCCGCTGATGATGTTGCCGTCTGTTTCTGATCTCCCAAATCTATAATATAATTAGTTGAGTAACGTAATATGACGGAAAGGAAGATAAACTACAAGTGGAAAGAAAAGAAAAACAAAAAAATGAGGAAAAGAAAAAAAGAAAAATATGATAAAATGCAATTTTCTGTGATTATTATTTTGTTAGGCTTTTATAAATATATATTTTTGACAGCGAATTTTGAGCAAGGAACGAAACGAATATTCGCAGACTGATTTAGAAAAGATTTTTTTTTTAAATATTGATAGATGTTTATTTCTTTTATCACCAACTCGGAGTTGATCGCGCTAATCCTCTGATCATATCGTTCATTTCGTTACATTTTTTGATTCGATAGTTTGCTGTGAGAATGCTAATACGGGGGGGTTGCATTAATCTCCAGGTCAATTGGTCTTCAGAAGAAAACCAGACAAAATTTCATTCCTCAGAAAATTGCACCCCCAATTGTTGCATTCTCCAGAAACAACGATCAGTAACGTAATCACCTATCCCTCACACGCTTCCCCCTGTCTTTCCTAAGTGAATAACTCTTCGATGAGTAACAAAACAATACAATAAGCAAATCGAATATAATATAGACTTTCATGTGCAATTTTTGTTGACAATACAATGCTAAGGCTTCGTTTATTGTGTTGATTTTTGTTTTTAATTAATCGTAGTTAATCCCATTCTTAATTCTTGAAAGGACCATTTGAAGGTGAATGTGTAACAAAAACAGAAAACCCTCTAATCGGAATTATTGTGTACTCTAAAGTGTAATATATACATATAAATATATAATATATACATTAATTTAAAATACTATATATATATGCTAAGTGTTTGTACAGAGTTCAGTTAAGGAACGAATGTATTATTATTATTTTTTTTTTTCATTAAGAACATACGAATATTTTTGTTTTTTTTCCTTCGGTTAACTTTAATTATAGACCTTTTTTCAGAGAGAAAAAAAGAGAACAAAGCAAAAAAATACAAAGGAAGAAAGTGAACTGTTTTATTTTTTAGGACAAACAAAAATCATGAACGAAGTTGTATTACTAAACTTAAAAATAGGTAAAGATGAAGAGCTAACGAAAAACAAAGTTAAACTTTTGGACTGATAAATATAAAATTTAATGATAGGCAAATCGGTTAAGAGAACAGAATATCTTTCGATAACATGCATTGTTTTTTTTTTTGCTTCTTTTTTGTTTCATGTCGTTTTTTATTGTTTTATTCATTTACACTGAAATGTGTTCCATTCATTAATTAAGAAAGTTGATGGCATTTCAACGCATATTTCCTCCGTTTAGCTGATTTTTTCGCATTTAACATTTCGGCTTTGTGTTCGTATTTTTTCTAACCAAAATTGGCAAAACATTTTGTGTTTTTGTTTTTTCTTAAGTAGTATCGAAAGGACTGATAGGTTTAGAAAAAAAAATCTCACCTTATTTTCAAGCGGCAAAATTTTAAATAACAAAAAAAAAAGAAGATAACTTCCCGAAAAAGAAACGAATTGTGATCATGACTATAATTGGCATTAATATTTAGGCGAAAAAAGACTAAAATAAAAATATACAAATATTCAAAGAATTGAAAGAAAAAAAAAACAAATTATATTTAACTCGAAAAGCGTTTAAAAAAAAAAGAATCAAAAATGAAAAACAAAAAAAAAGTGTTTCACTTTTAGTTTTGCGTATAAAAAGACTCGTGGATTTATGTTTAATGAAGAAAATTTTTTCCTAATTTATTTTGAGCAAGTTTTGTTAAGCAATTTGTGATTGTCTTAAGACTGAATATTTTTCCCCCTCCCCGCCCCAATTTTTCTATATATGTATATGACATGGCAAAACTTGAAAAACAAATCAAAATTGTATAATTTCATTTGAAAATGAAAACAAAAAAATCATGAAAGAAATGAGTAATAGGAGAGAAAAAAACATAAAAACGAGAGAGAAAGAATGATGAATTCGTATATTATATTCACTAGGAAATGAAAAAAAAAACTAGATATATGCGTTTATGTATACTTATATAATTCTTTTTTGTTTGCGATTTAGTTTTTAGTTTTTTCCTTTTTTTTTCAAATGCATTCTTTATTTATTTATATCTCATTGGAATTCATCAAAATTTCTACGCAAACATTTTTTTTTAAAGAAAGTGACACTTTTAAGGACGAAAAAACGGAAGAAAATTAAAAAGTCTGACTTTTACTTTTTATTTGATACCAAATTGTTTTTATTTTTATTAATTTTACTTTTTACCTATTGGAGAGAAAATGTGTTTATATATACATATACATATATATACATATATTTATTTTGTATTAAGTGTGAATATATACATATATATTATATTATAACAGTCTTAAGAGAGAAAAAAAAACTAAATCGGTGCATAGAATATAATTCTAATTTAATTTTAAATGTTAAAGAACTTTAAATGTTGTAAGAACAATTTTTTTTTTGTAACTTCTTTTTTTCCCACTTCAGTTAGTCATTAAACACCGACTTCATATATCAGTGTTTAATGAGGGAATGTTAAGTTTATTCTGTTCATACTTAATTTTTGTTTCTCTTTATGCAAGCATATATATAAAAAGAAAATGAAATATATAAAAATAAACACTTTCCTAACTCCAATGAATAATAATTAAATGCAAAGAAATATTAAGAAAATAGAATAAATCAGAAGATAAAAATATAAAACAACAAGAGCAAAAACAACAAGAAACTACTGAATGTTTATGTTAATAATTGTTGTTTAAAAATGAATGAACAAATTTATGTGAACTATAAAATGCACTATATGTTAAATGTAAAGCATAAAAAACATTTTTTTTTCCTTTTACGTAAATAAATTTAGTTTCTTTTTCATATTAGCAAACATAAGGTACTATATTAAATAAAATGGAATATAAACTAAAAACCAACACTGTACACATGTAATTGAAAATACAAAAGAAAAAAACAATTATACATACAATAACTATTTAGTTAATTAAACTTTGTATGAATACAATGAATAAGATGAAATGTTTTTATTTTATATTGTGGAATGAAATAGAAGAAACCAAACGTTTTATAAAGCAAACCAACTAAGGACTCAATTTGAACGCGTTTATTTTTTAGATCATTTCGACGCCATCCATTTGTGTTGTTTTTTTAATATTGCTATTGTCTTACGCTTTATGTGATTTTTTTTTTTTGTTTTACTTTTGTTTGTGTTTTTTCTTGTGGAAATTCACACAACTAATCATTCTTCATCCATACCATTTGTCAATCATCAAAGCAGTGCTCTTTACTTCATATAACACGCAAAAGGCGGAGAGTGTAATTTACATAAATGTGTTTGTTTCTAACATACATCAATGTTTTGTGTTTGTGTTTTCGGGTATGTCTTTTTTTCAGATTCGAAAACAAGTTTTTTATATTTATTTTTATGTGTTAAAATGAACTTACGTTATTCTTCAATGTTAAGTGGTCTCCAAGGCGTAATGGACAAGTGCGTCGACCCACATGTCGAAGCCTTAGGTTCGGTTCCCGCACGGAACACCTCGCACTTTTCATGGCAACACCTCTTTCGAGTTGCTAATGGTACTGATTTTGTATAAAAAAAGCGTTTTAAATCGCCAGAATCGGCAACAAACTGCAGGTCCCTTCAACTCTTGAGAGCAGTAGCACGCACAGCACGAGTAATTGTTGCTGAATCTAACCCCTTGCGGGCTGTAGTGCCACTCGATTATTATTATTATTAAGTTCCTTAACTTAACTTCTCGGCGGTCTTTTCGCTTGAAGAAATAATAATATTTTGAGCACACATCAGATAGATCCCTTAAAAACGTCTAGCTTCTCATAAATCATTATTTGTCTTAGAAATGGAATCTCAAAAATGCAGATATTTCGAAGTCGTTCGTAGCTTTTTCTTTCAACTGACTTATAATTTTGGACATACTTCTTCGCAATTGCATTGGAATTTTGCTAAACAATGCTTTGCAGTGTAACAACTTAAACTTCCATTAGTGAGGTTTGTTAAGAACTTAATAATTTTTAAGCTTTCTGTAGAGAAAGTTCTTCTGATTTTTATGAGAAGTGAAAGGTATATTAAAGTCCTTTAACGCCCAGCCTTACAGTGAAATGTTGAATTTAATTTTAACTGACCCTGACCTTAATTTGATTTCGCTACTGAACTTCCCAAGAAAATCAAATCAATTTTTTCTTTACGTTTGCTTACTTATATACTATAGGCAATTATAGGCAGATGCAATTGCGTGCATCAGTGATCGGTTTCTCACAGTTGACTCTTAAAGCAACGTTCCTTTTAGCAATGGGGTTTGAATTTTGGTTAATTAGCCTCAATTTCGATTGTAGCGCATGAATTTTGGACTTCGTCTGTCTTTGATCTGGTAAAATGGGGTGAAATAGGAATTTACTGAAAGGAAATTTAAAGTTCACTTCTTAATTAATGTCCGCTGTTGTTTGTGAACCAGGATAGTGACTGTTGAGAACTATGTATGACGATTGGAAAGAGAATTGTCGCTTTTCAAATGCTAGTACATTGTGACATAAAGATTGGCTTACACAACCAATAATTGCCACAATTTTCTTTTTTGGTAACACATTCGTAACTAATGTTCACTGTTCCCTGTATTTCCTCAATTAAAGACAACAATTATTTCTACATTTCACAAATTTACTACTGTTTGTACACTTATAGCGGCGAAAACTTCACTAATTGATAGAATCATCGAATTAAAGCACGTTTTGTGTTTCAAGTTAACTACTAATTTCTAACTAATACTAATCATTTGCCTATTTCGTATTGTCCTCGTATTGTCATGTAATATAACAAACTAAACAATAATACCAGACACACATGTATTATAAAAAGCAAATAATTTGATGTCAATTTAAGAAACAGAAACATACAATAATAATTACATTCTTCAGCCTTTCCAATGTAACTGGGTAAGCTACTTGCGTGTTTCTCTGTGCGTCATATTTTTTAACAGTATTTCCCTTCATCCACTTAAAACTAAATGCAATAGCAAATTTAAAAAAAACAACAACAACTTTAAAATAAGTAAACAAAAATTGAATCGAAAACCAAATATTTCATCCATGCATATAAATGTTTTTGTTGTATTAAATCATAAAATAGACAAAATGTAAAAATTGTAAAATAAACATTTAACAATTTCAATTCAATAAACAGAAGAATAAAAAAAAAAACAAAAGCAACTGCTTACTAAAGTAGATTATTATACATGATAATTCATTTTGAAATACAGAATCCATAAGAAGAAATCCATTATAAACTAAGAAGGAATCAACCAACCTACAGTAATGTTCTACAATAAATACGAAGAAGAAAAAAAAATAGAAAATACAATTGTTTGTTATTCGATATGCATATAATTACTTATTTATTAATTATTTCCTTACTAGTATGTATATTGTTTTAATTTTTTTTTTCATTTATCCTTTTATTTAAAAATCAAAAGAAAACTATTCGTACGTAGTACATAAAAACAAACAAAAAAAAAATACATTTGAGAATATATATATATACATAAAATATTTTCGTAAAAATTATTGAGTTATTAAAGAAATCAAAAAAATCGTAAAATCCGTGTCTATTCTTGTGTCTGATCACCATCAAATCCACACTCCTGTTGAAGTTCTCTAAATGCGTCTACTTATGTTATACATTTTGTTATTATTTTTTGTTCAAATCTCATCTCTCTCTCTGCACTCTCTTGGCTCTTCTCCTTCATTTGTAAAATGAAATGAATTCGAAAATAATAATTATCTCTCACATGTCTGTGTGTTTTGTTGTCCTGTGTACGATGTGTTGAGGAGAAATTTAAAGCATTGGGGGCCTGAAGTTGATTATGATCACTCATCTCTATTCATCTCGCAGGTAGTAGGATAATTTTAATTTTTGTTTTAAATATTATTAGTTTTAAGTTTATAAATATGATTTTTCTTTTAAATAAGCTACAAAAAACTTAATAATTGTGTGCACACTCGGCAGAAATGATAAAAAAAAGGAATTAAGAATACGTATGGAAATATTTTTATTTAGTAGTCGGAATGAAGCATTTATGACAACAGTATATATTGAGAATTGGACAATTTTTCGGTATAGTATATATAATTCCCAGTCGATGATAGGTAGGGATTGTATACCACCTTCTACCACTTGCCACCAACCACGGTACTACTAAGACCACTTCTATTTCTTTGTATATCTCTGTCTCTCTTTCTCTCTATAAATATATATATATAAATATCCCTACAAAGATAAAAAAGGAAGGATGTAAAGCCCTAAATAAAAAAAAAAAAACAATCTTTTCTTTAAAAACAAAAAATGAAAATAGAGTATTGTGTGTGTTTTAAAACCTAGTTAACCAAATTTCCAGGCTGTTCACCCAAGAAACTGTTTTCATGCCAGCTCTGCGGTAAGGTACTGTGTTCGAAAGCTTCACTCAAGCGACATATTGCCGACAAGCATGCCGAACGTCAGGAGGAATATCGTTGCATCATATGTGAAAGGGTCTACTGTTCGCGTAACTCCCTGATGACGCACATATACACTTATCATAAGTCGCGACCTGGCGAATTGGAAATGAAAGATATAAAGTTCTTTTAGGAGGCCCTTGCACTTGCCACCCATCAAGTGCTACCCTTCAGATACTACTAAATGAATTGAAATCAAAATAAATTGCAAAATAAAACAACAACAGAGCAATGTTAAAGATAAAAATGAACAAGTGAGAACAACCATGAAAAATAAAAACAATCACTCTACTATATGAACTAAAAACAAAAACAAAAAAAAAAAAAACAATACAACGACAAATAATTATCTTCTCGAATTATGACAAGCAATGCCATATACACAATATATACATATATATAGTATAAGAAAACTAATCAAAAAAAAGCAAGCAAAAAAAAGACATTAAAATTTAGTAGTGATATAATCCTATCGTTAACATTGATGTGAATATACTACACTACCTGTGGACAATCGCCTTCTATACATTTATACATAAATTTTTAGTACTATCTACTATCGAATCGTAGTCAATTTATACATATACAAGTATATATTATATGCAAGGAAATGCAAACATCAATCAGCGCCATCTAGCTGTTGCCGTTGCGTCTACGCCTATGCCTCTACCTCCATCAATCCGTCAACACGGGAGCTTCACATATATCCAGTGCCATCTACTCTGCCGCCAATCTACCTTCAACCTCGAATACAAGACCATAAGAGAGACGAGTCCTTTTTACGTTCGCCAAGGTTAGAATAATAAAAATATAAAAATCCAAAAAAACAAGAATTCTACTCCTTCTACAAACCAAGAAACAAGTTTTGATCCTATTCTTTTTTTTTATAAAACAAAAACAAAAATCTTCTGACTGTTTTAAAATATATATGAATATTTTGGGGAGCTCACTCCTCTATCTCTGTCTCTCTCTCTGTCTCTGTTTCACGCTCATATCTGATGTAAATTAAAATTTGTATATTCCTTCTCTCTCACACTCTCACTCTCTTTCGTGACTACAGCTCTGTCTCATTAGATTTGTATATTATTCTGATTTTCTTTTGAGAACAAACGAACAAGTAAATTAAAAAAACTTAGATTAGATTTGCATCCAATAATATATCTCACTCTCATTATCGCCTTCTCTGTCTCTCTCTCCTTCTCTCTTTCTCTCTGATCCTCTCACTCACTCTAAACTAAATGCATTGTAATAAATCAAGGGTTAATTCAGTAAAATTGTATATTATGTACTATCATCTCCTCTAACATACATACATTACAGCATATCTACTCCTACTTCATGGCCTTTAGTAAATCTTAGTAGAAAGTTGATCTTATTTTTAAATTGGAAACTTCACTCTCTCTCTCTCTCGCTCTCTTTGTAAGAAAACAATATATATATAAATATTATACATTTCCTTTCTCCATTGTTCACAACTTTACCGCTGTTGGAATTTACAAAACATTTAGATATCTATCCCACTGTTGATTGGTCTTCCTGTTCTTCTTAAACAAATCTAGAATAAAATGTATCTGAAAAGAAATAATTTATATAAATTCTCTCATTTGAATTTCTCTTATCTTTTGGGTTGTAGAGAAAAAAAAAAACAATTTAAACATACTTTATTTCTTTTTAGTTAAGTTTTTAGTACAAAGAAATCGGGGCTGCTGTACAAAATGTCTGTACTAAAACTGCTTATCTGCTGCACGACTTAATTTTCAACTTAAACCTATCACACGGGGGACCCTTATTAAGTGGATCTAGTGGTTTAAGTTGTAAATTTTTGTGCACTTTTCAATCTGGTACACCATTTTGCACACAAATTTAGTACTAAAACCGAAGTCTTTTCTTCTGATTATATTTAAGTAGACTATAAAAAAAAAACAAAACAAACTCAATGCAGTAAACTCAAATATCTTACCTCAAGTAGACTTACTAAATGCTTTAGAGACATTTATTTTATCCATCCTATAAACATATTATTTTAGCTGAAGTATATCTTTAATTTTTCAGATATATATACTATATATACATTTCTAAAAAAAATAAAAGCAATTATCTGCTACAAAATGCATCTTCCGACAACTACTATTGTTCTCTGAATAACTTCTTCAAATTCTTTTTCCTTTTAAATATATTTTGTTCAACAAGAAAGAAGGAAATTTCTTTTTTTTTAATTTCCCATTTATTTTTAGTATATTGAAAAGTTTAATTTAATTTTTTATTATTATTATCTATTTTTTTTTCAAAACTTTATTTAGAATGCCGTTTTTCATGTGTGCTTTTGATAAGATTTTATTTGGGATAGAAAAAAAAACAAAACTTTTTCATTCTTCAAAATATCTGCTTCATCAATTATTTTTTTTTATTTCTTTGTTGTAACGTAAGTGTCTGCTATTTGCTTATGGCGATGTAATTGTTTTTTTTTTCAAACTTGTCTTGTATGCATCACACATTTTTTAACAATGGTTTTCATTTAAATCTGCATTGTGGGCTTGAAGCTATCCTGAAACTATTGCAGCTTAGAAAGTAAAAATATCAAAAACAACTACATTCGCATGCTGGCAATCTTAGATTGTATTTTCATCTTGAAAACAAAATGTGATAAATAAATTTGTGTATAATTTTTGTCTTTGAAAAAACTTAAGACTTAAGGTGGGTGCTTAATTTTAATGGAAGCTTTCTTTATTTTCCCCAAAAAAACTGTCAATTCATAATCGTTGATTAAATTACATTTTGGAGTATATATTAAAATTTTGCTTTTTTGCCTACTTTTTTGAAACTTTTTAAAAGTTTCATAAACTCGAAAGTGCACTTTGCACTTAATTACCAGAAATACTGCTTTTGACATCAGTTAACTTGTCGAAATTCAAAAAAGACGAAAACATAAAATATTAATGGCTATTTGCATTATGTTGCAGTTTTCCTTTGAAAGAACAATCGCTCCATAATGCAATAGGCACATCTTCAATCTTCTTTGTCCTGGTATTTGAACATTTCAAATTCCATCGGACGTTCTGTTTGATCAACAGAGCTTTTGTAGCACTATTGAATAAAAGATATACGCACCTTAATCTTTCAATCCGTTTCAGAAATACATGCTTTAGCAAAAAATTTTTCAAATGAAACCACCCTAATTTTGGCTCTGTTCAAGAAACGTGTCGAATTTCATTTTCAAGATTCATACGTTTCAACGGACTTAAGTCCACTTTTGTTTTTTTTTTTCAAAACGAAATCCCTTTCAACTCTGAAATGAAAACTAAAAGATGCGTGCACAGCTTTATTTAATCAAGCGATAAATAATTTAAAAAAACCAAATCCATTCATAAGCTTACACCATTTAATCAGCTTCCATTAAAGTCGAACGCTCATCTCCATCATTTACCGTGAGTAACCCAAAATATATTTGTCAGTACAATAGTTTGTGTTTTGTGTGCAGCTAATTTGTCTTGTGTATTGTTACATGTAAATATTGGAAAATATATATATCAAACAAAAATTTTAAATTGTTTTTCTTTGATTTTGAAACATGGCCACTCCTTATGAATTTCTCAGTAGTAGATTGTTGCTTCTTTTCTCTCTCAATGGGCGATGTTTCAAAATCAAAGAGACGTCAAGGAAATCAAAATTTGAAACTTTGATCCTTGCGTGCAATTATATTTATGAAAAATTAAACTCTTTTACAAAATTTCAAAAAAAAAATTGTTTTGAAAAACAAACTTACAATATTGTTTTTTCGTTTTCTGTTTTTTCTTGTATATTTTTTCGGTACACGAATTTGTAATGTGTAACTACCTACCTACCTACTACTACCACCAACCACCTACTACTACCATCTACTACTCTCCATCTACCTGCACACAAAACAAAATATTGCGAAAAATCTAAAAAAAAAAAAAACAAATTGTTGCCACAAAAAAAATATCAAAACGTATTTCAAAATATATAAATTTAAAATCGAATTTGATATTGAAACAAAACAAAACAAACCCGAACCACTCACCAGGCCCCCAAAATGCTGTTGTCTCAGCCGCAAATGCACAACAAGCACCAACACCACTGTCAACTTCGTCATCGTCGACAAATTCTACCTCATCCCCTTCGCCGATCTCACTGACATCGCCGAACTCGTCGCTGGCGTCCGGTGGTCTGCTTGGCGCTATGCATCACCATCACCATCATCATTCATCGCCGCCACCGACAACGCAATCGCCACACCACGGCATGGGCGGAGGTGATCAAAAGCCTCAGCTACCGCTTCGTATGCCACCGCCAACAAGTGGCGGCATCAATGAGCCACAGGAATGCCCATACTGTCGTCGTACGTTCTCCTGCTACTACTCGTTGAAGCGTCACTTTCAAGACAAGCACGAACAGTCGGACACATTGTATGTCTGCGAGTTCTGTCACCGTCGCTATCGCACAAAGAACTCACTAACCACGCACAAGAGTCTACAGCATCGCGGATCGAGCGGCATGCTGAAACGCCTTCTCAAGACATCAGCAATTAAGAACGTCCTAGTGCCACACCACCATCACCATCACTCGATGACCGGCCATCCGAGGACAGCAAATCTCTTCGACTTCACCAGTGAGCTAGGACAGCCGCCACCAGGCATCCAATAGGACTTAAGATGGAATGCGATTTTTTAGAGAAATACTGATTGAAAGTAAACTTTTTTCTTCTTTCAACTTATCAATTCCCTTAAAGCCTTAATTTAATTTGTTCTCCTTGAAAAGAAGTAAAATTTGTTGTTTTTATTTTAATGAATTTGGCGAACGTGCAATATTTCGTGAGAAGCGTTTCTTTAATATTTTTGTTTTTTTTTTTATTTTTGAAATTATTATTATTATTTTATTGCGGTAAACATTTATTTTTAAGCAGAGAAGTTGTAAATAATTTTGCATATTTTTAACGTAACATAATATAGGATAACGGTAATAATTTTAATGATATGAACATATTCGTATCGACGTTAGTTTTAAAGTTAAGCGTAAATATTTTTTGTGTTTTTTTTTATTGAAAATCTCTGTTTTTGAGCGGAATTTTCTGTGGAAGAGAAAGAAGGACTTATTGTACAATTGTCAAATGCGTTTTTTACGTTTTATAATTACATTTGTATTCTCATTATCAATCTTTGGTTCTTAACTAACATTTAGTCTGTAAGCTTGTGCAAGCTTAGAGCTTTACCCGTTAAGAATATTTAGTTTTATCCATACTCCTTATTATTTATGAAAGTAAGTGTTTGTTTTGTTCTTTCTCTCACATAAAACTGATTTGCGTTTGGTTTGAAAAAGAAAAAAAAGTTTCTCTAAAAAATTTTATTCCAGCGGAACAAAAGGTAAATATAAAATAATTCACTAAAACAAAGAATAAAAAGAAAGGTTTCTCCTTAAAAAATTTTATAAAAATGAACAAATACTAAAGTATATTTAAAACATATATATAAATATATGAATATATTGAAGGAAATGATAAACTGTTTGTAAATGTTGCGTGAAAGAACAAAATTACAGATAAAATAATTATATATACATACATACATATATATATCAGGGATAACACACATATATTTATCATATAGATCCTTTGAGTGTAAAAATAAAACAAAAACAAAAGAAATTAATATTAGATACAAATTAAAGAAAAAAAAAAAGCATAAATAAGAAATAAAATAAAACAAAAAAAACTCAGTGATTTTTCACCAGTGAAGTACAAATGACAAAAAGAAAACAAAAATGGAAGAAAAATGAAAACTTTTTTGAAAATAAAACAAATCGAACATATTTTATATTTTCAATGTGAACATACATGCATATTTCAAAGTTTCATAAAAAAAAATAAATGAACACAATCTGAACATACATACATATATTATAAATGATAATAAACAAGACAAGGAGAAAACATGTAAAACATATTGTTATTCGCACATATCCAGGCTCTCAGGTATTTCATTCTACACTTATATTTCTTTTGTGTTAAACAAAGTGAAATTCTTTTGTTTTAAAGTGAATTCATATGCTCCACCATATCAAAGGGAAAATAAAAACAAAGCAAAGAACTTAAAGTAGGATTTTGTTTAAGTTTTAATACTAAAAACTGAATATTACATAGTATTATGGTGTGCCATTTAAACATTGAAATTTATCACGAATTAAATTACATTCATACATAATAATGAAAAATTAATTAAAGCAGTAACATAACTGTCGGCGGAAATATTAAGAAAATGTAAATGTTTTCATGCGAAGTTTTGCGTCGGGATGGGCGCGAGATGTTGACGTACAGCCATCTTATTTTGCTCAGAAGTTAATTGTCTGAAGGTAAACAGACCACAAGGGGAGCAACGTGTATGAAAGTTGTGAAAAATATTAGATCTACAAAATCAAAACTTCGTTATTGAGCTATTCATAAATAAGTATACTTTGTAGAGACAAGCACAGAAAGCAACACAGTGGTACAAATGCATGAACAAATATAACAAAATTATATTGTGTGTCGAATGATTTTTTACACAATTATTTATTTCGAAATTGTGTGTTAATCGAACAGCTAAGATTATATTTTTGGAATAACCACAATGACTTTGAAATATTACGATTTTAAATATAACGTCCTTAGAACTTCCCAAAAAGTATTAAAATGCAATTGTTCAACAAATAATTACACATATCACATTTTCGGCGATTACACAATCCACCAACACTTAAAAGAACACAGCAATGTGTTAAAACTGCTACAGTTAGGTTATTACTCACCTTACTTTAAAAAAGCTCAATTCGTCAAAATTGTTCATGTTTTTTCTTCCACTATGCTTTGCATAACATTTTGAGAACTGTGCATTTATTCGAATATTCTGAACTTTATGTCGAGTATGTAGACTTGAGAACCAAGGATCGAGATCAATATAATGCAACAATCTACGTTGACTGCTGATCTAATCCATCTAGATTTAGAGACATGTCGCCTTCAAATGAAGTATCAAATAACAGGAAGAACTGCACTTTTGCTCCCATACTTGATGCGAAAACATAAATCATCTCAATTTGTTCCGTATTCAAGGGGCAAATTCAAAAATTCACCTTAGCACCAACTTCTTGACTCCATACTTCAGCGTGGAAAACATTTTCATTAAAAATCTAGGTTTAAGTTTTGTAAATACACTGAATTATAATTTAAATATTTTTCGTTTAATTTTTTCTCCAACTGTGATCATTTCGAAACTACAAAATTCTAGTTTGGCTGTTATATTTATAATTTTTTCGTTTGCTTATAAGTAAATTATTGTTTTTTTTGTATTAAATGAAAAAAAAAGAAAGTCTAAAATAATAAATTCAAAATTGTGGTTCGAGCATTGCCAAATTTATTGAAAATACACTTTCTTTTCAAAATTTGAAAATATACAAAATTGAAGAAACAAATCGAAGCAAGAGTTTATTCCGCTGAAGTTGAAATCATCAATTTGGAGCGCAATAACTCACAAAATAAGACTTAACCCAGTCACAATGAAACTGTCACACTTCACTTAGTTGTGCCAAATTTTTACTGTTTTTGTTTTTTTTTCCTTTTTCTTAAGCCCACGAACTTATTCATACATCAGTTTTAAGAATGAAATAGTTTTTCCCTTTCTTTTTGAATGTCAGAAGAATTAAAGGAAACGCAAGAAAATATACACATATAAACTTATCAAACATTAAGAAAAGGACCACACAAAAAAATATATTTCTCAGGTTGTAATTTTAAGAACAAAGATAAAAACAAAAAACCTAACGAAAGAATCCACATTTTTTGTCCATCTAACCATACATATTTATACATACATCTATTTACTGTGGACTACGTTTTTTTGTAAACAATTTTACTGATGTAGTTAATTATTATAAATAATATTTTATTAATAATTCTACTAATATATACACAAGTCAAGGAAAAAAAAAAACATAAGATAATAACAAAAAAAACTTCTATTTGTACTTCGAACAATAAGGTAAAATAAAAAAGTTTGTTAAATAAAAAAAAATCACACTGAAATCATTCAGGATACGCACTGTTCTAAGGAAAACAAAACAGAAAAAGAAAACTTAAATTTTAATTAAATTAAGGCATATCAAAAGAAAACAAAAAAGAACAAAAAAAAATTCACTGTTAATGTATAGGTAAAAGAAATTAGTCAAAATTATGAAAAAAAAAAGAAATATTACATTTTGGAAAAATACTCGTCGTCGTCTTTTTTTCGGAATTCAAAACAAAAATCTGTGATTTAATGCAAAAAAAAGATATATATATTAAAACAAACAAAATTAAACCTATTATTAGTCAAAAACAGAAAATATATATCTTGAAGTCTTTCAATGAATTTTAAAGTGTATTTAAATAATTTAAGAACGTATCAAGTCTTCTTTACCATCGTCGTTTTCGGTTACTAAATCTTTTCTGTTTCTTGTATTCCCCCACTCTTCGGCAAGAGCAAAACAGTGTGAACTTACTTTGGAAAATAACAGTTGCCAAACGATACATCCGCACGTGCATGTGGAGTATTTAGATTTATCTAGAAATGTTTTTTTTTTGTTTTATGGAACCAGTATTACAGATGAAAATGAATTAACTTACATAATATACTTCTTAACTTTTTATCTTCAAAGTCCGAATTTATAATCGTAGATGTAAAATTAAAATATAATAATAAAACAGAAAGTAAATGCAAAAAAAAAATACTTTTGATTGAATCATTAATGTGTAAATGTAACAACTACCAACTAAGGATATTTTATGTAAAAAGTACTACTATATAATGAGAAAAAATATTTTTTTTTGTTTTGTTTTCTGATTTGACATCCATACCCAACAAACATAATTAAAATAGGCAGAAATGTGTAGATGTTTTTTTTTTTCATTAACATAATGAATTAAAGTAGATGCAGAATAAAATTCTTTTTAACTAAGAAAAAAAAACAATCATACATTTAAGTTACTTTTTGTATACTTTGGAAGAAGTGCTTGTTAAATATTACTCAGCATAATACGAGTCATAGATGGTGCGTACATTGGATAAAGACTTAACCCGCAAGATGAATTTGGGAACTCGATCGGTGAATATACAGTGGGATCATTTGTAGAATTACATTATTTGGAACCGGAACATTTAGCTTTGTGATGGAGTCTTGTACTAAAAAATATTGGTTTAATTCCACTTAGACCAGATTAAAGCCCCAATCGAAATGTACTACATACAGTAAAAAGAAACCTTATGAAAAGGGACTTAAAGCATTTTCATACATACATCAGTGTAGGTATAATTGCCTCTGGGGTTTTGAGCAAAATTATTTTCTAATGCAAACTAATGCAGAGTCACGCACGCGCCAAAATAGTTTCTAGTTGTATACAAAATGAGTCATTTAATTGCTTCTATTAAAGGGAGCATAAATAAAAAGGCTAACTCACTGATCCTTATGATCGTACCATACCACTGTAATGTAATGTCACGGTTTCTGACATTTGATTCCGTTCATACATTATGACTGAGCCCTAACTTGTAACCATAATGCAGTTTCTCACCCACCAATTTCGAGCTTAAAAACGAACTAAAAAGTTTCGGATATACAGAGCAGTCTAGTTTACAGACCTTAAGAGAGGCTAGTTGCATGGATCAAACGTTTCAGAAACAACACTAGATCTGAGAAAATTTAAATTTTTTAAAAGTTTATTTTGCTCATGTGTTTGATTGCGAAGAAAGAGTAGCTTCAAATAATGACCCGAAAACAGAGAGAATCCACTAAATGATGTTTTTTTATACACTTGCCTTGAATTCCTTTGGCGTTACATTCAGTTTGAGTCGTAATTTAGCCACAAATTAAGTGGAAAGACAGGTGCTTCGTCAAAATTTTGCCATGTATCAATACTTCTAGTAACAACTTGATAACGAAGTACAATCCAACTCTTAAATGTAACTTGTGTAATTGGCATACATTTAACTTCATAAACGGAGACTGAAGCAGTATTTCGAAAAAGATTTATTTGAGAATATTGCCCCACGGCTCCTCAGGACCGATTTGCTCCATACAGAGCGGAAATAAATGAACGGTGACTTCGAACAGGCATTTGCCTTCAAATTTAAGTTTTCCCTCAAGTAACTTACAAAATGAGTGAATATTCCGTCTTAAATAAAAGTAAACAGAGTCAAAGGCATGTATATATGAACTGAGTGATCTGCCATCACTTCAGTCGCAACAAAATAAATATTACGTTCTTCCATAAAAAAAATCAATTATTTAACAAGCACCATCTACATCTATCAGAATTAGCTTCGATTTTCTTTTTTATAAAAATAATAAAAGTAAAGCTCAATTTACAAAGCACCCATATCCGTTGCTTCATATTAACAATTAAGATATAAAATAAAATTAAATATAACAAAAGAAGAAAGAAACCAGCTGCCTTTTCGTCAGTACAACACAAGAAACTACAAGATATTTTTGTTGTTTTTTTTTTTAAATTAAATTCATTTCTCTTGAAATAATATCGCCACAAATGTTTTTTCGGCACTTTCTACAATAAAAGTGTATTTTTATATTTAGACAAATGACAAAAATATCAAAATAAAAGTAAATACAAAACAGTTAAACTCAGGTACAAAACGAACTTAAGTGAGAAAAACAAAACAAAATATTCAAATCAAGCAACAATCGTACCTCAAAATGATTATATTTTTTTAAAGTTTCTTTAACACGAATAAACGCCGCTATTCACAATAATATTTACCAAGTGAATATTTTTTTTCAACAAAAAAGAACAAAAACAAAAATATATTCGAATGGATTGTTTTTTTTTTAATACAATTATTTTTCACGTATGTGTATGTAAATAAAATATTTAATATTATGGAAGTCTTTTACTTAAGGTATAATTCAAGTTAATTTAAAAAACAATGAGAGATATTAAGAAAAACAAAAACAAAAAAACAATATGAAGGAAAAAAGTATTTTTTCTATAGCCAGGAAATAAATTAAATGAAATAAGAAAACTACTCCGCATATATTCACATGATTGCATCAATGAATAGAGAGTGTGCAAGTAAAATAAGAATGATTAAAAAGGAAAAATCAAATTTACATTCATTTGTTTTTTTTTTTTTTTTGCAGAATGTGAGTGCAGCTCAACTTCACATTTATATTTTAATTAATATTGTAAACAATTATGACATAGTCAATAAAAATGAGAAAGAAAGAAAATAAAAAAAAAAGCATAGTATGGATAAAAATCATCTTAAATATTATAAATTTAAAAGAAAACAAAAGCGGAAATGCGATGAAAAACAGAAATAAATCATATCTTTCAATTAAATTTGAACTCTTCATGTTTTATTTACTGTCTCGAGGACTTCGTGAAATTGAAGTAAGTATTTACTTACAGATTTGTTCACCTTTCCTATGTGATATGTGACTGCGAATGTTCTGCAGTGAACGGAACCATACTCCGACAAGGGCGAATGGTATAAGGAAATAAAGAGTGGAGGAGCCGATGCACATGGGTTTCCAATGAGGGGGAAGAAATAATCTGGGATGAGCATTCTATTTTCATGTGGTTCGGTTAAAGAACGTATATCTGTAACTGTTCATCCGATTGGGGCCTTTAAAGCAAACTTGCGATGGAGCAATTTTACGAGAATGTCGAACCAATAGAAATTAAACTTGCCCGCCCTAAGATTTTTATATCCGGAAAAGCATTTAACAGCTAAAAATTTATAATCAATTATTGTTAGAGATCTTACGAGTAAATTGTAACAAAATATATTTTTTAAACATGAACCGCATCACTAAGAAGCCATACTCCCTCAAATTTGGTATATTTCCCTCTTAAGGTATTACTTACGATTTACGTCAACGCGCGACTGCCCAAATTCATGCATTTGACTTATTGCGATTTGGGTATAACTGGAACTCGTGCAGTGATAAGAATATTGGTACTGAAATCAAACGCAGAATCACTCTTGCAAATCGCTGTTTTTTTGGGCTCAAGAGGCAATCTCTCGAAAGACTAAGCTTGCTTTATATAACAAATTGGTCATCCCAGTCCTCACTTTATGGTGCGGAAACCTAGACGTTACTAAAAGCGACATGCCCCTGGTCAATCGTTTTCCGACAAAACGCTTAAGATGGCTAGGCCATGTAGAGCGTATAGACACCACTGCTCCGGCCCGAATCGTCTTTGAATCTCAGCCATTGGGACAACGCAACAGAGAACGGCCTAGGCTACACAAGTGAAGAAGGACCTCAAAAAACTTGGAGTGCGCAGCTAGTGAAAGATCGTCCTGGCTGGAGAGGCATGATGGTTGCGGCCCAGGTTCACCTCGGACTATAGCGCCACAAGAAGAAGAAGAAAGAACTCGCGCAGTCAGATTTAAACAGCCTTTGGTACACGATTTATCAATTTTAGAACAGGTCATGGCAACAAGCAATTTTCTCAGTTTTCAACACGGAATGAACCACAATTTGCAGCAAAAAAATGCAGTTCTCATTCTCGAAATCCGCACAAGTACTTATTGAGCACTACTCGTACAGCTCACGAAAAATTCAAAGATAGGAGGAAATATTTAAAAAAATATATATCTCATCCGTCAAAAGTACCTACTGTACAAAGAGAAACCTTACTCAAAATGTTCAGACCTCCCTTACGAAATAACGGTCTGTTAAGAGTCAAAGCGCGACCACCCTATTTAGTTTTGCACAATGATTTCTTATATTTTCCACTTCAAATATCAAAGCATCACCGCTCAAGAATAAGCTAAAGGACATTCCTAGCAAGGCATTCCTTTTTAGGGAGGCTTTGAATAAGAAATTATAGAAACGAAACATTCCACCGTATTTTTATGTCGTAGCGTCGACTTTTTTCCAGTATAATTGCTTTCTGTTCTGGAGCACCAGAAACTTAGAAGAGGTATCGAAGACAAAGCAGAAAACCGAGCATTAATTTTAAGAAACAATTAAACAATTTGAATTGAACGGTTCGAACGGATATGGGTGCCCTGTACATGCACCAGCGTGCCATAAGTACAAGTTTTCAACAAGAGAGTCTGATACCAGACACAAATTGGGGCTATACTAATTTTCGGTGATACGTCATGATTTGAGATCACCTGTGCTAGTGATTGCCGGCTATATAGCAGCGCTCGGGACTAGAGGTATTTCACATGCTCACATTGTTGCATACACTCACGGCGTTTCCACGACTTTGGAAAGAAGGGACGTAAGTGCTATAAGTTGGTAAGAGGTAAGCAAAAAAGATTTGTTTATTTTTTAAGTTTTGAGCAATTTATAGCAAGAAAAGGTTCATTCAGTTCAGTTTTGGTTTTTCCGCTTTTCAATGTATATTTTTAACAGTTATAAAAACACATCATCACCCCTACTCAGAAATACTAGCATATATTCTTCATTTCTATCTGAATGCCATTCGTTTTACGGATAAATGAGATTTATTTTTTTATGGTTTTTATTTTATTCGATTTACGAAACTACTGCACCACAGTATTTGCTATTTTTTTCCTAATAATATTATTCCAAAATTAGATAAAAAATGCACCACATTGCGGGATGTATGCTTAATTTTTCCGAAAGATGCACAAAAGTTCAAAAGAGAGATTTCTTGCGAAACAGAACAGAGTTGATGTGTGTGCCCTTAAAAATGAATTGTATTTCCATCTTAACAAAACGTCATCGATAAGGCAGTTCACATTCTCCGTATGTTTTGATTGGCATTGACAGTTGGCAAGTAATGTCAGTTATTTCCTATTTACTCGTAAGCAAAGAAATAACTTATCTTTTCAATAAATTAATGAACTATATCGAATAGAATTATTGAAAACATAAGGACTCCATGAGATAAGCATTGCGAATTGCAGTAACACAACAATCATTGTTCAAGTAGCAACCGATAGGAATTCACAAATAGAAATCCAATGGACTTCATGAGTGACTAAATTGCAATTACCATACAAAATAACTAGATTCATAAGGTAGCTGTTGAAATATGGCTTTGCAGATCATCAGACAAGGCTATCTGGAGATACCGACAGTAACGCGGTTTTACATTAGTGCGTGCGTGATTACAACGCTGGCTGTGGTAAGTGAATACAAGGCACCGGCACGCGCTCGATATCAAAGTCCCACGTCATCCCATAGTCGACAAATTTTCACGCATTTAATTTGCAGCATCTGGATTTGGTGTCACCGTTACAGCTGTACTTTCATCCTACGTTAATAGTTAAAAAACTCCAGATATGGCGATTCGCAACAACGTTCCTGTTCTTTGGAACAGTCAGCTTTAGCTTCCTTTTCAATATGATATTCACATATCGATATTGTCGTATGCTCGAGGAGGGTTCGTTTCGTGGCCGAACCTCTGATTTCGTGATGATGTTCATCTTCGGTGGCCTGCTAATGACATTCTTCGGATTGTTCGTGAACTTGCTGTTTCTTGGGCAGGCGTTCACGCTTATGCTGGTCTACGTGTGGTCAAGGCGGAATCCCTTTGTGCGGATGAATTTCTTTGGCCTCCTCAATTTTCAGGCACCGTACTTACCCTGGGTGTTGCTGTGCTTCTCAATGATCTTGGGCAATACAATTTGGGTGGATGTCATAGGCATGGGAGTGGGACATATTTACTACTTCCTGGAAGATGTATTCCCACTACAGCAAAATGGATATAAATTCCTGAAAACACCAAATTTTCTGTAAGTCGAACGGCAAAGATAACTTGTGTGACGATTGTGTTAACTTGGTTTTTGGTTGTAGAAAAGTGATGTTTAACGAGCATATAGACCGCAACTACCAACCCATGCCGGAGGATCGTCCAGGCGGGTTCGATTGGGGCGAACGAGTTGGCGGAAATCGCCTGGATGCAGATGCCAATCAGCCGGCAGCCGCACGTCCAGCCCAAAACTAAAGATACCAACTAAGTTAGGAATCAAAGACAAACGATGTTCTTCAAGTCGGAGCACACCTAAGAAGACATGATAACTTTTTAGTTTACTTTGTAAAACAATTGTTCTTTTTTACAAACACTTTTGTTTTCCGTATTTTATTGATTAAAGAAGGGGGCAGAAACAATAATTAACTTAAAAATTGTAATTTTGATGATGATCTAAGGTTACTAGTTTCTTTGTAAATATGGACATTTGAATAAAGAAAATAATGGACAGATTTGATAAATTAATTGTTTTATACACACATGAATGTACGTGATAGATGGAGGCGAATTTAAAAGATGGATTCTGATTCCTCGTAAGGTCGGCAGTGGGTAGCTTTATTCCCTTAATGATGTGAATGCATTGAAGTTGTTAGTTTCGAGCGTGTTTTCTAGGATATTTCTCTTACCATCGTGTCTCTCTTGTCAAAAGGCGTGCATTGTTGCAGTTCCCTAAGATTTGTTTTTTTTTATCGCCATCGGTTGTGTAAATTGTGTACTCAGACATAAGTACACAAGTCCACAGTCAAACAGTCCCTTGCATCTTATCAATCGTTAGCATCAACAGAATGAACAGACGCTGATTCAGATAACGTTGACAATTATGTCATGAAGTTCCAAGAAAGAAATTTCGTAAAAAACAAAACCCGACATCTGTTCAACTTCTAAAATACGGAAAGCTAGTTGCGCAGAACTCCAGAAAATCCAACACTTTCAATCTTATGACAATTCATCGTCTTGAATGCGGATAAAGTAAAATTTTGCTTTCGGCTGTTCAAAGCGAATTCGATGCGCAGTTTCTTTGAAAAATTAAGATAGGGTCGTACTAAACAAATGATTTGAAACTATGTACATATGTATGTATACCAAAACCCATTCACTAGGCCACAGAAGCTGACTCTTACCATTGGGAAGGAAGGCTTGTGTCGATTGATAACAGATGCAAAACATATATGCATGTAGTTCTTTTGCAAATATCTCTAATCGGTGCTTAAGAAAATTGTAAACTATTTCGTCATAGCCGTAGTAGAGATTAGTCGGTGTCGGGATAAGGTGCTCGGCTACCAAAGTAAACAAAAGTATTGTGCGTGATATTTTACGATTGAGATTTAATGGAGGCAATTGTTGATTTGAAATGCTCTAACAAAAGAGAAGTTTAATGCAGTAATGATTCTGAAGGAGTTATGAGATCTACAAGATTTGTGAAAATTGTTGCCGAGATTGCGTTCTTATTGAATGTAGGGGAGGGTCGCCTACTCCTGGACATCCCCAGTTTTCTTACACTTTTCGTCAAAGCTAACAAATGTATATACATATGTACATATATGAAAACATATTTCTTGTTTCTTTACATACACATGTATATATGCGTCCAAAACAAAACGAGTTTGCTACACCAGCTTAATCCGTATCGGATAGTTTTTTCCATGTTCTTCAAAAAAATTTCTTGACGACATGTCTGCCCTTATAGATTCTTACTAGATGATTATTGAAGACATTATTTTCTCCCTACTGGCTGTATGACTGCAAATTTATTCTTTAACATGATATGAATCAAAATGAGTTTGTTTACGAATGTCTCTCACATGACATAACAATTGGTCTACTATGGCCTAAGTGGGGCTGATCCAAATTGTTGTGTAAAAACTGTACGTAGTCCAATTCAGTGCACTTTCTAGTTGCTGTATATGTCTGCTTAGTTCATGTTCTTCATCTTTCTCTGTCACCAATAAAGGACTTCGCATTCTAAGCGCAGTACCGCAGTTCGTCTTATTACGGTCTAGGTGGTCGCCGTGATTTAGTGAGTAAGTGAGTCCACCCACACGCAGAAAGTTTAGGTTCGATTCCCGGACGGCACATCTCGCACTTTTTCAGGGCACCACCTCTTTTGAGTTGCTAACAACAATCAAAGAGCACTAATTGTCTATGATAAAGCTTTTCAAATCCCGCCGTTCGGAGTCGGCAAAAAAACTGTAGGTATTTTCTACTCGTGAAGAACAGTACCACGCACAACACGAGTAGTTGTTGTAGAAGCTAAACCCTGTGGGCTGTAGTGCCACTCAACTATTATTATTACTTGCGTCGTTAGCAACGGAGCGGTTTTGCTATTAAATTGAAACGTTTTGGAGTTGATTGTTCATGTTTTTTGGAATCAAGACACACATTTTCCGATTAAGGGAGGCTGTATATTTGTATTTCATCTGGCTTAGAAATAGCTTTGTGCACCAATATGGACTAAAGGACTATCAAAGTAAAAAAAAAGATCGTTAGTTCAAATTTAATTTTCAAGGCTTATATTTCTTTTGAATTTAATGGCAGTGTAATGCAAGGTCCACTGAGTTCATCGTCTTCATCATATTTTTTAACCCGCATGTTCTACTTGAGACTTCGTGGGGGTAATGCACGCACGAGAGACCTCCAGGCTGCCCGATGGAATCTAACTCATCAAGAGCTTTTCCCGAGCGTAACCAGACGAGTTCATGGATTTAATCCAACCACCTCGCCATGGGTCTGCCGAGCGATAACCTACCTGTAATAATTGCATCCAAAGAGTTGAAGGGGCTTCTTTGCCATATTCGAGACAAATTCTCTAACTTAATATCGGCTGACAGTTGGACTGAGAACACAATAAATCTCTTTGATTACAAGCCAGTGGGATACAAGTCCTCATTGCTTTTATCATTTTAGAGAGTGGCGATAGAATACTGTTAAAACAGTGTGAAAATAGAAAAAAAACAAGACACCAGACAGCATTTACTTTTGCAGGAACTCAGTTTTCAAAGGCTGGTAGAAAATGGGTAGGGAACTTATCCCAATGTACCCTATTTGGCTCCATTTGAGTGTAAGTCCCGACTGGTTCTCTTCTGTTAGTTAGTGATAGTGAAAATAACGAAAATTGGAAGAACGAGACATCAGACGGCAATCACTTTTTGACAACACTCAATTTTCAAAGGATGTCGAAGAATCATAAGGAAAACATTTCTCAATCAAAGTTTTCAAAGCGCGAATGACTTGCACCGATGCTTCTTTTTTTGCACTACACGCGCTGGTAAATGTGAAACCGTAGACTTAGCGCATTCATTTCCGCACAGACGAACTTGTGCTCATCGGGAATGTTTTGTATTTTAAAAACATTCAGGATGTTCATTTCGTGTGCTTCTTCTCGACAAACCGCATAAAGGTTCAGTTTACGGCGTTCCCAATTTTAAGTTAAGTGAAGTGGTGTTTTTTTTTTTTTGGTCACTTACAACCAAAAGCTCTAGTACAATATTTCCTTATTGAAAATACAAACGGATAAGTATGCATTAGGTTGCATCTGTGCGATTTCGGGATTAAATTTCCCCCCACTACCCCATTCCTGATGACCGCAAATCAGTTAACCTTCAGCAATCCACTCAAAAATTTACAAGAAAAGAAAAACAAAGAAATTTTTCTGTTTCTCCAATTGATCTCTTTATTGTATTTGATTTTATTTCCTATCTGGAATCACTAATTGATTTAGCTAACTTAATAACAGTACCATCATGATTAGATTTCAGTTTTATTTGTTTTCTATTTTTTTTCAAAAGGTTTCAATAGTGCATTGAGTTTATCTGCTCGTTAAACATTTGCATTGCTAGGTATTTTCATTTTTAACAATTTTCGTGTATCGCTTGTAGGTGATTATTTCGAAGTTCTATGACTTTATTTTTGATTCTTTATTTTATTCGTTACTTTTATGTATGTATTTTATGTAATTGAAACGTTAATTTATTCTTTTTTTTATGCATAACTACGTTTTGTATTGAAAGCGCTTGCATTTTATTAAACACTATAATTCACGCAAAAAAAGAAAAACAATAATTTACTAGAAAAAAATAGGAGTTAAAGGATACAGACTTCACAAGAACCTAAATATTAGGTAGACTGAAGATTGTATTAAGGAGAGGTGTGTGCACTACCATCATTGAATTTATTTAATTGAAATCCAATGTCTCGCAGGAGTCACTTGTGATTTTTAAGCACAGAATCAATCAGTTAAAAAAAGTCACAATTGCGATTTGTAATACGTATGGAGTTTTAAATGCTGCTGCAGATGCAATGAATCTGTTTGGTGAAATATATATCACGAGTAGCTGACTCCAAACACAGCGCTGACGGGGTGAAATCATATAAATTGGCCAATGGTTCAACGGCCCGTAAATCTGCTGACGAATAAGTAAACACGAATATGTTTGCAGCCAAAAGGAAATCTGGCATATTTCATGTGTGATATATATATGATAACAGATAAAATAAACACACATGATTTGACAATCGCAAGAGTGACGTAAGTGTGCTAATGGAAATAAAAAAAAGGAAAATAAATGAGAAAATTTGGACAAATCTAAAAAAAAAAAAACAAATTGAAACCACAATCATCTCTTAAAAGTAAACAAATATCAACTAAAAGTAGGAGACAATAGTAGTTCAACTAAAGACGTTGACAATAGCACTCGATCATTGAAACAATAACACAGACAGACAGTCACAGAATGGCGTATGTATCTTTGCTACCACTTTAATATCTCGCTTATAAGCTAACGTTCTGTTTTCCATAATTATCTATTCTAAACTACAAATTTTTTTAACTTGCCATTCTATCGCATACAATTTTCTTTTTTCTTCATCTGGCTCTATTTTTTTTTTGTTTTGTTTTATTTTCTTATGCTTATGCTCTGCGTTCGCTTTCAGTCCTTTATGATGTGATTAGTAATAGTTTGCTTGCTTGCTTCAATAAATCGATTTTGTTTTCAAATTTGTTTTTTTATTATTTAAAATTATTTTGCTTACTCGCTACGAACTTAAGAAGAAAATAAAGGAAATAATATACAAAAGGACGCACTGTAGATCCCCGGGAGCAACAGCTGCATGATTGATGATGGGCAAGGGAAATACGATGTGGAAGAGAAGCAAATGGAGTAAATTATGAATGAATAATGATTACGCTGTGTCCGATCTACGGCGCGTTAAAAAGAAAGGCAATCGAAAGAAGTTATTTCTGTATCGAACAGCAATAAGAGGATGCATGCTCACAGTGTTTGTATGTGTCTATCCAAAAGACAATCGATTTGCATGAAAAACAATAGTCGATGAATTGTTTACATCATGTACAAACTTAATTATTAGCTGTTGATTTTCACATTGCTACTGTTGCGAGTACCACAGTGATGTCGTCTGGTTTGCCACCTGAAATAAAGAAAGACACGAGTTAACACAGAGTCATGGGCTACGTGCTCGTCCACTCACCGGTTGCATTGATATTGTTGCGTCTAGCATTTATCGCGAAAGGCGACATAAACTCACTATCGAACGACAGAGAACGTGCCATTAACGCAAGTGAATTTGCAGTCATTTGTAGTTTCACAGGATCTGTCACTCCCTCTACCTAAAAAAAAACAGCAACAAGGAAGTGAATTATTTATTCCAGAATTTGACAATGTTTTAAAAAAAACCTACATCTTTGAGAACATCTAATAAGAGTTTTTCAGGCACGTTGTCGAAAACTCCATCGGTTGCTACTAATATAACATCCCCATCCTTGACGGGAAAGCTAAGAGTATCGGCTGATTCGGGACTATCGCTGAGCACGTTGTGTCCATGGCCGGGTGGAGGCAGAGATAGTTGGAACGGCGTGTTGAAATAATGTTGCTGCTCCTCTGACTTGTGTACGATTTCACCTTTGCGCACAACCATAAAACCGCTGTCGCCAATATTTGCTGTGTATACTGTACTGTTTTCTCGATTCAATACTAGCACGCACGCTGTACTACTACCTGCAATGAAAACAAATATTAAACGAAAATCAGAAAAACAAGGGGAACGCAGTCTTAAAAGTTAAATCGTTTGGCACGGTGCCAATTGAAAAGGATGTTCAAATAATTCTTTGCGGTTTTAATTGAATTTTGTTTATGAGATCTGAAAATACCTTCAGCAAAGTCTATTGGGTCTGCACGATTTAGACACTCCAAATGCGACTCATTGAAGTGGCGGCATTCTTTGAGTCAATTACGCGGATTATGCAATGCTGCACGTTCAGAAGGGAAATCTAACTCTGGCGACGTTGTTCTGCTCAATTCGCAATGTCAACAACAATATTATGAACATTTTTCGAGTTCAAGGTCTGTCGGTTATTCATTTTTGAGAAGTCTTAATTGATCGCACGAGGTGGGCAGATGAAAGCACAAATGCTATTAAAATATCACAATTTGTTTTGTTGTTCGGCTGGACACTGTGTACCTTTATCAATAAATTCCCATTTAAACTGATTGAATCTTATTTTTGGGGCATTTTGAAAACAAATTCAAAAGGTCAAAGTGCATTTTTGGTCTCTTGCCTGACGGCATTTTTCATCGAGAATAAATTTGTCATGTAAATTTTGAGACGAAGTATTGTGTCTGAGACATGTTTACATTTCTTCTCAGAAAACGTCTCTCCAATGTTGACGCTTCATTCATCTTTCTTTATTTTGGGGCATACAAGGTAAATCAGGTGGACGTGGGTATTTGTCTTAAGAGATGGCTTTTTTCAATTACACGTCATTTTAAAGGAATTACTTCAAAAGAATTTATTTGTCATTAGCTGCGCAGCAGTTATTAACTACCGAGAGTGTACAGCAATAAGAACGAGTATCCTTGAGTTCGTGGCTACCACATTTGAACCACATATGGTAGGAAATGTCAACAAGAGTTCTCCAAATTTACCCAACTCATACATTTCTGTGAGCTCATGTGTGACACATATTGCCTGCATGCGCTCTGAATGAAGCCTGAACCTGTGGGGGAAGAAAAATACCCACTTCAAAGTTGACCTCATCGTAGACGGAATTAAATTTCATGTCAAATGGAGAAGTTATACGTATTTCATCCCTGCAAACTGATCATAGGGGTTAATTACATTAACCTTCTGTCCCTTTATTTTGCATGTGCCGCCCATATGTGGAAAACACGGGCGGTAGTTTTTACATATTAAACTAAAGAGTTCTTCACTGATCTTCGTGAAGTTCATTGTTTAACTTAAATCCCAACAACAAATTCATTTTAACGATAAGTGTGTATACTACAAGCATATTGTAGGCATTAAATTGATGTTAAGGAACGGGGAACTCAATTTAAAAATGTGAGAAATCACCGTAATTTCTTCTTTGTGCAGATCACAATCATTACTAAAGAAAAACGAAAAAATAAATCATCGTTAAAAAGCACCCAGTCCGACTTAGTGTTTCGTCTTTTCAAAGGGGACTCTCAGTCAAGTTATCTTTTTCAAATGATGTATTCGTTTAACTGCTTTACAACCAGTTAAGCAGTTATTTTTTCCATAAATGTTTATGACAAGCAAAAGGTCACATAATACATTGCAGGATCAGTACACAATCTGTCTGCATGCCAACATATGCAATTCTTGCACTATCCACTTCAAACTTCTTCTTGTGGCGCTACAGTTCGGGGTGGACCTGGACCGCAACCAACATGCCTCTCCAGCCAGCACGATCTTTCGCCAGCTGCCGCCAGTTGCGTACTCCAAGTTGGTTAAGGTCCTTCTCCACTTGTGTGCGCCGCCTTGGCCTAGGCCGTCCTCTGTCGGGTTGTCCCAAAGGTTCAGATTCGAAGACATCATTTCTGCCCTCTTAAATTTCTATATCGCATAATACTAAGTACATATATATATGTTCAATAAGTTTGTACTATGTAGCTTTTGTAAAATACATTGTAATGTATTGTAGTTGACCCCTGATTTTTTCCAGATTTTAAGTGAATGCATAAGAAACCTTTAACCTAAGACGCTTCACTACGTAAGGGTTAATCTAAACAGTTTTAATATTCTGAAATACGCAAAACGTATAGAGCCCAATATTCATCTGAACGGACACCATACTTCTCACTTATAAACTCGACCAACCAACAAACCTTTCAGAAGAGATGTTTCCAAACAAAGACGATTTTCTTTTTTAAAATTGTGACCAAATAATTGACCTTCCTCTTGTCCAGAATATAATTTAAAGCACACGAGCCAGCGGCAAAAGAATCAAAACAACAAAACAAAAAATATGACGCACAATTGTTGAAAAATGTTTTTCTTTTCCTTTTTTTTTGAAATATGCCGCAGGCGGCAGGCATAACAGTTTTAAAAGTCATAGAAACAAACATTACGCAGTTTCTTGTGTAGTCTTATCGATAAAAATTTAAAAGTCGACGATTGTCCAGTGCGTTACTTCTGACCCACTGGTTAGCAGAAGCTCTCTCCTGAATTCTTCGAATCAGAAACACAGAATCGGAGGGGAAGTTATTTACTTTAACAGATGTGTCTGGCAAAGTAAACTTTTTTGAAAGAATTAATAAACAATCCGCTTTATTTGGCATGTTTGAAGTAAATTCTACCTGTCTGTATGTGTACAATGGCGCCCGATCATTTCTAGGTATCACACAATCAATTAACTGAAAGTTAAGTTGTGAAAGCGAACAGTCCAATTACAGACTGCAAATTTACATAGCCAACCAAAAAATATGTGAAGAGGCAAATTTTTAGTTTAAAGTGTGATTTAATTTTTCAGCAGTAGTAAACTATTGCCTCTTTTTATCAATATGTGTAAATCTTAAAACCAAAAGGTATCCAAAGTCAAATGACAGAAAAACTGAATTTGTGTCCCATGTACTGACGATGATTGAGTTTAGGATGTAAAACGATAAAGAATGTGCTCACAAATTTCCTCTAGACATCGTACAACTGAATATGTATGTATTTCAGAAAATTTTGGCACAGCGCCATAAGAAAAATCTATTCCTTAAGAAAAAATAAACGTTTAAGAAAGCCATTTACAACATTGTTGCCTAAGCGTTCACTAATTTCAACGAAAACTGAAATCCTAAGTCTGTGTATGCACGAAACGATGGAATGATGATTAAAAGACGCACAAAACAATTCAGTTGTTTCCATGATGAACAGTTATTATCAGCAGCAGACTTTGTACGTCAGAATACCCAACACGCCTCCATACGATACGATCGCCTTCCAGCTGCTGATACGGTCTCTTTCAGCAAATCATGTATTCATTTCATGACCTAAACGCAAGACGACAGCAAGGAGGAAGACGACAAGAGGTGATTAAAGTGCCCGTCCTCGAAAAAAGTATTAGGTTAAGGTAGCAAGTGTTATCTGCGAATAGTTCTCATCTAACAGGACAGTTTTATAATTTTTTGCGCCAAGTATATTGAAAACAAACAACGTAATCAGTTGTGAGTATCTGGAAGTGTAGGAAGCGTTCTTATCATGGCGAGAATAATAGTCGATTGAAGGAAGTGTCGTATTTATGCCGCTATACCTGTTGCGTTCTTGAAGTGAAAATACGCAGGCGGTATAGCTTTGAAATTTATTGCCGTTGAACACAACGCACACAGAACAAAACAATTCAGAAGATTATCATACGGTTTGAGATTAATTAAGGTTTTCAAGCAAACCATGAAGGCAATACAATAAGCACTCCCACAATAAATGAGTAAAAGGGACTTAGTTCAACTGAAATTTAGTTTATCTCTCATGTTTTCACATCTCTCAACAACACTGAGAGTGTGATAATTGCGAATGAAAAAACTTCTTAAAGTTTTGTTCTGAGTCAGCATTAATGTGTGGGTCCCATCCACTTTTGAGAAAACAACAACACGATCCGAAGTAAGGCCCTACTTTATAAGCCATCCAATTTATTTTTTCTGTTGTCAATGTAAGGAATTTAAATGTCAGAGAGGACACTTGTTGAAAACTTGGGCCTATATTGTGATTGTCAATCATATACAAAATCATTTGGCGACCTTAAATATCAGCGAAGTCTCTGAACATCTCGTTTCATATATTTTCTTGCGCACTTGCGTAGAACGTAACTCAACCATAACCGCAAAAAAAATTTCTTTAGTAGATACATAAAATATTTAGGTTGCAAAAACGTTAAAACAGCCTTAATTTTCAATTAAGTATTTTTTTCTCATTTAGGAGGATTTCCATCCAATTTTACAATCAAACCTACACTCTGGAACAAGGCGTAAAACCTTAAAGTATATATCACATCATTAACTCTTTCCTGAACGCTCCAGATGAAACCGCAAAAGATTATAAAAAAAATTACATCGGCGTGAAGCTTGAAAGCAAACATGAAAATGAATTCACACCTTAATGAACACGACAACACTGTTGCAAAATTTTCACATTTTTTTTTTGCTCTGTTTACATTGGGTGTGGAGACAAACAATTTTATAGTCGTGTGGCCACCATTTTAAAAGTTATATAATTTGTAACAACATTTCTCAATTGTTTGATATGTATAAAACGCGAGACTGTTCGTTCTATTAACTGCTAAAAAAAGAAGACACTTATCTTTTTTCTCCTATCTTATAAATATAAACTTGGTGACTTATTTCTTAGTGAAAGTTGTTTCTGTTAATTTTGTAGATAAATTTGGCATCTCATATTGTAAGTTTACAAGGTCGTTGGTATGACAATACGAATGAAAAGGAAACTATTTAGTTTTGTAAACATCTGATATTACATCTTAGCAAACAGGGATTTTTACCCATTTAAATAGAAACAATTTTGTCATTCCTACCAAACTCGTCAGATTGTCTAGGATGACGATGGAGAACTCTCGCTGCTCTGTCAAGGACGGGAATGAACTCACCGAGACTTTCAATGTCAAAAAAGGCGACGCACTGTCATGTGACTTCTTTAACATCATCCTTGAGAAGATCGTGCGCAACTCACAAGTCAGCAGCAAAGGCACGATCTTCCAAAAGTCAGTTCAATTGCTAGCGTACGCCGACGACATTGACGTGATTGAACGAACACAGCGAGCTGTCAATGAGGTGTTTGCTGGCATTGAAGTGGAAGCGGCTAAAATGGGTCTGGTGGTTATTGAGGGCAAAACATACAAAAACATACTGTCATCAAGGACCCCAGCTTCACAGGTAATAGGGACAACAACACCGGTATCGAAATCAAACGCAGAATCACTCTTCTCAATCACTAAAGAGGCAATTGAGTAATAGAGCAATCTATCGAGGGATTGGATGGCTTTGTACAACAGTTTGATCAACCCAGTTCTACTTTTGGCGTGGAAACCTTGACATTACTTAAAGCGGATGTGGAAGCCCTTAGTCTTTTCGAGAGAAAAGTTTTGCGGGCGATTTTTGGTTCTGTTTGCGTTGATGGCATCTGGAGGAGGAGATTTAACGACAAACTCTATGGGCTGTACAGCGACATGCGCCTGGTCAAGCGTTTTCGGATACAACGCTTAAGATGGCTAGGCCATGTAGAGCGAATCTGAGCCATTGTGACGACGCAATAGAGAACGGCCTAGGCTAAGGTGGCGCACACAAGTGGGGAAGGACCTCAACCAACTTGAAGTGCGCAACTGGCGGCAGCTGGCGATAAACCAAGTTGAGGCATGTTGGTTGAGGCCAAGGTTTACCCCGGACTGTAGCGCCACAAGAAGAAGAAGAAGAGAAGAAGGAACTAGTTCAATGAATAAGTATGAACTAAACTGAACGATATGTGACCTGTACACAGGTTTAGTTTACATGCCGACGTAACGTCTCATGCAACAAGTAGCACCATCTGCTATAAATTAAAAGCAGACGACGTAACACTCTTAGCTCCTGATTGGAGCACTTAATCTATTTTGAATCTATTCTGAACTTATTTCTTTTACCAGTTGTGTGCATGTAGTCTGTGATTCGAAGGTATTCCATATTCCAAACTGTTTTTCAAAACAATGAATTATAGTTGGAACTAACAATTGATCCCTTATGCAATTTAACAGTTGCACTTCGTTTTCCTCCATAATAAATCCTTGATCTTCGACTGTTACGATTTCTCAAAACTTAATAAATTAATGAATGAACTGTAAATCAAAGTCCATCGGCGATACACGCATTGTCAATCAAAGCCTTTTATAGTTAATTGGTTAACATACGCAAGTTAGCAAATGTCTACAATTGATGACAACCGCAGTGGACTTTGCACTTAAGTCGACACGTCAACATTGTGTGGGCTTACATACAGCCACTGTCTCATTCAAAGTCTACACACACGACTCACAATTGCATACAAATGAGCCCACAACCAGAAACAATCAAAGTTTCATCTGTCTGCCTATATTATGCAGTTGTTGTTTCAATATTCAATAAAAACAAACTGCATATCATCTCAGTCGATCAACCTCAGAGGGGTCAAATACCATTGACGACAGCGGTGTCCACCGCTACGGCCGGCTATCAGCTAAAAATAGATTTCGTATATTCCACGCGTCGGTGCTTAGAAATTTGTAAACTGTCACCAAATAATCACTGATAAGAAGGTCTGGAGCGAATGAGGAACCTAAGGAGCCGACCATCATGTCACACGACTAACTAAAATTGGATTTCAGAGTATAGATACACTATCTAGAAGTTTCCTGCGCAATAAGTTGAATTCGTCAAACGTAGCACAATCCGCTGAACGTGATATTATGTGATTTAGCTTATCGCAAAAATTGCTCACACCAATCGCCTGCACATTTTCATTTGAAAAATAAAAGGAGTACATAAGAACATCAATAAATGCTTAACCAATAAATTTTATTGCTTTTCTAACTGGTTTGTTTGAGATACTTACCTAAGATGGGTTTTTTCTGTTCCAACAACTCGCAGTAACTATACGTTAATAGATTAACTGGCCGCTGGGGATTAAAGTTGACGCAGTGGACTAGTCGTTCGCAGGTCTTCATCAAGAAGGAGGAGAACTCGCCAGGATCGATGCCGTAGCTTCGCCAACCTCCTACGCCGTCAGCAACACCTGAAAATATTAAAACAAATATATTTTGTTAGAAAAGGGGTTGTTTTTTCATTTACAGGCTAAGATAAGGATGATTGATGTTTCCCTCCATGCATAATTCAATTACGAAAGCTCTTGATTATTGTATTTTATGGAAATTAACAGAATCAAACTTGCATTATGTAAGTGATAGTTTATCTACAATCTGTAGGTGGCGCGTAGGTGAACCCACTTAACTTGTTGGCTTAAGTAAGCCCTGGAAAGTTGTCATAATTTATCAATTTCCACTGATTTGTTGACTGTGACATTCTATTTTTGCTGCACAAAAGGTCTCATAAATCGAAAATAAGGGCACAATACATAGATACAGGTACATACACAGATGTAATAATTTCTAGAGACTCTTAGCCACAAACTATATTTCTCCAAGAATGTCCTGATGACGGCCATAATATAGTTATTCAATAATGCCTGGGGTGGGATAGCCATTACGTAGAATGATTTTGTATAAGTATTTCCACAATAGCACAGTAGAAATAACTGGCGGTTGAAAATCGGGCAACAGAAAATTACTTAGGGAAGCAAATTGGCTTCGACAGTTAAATTTAAGGGATAGGATTCAAAATGGCAGTTTGGAGCAGACGGTTTTGGCAATTTTCAGTGTTTGTTCTTTTTCATCTGAGCTCACCTCAACCTAACCCACATTATTGCGACAAAACTACTGCTGAAGCTCTTTCTATTTTATATCAAAAATATTCTCCCCTGTCATGTGTTAACATATGGAATACGAAAAAAAGCCTTTCTGAACAGTTTGTCTATGCGTCGTTCTGTCTAATCAAATATACAAGTTACTGGCTCAGTTGTGAGTTCTCCAAATCACTTTCGCCTTGTCACATCACCACACACATAATTGCCACTGCCCTTGTCATGACTCCATCATGCACCTCAAAACATCAATTATTCGCGAAACGCGACAGATTGGACGCATTCGATTTTTTTTTCTTTGTCTGCTAACAGTTTGTTGCCCAGTTGAGCTCGCGGTGTTGTCTGTTGTTTTTCGCTAGACCAGCAAATTGAGAACGACCTTTACGTCATGCCTTCGTGCACAAAACGCGATACGCGTGTGTATTTTTGGCTTAATCAAATTATTGATTGCCTTTTGGCGACACAAAACTTGCACGGTTAAATATATTGATTTTCTATTCCAAACACATTGGCGGTTGTTGGTTGCGTTAGACACACCCTTATTTTTATAAGGGCTTTGGAGACTCTCATTTAGGAGCATATGTCCTGAGGGAGGCAAGGAAGAAAGAATTAAAAGAAAGATGACCTCCCGATATTTGTATTCACATAACACTAACCACAACATTCTGCTGATAGCAAATATTCAAGGCCAAGCGAATACATCAGATAGTGACTGCTTGAAATTAGGACACATTCTGAGAACAGATAAATCACGCTCGAACCAGTGCATAAGTTATGCGTGAATTATTCACAACATCAAACAAGTGCCCACACCAAGTAAAACTGTGTGTGATTTGCTAATTTATGCGCAAAATACATTAAAATGTTTTACCGCGGTAATCACGGAGATCTAGCATTTAAATATGCAAATAGCCATCTCAATGCTAACAGCTAGCCAAAATACGCGACCCATTTCTTGGGTGACGCACGAAATAACATTGAGAACAAATGAAAATACATTCAAAGTTCATGACAAATTAAAGTCGATAAAGGAGGAGTAGGGACGGCGGAGATTAGATGTGATTTGTGGAGGAGGAGATGTGATTATTGGGTGTAGGAAATTGAAACATCGTTGGGGGGTAGAAAACCCATTTATTAAATTTAATAATATGCAAACATCGATGCGATGGCTTATACAGGTCATGAAGCCTCATTATAACGTATTCTCGAATAATAGGGGTGAATGAATGAAGACACCTATTTCTAATTAAAACAGATAAAGATGAACGATTTTGTTTAATTAGCATTAATCGACGGAAATTGAAGAAAAGGTTAACAAGCGACGCATAATAATGCGCTACAAAAGGCCACAGTATTTCTGAAGCGGTATTGTCACTAAAAGAACCAGAAAAGTGTGTCAAAAATTGCACCAAACTTAAAAAAGAGAATTAAATAAAAGTAAATTAGCTACACGAAACAGTGCATTTTTATTTAATTTTTATAACGCAAACAACCTTTTAATTGGACCTACCTTACCGACAAAACACGAATAACACTATTTGAATTGCGTTTCGAGTTGTCTGGCTTAAAAAAGGAGTAATACAAGTAAGCGGTGCACTAACCAGTATAAATTAAATCATATCTTCACTTCAAATTATTCCGAACTATTATAGGACACTCTGGTAAAGTTTGATCTGAGGAGAACTATGTTCTTGCATGTAGTATCATATAATGCGAAAAAAATGTATAACGAAGGTGTTTCCAAGAAATGATGAAGTTACCAGTTCTTGTTGCAACTTTAAGTCATCGCTCAGTCTTCTTTTAGTTTTCTCCTTCCAACATCCATAGCTATGTAAATGCCAGGCAATCCCACCAACAGAAATCACATCAATCAATTGGCCGACACATCCGATGGTAGATAATGATTATTAATTGAAATTAATTGTGTTCAAGACACATAAATTAACCACTTACCTGAATCAATTCACATAATTAATTGTTTATTGAAATGTCGGTCAATCTAGCCCATTCCAAAAGAACACTATTTGACACAAGCTTATTTTCAATAATTATTGCCATCAAAGTTAATCCAAAAACTTGCTTGTAATTAATTCCCCATTCATTTCGGTATACTAATCTACCAACAAGTAAACAAATCAATTTAGCGCAATCAACATTTTTTACGTTCAATTAAGGCATTACATGAGAATTTATATATTGCAAAGGTTTGGATGGACATGTGGGTGGTGCATTAGATAATACACGATGATATCACCCTAGGCGCCTAGTTGCAAGATAGATATAGCAACAACCTTAAGCCGAGATGAATTTATTGGGTGTGAATTTGCACGAGAGTTTCATAAGAGGTGTAACAAGTAAGTGTGAATCAGAACAACGTCCTCTAATGGACTTTGGTTATGGAACATTTATTGCTTAGTCATATTGTAAATTATATAATAGTCATAATGTATGTCCTGATGCCTTTAAAGTTTATTTTTGTCAAACTTTGGCAACATTTTTCGCTATGAAAATTCTGATTTCTGATGAATTATTTACGATAAAAATTGATTTCTATTTCTCAACGCACAGTGGTTGTATACCAATACTTCTTTTTTCTCGCCAGCTGTCTCCAGTTGCGCAATCCAAGTTGATTGAGGTACATTTCTACTTATGTGCACCATCTCGACCTAGGTCACCCTATGTTGTGTTGCCCCAATGGCTCGGATTCGAAGACTTTTCTGGCCGGAGCAGTGGTATCCATGCTCTACATGGCCTAGCGTTGAGAGATGCTTGACCAAGAGCATGTCACCGTTCACCCTATAAAGTTCGTCGATGAATCTTCTCTTCCAGACACCATGAACGCAAATATATACACAAGTACATTAATCAATCTTCGAATCCGAACCACAGGGACAACGCAACAGAGGACGTTCTAGATTGAGATGGCGCACACAAGTGGAAAAGGACCTCAACCAACTTGGAGTGCGCAACTGGAAGCAGCTGGCAAGAGATCGTGCTAGCTGGAGAGGCATGTTGGTTGAGGCCCAGGTCCACCCCGGACTGTAGCGCCATCCGAAGAAGAAGAAGACATTAATCAATAAAATAAAAGGAGTGAATCATGGGGGATAAGAACGCTTCTAATCGCCTGAACCCACTTTGGGACTACCTGCTTCCTCCGTTAGGGCTTCCGTCGAGGTTTAAGTCCCCCCACAGCACAAACAGAGATGACATGACTCCCCAGGATGCAAATTGACCAATTGCATGCTCCCGAACGTCAGCAAGAAATCCGCGGCTTTTCTGTTATCTCTAAACAGAAATGAGTGCAGAAAACTTGTCGGCGTACAAACGGGACACTTCACCTTCGCTAAGCACCTAAGTCTACTTGGGCTTAGTGAAGACACCCTTCGCGACGCCTGTGGAGAAGGATAAAATACTTCAGAGCACTTTCTCTGACAATATCCCGCCTTTGCTAGTAACAAGTGGCGGCTGTTTGGCGTTGATGTGGTAGGAGCTGAAAATCAAAATCACAAAGCGCCCGCCGGTCTTTCTTCGGAGAACCAGAAAACTATAGTAAACGATGGTTACTGCGTGGTTGTACAATAGACCAGTTTTTGAGTCCGAGCGCTCTAGTGCAATGTTTCCCAACCCCCAACAAAAAAAAAAATCACTGTGGGCTATCTTTTCCCATTTAATGCGTTTATGGTGGATGTGGCCTTCAACCAACTGATCTCCACAGCCTTTACGGTCTTTAGTCAATTTGTGCCCCACAAATAATCTGCACGGTAAACGAAAACTGGTCATGTGGCCATTGGTTTGAGTTCAATTGCAAAAGATGCAAAGTCTTGTCTCCATTTAATGCGATTTTTATTCATGTAAAGAACAACAACACATCATATTGATGAGAGTTCCACAAAATGTTTGTATGGGAAACAGCACGTTTTCTATCTTAACTGAAGAGCATTTTTTTTGACGTCTGCAGTCAATAAATCCCCTATAACTTGCTTAACGACCAATTAATTGCTCTTTGATCTTTTTAGGAATAATCGTGGAAATAGTGTTGTTGTTTTATAACTGTGCGTGACTGTCAAAATGTTTATTTGCATGGACGCAGTTTTCTCAAAATACCATTGCACAGGTGAAGAATTCTGGTCATCACTAGCTCTATCATGCGTTGATGAAAAAAATAGTTTTAATTGTTGTTAAGCTCCAAGAAAAATAGAACGAAGTTAAAATGAACTAGCAAGCCAAGTAGACAAGTTTTGTTAGAATTCTTGAAATGCGTCGACTGCCACGCAGAAGGTCTTGGTTCGGTTCCCGGCCGGGACACCTCGCATTTTTTCACGGCACCACCTCTTTCGAGTTGCTGAGAACACTCAAAGAGTATCAATTGTCAATGAAAAAGCTTCTCAAATCTCGCCGTTCGGAGTCGGCAAGAAACTGTAGGTTCCTTCTACTCGTGAGAGAACAGTAGCACGCACAACACGAGTAGTTGTTGTAGAAGCTAAGCCCTGGTCCCTTGTGGGCTGTAGTGCCAGTCAATTATTATTATTAATTCAGAACACCTTGTGATAACAATTATTTTTCCAGAGTCAAATTGTTTGTGGATTTTACTGCGCACTTTCAAACACCATTAAATTTGAGTCGAAAAGTGGCTACTCATTTGAAGAGGATTGTACCATGATCTACGGTCCGCACCCAAGAGTAAACAAAAGCGAATTTCTAAGAAATTTCAACATAGTAGGATATTTGCGAAAAAGTCGCCGACAAGATAGAAGCAGGGGATGTAGTGTTATTGATGTTTACTTCAAAATTCTCTGGATGACCTAATCGATCTGTGGATTAGCTTGAAATTGCACCCAAATTGTCGACATTGCCGAAACGGCAATCGGTGTCTGTCAGCAGCACAAAGGCAAATGGATGTCCCTTTTTGTGTAGAGTAAATTTTTCACACATCAATCTTTCAAGGAACAAGAAAACACAAACAGATGTGCATAAATTATTATAGACTGGACAAATTCACAGACACCCCATTTGGCGTTGCTAATTACACTTGAAATACCAAGACATCCGTTTGAAGCGTTATTACTTTACGTAACAACTGAAAGGTGTTACTATGCGCGTGCAACAGGGATGTGTGAGAATCAAAGAATAACAATATGTATGCGTATTTGTTTTCTTAAGGTGGCTTTGCACCTAAAACCGGAAAGGGTTTCACAAAAAATTAAGAGTCACTTCATGGCTAAACTTAGTCAAAGTATCTTACTTCCTCAATAAATGAAAGATAATTATCACGACTTCTCAGTCATAGGAGTGTTGTTTTTTGTACTTGTTGTCTTCGAATCACATGGAAATGGCACTGAGAGTAGATTACATATGTCGGTAATTATGTGTTCAGTGATAGTCAGTTGAACGGTCAATGCCTTGAAGAACTGTTTGATGGTGATGTAGACAGACATCTTACATCGTAGTGTGTTCACATTACCTAGAAAACCCATCATTTGAATGAATTTTACACGCATGTTTTGATTCCCATTTTGATTAGAATCGAGTTCGTAACGTATTTTAGATAAACCTATAACATACAATTTACGCTGCACTTCCAAGCGTATGCGATAAGTCATCAGTAAGTACAGTACTTGCTTCCGGTTAAATTAACTGTACGTAAGACTTCGCGAGGCGATTTTTCAAGCAGACATGTTTGTTTTTTAAAAAAGAAGAAAAATCATTTAAGAATATGATTCATATTAAAATACATATACGTATACGCAGCATATAAAACCGTTGTAAATAGTACAATAAGATAAAAATTATGATTCAATTGCAAATGGATTAAACAATTCTACAAGAACTACATAGTCGGTTTTTTTTCGTCTTCTATGCTAGCATAATAAGATAAATGTTGTAATTCATTGTTGCAAAGGGCTTAAACAACTCCATAAGAACCGAAGAGTCAGTCTATTCTTGATTTCTACATATGAGGCAGCCCTGGTGATTACTCAGCATATGACCTTGAAACCCTTGAAGGGTGTAACACCATGAAGCAGCACCACACCATGGCTATGCTTATTGCAAATGTTGTAACTATTTAAAAACCCTCAATCCAAATCTTCAAATCGCGCGCTGTTAACAAATTACCAATTCTTGAGTACATCGGCCTAGACCAACTTCGAAATCATAATTTCACAAGCGTCAACTTTGAGTTGCAACATGAATAGATTTTTTATAAACATAAGCGAAATGTCGCTTCGGTTGCGTTTCGTTACATACTACATAACAACGCGCAGAGATATGATATAATTGAAAAACTCTAGGAAGTCAAACTCAAAAGACATCTAATTCAATCAACCTACACACCTTAACGTTGATGATGATTGATTCGCTTTCAATCCACGTGTTTTGGTTTCATCCACTAAAAAGGACTACGACAACCAAATAAAAAACAATAATTTCACATTAAAAAAAAAAAAAAAAACAACCGTAAATTTAGCTTGGCGAAAACAGGATGTTTGCGACTTAAGTGCTGCATGCAAGAGTAAGGAAATCTCAGGCAACATGTCTTCCATCAATGGACTCTACCAACAAGAGGCCGTACAGATGTTGTGCGGTGCAGCTTCCTTTCGTTTAAGCCTTAAAGCAAACTGTGCAAAGAAAAAACCGTCTCCTCCCATGACAGCAATACTGAAATGAAAGTGATGTAATGATCATTAGCAAGACGTCACGCCATTAAATGACGGTGCGCATAATTACAAGAAAGCAACAGGAGAGAAGGCCAAATGATGGAGCTAGCCATTTCCCCCTTTCCAAATGTATGGAGTAAATGAAAGTGAATTGAGCAGAGGAGATTATCCCGGACGATTGACGTCTCAGGCAGTCAAGCAGGCCGATAACTAAGCCGGGTATCGATATACATACATATGTATATAATCCTACTGGAAGAGGCAAAACAAATTTTGACCAGTCGGCCTTAATAAGAAAAAAAATACATTGTCACAGAATGTATCGCTTCCTAAATTTAGTCGTTTCAAAGTGCGTTGACTGGAATTTGATAAGTTATTGGCAAAAACATGTTTTTGAAGGACAAACAAAATTAGCATTTGCGGTGCTACGAACTCGTATGCTCTCTGACCTATACATAACCTTGAGTGCATCCCCCGAAAAAGAAATCCAGTTCCACTGCCACAGAAATGTTGAAAATGTGCATGTAACCTGATAGCAGACGTTTTTAATCTTGAAAAATTCCAACTTATTCGCCGATCTAATTAACATAGACATATGGGAGAGGTTTTAAAGTTTTCTTCGAAAAGCACTCAAGAGAGCCGTCATGGCAAATCGACTTCAAAGAACTGTTTTCCAAATTAATATCGATTATTAATCAATTAATTGTAGAAAATTATAGCCAACTCGTTATCACTTGATTGCTAATAGAGCCTTCATAGAAACTTTCAGACACTTTCAAAGAGATACGAATTGACTGTGTCGTCAACAGATCATCGTCAGTCAGTTTTCGTTATTTCCTAATCGCTGATGTTTGTCAACAAATACGCAATACGATTTGTTAAAAATATTTTCAGATTTATTTCCTCACTCTCTCCATTACTCGGGTGGCGCATGTCTAAAAAAATAATAACTAAATATAATCTCTCTCACACACAAATTGAACATAAGCTCGACGGTGCGTTTAAAAATGATTTCAACGGATGCCGGCGCACCCCCAACACGCCAGCAATGATCACGAGTTTGAATCGCTGCCAATGAAAATTTCATTCTTAGACATAATTAAGAGAAAAAAATATGCAGGGAAATAATATATACAAATCAAAAGAGGTTATTTTTAGGGAAAAAGTTTAGAATTCAAGTTTCTGTCTGGATCTAGCAAATGGAAATGCGCCGATTGGATGTGTCAAATTAGAACTCATATTTCATTCAATTGAATTTAGTCACTTGGTTCAACGTGGTTAAAGACGGGAACTTTGTTGTAATGCCAAATGTAGAAGGTCTTGTGTTGCCCAAATGATAAGAAGTGTATAGCTCGGCAATGAATGACATCATTTAGCGATGAACTGAAGTTGAGTTCATTACATCGCGTGCGTAAAGGCCGCATGTCACCGGCGGTGGTTCGTTTGCAAACGGAATCATGCTTTGGCCCGTGATAGGTATTAATTCAGAGGTCACGAATTCAGCGTAGTTCAATTATAGTGCAATTAGTGGTCGGAGTGATGAAATAGCTTTCCACTGCGAGTTGATTGGATATGGGCTCAAACCTGATTTTAACGTGGCACAAACATTCAAGGCAACAGGTGAAGTGTTGTCTGTTCGTGAAACAAAATTCTTCTATTTTGTCGATTTACATGACACGCTTATGACTTTGCCAGAAAATGTTTAATGAAAACAGACTTTCAGAAATTATTATTATTTCTGCCTGCAAGGCGCCAAAATTTGGTTTCTTTAGCAACCACTACTGTTGTGCGTGCCCTCGCTTCAGTAAAGTTTCAGGGGTGCAACCACTACTGTTGTGCGTGCCCTCGCTTCAGTAAAGTTTCAGGGGTGACTTCATGTTCAAATAATAAGTTGTGGTAAAACGTAGAACATTTCAACAACTTTGGGAAATATTGTATATTTATTTTCAAAAAGAGTGTTTTGTCTTGGTAATGCCAACTTCTCCCTTCAGGGCTGGTAAGTGACCCTTTGATGTCAGCAGTCTGCGTCTGCGAAGATTATGCAAGTGAAGGAGAATCTCAATCAATTTGTAGTGCGAAATTTAATGCAGCTGAACAAGGACCGTGCCATTTGAAGCAGCATGTTGACTGGGGCTAAGGTCCACCCAAGATTGTAATGCCACACAAAGAAGAAAGATATGTGTGTATACCAAATTGGACTTATGTTTAAAGTTTATCTCTATGCGAGAGCAGGGAAAGCATGCTTTTGGAGTATGAATGAAGGTCCTGGTCAGCAATATCTAGCATTTGTGCTATTATACACAGAAATCAGTGATCTGTTCATGATCAATGAGCGTAATATATAGAATATATAATAATAAACAGAAATAGGTTTTTTTGTTTTATACATGAGTTCTTGCACTTACCAAAACTCAACAGACTAAGGTAACGAGCTTATAACGAATTGAAATGAAAGTATAAGCAAATTCAGAATGCGACCGAATGAATGTTAAAAAAGAAGTGAATTCAAACTTCGAAGTAAAATCAAAAAGAATTGTTTGCAAACTCTCCACTTCAGGAAGGATCTTCGATCAATGTTCAGAGTCACAGTTCGGACGACACAGATCGACATAAGTATATATATATCAGCTTAGACAAATCCACCATGACGTCAATCTAGATTACTTGAAGTTTAAAACAATTTGATTTGTGACGACCCTAATTTTGATTTATGTAAGTCACTACATTGGAACACGAACCAATCAGTAATAATGATTACTGCCGCCGTATTTTTAATTACACCTTACGCTGAAACAAGGAATACTATGCCATTCCACTTGAATGCTTTACTTTTAAGAGAATCCTTTGATTTATTATAAACGTCCAAGTGAAGTAATAGTATAAATTAGTTGCAATAAATAAACGCAGTTTAGCTCTAGCGTCTAGGACATATAGATCTCATTCCAAATCTCATTTTCATAATTTCATGCCACGATTTTGTTCTCCAGTTATAAAAGCAAGCATGGAACTGAAATGCCAAGAATTCATCCAATTGCTTATTTTTATTTCTTCTGTTTCTTCCTTTTGATAGTTGCGAAGGAGAAGGGGTTAGGCCCTTGTCCCTTGTGGGCTGTAGTGCCGCTCAATTATTATTATTACTACTTGCGAAGGAGACTAACCATCAATATTTACATTTCTTCAAATGTTTATAATAGTTTGTATTCTCCTTAAGTTCAGTTGTTTTTATTATTTTGAATTTATAAAAAACTGAATTGTATTACCATTGAACTAAATTTTAAATTGATAATTATCATTAAGTACTGGAAGATGTTGAACATTTTCCTTCGGATATTCTAACACAGAATTAGGGAACTGTGAGTCACCAAAGAGGAATATAGCATACAACAATTCCAACGAATTGTAGTGAGCCAATAATAAAATAAAGATCTTTTAAATCAAGAGGAAATTAAATTGCCATCCAGATCCATTTAATCAAATGATCGAGTTTATTGGTTAGAGAACAAGAAATTTAGTCTTTATTTCGTTTAGATCTTATTGCCAAATTAAAGATTAGCGCTTTGCGATCAGAGGCAGCTGATCCATTAGACATTACAACTAAAGCAGATGAAAGCGTTTAAGATTGTTCAATTCGGCAGAGCAATTCACACCGAGTATAGCAAATAAAATTACAGATTGGCAAAAGAACATCGCTGAAAATTCTCCACGAAAACGTGCACTGATTACTCCTCCTACCCCCAAGTTGAAACACATATCCACTCGTTCGCTTCGTGAATAATTCTTTTGAAACAATTCAGCAGAACTCGTAGACCTGCAAGATGCGGTCTAAGAATAAACATGTTCCGTATATTAATTTTAAAACACGAAGTGATGCATGCTCTTGCTCTGATGATCCAGAAAACGTTTAATATAGTATATTTGGTGCTGTGGTAAAAGTTTGTATTTTGACATGTACAAAATGGTTCCGACATGTACAAACTGGCAACCAGACAATAAGACTCCGTGCTAAAATCATGGTTAAACTAAACATGCAGATATTTTTGAATGTCCTCATAAAAGCTAATCAAACAATGTATTATTCAATTTTCTTTGAAGGCTATTTACGAAAAACTCAAACGCATTCTAAGACTTGACTGGCGTCGAGGGGAATATGTGAGAAACGGCTGCACCTGTCCATTAATGAGGGCTTACATATATGACAGATGCATATTTGATTACCTTCAAAATGGCAACAAGTTCTCGAGGCATATGGCATATATCGGGTGATTCATCGAGAGGTTTGATTTTCAATAGACATTTTCTTGACAGATCACGCGTGACTCAAACTGCTTTGTTCTGCAGTTTGCACCACAACAGCGTCCCCAAAATGTTCAGCTGTTTTACAAAAAACCTCGTTCTGTGAGAGATGTTTTTCCTGCGATTCGAGGAACTTAGCATAATCAACCTACCAAAACCACTATTGCAAATACCATTTGCAAATCTGTGTCCAACTTAACATTAGTGGATGATACTCTAGGAGTTAGATCACATCCAGCTCAAAATGAAGACCATAGCACTTGTAGCTAAGAGTGTACGCGAACATCGTAAGGAATCGGTCGTCCTTCTCAACAGCTTGGTTTGGCGTATTCAAGTAATTTTTTCCGTGAAGATCTCTGCCTAGGTACAAAATTGGACTTGTGCAAGAATTGAAGCCAGGCGCATTAAATTCGCATCAAATGTTGTTGGTCCCAGTCAGATCATTTTAATTGTGACTTAATAAAATTATTTTTTCGCGATTCTAGTTGCTGATGTAAGCACAGCAATCACGAAACAAACATCCATTACTGACTTAACCTTGACAAACAATTCGATAAATACTACTCACGACCAGGGAAATTGGAATAAGACATTTTTTCTCTCGGCTGAGATTACACCAAATGAAACAAAAGAAGACTTCCTGTCAAAATTCAAAACACGCTGTGTAGAAGTGTCATAAATAAGCAAAAGACTCTCAAGCCCATAACGAATTCTGCACAATGTTTGCGTTTCTCGCTAAATCCACTTAAGGAGTGTGCAAAAAAAAAAAAGAAGAAAGAACTGTTCAATAAAATCCATTTATGGGAGTTAAAATAAATAAAGAAAACTCAGCGAAACTAAAAGAAGAAGTTTGATTTTTGCATAGAGCTCGTTCGTTATTTCCTCATCCTCTAAGGCGAAGTGGGCTTGACTCATGTTTATTAAGTTTTGCCACTTTTTTTCTTTCTTTGTAAAATTTTTCAATGATCGCACCGATGGTTTAATGGCTTCGATTGAGCTTTGCATTGTCTTTTGATCTTCAGCTATTTTAAATGAATTTTAACTCTAATTTAAATTTTCAGAAAATTTCTACAATTTCACTGTTACAGTGTTAAAGAAGCATTTATCACATTTATCAGAAACACAGAAAATACACCGTTACTTTGTTAAAGGAAAGTGGTGCCCTTAATTCAAACGTTTGCATGCCGATTAAAACAGTGCTGGATAGGCAAAAAATTAAGAGTAAGCTATACTATCCTCAAACCTCAAATTTTTATTTTCCCGTAAAAAAAGTGGAAAATGAGTTTAAATTTGATCAGAATTGATTTTGGGCACTCACAGCCCAATGAATGTTTAAAGCGATAAGGGGAGAAGTTCGGCAAATGCCAAATTGAAAAAAAAGAGACAACTTGCGTGCTCCGTTTATTGGGTAATGCAAGAGAGAGAGGGAGAGAGAAAGAGCGAATTGACATTGCTGCTCGTATTTATAATAAGGCTGGACTTCCGGTCGATAACCCTATCAGATGACTCGAAGACAGATTTTGGGAAAATGGGTACCGTAAAAGTCCGAAAATTTTTGTTTAACGGGCTGATTCTGTGTGTTTCGTTTTTTTTTTTTACTACAAATCTTCTTCTGCAGACGACATCAACGTAGATAGAGTTAAAAGACGTGCCTTGGGTCTGCGTTTCGGAATTATAGATTTTCATTTTTGCAAGCGCATAATGTACTAAAATTTTGGAATAGGGGAAATTTAATTAAAATTCAAACATGTGTATTTTCCCGCCGATGTCTTGTGTCTTGTCTTTTCCCAAGTCTTTTTACACGAACCAAACTTTAGTGACCATTCTTAGGTTATGGCCGGCTAAAATATTTCCAGAAATAGTTGACAGATTGAAAATATTTCTAACAGGTGGGGCAGAATTTGTAATTTGGCTTACTTCACATCTCACAAATCACTCACATCCCACAGCAGGAAACTATTTCGTTCGCCCCTCAGATGCCTCCTTCTATTTATATCGTCCACCTTTTCACATCACTGCTACACGCAATGATCCAAACAGATGATCAACATACATACATTTTGCGTTTCTATATTTATCACATTGTAACTCATGCCAGACAAATTGTTTTCGCAAATAGTTCTGTAATTAACCCTGGCGATCCGCAATTGATCCGCCAAATGCAGAGAGGCGGTGATCACATGTATGCCAACAGAACTTCTCGTTTTTAAATACATTTGAGTCTTGCATTTTATTTACAAAACGCAGCCATCAATGAGGGATTAAAAGGTAGAGAGGTAGAGAGAGAGAGAGAGAGAGAGAGAGAGAGAGAGAGCGAGGGGGAATTTCCTCCTCTAGACAGGTCTAAAGGTCCATGTTCGCACTTGACTGCGAATGAAGATGACAAACAAAACGCTTGGGGAATTAGAACCGACTTTACTTTAAAGTTGGTAAATAAAATTAAGAACAGGCCGATATCTAAATGCTGCCGGTTGCTCTGAGGAGTATACAAACACGCGCATCTAATCGCGATGTGTGAACAAATAAAACTGTTAGATACCACGTTTGGGTGTGTAAAACTGAATGTGAAGGGGATGTACACAAAAAATAGAGAAGGTCACAAATGTAGATACACATGTTGGTCGTATTTGCGTTTAGATTGTATATCACTACCGATAAAAAAGAAAAACTAGATTGCACACAGGTAGGTTGACGTTGATACATTACATCCCGACGCACATCTAAGGTAAAACTGTCGAAAAATTTGGATAAGGATAACAGATGAGGCGTTTGATAAGGAATCTAGATCGCACGAAGGCGGTTAATAGAGCGGAAACAGTTCATTTTGAGGCTTTCACGTGTTTCTGTGTCACATGCTGAAGAAACTTTTGCGTTGTTCATTGTTTGTGTGGTTATATAATTTACGTCAGTAATTTAGCAGAAAATGTGTATAATTTGTCATTCATTATTAATCTTTTTTTTTTTGCGTGAAAGAGAGCTTCCTAAAAAATATTTTGAGAAGTTGAAGGTCGTTGTTCTGTTGTGCCTCAACTTTTGACAAGCAATTAAATAAACACAAAAAACTAGATTCATCAGGAAACAAGATTATTTTCCTTTTATTCGAAGTTGAAGTGAATAGGATTGCACTGGCATTAGAAACTAGTTTTTTTGTTAAGGCTTCACGCAATTGAGCGATTTGACAGCTTCTTAAAAAGAGCAAATTATGTTTAGCTCGTGTACATGCATTTTGCTACCCTAGAAGCCGCTCAGTGCTGGCAATGAATCTAACCTTCTTAGTTGTAGGTCTAGTTCTAGTGCAAATTATGAGATGAATTGAATGGAATACAGTGGTGACAAAAATATATGTAAATACAAGTAACTTCACTTACTGACTGATTGTAAGATTTGGTGGAAGTTCGCTTACCATAGAAGTAATTTTCTTCTTCGTCTTGAGAAACCCTTTTAGACGGAAACACCGCTCATCACCTATGTATTGTTGATCGAAAGCTTAGCATTGATTCCCTACCCTCTCTTATTCAACTTGAAAAGTTCCAGCACAGTGCAGTATAATCCTTTAATAGACTTCTTGAAGTTCCAATAAGAGGGTCTTAAGTGCGTTTGACATGAGCGGCGATCTGCAGACATTTTGAAACAAGCCAATTTCAGGAAAGTCTACTTTAAGTATGCTCTTGTTGGTGTACTCTCCATTCAAATGTGAATATTGCGGAGAACGCAATGTCAAATTTCGCAATTTTCTGTTCGCTGGTCATGCGAAATTCCTTGTCAACCATACTAGACGTCACTGTCATACTGTCATAAGGGGAATAGTTGAAACTTTCGTAGTCAAATACAACTTTAAGGCATCATTACTCACTGAAAGGATAACGTCAAACGGATGCCGAGCAATCTACGCAAATAACGTTCTCAAAAAAGTTCAACGTATCACATGTTCATTTTTCGCAAAAAAAAAAAAAAAATACATACATGAGGCGTTTGAATGTTGTATCTCACTGTGTTCATTTGTTCTGTTGCCATAACGTCATGAATAATCTGTCGAATACTTTGCATAAGATCAAGTTCAACGACGTTTTCAATTATTTTCATGTTTGCTCTTAAGCTAGATAATATTACTTCTGAGAGAGAGAGAGAGAGAGAGTAATTGCAAATGAAGGCGAAACAATAATTGTCAACTTTGGTTTCAATGTTCGGTGCTCGTAAAAAAAGCTGAATCAATGACACACTTATAATCTCGTCGAGTGACAAGCAGACACAAACACAGTAGAACGACGTTGCTGTGCGCCATGCATTTTATTTATTAAACGCGATAACTCCATGTTCTATTTGAGAAATGTTCCATCCCCCTGCGAGTCACTTTAGTACGTTCTATATTCTTCATTCATACATATGACCCACCCCGTCTGGGAATCACCCAGCACCCCCTTCTAAGTTTTATATAATTTCACTTAGGAACGAAAAGAAACAAACAAAGTGGCGAGTGGCAATAAAAACAAAAGAAAATCGATTAAACCAATAATCACTCAACCACATGCCACTCGAACTAATCGAGTCGCATTCCTTGAAATCTATGCGTACTTTGCACCTAGTAAAGATGTAGTGACAGCACACTTCAACCGGATCATGGATAATCTTTCGCAACATCTCTTGATATTTGCATGTCGTGTCTTATGAGGTGCTAACTCGAATTTCACTGAAGATACATTTAATTTGCATAGACGCATAAATCGTTTTCACTACCACGTCCAAGCACATGGCATAGTCTCACTTCACTAATTAATTATCCCCAAAATTGAGTGAGGCTTCTACAGCACGCAACTAAGATCTAATGCGCAGAATGCTGACAAAAAAATTGAATACGATTACGAAATAAGATTTTTTTCACTTCGTTTGGACTAAAACGCTGCTGACTTACCCAAAACGTCTGCGTTCGGTGTGGATGTCTTGAACCAGGAATCTTCTCCATATTTCCCTGGTTTGTATTTCGATGTGAGAAAATCCTTTGGGAATCCGCACACGACCGATACGAAATGTGGTCGGGATTTGTTAGCCGCACTGGGCTCCAATAATGTAGAAAAACCACTGCGAAGCGCCCGAGAGATCAATCTAGTTGTCCAGCTAAGTGAATGCATTTTATTGTTTCTTTCTTCTTTTGGTTGTTTTAAGTAAATTCGTTCTTTTTGCAAAATATTGAAGCACTATTAAGTTCCTCTATCACGACTTACAGTAGGCATTTATTTAAAAAAAAATCAAGGAACCAAAAAGCTTATGAGCACAAAATCAATTTGTCGTCGATGTGAAGAGAAAAATGCAAAATCATGTCAGTCACTGAGAGAAAAAAATTTGACATTTTTAATTCGGACCGTGAGAGAGAGTTAATTCCGTGTGATCGGATCACATTTCCTTAAAATTTTGTACATAATTAATAGAAAGTGCAATTTACATAGAAATCCCGAAATATGTGGACGATTTCGAACTGTTAATTAATCGAATCGAGAACTTAAATTATTTTTTCGGATTAATCGCTGGTTAACTACAGAACCCGACAACTACAATGTAAAACACAGATTACGGTCTATCCTCCTACAACAAGAGATTTCTTCGAATGGAAATTTTTAGCTTTCTTCATATAGCTGAATGAGTTTTCTTCAGCAAATATCAGCATGTGACCATGTGACTTTTGAAGGGAGATTGTCAAAACGAACTACATTATCTTGTCGAAATTAATGCGACTTGGGGTTTGTTGAGAGAAAAGTTGAATGAATAAATAATATGTATTAGCTCCGATTGTACGAGTATATCCAATGATCAATTGGAGTTAATGATTGGCCTACACATATTGTTGTGTTTTGCTATAATTAACATTTTTTCTACACAAACTACATTTGAATTTTGCATTACTATTCCTATTGTGGAGCATTTCTACGAATAATAAAAAGTTGCAGGGGCCTCTCAAAAACTGAGAGAATTACATGCCGTGAGGTTCTCACAAAACCTATAACATTTGTGGCAACATCAATTCCCTCATTCCAAAAAATTAAACAAATTATATATTTTATATAAAACTACTTATCGACGTTTATTATTTTTACTGCATGATGTCTGTTCAAACTGCCTTAGTCAAAGTCGATATAGCAGTTTATATTACAGCTGTCAATTTTGTCATTCTGTCGCAGCAAGTGTATAAAAAAAATTTGTTTATAAAATCCATCGGAAGAGAATATTTAGAAAAGATTGTCAATTCTTCAAGCCTAAGCTATGTTGGATGGTTGGTATTGTCGTAGTTTAGCAAATGAGCAAGCCGCATCCTCACAGAATCAAGATGAAGAGAACGACGCCAATGATGGTGAATCTGGATCTGAAGAAAGTCAGGAGGGCGGGCAGGACAATTTCAACAATCCTGTTGACTACAAAACTCAATACCGCTACTTAAAGCGCAAATTAAAATTTCTAATATACGTAAGTAATTTTACTATTTCAAAAGACCTCATTAACACGGCAATCCAACAGGAGAATGAATTCTTCCAAGATGCTTTGCGATCCTGTCAAAGACGCTTGCTGAAAGTTTCCCGTGACAGATCGTTCCTCCTGGATCGCTTGTTGCAATATGAGAAACCAGAGATTACATCTTCTGAGAGTGAAGAAACAGAATCATCAGACGAAGAAGCAAAAGAAACAAAAAAGTAAGTGGCGGTATCCCTGGAACTAAATTCAGTTTGCTTTATCTTAACTTCTTTCAGACGCAAAGTTGAGGCTGTTGCGACAGGAACTGGTTCTGGGAGGGGACGAAAAAAGAAAGTTATCCAAAAGGTAAAACAAGAGCTTCCAAAAACGAATACAAACTCTCAGCCAGAAGGACATATGACAGCCGAGGAAGTCGAGAGACATTTGCAGTCCAGACAGTCTATAATGGAACTCGTGCCGGAAAGAGCACCCCCGACTGTTCCAACTGAGATGTTCAGCAATGAACCGTCTCTGGATAGGTAACTTCTCAAGAAACCCACTCAATATTGTGTCTGATTTGTGCGTCTTGCAGTGAATCAAACGACCAGATGATCGAGACATCCCCCAGCAACATTGGAGAGGAATGCCTGAGTGTGGAGTACAACAATAATTAGCAAAGAAATGGATATGAAAAAGCAATACAAGTTTATCATGATGTTCCCCAGAAACCCAAATTGTTTCATTTCAGTTTTCTCCCGCTTCGAGAGTGAAACACACATAGTTACGTTTTTAAGTGGAATTTATTTAAAATACTATTGCTTCACTAACTCAGATGACAGTTCAAAAAAAAACAAAAAGATGAAATCTAGCATTAGGAGGCCTTAAAGACTCCTACGGCTAGTAAGAGGTTCCGGCGGGTAAAGTGCAGGGTTAGGAAAGGCGACGACTTTGTTGGGAAAGCTCTCATAAGGTATTCATTTCCGTCATTGATTTCGGGATTGTGCGATGCGCTGTGTCCGCTCTGTGACGCCAGGTAATCTTCGGTGAGTTTGGAGAAGTCCCACAGCGTGAGGTAGCAGTCCAGTCCACCGACAGCCAGTATATTACCGTCCCGACTGAATGACATCGTATGAATTGATCCAGTATGCTTTGACAGTGACGCGATTAGTTGGCCGTGCGAGAGATCCCAGATGAGCACCTGATGATCCGAAGAGCCTGACGCCAGATACCGCCCACAAATTGCGAACGCCAAGCTGTAGATAGGTCCTTTATGTCCGGTCATTAAGCGCACCAGTTGTCCATTGAGTACGTCCCAGAGACGTACAGTTCTGTCGCTGGATCCGGTGGCTATGTAATTCGAGTTCGGATGAAATTGAACGCAATCGACGTCCGCAAGGTGCCCGCAAAAGATTCGCAACGGCTGGTTTGAATCCGTGGCCCACAGGCGTGCTGTTTTGTCGTACGAGCACGTGGCGAAGTAGTAGCCATGCGGAGAGAAGCGGACGTCCCACACTGGGAATAGGTGACCCTTGTACACAACGACACACGTCCACGTATGCAGTGACCACAAGCGGATGGTGGTGTCCTCTGAACAGGACAGCAGTAGATTCTTCTCTGGCGCGAAGGCGCAACGGTACACTGGCCCACTGTGGCCGAAAAAGGTCCGAGAGGTTTCAGCCGTGCGGTCGTCCATCATACGTACCAGAACATCTTCCGCGTCTTTGTCGATATCTTTAAGCTGTTCCGCGCTCTTCATTTCGCGTAGTTTGGCCGGAGTTAGTGACCATAGCCTGATGCTTGAATCCGTGAAGCCGACTGCCAGCATTGACGAATCTTCAGAAATTTCAGCGCATGTCACACTGTTCGCGCCATTCAGAATTGTGTAGAAGCACACGGAAGGGAAGGAGTCCTTTCCCAACTGCACCCTCTTTGAAGATTCGCGTAGTGCTTTCAGTTTCTCCAATTTATCGGCGTCCTTCAGTTCCGGCAAAGGAATGCGGTCGTGTGCTGGAGCATTTGGGTCTGACTTGGACTTCTTCGAAAAGAGCGGATCTTTTTTAGGCTTCTTTTTCTTCGGCCTGTCCGGGGCGTCCGGATCGTTTTCATCTTCCTCTTCCACCGGTGGGTTGGTTGTGGTCGTTGTAAGACTCTGGAAGTCAACTTCCTTCAGGAGGCCGTAAAATACGCGAACTTTGTTGTCCTGCCGACGAGCTTCGCCAGTTAGAGCTCCTGCTGTGGCGTCACACTGCGCTTTACTACGAGCTGTACCCTCGTATGTATCGAAATGTAGATACTTGCTTACGATTTGTGACAAAACTTCCATCTTTCGGTCTTGAATGTGACGTTTGAAGAGCGAGTGTGAATCTCTGGACATTCGTATGATGAATTTGTCGCTTTCCATGGCAGTCACCAAATCATTGTTTTCCATTTGTGAACGCTTTGTTATAAGCAGAATATTCTGCAAATCCTCATGGTAATAGTTATCCAAACCCGGTCCATATTTCTCCACAAATTTTCGCGCCTGAATTTCATAGCCGTTGTAGACGAGTTTAAAGTAGATTTGCACCAAAATCGGATACAGCACCAGTGACAATTCATGCTTGTAGATGTCCAAAGACTCCTCAACAAACGTGCGGAGATCTCCAAAGGCGTTTTCATATAATTCTGGATCGCCACCACTCCCAGCTGCCGGTGCTTGTTCACCATCCAGAGAATTTGTTAATAGTTGCGTGATGTCGGTATCATTTACATCGGTATCAATTTCATCTTTTATGTTGGCTTCCTGACGCAGGAGCTCCTCAGTTTGCTTGAGATTGTACTTCTTTATGAGCTTAAGGACTGCTATGAGGTCGCGCTTGTCCTGGGACAAACTCATGGCGCCGGCTTTGTTTTTTTTTTTCTCAGAAATCTATTGGATGTTGGTTAAATGTTTCGGTACACGAATTTAAGCACTTTATTGTTATGTGGCTATTGGGCAGATTTTAATTTTAATTCACAGAGCACCCACGAATTCTACGATGTTTTTGTCAATAAAAACAAAATTCCTCATTAAGCCACCATTTCTGTCAATTTGACTCTTATGACGTTGCCATGTAAACTGTCTCGGTACAGTAAGAACAAACATTTTGTTAGAAGTTCTAGGTGTATTTTCTTTCACATTGAAGATTTTGTGTTGATTTCTTTCCATTCTCTGTAATGAAAGATGTCTTGCAAAAATGATCACAATAAACATTGAAGTTCGATTCGACATACATTAATATATATCAACAAATATGAACGAAATTTTTGGTATTAAACGTCAAATGAAAAATATATTTGGAATAACAATGCACAGGAGTGTACAAATGTCATGACAAGTCGTTGACAGAAAACATACAAGTGTCGGAATTGTTGACATACGTTTTCTCTTTTGTGGAGTTAAAAAAGGAAATAATTTCCAAATTGCAATCATTTTCATAAATTTCCAAGCTCTGATTGAGTGTTATTTACTATAAAGAGAATATGTGAAATAGATTGCTCTCAATTAATCAAACAGATAAATCATCACATCCAAAGACACTACTGCGAAGTGAAATAAAAAGAAACTCTGTTGGTCTAAACAAAGATCCTATTGAATGTTCTTGGCTACCGATGTATTAATTTGTTGGTGAGTAATCAGTATGCCAGAGCTGCAGATAACAATGCAATAAACAGTGTATTTTCTTTTTGTTCACATTTACCATAACGTCGCGTAGGCAAGCTGTGGAAGTATATTTAAATCAAAATGCCAATTCTGTATAGTGTTGTGTCTCGGGGAACCACAGTTCTGGCGAAATTCGCAGAATGTGTTGGTAACTTCGCCGAAGTTACCGAACAAATTATGTCGAAAATATCTCTGGAAAATAGTAAACTGACTTATGCCCATGGAAACTATCGAATTCACTACATTTGCGAAAATAAAATCATCTACATGTGCATCACTGACGACGTAAGACATGATGATATGACCCACAAAAATTTTACAAGCTTATGAGTGTTTTTTTTTTATTTCAGGAATTCGAGAGGACAAGAGCATTTCTATTTCTAACCGATATCAAACAGAAATTCATTCAGACATATGGCTTAACAGTGGCCACTGCCATTGCGTATGCCATGAACTCAGAGTTTTCGAAGGTCTTGTCGCAGCAAATGGTATTCTTCAGTCACTCGCGGGAGGTTGATTCCATTTCCAGGGTACAGGGGCAAATCGTTGAACTAAAGCACATCATGGTGAAAAATATTGGTAAGTCCCATTTCTGCGCGTAAATATGTAATCCCCTTCGCTGCCTACTTCCATTTACCCTAGTTTGCATTCGTGAAATACCACTTGTTTGCATACTTCTTACGTTCCATATATTTATGCGCATAGAATGCATATACTGTCTGGGTGTGGATGTCAGATATCGGGTTTCTGGGAAGCACTTCTGCGGTTGAGGCTTGATTTGTTGTGCACAAGAAGATTATGTTAGATGACTCGTGCTGATGTTAGATATACTCAGATGGGAGAAATTAAATTCTCGGGTATCAATAATCGCGTGAGGGTGTGAAGAATATGCAATCTGTTACTTTTTATATGAAGCTGTGGTGAATTTGTCAGCACAATCCTATGACACCATTTTTACGGATGTTGTGTTGTTTTTGTGTACAGAGGCGGTTGTTGTCTCGATGAATGCACGCTTGGAAATGATAGTAGTTTGAATTAATTTCATAACAGACCTTGAATTCATAACAAAAATATGATAAACTGCAATTTTCCCGTTCACAGACAGCCTAAAAGACCGAGGGGAGAAAATGGAACTTTTGGTAAACAAAACCGAAAACCTTAGCAACAACGTAAGTATCTCCATCTATCACCTCCATCCAGGGAACTGCATTAATCTCCTTACTTTCTTACAGTCTGTGGCATTCCGAAACGCATCACGAAACTTAGCCCGACAGATGTTTTGGAAAAATATTCGGCTCTATGTCATAGTCGGTGTAATAATCGTGTTTGTGATTTATGTAATTATCAGCATGGCATGTGGGGGACTCGCCTGGCAGACATGTATCCATTGAGGAAAAAAACGTTGACCTGGAATTTTTTTGAATAAGCACTATCACATTGCTGCGCTGATGTTGCTGCAACACTATGATAATCGATCTGAAGAACATCAAAAATATATATATATTCTTTTAGGTAGTAGTCGAACTCATGTAAATCTTAACCGTATTCTACCCCAAAGGTAAAGGAACGGATTATTTTTATAGTTTCGAAAAAAGCGGACAAAATTAGTGTGAACCAAAAGAAAAACTCAAAAAAACACTGTTATTTATTTCGTTTTGTGACTGTTAAGTGGTGTAACACATTTTTTTTTGATATGGAGTAAGTCAGAACCCAATAAAAACTAGAGGGAAGAGGAAAACGAAAATTCTACGGCACTCGAGTTCGTGAGGGAGTACGATGTTAAGATTATTTTATATTACACCATTATTTTGTGCGAATTATGTAAATGCAGGCGATTTGTATTTCTGTCAAATTAAACAAATTTATTTACAACAATCGATGATACAATGTTTGAATTGTCCCATAAGTTCCAGTTTCCTGGCGAATATGTGTTTGGTTCTAATTGCGGGAGCAATTGTAAAACCACATTCCCTTTGATTGCTTTCCGAGAGAATTAAGAGTTTAGACACTGCAACGTTGTTATTGAATATGCTGTCATCAAGGAAGGACGCACAACATCGACGTCTCGGACAGAGCATCACACTAGGCAGCAGACAGACAGAGGTAGTAAAGGAGGACGTCTACCTCGGCTCCGCGGTATTGGGGATAATAACACCAGTACCGAAATCAAACGCTCTTGCTAATCGCTGTTTCTTTGGGCGCAAGAAGCAATTGAGTAATAAAGCCCTCTCTCGAAGGACTAAGCTTGCTTTATATAACACCTTGGTCATCCCAGTTCTACTCTATGGCGTGGAAACCTGCACGTTACTAAAAGCGGATAAGGAAGCCATTAGTCTTTTCTAGAGAAAAGTTTTGCGTGCGATTTTTGGTCCTGTTTGCGTTGATGGCATCTTGAGGAGAAGGTTTAACGACGAACTCTATGAGCTGTACAGTGACATGCGCCTAGTCAAGCATGTTCGGATACAACGCTTAAGATGGCTAGGTCATGTAGAGCGTATGGACACCACTGCTCCGGCCTGAAAAGTCTTCGAACAGAGGACGGCCTAGGCTAAGGTGGCGCACATAAGTGGAGAAGTACCTCAACCAACTTGAAGTGCGCAACTGGCGGAAGCTGGCGAAAGATCGTGCTGGTTGGAGAGGCATCTTGGTTGAGGCCCAGGTCCACCCCGGACTGTAGTGCCAGAAGAAGAAGAGATGAAGAAGTTGTTATTGAACAAAACTTTATAAATACGAGCACGATATAGAAGCATGGTCGAAGTTAAATTAATTCGCGTAAAAAGGTTGACTCATCGTAGCTGTTTCCACTCAGTGTTTGCTTAGATAGAATGCATTAGTGCCTAGGCAGGTACAAAGCCTCATTTGTAGCGCGCCCTACTACGAATGAATACCATTGCTTTCACTTCTATTTGACTCAGTTCATTTATCACCTCAAGAAATCTGCATGGTAACCAGCAAACTGTTTATTTGTGGGATTTTAAGCGCCTATATACGGATTTTAAGAAACAAATTCCAACTAACTTGTGTTATTTTCAATTTTAAATTAGTCGAAAATTATAGGTTTATGTGTTTGAAGACGATTAACAAGCGGCTTCACAAGAGGCGCAAAGAAACCCTATATGACAATAGGCAATCTGATTTTAATTCTTAAAAAATTTCCTTTGGTTCTGAAAATGAAGTAATCTTCAAGAACTTCCCTCAATTTGAATGCGTCTGAGAGTTGTGTTCATGCACTCAGTTTTAAGAAGTTAATTTGGAGGACTGAGACTTTCACATCTTTGTATCAAGGGGCTTATATTGAAACAGGAACTTACTAAGATATCGTTGCCTGCCGTCGTGGAAGGTCCTCCGAACGCTGGTTGCTGTCACCAAGACCAAGCTGTCTTTCGTCTGCAATGGCTAAATATCTATAGTCTTAAAAAATGCACCTTAACAATTTGTTCCTTCTTGACATTCAAGAAGTTAAGAATAAAATGCCAAAAACTCTTCCTAGACGTGGTATCGTTGCAATATGCAGTCTTGAAATCGAAGAATAAGTGGTGTTGATCGGTGTCGATCGGTACTTCTTAGTCTTTCACTAGGATCTGCTGAAATGCGAACATATAATATATTGACTTCCCTGCCCTAAAACTACATTGCTCAGAATAGATAAGACCTATCAGATTACTCACGAACGGATCGTGATCGAGTTAAGAGAGGACCTTGTATGCTATGTGATGCAGATTCATATCTTGAGTCGAAAGTAAACGGCAATTTTTTAAAAGCTATAGGAAATTTAAAAAAACACATAAAATTCAGAAAAATGCATAAAATTTTTATTTGAATCGATAGTACGATCCATATAATTTAATGTTTGGAAATTATTTCATGCAAATGTTGACCTTGACTGCGCTTCAAATGGTCCATCCGCTTAGTCCAATTTTGGCATACTCTTTCCAACATTACGGCCGGTATCTCACGAATAAATGCTTCAATGTTGTCTTCGAACGCGTCAATTAAAGCGGGCTTGTCTGTTTAGACATGAGCTTTAACATAGCCCCGAATAAAAATAGGTATGTGGTACCGGCTTATTTAAACCACATGTCATGCAAGCTCTTGCATTTTGGGCAAAATAAAGTTGGATATCATTTCACCACTCACACCACTCACAGCTACGTGACGATTCGCATAATCTTTAAAGAAGTACGGTCCAATGATGCCCCCAGCCCATAAACCGCACCAATCTGTGACTCTTCTGCATGCATTGGTAGCTCTTGCAATGCTTCTGGCTGATATTCACTTCAAAATCGACAATTCTGCTTATTTACGTACGCATTGAGCCAAAAACCAGAAAATGGAAGAAGCGCGAGATGAACTTCCTTAACAGAGCACGCATTTTGATAACAAAATTCAATAATTTGTAAGCGTTGTTCGTTTGTAAGACGATTCATGGTTAAATTGTAAACCAAACTGAAGATGTTTGACAGCGAAACAAAACACAAAACGTGGGTTACCTGTTTAAACCAGTGTTGCCAAAAAGATAATAGCTAAAAAATAACCCTTTATATCCTTTTTTGGGCATTCGGCAAGCGATACAGAGTTTCCAATCCGCACGACTGACTTCCTCCGACTAAAAACAAATGGAGTATTGCATGGCGCCAACCGGAATATCTTCAGTAGCTCTGCTAAGGACGCGCCCCCTCTAGCTGCTTTCGTTTTCTCTCACTACCGGTACCGAAACTCTATTATGTCCTTTATCGTCCAAATTAAGTGGATCGTTTTAAGATTGCAACGTAGTCTGATGATTAAGCATTGACTTTGTTTGGTAAGTATTTCGAAGAAGAGAGACTTGAATCTAGGTTTATACAAGAATATGTCTAGAGCTTGGAAAAGTCCGTGAGGGCCAAGTTAATCGATTGATCTCACGTCCTTCAAATCCAATTTTAAAATGTACCTACACTCTAAAAGTGCTATTCCTCTTAAACGTCCTATTTAAAAACGAATGTCTTTATTTATTTACATCCCATACGGTTTGTTTTCGTTGCTGCAATTCTGAAATACTCTAATCGACTTCCCTTCTCTGCTTTGTTTATCACACACACGGTTACCTTTTGGCCTTCAAATCATTTGTGAATGTCAAACAAGATTAGGACAAGTTCAAGAAATTCACTCGATTAGATAAATCATTTGAAAAATAAAATCAAGCTCAATGTTTGTTATCAGCACGAATAAATTTATTTCGTCGTATCTTCGGCATACACAATATCGCCCCTCTTCAAAGTTCCTCCGTTTCTCAGTCCCAACTGAACTCCCATGACAGGAGACTTCGATGGCATATTTTTGAATATACGATACCTGACCAAAGGAACATTAACAATTTTCAATTTTCCCCAGAGGAATTTGTAATTATTTACGTCTTGAGTGTTTTCAAAGGTGTACCGTCCGGGTCACGTTCCCCGGAAAATGGATTAATGTTCGGAATAATGCACCGATAGCAGGGTGCTAAGCTGCGCAAAATGACCTCCTCCCCGATTCGAACCCACTGCCAGCTATCCTCATCGAATGCTGGCCCCGTTGTCTTCACATTGAAGTTTGCTCTGAACTGTAGAGCTGGTATCTTGTTGACCATCCGTGAGTTTAGATCCTCAACAGACTTCGAATTCATCAGCATATAACTGGAGACATCTTGAAGGGTTCCCTGAAAAAACATACCTAACTGTAAACTTCAGACAGAAAAACATCAAACTTTTCATTCACACCGTGTCGTTCTTGGTGAAAGTACCGTTGTTGAACACTTTTTGAACAGGTCTCGTTGGTATGGGGAATGGATAGTAGACCAATCGCAAGCCTTGCGTTTCTCCCGTGAGGTATTTCGAAAACCACTGGTGGTACACTTCCCCACAATCCAAAACAGTAGCATGGTAGCCATAGATAAGTGCCTGAATATTTCCATTCGATTCATTTCCAATTGTGGAGTAATCAAATTCAAGGTCTTCCATTCCTGGAGCCGTGAGGATCAACTTTGAGCGACCGGCGATCTTTGGAACGATCTGAAACATATGGGAATACGTTCGAGCGGACACCATTTGTCCACTCTTGTCGATAAGCATCAAGCATCTGTCCCTGATGTCGCCCTCACGGATTCCCAGGTTCTCGCAGAGTGCCGTGTCCAACTCGATTCCAGCGCATGATTTGATGGGATAAAAGAAGATCTCCTCGAGGGTCCCAACTTCTCGCCATTTTGTCGGTATCACTTCCTTCTTTGTGTACTTATAGAACAGGTAGGACAGGCTGGAAACAACTGTCACTCCGACACCGACGCCAACACCAAGCAAAACTCGCGATTGTGAAGAAGCTAAGGAAAGTGAAACAAAGTGACTAAGGCTTGTTGATTAATTGAAATTTAAGCTTACACATTTCTTTCCTTAAATTCTAAGTGAAATTGCAGGATCGGAATTGACTAAATGTTGGGGCGACGCAAGATGACTTAGCGCAAAGTATGCAAACAGATCGAGAACACACGCTCAATTGAGATGAATATGCAGGCGTTCGCCACTCAATGCGACGTGCATGGAGTAAGTAAGAAGGCACAATGTTTGTCAATAAAATATAGAATAAGCAACCGCTATCACCACTTGCCTGTATTTGTTTATAAATTCTGATTTATGACCCCACTCCATTCCCTTGTGACGACTGTACATTCTGAACATGTGTAGAGGTGGAAAAAGAGCTTTAAGTGATCGCTATTTTTGTAAACAATTTGATGGAATCCAACACATTGAAAATACAGCAGAAACCGTGTGGACTTCATGTCAGGTTACTCATACGCCATACGGAAAAAAATATTTGAAGATGAATGTGTGAGGCTCTCTGCACAAATTTCAAGCTTTTCAATACAATGTTGCTTTTTGAAGTGTGTTTATTCTTTTGGAGCTTTAATGAATTGGTTCTTGCGCTTTTATTATGTTGGCAACGTTTCGATTCTGGATTAGAAGACGCAGAAGGTTTAGAAACAATCCATTGTCTCAAAGGCGGACATTCAGCATTTCCTGGCAAACGGGAGACGGCTGACGGTTATCAACTTCAAAATATGTATCTTGTGGTAAGTCTTGGGCCAAGCGCGCATAAATATAAATATGACCAATGCGTGCATTTGTTGTTTTCTGTCTAATATTCAGACGCAAAAAACAGATCACACAACTTAAAATGTCAAAGACTTCCCTCGCAATTGTGCCTTGATTCTTGATACATCGCGCATCGTATAAATTTGCAACAAAAAGATCCTCTATAAAATATAGTTCTTGCAGTTTTTAATCACTACGATTAATAAGTCGCATATGTGTGCATTCATTTAAAAAAAAATGGTGTCTCATTTCTTGCGCCTTAATTATGATCCGTTAGAAAATCTCAAATGCGCGAGTGAAACGTCGCGTTGCATCAACGGGTTTTATGTCGCAGCAGTTTAAATCGCAAGTGTATGGATACTCTTGTCTCATGTTTGAATTTATCCTGCGACAATCGCATCGCCAGTATCACTCTTACCAATCGCTGTTTGTTTGGGTGCAGTAGGCAATTGAGTAATAAGACTGGACTAAGCTTGCACCTTGATCATTCCACTCCTACTTAATGGCGTGGAAACCTGGACGTTACTAAAAGCAGATGTGGAAGCCCCTAGTTTTTTCGAGAGAAAAGTTTTGCGTGCGATTTTTGGTCCTGTTTGCACTGATGGCATCTGGAGGAGAAGATTTAACGACAAACTCTATGGGCTGTACAGCGCCATGCGCTTAGTCAAGCGTCTTCAGATACAAAGCTTAAGATGTCTATTTCTTGTAGAGCCTATGGGCACCATTGCTCCAGTCGGATCGTGCTGGTTGGAGAGGCATTTTTGTTGAGGCCCAGGTCTATCCCGGACTGTAGCGCTACAAGAAGAGGAAGAAGAAACGCATTGCCATAAACATGAGACAAATCGCAGACTTCTAAACGTTTCGATTGTGAGGTGTCATATGAGTTCGTTCACGCTGAGAGTTGTGTGTTCTACTTTTTGCGATTGAATAGTCTAGCTATGGAAAAGATATGTGCGTGGCTAGCCTTATCTTGACTTAAAAGTCTGAAGGCCGCCATTAAGACAAGGATCCAATTTAAATCCAATTTTCACTTAACTTTCAAACTGTGTACATGGTCTCTTTTTTCTTGTCTGGCATTACAGTTTTGGGTGGACCTAGACCTCAACCAACAAACCTTCCAAGCCGAAGCAATCTTTTGCTAGCTGTTTCCCACTTCGCACGCCAAGCTCAAGCCTCGTTTACTTGAGTGTGCCATTACAATCTGGGCCATTCTCCGTTCTGGGCTCAGTTAAGCAGACTTTGCTGGCCGGAAGCCAGAACTGGCTAGTTCATAGGATCATATGGCTCAGCCGTCCTAAGCGTTGTTTACACAGACGTATAACTTAGTGCATGCCGCTTAGTTTGTTTTCGAGTTGTTTCCTTCTGATGTCATCAAAGCAAACAAGGCTAAAGAAATGACCTATGGCTCCCTCATCCGCTTTTCCATTCCTATTCCATAGTCGCTTCCGTAATAATTTCTCTTAAACTTGAATGAGTCAATTCAAGTCATTACTAACACCCAAAATCTTAATATAGTTACAAGTTTTAAGACCCACTATGAACCGGTTTCTTATGTCCAAAGCCCTGTAAGCTATCGCTGGCTTCTTCTGGAAGTTATTCGTCGAACACGTCCATTTAATGAGCGCCATTTGTGTCTCACACGTTACACAGCTATTGTAAGAAAAGAAATTAATTGCTACTACCTTACTACCTTAGAATACGTAAGCTATCGTTCAATGTCCTTTCATGTCTTTTGATACTTCCTTTTTCTTTGTATTTTGAGAGTACCGGACGTCCGAAAATAGAATCCATAGAAAAAGGAAGAATCACGCGTTTCAATTTCAAGATAATCTTACACTTCAAAGATCTTGACCGCCCGCTCTGATTATAACCTCAATTTCATTGCATTTTTTTAATCACTTGCACGGTTAGACCACTTTTTGGTCTAACAAAAACGACCGATGATAATTGTAAATAAAACTTAAACTGACTGACTAATTGAAGTTCAATGCACAACTGACTAAGTCAATGTTCAATAATGTGCAGATTTATCTCATCTTCTAGCTTTTACTCTTTGTTTTGGCTTATTGACATACACTTCAAAAATATCCTCAAACATAAAAAACAAAGTTTAAAGGTGTCAAATTAAACGATCGTGCCAGCCAATTAAAATCGCAACAAAGTGAGATAACACGGCCAATGAATTTTTGGAGCGAAATAGTAATTGTTTCGCAGGCTGTGTTGCAAGTGACACCATGCTGTTGGAAGTACATATTGTTCAGGTCCATATTCTCAACTCCGGTCATAGAAAGTCCGTTATAATTTTGTGACAGCGAACGCCATTCATGATAACTGTTTGGTCGACTTCATTTACCACTATTCCGAACAACAGCAGGGTTTTTCGCAGAACGAACTGCGCACGCATACTTAGGTGTTTTAAGCAGTCCCCACGGCCACTATTGGCTGAAATTTGTGCACAATTCTACCGATTGTGGACACATTTGGTCGATTATGTTGACCAAAAAAGGCATGAAATGCATTTTTGATTGAACGCCCATTCTTCTATGTCTGAACGCCCTGTTCAATTTTGTACCTCCCAATTTTTGAATTTTTCAAACACTTAAACAAAGAAATGCCAAATTAAATTGTTTCACAAAACTTGACGTTAAAGTGTGAATTGCTATCAACATCGTGTATTGTGGTTGGGCCACCTCTTGTATGGAGTACGATTTAAAACTGCCAAAAGACATACAAAGTGTACATGGAACGAAACCCTAAAAATCCTCTTTCTTGAATGTGATTCTAGTTGTGTATATTTGGTGATATCACAACACTACTAGTCTTGGGAAAGAGATTAGATTTTGTTCAAGTTTCTCTTCTCAATACTCATTTGCCAGCCGCGCACACAACGGACTACAATCATTCATGTCATTATCAGATCCAAATCAGCTGTTCGGCGATGAACTTCGGAATGGAAGCATTCAAAAGCTACACCCCTCCTCCTCAACAGTAATCTCTTATTTCCACTAGGCAAGGCTGTAAGCAACAAAATTTAAGCCCCCTTATATCAAGTGTCAGACAAAATTCACGAGATTAGTGCTATCAGTGGTCGCGCTTGGTTAAATAAAAACAATAAAACTTGCCTAGATTTCAGTTTATAAATAAATCTGCGGGTTTTCGGTTCGATTCCCTGCCATGGACAAGTATCAGTTGGTGTTTGCACTCACAGTCACCGTTACCGGAACTGGTTTGCTTTTAATATACTTTAATCGGCGGCGCGCGAAAAATCGTGTGCCGGAGGAAAAGTGGGAATATGTCGGCACTTTGGAGGAGATCGTCATGTATCCCATTAAATCGTGCGCGGGAATCGTGTTGACTGAGGCGAAGTGCGGGACAAATGGTCTCGAAAGCAATGGTCTTCGGGATCGGCTGTTGATTACAATAGATGAGGATAATCAAGTTGGTTTCGCGGGACGTAAACCGAAGATGTGGCAAATTAAATCGGAGGTGATTGAAGAGGGTGGTCTGCGAGTGACTGCACCATCGATGGATCCATTGTTTTTGAGGATTCCGGACATAATCGAGGGTCTAAAAGAGGTATTAAGGAGCTTCGAGAATGTCACTGTCGCACTTATCGAGTGCGATGCTGAGTATGGACAGTGGTTTTCGAAGTTTCTACTGGATAAGGAATCTGGAATACGATTGTTTGTGATAACTGATCCGACACCAAGAAGGAAATTATTTCAGAGCACTCCGGTAAGTAAATCAGGCAAAGGTGTATTTTTAAAGTCTTCATGCACTTATTAGATTATCTTGGATCTAGATTTCATTTCATGTATTTCGATTATTATAAGACTTGCCTATGGGCATTGCAGTTTGCAGGGACAAAAATCACTCTCGTTAAGAAAATTCTCATTTTTTAGAACTGAAGAAAAAGAGATTGGTTTTAGTACTATGATGACCCAGTGCTAAAATCGTGAATCGTCCAGTGCCTGAGCCAAATTTAAGTCCCAACACGTAAAAGTGCTGAGCATTGATTTAGCTTGTTGTGTTGAAGGATCTTCGAATACAGGCTGCATGTCCTCAGCAATTAAGTCTTAGACCAACATCACCATAGAGTCATAAAAACACTCCTCCTCTATCGTCATTGAAACAATAGAAGTTTGCATACGATCGCGGCCTGGAGTTTGTTCTCGAATGGATTAGGGGCTTTCCTTCTTCTTTTTTTGCAAACTTCTGTACCACGGATGTCCCACGTAAAAGTACCACACAAAGCAGTACCCAACTGCGGACTTCAAATTATGAGGAATGAAGATTTATTTGTGTTCTGCGTTGTATTGTATTGGGAGGGTTTGTCGCCTTCGACGTTTGAGATTCAATTGGCAAAGTTGTAAAGATCATGTCGACATTTGTCTCTGAAAACTCTTAGAAAGTTTACTGTTTTAGAAAAGCTTCTAAAGTTTGTTCGGAGTCGGTATTGAACTGTAGGTTCTTTCCACGTTGCTGCTGCATATACATGCCATTTTCTGATCCGCAAATACAAAAAATAACATTACCACTCAAGTCATAAGCATTAAAATAAGCCTTGCTTTGTGGTCGCCGTACCGCAGTGAGTGCGTCGACCGCCACGCAGAATGTCTAGGTTCGTATTGTACTGGAAGAGTGTGTCGCCTTCTACGTTTGAGATTCAATTGTCAAATTTGTAAGAAAACCAGTCGCCATTGTCTCTGAAAATTTTCAGAAAGTTTACTGTTTTGAAAAAGCTTCTAAACTCGTTTCTTCGAAGTCGGTATTGAATTGTAGGCTCTTTCCACTTCCCATTTTCGAATCCGCAAATAAAAAAAAACTAAACTGATGTTAAAATATTTTCAACACTTTATAAAGAATCGGAATATGTCCATTACCCACATAATTTACGTTCCTTTAGACAATCAAATAAGCCTTCCTTTGTGGTCGCCGTGGCGTAGTGGTAAGTGGGTCGACCGCCACGCAGAAAGTCTAGGTTCGATTCCCGCACGGGACACCTCGCATTTTTTTGACGGCACCACCTCTTTCGAGTTGCTAAGAACACTCAAAGAGTATTAATTGTCTATAAAAGAGCTTCTCAAATCTCTCCGTTTGAAGGGGGCAGAATGCTGTTGGTGCCTTGTGGGCTGTAGTGGCACTTAATTATTATTCCCCGAATCACTTAGATAAGTGGCAAGTAATTTTCGTTTTGTCACAGAGTTAAATTGCTGAATTCTTGTCGCAAGACACTCTACTTCTCCTTGCACCTTTGTGAAGTTTTACTCCAGTATCCTCTTTGATGTTTGAAAAAGGAAAATTCCCACTCTATTAACTTTCCCATGCTTCATTCGCCCTGCCTTGGAAAGAAAGTGAAATTTACCAGCACCCTGTAGGTTAATTTAAGAACATATCTCAGGCTTATTACACACTTCAATTGCTTTTCCATTTAAGAATATTTGGAAGCTCGTGTGCTCACGGCACCGTGACAATTCTCACAGTTATTTTCGGTCGTTAACTTCAACAAGCCTAGAGCTTCCAGATAAGGCCACGATTTGAGATTAGATTTTAGAATACATACGTCCACGTCAGATAAGACGCCATTCCGCGCCGTCATCTCTCCTCATTTGCGTTAATTCCCTGCAATGCAATTTTTCTTCGTCTATTTTTAGAGTCACAATCCCTACATGGTCATCAGCGATGAATCGGTTGCCAATCTGAATGCTCGCATTCCGAACAAAGTTCATCACTGGCAGTTCCGTGGAAATTTCCTGATCAGCACACACCTGCCCGCCTTCGCGGAGGACAACTGGAAGTGGATGAGAATCGGACACGATGCCACATTCCGATTCAAGGCACCGTGCTACCGGTGCATTCTCCCCAACATCGATCCGTTCACAAGCGAACGCAGCAGGGACTTTGAACCGCTGAGAACGCTGAAGAGGTACGTCGTCCGAGAGGCATTCACTTGAAGTTCGTTCTCATGGCGTGTTCTCTTATCTAGGTTCCGCATGAGTCCTGGTCAGGTCGAACCCGAGATGGGAATCTATTTCGATCTTCACACAGAGGGCGTTGTAAGGCGTGGCGATCCCGTGTTTGTAATCGCGTGAAAACGCATCAAAATAAAAGTCAATTCCCTTCCACCGACCGGTTTGTTTTCCTTTTATTTGCCGTGCAGAGGAGAGTATTTCTGCAAAGGAGAACTGACACACATCGCGCGCACCCACCACCACCTGTCTTATCAAATTGCACATTGAGCGAGGGCCCAGCCAGACAGCTGTGGAGAAGGCGGCGCCTTCACGTCAGTCTGTGCAGGAGAGCCGTACTGTGTGGTTCTCGTTTGTCGCGTGTTCGGTTTGACGGATTGATTGCGGTTTGAAACGTGTGAATGTCTTCACTACCTGGTGGTCGTCTGGCTTGTCATCTGGACATTGACACCTACTTTAAGTGAATTTTGTTTTGTCTTAATCGTTTTTTGTGCATTCCTTCGGGGGAGGATGGCTTGTAAGTGTCTTGAGTATTAGAAGGATTGTTTGTGGTTGCATAAGTGATGAGGTACTTCCAGTTCTGCACTCGTATGGTGTGGCACTAAGCGACTGACAGGGGCATGCGCAGTTGCGTGCCGAGATGCACGAGGCTGTGTAATTTAGATGTTTTTTTTTTGTTTTTTTTTTACATGAATCACGAGCACGATGATGCTGATTAGTGAGATCTCATATCGGGCTTTCATAATTTGTGTAAACAAGGTGAATACGTCACCTGTTAGCGAATTGAGGGAGACATGTTTAAATTCAACTTTAAAGTGAGAAGATAGGGTGGAGTCCGCGAAAGAGTAAAAGTGTGAAGGAGTGTGCAGAATCTGATGTGGCGCTGGGGTCATTCGAGTTTGTTTTTCATTTGAAGGATATTAACACCAAAGAAGTTCACACGTTTCATTACGTTTCGTCTACGTTCTTTGTCCTTTGTTGTTTTCGGCACTAGTCTACCTTGTCCTTGTTTTTCAAGCCAAGGGAAAGAAATATTTTTCTTTAATTATTGTATTTCAACATTTTTTCGATGCCTATGAGATGGTGAAATCGGTTGGGAGTAGTTTTGAGTGCTAATTTCGAAACTACTCCCAACATGTATGTTGCATTCAAAGGGTGTAGAGTGCGTTTTAGAGATCCGAAAGACTTTTTACGTATTTGTCTTAAATAATATCGCATAGAGCAGTTTTTCCTTTGAAAATATAAAATATTTAATTTTAACGTTCGTGGAAACCGTGCTTCACTTTTACTTTTCTACCTAAGCGATTTCAGAACTATGTAACATATGTACATAGATTTAACTGAAAACTTCTGTTGTCAAAGTTGTGCTTGGCAGACACGACAGCTTATTATGACGTACAATGCCTTCAGGAACAATGCATAACATTTTCTGTGCAATATTCTAAACCTGGAATTCACATTCGAAGTTAAAGTAATAAGATTCTCGGATTTTAATGTCATTGTTGACGCTATGATTATAAGACCAGGACTGCACTTTTTTATTTAGTAGGGGCTTCATGGCACTGGCACGTGATTTATAAGTAAAGAGAAAACGACAGAACACTATTTGTCTATCTTTCAGAAGATTTTGTTTCCCTCAATATGCATGTATACCATAGGGAAATTCATTCCGGTTCCGAAATTAAGCCTTAATAAAATACACACGGCGATACTTTTTTGATGAAAATCGTTATAAAGTTTGCACTTAGCGTGACAAATGTGACACAAAGTGTGACAAATAAGATCGTTTAAATAGCTGTCGCTGGAAGGTTCAACTAATGCGATTCTTTTGACGTAATTCTTAACCACATGTAGTAGGCTTAAATAATTTGAACAAACCGCAACATTCAATTGTAAGGTAATCAATTATCGTAAATGTCAAGCATTCAATGAACATTGTGATACTTCAGATAAACGTGAAAAAAGTGTAGTTCAAAGAGTTAGTAAGATGTCTTTATTAAGTTTTAATCTTTATATACAACAAAACTACTGTACTTCACTTAAGCCCTACTTCAAATAGTATTTACGTCTGTTTGTTGCGCTTTTCGAAACACGTATACAACTTTAGCACGAAAAAACTATTATTTCGAAATGCAATAATTATACAAGTGTGCAAAGCTTTCTGCAAAAGAACATTATAAATAATTAAAATCTGCAGCAGTAATCTGAAATTCGGATTACTACGTGTAATGGTGATGAGCAAAATAATTTCTACAGGGGCGCTTAAAATATTTTCAGTGTCCATATGAAGGAAGATGGGATTTGAATCATTTTTATCTTTCAATTTAGATAAGATTGGCTTTTTAATACCTTTCAAATTCTTCTTCTGCATAATATCAAATTTATTGACTTGTTAAGTGCTTTATCGTCAGAAAATCATCTTCCAAGAAGATTTTTTTCAAATTAGGAAAGAAAAAATAATTAAAGCAAGGTCTGGACTATAGGATTGGTGTTGGATTTTTTGATAAGCACAATCTCGCACAATAGTCTTGAAAACTCGCGCGGCGTGATTTTACAAGGCTATTGTGCGAATAAGCAACACACATTTACTTGGTCGACAATATTCCCTGTGAGTTCCAAAACAGTGTGGTCTTGAGCTTCCCTAAAGACGGAGTGATCTTGATCTACTATAGGGACTCTTGTTAAGTCTAACACTCATAATGGTACACTCGCACATCTTTCTGAGGCGCTGCGAGCATTCGTCGCTCCAGCTTGCACCGACTTGTGACATTTCATGTCATGTGTAGAACGGCGTGTGCTCGATGATCTCTTCTATCATTTTTACATTCATTCGGGCATCCCTAAGTACAAGTTTATTGACTTAATCATTGACATTAGTCTTCATTGCGGAAAGCTGGATGTTACTAAAAGTGGATAGAAAGCCCTTAGTCTTATCGACAGAAAAGTTTTGCGTGCGATTTTTGGTCCTGTTTGCCTTGATGGCATTTGAAGAAGATTTAACGACGAACCCTATAAGCTGTACAGCGACATGCGCCTAGTCAAGCATCTTCGGATACAACGCTTTAGATGGCTAGGCCATGTAGAGTGTATGGACACCACAGCTCCGGCGCGAAAAGTCTACGAATCTGAGACATTTGGACAACGCAACAGAGGGCGGCCTAGGCTATGGTGGCGACACAAGTGAAAAAGGACCTTAACAAACTTGAAGTGCGCAACTAGCGACAGCTGGCGAAAGATCATACTGGCTGGAGAGGCATGTGGGTTGAGGACAGGTTCACCATGGACTGTAGGGCCACAAAAGAAGAATGTCTTCATCTGTAAAAGCAGTGAGCGCACAGCCTGAGTGTGGAACGTCTTCAATGCTGCCTCTGCTTCTTTAAATTTACTTGAACACTTTTGCACAATTGATAACGACAATTTTTTGAATTTTTTCCTTGTTTTGTGAGAAATTTAATAACAAGAGCGGTGTTTAATTTTCATCATCATCGTCTCACAATCACTCACATTTTGATTGCATGTTATTTTTTTAGAGATTGAAAGCGAATAAATAATCATATGTATTTGAAAACAGAAACCACTAAAATTTACGTATACTCGTATGTTACACATGTATCACAAGAACTTCAACACGACCCTTCTCGTATTTGAAATAAAATATTGATGAAGCTTGCATGTAGAACACGGGTATTTGGCGTGATTAATTCAAGATTTAAAACAGTGAACATATCTGTTTCTGGTAATAGTTTTTATCATTTGAGGAAAAGCTCTGTTAGAAAACAAATCAAAAGAGATCTTCTTTGCGAAAAGAAGTCCGCTGGAAAAGAGGGATTCGAACATTTGTCAAGTCGAGTGAGGCGAGTTGATACAAAAGCCACATACACAAACGTATGTGTCACACAAAGTGTGCTTATCTTTTAAAGATTGAACATTAAAACTGTTTCGATTTTGTTTCCTATTCTACTTTCTTTCTGCTTCCATAAACACTTCATTTTCAATTCAGTTATTGAAACGGTTTCTTTTCGTCAATTTTCTTTCTTGAATATATGTTTTGAAATCAATACTTTTTTCCAGCCATTTTTCAAAACATAGACCGCCTGCCTTTATACATCGCTGCAGGGGTGGGTCTAGCCACTGCAGCTGCAGGAGCAGTTATCCTCTACACCCGCTACCGGGACAATTACATTCCTCCTAAGAAATGGAAAAAAATCGGAGAGTTGACAGATTTGATGTGTTACCCCATCAAGTCGTGCGGAGCTGTCCGCATAACCACGATGCGATGCTCTAAGCTCGGCTTGGAAAGTGATGCCATACGTGACCGGTAAGAAAAAGTCTGTTCGCGCATCAATTTTTTCCAAAAACCTTTTCTCAATTCTAGTGTCTTTATGGTAGTGACCACGGAGGGAGAGTTCATTACTGGTCGACAGCATCCCAAGATGGTCCTTGTGCAGCCCAGCTTTGAAGGCAACCTTATGAAGCTGACAGCTCCTGGCATGATTGACACCGAAGTCGACGTGGATAGGCTGTACAAAATAACCCCGATCAAAACGAGAGTCTGGGGACAAACTGTGAAAACTGTTGACTGTGGAGAGGAAGTGGCTCGTTGGTTTTCTCGTTACATCCTCTGTGAAGATTTTGGACTGAGATTGATGTTCTACCCATACGATCACGCAACGAGAGATGTGCGTGGAGCCAACAGGAAATTCAGTACAATGCTGAGGGAAGATTCGGTAGGCGAAATTTGCCTTTGAGATTGAAAAGAGATAAGTTATATTTTTCTTAAGGGAGCGCTGCACGATGCCACCAGTTTCATGCTTTTTAACGAGAGTTCTCTCGCCGATTTGAACACGCGCTTGGAGAATCCCGTGTCGGTAATGAACTTTCGACCCAATTTCCTTGTGAAAGGTCCAAACGCTTACGAGGAGGATGAATGGAAGTGGTTGAAAATTGGAGAGGATGTGATCTTCCGCAGTGTGAAACCATGTACCAGGTGAGTTGATTGTTGGATCAATCACTTAGAGCGACTAACAAGTTTCTATTCTTAAGGTGCATCTTTACAAACATAAACCCAGAGACTGCCGTGCGGAGTCCCGATGGAAATCCACTCAATACACTTAAAGGCTACAGGCAGTTTGCCAAGACTGGTGAGAGTCCAGTGTTGGGAATTCACTTGGGACTGCGGAAAGCTGGAGAGATTACAATTGGCGACCCCGTCTATGTTGAGGATTAAAGATCGGTATAACGGATGCTATGCTTGTGCTTGTGGGAACAGTTGACTCTATTCAGAAAATATTCAGGAATTTTGCAAACGCTATTTGAATACACCTTGTATACCAAAAAAAGGAACCATTTGTATGTTTGTACTCAATAAAATTGTATAATAATGTTTTGATTTAAGTAATCGCACGCAATCACGAATTAAGGATAGTTAACGTTAACAACTGGTGGCCATTAAGATATGGGTGGGTGCGTTGAGTCACATGCAAAAGGTCCTGGGTTCGATTTTTGAGTTTTGAGTTTGAGTTTTATTGTCTTCATAAAGAAAGTTTATAGATTACAAGATTTACATTTCTTAAATGCTTTCCAATGTTATCCCTTCAATGCTGGACGGTACCTTGAAACGTCAGAAGAGAGCCCATGTAAGATGTTGGTTGGCCGAGTTTGTTTGGATTCTGGGACTGAACATCATTTCAAATTACTGATAACTACTTGTATGTGTTCCTGACATGGGTAGCTACTGAAGAAGCTACGCGTCGGTCGTTTGTACGTTTTCCTGCCATCTAATTCCATCAACCATCTCGGTTGTGTCACGATCTGTAGCGAGGTGTGGTTGGTGTAGGTTTTGCCCATTTGATAGCAATTTTTGAAGTCAAATCATTTCGAAACAAAAAATGTGTTCTATGTAATAACCTCTATTGTGCCTAGGGGGACCGAGTGGATTGGTATATCATGTAACAACAAAGGGAAACAACTCTGGGAAATTTAAATTTGTATTTTTCGGGACTCCAATGTTTTAATTTCTTAAGTTGGCACAACTGTCCCTGACATCTCCAGATGATGTGATTGTATTTATGAATCACTTGCGTCAAAATTACATCCGTAACACAATTTTTAGTGTCAACGAAATTACTGATGGGACCAAAGAGCATTTGTCGTGATGCCAACAATGAGACCCAGGTGATGAGGGAACTTGACTGGAACGAATAGCTTGACTAGAGGCTATATTCTGGTGCCGCTTGAGGTTAGGAAGGCTTGGAAATTCGGTTTCAGTCTGACCTCGCTGTAGGCCCTTTGTGGGAGTGTCGTGGTGACTGTAGATTCAAACCCAATATCGCGGACAGAAACGGGGCTAGTGTACTGTGCTGACTGGTCTGAATTCGTTTGTTTATCCTGCTGAGTCAGCCTACGCGGTAAGGGGAATTTTCCGGCTCTGTCTGGAATTGCATTCTCAACCGGGTGCTGTGACCCTAAGACCGGCAGAGCTCTTAGAAGGGCCTCGTTCCAAATCAAAGTGGGGTGACTATACCTCAAGCATGATCTTATTTGGTAGTTGCGTTACTAAGGCATCTAGTCTTGTCTTATCTGCAACTCTTGTGAAAATGTACTCCGTGATATAAGCCGTAACGGCAGGTGATCAGGTAAAACCCAATCCCTGACATTTGCAAGAAATTTCACGACAGAATGTTAGTGAGTGTTTGAGAGATGTTTTCAATTCAACAAAGCAGATCTAGTTATTCATTTTGACGTTCTGCAAGTTGCCGCAATTAACGGTATTTAGGTTAAGGAAGACGATTTAATAATAATAATAATTGAGTGGCCCTACAGCCTATATGGGACCAAAGCCTAGCTTCTACAATAACTACTCGTGTTACTACTGTTCTCTCGCGAGTAGAAGGGGCTCCGACTTGCCGACTCCGAACGGCGGGATTTGAGAAGGTTTTCATAGACAATTGGTGCTCTCAAGACGTTAATTAACAGTCGTGACCATCCCAGACAAGTTAATAATAATTGAGTGGCACTACAGCCCATAACGGACCAGGGCCTAGCTTCTACAACAACTACTCGTGTTGTGCATGCTATTGTTCTTCACGAGTAGAAGGGACCTACAGTTTTTTTGCCGATTCCGAACGGCGAGATTTGAGAAGCTTTCCATAGACAATTAATACTCTTTGAGTGGTGTCAGCAACTCGAAAGAGGTGGTGCCGTGAAAAATGCTAGGTGTCCCGTCCGGGAATCGAACCCAGACTTTCTGCGCCGCAGTCGATGCACTTACCACTGCGCCACGGCGACCAGACAAGTTAATAATAGTTTTCTTCCATAATGATCATAAACGCCTTTCCTTATTTTTTCCAAATACCTTAAGTCCATACAACCATTGATGGTTTCGTTTAACTTCTGACCTTTCCATTGGTAAGGGGCGTGTTCAGGCGCAGGATTAAACACATTTTAGGGGGATTTTCACTGGTAACCAGCGCAGAATTTCTTTTTGTAGACGGGTTTTATTTTCAGCTTTCTTAATATTTTTTTATGAACATCTGCCGGTTGATGAACTATCTCCAGGAAGGGTTTAAACATTGGCTTAAAAGTTTCTTTCAAGTAATCTCTGACACACCGAAAGTCAACCACAAAGAGAAAAGAAAAAACTTACCATAAAATCTTTTTCCTAAATTCTTTTTATTTACAATTACACTTACAGCTTATGACAAAATCGAATAAAACAAAAATTATTTTCCTAAATTCTCTCTCATCGTTAGCATTTCATTATTTTCATTATCACCCAGAAGCGGAAAGAAAAAGAAAACGTACAGCATTCGTGCGTACACAAGATCGGCGTATGCCACGTCCAAACCAATGGATAGACTAAAAGACCCCACAGTCTCACAAGCAAACACAGTAAAGAGTACAAAAATATTGGACTACATTTCTACAATTTTGTATTTTAATCCTTCGTTTACATCTAACACTTAAATATTAATAAAAAAAAATTAAAGAAAAATGATTTTTTGTTTCGTTTCTCTAAAACACTTTCACATTCTCCATTTTTGTTGATTTCTTCGATTGTTTTCTAACTTAAGGTTCCATACAAAAAAAAAAAAAAAACAAATTAACATAAAACAAACAAATAGTAAAAAAAATATACATTTACATATAGGTAACAGACCTCCGATTAAGCAAGGATCAGCTTCTCATTTCATTTCACAACAACAAGGTTTGCGTTCGGTTTTAGTGACTTTGACTACCATCGGTTTGAATGTGAGCGGGGGCTAAGGTACAGTGCCAGCCTCAATTAGATTACAAATAATATATTTAAACAAACAAACAAAAAAACGTATTAAGTACGATATACGAGTACACCACAGTCAATGAGAAAATATTTACAATTGTTTGCGGGACACACGTTAGAAGTTGGAAGGACGTTGGATTCAAATCGCTTGCTCTAGTTAAAGCGTTACACTGGGGATGGATTGGAAGTGGGCGGGATAACACAATACAATAATTAATGCCACTGCAACTAAGAAGACAGAGATGCTTTCAGAAGCGTCTTGCCGCTTGGTTCTCATGCGGATAGCCGTCCGGGGAGGGGGAAAGAGACTCTTGACAGGGTAGTCAGGGTAATTTGGCTTTACAACGAATGCATTAGTTATAAATAAATTAGTTATTTTTTTTTGTTTCCTCATCAAAGTTGTTACTAGTACGAGTATATTGCATGTGTGTTCAAGGGTTGTTTCGTTGAAGATTCTCGACAAAAGAGGAAATGAAACAGAAGCAGTGGCACACGGGATGCGTGTGACAGGATCAGTTTTTGAGTTTTCTCTTTCATTTGAATTGCTTTGCTTTTGTTTTGTTTTCGGTTTTGTTGTGAAGTGTGAAAGCCGACTTAGATCAGTGCGGTGATGAGTCGTGCCTTGAAGTTGACCAGACGTTCGCTTGTGGCGGCAATACGCTGTGGAAGTAGAGAAAAGTTGTTAGTTGCGTCTAAGTAAGGGGTAGAGGAGTGTGCAACTTACAAGGATTAGATCTTGAATGAGGTTGGCTAAGCCACGATTGGCAAGGACTACGAATCTGGTGACTGGTCCGGGAATGCCTTCGGTGTAGCCAGTTTCGTTTCGGGAACTATCGGTGTCGTTGCTGTCCGAATCTCCACTTGTCTGGCTGCTGCTACTGGGGCTGTTCGATGCTTCGTCACTGGTTTGTGTTTGCACACTTCCAGAGAATAACTGTCAGCGAGGGGATAGATGAGACATTTGCGAGAGGCTTTTGCTACTTTAACTTACCCTAATAATATCGAATAAGAAATTTCCCGAGTTTCCCTTGCTGGCACTGGCATCACCTCCGTTTGTCGAAGAACCTCCGAATGTCAAGAATCTGCAAAAAGTCGCCATGTCAAGTGGCAAAGCGACACGATGCAGTCGAAACTCACCTCTTATTGCGGTCATCAGCATCGGCAGCATCCTCATTCGAATCCAAGTTGAGCTCATCAATGGCTGATGACTTTGATTCAGCTGTCTGTTGATCATTGCCTCCACTGCTGCTGCTGCTGCTTCCCTGAACTTCATTTGTCAGTGTCAACTTTTGTTCTGCATCGGCGCCTCCAGCTTCGCTCGCTTGACGCGCAACACGAATTGTCTCTTCCAATTGCTTGTTTAACGCTTCTAAATCAATTGACGCTCCGTCGGCACTTTGCTGATTATTTTGTTTACAAATATTTTGACGTTAAGGAACGGTGGCACGGAAGGGGGGCAATGCACACACCACAATATTCACATAGAAATGTTTTTGTTTTGTTTTTTGTTTGTTTTGTGGTGTGCGTGAGTGTGTGTGTGGGTGTGCAAGAGTTGTCGGTGTTAACAACAGTTATGCATATTCAAGGTTAAGGAGAATTCGAAAAAAACGAAAGGGTGGTGGATGTCGTTTTTTTTGTGTATCGGGTGTAAGGGTGGGGGGAAATCAAATGGATGACAGGTGGATGGGCGGATGTATGGATGGGATAGATGCAGAAGAAAAATTAGCAAAGAATGTTGAGAAAACGGATTCAATTTGTTTTTGTGCAAATGATTTTGTTTTGGGGATAGTTCAATTGTTGTAAGTTTTTGATTTGAATTTCGTTAGCGTTTTTTGATTGTTTTTTTTATGGCGAACAGTGTAAAAGAGAAAGAAAGAGAAGAAAAAATACAAAAAAGCATGACATTAATGAATTTTGCCAATTGTTTGTAAATTCTAAAATCTAGTAGAATCAAATATAAAGTTGATGCTTAAGATTACGGGAAATTTGTTCGTTACTCCATGACACAAACTACAACTGTCAAATGTGACAACTCATCGCATTGTCATTGTGGCGGCAAATGCCGTCGCTATGAGTGGTGACGTTTGACAGTTTTCACTGAGAGACCTGTAATTGATATCAATTCGACTACAATCTAATGTTTATATGAGCCAAATGTGTGTATAAAAGCACGACAATGGATGTCAGTCACGGTTTCACAAACACATACACATACCAAAACACATAGAATTCACTGAATTTAGAGATGTGTAGAACAGAGAAGATGTGAAAAGTGTTAGACAGAGAAAGACGTATGAGAGTGAGAAAACAACACATATTTCTTTTTTTTTTTTGATTAGAAATGACAAGAAAATGACAGCTACAAGATGTGCATGCAACAACTGTCAACAGAATATAGAATGCATAGGCAAAAGAGCAGAGAGCAAACACAAGTGATGATGGCAGACGCAATTCATGGCAAGGTAGGGCGAGCTTCCAAAGCAAAGAGGAGGGACGGGTTCTAGTTGAATGTGTGACAGTTTTGTGTTACGTTTGGAAGTGACAATGGACGCCAATTGATTTCAGAGACGACACACGAACGATTCATGAATTCTGATCCTTTTCAGATTTTTTTCTAACTACGGTTGACTGTTTGTGTTACTACTACTATTTTCGGTTGTGGTTAAGATTAGTGGAGCTTGGCTGTTGTTGTTGTTGTAGTTGTAGTTGTTGTTGATGTTGTTGTTGGTGACTGGAGGTGTTTCGGTGTTATTTCTACTTGTAATGAAATAATTTGTGGAATTTAATATACGATTAATATTTTCAATTATGTTGATGATCTGCGTCTCATTAACACTCATCGGTAGCGGTGGTGTTGATGATTCGATCGCAGTCAATGTCGCGTTATTCCACTTCATTGTTACACTCACATTGGCTGACGATGTCGCTGGGGTTGTGGATGACTTGTCACTGAATGTTTCATTATCCTCATCGCTATCCTCGGGACTAAATGTTGGCAATTCAATTGACACTCGTGTGCCAGACGATGAGCTACCGCTACTTGAAGAACTGGAGCTATCGTCATCATCGTCATCAAAATCTGCATCGAAATCGGTACGTGCACGGTTCGCAGAATTGCCCTGAATCGCCGTACGAAGGACTGTCGGCCCGAGGACACGGAGAATTTTCGCGATAATGCGATTCGCCTGATCGTCGATTTGCTATGAAAGAGTTGCCAGCATAATCAGTTTCACATTGTTTTCATATGAATTTGGGAAAATTTTGATGATTTCTGTGATGAACGGGTGAGCGGGTCTGTCCGTCAAAGTGGGCAATGTAGCTGCTGAGAATTGCGTAAGCTAGTAGTGATTTGTCATGCAAGCTGGTGAGAATGATATTAGACATGCTGACGGAATGTAAAATATGAGTGACTGAGTTCTTAAGATCTGATGTTAATCGCAAAGTGCTCGTTTTAAGACTCATGCAAACACGTGTTAAGTTTACAGTGAGTGTTCTGTTGATTCTTAAGTTTTAATTGTAGCCGCGTTGACGGTGTTGTTTGTTGTTGTGATTTTTATCACATACTACATCTGATAGATTATTTTTGCAGGAACACGTAGTGCTTGTCATTTGGGTCAGGCACTCGTAGTTGTGTACACAGGGAGTTAAAAAGAATAAAAAACCTTAATGAATGTGTAAATGGTGCTTGAATCTGGACTAGAGAATGAGGAAGAACCTCGGGTGGTATTTGATTAGAACGCTAGTGTTTGTGTCTGTTACGAGGAGGAATGCAAAATGGGCGGGAGATCATGCACTAGCTTCAAGTAACGGCTGAAATTTATTTACAAAAAACATTGTTCTCAAGCTGCTTAAAAAATATAACAGTTGTCTATTTAAAAATTCACAATATTTTACATCTTACATCATATTTTAAAATATAAAAGGTTTTTTTTTATACTCTTTGGGGGTAGATGGATCGCAATTATTAACTTAAAAACTCATAAGACTTAAATGCTGATTCTGTGAACTGATGTCCACACCACACCGTCGTTGGCTTGAAAAAATGACTCAAACTCAAAATACGCTTTTAGAAAGATGTAAGGCATGGACGAGGAGAAAACAAAAGTCGTTGGGATCTGAATTTCACTACTTCAAGTGGCACTCAGAAGCAATCCCTTTGGAGCATTTCTTCGCAATGACATGTCTGATTTAAAGAACTATCCTGACTGGCTAATTTTCTAAGTTTATTATAGCGTTTTATTGAACTCTCTAATTGGTTCCAACCCGGACAGGTTAGCAATCCTTTAATCAGACCCAACTTCTTTGATATCGCATTCTTTACATCAATGCAAAGCGAGTAGAATTACGTAGGTAGATAGAGATCGTTCTCGTTTTACGACTCCTTCAAACAAATAACACCGTGATCATAACAGGGTAAGGAAGTGTCGAAAAGAGATGTCCTGTCATACGTTAGTTTAAAAACTGCAGTTTGGGCTACGAAACACAACATATTCCTCTGTTTGATATCTTTAAAGAGGGACAATACTTAATGTTTTCAGTTTGATGACGGCGAAGGTGGCTGATGCACTTGATGTTTTCATCGTAACCATTTTTCGGTTTTTGAAATCAACGCTGTGTTGAAGTTAAAAATTGTTGCGCGTGAATGCAAATCGCGCCGAAAACCCTTAGTAGCTTTACTTCTTTTCGGTTAAGAGTTATTCTTTTACAAGGTCCAATTGATTCAGAAACTGTTGTCAGTTGCAGTTTGAAATGTATATTTTTTTATTTCTGATGAAGCGCTTTGCGTCTGGGGGGTAGCAAAACAAAAAGTCGCCGCATCTAGAGCTCGGAAAACAAACACGTTTCTGAGTCGAAAAGCCAGTGCATCCACAGAGACTAACAATTTGTTGCGAATTGGGGATTGGTGTCATCATTGAACAATTTTTCTGCAGTATGGGGACAACCGCAGAACCTCCTCAAATTCCCAAATCTTGTTATTAGACATTTTGACGATGTCGGATGGGGCTTTGGATATGCGATTTTACTTCTTTGCAATCTCTTCCTTTTGGGAACCGTGAGGGGTCGATATTATATAAGAATTCGGAAATGACGTAAGCACTCACGTCCACTCACCGCACAGGTCCACAGTGAAAAACCACAAAAATGAGTAATAATTTGGGTATTGAAACAGAGTTTTGGAAGCATGCGTACAAATCCGTAGTGCCACCAAATTTATTTTTAGTTTTTAGGTGCAAATTTCAGGAGAAGCCGAAGTCCCAAATTGGCCTAGTATGGAAGGGATTTGAAGAAGTGTTTGCTGAACCTAATATGGCTAATGTCTGGCACTCACAAAGTATGTGTTCATTAGTTTCACATCCTCCATTGCATGTCCTGCAGATATTTTTGGAGGTTAAGACAAGTTTTCTAGTCTAGTTTTCTACAGTGATGATACAAACTACTGTACTACACTATTTACTAGCTTGTGAAAGCTCGCTCTGTTTCGTGGAAATTAAACTCATGCTAAAAAATCTTGGTTAAGCAATATCCCGAATTCGCTTTAAGAAAACATTGGCTTTCTTGAAAATAATAATAATAACTAGGTGGCACTACAGCCCACATGTGACCAGGGCCTAGCTTCTACAACACCTACTCGTGTTGTGCGTGCTACTGTTCTCTGACGAGTAGAAGGGACCTACAGTTTTTTGTCGACTCCGAACAGCGAGGTTTGAGAAGCTTTGCATAGACAATATTTTACACTTTGTGTGTTTGTCAGCAACTCGATAGAGGTGGCGTAGTGAAAAAAATGCGAGCTGTTCCGTCCGGGAATCGAACCTCTACTTTCTGCGTGGCGATCGGCGCACTTACCACTACGCCACGGCGACGACCTTTCTTTCTTGAAAGGCGATGTGTTATATTCTGCAATAAACATTATCGATGGTGCGATAGATTGCGGTTAAGACCACAATCATAGCGAGCTTACGTTTCCAATGGTACGTTTACTTTTACGTAGTGCTAGACTGTCCACCTGGGCACATTCCCAATAGGCCCTCATGGAATGTGGATTGAAAATTAGCGGCCGTGAGGCCAACCATTTGCTAAAATTTATTTCTCTTTGGTAAACCGCAATCTTCGAAATAATAGGTACTTCTAGCCGGCGTTCCAGTTATTAGTTAGAAATACATTTAGGTGAATGAACGACGTAACCACTATTCAAGTTTAAACTAGTTCTAATCGTAAATCTGTTCAAAGCATTAAAACACGTAAAATAAATTTAAAATCCTTACGATGTCATTTTTGGTTAATAAATGTCACAAGACCGATTTAAAAATCTATTTATAAACGTAACTCAATGAAATATGGCTCATGCCTTATATTTCCTGTTAAATTCGCATGAACTCACAAGGAAACTACAAGCATTTTATTGAAGTGTTGTTTTAATGGCCCCCCAGGCCATGTATGACAGTTGAGAGCAATTAAATTTTTCGATAAAAGCACTTAACCTTCAAAGTTTCAACGTTAAAAAATTACCACATACGTGATTTTCTTTTTCCCGTCCCCGTTTCGTGCTTTAAAATAAGAGAAAATGCGAATATTAATTCACAAAATCGACATTAATTAATAACCGGCCCATTAGCAAGTGGTTCTGTCAAAAGAACTCGTCCTAAAGTCCGGTGAACGTTATGTGTGTCTCTCTCTCCCTCTCTGTCTATACACAAACCGACCTTCAGTGTAACGTCCATCATAATTCTTTTTTTTTTGTTTGCATTCATGTCACCAATCGCAAGCCATCGCCAGAAATAAGACATGTGCACAACGAAACCGAAAAATAATAACACGGGTAATAATGGGTAAATGTGCCACGTCCACTGCCGTAATGTCATTCCAATGAGATAGGTCTGTTGATCTTGTGCGGCGTTTAATCGCTCACTTGGCCTTAAGACTTAATTTTTGTTTTTACTGAACATTAAAGCGGATTGTTGTCGTGCACACATACTGCAGCAGTCTCCTTCGAAATTGTGTCATGTGTCGGAGAAGGAAAGACAAAGCGTTTCATGTGCAGTTGTCATTTGTCATTTTGCATAAGGCTGCCACCCTCAATGTGCACAAGCGTCAACGCATTACGACAATTATGCTGTCACGTGATACTTCCCCCCTGAGTGTCATAACTGCCGCACATTGAGTTAACTGGTCCACCGGTGGACGCGACACACTTTTGTTGACTTCTGGGCTGACTGAGATTAGCCCGTTGATTGCATTTCATTGCAAGAATGTTGGCAGCACTGATGCATAACGGGATTGGACGCCAACGTAATTGTTATGCACGCTACACTACTGTGAGAGATGACCATACCGCAGACGGTAATTCAAGATGTTGCACGCAAGAAATTATCACCGGAACGCAAGGCAAGCAGCCTTTTACTTTCAAGACGAATTCAAAACCCACAAATTTGAAAGTGTGGAATCTAATGATGATGACGATCATGTGTCGGATGATGTAGAGCATGAGACCGCGAGGCTTGTAACGGCTGATGATGGAATGTGGCGATGTTCGAGGAAGCTACTCAGACGCGGTCGACGTGAGGGCGCTTTGAATTGCTAATTGTGCGTCATGAAAGGTGATGTGAAGCCCACAAGGCAATTGTTCTATGATCTGATAACCAATGGAAGTTGTCAATTGAAGACGTGCGTCTAGCTGAGATGAATTGAGAAACAGACTGGAGCCTGTTTAGTATTCTCGAGTGACTAGGAACATCCCATTTTAGCGGTGCTCCTGTGGAATGCCCGCTGGGAGTTGCGAAAAACATTTAAAACGCCGTCTACGGATGACATTACGTATTCAAGAGGAGAATATAACGAATATGTTCGCTTTCATTTTTGAATACGCAAGCAGCTGGAGCAAGACTTAAGAGTTTCAGAGGAATGCGTTACCTTTGTGATGTCTGGGAAGAGATCTCGTAAGAGCCCGATCGTTCTCTTATTTCTGTCGGCTAATTGTTCGGCGGTTCCTAGTGTAAGGACGTCAAGTTCCTGAAATAGAAAGAAAAATTATGAGCATAAGTTGAAATGTTGAACTTAGTATTACAAATGATCGCAAAGAATGTTGTAAGAAAATAAAATATAGTGGGAAATTCAATCCCTTTCGAGGGTGAACATTCATAAAAAAGAAGCGTTATTACGGTTTTAGACCAGATTTGCTGCCGTAATGATAAATGCTAATTGCATGCGAGAGATGCAGCTCCAACATAGTCCATTTGTGTTGACTAAACTTTTAACAAGACAGCAATCGCAGTTTTGAAGAAGAAGCCCACCTTTAACTATCTTTTCCAAAGTAGTCGAAGTTCATATGACATTCAGTCAATCTCCAGACTGACCAAAATTTGAAGAAATGGCCCCGTAGTGTTCGAGTGTGTCAATTCCTTGACGCACAATCTTGGCGTGAAAGCAGATTTAGACTTGTGTCCTTTAAAACGAGTGTACTTAATTCAAATTGAAAATTGTAAAAATTGTGTTGTTCGGAGTCAGTTTTAAACTATAGGTCTCTTCCACTAGTGATTGTTAAAGACGCTACGCCTTATTCCTTCATGGACGGTAATACAGTTTGCTTTAGTTAAGTTTTTATCTTGAAGGTGTTGCAATCGACCCTTTCAATTGTTAAAGCTTGATTTTCTTTTTCTTCAAACTGGTTTTGCGCAGACTGGTAACGCGCCATAAAAAATCCTGTCTTTGTTCTGTCTAGCCTTAAGACTCAACAGGACAATACTTCATATGCCTGTTTCACAAAAAAAAAAAATTGATGCCCAAGTAGTGAAACAAAGAAAATCCTCGTGCCACAGTTTACATGACTGTACTAGTTCTCCAAGAATTCTTTCTTTAGTTATAGGAATGTCCGTTGCCGTGAATAAGTATAATGCAGACAGGCTGACAAATACCTCCTGCATCCACCACCTCTTATCTTTTGTACAGCTCTTAAGCCACACTGCCGATTTCACGTATTCTTTGTCACTTCATCGCACGTGCGACGAATACAGACTACGAGAAGTGAATGTTAATGCGTTTGGCAATCGTGAAGCTCCTTGCTATTCTCTTACAGATGAATCAAAATGTCTTCGTCATCAGGCAGACGTTTAAATAAAGGATTTCATTGAAATTGAGTCATTTCATATTAAAAGACCTGCTATGTGATTGAATGTGAACGGAAATACGTATTTGAATATAATTATTAGAATTTGAAAGAAGAATTAGCTCTTATCCCATTGTCTAGCTAGGATTTGAAACAATTGCTGTCAGTTGATGAATTAAGGGAAAACAATTTTTTGATTTGACACCGGATCAAAATTGTACTCAATTTGAACCAAATCTCACCGACCACTTTTCAGTGACAGACTTTTGTGTTAGTGCGCTAGAATCATAATAATCATAAAAACTGAATTTAGAGTACAGGGCCTAGGCTAAGGTGGCGCACACAACTAGAGAAGGACCTCAACTAACTTGGAGTGCACAGCTGGAGGCAGCTAGCGAAAGATCTTGCTGACTGGAGAGGCATGTAGGTTGAGGCCCAGATCTACCCCGGATTGTAGTGCCACAAGAAGAAGAAAAATAATAATTTAGAGTACAAGGTCTAGTCCTAGAACACAAATTTGGAGGCTTAGATAAATTCAACAAAGAAAATGAAAGATCTGAGCAAGTTCCTTTAGGTAGTTCTTAAGACCTAAAATTGAGGAGGAGGGACTGTGTCATTTATTACGTGCTTTTAAGTTGGTAGCACTGGCATTTGACACTTCACAAATTCAACTGACATTTGAATTGTCACAATAGGTCTATTCCAATTGCTCTGAAATGCAGCGAGTTCCACCGAAACTGTCAAAAGGCTAATGAGAGAGTAATATATTTCCCCTCCCTACGAATTTCTGCCGCAGGTAAATCTGTGGGCAGAGGATGACTGTCAAAATGAAAATGAAAATCTGACATTTCTAAAATTGCATATAACTGATAGCTTTGTATGTTTTGATTTTCAAAGTTTTAAAAAGTAATACTATATTTACAATTTGTTTTGTGTTGTTTTGTGACACAAAGGAAATGAAATGAAAAATCAAAATATGCGGCTGAACGTTTAATTTCTTCTTCATCAAGTTACTTAATACATGTTGGTTCTGACTACTCAGGAACATTGAGTATCGGCTTATTGTACGCGATACTGATGAAATGGAAAGGTCCCTGAAGGTACATTCTTCGTCAGGCAAAAAACTGAAGGTCTTTTCTACTCATGAGAGAAGAGTAGCACGCACAACACGAGTATTTGTTGCAGAAGCTAAGCCCTGTTCCCTCTTTGCCTTTCAAAAAATCGTTTTTTAGATCCATTTTTCTCCAAACGAAAAAATTTCAAAAACAGAGTGCTTTAACTTCGGATTGACAATGTAACAATGATAATGTTTCGTTAATTCGGTGTATACATACAGAAAAGTCTGTCAAAAAAGTGATAATCGAACATAGCGCCAAAATAATTAAAACTGACTACAAAAGTAATTCCGGTCGTCATGCAAAGATTGTGGTCATAAGTCAACAACAACGCGAAAAATCGATTACTGATGTCGTATGACCTGTGCACAAAACAGGTGCCGAAACTCCGTCCATTCATTTTTGAGTATTTAAGTCACCAATGCTCTAGAACTGACTTCCATCAAACATGCTACAGCATTTTATGCGACAATGAAACAAACTGAAGCGACGTGTAGACTGTCTTCTTAACCCTGAACTGGACTGACAAACCTAGAAGTGAAGGCAAAACCTGTGACAATTGCCTACTTCCAATGTCCAAGTTCACTTGTTAACTTTCAAAATGATTCAGTCTTTCTAATTAATTATTCAATCATACTGTACATGAGTGTGACAATCCTTTAGATTCTCGTCGCCATTTAAAATGATTGGTTCATTCAATTCCCGGTGGGGAACTTTTATTTTTGCTTTTCCTAAATTTTTGGAATAAAAGGAGGAAGTAAAAAAATTGCAAGAAATACAGGCTACTAAAGCAAAAATCGCTCAATACATGCAATATGTTTACCAAATGCCAAAATTTGCTTTAAGAAGGGTCCCCGCATGAGTCAAGGGATGCGCTCACTGCCCTAATGTCGGCAACGTTAGATAACTTTTTTGAAAAAAAAAGTTAATTCCTAGCGACGTGCAATTTCGATTTTGTATTCTTGTTATTAATTTCACAGCAGCATCTCTTTCGAACTGCTGACAACACTATTGCCGCTGTTCGGAGTTGACATAAAACTGTAGGCCTTTTCCACTCGTGAGAGAACAATAGTACACCCAACACGAGTAATTGTTGTAGAAGCTATGCCCTGGTCCCTCGAGGGCTGTAGTGCCACTGAATTATTATTATTATTAATGCTTATTATGACAGAACAAGCAATAAACAATTTCTAGAAAATGCGGTTTTCTTTTGAATATAAAAAGTCTCAGTCGAGGATAAATGCGAACCGAATTCATTGAATTGTTTAATTTGAATTTCGGATGTGAAATATTTACGTAAGCGTGCATAATTAGGGAAAATGAAATAACAAAAAAAGTTGCTCTATCATCATCTCCACACATTGACAAAATGAAGGGCTAATTGTGAAAAAAAACAAACGGATCTAAACAAGGGCAAGGGCAATGACCTAAAACAACAAAGACGTTTTGAAATTCTATACCCCCTGGGGACTTAATTAAAAATTAGAATCTCATAAAGAAGATCAATAAAGATAACAACTTCATCGCTATTCGTCTCCCAAATTCCAGTTCGAACAATGTGGGCCACATCTAATTACTTGACGCCAACCAGCCGCCTGTCCGACAATGATGAATGAAAGAAATTAAATCACTTGATGGCACTGGATTGAGCAAACTGTCAGGATTTAAACGCTTCAGTCGGAGCGTGAAGAACTCCCCCACAATCGACTAAAGAAAGAGTTTTTTTTCTCGAATCCCGTCACAGTTCCAGCGGCCATATGTTATTCCAAATCCATTTGAAATTCATTCCAAAGTCCAGCCATGAACAGCGAACGTATAAAGCATATTGCCGCGCACACAATGAGCCAATAAACATGCATTTTCTCAAAGTATCTCATTGTTTGCTAATTTGAATGTAATCTAATGAATTTTTGGAATAATTTTGTTATGCGACTAGAGCTTCGTAGAGTTGCTGCTGTCTGATGATTAGGTCACAGCGTCATCGAGTATGCGTTTCTCAGTGAATTTTGAGTAAGTAACTGGGCCGTCGATGGCCGTCGCCGGTCTAATTTTTCGGTTGAAGGGCGACTTGAAACCTTAACAAATGCGTGACTATCATTTGATTGAGCCGGCTTGGAGATTGCGGAATGGAATTCAATTATCCGGTGCAGCAGTTCAGGGTACGGTCAAGGAGCTATCGTTTTAGCAAGAAGTCGTGATGGAACTTGGTGAGTGGGGGTAAACTTCGGCACAAGCGTTAATATTCCTAAGGCCAACTTGACTAAGGGTTTTGTGACGTATTGTTGACCTTAAAATTTTTTTGACAGTGGCAATTATTGCCCCCGATCTAAAATTGTTCAAAATTGTCACGCTTAGGCTTAAAGTAAATTTTCTTGACGGTCTATGTCTTTTACATGGGTTTTCAAGAATGCTTCCTAAAGAGAGCAAATTTTAAGAAATCCAGCTGCGGCCAAGTTCGTGTCTTAGATAAAGACCGCAGTAAGGCAAAATTGGCTTGAGGGGCTTACATGTAAGTCCGTTTCCAACATCAAAGACTCTAAGTATTTCCAATTTCGCTTGGCGCCCGCTTACTGTGTAATCCCCGCATTCCGTCCATGGCAAACTGAATAAAGGTATTATCTCGTCGACACTAATGTAACCACCTACATTGTAAATGAAAAGCTGACGTAATACTGAAACCCATCTGCCTCGACTATCTAGTGGAACTTCATCCAACGCCACCACCACCGTCAAACGGTTACAATCACTTAAGTGGAAAATAAAATGAAAAGTGTAACAGAGCCCAAGTCGAGCCGAGTCGCGCTTTCCGCCAACATTTCTGTGTCTTTTCTCTTCATTCGAATGATGGTTGCTACAGCGCTATCGTTGTCGTTGTTAGGGCCAGTGGTTGGCCGCACGGGGCTCCAAGAAAAAGAGGTTCAACGAGATCTGTCTGAACGAACACCGGCAATTTAGACATTAAGTCATAGCCGCCGCTCCACCAGCAGTGACTGTCGCCGAGGTCTTCAGCTAAACCATGGTTACACAATTCGGTGTTATCCACAGAGTGCAGCTAATAATGGAAGAAGATGATGATGATGATGACTGTGGTGACGACGGTGCAGAGTGTGATTTAGTCGCGTGCCTTATGGTCTGACGACAACTTTCACTGGACACCGTGCTGGGCTTTTGTTGAGGGAAGTCGCTTGTTGCGAATTAATTTTTTTTAGTGTCGTGGCCTTTTCACTGAACGAGCGTATCTCTTCGGATCTGACCCTGAAGACCTTATGAGTGTTTTGTTGCTGAAGCACATTGTTGCATCACTCGGGCGGAGGTGGATGGCTTCGGCTTGTGGGTGGAATGAAATTCGATGGAATCATGTGGCACAGAGATGTTGCGTGGCGAAACCGAGACTTGACTTGTGCACGTACTTAAATTAGATTAAGTGTGCAGGTAGAGGAGCTATGAGTGCATGAAATGATTTTGCAACGTTAAGTGCAAGTTGCGATGGGGCACGTTGTGGCAGAGGGTGACGTGATGGCAGATGGAGATTTGAAGAGATATTCGCGGGGTTGCAATAACAAGTTGCAGTGCGTTTGTGATAGAAATGTTTGTGACTACTTAAAGGTGATCGAAACCTTCACGACAGATGTATTTTGTCATAAATGACACCAATAGATTATATGTAGGGGGCGCTTTTAGTGTAACTATCCAAACGAAATGAGAGTCGAATTTAAACACAAAATTTAATTCAATTTCGCGGACCTACTTAATGAATCACAGTATGAGATGCTGCCTACGCACTTAGACTCCATTTGCGTCACTTTTTTACAATTTCATGTGAAAAAGAGGAAAGAAATAACTGAAAAACCTAAAATAATAATGACTCCATTAAAAACGTTTCATTTTGGGTAACGACCAAATGATATTGTCAAAAGCTCAATGGCCAGATCAAGGCCAGTTCAAGGCTTAATCAATGAGTTACCCTTTGCAATAGCCGTAAAATCAATCCTAGTTAAAAAATGGGTATATTCATTTACAAGCAAATATAAGGCAGGAAAGATGAAAAACATTTTCCCACCTTCTCTAAAGAGGCAAAGGTCTGTAAACTTAACTGGAAAATAAACACTGAGAACGCCTTAATCCCTTGTACATATATCGAACATTCGATGAAAGATGGAGCTTATATCCACACATCGTCCACTGGTTGTACACGGTCAATGTGAGGCCCATCCTCATCTATTAAAGTATTGCCTGGTTTGAGGAAATAAATAAAAAATCCTGCAGTAGCGAGCCAAATAAAGAACAAATGTGAATTCAAATCCACACCACAAGGGAGGACTGGAAATGAAGCTACACCTTCAAACTTTGGAGCTATTAATCAAATACTCCGCTTTTAAATCAGCTATCAGGTTGTGAGAATGCCACAACTGCCATCCTGAAAGTTATGGGCGATCAAGCTCCAGTCTTTTTCTCGTAAAGGCGTTTGGGCTTATAATTGAGTTGCACTATAGCCCACAAGGAACCAGGGCCCAGCTTCTTCAGCAACTACTTGTGATGTGGATGCTACTGTTCTCCCGCGAGAGGGGACATTCAATTTTTTGCCGACCCGAACAGCTAGATTTGTGAAGCTTTTCATAGTCAATTAATATTTTTTGAGTATTGTCAGCAACTCGAAAGAAGTGGTGCGGTGAAAAACTTCGAGGTGAACCGTCCGGCAATCGAATCTGGGACCTTGGCATGTGAGTCGAAGCACTTACCCACTATGCCACGGCTTCTACAGATTACGAAAAACACGGGTAGGCCCTCGACAAAAAAATTCACGACATCAGATAGGCAGGATAGAGAAATTTCGAATTTTATCAATCTTCACTGATAGATCGAAAACAGAAGACGGCCCAGGAATACGAGTCTTCTGTCAGACACTAGGATTAGATAATGTTTATCGGCTTACTAAATGTACTCGAGTTTTTTTCAAAACAGTAAACTTTTCAAAAAATAAAGGCATACTGTGCAAAAGATGGACCTTCCTAACGTAGAAATAACCTTTTATACAGACAGTCAAGAAGTCTTAAAGGCATTAAGACCTCATCTTATTAACGCAAGGTCTGTCAAAGACTGCATAAAGGGGGTTAATAGTCCTAATCGCTTAAAAAAATTGTGCTCTGATGTGTCTCTTTACATTCAGGAATTAATAAAATTGAACTTGAGTGGACTGGTTTAAGTTCAAACGAAGAATCGATCGACAATGTTATGCATTCTACCAATTGTTCAGGAAAAATACTTAATGGACAGGTACACTGATGACACGCAGTGTACTACAGTGATCAGAAAGTAAACAGTTGCAAAGTCAATCTGTACTCTAAGTGCGACCCCAATAGATCCAAATGCTGTTTGCGATTTTTCGCATTTCAATCTGGCATTCAAAAAAATTGCCAAATTTATGTCTGGAAGAACATAAGGATCTTGTTCAAGAAAAGAAATCCCTAGGAACCATACAAATACATTTAAGCTTGCATTTCCTGCGTGGTTTTCTTGTATCACGGATGTAGGAGACCTGCAGTTTAATGCTGACTCCGTTCAGTTGTTGAGATTTATGCCGAGTTTATGCTCGTCAATTGAATCTTACACCCTAATCATAGCAGCGATATTTCATCGTATAGATGAAATTGATCGTATCACTGCTGTGATTGATGAGACAGCGGGTACGACAAAGGGGACCATGAGTGTTGTCCACTAGTACACCGATTCCACGACCTGTTTGCACAAACTTGCGTACAGTAGTCGCTTCATTTTGGCAAAGACATTTCCTCAAAGAATGCATTGTTTGAGGTATACAGCACCATCGAAACGTGGACCATTATTTCTGCAATCACTCAGAAAGTTTTGAGTTTTCTGCTCAACAGTGGTTTAGTTGAGAACTTGGCAAGAAACGCTTAAAATGGATAAAAGTACATTATATCGGAATGCATTTGAAAGAAGAAAAATGGTACTCGATTATCGCATGAATACAGGGTTTTTGAACTCTTCAAAAATTGATACCAAATCCAAGCAAGCAGAAAGTTGCGTTAATTGAGATATTTAACCTCGAGATTGTTCTTGGGTACCTGTAGTTGTGCTCAAACAACGTGCTTTAGTACTTGCTGCACCCCAGAAACAGTTCCTTGGGCTTCTGATTTGTGATATCCATCATGAGGTATACGAAGTTTCCTTTTCTGATGAATCATCAATTCATTTGAAGCCTTGATCTTCGAATATTTCTTATTTTTCATTTATCGGAATAAAATTTTTCAGAAGTTTGGCTTTTCAAGATTTTTGGCATTTGCCAATCCGAAAGCACACTAGTAGCTTAGATTATGGCCACAACACAGTCACTGTCTGGAATTTGAGTCGCAAACATAAATTAACCAATAACCTCACGGCAACCATTGGTTAACAAAATTCTCAAAAACGTATGAGTTTATATCTTTCGAAAGAAGAAATAAATCTTAAAATTAAAGTTAACCTTGTCCTCCTTCACGTTCTTGTCTTGAAATAATTTGTGTCATTCAATCGAATTCAATGACAACGATCGGCAAACCGAAAATCGGAAGTGTATCCGCCGCGGCTGGTCGACTTCCACATGTGGCTAAATATTCAGGGAAATCCCCATGACATTCCGGTCAGAAATGATGCAAATTACGGCCAATTTGGCAAACCACATACCGGACACGGCGGTGGTGAACGGAGACCAGCAACCTCGTGTCCGATAGATTTGCATGTCGTCACAGCAATATGATAGATTCAGCGAATCGCCCTTAGCCCGCCAAAAGCAATCTCTGCCAGTGGTCTTGTCTTCGAGGTTACTTCCCCATTTCGACAATCGTCATCGGTAGTGCTTGCAATTTCATACCCCGGAAGAACGGCGACCACCACCGATGAGTGACGACGTCGCCGACGCTGCTGTTCATAATCGCGTCCCGCTTGAAGTGAACGCGAAATTTCTCTTTCACACATTTGCTCGCAGAGCAGACCAGCGACATGCACGTACGCCGCTTGGAAATCGCCTCTTCGGACGCACGCTACTCCCCCTCTTTGACAATGCTAATGGCGGCTGGCGTCCGGCGATGAAGAAGTCGAAAAATTTGTATTTTCTCTGGTGTTTATGAAATTTAAGTCGGTTAAGGTCGAACATTTTAATGAACCCGTCACAGGTCCGCCTCCACCCGCTGTGGCTGTGCTCGCGCGACAGCGATTCCATTGAAGCCGCTTCGGATTTGGCTTGGCTCGGCTTGCGCTTCGGTTTGGTGTGTGAATTGAATTTCCATTGAATTTCGTTAGGTTCGCCAGTTGCCAGTCGGATTGTGGACGGTGGCTTGTGCCACTTAGACGTGATATAATGGACGGTCGTCGGCCCCCTGCCGTCGCATTTCTTCCCCCCGGGTAATGTTTGTGTTTGCAATTAAAAGCCAAATCGTGCAATTTTAATTTATTACTGCAAGGCGCTTCAGATTTTCTCTTCCGAATGGCGAGAAATTGATACTAAGCTTGCAATTTGTACGACTTATCCGGTTCGGGTTGGCGGGCTGCAGCGTGTCGCAAGATAGCGCGCTGTACCTGACCGAGATTGTGTCATAATTCGGTGCAAACATTTTGGTGATACCGTCGCAACCGTGAAAGACAAACAGCAATCGGCTCTTATACAATCTCGATCATAATTTAGAGAACCCCCGCCCCAACCCTTCCCCCTCAAGCGCTGAATAGGCAATGTTAATTTTTATTGCCAACGATTTGTGTCAGCAGCGGTTGGGCTTGGAGTTTTATCGCTTTTCAGCTTGCTTTTCGGGGGTTTTGTGCAACACGGCACATTTTCGAAAATTAAATGAATAAACATTTGACGAGATCGATTTTGTGTGCGGCCCACTGACGATGAATTTGTTTATCCTTGGATCGTGCCAAATGATGTCGGTCTTGGGAGGACGGTTTGAGGTGGTTACGCCAAACTTTAGGAAATGTGTTGTGGAAATATTTACAAAATTGTTGATAGAAGCTTGTTGTGGTATGAAGAGGGCGAATTGATACAAAAGTATAATATGCAAGATTGTGAGCCCGTGCTTCTACTTTCAGGGTATTATGTTGTTCAGTGATCTTTGGCTATATAGCTTCCCTTGTAATAATCCCATAGCATTTCTATCGCATCTGATACTTTCCAGAGAGATTTTCGAATTTACAGACTCCTGTTGCATTCAACTAGAAAAACTCTTTTAAGAATCTGACGATGAGATATGGCTCTCCTGGCTTCACTTCTTTTATTTTTGTTTCTTACAGGATAGTGTTTTGAATTCGTAAGCATTGCCGCAGACCCATTGGAAAACATTTCCTGCAAATTCAAACTTCTCTTTCCCCTAGGCCTGCAGTAAAAGTTGGTTTTTCAAATTCATTGATTTATTTTAATGGTATTCTGATAAGTAAATACACACTACAAATTTGTATACCTTATACCAATGCCTTCCTCGATATAATGTCTATGAATTAATTGCTGCTTAAACCTCTGTCAAACTTTCACCTGTTTTCATGAGCTAACTTGCCAAGTGAAAACCTAAATGCTGGCTAAAAGTAGTTAAACTATTCCATTTATTGAGGAACCATGACTCTAAACGGTTGGATTGTAAGGCTCTTCCTGTGTATACACTTCCTGTGCACTGCAACTCGAGAGGGATTGATGCTTAAAAAATAGAAGATGATGGAAAGTTCTATTTAGGGTACAGAATTAATACACCCGATTCAGGAGTCCTTACACTAATTTGCTGCACTACGACATTTACAGTCTACTTTGAACTGCGGATTCCGTTGTCACTTTACAGTCTCTTAGAGTTTATTTTTGTTCAAATTTTAAGTATTGATTGTCTTCTTCACCACAATTGTGATTGAAAAACATTTGGGCGAAAATTCAACGTAGTTTCAGAAAAAGACAACCAAAAAGGAGTTATGTGCTTGCCTCATCGCTTGAACATCGTTTGAACCACATGTAAAGTCAACAGACAGGCAGACTGACAGACAGACTTTAGCCTGGGCTAAAGCAACATACAGCTACGAAAGTAAAAATTACAAAAATCTGCCTCGAGAACTTTCGAGACTGCGAGTGAGAAAAACAGATTATGGTTGAGACTCTATCCTTCTGCGGAGTCCAATTTTTACTATGTCCTCATCTGATAGGTCTCAAATGTCAACAAAACGATGGTGCTTGAATTGTAAGAAAAGCAGAAGATAATAGGACCAACACAAACCTACCAACTCTACTCCATGATCATGAGAAACACATCAAAAAGTGCACGTCTACCAATAAGTGTAAGCAATAATAAACCTGCTTTAGTCTTTAAAGTCTCAAGTAGGAAGCAATGAAAGGAGTTTGTGCCCTAAAAAAATATGCGAAAACTACCCATGACTTGCATTTGTGAGGACGTAATGCACTGAAACTGAAATATTCCAATTATATCGCATGTAAAAATCCTATTTAACTGAAAAAACCCAATCGACAAGTCCATTTCGTTTTTTTTTTTTTTTTTTTTTTAATTTAACAGCAGAATTCATACAAGGTTACTTAATTAATTACAAGTTGAAAAAATTTAAGAAAACCAAAACATCGACAGGCTTAATGTTGTACTACTGTGAATTAAGGCCATATGAACTCAGTCCATATAATATTTTATCATCATTTTAAAAGTGACATATTTCATTGTTTGCTTTTAAAAACGAAATAAGACTATCACTAAAATTGAACCAACGTGAATATTTGAGTGAAAAACGGTAACTCTTAACTGATACCCCGGTCGAGATAAAATTTTAAAATGTACCCAAATTCACAAATACCCCAAATCATTGGCCTGGGCAAACAGGAGATTGGAAGGGTATCCCATGCCCTCCATATATAAAGCACTATTTTTTGTTTATATATAAATGCACTATGAAGTCTAAAAGAATTACTTAAATTGATGAGGTTGCTGCTTACTGTGATCTAAGACTGAGCTCACACTATGTTGCTCACATGTGATATGGAACTATCGATGAACTATGGCGTTAGTTCACATTCAAAGCTAACTTATGCCAGCACCGGGTTCTTAGTTCATGCCAGAGCTCTGATGTCTTAGTCATTGAATCCACACTCCAAGAGCCAAAACAGAAGGTCCATCATCATTCACCCCATTCTCCAGACAATGCAACAACTAATTTCAACTTTGTCTGTCCTTTTTTAAACTATATACAGTATGATAGTGAATGCTTAAAAATGTCTTTAAAACTAGATTTGGGAAGAATGACATCGGTTGATTTAACAAAAATTAGAAGAAGGTGATACGACACAACTGTGTAGGATGAGAACCTGAATCAACATGTAGTTTGGGCAATTTTATGTAGTAACCGAGAATCTTGGATTCCCAGCCGTTGCGACATGACAGAGAAGATGGAGCGCTTAAGACGGCTCATTTCAAAACTACTGACCAGAGACTGTGCGAGTTAAAGAGGAGTGTCACACGAATAAAAAAAAGTTTGAAGTAAGTTCTAGTTGGCAATGCTATAGACATTTGATTTTGGACTACTGAGATCATGAAGCTCACTCACAAGTTCAAGTGTTGTAAAACTGCTGTGAATGAAATCCCTGAAGTCATTTTCAGGCACTCGTTGTTTTCGGCCACGGTGTTAGAAGGCATCTTGGTGGAATAGCACATCTGATGATGCACAAAACGATAGCTGGTTACTATAACCTGGCAGCGTAATTATTGGGCTCCCAAAAAACTCACACTGATAGCAAGATCGGCACTCACTTCAAGCTCTGAAAGACCTAGTCAGACCTCTTTCCTTTATCCTCATAACTTTTGCCAATTTTTAGTTTAATTTGAATTTCTTGAACCCATTAATAAATCTGTCCAAATTTTTTCAACAAATGATGCAACACAAGATTCTTGAAAGTTTTTCATTTTGATGTGGAAAAACTTTTTAAAGTGACCACAGCATCAACTTCGCAATAACTATTCTTCGGTGCATCATGTCATTGGCATTGCCTTTCCTGATGAATACATGAAAACACATTTAATCTCGTATTTCTACTTAAGTCATTACTCGAGAGCCTGAGGACAACGCTCAACCGGTTTAATAGTCACTTGGGTGTCGTTTTGTATTATATGATGATAATCCTTGTAAGAGGAGCAGGTAATTTCCTTCCGCGATCATCGAATGGACATGTAACCATGAAAACAAAACAAAAAATCGAAGTAGCATAAGAGAAGACGTTGCATTCTGATCAGGAAGATCAGATCAGTGACTCAAAAGAGGTAAAATGACCAGATAACAAAGCGACCTTGTGAGTCACTGCATTGTTTCACAATAACTTCGCAAATTAACTCACCAATGCCTCTCATTTCCACGGCTCTTAAAGAATTCAAGAGCAAAACAGACAAGTTGTGCCATTAAATCGCAACAAGTTCTTCTTTCTAGGTTTATCAGTGATAAACAGATCAGAGAACAAGTTCTGCTCAGAAATCCTGTTTCCCACTGGAAAACCAGAGAATCATAGGCAATGCCTTTTAATTTCGCTCCTCAACACGATTCTTCTTCTGAAAACAGACAAGTAAAATTGTCCGCATCCGCAAACATCTGCATCACGCAGCACTAATTTCTCACAAAACCGTTGCGTGTCATAAGTTAAAGCGAAGGGTAAACGAAGAAAAAAAAACCCATCAATCATTTGATTTACAACTTTGGCTAAGATGTCTCAAAATTTGACGGCCTTCGATGTGACATAATCGCCGCTCAGTCATCTGTCATAACACTGTCGCAAGAGCGACTTTCGCCGAATCGGTGAATCGAGGCTCAAATTCATTTCAAATTCGAAAACCTTGACCACCAAAGAAACGCCATGTGCTCGTATCTGGGTCAGTTTAGCACATAAAACCATTAAATTTTAAACTAAATCAACCTTAGCCACAAAAAGCCAAATTACTTATCGATTTACGATGCGCAGGGTATCTTCCACGAGTGATCTTGTGAGCACCCGTACAATTTCAATTCAAATAAGTCAGTCGTTGGTCGTTTTTATTACCGTTGTTGTTGGCGTTGCTGCTGCGGCTGTCGATCTTGTTACACAATTAGAAATTCCAATGAAGTTGTCGCTAAAGAAATTCCGAATTTTATGCGCGCGCCACACTTGCGGCCTGCCGCGCTTACACATCCAACCGCCTGCCCACACGGCAGTGCCGTCGAGCCGCATTTGAGAGTCACCTTCTAAGCGGGCCTTTTGGCGGATTTTTCGACTGAGTCGTCTGCGCTGAATGTTTATCGACTGATTATCAGTTCGAGCAGCATTGAGTCTTAAGGTTTGAGCCACGAACAGAGCCGTTTTGTTGTGGCACTGGCGCAGCTGATGTCGGATTTCACGCCTAATTCACTTTGCGTTATGCAATCGCATGAAGAAGCGAACGCAACTGCCGTTGATTTGGTTCTCTGTCGGCGCGGAGATGTTGCGCACTCAAGCCGGTTAGATGTTGCGTGGGACAGCAGGACTTGGTAGGCAGACTGGGCAACATTCGGAGGTCATCCACCTTGACGGTGGCTCAGAATGGATTGCGTATGAAATGGTGATGTTACGTCAGAATGTTAATTGCCGTCTGTGACGCAGGTTGGTATTTCCTAAAGTTTGCTGCGGACCGTGCGCGTAAACGGAACTCTTCGTAAACTGTTTTGTTAACAAGCGTAGTCGGAGAAGTGTACCCTGTACTTAAGTTGTTGTGCCAAAGTGGCAGTTAAAGGTCGACTTTGTTGGCCGATGATTAGACATGTCTAGACAATTATCAGTAAACACAACACACACGCCTTTGCTAAGTGCAGCTGAGTCACTGCTAGTTTCACCTCCAAAGTTCACATGGCAAATAGGGTGGTGGTTGCCTTAAGCGGGGACAACGGTGAGTGGCGAAGTGTGGAATTTCAATCAGTTTGCTGAGTCGTCGGAGACAGGTGCTGATGACGAAATTAATGTAAGCTCTAAGTTTAGGTTGGGGTTCCTAACGGATGAACGTAGTGACCACTGCTTTTTAATGATTCTGTGACATTGTCTAGTGTATGGGTCATCTTTTAAGTGAGTCTGGCTTGTCATTTGTTGGAGGAGAATGCCATTTTCATCAGTAAGTGACGGTGGTGCGATTTGTCCTTCCAATTCAAGAAACTTGTTTCAACAAGGACTATCTATTGAGTCGCTAAGCCAGGTGGTAAACTGCTTTTGTTTGCCATTTACGTTGCGTACCCCTAGTTAAGCTTTTAAGGTTTTAGTCTTGAGTTCTATTGATGGCTTGAGCGCGCAATTTTTCAAATTCTTCTAGGACTGTACTTCCTAAGAATTGAGGTGACTCTCGTCACACAAGATCACATGAGAAGGAGTCCTTAATTTATAAATGTACCAAATTTTAAAGTTCTCCATGAAAAAAAAAGAAAGCCGTCCAAAGTTTAACATTTCAACTATCTACCGACAGAACTAGTATTGCAGCTGAAGCTGTGTACCCAGGGTGTGTGATTACTTATACTGACTGACCTTTGGATTAAGCTAGTTTTCCTTTACTCTTAGCCATTGTTAAATGGTAATAAGACATTGCCCGAGTATATCTTGTTGCAAGTAAGTTGTACCGATAAAACCGGATCAACTTGAAATGCTTGATCTTTTTTGCATCTGCTACAATGCCACTAAACACTGCATTGTTGATCTTTTCATTGTATTCATGGTGAGGCAAGAGTTCGAAGTCCGCTACAGTTTTTTTTTGAAAGTTTGGGCTTAATACAGAAACTTGTAAGGGCTCACCAGTTCCAACGACACACCCCACATTTGACTTGTGTCATTGGGCCCATTTTTCTTTTTTCATCTTGTTTTTTGTTTTTTTGGTAGACACACTTTTGTTACTACAAATGCATTCACACATTGTTCATCTTGACAGTTTTACAGCTTCTTGCATTAAACAAATTTCTGGGGGTAAATTTTTACTCTCTATCTGGGTTATGTCAGGACTTTATTTCGTTCAAGCAATTCTTAACAATTTTTTTAAAAAAAATTTTAATTCACTTTCTTCAAAGCCACCGTCATAGAGGCAATTAAAGCAAGCCAGGTTTTCACACAACTTCACCCTGCGCCAGTGACTTAGTTCAAGTCTACCCTCCGCCAGTTTCTCAAACTAATTAAGCGTAACCAAGCGAGGTTTTGAACTTCGTCTATTTACTGGGTGTAACTATGCTTGACGGAATTGCATTCAAACCACAAGTCACACATTTGCAAAACTGTACAATAGAATTTAGGAGACGGCGAACAGATCTACTTAAGTCAGTGCATGCATCAAATTAGTTGTCGGTAGGGCAGTGATCACAGTACATCAGCGGCAATATACTCGTAGTTGCTTGAGTTTCAAAAATGAACGTGAGCTCCTCACGAGGTAGCGTACAGACACATTGCACAAAGCTGCTAATTGAAAATCCACACAACAACCGAGCATTCTGCGGAAGTTGAATATTAAACTGTTAGCTGATCATTAACGAGTACTTCATCTTGATAAACCGGTTCTTTTGGCATCGTCAAAGTTAAGCCGCATTGGGCACAGCAAGTGCTTGGATGCGGGACTATCGGATGTACCACGGGTTGCGGCTCGCTTAATATGCGACTACCTCCGATCATGCTTGCGTAATTTCACATACACAGATTCTACGCTCATCTCTGACAAAATTCTTAGAGTACTAGTTGTCTATAAAACGGCTCTCAAATTTCGAAATATGCATTCTGTAGAGTTGCTAGCACTCACTCTAATAGCTTTGAAAATAATATCCTATCGGGTTGGACCTGTGGCTCAAACAACATGCTTCTCTAGCCAGCACAATCTCTTGCCAACTGCCTTCAGTTGCACTCTCCAAGTTAGTTTTGGTCCATCGGACAGTAGTCCTTGATAATCGGTGTAGTGAGTTGTTATGGCGTCGACACATACGCAGAAGGACCCATGGTTGACGACCCCTTGACTGGAAGTACATCTTGCATGGAACTTCTTCTTTCGAATTGCTGACAACACTTAAACACCTGTGTAATGAAATATCACCCTCTGTGGCAAAGGAATAATACGTCCAATATAAGTAGTTTCTTATGCTAGACCTCGGTTCCCTGTGTGTTGTAGTGTTTGTAGTGCCACCTAATTTTGCTCTGTTGCTCTTTTGGGTTGTCTTTGATACAATCAATACTCCTCTATTCAGGGCTTCTATCCTACCTCTCGTGTTATATGGAGTTGGATGGTGAATGGACAAGCGAAAAGGCATTGAAAAAAAAATCAGAGCCGGATATACGGTTCTGTCCAGAAGATGTTCCAAAATTGAATTTGGTTCAGAAGGTAAAATAACATCAACTACCCTAGAGAGGCTGCAGCGAAATGAACAGCACTGAAGTTTTAAAGACCTTTAAGTTCCAGCCAGCAAAGAGAGGAGAAAAAGCGAACCTTTGATGTAACGACCAAGTTGCCGTTGATTTAAGAGAATTTGGTACTAACGACTGAAACTAGTGCCTTGAATGGGAGGCAGGTTTTGGTAAGACTCTGATTCCTAATGAAATGTTGAACTACATATAAAAAAGTGCTTGACAGCTGAAGTACCAACTATCGAAGAACAAACTGTGTGTGACATTTCGATTACGTCGGCAAACCTAAAAATTCAACTAAAGCCATCTATGAGTGAAGGCCTTACTTAGTTGCCAACCCAAGAGTTGAACTCCTTCATACTTTGCAGAGTGCAATCAGTTGACAGCTAAGGGTTAGTTTTGTGTTTATGTTTTTAGCGTTGACAGCTTATGATTGACTTGGGATTTATTGCCGCACAGATAACAGATTACAAAGATAAATACCTTTAACAAGGAAAACCTTATTCATCGTACGAAGCCCAGCCAGCGGACCTATTTTAAACAAAACGTTACACGCTCCTTAAATAAAATGTAACTACTTCAGTGGATTCAAAAAAATAACAAGCAGGTAACGTGATAAACTCCCAACTTCTGCGACGGTTTACGGTTTTGACAAAATTTGTGTTTCGTGAAAATTGATGAAAATTGAACTTCGACCACTTTTGATGTCGTAGTACATCTTAGTGACAATCCCTCTCCCTGCCTATAGGGCATACGAAGAAAAAGATTTTTCATATGTCCTTTTATACCGTTTGATTACATTGACGAACGTCACCAGAAATCTTATGAAATGTCTACAACTCGCTTAGGGGAGTAAGTAAGACCTGGCATGGAGTCATTTGCAGCATAATGTCACACAGTACTCCAATCAACGTTGTGGATTATGCATCGCTTCTTGGATAGGCAACCCAACAATCGGCCATGACAAAAAGATCACGGAAGACGTACAGAGTCCAGAAATCCAAAATTCCGGTATTCCCACAATTGCGAAAAGCCCAAAATCACTGAAGTAGTTACATTTTATCCCAAAATGCTAAAATTTCTGGAAAAGCCAGAATTTCCGCAATCATGGCTTGACAATTTTGAAGAACTTGTTGTAGTGGATACACACCACAGGGCTCACTTCAGTTGTTACACTGATCCCAAGCCGGTAGTTGCAGAGAGAAAGTCTGCCTACTGAGCTTGCTCTGCATTGTTCTTTACGATTTTTTTTTTTTTCAAAATAATTTTTCGAGTTTTGACTCTTCTGTATTTTGGGTATTTGCGAAATTTTTGAATTGGAATTTTCGGAGTTTTGGACATTTTGGGGATTCTGGCTTTTCGAAATCTTGGGCATTTCGGGATTTTATTTCTAGGCCCTTCGATTCTTCTGTAAAGCTTAAGGACATTTTCGGTCTCGACTTAGTATTCAGTAATTGATTTTCGAAACAGGCGCAAATATTGACAAACAGAACATTAGATAACACGAAGGAAGGCAAAAAGGCACATTTTGATGCCATTTCGAAGAACAAAGACGTTTAATCATTAAATGTCCTGTTTCCGATACGAGTTTCGACAGCGAATCTCAAAAAAAAACATTGCAGCCATCTTAAGAAAATTTATTTCTCTGTAAATTGTACAGTCTGACTGAAAGCGAATACATTTCCCCTTCCGCTGAGGAGCACCTCAAGTAAGCATGAAACGCAGAATATTCCGAAAGTTCAACAGCATTTTTGTGCGCTGCCCACCCCTTTCGGGTACCGCAAAATGCAATATCCATCAATCGCTCGATTGAGGCTGGCTCATCAGAAATTCACTCGTTCAATCGATGGCCGGTGGTCGCTAGTATATTGCACCGAGCTCCCGCTCACCACTCTTGATGTTGGCGCGTTCGTGTATTTAATTAGATACAGAACTGGGTTACGCAAAAAAGCTGCGAAGAAAAACAGCCTTCACCTGCTAATTTCAATTATATCAAATAATTGCAAAGTGAGGTTCGCACTCAATGAAACACGGTCCTTTGCTAAACACTTTGTCACCGCCGCTCGTCCTTGGGGCACGTGGCTTGGGGGAGAACCACTGACTGATTAAACCGGTAATTGACGCAACCTTAACCCTATTTAGCAACTGGAGAATCGAGATCTCGATCGAGATGGAACTCGAAATCGCGACTGCGATCGAGAACAACTGGGTCACTTGGTGGAAACGTCAAAAGGACTTTTCTGGCGGCGGGGAAGTAACTTGTTGTCTGTGGCGGTTCCATGTCGGCTTTGGACGTGTGCCAGTCGCAAACAGAAAAACAGCGAAGCTGTCGAAACGCACATACAGCTCCCGTCGTCGTCGTCGTCCATAAAGCGCTGGGGGCACTGCCACTTTAATTCGTCGAATCGCTTGTTGTTTCTTTTCGATACATCGAGTCGTACTTTCACTTGTGACTGGCGCTGCTGTGCGCACGTTTGCAAGTGCCTCTGCTGTGCGATTTCGTAACATCAGCTGGCGGCGTGCGAGGAGGACGCGCACTGGTGCTGCATCGGCCCCGCGGAACGGAGGCTCATTTTTCACGGGTACGTTCCACATCAGCTTGCAGGGATATATGGGTCTTTCCACTCTCTCCCTGCCACCCCATCAATCCCCGCCCGAATATCCGGTTATCAGGCGGACTGAGTCATATCTGCGGAATGATCCGCACGAGTCAGAGTGGCATGGGTTTTCGGAACCAGTTATCAAATCGAATATGTGGACCGAGAGATTACATGCAGCTGACCATTATGCAAGAGCGGCCAGTTCCAGAGTCGAAGACCAAGTCAAACCCACCGAAGCGGGCGGTCACAGTGATTCACAGACGGCTTTGTGTAATCGGGTTTGTTTTTTGGTTTTCGCTTTTAGCGCTTAGCGGTTTAGCATTTACGGTTTTTTGGGAGGAAAAGTGTGCTGCGCGCAGCCGTCATCGATGTGATGTGACCTAGAAGGTGGTTTTAAAGCACACACGCAGTGGATCGTGGTGAAGGGTTTAACGTCCGACTGAACTTGTTGATGTGATAAATGAGTTTAGAGGGTTTGGAGGTTTTCTGTGTTTTTTTTGTGCGCAAAAACTTCGAGAAGAGATGAGGACTGATGGGCCACGCTGAGAGACGTGTTATCCAACAGAGTGTGATTTGAAAGTGTAACCGTGGCGCCGACAAAAAAAAACACAGGTGTATACAAATGAAGTGTCAACAAAAAAATAATTTTTTTGGTGTGGAAATAAACAATTTGTGGGTTTATGCAAGAGGTTGTGCGGTACGATTGATTTTCTTTGGGAGGTTTAGAGCCAGTTAGAGTCACAAATTGGCCGATAAAATGGGAGCCCTTCTCTGTGTTCTCAAGTAAATCTAGGCAAGTTTGTTTGCATTTGAGCGCAGAAATGGAAAGAGGAAAATTGGCGCCCTACGTTGGACACAAGTATTCTCTATATAACTTGAAGAACTGAAGTTAAGTAAAGCGCTTAACCGAGATTGTAACTAAATATCTATAAAAATTCAAAAATTCTGTATATCTTAAAATTTGAAAGGACCAAAAGTCCAAAAAATTGATAAGCCTGAAAACACAAGTTCTGAGAAATTTAGGAATTAAGGAAAGCTGGCAAACATTTGGGAAATTTCTAATAAAAGTTTGGGTTTTCATTCAATTTTGACAATAAGTTCTTGAGGGAAGATTTTTGAGCAGATGAACCACATTTGAGACTCTGTTTCTATGTCACCTAGATATGTGGAGTACACCTAAGCTTGTGTCACTTCAAAAGATTGACCAAAAAAATTGTGAAATTCCTTCAGGACTGTCTTTTGGAATTTTCTAAAACCGACCTGAATTGACAACTTAAAGACTTTCGACGTGAAGTTCAAGTAGCTATTGGCCTTTGGCAGCTTTAATGAATGTCTAAACTCACCGCAACTGACATTCCATCAAAAAAATTGCAAGAAACCCCCGCTTAACTTCACAATGAATGATGACAATCATATCGCGTCTGATTTGAAAGTCAATAAATTATTTTTTTCGAAAAGAATCTGTTAGATAGGAGGTGAACGGTGTGAAACAATGTGCCAGACACAGACACCGTGTCAGATTCATGCTTCAAGGTCCCCTGCATACAATTTAATGGTGATTAGTAATGAAACAAAGAATGAGAAAAAACAAAAAAAAAACACAAATAATCGTCGAACGTGATGTATGGCTGACGTTGAAAATAATCATAATGAATGGATTCTCTAAGATCGTGCGATAAGTTATTTCGGAGTTGGATATGTTCTAGGACATTCTTCTAAACCAGATTGTTACAAAATGAATGTGGACTTATCTAAGTTGGTCGGATCGATTTCAATGTCGCTTGTGGTAGGTAAATGTCAGGCGTGTTATGTCATGTTATGTAACACACGATCTTCAAAAAAATCAAAATGACAGTCACTAGAATGTCAAATAGAAAGTGGTGCTGAAGGTCAAATGGAAATTCCTTGAGAACACCTTGACTTTTCGCTGTTTTCGAAAACAAGTTGCGTAAGTCAGCGTTTTGGGGAAATGAATGAAAGGTTAGGAATGTGTTTTAAAGTTCAAAATGAAAGCATTTCAACGTAACGTGTGGGATTTCAGTGGCAAAGTGTGTGTGTCTAGTCAACAGGAAATTGCTGCCATTTGCTGGACTGAGTGAGCTGCTGAAGGTTGAGAAATAAATAACATTTAAATTTTTTTTCGAGAAGAAAGAATGGAAAACATGTGTCACACTGTCTGCTGACCTTGGTATTATCTTTCTTTTTCTTGCAGTCCTAGGGTACATCAGAAATTAAATTTGAGTTAGTCTGACAGTAATCTCTTGTTTTATGAGGGATTTTAAATGGGACAATTTCCTGTCAAAGATGGTAATGAATGAAACATTGGTCGAGGTTTGAAATGACGGGTTGTTTAAAGTAAGTCGATATCTGCATGCATTTTGAAATATTCAAATGGGCAGTGTTGTTAGAAAAACCAATCATTGCGGTAAGAAATACATATTCAAGCTAAGAATCAGTTTAAACATTTTTGGCAATCTTGGAGGTTGCACTGGAGCGCTCAGACTCAAAAACTGGTCTAGCAAAGACGACTTTGGTAATGTCGTTGGGCGTTGGGCGCCATTAAACCAGGGCGCCATTAAACCAGTTTTGAACCTTTCTATGAAAATGACCACTCAATACACTTGAGCAATTTGTTTCATTGAATAAGATACAGTGGCCACCAGATAAACCAGTGGACAAACGGTTCAGAAAAACAGAAGATCAGAAAAGGGCCTTTGATCGGGAGCCATTCCATTTAAGTTCTTTTACCTCGAGCTAAGGGTAACAATATGCAACAAAAGTTATATTCAAGCTATGTATTTTACAATCTTGACTATTATGCAGTCAAAGTCAACAAGCCTTGAAATTATGGTTTTTGATAGGGCGCCAAAAAATATATTTGTCCCCTTTACTTGTTGCTTAGATGCTTTATCTGACCTTGTATGAGAAAAACAGAAATTCAAGTGGATGATGCACCATAGACTAACAGAACCGAACGAAGGAACGTAACTAACATCGTGTCAGCTTGGACGCAAGACTATCTAAATTCGTACTCTCTTCCTTTCTAGTGGGTGGAGGAAGCATCCCTTATCAAAGGAGGAAGCATCCCTTATCAAATTTATCTTAAAACACATATCGAATGTCCGTCAAATTAAAGACAAAAAATCAAAATAAACATAATATAGCTGATAGGTCTTGAATCGGGCGCCATTTCTCTAGTTAAATTCGAGTTCTTCTATCATATTCCACAGCCTGTATGTCTTCACAGAGAATAAACACTTTTTGCGCAACTGACAGTCATTACGACAAGTGGATGAATAATTCAATCAAATCTGTGAAAGCACCTCTTGGGCTGATATAATCGATGAATAAGACAGAGAGCTGAACTCTTCGCCAAAACAAAATTAATTTAAATTTTGAGATTGAGAAATTGTTGCAGATGACATGCAAAACACTGTGAACAACACGAATTGAGACTGATACAGCTTCAGGAGCAATGGCCCTCACCATAACTTTTCCATCAGAGCACGCTTAAGAAAAGACGTCTAAGACTTGATAAGCAAGCAAACTGAGAGGTCGTTGAATAGCCCCAAATTCCACTTCAGACACTGGAGTAAAAAAAAAATGCACTCGCACTTACCTTTCCATTATTCAGTGGAATTTGCAATACATCCAATTCCTGATTACTGGCTGGTAGGGGGATAGCTGATATCACAGCGAAGGCGCTGCACATGCAGGCAAGCAAAACTGTTTGATGTCTCATCTCGTTCACTGACTGGTTTCTGGGGCTGCACTCGAAGAAATCCTATAATCCACTTGGCGATCGTTAGTTAGTCCCTTGTTATTCCTTTTGCTCTGCAAATACAAGAAAACCATAATCGATCAGCAAACAGAAACACAAATACACTTCGAGAGCTCCGCGGTTCCGATTACGTCTCAAACCACCCCGGGGGTAAGCAAGCGACATTCCTCTTTCGCGTCTGAGTGACTGCAGAGATTCTTGAATCTCATTTCCGACCGAGTTGCCGGCTTCTCTTATCGCCGGAGTCGACCTTGGGCCGAGAATCTCTTTCGCACACGGAAGACGTTAGCACTCGCCTCGGGCCTCAGCTCGTGCCAAGGCGAATTTTTCGCTAAATCAGCACCCATCGTCGTCGTCGAAAGGGGTGCTCGAATTTGCAAATATTGACACAATCACACTGCGGCCTCGTCTGGGTTTTTCCCGGTTTCACGATGGACCAACCGTCCCATTGCACTTTTCACTAGTTCATGCAGCTGGTTGCACTTGCTTACACCGAGATCTGGCGGCTGTTGCAGCGGAAGCTATGAACAGACGATAAAGGAACCCACGGAGTTGACTCTGGGCAAACAACGTACAAGTCTCTCCGTCGTCGTCGTCTTCTCCGTCTGGGCTGTTCAGCGAAGGTGTCACCGTGTAGCTATAAGGGGACAACTGGTATATCCGTGCGCTTCGGCCAACTACTGATTACTAGCGAATTTTTATCACACAACGTTCACAAAAATGGAGAAACAAAACGATGTCGCTGGGAATGTCGGTGCTGTTGGTGTGAGCGCCGTCTTTAGCTTTGGGGCTGCTTCTTGTTGCGATGCGCGCCTCTTGAACCTGGCTGGCACTTGGTTTGAGAGTGTGTTGTGATGAGTGTTTGAGCGTTTGTCTGTCTGGTTCGACACTTCGACTGGGAATGTTCACACAGCACGGTGGTGGTTCGTTGAAAACTTTCAGCTCCTCTGCAGTGTGGCGCACTGCCACACGCCTCTCACACCACACCACGCTGCTGTTGCTGCTGCTGATGGTGGTGGTGGTGGTGGTTGTCGAGGTGCTGCTGTGGTGCAATCTTGAGAGAGTAAATGTGAGCGCGAGCGCGAGAGTATGTCTCAAGGAAATCGAAAGCTTTTTTGTGGGTTTCTTGTGCCAAATCTCAAAACGAAATCGAAAGTGAGCAAGCGATCGAGTGAGCAGGCGTGCGCGACTCAAAGCTCGCCGCCCATCGGTGTAGTGGTGGGCTTGGTATTCGCTACACGCCGTCATCGCTCGGCTTCGATTACATTCCCGGAGAGAGGGTTGATTGCATGGCCACACTGGTGGTGCTGTAGGACCTGAGGAGGACTCTTGCAAAAGTAAGGCAAAAGGCTTTGTACTCCGGTCGCGAGCGTGTGTGTGAACTGAAAATTTTCCGTAATGCCTGTGGTTGTTGCAAATTTGAAACCAGTTTTGACTCAAATTATAATTGTTACGTTCCATGCTGGATAGGGAGGCGAGCGCCCGGGAGGGGGGGGGGATGCATAATTTCGTGTCATGAAAGCTAATGAGTGCGGTTGTGAGAGGGTTTCATTAGGGTTAGTGTTGACGATTTAAATTAAATAAATTTGAGCTTCTCTCCCCTTCCGACTGCGGCTTTCCAACCTGCCCCGGGGGCCGGAAGGGTTCAGTGTTGTGCAACAAATTCGGTAGGTACCAGAAACCTGACATTGTCGACAAGTTTTGGGGGTAGCCTGAGACTTGTTTGCAGACGAAGTGCACTTCGATGCACATGCGGGACCAGTTATTAGGCTGCAAACGATTTGGAGAATCGCATGCAACCAGTTGGGAATTGTGATGAGCGGTCAACGGGGCGAAATGGCAAATATTCCCCCCAATGACGTTTGAAAATTGTTAGGCGGAGATGTGCATAGTGTCTGTACAGGAAGAGAGGCGCATGTCGATGGTAGATCCTTATCCGATATTGACAGGGCTTATGCAAGCCTTCGGACCCCATAATGAGGATGTGTTTCTTTCTGACAAGTCACGCTGGAATACTCGATGAGCACTTATGCAATACACGAACTACGTCACGATTTGGTTGCCAAAGGGTGGGTAAATATTTATTCAACAAACGGGTTATAACTTGTCCTAAGCTGCAGCAAGTGAATGATTTGCATGAGACAACAATTAAGGTGACGCAAATCACACTTCCGACAGAACATCATTTTCAACATTCAATCATGGCTGTCAAGGGTCATCTGAATTGACCCTCTCCACTGTATCTCACAGTCTAGTTTTGATTTAATTCACTCAAAAAAAAAAAAAAAATAACAAACTGAGTCAACGACGGAAGTGCGGACCTTTCTGCGTGAAGGCCGAATGGATGAAAAAAAAAAATTCAGCCGTGATCTCCATGATCCCATTATCAATTCAGTGCGAGATCCGGAAGTTACCGCACGACAACATTTGTCGTGTAGCAGATGTTGTACAGCGTCTACTGCAAACATTGGGTAGTTGGCTCGTCTGCAAATAACAAGTTGCGTCCGTAGACTTGTTGGAATTTCCCAGCAGATGCAAGTCATCGCAAACTGGTTTGTCATTTTGTTGACAATTGCGGTTACTAGCTTGAGCCCTTTTTAAGCGCTTGGCATTAATGTTACTGGTCATCGCGTTTACTTAAGGCTTGAGAATTGTACTTGAAAGGTATCTTTGGGACTTGCGATTGTGAATGTATGGATGGTCTGTCAGGAGAGGCTTATTTTCAGTTTTTGTAAGGCTTCATTGCGGAGAAAAGGATAATAAAAAAGATATCAGATATGATGTGAAATATGTTAAATACGAATTTAAACTTAAGTATTTAGACCTCAAGGTCGCCGTGGCTTTGTGGGTTAGTACGTCGACACGTACGGGAAACATCGCATTTTTTCACGGTATCACCTCTTTCCAGTTGCTGACAACACTCAAAGAGTATCAATTGTCCATGAAAACCATCTGAAATCTCGCCGTTCGGAGTCGGCAAAAAACTGTAGGCTCCTTCTACTCGTGAGAAAACAGTAGCACGCACTACACGAGTAGTTGTTGTCCCTTGTGAGCTGTAGAGCCACTCAATTACTATTATTACTTAAACCTTAAGACTGTTTTATTGCTGCTTAGAGAAATAGTTAAATATTTCCATTTTTAACAGTCCGAGGTTGACTTGGGTCTTAACTAACAGACCTCTCCAGCCAGCATGATCTTTTGTCAACTGCCTCTTGTTGCGCACACCAAGTTGGTTGAGGTTCTTCTCCACAATAGTTCGGAGTGGAAGACTCTTCAGGCGAGAGCTGAGATGTCCATTTCGATCTACATGACATAGCCATCTTAAGCACTGAATCCGAAGACGCTTAACTAAGTGCATGTCACGGTACAACCTGTACAGTTTTTGGTTGAATCTTCTCCTCCAGACGCCACTAAAGCAAACAGGACCAAAACTTGCATGTAGATCCGCAGCCGTGTTAGCAGTAAGGGTGATTTTTTAAAAGCTATAGGATAGTTTAAAAAAAAACACATAAAATTCAGAAAAATGCATAAAATCTTTATTTGAATCGATAGTACGGTCCATATAATTTAATGTTTGAAGATTATTTCATGCAAATGTTGGCCGTGACTGCGCCTCAAATGGTCCATCCGTTTAGTCCAATTTTGGCATACTCTTTCCAACAATTCGGCCGGTATCTCACGAACAAATGCTTCAATGTTGTCTTCCAATGCGTCAATTGAAGCGGGCTTGTCTGTATATACATGAGCCTTAGCATAGCCTCACAAAAAATAGTCTAAAGGCGTTAAATCGCACGATCTAGGCGGCCAATTGACCGGTCCCGAACGTGAAATTTTTTTTTTATAATTGACGCGCGCTAAAGGGGTTACGACTACCCTTAAGTGACCAGATATAAGTCACAGCACGGCCGAAGGTATAGAGGAAGAGAGGGAGAAGAGGTACCGGTGCACATTGGAAATAAAATGTTCACCGAACTCTCCTCTCAATAAGTCCATTTTTGCGCGTGCTGTGTGGCATATGGCACCGTCTTGTTGAAACCACATGTCATGCAAGTCAAGCTCTTGCATTTTGGGCAAAAAAAGTTGGATATCATCTCACGGTAGCACGCAGCATTCACAATTACGTTACGATTCGCATCATCTTTGAAGAAGTACGGTCCAATGATGCCACCAGCCCATAAACCGCACCAAACTGTGACTTTTTCTGGATGCATTGGTAGCTCTTGCAATGCTTCTGGCTGATATTCACTTCAAAATCCCCAATTCTGCTTATTTACGAACCCATTGAGCCAAAAATGAACTGACCATAAAATGGAAGAAGCGCGAGATGAACTTCCTTAACAGAGCACGCATTTGGTGATTAAATTCAATAATTTGCAAGTTTTTTTCGCTTGTTAGACGATTCATGGTTAAATTATAGACCAAACTGAAGATGTTTGACAGTGAAACAAAACACAAAACGTGCGTCAGCTGTTTAAACCAGTGTTATCAAAAAGATAATAGCTAAAAAATCACCTTCTTCTAGTGTTGACATTTGAGTTCTGCAGCATCTTCTTAAGTATTGTATAATATGCAACAAATCACATGACAGCTTGTCGCCTTATCTGAAACCTCGATAATATTGCTACCGCCCTTGATGGAGAAGCAAGTATTCTCGATCATCATCCTGCGTAACCTGACGAGTTTGGCAGGAACGTCAAAACTAGTCATGTCATCGTATAACTCATCTCTAGGTATGCTGTCATATGCAGTCTAAAAATCGACGAATAGGTGATGGGTGCCGATCTGCATCTCTTGGGTCCTTTCAAGCATCTGCTGAAGTGCGAAAATTTCGTCAATGGTGGAATTTTCTAGCCTGAGTCCCAATTCATAAGAACCTATCAGACTGAGGAATGGTTTTAGGAGTTCAAACAAAATGGCAGAGATCGTCTTGTATTCGATGTTGAAGAGACTAATTCCCCGATTGTTGTCGCAGCCACCTTTCTTGTGGACCGGACAAACAACCCTCATCTCAACTCATAGGCACGCTTTCCTTTGACCATATCTTACAAATGGCCTGGTGCATGCGCCCAATCAGATCATCTCCAGCTACTTCGAACAGTTCCGCAGAGAAGCCGTCCACTTCAGCAACTTTATTCGCCTTCGGTCTCATCTAAGTCGGGGTTTGAAATATTTCCCAATGTCGGTCAAGCGTAAAGTGAGTCACATCGTTCCGCCGATTAAAGAAACAAAAAACACTAGGTGAACGACCGTGCCGAAATCCCTGAAATGATCAATTGACGTTTTTCTTTTCATTGTAGAGACAGGCCAAAGTCATCGCATACTTCAGGTAGTACAAAAAGTGATATCCTTCTACAAACAGTCCCCCGTCCAGCTCTACCCAAAGTCCCATTAAGAACAACCATAAATCTACATGCTGCCATCGCTAAAAAGTAATTACTTCCAAAGTTCACAACTCCAAGTGACCTCAGTTTCCGTCAATTATCACCAATCAACTGCAACTCGCACGAGAACGCCTTGCGCAAAAAAAAAGCGCACCAAGTGCTATCAAATTTCATTTCTCACACGCTTCTCACCGGCACACACGCAGCCGCAGTGTTCACCGAAAGAACAACAGCCGAAGCTGTTGCCTCGCAATCTACATAACCTCAATTTTGAAATAACTCCATCGAAGCCCGCGATGACAAATCGAACGAGCGACCGCAGGCCACATCACCGTCGCTCCACCACCGCCAGCATCCACCGGCCCCATCGATTATGCCGGGTTATGCGAGCGAACGCATGCGAATGTGTGCTTAAATTATGTCACTCCCATTCGAGATCGTCGATAATTTCATTTGTTATGACTGCATTTGACTGCTGTTATCGATCGCAGTGGAGATGGAAAATTCGATAATTTTTGCGCCACATCAACGCCGGTTCGAGTGAAAGTGCGAACCGCTTGCAGAGAGGCGTGGTTGCTGCCGAAAATAGTGTTGCAATCTGAGGACTGATTTCGAGAATGATCGATAACTCAAAATATCGATGATCTATCGTTTTGCAGTCAATCACTCATTGCCTGACCTGATTTGGATTACAGACGGCGCATTGTCACGGCGACCTTCACTGAGCTAAGCCGCTCGCAGACTTTGATTGCGGACACAGCCGATCCGGAAAAATGATTGAAGTTGGACGAGTAAATCAAGTTTTGACAGGAAAGCAGCTACCGTTTCGGATTGACGGGAAGTTCATCAGTTTGCTGTTGGCTTTGAAGGGCACCCGCTGACGTGTTCATAAATCTTTCTGTAATCCAGGGGGCAGTCCATTTAAGTGCTTTGTGGCTCTAATTAAACAAAGCGATGTCAGTGCAATCGCTTGACTAACCCTGACCCGCACTTAGCGACAAAGCGTGCCCGAGCCCGAGGACCGACGATGAGTTCGAATGAGTCAATTGAAGCGGTCTTAATGTTTGCGGAAGTGGACAAAGCCATTACCTCCCCGTCGCGGTTGTAAGGGCTCGAGGGCAGGGACGCTGAAACCCTAGAGAGCGACAGACAAGTGGTTCAGGTCGGTCAAAGAACGTTTCGGTCGGTGGCGGCGGCGGCGTTAGTCTTGAGTTCTGTGTCACGGAGAGAATTTTAATGCCAAGGTGGAATAGTACGAGTTTAATCGAATCTGTTGCGGAACGTGTTATCGATAACCTTGGTGGATAAAGTAGAACACTGAGCATTTGCACTTCACACATGCGAGACGACTGCGTCTGCAGCGTGTCGCGCATAAGATCAAGAAGTAATTACGGCTCGCATAAGTGGCTGTTAGAGGATACATGAATTAGTGGCGTTACGGCTTGTGTCAATTGTGTGGCATGGGTCAGAGTGCGAACGAATGGTGTGAATGGATTGTGTGCAGAAATTTATTTGACTTCGCCGATATACTCGTATTTCGGGGCTAATTGGCGCGATTAGACTACGCGCCATTTATGAACAGATTCAGTACAGAGTTTAATGGGCTTTCTGATTTATTTGACACTGATTTGAGGGGTCTTTGGCTCTTCAGTGCTGTAAGGCTTTACCTTTTGTGGCACTGAATTAAATCATGTTCATCCAATTGCAGACAAAGTTGTGGAATTCATTAGATTGGCCTTACATTTAAACTCCACTCAGCTAATATTGGGTTTGAAAGCTTAATTTTATGATCCAGGAGAGGTGGTCCTCATATAATTTCTTTTAAGAGAATGTTCAGTTTAGTCGGTTACGAGTGACCAAATAGCTTTCACATCATCTTGACTTTTTTATGGTTCCGTTTCGTCACAGTTTGCATATCTCCGAGTTTTATGAAGTAATTTGCACGAAAATTCGAATGAGGTTAAATACACATCATATAATCGAGTCAACCAAATACATCATACACCTATATATGTATATATAATATGATGCACCAATCAATAAAGGGATTCAGCTTGGATATTTCGCTTCAAAGTGCGTTACAGAGATTTTAGGCTTAGATTCTTCAGTTTTTATGTCGATGTACCACAAATTAAAAAAAAAAATAAGAAACAAGGTTTTATTAATACCTTCGTACTTTGAGCTGTAGAAATAAAAGGCAATTGATGTTCGCGAACTAAGTCTCATACCCCCAGTCACAGTGGCCAAGTTCTCATCTGTGGCGGCTTGTATTCGCGATCTTATTATTTCGGTTATTACGCAAACTTCAAGACCATAGGAGCTAGTTGGAGCAAACACAACAACCGATTGACACCAAAGATCTCGATATACTTGAACTTCTCTGGCTGTTTGAATAGGGCTCCGCTGAAATTTACAGTGTTTTGGAGAATGACTATAACTCCGGACTTATCCATATTCACCTTCATTACCATCATTACCTTCATTCCTTCATTCATTTATTCTTAAATTTAAAAATACGGCTCCAATCGTATCATATGCGCGCTGGAGCTCCATCTTGAAAGTTTTGAATTCTGATAATAGACTACTAAGTCCAATAAGTCGCGCAGCTCTATACTCATTAAACCTGGACGTATAGTTCTCATCACACATAAACCTTTCCCACGTCTAAGCTGCCTTATCCGTCTAACAACCTTAATTGTATACATTTCGTAGTATCCTGTATGTTGTATGACCTTCCTGACCATATTGTCAGGGGATAAGGACACAGTCCCTTCAGGAAACATGCGTGAAATGTCGAATGAGGCACACGCTGCATCCATATAGGTGCCTTCACTTGTGTAACTCTTCTCTTCGGAGATCGATCCGCACGGAGTTCTAATTCAGCAACATAATTAAAAAAAAATTGTTCAAAGCAGCAGTCTTTGTTCTAATTTCGCAAAATTTTTCATTTAAAGCTGAACAGGGGTAATTGACGGCAATGAGGAAGATTGTTCTAAATTGAAATCTTAAATTATTGTCACGCTTCGCTCAAAATGGCTCCTGATTCCACATTCATTGCGAGTTCCGGTCTGTTGCAGCAATTAAGTTAACCACATTATAGCCTGTATTTTTCAGAGGAAAACGAAAAATTACCAAACGTAAATTTTTCGCGGACAGATGACAAATGAGAAATGACGCAAAAGATCTCACAAATTCATCAATCATTTCTCGACCTGCACTTACTTCCTCGTTCAAGTGATCCCAAATATTTAAACTGCCCCCTGCCATGAAGCACCGGTTTCGCATAACTTAGTGCCCGTCAAGACTCGCAAAAGAGACTACAAAGTACCGTAACCTCGTAAACTCCCCAGTTTATGGTCTCATCACAGGCCGTCTTCTTTGTTCACGCCCCAGCCCAAAGCATTCACTTAGCCAAAGTTCAAATCTAGTCAAATGCGTTGCTTCACTTAGCCTTTGACTGGAGTGCCTTTCTTTTGTGTTACCTTTCCATCAACCACAGAATAAAGAGACAAACGGGCCCTTTACGGGAGCCCCGTCAATGACAGTTTGTTGCCCTTCGCCGACGATTATTAATCCCCGATGCGATGGCTTTTTGTTTATTGTGCGCTATCCAAGATATAATTGCGATTGGCCGAGAGTGTGCGGGTAATTGCTGCTGCCGGCGTTTGAATGGATATGCTAAAGCTAATTGTGTTCCATGGCCGGCCCGAGACCAGGGAGATTGCTTGATGCGCTCCCAGCGACGCATTTCATCAATGATTTGATGATAAAAGCCTAGCTAGCTAGAGTTGGTTTGGAACCGTGTAAATAGCGGTAAGCGGCTTTAATCCGAGATCGCACCACTGAAGAGTAATTATGCAACTTACTGTGTTCAGTTTTATTGTGGCCGAATGAATGCGCAGTCCTTTCACTTTTGTCTTAATGGGTTATCGATATCGCGGCGAGTGATGGCGGAGATGGTGGAGATTTACCTGAAGGAATGGCTCAACCGGCGAAGGACACGTCCATTTGGGCATATGGCGGCTAGTTTATCAGGTCGATCGGAAGGCCGGCCGCCGGAAAAAAAGCCAACAAAAGCAAAAAAACATAAACAAACACACGAGAGATCAGGCGGATAAATCAACGCGCACAAAGCCCAATCTACGTTTCGGCGAATTTCGTAACGAAACGGAACTGTCAGCGGCGGTAGATCAACCTTGTCGCGGCTGTCATTGGACCATTAAGAGATTCGCTTGACCTCTATCGATCTGGGCAGTGAATGAGAAGTAAAAACAGCGAACTACACGAACAATTATGATTAACTGCCATGACTGCAGCTGCCTGCGATGGAGCAGTGCAAATGTGGTGAATGAGAGAAAAAGCAGGCGCCAAGTAGATCGTCAAAGGCACTCTTTAGGATAATTAAATGCATTTAGTCGGGAATGGTTGTTGATTGCTTGGGAACTGGGTAGTGGCATGGGCCATGTGTGTGTGTGAGGAGTGACTTTTGACCATATGGTGGTACATTCACTTTTATTGCTCTTAACTGACCTGTTTTTCGCAGAGTAGAGGCTTGATTTGTAGGTAGTCAAAGAAACTTCGCAATTAAGGGATTTTTTTTGTCAAAGAATGCGCAGATCCTCAAATCAATCAATTATACAATTTTTGACCAGTCCGTTCTCCAGTTGTTAATTGTTGGTATTGTTCTTAGTAATGTGTGGAATACGGAGAATGTATCTGCACTATGAACGATGAACTATGCTCTTGAAACTATTTCCAGTCAGTAGACCCTCACACGCTGAAGGTCCCAAGTTCGATTTCCAGATTTTTTACGGAACCACCTCAATCGAGTTGCTGGCAAAACTTAAAGAGTACTAATTGTCTATGAAAAGCTTCTCAAATCTCGCCGTTTGGAGTCGGCAAAAACCAGTAGTTCCCTTCTAGTTCTGAGAAAACAATAGCACCGCACAACACGAGATATGCTGAAGATGTTAAAAAAAAAAACACTTACAGCGTAATCTATGCCACCTGATTCAATGGATCAAGACCCACTGAATTAGACTTGTTTGATGGATATGGAAATTGAAATGCTACCATACGCCCACCAACATGATTTCTCAATAAGTCCATTGTTTCACACCCAGTAGGCTCGTAGCAGCGTCTTGTTGAAACCAGAGCTCACCGAGACTATGTGCTTGAATTTCCGGAAGCGCACAGTCCGTCAACATGGTCAATTTGCCGAGAACGACGACAAATAAATTCATGTACACTCTCACAGGTGCTACAGTCTCTTTACAATGTACTGAATCTTGTCTAACTGGTTGATCATCACGCACTAATGTAAGATAGGACTCAGGATTCCCAATGGTAGTGGCAATAATAGTTTCAGTAGGTCGTTTCTCGATTCGTTTGAAAATCATAAACGGAAAGCTGACTTTTGTATGGCAACTGAATAATTCGAAGACACAGTTGTGGTCTGAGTCTTTCCATGATGACTTGTCAAACGGTACTGAATAAAAAAGTAAAGCAATTTAATAGGAGTCAGGCAAGATATGCCAAAACCGAATATTCAAAATCCAACCTTACGATGAATCACCTTTTGTTTATGCAGACTGACAGTAAAATTGTTTTCTGATTTCTCGAAAATGCCCGGATTAGTCTTAAATAAACATCATTTGCGGGAAGTTTTGATTTTCTGTCTTTATTGGAAGAAAAGATCAACTGAAGTCCTTCGAATGCTGGTAGAAATTTATGGTGAATTTGCTTCGACCTGAGTGCTTTTGAGGTTTCAAAGTACTGATTTGTGGTGATTTTAGCGTCGAAGACGAAGAGCGTCTTGGCCAGCCCAAGTGGATAAAATGTGATAACTCTAATCATCGTCTACATTGAAGCGAAAGATAAACATCCACGGTTCAAATTCCCTGCTTTGCATATGGTGCGACCAGACGGTGGCGAAATCATTGATGGGCAACATAATCCACTTCAACAAATGCGTTTGAGCCATGTATTCCATGAAAAACGACCAAAAAAGACCGAAAGACATGACAATGTTATTTTGCAAATTGATTACTCTCAGCTCCACGTGGCTGTGGCGTTTAAAATCTACCTGGAAACGCTGAAATGGCAAATCTTCTCCCACCCGACGTAGTCTGCTGATCTTGTTCCTTCCAAGTACTGGATTTTCGACAGATGCCTGACAATTTGGGGGATGCCCGGTTCGTTTCTTTTAAAGAAATCCAAGAACGCTTTAACAGAAGGAACTCTTGTTTTAGGAATTGTATTTGAAAACTACCCGGAATGAAGCAATCGTTTCCGAAGGCCAGTAATGTGAGAGGTGTATTTTCTACGTTTTTATTTTTAAAAAAAATTCTTTTTAATACAAAAACGGACCGAATTACTACGTACTCGGAATATGTATGGCATTTATAAATTTATTCGTCTTTGTGGCCAGATCCAAAGTCAGGAAAGTAGGGAACCTAATACAAGAAGTATTACTTCTACGATGACTTTCTGGGGGCCTTTTGAAATCAATTATAAAAAATAAACAAAATTTACAATCCTTCATTCTCCAATTATTTCCTTTAAAGCAGAGAATGTCCCACTCCAAAACTTTTCCACTTTGAAGGCAGCCGTCAATTTCTTCTTACTCATCAATCCTGATAGTCGTCCTGGGCGTGCTTCTCCTTAAATGTGTTAAGCAAGTTTTGGATAGACCTTCTTGTCCAAAGCCTTTTGTAACATGTTTAACATCTAGGCAGAAAAAATTCTGAATAGTTCCAGGGACAATGAAAAATTAAAAATTCACTTTAAGGTGTTTCTGAAGTGCGAGGCTTGCCACAGATATCAGAACAGTAATGCCAACTTAAAAATAAAAAAAATTCTCCCTGAAGGAATGTTGGAATACAAATTTCCGTTTTTTTTGCAAACCGTAGTCAAAAAAACTGTCTGTCTAAATAAATGCACAATTCAAGTTAGGCAACCGCCCAAACGCCACATGACTAACAACCCATTACCAATGAGGAGGTTTCCAAAAAATGTCTCTAATCAAGTAGCACTTGCGACACATTCACTTGTCGACAGCTGCTGCGATGCACCTACATACGTGCTAATAACATCTTCGATTTTCGGGGACAGCCCGTTCATTGAATTCAAATCGATAAAAATTCACCCATCATCTGTTCGAATCTTAAGCATATGCGCGCCACCGCTTGCACATCACGGTAAGGTTCAGCGTGTGCCATTGACGGAATATTAAATACATATGTGCAGCCTATTGCATATCTCGGGTGTAGATTAAAAAATTCAGATACATTCGTTTGGCGCACCTTAATGTGTGCGGCCTTAGGCTAACGATGGTCGCGTTGGTCAGGGGAAAGGACGGACCTTGCTTGCTCAGGTGTCAAAGTGGAGGAGAGACTGTGCGACTTTGGTTTTGGAAAATATTTTTTGCATTATGTGGCTGAATCATGTAAAGTATGAAAAAAGTGCCACTAGTTCTCCAAGCACTTCCCCAAACTGCAAGTAAACACTCAAAACATTTCAAAAAGAAGGTCAACTTGTATTTCTTTTCCGGCACACGGAGCCAGCAAACAGTAACGAGTGCAGTCGCAGCCCGCTGCACGCCACATCCGACTGGACTGCAAGTCCAAATTGAAAGCCAGCCATTAAAACATTAACTCTGGGCACAGGCGAGTGAACGAAAAATTAAGTGAAACTGGAAAACCCATTCGAGCGAGACCGATTACGGCTTCGTTACATTCTGCAGAGTCTTTTCCGCTTAAGTGACGTTACAAAATGTTGTTTCCCAGGTCTCAAGACCTCTGGGGTTCAGCGAACCACGGCGCATTCATAAGTGGAGGTTGCCCAATGTCAAAACACAGCAAATTTGCCTGGGACTGCCCGCATTGGGGTGGCTCATCGCGGTGACGAGAACGGATGTGTTCGTCTAGCCAGTCCGACATTCCCCACGTCGTGTGGGTGCGTATGTTACAATCGCTCCCCGGGGAACGCCCCGTAATTTGTGCACCGATTGTTTCAGAGCCGATCAGCAATGGCGTGTGTCGAGACTGGGATATATTGGTTGACAACGAGGATGGCCGGCTTAGTGGGCGACGGTTTGCTGAAGAAGATCTACGCAATTTGGAGCATGTCTCGTCCGGTTGTGAATCTCGTGGTTATATTAGGGCTGCTGAACGCGGTAAACCCAGCTCCGCGACGAGCGGACCGAGTGAAGCTCGATCCCAACTACCTGCGGGCTACGGTGGCCTACAGGAAGCTGGAGCCCAAAATGAGTCACAAGGAGTTGAAGACCATCACCACTCTTGGGATACTGCATGGAGCTCTGAAGGCGGAGAAGGCGATGGAGAAGCACCTCACTGAGCTGGTCACTGATTTAATCCTCAACACAAATATTTCGGATAAGGCCGCGGCCATGCCCAAGATGATCAAGATCGAGGAGACTATCGAACGGGATAAAAACTCCATTCAGATTTTGTCGAGTGCCATGGATTTGGCCACTAAGACACTAACTGTGCGGGAATACAAGGAACAGCTGCAGCACACACTGGAGGAGCACCAGAATAAGAAGCGCGAGACCAAGCACAGGAAGGACATGGACATGACAAAGCTGAAGCACGAGATTCTTGATCACTTGCGTCACATGCAGCGGAAGATCGCGACAAAAATCGACAACACTTTGGAGTACTTGCAGGAGAACAAGGAATTGGACACGATTAGGCTGAATCGAAAAAGGAGCCCCGAAGTTCGGAACAATTTGGAAGATCTGTTCATAGAGGTAAGGCTGGTGGTGACTGAATTGGGGTTCGGATGTAAGGGGCCTTTCTTTTGAAGGACAAAGTGGAGAACAATCTTGTAGAGGCGGAGAAGGACGAAGCCAGGATTGTCAATATCGCGGAAAATGTGAACACAGATGACGTGAGTAGCTATATTTGTGTGAAACAGTGGAAGGATTGTGTTTTGTGCTAACAATTAATTGAATAGAATGAACGAAGGGGATAGTGCTGAAGAGTCTTGAGTGAGAAACTTTTTTCTGTGATATTGATTTTGACGTCTTTTGTGGTCCCTGTTATGAGGTTCTGGATTCTTCACATCGCATTTTATGCGGCATAACCTCTTTGAAGTTGCAATAATCAAAGACTATTAAAGATTTCTTAAATCAACTGTAAAACCCCTCTACTTGTGAGATAACAATAGCTCCTTGCTTTGGTTCCTTCTGGAACTATAGGGCCACCAATTAATTGGTGAATTTTATGCACTCATCTGACATGAGATGGATTGGGATTTAAATGATGTTCGACTAATGATTTGGTCAGAATCCACCCATCTTGTCTTGTAACATGTGACTTGACAGCGCTATTAATTGACAGTCATTTTGTCAGCTGTTACGAGGTTTACTTTTGGTTTTGGTTTTGCATTTCAAAATTAATGGATTGACAACGCTTTCAAATTTTGCAAATTTGGTCCAAAACAGGATGTCTGTTAATCATAACTTTCATAGACGATTTTTGTTTAACAATAAAGCTTACTTTTGTTTGAATGGATACGTCAATAAACAGTACTGCAAAATTTTAAGTGATGGTATTAACCAAGTGTATATTGAGACACCGTTACATCCGCAAAAACTGCCTCTTAGGTGTGTTTTATAGGTTGGCGAAATAATTGGTCTGTTCTTCTACAATAACGATGATGGCCACAAACTTACAGGCATTTGTGACCACTATAGGGCCATGATACCCAACTTCTCGTTCATCAATTGAATAACCATGATGTGCAGGAGCTGTTGTTTCAACTGAACGGTGTAATATATCATTTGAAACATTTGAAACCGCATAGTTTCACGTTACGAACCCGTCAATTGACCTCCACGACAGCTTGACTATTACCTTTCCAATATACGGCTAAAAATGTTGAAGAAATTAATCACGAATTTGACAGCCAGTTTAGACCACGTCCGAGCCAGGCGCATCATATTTAAATTATATTTTCAGAATTTCGTGTTAACTTTAAAAAAACACCCTTCACAAATTTCTTTTATAAAACGGTCTTCTACATTTGTATCAATAAACGCCACGTCCACTTTTTTAACTCAAAAACCACAGACTTCTTGGTCTATTCCCATTTATCATCTGGACGTTGGCTATTCTCTTCTTTCCCTCAACAGCGTTGTTTCTCTTGGAGGATGAATGAACAATAAAAGAAATAAATTGTTTACACTTAGTAGCACAAAAGAATGGGGTTTACTTAGAAAACTGAATTTCCAGTTTCCAATTTGGAAGTTCTGGTCGTCGTGGCGTAGTTATAAGAGCGCCGACCGCCACGCAGAAAATCTAAGTTCGATTTCCGGACGCATTTTTTCACGTCACCACCTCTTTCGAGTCGCTGACCACGCTTAAGGAGTATCAATTGTCTATGAAAAGCTTCTCAACTCTCGCCGTTCGGAGTCGGCAAAAAGCACGCACAACACGAGTAGTTGTTGTAGACGCTAGGCCCTGGTCCCATATGGGCTGTAGTGTCACTCAATTATTATAATTATTATTTGGATGGAAATTATCCCGAATTTAAAGAAATCTGTTTCACAGTCCCACGACTATAGCTTGTCATTGCTGAACTTAGCATTAGAACTTAAATTATGCAGATCATGCCATTGTGGACAACATGTGGTGAATCGGATGGATTAGCGTTGTGAAACGTCAATAGGTATGGAATGGGACCTGCTGTAAAGAAAACATGCTTCTTTAGCAGATTTGTAAATGGGGCAAAAAAAAAAGTTACGAAAAATAATTTAGTAAAGTTAAGTTTGGAAAATTTTTCTGTTCGCCGTTTCTCTGAACAAAGTGCCTTAAAAGCTCTGCGAATGATGTCTTTCAAGATGCAGCAAGAATTCAATTCCTTTTCACCAATTCCACCCTTGTCTGTTGCCTATTGCTGCTAAAGGGTGCCCCAACAAGAACGCAAGATTTAAATTTTAAATAAAACGCAAATATTTAAAAAAAAATCAGGAATTCTTTATTATATCGTCAGGTAGACAGGATGAGGTTATGTGTAGAATAACACATCGGCCAGATGGCCGCCGCGGCTTTGCTGGCACTTGCACGATCTTTTAATGAAATTTTCAATGACCGTTTTGCATAAATGCTGCGGTATTTTATTAATGCAGCGTCCAATTTCCTCTTTAAAGGCTTGAGTCGTCGTCGACCTATTCGCATAAACCATCGATTTCAAAAAACCCCAAAGAAAAAAGTCCAATGGTGTTTAATCGCACGATCTAGGCAGCCAATTCTGGTCTCCAAAACGCAAAATAACACGACCGAGAAATGACTGGTGCAGCAATTGAATTGTTTCTCTGGCTGTATGAGATGTGGTGCCGTCTTGTTGAAACCACATCCCCTCCACATTCATTTCTTTAATTCTAGACACGAATCTTTCGTCAAAATTCGCTGCATAGTGAATTTGGGAACACCAATTTGCTGAGCTCGGTGTCGAACTGAGGTGGATGAAGTTTGAGCGACTTTTACACAAACGTTGATGTTGACTTCACTTTCTAGTGCCTAATTAAGGTGATTCGACGAGGAAGATTTTGTTGCAATTGATGGTAAAGCTTTTGTAAATACTGAACGCAATCAATCATTCGAACCAATTCTTTCACTGCTTGCAAATAAAGCCTTACGTTTCTGATTTCTACAAAAGACCTTGTCTTAGAACCTTGTGACCGTGTGTGAAGAGTGAAGGATTTTGAATGTATTCATGCTTTAGTTGGTTGATTTTGGTATTCTAGACATTTATGTTATAAACTGTTATTCGTGCATCACCGACATTATTGATTACTACACTCCTCTGACTCTCAACCGCTCCGAATTGCGAACATTTTTATTAAAACGCAAAAAATTTTAAAACAGAGCCATTGATTTTTTGGGCTTAGGTTTATAACGTCATGTGTCATGTCATATGTTTCATGTGTCATGTGTTTATAACGGCATGTGTTACCTGTCAATCTCAATTGTCATTTGAAGTATAACAATGGTAGATAAATATTTGTGATTTAGGATGTAATGAACTGCGTGTCAGAATTTTTGATGCTCTAACTGCAAGTGCGGCAAATGGTCCGAGTTTTTTAATTTCGCAGCAATAAAACGTGTCTGGCTTTCTGATAATTCATTCTGCTGATCATTCTGCTGATCATTCTGCTGCAGATATGCAACTTGATTGTCTAATCAAGGAAAATAAACATCTATTTTTCGAAAATTTTCTTTAGTGGTGTGGTACATTTCTCACCCCGTGTAAGGTGTTTAAACAAGCAAAAGTACCGCTGAAGGGATTAGAAAACCCAGAAGTGATCGAGAGATGCTGTCGCATTCACACAAAATTACTGTTTGATGTGCTTTATGTTAGAAAGGTGTCATTGTTTCGTAGTTTGTCGAAGATATGAATAAAGAAATCGTTACAGTCAATTCGGAACAATATGGCCAAATGATAATAATTTTTATTTGACTGGCGATTGAGAGCTACGGCTTGAACGGAACAGCAAACCACGCAACATGGCCAATCTTACAATACAGTTCATGTGACTATACTCCATGCAAAGTTTTTCTGCAAGGCTGTACTTCGTGTTTATTCGGATAATCTCCGATCTTTGGACGCATTAAGGACCAACATTACTCAAGTTGTAGCTGAGCTGCCGCTCGAAATGTGCGAAAATATTGTATACAACTACCTAAGGTCATAAAATTAAAAGGTACACTCTAGAAACCCTACACATATACACACGGGAAGGGTGTAGTGTTCCATCAGGGCAACGCCAGACCACACACATACATATATAGGTTGATGGCTCGTCAAAAGCTACTGGAGCTCGGATGGGAGGTTTTATCGCATCCACCATATAGCCCGGACATAGATTACCACCTGTTCCTGTCCATGGCGAATGCCCTTGGTGGTGTGAAGTTGAACTCAAAAGAGGCTTGTGAAAAGTGGCTGTCCCAGTTCTGCGCAAATAAGAAGGGGGGCTTCTACGAGGGGGGTATTATGAAGTTGCCGTCTAGATGGAAACAGATTATCGAACAAAACGGCGCATATTTGAACTAAATCCGATCACTGTAACACTTTTTATGAAGCATTGAATGAACGAGCAAAAAAGCCGAAGGGAGAAGCTAATTACAATATGAATAAAAAACAAGACATACAGAACATATCGACAGCATTTTTAGTTCTTGTAATGGCTCAGATATGTTAAACTCAAATTTTTATTTATTCAAAACTGACCATCACATGAAGAACTGCTCATTTAGTGTAAGAAATTAGTTAAAAGTCACCTTAAAAGAATCGGTTGCTGCGAATCTTTCTAGAGTCGGCCACTCGAATGATGTTAAATGTATTTCTCAAGTTTTTCACAATCTATGGCAAGGTTCGATCTTGAACTGAATAACGCCTTAACAATTATACACCATTTTCAAACTTGGTTAAAATGAGTTTCGGCAGTTTGTTGTGATTTCGATCCTCCCCGAGAGATTTTTTCCCAACTCCTTGAAATAAAGGAGACCGTGATATTTAATGCAGAAATTGTGGACACACTAGGTGTGTTCAACCTTCCTCCACGCTTAAATTATTAGACATTGACTTTCTTTTTTAACTGCTTTCATAGATTGCTGTAGTAAAACAAAGACGCAAATAGTTAAAGGTATGGAATTTTGAGGTGCCTCTGTTGACCTTCAGTTTTTGGCTAAGCTTATAGACACTTTAGTGATCGCCGTGGCGTAGTGGGTAAGTGCGTCGACCCACACGCAGAAGGTCTAGGTTCAATTCCCGTACGGGACACCTCGCATTTTTTCACTACACCACCTCTTTCGAGTTGCTGACAACACACGAAGAGTATCAATTGTCTATGAAAAGATTTTTAAGCGACTCCCTCTTGCTGTTCGGAGTCGGCATAAAACTGTTGGTCCCTTCTACTCGTGAGAGCATAGTAGCACGCACAACACGAGTAGATGTAGTAGAAGCTGAGCATTGGTCCCTTGTGAGCTGTAGTGCCACTTAATCATAGACACCTTGTGGCTTCATTTGTAAGAAGAAACATTTCCATTAGTTATGAAAAACAACGTCATTGCTTGTGTCGAAATATCATCATTCTTAACCTCCTATCTGAACTCCTGACAGAAAGATGTGTTCGATAGGTTCGAATGAACACGATGTGATGTCATTTTGTCAATTTGAAGTACTAAAGTGGTAACAAATATTTTGAAGTGAAAAACTTAAATGTTCTTATTCCACGTTTTAAACCTGTGACCAGCATAATTTTTACTAACTTTCAAACACCCCTTCTATTCCCGGTATTACGCAAAATCCATTCCGCCGTTCGGAGTTAACAATAAGCTGCAGGTTCCCTCTACTCACGAGAGAAGAGTGGGCCTGCCACACCACTCCAATAACTTCTTCTCAAGTCTCCTCAGCTGCTATCTTTCTTTAAGATCAACTTTTGAACTATCTTCCTCACTAACTTACATAACAAAGGTTGTACAGATCAACAGCGCAGAGACCAATCGAACCAAGTCCGCAAATCAGTTTGAGATCTCCGAGGAGGGAAAGGACGATGACAACGACAGCGGTGATGGCGGAATGCCAGGGGGACTTGTTGGACTCATTGCAAGCTTGAGTGGTGTAAGTTACAACAAGCCAACGATGGTGGATTCAACAAATTCTCCTTTCAGGGCGAAGGCGGATCAGACATCGGCGCCTTAGTGGGGGCACTCACTGGTCTCATATCGCAGATCTTTGGGGTAAACAAATCTCTTTCTGATTGACGCTTTCTAATTCTTACTTTCCTGCAGCCTGGTGGGTTGGATATTGAGACCTTGATCAGCACAGGGACATCACTTATCGCTGGACTGCTAGCGGTAGGATGCAAATGTAACTCTGCAGGAGGCTTGCTTACATTTTGTCTTCTTATAGGGTGACAAGAATTTCGGAACAGTTCTCGGCGAGTATGTTGGAACTGCGTTTGATGGACTTTCTGGTGGTGGAGGAGCAGTGAGTTAGAATAAACTTAGGCGGTCTAATCGTCACTCTAAGAACTCTTTCGTTTAGGAAAACAATGGAAAATTCGTAGGCAGCCTTCTCGGAACCATCGTGGCATCACTTAGCGCTGTATTTATCATTTGTATATCCCTAGAGTATTTCCTATTTAGTCCTGTTAACACATACTAACTGGAATGGGTGCACCTTCTGTTAATGTTTGCACCGAAATCATCGACAAAAGCTCCACAGGCGGTTGTTTCATAAATACTCTCTCTTCCAGAATCCCGAAGATGACGACCTACCACCGCAGCCGATGGTGTTCATTCAGAACTTGATTAGCAGCTTCAAGGCGGCGAAGAATCGTGCTGGCACTCCAGAAGAAGGTGACGAGGCCAAGCCACAGCACCCAGCCATGGGAGGATCGGACTCGGTTGGCTTCATCAAACAAGTCGTGTCCGCGCTGGTTGGTGGCATCACTAGTCTCGTGCTGAACGCCTCAGTCGGCGCATCTGGTGGATCCTCACAGGCTTCCACGTCTGCGTCAGCCAGTTCCTCGCAACACCAACCTCCTGCAAAACATCCCACTTGGTAGATTTAAGCTCACAATGTATCCATAGACTGTATCTGTATCTGTAAGGTGTAAATATTTTTTTTATTTTCAATCCTTCTCGAACCTGTCTCTGTATTTATTTATTTCTGTTTACATCGGTGGCGGCGAAACTCCGCCGCTTAGCGAAAGTGGGGAAATGCCAAGAAAAGCGAAAAGCAATGAGCCAAGAGAAATTATGTTGGAGGCGTACAAGGTAAGTCATACCGAAACATGATGGCACGACTGTGAAGGTAATTGGAAATATTGAAAGTCTCACTCTCGCACACGCATCACTGTCGAAGTGGCGCTTCTTCCTCTTCGTCGTTGTCTTCTTCCTCAGCGCGTTTTTCTCTCTTGTCGTTTTTCTTTCATATGCTTCGCCTGCGCTATTGGCTTGTGGGTATTTTTGTTGCTTTTGTTGACTATGCCACAACGTCACTTGGCAATGTGTAACTTTCGATTTCGACTGCAACAACAACAACAACGCCGATGCCGACACATACGTTGACAGCGCAACACGAAGGTGATGACGTACTGATTATTGGCAATGACCAGGGTCTGTGGCAACAGCGAAATTTTCGAGGTTTACACTTTTTCTGTGTCAGTTTCAAGACGGTCTTTCCCAAGAGTCGGTTGCATCTTGAAATTTGTTCAACAGCGATAAACAGAAAAAATACGAGAAAACGAAAAATAAAACGAAAACTAGACGAGAGGAAAAAAAAAGCGATCAAGAGTGTAGTTGAAATTATTTGTCAGTTATTAATTAGTCCGGTATCTCGAGGCTCGTTTCGTCGCGTTGCTGTAGTGATCCGTGAAGTTTGAAGTTTTTGTTTTTTACCGAAGATTCGACGGTTTATTTTTGGAGTCTATCCAGTCGGTGGGTGTTAAGTTCGAGATCGTGCAACTGTTTGGTTTTGTGTAATTATCTAGTGCTACTTGGTGAAAAGAAAAGAAAACACTAAAGACAGAGACAGAACGATAGTGAGAGAGATAGAGAGTAAAGGAGAGAAAGGTGAGCTTGAGTTTATTGGTAAATTGTTGCACAATTATTTTGGCTACTGAATGCGGAAGTATGACTATTTTAAGTCGGGTTTGATTTTCACGGCATCGCTGTGTTTGTGACGAGGAATGAGAGAGAGAGAGAGAGCGAGGGAGAGAGCTTTTTTTCCATGCACACACGGGCGTGGAAAGTCAAACAGTGTAATTGTGTTTGTTTGGCAGCATTCCCAGAGTTGTGAGTTTTCATGGTACAAAGCAAAAGAGTTGGTGTGCAAACTCCGGTTTGCAATTCACGATTTTCAATCAACTCCCCATTAAAGTGGATTGGCGCACCTCATCTCAATCGGCAGATGTCTTTCATTTCAATCTAAGCTAAAGCTTAAACCATATTCGCGTTCAATCAATAGTCATGCATTGTTGGGATCCATCGTTTGACTTAATTGTCTTCTCTTCAGCTGTGTTCCAAGGAATCATATAAATTACTGTGACAGGGAAAATCACAACAGCAACTGAACAGATGTTTGAGACATAAGCGGAACATAACAATGGCCATTGTCCATTTAATTGAATTTGTAAAGCAACGAACGCATTCACAGTTCAAAGTCAAAGGGGAGTGTTTGCGGACAAAAGGTTTCACCGTTCTCCAAGAGTCAGGTGTTCAAAACGAAAGCCTGTTTTGCGTTGGAATAGAGTGCAATCTCTTCATGAACTCTGACACTTCGTTGGTACATTCACTTTGTCGAAGTGAATGCTGATTTTACAGAAGGTGCATTAAGTTCGTCATTTGCCAATCATTGGTTAATTACGAAGCAGTGATAGTTTAATTAAAGTTTCTTCACTGTTAAATTACGTTTATTGTTGCTCAAATTGGGCTTTGGAGGACAATTTTATCTAACTCCATTTGACGTGGAAGAAGGTATCACACAACTCCAATTAGCTGAATTACATCTCATTATTAAAATTGATGTAAGGAAACATTTTGGGGGCTTAAGTTCATTCGGTGACTGTCGTTTTTGCAGAAATTCGGATGTGGTAAGCCAAAGAAAACGAGGTAACAAGCTTTGTCCCTGCCTTTGTTCAACTATTGATGGCGAATCCTTGGAGGACTTTTACAAAAATATTGCGCGCTATTAAATATCTTTTCAAATCCACTTGTCATCTTTTTTTAACGTTCATTATGTGTTACAATAGGTGTTCCTTCGTGATTGTCGGTTAAAGAGTTGACCCAAAGGAACGATGAAAAATCAGAACAAAAACTGCAACAGGTACCTAGTTCTTGACTTTCTAAAGTTACATTTACTACTGTCCAACAAGCAAGAGACGACCAGTTAGAATAGTTTTTATCGTTGAGTAGATAATGTATTTCAATGTTCTGATCTAGTTCAAGGTTCTTAACTTCTAATCGTCGAACAACACTTGTACTCATGCATTAGTTAAAGCAACAGCAATGCATGCAATAAAATGCTTGTTTAACATGCAATTTTGAGATGTTATTGACATCAGATTTTAACTCGCTTGACATTGTTTGAGTTAGAAGTAGAGTTTTTGAAGGTCAACACAAGACGATGGACCGTAATTTTGCGCTTTATTTATTATCTTACCTTAGGACTTGCGTTTTTTCCTCAACTTATCCTTGAATATGATCGCTAACATCTAATTTATGACATCTCCGTATATAGGAACGTCACAAATTTTTTTTGGTTTATTTTAGTTTAACACACAACTTGATTTGTGACACATGCAGAAATTATGTCTGGAAAGACTAATTCTTTGTTCACATTTTTCTTTTGAAGTGAAACTTCTTTTGGCACGGGGTCAATAAGATTTCATGAAAAGAAAATTGGAAGGTTTGAGTGTCTTAACTTTCACGGGATGATAGTGTGATAAAGGAGAATTGTTGAGTGGCAGTAGGAATGACAGGAAAGAGGTGCGATGTTGCGTTATATGACATCATCTGTTGAGATTTTAATCAGAATTTGAACATGAAATTGCTTGAAATAAAACAAGGGACAAGATTTTGGAAATAATTTCTAGAGGACCTTTAGACTTTGGAAAAGAACTTAGGAAAGAAATTGTTCAAAGAATAAAAGATGTTATCAAATAAGGGACGAGTACTTTGACAAACACTTGCAGCGTCGAGAATTAACTCTTAACAGAAGACAAATAATCCAACTCTAATTCGGAGGCTATGGTAAACAGCTAAATAATAATAATTGGCACTACAGCCCACAAGAGACCAGGATGCTGCTTCTATAACAACTTCTCGTGTTGTGCGTGCTACTGTTCTCTCACGAGTAGAAAGGACCTACAGTTTTTTGCCGAACCCGAACGGCGAGATTGGAGAAGCTTTTCATAGACAATTGATACTCTTTGAATGTTGTCAGCAACTCGAAGGAGGTGGTGCCGTGAAAAAGATGCAAGGTGTTGCGTCCGGAAAACGAACCTAGACCTTCTACGTGTGGGTCGACGCACGTACCCACTACGCTACGCCGACCATGGGGCCTATACATAAAGCTTGAGTTACTCCGAAATTGCTCAAGTAATAATGAATTATTACAAGGAAGGAATTATTTTGATTGAGATACACTGGTCACACAGTGGTCATATGATCTCCGGACAGATTTTTGCGATCTTTTGTCTGCCCTTGGTGCAATGTCTTGTAGAGCTTCAAGCAACTTCTGCTGGTTTATGTATGTCATTTTGGCAATTTTTTATTGAAATGGATTATGAAGTGAAGTCAAACTAAGTGTTTCAAGATACTCCACATCGACGGGTCATCTCTTCAGTTCTAAAAAATCTCAGTTAAACACGAACTTTGACCAATACACTAAGGCACCAAGAGTCTGCAGTCTCTCTCTCTTTTCGTTTAGACATCTTGGAAAAGCGCTGAAACGGTTGGCGACCAGCTCTGAGAGTGATGGTTTCTCCAGTCTATCGATCGTCCACTATTTGGTCTTATCCCTTTCAAGCTTTCCTGGAAAGGTCTACTCTAAGGTTTTAAATTGCGTTCTTAAACTATTGTCAAATCCAGGAATGGGGATGCACAGTCCTATGTTCATGTGTGTGATGATTTTATGCAGATGTTCAATGGCAAATAACATTTATCCTAATACACACGAGAGCACCGATGCATAGGTCGGAGGACTTTCTAACTGGTTTGTGTAGGAATACAAGCAAGTGTGGTCCTCTTACTCTTCAAACCTGTTTACAATTGGTTTGTACGAGCTCTTTTCTATTCTGTAAAATGCTTGGGATTAAACAAACTCTTGCAACTGCATTTAAGAAGACAGTAGCTAATGAACACCTGCAGGTATTGGACTTCGCCAAGGATGCATAATGCTACCTTTTCTTTTCAAAAAATCTATGGACTGGGCGTTTCAGCTCAGTCGAGAAAGGGAAAGGCATGTTTCTCATTGGGTAAGTTGAGAGTGAGTTATCATTCTCTTGCAGATGACTTACTAACCCTCGCATTTTCCCAAATGGAACTCTACCGATTTAAAGGCTTGAAGCCACATTTTCTGGTGTTGGGATGAAGATGAAAGTGAACAAGCTCGAAATTATGGTTTTATTAAGAACGACTATCCGACTCACTTAACACTCCACTGAAATCGGTGACTTTCCCGAGTAATGGGGGGCAATACTGAGCTATCTCGCAGGATCTGCCAATCTGGGTCAATCTGGAAGCAGATTGAAATAATAAGGAAGGCTGAGCTTGTTGTCGAAGCCGAGTTCGAACCAACTCAGTGCAAGACTGAGTCATGAAATGTGGATAATGACCGGATGAATAAGATGTGCACATTTTTTTCATCTACAAGTAGGATGCTAAGCCGGCTGGGCTTATGTCATCTAACAGACACATATCCCCTCAAGTCACTGAGTCAGAAATTCACAGAAGATGACCTACTTGTGATGAGATCAATTCGACACACATTCGCATTCGCCACGTCATGTCAGCATGCGTCCTCTCGAATATATGGCAGCCGCTAAGCACAAACTGCAGGTCTATGGGTCAAACTTAATAAAATTCATCTTAAATGTCAACACACGATTAGATATACTCACGGATTAGATACAAGATGCGTCAGTGTGTGCGCGCGTTGGCTCCACGGTGATTTCGTTGTTGCATAATTCATCTTCCAAATGTTTAATGCTCTGTAAATCTCGATGCTTGACTGCCATGGACATGGTGTTCAGAGTACGGAGTCGAGGTAAGACATTAATGTTTCACATAAACCAGCACACACAGTGACTTAAGGCAATTAGACAAAAAGACACCTATCACTCGACTCAGCGCTCGCGGTATAGGGAAAGATGAATGATTAAGGAGCTTGCAGGTTGCCCGAAGACCCAGGCTATGTGCGAAACTTTGATTTGATCGTTGTTATCGCGACTCTCAGTGCGAGATGGCTACTAACTACGGAATGACCAGCTGAAAGTGAATTTTTTGACTGGTCTTGGCAGAAGTTGATGGATCTGTTGATGGCTGATATCCGTGGAAGATGATTAGATCAACCTTTACTTTATGATGATTTCTTCTAGTCGTGGTGTGCTGATGAGGTATACTCATTACCTGAATGGGCTTTAATTTGAGGAGATGAAATAAAAATGAAGTTCTGAGGAGGCAAACTTACTTTAAGTTGTTAAGACTTGCAGTTTCGCATTCAGTTATACATCGTTAGGCTACTAGCTACTCTTTGCATAAAGGAAACTTCTTAAATTGTTCAATTTAAAGTAAGATCTGTTGGAAAAGTAAAAATGAACTGCAGGCACTTTCATTTGTCGTACAGCCTAGCAGAGCAAAATTTATTTCTTTGCCTCTAGAGAGAATTTAAAACATTTTGCGACATACGCTTCGGGCAATGGAAGCATCAATGTGTTCAATTTAAGGTCCATATTAACGACATCCCCACTTTTTTCCCGTTTTTTTTCTGACTGTTGACTAGAGTTCATTGCTTATGCCACGGAGTTGACTTTCCGAAGCGCCTTGGGAAAGGAGTGTCCACGCAAATCCATTTGCCGCACATAATTCCCACGCTACTGTGTATGACAATAAAGTTATGTTACGCGTCGCACATTCCACCCGCCGCTAAAACAAAAGCCAGGGTAAACAACAGAAAGTTCGCTAACCAACTCTTTCGTTTACATTAACAAACCTCCCAAAACGCGCACTGTTTTCTCTGCAAATAACACACCGTCACTTGTAATTACCTAATGCGTACGATTTGACTAAGTACCCACAAAGCAGCGATTCCCGAAAGGAATCGTTCCCAGGCACAGACCCCCCCGCCACCACTTAATTAACAAAAGAGCTTAACTCTACCCTTTTCTCTTTCGCCTTTAATTGCATTCCAAGGTTATGCAAAATACACACAAACCGGAGAAAATCTGCATATCGCTTGGCTAACTGCTTTCGTAACGTGGTCCAATTCCGCTTATGCTTAAATGTCATCTGTTATAAATCTTCTCCGGAATCGAGATCAGTTTACTCTTTACAATTGGTGCTGTAGTCCGCACACCTTCCTCGAGTTAACTGCTTCAAGCTTATTATAATAAAAAGAAAGCATAGTTTGCTAGTTTACGTCATCGTATACTGAGTAAGTCACTGCACCACACGCAGCTTAGGTAACCACTGCAACTGAATCGAACCGAATCGCACGACGCTGACCCTTTTCCTTCGGTTAGCTGTGTCGACGAGCGACACACCATGAACTTGTAACGTTTTCCGTGTTCAGAGGGCGCGCGGGGTCATGCGATTGAAAATGCTTCCGCACTCGAAATAGCCTTGAGATGCGGAATAACGTTTTTCCAGATACCTTCATGAATCTCATTATGTGATCGCTGAGAGATTTTGGAAATGAGTTTTCCTTCCGCGTACGGCACCGGGCTTGTAATGAATTCATGCCTCGACCGGTTATCCATCGCCATTGCATAACTCTCTTGTTCATCGGGCAGACGAATCTGCGGTAGGATTGCCAAAAAAACAAACCTGCAAAGCGCGCTACGTCACCGCTGACCTAATGATGGATGGACCGTGGCCGGAGAGACGCCAGCGAAGTAAAGTTTATTAGCATCTCTTATAAAACAGCCGTGTTGGCGGAGGTTCGTGTTTGCATGAAGATTTGGGTTTTTACTCGATCTCTTGGTCTGCTCTCCTTCCATTAATTAAATAATTTCGACTACGACTGGCGACGTTTTACCGCTCAAAAGCGAAAGTGGCACTCGGGTTCGATTCGATCTCGAGTGGCCGGTCGATATATTGCTGTCAAAATCAATTAACACACAAAACCGATGCTCGAAGGAGCTCTTCAGGTGTCGGCAAGATGGATGAGAATCGACTCAGTCGCTCTCAAGGTTGCTGGGAGATAGTTTATGGCGCTGCTGGTGCGCGTCGCATAACAGTTTGGAGGTTTATTGACCGGTTATTGTTTTGTCGGTTGTTTGTAATTTCTTCCAATTAGTGTCAAGTAATGCGGCTGCGCTTGTGTGTGGGTGCTGATTTCGCATTTACTTTCACCCTTCACAGGAACTGAGAGTTATGGCAAGCAGCAGTTCGGGAGAAGTGTCTCTTCGGCTGGGTATTGTCCAAGTGATTCATTGTTCCAAGCTAATTATACAACAGGGAGGCATGTGATTATGTGTCAAATGTAAATTTGCGTTGATTACATAAACATCTGCCAAGTTTGCAGAGGAGGGATTGAAGGTTATCGCGACGAGGTTAGTCGTATGGGATAAAAGTCGAGGCTGTCCATGGTGGGATTTCATCGGAAGTCGTTCAACTTTTATGAACTTACATAATGACGGTGAGATCAAGGCCCCTTCCGCGTATTAAAATCGTCACCTGTTACAAATATCGGCGACACAGGCTCCGGAAATCGAAACCCTCTCTGAGGTCAGATTGAGAAGTAAGCATTAATCTGCAAGTTCTCAGACTTGAGGAAATCACCATGGACGTGGGGCTCATCTCATTTGCATTTCTAGGCAAAACGATTGGAATTTCTTTCCGTTGCGTCATGGTATTAATTATGGATTCATGTAAGGTTGTAAGCGAATATTTTCTTTGAATTTTGATTAATTACATATTTGTCGTGTCGTTGTGGTCAATGGCATTTGTCTTTTAGACGTGACAGGTGGGACTTCATCATCATCTTAAGGCGGCATAGTGGCAAAAGGGATGGGTTTTAAATGGGGGCTATGCGGTAACAATTTTGCGGAGTTTTGAATTTTTGGACAAAAATTTGTCACTTGGCACTTATACAGAATATAGAATAAAAGGAATATGTGGCGGCTACTTTATGGCGCGGAAACCTGGACACTACTAAAAGCGGATGAGGATGCCTTTGGTGTCTCCGAGAGAAAAGTTCTGCGTGCAATTTTTGGTTCTGTTTGCGTTGATGGCATCTGGAGGAGAAGATTCAACCACGAACTGTATGGGCTGTACAGCGGCATGAGCCTAGTCAAGTGTCTACGGATGGCTAGGCCATGTAGAGCGTATGGACACCACTGCTCTGGGCCAAAAAGTCTTTCAATCTGAGCCATTGGAACAACGCAACAGAGGACGGCCCAGGATAAGGTGGCGCACACAAGTGGAGAAAGACCTCAACCAACTTGGAGTGCGCAACTGGCGGCCGCTGGCGAAAGACCGTCCTGGCTGGAGAGGCATGTTGGTTTCGGCCCAGGTCCACCCCGGACTGTATCGCCACAAGAAGAAGAAAAAGAAGAAGTGGCGGTACTGAAGAAAAACAAGACCTGTCCTTGAGTTAAAGAAAGTTACCCACTGAACGATTCAAATTTCGAAAGAATTCACTATCTGAATACAATGCAGCTACTGTCGTCATTCTAAAGATACGTAAAGAGGTACTAAGGTGCTGTACCCTTGAGTGACCATTAGATTGGTACGAACAATCAACACTTTCTGGTAAAAGCTAAGAGAGCTTAAACATTCGAAAATTGCTTTCCGCGGAAATTGCTTGGATGGGAAGAAATACTAGGATCCCGACGATATGTGGCACATAAGGTATGCGTTCGGCACTAGCTAGTAACGAAGAGCATAAAGGACTAGCGAACAAAACTTGAAGTGCATCAGATGAAACCAGAATCAAATTCACATCTGTTGGCACAACATAAAGTAAACGTGAAGCAAGGCAAACATTTTCCACAACAAGCTGTTTCTCTTCTATTTGTGGTGCGAATGCACTTGGCTTTGTTTGCGACGTGATTTGAAATCGATTTCGAAATAGTGAATTAATTTATGAGAAAATTTACTCACAATCAAGCGATTTCAGCCACATGCAGTCTATTTGTATTCACCGACACTAGTCTCAACACATTCCACAGGATAAGGTTACTGAGACCCGATGTATTTCAAAACTAATTTCGAAAGCAAGAAAGAAGTTGAATACTTTTACTTGAAGCAATGAAATTCAGAAAAAAAGGCAAAGAAAGAAGACCATTTACTGCCAATATACTGAAGCAAAGAGAAAATTTTGCATCAAAGATTCCGGATGCCGCAACACTAAGGACATTGTGAAATTGTTTTACCAAAATGGTGAAAGTTTTGCGGGTACAGTTCGCAAATTGCGATCAATTTGGGGTTACAATAATGCTCCACAAGAGTCAACTGTAAAGTGGTTAATGGGAAAATTTGCTGAAACTGGGTCTGTGACTGATGTAAAGACAACAACGCGCCTTCGATCAGGTCAATCGACCGAAAATATCGCAGCAGCAAGTGATGATGTCGCTCAAACTCCATCCACCTCAATTCGACACCGAGCTCAGCAAGTTGGTGTTTCCAAATCCACTATGCAGCGAATTTTGACAAAAGATTTGCATCTTCATGTGCACAAAATTCAATTGACTCAGGAACTGAAGCCAGCTGACCATGCTCAGCAAAGAATGTTCGTTGATTGGGTTTTGGAGAGACAACATGAAAATGCTGATTTTGCCGATAAAATCATCTTTTGCCATCTTGATGGCTTCGTCAGTAGGCAGAATTGTCGCATTTGTGGCGAGGAAAACCCTCGAGTGATTTACGAGAAGCAAATGCATCCTCAACGTGTCACTGTGTGGTGTGGATTTAGGGCTGGAGGAATCATTGGACCTTTTTTTATGAAAATGAGTCAGGTCAAGCGCAAATAGTCAATGGTGTTCGGTATCGTGAAATGTTGTCCAATTTTTTCGTGTCTAAAATTGAAGAAATGAATGTGGAGGGGATGTGCTTTCAACAAGACGGCGCCACATCTCAAACAGCCAGGGAAACAATTCAATTGCTGCATCAGTCATTTCCCGGTCATGTTATTTCGCGTTTTGGAGACCAGAATTGACCGCCTAGATCGTGCGATATAACTTTTTTCTTTGGAATTTTTTGGAGTCGATGGTTTATGCGAATAAGCCGACGTCGACTCAAGAGGAAATTTGACGCTGCATCAATGAAAAACCGCAGCATTTATGCAAAACGGTCATTGAAAATTTCATTAAAAGATCGCGTATGTTCCAGCAAAGCTGCGGCGTTCTTGTTGGGACACCCTTTAGATGTATATGTTTTTCCAATTTAAAAAAGAAAAAAGGTTAGACAGTCCACAAGGCACCAGAGTTCAGCTTTTTCGGTAAGCATTCGTGTTGTTCTAGTCTACTGGCTCTGGCCTGGCTCTGAGAAAATTGAGAATGAGTACTTAAAAGTGTTGTCAGCAACTCGAAAGAGGTCGTCTGCTTCCTTTTTTTCTGGCGCTACAGTCCGAGGTGGACCTGGGCCTCAACCAATATGCTAGCGCAATTCCTTGCCAGCTACATACCACCAATTGCGCACTCTAAATTGGTTGAGATCCTTTCCCACTTGGGTGTGCCATTTACCCTACTCATAGGCCGTCCTATGTTGCGTTGTCCCAATGGCTCGAAGACTTTCTTCATAGCCTAGCCTCCATAACCCTCTTCACAGCGGTTACAAAACGTTTCCTTCAGCAAATCGATTGTGACACAAGCTGTGGATTTATTAAGATGTTCTGCTGCACAGCTCCTGTACATCATGGATGTGCATTTGATGAAGGAAAAAGTCTGTAATCTTTATGACGGTCACCATTGACGTTCTTGCCAGTATCGGTTTTAAAAAAGTACGGATCAATTATTCCCCCAACCCATTAAGCACACCAAACAATCTGTTTTTGTGGATGCAATGGTGTCCCGACATACACTTGAGGATCACTCCAAATACGCAGGATTTTAATTGATGTATCCCTTCAACCGTTTCGTAGTGGTTAGTGCGTCGACAGCCACGAAGAAGGTCTAGGTTCGATTCCTCGACGGGATACCTTGCCTTTTTCCACGATACCACCTCTTTCGAGTTGCTGACAACAATCAAAGGGTATCAATTGACTGTAAAAAGCTTCTCAAATTTTGCCGTTTGGAAGCGACAAAAAACTGTAGGTCCCTTCTACTCGTGAGAGAACAGTAGCACGCACAACACTTCTCTTATAAAAATTGTGGTCGGGTCAGATATTGTACGTCTTTGAACAGAAAAATGATTTTCAAAATATATCTGCACAATTTGGAAGTATTTTTCAGGCGACAGTCTTTTCATGTCAAAATCCTACTCTTAACTTAAGACAAATAACTTTGCAGCTAATAAAAATTTTCGGCAGATAGAGAAATGTTGCCAACTTCTGGAAAAGCACTCTATCTCCATCATATTACCCACCATACACTCTTCGCCCAATCATATTTCCCTTCTCCCCCCCATTACGTCACAGGGCACATCAAAAACTCTCAACTTATTCTCTTTCTTCTTCTTCTACTTTGGTTGGCATTACAATTCGACGTGGATCAGTACCTCAGATTAACGCAATTTAAAGACTCAATACGGAAAGGGAGATTCGTCATTCTTTTAGACTAAGTTAAACTTTCTCCCAAGAAGATGTTTCTAAGAGAACTCAAAGCATATTGAAGTTCCAAGATCTCTGAGTGGATCACTTGCAGTTGCCAGGACTCACATTCAATTGTTTTTTAGTCGATCAAATCGAAGACTTCAGAAGGACTGAGTGACTGAGTGACTGAGCGCTGACATGCAAGTCCCATGGTATACCCGAGAAAAATCGAACAGTGTGAATTCAATTAATTCTTAAGGACTAAGGCTGCTGGATTTGAATCTCTTGATTGGCATTCCTCATCGCCAAGCGGCGCTCGTTTCAAACCGCTAAATCAGTTTTTCACTAAGACCCCATTAGCGCTTTCAAAATTAAGCCAATTTCGAATGTACTTCAAAATGAATTCGCTTCAATATAATTTAAGCTGGGTGAACTTGAACACAGCCTCCCCCTTCCTACTTCATTGAAATAGAAATGAAACTTGCTTCAGAATTCTGCTCCTTCCCAGTCTTGTTTGCGGAATCAGTTCCAACTCCATTAACTCAAAGCATCCTCAAGTTAAGAGTTGGACACGAATTCTTCCTCATTTTAAACGAAATTGCGATCACTGATCATTGAATGGCACTTTATGTTAAGTGGCTCCTCGTGATCGCCTTCTTCGTTCCGCGTCACGATTGTATGCAAAAAATTCGCTTAAGTTTCACCATCGGCGGGCAGTCCGCTTAGTAAAGTCATTCAAACTGTCTCTCCCGTCATCTGAGTGACGAAAGGTGACTTGTTATCAACCTCTGCCCAAAGGTAGAGCCTCACTGGGTTTCAAAAAACCCACAAAGCATCATCATCACCATTCCACTACCAAATCAAGGCGAAAAACCACTTGCGTGGGATGAGTTAACACCTCTGTGCACCACAACACCACGGTGCCGTGACTTGCATAACATGTGCTAAAATCCAACGCAGAGTGAATTCGAGAAAGACAATCCACATCGGGTTTTTTTTTCACCAGCGCACCTTTGAACCCAGTTGCGCAAAACGCGATCAGCAAAAGTGGTCCAGTTCACTGCAATAGAACCGGTAACGCCTTTCGAATGATTCCATTCAATTCTTGTTGCTGCCTTGGCCACGCAGCGAAGCAGCGTGCCGGGGTATCTTTTGCAAAAGACCACTTGGAACACAATCACCTGTCCGAGAGCTGAAGACTCGATAACATTCAAGTGCCGATCGCGGCCAAGGACTTACATTTGCAACTAATCTCCATTTTAATTACCACCACAGCAGCGATCACCGAGTCTCGGTGCGGTTCGACTTGTCCTAAGCAACTTTTAACCCGCCTGACCCTTGGCAGGCAGCCATCGGATCGGTCACTCGCAGCCCTCTCGGTCAGTTCGAATTTTGCGGCTGAAAGTGTGCCCATTAACTGATTATCTGTGGCGTTAGCGTTGCAATTAGTCCGATTGGTCGTGTTTTATTTGCGGTTTTGGGAGCGTCAAAGCCAGGAAATGGCGCTTTTCATCGGCGCGGACCTTGAGGGACCGGCTGTCTTGTCAAACTGCGAACTGAACCATTTCCAATTCAAACAGAGACATTGTATGGCTTCTAGAATAGCGTCTAGCGCTCAGCAAGGCTTCGAACCTCTGGACATTGATCCGATGCGTGTTTTGTGAGTTTTTCATTGAATTCTCGTTCTGGTCGCACACAAACTGGGTCAGCTGCAGACAGCACTTGGCTTGGTGACTGTGCGGAGTGCAAAAAAAAAAACTCGTTCTGACATCAACCAGTTCGGGCTTTTGTTAGCTCGAGAGCATGACGAGATACGCATTGCACGCATCTGGTTGGCAATGCTCTTCGAAGAGACTGCAGCGAATTCGAAACGCAATTTGAAGTGTAATTCGATAAATCCGTCCGGCTGTCGTGTGTGTGTGTTGCCCTGAGAATTATGCAAATCGCACATTGTCGGCACTCGTGCGAATGGCTTGTTCGGATACGATTATCCAATCGAGAGGCGAAAGGAGCCACGAAACGAAAACTCAATCGCAGAGGCTGGGGTGAGTGGTCTGTCAGTTGCAACAAGAGGTTGTTGGTATTGTTTGTTGCCCGTTGAAGTGGAAGGAGAATGAAGGAGCCTTTGGGCAAGCAACGCCTGGTGAGGCAAGCTCGATGTTAAGTGGTGCTGAATGTAAAAGTGATTCATGTTTTTTTCCTTCCCAGAATGAGCCAACTTTAGAAATTTGCCCTGATGGTTTATTGTCAATTTTTGAATTTTCCCGTGTCTTAGAATGTTGCAGTAAGTGAAAGACAGAAAATAACATCGTCCCAATGCCATCAATCAAACCCGTCTTCTGACTGAACTGACCGATGCCATTGAGCAAAGCAGCGGCTTCTTTTTTTCTCAAGGAGCAGTAGCTGAAGTATGCACATGCTTGTGAGGCACTTAAATGCCCGTCTGCCAGTTCAAATGCAGTTGAGCTTGACAGAAACATGTACCACTCTCCGATGACCGAATCAAGTGCACTCGGGGAAACCATCAGCAGCCCAGTCACCTTCGATTCTTGAAGCACTAAAAGACAGTCTGTCACGATGAGCTTCACTGAATGTGGAAAAGTTGGAGATTTCGTTGTGAATTGCGTCGTGGGAAATTTCTACATGACCTTGACCTTATGTTCGAGACTGTATTGTTGGCAAAATTGAAGATGTTGCTCAACAATTGGGTTGAATCTGTAATACTTTGAGTTACTTTAAATATTTTAAAGTAGTCGTTGTTAGATGTCACAATAAAACGAATTCGTAGCGCAAACAGTTTTTGGTTGAAAAGGGATTCATTTCCAAAATATCTTCTAGACTATAGCAGTTTGTTGAACGATCTGGGAGCGCTCACGGTGAAGAATAGTAAATCGAAATGCATTTTCAACCGATTGATCAGTAAACTCGAAGACGGCCAATCCCGCACATTCCCAGACAATCTCTGCCTGAGATGGATGCCAGAAAGACATTCCGTGTAACTTCGGAGCCTGGTTTGTAACAACCTTATCCTTAAATCAGCGTACGAAGACCTAGGTATACTCCTCGCCACATTTAAGTTCAAATTATACATGGTCACGATTCACCTTATCAACCAAAGATGGTCTAACCATATCTATTGCCGCGTTTCAAAAGAAATCTGGGCCTTCCTTGACCGTAATTCTTTTCGACTGCTTTGACGTAAGCCTAGTGTTTGAAGAAATAACCAGTGACTGTATACTCAGTGAGCATGGTAACAGACAAGATGGCAAGTTGAAAAATTTCGACAGAAGCTGTATGGTGTAACCCCGCTTTTCTCTGACCGATACGTGACCTCTATCCGGAGGGTGCCAAACCAACCGCGGAAAAGGGTCGTGGTCTTTTGTTTTTGTTTGATCAGGGCGCCATGCGAATAACCTTCTACACGATTGACCACCTTACGAATCGTGACAAAAGATGACAGTTTGCTTTAGTTTTATTTAAAATTATACAAAGTATACATTTCAATTAAAAAATAAAAATTATTATATTGAAATTATATAAATTTATTTAATCTAGCTTATATATAACATCCACTTAAATTGAAAAAAAGCAACCAAATTATTCGAAAACAAAGGAATAAAACAATAGAAAAAAATTAAAAATAAACGCCAATTCATAAACCGGACTCCTACCCCCCAAACCAAACAGCCGAAAACGCCCACCGATGCGTACCGCCACTGATCTTATAAATATCCTCGGACGACTTTCGTTAGGCTCCGCACAAGCGTATATAATACTTCGCACCCCTTACTTGGCACCCACCACGTTATCGAACGTCTGTGCCCTGTGTTTTGTCTCTCTAGGATATTAAAGATGTTCACCTCGTTAAAATCGAGATCAGTCTCGAGTACTCTGCGGAGGTTCCAAATTCATCAATTTTGAGGTTGCTTCCAGCAAAACAAAGAATAAGAGGTAGGAAAGGAAAAACCTCGAAATACTAGAAAAATTAACTTAGGCAGTAATACTTCTCCTATCTTAAAGTTAAGCTTTCCTACCTCTCGTTCTTCCAGCAAATATAAATAAATAGCATCAGAGCATTAACTGCGGACCACTTAGAAAAATATACAATAGTTTAAGCAAATGGATCTACACTTTAATCCGTCAATGCACCATGCACTCAAAAACCAGACTGAAGTAAATCTGCCCAATTGTCATCTCTTGCAGTGCATTTTGGATAGTTAACTTATTTCCACAACATCACAGCATCATGCCATCTGCAATACCGCTTGTTCCTAATCCAAGTTGGTCCACTGTCATGGTGTTAGAACTCGCGAAAATTAGTGCTCGGAAAAGTAAAAAAAAAAAAACAGACGCAAAGAAACGAGATTCGAACCTAAGCCCTTGGATCCAGGAGCAGGCACTTAGCTTAAACATCTAACTAGATCTTTGAGATAAGTGTGACTAACTTACACGGGGAAGTGGTATCTCAATAACAAAAACCTTTAACAATTTTAGTTCTAATGGGAGAAACAAGGAAAATTTTCTTAATCTGCTCCACACCTTGTCTGAAACTAGCCTCAGATGTAGCTATTTGCAACTATTTCTTTTTTTAACAACCTGTTGGAATGGGATATGGGAATGAGGCAGACAAACAAGTGGATATTCCGAGTTTTGAAAGAATTCATAAAAATGAAGCTATCTGTTCGCTACCATGAGGTAATTTTTGTGCATAACTACGTAACTTAGAGTGCACAATTGGAGGCAGCTGGCAAGAGATAGTGTTAGCTGGAGAGACATGCTGATTGAGGCCCAGGTCCACCCCAGGCTGTAGCGCCATGGAAAGAAGAAGAAGAATAAGTTATAATAATAATTATCGAGTGGCACCACAGCCCACAAGCGACCAGGGCTTAGTTTCTACAACAACTACTCGTGTTCTGCGTGCTACTACCGAACGGCAAAACTTTTCATAGATAATTGATACTCTTTGCTCTCAGCAACTCGAAAGAGGTGGTTCCGTGAAAAAATGCGAGGTGTCCCGACCTAGACCTTTTTCTATTTAATACAATAGAGATTCAAATACAAATTTTTTCGAGAACATAGGTACTGAAGTAGAAATATCAGACCTCTAGACCGTGATCTGCTTGAATTGTTTCCAGTTTACACAATGGAAATTTTAAAAACCGCAACTTACTTTTCTCCAATTGGACCCAAAATGCCTGCTTTTAGTCTAAGTTATGGATTTGTTGTATTTTGAACCTGCCACTATGCATTTCAGGGTTGCAAGAATAGGCAATTTTATCAGCAAAAACTTGTTCTTTTCTTACATATTGTTAAAAGAAGTAATAAAGGACTTATTAAAAAAAATAAGAGACAAAAATTAGAACTCTGTGTTACACATAATATTTGAACTTAATAAACAATTAACTTTGAGGTTTCTTAAAGAGATAAGAACTGAACCAACTATCAACTATTTTTAAAGCCGCAGTTGTGTGCCTATCTCTTAGAAGGCACAGCGCCTATAGTTACCACAAAACTAAAGACTTGCATGCTTTCCGAGTCAATTAAAAGAAATACTTTAAACTTCCGGGTCTGAAAGAATGGCCTTCTCTCCGGATTAGTGTGATCCAAAAGTATGCAAGCCAGTGAATGTGTATGTACTGTTAGCCCTTTTTCAAAAATATCTTTTATCCTCAATATTTGCCTCTTCTTTCAAGGTATACTTTCTATTGTGCCAAACTGAATATAACCCAACTCTAAATGGCAAATAAAATGTTTCGTGTTTACATCCTATGTGAATGTGAAGTTCAGAAAGTGCTATTTGTGCTAACCATAAAACCACGTTGATCACCATACTGATGTCGGACGATTGTACTGCCAAACCAGGATTCGATGGCTTGTACCTGTACCATGAAAGAGTTCACACTTCGTGTCGCGAAACGAAGTTTTTGTCGTAGCCATTTAAATCAAAAGTTGTGTGGATACTCCTGGCAGTGATCATGACCCATTTTATCTTTGGATAATCGCACCGTAAAAAAATGGGACAAATTGTAGATCTTAAATATTGCGATTGTGAGGTGTCGTGTGAGCTCAATCAAATCAGCTGTGTTTCAAGTTTTTAAAATAGAATATTCTTCGATGGTAAACAAATATACACGCCTAGCCTAAGGGTTTACATTTTCGGTCAGAACTTCATAAGAGGATTGTCATTGAAGAGCTCCTACATCATTCAAAGTTCCTTAAGTCGCTCCTAACCTCTCAAGAGGGCTAAATGAACATCCAATTCGGGTTTCGAATACATGGCTGTAGTGGCTTAGTGCTCCGACTGTTATAGGACAGATATAGGTTAGAGTCCTGATCTTAAATTTTGCATGGTTGCCATGCCACCTCAGTAACGCTGCTTGTCTATGAGCGTCTATCGATCAATTACCCACATCGTAGTTTGCGGTTTTCACGAGATGATTCAAAGGATCACTTAAGAGAGTAATCTGACTTATACAACATTTCAGCAAAATACATCTAGCATCGTACTTGGTCTCACATTCCTCCACTCCACACTCGACTTTTTGTCCTTCAAATCTTCAATAAGCTTTCGAATTGTCCTACACGTCGGCCGAAGCTTTTCTCCAAAGCATTTCAAGCAGAAGCAAAATTACATAGTGGAAGTGTCTTCATAAATTTGGATTCACCATCAACCTGATAACGTCGCATCTCTTGGATATGAGCACCGCTGAGGTCACATTCAGTGCTGTTGAATATTTTAGAGATCATAAAATTGTCCTAAAACGAAACGACCTGCTTTAAGATTAGCTCCAACACTGGCTTGGCTCGCTGGCCTAGTAAACGTGGTCATTTGTCATGCTCCAGGCCGGAGAATTACATCTGTATGAATCCGTAACCAGTTAAGTCATAAAACCACTGCCTAGCTCATGTGTAACATAAATTCCTCGCGAATACTCGTTTCTGTGGGCATATGCAGCTGTGCGCGGGGCAATAGCCCCTGTTAAGTTGGCCTCTTTCGTGTCCACTACAAATTTTGCAAGGCAACGAGGCTCTGACAGGTGTGAGTGTTAAAGTGAGGCGTTATGTTCTGTAGCCGACATTTGCCAACCCTCTGAAGTGGTGGTGGTGGGAGGGAACATGTGTCTTCGTGCAGCCTGTTCTTGCATCCAACATTGAACACTGGAAAGTGTCATAAACGTGTCAGGCATGGAGGTCAGTGGTTGGGAAGTATGAAAATACACATGTCGGATTAGGATCTTAATGGGAATTGCGTTGAAGTCCTTGATGTCATTTCACATTGATGGCTTGTTTTGGGGGAGGAACAAATGTTGTAGCGCTGTTGTTTGGCAACGATTTCTAGCTTGAACTCCAAGCGGAAACTTGAACATATAAGCGGCAAATTGAATACTTGATTTCAGCTCTTCCACCAACGTAGAGAGCTAAGCAAACAGAAAGTAGTAGCGTTGGATGGGAGTGGCCTCACGCAGGCATTGCGTTGGACTTTCAAGTCAAGCAAAGTTTGCCATCCAAATAGTGACTTGGCCTCAAGCCTAAAAGTAAAATGTCTTCAAAGCTAGTTGAAGTTTATTGCCGTATGAGTCACAAGATGATTTGGAGATAAATTTAACTACCAAAACCAATTTTACAGACAGGGGAGGGAAATGCAGAGAGTCCTACAGAGCTCGGACAGGTATCTGGTGATTAGGTGAACAATTTTAAAAAGTCTAAAGTTCTTTTTCCCAAGTGAATCTTTGAAAAATTCTGTGTCCATCCGTCAGTTTCGTGAACATACGATGACTCTACAGTTCACAAGGCACCAAAACTTAGCTGTAGCTTGTAATTATTGATTTAGGAACCACTCGTTTTTACACTAAAGAGTAGAGAGAAGGAATGGACATCGAATGAAAACTTGAAAATCCGTCTGAGCGTTGTCAACAATTCGAGGAGTAAAATATATTTTTTCCAATTTTGGGGCTTGAATTTGGTTACAAGGGAGTGGATCACGTTTGTTCATATTTAACACCAACGGTTCGGTACGGCTGTACATCTTTGTGTAATTTTGAAACACTTTCGGTGGCTCCAAATGATATATCAAACCTTATATAAAGGAAGACACTTAACAGTCAAAGTCCGTAAAAGGGACGAACAAAGTTTTGAAGGTATCCATAAGATTCCCAAGGTCAAAAAAGTGAATGCATTGATTGAGCTCAATAGGAAAATGTTCCAAAAGTTTTTAAATTGGCAGATATTTTGAAAAAATCTTAAGCACAAACTTAAAGCAAAATATTGAAAATAATCTTGTCAAATGTTTTATGGGTTTGACTGTAAATTCCAATCGGTTTCGGAACAAGCTTAACGAAGGCATTCGTTAAGTGTGTTAATTTATTATCGAAAATTGCGAAATGGTTAAATTAATTTTTGGCGACCGAAGACGTGATCTGGTGACCATGGCCAATGCTGGCTCTTAAAATAGCTGACTAATCAACGAGTTACCAAATTAGCAAATAATCAAATGGCAGTCGCCCCTGTAGCTTGTTAAATATTAAAAAGTATACTTGATGTTGATGTTGATGTGATAAGTGATAGAGGAAGACGTCAATTAATTTTTGAACTAAAAAGAGAAAGATGCGAGTTTTGTGGTGCCTTATTGGGGAAAATTAGCAAATAGGCCTAACAATGGAGGTCGCTAATTTATTTATTCTCATAAAAGTTATAAAAGCCAAATAAAGGAACAAAGAGATGCATTTTGACAACTTCAGAAAGCTAATATACTAAGTGATCAAATGTAGTGGAAGTTCGAAAAATTGGTTTTAATGTTCCCGAGCTTGTCAACTTTTTAGAACAGTCAAGTTTTATGGACACTTTTCAAAATTTGTATTTTGTTCATAAAAAGTTTTATTCAATTTTGATTGAGAAAACTTATCGTTGTTCAACTGACTTGAAGCGGCTTTACAAAAGAGTGTGCTTAGATGCAGGTTAAATAAATAAAATATGGCCTTTTTTCATTTGATACTTCATCCAAAACAAACTGTAAATGGTAAGCAGCAGCAAGGGAAACATACATTTCTTCAGGATGCGTATCTCCTGTGCGTTATTTATTTCAAGTGTCATGTCATTCTTTAAAAATTTGATCAAAAGTCACGTTTGCATGAGAGCATCACTTTGGCCAATTTGATCATGAGAACAAAAATTTGGTCAGCCAATAAGGGACCAGGGCATATATTATTTAGAGACAACTCGTGTGATGCATACCTTTGCTTGGGAATTTAAGTCTGTTGCCGACTCCGATTTGACAGTTAGTACTCTATGCGTGTTGCGACCTTAAGAAGAGTTCTTCTAAGGCTGTTTTGCGTACAAATGGGGTGTAGGCTAAATGGAACTGATTTGCTGCGGTTTTTGCAGAAATGCTATTTAAGCAGAGCAGAGGAGTAGAGGCTTTTTGGCTTTTTGAAAAGCCGATTTAAGATCATAGGCGTATGTATGAATCCTCATTACTTCTCAACTCAATGCCATTCATTGTAATCCTTCTACTCACACTGTGTTATATATCCACTAGCAAAATATTTTTTTTCGACACCCGTGCCTCAACCAACACGATCTCTCCGGCACGCTCTCTCGACAGCTGCCTCCATCTCAACCTAGGCCATCCTCTCTTGCTGTGTCCCAATGAATTGGATTCAATGGCTTTTCCGTCCGGTGTATAAGAAGACGCTTAATTAGGCGCATGCCGCCGAACCGCCTAAAAAGATCGTCGTTGAATTTTTTCCTCTAGGCGCCATCAACGCCAAGAGATCGGCTTTTTGTAGGAACGTTTAAGTTTCCGCACCGTAAAGGAGAACTGGGATGATCAAGCTGTTGTTGCGGTTGGCAAGAGTGATTCTGTGTTTTGATTATCCACTCAAAATTCAAATTACCCGAAGACAGCTTACAGCGATTTTCACATATTTGAAAGTTACCATTTTGCTTTTCATTTTGATTAGAAAAAAAACATTATTTCCAATTCGGCTTATCAGCATGAAGAACGATCATTTCGAGTACGAAGAGTACAGATACTACTTGTGTTTTGTAACCTTATAACCACAATTTCACACACTTCACCCAGTGGAACAATTTGTACACACAAGACTTTCCACTGAGGGTTTCAGTCGTATTAGGACAGAATTAGTTGAAGGCGTTCTTGAATGGCCATGCAACTGCCACTTCAGCTATTCGAAACACCTTCTCCCAGCTGTAGTGCTTCGTCAAAGAGATCTGATGAGCATATTTCGATTATCTAAGGAATATCAAAAGAAACTAAGAATGCCGGTCATGAGGGCATGCTTCACACCAAAGTAACCACTGGGACAGAATGGACCAGCAAAGTTGTCTAAATGAGGCACGGCATAAAAAGAAAAGGCATTCTTTTTACAGCCAACCTTTCTTTCAGATCTGAAGAAAGAAATTCGATCCTGTACAGCTGTTTGATTTAAAAATTGTGTCATCATAGATCTGGACCCAAAAAGTGTTTCTGTGATTTTTTGGGGATCTTGTGGTATTATACTTGGTGAACTCGATATAATCGAACTTTACCTACAACCGGCAATTTCACTTACGTATTAATTCATTTGAAAGTGTCCTTCCCCATTCGTTACAGCTGCAAATAAAAGAGTTCCCCAAGCGATCTGAATGTTCTGGATTTGGGATTTGAGGTTAATGACTAAAACGAATTAAGAAACTTCACATGATTGGTACAGGGTATTTATTTTGCCGCACCTTATTAAAATTTTCATCATTTAAGCCCCTTGGATAACATCTCAATGAACAATGAATAGTTACGAGGTAGCATACCTGCCCTCTTTGAATTTGAAAAAGAGAAGATGTCTGAAACTGGCGTCGTGAAGGTGGTCTGTCCTGATCTAGCTCCTCGAAAACGAAAACAAAAAGACGTCGCTATTGTGATCAGGCCTTTGTTTTGATTCTCCCTGAACAACCACTATATCCGTAGATTTTGCATTGTAAAAGTATTCCGTCATGTACTCCCTTTTATGTGGCCGACTGACACCTCTCTCTCCTAAGGGGAGTATGGTCTAACTTTTCAGAAAAGGTCTATTTTAAAAAGGTTTGTGAAGTCATCTGTTTGACTGTTAAAGGAATGACTAAATCCACGCGCCACTTACAAAATTGTTGGACCTAATACAACACAAGCTTTACGGACTATATCGACTCACAAATACAGGCCCAAAAGGTCACACCAATTTTTTGCAAAAAAAAAAAAAAAACAATTTCCAACTGCTTACTCAGAGATCATTAGAATCTCCGATCAGAGATCACCAGGATGATATGAAAGTCATGACATTTTGCACAAGGCGTCCTTGAAACCGGAAGCAACGGTCTTTAAGAGACTTAACGACGCATACACGGCCTTGCCTTAATTTCTTAATCACTCTGACATCCACTTGCCAAATCGATGCCACACTTAACCGATTAATTTTCGGCTGTCTCCGCCATCTCATTGTAGACCGTAACTGCTCCATTGTTTCGTGCCGTGTCATCAGAGTGAATGATAAATTCAATCCATCTTGACACCAGATCTAAGTCACTTTTAATCTCCGGCGATAGCCATCGAATCCGAAGTCCAGTGAGTCATTAGCCCCTGGGAGTGGAGCAAACGTGCCTTGAGCAAGCGATTTGTCCACGAAAGTTCTCCGTGCAGTTACAGCACTTAATTGCGTGTGTCGCGCTAGTTGGAAGGGGTGCTGCTGATACCCTTTAATTGCTGCTACCATTTGGTGAACTCAAAATAATGACATAATCGCTCCCCGGCTGGTTCTGGCCTCACGAGGGCCACCTTGGCGGATCGGCGAACGCGCATTGTACTCAAATTACACGGCTGCAGCTCAGATGGTTGAACCCGAATCCAAACTCCAAGACCCAGCCAAACCGCATTCACTCAACGAATGCTGTGCGCTGTGTGAGAGCGGCGAGGGAGTGGGGACAGAGGGAAAGAGTGCTCATTGAGGAGACGGAGAGCGCAGCGACTGCAGCCCGAGCTTTTCGACTCAGCGTACTCAGAGATTTTTAGGTCTACGTCTCAGTGACACGACCACAAAGACACGTCTTCGCCGCGTCGTAGGCCGTCACAATGAAACTTTTTGGCTGCAAGCGCAAGTTCGGCCGTTCGGGGGGCGCTTTGGTGTTGGTGTTGAGACCAAACACCACAACTGCGGCGTACCTCCTAAATCGAACCAAACACTTTCGTTTATAATCATTTCGTTGGAGGTTGTGAACGCGCTTGTATCGCTGAGCTCCTTGTCTGTCCGCTCTGTTGGGGAATTTGTTTGTTTTCTGCTTTCCACCGATCGCCTGCTGCTGATTGTTGTGCTCTTCGACGGTTGGTTGTTTGCACAGATAGCCCCTGCATCCGTGAGACACTCTAGTGACTTGTGTTTTCGATTGTTTTTTCTTGCAGTTGCCGATTCAGACTTATCATACACATCGAGACGATGAATTCAACGAGGAGTTTGTGGATCCTGATTGTCCTAGCTGCCATCATCTGCGATGTCGCCGTTGCCGCGCCCAGCACCAGAGTTAAGCGACAGAGCGAGCCCGCGGCCGCCGCCGCCGCCGACGAGCAGTCGAACGACCTGAACCCCATCGAATCACAGGTAATTCACAGATTGCCCATCTCTCTGCCTCTCTCGGGTGGAATTCGATCTGCTTTTCCGTTGCATAACCATTTGAAATTGTGGAAAAGTGTAACCTGCTCAGGCAAAGCTCTAGGAGAGACGGCTACAGGGAGGCTTGCGCCGCACAGGGGAGAGGCCTTGTGGTGGCTACTGCTGCTGCTACTGTTGGTGTTGGTGATCCCTCGAAAGCCGTGCACAAGGCGAAAGTAGTTTCGCGAAGTTTGCTGTTATTTCCTTTGCGTTGCTTGTTCAAATTAATTATGTTTCGTTTTCAATGTTGCAACCGGCCGCCCCGTCCCGTGGCGATACGGTCAATTCTGCGCCACAATGCGCCGCATTGGATAACACCTTCAGAGTTGTGAAAAAAGGCAGAAAAAAGCGGAGAAAAACAGAAAAAAGATTAAAAAACGAAATAAAAAAAAGTTGGACGGTCTCGCGAGGAGCGTTTTATAACCATTTTGGGTCGCCGCGGTGGGGCATTTGTTGGCCGAAATTGTTAACGTCGCGTGCGCGGCCATTCGAGGTGACACGGTCGCAGCGGCAGACGCAACGGACGAGCCAATGACCACGGCGTTACGAGCATAAGACGACCTTGACGCGGCGCGCATTATGTTCGGTTTTTTTTCCCTTCAGTTAATTTAATTTATTTATTTTGTTTTGATTGAATTTGTAATGTCATCGGAGTGGATCGGCGGCGGTCGGCTTGTGTGTTACACAATCGGCCAGAAGAGGCGCAGTGGCCGCACAGTGATAACGTGATTCGAATGCGAAGCTTTGACTGCTCGTGTGTCTTTGCCGTTGGTGTGTGTTCGAACGTTTCAAGAACACTACTTAGACCCGAAAAGGTGGTGCTAATGGCTTTCGCCTTGGCTGTGTGGGATGGACGGCATCGAAGCGAATCGAGGGGGCTATCGTCAGTCGCCTGGTTGTGGTTAGATACTTTAAGTGGCTTAAGGTTAAGTTCGGCACTTGAATTGAGGCGGTGGTGGTGACGGTGTTTGAAGATGACACTTGGAAACGCTGGCAAAGGGGGGGGGGGGGGGGAAACCTTAACGAGGCTGGTTTATAGCAGCTGCCCCACTTTGGCTGACCGTCAAGTGGTAACTCTCAGGGATGGTCACTGGTGAATCGATCGGGTTTTTTTATGACAAGCATTGTGGTCGTGAAAGGGTGTGAAGTGATCGATATCATGGTGCAGCTCTTGTCAACTAAAATGCTCTTGACTCGTAGGCTTGTGACTTGTTCAAGTCTGTTTTTCATGACTTCTCTTCGTCAAGTTTAAGGTCTCTTGGATTTCATTAATATTCTCAACGAGTTGCAATTTGAATATTTTGACTCGATGTCTGCCTCGGATGCTTTAAGGCCTAACTTCAAACCTTCTATTTACGGAGCTTTTTTTTGGAACATGGAATCCAATTTTTCTCTGCCCAGAGGAGGATTTCGATTATAACTTGAGAATGAGGAGGACCTTGGTTAAATTTTGTCAAGATGATTCGAGCTCTTGTCTCACCTATTTCTAGAGCGTCCAAGCGTCTTGGGTCTTGCTATCTTTGGTCTTCTGGCAATAATTTTTTGAGGTCAGAAACGGTAGTTTTTGAATAACAAAAAAATTTATTGCGAATCATTGAAGTATCGAAGAAGAAGTTTTGACTGGCTTGAGTCATGATCTTTCACTAAAGTGCCAAAATGTCAAAACCAAATATTTTTATTAAAATTTTGAACAATATTTGGACCAAAAATTAAAAGATCCCAAAACTTTTTCTTGCGATTTGACAGCATAACATAGAATTTCCAGTTTTAAACAGTTAACATTGTATTTTTGGCATTTTTTGACTTATTTCCAAATAGTCACTACTTGCGATCCATTTGGATCAACTTTGATCATAAAGGGGAACCCATTTAAAGAAAGGACTTCTATTGCCGCTTTTGGCCAGAAGCGATGGTTGTATTCATGAGCAGATTCCAGCAGCAACATTTTCAAAATTTGACCAGAGTTCGTAAAGTTTTCAAATCATTGTGAGAACACAGATTTCCCTCCTAGCTGTCGATGAGTTTCAACAGTTCTCAGTGGTTTCAAAAACCCGTATTCCCTCCAACAAATATTCTCTGATTTATTTCTCTCCCACCATCCCCTCCTTTCCTGCTTAAAATCAGCTGTGTATAAAGCGAAAAACTTCATAATTTACTTAATTGCAACTTTCCAGGACGGAGATCTGAGCGATGTTGATAGAAATAAGAGAAAAGTTCCAGACGCTGCTTTCGAGGCAAAGAATGCCGTTCTTGGATTTGTCTTTGGCGTAAGTACACCCCCATCCCCATCAATCAAAACACACACACATTTTCCCGTTTAATTTTCACAGAAAATCGACAGTCTCTTGGACACCAAAACCCGCATCATCGATCAGCTGGACAAGAGTAACATCGAGAAGAACAAGGAATACAATATCGAGTCTCCAGTTCCAATTCGTGACTTCCAGACCCTCATCTCGGCGGTGGTGTCGCCAAAGATTCGAGCTGTCGGCAACATCGCCAACGACCTCACCACCGGTGTCCTGACAACATTTACCGCCCTAAGCGGCAGTTCCGCTGGCGGTGGCAATGCCCAGGCAGGACTCGGTAACATCGTTTCGAAATTCATTAGTCTGTCCGGGCCCATTCTGCAAGGATCATCCGGATCAACGACGGAAGCTGTACCCGATTCCGAAGAGGACAACTACTAAGCACGGGTGACGCAGCGTTGTGCCCACGAGAAGCGTAGAATTTCTATTTTGTACCTAGACGAAAAAAAAAATTGTGACTTGTTCATCTCTAGTAGATACACACATGTTTCTGTATATGATTGTATGATTGTATATGTATTTTAATAATTTAATTTAAACGGCAGGACACCTTGTAAATTGCGAGCCTCTCCTCAAAACTGTCCGCTTCCGTAGCTTAAGTACCACAGACTCCCATCCCCCTGCGACTTTTCTTGTATAAACAAACCACAGGGTGGAGCAAATCTATATACATATATACTATATACATATTCATTGTAAAAAACTATCATTTTGTTGGCTGTTTTGTTGATAAATAAACGAGAAGGATTTCGAAATTAAGAAGGGCTTATCATTTTTTTTTCGGATATTTTTTGGACACTTTCTGACAAATTTTCGATCAAATTTTGGATCCGTTGCCAGAGGTCTATTTTTCCAGGAGCTTTGCCTTGAGACACTTTCCCCCTTTTAACCGCATTCCCTCAAATAACCTGAAAAATACAAATTCTGACACCCCTCTTTTTTGGAACAATTTCAGGTTGACCAAATGTCCCGAAACGGGCGTGCCACAAAGGGAAAGGACGACGACGTTCCGGAGTTCGACAGAGACATGGTGATGTTGGACATACCCGATCAGCTGTTCAGTCAATCGTTTTCGACACTCACGAATGTGTCGAAAATCGCCTCAAGGTTTATCATGGTAAATTTTTGGAACACTCTTTAAGCTTTCTTTGTCCGGTTGATTTTGTTGTGAAAAATTCGCGTGACAAAGGGGCCTAGTTGAAGACACACTTTCAAATCTGAGCTCGCCCTGATAGATGGGCCCGAAGTGGTTAATTCTTTTTTTCATGGCAATGTCGGGACTATTTGCATATATATGACGGTAATGACATTGTTTTTAATTTTTTAACAGCCGTCGTTTGGCCGTTGCGTGGTGTTGGGTGTTTATGTAAAGTGGCTTTGTCGCATACGATTAGCTTGTGTGGTTATTGAGTTGACATGAGGTCATCGATCAATATCAAATTTGGAACCAATATTTTGATTGTCGTGGTGGCGGGCAGCTGTGCTTTGAATTTTGGAGAAACGTGTTGGCAAACGAGAGCTAACCTTGAACGACTTCAATGGAATTAGAGGGGCTAGGCAGTATTTGATGATGGCGAGCGCGGCTTAATCGAAATTGCAAAAAGGTCAGAAACTAGATTTGATTAGAGGTTTTTCAATTTATGTCTCAGACGAGAGAAGAATTTTTTTCTTTTGACCTACTCTGAGTTGTTTCTGTTGCTTGGTTGGAGTAAGATATCAACAGAGAAAAGTTATAAAGGCGCAATGGCTTGACGACAAGTCTTCAGACCCGTCACTTGGTTTGAGTAAGAAACGCGGAGAAAGTCACAGAAAGTGCATTTTGCATTCAATTGATGAGCAGGTACTTAGTTAAGTCAACGATTTATCGCCTTTAACGTAGGCCATTTAAATAGCACGTATACGCCCGAGTGCTATGATAAACGAGAAATACGTCGCTAATGAGTCGTTTTTGAGGCGTTGCCAACGTTTTTGGCCTAAGGTCAAGTGTTCGAAGCAACTGGCTTTTGTTCATTTATCGATATGCGAGAAGGGTAAATTCGGTTCTCTGATTCAAGACCAATGACTTTTGTCTACTTTCACGTGAAATTGGATATTGTGATATTTCTCTTTTAACTTCAAATCAAAGGTGATTCTCAGGCGGGTCCAAAATACCCTCAGTGTCAAGTGTTTGAGGCATTGAGGCAATCTGATGAACTCACCAAGTAAGCCACAGAGGTGGCCAAAATTGCGAAATGTGGAGGTTTCTTTAAGCGGTGCAAGAATTATTTCTTTCCCCTTTTGATCTGGCGACAATATACAAGACGCATACACGCCCAAAGTTTGAGTGTAACTCTCCTATCCGGCTTACCAGTCCTCTCTACACCTAGTGGATGGAATTCAACAGCCAGCCAAAATGCTTTTTGGAAATGACGATAGCGTGAAGCCGATGGCCTCGTTAGAACTCCGGAGTAATGTCTCATCTTCATCACTCTATTGTCGCTATATCAACAAGAAATGGTTAAGTACATCCCTCCTCTTCAAGAATTTATTTGCAAAGCACGCCTTGCGTGGATTGCCCACCCGTTCACCCTTATAGCCTCCTTTGGGCGTACTGTTAAGTTAAGAGACTTGTTCATAAGCCGAACTTTTTGAATATGAAATGTTCTCTCCAGCTCAACTTTTCCCCTCTATTGCAAACCACAGGCTTTTTAAACCTATCTGAGCCGGTGCCTCCTCTCCCTCTCTTCCTCTATAATTTTAGCACGTCCTTTGACTTAAATCCGGTCATTTAAGGGCAAAAAAATAATCCCTTTAGCGTGCATCAATGGAAAAAAGGAGTGAAAAGTAAGTTTGACACTTCAGCATATTTGCTCGTTGATAAGCAACCTAGTAACCCAGAATTAAATATGATTTCAAGTAGATCCTCGTCTGATAGATTCCAGAGTGAATTGTAAAAAAAAAATTCAAAAGCTTGCCTCCGTTGCGCTGGGGCACAGTTTCTAATAAATTGTTTTGATGGCGGCATCTGAAAAGGCCTAGAGATCTCGCATGTGAGCATTGTCCCCTAGCCCAAATTAAGGAATAAATGCGGTCTCCAAAAATGATGACACTGATGACTGCTTTAGTTTCCTTTAAAATTTTGCATTGCTTCAATTAGGTTTCTACTACTGGGAGCGCCCTTATTGTCTGGTTGGTTGGCGGGTCTAGGCTTTTCATAGACAAATGATACTCTTTGAGTGTTGTTAGCAATTTAAAAGAGGTGGACGAGTGAAAATATGCGAGGTGTCCCGTCGGGGAACCGAACCTAAACCTTTTGCGTGGGGGTCGACGCACCTACCCACAACGCCACGGCGACTACTTTGTTCGCCGATACACCACGTTAATTCCATACGTTTATAAAATCAGTATGAAAGTCAATATTTCCTTCTTATAAAATTTTGTTTATTCAAAATACGAACCAGTTTTTTTTTCATCAAATGCTTCATATTTTGCCAAAGCTTGTATGATCTCTGATCGGTTTTGGTGCACCTTTTTCCAACAAAAAGACGCCACACTGTGGAAAAGATGACAGTCCGCTTCGAGAAATATCACTTCATAAGGCAAGTGTAGCATCTGTTGCATTGTTAGTATGGGGTATGAGGAGTAGCGTTGTTTCACATATTTGCAACGCAGGATGCTTTTTAACTTGCTACGTCACTGGCATTATGCCGATTTTTTTAAAATGTTTGACTTAATTTTTAGTTTCCCCTGATTAAAGCAAAGTCCTTTCGAAGTTCCCAAGCTTGTGTCCAGTTTGAGGGATTATTGTGTCTGCATCCAACCACTGCACTTTTCATTCCACGTGATTGTATGGTGCTTAGATCGTGCAAGCTTGTGCGCTTCGTCCATCGTTTATCCTCTTATGGAGTTTCATTTTCGCATTTTGAAATAGGTGTCGACTTTTTGTCAAGGAGGATAGTTCCTTGATTTGTGCTCCATACCGTTGGTGAGAGGTCTGCAATCACAGTATCTCTAAAGTTTTACGCGTTGAATGAAGGAAGCTATATAGGTTTCTAAAGTGATGATCTCACATCAACTCACGGGTATTCCAGGACGCGGATGCATTAGTTAAAATTAAGGGACAAGAGAAGATAAAAGTGAATATCTCCCCTTTTATCCCTAGCCATCGTCAAATGATGAAATGAGCCCAAAACTGATCCGACGCAATAGAGATATAGTTGTGTTCTCCGATTCAATTAGTTAAACTGTCTGCAGAGTGTTCGTACACTCCGTTCGTCTTACGAGTTCTCTCAAAAATTTCTTTTTCGCTTAATGGCTCTACGGTCCGATGTGGACCTGGGCTTCAGTTCTTACAACTCAGTTTGATACAAATTTGACTCTGCTTAACCCCGCTTATATTGATGTTCCCACGCAAATGTAGGGTGTGGGCAAGCAACTTTTAGATGCGATAATCTGAGCTTTTCCATGTTATGAGTAATAAATCCACCAAAAGTTCAAATCTAAGTGGATTATCGTTGTGGGCATGCCATTTTCATCTCACACGTTTCGCATTTCATCATTTGCTACCGATAGTTTCAGGGACTACATCCCACACATCGAGTGAAAAGTGGTTTTCAGAGACGAACTTTTGTACTGAATAGGTATCGGAATGCATCCATTTTCTTTGATATTTTCAACCATACTAATAAGTATGAATGCAAATGAGAGCACTAACGACTGCCTTCACTGAGTGAAGTTCTGATTTAAATAATCCAATTTGGGTTACATACGCGGGCTTAAGAAGTTCAATGCAGGCAAGGTCTCAAGGTGTAACTCAGGTTGGTACCACGCCGCTATAACGCCCTGGCTCAGGCCCTGTCTATTTGTCTGTGAAGGGCTCTAAATAAAGTTTTGTGTCGGATTTTTGGTTCTGTTTGCGTTGATGGCGTCTGGAAAAGAAGATTTTAAGACGAACTCTATGGGCTGTACAGCGACACGGGCCTAGTCAAGCGCCTTCGGATACAACGCTTAAGATGGCTAGGCCATGTAAAGCGTATGGACACCATTGCGTTGGCCCAAAAAGTCTTCGAATCTGAGCCATTTGGGACAATCCAACAGAGAAGGCTAAGGTGGCGCACATAAGTTGAGAAGGAACTCAAACAACTTGGAGTGCGGAACTAGCGGCAGCTGGCGAAAGATTGTGCTGGCTGGAGAGGCCCATGTCCGCCCCGGACTGAACCGCCACAAGAAAAGAATATGAAGTCTCTAAGTGAAGACTCTTGATGAAGACAATGAGTTCAACTTGACACATTGCGGTTTGATTTAAGTATTCCTCTAACTAACTAGACTAGAGGCATCCATCCATTCCATTACTGCCTTCTTTGTTTGTATAAGGCCGTAGTTTTCCTTGTCAGAATTGCCGTAAAACACCATTAAATGTAAGTTTCTGTTTTTCTTTTTACTTCACCACAAATATCTTTCTCAAAGCGGCAACACTGTGTGGACTGTAATCCCACTGTGAACTTTCGTTTTTTTTGCATGTTTTCTTTACACATTTTTCTGTAAACTGGTTGCAAAGTTTGGACAGCAGATTCATTTGCTGATGAGCTTCTGCTGCAGAACAGTTGCACGAACACTTCCCTTTGAATCACCATCTCGGTTAACCCCACAAAATATGCACCTAACTATACACATCTCAGTCTCATTCATCCCACAAAAATAGTTGTGAGAGCTCTGGTTAAGGCCAATCATCGGTTTGTGTCACAGATAACGTTTTCAGAAATAAAGCTCTTTTAAGCTTCTACACCCTTCAACAATTAGCTTTTATTTAAATTAAAAAAAAAAAAACATTTTTCTGCTTTCAGAACACAGCTAGACGATATGCGCGGTTTGTGCTCTTCTTCAAGCCACTCTTCGGAAATGCATTGACAGTTGAGGGATACAATCCACCGACATCGACGGAGAGATCATAAGCAGGGAAAGTCGGCAGGCTTCACGGGATACATGTATAAATTGTTATTTGGTTGCTTTGTTCAGATTTAAGTTGTTTATATATTTTTGTAAATGGTGTTCAAGAAATTAAATAAATTATTTATTGAAGAAAATTTTGTACAAATAAAATAATTTCTGGCGTTTAAATGGTTTCGTTTTCATAAGCATTTTTTTTTTTAATTTTGATATGTGCAGCAAACCATTTGTAGAGAGGGGGCAAGAAAGAGTGCTCCAATTACAGGGGCATATCTCATTAAAGTCTCCGATACGATGCTGAAAGGATGTTTTAGAGCTAGGGTTGAGTTTAGGTTGGGAAGTGAAAAGTGCCGGTGTAGAAGTGCAACCGACCAGCTCTTCAGTCTGAGAACGGCACTTAAGAATTTTTGGTAGTATGCTAACTGAATCTACGGTTGTTTTTTAGTTTTGAGAAAGAGGCTTACGACCGAGTCCCTCGAGGGAAACTGTGGAGTGTTCTACAGGAGTATGGGTCCTTTGTTGAGTACTCTTTGTTGAGTACCAACTGTGTTCGGATAAAAATAGTTAATCAAACTTTCACTGTTAACAGTTTGTGTATTTCGTATGTGCTGATGCTAGATTGAAGGTGAGTGTGGACAAAATCGAAATTATGGTCATTTCCAAAACATCTGTCGACTGAATGTTAGTGGAGTTCCTTTGAAGCAGGTGGAAAAGTTTAAATGTCTATTTGTCAGGACTGATGGAAGAAACGATACTGAGCTTATGTGTTAGTTTGGCCAAGCTGGATTAATTTTGAAGTAAATCGGGAGATCGGTTGTAAGAAAGGATAAGCTTGGAGTCAAAGCCAAATTAACAATTTTTAACTCAGAGTCTGCTTCAACTCTCAGATGTGGTCAATAAGTTTGGGTAATGACTGAAGTAATAAGATCGCAGTGCTGCCGCGATGAGATTACACCGTACGCTTGCGGGAGTTATTCATTGACAAAGTAAAAAAAGCGATAGTGTGGGACAAGCTCAATGTTAAGCAGCTAACATACTTCTTCGGACAGAAAGGGCTATACTTTTATTGTTCGGCTGTCCCTTTCATCACTACTTCCGAGGCATGCCTTAGATGCAATTCCATTTGGTAGGCTAACTCTCGGCAGACTTGGGCCAATATGGTTGAATTAAGTTCGTAAATTCTCCTGGTTGCACTTGGCAATAGATCATGATGCGTCAGACCCGATGGTAGAGGATCGATGGCTGATGATGATAAAGGGAAAACATCGAAATCCATTCACTCTCCGAGCGATAACTAGGGGCACTATCCAAGAGTGACTGGTTACCCATTTTTTAAGGACATTTGTAAATTCGGGAAGAAACAAGTTACTTAACCGCTCTTTTAAAATAGCTGCAGTCATCTAAGCTGACTTGGAGCTTACGTAATGTACTTGAAGGGATACATTTCTTAAGGATCGGAGAATTTTCACTGATAGGCAATATGACTCAGGTTCTTCACTTCAGGCTTGTGGCATAAGTGCGCGCCAAAAAGTTTTTCTTTGCTTTTCTGTTTGTTTTTTTTTTTTTTTTTTTTTTTTTCATGCATTTTATTTATCTAACATAACACTTAAATTCTAGACAAAATATGCTTAAAACTAGTTTTCAGGACTTCATTTCATTGAAAATAATCTTACTGGCCCTTCGCAGGCTCTCTAAGATAAACTGAATTTAAATTTGCTTTTCAGCGCCATTATTTTTTATATAGGAAAATTCCTTGCTTAACGACTACCTTATTAAGAAAACATATAAGAAAAAACTTAACGACTTAAGCTTTTCTGTTTGTTGTTCAGAAACTGTTATCGCTGATGCCATTGTACCTATATGTTGAAACCCGACTCATCAGCAAAATAACACATCACTCAATAAGTCCAAGGACATATAGGGGGCGCCACTAACAAAAAAAAAATTAATATTAAATAAACAATTGTTTTAGTGGTGACCTCTATATGTCACAGTTAGTGGTGCCCTCTATATGTCACAGGACTTATTAAGTAATCTGTTTAACTTGACCTGGCTTAAGATCAAGCTCCCAAAGTTCCCTTTTAAATGAAAACGCCAGTTCTAGTTAAAGGTTTGTGTGACCAGCAATCTCAAGCTTTTGGCTTACTGAGCTCGATTCTTCCTTCCATCAAAGAAATTTATTTCCCAAACAATGCGATACATTATATAAGCTCGTATACTAGCCTTGACTGGTTTTCGCGTTTAGGGAGTGGGCTTGAGGAACTCTCAAAAAGTCTGAAAACTCTTTACAGAACAAACTCTTTTTTACGGGTGCCAAAGAATGGTAAGGAAAATGTTTTTCAATGAAACTCTGATTGCTTAGAAAACTTGATGCCCTCAAAACAAAGAACGCAAATTGTTAGGGGGTATTTGTATTGATCACCGATTGTTGTCTGAGCAAGCGAACAGACCGATCTTTCATACAATTATAAGGAAAAGCTATTAAATCAGCAAGGTAAAGTTTAATCAGGAGAGGGAATATTTAAAAAAAGTTCTTTGAACACAGCATCATAGTGGATAGAGAACATCTTTCAAGGGCTGCAATTTTAAAGGCTGATGCAAACAATTCATTTCGTTCATTCGTTGTTTGGAGTTTGTGTGTCATCTCACACTATTTCTGAACTAAGTCATTCCACAAACTAATTCCTACAAAATATTCCAGAAGGTTACGTAGTCCTTAAGCAGTTTTATAACACCGTTTTCTTCCGGAATAATTTCAGACATCATGAAAACAAAAAAAAAAAAAACTTACCTCTTTGCGAAAGGAGACGTTTCCAAAAGAAAAACCTAATGAACGTGAAACAAATGTCAGCGAGAGTGACATAAACATTTTTCCCTATCGGAATATGTAAAAAAGTTAAATTCAAGCTTCCCGGTATTTTGTGCTTCCATTAGGATAAAGTTCCACGAAAATGTGATCCGAACTTTAACATTCCATAATCACCACCAGTAAGAGTATTCAGCGCAACTCTGCTGGAAGTCCGTGGCTGATGGTCTAGTAGTCTCATTTTAAGGACACCCGTGTTAGTGTGGATTCCTCTTCGAAATTCTGACAATATTCTGAGAACGAGAACATTTAGTGGTAGACATGCGAGCAAATTCCTAAGTTCCACTTAATATGAATTCATGGAAAATTGACTTTTGAAAACAGGAGATTTTCTCTTGAACCCGTTCGAAAAAAAACTCCACTAAACATTAGAAGTGAACTGGAGCCAACAGGATGTGGTGATTGGTGTCCGTATGACCTGAATTAGCAAATTTTAAGAGCGTCATTCGTTTTGTTTTCATTCCTGTGGGTGATGACTCTTGAAATCGTGACAGATCCGCATCTGCAAATTATCCATGCAACAAACGATTGGTTTCAAATTTTAAACGGATTTTCAGAACTTTTAATTTGTTTGTGTTCTGCATCATATATAATCTCAAATCCGCTAGATTTTGCCAAAATGGAAAAAAAGTGGAAACTACTGAGAGACATACAGTGAGTAAAATAATTTTACGTACACTCATGGTAATCATCAAAATATTCGGGTCGGAGCACTAGTGTCCACACGCTCTACATGGCCTAGCCATCTTAAGCGTTATATCCGAAGACTTTTGACCAGGAGCATGTCGCTGTACAGCCTATAGAGTTCGTCGTTCAATCATCTGATCCAGATATCATCAACGCAAACAGGACCAAAAATCGCACGCAAAACTATTCTCTCGAAAAGACTAAGAGCTTCCTCTTCCGCTTTTAGTAGCGTTCAAGTTTCAGCTCCGTAAAGGAGGACTGGCATGATGAAGCTGTTGTACAAAGCCAGTTCAGTCCTTCGAGAGAGAGCTTTATTACTCAATTGCCTCTTGAGCCCAAAGAAGCAGGGATTGGCAAGAGTGAGATCTGCGCTTGATTTCGGTACTGGTGTTATTGTCCCTATTTACCGCAGAACCGAGTCCTTGACTACCTCGAAGTTTCTGCTGCCTAGTGTGACGTTCTGTCAGAGACGTCGCTGTTGTGTCCTTTCTTGATGATAGCATGTACTTCGTTTTGCCCACATTGATCATCAAACCCATTTTAGCCGCTTCTGCTTCAATGCCAGCAAACGCCCCATTGACGGCTCGCTATGTTCGTCCAATCACATCAATGTCGTCGGCGTAAGCTAGCAATTGAACTGACTTTTGGAAGATCGTGCCTTTGGTGTTGACTTGTGAGTTACGCACGATCTTCTCAAGGATGATGTTAAAGAAGTCACATGGCAGTGCGTCACCTTGTCCAAAACCTTTTGTGACATTGAAGGTCTTGGCGAGTTCGTTCCCGACCTTGACGGGACAGCGAGAGTTCTTCATCGTCATCCTACACAGACTGACGAGATGATGGGGTAAATGGATGGGGCTAAATGAAGGAATGGTTTTCTTGAACGGCCTAATAAAAAGTTTCCATTGCTTCAGACCTTAGACCTATTGCTGCAGAACGTAGCGGGGTAGGGGCGAAATATATTTTCCCATCCATTAATCTGTAGTCCAGTTAACACTTCTGTGTGGTTCATGAATAAAGTATCTGCACCAGGCTAAGCAGCAGCTAAGCAGCAGATATGCTATTGACGCCTGAATGGCAGCGATATTTTTGTCACTTCGACCAAGACGTTGTCTCACTGAGATGACAACAACGAATATGTAGACTCAAATTTTTGCAACTAAGGATGCTATTTTCTGTCTACTAGGGCGAGAACTACAACTAAAAATTTAAGCTTACGCTCTTAAAGTTACAGTCACCGACTTCGAATTTCGGTAGAAAATTTGTATAATTTGCAGACTTTGTACCTTCCTGTACTTTACCATAAAAATCTTGAGTTTGTTGAATAAATTGACAGTGACAGTTTGATTATGAAGCCTGGTTAACAAATGAAAAGCCAAAGTTGTCAAGTCAATATTGGAAAGCCCTTTATAATGTGCCTAATGCATCGCCATTTGTATGTGGAACTATCGCGAACTTGGGATAAAGGAAACATAATATCACAGTGAGCGTCCCTGTGGTTTGTTTTCTTAGAAACGTCCATGAAAATTCCAATATTTTACTGGATTCAAATTTCGTCTGCAGAGCAAAGCAGTATTTCAAGTTTCAAAGCTTTGGCCCCAATGAACAATTTTGTGAAAATTGAGTTAAATTCACGAGTATTTGCTGGTATTACTTTGGATGTCAAATCAGACAAACAAATAATCCGGGAAAGGGAATACAAGAAGGAGATTTGGTCCATTTGGTCCAAATAAGTAGCCAATTAGGATAGGTGTATTTATGTGGCAGGAAAAGGGTGACACTTTGGTACTTAGGATGGACGCGTAAGCAAATAGGTGTAAAAAGAATACAAATAGACGTTTGACGTAAAAACAAACATGGGTACTTAGGAATAGGGGAAAACATAGGGGCGCGAGAATACTCCGCGTTGATGATGACAAATGAGCTTATGTTCCAAGGTGACCAGTGTCCCCAAAACGTGACTCTGCACACTTAAATCTCTAGCATCCAGTTTTCCATCATATGCTTTAACCATTGCAGGCAAAGCTCTCTTGCAGAATTTTCAGTAATGAATGCTATTCCCTGCTGATTAAATTCTCTAATTAAATGCAACGATAATGATCACATAATTTTGCTCTGACTAAATGCGGAAAAGCCTGGTTTCGAATTTCATGAAACAAAGCCTGTTCCAGGGAAGTACACCTCGACCATTGTTAAATCCCGTCAATTTACATAGTCCACTGTCTGCACAAGCAGCTTGTCACACAGTACCGCCATGTCAATCGAAACCTGTAACCATGACGATTACATCAATTCAATCGCATACCCTTAGGCGCACGTTTGTCTTTTCGCTCACAAAAAAGCTGGACACGCTCCACCAAGCTAATCGCATAATTTGAATAATTACTGATGTAATTCCACAATAAACAGGCAAATCTGTGATTTCATTTAAACAACCACAGATTTTCCCCTCTCTGGCGGCTGCAGCGGTGGCCGACTCCCCGCGCGGGCCCTTGTGCCACGTGATATGCTGCATTGGCTGCGTTGTGTAATCCCACCAAGTGCAGCTCTTGCAATTGATTACAATTTATGTCCGTCGAAATGCACGGCATGGCTGTTGGATCAGCGGGCACCGAGAAACGCATAATCGCATTATGCGTGCGTCTGATGGTGTGTCTGACGCGCGCGGAAATTGTGCGTACGTTTGCAATTGCAGTGGGAGGCAGAGCAGAGCAGCGAAGGCAGGCAGTGGTTAAGAATCACGTGTCAAATGCGATTATTTGAAGCGAATTCGGGGTTTCATCACGTTTTCTGTGACATGCTGTCAGAAATGACAGCAAATGGCACCCGAATGCGTTTTCAACAAATTTTGTGTGGTAATGAGTGGGATTTTTATTTTATTCCGCGGGAAATGTTTCTTGAAATTGAGTGATCTTCAGGATGGCGGCAATTTCTGTGTAACTCACGTGGTGACAAAAACATGAAATAACCTGAATGTATCATTAGGTCACTTTAAGTGAATAAATCTCCGCTTGAAATCCGCCACCGGCCAAAGAGTTCAAGTCAGCTTTGTACACCTTCGAGACAACGGCTTGGGCAAGCCTGCACTTGTTGTTACTGGAAAAACCGGGTATGACTCAAGCTTTACAAGAAAGAAAAAAACCTCAAACCAGATGCAGTTTTTCCAGTCTTCTGGGCCAAACGGGGAGCAAATGGGCGAACGACAAAATACCACAAAGCACTCGACAACTGAACTCGAAGGTCATTTTCCTGCTGCGTAAGACCAACGACCTTCACTCCATGACGCCACATCAGTTAACCCAGTCATCGGTGATCGCTGTGTGTCTCACCTTCTGCTGTATGAAACATCGAAAACCATGTCTTAGTGGCATTGTATTTACAAAACAACGCGAATGTAGGTCACCGACGTCAAACAGAATCACAAAAGGCCACTCGGCTCTCTTCGCGCAGCCCCCATGCACCAGTGACCAATCAACTTTCGATGCAGCGCTTGTCCAGTGCAACGAAAAGCAAACAGGTCCATCGCTCGCCGCCTACCCCAGATTGCTAAACTTTTTGCACGTCTCCGCTTACATACCTCGACAACGGCGACGTCACCATCGGGCACAACCACCCGTCGCCGTTGTTGACGCCACCACCGACGGCAACCGTACGCCAGAGCTAGTTGACGACGCTGCGTTCCAATTACGTGATTCGGCTGCAGTGGTACGTGCAAAAGTTTAAATCACAAAAATCCCCCGAACTGCACATTGACGACGCCGTCTCGAAAGTAATTAAAAGCCAAGCTGAAGCTGAACGCTGCGTGGAGTTCCGGTGGATCCTCTCGCAGATCTGCAGCCAGTTGGGGTCTAGGTGCAGGCGACTCACTCTCGCTCTCGGTGAGCCGAAGACCTCGCTAAAGAGACACCGCAAAAAAAAAAAAAACAGCACAAAGCCTCAGGTTGGTGGTAAAAGTTATGCAACACCCCACCAGAGTGAGGTGCGCTGCCGAATACGACTATCAACAGCTGCTGCTGCTGCTGCTACTATTGTCGCGTTGTTTCTTTGCCTGAGCCTGCTCTTCACAGCACACATGTAGCTGGCTGAGCGTCAGTGTGGTGGTGAGGAGCTCAATGCGGAGCTCTGCAGAGCGTCTAGCTATTCGTGTACGGGCTATCGCCTCCGCTAGACGTGCTCTGATAGCTGGCAGACAGTGTGATCGACATTCGGCGGGTACTCGTTTCTCGTGCTTTACGCGCTTTACCGACGCTGTGTGCCCTCGTGAGACACTTCTTCGACGTTCCCTCTAAACAGCTGCAAGTACGGACTGTGACTCTGCCCCCACAAAGTGCAGCTCAGTGCGCGACAAGTGAAGTGTAACACTTTTCAGATTAGTGACCTCTACTTCTGGATTACACAATTTTGGATACACCATCTCGCGACTTGATCAAGGTGAGTGACATGAGGAACTTCTGTTTTTGGTCCGATAGCGGTCGTTAAATGAACGTCTACTTCACGCGGAAGTGTGGCTCGGCCGTAATGGACGTCGTTTGTATTCCATGCGGCAACCTTCCGAAATTCAAATGAGCCCTAACGCACACGTCTCCGCATCCAAGTGCGGCCTTAAAGACTTCCAAAACCGACCGGCGGGCTTTCTACTTGCGTATTCCGGAAGGTACGAGCGAGTACGAGGCGAAATTGACCATCGTTTCGCAATGGAACTTCGATTTATTGCACTCTGTGCAGGTTTATGCTCTGAATCGAGCGTGTCGATGCGATTTGGAAACCGATTCCAGTCTGATGTTGTGGCTTGACTTTGCGATGAAGTTCAGTTGTGTCACGTTGACTGGAAAGGAATCCGTAATCATGTCAACAGCTGTGTCAAGGATCGTGTGTTGTTGTGGGCACGTTGTGATCGAATTGAAAATTCAATGAAGACTTGAATAAATGACAAGGCTTGTTACTGTTTATATAAAATCAAGGCTGTTGTCTGAGAGTTGCGAAAGGACTTGGGAAGCCAATGTCATTGCCTGCGTTTCAAAAAATTTCACGACCCTGCTTTCACAAGATTCGTACAGAAATCACAACACAATCGTTGTTTGATTACAATAATCTTCTTTCATGTAGAAAACCTTAAGCCAAATAGACTGAGCGGATGCGAGTAACACTCACACGCAGATGGTATCGTTTCTGTTTTTTTTTCAACATATTCTTATTTATTCTTTTTTCTTTCGTCATAAATATGCACTTAAATACAAGTAACCAAGTATATACTTAACTAAAATATACCATGCCGGTATTACACTTATCAAAGGTGGTTTGCAGTTAGGTCTTGAGAGCAATGTGTAAGACACAACATACGTTCAGTTAAGCCCTGGTGAAAATTAAAGTGATGAAAACATAAGTCACCGATTTGTCGAAGATGTTAAATGAACGCCTATGATATTGGCCTCTTCAAAATTGCCTTTCGAGATCTTTAGAACTCATAAGGCGGAGTCTTACGATTTCTGACCAACAATTTTAAAGGAAGTTGAGCCAAAATTTTATTTTCATTGAAGGAATTTTTCGGCGATTTCATTAAATGCCTAAGCAAATCGTGTAGTCACAGTGGACTTTTTTCTCCAAGGTTGGAGCCTTGGGTTTTCGTAACACTATTTCGAAACAAAAATTTTGAAACAAAAATCATGGAACAAACCTCAATTTCTTTTTAGATCAATCAGATCGATTGACATATAAATACAAATGTGAGGACGAAATTTGTTTTCCACACAAAAGTTTATTCATACGGAAGCCAAGCTTACAGGTCCCTAACATTTAAGTGCTTGTATCAAAACATTGACTGCTTGGTGAAGTCAGTCATATTTTAAAAATGTCTGAAATTTTATGGAAGGATAGACAGATGACCACACAGAAATTATAATGGTGTGTGAAAACGGTACCATAAAAATGTGAGATAAACTTCCACGCCAACTATAGCAAATGAAACAACTGAATCGAGCATCTTCCACGTGAGACCACGTTTGGGGCACTGTCCTTATCTAGTGTTAGTAGAATAAGTAATGGACCTAAGGTACATTTGGTTCAAAGTCAAGCCAGGTCTAGTTGTAAAAAAAATTTACCAGGGAAGAGTTGCCTGACTTTTTTTTATTTTTTGGTGCACTGGGGATAACGACACACAGAAAGAATGCTCAACTCAACCATATGGTAGACCCCCTTATAGTACTTGTGGCTTAAACCTACAAATGGGGGCCGGTGTTTGAGTTAAGTTAAGCATTCCAATCTGATCTGATGTGTTACACTGCTGTCCAGCTTGCTAACTTAACCCAGATTGTTTTGTGGATTTCATTTCGTCTCAGTGTGGAGGTACAATGCAATCTCAGGCTGTGACTGGTGAGATATGTCAAAAGGTTTTGAAATACCACCGACTGACTATACATTAAGACAAAATCTCCTTTAAAACTTTGGATAGCCCAAGGCTTGATTATTGGGTATACGTATGTATCCACAGTATTAAGCCTCAACGAGAGCTGATCACGTAAATTCAAATAAAGAACAGTATCAACCGATAGTAAGATTGGCCAAAAGTGTAGTCGCCCTAGCTTGTGCGCAAATCTTTTGGTTGTTTTGTCAAAACGTACTTGTTTTACTACATGTTTGCTACACGCAGTCTTTTCCTAAGTTTACAATTCTCTTTTAGCAGCTAATATTGGGAGAGTGCTCTTTATATGTTTAAGTAAGTGATAATAGTGATCTAATATAAAAACTGATGAATGGTAAGGGGTACTTCTCGAGATATCCTCCTTTTTTATAAGACTAAAAATGTTTCCTACTTCATTTCTTTATTGTAGCGGGGCACGTTGAGCCGTAACACGATATTTTCATCGAACACTGCTTTATTTTTCCCAGTTCTTACTGTGCCTCTTTTAAGTGCTTTTCTTCGAAACTTATTCAAATTGTCATGAACTTGCTTAATTTGGACTTTCCTTTAAGGTTCCACTTAAGGCCCCGAAAGAAGAGCTTGCTGTTTGCTTGATCCAGACGAAAATTCCTTAATACATAAGACCTTCAATAAGAGATGTGTTCGTTCCTCTAAGTAGATCTTAATTTCTAAACCTTTTATCGTCTCAGCCGTCTTTTTTAGGAACAATGCTGCTGAGGTGTTGGATTGAGGCAACCTGCACTATTACTACTATATTTTGCAGATTTTCTTTTGTTTTTCGAAATTTAATTTTGATACTAACTTTCCACTCTTCTGTTATCCCCTCTAAGTGTTAAATAAAGTATACTATCCTAGCCATTTTTACCCGAACCCTAATTTAAACAGATTACACACCGCATCTATCATATAGAACTTCATACATATATACAGTATGTTACGCAATTTGAAATATTCAACAACTTAGCTTATTTGATCCTTAGCCAACCAGCTTCTTCTGTTAGCACGACGTTGTGTTAGCTGTCTCTATATGCGGCTTTTTGCCTTTCTTCTCCAATTGTGTATGCTGTATGAGAAGCACCTTAATCTTTTGTGTTGCGGCAATTATTTAATCAGTCAATATGGCCCTAGCTCTTTTCAGCGTTGTATTTGGAAACAACCCATTAAATCTTTTCCTGCAGGCACCATCAAAGCCAATAAGACTAACATTCGAACCCAGATTAGGCTGCCTTATCAGCTTCCAATGGCGCCAATCCGGCTGTTACGCACAGCAAGAATGGGATGACTAATGTGGTATATAAGGTCGGCTCAGTTTTTCTATACGATAATTTACTCTTTGCATTTGTAGCTCAAAGAAAGAGCGATTGTCAAGTCAAAGACAAACAAATTGGGTTGTGATAGAGCTCATAAGTGGACAGTGAACCGCTTCTTCGACGACAACTAGTGTTGCGTGCTAATATTCTCTTATGAATGGAGGTGCTCTATAATTCAATACTCATTCCGAACCAAATAATTTAATGTAACTTGACAAAAGTAGAGTTGTGCAAATTCAGAGATGCAGAACTCACGTAACCGCAGAGTTGATCAGAATGGGTAAAACGCCGAAAAACCGTCAGCTGAGAACACAGTGGTATCGAGTTGGAAATAGTCTTTTACGCACGGAATGTGCTTACATTTAAAAAAGAAAATAAAAAATACATTTTTGAATGATTTTAAGGGCTATTTTTATTCTTTTAATTAAATCTTCTTCCGGGGTGAACCTGGGCCTCAACCAACATGTCTCTCCAGCCAGCACGATCTTTCGACAGCTGCAGCCAGTTGCGCACACCAACTTGGTTGAGGCCCTTCTCCACTTGTGTGCGCCACTTTAGCCAAGGCTGCCCTCTGTTGCGTTGTCCCAATGGCTCAGATTCGAAAAATTTTCAGGCTGGAGCAGTGGTGTCCATGCGCTCTACGTGACCTAGCCGTCAAATTGGGTATAACATAAGCTTTTCTATACGTCTCGCTAAAGTCCCTTTCTCAAACTTAGCTTCCATCGCTCATAATAATTCTTATGAACAAGTTTGACAAATATTTTCTCCTTTTCTCCTCCTTTATCTGTGAGGTAGGCAGTTGGAAAGTTTCATTGCAGTATCCGAAGAAAAGAGCTTAAGAAATTAATAAATGCCATGTATCAAAACCAACGTTTTTTTGGAAAGACACAAAGTTCTACAGACTCCCAGTGTTACTAACCACCGTAAAGTGCAAAAACCGAACTTCTCAAACAAAATTTACTTTAAGATGGGCGCTTATTTCCTTATTTGTTATTTTGGCGTGTCCTACTGTGTGATGTTAATGGTGGTATTGTCCCTTTTCGCGTGCCGGCACGGTGAATGAAGTAATTGCGATTGCTGAAGTTTGAGAAAGTTCGATTTTCGAATGATTCATTGTTGTCGTTATTTCCATCTTCTTATTATAAAATATGGTAATTAAAGGCTAAGCTTGTTCAATTTATACATCATCTACACTAAGAAATACAAGCAGTCACGCTCTGCAAAATCATAAAACGGCAACTTGGGTACTATTGCAGTGCGGAAATGTATGAACTAGCTACACAAGAACTGCTCCAAATGAAACCTAAGAAAGGTTTGAACGGAAAATAAGCGATCTTGTTCCTCAGCAAGAGACTTAACAACTTGCTTCTGTAAACATTTTTATCCTCCATCACTCATTTTTTAGTTTTAAACCAAAACTGAGTTCAAAAGATCAGTCATTATCCAAAAGAGTATTGGTGTTGCTAGAAGCTCTTTAGCTCAAGGAAAGGTGGATTAAAACATCACTAGCTTTATGTCTTTACATCTCGTAATAGTCTCTCCAAAACTGTATACACGCGCTTGCACTTAAGCCGCCAGTTATCGCCCATAATGAGACAGTCAAGGCTCACAGTCTCATTGATTGAATTTTGAGGTAAACTCATCAAAGATTCCCACAAAACGATGGTGACACTGATTTATAAATCAGCCTTCGCGCAGCCCTTCCTATTCCGAAATCTCAAATTCCACCTGAATACAGCCCGACCACACCAACTATACTCGAACACCACATCGGCAAGGCGCGTGCATAAGACAAAATTTTCAAAATTCCCACACCACTCACCACACAGTGAAACCATTTCAAAATCCACTTGCTCATTCACTTCGTATCGGCTCAAGTTGTTTGACTAACCTTTCCAAACCGCTCCGCCACTCGGCCACTGCTCCTCGTCTCGCGCTCGCACCACTGATTCACCGCTCCAATTCCCCCAGAATGGCGAACAGACACCGCAAAGCGGAATGCAGAGCCCACTTTCCTCACACGAAGCCCCCGAAAAAAAGCACATCTTCAATAAGTCACTCGACCTTGACTCGGCTCGGCTGCCAGCACCGCCGACGTCTTCCCCGTCTGGCGCACACCCATCGGACGGATCTCCGCAGAGCGAACCGAAAACGAATTCAAAGTCAAACGCTCGTTCTGTCAACATCGGAGTGTTGCCCAATTGATTTACCATTTGCGCGCAGATGTCAATATTCGATGACGGTTGGGCAACGACGGTTGGGCCTCGTCACCGGTGTAAGCCCAGAAGTGCTTTAGTCAGGTTTGCATTGCGAAAGCGCGTGCAAATAGACGCGCAAGCACAGAAGCGTCTTCGAGATGCAAGTGCGCCTTATGCAACGGTGACGTGTGCAATACCTTCACTCAGCGACTGCAGTCGCACTCGATGCGCTAACGCCGCCGTGCTGGGCTCATGCAATATTTGCGCGATTGTGCTAGATCTCTGTTTGACTCAATTACCTCACAGGCCAACAGCCTCCGCCGCTGCTGGTGCGCGGCCCGTACATAGCGCGGCTGTCGAAGGCAATCAGGTTTCGTCTAATCGGGTTACTTGGGTTGTATCTGTTAGTCGCTCGCCGCTGTGGCCGGCCAAGGCTAGGCAGATATTTACCCGAAAAATTCGAAAACAAGCAAAACCGCGAATCAAACAGTTTGATTGCGTGTTTTTATGGAATTTTCTGACTGCGCGCGGGTCGTAAACTGCGGCGAGGTGTAGCAGCGCAAAAACAAACAAACAAAGCGAGCGCTCACTCTGTTGGCAGATACAAGATCGTGCCCTGTAAGCGTGTGCGCTAACTAAAGTGCCGGCCATTAAATGTTTTTTTGGGTTTTTTCATCAGTCAGACAGCGTTTTTGGTGCGAATTGCGTTTTCGGGGATAGGTGTCGTTTATCAGGTTTCAAGGTATTTCGGCTTCTTTTACAGGCTGTTCAGCATAAGTGGCTGTCAGCTTTGACAATGCCACGGACGGTGGGCTGCTTGTGATTTATGGGGAGGGCTTGTGAGAAGAAGTCACTGAAATGATTGAAGACTGAATTTGACTGCTTTGGGGAGTGGCTGAAAGAGGTGTTTATGTTCTGGGGTGCAGTCGACGAAAGATGAAGCAAAGGGACACAGGTTTGTTGATTGCCGCGGAAGCAAAATAATGGGAAGTCAATCAGGGCTTCAGAGGTGGTTGTTGATTCGATTTGGAGGTCGTCTTGTGAAGCAGCTTGAATTGCCTTGGATCAATTTTATGAGCAGTGAATTTAAGGAAATGATGCGTTCACATATTTTTGGAATAATGGTCATACTGGCGACCAACCAGACCAGATAGGAAGAGTAGCACACTCCTTTTGTCTTGTTTATATCGGATACTTCTGTTAATCATTTCACTCTGTTAGGATTTTGTTGCTTTATTAATTGGAATAAGTTCAGGAAGTAATGATTGATACGTCGATCACATGCACATCATCGGGAGAACACATCGGGCAGTCGGTGGGGCACTTGTGAGTGATGAGAAGAAAGCGACTAAAATGGGTCTTGCACTCAATGACGGTAAGACAAAGTGTATGTTGTCTACGAAAGTGTTTTGCCAGATCTTGGACAGCCTACAACTTCACTTCGATGTTTTGAAGTGAGGACTTTTCTATCAAAGCTTCGCGGTTAACACAAGCAATGACACCGCCGTGCAGATAAAACGAAGGACCGCGCTTGCCAGTCGCTGTGTTTATAAGCTTCGAATTCCGTTGAGGAATAAAGACATATCCAAAAGAAATATCCTCATGCAAGACATTCGTAGTTCCAGTCCTGCTGTATGGTGCAGAAGCCGATGAGAACATTTTCCGTTATGTCGAGAAGAAAATCTTTAAAATTATGTTTGGTACAAACAACTTTTAGAGAAAGAAACTGACCGACGAACTGTACAGGCTGTGTAGCGACATCAATCTGGGCAAACGAGATCGAGATTTCATCTCAAATGGCTAAGTCATGGGGAACAAATGGGCGCCCATATTCCGTTGCGGAAAGTCTTGGACTCTGTAAAGGGAAGAGGAAGACCACATCTCCAGAGACACAGTTACCTGAAATGGGACCTCAATAAGGATGGACGGAACTAGCACAAAATCGAGATAGGTGAAGTTGCATGTTGGCCGAGGCCCAAGACTTTTCCGGATTCTAATGCCAGCCAAAGCCAGTACCGAAATCAAACGCGGAATCACTCCTTTTGATGGCTGATTCTCTGGGCTCAAGAGACAATTGAGTAATAAGGCCCTCTCTCGAAGGACTAAGCTTGCTTTATATACCAGCTTGATCATTACAGTCGTACTTTATGGTGCGGTAACCTGGGCGTTACGCGGATGAGGATGCCTTTAGTCTTTTCGAGAGAAAAGTTTTGCGTGTGGTGTTGCACAGCGTTGATGGTATCGGGAGGAGAAGGTGTCTATGGAATGTATTGTGACATACGCCTGGTCAAGCGGCCTTGGATACAACGCTTAAGATGGCTAAGCCATGTAGAGCGTATGGACACCACTGCTCCGGCCCGAAAAGTCTTCGAATCTGAGCCATTGGGACAACGAAACAGAGGATGGCCTAGGCTAATGTGGAGCACACAAGTGAAGAAGGACCTCAACCAACTTGGAGTGCACAGCTGGAGTCAGATCACGACAGATTGTACTGGCTGGAGAGGCATGTTAGTTGAGGCCCAGATCACACATGGTGCTTATTGGGTAATTACGTCTATTTGAGCGAAGAAGACTTACATGGGATTAAATCCATTTATTAAGAGGAACTTGCCATCATAACCCTCGTTAAGCGAATGATAGTTTTTAGGTCCCACCAAGTTTTACGCACAACTTTTCAGTATGACCCTACGCAGAAGGCTGTGGTCACATTGGTGCATCGACTTAGGCCGAAGTTGGTAGGTTCGATATCGGACCTCGCATATTTCATGGCGCATTCTCTTTCGATTTAATGACAAAACTCAAATAAAATGCTTCTCATATCTCGCCGTTCGAAATCAGTAAAAAATGTAAAAATGTACGTGGGAGAACAATGGCAAACATAACGGGAGTTGTTGCTGAAGAAGATAGGCCGTTCTCCCTTGTGAGCTGATGTGTCACTCAATTAATTAATTAGATTAGAGAGACCTGTCTCGAGTGAACAACAACACTTACGCGGCCATTGCTCCTACTGTAATGTAGATAGTTTTCTTTTGGCCTTTAAAACCAATCTGAGCTAGATATGTATATGCTGAGGTGTCTCACCTACATTGTCACAGAAGTATTCTCCTAGGTGCCTCATTTGTATTTCTGCAGGAGGTTCAACTTTGGAGAGGACATCAGAGATGCAGCTCCTAACGAAATCATTTTGAGTGTTTCCGAGTCTGAAGACGTGTGCTCCACAGTAAACTGTTATGACTCCAATTACAGTTCGCTTAGGCTGTCAAGGCATGGAGAGCGTTTTGGATTGACCTGTGGGCTAATAGCTTCGGTTGTACGCAAATGAGACTCTTTCCCCACGTTTTGTTCTATTCGCTCAATGCATGTGTTTTGTTTCATTGAAGCGAAGGAAATTGGGGGTATGTTACTCTCGAGCGATCTTCGTACCCTAACTTGCAAGTTCAACGGCTTCGAAGTCCCCCTGGATATCACTGTGTACCGACACCCGTATTAGGTGGATTAAGAAGAACTTAGTCTTCTTGTTGTTGAGATAGGCGGCTCTTGACGAAGATGTTCAATCTGAAGTTGTGATCTGCGAGGAAAGTGATTGTAGTCTGGTTGTCAGAACAAATGATTGTACAATTGCTTTTGGCTATGGAATTGGCAGTGAAATACCGAACCCGCTGTACAAAGTCAGAAACTCATCAACCTATGTACCTTACAAGCGATGTGCCCAAACAGGGTTGTGTTCAAAACAAGATTGTTTTTGGGCAAGCGCAATTCCGAAAAATTTTATTTTTCCCTCTCTGACTTGCATATGACTTCAAGATCTTTCCACAGATTAACCGCTGAACTCTGTGTTGGATACCGGCAAAGAGGAGGACTATAAACATACGTGCACTGCGACCCGGTGGAAGTGGGAATCCTTAACGACGTCAAGGCTTCGCCTGCTCTTCAATCACCATAAATGCATTCTTGAGCGACGATGGGAAAGATGCCATCCGTATATAAAAAAATCACCGAGTTGGGACATTCCTTGCCGACTTTCGGTGCTGATTTCGAATGGTTCAGAGACTCTTGAACCACGTTCATTGTATTTGTTTTAACAAGATCACAATACAATGGCGGTCGTTCATTCCAAAAAATATTGTCATATTCGGCGATAAATGAAAAAAGAGTATCGACTTGAAACTCGCTAATCTTGGCTTGCAGAATTTGTTTTGTGTGAATATCTGCATTCTGATTTGTGTGAAGCAAAGGAAGCCATATAGTGGTCGCCGTGGCTAAGTGCTAAGTGCGTCGACCGCCACGCAGAAAGACTAGGTTCGATTCCCGGACGGGACACCTTGCATTTATTTACGGCACCACCTCTTTCGAGTTGCTGACAACACTCAAAGAGTATCAATTGTCTATGAAAAGCTTCTCAAATCTCGCCGTTCGGAGTCGACATAAAACTGTAGGTCCCTTCTACTCTTGAGAGAACAGTAGCACGCATACCACGAGTAGTTGTTGTAGAAGCTAGGCCCTGATCCCTTGTGGGCTGTAGTGCCACCCAATTAATTATTTGATTAAAGGAAGCCGCATAGTATATTGGACCATATCCTGCAGAGATTTGTCTCTATAGCAAAGCATTTAATCAAAGCTCTCATAACGGCACCGCCCAAAAACACCAAATAAGCGTAAAATGGTCTTCCTAATTCAATGTTTAATTCACCAGAAAACTATAATACGCTCCTCTCTGAGCCAGTTGAGTGAAAAACGAGTTGATTAAAATTTTCCAATTTTCCGATACTTACGCCGACTGCTAAATACAAATTTTTTGTCCATCCCCCAGCTAAATTAATACTCACTCCCAATGGGTCCCTGTTCCGCCGCCATTTTGAAATTATATTCTGACCAACAAAAAATCGTGGTATTTGTGAACATTCATCAGCAAAATCGATAAATATTAGAAATCTAAATCACCCGAATGCACATGAGCATTCGGTTGAGAGGGGGACCTCTCTCCGCCACTGCAATAAGCCGGAAACATAATTCCTCGCTCCCTCGCAAACACGGCCGTGCAACAAAAGCAATTTAAACTGTAGGCAGAGACAGCTCCTGTGAATTATTAAATATTGGACGTCAATGTGCATTAGATAACAGGTACGAGTAACGCAGCTTAGTGTACTCACATGAGAATAATTAGGCCAGAAACCGTAAGCTGTGCGCTCGTTTGAGAGGGGGCGAGGGGAACTCGCTCGGCCTAGCGACTGGCCGGATGCATTACCCACCGGGCAGAGGATATCCCTTCTGTGCCTTTGTCTCCCCTAATTGAATTTCAAAACGCAAACACTGGTTAGCAAATCAAATGGAACAGGAATTAAATACATAATTGGAATTCTTCCATGGAACAGTTTCGTGTGCTGGCTGCTCGCTCGCAAGCCGATGGACTGTGGTTACGGGTGGCTTCGGTTGTAGTAGACCTTGCTTATGCATATGCAGGAGTTTGTGTTGTTCGGACGGCTTTCTGCGGATCATGGTGATGGGGGAGCCTTTGATTCTGGGAAGTATTCTGAATGCGAATCGGTCTTGCCAATGGGGATTCGAGCTGTGGTGAATAGAACTTTGAGTGGCTTTTACCTTTTTGACGGCTGCGATTAACGGACGAATGAATGGAGCTGATGGTAGGGTGCTGCGTATTGTTGGAAAATGTTGAGAATGGCTTTTAGGTCAAGGTAGCCTGTTGCGATCGAAGGTGGAAATAGTCGTCCGTCTGATTGAACATTTTCTGAGTTTCAAATTGAGCCTTTTGTCCGAGGACATGCATTGGAGACATTTTAAATAAATGCAACTGAGAAGTTAAGAAAGGCATCTCATAAGACATGTTACCCGCCTAGTCCTCTTTACAGTTGCAAATGTTCATCCCATACTCCGAGCAGTCTTTGCGGCTTTCAGATTCTATTTCGAATGGTACACACACGTCCCACACTTCCAGTAGTTTTCGCTGCTTTCAGACTCGGTTGCAAATGTTCCACATACGTCCCACACTCCTAGCAGTCGTCACTGCCTTCAGAGACTGTTGAAAATGTTCCACATACGCCCCAGACTCCCAGCAGTCGTCACTCCTTTCAGAGACTGTTGAAAATGTTCCACATACGCCCCAAACTCCCAGCAGTCTTCACTGCTTTCAGACACTCCTTCAAATGTTCCACATACGCCCCACACTCCCAGCTGTCTTCACTGCTTTCAGACAGTCTTTTAAATGTTCCACATACGCCCCACGCTCACAGCAGTCTTCACTGCTTTCAGGGACTGTTGGAAATGTTCCACATACGCCCCACACTCCATCTGTTGTCACTGCTTTCAGGGCCTGTTGAAAATGTTCCACATACGCCCCACACTCCCAGCTGTCTTCACTGCCTTTAGAGACTGTTGAAAATGTTCCACATACGCCCCGCACTCCCAGCAGTCTTCACTGCTTTCAGACACTCCTTCAAATGTTCCACATACGCCCCACACTCCCAGCAGTCTTCACTGCTTTCAGAGACTGTTGAAAATGTTCCACATACGCCCCACTCTCCCAGCAGTCGTCACTGCTTTCAGGGACTGTTGAAAATGTTCCACATACGCCCCACACTTTCAGCAGCCTTCACTGCTTTCAGAGGCTGTTGAAAATGTTCCACATACGCCCCACACTCCCAGCAGTCGTCACTGCTTTCAGACACTCCTTTAAATGTTCCAGATACGCTCCAAACTCCCAGCAGTCGTCACTGCTTTCAGGGACTGTTGAAAATGTTCCACATACGCCCCACACTCCAGCAGTCGTCACTGCTTTCAGGGACTGTTGAAAATGTTCCACATACGCCCCACACTCCAGCAGTCGTCACTGCTTTCAGGGACTGTTGAAAATGTTCCACATACGCCCCACACTCCCAGCAGTCTTCACTGCTTTCAGAGACTGTTGATAATGTTCCACATACGCCCCACACTCCCAGCAGTCGTCACTGCTTTCAGACACTCCTTTAAATGTTCCAGATACGCCCCAAACTCCCAGCAGTCGTCACTGCTTTCAGGGACTGTTGAAAATGTTCCACATACGCCCCAAACTCCCAGCAGTCGTCACTGATTTCAGAGACTGTTGAAAATGTTCCACATAGCCCGAGAAGGCTCTACTGCGACCATCTTCAATCGGTGGCCCACTAATTTACAAAAGAAATCAGGAGTCACTCAAAACTCTTCATCCGAGCAGACAGCACTTTTCGAAAATGATGCAAGCCAAGCTTCGACTGAGTGGAAAATGTCTTAACACTTATTTCCAGTTTTCTTCACGCAAGCGTTGTTAAACAAACACAAAGATTAACGAGCACCGAAAGTCTTGTACAAATGCAGTAAGCTTATCCGCATAAATCAAGCTTCTTTAACCAGCTTTCAGCTGAAAGTGAGCGCAATCTGTTGCACCCATTGATCTGATTTGCATCCGATTTACATACGGTTTCGTGTCTAACGACCCGATACCAGTTCTGATTGCATGTCTTCCTCTAAGCCAAGAAGACAATAACTTGGCCCGCAGCAACTATCTCCACTGCTGTACATTGGCTGTTAATTAAGTGAAGAAAAAGTGCCAAGATCGCAGGTTCGGATCAACATCGATTATCACGTTACCTTCATTGCCATGATCAATGTCGACAGATGAGGCAAGATGCAGGGACGCCTCTCGAGCGTGCGTGGAGCAATACTCCATTCACTGGAATGCCTGTGTCCGGTTGTGATCGATTAAGTTGTTGAAACTTACACTTAGCAGCAGTTAGAGCGAGTCGATTTCAAATTAACCTTTTGTGCGTTTTGAGCGGCACATGCTAAACGACTCAGCCTTGTTAGACGGTTATTGCTCTGCAACCAGGTCCAGGTCATGACTGAAGCTTGGTGGTGCAATGCGCGGAAATTGATATTAATCGGACATTTTGGGGCAAGAGCGTGGTTGTTAGGATCAAATTAACAGTCGGTTGCAGAAACTGCGGCTGGCTGAATTTCAAGCTATGCTTAAAAAAGCAGGGACTGATGTGAATTAACCGAAATGTCGTCTTGGCTCTTATTCTAATGCAGGCATGCAGTAACTGTTTAGAATAACGGAAGTCGTCTCTACCATTTTCAGTCGACTGGTGCAAGAAGATCGATGGAGGTAAGGGGGAAGCTACGATTAGAAGCGCATTAAACTGCAATCAAACCTAGATCATGTCGCGAAATTTTTTATTTGAATTATTCATTCCAGTAACAGACTTTGAAACAAAATCGTGTGTCGTACAAATAGAAATGAAACGTGGAAAGAAAGCTAGAAAATTTCCGACTTCTAAGGGAAAAAGGTTTAAAAGGGTGTCAGAAAACCTTTTTCGTGATTCGAAAACCCTGAAATGTGAAACAGAAGCTGGAATGAGTAATGAGCTGAGAAGTTTCAGAAGTAATCGTGATCAAAACGTTTGAAGCTTAGCTTAGCAATAAGAAAAATAATTTTTAGTACTTCAAAACACGCACTTCCTCTACGAGTTTCACCGGCAGCGTGCCCAACCATACCCGGGTCACTGTCTATACGGAGGTTGCGGACGAACACTCAGAGCTTGGAGTTTATATAGTTGGAAATTTTGTGTTTGTGTGTGTGTGATTTTTTTTGGAGCTCGCTTACAAAACACTGGGCGGTTGATTTTACAGAATCATTCAGAATTCACACACTAGTTTATTGTTCATGTGATTGACTTTCACGCCTTCTGCGCATCAATCTCTTTTTTTTTGTACCAAAAAGTTTTTCTCCCCAATATGATTGCCCTTTCATGACAACATCCCTTACTCAAGTATACCCAAAAATCTAGCTTTTAGTCTAACTTATACAAATTTAAGACACACAGAGTCACAGGACAAATGTTAACGCTGTGATCAGCTTCTTTAAGCTCTTTTGGTCTTCAAGAGGACCTTCTTTAGAAACGTAGCATTTCATTAAATGAAAAGGTTGAAGTGAGTTTACTTTCATTTGGGATATTATGAAGCTTAAGATTCTGTGTATAGATGGAGTGACATCAAGAGGATCTGCAATAAGGGGTTACAATGGTGTGAAGTATAATGTTTAATTTAATTATATTAATGCAAATTGCTTAGTATAATCATTTGGACCAGAACTTTGACAATTCATTGAAGTGAAACTTAAACAAGAGAATGGAAAAGGATTTAGACTACAATCCAGGACAAGGAACTGAATTGCAGGCTAGACAGGATTAGGTGTTACTTTGTAACACAATGGCACAACCTCGATTGCTGGTTACGCAGTGGAACCTTTAAGACTTGTATGGTGTACTGCCAGCTAATTTCTTAATTCCCCTATTTCTTTGAAGCTTAAATAATTGAGAATGAATTACAACCAGTACCCAGTTGTGAATAATCTAAAATTGTATCTACTAGGCATCGCCAAATTGACGGCAATCTGATTCTATCCGGTGTCCACAGCATCCAATTTTATTTACACAGTCAAAAGGAATCAAGATTCCAACGCTTAAAATGACTAGGTCGCATAGAGTGGATGAACATCAGTGCTCTAGCCCGAAATATTCTTCTTCATCCAAGAGGGACAGCGAAGTAGAGGAAGAGCGCTACTTCGGTGTCACCCGAAAATTAATATGGACCACAAGGGACTAGGGCCTAGCTTCTACAACAACTACTCGTGTTGTGCGTGCTACTATTCTTTCACGAGTAGAAGAGACCTACAGTTTTTTGCCAACTCCGACTGGCGAGAGATTTGAGAAGCATTTTCATAGACAATTGATACTCTTTGAGTTTTGTCTACAACTTGAAAGAGGTGGTGACGCGAAAAAATGCGAGGTGTCCCGTCCGGGAATCGAACCTAGACTTTCTGCGTGGCGGTCGATGCGTTTACCACTGCGCCACAGCGGCCATGCACTTACCTCAACCAATTGTGCGAAATTGGTGTAGTTGGTAGAAGATGAGACTAGCTAGAGAGTCGCTTGTTGCTTAAGGCCCAAGTCCACTCCGGACACAAATAAGAGTTAAAAGAACATGATCAAGTCCTTATCCAAGTCGTTGTGCAGGTCTCACCATTCTATCGAGAAGTTCTAACTGAATGCAGTTGTCGTCCCCTCTTGTCCTTGTGAATTTGCTCTCATTTTTCTTGGATCAATGTTAATTTTAGAAATTCCTTTAGGTAAAGGTTATCCTGATTAAGGCCTTGCGTCTGGCTAGTAATGACGTTCTTATAATTTACCACCATTCGATGGAGTTGTTTGTTTTCACTGATTTTTGCAACTGGTCCATTTTAACAGGATAGAAGGTGCTAAAGAATGTTTTCCGAATTTTAATACAACTTATGCTTCTCACTATTTTCTAACTTTGTACGAAACTTCACCTCGTAAAAGCCAAAGCAAGTAAAGGTTGGTTGGAGTACCGGATTGAAAGAGTCTGAAGGCTGAAGTAGGCCTGTTTACATTTCACGTGGATTCGAGATTGTGAGCATAGTGAGCTAAGACCATTGCCAAGTGCTAACTAAGTTAGGAAGTTGCGTGGTAGATTGCTCAAGTCATCTCCGGAAGATGCACAAAGTGACTTATTTTTCTTCTTTTGGAAAGAGGTACATGACAGGAACGATCGGTAACCCTACAGCATCAACAAAAGTCGTTGTGATCAACTACTGGCTTTGAGAGTGCTTTACGACGGCAAGAACAAGTGTCTTAACCACCAATCTTTCGAAACTGATAAAGGTCACTGAACGCTTCAAATTTAAGCAAGAAATATCGTGGGAGCACATTCAGTTGTTCTTTCCGTCCACTCACGATTTGTGTTTTCAATCATGTCGGCAGGAGAAAATTGAAGGAAGGAGTTTTTTTTTAAGGGGATTGGTATGAGAGAAAATTCACTTTGAGGAATCAGCAGCGAAGTAATGCCGCTTCTGGCGATTTTATCAGCCCTGCGATTATCCAGAATGGCGCTGAGTACCTGGTACTGACATTAAGTGGATGGTTTAGCAGTTGGCCATCTCTATTTCACTTCGAAACATCTCTGTTCATTTCATGCTTTCGCCAAATTTTTCTGAGTTCTGATCAGATGAAGTTCATGCTGTACATGGACAACGCCTTGCTTAAAAGAGTGAAGTTTAAAAATTAGATTGCCTCTGCACTAGACGTAGTTTATCACAAATTTTCCCGTGAATTCGATATTACGAGTGTTATACCATGTCCACGCCACTGCCTCCACAACCTCCTTCAAAGACACTTAGTTTAGAAAATGAAATCAAGGATTGAGTTTTCTGAGTTCATGGGACATCTATCGTCCACATTTGCTCTAATCTCCTTCTGGCTCTTCAACAATTAAGTTCCTTCTCGCGCACAACTATCTCCAACAAATAACCTCAAATGCCGACTCCGATTTGGAGTCCCCCCCTTTGCCATATGTAAGATTGTGTCAAATCTTTCTGGCGGGTCGTTCCACTCACCTCATTTCAAACATCATTTAGCCATGCAATGCTACAAAGCCGCCGCCAAGTCAACGTTGCGTGACACGAACTCAAGTCAATCACGCACCTCACACAGCCCTCCGCTAAGGCAAGAAACTCTCGTTCGACCAAGTTCATTACTCGCGCTGCAAATCTTCTTCGCATCCACTTGTGCGTGCAGGGCACTCCTCCTTCACACCCTCATGACCGTGCTCCTGCTGACCTGAATCCAGACCAACACATCACCTCAAGGTTGCCATAATTTTTTCTCTTCACTTTTAATTACATTTATCCCGACCCACCAGCCCGCCTGCATCCCGCAGAGAGGCAACACTCGAAAGGATAAACTCCGTCATTTGTGTGCGTTCCTCCGCCTGTTAACCTGTTGGTCCGTTGACACTGTTCCAGATCGCTTCACTTTCCCCCACTCACCCATTCTCGAAATGCAAGCCACCCTCCCCACCCGTGAAATCTCAACCGAGCATGCACCTTTCATATTCAGCGCTGCCGGAGCAGTCGCAGCCCCAGCCAGACCAGCATCTCTCCGCCCAGTTGATGAGGGATGTGAGTGTCCTGTGCATGGCATCCAGCCGCCCGACGTGGGTGCATGTGCCTGTGTGCGCTTACATCATAAATGCCCGAGCCCTGAATAATGAATGTTAATATGCTTTATGGGGTGTATGTGCGGGCCGAGCCAAAATGATTCCATTAGCCGAAGGCAGTGCTCTGCATGCCGGCCCGCTTTCTCATTCACGATTATTAATATTAACCTTCTGACTGATGCCTGTGGCGGGCGGCAACGCGGTGCGCGGCTGCTGGAGCAGAGGGAAAGGAACCGCGCTCCTGTGCGTGACTCAATGGACGAGCCCATAAATTCACCGGTCGGCGGCACAAACACGATGTACCCGGCTTTGCCTCAGCGGCGGCGGCGGCGGCTGTGGGGGCGCACTTAATTCAACAATATTTTCCGGCACCATGTCCTGCTTGGAGGATGTGACTAAGTGACATTTACGTTTTGACTGGTGAACATCGCCGCATCTGCTGCCGAATCTCTTAAGAGCCCGGCCTGGGGCCAAGTGGAAAAGTTTCCGCTGCCTCGGATAATTAATACCCACTCAAGGATCGAACTGGCCTGAGTGGGAATTTTCGATTCTGAGGAATTCCTTGGATTGCATAAGTTTCCGCAGAGTTGAAGTGTCCATTACGGGCGGACGAGGCTGCTGTTCTTGGCTCCTTTGTTCGGCTCACATTCGGTCTGCGCTGCGCCGGCATCTGTGTTGGTGTGTTTGAATAGAGCCCTCGAGAGCGACTGGAGCGAAAACTTTTCAATCACTTCCTTATTTGTGGTCCCAGAGGCATGACCGGATGCATTACCATCACCGGCTGCAGGTGCAAGACCGTCTTACGTGAGTTTGAAGGGTCCACGCCCCCCTCCCTGGACGTGGTGGCAAAATGAAATTGGAATCTTAAGCAGACCTACCTGAGGGGCCTTCAGCGCTTAATGGCCATCATCCGAAAAAGCTTAATGGGTTATTGTTTAGGAGTGGGTCGTGCAGACGAAGACCAGGTTAATGATGATCTGCCTGTGTGCGTGGGAGCCCTTGAACCGAGCTCAGCAGCAAATTTAGTTTTCACGACAACAGCACTCGAGTCCGAGCTCCGAATGAAGAAAATTGCCGGCGGGCCCGGTCCGGTCTTGTTACCGAGTTCGAGTTCGAGACGCGGGCCTGCAATTAAGTTAAGTGGACTTGAAATTGCTTGCGGTGATGCGGTCAGGGTTAAGGTTGTGCGATTGAATGTGATAGCGTGGGTCGATGTTTGTGCATCACTTCGGCTACTGTTTTGTGTTTACAAAACTGCGGTTGATTGGGCTGATGTGTTGGTCAGGGGGGAGGGGGGCGGCTATGATACAAAGTGTAGCACTCTGCCGCAAGCGATGCTGGCGTGGGTGGTGTTTAAGTGCAATTGGCGATCACGGATGACCCAGATAGTGGGAGAGGGATGCTGATGCAATTTTTGGTGGGTGTCCTTGAAGTGAAGATATTTCCGTCGGACTTTCTCTTGTTGAACGTTGGGGAATCTTAGGTGAGGTGGATTGAAGAGATTCAACTTCGTCTTAAAATTGTTTGGAAGGTGGACAATATGCTTTCGGCAGTTAGGCCTTACTTAAACACTTTTGTGAGTTCTCAAGATTCTCATGTGTATTGTGAAGAATGGGTGGAATGGAGGAGGTATCTGCGTGCGTGGCGGCAGCCGAACTGTGCTTTAGGCCTTACTCAACCCTCTAACAACTTCCAAGATAGTACAGGATTACTATCTTCCCTTAATTTGGTCGGCAGACTAAATTCACTAAGACTTGTCCGGGTTCCGGGACACCACGGGATCATGGGCAACATCATTGCCGATGAACTTGCTACGCAAGGATCAAAAGTGACATTCATAGGGCCCGAACCCACCTTTTGTCTGCCAACGTTTTTGGTTAGGCCTTCCATCGACGGTTTAGTCTCTCGACAGCCCAACCAGAGATGGCATGACTTTCCAGGATGCAGGGCCACCAAGCGCATACTCCCAAACTTCAGCATTTCTGTTATCTCTAACCAGGAAACACAGCAGTTGGCGTGCTTATCTACAAGCGGAACACTTAACCTTCACTAAGCACTAAAGCGTGATTGGACTTAGTGCTGATACTCTTTGCGATGCATGTAGAGAAAGTGAAGACACTGCAGAGCACTTCCCCTGTCAATGTCCCATGTTAGCTTAGATCAGGTGGCGGCTGTTTGGCGCTAACGTAGTTGAAGCTTTAAGTCAAGGCTTCTTTTCACAGAACAGCTTGTTGCTTTTAGTCAGGAAGAACAGGAGAAAGTACGTTACTGCCTGGTAGTACAATTTGCAAATTTTCAAGTCTAAGCGCAGTGTTTTCCAACCTCCAACAAAAAAAAAAAAAAAGAAACGATGCAACGCTTCTCTTTCTTGTCTGAGTAAGATAAATTAACAATAAAAAAATACATTTGGAAATGAAATGAAATGTCTGGGTAAGAATTGTCTGGAAGAAAAACAAAAAAAAATTTTGGGTGGCCTCCGTGGCGTTGTGTTAAGTGCGTCGATGGCCACGCAGAAATTCTAAGTTCGATTCCCGGACGGGAAACCTCGCATTTTTTCAGGGCACCACCTTTTTCGAGTTGCTGACAACACTCAAAGAGTATCAATTGTCTATAAAAAGCTTCTTAAGCCTCGCCGTTTGGAGCGGGAAAAAACTGTTGGTCCCTTCTACTTGTGAGAGAACATTAGCACGCACAACACGAGTAGTTGTTGTAGCAGCTAGGCCCTCCCTTGTGGGCTGTAGTGCCACTCAATTATTATTATTATTAAGATTTGACCCATACAGGGACATTGTGAGATTACGAGGATGGCAGATAGTTTACAGGAGGTGGAGAATAAATCCCCTAGCTAATTCAAACTTCAAATTGGCACGAATTTTCGTTTTGCCTCGATTTGAATTTTCCATAGCCGCATCCGCTGCCGTCGTAAGAGCACGGATTCTCACGCAGAAGGTCCCAAGTTTGATTCCTGGACTTAGCGTTCTCCTTTCAGTTTTTCACGGCATCATCTCTTTCGAGTTGCTCCCATCTCTCATTGCTGCCTTCTTGCGAGCGAACAAAAGCACGCACAACAAGACTATTGTAGCCAAAGTACCACACTGGGTTGTTCATTCTTAAGGGAAACCCGTTACATCTTGGTAAGGTGCAAGGCCTTTATAATACTTCTACCTATATATTGGTCTCAGCATGCAATGAACCTGCTATACAGCCGCCTGGCTGAGTAGAAGGGTGAACACTCGGTTTCAGAACAGTCAGCAGTGTACACTCGGCATATCGGCTCTGAGCATGATCTTGGGTCTTAGATGAGAACCAATGAGGGCCTACCACATGGTCAGACTGAAACAAAGATGCAGCCGGTTATCCCCTCCCGTGACTGCAGAAAATTGTCTCTGGCGACGATGTCACTATAAGTCAAGTGCCCTCAGCACCTGGGTCTGGCAGCGCTCATCCAATCAAATGGTCTTTACTTTCAGCAGTGTTTTTGTTTAGACTTGTTATAGTGTTATGTAAGTGATTTCCTGCGACGTGGACTATGTCTCACATACTACGTAGTTATAACTTTTAAAGGACAAGAGTTATAAATTGAACCTCTTATTCAATTCAAAAGATCTGTTGAGTGATATACCAGACGCGATGGTACGATGACACGATGCAATTCTGTCCCAACTTCGTGTATACGAGACCCACCTCCCGATGTCGTCTTTAAATTTAATTTTCATAAAAGTGGTCGTAAGGAGCTTCGTTTCATAAGCTTGAGGGATGTGAAGAAAGAGATAAATATGACGGACGGACTGATGTTCACACCGAAACCATTAAGGTTTGATCCCCAACCGGAATGGCCCTATAGATCCAACTTAGAAAAATATTCTCTTTCACAGACAGTGGGCAAGTCTCCCCTTACCTTGTCGCATTTCTCTCTATGGAATCATGGTGTGACTACAAGTCATACAGCTCAAGGCTCCAACAAGATTCAAAACGCATCCATTCGACTTATGACCACTGTCGTACAGCGTTCTTTTGTTTTATAAAGGCTAAGGACGGTCTACAAAAGACTACGCCAACTTCGTCGGTCAGACATAATATTGTGCGACCCTCTGCTTGTCGAAGAAATATGCACACCTGCGTGTACAACTGCAAATGTCCGTGATATCAACAAGAAGGTTTTCAATTTCACTTAACGCCTTCAGTGGTGAATAACATTCCATCATGGCCTCCGTGGCGTGGTGGACTTGTACCTTGTGTTCAAATTCCGAATTGGACCTTTGTTTTCTGGGGTTTTTTTAACGGCTCTAAGACCCTCTAATTTTGCCGTCAGTCCGGAGTCAGCTACAAGTTGTTAGTCACTTCCAATCGTTAGAAGTACGCACAACACGAAGGAAGGTCGGTACTTCTTACGATTGGATGGTGAAGATGGACTGGAGGCCAAATCACAAAAAAGTTCAGAATGCTTAAATAATTGAAACGCAATTTTCGAAGGGACAAATTTCGCATACTCCTGTTGAGTCAATGACTCATACGGAACCTAAGGAAAAAAGTGAAATTCCATTCGATTTGAAAAGCTAACAACCTTAGCAAAAATCTTTGTAGTTTCAGCACTGAAATCCACAAATTGCCTTAAAAATCTCACTGGACATGTGAGGTGAACTTGGTGGATGAGCCATTCGTTTCCTCAACTCATCCCATAAAACTTAGGATTGCACATTGACACCAAACAAATCACCCTCCACCTCCCAGCAGCACACCACAGCAAATCTACGTTCTAATTTTCACCTTGTAAAACACAAATTTGAACTTTTTAACGATGTTATTAGGAAACACTTTTCCTCCCACCTCTGTGTGCCGAGCAGACTGCACGGACAGCTCCAACCAACCTGATCTGCACGCAATATCCCCGGGAAACGATGCGATGGTCAGCGTTGCATGGCATTCCTGTGCACAGGATTAAGTGCGATTTTGTCTCCTACCTCGGCAGCGGCCAAAGTTTCACGTTACACTTTTTGGCTTTACGTGTTCATTTACACACCTACGGTAGCCAATCCTCTTATTAGGGCAAGAATCTGAGACGAACTCCGAAGTCTGGAGGATTGGAGAGGGGGAGGGAGTGGTTAACTTTTGCAATCGAAGGACACGCAACACGATGCAGGAGTACCGGAGAGTGGATGTTTATAGGGTTTTCCCTTGTGATAAGACTAGGAACTGTTGTGTCTCTGTAGGGGATATGGTGATGACGCCAGGGATGTTTGTATTGGAAAGTTGCAGTTATCGAATTTTAGATTTCGACTTGAGGTGTATGGCGCTCTGGAGAAAGTTAACAGACTTTGGAAAGGGTATGAGAACGAACCCCCAGGAGGGTTAGCCTTGACATGTGACAAAAAAATTTCGACCAAATGGTGGTCGATTGCATATCCTTGTCCCCCATTAGAACTTGCACACACACTATCGGCTGTGAAGTCACCAATAGGATTGGTACACGATTTCCTTCACCTTGGCTGCGGTTTGCATCCGAGGAGTTGGGCCAATTGAAGGCATCAAACCTCAGACGCCTCCGCTCTCTCTTCCCAACAACCTCATCCTCCCCACAAGCATTTGAACCCCAAACTCATCTTTCATATTCCTTCCTCTCTTTCAGATCCTCCACGACCTCTTAAGATGTCCTTGAAGTTCTACCTCTTTCTACTGCTGGTGATATCGGTCGCATCACATGGCATCGAAAACAACCATCACCAGCACCTCAGCGGAGGTGCCGTGAAAATTCGAGCAAAACGCGGCGCTATCTGGGATTTTTTTCAAAAAGTCATCGTCACCGGAAACCTCGCCTTTGACGTAAGTTACTCGCCATCGCCCAACACTTAAAGAGTTCATTCAAAATGAAGATTTTTCATTCCCCCACACCGCCAGCAATACAACGACACGAAGACAACGCTAAATGAGATCTATGACCTGGTGTCGGACGGGTTCTCAGACAAGCCGAGCAAACGACCTCGCACCACGACGACGACTACTGCGGTGAGGATGCGATGTCGCCGCCATTGATGCGACTTTGCAAAATAACTAACGTTGACGTCTATTGTTTTCCAGGTGCCAGGATCCGAGGACGGCACAACGCAGGAGCCAACGACAACGACCGAGAAGTACCGGATAACACGTTACGAGCTGGGACGAATTGCCGGTCGCAACTTCCGTGGCCTCAACCGACTGTTGAAAATCGAGCTTAACGATGCGCTAAACGTAAGGAGACGCCCTCGAGAACTTTATGAGTTCTGATTCAATTATCCTCATGCCCGTGTTTTGATTCCGTTCCGTTTTTTTTCTCTTTTTTCGCACCCCTCCACAGCAAAGCCACTACAACATCCAGGAGTACCAGCGCGAAGCGAAAATGGTCTTCGCCAACAGTATCGTTTCGGACAAGAAGGCCGCCCTGAAAGGCATTCCCATCAGCAACACGACGATGACCAACTCAACGAGCACCCCAGCGTAGTATGCCTGCGTGGGACATCAGCCGCTTGCGCCAAAAGCGAAAACCGAATCAATCATCAGCCAATAGTTTGTCTGTGATATGCAGAGTCTAGTTGTTTTTATGGGAAATGTTGGGCGGGGTTAGGTGGGGTGGGGAATGCGGGATAGCTTTGAATTCCGATGTGCCTGAAGTGTTTCGAGTACACTGGAACCGAGTACATATTTATTTTTTTACCAGTCCTAAGTTATTCTATGTTCAGAAATAAAAATGTAGTTTTTAGGAGAGTGAGTACCTAAATGGAATGTTGTTGTTTTTTTTAAACTTTGATTTATGGGCTTGTGGGGAGTTCGATAATGGGAGGGGTGGAGGTATTCGGTTAGCTATTCAGTTAGTAAAATGCCTGCGGAGAGGGCTGTAGTAAGTTACACATTTTTGTAAAACCAAACGTTGTGGGATACTCTATCGAGGCTTGCATAGGCTTCAAATTTGTTTAGGAGTTCCTCGATCGTCCTTTTCCATATAGTCTGCACAGACATAGCTACAAACACAAAGTGGAAGATATTTTAATTAAATACATTGAAGGGCTGCCACTAGGGAGCATGTATCGACATCAGGGATTTGAGGAATGAAACAACAGAGTCGCGTGTCGTGGATATACCCCATCATCTTTGGCCATTATATGCTGGCCTGTGCTCTTTCAAAATGGTTCTTCTTCAAGTTTTACGTGGTCTAAAGCAATCGCGCACTACTTCTGTTGTCCAAGTGGGAGCTGTTCTTGTAATATCTTCTTCTGGCTTACGTAAGGTGTGGCCTATCCACCTCTACTAACGCTGTTGGATCTCTGCTGATATTTTTTTGTAGAGCTCTTCGTAGGAAGGCAGTAATGTCAGAATACCTTCAGGACTCGTCTTAAGCATTAATTGAAGACGACTTGAAGCTTGAACAATGATGATGGATTTCGTTCAACTCTCGCGTTCGTGCAAAAAATTCGAAACTTGTATGAGGTGGGCCGTGCTCTTGCTATGTGCAGATCAAATTGCTTGAGGAGGTGTCAGTTGTAGTGGTAACGAGTCAGGCCCTTGGGTTACACTTTCCTTCTCATTCATGAAATGTAACAGTATCCAGGAAAGAAGTCTGTTCCACGAACAAGACTTTGAAGCATGGTGGCGAAAGAAAGCATAGAAACCGAAAGAGATGGCCAAGTATTAATGTTTATTTTTTTATGGTCTTAAAATAATAATTGAGTGGCACTACAGCCCATAACGGACCAGGGCCTAGCTTCTACAATAACTACTCGTGTTGTGCATGCTACTGTTCTTCACGAGTAGAAGGGACCGACAGTTTTTTGCCGTATCCGAACGGCGGGATTTGAGAAGCTTGCCATAGACAATTAATACTGTTTGAGTGTTGTCAGCAAAAGAGGTGGTGCCGTGAAAAAATGCTAGGTGTCCCGTCCGGGGATCGAACCCAGACTTTAAGCGCCGCAGTCGATGTACTTACCACTATGCCACGGCGACCAATGGTCTTAAAATGTAAGGGACCAAAAAACCTTTAATCAAGAACAGCCCCAATTCTCAAGATACATTCAAATTTTCAAAACTAAACACCGAAAAGTAATAATCATGAGAACGTCCCAAGGAGGGAGATCTTTTGTTTTTCCACAGCCCTAGGTTGTTATATGGTCTCGAGTAGGAAATTCGGATAATGCAAACATTTTCTGCGGATTTTGGAAATTTGATCTAATTTTTAGTTTTGGTATTTTTGAGCCCTTTTGGTAAATCGGGAGTTTCGGCATGTTACAAGTCATGTAACCAGTATCGAAGCACAGAGAGTCCAAAACGAATCTTAATGAGTTCAACATAGGCCATAGGTGGTTTCGAGAAGAAAGTTTTTCGCCTCATCTTTGGCTCAGTATGCGTCGATGATGGCAGGAGAAAATTGAAAGACATGCTGCTATGGTAGCATTTCTATTGTCAGTCCTCTACAGATAGAACTCTGATGAGGACTAAGTGATGTATAGCAATACAACTCAACTCCGAAAAGCTATACTCAGAGCAATTAATAGCGCTCCTAGATTGAGATTGAAAAGAACATTAAGCAACTTAGTAAGCGCGACTGGTGACAGAAGATCTGCTAGACGGTGAATTTCGTTGGTTAAGGCCCAGGTCCATTCTGAACTCTAGTTAAAAACGGTATGCAGCAGTGCATCTCTCAGTCCTACATTAACCATAGATCATATTTTTTCTCAAGTGGAGATGCATGACCTTAAATCGAGTTTAAAGATGAAAATAATAGATTTTCGTCGAATTTGAGACGCTGAATCTTTGTATCGCTACGCACCTTGTAGCTCTGGTGGAAGTTGCCATTCGAAATGGTGGCATGGAGCATGTAAGAAAATTTTGAGGCAAAGAATAGGAAATTCCATGACACTGTATTCCAACTGTACATGTGCTCCGCTACGAGTTGTAGCAGATGATATATTCCATACCGCTTTTTACCGCTTACTTGAATCCCATCCCTTAAGAAGACAGCGGTTAAATGCTAATAGGTTTCTATGCATAAAGGTATCCTGGGATATGAAAGATCTGACTGGGTCGTTAGGGAATACAATAGTGGGAAGCTCTACTTATATTCTGAAAGGCGCCGACGAAAGGCCGGTTTTATCATCGTGACTGTTTTCAGTGATGGTGTCGTTAACAGTTTGCTGATAAGTATGCTTTTAGGCGCCACCGTACATTGGAAGACGATGGTTGGATATGAAGAACGTTTAATTAATATTTGCAAACAATACAACAACATATCTTAAAGTTAGATATGAGGGCGTTTCATAATCAATCAAATGAAACAAATGAGAAGCAACCGTGCACTATCAAGTTGCTTTCTTTTTAAGCTCGAATTCAGTAGATTTCTTTTTTCGCGTCATTGGCGTGATCGTGATCTCAATCTGTACGAACTTCTCGCAGATTAAATGTTCTGGACTTGTTGAAGTTTATATCAATCATACATAAGCCATATATCTTTATGAGCTAAAGAACAATCTGCTAACCAGGAAGTATCAAACTCAGTTAGTAAAGACATTGTGCTAGCCATAGCTTTGTTAGATATGTGTCATGTATCAAGGCAGCTACAGCCAAAAATCTGTCTTTAACGGACAATAAACCTCATTTGACTAAGCAAGAGTGACGGACATAGATACGAGTACGTCTCATTACAGGCATTCTGGGCAGTGGCTGATGGGCAAACATTCTAGAAGTTTAGACACTCCATACATTAACTTGCGTAGAGGTTGCTAAGACGAGGATAAGGACCTACCTCAAAACCTGTCCATCTCTTGCAGCAATTAGCACGACTCTGCGATCGAAAACTACTTCTTAAACAGCTAAGAAGAATCGCCTGATGTCAGTGTAGGCAAAATCAACACATCCCTTGGAGAAACAAATTCTCTCTGCCAGTAGGAGTATGATGAGTAGGTATTGCATAAGTACCAGTAATAGGTAAACGACAACCCTTCAGTCATGTGGCCAGTACAACTTGCAGACTAAGTGGGCTTTCAGCAGCGTAGCTCAAGCCGCCAACTTAACCAAACTTAAAGCTATTCTTGCCTAGATTTAGTAGTCTAACAGTCCTTAAACAGTGTGCAGATTTGTAGAGGGAGAACAGTGGGCGGTACCCTGCGCTTCGAGTGATGATTGATGTTCGTCTTAACGTCAACCATCTACTCGCACAAGAAGTCGTCGAAAATGATAAGTATTCTTTCGAGATTCATGTGGAATATCGATGGTCCGAGGCAAGGAAAACGATAAATGCTCGCAAGGGCAGGGCTATAGCTTTCATACACGGAGCCACAGATATGATCTGACGTCGGGAACAAAATGTACTACCAGACAACTGTTAAGGCGTATGTGCATTTTGGGTAAGCAGTGCATACCGAACGGTGTCCCACGATGCGACGCGATGCGGTACCTAGCCATATCGTAGCATTGAAAGCTAGAAGACAATGAAGACGGGCCAACTGTATATCACTCGAAGAAGCTCAAAAGGAGTTCAGAAGAAGGATGAATCGATTGAATTGAAAGTTGGGTAAGTCGGAAACATGGCCAACAATATAACGGACATACCCAGCCCTTGTCTGGTTACCTTTGTCTGCGGGACTATTCATATGAACGAAACCGCGATACAAGTTCGACCTGTCCTTGCTGCGCAAAACCCTGCAAAAAACGTGGATCACATTTTTTCGAATGTCCTAAGCATTTAGTTTAAAGGACTTTGTTGGACAAAAATTCCGGCCAAGGGACGATAAGAGACAGCGTTGTCCAAATGAGCTAAATTTAACAAGGCAGCAGTGCGAATAAGGCGTAATCTTGAACTCGCTAAGAACAGTCGTAAGATGAATAAGTTCCACAGAAAGAATTGGCACTATACCCCAAGATAGACCTAGTCTCGAATGACCGGTCTCAGATCCCACTCATGGTTATCGCATCAATTTTTTGCGGGATATTTCTTTCACTGAAGAATTGAAAGTTAGATGCAAGGACTCTGCTTGCCAACATCTTATTTACATACTTAAGGTGACGCTACAGTCCGGGGTGGATCTGGGCCTAAAAAACAAGCGTCTCCAGCCAGCTCGATCTTTAGCTAGCTGTCTCCAGTTTCGCACGCATTGTTAGTTGAGGTCCCTTTTCACATTCGTGCGCCACCTGAGTCGCAGCCTTCCTCTACTGCACCATCCCTCGGGGGTGGATTCGAAGACTTTTCAGGCCGGAGCATTGGTTTCCAATATCGCTTTTAAGTTATAAACTATCTTCCAAGAAACACACCACACCCCCTCTTCGGCGATTGATTGATTAACAAGCCGGCCAAAGTGTCAAGATTAAGTGCTGCCCATCAGTCTCTCCTGCACCTCAATTGTCTCGCAATCTGTGCCCACAAAAAAAGGAAAAATCCCGATGACATATAACCCCCAAAAATTCCCCACACCCAATCGAGGATAAACACCCGAAAGCAAGGATCCCCATCTGTGGCACTTAATCAAGTCCAGTAAGCGCCATAAAAGGAATGCGGGGGGGGGGGGGTAAAAAAAACTGACGATGCAACTACAAATTTGCAAAAATATCCATTCAACAGGATACCCTAATCCCGCATCCAATTCTGTTATCCTTGCTGTCATTCCTCCGTCCGTCGGTCCTTCCTCTTCACTCGTAAAGCTGGGTTCATGTGCCGCCTTCCATCAAGACCACATGCACACCACTCGGATACGTTCAGACATTTGATCTCGGCATTTACCCTTCGCTCAGTCAAAGAGGGTGGTGCGGGGTGGCGGTGGTTCCTGTCAGAGAAGTTTTGCACATCCCTGTCGGTGTGTGGTGTGCTATACGACCGCTACCGTCGCCGTCGCCGTCGACTCTATCGCTGAAAGGAAGAAATAAATAAATTTACTGACATGACGATGATTATCCTTTTTGTTGTCTGAAACTAGGTTGTACTACCCGGCGATGCTGCTGCGTGCCGTTTCCTTATGCTTGTATGTAGACGACACCATTTATCCTTTTCGGGGGGTCCCTCCCCGCCGCGGATACGTGCGTGTGTGTGCGAGGCCACGAGTAGGTGGTTCTCCGCTTTGATTTCACGTATTTGGTCTGGTACAGGAGTTTGATCCTTGCCGTGCCTCCGTGTAGGCGAGTGTGTGTGTGTGTGTGCATGGTGAAAGTATGTTTTGTTTGAAGAACATTTCCTTCGCTGGGATTCTTATAATATCAAGCTCGTGCCGCTGTTGTTGTTTTAGCTTTCCTTTGGCGTGTCCTTGTGCTCCTTCACAGATATATATATTTTTTTTGCAAATGGGCTCAACATGCATGGCATATGAATTGGAATTGGAGGGCGGTCGTCATCGTTGACGTCGTCGTCTTTTGTGTAGACAAATGCTCAGGACGATGGGGTTAGGTCGGTTGGGGGGTTGGCAACGATGGAATGGGCGGCGTGAAAGGTCCTTCTTGGCGGCAATAGTTGTTGTGCCGAGCCGTTTGTTTTGATTACGATTGTCATAGATCCTTTGCAATTATTATCCTTTATGCTGTGAGCATTTCACTCGACAGCCAAGGGTTGCTTCCTCCGTGCGAAATTCGCTAACAGACTGCTCCTGTTTCTCTGTTTCTTTTATCCTGCCGGCTAGGGGTTCCTTCTGAAGTCTGAGAAGGTCGCTTGTCTATTGTGTGCGTGGGTTTTCCCTCCCCTCCCGATGGGTTTTTTTTTCTCGGTTTCCCTCTTTTGCTTTGTCGTTGACCTTTTGACGCCGGGTTTCATTTTTGGGACGACTGTGAAATATGATTTACTGGGCGAGCTCACTCTGGGATTTGTCAAAGGACGGTGGCTTTTAAGGGAATTGGGCGAAAAGACAATTGAAATGCGCCGCTTTGACCCTTTCCAGCTAGGCACTGCACTAACGGAGAGTGCTCCAGTGGCTGCGAAAATTCATCACCGCCTGAAGGTCGTGCAAAGAAAGCCGTCGCCGGTTTATGTCATGTCACGAGGATAATGAGCTTAGCTTTGTGGGCGGCAAAGTTCGTTGTTATTTAAGTGAGTTCTGGGGATTTTCAGATGACCTTAAGGATGGGACAATGCGTTGGTGGACAGAGGTAGTTACACCGTGAAGTGATGCATCTAAACGGATAAGTGGTTGATGAAGTAATGGTCTAGACAGTTTAAAGAGGATTTCGTGATCCCTCAGATTTTGAATACCCTGTAGAGCAAGGTAAATGAAGGATGACAGTTGAAGTATACAGTCTTTAGTTTAGGTCCAAGTTGACTTGACGGTGACGTCTCTCACATCCTTTGTTTCAAGTCATGAGCGCATGGATTGGGCAACATTCTGAGCGATGAAAACCTTAAATGTGGGATCTGTTCGTGCGGGCGTCGGCCATCTTATTGCCTAAGAGCTGAAAAGGGGTTAAGTGTGTAAATTAAATTTATGTAAGAAGGCGTCAAGAAAATAGATTCTTCAATGTGCAGAAGACCTTTTGTCAGAAACGTAGCTTTCGTATGGACGATGCGCCTTAAAGCGAATGCAACAATCTCATTTCCATCCCAGCATCATCCGGTCTTCAGAGAAAGTAGATTCCCCTCAGCTATCATTTGCATTTTGGCGTCAAACAGTTTTTGTTTACGATTGGGAAGAGATCAGTAAATAAGACGGAAATGTTTACCGATTTCTTGCCGTTGACCGCAGGTGGAATTGTGTGACTACTTGAATCTCTAGAACAAGTCTTTGAATTGTTTCCTGTTTTGACTATACCAGGGGTTGCAAATCATTTATGACAACCCTCTCCTATCTTTTAACGATCAAACCAAACTGCTTGCAAGAGTTTGTGTTTCCCCGCGATAAATCAGAGTTTTTAAGTTTTTCTGATCTAGTGGAATGCTTTGTCGACACGCTTTGAAAAAAAAGAAAGAAAAGAACTGCAGCCGGCTTATTTGTGTCGTTGCCTAAAAAATCTATTATTTTGTGCTAAGAGTCGTGTGTTGAATTTTAAGGAAATGTAGTAAAACGCTCAAAAGGAAACGATCACGTAGACCAGTGAAACAACCATGACGTAGTCTTGCAATCTACGCAAACGTGGAAGTGATTAGTTTCCAGAAGTGATGGAATCGCGATCAACCTCAAGATAAATTTAAGAATCAAAGTACACTGAAATATCTCTGAATCGCAAATCATTGTAAATTACACTCAATTGCGTTTCAAGTTCACTTTTGATTGCTTACTTCTGTGAACTGGTTGGTGAAATGATTCCAAGTCTAGATTGTTACTATGATTCAGCTCATGACTGACGTTTAAGCAATTTCTGATATTTCCTTGTACATTCACAAGAGATGCAATCGGTGATCGTGACTCATTCAAAAGGAATAAAACTTGAAGGTTATTTTATCTAGTCACTTATAAAGATGGTTGGAAACAAATTGAGTTCCAAAATCTAATGAGATCCGAGGAATCTCCACCCGCAGACGTATATACAGTGACTCTCAGAATTGATCACGTCTTTACAAATGTAACAAACTCAGGAAAAGAATGCATTTCTCAATAAATAAGAAAAAATTAACATGCTGAACTTAACAGTGAAACAAAAACATAGTTAAGTGGTGTAAGCATAATCTGTAAGTTCAACATACTTCGTTCTGTGGCCTTCCTTTGTAGACAAAAACACTAAGTCATAAGCCCACTCTTTTTAGCGTGATGATCGAATTCGTGATCCTGGGAAAACTGATCCAGTTGTATCGCACAACGCTAGCACAAACGCGATGTGAACCATTCCAACCCTGCACCGAATTTCGGTAAGGGGACGAGTAGAGGGTCCCTGCATTTGTTTGCCGACTTTAGACGGCGTGATTTGAGAAGTTTTTCAAAGACAATTAATACGCTTTGAGTGTGCTAGATGTTCAGTCCATAATTCAAACCTGGAACCTCCAGCGTTTTAGGCGTCTACTGTGAAAATGATACAAACCAGTCAACAGTTGTTTGATTTCTTCTCTGTATACTTATTGTTTTCAGTTTTTACTGTCTCGGTTTGAATCTTCAAATGTGCGACATGAGGAAACACCAACACACTAGAGGACGCATTTAATGAAAAGTGTTTGACAAAGTATTCCGGATGGCGAACAGTGGAGTCATTTATTCTCGCCACAAAACATTTAATTTCAATTATAATCAGTTCCTACACTTCGTCTGCTTCTAGTTGCATTCCAGTCCGTAATGGACATAGCTCTCTAACATTTGATCTCTCTCAAGCTGCATCTACTTTTGCACCCAACTTTGTTAAGGTCCTTCTTCAATTCGTGTGCGCTATGTTAGATGAGATTATTCCGTGTTGCGCTCTTAAAGTGAATCGGATTTAAGGGTTCTTCGGTTCGGAAACGTTTATTGAACAAACATGACCGTCTTATAAGGGGTGTCCCAACAAGAACGCAAGATTTAAATTTTAAATAAAACGCAGATGTTTTAACAAAATCGTGAATTCGTAAATTATCGTAAAGTAGACAGGATGAGGTTATGTGTGGAATAACACATCGGCCAGATGCGATCTTTTAATTAAACTTTCAATGACCATTTACATAAATGCTGTGGTATTTCATGAATGCAGCGTCCACTTTCCTCTTTCAAGGCTTGAGTCGTCGTGAGCTTTTTCGCATAAGCCATCAACTTCAAAAACCCCCAAGGAAAAAGTCCAATGGTGTTAAATCGCACGATCTAGGCGGCCAATTCTGGTCTCCAAAACGCGAAATAACACGACCGGGAAATGACTGATGCAGCAATTGAATTGATTCTCTGGCTGTATGAGATGTGGCGCCGTCTTGTTGAAAGACATCCCCTCCACATTCATTTCTTCAATTCTAGGCACGAAAAAATTGGTTATCATTTCACGATACCGAACACCATTGACTGTTTGCGCTTAACCTGACTCATTTTCCTAATAAAAGGTCCAATGATTCCTCCAGCCCAAAATCCACACCACACAGTGACACGTTGAGAATGCATTTGCTTCTCGTAAATCACTCGAGGATTTTCCTCGCCCCAAATGAGACGATTCTGCCTATTGTCGAAGCCATCAAGATGAGAGATCAGAAGAGAGATCAGCCCAATACCAATTAACGAACTCCCTTCGCTGTGCATGGTCAGCTGGCTTCAGTTCCTGAGTCAATGGAACTTTGTATGCATGTAGATGCAAATCTTTCCGTCAAAATTCGCTGCATAGTGGATTGCATTTGATTTGGAAACACCAATTTGCTGAGCTCGGTGTCGAATTGAGGTGGATGGAGTTTGAACAACATCACCACGTACTGCTGCGATATTCTTGGTCGATCGACCTGGTCGAAGGCGCGTTGTTGTCTTTGCATGAGTTACAGACCCAGTTTGAGCAAATTTTTCCATTAATCGCTTTACAGTTGACACGTGTGGGGCATTATTGTAACCCCAAATTCATCGCAAAACTTTCACCATTTTGGTTAAACAATTTTACAATGAGAATGCACTGTTTATTCGTGTAGCGCTCCATTTTTATTAACCTTATACCTTCTACTAACATACAATAATAATTGTTTAAATGTCAAACAATGACAATTCGAATGGCGCCAAATTTAAATCTTGCGTTCTTATTGGGACACCCCCATTATTAAGCGTTGTATCTGAAAATGGCTACTGAGGTGGTCACCGTGACGTAGTGGTTAAGTTTTGGTTTGATTTCCTGACACCTCGCATTCTGCATGACTCCAATTCTTTCGAGTTGCTGACAAAACTCAAAAAGTACTAACTGTCTATGAAAAGCTCCTTTAATCCCGCCGTCGGCAAAAAACTGAAAATTTCTTCTACTCGCGAGACAACAGTAGCACGCACAACACGAGTAGTTGTAGTGCCACTCAATTATTATTATCATGCAAAGATGCTTGACTGAGCACAAACTAATTATTTTCCACGGACAAATACATATGTCTCATTGTATTATGAACACTGAGACCCATATCATAGTGCGAATCTTCAGTCAGTCATAATTAAAATATGAATTATTCAATCGTAAGAGGAATTTTGTAACAACTTACAGCATGTAAGTAATGTCTACTTTTTGGAATATATAAGTGTGATCTGGAATTATTTAAATGCAAGTGAGCGTCATGGTGTAGAGAGTGTATTTGTCGTCGTTTGCTTTGTCTAGATACCAAAAATTATATTTTGGTAGTAATTATAAATAGGAAATTTTAATAGGAAACCTTCCATTTTATCGGCTACACCTCTCTTTAAAGCGCTCAGAAAGTAATTAATTGTCTAGCATTTTTGTATTTCGCCATTCACAATCGACACTGTAATGTAGGTCCGCCTTTATATACATATGTCTAGAGTGAAGATAAGTTTCGCCACCATGTTCTTATCTCTTAAAATCTTAAATATGCCTTATTATCACATATAGAATATTGGGCCAACTCAGTTCCGATGACAAGACATGGAAGGTCTTCATCACGAACGCCATCTGCAATTACTGATTGAGCTACGCAATAACAGAAACAGTTCACTTTCATTCGTCCTTTTCATAATTTCATGTCTCGTCCTTTAAAAAGACTGTCACCTTCAACTGATACAATGCGCATTAGAAAACAACAGAAAGTTTGTCTGATATTCATTTGAGGCCAAGACCGATAAGGTTCATCACAGACCACCTTGTACCCAGTTGATATCAGTGAAGCAATAGCTGATAAGTTCAATGTTTTGTAAGCAGACTTTTTTCTTCATTCACTTCACAAGAATGTCGTCACTCTGATACTGATATCAATTATTCTGCAAATTGACTAAGCCGCTTTGTACAATTTAGGACAGAAAAATTGAACCACTAGAACATTGTAATATATATTTTAAGTCGATGTAAGTAAATTGAAACTGATTAGCTCAAGGTTCTAAGCAACTCTCAAATAAGACTGAACACAAAATTAGAACACCGATTTATAGGGTTGGCAACTAAGTAATTGGGAAAGGATTATTTAAGAAATCCTTCGAAGTAGGTTCATTTGTAAATACCTTTATCCCATTTTGAGCAAAAACCTTTTGCCATCTTCTAGGATCATCATAGTTCCATATGATTTCTGGTTTTTATCAGCAAAAAACTGATCCAGCTACGATTTTACATCGTCATCATTATTGAAATTTTTTCAATTCAAGGAGTTTTCAGATGGTGCCAGGTAAGGACTATATGGTGGATGTGGCAAAACATTCCAACCAAGCTCCAATAATTTCCGAGTGACGAAAGATGTGTGTGGTCTGTCATGATGGGATATAACACCTTTTCAATTTGTCAATTCGGGCAAATTTAAGTACCAGCTTTCGAATAACGAAATGTGTTTGATATTCTGATTACATACGTCAACAAAAATAAAAATTCAACTAAGCTCATCTATGAGTAAAATCAATGCCTAAGTTGTCAATCCAATAAATTAAGACATTCATACTTGGTTAGAAATTTAAGTGATGATCAAGATGTAAAGGGGGCAAGTGACGTTCTTGCAGCTACGAGAATTTTTTTAATTTGTCACTTCTCTCATTAACATCCGTCGCAAGTTTCACATTAAAATATTCATTAACATGATATATGGTCACTTAATACAGTAACTGCACATTGGTGCAGATATTTGATCGCTAAGTTTCTTTTTCGATATTGTGAACAGAAGCTTATAACAACCTCATTTGCATTGAACCAATTTTTAGTAAGGTTTGGATAAAAAGTCGATGGATGACGCCTCAGGATCTGTGCCGTTGGACGGCCTGCAGGTGATCATGTTCTTTTTGGCAAATGTACTTGAGCACCATATAAAAATGATCCAAACAGCAGCAAGTTTTACATTTGAAGAACCCTCTTAAGACTGATGTTCTTTTCTTTTGCTTCTTTTTGAGTGCTTGGCTCAACAAAATCCATTTCCCGGTTATGAAGGATTTTGCAACAAAATTTTTCATACCAAATATTTTGAAACTCAGGGGCAAGCTTTTAGCACATTTTTTGAAAAATTCACTACGTTGCATATGTGGAATCAATTGCATTGAAATTTGGATATGCTTGTTTTTATTGAATATGGATTAAGGTGAAAAAATTGTTTGGTTTGAGGCAGAGTAAAATATTCGCTCGATTTGGATTGAAACTTGACTCCCGATGCCCAGCTAAGTGGCTTCAGATTTAATCAGGTAAAGATGCAAAGTTTTTGCATAAGGGTCTTAAAGTGTCTTCCATGGTCAGAAAAGACCATCGATTCTCTCAGTATAATCCAAACTTCCTCCCTAGTATTGTAATTTTCACTCTGTGCCCTCCTTACTGCGGAACTTTTTTCGCAGATGAGTGAAGCATTCATCAACTTTGGGCACGACGTTTCCAATTTCTATGCCTTCGCAAGATCAGGCTTTTTACATCGACAAATCTTTAAAAAAATTGTTTATTTTCGATGACAGTCTATATTCCAAAATGTTGGAATATGGCCCTTTGTTTCATTGTTTAACTTTCCACTACTCTATTTGAAAAAAAAAAAAAATCGCTGAGCTTATAGGTATGTATATACGAATAATTGAGTGGCACTATAGCTCACAATGGACCAAGGCTCTAGTACTCTTTGAGTGTTGTCAGCAACTCGTGTAAAATGCGGGATCTTCCGTCCGGGAATCGAACTTGAAACCTTAGGGTGCGAGTTGACAAACTCCCAATACGGCACGGCGACCACGCCTGCCGAAATTGGACCGTGAATATCAGGAACCCAAAAAACGATCAAAATATTTAAAAAAATCTCAATTTCTTCTTTTAAACTATTTTGTTGAATAAAATATTTGTTTTTACAAAGTTTTACATTTATTTTGGAAACTAGGAGTTGTTTCTACCTGCTCTTGACCACATGAATTGTCTTCATCTGATTCTAGTCAAATATTCGAAACGAGTGCAAATCTCTATCAAACAATGTGTTTTTTGTCCACTTGCTGCCTAAAAGCATGCACTGAAAAACACAGCAGTCGTTGAAGGCAACGGACAACTGGTTGAAAGCAGCTCCACTTAATTTAATTGTCAGACCGGTGACCCATTAAGAGTCCCGGACTGAGGAAGCACCTTCGCATTAAGTCCTGCACCTAAGCTTGTGGTGTAGAAATGTTTTAGAAAATGAGATCACACCTCGATTTAAAACACATTTCAGAAGATTGCTCAAACTTCAACACAAGCGTGACTGTGAACCACTTTGTCAGAGAATCAATTTGTTTGTGGTTAGTTTCCATTAGTTCTAAGTTGTCTCCTTTCTGAAAAACCCCACAATTCATTTCCAACCACCTGCAAAGAAAGGAGTGACGCTGTGGAACACAAATTTTACGAGAACACAACAGACGGAAAATAATTACCTAGTCTGTCATAAAAAACACTTCACAAACATCAGTCACAAACAACATTCCGTATTCACTGTTAAGATACAGATCTTGTTGCGTTTAGTTTCAAGTTCACCTTGAGACTAAGGTTTCATGGCATCGTCGTGGTGTCTACTAGAAATAGAATTTTCGCCTGACACAGCTGCCAGGAGATCTCAGCAGGAATATCGACTGCTTCCAAAACGACTGCTTAGCTCAAATACGCAGTAGCCTCCAGTTCAATGATTGGCGTCGTTCGTCTAAGGTTACCTCGATCTTAACGGCTACATTCGATTTCACATCGAGGCGACCTTCACGTACCACTATTACCCGTCCGGAGCACTTACGGACTCCACTACAGCGCGGCGGAGGAGAGTGAACAGCGATAACCCAGCAGCTCGGAGTACAACGAAAAGATAATCTCTTGCTAAATTAAGTTTTTATTGACTAACAGATTAAATTGCACGAAACAGGGAAAGCAGACAGTAAACAAGAGTCCGGTTAGAACTTGCGGCAGTTGTTTTGAGCGTCGAGCTTTTCGCCCTCCCGGCACCTCGGTGGGGTCTCGAGCAGTATTCTGTCTTCGATGGTAACCTTGACGGGAGCTGGTGACGATGAGTCGCCTGCCTGAGTGCTGGCCGCAGTGGTGGACGACGCCTCAGGTTCTGTGCCGTTGGACGAGTTGCCGGTGATCTTGTTCTTCAGGTCGGTGAATGTGTCGGACACCGTGCCTCCGAATCGCTTCGCCGACGCGCCGAAATCCTTAACCCATGGCTTGGTTGACTCCGAAATTTTGTCGGCGCCCTTCCTGATGTCACAGCCGAGGTTTTTGAAGAACTTCGTTACATCGCCGTCCTCGGACTCCTTGCCGTCGGCGGGCTTATCGCAGGCGCAGTGAGCTTGTGAGACAAAAATCGCAACGACTGCGAGTGTGACGAAAAGTTGAAGGCGCATGGTTCACGGATAGCGCGAGTTTTTGGCGTGGACTGAGCTGAATTAAATTGCGCGGCGGACTCTATACCTCGGAGCGAACCTGATCGGCTGAGATGCGAATGAGAACTGAATTGAGGCGATAGGAGCCGCGTCCAAGTGAAGCGACGTCAAACGACCGAAACAAGTTTACTGATTGTTGGCGTGCTGTCATTATGCGGCGTTACATGTTGACGCTTGGGGTCTCTTGCATAACGGAGGTGCAGTGGACGACGAGCGAAGGTGAGCTTTGGAATGGGATTTGTTTTTTTTTTGTGTTGAGAAGGCAATCCAGCGCGTCTGTGATGGATTGCCGTTCACTGTGAAGACTTCTGAGCTTTTGTGTTTAGTATGCAGGTGGGTGGCGGTTCTTAAGAGAACGTGATCCATGGATTCCGGTTTACGTAGTCACGGGCGGCCCTGAGTGAGGTCAGCCTTTCGGCTGTGAGATGACGTATGCGCGTGGCGTGAGCTGCTTACGTTATCGCCCTTATGTTTGGGCAGAGGTCGAACGCTGATAGATTGCCAAAGGGAATTTTGGAACCGGTCGTCGTGGGATTTTGTCTTTTTGAACTGAAAATGTGACAGAACAGAAGACGAGGAAGGTTACAGACATTTTGCGAACTCCCTTGACTTCTATAAATCTTTGCTGCAATGTGTGGATACTGAGGAGTTTTTCCGATCTTTCTTCTAAAACAGTTGACCAATGCAAGGTCTGAGTTTGATCGCACTCATCACATGTTTACGAAGACGAAGATGTCATGAAAGTGAATGTATTTTATGACGCGGTCCAAAACCAGATAAATTAAAAAAAACTAAACAAGAGTTGTTCATCAAGTTACTGCTCGGGTGGGCAAAGGTTAGATTCACCAATCACATGTGTCACACTTGCCATGACAAGTTGTTGAAAACCAGATCTTTGCATCCAATTGAGCTAAATAAAGATTCTGAAAACCCACCCATCATAACTGCAAATACCAGTTTCTTTAATAATTTCAAATTCAGACCGAACTCATATTTCAAGTTTAAGATGATCACAATTCTGAGCCATCTCTGGAGCGGCTCCTGCGTGACTAATCGAAAAGGCATACAATTCAAGGCAGTACCTTAAGACTCATCTGTGACGTAGCGAGCCGTGAGTTCGGGGTAATGACTTGATCTTGTGTAGAGGGGAATTCCCATTGGAAAGCTGTGAATGAATTAATTGCGAGCTTTGAGGTTTTTGCCTTTTATGTGTCACGCAGTCGGGGGTCTATTAGCTTGCGATTCAACCTGCGGGAGGTTGGAACTGATGATAATCGTCACGCCAGACTCCCATCAAAAAACCGCCATGAGCAGTCATTTGAATTTTATTTGAATTTTGATTATTTTGCTTTGGCAAAGGTGCCAATTAGAAATTGGGACTCAAGGGCATTTTTGATTACTTTCCTTGAGAGTGGGCCTTTAAAACAAACAATTAGGATAAAAATAGAGTTGAAGTGACATCTTACATTTTCCGGTGATAAATGAGTTTATTGACATATGGACAGAGGCAGTATTCACGGCATTTTCATAGGGATCCAGAAAAGGACCATTTCTGCTAATTAATATGGGTTATGTTTGCCTACACAAAATATGAGTAGGTATCTATTGGGTCTATAACTTAATTCGTGCGGTTTGTTAAGAGATGGCGTAACTTGTATTATTCCATTGTCATTATTCCACTGGAACATGCGTTGGAAAGCTACTGTCATCATACGCTATTAGAGTACATGTCATTCATTTGAAGCGTAAACAACAATAATTTTTTCTTTCACTTAAATATGCCGAACTTTGTGCCTGAAAAAGTGTTTTTGCATTGAATTCTTCTCCATTACTTTAACATGAAGAGAATTGATGCTTTTGGTGGAAGCTCATGGTGAACATGCGCTCTCTGAGCGAACGTGCCGAAAGTGGTTTGCACGATTTAAGAGTGGTGATATTGGCTTGGAAGACGATGGACGTCCTGGGCAGCCAAAAAAATTTTGAAGGTAAAGAACTGAAAGTCTTTAAAGGTTGTTTCCAAACTAAAGAAGAACTCGTAGATTCTTTGGGTGTCACTCTAGCAACCATTTCAAACGTTTTAATGCAAGTTGCGCCATCTCCAAGCAAACCGCATCAATTAAGTTATGACGCAATCGTTGAGAAGGCCAATTTTCTTGTAGAATAAAACAGATGGGCGTTGAACGTGCGACTTTAGATTTTCCTGATGCAAGGAAGGAACGTGGTGCTTGAATATATAAAACGAAATTATGGGGAAAAGTCGAAACTATGAAGCCTTATTTTAAGTTATTCAGTGAAAGACACAATTTCTTCGGTAAGACCAAGCGCAGAGCACGCTTAATGATTGACAATTGACTGTTGGATCAAATGTTTGTATTTAGAAGGCCACCTTTCGACAATTTTGTTCTTGCCATTTCGCAAAAAAAAAACAAGAATAGGCTCAATTGGCGCTACATGTTGATTGTGTGCAAAGGCATGCTGCAGTCAAGTGTCAAGTTAAGGCACTTAATTCCCATGAAAGCATGTAGTGGTGTTGGGTGGTGATTCCCAAGACGCTGCATAGTCAAAACTGCTTCAGCGCGTGCATGCTGTAGAGAGCAAATTCACACAACTCGGAACTTCAGCTAGGCGTGAAAGGTAAGATCTTATGTTTCTTTACCAGAACCTGCATTAGGCTTGCGTTGGAGGAGAATACTTATGAATCTTGAGTCATGCTGTTCAGCCAATTCCAAAAGTTGCTTTTACCCGTATGGTAGGGTTTTCACTAGCGTTGGTTTAAATGTGAGCGCCATTGATGTAGAGGCTCGTTTGACTTTGTAACTTCCTTTTTGTGTTTAAATGTCTACTGGCGTTGAGTTCAGTTCATTTTACGATATTGAAATTTCCAAGAGGCAGGTGGTGCTGTTGAATCCCATAATAATCGATGGCACTATAGCTCACAAGGTACCAATTCCTAGCTTCTACAACAATTACTCGTGTTGTGTGTGCTTCTGTTCTCTAACAAATAGAAGGGACCTTCGGTTTTTTGCCTACTCCGAACGGCGAGATTTAAGAAGCTTTTTCATAGACAGTTGATACTCTTTTAGTGTTGTCAGCAACTCCAAAGAGATGGCGCCGTGAAAAAATGCGAGGTGGTCCGTCCAGGAATCGAACCTAGACCTTCGCTATATGGGTCTACGACCTTACCCACTACTCAAAAGCGACCACAGATCTCATGCCTTGCATATCAGAAATACTCCATTGAAACAATGTGTAGTGTGGTGCTCGAGTTTCCGGGTTAACTAATTCAATGATGCCGAGAGAACTCGCCTAGAATAATTCTGATGGCATTACTCGAGAAGTTGATTCGAAAGGATATGACCTTGTTCGGAGCTGCAGTCGAAGAGGTCGAGATTTTCTTGTTCATATGAAAGGTGGATGGGATGAATGGCTCTTCTTCTAAGTGTGTAGGGTGTTCGATATTGATAAAGTTTTTACATTTGAGCCTTTTGTGGGCACCTTCTGTGGATGAAGCAAAGAAATTGATAGAAGCGCGCAGAGTAGAGAAGTAAAGTTTGAAGTTTCATGAAGTTCCACCGACTACTTGAAATCAGTTACCCCGGGTAGCGACTCTAGTCTCTAATTCTTCCTTTCTCAATGAAATGGGTACCCGAGTGGCGTCGGATGACTTGTGCCATTGACGTTTGTAGAAATGTGCAGCTTGAAATCAAGACGTCAAACTTATCAAGATGTGAGAACATGTTGTCCACTCATCCAATCCAAGCCAGCCTTGTTCTCTCTACACTTTAAGCTTCATTGATGTACGAGTTACTAAGTTATTTGTAATTTGCCGGCTTGTTGGATTCGAAGGCCCATAATGGTTCACGCTTATTGTGGTCGTTTTGTCGCTGGGGTGCAGTGCTCACTTCAGTTATTTGCAATGATTATTCGTATTAGGGATCATTGACTAGCAAACCTTTCGTTTGAATAAGACGAATTAAAAACTGAATCAAATAGAGCCCTAATTTGACAAAATTCAAGCAACCTGTGAAGAGTGTATGTAGGAGTGGCTTTATAGACCAACTTGGGAAGTCAAGGACTCTTAATGATTAAAACGCAGCTCTGGTCATAAAAGCAAATGGTCCCAAGGTAGCCCAAACCTAAGAATTATCTAACGAAAGGGTTAATTGCGAACAAAGAGGGGAAAGGACTTGCACCCACAAACCAAGAAAAAAAAAATATAAAATATATTTTATATTATATATTATATATATAAAAATACGTTGTATCAGGATTCACGTCAAACTCTCAAATGATCGTCTCCTCCATCAGAAAATCATAACCCACCATCAGAATCTAAACCGAAGTCCCTGCGATCCACAAGCCTTCCAATATACACCACCGGCATCAATGCGACAGAGCGTTGTGCAATTCCATTTTGCGTGCGTGGATGTATATCCTTGCTGGGTGGTTAAGTGGGCGATCATACGATGCCGGAGCAAGTTGGTGGTGACTTTCCTGATGGGCTGATAAAGCGTGGGTTGATGGCACTTGATGTTGTTGTTGAAAAGGACAGCGATTGGGTGGTTGTTAGCCATGAGATTGTTTGTTTTTGCCTCTAGACAAATTGCTATTTTATATACAGAGATCACAAAGATTTTTATAAATTTTTTTTTAAACAAGTTTACCATAATAATAAACGTTGAATATACAATATGTTAACGTTAATGTTAGTAGTACGAAGAACTTAAAAGAATAAGAAGAAAGAATAAGAAGAAGAACCTTATAAAACGGTTTGCAAACTGCGTCGTCCCATTTTGAAGAAAAATTGTCGGTTATGGCTGTAAGGGCATGAGGGTCCACAGATGGTCTGGCCTAAATTTCAAGTCCCTCATACTCTCGTTTTTATGGAACTGCTTGAATCGCTGCACATTCCAATAGATCGTGAAAGGCTACATTGCCATTAGAACACACTTCAAAGGGAACTGCTTTAAATTGTTTTTCATCGAATCATTACAAGGTTCCTTAGAACCAAGCTTAAGTGTGCAATTTTAAGTGCAACCGGTTTTGTTGGCATAAGAAAGAACAAATTGAGGCCGCGAACTAACTGCCGACAGATTAATCACACTCTGCTTCAAAACTGCTAATTAAAGACAACTGTACCCAAAAACACAATTTCCGGAGAAAACATTCTAGAAGCATTCCACTGTATGTGTAAGTTCTAGGAATCCCCAAAAGGCCACTCAGTCAAGGTGAACTTCCCCATCGTTGCGATAACAAAATAGCAAAGAGAATAGTTTTTAATAAATTTATTCCAAGAACTCAAAAACAAGCTCACATAACATCTCGCGTGCTGCTACCACACCATAACTGTTTCGACATTTCTCAACTCCTCCGAGGGTTGGATACGCTCCTTGGGCTCCTCAGTGGACGGTCCTTTTTTGACGTGAAACGAGTATTCGTAGGAGTCATCCCTCGAACGATGGAAGAGTTTCGTCTTGGTTATAGACTCGCCTGGACGCGGTGCAAAGTGACTTCTCACTGCATCCCATGTTGTCCTGGCCGTGTCCGCAATGGCTCCTGCCGCCGTCACGGTTGTGTCCTTGATAGCATTCACCACCGTGCTGCCAGTGTCTATGGTGCCCTTTACCACTGTTCCCGTGGTGTGCGCGATGCCATCTATAACAGAGCCCGTGGTTTCAACAATCCCTCCGAACACAGAGCCAGTAGTGTTTGCAACCCCGCGTGCCACCGAGCCGGCTGTGTTTGCAATCCCTCCAACGACCGAGTCGAGTATCTCGATAGCATTGGATTTCGCCTGCGGGACGAGAGATGCGAGCACCAATATGCCTAGGAAGTACAAACGCATCGCTAAACTTTTTCACTTAAACTTTACCAAATCGTCTGAGGATCGAATAAGAACTGAGAGAATCATAGACGGCCGCTGATAGCGCGGATCGGCGGCTGACCTTGTCGATCGAAACTTGCTTGCCGTATTCGAATTCATGCTGATCGCTATCAGGTTTAAAGACGGAAGAAATGCCGACGCAGAGGGAGAAAGCGAGAACAATCTGAGATACAGATGGGGTCTCAGAAGTGAGCTTTGCTTTGGAGATCTGTGAACAGAGTGTGCACTGGAGTGGTGGAGGGATGACTAATCAGGTGTAGGAACAGTGAGTCAGTCATTGACGCCTGACGATGGATATAAGAGCTTTAAACTTAACTTGATGCCCCGGAAAGTATGCACTGGGTAAATAGTGGATTTCTATTCCGTGTGGATGGTAAGCTTCCAAAAAACCAGCGCCACCTGTTGTCACAAGGAAACTTTTCACTGAACCTCGAACACACGCAGTCATCTTTGATGGTTTTGGCCATAAAACTCAGATTCGTCGCGTGAACTAGGGTGGAGGTTAGGACATCAATTACAGAGTCACTGATCAGATGCCATGCCATACCTTCTGACAAATTGAATCGATAGTCAATGAGAGTTGTTCATACAAGTTTATTTTTCTTGAAAGGACACACTTTTCTCCGCACATATGAAAGTCTAATTGAATAAACTAAATTTCAAACTGACTTCGTTGATGCGAGAGTTATTCGCCATCGTCATCACCGCGTATTTGGCCGTTTTTCCGATTTCTCCCAGCACATGCCCTGCAGTCCCAGTGATCCCTCCAATCACAGATCCAGCGGAATGTACAACAGACTTGGCGGCATTTCCAGCAACGCCGAAGTTAACTTCGCTGGCTTTAACGATACCTCCAGCTACAGATCCAGCGGCGTCTGCAACACCATTCGCCACATGTCCGAGAGTGTGTCTCGTATCAATTATCACTTTTGGAAAACCCTCTGCACTTGAAAAAAATTTGACGAGGACGAGGGTAACTAGGAGTTGGTAGCGCATTTTCAACGGCTTGGAAAAAAACTGGCCGAATCTTAAGAGGCTTACTCTAGAACTAGTTGGATGTAGGAACGATTCATGACGGAGCTGTTGACATCGATCAGAGTGGAACAAGAGCTTTTGAACAATTATTAGAAACTCCCAAAAGTATGTAATAAAATTTTTAATAAAAGTGGTCTACTATGAAGGTCCACTTTTTGGGCGGCTCTTTCGAGCATAGTAACTGGGTACGAACGAATAACATAATTGGTAATGTTGGCCTCAACCGTAGCTGACTTACTCCGAAAGGACTAAAACGTAACACAGAAAATAGATCAAAACGGTGACAGCACACGATCTAGGCGGCCAATAAAGAGTAGAACGTGGAACCTGGACATTATTAAAAGCGGATGAGGAAGCCCTTAGTCTTTACGAGAGTTTTGCCTGCAATTTTTGAGTGAATGGACACCACTGCTCCAGCCCGAAAGTCTTCGAATCCAAGCCATTGGGACAAAGCAACAGAGGACTGCCCAGGCTAAGGTGGCGCACACAAATGAAGAAGAACCTCAAACAACTTGAGGTGCGCAACTGGCGGCAGCTGGCGAAAGATCGTGCTCGTGAACCGTGAATTTAAGTGCTTACCAACATGATTTCTCAATAAGTGCTTTGTTATACAGCTCTAAGGGTCGCCTCGTTGAAACCAGTGCTCACTGAGACCATGTACTTGAACTTCGGGAAGAACGGGGTTCATTAACATCATCGATTTTTCACGGTCTTTACGTATACTCTCAGCTCAAGCTGCTACACTACCTTCACTACGCTCACTGGATGTGGTTTGTCAGGTCGAGATTAATCCACTGATGTCAACTAGGACTCAAATTTGCAAATGCTATTGGCAATAGTGTGCACCTTACGGTGTTCCCCGAATCCCACTAAAAACACTTTTCTGAAGATATTCGCAAAACAGCTTAGCAGTTTGGAGACGCTGTTGCGGTGTGGGTCTTTCCATGATAACTCGCCAAACTATACTAAACAAAAGTGACAAAGTAGCTTAATTGAATCCCCACATGATCTGTCAAAGAAACTCTATTGCAAATCAGGCCTCACAATGAATCATACGATATATAAAGTGTTTCTCTATTTATGCTCACAGCAACCTTTGAAACTTCTCTTCTGGGTTTCGGAAATTTCCTCGACATTCTGTCTGATCGTGTTTGGGTTAAATTTTTTAGCGAGTCATAAAAATGAAGAAGATAGCTTAAAGAAAACATTGTGCAGTGTGTAGTTGGCTAAATCGTACCTCATGTTATGAAAGAACTTTTTTCAAAAGATATTGTCCAGCACGCAATGGCGTTCCCATGGGATTGTATGCAATCCATGTCATCACTACACTATGAATGTTCATAGCCGATTTAAGAATGACGCAAAACGTTGAACCGAAGTCTCAAATATTTGTATCAATCATGGAACGGCCAACGACTGCAGTCGTCTCAGTAATAAACCAACAAAATCATTTAAATTTCCTTTGTAGGGTTCAACATTAGAATGTGCTGATCAAACTATTGTGAATTGGCTTTACCATCTGATTTGAAAGAAAACAGATTTCTTAGAGACTAACAAATCTGCATTACCGACACAGACTGTCAACACCTGCTCTATCTGGCATACTCTAATTTTCTAATTAAAATATGAACTAACATCTAGAAGCCAAGCTATTTGAAGCCAAACGAGCAATCTCATCGATGTGCGGTCACTGCATCAACAACAAGCATGTAACCCATAGCTCGAAACAGAAACTGTTTCGCCCAACTGCAGCTTCAATTCTTTTATATGGTACGCAGGTGTGTGATACTATTTATTCGTCGAAGTTGAGAAGTTTCTTCACAACTTCTTAAAGCGAACATTCCATTTACCAAGTTTTACGCCGAACTATATGCTGCACCTAGAGACTGGCCAACCGCATATGTACTTGGAAACATTGAGATTAAATTTGTTTATACGTATAGTGTACTGCCAATAGTAGTACTCAACAATGTATTAAGAATTGAAGAATTTCATGAATGGGAACGCCTTAAATCGGACGGTGGAGTCACCTTAAGGACAATACCCGATAAAAGTTCTGAACATCTGAGAGCAGACCTCAATGTTCTATTGGAAAAAGTGAGTAGAAATATGTACGATCAATTCGTAACGGGTGCATGGTTTTCCCAGTATTAAACTGCAATTCAAAAAAGGAAATTCGACAGAGATTCTTCAGATCGTGTACCTTGAAAAGATGAAGCTATTCAAATCATAACCGAAGTCCGAGGGTGGAACGCACCTTATAACTATTGTTCACATGCATTTCGATATGGAAAACGTATAATAGAAGGAGACTTATTATTTAATATTTTTAAAAAATCAAATTAAAAAAATGTATAAATTTATAAAATGTATTGTCAATCTAGTAGACGGCCATAGGGCAAACCATAGTAGACTTCAATTATGTCAATACATTACATATAGAATATTTTATATATAGAACCGAAATAAAAGACATATAAAACTAAACTACTGTGTCCCTTTCTGTCCCTTATTTTCAATTAAGCCACGCATTAGTGGGGAGATAAAAAAAAATTGTGAACAACAAAGTATTGTCGTTGATTTGGGAAACGATACAGGGTGTGGGCAAACTCAGTCTGAATATTATGTTTAAGTTCTGTAGCGAACTAACTCTTAACGAACATAAAAATGTGGACCCAACAAAGTCTTCTGGGACTCGAAATTTTGAAGTATAACTTTTTTGATCGGTAAGAACAAATCTGTGTCCAGGCACGGTATGGCTAAGAAATTGAAAACAATTGTAGGGGTTTTTTTTAAGAGTGAAACAAAAGAGATAATTTAAGAAGAGACGAAAAACAAAAGGCTCCACAAAGGACAAGAAAGCAAATTTTGCATTTGGTAAAGGCTGACGAACAGCTTGCATTTTTTTTCACGGCACCACCTCTTTCGAGTTGCTGACAACATTCAAAGAGTATCAATTGTCTATGAAAAGCTTTTCAAATCTGGCCGTTCGGAGTCGGCAAAAAACTGTATTTCCCTTTTACTCGTGAGAGAACAGTAGCACGCATACCACGAGTAGTTGTTGTAGAAGCTAGGCCGTAGTCCCTTGTGGCCTGCAGTGCCACTCAATTATTATTATTATTAAAGGCTGACGAAGCTTATGTATTCTAATGTTTTACCAGATCCTCGATATTGTACCAGGCATAGCGACGTTGACGACTGTATGAAAATTTATTGAACATTCAAATTTGAAGAAAAAATGTTGGCTTGGCAGGTCATTTGCAGCTGTGTTCAAACTTCTTTAAATTTTTGGGTCAATAGAGACTTTGTTGAGTCCACATTTTAACATTCCCTTAGCGTTAGTTCGTTTCAGAACTTTAAGATAATATTTCCACTGAGTTTCCCCAAAGGAAACATCGAATGATGAAAAAGGAAAGAGTGCCTTAAATTACATTTTCTCCCTCTATGACGGAAGCACGAATATATGGCCAGTCAGCAAGGAAGGCAAAGGGAAGAGACGACACTACCGCGAAGTCTATGTGCTGTACCAAGATGTGGATGTAGTTCGAAAGGCAAAAATACTACGACTGGAGTGGCTCGGCCACATTGAATGAATGGACAACAACGAACCTTCGGGTTCCAGAAGGAGAGGTAGGCCGAACCTCTGGTATAGAGAACAGATGACTGCGGACACTAGAGAGCTTGGTCTTGACAACTGGAAGCACCGTGCGTGTGACCGTCAAGAATAGAAGAAAGCTTTACCTCAGGCTCAGACCCTTCATGGGTCTCAGGCCTGATACATTCATACAGAAGCACAAGATCAGCACAATGATAGTCGGTACGCTAAAGAGACAATTTCAACAGTACGTCTAATTTTTTCAAAAAAAGACAAAAATGCCCAAATTTTCCCAGAATTGAGACGAATTGGAAACTATTGGGCTCTTGTCGAACGAAACCTTAGAAAGCAATACAAGACTGAAACAAATCCTTCGGTATTCAAGAAAAAGTCGGTGGAAAGGTGCAAAGTTTAATGAGAAGGTTCAGACAGCTTTGGACTGTCTTTCTCTCCAAAATAAAAATCGGATCCGGTTCCAAACCACTTTCTCAAAGTCCCAAATGCAGTTGTTCAGCGCTAATTTTATCACATAATTATGCATACCCCACTGCTTGTCGGAGACGTAAGAGCTCCTCCTACCCTCCCGTTAATCCATACCTATCCTCTTGACTTCACGGCATGGGAGTGTCCGAAGAAGAGTTCCCTTTGAATAGTAATGCAGCAGAAAATTCCCCCTTTTCTTCGAAATATTGAAACCAACGCTTGGTGATAACACAGCAGATGCAGAAAATCACGTCCGATTGCCAGAATCCGCACTTCAGTCTCAGTTCAATGGCAATGACTAGATTTGGAACACTCAATGCACCCAACGATAGCACGTACCTCTCGCATTTCAAAGCATTGAAAGTGAAATGCAAACTTTCAGAAGATTTTCCAGCATCTATCTAGAAACAGTGAGGGCACTGTAGGGGATTTCCGCGACACCAATTTCTGTCCCCTACAGTGCCCTGCTACCACCCCAATTACCTGTCAACGAAGCGGCTCACTCTGTAAGCGCACGCGAAATGCCTCCAACTGCACATGACACGACATGGTCACATTCGCAACAGCAACAAGAAAATTTTATTCATTAACAGATTATAATTGCACAGGCAATGAACATAGAAACCATCCAAAAACATTTAAATTAGCATCAATCACGAGATAATTTGGTGCGAATCACAGAGGCGACGGGGTAGCCGTAGGAAGGTCGGCTGGCGGCGCTGTGGAGGCGACGGTTGCCGGAAGCTCAGATGTCGCCGACGAGGGACTGATGACATCCAAAAGGGCGCTGGTGCTGGTGGTGGTGGTGGCGGTAGAGTTCTCTGTGGATGCGTCTGTGTCCGAGGATCCAGAGATCTTGCTCTTCAAGTCGCTGAATTTATCGGCCACCGTGTCGGTGAGTTGCTTGGCAGAGTTCTCGATCTTCTCCACCCACGGCTTGGCCGAGTCCGAGATCTTTTTGAAGTCGCAACCCAGGTTTTTGAAGAACACCGAGATCTCGCTGTCGTCGGGGCTTCTTGCATCATCGTCGCAGCCACAGTGGACGTAGGACACAAGCGCAATTAGCGCGAAGGCGGCAACAAATGCGAATCGCATGACTGAGCAGAAATAATGCCTGTGACTTGTGCGGACAGTGAACGAGTGTCACGAATGATCTGAGGCTAAGAGCGACCTAACCGGGCGAGGTACAAATGCAAACTGACTCCGTTCGTGGTTCAATTCAAAGCTGGAGAGCGCTGTCGATTAGGTGAAGTTGGCGACGGAAACAAGTTCTGTCGCGGGCGCGATTCGCGATTCATTATCATGAAGTTGTTTTGAACGCGCCGTGCTTGCCTTTGTTTTTGTTTTCGGCCGACGGAGCCCAAATCTGTACGCTTGAGTGGCAATCCGAGTGGCGATTGTGGAGCGCTAACTCGTGATGAGCTATTGATCAAATTTAATTCAAACGAAGTTATAAATAATTCGACAAGGCTTTGGTGTTGGATGATGTTTTTGTTCAACCCTCCCACACCCCTCACCCCTCCCTTGTCATGAGTACGCCAGAGGCTTGTGGAAGCGAATCCATTGGTGATAATGTGAGATGTGATGCGTGTGGCAGTGCGAAACGCACAGAAGTGTGACGAGGGAATTTTCTAATCAGTCTGCTGGCTTCTTTTTGTCCGTCACTCTAATGGGGGAGTGTGTGACAAAAGTTTTTTTCCGATAATGAGCGTCAAATTTACAACTGTTCCTAGGGATTGTAATGAGGGAGATGTGCGTGGGCAAAATGAAAACTGAAAACGACCCGAAAGTATGCAGTACTTCACTTCCCTGGCATTTGAAGATGGCTTGTATTTAGCAAGTTTGGTGCTACAAACATCCACACTCATTATTTTCAGTGCTAAAGTTTAGGAATAGTAAAATTGATGGATGGTCGGAGTCGCCACTTTGACCAGAAGATGTGTAGAACGCATTGAGTGCGTTATCTTTTGTGAATCTTTCTTCCCTCACTCCTATGCGAAGTGGCAAGTTCCAATGAAAGAACCGGATTTTTCAAATTAATTTACCCTTCCTTTCACTTGTCTCACTTGTGACTATGGCTTCGGGTCACTGACCATCACGATTCCCTTGCGGGAGTTAATATTGAGATCGAAAAAAATGTTTCCTAAATACATGTAGAACAGAAAAGGTAAACGTATCTGTCCAGAATCTTTTGGTCATTCTGATGGATGGACTGCTAAGGAGCCACATCGCCAGATTTGATCTGTTCATTAGCATTTTTGGAGCGGTGTTGTAACCATAGCAAGGGACCACCTCAAAGAGAGTGAGGGAGAGAGGGAGTGATGAAATTGTAGCTGCCGAACATGATTTCGTGTGTTGGGTGTAGGATAATGAAACGCTTTTTAATCGAAAGTAAATTGACTTTAAGACCAGCTCACTTCAAGTCAAATATCATCAGTCGCAATAAGTTTTATCGTTCACTATTTTATTCTGCTCAGTAGACGCAGATGATTCCAAAAGTCGGTTCAATTGCTAGCTTAAGCCGACGACATTGACGTGATTGAACGAATACAGCGAGCGGTTAATGAGGCGTTTGCTGGAATTAAAGCGGAAGCGACTTAAATGGGTTTGGGGATAAATGAAGGCAAGACCAAGTATATGCTGTCTTCAAGGAAGGACTCACATGATCGACTTCTCGGTCAGAGCGTACTAGTAGGCAGGAGAAGAACTTCAAGGACTTCGTCTACCTCGGCTCCGCGGTAAATAGGGACAATAACATACATACGAATCGTTTTTTAATTTCAACGCAGAATCACGAACTCAAACGCATAATCATTCTTGAAAATTCGCCGCTTCTGTGAGCTCAATCAATTGCCTGATCATTTCAGCCCTCTCTCGAAGAACTAAGCTTGCTTTGTGCAACACTTTGATCATCCAAGTCCTGCTTTACGGCGCAGAAACTTGTACGCTACTTAAAGCGGATGAGGAAGCTCTTAGTCCTTTTGAGAGAAAGGTTTTGCATGCTATTTTTGGTCTTGTTTACGTTGATGGCGTCTGGAGGAGGAGATTCCATGATGACCTGCATAGGATGCGCATGGTCAAGCGTCTTCGGATACAACGCTTTAGATGACTAAGCTATGTAGAGCCTATGGACACCACTGCTATGGCATGAAAATTACTCGAATCTGGGCCATTGGGATAACGCAACAGGCGACGGCCTAGGCTGAAATGGCGGAAACTAGTGGAGAAGAACCTCAAACAACTTGGAGTGCGCAAATTGGAGGCAGCTGGCAAGCGATCGTACTGGCTGGAGAGGCATGTTGGTTCAGACCCAGGTCCCCCCGGACTGTAGTGCCTTGGAAAGAAGAGGAAGAAGGTGCACATAGTTTTCATAAGCTCCTGACCATAAGAAGCATTATACTCAAGATTTGGATAGATTGAGCATTGTATCCAAATCTAAAGGAGTGAAATGTTCCTTGCATCGCTTAAAGAAACCTAGACATTGATTTGTTGAGTTGATACACATGCCGAGAATTGTAAATTGTTAGGTTTTAACAACGCAAGAGAAATTCATTGATAACGTCTGCTGAATTTGAAAACGCTTAACTGACAGCTGACAGCACTGGGTTTTGCATTAAATGCAAATAAACTCCCTTTAACTAAATATAATCGTTTGTGCTTACAAGATCCAAATTTAATGAGCTTAATAAATGCTCCCACTCCAAGTTTTCGGCAGAAGAGTCTAGCGCCAATAAAGAAGTAAGAAGATCGAGGGTTCTGCCATTCAAGAGGGAGAAAGTTGAATTAGAATTGACAAAGAAGAGATCAGTTGTATAGGGGTTGGAGGCAAAACGGAGCCCTGAGCCTTAACGGGTGCAATTAAATCTGCGTAAAACGTAAAACTCTTCGAAAGGTAATTTGTAATCAGTTTTAGAAGATTGGTGGTCGCCGTGGCGTAGTGAATAAGTGCGTCGACCCCCACACAGAAGGTCTAGGTTCGATTCATGGACGGAACACCTCGTATTTTTTCACGGCGCCAGCTCTTTCGAATAGCTTCCAACACTCAAAGAGTACTAGTGTCTATGAAATACCTCTCAAATCTTGCCATTCGGAGTCGACAAAAAACTGTAGGTCCCCTCTACTCGAAAAATAGTAGCAAGCACAACACTAGTAGTTGTTGCAGAAGCAGGCCCCTTGTGCGCTGTGGTGCCACTCAATTGTTATTAACATACGCTGCCGTTCCAAGTTTTCGAAAGAAGTGACTGCTGCCATCAGAGTGGGAGTAAACTGAATAAGAATTGACAAACAAGACATCATTAGTATGAGTGTCGAAAGTAAAACGGAGCTCTGAGCCTGAACCCGCCCAATTAAAACTGTGTGCAACGGTTCGAAAGGTTATTTGTAATCAGTTGAAGAAGAAATTCATTGACATCATGAGCACCAATTCGACAAGAGAACCTGAAGCCAGACTCTGTCAAGTACCTACTTGTGAAAGGATTGGTTCCACTTTACAGTGAAATATTCGTATGCTGCTGATGCCGTACTGATGCCTATAAGCCGACGGTTTATGAGCTGTTCCATGACTTTAAAAAGAACGGGGTTGAGAGTTATGGGTTGGTAGGTAGTGGATAAAGAAGGTTCATCATTTTTAAGGACGGGACGGGCGATGGGGAGAGACGAAAAAGATGGAAAATGGTTCAATCCTCAGCTTGACTTTCGTGCAAGGTGTATTCAATGTCCAAAGAGTGATAAAGTCCAGATAGGCCCCCTGTAGAAATGAGCTTTCCTAACAAATTAAAGCACGTCGAGTTTGAACATTTTGCAGGGGGCCAGCGCGGCGATGGCTGACGTAAATATTGCCAAACGTGACACGTTCCCCAAGTGTTGTTTCTAGTACCTCGAGTATTTCTAGTTCCTCTAAAACTAATCCCTTATTTGAAGGAAATATACATAAAGTCAGCTTCAGTAAGGAATGAGTCACTCAGTCTAGAAAGCACCTTTTCATTTTTAGAATTGAAAAAAAATTTTAAGTTTAGAAGACAATAGTCAGAAGCCTTAGTGCCGATCATCTACATATGCCCGGCACGAAGAAGTGGACATATTTGTCAACTGTCTTAAATCAGAACCGGTTTCTGGGCAACAAACTTTTAAGCTAGCCATTCTGTTCCTATCGAAGTGCAGTGCCGAGGAAGGTCAAAAGCAAAAACAAGATGAATGATTTTAAGCTGGGCTGCTATGTTGCTGATCCAAGATTCACTCTCTTCTTGTCCAGTTTTTACCAGATGTGGAAATGATTGTTGTTTGATAAGACTTCAGGTAAACGTTGACAATTTCAAATCATAGTGACCTCCATGACACTTAAGACTTAATCTGCTTGGAAACAGTATGAAGAGGCCAGTTACTATTTTTCTGAACCTCGTAACTTAAAAGTCTGTCAGTGCCAATGACAACCAATTGGTCTAGTTTGCTTTAAACAGAGTTTTCTTTGGCACTTCAAATTATACCGTGATTCAACTCGCTTCTTCTTTAGGATAGATTACATCCACTGACCATCGTCCGGATTCAACGCCCCGGGACCCGTCGTTCACATTAGCAGCAACAACAGCTCACTCTTTTCTAAAATGTACACATAGTCATGCATTCTCCACAACACTCCTCTCAGTACTGACAGCTTGTTCTCCTCTGAGATATTTATTCGCGCTCAAACTCAGTCACTGTTGGAGAAGGCTCTTAACCGCAAAGCAAAAGTCAACTGTATGTAGTCATCAGAGGCGCACACATCCAACCACGAACTTGTTCCCACTCGACAGTCAACAGATTCAGCCGGAATCTTCTGCACTGACCAAAGCCGAAGTTCTCCGGTAGAGTTCAGTGTGCCACTTCCCCCTCCCGCAGACCTACGACTCCACGAAGACTTTCCACACCGCTGCCGCCGCCGTGTCTCGACAACTTCATTTGTTTCGCGCACTTTCCCTCCGCTCACAATGGGACCATAGTCCACAATGGGCGCTCGAGTCGCAGTCTTTTCGGTTCTTCGACTGAAATCTTAATCTCGTTACATTTTGGAGAGGTACGTTGACCCAATTAGCATTGTCTTGCGGTGCCCATTCAGAGTTTCCTCTGAATTGTGCCATGGACCACATTCACTGCTCTGCTCTCGCGGGCAATTCGCGGCACACGTCACCTGAAAGTGCGGCGAATCTCGTTTGCAGTGGTTCACGGAAATCCCTTCCCGACCGACGACGGCATTGCAAATAAAGGTTCTCGAGTTTCCCGCCTGTGTTGGTGCTTCTCTGCCAACACTGTGGCAGGTGAAGAGCTCTGAAGAACCCCGCCAACTGGACGTAAGCGAAATAAATTCCCGCACGGGCGGCAGAACACGTTTTAGTCGGTTGCAGATCGTCTTTCGGTTCAGTTCGGTTCTGGTGTGTAAAAGTGCCATCTTCCAGTGCATTCGACGAGATGAAGGAATTCTTTGCGCTTGCATTCACTTTGTGCCTGATGTTGTCGGCGGTGACTGAGCCGGTGCAGGCTGCGGTTGCGTGCGGTGAGGTTGAGAAGGGCGAGACGGAGACGAGCGAGGTGAATCTGTTCTTCAGGAACGTCCAGTGCACCTTGGAACGCGCCCGTCCCTGGGTGGACGAGATCGAGAAGGAGGCGAAGAAATTGGAGGAGACTGCAAAGAAGTTCGGCGAAGGAGTCATAAGCAAGCTGAGTGAATTGATGGAGAAGTGGATTGCCGGCGGCGATAATAGCACGAGCAGCAGCCCCGCACCGGAGGCGGACGTAAACGCGATTGAGGACGCCCCCGTCGAGCTGAACGAGGTCGAGGATGCGGCTCCCGAGAAGTGCGCCAACGGACAGGTTCCCGATGTCGAGGGCAAGTGCCAGCAAGTTGTTTAACGATGACTCATTCTGAATTTTATCTTGTGCGATTGCTTTTCTTAAATAAACACAAACATGTCGGTACATCTGCGAGTGGTTTTCATGAGCTGCACTCCCGAGGAGGAGACTCGCTTTGACTTATCTTGGCGTGTGTGCGAATTTACGAGTATGTGCTGTCAGTGGAGGATAATGACACGAAGCTATATCTTGGTCTTTGTTCTGTCTAGCCGGAGGCTTTCTTGATATTGGAACTTCTGTTGTTCGCGTTGCTTCTAATTTATGAAACAATTTAATGTTTATAGACATGGAATTCAGCGTTTTGATTGTGCATTCTTTGCCGATGCTGTGACGGCGAAAGTGTCAGAGTGGAGACAGAGCTTGAGTTACCATTTGGATTTTACATGTCTCTCAAGCTGGTGGTGCACTATTCTTTGAAGGTGATCAGTTCCTTGCTCCTCAAGTTACACACTGGACAATGTGTGCCAACTGGTGTTTCGGCTGTTAGCTACTCACTTGAGTTCTTTGAAAAGACTGCACACCACTCTATTTATTAATTAACTTACAATTCCTTTCAGGTTGTGTGTTGCCCTAGACAGAGGTGGAGTTGGGTTTTTGTGCACTGGGCACTCAATTTTGAAGAACGTCTGCAGCAGCAGAAACCAAGGTGCTTAAAGTTCTTCTTCATTTCTGTCTCGTCGTAATTTAAATGAGTCAGTTACACGTATTGGATTCAAAACAGGTCTGAAACTGTACTGTCTCAGTGTCTGCAGACGCCTGACTTGATGCAAATAGAAACAGTTTTGTAAATAAGTGTCACTAAGACGCACACAAATTTTGTCTTCAATTAATCTGGGCAAATGTGAGGCCCAGGTTCACCCCAGAATGTAGCGCCACAAGAAAAATAAGTGTGAGTTCCACTCGAACACAGAAGGTTTCGTTTTGAGAAACTGAGTTTTTGTAATTTCGATGTGTCGGTGAACCATGTCTGTTAAACTTTTTAGGTCTGAATTTTTGAGACAATTTCAGATGTAATTGCATTTTACATAACAATCATTGTGTAAGCTCATAACTTTGAGGTTTAATTGGGGTTGGCCCCTGTTTACGTGAAGCTATATCTTTTTTCACAGACTTTGAAAACGTAGTTATGAGGGTCTGTTCGGAGTTTTTAAGGTTAGTAACCTTTGGAATATGCATTAGTTGAAAAATTAAATAACATCGCAGAAAAATGTTGTTGTTTATTTACTAAGGCAGGTTAGGCATTCATTTCAATTTTAACCTCTAAATGCAGTTAGAGCACAGTTTTAGTGCGAGATGATTGAGATTTATATTTATGCTGCAGGCAAGCGGGTGGCTTATTTATGTCACAGATGGAGAAACAGGCAAAGGGATGATGGGACACACCAAAACTATGAACGCATTGTTTTTTAAACACGAAACCTTAAAAATGAAGAGATTCCTTCCCTGCTTTCAATACTGTTTAGAACAATGAAGCTTAAAACTACATCGAGGAAGCGAGGTTCTGTTTCGGAAGTCATGGATTTGTTCTTTATCACGTCAGTTTATACAAAGGTAATGTACTTCAGGTGGTCACTTTGGAATCTAATCTTGGGAATTCTTTTTTTGATTTCAGTGAAACAACCTCAGTTGTCCATGAGTCGGGAAAGAAAAGTTAATATACAATTCTGAGTAAAACATCCTTTTCGGAATACCGACAGGGACAAACAAGTATATTTTTTTTTAAGTTGGCACTACTGCTACTTTCCAATATATATGTCATATATTTTTTGCACAAGGTCTAGGTTCGATTCGCGGACGAGACACGGCACCACCTCTTTCGAGTTGCTGTCAACACTCAAAGAGTATCAATTGTCTATGAAAAGCTTCTCAAATCTCGCCGTTCGGAGTCGGCAAAAAACTGTATTTCCCTTCCACTCGTGGGAGAACAATAGCACGCACAACACTAGTAGTTGCTGCAGAAGCTAGGCCCTGGCCTCTTGTGCGCTGTAGTGACACTCAATTATCAATGTACTTTTCGGTTTCGAAAATAAGGCTATTGTTAAGCCATTGATTGATAAAATTTTTTAGTTCTTTGATTATCAAAGTGTGCGAACAACAATGTCATTCAAATAAACCCCTTGAGAAGATTGAGGTATTCTTCAACCACTTTTTGACACATTTCTACTAAGGCCAACAATTTGTTGTATTATGGGCGCCTGAAAATTCTTTGATGATCACCGAGTGTGTAATTCCAAAATATTTTTTATCGTTTTTAAGAATAAAGCGAATAGACAGCTTGTTATAGTCTTATGTCAATGCCCTGGTGCTGCTATGTTAATGACAACCAAATCTAGTTTATGCCCGTCTAAGCTTGGGTTTCATCTAAATTCTTGCGAAGAGATTGAATTTGTGAATGGGATTTTAAATTTTGCAAATAGACGGTGGACGGTTTTAATGATCCTGTTCCTACTCTATGAGTTGAACATCCACCATGTCATGAGAACATCATTTCCAAAAAGGAATTACTCGTAATCGGTGTAATATCTTCTTTTTAAAGAAAGTCATTTAAGCATTCCCGTCGGATTTATTGCTTTCACTACCAATAAGATTCTGTCTGAATATGACTACTTAATAAACTAATGTCTGTGATTTTTTTTGAATATTTACTTATCGTCGTAAAGACATACACAAGGAGAAAAATAGTAGCAGTGGGCATTTGTGCTTTATCATGCTTTTGCACAGATTAGTTGCGTAACCAACAATGTCATGGAATGCTCATAGTCGCATGGAGTGTCGGAGGTATTGCAACAAAATCTGTAACGCGGCAAGGCCAAGGGAGATTAAAGAAATAAAACATCGAACAAATTGATCACAGAGCAAGGTGACTAAGGCTTATGGGTAATTTGTGTTTGTTGAGGATTATCATTTGTATTAGAGAAATGTCAAACAGAGGAATGAATTGGATACCGAACAATGAAGCATGTTCCATCTTAGCAATACATTTAGGTATCTCAACTAATCATGCGTTTCGTGCCACAAGAAGGAGTTTAGAAGGAAGAAGATTGATAGATTGTAATTGAGTGGCACTACAGCCCACATGGGACCAGGGCCTAGCCTCTACAACAACTACTCGTGTTGTGCATGCTACTGTTCTCTCACGAGGAGAAGGAACCTCGCCGAACGGCGAGATTTGCGAAGCTTTTCATAGACAATTGGTACTCTTTGAGTGCAACTCGAAAGAGGTGATGCCGTGAAAAATGCGAGGTGTCCTGTCCGGGAATCGGACCTAGACTTTCTGCGTGGCGGTCGACGCACTTACCACTACGCCAAGGCGATCAAAGTAGGATAGAAAGTTATTTTATTTCTTGCATACTATAACAGTGTTTCGACAAAATTATTTGTCCTTTAGCTTTCTCAGAGATATGGTTTAAAACACCTTACTACTGGAAAAATAGTCATGTTTAGTGTAGTAATTTCCAAGTCAACGATTCAAATAACAATTGAAGGAAAACTATGGAAAATAACCTCTATTTGAAAAATTCTGATTTCACACTGACAATCTTAAGAAAATCAGATGAAAATCGAGTGCGAAAAGCGCTTCAAATTTATTTGACAATTTAGGCGTCCAATTAATGGGCGCTACAAGCGTTAAGCGTACATCACCAAATGGCGCTCACTGGCGTGCATTTTTGTATATGACATGGAATTTGGAATTTGGATAGCTATCGGTAATATGGTGAAAAAACTGTCTCAATGGAGAACACCAGGCGCAGGTCATGCCAAAATTTAAAGTTACAGTACAGTTTTGCAATCTACAAGCAAAAGAAAAGTACCTTATTCTGTTCTGTGACTTTATGGGACCAGGATAGCCAGCAGTCAGCAATGGAAAAAGTACTTTGTACTAAGAAATAGGTACGCAAGGGAGATCTGCATGAATGTGTCTAAAATCAGTTAATGGGTACGAGCAAACGAAACTATTTGCCATAATATCTAATTAATATTGATAGAAACGAGAGTAGACGAGAGCATCGTAATCTACTCCGACAGTCAAGCAGTCGAATCACAATTTTAAGGATCGGACTTGGTGTAAATCTGCCATATGTCTCAATGCGAATTAGTCTATTAATGCCAGTTCAAACATTTACACTCTAAAATAGACTAATTATCCACTAATCCTGCGCACAACATATACGAGTGCAACAATGAAACCAAATCCTCAAATCTTCAAAGTATCCTTTGAGATAGAGCTGCCCCCATAACGAGTCACTAAGTGGAATGCGTTTTCATCAAGGTGCATCGTGGGGTCATACTTCTTTGAAGAAAACAATGTAAGAGGAAGAGTGTTTAAGGAGTTTTCGTTTTACCCTTCAAAAGCATTTGGCTCTAGCAAAATGGAACAATAAGAAATTGGACTTTCCGCCAGCTTCCAAGGTTCTATTTTATGGAGTTCTGTCCAGTAAGATATGTAAATCAAAAATTGACTGTATTAAAATAGTCTATTTAGAATGTGATTGAAACTACAATTGAGACGTGATCAATCCTCCAAACCACATGGAAAAATTTTCTTACAAGCTGACGCAAAACGCATAAAAAAGCATGGAGGTCATTTACGGTCTATCATCTTCAAAAATAATGCTATATACATATGTAAACAAATTGAATTTTATATTCAATAAAAAAAAAAGAACTACGTCACCCTTTAGGTAGCATTGAAGCAGTGTAGTCTACCACCAAGAAAATACGTTTGAAAATAAACGCCGTTGAAAAAGTTTCGTTTATCGTATGCATTGATCGTTTGGTAAAATAGGCTTTTGCATGAATTGATTGCTGATTGATAGATTGCTGCTTTTACTTAGTTTCAAAAAAGGTGTGACTTCGCATCACGGGACCTGGCTCTGCTCTTGATATACTCCTAACCAACCTGATCTCTGGTTCAACTCGCACTGGAGCTTTGATGACATTAAGCAGAGTGTTCTCTGCATTCAGGATTGATCAGATTTGGATAGAATCCATCCAAGTCGTTAATGATCGAGAGATGGTGAAGTGAGGAACGACAACATCAAGTTATATAACACACCTTGTTATATAATCTTAAGACGATTTTCTAAGCGCAGTATGTGATCCTAATCGCCCTTTCCCACGGTTCTGAAGAACCCGTTGAAGAGCGACGTATTTTCGTCGACACCGACAGCCAAGCTGCGCTCATGGCCTTACTGAACCTAGATATTTCAGAAAGGTAAGTTATCTTCAAATTGCCATTTTGAATTTGCCAAGACTTGTTTGGGTCCCGGAACACAACGAAATAACGGAAAATGAGATCGCCAATGAACTTGCCAGGCAAGAATCAAAGGAGGTTGCATTCGTCATTGATGAGTGCTTCCATCGACGGCTGACGCTTTCGAGGGCACAAACGTTAGGGGGAATGATTCTTCAGAGATCAGGCAAACTAAGTGCATGCTCCCAAACGATTGTAAGAAATCTGCAACACGCTTGTTCGGTCATAACAACATATCGTCTACATGGCCTAGCCATCTTAAGCGTTGTATCCGCAGACGCTTGACTAGGCTCATGCCGCTGTACAGCCCATGCAGTTCGTGGTTGAATCTTCTCCTCCAGATGCCATCAACGCAAACAGGACCAAAAATCGCACAACAGAACTAAAAGCATCCTCATTCGCTTTTAGTAGTGTCCAAGTTTCCGCGCCATAAAGCAGGACTGGGATGATCAAGATGTTATATACGGCAAGCTTAGTCTTTCGAGAGAGGGCTTTATTACTCTATTGCCTCTTGAGCCCAAAGAAACAGCGATTGGCAAGAGTGATTCTGAGTTTGATTTCGGTACTCATGTTGTTGTCCCTATTTACCGCGGAGCCGAGGTAGACGAAGTCCTTGACTACCTCGAAGTTTCTGCTGCCAAGTGTGACGCTCTGTCCGAGACGTCGGTCTTGTGTGTCCTTCCATGATGACAGCATGTACTTCGTTTTGCCCTCATTTACGACCAGACCCATTCAAGTCGCTTCCGCTTTAATTCCAGCAAACGCCTCATTAACCGCTCGCTGTATTCGTTCAATCACGTCAATGTCATCGGCTTAAGCTAGCAATTGAACCGACTTTATGAAGATCGTGCCTCTGGTGTTGACCTGTGAGTTACGCACGATCTTTTCAGGGATGATGTTAAAGAAGTCACATGACAGTGCGTCGCCTTGTCTGAAACCTTTTTTGACTGAAGGTCTTAGTGAGTTCGTTCCCGACCTTGACGGAGCAGTGAGAGTTCTCCATCGTCATCCTACACAATCTTACGAGTTTGGTAGGAATGCCTAAACTAGACATGGCACTGTATAGCTCGTCTCTATGCACACTGTCATATGCGGCCTTGAAATCGACGAATAGGTGGTGAGTGTCGATTTGCATTTCTTGGGTCTTTTCCAGGATCTGTGAAGAAGTAGTGTGAGGATTTGGTCGATGGTGGACTTCCCTGGCCTGAAACCACACTCATAAGGACCAATCAGGTTGTTGACAAGCGGTTTCAGGCGTTCACACAGTACGGCAGAAAGGATCTTGTATGCGATGTTAAGGAGAATTATCCCTCGATAGTTGACGCAGTCGAAGTGGTCTTCTTTCTTGTGGACCGGACAGACTCATCGGGCATGCTTTCCTCCGGCCATATCTTACAGATGAGCTGGTGCATGCGCCCAACCTGGCCATCTCCAGCTGCTTTAAACAGTTCTGCGGACAGTCCATCCGCTTTATTTGACTTCAGTCTCGATATTGCTATCTTGACCTAGTCTAAGTCGGGGGGACGGAATTCTTGTCTTTCATCGTCCAAATTAAGTGGAACATTCTGCCTAACAGCGGGATTTGGGTCGTCATCGCCGTTTAAACATTTTTTGACGTCTACGTGATTGAAAACCTTGATGTTTGATCCTCACAGAGGCATTTCCTTATATTCTTTTAGAAGATAAATGTCTAGCAGTACATGGAACCAGCTTCGGTATAGTCTGTCAAAAGCGCCGCCGAAAAACGACGTTCTAGCAATAAATATAAAATCAAAATAGCTAAACTGTTGAGCTACTAAAGACACGTTCGTGACCCTGAGGAATTCGAATATATTGGCGTGTCCGAGAAACGTATGTAAAGTTCAAGTCTGTCCTCTTGCGTCTTCTTTAATTACTGGCAAAAATGTGATAAGAAGCCGCCACAATACACTTGAGAGGCATTGTACTTGAACTTTGCAATAGGAAATTCAATTAAGACTTTGATTCGTATTCGAAACAAAAATGAGCAACAATTTGGTTCCAGTTCATATCCTATCAATCAAAGCCTCTTCATAGATAAGGCGAAACGAAAGCTAATGCGCACTCACAATGCAACGCTTGCCCTGGGTTCAGAAATCGAGAAAGCAGTCGAACAAATCACTCCTCTGTCTACTAATGAAACAAAACCTTGTTTCACTTTCTACTGCAAAAAAAAAAAAATGCACGGAAGCAACTTCCCACCCGAGACAACTTCCAACCACCAACGTTCAGCTCTATGACGCACCCAGAATTTCCCATTATGCGTCGCATGCAAAGCCTGTTGCCCTCTCACAAGACATTATCATTCATATTCACGCCACCACAATTGATTTCACCCCGTATCCCAAAAATAAACAACTTCTCACTAATTTATTCGAAATAGCACTACACAACAACAAAATAAGGCACATGACATCACGGTACACTGCTTTAGTTCTGCTTGCATCCGCCCAACGCGTCCAGGATGAATCCCTTGCCGCACTTCTGCTCAGCCATCAGGACGTCCGGATTGATCAGTTCGACGTTGGCGAGGAAGCTCCTCTCCGTGGACTCCTCGGACGAGGCACCAACCTTCTCCTTCCACTCCGTGTACTTGGTCTTGACGTTGGAGCCGAACTTCTTTGCGGACTCCTTGAATTTCTTTGCTCCCTCCTTAATCTCGCCGCCCAACTTCTTGGCACCCTCCTGCACCTTAACAGCGCCCTTCTGCAGGGTGCATCCTACGTTCTTGAACCACAGCGATACGTCGCTCTCGTCGCTATCGGTCTTCTTCACATGACCATCCTCGCACTCCGCACGAACACCGACCGAAGCCACAGCAAGGACCAGTACGCCAGCGATAAGGAGAGTCTTCATTTCGAAATGTTTTCTGTTCGTTCACCGTTCAACGCTCGCACGACCACGACCGAGTTGAGAATCTTGAAGCAACTGACTGACTGGCCGCAACTTGTGCCGCTAGTTATGTGGAGTGAATTTCATTCGCGATAAGTGGTCGCACAGCGGGGTAGTTACTTGACAGGCCCCACTTGCGAGCAGTCCGAGTGGGATGTGCGTCACACTTGGGCTGAACTGAACTGACTGTGAAGTCGGCCTGTCAACTTCAGCGCTTGCCGGGGCTGGGTGCACGCATGCTGGTGAGGGCTTTGTTTGGTTTATTAAGGCAGCGCTGAGTATGGAAGGTCATCCTGGTGACTTACGAATTGGTGTTTATGAAAATTTCCTCGTACCCGTAAAGCGTATGAACGTGTGCCGACGGAGGTTTGAAAGGCAACTGGGAGCGGGCTCTGTTGAAGCACACTTTGAAATTTTGAGTCTTTTGAAGTCTTTCTGATGGCAAAGGTCTCTGGTTTGATGGGTGATGAAGTTTTCTAATGCAAAAGTTGAGAACTGAGGATCACTGAAGTGGTCGTACCGATCTACTGAATGAAAGAGTGCACTTACAGGATAGGGAACCACCTTTCGAAAGTGCGCCTTAATAGCACAGAAATATTTAGGAATTGGTGCTAGACAAAGAAAGCAATGGAAAGTAGAATGGGAAACTACCGTAGCCTTGTTGGAAAAGTATTCAAAATGATAAATAAACCAAATACTACAGGGAACGATTTTTTTAGAAATAACATCTAGGGATGGTGTGAAATTTACAATAGTAGCATTTGAATCCTTGACGAAAATAAGGGAGTATAATCGATCTTAAGGATCGGGGTACTAGTATCTTTTTGTGATAGGTCCGATAATATTCACTTTACTTCACATCGCTTCACTTCACTTGATTTTACTTCACTTCACTTTATTTCAGTTCACAACCTAACATTCGTGGTTAAATGTAGGATTTAAGAAAAAGATGAAGACACCGCCCTTGGGTATCAAAGTTGTCTTGAAAAGTTTGGCTCCAATCTTATGTGTCAAAAAAGATTTTAGACAATGCGACGTACTGTCGACTACTACATCATCCTTAAGAAGATCGTGCGTAACTCAAAAGTCAACACCAGAGGCACGATCTTTCAAAAGTCCGTTCAATTGCAAGCTTACGCTGCTGACATAAACGTGATTGGACGAAAAGAACGTGCCGTCAATTAGTCGTTTGCTGGCATTGAAGCGAAAGCGGCTGAAGTGGATCTGGTGATTAATGAGTGTAAAATGAAGCACATGCTGTCATCAAGGAAGGACACAATATCGATGTCTCCGACAGAGCGTCACATTACGCAGCAGAAACTTCGAGGTAGCCAAGGACTTCGCTACCTCGGCTTTGCGTTGAATAGGGAAAATAACACCAGTACCGAAATCAAACGCAGAATCACTCCTGCCAATCCCTGCTTCTTTGGGCTCAAGAGGCAATTGAGTAATAAAGCTCTCGCTCGAAGTACTAAACTGACTTTGTACAACAGCTTGATCATGCCAGTCCTTCTTTACGGAGCTGAAACTTGAACGCTACTAAAAGCGGATGTGGAAGGTCTTAGTCTTTTCGGGAGAAAAGTTTTGCGTGCGATTTTTGGTCCTGTTCGCGTTGATGGCATCTGGATCAGATGATTGAACGACGAACTCTATAAGCTGTACAGCGACATTCGCCTGGTCAAACGTCTTCGAATATAACGCTTAAGATGGCTAGGCCATGACAGCATGTGGATACTACTGATAGGGCCCGAAAAGTCTTAAAATGTGAGTCATTGGGACAATGCAATAGAGAACGGCCTAGGTTTGAGATGGTGCACACAAGTGAAGAAGGACCTCAACCATCTTGGATTTCGCAATTGGAGGCAGCTTGCGAAAGACCGTGCTGGCTGGAGGGGCATGTTGGATGAGGCCCAGGTCCACTCCGGACTATAGCGCCACAAGAAGAAGAAAAATAAGACGTGATAGCAGATTGAACATTTGAGGATGAAAACAGGATGTTTATTTATCGGTTCGGCTTTTAATCTCGGTTAGAAACAAACTAATTTGGCAGTTATTTCTGTTGCGTTATAGCGTTAGACTTTTTGGCGCCTGTAAGCATCATGTCACTAAAGTGAGGGTCACATAAAGATTTTCGTGGGTTTCAGCAGTTCAAGAACCTCTCGTTGAACAGAAGCACAGGCAGAACTCAGTTAAAATTTGAATTTTTTGAATCATCACGTGATGAGTGTGACGAATCTACAAAAGATCTCATGATTGTTAAGAATCTTCTGTAAAATGTTTTTATATATTTAGTCCAGCTCATTTACATACTCTACACTCCAACGATTGAAGGAGAAACTACATGAAATGATACCGACAAAGTCACTTACGTTTTGTGAACGAATTTGTTTTGGAAAAGCGTCACGAAAATATGCGTGACTTACAATGAATAAAACACAAGACAAGTATAAGTAATCAAAATGAAAGCATTAATGTGACAGAGCATCAGATCTTAGTTTCTATTTTCGTAAAGACACAAGTACACAAGAAAACAAAAAAGAAAGAGAGAACGTCACGAAAAAATTTTTGTTGATACAAGCAAACTAATTTAAAGTGAATCAGAAAATATTACTTGACGTTTGTCGACGACCAGTGATGTGTTTCTTTTAAGACTTATAAATATAGCGTGCGACGGTTTTTATGATGGCATGACAGACGTCACGTGATGGATATATAAAAAATGGGCATAAACCGGAATTTCTTCTTTTAATTCTTTCTACGCAATCTCTTAAAATTGTAATTTTAAAATTTCCAAAGAAAGTTTCTTCTGGGGCCTCAAGGTTTGAGAAACATTGTCACAGAAACGAAAGAGGCAGGTAACTTCTTCAGTGACGTGACGCGAAATTATTGTACAATGTTTTGAATTTGTTGCCAGATCTTGCTCAATGATGTCGTTTTACTTCCTCCAAAGTATATTTGATTGAAAAAAACTGGAAATCGAAACACAAATGCGGTTTTTGGACCTGTTTGCATTGATCGCACCTGTAGGCGGCATGCATCTAGGAAAACTTATAAAAAAAACCAACGTTTAAGATGGCTTGGCCACAGCATTATTATATGTTCGAAGAGTATGTGAGTTTGATTTGTTGGGACAACGAAACAGAGGAGGATCTTCTCAGAGATGGCACACACGAGTGGAAAAGGACACTTTGTGGGGCGAAATTGGCTAGAGACCGAGATAGCTTGAGACTTGATGTTTGAGCTGCATGTCCATCCAGGACTGTAAATACTTCTTCTTGTGGCGCTACAATCCGGGTTGGACATGAACCTCAACCAACATGCCCCTCCAGCCAGCACGATCTTTCGCCAGTTACCGCCAGTTGCGCACTTCAAATTTTTGAGGGACTTTCCCACCTGTATGCGCTACCTTAGTCTACCCCGTCCTCTGTTGCGTTGTCTCAATGTCCGAATTCGAAGACCTTTCAAGCTGGAGCAGTGGTGTCGCTCTACAAGGCCTAGCCATCTTAAACGGGCTTATGTATATCTCCGTCCTTATCAAGGTCAGCATTTTTTTTTTCAAACAAGTTCCGCATTCTCTCCACTCATTCTCTTATTTGCTTCCTAATCTCAATCAAGTTCCTGAGTCACCCTACTGACAACCATTAACTTAAAAACATTTGTGTTGCATCACAACCGGTTTAAGGCGAACATGTTTTTAAGGCATTTTCAAAAATTCCCCCTCAACCCCTTGATCCGTTCAGATGTTCAAATGTGTCTCAATGTGTCTCAACGTGTCACAAGTATGATAATTCAATTGACTTAAATGCTTCAAGCCGTGTCGGTCGGCAGTCAATTCATCACTAATTTAAGCTGGAAGACTTTCCAAGATGCCCGACAACGTTCTGTAAGCGAATTGATTAATTGGAAGTAATGTCACCCTAGATTGATCATCGTGGAGTGGCCTGCTGCTAGAATGAGTGTTCTCGAGTGAGACTCGAGTCAGAGTGTCACGGGGCGTTTGTAGGAGGCTGGGGGACGGCAGGGCAGGTGCCCCAGTTCGAAGAAAATTAGTTTGACTTGTAAATGTCTTCGAACTAAGGGTGAGTCAGTGTTTGTTTTGTTTTGTGGTGGGTAAGTGCATTGACTCACTTGTGTTCGGTTTGTTGGTTTTTTCATCTTGCAGTTTGTTACGAAACCACTTTATTCGCGTTATTGACACTCAACGAGTAGCAATTGTTTTCTGAAATCTAGTCTCACGAAGTTGGCAATAAATTGTAGACCAACGTACTCGTAGCTGATGAAGAGTTAGTTCCTTAGTGCTTGTGGACTGTGGCGCCACGAAATATGTCTTATTGAGTGAAACGTCTTCCAAAAGAAATGTTTCCAGGCAATCTAACAAATTTGCTGTCCATTTGCTGGATTATTTATGTATAATCACTTTACTTACGCGGTCAATGCACTTACCACTACGCCACTTCAGCCGGGAAAATAAACAAAGACGACCTTGCTTAAAAATTGAAAAGTACTCCTTGAACTGCATTGAGATAAAAGTTCTCGAAGAAGAACACGTCTTCTATCGGATTTTTTTCAGTCACGAATTGTTTTGACAGTGTCGCCTGTCGCCGGATGGATCATTCATCCGCAGAACGGAACGAAGTTTTGGGCTGAAATGAAGAACCCACCGATCCGACTGTTCCCAAGTTAGTGCCAAAAGTTCGTCAGACTGTTTACATCAGTCATAATCCCTGTTGTCTTACGGGTCGAACACTTGATTAGCGTGAGGCTCTATTCGTATTCACGAAAATCAGCTCGCCTTCATTGTCAAACACTTCATGCAGTTGCCTGAATAGAATTCTGTACAAAAATCTCGGAATATTCGCTTAGAATGTCCAATTGACTCAGTAACTATAGGTGCGCTCCCATCATTATCCCTTCTTAGTTTGCTTTTGAGTCTTAGAGCAGCTAGAACTGGATAACGACTTTGGAATCATCTTTTCCAAAGAAAAGAATTTTCATTTCGGCGAATCCATTAACAAACAAAATTGCCACATCTCGTTGTTGGACTTCCTATGGGGAAGCCGATACAGCCACAGTGAGTGACTGTTTGGTGTGGGTTGTGAGTGCGTTACATCATGCTTCGCAGCTATGATGACGTGGATTCGAACGAGTAGACGTAGATTCGAAAGAGGGGTTCTTGTGGGATGATGTGCCATGCCACACAGTTCATTCATCAATCGATGGTGTGCGCATCAAATTTTGACAATGGCGCCTCGGAGCTGCGAAATGCCTCCTTGGTCTTCCAAGGCATCCTCTTGTTTGACGTTGTACTTCTTAATTAATGGCAAAATAGCGACAAATGAAGCAAACTAAATTTTTTTAATCTTATTTAATTTTCCAAAAGATACTTCAATTTGGCCCACCCTGTACATTTGAGTGCTGTTGTTCTTAATTCCATTTCTTTCCTTTTCAATGCACTTAGTCCTTTACGTACGCCATATTCTTGTGAAGACGCCTTCTCCCAAAAAGCCCACTTTCGTCATGAATGATGTTCCCGGACGTGCCTCTTCCTTAAAGTTTCCTTCTTTAAATGTTTCGTATCGCTAACAAACTCTTCTTTATGATAGATCTTGTCCACTGAAGGCCTTCTGCAGTATTTTGAGCATTTCAACAGTGGAAATGTGATGCCCGAAGGAACGAAACTATCAAACAAGTCTCAAAAACAATTCAGAGCAACACGTATTCTCGCTTGTTGCGTCGTAGAAGATAAGGATCGTTGCTTTGACTCCAACGTCATTTCAAGGTTCTTTCTAAATTGACCTTCACCTGCTTATGTTGTTGCAAAACAGTGCGACTCTAGAAGTGTTCAGAAGTGGGATACACCTACCCGCTGTAACAGCGAGGAAATCGCATCGGTTCCTCCCAAACATTACCCTCGTTCCTGAGAATCAAGAAACAGGCAACTTGTTGCTCCCTTAATACACATAGGACTTTTTATTTTCCTTCAACTTAACTATTACAACGATTCTTTCACGTCATCCGACTGCAGCGGCACATCCCCACCCCTTTACTGACCCACACCACTCAATCAGTGGTTGGATCAAGATGCTTGTTTATGTACTCAACAATACTGTCGTCAAGCATGGTGCTGTAGTCATCGTCGCCCTCTTCTCCATCGCCCTGGATCATCTTGTCAATCGCTGTTTGATCGGCCATTCCTTCATCTCCGTCGATAACTTCTCCCGAAGACTGCTCCTGTGAGTCAAGCTCCGGTGTCATTGCATTCGGAGCAGGTCCTTCGTCGTCATCTTTCTCCTCCACGGTCGCATCACCTTTCAGCAAAAAAAAGGAGATCACATAAGGAACCAAAATTCTGAGACAAGTCCCCACCCTCTCACTCACAGTCTGCCAAGGAAGGATCATATTGACACTGCACAAATCTGATCAAGTCCTCGTCATACATGAAGGCCAGTGGAGGTGCCTTATGACGAACGGAAACCACTCCACCAGATTCCTGGTCATCGCTGGGTGGCTGATGAAAATTCCGACGCACAAATCGGGTGTGGGCAATGCGATAGCCCCCCGGGGGCGCGCTCTCGACAACAACTGCGCACGCGATCACGGCCAGAACGAGGAGGGTGAATGGTAGAAACCTGGCTGGCGCCATCCTAATGAAAACTAAATCTTACTCAATCGCACGAAGCTGGATTAGTATTTATTTTTGAAAATAAATAAAACCGCATCGTAGAGAGGCGAGCAAATCGCGATAACCTTTTGCGTGATGCTAAGTAAAGATCGATCGTGGCCATGGCTTGAGTTCTGATGGTGCATACTTTTAGGTGTTTATGTGGCAGTCACAGTGGTGGCAGGTAAATGTGAAACAGTCGAGAGGGAGTTGAGTTGGAAGGGAAGAGGAAGTGTATTCATTAGAAGATGAGTGCATTTGATGGTGTCTCTGAACTGCATTGAGCCGGTACTCAAACGGCAAGGGGTGATTCACCATTTTCTTTTTTTCAGAGACGGGCATCCGTATCCCATCAATCTATTTCTGCAACGTTGTCTCTCAGCTTTAGCATTGTTCGTGTTCTTTTAATGACTATGGTCTTAGCCACTATCCTACATTGTTTCTTGTTTGCTGAAGATTAGTAAAAAGCTCAGACATTTGATGACTAATAACGATTTCGATAAGGACATGCATTGTCATGCCCTCATGCTATCTCTGGAGGATTATAAGAGGAGAGGGTGCACCAATGAGATCACTCTCATTTAAAAGAAACAACGGGCGGGGGGGCTCCAAGATGAAAACTTCCAGTAGGTGAAGGTGAGATGAAGTAGATGCCGTCTTCAATGCCGAGTTATTTAAGAAACCATCAAAAGGGTGCTTTCTGCCATAGGCGGCAGCTGACATAAGTAATTTTGAAGAAGAAACAAGATACGGCTGTAGGTTTAAAACAACATGACTGAGTAGAAGCACAGAATAGAAAAGGGCACGGGAAGTTTCGTCGACGTATCTGTCATCCCTGACCTTATTTACGGCTATAAGACCGATAAGTGCGTGAGTGACAAGCCCCGAGAAGGATGTACGTTTGTTCTTCTTTTGCTTTGGTTGGCAATACCGTTCCGGTTGAATCTGGGACTCAACTAACATGCAATTTGAAATACCGCTTGGCAAGTTGATGTCTTTCTGCATTTGCTTGCCCCATTTTGACTAATGGCATATTCTGTTCCGTTGTCCCCATGGCTCGGTTTAGAAGAGTTGTCACGATTGGTACTCTTTATAGGCTCAACTTGACCTAGCCATCTTAAGCGTGCTAGTCGTAGACTTTTGACTAGTTGCAAGTCTCGGTAGAGCCTATTTGAGGTTCCTGGCAAATCTATTCCTCCAAATACCTTCAACGCAAATAGGACCAAAAATTGCAGGCAGACCTCTTCTGCAGAATCGAGCAGGACAGGAATGATCTAGGCTTACTGTAGAAAATCAGCGTAGCGTTCCAAGAAAGGGCTATATTGCTCAATATGTCCGTCGATCCTGAAGAAACAGTGATTACCAAGAGCCGTTGTTATCTCTATTTACTGTGGACCCAGACAAAGTCGTTTATATCCTAAAAGTTCTTGCCGAGGTGTATATGTTATACCTCTGTTAGTGATGACATTGTTTTGTCCTAGTTTATCGTCAGACCTATCTTAACCGCTTCCGTTGCAATGCTAGCAAACATCACTTTGACGGTATACGTCTAATAAAGTCAGTGTCACCCGCTTAAGCTAGCAGTTGAATAGAGTTGGATTGATCGTGCTTCTGGGGTTGCTTGAACAAGAAGATGATCGTTGCTCTGCCTTACTTCTTTTCCTTTTGGCATTCCAAATCGCGGTAAGTTTGTTGCTGACTTGGACGGAGTATCGAAAATTTTCTTCTCAAACACTACTGTTGATAGTTTTGAGCGGTTACGATGTTACTTCAGTTTGATGTGAAGAAAACATTTTGCCCAATCCTTCAGTGCGCGGGATATTATTGTCATAAGTAATCCAGTTACGACTCTATAAACTTTCAACTTTCACTCTTCCATTCACGAATTCAAGTTGCTATAGGAACATTCAATCAATGGAGACGTGTTATCCTGTACGCACAGTGGCTATTAGAATCATACAAACATCACCTCTACCTGAACTTAAGCGAACGCCTATTTAATCATCCTTTTATTGTCCTGATATTTGCTTCTATTTCCGCGTCTTTGAAGCCCATTAATATTTTCACAATGAAAAGGTGCTCCCTTGTTAACAAACCCGGTGGAATGCTAACTTGCACCCGTCTCTGTGGATAGTTATTCCACATGAAGGGAGTCGGCTTATCGATGACGAAACTTGCGGTTTACTTCAACTGCGTGTATGATGAGTGTAGAAACCTTTCGCTCTCAAATGCGTTGATGGCGATTAAATGTTTGAGTGACTCAATCTTATCCTCCTTTTCTAGTGTTACGGGGTCAATAAAAAAACTTTCTAGAAAAATTATAGAAAGATGTGCGAAGAATTTCGAGAATGCTTATGAAAAACAATTCCGACGTCTAAAGGCGCTTGTTTCTGAAATTTAAAATATTCGCAATGCGACCATCCAAAGAGTGGCTTCCTTCGTTAACGACATGCTGTGCTCTGTGCTGAACGACGTGGACATTTTTAATTTTTCAAAGCTCCTCAAACCGCTCTGCCAACTTACAGCTTTATAATTTGTCACTCCATGTGAGAGAGTTAAGAAAGGATATTTCGGACTCTCGTCGTGATACAGTGCCCTCGAAACTAGTTTATCAAACAAGTTTGATGCCTTAACCTCGGCTCCTATAAACATATCATTCCACAAAGAATTGAACTTATCTGCTGGCAATTCGTCTGCTGTAATTAAAATCACCAACTCCGTTACCATTAAAACTGATTCTCCCGACGCTCTTCATAAAATCAAGCTACCATGTCCTTCAAAAATCATTTAACGTTTTGGTACATCCTGCACTGAGGAAGACTGGTCCGGCCGTCTCGGTAAACTCAGACATCACAACGTCACCAAGTCTTATAATCTTGATGGCCCTGGTCGCTCCACCGCCACCGCTTTCTAGAACTACTTTAAGTCAATACAACTCTTTTGACCTCTCCATGGTAGCTACAAGACGTTCATTCCCTCCAAATACGGCTGAACGTGCAGTGATAAAAATGGCTGAATATGTGAAGATATCTCTATTAGTAGATTTTAGTAATCTGAGAATTCTAGTTTTAAATATAAAATTGGCCGCCTTCCGGAATTGGTCCAAAAGGGGAGATGCTTCACTTGTACTAGCTTCCCTAAAATAACTACACCGTCCAGACAAGACTAGCAACCAAAATATCATTCCTAGGTTGTCTTTTAAAGTGGTCTGGATTCCTAACCTGATCCCGGTTGTAAGATTTCCAAATTTTAAGCGCGTTTCTCTTGATCATTCATCCCACTGCTCCGACTGTATCGAATCGACACATCGAATTCAGATCGACTTTCTTCACTATATTTCTGTATTTCTACGCTCCCACATCTATAATACCGATCATTCCTCGATCGTTAATTCTTCCAACCAGCCTCGGATGAAAGCGGTCCCTCCGCTTCCATCAATTTCTTTGGAACTTCGAAAGTCACCATCTGGTCAATGCGACCGTCCTCGTGAAAGCTATTTTGATCCTCTCCTTCCTCTTACTCCTAAGATAACGAATCAGCCTCATTCTCTTTTTCTGATGATACTGATATGTAATCTCGCGCTTAAGGAATCGGAGAAAATGTGCATCTCTCCCTTGCCTATTTACATGATAAACCGACACGATACAACTCAATTTGCATTGACGGCAAAACGAACCCAACTCTCAACTCTCCACATCCCAAAAAGGCCTGCCTACAGATGTTGAACCCTAAATGAATGTATTTCACGGCTATCATGAAAGTTGTAAGCCGGTGCTCGAATGCTTATAGGAACGCCGAACTCCAGCTTCATCTTGGTAGGAAATAATGGTGGAGCCTTAAGACTTGGTTGCCCGTCTATAAAATCAATTCTAGCTCAAAAGCTTTCAATTCCGTATTGCAGGCCAGTATAACAAATCGTAACTTAAATTCGTTGCCTAAGTTGCCGAAGTGAATTCTGAGATTGATTCCAACGGTCAAATAGACATTCAGTACTCATGGTAAGGCAGTGAATGTCATTCAACCAATTTCCTATGAAACATTCCCAAACGCACCGTTGAACAAAATTTCTTCTCTCCAATCCCTCAGCAATGCTCGGGCTAGATAATATGATACTAAGAAGCCCCCTATTCAGTCGCATTCACATGTGGTAGTGAGAAATATGAAGCGATGATAAAAGTCATTCGTCCAACCGAATCGAGTTTCACAATAACAAAGTTTTTTTTCATAAACAATAACAAATTCCAGACGGTAGGCAATACCATCTCTTATCGCTCGGCTTCATCTTAATCATCTGATCTAGAAAGGGGTGGTTGTTGGATGTGTATCTGAACAGCGTCTTTTGAAGCCAACTGGGTATCTGAACGATGGAATCCTTCTGGTTGACATAACCGTCGAGGTGGTAGAATATGACCACTCTGTGTGGGTTACACGATCATTAGATTGGCTTTTTCTTAAATTTTCTGGCCATGATGAAGAGTAACTTCCCTTGTTTTAAGAGCCCCATGAAGCTCATTGCAGTTTCGATGGCCTCAAATATGTGATCGTTCCAAATGAGTGCTAAGTTCAGATGAGGACGAAAACTAAAGGGAATCCAAGCTTCTCATGATTCGGTGATGTGGTTTCCCTCTTTTTCCCACTCTCCGCCACTCTCGGTTCGTGAGCTCTTGGACATGTCCATTCGTCCCTCCTACATGCAATGCACAGCGCCGGTTGTCTCTGTGAATTGTGGGACCACTCAATTAAGTTTTACAGATCTGCATCGTTTGTTCAGAAAAGATTGAAAGGATTGATTTTGAAATCCCAAATTATCTGTAAAATTAGTATTTTTCGGACGTCCAGCTTCAAAAAACAGAAATTTTGTGTCACTTTCGTGATCGCCCGCACGTCGGTGGTTTTACATTTCACACAGCATTGATGAAAAGAATAGACAGACAGTATCAGCCTCCCCCGCTTTAGATTTGAACCTTTGGTAGATCTTGTGGGTCGCGTCACCTTCCCATGATCACAACGCATTAATGTCCAAACCCCGATCAGCATCGTCATCGAAAAAACTCTTTCCGATAGGATCAGCAACTTCGTCACAAAGTCTACAAATTAGCTCGCCAATTGCTCGTCGCATGATAACTTATCAGTGCAGGAGGCCGAAGTAAACATTCTCTCCCATCTGACAGGATGAAAGAAGTTCAACAGAGAGCAGCGCCAAAGCAAACCAAACATCCGTGGCGTCGCCGCGATAAGATTCTATTTCTGCCAGCTGTGGAAGCGCTCCCAAGCGCTCGCATTTGCTAAGCAACTTGCTCCCTGACTCACTCTCGCTTTTGCAAGACCACAAAAGTTGCGTGTCTTCGACCCGAATTCGGACATTCCCACAAGTGTGGTGACTTCCAGTCCGTATCACAAGGTAGCCCCGACACAGCTTATCACCGTCGAAACTTGTCTTATCGCGGCTACGCTAGAACTTGAAGCGTTTCCCGATAGCGACTTGCACACGAGGTGGAACTCAGGTACCAACGAGTCCGGCACTTGTAAACAATTGCTGCGAGCAGCCCCGTCCCCGCTGAGTCACATGCACAAAGGAAATCGGTAAGTACAAAGCGGTGATTGATTTATTCGCCTTATCGAACAGAGTTTCACAACAACAAAGTCATTCCGTAAACAAAACACAAAATCCACACGACACGCAGTCTTCATTCCCATCGGTCGGGATCGTCGGCCCTATCTCCAGCGTCTAACCTGCAATGAAGGAGAGGATGTTTGCAACATCAGCCAGTCACTGGGTGGTTCTTGGACTTGCACCTCTTACCTGCCGACAACGTCCTCTGAAGTCCACTCGGCACCTCACCGGTGCCGAAAGTATGCTGGCCTCCTTCTGGGTGACATAGCCTTCGGGTTGGTAGAATATCACTTGTCTGGGAGCTGGTGTGGTGGCGGGGATCATCGCGAGCAGCGACATGATCAGCAACACGATCACTAGACTGACTGCCTTGAAATCCATTCTCGGACTACTGCCGGTCGGTCGGCGGTCTGTGAGTTGAGTGGTGGATAGCAAGCGCAAGGCAATGAACGATTGTTTGAAGAGAGTCGCCTTATCGCTGCTTCTGCGCTTTTCCTGACGGTGCGGCAGCACTGAGATGAATGAAAGTCGTTGCATACTTGCGGGCGGGTTGTGATCGTGCTTAGGCGGGCACTAAGAAATATGTTAAGCGACGTTATGGAAGCGGGTTAGAATTACTTTCGAAAGCGTTTAGCGGGAATGTGTTTTCCATGAGAGTTCCATGAGAGTTTCGCAGGGTGTGCCTCTCATTTGCTCCGTTCACCATGACTTTTGGCATCTGAAAGAAGAGAAAAATCACTAATTAGAGGGAAGTTTGTCCTTTTTGTTTAAAGTGGAGAGTACACATTTTAAGGGATCTTTCTGTCAAGTAGATTTGACGATACTTGGTTAGGACTGATCACAGGGACAATACCGATCGTCGATACAGGCGAAATTTGGAAGTGGCAGAACGGGAATCGGCAAAACAGCTAAATGATCTGAATTGTCGCTGAAATATTAGCAAGCAAATAGAAAGTGGACTTTCTTCCCCTGATTCTTATCAGAAACGCCGTCAACATGATAGAGCTGTAAGTGGAGAACATAAGGTGCAGATGCGCTTCAGGTGGCATTCTTAATAAGCACTTCAGCCGCTCTAATCTTATCTAGCATACTCGTAGTAACATTCACTGACACTAGATATTAAACATGGACTAGATATGGCAGCATGACGTGATTTAGTGCTTCATAGCAAATCCGTGGAGGTTAGTTAGATTCGCTGAAGGTGTCAGAATATTTGTGACAAACACTACAATCAATTTTCTGACTCTCTGAGTTAACTCTGTTGTTAACCAAAAAACAATCATGCGTGCGACCAAAGGTTTAGGTTTTCTTTCAACGTTTGGTATGTTCAAGGGAGCAGTTTGAGCAGTGTGATGAACTTAACTGACTTGTCGTTATCTGACTTATGTTTATCTAAATTGCCACAGGGTTTGATCAAAGTGTGGGAGTTTGCGGATCATTCTGTTGAAGATAGTCAAATGGTGAGTGCTTGTCGTGGGGTTCTAGGTAATCGGTGGACTCACAACTCTCGCCTGTCCTGAACACCTGGGCTGAACGTTTATATTGCAGTTTTTCACAGCAGCACCTCTTTGACGATTAAGAAATGTCGCCGCTATGAGTAGGCAATGGTGGCTGGGTGCTGTGGGAATTATGCTGTGGGTAGGCACTGACTGCCGTAAACCCGGCGATGCTCAGTGTTGTAACTTTTTCTACACACCAACTGTACTTATTTTACATTCAAATGGTAGCCATCTGGTACTGGTTGCAGTTCACCTGAGCTCAACTTGGCAAACTTATAAGTGCGCCCTCTTGTCCTAGGGGTAACTAAAAAGGAACTGGCCCTCCAGGTTGGAGATTGTGCCGTCAGGGTAACTGCCCAGCCACACAAAAAATTCATAGTTACAAAGCAACAGTAAGCCTCGGAAACGGATGATTTTACTGATGACGAACCTTGCAAACGATAAGAAGAGTAGGCAATAAATTATAGATTTTCTCTACTCGTCAGAAGAACAGAAGAAAGTAAGATATGGTTAGGTGCTGAAGAAAATAGTTCTCTTGTGGACTGTAATGCCATAAAATTTTTTCTCCATGGTAACTTATATTTCGTAACACCGCCATAGGTCTCTTGCTAGGCACCTTTGAGCCAATTCCGTTCTATCTGCATACACTTGCATTTGTACAGACTTTGAAAAGGTTTTCGAATTTCGCATAAAATGTTCTCGCAACCACAATATTATAGCGTTTCACCTTGGAATTGCAGAAAAAATTACGACGATTTTTTTGGATTTTTAAAGCTCTGAATGAAACCAATCGAGATCTATCAAATGATCATCGTTTTTATTATTCCTCAATATCCAACAAAAAGTCGTGGCGTAGTGGTAAGTGCGTCGACCGCCACACAGAAGGTCTAGGTTTGATTCCCGGACGGGACACCTCGCATTTTGTCACGGCACCACCTCTTTCGAGTTGCTCGCAACACTTAAAGAGTATCAATTATCTATGAAAAGCTTCTCAAATCTCGCCGTTTGGAGTCGGCAAAAAACTGTAGGTGAGAGAACAGTAGCACGCACAACACGAGTAGTTGTTGTAGAAGCTCGGCCCTGGTCCCTTGTGGACTGTAGTGCCACTCAATCAATCCAACAAAAAGAATAAGTAAAATGTTTTTCATTCAGTTCTCAGTCTGACGGAAGGTCCCGCCACTCTTGAGAAGATCGCGCACACATTGTTTTCTGTGCGAGCTGACCTCTCATCGCCAATTCTTATCTGTAGCTGGTAATGGGATTTTAATTGATCCAACAGCTAATTAACATGACCAGCAGTATTCTGTCTCTGAATCAGAATCCGCTAAATGGGATAATCACCTTGCGAAGTTAGAGATGATCGCACGAGCTTTAGCATTGCCAGATGCAATTAATATTACGAGAAGACTTACATTTCAGATCTATCTGAAGACCATTTGATATCACCATTTTTTAAATCGCCAAAAGTTTTAGAAGCAAAATTCATAGTTTCACAGAGTCTTCAATCCTTTTAAGTTTTTTATAAGGATCGAAAACTCATAGTTGCTTTGTGTTTTGATTCACCCGTCACATTTGTCACACTCGTATTAAGGAACCCACATGGCAACGCCAGAGGTACCAGACGTCCATACGACTGCTGACATAACGCGGAAAACATCGCCGAAACTGAACGAACACAATAAGTCGTCAGTGAGACTTGTCGGGAGGCTTTACGTCCCATAGCATCGACGTTTCGAACAGAGGATAAAAATTGGCAGCAAAAACTTTGAGGTGGTCAACAAATTCGTATACCCTGGCTCCAACAGAAAAAAGGGACAATAACATCAGTAGTTAAATAAAGCGTAAATTTTTTCTTGGCGATCACTTTTGGCGACATTTTCAAGGCATACGTGCACTGCAAACTCAACATTTATGAAAATCTACATTTTATTTTTCGGTTAATCGGCGCACACCAAAAGAGAGGAGAGAGAGAAAGAACATAATTATGCCCAAGATTTACACAGTATTTGATTTCCTAAATATGGTTCTATAAAAAGCTTTTCAATGACAATGAGAACTCTTTGTGTGTTATAATTAACTCGAAAGCGGTGGCGCTGTAAAAAATCCGGGGGGTCCGGGAATTGAACCTGGACTTTCGGCATGTGAGCTGACGCGCTTACCCTCTACACCACGGCGATCACAAATTTGGCTTCATATTGAGTTCAAATTCCTGCTTATGTACAGTGAGTGGAGAGTTCTCGAGATCGTTCATGTGATCAGTTGTTCGAACATAAGGGGGCTTTTGGAGTTTCGAAATGGAATAAGACCACGATTCTGAAATTGACAGTGAAACTTTATTCGAAATATAATCTTCTGGAATAATAAAAAAATTTGATTCTTGGCATCTGACCGCCATGGTTGGCTCGAGTCGCATTATGATAGTAAGCTGGAGGTCTTAATTAGAGGTCCAATTTTTGATGACTTTCTTCACACTTTGTGACCGTATACCGCCAATAACGTTGTCCTGCAAGTTGCCTATCATTTCGGGCTTGTCACATCATCCTTCACCTGAAACTATGCGATTACCCAACATTTCCTTCAACAAATCAACTGTGACACGAGCTGTGTGGCATACTGCGAAGCCTTTTCAAAACCCAGCTTCCGTACATCATGTTTGTTCAATTAATGAACGAAAAAGGCAATTTTCATGGCTCTAAAGAAGTCATCATTGACTGCAACGTTGTGCCCAGAAGAAGAAGTACTAACCAGTTGTTCCACCCAAAACATAAAGCACACTAAAGAGGCAATTTTTTGGTATAAAGGCAGCTCAACTTACAGGAGGAGAATAATCATCATGCCAAATATGGCGGTTCTCCATATTGACGTTTCCATTCAACCAAAACTTAGCTCTATCGTTAAGCAAATTCGCAGACTTAGTGGGCGATATGTATTTCGAATAAAACTATGATCTTCAAAATAAATTTGCACAATTTGGAAGCGCCGCCTTTCATATTGGAATGAAAACCAAACAAAAAATAATGCACCTGACAGCTGAAAACATGGCTGCCAGTTAAATTAGTGTTGCCAACTTAAAGTTGGCATTTCGTGGGTCTTTTTATATCGAGACTTTACTTTGGGTGACTTCACGTCAATACTTTACAGTCTACATTTCTATTAATCGCCATTTAATATTAATTCTTTGAGTCGACGGTTTTAGTACCTGCTGAGTCACCGAAACTGAACCGTATAGAACACCCTTTAGCTGCTCGGAGTTGTAGATTATAGAATCACACATAAAAGAGAGGTATGAAAGTCTTCGACTTGGTACCTTAACTTTATTCCCAAATATCTGTCCGATTTCGCCTCAACAAGATGTAGATAGAGGCAATCACAATATTGTGACATAACTGGGATTGCCAAATAATGTGTTGACACATTATTTGGATGCTTAAAAGCAGGACACATCACAAAATTGGGTTTTATGAAAAACCTTTGACACAGACTACAATCAAGTTCAAGTACGCAGCTGAATCAAAGAGCCCCGAAAATGTGGCGAAAATGTCTCGGTGGACAAGGGAGTGGAGACTAGAGGGAAGAATGTCACCGAGAAATGATGGCATTGTCTGCTTGCCACAATTCATGAACTTTGAGCTCTGCACGATCTGCAAATTAGAACAAAAATAAATGGCAACAGATGTTAATGCGTTTCAGCAATTGTCGTAAATCAGACATGACACACTTAAAATACGGCCAAAAAATTGGCGAATGACAAACAAGAGAACCATCTTCTTAAAAAGGTATTTTTTGGAGGTTGGTGATCATTTCACTCTAGTGCTCAGACTCCAAAGCTGATCTATTGTACTACCAGGGAGCAATCTACATTTAATGTAATTTCTTGTTCTTTCGAAGGCACACCAGCAAGCGCTTCTATGACAGAGAGCTTAGGTTTTCAGCTCCCACCACGTCAGCGCCAAACAGCCACCACCTGATCGGGCAAAGGCGGGACATTGTCAGAGAGAGTGCTCTGCAGAAACTTCACCTTCTTTTGAGGCGTAGCAGAGGGTATCATCAACTAATCCCAAGCACACTTTGGTTCTAAGCTAAAGTTAGTCTTGCCTCCGCGTTTCCTGTCTGCAGATAACCGAAAAGCAATGGATTTCAAGGTTATCGACAATCTCGTGAATTCGTGGTGTCTCGGGACACAGACTAGAATAAGAGGGTTGAGTTACGGCTTGACCTCAGCTTGACTGTCGCTCAGATCCTTTGCCCCTTCAACCCTTCCTTCACAATATAGTTTGTGGGCATTAGGATCGCAAATGTTTCCGCCTGGAAGGACGACACGTTATTACCTAAAATGGTATGGAGTCTAATGTGGTCGAAGGCCCCAGCTCCATATCCTTCCATCGCCTTAAGGCTTTCCGTGAAAATCCAAGAACATACCCTTCCCGGCTCAGTTTCTTGCCAGAGTCATTCCTGGACACAGGGAAAGTCGACTTTGCATGAGTGGCGAAGCTGGATTTTTGGTGACTCCGCATCAAACGGCACGTCCATGAGACTAGTATCATAGAAGAGGCGGTGCGCGAGGTCATCGAAGCTCCAGTGCGAGTTGAACCAAAGACTGTTTCTTTTTAGTCGGGAGATGGTCTTGATTGTGCGTCTCATAAGGAGAATGTAAAGAGGAGGCAGTGAATCCAGATCCGGAATAAGTGATCTTGCAAGTAATCAGAGCTAATGTGGCCTACAGCAGCGACTTACTTTACGCAAACAACATTTATGAGCCTGAAGAAAAATTCTCCCAAGTCAAGATGGGTGAGTTTTGGATTATCAGAGCCCAGTCGTCCAAGATCGACTGAAGGTACTGTATGAAGCTGATTCAGAGATAGGGATCTTCTTTGATCCTTCTTAAAATTAGGGCTAAGGGCACAGATGGGGTAGTGAAGTGTCCACAAACGGAATGATGATAATGTTGCAGCAATCGACTGTTGCACACTGTCATATGTTTGTTGTCCAAACTGTAGTCGGTCCATAAAGAACTTCTGAATCCGTCTTATCTATTCATTTAGTTTTAGGCTGCTACTACGATCGGAGTCCTCAACCCCATAAGGGGTGTGAGACAGAATTTCTTTCAGAAAAAAAATCCTAGGCATAAGGCAGCAGAACTTCTCTCTCCTCTTAAGAAAATTCTTAACCATTCCTTCTCAAACAAGCTCCTACACATTCAAAGACGTGGTGACCTTACAGCCACGCTCAAGCTTCCACATCACTCTGCCTCAACAACATCGCAAGTTCTAAGTTTAGGTCGGTGCATGGGTCCGACCTGCAGCGCCGCCACCCTTAGCCCAACCTCCAACCTTATATGAGGTCCTACAGTACATTCCCCCACTCGAACAACTCATCAAGAAACCACTCCACTGACAAATGAATCAAAAAGCTTATCCCCCCCACCACTCACCTTCTGGTTTTAGCCGCCACGACGACGATGGCTTTCGACGCTTGTCTCTGGTTTCGCTGCGATTCCCCTGGTTGTCGTCGTCTGAAGAGCTCGCCAGAATGATGTTGCCATCACTTCGATGGCGTCGGATCGGGATAACCTTCCGCCGCGGACGGGCCGCACTCATTTCGGTGAAATTGTTCATGCTTTGACTTTTGGACGAGGGCACGCCCAGGTCGTACCCGAGCAGGCCCTTCTGCCGGAAGGAGTCGTCCGGCATCAACAACGAGGTAGATGGGCTGAGAAAGTTCTCGGTGGATGATGTTTTCGGTGCTCTGCGACGGGCGCGACGCTTATTCGTGTTCTCTTCAGCGACCACTAGGGTGCCCGCTCGGCTAGTCCTAAGGAAGTATCTGGGTCCAGTTTGGACGTCTTGAGTGCTCGCGGTTTCGAACTCCGGCGAGGACATGCGGCACTTCATTGCACTGAGCCGCTCGAGGATTGAGCTGGACGAGGTTAGGGCGGAGCGGATGTTGGGGTTCGATCGCCGGCAGCGACGCTTCTCCCTCGGCTTTCGATCCTCGTCGTCTGATGGTGGATCCACCTTGAAGTGGACCTCCTTGAACGAAGAGGCGCGACGGTCGAATGGCTCTGCCAGGGGAGATGGCCCATTCAGATGACCGTTCGAGAGGAAAGGCTTCCGGAGGACTTTGGAAACCGGCAGTCGGTCGGGAGAGTTGTCCTGGTCGGAGAAGGGGGTGAAATTAATCACTTTTTGGCTAGCCGATCGCTTTGTGACTTTGGGAGGATCAATGCTTTTGTCCTTGAGACTCCATTTCCTTCTCCACGGTACGTTGAGATTGACATCTTCTCCCGTCTGAGGGAGACAGCGCTTGTCCTGCACGGAGCTGCGTTCCGAGTCTGTCGCCTCGCAGATCTGCAGTGATCCAAAGTCCACCTCATCGGGAACTGAGTTCCTCCACGAGTTCCCTCGCTTGCCACCCAAAATCACGGTTCTTGTCACGTCCTCAACGTTGTTCAGTGGCCTGTCCCGGTGCTTGTAGCTCTGCCTCTCAGCGGAGTCCAACGATCCCAGCCCCGTGTCTTCGTCCTCCTGCAGAGCCCGCTCCAAGTTTGTCGTCGCTGCTCTGAGCAGGCCCTTGCTCCTTCGCTTCCGCGGCCTGGGTGTCACCGTCTCCTGTCGATAGACGGCGTCGTCCACCTGCCGATTGGCATCCACCAGCAGGTCACCCTTGTGGTTGTATAACATGATCCTCGGCATCGCTATATTCGGCGATGATCTCGACGTCGTCAGCTCCCACTTCCACGCGCGCGGCTTCTTCAGCTTCAGCTGCAGCAGATTCGCGTCCGCGTCCGCGTCACAACAAATGCCGGTGCCATCACCGCTGTCAATCCATGAATTTGACATTGCAAACTGCGCCCGATGATTCAGTGCGCGTAGAGACCTTGTAATCCCAGCGGAACGCCACCTGTTACACACAAAAGATTCAATTAAGTCTGACACACAGCCGCGCGCACAGCGGAACTCTCGCCGCGATTTCCCGTGAAATCTCGCTATCTGCGGGCCTTCGTCGAGCGAATTCAGCTGCACACCCGAGGAGAGACAGATCCGATCATTGGACCAGCGCCAGAGAATTTTGTTTATTTAGAAGGCTGAGGTGAGAAACGGAACCGAAATGAAAACCAAAAACCGACCAAAAAGCTGCAAAATACGCGAGAACCGAATAAATCCGATACAACAAATAGGGAGCGTATTTTTAGAATTGTATTTTCGATTTCCCCATTGAGCGGTCGAGTATCTGGATCGATAAGAATGTATCGGTCGGAGAATACGTGCGCGTAAAGTGTCGCGCACTTAGTCAGCCGGGGAGCCCTGGTGGCGGTCCTATGACGGAGTCACACGGCACAAAAATGACGTTTATAGCCTGCACAGTGCTTTTCTGCGACGACAACGTAACACGCGAGGGCACCACAGTGAATTGTATCTCGCGAAAAGATCCGGCTGCCTTCGTTGGTAGAGGCGATTCGAAAGACTGAGTGATCTGGCCAGAGAGCCCGTTGCCGAGGCGCTGTGAGCAGCGTCGTCGACGGCGGGTGCGCGTGGGAGCGAAGACACCACCACAGGAGAACGCTTAGATACACTCTATGAAGTCATTCATGTCGACGGAACGGGGGATTCGGTTCGTTTCGATTTGGTTCGGTTTGGATACTAATTTGGTTCACAGATACTAGTGTTACGGGGCTTGTACGCATGTACGCACGCGACTGACGTGGGAATGTGCTCTTCTGTTGCGAGATGATGGATATCCTTTCAGTGGGTGGGTGGTATTTTTGTTGGCGCTGCTGATAGATATTCGCTGATGGGGAGATGAGTAATGACGGAAGAGCGGCGGTAGCCTTCGGATGTGTTTGGAGGGGGGGGCCCTTTCAAGTGCAAGTAGTTTCCGATGATGGACGTGGGCAGTTCATAGATAATTTCTGTATGACTGAGTGGTAAACAGTGAAAGATTTTCCGGCCTCTTGTGTTCGTGTGAATGATCTGTGACCACTGACAACTGATCACTGGCCAGTGCTGCGTCTAATCATTGATCACTGATAACTGCCCACTGTTCCAACTGATCCCCATTGAACTGTGTGATTCCAAAGCACCGACTGATCGTCGATGCGAGCGACAACGTTTGGTGCCTTTGTGCAACTGCAGCTTGATAGCGAGACGTCAATCATCTAATGCCTGCCAACGCTTGCATTTGCATCTGTAGCTTTCAGCTGAACCTCCACTTTCAGGCGCCTATTAATAACTACCACGTAACACAAAGTTCCAAGAATCAGCGACGCTTCCTTCAATCGTCTCTGTTGATATTTGCTCGAAGTGCAATTCACACTTGAACTTGGAAACCCCGTTCGATCGCACCCTGCTCGTCAGCCGCGAAAATCCTACGGAAAAGCTCTCAACACACACCGGGGCTATCATGTGATTGAACTCTCCACCCTGTTCATCATTGCATCACGTGCCTGGGAAACTACCCCACGCTCGACATCACAAACAACAGCGACCCCACCCCCCCATCGATTCAACCGCCACCAGTGTCTGTGTGCCGTGGGGAAGGCCAAGCTTATTACATTATTGGCGTCCACGCGCTGCTCCATAAATTAGGGACCTACTTTCGCCGCCAATTACCGATCATCAGCAGCAGTGGGTAATTGATCGCCAGTCGAGGTGCCGGAGCACTATTTGAAGCCCTGTCGTGGCCTGTCCCACTGCATTGTGTGACTCGCAGTCGTCGAAACATCATCGCAATGGCATCTCCAGCCGCTACAGTCAGGATTGTGTTCCTGCTTTTCGTGACAATTAACCTCATCGCCGCCCCAACAATGGCTGCCCCAGTTGATGCAGACGCTGACGTCGGCCCCGTGTGGACACGCACACTGAAGCTGCTCGGCATAGTGCCGTGCAGACGAGTTGATCACACTGGCAAGTGCTCCACCGAGCGCCTGACCACCAAACGGAATTGAGAGCACTGAGAGAGCGGAGCTGATAAGCGAGCTATGTTGTGTCGGGCTTCGGCTTCATTTACTTAACCTACTGACCACGGCTGCTGATAGCGCTCCTCCATATTTTAGACAACTGCTCGGACTGAAGAAGAATCTGTGTTGTGCTGGTGCTCTTTAGAAACGTGAAAGCCACCAGCAGCAGCGGTAGTACAGAAGTGAATAGAAGCAGCAGTCTCGAGTGAAATGTTGCCGAAAGTATTTCTAAGTGCGTTTTTGGGGATTTTCTTTGGCATACTCTTATTGTGCAGCTATCCGATGGAGACACGCGGACTGCCGGCCCCCTCGCAGAACGTGAGCGTCAGCATCGAGAACCGATTCCTGTTTTCCACCAAGGAGCGCTGCCAAGTGGACCACAAGGGCGAGTGCCGGACCCCACAGAAAGCAACGCAATAAGTGTGTTTTGTGCCTGTTTTCACTTAGAAATAAATTAGTATTACAAAATAGCGCTGCTTTGTTGTGTGTTGTTGATTCAGTTTTTGGGGATTTCTGATTTCTGCGTCTTGTGTGTTGTGCATGACTGAGACACTGAAAGAAGTACGACGATGCGACTTATCAGTTGCTGGTGATGGAATTTCAGAATGAATGGTGCTTCAACTTGATTCAGGAGATTCTCTAGAGTTGATTGCACTGCTTGGCAACGTGAACGGAGCGATCTGAAGGTCTTTTCCATCCTCGGTTTGTTTTTATTGCGTCACGGCTGGGTAACCTTTGATCAGCTCCGCCAGCTATCAGCTCGACACATATGTGCGCTCCAGTTGTTGTGGGATCTTATTGAGAACAAGTAGCCGCACATGTTTGTTTCGTGTGTGACATTCATGCAGTGGCCGTGTCTCCGAGCTTCCGGTACAAATCGCCTAGAGCTGCGGTGGGTTGGGCGATAAGGCACTTGGGGTGACTTCCAAATATATGAAATATATGGTGGTGGCTTGTGCTATTTTTAGAGGGTCCCTCGCGTGTGTGGGAATGTATAACCAACTTGTTTGCTGAACAGAACAAGACTTGCTAAGTCAGTCATTCGATATTCCGACATTTGTGAACACTGTTCTGTTTTGAGACGGAGAGAGAGAGAGACTCGTACTTTTTTCACATCCGTTCTGTTCAACGAGTTCTGAGTTTTAATTGTGTGACAGACTTAATCCAGTCTTATTTAACTGGGCTGTCCCTGCTCGTTTTCCGACTTAAGAGAGCGGGTTCCACTGCACTGTTCGACTCGCTACTCAGTCGTGTGTCCAATCCACTGCCATGTACGCCTTGGAATTAGTAAGTCAATTGGTTCCTAATTCGTTCTCCTGTAAAATTCATTGTATGGTCAAAATGTTTTCGAAGAAATCTATTCTCAAAAGTTTGCAGCTTCGTTGTGATTACCGACTTTCATGGTGCTGCAATCGCTAAGCACTACAGATTCTATATTTGACTGAAATAGACGTAGTTTGCTCTTATTTATCCCCCTGAGTACTTGACAACATCCCAAACTTCATCTTTGTCTTCTCAATACGGCTTTTGATGTTCTGCTTCCGATTCCGCCTTCAGTAGAGACAATGCCCCTAACGTGGTGAAAATCATCAACTGTTTCTACCGGCTTTTGGAAATGTTATGACTTGGATCCGAGGCCAATCATCTACGATTTTTGCTTCCCTCTGCATCGTTATTGTCGTTCGATGGAGACTCATGACCCAGAGAAAGCGAGTAAGCGTACATCTCCAGCGTAATCTAGAGTCCACCTAACTCCTCCGTTCCCCATCAAGACTGCAAGGAGTACGCCGCTTACTACCAATAAAAAAAATTTGGTGACAATATACAGCCCTGTCTGACTCCACATCAAACTTGAAGTCCGTCTGACAGAAGAACCTTAATTATGTGTTCATATGCATGAGAGAATACAGGTAAATTGAAACTTCTTAGTAAGTGCTAATCAGACTGACACACCCAGGTAGGATAAGGCCTAAGCTAGTGTAGCCTTCCATCCCTGCCGGTACTGGACAAGCTGTTTTCAGTCATACACACACAGTTCCCTAACACATCCGCGATCAATTGTTCTTTGTATTGGAGGTTTGGTCTCCTCATTCTCCTTGAACCTGGAGGCTGGGATTCGAAGACGTTTGTAGCTGGAGCATTGTTGCCAATTCGTTGGATGTGGTCAAGCCACTGACGTCGACTGTATGTCGCCTTCCACATTTCGATTAAGTACGCGGATTTCGGCTTCAGGTTTTATGTTGCAATAGCTCTCCTCACCGATAGGACAGTATATCCCCTGTAGAATTTTTCCCTCAGATACCACAAGAATAGGTTCAGCCCTTTTATATATCTAACAAGAATAGTTGGATCAGCAAGATCTTTGTCCCTTGCGTTTTTTTTTTTTTTTTTTTTGTTGCGGGTTGGAAAACTCTCCACTGGAGCTCTCAGACTCAAAAATTGGTCCATTGTCCAACAAGGCAGTAACCTTCATTAACTGCAGATTAATGGTTTCCCGAAGAAAGACCAGCAGGCGCTTCTGTGACAAAGAACGTAAGTTTTCAGCTCCCACCACATCAGCGCCAAATAGCCGCCACCTGATCTGGGAAAGGCGGGACATTACAGAGAGAGTGCTCTGCAGAGTCTTCACCTTTTCCACAGGCGCTGCAAAGGGTGTTTTCACTAGGCCCAAGTATACCTAGGTGCCTAGCAAAGTGTCCCGCTTGTACGGCGACAAGTTTTCTGCACTCTTTTCTGTCTAGAGATAACAGAGAAGCCGCGGATTTCTTGCTGACGTTTGGGAGCATGCACATGGACACCCTGCATCCTGAAGAATCATGCCATCTTTGGTTGTGCTGTTGGCAAACCCAATTGCCTTGCCTAGCTAGTTCATCAGCAGTCTCGTTTCCCGTGATCCTTTGATGTCCCCTTCCACCTGTTCTTAACAATATAGTTGGTGGCCTTAAGGACCGCAAAAGTTTCCCTTTGGAAGACCGATGCGAAATTACCTAAAGAGGTTGAGGTCTACAGTTTTCGTCTTTCACGAAAGCACTGGCCCCAGATCCCTCCGTCGTCTTGGAGTCGTCCATGAAAATCCAAGTACATTCCCTTTCCGGTTCAGTTATTGGCCAGAGCCAGTCTTGGTCGTAGGAAAAGTTGACTTTACGTGAGGAGTGCAAATGGTTATAATGCGACGAATTTCCGCTAAGATGGCTTTTACAACGTTCACATTCACTCCGAGGTAACCAAACATTGCTAAAAATTATAGCTGCCGATAGTGATATTTTGTCCAATATGGCGTCTGGGGGCTGGATTCTTGCTTGACAGCATTTAGTTGGTTTTAACGTTATTAACCAGCTTGGAACGCATGACGATGTCGATGATTATTACTTTATTAAAATAAACTATGTTGAGAACTATTACACTTTTTAATGTTTTGACATGATGTTCTGTGTTCAGTCTTTTTATTTGTTTGAGTAAGTTTTTCAATATGTATCACCAAATGACATATTTTTCCTTTTTTTTAAATTTGAACATTGTCAACCACATAGCTAGTGGTTGAATTCTATTATTTATAGTTGACCAATGCTCTTTTTGCTAAATATTTTCGTCTTCAATTTGAATTATGGCCAGCTTGTTTGTGGCTCAAGGTCCGGTCTGCTGCTCCAATATAACTTACATCACTGTTTTCATTACGTTCCCTTCGTTGTCTTTTTTTTTTTTTTTTTTTGACTTTGGTATAAATTGATGTGAAAAGTGCTTACCTCATTGATGATACTTAGAACCTTGCATTATTCTGGGGTGATCAATGGTGAGGTTTCATTTATAATTTGAAATAAAACACATAAATTTAAAACGAACATAAAATTGCTATTATGGGTCAAAAGAACAATTCATTGTAATTACTATTTGACAACTTTATTATGAAGACTTTGTCCACGACTATGTCCAAGGTGGTCCATTCGGAAGGTCCAATTTTGGTGACTCGCTCAACCATATTGATTGATTTTACTGTTCTGTGTCTATCTTAGCTGGCTTATACCTGAAGACGTGAGACTATGCATATTAAGAATGATATTATGTTAATATTGTAGTCTCCGTGGCGTAGTGGGTAAGTGCGTCGACCCACAGGGAGAAGGTCCAGGTTCGATTCCCGGACGGAACAACTTGCACTTTTTCACAGCACCACCTCTTCATAGTTGCTGACAACACTCAAAGAGTATCAATCTCACTGTTCGGAGTCAGCTAAAAACTGTGGGTCCCTTCTACTTGTGAGAGAACAATAAAACGTACAGCACGAGTAGTTGTTGTAGAAGTTAGACCCTGGTCCCTTGTGTAAATGTTGACTATGATTTCGTCTAAGGTGGATCATTCCGGAGTCTAATTTTGAGTGTCTGCTTCAAGCGTAATGACTGGTATTTCGTGAATAACACGAACAATATTGGCTTTCAAAGCTTCAATGGAAGCTAGCTTATTCCTGAAGACCTGTAACTTTACATATCCCCAAATATCGCACGATCATTTTCTTCATGCCATGCATCTACAGACAGCACTATCTTTCGCCAGCTGGAGATAGTTGAGCACTCCAAGTTGATTGAAGTCCTTCTACACTTATCTGTGCCAACTCAATCCAGGCCTTCCTCTGTTGCGTTGTCCCAGTGGCTCGGATTCGAAAACTTTTCAGGTCAGAACACACGTTCATATGCTGTTCGCGAACTATTTATCTTAAGCATTGTATCCTAAAACGCTTGACCAATGAATGATGATAAATGATTTCTCAACAAGTTCATTTTTTCTCGAGCTGTATGTACCAAGCGCTTTTTTGAGGAAAAAAGTGCTCACCGAGAGCATGCGATTTTTTTCAGGAATCACATAGACCACTTAACATGGCGCATTGGGTTTAATATTGACTGTTTTCTTCTTTGTTTAGTTTTTGAAGAAATATGGGTCAATCAGTCCATCAGCCCTAGGGTACTCTTCGGGTTGCTCGTCAGTATATAAACGTATCCATTGAGCCAAAAATGGACTTCATCACTGAACAAGTTTTCACGAAAAGTCACTTGATTTTCATTGAGTTTTTCCAGAGCACATTCGCTGAAAATATGGCCTAAATTCAAGTCGTCTGCTTTCAATTTTTACACAACTTGAAGATTTTACGTTTCTAGGTCGAGATCTTCACGCGAAATACCCCAAGTTGTCGAATACGCCAAACTGAGCTACTAAGAATGTCGATGAAAAGATTTATCTCGGTCTTCGCGTACGCTTTCAGCTACAGTTTCTTTAATATATTATCTTCGTGCTGGATCAAGAAATGTTGGTTGATTTCCAGGTCTACCCCGAGCTGCAGCGACATAAGAAGAAGAAGACTAAGGAAAGAATCATTCAATAAGGTGTACTGGAATACAAATTTGCCAATTGAATTATCAATATTAGCTTCAGTAGGTCGATTATCAGCCCCGTAAGTTTGCCCAAAAAGCGTTTCACACAAAAAAAATAATTTCCGTAACACAGTTCAACAACTTGCATATGCTCCTGTGTCATAATGACTTGCCATACAATGTTGCACAAAATCTATAAAACAGTTCCATAAGGATCGCGGGAGATTTGTAAAAAGGAGTCTATTGAAAATCAAACCTCACGATGAACCGGCCTATGGAAGGAGCCGACAGTTCAGTGCCGACTTCGAAAGAAGAGATTTTAGAGGCTGCAAGACTCTTATGGAATGACTTTGACTTATGTAGAAGTAGGCTTAAGTTGGTTTGAGAATTTTAGAAACTGGGCTAAGTTGATGAATGAAAATGATGTCGGATGAGATAACCTGATCTTGATGACTAGATGGAGTATGCTCACAGTTGTAGGGAAAGCAACTGCCATTAAGGTGAGTGTTCCTTTGCAAATCTCTTATGTCGTGCTTGGAACGTATCAGATGCGATTCTTTGTTCAGTTTCCTTTTTTAAATTCTACAATCTTAAGGTTTTCCTAACGACAAATTGGCCTTCCCTTTGTGACTTACTCTGCACACAGCCCACATCCAACTTCAGAGGTACCAAACGTGCTAATTGATCTTCCAGTGAAAGGTGTGTGAACCAGTTATACCTCCAGTAACCACCCCTTTCCAGCCCCCGTCTCTTGACTCACTGGGGAGGACTGACTCATCGATTCATGTCACACGCACTGAGCCGCACAGCTCCGTCGTGACTTGCCGGAGTTCCGTATGACTGATCATCTACGTGCCCTAGTGGCAAGTTCAGGGATCTCAACTCGACTTTGATTTATGAAAGGTAAACATTGTCGCAGGCGTTATCGGGAGCCGCTCAAATGTTCTATTCGGCGTTTAGTATACAAAACATTACACCACGGGGAATTATGGCCATGTCACTGTAAATATTTACAGATTTCGCACATGCACCCTCATGGGCAATTTCGCCACATTATGTCATTCACTCGGTCTTTCTGGGGCAACTCACTTCTACTCGTGCGTCGCAGGGGCGTGGGTTGCACACTTACGAGATCGGCGCGTCACTTCAGTGTCGTGTTACGGTGCACCCTCCATTCTAAGAATTCCACTCGCGCATCACTGGGTAATGAACTTCTCATGCCCCACGCACTCATACACAGCTGTTCGATCATGTGGAGAGGACCTGACCTGGAACGAGGTGGGGGCGACAGCGGGAAACCCGCGCTTCGGAGTAAACAAGCGCTTCGACGGCAATTGGGTTAAGTATCCATTGGAATCGAACCGAAAGCTCGACGGCTGCGACTTTAAAGTCGCTGTTTGCTTAATCAGTTTCGCGACTTCGCCGAGATGAGTTCTAAAGCAAGTGCCGTCCAAATTGCGCTGATGGTGCTGTTCGTGTGGAGCCTGGTCGCTGGATCGCTGGGGAGCGATGATTTGGAGGTCGATACGTTTCGAAAATTGCGGCTGCTCAAAGTGCTAGAGGCTCCCTGCAGAAGGATCGACCACAGTGGACAGTGTCGTGGGACGTTGATTTGGCGGAAGCCACCTGCACGGACCGCGAAACCGTAGCGGGCGGTGGAGCCAAGAGCGAGCATACTAGTGTGAATGAGTGACGACTGCTGGAGGAGCGGACGAGTGAATGGATATTTTTAGTTTCGATTCTCGAGAGTGGATGCCAAGTGATGTCCGCTCGATTAATTTATAGTTCATGTGCGCCCGGGGAGGGGAGGAGGCGGAAGCGGCGGCACGGCGCGGTGTGGATTCCTCCACATCTCCTTGGGGACCTATAAATAATATCTGCTTGAGGTCTCTGACAATCTCTTGGGCTGTGAAGTGTTCTGAAATAAAGAGTGGGATAATTTTAGACTGAGGAGTGTGTTTCATTGTTGAGTCTAACGTCGTCGGCCGGGCTCACGATATTGGAGGAGGCAGCCGGCCATCCGGTATCAGGTGGAGATGACCCTTTCTATTGGCCCGTGTGAATCATGTTCGATTGAATTTCATCGGTCTGTAGACGTGCCTCTGCATGAATCAGAGCACGGCTGACCGCCGTGTATGGAGAAAATCTGAAGTGCATCAATTGTGGCGTGCTTTGGTCTGATGGTTGGCGACACCGAGTGACACAGTTTCGTGCACTCGAGGACTGATTCACGAGACGAGATACATAAGTGCTTGGAAATTTTGCTCCGCACGAAGTCGTGTCAATGACTTGCTGGTGCCAGGGAAATGAAATTAAGAAAGATGTGCGGAGAAGAGTGTCATGTGGGAGACAGATTACGAGGAAAGGGAATTCTTCACTGATGGTAATTGGGCGTGTTAAATAAAATGACTAATGCGACTGTTTTGACCACAATTTGTTGAAGGTAAGAGACAAAGACCTGTAGCATGGTTGATCTATGAACTTGAGAGCATAAGTGTGTCCAAAAGTTGGACAGCAGAAGTCATGGAAGACTCTTTGAGAGAAAATTATCTGAGTAGGGAATCGAGTTCTTATTTGAAATTATGCCAAAAAAAAATTTTCGATGTAAGGTCACACGTGGCTACACCGACAAATTCCGATGTACGACTCCGTAGTGAGAAAATCGCAAGAAAATTGATCCATTTTTGAAGCGAATGATAACTGGTGACGAAGAATGGATCATTTACAATATCACGAAGTGAAAGCTGTTGTGATCGAATGACACTCAGCCAACGCAAGAGATGTCAGAGTCAGGTCTAACTACCAGGAAGTGTTCGAAGTAATTCCGTACGACCAAGCTCTTAACTCGATCGTGTATTTTGAACAATTAAGCCTTCTGAGGGAAGCAATCGCTTAGAAGTGGGCAAAAGAAGAGGAGTTGTATTTCATTAGGCCGTACACATCGTTGATTGCTATTCAAAATCTCTGGGAGTTCGGTTGAGAGGTTCTTTGGCATCCACGGTTCCTACTGTGTGTTTTTGTCTATGGAGAACGAATTTGCTCTGTACAGTTTTGTGATCATAAGGACCAGATTATGCAAGAGACTGGTAAGAGTGTACCGAAATTACCTTTAAAGTGGCAGACACTTATTAAACAAAATGGCGCCTTCTTGACTTGAAATGGAAAATTCTCTTATACAAATTAAGGCCTTTTCTACTATACTTGAGGTGCCTCCATGATATATTGATCCCTGTAGGTTTCACCCCTTTTGATTAAAGACAGCCGCTACTACTACTACATCAGCTTTTATCACACCTCTTATCACATATGCGGAGACTCTTTAAAATTTGCTATAAATGATTGATACTCTCTTACTTCACAAAGTCCAAGTTGAATTGACTTCATAAGGTATGCTAATGGATTCCAGGCTGTATTTATTTAAAACAATAACAAAAACATTATGAAAAGGACTCCGTTTTGAGCACTCGTTCTATTTTTGATCCATATTTTCAAGCTTGGACAATCTTTTCCAATTACAATTAGAAATGCTTGCCACACGCTTTAAAAACATAATAAAAAAAAAATTTTCTTAACTTTAAATTTTGAAGTTAAAGTATTATTTTTTCTCTTATTTTTATTTTCTTAAGTGGTTGGGCGTACTAATTAATTCGATTCGTTTTCAAAAGGTGGCGCAAGCTTACGCAATTTTGTCGTAAATAAACAGGATTTACGGAAAGTTTTGATTTTTGTTTTTTTAATTAGAGGAATGTGCAGCTGAAGCCCGTCGAATGTTTGTAGAAGTCTGCTCCGAGCGATGAATGATGCATGAAGATTCAAAAGTGGTGCTCTTAGCGTCGAAGAAAAAGAGTGTTTTAGTCTGCCCAAGAAGTTTGAAAACGAGTAATTTGAAGCTTTACTGGATCAAGATCCGCGTTAAAAACAAAGTGAGCTCGCAAGATCGATGCAAGAGACTCAGCAAACATTTTCCGTTCGGTTATAGAAAATTAGATTTATTTAAAAGCAAGACAACTGGGTGCCGTAAGGCGAATCTGCAATTCTGAACTGTTTCTTGAAAGACATCAAAGGAAGTGATTTTTTCACTGAATTGTGACTAGAGATGAAAAGTTTTGCTACCATAACCCCAAGACAAAAAACAATGCTATGCAAAGCCTGGTGATAATTCTTTACATCGACGCCAAAGGAAAGAATTCACGGTTCATAGGTCATGCTCTGCATTTGGTAGGACCAGACGGGTATAGTGTAGTAAAAGCTACTAAGACCAGATGAAAAAATTTAAAAATTTTCGACGACAACTCATGCGTTTGAGACGTGCATTGCGTGAAAAAAGACCAGTAACGGCCGAAAGGCGTATCAAGGTGATTCTGTTGCATGATATCGCTCGGCCCCACATGCCTGCAGCGGTCAAAAACAACCTGAAATCGTCGCTGGGTTATCTTCGCCCACCCGCCATATTGTCCAGACCTCGCTCCTTCCGACTACTGACTTTTTCGACAGATGCAAAATGATATTGAAGTTCGGTCTTTTGAAGAAATCGAAGAATGGCTCAATGATTGGATCGATGCCAGAGAGGAATCATTTCTTTGGAGATTGTATTCGAAAATTACCAGAGAACCGAAGGAAGGAAATCGCTTCCGAAGGACAAAACTCAGAGGTTTTGTATTTTACGTTTCTTACCTGTTTCATAAATGGAATTAAATTGCATTGATTTTTCGAACAAATTGAGTTAAACAAACATGTCCACGTTAAAGGCACGATATTTCGAATTATTTTAACATTCGCGAAAACGAATAAAAACATCGTTTAAGAAAGTCCTGGCAGTAAACGAGGGTAAAGTTTACTGTGTGCCACAATTACGTTATAAAAACCGTCGTTTTGAACAGAAACTTCTCTATGGGCAGGAAGAACATGAAAATGTTTAAGAACTATGTCCGCATCGGGTCAGCAATGAGCAGAGATAACAACATATTGAAATAAAGCACAGTATTATCGTTATCAGTCGTGATTTCTTTCTGATCAATGAATGGACGATAGAAAGGAGCATCTCCTCAAAGGCGAAGTTTGCTTTAATCATTCTAGGTTTGCTTCACCACACAGAAGGGCGGGCAATGCTAAAAGTAAAAGAAGAACATGATTTTCTCGAGAAAAAGGTCCTGTATGCTATTCTTGGTCCTGAAAGCATTGAAAATATCTGCTGAAAAAGATTGAACAACAAACTGTTCGAGTTATACAGTGGTTAAGGCCTCGTCCACCACTAATGACAACGACATCACACCCAACGTTATCTTACCATGGACAATGCACCTCAGGTCGAAGAGCATTTGGGAGCTCAGAATGGAATGGCACTCACAAGTGAAGTGGTACCACCAAGAGTTACCACCAAATTACTGCGTGCAACTGAGGACAACTGGCGAGAGACTGTGCCAGGTAGAGAGGTATGATTTCGATGCTCTACTGCGTCTAACCTACTAAAGTTGGACAACTCCAATGTGTGGTTTTGATTAGATGAAGGCCCAAATGCAGTGGTGCTTGGAGCAACATCGGCAGCATCCATTACCGAAAGAGTAGCTGACCAACTGCGAAGAAGATTGAAATTGAGATTGAGAGTCTTACAAGCATTCTGAACTATGGCTAGTTGGTGACCAATAGTTAAGAAGAGAAATCGTCGCAAGGATAAAGCGCACAGGTGATGCCATGAGGACAAAGATCATAAGAACTTAGAAAACCATTTCGAGTTTCAAAATCGAAAAAATTAAACTCAAATGAGAAAAATCATTCCCTGCCCTTAAACACATCAAATAACGAACAATGAAGACAAGCTGTACTACATGAAGTTTCCAAAAACTTGGACAACACAATGAACACTGACGCCAAGACCTGTGTGACAAATTTTTCAGTTTTGTCGCCTTCGCCCACTTCAAAATTCTTGTCACGTTGCCGTGACGAAAAAGACATTCCGTAACTCACGAGCCACACGCCTCCTTTTCAATGCCTCCTCTGACGCATGTACACATCTCAACCTCCCCATCTCATCAATCAGCGTTTCGTCCGACGGCGGGGCATGTTTCCTTCGCAGTTTTGCAGTGATTATTCCGTCAACTCTGCGGCCGTATTTAATTGACGGTATCTGATGTTTGCGCTTGTCGGTCCACTCTCCGCCCAGATAGCTTTATCTGTGTCCACTGCGACACTTCACAACGATAAAGGCCACAATGCGGTAATGAGCGTGTTATAAACCATCTGCAGGAGACCTCAAGAACTGAAGGCGTGAGGCGGGGATTTCCCCGGTGCCTGCTCTTATCTGTGGAATGTCAAGGGCTTGGGTGGAGGTGTCGACAGGCAGTCATTGACTCAGCGGCCACCCTCAGACTCAGTCATCAGCATCTAATCCATATCTAGTTCGTTGCAACACGCAACACGTGAATGAAGTTAGACGTCAGTGCACAGTCATCTGCACAAATATCCCCGTGAGGAGGACACACAGAATTCAATTCATAGAGACACGCCGAAAGATAACACATCCGGGAACTCATTCGGAGCGCTATTCTTAGAGGCGCCAATTCGCTGAACCGCCGCATGATGCAATTCTGGGCCAGCTCTCTGTACTTTCCGGGCGCTTCATTACGTCCCGTGCGCTGTTGACATAGATGACAAGATTTCCGAAAACAAAACATCGATAAGGCTTATCCGGCCTAGGTAAGCGCGGGCCGCGTGTGACAGTTGTGACGGCATCGCACGACAGCAACTCCCTCCGCGGCGTCACGTCAAACCGGTGACTAACCGCCGTCCCGTGTGTTCTTGTTCAAAGTTCGGCCAATCTGTCTGTGCTGGCTTAGCCCATCAAAAAGCGATCGCCGAGGCATTTCACACCTGAAGCCGCCGCCGACGTCCCGCCGCCCCCGCACCGATACACCGGGGCCGACCGGCAACCAGGTATATAAACGAGCACCTTAGATAGGCGCAATCGAAGAGCTGTCATTTGTCGGAGCCGTCGAAGCCAGAACAGAACGATTTGGGAGCCATTGTGGTGGTGGTGCCGTTATCTTTGAGAGTTTCACTTAAAATCTGGGAAAGCGAGAACGCGTCTTCAGTTGGACGAGAACCATACCGTCGGAGGGCTTCGCGTTGCGTCTTCTTGCATTGGAATAGCGTGTGTTCGAGTTGAGGGTAAATGGCTTCATTGCATCTGAAGTTCCTGGTGATTGTGTGCATCCTGAGTGCGTTCGGACTGTTCAGTGATCCGTGCGAGTGCCGGCGAGTGATCTTCTACTCCCCACGTGATTACGTCTTCAAGACCGGTCAGATTTTGTCCGCCAACGCGAGGGAGCAGCCCTGTCCGAAGTGCCACAAGCGCGATCACCGCGGCAATTGCCGACGGCTGATGCACACCGGTACGAAACCACGAAAATTCCCCTGCGCTTGACGTCCTAACGTGTCTTGGTCTTTTCAGAGAAAAAGTGCGTGTAGGGGTGTGAAGTGAAGTGCGACTGTGACATGAATCTCTATCTACCTCTCTGCGGGCGGATCAGTTTGCCGATACATCGACACCCGATGCAGTGGTGAAATTGTTTGCGGATACATACATACGTCTAGATCTAAGTTCTTAAGGCTAAGTGGAGCATGTTGAATAAATTGCCGTTCCTACGGACTCCCAGAATGTAGTTTATCTGAGCTTGTTGGCTTGTTGTGTGGTGGTTGTGTGTTTTTTGACGCTCTGTGTACTGAGCGTAAATACAAGTTGGTTACATGATTGATTTGCTGACTGGTGAGTACCTGCTTATCGTGTGTTTCTGTGTGGTCGTGGGGGTGTTGAATGGAAGAAAATTTTCCATGCGCGGTGCGAAGTGCCTAATTGTATGCAACGGATTTTTTAGTTTTCGTTTAAATAAGGGGGACTTGTTGAAGTGCAGAAAGCTTCCCATGGTTTGTGGCATGGATTTGAAGTAAATTTGAAGACAAATATCACGTGTGACGTAGGCGATCGTTGATTTTTGTGATTTTTTCGAGTTGATTTCAATACCTGAAAAAGGTCTTGTAACTTTTGTTGTCTCGTTCGAAACTGAGCGTATGGGGGGATGGAAAGTCAGATTCTCTCTCTCTCCCACTCTTCACCCACCAAGTTTCAAAGAACGGTCTGTCTTGGCTGTTTCCTAGAATGCCCGCCTCCTGATGCATTGGTAAATCTCCCTGCCCTTGATATCCACATCACGGGATGCACAATTCCCAATAAAAGGAAGTGGTGTCTGGTTCAACTCGTACTCGAGCTTTATGGTCTTCGCGCAGTTTATTTTCTATGACACTACTCTCACGGGCATGCATTTTTGACACGAGGACATCAACAATCCAGCTGCGCGGTTGTACAAAGTTGATTTTCCCCTTATCTAGGACTGACTCTGGTCAAAAACTGAGTTGGGAAGGGTATGTACTCGGATTATCACGGAGAGCTCCAAGACGATGGAAGGATCTGGAGCTGGGGCCTACTTTCAAAACGATAACATTAGACTTTACACCTCTTTAGGGAACTTCGCGTCGACCTTTCAAGCGGTAGTTTTTGCGATCCTAATGGCCAAGAACTATATTGTGGAGAAAAGGTGGAAGGGGCGAAGAATCTGCGTCTGTAGCAATAGCCAAGCTGTCCTTACTGACTTAGTTACCCTCGAACTATTTGAGTTTTTCGTCGGCAGACTAAATTCGTTAAGACTTGTCCTTATCACGGAATCATGGGCAACGAGATTGCCTATGAACTTGCTAGGCAAGGGTCAAAAGAAAGACGCAGTGAGCGAACCCACCCGTGTCCTCTGTTAGGGCTTCCATCGACGGTTGGGTCCCTCGACAGCACTGTCGAAGAGATGGCATGACGGACGCAGGACGCAGGTTGACAAAACGCATATTTCCAAACGTCAGCCAGAAATCCGCCGCTTTTCTGTTATCTGTAGACGGGAAAGACTGAAGAAGTTCAAGAAGAATTGTGCTTAGGCTTTGTAAAGATACCCTCTGCAACGTCTGTAAAGAAGGTGAAGTCTTCACCAGCGAGAGAAGCACTTCCTCTGTCAATGTCCCCCCTTAGCTCGGACCAGGAGATGAATGTTTGTTGTTGATGTGGTTGGAGCTCAAAACTTAGACTTTTTATCACAGATGCGACAGCTGGGTTTTCCCCGGAAGACTTAGGAATTACAGTAAATGTAGACATGGGACCAGTTTTGGACTCCCAGCGCTCCGGTGCAGCTTTTTGCAATCTCCAACGAAAAAAAAAATCATTTCTTTGAATGCGATCCACGAGCTTATGAGTTTTTTCTTATTTCAACCAAAGTACTTTGAAATCAAGTGAATCCAAGGAATGATCGCAAAGTTTGATCCATCTTGACATTGCTGGCGGTTTTATTATGTCAGTGACCAAGTGGTTGTTGCAATCAATAACAACATCAGCATCGGCATCATTCGATATGCGAAACAGGAACTTCTGTCTATTGCTTTCATCAGTAGAAATTCAAACTTCCTTGCTCTGTAGAACTTGAAGAACTTCGTCTATCTCGCCTTCCAGCTAAATAGTACAAACAACATCAGTACTAAAATTAAGCGCGAAATAATTCTTGGTAATCGCTTTTTCTTTTGGCTCCAGAGGCAATTCAATACTAGAGCATTTTATCCAAGAACAAAGCTATCATTATATAAGACGTTGCTCATCTCTGTGTTGTTCTATGATGCAAAAACCTAGACAACGTCAAGAGCAGATGAAGAATTGGCCTTGGCCTTCTAGAGGCAACAGTTCTCCGTTCAATCTTCGGCCTGTTGATGATTTTTGGAGAAGCCCCCGAAAGGAGCGGCCTGTACAGCAACGTGAGCGTTGTCATTCGTCTACGAATTAATAAGAGTTCAGATTTCCGCGTTATTGAGTAGGACTGAGATGATCAAGCTGTCATATAAAGCCAGCTTCGTTCTTCAGGAGAGGGATTAATTACTCAATTGTCTCTTGAGCCCAAAGAAACAGCGATTGGCAGGAGTGATTCTGCGTTTGATTTCGGTACTGGTGTTGTGGTCCCTACTTACCGCGGAGCCGAGGTAGACGAAGTCCACTGCTACCTAGAATTTTCTGCTGCTTAGTCTGACGCTCTGTTCCGAGACGTCGGTGTTGTGTGTCCTTCCTTAATGACAGCATGTACTTCGTTTTGGCCTCATTGACCAGCAGACCCATTTTAGTCGCTTCTGCTTCAATGCCAGCAAACGCGTCATTGACGACTCGCTGTGTTCGTCCAATGCCGCCGATGTAAGCTAGCGGCTGAACGGACTCTTAGAAGATCGTGCCTCTGGTGTTGACTTGGGAGTTACATGACAAGAGTCACGTGATAGTGCGTCGCCTTGTCCAAAACCTTTTTTGACATTGAAGGTCTTGGTCAGTCCGTTTCCCACCTTGACGGAATGACGAGAGTTCTCCATCGTCATCCTACACAATCTGACGAGTTTGGTAGGAATGCCAAAACTAGACATGGCACTGTATAGCTCGTCTCTATGCACACTGTCATATGCGGACTGAAAGTCGTCTAATAGAGGTTGTGTGTCGATTTGCACTTCTTGGGTTTTTTCCAGGATCTGACGTAAAGTGAATATGTTGTCTATAGTGGACATCCTTGACCTAAAACCACACTGATCAGGTTGTTGATGAACGGTTTCAGGCGTTCACACAATACGGCAGAGAGAATCCTGTAAGCGATGTTAAGAAGACTAATCTCTCGATTATTGAGGAAGTCGAAGGGGTCTCCTTTCTTGTGGACCGGACAGATAACGCTCAGATTACAATCATCGGGCATGCTTTGCTCCAACCATATCTTAGAGATGAGCTGGTGCTTGCGCCCAACCAGGTCATCCCCAGCTGCTTTTAACAGTTCTACGGACAGTCCACCCGCGCCAGCAGCTTTGTTCGACTTCAGTCTCGATATTGTTATCTTGACCCCGTCTTAGTCGGGGGGACGGAATTCTTGCCTATCATCCTTCAAATTGAGAGGAACATTCTGCCTAATAGCGGGATTTGGCCCGTCATCCATATTTAAAAGTTTGCGAGAATGATTTTTCCAGATTTTCAGCATCGATTGCGACTCTACTATTAGGTCTCCGTCTTGGTCCCGGCAGGCTTCGGTCCGAATCCTATATCCATCACCACCAGCCATTACTGGAGCAATATTTTTGACTAATCCTGCATTACATTGACGCACAGCCCTCTTGACATCAGCCTCTTCAAATTCCTTCTCAATTTTATCATGTGCTTACGTAGCGAGTGAGCTATGGCGACCACAATCATTGCATAATGTGCTAAATGCGGCCACGCTGAATCACTTCTTTCGCTGTTATGTTTGGTAGCATTACCACGCTTTTCTAGTGTTTAGCGATCCATTGTCGTAAACAGCTAAGTTTGACAGGTGTCGCATACGAGCTCTGCAAACTTGAAACCACAAAGTGAATGACCGTGTAAAATCAAATGATTATCAATTAACACATTTTTGAGAAAAGCAAATAATGCCTTTGTCGCCAACGACAATAGAGATGAGTGATGGATTCTCTCGGCATCGTCAACCATGCGCCATCACACGTGCCCAAGCAAATTAGCATACCCCATCAGCTCGTCAACCCTTCAGTCCTCTCTTCAGCCAGCACGTTCAATGTTGTGATTAAATTGTGCCCATACCCTCGCACAGCCTTCGTCGTCATGATGCCCGGCTAATCGGGGTTTTCCCGTATTGCATGCCTTCTTGCTCAACCATCACCGCTGATTGTCGAGATTTCCTTGAGATGATGTGCGAAAGCAACCGAAATGGGTTCCCCTTTTCGCAGTTCCAACTGGATGAGTAGGTTATGAACGCTCTTTATGCGGTTGGCAACGTTTCAGTTTAAACGGAGTGAAATTCCTGCCAATTTGTGATTCTCTTGCGCACCCATTGCTCACCTCCTGTAAGCTCATCATCGTCACACTTACCACCCGAGCTGAATTTTTTCATCGTGACCACTGCAAAGTGTGAGCAGAGTCGCACACACGACACACCCAAAACTATGTTGAGAGTGACGTTTGAAAGAGCAGCAGGGAAAATTTTCCTCTCAATCCGTATCGCCGACGGTGGTATCGGAGGGCAGCGATTAGATAAAACGTCTTAACAAGTTCAACATTGAGGACAGATTGGTTTTTAGTTCGCAATTAATTGCTGATAGGCGGCGTTATCCAAAAAAAAACACAACAACGCGTGTATTGACACTTTGGAGTGCGGCAACCTCCCTGCCGATACTGGGAGTGAATGTGTCCTGATTGCGGACTAGTTTCTGCGGAGCACTGTTGATTCATGAACTAATTTAAGTTTGAATTTAAGCACGGCTGCGAGTCTTGATCAGTGATTAAGAGTTGATGTTGTAGGCGCTGTTCGAGACGAATTTTTCGGTTTCATTGACGTAAGTGAATGACGACGGAAGAGTCTTAGCGCTTCACTCAAACTATTTTTCAATTTCGTCACGTTTCGAAAATGGCCACCTTTCACGGCTAGTTCTATCCTCTGAAAAGTCCGTTCACCTGCTGGTTTACGCGGATGACATTGATGTGATTGGGACGAGACGTCAATACGGCTGAAGTGGAAGCGGCTTAAAGCAGGCTGGCTGTAAAAGAGGGCAAAAAAAGATGCATAAGTTCTTTGCATCTCGGGTAGACAGTGTTTGAAACAATTTCCTTGAAAAGTCGTCCAATTTCTTTTCAATTTGGCAGAGTTCTCCTTGAAAGATAAAGACCTTCACTATAAATGAGAGAGAAGCCATTAAATAACGGTAGACAGACAATTGTCAAAAAGACAATTCTGTATGCCTTCCGAACGAGGGTCAAACTTGTGACTTAGGCTTTTGTTTCCGAGCCGCCAATCGATACCGCGTCTGCCAAAAATAAGCGATCAACGAATCAACGCTTCTGTAGAAGCGCACTGCCACTTTAGACTCCACACATTGTTGACACTCCAAGCTCAAGTGATTCGAGACAATACAGGGCGGATCATCATGACTTTGTCCTCTAAATTATAATCTTTTTGGACACTGACAGCTGTTTCCCGCTCAAAATTTCGAACGGAAGTCAGTATCTCGCGCAACGAAATGAGTCACTTAACGGCTGAACAACGTTGCAAAGGTTATTGCTGGTTAGCCAATGCAGTAAGTGAAAGCAGTTTAGGCCGAAATGAAGTACCACATCACTCAATAAGTCCCGCGACATGTAGAATAATTTTTGTTAGTGGCGCCCCTATATGTCCGGAGACTTATTGTTTGATCTGTTACAGACAATACTACTGTTTGTTTGTGGCTCGGTATGCTAGTGAACAACGCTAATGTTCCAAATCAACGTACTCTGGAGAGATGAGAATGTAGCTACTTTGGTCGAGCTAGTTATTCAAAATTGATCCCAATAGCTTAATACTTCACGCACTAGTTCGAGGAGAATCTGCACAAAGATCTTGGATAAACTTACAAATTCCAATTGACGGCGTGCGACCATCGGCCTTTGCATTGGACAAAAACTCCTCTTTTGTGACGAGACAAGTTATCATCTCTGCAGCCAAGGTAGGAGAGAGGCGGACGGGTACTAACGCAAGACAAAGTTGCTGACAGCACCTAACCTGAAAAGATACCAGCGCGATGCTTGCTCGTGCATACGTCAAGTTGACATACAGCCTCTTCGTGGCACTCCCATGAAGGGAATCAACGTGACAAGGGGTAATGCTGTCATGTGATATCTCCTAAGAAGAGCGTGCGAAACACAAATTTCAAAACCAGAGGTGCAATTTTCCAAAAGTTGGTTAAGCTGCCTGCTTACGCGGGCGACAATAACGTGATTGGATCATAAGGAGCCGTCAATGAGACGTTTGCTGGCATTGAAGCGGAAGCGGCTAAAATGGAACGAAGTACATGCTGTCATCACGGAAGGACGTATAACATTGACGTCTGGAACAGAGCATAATTATGGGCAGTAGAAACTTCGGGGTAGTTAAGGACTTCGTTTACCTCGGCTCTGGAGAAAATAGCGACAAAAACACCAGTATTGAGATCAAGTGCAGAGTTATCTCTTACCACTTGTTGTTTCTTTGGGCTCAAGAGGCCATTGAGTAGCAGGGTCATCCCTCGAAACTCAAAGCTGACTTTCTATGACACTCTGAACAGCCCCGTCCTGTTCTATGGCGCAGAGACCTACTCGTAGGCTTTATTGCAAGTAGATGAAGAAATCTTTGTCGTTTTGGGAGAGAAGTTTTGCGTGTGATCTTTGCTTCTGTTTCCGTTGATGACGTCTTGAGGAGAAGATTCAACCACGAACTGTACCAGCTGTACAGCGGCATGCACCTAGTAAAGGGTCTTTGGATCCAACGCTTAAGATGACAAGGCCATGTAGAACAAATGGACACTACAGCTCCGGTCCGAGGAGACTTCGATCTCCAACCATTGAGGCAATGTAACAGGGAGGTCCTCGAACGAAATATCGTGGAGAATGGCGCCTAGTGTCATATAGCCTAGTCCACAATCGATCTTTTGCGCATCAAATTCCTGAAAAGTGTTATAAGCCATGACAGAGACGTCAATTGTTCAACTCGGAACTGCGAAAGGACCACTTTAGACCTTGTTTTGTTTTTTTTTGTGGAAAATCTTGAAGCCAATAGCATTCAAATCAATTCTTGGACTACAACCAGAAGCCACTAAAAATGTCTTTTAGGGTTAAGGGTGTCGGGAAACCCTCGACAGCATACAAAATATCGAGAGCATATTTATCATCAGTTCACATACCAGTACCTAGTCCTCAACTAAAAACCGTCTCAAGCCAAGCCGATCTCTTTCTACCTGTCTTCGGTTTGCACTCATAGTTGGCTAAGGTCCCCTCAAAATAGCGGGCCCCAGCTTAGTCGCAATCTTTCGATACTTTGCCGCCTCTCAGGGGTGGAGATGAAGGCTTTCCAGGGCGAAGCCCTATATAACTTTACCATCTTCATCGTTAGAGCTTCAGTCTTCGGACTATGTTAATGCCGCTGAACAGCGTACAGACCCACCTTCTGCTCCACTTACCATTTACGCAGACGGGACTGAAGACGGGATTGCAGACGGAACTGAAGACTGGACTGAAGAAGGGGCTGAAGACGAGACTGAAGACAAGTTTGAAGACGGAACTGAAGACGGGACTGAAGACTAGACTGAAGACAAGTTTGAAGACGGAACTGAAGACGGGACTGAAGACGGGATTGAATACGGGGCTGAAGACGGGACTGAAGACGGGATTGAACACGAAGACAGGACTGAAGGCGGGACTGAAGACGTGACTGCAGACGGGATTGAAGTCGTGATTGAAGAGGGGACTGAAGGCGGAACTAAGGACGGGATTGAACTGAAGACAGGTTTGATGACGGGACTTCTTTCTTCTTTCGATGGCGCTACAGTCCAAGCTGGATCTGGGCATCAAGCAACATGCCTCTTCAGCCTAACAATCTCTCGTCAACTACCTCCAGTTGCGCACACGAAGTTGGTTGAGGTTCTTCTCCACTTGTTTGCGTTATCTCTCGTTTTCTGTTTCATTTTCTCAATGGCTTGGATTCGAAGATTTTTCGGGCCGGAGTGGTGGTGACCTAGCCGTTGTATCCGAAGATGCTTGACCAAGCGCATGCCAGACGCTGTATAAGACGATAGGAACCAAAAATTGCTCCCAGAGAGAGATTGATGATCACTTGAAGGAATTTCCTCTCGAAAAAGTCAAGACAAACCTCTGCGTCATATAGCAGAACTGAGGTGATTTAGACCTTATGCGGGGTTGCTTTGGTTGTCCTAGAGTGGGCTTTGTTTGTTCCTGTTTAAGTCTTTTCCAACAAGACAGACTTCAGTAAATACGAGGCAAAGGGGCATTAAAAACTTCTTCCCCTGTTTTTGAAATCGAATAAACTAGCTAACGCTTGTTTTTGAGCTCAATGCAGCAGTGCTTGGTCGTATTTTTTACTTTCGTTTTCTGCTCAAGTTGACCCTGACTGGTGCGCCAGACTGGTTCATTTCAAATGAAACCCGATAGCACCCACAACACGCTCTTGCAGACATTGTTGCATTTTTCCACAAACCTCTTTTTCCCACAAGCCTTATCGAGCGTCGTCAAAAATAACTTTTGCCGCCAAGATTCATATCGTCCGCACAGATTTCTGACGCTACTGTTGACACTTGTAGCGTGCTTCCTCCAGTGACTCATGCCGTGTCTGATACAACAGCTGGACCCCCGCTCGAGCGAATCACGCACGCGACCACCGTCCGCCGATAAATGGGATTTAGTCTGCGAGGCCGAGACGCCCACTCATACAATAGGAATCCCCTAGCTGCCGCCGCACAAAATCAGTGGCTGCTGAGGTTTCGTCGTCATTTGAATCGCTGCCGGACTGCAGTCGATAGAGATCAGTCCGAGAGCAAAGACGTACGACATGAATTCAAAAGTTTTCTACACGCTTCTGGTGATGGCCGCGCTGTGCGCCTTCTACCCCCAAGCCGAGGCCAAGCATGTGGTGTACTTCAACTCACAGGGAACTGTGGGCACCAGCTACATCTTGAATGGACGGAATCCAGGCTGTCCCAATGGGCAGAAGCGCGACCACAGGAACCGCTGTCGCAAAGTGAGGCGATTTAAAGGAAGTAAGTCCTTCACCACTTGTAACCTCGCGTCCATCCACTGACCGAGTGACTTCACTTTTCAGAACGCAGGAGCTGAGGACATCGGTCACCCTTCCTGTGCGGTGGATCCTGTATTGTGCCCAACCTGAGGCCAGCTACAACATTGAAGAGTGCTAGGATAGATGCCATCCTGTGTGTGCGTGTGTGCGTGAATGAGTGCTAAGTTATTTATTTATATTATTTATTTAAAAGCGCGGAGAATGAATCAATAAAGTGCTTCCAGTGATGAACAAATCCCGCATTTCTTAATAATTTCGCAAGAACTTCAAAGCGCCTTATCTCCGGCTGGGGGGACTTATGCGAAGACGAGCCAGGTGAGATAAGGCGCATTCCTCGTCGGTTAGTGTGTCAAGAGTGGGGCACATCCCGGACGTCGGGCGACCTTTGCAACTCATTGAGTGTGTCGCCACGCCAAGTCATCCACTTGCCAGCGGCCGCGATGGCATTCCCCCGAAGCTTGCAACGTCACAGCGTTGCGTCAAGGAATTCCTCGAAGCGCGCACCGGTATGCCGTCACGCATCGTGTGCTGCCTTATCGGCTAATTCCCCACTATTCAGAAATCTACGCTCGCCAGCGAGCATCCATCCGTCCCGCTTCAGCGGCCGCGCCGGCAACGACGACGTATCTTATCTAGCCCCACTCCGCAGATAACATTCCGAGCGGCAGGCGGTGGCGGTCTGTCATTGAGTGCAAACAAATCGGCGGCCGCAGCTCCATCGGTCGCTCAGTTGACGGAGATCAGCCGTGGAGCGCAGAAGCATTTCGACCGGTTTCCCCGATGAATACGAGAATCTATTGCGCACTGCTGGTGATTGGCGTGCTCTGCAGCAGCAGCTACCCCGGCGTCGACAGTAAGAAGGTGATATTCTACAAGCATCTGGATATGGTGAAGACGAGCTTCATCCTTAGCGGACCCGAGAGACAGGCGCCGTGCCCGAACAACGGCCACAAGCGGGACCACAACAATCGCTGTCGCTCCTTGAAACGCATCAGAGCCCGTAAGTTCCACCGGAGCGGACCGGAATCCCTGCAAGTCGACGACTGACCTCTGTTTCATCTCTTTCAGGGCGCAGAATCTGACGACCGTCGGACGCGAGAGCGAAACTAATTTAAGCAAATGTGCGCGAATGCGAGTGCCCGAATGCTGCGTGTGTGAGCGAATGGACTATTTATTGAACCGCCGTCTTGATCTAATTTGGATTTTTTTAGCTTTAAGAGTGAGTGTCTGAATAAAGCGTGTTTGTGACGAAAAACGAGTATTTTTTGTGAAAGCGGCTTGGAGCTCGCCTTGACGACGGCGTCCCAGGCAGCCCTTATCGGGGGCGGCGCGCGGATTTGTCGGCTGAGTGAGTGGTCTATATATAGGAGTTCCGAAACAGCCAGTCATTCCGTGGGTGCCGACCGATTGGCGAATAGAGGAAGTAACTGTTCGCGGCACTGCTGCCACGGCCGCTGAAGTGTGCGGGTGAGATAACATAAATTCTTGGGCAATTAGAATGCTCTTGGGACTGGAGTGAGCGCTTTGTGACGGTTAAGCTCAAGGTGTGGTGAAACGAGACACATTTTATGACTGGCGATGGAATGCAGTGGCATTCGCCGATTAGATTGGCGCATGTCAATGAACAGGAGGGGGGTGTCGACGTCGAATCGTGGTGATAAGGCAGAAGGCGCCGAGTGATGTTAACTGATTGAATTTGCACTGACCTGCGAGAACAGATTTTACGTCGGATTCTGTGAATCTTGCTCCCATGTGTGTGTGTCTTGAATTGTTTTTGTGTTTGTGTTGTGGGGGTTGATTACAACTGACTACGGACTGTCATATCTGCTAGTCACTGGTGAGTTCATCAGTAGTAGAACTCAAGAGCATGTTCGAAATTGTGATACCGAATTGTGATTCAAATTCGAGACACAGGGCTGAATCGTGGTGTCTCATTGGAACTGGCCCAGAGTAGTAAACCCCTTTTTTGTGTGAAATAAGTCGAATAGGGGTAAGAGTGAATTTTTTGGGGCAAGAGTCCATTTTGTTAGTGGAATGAATTTTATGGACGAAACGACTGTCGCTAGCATTCTACTGGTCATGGGTCTGGGTTGATAGAAGATCAATCATCGTTGGGAAGCCCTTCTTACTCCAGGTAGGGGTTGATCCAAAAGCAGTGTCTTGTTGATAAGCCTCTTTATGTTTCCGAATTTGACTTTCCGCTGAGCGAAACTTCATTTTAGAATATCTAGTGTGTGAAAGAAGAATAAGAACGAATTACAAAAAATCAATAGCCCTTCGTGATGCACTCCACCAGCAGAGCCAATGCGTGTCATTGGTTCCTGGTACTCTCACTTCTCATCTAAATACTGCCCAAGAAGCATTTTGAGACAATACCCGAGCCAAAGGTGTTTCAGAAATTTGCCCACAATTGACGATAAAGGTCAAGTCAAAATGGCATTTAATTTTATTATTTGGAAATTCCCCTTTCTCCTTCGTTTTTTATCAAAAACGTAGGTCCAAGAAAATGTTTGCCTGTTGTAGTCATTAGGCTATAGCCGATAGATCATGGCCGGATATACTATATCCAGTTAGGTGCTTACAATTAATAGCGGTTAATGAAACACTTATGGTCGCCGTGGCGGACGAAACACCTTGCATTTTTTCACAACAGCACCTCTTTCGAGCTGCTGACACTCAAAGAGTATCAATTGTCTATGAAAAGGTTCTCAAATCTCGCCTTTCGGAGTCGGCAAAAAACTGTAGGTTCCTTCTACTCGTGAGAGAACAGAAGAACGCACGAGTAGCTGATGCAGAAGCTAGATCTTGGTCCATTGTGGGCTGTAGTGCCACTCAATTCTTATTATTAAATGAAACACACGTACGTGTTTTTATCTGTGGCCAAGCCCTCTCTTTTTATCGCACATCCGGCGCAGGCAAAAGTCCGTGGAGCAACTTTTGGAGTTCATGTAATGCAAGATAAGTTTTTCAGTAAATTCGTTGGTTTCGTTGGCTTTGTTTGTTTGTTTTTTTTTTACCATGAATGGTCTGAGGCTGGGCTATAGCTGCCTTCGGTTCTTGACGGTCCCGAACACGCTGCTTCCAGTTGTCAAGACCAAGCTTCCTAGCGTCCACAATCATTTGGTCTCTATGCCGGAGGTTCGGCCTTCCTCTCCTTCTAGAACCCAAAGGCTGGAATTCGAAGACCCTCATAGCTGGAACGGTGCTGTCCATTCGCTCGATGTGGTGGAGCACTGTCGTCGATAGATTTGGTTGCCAAGGGTCATTCTGCGTCGTTCCACAAGGAACCGGGACCTAGCTTCTACAACAACTACTCGCGTTGTGCGTACTTTTGTTCTCCCACGAGTAGAGGCATACCTACAGTTTTTTGCCGACTCCAAACGGCGAAGTATAAGAAGCTCTTCATAGATAATTGGTACGATTATTGACACCTTAAGCGTGCGGGTTGACGCACTAACTGTTGTTAATTAAATAAATTTTGAATATTAACAAGTGTCAAAAAATTACCCTTAGCTTCGAAATCAACTTAAGGAAAACAAAAAACATTCAGTACCGAACGACAATACGTCATTCGTTGACCAAAATACCAACAACGATATATCGTTGCGCGTCCGTTGAAGCCTTATCATACTCACCACAAGAAAATAACATTACAAATTGTTAAAATGGTTTATATTTGATGCAACACAATTGTTAGTATCTGTACCTGTGCACTGCAATTGCGATTTTTCCAATGCTTGTGTTATTTGTTAGAAAACTTAAGTGATACCCGTGTATCGACACTTTGAGTCTTTAATCGCTTAACAATATTTTTCATCCATCCAGTCTGTGTATCATGCTTTCATAGAAACACATTTGGCGTCGTTTAATTCTCCAATTATTCCAAAAGATAATGTCTTTCAAAACAAAAAGAAAATAATCTACCGTCGTTCTTATGATCATTTTTAGAAACCTCTGCATATTCGGAAATTCTGACCTGTATTCTTCGCAAGGGTACACTCCTTTCCGTCTTTATAAAAGGTTTAAACAAAAATTACTAATGTAGCAGATATAAATATTATAAATGTAATACAAATCGCGAGTCACGACTATGTAAAAGCGAAATGTTTGTTTTCATTAGGGGATTTAACTACATAATCCATGAATCAGTTAGTACCAATATTGGAATTACACCTGCTCATCATCAGGTCGAATGAGACACTTATTGTTAAATTCCAACTACAGTTTATAATTTCTGCTTAGTTTTCGAGAAGTGCTTAAACTTAGTACATATTGATGGCCATTGTCATGTGTTGCTACCTTGCAACTTCTTATTAATTGAATTATGAATCTAAGGCTTCGTTAGCACTAAATAATAATAATAATAATAAATTAATGACACTACGGTCCACATGGCCTAGCTTCTACAACAACTACTCGCGGTCTGCGAGCTAATGTTCTCTCACGAGAAAAAGGGACCTACACCCTTTTTTGCCGACTCTGGACGGCGAGATTTTGAGAAGCTTTTCATAGACAATTGGTCTCTCTGAGTGTTGTCAGCGACTCGAAAGAGGTGGTGCCGTGAAAAACTGCTAGGTGTCCCGCCGGGAATCGAACCCAGACTTTTCTGCGCCGCGGTCGATGCACTTACCACTACGCCACGGCGACCACTTGGCAGATACCTATTAGTAATTTATAAAAACTTACCAATGTTGGAAATATTCCCTCTAAAAATGTGTTTAAGCAGAAACCTAAATTTAAAACCTGCCATCGGTCGCCGTGTCATAGTGGGTAAGTGCGTCAACCCTCACGAGCCGAAGATGTTCGATTTTCGGACTGAACTCCTCGAATATTTCACACCACCACCTCTTTCGAGTTGCTGACAACACTCAAAAAGTATCAAGTGTCAATGAAAAGCTTCTCAAATCTCACCGTTCCGAGGCGGCAATAAACTGCTGGTCCCTTCTATTCGTGAGAGAACAATACCACACACAACACAGGTAGTTAATGCAGAAGCTGTGCCCTGGTTCGTTGTGGGCTGTAGTGCCACTCAATAATTTTTATTACCTGTCATCGAGAAGAACCTTTAATTTTCACAACAAGCGCTGAACTGCAACAGATATTCCAACTGTTATGGCTTATCATCAATATTCTATAGTAATTAAATTCGCCAGGACAGAAATAATGTTGCGATATACATGTGTTATGAACCAGATTTACATTTTATGACACCGCAATGAAAACATACAATAGATTAAAAACTAATTAAAATAAGATAAAATAAATAAAAACACATAAAACTTTTATTGCCTTAATTTAATGACCTTAGTGACTTCCCGCACAGCACTTGAGCAACACTCGCATTGCAATGGAAATCGTTTGGAGAGAAACGCTCAGAAACGCTGAGAAACGCTCGACATTACTAGGCTTAAACGGTTTGTTCTCCAAGGAACACCATGGACAGAGAATGCCTTTCGCTTGCAAGTGCGTTAGTCTCCTCTTGTAGTCTTTTGGAGTATTTGTGTTGCCACCCGCCAACAGGTGACTCTATATAAAAGCCTAGTAAAGGGTGATTTTTAAAAGCAAAAGGAATGTTTTCAAAAACACATAAAATTCAGAAAAATGCATGAAATCTCTATTTGAATCGATAGTTCGGTCCATATAATTTAATGTTTGGAGATTATTGCTTGCAAATGTTGAACTTGACTGCGCCTGAAATGGTCCATCCGCTTAGTCCTACTTTGGCATACTCTTTCCAACATTTCAGCCGGCATCTCACGAATAAATGCTTCAATGTTGTCTTGTTGAAACCACATGTCATGCAAGTCATGCAACTTTTTGTTAAAAATGTGGATCTCCAGCCAGCTTTCCAAGAGCCCATTCACCAAAAATTTTACGTTGCGGTAGGTCGTTTGGCTTCAATTTTTGCGCCAGCTGTATTTTGAAAGGTATCACACCTAAATCCTTCCGCAACATTTTCCACGTTGTTGAGTAACAGAGGCCCAATTGTTGCGAACGGCAACGAATCTAAGAACACAACCTTTTGTTATACAAAAATGTTACGTGCACTCAAATTGTCCGTAACAAGAGATCGTATGATCATGTGACTTACGTTGTACATACGTTGTATGGACATATGACGACGAGCGCAATAAGCGGAGAGTCTCAGTCTACCGCTTGTTGAAGCAAGTTGTTTCTTTTTGATGGATCACCGCCCGCCACCTCCCCTATAGGACCTGAGTAGTGTTGCTAAATGTACCATAATGCAAAATTCCTTTAGTTGCAAGAATTAGACAGACTGCAGTTTTCTGCGCTCAACACACAGTAGTTTCACTGAGTAACCTTCATTACTTGAAGCCTTAAACAATTCTTATATCTAACAACCCCATCTCCCCTACACAGCAATGCAAAATGGTTTACAATTAAATCACTTTTTAACATTACCACTGCCGAAAGGTGATACAAATCGCGCCTAATATTCGCTAATGGCAAATTAAAAAAAAACCTGTTTGCGGTCACTTCAAGAGACCGACTTGAAACCTGAATGTCATGCAAGTTTCAAATTGAGTGAATTGCTTTTGTTAGACTAAGCTGACTTTGATTGTCTTTAATATGCAATATTCAAGGATTGTGGTTCCTATCCGAAAGGGAATGGGACACTTGACGTAGTCTGGAGTTTCAAGAACATTTGGAAGCTTAATTTGGTGCTAACTGGGATTGAAATCGCAAATGCATGCGAGAATGTGTTTAACGAAACTTAACACATCAGAATCCGTTTTGAAAAATATACGAAAAGATGCATGGGTAGCTTGTGGTTGTCATATTTAGATGGGGTAAAAAAAATCCCAAACTTACAAAGCAATAAGCCTCGTTTCAGTGAATGTTTGCAAAACTTAATTATACTTCCGTCGTTTGTCTGAATATCTTGCGACTTTTTGTTTTTAAAAAATGAATTTTTCTACAGTACACCGCATTGCTTGAGCTACTTCAAAGTAAGCATACTTCTTCAAATGTGTTTCCCGTAAACAAAATTGAGCAAAACTAGCGAATGAGGTACGAGGTCTGTTAAAAAAAATAAGGTGAGTTTTATTCTTTCTCATGTAATTTTTTTTTGTTCATCAATTTGCATTTTGTCTCCTTTAAAGTAGCCCCCCCCCCCAGATATAATAAACTTGTGCTAGAGTTTTTCTTATCCTCAATGCAGTTCTGATATGCACTTTTTGGAAAGCGCTTGAGTTGTCTCAGCGATTTGGTTTGTTCCTTCTCAATTATTACAAAACTACGTCCTTTCATGGGTCTCTTCCATCTTGGAAACATGATTAAGTCACAGGTGGCAAAATCTGGTGAAAACGTTGGCTGAGGCATGACTGCGGTGTTGTTTTTGGTGGTGCCCACGCGACTTTTTTGTCAGTCAAAATTCATCAATTTTGGAACGAACTTCGTTGCCGCACGCTACATGCCCAAGAAAAAAAATTCATGACATGAAGCAACCGATTTCCGGACACCTTCAGCAACTTTTCTAATAGTGATTTGACGATACTCTGTAACAGTTTTAAATCTCGCCGTTCCGAGTCGGCTCTGTAACAATTTTCTTCACTTTCTCAACATTTCCATCGGTTGTTGGATATACTAGGGCGTCCAGGGCGAGCCCCTTCATTCAAAACTCGTCGACCTTCTTTGAAAAGTCTGTACCATTCGCATGCAGTTTTTTGACTCAGAGTACCCTCACCGTGTGCCACTGCAAATATTTCGAGTGTTTCATTTTCACACAAAATTTAATTCAAATTCTTTGATAAATTTTTTTTTGACAGCCGAATAAATCGCCGAACACGCAAAAGACGTCCAAATTGTATGCCTCTCACAAGCAAAAATATTCTTTATAGCTGAAACTGTAAACTAAAACATGTGTTCCAGACGAGGCTACCAACATAACAAAATAAAAAATATCGATAATCGAAAGTACGTAGCCCGCGAAATTTTAAAATTCACCTTATTTTTTGAACAGACCTTGTACATCCTTAAATGTGTTTCTCCTAAACAAGATTCAGCAAAGTTTTATTGTATTGGAAGACTACTATGGAAATTACTGTTGGAGAGTCTGGACTGCATTAGGCTATTGAGACCTAATAGTCCCTTGCTCGACAAATATAACCAAAATGACATCATAGATGCTAACGAATGGTAGAATGTGGTCTACTATTCGTCCATGTATCTCACATCACTCAACAAGATCCGGGATTGACATGTAGGAGGCGCGCGACTAACAAAAATCCATATTATTTTGAGGAAGCAAAAATATTCAAATGACACCTCTTATATTTCCTTGCCAAACTGATTATTAGGTATCAAGCTACAGTGCTTCAAGTGACGCAACTTTTGCGATTTTTAAATCAATAAAAAAAGAGAATTTGGTGTGTTGAATAAACATTGTCTTCTGATGGGAAAAAAGTACCGTGCAAGCTCAGCGATGGTTTGAAGAGTATAACAGGGACTCTGCTCCATCAAGGGCAACTACTTGCCGGTGGTATGCTGACTTTAAACATGGCCGTACGAATACGAACGATGCTGAACGCTCTGGAGGGCCAATTTGCGTGGGATAGCTGACACCTTAGAGATGTCAGAAGGCAGTGTGTAGACTATTTTGCGTGAGCATTTGTCCATGAGAAGTCTGTTTTCGAAATGGGTACCGCGTCTGCTCACAATGGACCAAACGCAACTAAGCATCGATGATTCTGAGAGCTGTTTGGAGCTCTTTGTATCGATTTTTCACAACGGATGAAACATGAATCCACCACTACACTCCAGCGTCAAACCAGCAGTCAGTGCAGTGGAATGGACAGCCAGTGAAGCGTCCAAAACCACAAAGGTCGGCTGGCGAGGTTATGGCATCCGTAGTTTGGGATGCGCACGGAATTTTATTCATCGACTATTTTGAGAAAGGTAAAAGGATCAACAGCGACTACTACACGGCATTATTGATGAATTTAAAGAAAGTAATCGCAAAAAAACGCCCCCATATGAAAAAGAAAATAGTTCTCTTCCACCAAGACAATGCACCGTGTCACAAATCGTGGGCTACCATGGCCAAGCTGCACGAATTGGGCTTTAAATTGCTTCCGCACCGGCCGTATTCTGCAGACCTAACCCTCAGCGACTTCAACCTCCTTTCGGACCTCAAAAAGATGCCTGCTGGAAAAAGTATGGCTCGAACGAGGAGGTGATCGCCGAAACCTATTTTGAGGCCAAAGATAAATCCTTCTATAAAATAGGTACCGAAATGTTAGAGCGGCCTTGGACTGATTGTATCAGTCTTGAAGGACACTAGATTGAGGAATAAAGACGAATTTTGTCTAGAAAATGCGTTTTATTGGCAAGTCTTGGGACTTATTGAGTCATGTGTTATTAATTAGCAAACCTTTAAATTTTATTTTTACATTTCCTGCTTTGATCCGATTTACTCCGCCTCTTGAAGGTTCATTTTCAGTAGATCCAGAACTTTTCTATAATTGGGCATTTCTTTGTGAGCAACACACACATATCTGTTGGGCAGAAAGCAAGTTTTGTGCACGCTGCGCTAGAAGGCACTTTATTTATCGAATTTTTTCAATTTTTCAGCCACGCCACTGGACAGCAAATAAATAATTGTGCCATCTGAAAAAAGGGCAACATGTTTGAAAGCACAAATATGAGGAAGAACGTCACCCAATCCCCTGCCACTCCTCCCCCCCCTCCAATCATTTGTGTTCCGCAAACAAACAAAATCATACCCTTTCAAATCAATAAATGATGTGGTTAAATTTGTCACTAATGACAAAGCTAATGCATGACTTTACAACACTTCAAAGTCTAATGCCAATTATGCAGATGATTGTGTGCGTCAAATATTTACACTTCACATGGCAACTTCATTGACTGCGACTTTGACATGCCTCTGCCTCCACTGTCGCTGACACTGTCCAGTAATTAATTGTCTGTGCTTGTCTCTAATGGCAGATCTGCAGATCGATAAGCAGATAGACAGACGACTACGTCGTCGTCCTCTTATCGCTTCAGCGGACGAGCACATTCACAATTCAACTGAAATGGAGGAAATTTAGAAAATTTGTGACGGTCTCTAATTTGTCACAAGTGACGGAACATTCAGCGAAATGACATGTGGTCTTGATGATATCAACACAAATTGTTATTTTTTTTTTCTGTGTTATGATTGGGTTGTGTTGGGGGAAGTACTTTTCAAGCAGAGACAGCTCTTTGGCGGGAAGCAGCTGATTGTGGACGGCGGGAGTGCCGATTTGACCCTTTTTTCGTGGTGACGACTTTTGTGATCGTTCGCGTTCGCTTTGTTGCAAAAGATTTCATTAGCTGCTTTTCTAACTGCTCAAGCCTAACTCAGGTGGTGCTCATAAGCTTACGAGAGCTCGTCTTCTTTGAACTCTGAAACATTTGAACTAAAATTTTCAGTTAGCTTTGCAGGTTTCAAAGATCATACAAATGTCAGGGCTAACGTTGGTTTAATTAGTGGGGGGGAAGTATGAGCCCCTGTGCACATGAGAGGGCAATGTTGTTAATTGCGATCAACATGACGAGCAGCCAACACTGTTCTCGCTTGACCTTTGCAAGTCGACGTGAAGCCTTCTAGTTGCGCTCCTGGGTAGCCACATTGGTGTGTGCTGAACCAATGTATGCAGTGAACACCTCAGTCTAAGGGGCTCTATAATATTTATGGGTTAACAGCCTCGAGGTTGTGCGTGAGGCTCACCACGTAAACAAAATTCTGTTCAGAGGCAACTACATGTCTCGGATATGGATGAATCTACTGCTGCCGACCCCAGTAAGAGATCATTGTCGTCAGATCTTCTCTTCTAGACGCGGAATGTGAGGTCCCTGATCAGACCACGTGCAGCCGACAAATCTAAAAAAGTGCACAATAGGTGCAAGCGAATGGTAGAATATGGTCTAGTCCCTGTTCGTCCCTGGATCTATCTATCGATTAGTGAACTTTTTAGTTCTTTTTTCATATCTACTGCTTTGGTCAGTATTACCCACTTTCAAAGGCGATGTCGCTTAACAGACCATGTGCAGCCGAAGAACTTGCAGAGGCCCTGAACTGATCCGGGAAATGCGGTGGGATGGACCGGGCAAAAGGAACATGGACATGAACTGCGACATCTACTACAGCGACTGCTACAAAGAGAGAAGACAGCGCTTACGCCTCATGACAATCTGTATCAGGGCTGAATTCGGGAACATCAGCCAGTCCTTCTGTATGGTGCGGAAACCTGGACTGAAAGCGGATGAGGAAGCCCTTAGTCTTTTCGAGAGAAAAGTTTTGCGTGCGACTTTTGGTCCTGTTTGATGGTATCTGGAGGAGAAGATTTAACGACGAAATTTATGGACTGTACAGCGGCATGCGCCTGGTCAAGCGTTTTCGGATTTAACGCTTAAGATGGCCATGTAGAGCGTGTAGACACCACCGCTCCTGCCAGAAAAGTCTTCGAATCTGAGCCATTAGGACAACGCAACAGAGGACGGCCCAGGATAAGGTGGCGCACACAAGTGGAGAAGGACCTTAACCAACTTGGAGTGCGCAACTGGAGACAGCTAGCGAAAGATTGTGCTGGCTGGAGAGGCATGTGGATTGAAGCCCAGGTCCACCCCGGACTGTAGCGCCGCAACTAGAAGAAGAAGCCGGACAGAGGATGAAGGTAATAACAGCAACGATAACTTCTATGATCTCCTGGAACGAACATACGATCGGTGCCCAAGCTGCGACATCAAAAGCGTTTTAGGAGATCTTAATGATCAGCAGGGGAAAGATAAAATCTTTGCTGGCGTCTTATAAGAACGCAGACTGCACAATACCAGAAACGGATTCAGGCTTGACTAGACTACGCCTCAAGGCCGAACCGCTCGGCGGCTAGCACGCGGTTCCCACACCTCAACATTCATAAGCTACCTGGCAAGCTTCTGATCAAACTTCTTTTTATGGCGCTACAGTCCGTGGTGGACCTGGACCTCAAACAACATGCCTGTCCAGGTGGCACGATCTCTCGCAAACTGCCTCTAGATGGGCACTCTAAGTTGGTTGAGGTCCTTTTCCAAATGTGTGCGCTATCTCAACATTGGCCGTCTATTCCGTTGTCCCAAAAGCTCAAATTCGAAAACTTTTCGGGCCGCTGCAGTGGTTTTCACACATGGCCTAGCCATCGTAAGCGTAGTACCCGAAGAGGCTTGACCAGGCGCATGCCACCATAAGGTCTATAAAAGTCGTCGTTGAATATTCGCCCCAAAAGGACCAAACATCGAAAGAGAAGTCGGACTCACAAATTTCACGGCCTCAGCCATAAGAGAGAGTAAGCAGCAGGTTTCTCGGATGTCCGTCGGACTTGGATTTGATTTCTGGAGCTCAATCTAGTGTTTTCATGGTGGGACGACATAGAAATCACGGGACGCCGTTCTCCCAAAACTTCGAAACAGAAAAAGATCCCTTCATAGCAACTGTCAATATATAGAGAAAGTTGAAAATAGTTCCAGGCGCCTAATCAAGTGAATTTCAAATGCAAATTGAAATTAATCATCTCCCCATTTACCATTCATCGCCTTCGGGGCAGCCGCAATGACATCATCGGAACGTCGAACGCCACCACAGCGTGGAATACAAACGGCGATGGCGCGTGCCTCCAATACTCACTGATTAAGAATTCTCAACAAACGCCCGCGTCGCTATCTCGTGTGAAATAGACCTAACCCGCGTTAAATCATCGCCGAAAATTATTTGAATACGAAGCACTTGGGTGGTATGCCTCCAGTGCGATCGGTTCTTCATTTGCCCGCGACTGCCATACATGGCAATCGGATGGGGATGGATGTTGTTGCTTCGTCACCATCATGAAGAAGTACATGCTGACAGTATCTGTGTCTTGTCAGGCACTTGTTGACAAGCCGCCAGATCGATTACGAAGGGACCAAGTATGGAGGCGGTCATCTTTGAGGGCGTGAATCACTGTCTGACACTTGATCGGTTGAATGGACCAGGGATCTGTGTCACGCGGTGGTCAAGCGAGGTATGAAATACCAATGTCAAATGTGTCGCTGGGCAATGCCCTACTTGTCACAGAGCCGCACAAAATGAATGAAAGACTTGAGTAAGATCATGTCACAGGTTTGTTTCTCGTAATGCACATGGAATTCGCATGCATTTGACGTTAGTCGGCCGGGGATTAAATGGAGGTTAGGAACCGTTTCGGGAAAATGTAAAAACCTAAATCGAAGAGGAGCGTGTTGTTCATGGCGTGTGATTTAACTGGGAGCTCTTGAGAGCGTCTCCGGTGAATCATGTCAACTGGGAATCCCCTCAGATTGACAATTTGTTGGAACGAAGTTCAGTTCTTGACTCACTGGTGAGATATTTCTTCTGCAGTCAACATATAGCCCGTGACTGTGGTCAGGTTTTGGGGATCCACTGTGGACCATAAATGGTGCCGCGTAACGTGGGAAGCATAACTTAGGTTTTTTTTGAAGCCCGCGCACTCACGCCGTGTGTTTTCATTGAGCGGAAAAATATTGCGGTTGAATGATTTAACTTCCATAAAGTGCTGCCTGGAAGGGGGGAGGGGGGCTGATTTGGGGAATTATTGTCGGGAAATATGAAAGAGTGTAATGTGGGGTATGACCGACCGAAAAGGGAATCGAGTGAGGAGCACAAACGTCCTGGGCAACATCTTGAGCAAGGATTTGTACAAAGTCTTGGACCAGAAATTGGGTGCGAATTTGAGAAAGAAATTGCGAATGAAATATGAAATTCAAAAAGAACTTGAATGTGCACTTGGACAAGAATTTTCACAATGACAACGATTTAGATAAAAATTTAACTACAATTCGGACAAGGATGCACAAGATGGGTTACGCATACATTTTCCAGGAGATCGTACCACCATAGACTGACACAAGCCTGATGGCGTCTAGAGAAGAAGATTAACTTTATTGGCTGTACGGTGGCATAGGGCTTGTCAAGTGTCTTCGGAAACAACGCTTAAGATGGCTAGGCCATGTAGGGCGTATGGACACCACTGCTCTGGCCCGATGAGTCTTCAAATCCAGGACAATGCAACAGAGTACGGCCTCACCTTAAGATGGCGCACATGAGTCGAGACGGACCTCAAGCAACTTGGAGTGCGCAATTGAACTGAGCTGGCGAGAGATTGCGCCACCTGGATAGACATGTTCGTTGAGAACCAGGTCCATCCCGGATTGTAGCGTAAGTTAAAGAAGAAGATGGCATGAGATGTCACTTAATGTAGTTCTGAGCACTAACAACTGATCATTGAAGAAGGCTTTGTAACTAGTGGGTTTATGGCTCTTATTTTGTCAATGAAGCACTCCTCAGTTATACCCATACACACAGACACCAGAGCCTACCTTCTCTGTAACTTCTCGCGTTGGCTGTGCGAACCTTCATCATCGGAGTCGATTCATCTACATCCTACACCACGGCGGCCACTTCATATTTTTATTGTTTTTTATTTTGGACGGATAGATGGAAATCTTCTGCAAAACACTCGTTCGCTTATACAATAGTAGTGTGAGATTTTTTCTCGTTTGTCAGGGTGTTCTCAACGGAGAGTTCATTCTTGGATTGCAATTTACCTCGAGTCAAGTTGATCGCACTAGATCAAGAGGCTTTAGTTTTTATAAGTCGGTGCATGACTAAAGATTTGGCGGTTGTTGAATTTACTCTAGGCGTCTCCCGGGGGACCTTATAATTCTTGTCGGATATATAAGGTCTCGTTTTTACATGCCGTGGCGCATTAGGGATGCATCTTTTGTCCAAAGCAATTTTTAGCATTTACTTGTACGCAAGCGAGTTGTCTTAAATGTTGTCTATGACCGATGCCTGAGCAAGTTTCTTCAATTTTACATAAAGGGTCATCCCGAGTTTATGTTGAGTGGATTTACAACATTTGTCCAGCCCGGAGTATCTTGAATCCGGTACAGCAGAGGACGGCAAAACAGACTACGACATTGTTTGAGGTCCACTGACTTTTACTTGAAGTGCGAATGTGGAGGCATTTGGCGAGAAACCGAGCTGCAATGCATTCCAGGATAGACCTTCTATGCTCATGATCATAAAACACTCCTTGACTCTTTTAGCTGACAATAATTTGGCGATGTCTTCGAGAGAAAAGTTTTACGCGCGATTTTTGGTCCTGTTTGCGTTGATGGCATCTGGAGGAGAAGATTCAACCACGAACTGTATGGGCTGTACGGCGGCATGAGCCTAGTCAAGCGTCTACGGATACAACGCTTAAGAAGGCTAGGCCATGCCCGAAAAGTCTTCGAATCTGAGCCATTGGGACAACGCAACAGAGGACGGCCCAGGATAAGGTGGCGCACGCAAGTGCGCAACTGGCGGCAGCTTGCGAAAGATCGTGCTGGCTGGAGAGGCATGTTGGTTGAGGCCCACGTCCACCCCTCTTCAAGTGACGCTACAATCAGTAGAAAAAGAAGAAGGCAAGAAATTCTGAGTAACAACAGATTATCATTGAAAAAAGGCTTTGTAACGAGTGGGCGTGTGGCTTTCAGTTTATCAATGAAGCTATCCTCAGTTATACCTCTACACACATTTCGAATAAAATAAATTGTATGAGACTACAGCCTACAATGACCTTGTCTGTAACTACCCGCATTGTGTGTGCGAAGGGGGACCTTTAGCATCGGAGTCGATTCATCTACACACTACACCATTACATTTTTTATTTATTTTTTATTTTTCGACACGTTCGCTTATCGCCGTGTGAGATTTTCACTCATTTGTCAGGTTATGCTCAACGGAGAGTTCCTTCTTACACTGCAATTTACCTCGAGTCAAGTTTATCGCGCTTAGAACATGAGGTTTAGTACTTCAAAGTCGGTGCATGACTTAAGATTTGGCGGTTGTTGAATTCATTCCAGATATTGTATGAATTTCCAGGCGGCGCTTATCTTAATTTCTTGTTGGACATATAAGATCTCGACTCTTATATGCCGGCGAGCACCTTTTTGAGGTCTAAAAGGAGGTGGCAGAAGAAGACGAAGCAGTTCAAAACCCAAGTCGTGCAAAATGTCTAACGACTTGTGGCACAGTGCATTGTCTTGGTGGAAGAGAAATGTGTTCTCTTTCATATGGGACCGTTTTTTTAGTAATTTCTTCCTTCAAATGCATCAACGTGTAGTTGTCGCTGTTGATCCTTTTGCCTTTCTCAAGATAGTCGATGAATAAAATTCCGTGCACATCCCAAAATACGGATGCCATAATCTTGCCACCCGACCTTTGTGGTTTTGGACGCTTCGGACGTGGTTCACCGGCCACTGCACTGACTGCCGATTTGACGCTGGAGTATAGTGGTGGATTAATGTCTCATCCATTGTGACATACCGATGCAAAAAGTCTTGTTTGTTCCGGCAGAGCAGCTCCAAACAGCTCTCAGAGTCATCGATACTTTGTTGATTTTGGTCTATTGTGAATTCATTGTGAGCAAACGCGGCACCCATTTCGAAAGCAGCTTTCTTCGTGTACACACAATAGTGTACACACTGCCTTCTGATATCTTTAAGGTGTCAGCTTTCTCACGCAATTTGAAAACGATTTGTGTACTTTTATGATTCTTTCAGGTGTAACCACCTCAATTGGCCTTCCAGAACGTTCAGCATCGTTGGTATCCGTACGGCCACGTTTAAAGTTAGCATACCACCGGCAAATAGTTGCTTTTGATGGAGCAGAGTCCCTGTAATACTTTTTAAACCTTTGCTGAGCTTGCACGGAATTTATTCTCATCAAACGACAGTGTTTATTCAACAAACCAAATTCTGTTTTTTTCCATTGTTATAAACATCGCAAAAGTAGCACCTCTTGAAGCACTGTAACCAGTAAGCTAACAATCAGATTGTCATGATGATTCAACAGGTATCATTTAAATGCTTGTACTTCCTTAAAAAACGTGAATACTTTGTTTGTGGCGCCCTCTGTATGCCAGTCCGGGGACTTATTGAGTGATGTGTGGGGACAGAAAAGTTATTGGCTAAGATGGGTGCATGAGAGTAAGACAAGAGACTGGAGGTGCTCTTCACAAAGAAGGTCCATCTAAATCCATATCTTGGGAAATAAACGCGGCTAAAGGTACCTGGAAGTCTGAGGCAGTTCAGGAGTTAGCTCCCATCTAAACTTCGAACGTGATTAAAATGCAATAATTAAGTCTGGCAAACAGTGCATCTTCCAGTTGTATGAATATTAAAACACTTTCTTTGACTACAAAGCTAACATTCATTGGGATTATATCAGACCTTCTCAGTCCTGCAACACATACTTGGAGAGGCTCGAAAAGAGAAGGATTCTTCGAAGTTAATCTCCTATAGTGGGCGAAAAAGAGATTTTGGTGTTTAAACAACGACAAGTTGCTCAATGGGTATAGTCAATCGAATATATTTTGATGCCAAGATCCTGTGGAATGAAACCATTAAGCCTAGAAATGTTTTCGTTTTCAGGATACAATGTGTTGGGGGAAGAACCCGTTACGTGCTGGAAAGGAACCGCCTTCATCTCTATGAATGGAGACGTCTTGTCCTTGGCTAAGCTGTTTGAAGAGAGACACTGACAAAGATCAAAGTCGTTTCTGACTCGAGGGTCTACCTGAAAATTGTACTCTCACTGTAGATATTGCGTGACATGCTGTGGGCCTTGATGACATCAGGAAATCAAAGCTTTCATTTTTTTCTCTTTGAAAGACGTCAGACAAAGGTAGACGATTCAAATAATCACCCCTCTGTGGTCCGTACAACACAGTCTCCAGTTTTCAGAGAACTCCTGCAACTCCATCGCATCTTCAATCAGCCACATTGCCTGCTGGACCACTGGACTCCTATCCACTACCGGATAGCACAAGGGTCTATTAATAAAACCAGTTAGCGGCAGCCGCCTTCAGCCGTCCAGCTAATTAAATAACACTTGCTTCGTCACTCCAGACCTGGGCCCACGGGAGAAGCCGGACTGTGTGTGTTGATTTCTCTGCATCTGGCTGCAACGCGCAAAAATAAACCGCCCCATCCACCCAATGAATATTGAATGAGAAACTTAAAGCAGCAGAGACAATTCCTTCCAACCAGTTTAACTTGCGCCTATTGTGGCCAAAGAGAGACAAGAAAATGGAAGACGAATGAGATCTCTATCAGCGCAATGAAGGCATCATCGTTATAACAATGCCCCCATCAGATACCAGGAGCCAGGAGCTGGAGCAGCGCAAAAACCGGGCGAAAAGAAAAACGTTCGCCATTCTTCTCGGTGTATCCTTAAGTAGACAATGATTCAGTTCCTGTGCCCCATTCTCTGGCGCTTCCTCTTTGTCCAGATTGTTTGGCCCAGGAATGAATGCTGCTACTACATCACCATCACGAACAGGCCACCAGTTGCATGCAGGCGCCTCCGCCCTGCACCACCCCCCCCAGAGAAGTGTCAATGCACAAAAAGACAACGGGATGATGGGGACAACGACAACGACTACGTTGATGATGACGATAGCAGTGGCGGACGTGGGGGCCCAGTGGAGGCAGTGAAGGCAGTGAAGGCAGTGGTTGCTGGTGGTAATGGCGAATGGAAAGACGCAACCGAAAAGGAAAGACAACTCAACGTCAGACAAAAGCAGGAAGTTGGTGGCATCTGCTCTGAAGGACCTCCCTTCTGTGCATACAAAATTGTTGCAATCGGTTTCTCTGGTGAGGCTGCTACTGCCACTGATGCTGGTTACCACCCCTCACCAACAGGATGACTTCTGTCTAAAGAATAACATTCTAAATGGCCGGGACGGAGGGTGCAGAGCGCAACGCACGAGTGTACGCTATCACTTGAACTTCCACTTCCGGTTGCCTGTCAAAGTTGAAAACTTTAAATTATCCCATTTTGGTGATCATGATCACAAAGACGACATTCTCCGATGATGGTGGCTTTTTGAGACCGGGGGGCGGCACTCCCAGTATATCTGGCCGATTGCAGTGCCAGCGCTGCTGGAATTAATGGAACGAGCGCAGAGTGATGGCAACAATGGCCAACCTGCATTTTATGCACTCCATTCATTGGGGTTCGGTTAAATGACAAGCATTGCGGTCAGGAGCAGGAGCGCCAGACACTCTGTGTGCTGTGAGGGAAAGGACAAACTTTGTGTACTGTCATTGTGTTGATTGGTAACAATCGCCTGAATGGCTACGTGGTGGCAAAGCTTCATCCACCTGCGGTGTGGTGCGGTTTAGGCTGCGGAGATGGGACGTGAATTAAGTACTGCCAGACAGTTGGCTTAATTGCGGGCAGAGAATGTAGGCAACATTTTAAACTTGACAGGGAGTTGGAAGGAACACAGTTTTTGGGGATATTTACAAGATTATGCGTGATCCTTTCAATGGGACAGCTTTGTGCTGGGAGCGATTGATGGTGGCTTCGTAAGAGGCAAGGAACCATACCCCCTCCCCCTTGCATCCTGAGCCCTCTTCAATTACTCAGCATCTCGTCGCTGTGTGTCGCCACGTAATTTGTGACGCTGCCACTGACATATGGGCCGTCAAAATTGCAAATACCGCCCCCCCCCCCTCCCCCTTGGAAAACTCATTAGACGCCACGCACGGCGAATGCGTGCACAAAACTCCACTTAACCAAACATCGCGACCAACCTCACCTCGGGCCCCATCGACAGCGACCGCAGTTTCGTGTCAGGAAAATCAATTGCGAAATACCGCCTAATAATAGCCAACCCACCGTCACCACCACCGCTGCCGCCACAATGAATCATATTGACAGAAACCGAACATCATTACCGAGCTCACGCACTTCGCATCCAAGCATGTGACACACACACATGCCTCAGGACGACAATATGTGCGCCGCCCCACGTACGTGCCAGATACTGTGACAAATGTCTTTCCGTTGCGCGCCGTCTTCTCTCGCCTGACTGTCAAATATTAGGCCACCGGTTACATGACAAACACTTCTCATTACTGCCGTATATGGATGTCCTCCTGTCAATTGATTGCTGACACTCCAAGGACGGCTTTAGGTGTGTACGATGGCCCCACTCCCTTCAATTCACGCGTCACGCGTCACGCGCCCGCAGTGGCGCTCAAGCGCTCAAAGCCAAAGCGGAGCCAAAGTGTTTACGGTTACGAGTATGGCCCAATGAACCTAATAACCCGCCGAGGACTGTTGGGGTTACACTCGCATGTTGCGTACGTGATCCGCCTAAGACATCGCTCCCGGTGAAGACATACGCGCTCGCTGCGAGTTGCAGCGCTCTAGGGCTCATTTGATTTTACGACTCATTATGTCAGACGTCGTTCGAGTCGGAGGGAGAGGAGATGTCCTGTCACCCGCCAAGTCCTGTTCTGGAGTCCGTCGTGTGGGGGGCAAAGTGCGCCTTGGCACGCATCCACTAACGATTATATTTTTTTCGTGTTTGGCAATTTTACACCTCCTGCTGGTGCTACGCGTCTGGAAGGTGTGTGGGCAGGATTGACATGTTGACGGATATGTATAGCGAACCTGTCTTTCGTGCTTGTCTCTTCAACTCCGGTGTCGGTGTCTGCCGAGGGTGGCTGCTGCTGGTGGTGGCAATAAGCATGAAATGGAAGCAGAATTGTAATTGGATCCCAGAGTGTGGCGGGGCGTGCGTTGTCAGTCTGGAGCTGGGGCTGTCTTGGGAATCGGTTTGTAATTCGCTAAAAGCAAGATTGATTCCGTCTTGGTGTCGTTTGCTTTTGTGCACTGATATGAGGTGACAGATGCTCTGGGAGGGGCACTGAATTGGCAAGGCAGAATGAGGATGACTGTGCTTCTGAGTGGGAATTCTCTGATTGTGCATTCAAATCGGATGAAGGACCAAATGAGAAGGATAGCTCTTGAATGCGTTTGACAGACAAACTCAAAAGTATGCATTTTCTCACAAGGAACCAACGAAGTACCGCCTGGGGTTGCAGCAGTGACCGAAGCGATTCAGGGAATGTTTTGTTTGCATTTTCCGGATTCACGCTTTTCCCTCTTCATCGGTGAGAGAATTAAATGAATTTCCAGTGAAGACTCTCCTTATAAATAAAAAATTCAGGAAACCATCAGGAGTTTGATTCAGTTCTCAGAAATGGGATAAATTATCCGTTTACGAGTAATGTGCTTTCAGGATTTTTAACAAGTTTGTAAGCGATGCAAATCCTTGCTTTCCTCGGTCTATTTGTGGAAGATTTTGCAGAATTTCTCGTAGTTTTCAGGGCACCTGTTCGAGGAGAACTATAACTATCTTTGTGTTGTTCTATGAATGCACTAGGATTATGAGTTAAGTTTCCTGTTTCCTCCAAAAAGAAGGAGCTATGAGGCTTATCTGCTACAAACAGTATTTCTGGGGAAAAATCAGCAAAGGCCAGGTAAGAACAGCCTGTGGGAGGGTAACCATGGCTATTCTATTCAATTTCTAAGTTACACTGAAACGAGTTCAGAACTCCTTCCGACTAAGGCGGATGACTGAGGTGGAAGGACAAGACTGGAACCCAATGAGACAGACGTGGTGCTGCAAGCAATTTTTTGATTTAATTGATATAGACAACTCAAAGTGAAGTTGCACAATCTGTTCTCCGACTCACTATCAAATCTCAGTCATGAATGCTTGGAAGCCCACCATGAGTCGGAAGCAGATACCCTGACTGACTCGAACTGCAACCAATTTCAGACTGCTATAATTTTCAACCCGCTCATGACAGTGGGCTTACATTTTGGAACATGCCAGATAATTCCATTGTTCACAAGTCTTTTAAACTAGCTTAAGTTAGGTTGAAAAATGTTTATCTGGAATGGATGGGATCCAATCGTGATAGTGTGATTGCTTTATTTTTAGCTGAAAGACCACAAAAAGCTGCCATTGGAGCAATCTAACACCTCATCGTACATAAAACATGTGTGTCTCGAATCATAGCTCCTTGCTTTGGAAGACGTCACGGAGCTGGTAATTAAAATACGGCAACATCGGGAAAATGGTTTGGAAAATGAAGGCTTGAATTGAGGGAAATCCGCATCGAAGTGGAAGAAAAGCGTTTCTTGAGCTCAACATATCATTGGAACGGATGCAACACATACTAAAAACAAAGCTTGAGCTCAAGCCTTTGATGTTCCAAAATGCGCACGATCTTACAGTGCAACAGGAGAAAGCTAAATTCAAAAAAAAAGGAGGAGTTGTTACTCTTGCACGAAAGTGTGGAGTCACCGAGATGTTTTTGTCTGACAAGTCGCCATTTATTATCGAGTAATATGTCAACCGTAATCGACGATAACCACTCTCCGCCCGTTTTTTTCTGAGCTGTGGCATCAAAGAAAAACGACCGTATGCCGTTAAACTGTCACAGAGGAAGTATTAAGTCCTTGGACTGATAAATACTTTCCCGAAATACTTTATCCAAGTCCCTGCCCAAATATTTGCCAAGTTCAAGTTTATGTCCAAGACCTTGCCCAATTCCTTGGGAAGGCCTTGTCGAAGTCCTTGCTCAAGCCTTTGTTCAAGTCCTTGCCCAAGACATAGTCCAAATCTTTGCCAAAATTTTTTCTTATCCTTGCCAAGATTTAATCCAAGTTTGTTTAGGTTTCTACCAAAGACCTTGACCGATTCCTCTCCAAAATCTTGTCTTATCTTTACTCAAAACCTGGTTCAAATCTTTATGTAAGAACTTGTCCTAATCTTTGCCCAAGTCATTATCGAAGCCCTCGCCGAAAACATTGTCCAAGTTCTTGTTGAAGCCGTTGTTCAAACCTTTGTCCAAGTCTCTGTCTAAGTTTTGTCTCAAAGCCTTGCCAAGTCCTTACCCGATACTTTAACCAAGTCCCTTACGGAATCATTTTTCAAATCCTTGCTTGAGTCATTGTCAATGTTCTAACCCAAGAATTTGTCCAAGCCCTTTATAAGATCTTGTCCAAGTAATTGGTAAGACCTTGTTCAAGCTCTTGTCAAGGTCTTGTCCAAGGCCTTACATAAGACTTCGTCCAAATTCTTGCGGAAGAACTTGTCCTTATCTTCCAAATGACTTTGTCAAAGCTTTTACTCAAGACTTTGTCCAAGTTCTTGTCGGAAACATTTTTCAAGCCCTTCGTCAAGATATTGTCCAATTCTTCTTCATGAAATTGTCCAATTCCTGGCCAAGGCATTATGCAAGTCCACACGGAAAACCTTGTCCAGACCCTTGTGAAAGGCGTTGTCCACACTCTTGTCCAAGTTCTTGTCTAGATTCAAAGATTCAAGTCCTCGCCAAGATCTTATCCAAACCTTGCCAAGACCTTGTAAAAATCCCTGTGTAACACCTTGTGCTAATTTTAGCTGAATTCAAAATCCAAGTCATCCCAAGAAACATTGCCCAAGTCCTAATCGAAGCAATTGTCCACATTTATGTCCAAGTTTCTGTTAAAATTTTGGATCAATAACTTGCCCACTTCCTTGCTCAATTTCTTTTCCAAATACTTGATAAAATTCCTATACAAATCCTTGCCGTCGTCGATTTTCTAGCCCCAGACCATATCCAAAGCCTTGCCCAACAATGTCTAGTTCATGTCCTTGTCCTAATCGCTGTTCAAAATATTTGTCCGTGTCCCTGCGTCAAAAACGGTTTAGTCGAGTTCAGTGCCTTGTTGTCTCGTGTTTAACTCCTCATACAAGATATTGTTCAAGTCCTTGACAAGCATTTTTCTAAGCCCCTGCCTAAGACATTGTCCCAGTCCTAGTAAGAAAACCTTGTCCACATTCTTATCAAAGACGTAGTCGTCTCTTTTGTCCAAGTCCCTGTTAAAATTCTAGCCCGATAGCTTACCAAAGTCCTTGTCCAAAACCTAGTCCAAGTCTTTGTTAAGAACTCGTCGAAATTCTTGCATTAGAACTTTTCCAAACTCTTGAATTAGACCTTGTACAAGTTCTTGCCGAAGACCTGGAAGAGTGTGGAACCTTTGCCAAAGATGTTAACCACATCGTTGCCTTACCCAATACCTTATCCAAGTCCTTGTCTGAGACATTATCCAAAACCTAGCTCAAAGCTTTGTCTAAGGCCTCGTCAAAGCTGTTGTTCAAATCTATGTTCGAGTTCTTGCACGAGACATTGTCCATGTCCTTGTTTAAATCGGTGTTCAAATTTTTGTTCAAGTCCTTGTTCATGGCGTAGCCGAATTCAGTGTCTTGTCGTCTTCCCAATCGTTGTCCACGTTACAATACAAACCTTTTTCTTTATCTACGTCCTTGGTCAGGTCCCAGTATCATTCCCTGTTCAAATTCTCGGTCAGGTCCCTGTGAATGATGTTCTGTATTCAGATAGAATGCAATACTATGTCCCCGCCATCTAACTGCCCGTGCCTTTCATATAACACTCCCCGCGTTCACTGTCTTGTCCCCACAACCAGTTAAACGATTGTAAGGACATATTTCAATCGACAATACTGGTCGATCGACAATGTCCTCCCCCCTAGTGGACTTTTAAAATTCAAAACTTTCCCTCAAAAACTGTTAAAATATTGTCCTCAGTAATGAGTCGACACATCCTGCTAGGGGCATGATCGTCGATCGGGCCCACTGTATGACGTCCCCTCTTAACAAAATCCTATTGGCAGGACTTGGCCGGTTAAGTATTTCTCATTGATTTCATCATTTTCCAATTGGGTCATCATTCTGCGTGTTGGGTATCACGTCCGTTTGGTTGGACCGACTTCTTGAACAGAATCAGCCCGAAACCACTTCAAGTCCAACTTGGGAATTACGAAACAAGCCGTTCCCGCGCTTCAAATCCATCATTTCACCCTCAAGAGCCCTCAGCGTCCATGATTTCAGGAATCCCCTCGAAAGGATCGATGGATCCAGTGCTGCCGAGCAAATGGTTCAATCTCCTCAAACACTCCCCGAATCCACTGACCCCCCTCCCCCCCTCAAATAAAACTCAAGTCCATCGCTCTATTTTGTTCTTCAGCAAGGCTCGTCTTGTTCATATATTAATAAATGTTCTCAATACAATTCGTTTAGCTTATGTTACACTAGAGTAGGTTCTCCTATAGTTTCAGTTAATCCTCAGTTTAGCTACTTAAACATAACTAATTACAATTCACTAGATAATACACGCTATGAGTAACTGTTGGCTGTCGTCGCTCGCTGCCCGCGGCGCCCTGGTCCAGTACACGCTGGCTCTGGCTCTTGGCTGCTGCAACCCACTTCCCTATCCCTAAGCAGTACATATGTAGCGTATCGCTGGTTAATTTGCCATTTGTACAGAACACAGAACACAGAACAGATACAGATCTCTATCGCTACGTGTGCATGTTTTTACATGGATTGAAGGGATTTATTTATTTGGGTGGTGTGGGTGGTGCAGGTGGTGGTGCGGCGGCCGGGCGGGCGGCTTTGTGCCCTGGCCCAGCGGGAGTGATGCATGTGCGGCAGCAGGTGAAATCAATTTGGTGGGACCTGCAGAGCCGCCGAGAGAGCAATTACAATCAAGTTAATTACAAATCGTTCCGTGGAATGCACTTGTTTGGGGATGCTGCCTGGTGGGGTGATGGGGGGCGGAAGGGGAATTAATTAAAGTGAGCAGCGCCATTGCGGCATGGATGACGTAGTGCACGGACAAATGGTGGTCGGGAAAATGTGTCCAACTGGGACGAGGATTCACCTGGTACACGGACAGAAATTCGGGAGAAAAGTAAGGGGTCCCAGTGCCCCTTTCCCCCAACTGGAGGGTTGTTTCCTTTAAAGTAGACGATCTTCAAAGGCTTAGGCAATTCAGAAAAGTGACGGCCCCTGTGAAAACCAGCGACCTTTGAGGCCATTCAGGCCTTACGTCACCCTGTGTAAATTTCTCACCACAAATTGAGTGCAAAAATTTCTAGCCGTGCACGGAGGCGACGCGCGCTTTGGGCCACTTCCGCGCGAACATCAAATGAAACGCAGACAATTTTCTGCCGATTAAATGATCATCAGCGAGCAATTATTGCAATGATTGTAATTATTTTTATTTATACACTCGGCTCGGATTATGCGGTTGATTAAGACCGAACCGACGGGAAGCGATTTCGCTCTGATTTGCGGTGCTGTCTGCAGTTCGGGCCGTGGTGGTGAACGGTGTGAGAGTTGTTTTTAATTTATCGGGTGCATTCAAACGAGTGGCGGAGTCGGAGGTGTGGGTTCGGTTGGTTGTGGCCGAGCGGCAGTCGGTGTGAGGGGAGGGCGGTTTTTAATGAATTCATCCGTGGAGTGCGCGTGCAATTGGTGGAGTGCGCTGCAAATGACTGCGAAAATTAATGAAGAGACACTTTAATGAGTAAACTGTGATAGTGAGAAGGAGGGAATTGGTCGGGTCGGGTCGAGCTGGGGTGGAGATTGGAGGGCCTGTTGAAATGGAAGTCATTGTGCGAGCCATTGTATCGTTGTTTGCGGTTTTAATTCAAAAATGAAGCCAATATCGACTCGAAACCGGAAAGGTGCTGAAGCAGCTGCATGAACTGTGTAATTGCACGAGAAGTGCATTTAAGTGCAATGCACATACAATGTGGCCTTTAAAGAGTAGTTGGCTTTGGATAGTGATTTAAGGAAATGGGGGTGTTTCTGTAGAATGGGAGCGACTTGACAGTGTTGGAGGAGGAAATTTCGAAATTATCAAAATCCCAAATTGTGGAAAATTCTGGAATGTCGAAAATTTTGAAAGGCCTAAAATTCCGAAATACTGAAGCTATGTGCCTTAAATCCCTAAATGGACAAAATCCTTTAAATTACATAATCCATTGTAAATAACTTCGGTGGTATATTGGATCTAATGACAAAAGGTTTCGACTCCGAAAGGGGAAATGACATGTTCCACGGAACCTTCATTGTTGGGTCGTTGTAAAACTTTGAGTAGGTGCTAAATTCCGACAATGTAAATGTGAGTCATTTTTATCTGTAACTAAGCTGCCCAGTTGAAACCGTTCGAAATTTTTCCGGGGTCTAGAATTTTGAGATTTCGGGCATTTCGAAATTTTTGAATTTTCTAGATTTTGGAAATTAGAGATTTTGATAATTTTTGGATCTAATCATTCAAGAATTTTTGACATTTTGCTTTTCTGTCAGTCTCCCACTTCAGTGAATTCGGCGAAACCAAAGGACAGAAAAAAAGGATCGGTTAGGGTAAGAAAGACGGAAAATATTTCTGTTTTACGAAAATTTAGGGCAAATAATAGAAACTGCTAAAGATTGTTACTTACTCCATGTTATATGGATTTAAAGTTTTCCAGAGGAAATGAATGACAAAATTTGGAAGCCTGAGCACATTTGCTAAGTGATCCGTTTGACCATGTTCCATGCCTGAATTTGGAAAGTCGAAAAAGACATCGAGCATACTTTTTACATGTCCACCGCTCTAAAATATTCCTTTCAAAGAATTTACGTAGTTTATGGAAGAGGTCAGAAATTTTGTCGTTCAGTTGCCCTAGTAATTATTCTAAAAAAAAAAAGATCTAAAGGACTGTCCTACTGATGCATTTAGAACGTAGTCGATAAAAAATTCACTTCAAGACATACAACACAATGTTGCAAAAGCATCTTCGTTAGGATGACAGCTCCTAACGACACCATGCAAAAAACGTACAGGCTTAAGCCCGGCGATAGAGTGGGCCATTAGGGTTTATTTATCTCAGTACCAAAAAGAGACAAGTTCTTCACAATATCAGACATAACGATCGGGAAACTCTTTCGGCAATAATGTCTAAGTCTTGGGAAGTCCAGTCCCATGGTATTACATTTCTAGACCCCAAAAGTTTTGTACGGTGAAGTGATCGAATTTTAGGCTTTGAAATTGGGGATAGGGTCTTTGGACCCACGAACAAGATTCCTGTATTTTTGGAGTTAAGTTATACAGTTTTTCAAACTGAAAACAACTGAGTTAGGGTGCTGGCCTCAAAAGCCTCATATTCTATTTATGGAATGCTGGAAGGATAAGGCAACAATCAAAGAGTACGGGGTATTTGTAAAAATCTTCCTAAATGCCGTCGTTTGTCGAGGTGGCAAAATCTTTCAGTCTCTCGTAAGAGAACAGTATTACGCCACTCTACAGAAATAGCAAGGCCCTGCTCCCTTGTGGGCTGTCGTGTGAAAGAATACCAATCACTTCCTATAACCAATCAGTACTTAAGGCCTTCGTTTCCAATGAAATCGACTCAAGAACAGTGAAGTGTTGCTGCAATACGGAGCTAGCTCTCACCAAAACAAAACAGAGTGAAAATTGATCTGTTACTGGATCAGTGTCATTGGGCAATGAATACACAGATAAACTACTGGGCTTGTTCGGAGTTTGGACCCTTTCAAGGGAGGACTGCAACCACACCATTGATCAATGAATAGGACGGAAACCTCGAATAGATGACTGCGCCAGTGACCAAGTTCTGGAGTAATTCAAACCTTAAGTCAGCCATAACATCTACCAGGAAGGCTGTTTCCTAGACAAGATGAGATAGAAATGATCTATACGGGTCGATGCTTTGCAACTTTAGAGGTTGGAAACAAGAGATATGTTGCAGAAGAACACTCTAGAAAAGGCTGATAGGTAGCACAAGTCAATAAGTGGGCATTGAGTTGAAACATGATACGACGGTTATGGTCAACTGAGAAGAGGAGCCATTGCTTAAGCCTACAATCTCGCATGAGTCTTCCAAGCGGAAATTTTTTTCGATCCTAATGGCCACCAACTATATTGTGAAGAATAGGTAGAAGGGGCGAAGTATCTGCGTTTGTGGCGACAACCAAGCTGTGCTGTAGGCCTTATTCAACCCTTTAACCACTTCCAAGATAGTCTAGGAGTGCAAATCCTCCTTCAATTTGGTCAGCAGACTGAATTCGCTAAGACAAGTTTGGGTCCCGGTACATCACGGGATCAAGGGAAACGAGATTTTTGATGAAGTAGCTAGGTAAGTTCTACAAGATGCATTCATTGGGCCCGAACCCACCTTGGTATTAACCGCTTCCTTGATTAGGGCTTCCGTCGACGGTTGGGTCTCCCAACAGCACAACCAGAGATGACATGATTCTTCAGGATGCATGTTGATCAAGTACTCCCGAATGTCAGCAAGAAATCCGCAGTTTTTCTGTTATCTGTAGACAGAAAAGAGTGCAGAAAACTTGTCGCCGTACAAAGACCACACTTCACCTTCGCTAAGCACCTAAGTTTACTTGGGCTTAGTGAAGTCACCCTTTGCGACGCCTGTGGAGAAAGTGATGACACCTCAGAGCACTTTCTCTGTCAATGTCCCGCCTTTGCTCGTATCAGGTGGCGGCTATTTGGGGCTGATTTGGTGGGAGCTGAAAATTTAAGCTCCATATCACAGAACGGCCTGCTGGTTTTTCTTTGGAAAATCAGAAAACAGCAGTAAACGAAGGAATGGACCAGTTTTTGAGTCTGAGCGCTCTAGTGCAGTGAGCCTATAACTTCTTTTATTTCCAGCAATTAATAGTCGTACATGACCAGTGCCTTGGCGTGAAAAATCATTCATATATCAGAGATGTAGCTACCAATAAAGTATGTTTTAGGGAAGTCAATACGTCCACACAATAGACCCAGGCTCCAGGATGCACTCGATAAGTTTGTGGTCTTATTTGCTGATGCTAGAATGATGGTGAACATAGACAAGTCCAAAGTTATGACAATTTCCAAAAATCCTGTCTAATGCACTCTAGTGGAAACAGTTGAAGAAGTGTAGGTCTTATTCAAAAGTTCGGGTCCTTCTCACAAGTGATGGGATGAGCGATACTGAGCGCTCTTGTAGGATTGGTCAAGCTAGATCAATTTTGAAGCAGATTGGAAGATCGGTTACAGATATTCCAATTTTGGTGTCAAAGCCAAGGTATCGGTTTTTAACTCAGCCTTCGTTTCAATCCTCACCTATGGTCATAAAGTTTGGGTAAAGACCGAAGGAATAAAATCGCAAGTACCTGGTACGGAGATAAGATTCCTCTGTGCTGAGTGAGTTACTCGCCGGGATAGGCTAAGAAAAGCGACCGCACGGGGGACTTAATGCTGGGCAGCTACTTCTTCGAACGAAAAGGGCAATAATTGGATCGTTTTGGCCACAAGACGATGGAGATAATTCGATGGCTTGGCGTGCCTTTGATCTAATTCCATCAGGTAGACAGCCGCTTGGCAGAAAAGGCGTTTGGATCAAGTCCCTAAACTTGCCTGGTTGCACTTCAGATCCTGATGAGTTAGAGTCAATGGCAGAGGACCAAGCAGCCTGATAGTTCCTCATCTGAGCATTGCGGCTACTCCTCCTTTAGTGGAACATGAAAAGTAATAATAATTGAGTGGCACTACAGCCCACAACGAATCAGGGCCTAGCTTCTACAATAACTACTCGTGTCGTGTGTGCTTTTGTTCTCTCACGAGTAGAAGGGACCTACAGTTTTTTGCCGACCCCGAACGGCGACTTTTGAGGAGCTCTTCATAGACAATTGATACTCTTTGAGTGTTGTCAGCAAGTCGCATTGAAAAATTCGAGGTAATCTGTCTGGTAATCTTACCTAGACCTTCGGCGTGTGAGTCGACGCACTTAGCCACTACGCCACGGCGATCACAACATGCATTAAGAAACCACATAGATGCCAGCTCAGCCTAAGATCTTCCAGATTTTTCTCCTTAACAGTGACAAAAGATGGAAGTCATTCACACACCAGTCACCTTAGACACTTTTGCCAATGATAACCGCCGCCGCAAATTCATAAATCCCTTCAATCCTTTTCAATCACTTCGAAATCAAAATATATTTTTATACATAAAATACAAAACCGAATAATGAGACACAACGAACAAGCAATGAGATTATGTGTCGCGGGAATATTTACAAGCACTCTTATGACTAGTTCAAGATTTTACAGATTTCGTATTACATGAAGGTGAAACGAGTCGAAGGATATGTGACCTCTGATCGGATATGTCTTAACTTTGAAACAACGCTGCACACCCTTCCTCGGCATATCCTCGCTGCGGGGTACATCTATATAACAGTCGATTAACTCTTATCAAATATAAACAGTTTACAGATTATCTTAATACAACTTTGCTAGCATTAGTTCTCTCTAGTCCTACACGTCCTGTTCGCTTCTTTCGTGTGTTTCATTGTCCTTTTGATTCACTAGTTTGATTGTGTTCCACTCCCGGAACCTGCGGGTGGGATTCATGTCTCGCTCCGACTCACGTTACGCCCGCCGATTGGGCACGCGGTTATGCTGGTAATCGGCATCTCTGTACAGCTCGGTGTCGGAACCCTGTCGATGCACACGTCGCCTAAACTTAAACGCTAAAGCTTTGAATTTCTCTCCTTTCGCCCATCTCCACGCTTTACATATGCAAATTTTATTATATACTATATATATGTATGTATAGGTAGGTTATTGTATTTGTATGTATCTATATATGTTTTCTATAGAGGAAGCTCCAGTTGCGGTGTATCATGTTCAGTGCTGTTTCCAACTTGTTGCTGAAATTGAAAGAAGAAAAGATGGATCGTGATAAGATTCGTTGGGTGGTTGTGAAGGGGGGCGGGGGGGAGGGTGCTTACCTTTGTAGTGCACTTCTCTGTACATGGTGGGGCATGCCTTGCCATTCACTTTCGATGTCTTAAAGTCAATGTTCGTCCGTACGGGCCGATGAAGCAACGGCTGCGGTGGTCTGTAGTTGTTCCCGAGTGGAGCTTTCGGATGATCTGGTGTGCCTTGCATTAGGCGTCGCAGTGCATGTAGCTGAAAGGCAAAAGAACGAAGAAGATTGTGCATTACTTGGATGAAAGTATGGAGACTATGTGTAATCGAGTAAATGGGATTTGGGGTGGATTGCGTTAACTTTACTCTCTCTATTCTTTGCAGAAGTATTTTTAACTCTCTCTCCTTTTCGAGAGCATTTAAATACCTGTGTTCAAACAGGAAAATCGGATGTTAAAGGTATATTTAGAGGGAAGGACAAAACCACCGAAAGATCTTTAGGGACCTGACTGCCAGCAACTTCCAATGAGACTTGACTGCTTGGCAGATGGCCTGCTAGTGGTCTGAATGAACTAACTTTGTCACGACTCTAATATTTTACTTCATACTACAAAATTCAAAGAGCCAGAGTGACTTGATGCTTCAAACGTGGCCAACAGCATCTAAGACAATTGTGCATCGGTATGGCTTGTAGTTTACTGAAGTTCGCCTCTACCCCTCCTCTCGACGTCTTTACTGTCGACAGACGCTTTGAACTCAGCAGCCACTTCACTCAGCCACTTTAGCCTCAGTTAAACTTCCCTAAGAAAGTTTCAAATTTCGTCACATTTTTGAAAAAAAAACACCGTTAAGGCGAAGACAGCGATACATTTTTTAAGGGTCTTCCAATATTGACTTGACAACTTTGCTTTAGTTTGTGAGTGCACTCTGGGACTTATCATCAAACTGTCACTTTGTTCAGTTTGTTTAATGAACTCAACATTTTCGTCCTCGTATAGTCCAGGAACGAGCAACGTCTGCAAACTTAAAACATTTTCTGCCGAAATTCGAAGTCGGTGTCCACAACTTAAAAGGCCTTAGCTCCAAATTTTCGGTCATAATTTGCGCCTTAGCCTAAAAACAAAAATTCAAAAGCCTTGAATTCTTAAATTCGTTGTGTAACGTTGCCTTTTCAATGAGACAACGGGTGGTTGAGATGTCAAAAATATCCGCCCCGTTCAGGCGTCCGTATCAAACGATCGAAATCAATCACTTCCACGGCGTTCTTAAGAATTTACCATCCCTTACAGAACATTACGTCCTATTTTGTCTTAGGATCTTGGTTAGCCACTTTCTCTACTTCGTGTCTGGCGTCTGCTGATTTTCTTCAATCTTTCCTGTACAAGATCAAGCAGACTTAAGAATTGAAGCCGATACATCGTTTCATTGGTTTCTGGAGAAGATGCGCCAAGACGGTGCATTTCATCGCAAAATCATCTTTAGTGACCAAGCTCGTGGGTTCGTCAATTAGCAAAATATGCGTTACTGGTCTGTTTGTGCTCATGAATCACACAAATGTAACTGTTTGGTGCGGTTTGCATTCCAGCGGCGTTAATGGGCCACATTTTTTCGTAGACATTAACGGTCATCACATTCCTGTGAATGATCGGCACTATCATGGTTACCAATTATTTTTGGCCAAAATTGGAAGACATTCACTTGAACAACATGTGGTTTCAGGAAGATGGTGCCACAAACCACACACCACCCAGCAATTTAAGGAGTCAGTATGGAGAGCGTGTTATCTCAAGAAATGTGCCGCTCGATTGACCGCCTCCTCAGTTGAAATGTTGACGCCGCTTAACTATTTTCTTTGGGGCTACGTTAAGTTCTTGATTTATGCCAACAAGCCAACGACATTGAAAGAACTCAAAGCCAACATTGAAGGCGAAATAGTGACCGTTTCGGGCGATATGTGTGGTCGAGTCGTTAAAAATCGAGTCCAAAAATATGACCGCTGAAAACGTGCCCGCAGTGGCCATATGGCCGAAAATAATGTTTTTGAAAAAGACATTTTAAATGGTTTTTGCTTCATTTAAAAAAGTTGTCAAGTCCTTATTGAAAAACTGTGCACTACCCCGCAACTGCAAACGTAATTCGAAAAGAGAAGTTCCCCATTTAACGAGGCTAACTTTGACTCTCCTCTGTGAGGTCGCCGTGGCGTAGTGGGTAAGTGCGTCGACTGCCGTGCAGAAAGTCTAGGTTTGATTCCCGGATGGGACACATCGCATTTTTCCACGGCACCACCTCTTTCGAGTTGCTGACACCACTCAAAGAGTATCAACTGTCTATGAAAAGGTTCTCAAATCTCGCCGTTCGGAGTCGGCAAAAAGCTGTAGGTCCCTTCTACTCGTGAGAGAACAAAAGCACCCACGACACGAGTAGTTGTTGTAGAAGCTAGACCCTGATCTCGTGGACTGTAGTGCCACTCAATTATTTTTATTATTTACTTTGACTCTCGAGTGTGCCTTTATCGAACGTAGACGTCAACAATATGTGGTTGCATTGCGCTTAGCCATCCAAGGGATAGCCGAATCCATTATTGGCTGCCGACCATCCCCGACATGCCAGCCCGTGGTATGATGGCGAGTGTGAGCAGAAAAAACAGGCAACGGGAGAGGCATTCAGGAAAGCGCTGGAATGGAAAACGCCTGAAAAATAGGTCTTTCACGGGTTCCCAGTTCAAGAACATCGAAAAATCTAGAGGTGCACACAAAATACGAGTCTTTTATAAAAAAGCCAAAAGCCGGCAGGCATCCAGAGTAACCTAGTAAGTGACCCACAGGGAATTGTGGGTGCATTTGCTACAGCTGTTTAGCAGGCATGACCAGGAGAGCGTAGTAGGGAACGAGGAAATTCCAACTCCAATCGATGAAGCAGTTCTCCCGCCCCGTTTTGAAGAAGTTAAACAAAGCCGCAGGTGCTGGTGGCTTACCATCAGAGCTCTTCAAGGCTGGCGGCTTTGTTTCGGGTGGGAGCATCCACCAGAGCGTCTGTGTAATTTGGGTGGACGAAAGCATGCCTTATGACTGGAATACTAGCTTCATATGTCCCATCCACAAAAAAGGTGATCCTACCTCATGCTAGAACTATCGAGGTATCTCCCTGTTGAATGTCGTCTACAAGATCCTGTCCACCGTACTGTGTGAACGTCTAAGGCTGTTTTACACTGCACTAATCGGCACGTACCAGAGCGGTTTTCAGCCTGGAATTCGCCTATACACCAAATTTTCGCACTAAGGCGTGTCCTGGAAGAGACCAGCTAGTTTCAAACTGATGCACACCACCTTTTTGTCGATTTCAAAGCCGCATGTGGTAGCATTCATCGCAAGGAACGTTTTGACGCGATGGCAGAATTCGGGATCCCGGGAAAACTGATCCGGTTGAGTTGCAAACATAAACGGGATGCACCGTATAGTTTGGTTCGAGAACCTTTGAACCATTCCAAACGTGCACCGGATTTTAGTAAGGAGACGCCCTGTCGTGTCACTTCTTTAATAGCGTGCCGGAGAGGATAGTGCGGAGGGCAGGTAAACACGGAAGGCACCACCTTCTACAAATCAATGCCATTAATGGGATATGCTGGCGACACCGATTTTATCGCCCGTTCCCAACAACCCGTTGTAGAAGCATTCACGTCTACAAGAGCAGGCGAAACGAGCTGGTCTTAGAGTGAACGGGGATAAAACCAAATATATGCTGTCGACAAAGAATCCATCCGTCGAACAACACCTCAGTCGGAATGTAACAATTGACAGTTTCAACTTTGAGGGAGCTAAGGAGTTTGTCTACCTCGGGACAAACGTGAACTCCACAAACGACACCATAGTGGATGGATTAAGATAAAGCTCCACAAAACGCTTTTCCTATCCGTACTCTTGAACGGAGCCCAGTGCTGGACGATAAACCAATCGGCAGAGCAGATTCTTGGTTCGATTGGAAGAAAAATTCTGAGACGAATATATGATCCTCTCTGCGAGGAAGGCGAATGGGTGGGAAGACACAACCGCGAACTTAATGTGCTGTACCACGATGTGGATGAAGTTTGAAAGGCAAAAGTACGTCGACTAAAGTGGCTCGGCAACATCAAACGAATGGACAACAACGCTCCCACTTAAAGAGTCTTCAAATCACAGCCTCCGTGTTCGAAAAAGAGAGGAAGGCTGAACCTACCTACACCGACGACATTGACGTGATTGGACGAACACAGCGAGCTGTCAATGAGGCTGGCATTGAAGCAGAAGGGGTTAAATTGGTCTGGTGGTGAATAAGGGCAAAAGGAAGTACATGCTGTCACCAAGGAAGCAACAGAATCTTCGAGGTAGTCAAGGACTTCGTCTAGCTCGGTGTCGCGGTAAATAGGGACAATGACACCAGTACCAAAATGAAACGCAGAATCACTCCCACCAATCGCTGCTTCTTTGGGCTCAAGAGGCAATTGAGTAATAAAGCCCTCTCTCGAAGGACGAAGGTGGCTTTACATAACAAATTGATCATCGCAGTCCTACCGTACGAATCGGATACCTGGAGGTTACTAAATACGGTAGAGAGACCAACTGATTGCGGATGCTAGAGAACTTGGTCTTAACAACTATAGGCAGCGTGCCCGGACCCTCAAGAATGCAAGGCAGCCATTGCCCAAGATCAGACTCTTCATGGGTCGCAGGCCTGATGCTTACTGATCAAATTTGAAACATATCAAATCAAAACCTAATTCATGTTCGTCTCAGGGTATCGTCAATTGACTGACACCATCTTTTGGTAAGCAATCATCTTCATTCCTTTCTCATTGAGTAGTTGACATCCCTGGCATTGTACAGCAATGTTCATCGTTTCTTCGTGGCTAAACATCATAGAAAAGCCGGCTTTGCGATGGGTACAAAGTTTAATACGAAAATCCGCCAATCTGACGTGTCACCACTGCGTAGTCCGCAGTCTGTGCCAGCAACCACTTTGGAGGTTAATATTCGAAATATTACCGGAACAATGCCAGACATCTTGGACTGACTCATCGAAGCTTGTGTCGCAGGCTTGTCAAATTATTTCAAAGATGAACAATTTCATAACCAAATAAGCAGCAAAGCCGGGACTGCGTTTGGGTCTCACTCGTGTTTGTTTATAAAAATATTTTTTAATGAGTAGCTTTTTATTCGTTGCCACTGAAGCCGAGCCCATGAGTCACTTTTTTTTTGCATGAATCGCTGATAGAAATGCCCTATGACACTGCGTACGTGCCTTTTCCTCGGTTCTGCATCTGAATCTGAATCACCACAACTGCGACGAGACATGATAGAGATGTACATGTATGCCGACGCCCTCGTTTAAGACTCTTCTGCTCCGTAAGAATAATCTAAGATGCTAGAAGTAAGTTTCTCTCTGAAGCGAATCCGAGATGAAACCAGGGGATACGACTCTCGCGGATGCTCGGTGCATCCGAACGATTGCATCAGATGTGTCAGTCAACCCGCAAAGTCACTGATTTTCCCATCTCTCATGACTAACACTCGGCACACTCTTTACAAAATCTCTCGAGTCGATGCCAAGACCATGACTGTAAGCAGAAGTTTAGGAACTCAGGGGGCTCGTCTTTGAATGAATCAATGCCCGATCGTCGATTCATTTCAATGGCGCCCGATGCATGTTGATTCATCGAAAATACTCTGGCACCCACATTGCCGCTTGGAGGTCCGCTACTCGCCTAATAAGTCAGTGCGTGAAGGTGACTACAGTCTACAGAAACGCATGTGTGTGTGCCTTGGCAAGGCGGAGTTTGACCGCGTTTGGATTCATTGAAGCCGGCAAATGGAAATTCCAACGGCTTTGATGCGTTTCGCCAGTGATTCTTGTAAGAGGCAATGACGTCACTGTCGCTATCAAATCGATGCTCACATAAAAGACGCGACTGGGGCAATGGTCAGTCAGTTGGGGTGGCACTCTCTGCGCGATAACAGATCAGACGGAGCGAAAATGAATTCGATGTTGCTTTGCCTACTTTTGCTATTTGGTGCGCTGTGTGCTTACTGCCCTTGTGCAGATGGTGCGGTGCTTTCAACTGAAATGAAGAAGTGTTCAGACGGATCCGAGAGAGATCACTCTGGCAATTGCCGTCCTAAACAGAGGCCGCCCTGGACGAGGAGGAAAAAACCGTGAATTCGCTTAAAGTTCACCAAAGGACTTGGATAATCGATGTGTTCGAAGCTACAGCTGACGAAATGCATAAGGGGATGCTAAGTGCCACGGAATGTGACTGAACAGTGAACCTATTGAGGACATGTTACCTGAAGATATTAGCTTTAAGTGCGCACTTCATTTTGTATCTGTGAAATTGTGATTTCGATATTTGTTGAAGAAATGCCTTCTTGTGAAAAATAAAATGTAATTCAAACAGAAATGTGATTTTGATGGATAAATTCTGCTCATTTTCGTGGTCTATTTTTGGATATTGATGGTCTTAGGAGAGTGTCCTGCTTCAGAGAGCGTCCTCAAAACCAAAATTCTGAACCAAAACAAAACGAAAAAAATGTTTTTTTTTTTAAACAAATGGGAAATGAGATTTTAAAATCACGAAGTCATAAAATTTGACAAATCACTCAAAGAACTAATGTTTCCATTAATCCCTTCAACTCCAAGAAGGAAATTCCGGGGGGCAGACATACTTCAATTAAAAACAAAGTCACAAGGGACTGACGCTCGATTATGTTTGCATGAGTGGAGAGAGATCTTTAATTTGCTGTCGATGTCAAGCCATGCAATTCATGAAGAAACGCGTTGAGAGTTGGTCATCCTTTAGTGCTGTCAGGAACTCAAGGGATGTAGTGCCGTGATGACGTACGATGCAGCCGTTCAGTCATTGAATAGAGCCTAGAACCTCTGGCAGTGTAGTTACTCCACGCAACTATCTTCCCCTATACCTTTTTCTCTATCCTTCCTGGTCTTCTTCTTATTTTACTGGTGCGACAGTCGGGCGTGGATTTGGACCTCAACAAACATACCTCTCCAGCTAGCACGATCTCTCACCACCTGCCTCCAAGTGCGCATTTTAAGTTGGTTGAGGTCATTCTCCACTTGCGGGCGCCATCTTAGCCCAAGCCGCCCTCTGTTGTCGTTCCCAATGCGATGCGAAGATTTTTCGGGCTGGAGCAGTGGTGTCCATAGGCTATACCTGGCCTAGCCACCTTACGCTCTGTATGCGAAGGTATTTGACCAGGTGCATGTCGCGGTACAGCCCATGAAATTCATCGCTAAATCCTCTCCTCCAGATGCCATTAACGCAAACACGACCGAAAATCTCCCGCAAAACTTTTTTCTCCAAAGGACTCCTCATTCCCTCGTCCTCATCCGTAAGATATGGTCGAAGGAAAGCATGCCCGGTGAGTGGAATCTAAGCGTCGTCTGTCCGGTCCACAAGAAAAGAGACCCATTCGACTACGCTTTTTATCGAGGCTTCTTAACTTCTTAACATCGCTTACAAGATCGCTTAACATCGCTTAGAAGATCTTCTTTACCGTGTTGTGGAAACGAATGGAACCGTTCGTTAACAACCCGATAGGTCTCTACCAGTGTGGTTTTAGGTCAAGGAGGTCCACGATAGACCACATCTTTACTTTACGTCAGATCCTGGAAAAGTCCCAAGAAGTGCAAATTGACACTCACCACCGATTTGTGATTTCAAGGCCGCATATGACAGTGTGCATAGAGACGAGCTATACAGTGACATGCTTACTTTTGGCATTCCTAACAAACTCGTCAAATTGTGTAGGATGACGATGGAGAACTCTCACTGCTCCTTTAAAATCGGCAACAAACTCACAAGGCGACGCACTGTCACTTGACTTCTTCAACATAATTCTTGAGAAGATCGTGCGTAACTCACAAGTCAACACCAGAGGCACGATCTTCCAAAAGTCAGTTCAATTGCTAACTTACGCCGACGACATTGACGTGATTGAACGAACACAGCGAGACGTCAATGAGGCATTTGCTGGCATTGAAGCGGAAACGGCTAAAATGGGTCTGGTGGTAAATGAGGGAAAAACGAAGTACATGCTGTCATCAAGGAAGGATGCACAACACCGACGTCTCGAACAGAGTGCACCACTAGGCAGCAGAAACTTCGAGGTAGTCAAGGACTTCGTCTGCCTCGGTTTCGTGGTAAGCAGGGACAACAACACCAGTACCGAAATCAAACTCAAAAAATACTCTTGCCAAGCACTCTCTTGGACTCAAGAGACAATTGAGTAATGAAGCCCTCTCTCGAAGAGCGAAATTTGCTCTATATAACAGTTTGAACATCACAGTCCTACTCTATGGCGCGGATACCTAGAGGTTACTAAAAGCGGATGAGGAAGCCCTTAGTCTTTTCGAGACGAAAGTTTTGCGTCCGATTTTTGGTCCTGTTTGCATTGATGGCATGTGTAGGAGAAGATTTAACGACGAACTCTATAAGCTGAACAAAGACATGCACGTAGTCAAGCGTCTTCGGATACAACACTTTAGATGGCTAGGCCATGTAGGGCGTATAGATACCACTGCTCCGTCTCGAAAAGTCTTCGAATGTGAGCCATTGGTACAACGCAACAGAGGACGGCCTAGGCTAACGCATACAAGTGGAAATTAAGCTTAAGCAACTTGGAGTGCGCAACTGGCGGCAGCTGGCGAAAGATCGTGCTGCAAACCAGCTTCCCCGTCCCTCCACCACCCCACAAACTAATTTCTTTCTGACTGTTTTTTTTTGACAATTTTTCAATTGATTTACGGGGGATGTGATCTAAACAAATGAGGGACGATTTGATGAGCATCTATCCTGCTCATCCTACAATTCACTTTTGTATGGATAGCCGTCCTTCTTCAGAGTGTAAACAAACTGAAGCCATTGCAGATAACGCACAGAGTGGGCAGTCGTAGGTTTAGACAACAAAAGAGTTCTACAGTAACCCTTCCCTTAGCAGACCACACTTAACCATTCCCCCCCCCCCCTGTCGCAAAGCTTTCTGCACCGATCCTCCATATCCATCCAAAAATCTGAAATATCGTCAGGCACCCCAACTCATCCAGATATCTGCTCACACTCGTCCCGCTTACCCTTCGCCACCGATGCGCCATGCACAGTCAAAAGAGCCCCTCTAACCCATCCAGTCAAGGCCTGGCATAGACGAGTGGATTCCCAATCCCCGGGGATAAGACTGTTCTTTTATTTAAAGCGCATTTCCTTTCGCGGATAAGACCCCCGCTAGCAAGGGCGGTTCCCACGCGGTCCCTGCCCTCCCGCACAGCGAGTCGTTAGCATCCCTTAGCCTTTTCGCCAGCGTAATTTCCGCAAAACTCTTTCTGTGATATTTGTAATTTGCTCTCAAGCCGATTAAAAAAAAATTCTTGCGGATCGCGAAGAGGACGGGGTGGTGAGGATTCCTCTATCAGACGCTCCCGTGTGTCCCGTAGGAGCGAGAATAATTTCATAAAAATTTTTACAGCTGCTGTGTTTCCGGTTCGTTTTTGTGCGAAAGCGCTGCGCTATCCTTGCCCTTATTGTGAGCACCGAAGGACACTTATCAGCGCCAGCGAATGAATGAATACAACCGTTCCTGGAGCTTTCACACTCTCGCACTGAGTCTGGGCGCGTCTCGGCAGCGCAGCGACGACGATGTTTATTGCATGCGGTGTGCTGGCTGGAATTGCATTCGCGCGGCATGATGGTCGTCTTCTAAGGCTGCACAGCCATCACCCATCATCCTCGGAGCATCACCAGGAGCGCCAGCGTCATGGCAAATTGAAAAAGAAGAGCGGAGACAAAAACAAAAAGAAAAGCAAAACACCGAGCGTTGCCATTTTAATTAAAATAATTCCATGCGGGGCACAAGGATGACAATTCCCTGGGCCCGATCCGGAGGATGGTGTTGCAGGGATCTGGTGCTGTTGCAGCTGCTGCTGTTGGGCTGTGGAGAAACGATGACGCCAAAAACACAACGAAGGCGGCGGCGGCGGCGGTGGGGGTGATGGTGGTGGTGGTGGCGTTGGCGGCAGCTTGCTAGAGCTTCGCAATTTTTCAAAATTATCTATTCAGGATACGTGAATGTGTCGTCGTCCTGAGGACGGCCGGGGACAGCCAGGACTTGGAAGGGATGGGGTGTGCGCACTGTACGAGTGATGTGACGTCCCTCCCGCCCTCCGGATCTCTTTTGTTTGAGTTCTGTGTGTACATTCCGATTCGCCGAAAAAGAAAGAGCGAAGCCCGCGTGGGAAAACATGCGAGAAGTCGGCGAGGACTGCTCTGTGATTCCAAGCACTGACTGTGTGTGGGTGTGTGTGTGCGTGCCATAAGTGTGACTTAATCATCATCACAGTGGCTGCAGTGAAAAGTTTATTATTCGCGTTTCGGCGTTCGCATTCGAATTTAGTTTCGCCAGGGAGCGTGACGATGCCGCTGCCCAAGGACGCAGAAATGTTTAGATAAAGTTCGTTCGTGCGGTCCTGTGGGATGGCTGTGTCCGGCATGTGAAGGGGATCAGTGTCAGTGAGGTTCAGAACTCGATCTGCGTGCGTGTACGGGCTTTTGGGAATTAATCCTTGTTGCGGTATGCGGTGGTTTATTTTGACTGCGGCTAAGGGTTACTGAATGACTGTCTGTATGTGTGTGTGTTTGGTGGGGTGGGGGGGGGGGGGGGGGTGGTAGAAGAATCGGACTTTAGAGTTCTTGCAGCTTACCGGGGATGAGAGTTGGTTTCTGGGAATGACTTAATGAAAGATACGCTCTTCCCCTCCATGCCTGCAGGTTCCCATTGTCTTCATTCCGATTTGAAGCCACTCTTCACCTATTTTTGGCTTTAAAGCTTTAACTCAATCCCAGCCAAGGGTCCCCACAAAGTACTTGAAGACGAATCAACAATTCCGATTGCACTCTGAACAGCCTGTGGCACACTTCGACTCCCCCACTCCCCCTCATCAAACACATGTTGCCACTCAGGCAGCATGCGGAGAATGCACACACACCCCCAACACACACACACACACACACACTCTTATTACGTTCAGAAAATGATGATTATCCATCAGAATGTGGGCAATGTAGCATCTGGTGATTACTGCCAAAACAATTCATTGAAGCGTGTGCATTCACCTGCCTCGAGGTCATCAGACAACAGTCGGTCCCTGCGGGAGGATTCCTGCAGATGGACAGGTCCTGTCGATCCTGTGAGTAGGGGTCGGGATGTATGCAACACTGCACGGAACGCCGCACGCACTTCACATCATTACCGAGCACTTTTAATTACGATTGTAAATTACACGCAACATTTCATCGGCAGCGCGACGATGAACTGCGAGACTCGTGCGTTCATCATGCTCATGTGGCGGCGAAAAGGGTGGTCGCGGCATCACTGCCGGCGACCTTTAATTAACGAAAGAGTGCGCGCCGCCCGTCACCGCCCACAGACTGCTCTGGCACTTGATTATGCAACGTCACCGGTGCTGGACATGTGCGAAGTGTAGGGGGCAGGGAAGGATTACGTGGAAAAGAATGCAGTTGGAGGACCACAGATCGAAGAACACGCTGCCATAATGAGCGGCTTAATATAGGGAGTCAGCGGAGACGAACACGGTCACCCCGAAGCATCTGAAAGGATCCCATCTGCCGGAGCATTAATTAAGGGCTCCCAACTATTTGGTTGAATTATATATTTACAAGCCGAGTGCTCACCACCGCTCTGGACAGCGGGTGCGCGGGGCGGGTTTAATTAATCGAACGAAAACCTTAAAGCCTCGCCATGCACATAGCGCCACTAAAGTGAGTCGCCTGTTGGGATGGGAAGAGGGCAGAGGCTGGCACTTGGGGACGGACGAACTCAGAGAAGAAGCATCCTTCTCTAACTTGGTGGCGCGGAAGTACATTCGACACGCTGTGGAGTATATTCAGAGCTCATCTTTCCATTGTGGCGGAAACATTTCCTGAACATAAACAAAGCGCCGCCAGGGGTTGTAGACCTCCTCCACGTCAGACACAGTGGCTGCCATGCTGCTGCTACTGCTACTGCTGTTAATGACGTGCACTGGAAAGTAGCACAACAACAAGGGAGCCCAGCGACAACAGGCACAGTCCCGCACACAATTATGATTGTGAATCGTGTCGCCGACGGAGAGTGCCATGCAACGGTGCACCGCCTCATTTGTGTACTTCTCGGGCAGACGGCGTCGTTGGGTAGGTGGCGACAGTACTGTCAAGTTGATTTTCCATTTAGGGAAACTTTTGTCCTTCCTGTTGGGCACTCGTACTCACCTGCTGTTTTGTGATGTAAATGGGCTTGTTGAGGACTATCCACGTGACTGTCTCGTGGCAGGCAGGAGCCGTCGTCGAACCGTCGTAGGTCATGTAGTGATCGGTCTCTGGCAGGAGGCCGCGAATGGAGAGCCGCTTGATTATCGCTTCGTCGCCACCGAATCGGATTCGTTCCAGTTGATCGGTAAGCATGCGAAGTTCTGCGTTCGATAGATCGCCCAGCTGTCAAATGAAATCAGTAGAGGTTGCCACTGAGTGTGCTGTTGTCGGTGGTGGGCGGTGAACTTACCTGCAGGAGAATTGAAACGCCAACGATTCCCTGGGCGCGATTGAGTGCCTCCGAGAAATTTGTGTAAAGCTGGGAGTTGTAGCCGAATATTTGGATCTGAAAATTAAGCAAATTTGACGGATTAGAAGAAAGGCTCTGACTGAAAAATTGAACTTAATAGAAAGTGTGATAGCAGATTCATTTTCTTACGAGATGAAGGACACATTTCATGTTCAGAAAGTAGAGTCATTGTCTAGTTGACGAAATACAAGCGAATTGAACTGCTTTTCCCTATCCTCTTAGGTGCTGAAAGCCCACATAGCAAACTGGAAACCTAAGGACCAATATTTGTCGCAGACCAAAACAGAGATGTGATCGTCGGAAAGGGGCTAAACTGTGTCAATGAAGCTGAATTTTTCTCAGCTCTGCGCTCGATAATGAATCTGATTTTTGTCCACTTCAGTAGCAAAGTGTCCTAATGTGCCTTGATCTTGTTTGCGTTGTAGCCATCTGCAGAAGAGGACTCATCCGCGAAGTCTACAAGCTGCACAGTGACATGCGCCTAGTTCTGCGTCTACGAGTGTGAGGCTGAAGATGAATTGGTCATGCAAAGCGGACTGATACTACTGCTCCGGAATGAAGAGGCTTTGATTCCAAGTCACTAGACCAACACAGAAGAGAACGGTGTCATCTGAGATGGTACACACAAATGGAGAAGGACCTCAACAGGCTTGGGGTGAGATATTGAAGGCAGCTGGCAGGGAGCGTACTAGCTAGAGAGGCACGTTGGTTAATGACCAGGTTCATCGCGGACTGTAATGCCATTTGAAGAAGAAGAAGAACTGGGTTGAGGTGCTGTGAAAATTATACTTAAGGTTATTTTGTATGTTTTTAAAATTCATTCATTGGATGTGTTGACCTTATTCGTTGCCTTTCAATCAGTTGTATATACAGAGCCTTAGTCACTCCAATTCAATTAAGTGCCATGGTTGGCTTCGCTGTAGTGTATTCGGTTAAGCAAATTTCCCATGACCATATCTACAATTTCGGTGGTCGCTGTGGCATAATGGATAAGTGCGTCGACCTACACGCAGAGGGTCTAGATTAGACAGACAGATCACCTCGAATTTTTCTCTCTCTTTTCCTCTTTCGAGTTGCTGGCAACACTCAAAGAGTATCAATTGTCTACGAAAATCTTCTCAAATGTGGGGGTTCGGAGTCAGCAAAAAACTGTAGGTCCCTTCCACTCGTGAGAGTAGACACAAGAAGTTGTTGTAGAAGCTAGGTCCTGGTCAATTGTGGGCTATACTGCCACTCAATTATTATTATTATTCGGGCTGTAGTTCATGGTGTCGAAATCAGTCAATTCCACAGCCCTTTTTAGAATTTGTCGTCACTCTGAGCACATTATGACATATTTTGCGTAAAGATCTTGGTTAGCACCCATAAAAGATCAAGCTGGTGCAAGAATTGAAGCCAATGGATCGTTGGAAACGACGTCCGTTCTCCAAAAGGGTTCTAGAGAAGATGCGCCCAGATGATAAATTTCATCGCGAACTCTTCTTTAGTATCGATGTTTAACTTGGGTGCAATGGTTTTGTCAATAAGCTTGTAATATAGCCAATGGACAATGGACTGCTTAGAATACTGTCATAACGCCGCATCCTTGTCATTCTACTGGCCCTACTTCAACAAGAAATGGTCAAATGAATTAGCCAGTTGCATTTCTTGCCTTCAATAGTTTACCCGCAATACACGCCTCTCTAAGTATGTCTATTCGGTCACCCTTAAGCCCCTCTTTGGCATACCCTTAAGTTTATACACTCGTCATTTAGCCGCACCTCTACCAATATGGAGGCGCACCGCACCAATATGGAATATTCTTTCCAGCTCAACTTAAAGCCATCGTTTCAGATGACCCAATGAAGTCTGAAAAAGTCAGACCATTCTTCTATTGAATACAAATAAGATATCGTTTCCTTATCGCATTGAAATTATCATATGAAGTCAAAGAAGAGCATGCTTTGAATTTTAGTTGAACATTTTGGCTTATTTCAAAAGTGGGTTGTAACATGAATGCCTGTCGAAAACAAGAGTTTATAAGTTATAAACAATTTCCAAAGGAAGACGAGAATATTTAGAAATCGACCCAAGAACCGCCCACATCAACTAATGGCAAAAAAGGAATTGAACGCTTTACCGAAGGAGACACAATTTTTTTTATTGGAAATTGGGAAACACTGCATTAGAGCGCTCAGCCTCAAAAACTGGTTCATTGTACTACCAGGCAGTAACCTTCGTTCACTGTAGTTTCCTGGTTTTCCGAAAAAACACCAGTGGGTACTTCTGTGATAAAGAGCTCACGTTTTCAGTTCCCACTACATCAGCGCCAAACAGCCGCCACGTGATACGAGCAAAGGCGTGACATTAACAGAGAAAGTGATCTGAGTTGTCTTTATCTTCTCTACAGGTGTCGTAGAGGGTGTCTTCACTAAGTCCAACTACAGTTAGGTACCTAGCGAAGGTGAAGTGTCCCGTTTGCATATATAACAGAAAAGCCGCGGATTTCTTGCTGACGTTCGGGAGCATGCATCCTGGAGAGACATGCCTTTTCTCGTTGTGCTGTTGGGAGACCCAACCGTCGACGGAAGCCCTAACTAAGGAAGCGGGTAGTCCCAACGTGGGTTCAGGCCCAACGAATGCATCTTTAGAACCTTGCCTAGCTAATTCATCAGCAATCTCGTTTCCCGCAATTCCGCGATGTACCGGGACCCATACAAGTCTTAGCGAATCTAGTCTGTCGACCAAATTAAGGGAGGACTTGCATTCCTGAACTATCTTGGAAGTGGTTGAAGGGTTGAGTAAGACCTTAGATACAGCTATACTTCGCCCCTTAAACCTATTCTTCACAATATAGTTGGTGGCCATTAGGATCGCCTTTCCGTCTGAAAGACCGATGCGAACTTACCTAAAGAGGTCTGAAGTCTAAAGTTGTCGTCTTCCACGAAAGCACCGGACCCCAGATCCCTACGTCGTCTTGTTGCCGTCCGTCCACATTCTCTTCCCGGTTAAGTTTCTGGCCAGAGCCAGTTTTGGACGCAGTGAAAGTCGACTTTGCATAAGCGACGCAGGTGGATCATCGGTGACCCTGCATCAGACGGCATGTTCATGAGACTTGTGTCATAGGAGATGGCCTTGATTGTACTGTCCATGATAAGGCTGTTCAGGGGGGGGGCCCTTCTTCGAAATTTTGTGAAAGGAGCCAAACACGTATTTACGCGAAAGCGTGGAACAACGACAGATGCATCTGGATGGGCGACTCAACCACGACCGTTCCGTCGCACAACGAGCTGAGGAGGGTCTCCTCCGGTTCAGTACGGCGGTATCCAGTCGGGACGTGCGGGATGTTAAAATGCAACATCGAAAATTCTGGTGGTTGGGGATAGAGGGAACTCCATCTTCCAATCCTTTAGACCCGGGTTAGAAAGGGCAGTGCGTACCCCCTTATGGGGCACAGTCGGTCTCTGTTATGCAGCGGAATAGGCTTAGGTCTAACTGCGGCAACCTATGACCGGCTTACATATTTATTTTTTTTTTATTATTGTAAGACATATTTAAAAAAAAAAAAAAAAAAAAAAAAAAAAAAAAATCGGTATACACATACATGCACCACCGTGCACCTATGTGTATACATTGTACATACTAAGCACACACATATAGATATACATGTCTATTTCATTGTATATACATGTGTATATGTACGTGGGTAAATTTAGCTTTAGGTAGTTTAAGTTATTTTAAGGTAGTATTTAAGTTAGTTTATAAGTTTTTAATAAAACAGTCCAGTAATTAAGTTTTTCTCGATTTTGTTTTTCTTAATTTCATTAAATTCAATATGCATGATTAGTGCAAATACTTTTTAATTTACATTCGTCGAAAGACATATTATAAGTTTAGGTTTAGCTTAGAGTGCCCGCCAAGGGTCATTAAGTTTCTTGTATCATGGGTTCGATTAACTAGTTTTAAGCATTTTTTGTCTAGTACCTAAGAATTGCATGAAGTCAGAAATAAAAATGAATTAAAAAAAAAAATAAAAAAAAAGAAAAAAAAAAAAAAAACAGATGCATAGGAGAGAAGAGGTCTTATCATTACCGTATAGATCCACACAAATCTTTTTGGTGATAGGCTCTGGGTCTTACCAAAAACTCTCCAACACTCCCTAACTGCCAGAAGAAGACACCATAGTTAGAAGGAAAAAGTTGGCACAAGTGTCCAAGTGCACACAAAAGGCCTGCTTGGAGGGCAATGAAGTGAACTTACAAGAATGAATAAAGTTTTTTTTTATGTAGGCATAGGTTTGCGGTAGTAGTCTATCGTCAGCTTTTTCAGGACTCAGAACCTTACTTAATGACAGACTGAGCCTGTACTAACGATACTCATCAGATGTCGGACATTTCAGGACTTACTTAACATATCTCTCAATAAGTCCCGGGACATATGGAGGGGGGGTCACTAACGAAATATTTATTTAAATGAATAATATTTGTTAGTGGCGCCCCCTATATGCCCAGGGACTTATTGAGTGCTTAGTTATATAGCTGACCTTTATTGAAATAACAAAACTGACCCCATGAAAAATTACTTACCGTCACATAGAGCTCAGAGATGTAAATTAATGGTGATTCATTGTAGGGTTTGTTTTATAATGTAACATAAAACCAAGAAAATTGGAAGTTACCCTAAAATTTTTATCATACGTTAAAAGAACTGTTCATGGGCAATTATACTCTTGAAGTGATATGATCAAATTGATGGCCACGACTTCGCCTGAGATGATCCATTTAGAAGGGCCGATTTCGGGCGACTCGTTCAAGCATAGCAACTCTTACCCTGGCAATTAATGTTTGCCACCAAGGCACCATTTGAAATTTGCTTATTCCCGAAAACCTGCGACTTTACGTATCCCCAGGGACACTAAACCAAAAGAGTAATATCGCACTATCTAGGCGACCTAACTTGAAATTAAGTGCCCAGCAAAAGGATTTCTCAAAAAGGTCCATTGTTCAGCGCGATGTTACGTGGACTTATTGAAAACTGAGCTCACCGGAACCGGAACCATTTTTGAACTTTAAGAGGCACGCAGACCGTGTAGCATAGCGCGAGAATGGTTATCATTGACGGTAACATTCTGATTTGCCTCATTTTTGTAGATCAATGATTCCAAGTGCTTATTCCGTTGTTTTGAATGGATCTAATGTTCGCTTCTGGGACTCTCTCTCTATGTCAATTTTGTCTGTTAATGTAGCCATTTAGCCAAAAAAAGGCTTCGTCACTAAACAAAATTTTACTATAAAACATCGGATTTTCATTGAGTTTTTCTAGAGACCAAAAACTAAAAATAAGAGCCAAGTTTAAGTCGCCTGAATTCAATTCGTGCACAAGTTGAATTTCGGACACATTTGGGCCAAGTTCCTCATGCGAGGCCAAACCAACTTGCTGAGAACGACGCTGAATCGCTTCATCATGATCTTGGCCTGCACTCTCAACTGCAGCGGCTGTAGTCCCTTTACTGCGTGCTTTACTTGGTCCAACCGATCGAATATCATCCACCAAAGCAAACTGGGACTCGAATTAATGAATACGGTGATTACAGAAGATCGATTGTGTACATCAAAAAGTTCCTCGAATCAACAAGATTTTCCACAAAACGCTGATTTTCGTCCCACAGCTCTTGCAGCAACTTGCAGACGCGGTTCTGACGTCAATCTTTCCACGTTCACTTGCCATATATTCCCGCACAAAAATGGCAAAACAGTTTGATGGGTGTCGCGCTTGGTCTGCCGAATAAAGTCAATTAAAAATGAAACCTCAGAATGAATCACTATTCAGTTGCGAATGGTGCATGCTTATGACATTCTCTAAAATTGACTTTCCACATGAAAATTCCATCATAAATTTCCCCACACCCCATGAAACAACCAAAACCGACAACTAGTGTCGATCTCATTTACGTCAGTCCACCCCCGGCCGACTATGCTCAGCTACCACTTCAATCTCATTCCGGAAGAGGCAAAATAACACTCATTAGTGTCTTTGTGAATTAGGATTTAATCACGGAGCCTCGACAATTGACACCCTCCCATGGTCAAGACCGTGCACGGGCAAAATTTCACCCATTTCCCATCAAAGCCAGCGCATCTGTGCGCGTCCACCAAACACGGCCGAAATTGAAATCCTATCCAGGCGCTGTGGCCGGTTTGCCGGAAAAAGCTCACACAATGGGGCTTCGATCTGCCAGTGAAGTGTGTCAAATGTGATACCAATCACCAGCGGCCACGCCAAGAGGTCACCGAATGCTTCGTCAACTCAAATGACTGCCGGCCACTTCATAATTGACTATGAGCTTCATTTCGATGTCGAACATCATTCAAGCGCGCTCTTAATTGTCCATCGATTGGCGGCGCTGCACGGCACGGAAAGGTATGAAAACGGCCGTCAGCCAGGGGAGAGCGAGTTGACTGCAGTGACGGTGTGCTACTGGCGCGACTGCTGCAATCAATTTTGCTCCCCCGGTGCGTGGGCGTGGGAAATGTCTAACACCCTCCACACACACACACTCAAGTGGGAGGGAAGCATTTTGACTCCTTGCATGGCCTTTGGCCTGGTCAGAGGATGGATTTCATTATGCTTAGCAAATATGTGTGTAGCCCGCACACGCCCTGTGTCCTGTTCTCGACTCGTCGTAACAAATCGGTGGCAATTTGTGCGACAATTAATTTGTGTTTTGTGTTGTCCTGGATGTCCTCCTCCAGGCCGAGTGCGTGTGTGCGTTTGGGTGGTGTTTGAAAGTTTGTGCGTGTGATTGGCGAGTGTCTGGAGAGTTGTGTAGCTGGCCCCTGAGGCAGCTGTCTACTCACTCGAGAGTGTTACAATTGTTATTTGCTACTGCCACTGCCACTGCTGAGACACAGATCCCCTAATCCTTTGCAAATACGAACAGACCTATTTGCAGTTGCTCTCCATGTTTCATGATTGTGGGACGGAGCTAGTGTATTTGGTGCGGTCCTCTGAAAGCTGATACGGCAGCATGGGGAGTGGGATGTTCAGTGGCAGGCGGGCTTATAGACAATTGTGCAATAATTGATCGGAATACAGGACTCTGTAGACATTGCGGTGATCCTTTGTGCGAGCCGATATGTGGCGTTATTGCGAAATGGGATTCTGGTTGAATTAGTTGATAACAGGGTTAAGGGATTATTGCGGACCACATTCGAGCTTAAATGCGTTTTGCGAATTTAATAAATTTTACCGAGTTTTGACAGTGGTGTACGGAGTGTAAGCAAATTGCACTACCATCCGCTTCCTGTGATGATTGGTTCAGATGGAGTATAGCGGGGAACTAGGAGTGGAGTGGAGTGGACGTGGTTTGTGGACTGAAATAAATTTCATTTTGGCCTTCAATTGGATTAAAAAGTGTTTTTGAAGGAAAAGAAAGTGACCAGTGAGTGGATTCTGTTAGCCTTCATTGCTTGGCTATGAAAAATTACACGAAGTGACAGTCCTTTAGGATATGCCTTCTATGAATGAGCGACGTTGTACAAATTCTTTTAAATTCATCCACAAAGTCGCGGGATTTTCCAAGTGCGCAGTGCATTAAGGTCACTCTCCCATCGTCAGCGGCCGCACCGGACCAACCTCCTTCAGTCAGCGTTCTTGTCCTCCTTTAGGCCCCCTCACCAATTCAATCCGTTCATAGCCGCGTATCCTTAAAACCACATAAAGCGGTGTCTTCAAGCAATTAACCCCGTGGAATGAGCCATCTATGCCAGGAACACATATCTTCCGTCGTCCGCCGTCGCCGTGACGTGTTCCATTATTCGCACTCGCCCGCTGTGTTACCCGTTTATAACCCAATTCTTCTCAAAGACCAGATACTTTCAACGGTATCTCCCCACTCAGCTGCAAGCCATGCACTCACAAGCTCCCGAGGGATGCTCCAAGTTCACGGCAGAAAAACAAAAATCTCACAGCTCGTGAGATTGCAGGAGTCAAGTCTTATGCAACGAATTGGTATTCAAAAGCGGATTAAGCACAACTCCTCTTCATCCGAAAATTAATTGAAATCTCTTCGCCTCTTCTCCCCTCTGCTGTGGCATGCCCAACAGCCGCAAACAATTCGTCCTCAGTTCCGACACCAGGAGAGTCGGCAATTTATTCACACGACCCCAACGAATGTCAATGAATTTCAAATGAGCGCACCTCCCACCCCCCCGCCCCCCCACAAATCATTGGGCGTCCTTATGATTAATTAAGCGCATACACAAAGTGAATTAATTCACTCAAAAGGACGAAACACAAGACAGCACAAAAACAAAGCACGGCAAAGGACAAATCGATCCTTGTTTTCCATCGATTAAGGGTTAACCAAAGGAAAAACCGACATCCGACATCTGACATCCCTCACATCGTGTCCACGAACGCCAACGCCACACCGACGGGAGGACTGCGATGTCAGCTGTGCGCTGAACGACATAACACCGGCGAGCACAATATAAATTCGAAAGGATTTGCATTTTTCATTTTCTTCACACTACACCACCGCCGCCGCCGAATGTGGTCGCCTTACCTCAGCGGGAAACGTGTATCCCTCGACGCTGTGCTCCGATCCGAACTGGTCATGCAGACCGTAGTGTATGTGAATCTCATGGAATCGATATCGGTACGATAGGGGGCCGCCGGTTATGTTGACCGGCATCTGTGAGCCGTCGTAGTTGGCCACGGTCTCGTTGCCTGCCGTGAATATGACACTGTGTCCGGTGTTCGATATTAAGCCACTTATCTGCGGGAAACAAATGTATTTAGGTTTTGGTATCGCGCTGATGCCACCTGGCCACGGTACTCACTCTGTGCTTGTCCACGTGTAGCTGCCTTAGATTGGGGTCGAACAGTAATCGCTGGGGCTCGAGATTCACGGGAGATTGTCGGCGTCCCTTGTTGCAGAGCGACCACTCCGGATTGATAAGACCCCAGAATGCTGGACCTGAAACGAGAAGAGATGACGGTCGATGATTGATGGCGGTTGTGTCAACGGTCTAATCAAAATTTGTTGCTGGGGCTACAGTTCGTTCTTCATTAGGTGCACTGTGTGTGTGGTTGTTGGAGGAGGTAATAGAGTTGAGCTGTAGATCGTGGGTGTCCCGTGTTGGGAGGATTTTCCAAATATGATTTTCTGTTGTTTTCACAACAACCTGACAGCGAGACATAAGCTTAAAATATTCCAACCAATTTGGGCGGAGGAAGCTTGTGGAGAACTGGGGGCATATGAGGGACCTAGAAGGATGAAGTGGGGGAAGTATTGAGAATTATGGTTGAGAGTAGCCTTTCTACCGCCATTTTGTGACCAATAGTTGCTGTGAGTCCATATATTTTCAACAATAATTTCTTCTCTGCGTGACATTGATCCCTCAGAAGTAGAGGGGCCCTACAGTTAAATGCAGTCTTTGAAATTTATTCAGGAAATCAATTAATTTAGAGGCAACCGGACTCCGCTATGAAAGGAATTAAAACTCAAAAAGTTCCCCAAAGGAGAAACAGAGCCTTGGACCGAATACAGCCGGGACTTAAACGGGAAAAAATCACTTCTGTCGACTGTTAGTCGGCAATGTGTGTGTATCAGGCCTGTGATCCATGACACACACAAGTGGAGAAGGACCTCAACCAACTTGGAGTGCGCAACTAGTGTCAGCTGGCGAAATATCGTGCTAGCTGGAGAGGTATGTTTGTTGAAGCCCTGGTCCACCCCGGATTGTAGCGCCACAAAAAGAAGAAGAAGAACTCCTTCAACACCTCAAAGTTGTAGCTGTCAATTGTCACATTCCGACCGAGGTATTGTTCGACGGATGGATTCCTTGTCAACAGCATATCTCTTTTTTTATCTTCGATCACTCAAAGACCAGCTCATCTCGCCTACTCTTCAAAAGCCGTGAATGCTTCTACAACGGCTTACGGGAACGGGCGATAATATTGATGTCACCAGCATATCCCAGTAATGATTTGTAGAAGATAGTGCCTTGCGTGTTTACACCTGCCCTCCGCATTATCCTCCCCGGCACACTATTGAAGAAGTCACACAACAGCGCGTCTCCTTATCGAAATCCGGTGCAGGTTTTGAATTGCTTAGTGGTTCTTGAACCCAACTGCAAGCTGCATCGCGTTTCGCGACTCAACCGGATCAGTTTTCCCGGGATCCCGAGTTCGGCCATCGCGTTCTTTGCGATGAATGTTGCCACATGCGGCTTTGAAATCGACAAAAAGGTGGTGTGCATCAGTTTGAAACTCGCTGGTCTCGTCCAGGACTCGCCTTAGTGTGAAAATTTGGTGTATAGGCGAATTTCCAGACCGCAAGCCGCTCTGATACCTGCAGATTAGTGTAGGGCAAAACGGCCTTAGACGCTCACACAGTATGCTGGACAGGATCTTGTAGACGACATTCAACAGGGAGATACCTCGATAGCACTTGCACGAGAAAGGATCGAAGGATCGACTTCTTAGTGGATGGAACATATGGAGCTAGTGGCCGGTCATGCTTTCGTCTTCCCAAACTCTACACATGACCTGGACTGCCGCCAGCCTTGAAATTAATCAGCAATAGAAAATTAAATTTAGCAGTCGGTCGGAACGTTTCACTCAATCTTGATGTCGACGGGCAAGAATTCCATCCCTCGACACAGATGTAGTCCAGATGGAGTGACTGAAGTCGAGCAAGGCCGTTGCAACTTATTTCGAAGGCAATTGTGAAACGCGTGCACCAGCTCTTCTTGAAAATATGGTCGGAGAAAAAGATGCCCAAATCTAGGATGCCCAAATCAGTGCCGTCTGTCTGCAAGAAAAGAGACTCCTACAACTGGGACAACTACCGAAGTATCGGTGTACTTGCATCATATACAATATCCATTCTACCGTTTTTTTGTGATCGGCAAACACCAATTGTAACCAATCTGATAGGTCCCTATGAGTATGATTTCAGGAAAAAGGGTTCCACCATAGAGCAGGTTTTCACACTGCAGCAGATGCTGAAAAAGATCCAAGATGTTTAAACCAAGGTCCACCAACTGTTTGTCGATTTCAAGGCCGCATAAGACAGAGTGCATAGAGACGAACTATACAGTGCCATGTCTTGTTATGGCATTCCTACCAAATTCGTTAAATTGTGTAGGATGACGATGGAGAACTCCCCCTGCTCTGTCAAGGTCAGGAACAAACTCACCGAGACCTTCAATATCAAAAAAGGTTTTAGACAAGGCGACGCACTGTCATGTGACTTCTTCAACATAATTCCTGAGAAGATCGTGCGTAACTCACAAGTCAGTACCAGAGGCAGGATCTTCTAAAAGTCTATTCAGCTGCTAGCTTAACTCGGATGACACGGACAAGATTGGATGAACACAACGATCTGCCAATGAGGTGTTTGCTTGGATTGAAAGGGAAAGGGATTTAATAGGCTTGACGGTGAGGACACGGAACATCGACGTCTTGGGCAGAACGTGTCGTCATTTACTGACAGAGCTTTCGAATACTTAGGCATAGACAGAAAACGACGACAACAACATCAGTACTGAAATCAAGCGTAGAACTACTCTTGCCAACCGCAGTTTCTTCGGATTGAAGAGACAATTGAGTAACAAAGCCCTCCTTTGAGAGACAAAATCAGCTTGGTGCATCTTGAGCATCCATGGTGCAAAAAACTTGGACATTACTAAAGGCAGATGGAGAAGCCGTCACCTTCTTCATATGGACCTACAGCTCAGGGCACACCTGGTGCTCAACCAACAAGCCCTTCCAGGCAAGATTCTTAACCATCTGCTGCCAATTTTGCACTTTAAGTTGGTTGAGGTCCTTCTCCTTGTGTGCGACATCGGGTCCATTGACGTTCTCTATGGCTTTGTCCCATTGGCTCAGAGTTAAAGACTCTTCGTTGAATTGTCTAGCCATCATCTGCGTTGGATGGATGGGAAGGACTTTCTTGATATTTTTGAAAGGAAAATTCTACATGAGCTGTTCGGTCATGTTTGCATTAGTGACATTTGGTAGAGACGATGCAAGAACGGATGTATAACACTGCTGCTGCTCCAAAAGTCTTTTAATTCGAGCCGCTGGATAGTAGGTGTGCACCGGCGTCTGTTTGCGGCAACAGCATAGTTTTTGGTCTCTTCTTAGGATAAAATAACTTTAGCCATAGCTCTGCAAACCAATATTGGATATTTGCAGTGACAGGCACCACGTTTTGCCAATTCTAGAATTTTTGAAGCCTTTAGAATTTCAATTTGAATGGAATTGGCATAACATCGAAGAGACGCTTCATATCTTGCGAGTCCTCCTTAGATCACTCCAACAGTTTTTTTCCGAACAATGAGCCTTCCACAATGTGGAACCCGTCAGTCAAAGTGAATGATAAGTGTTTCACTAAGTCCGTCAGTCTCTTCGAACAGTTCATAGATGAGCCCATAACATGTCATCATGCACTCACTGCCAGTACCACTGTTCAGTAATCCACAGCAAAGTGCTTAGACAACGATCACAATAAGTACGCTTCTCGAAAACACCCGGACTATTCCAGCACAGCACGTCCTCAACGTCTCAAGGAAGACAAACTTATCCGTTCATTTGCATACATCTATCTCGGCACGGCCGTCGTCGCCAACATTGCCCCTCGTCGCCCGTGGCCGTGTTGAGGAGCTCGACGAGCTGACGTTTTGACATCCTTTTCAAATTCCATTCACAACAACATCTCACAACTTCCTCGTGTTGGCATAGTTGTGAAAAAGGATTCAACCCAACAAATAATAGGATAATAGTCATCTTGTTAACATACGACCGAAACAACTCAGTCCTTCAGCCTCGGCGATAAACAGATACGGCACGTACTCGAGGCCAGCAGTGCCCCGCTTGCTCCGTCATCAAGGATCGAACCCATTGAACCCACACGAGATAACCAAATTGCGGACGCTTTTCGATCTCGACCCCAATCACTTCAGAATTGATACCCCTCCCCACAGGCTGGCTGGCTGACTGAACTCACTTAAACTAAACCCAGCCACGTCCATTGATTGGTGCCGGGGAGGCGGTTGATAGTTGACGCATAATCACCCTGTGGTGAGGGGTTGAAATTTATTAAATTCCTGGCTGGGTGGGTGGTGGGTGCCTGGATGCACTTAAGGATGTTGTTGCAATAGTTCGTGCTATCACGTCGACAACGTCGAGCATCCATTGTGTGACAGGGGGTTGGGGAGAGGGGCAAAGCAACACTCAGCATAAAAATGTATTCACTCAGTCGACGCGCTGTTGGGTGAGAGTAGGGGCTGCCCGCACCTCGCACACCCGCATCCAGACAAAGGTGCTCTTGCTCGAGTAGTCCTTCTCTCTTGCAGGATCTTTCACACAAGTAGATGGGGGATATAACAAACGACCCTTTCTCGCTGGGGAGATTGTGTGCAAATGGATGTGCAGCTAATCGTGATAGGTAAAGCGGATTTTTTTTTGTGCAGGGCAGGACCGAAAATCCAACACCGGTGCAGACGAGACTCCTTCTTGTCCTTGCGAAGATGCAATTTCTGTTTTTCTTTCGGGAGACAAGTGAGCGATTTATTTGACACTCTTGTGCATCCAAGATCTCTCAGGAACACACACACACATACATACACTCACCTGAAATTCCATCGTAGGTCCACCACTCCTCCCAGCTGACGGCGCACAGAACTGCAACGAAAAGATGAAGAAAAACGAAGAGTTTGAGAAATCGAGAAAAAAAATGCCGGTGGTTTTTATGAGACGGGTGAAGAGAGGGGGGGGGGGTGGTGAGACAAAATAGTGATTTCAGCTTTCATTTGCCCACCCACTCGTATCCATTAATTTTAATCATCGACCATGAGTTTGCCTTAAGCGCGACCCCAACTCACCTCACCTCACCAGCCGGGATGATAATGATTCGAAGAAGCTTGCCACAATAGACCTCCGCACACTCAAGTGGTGAAGCGAAAAAAGCCACTTACAGTCCACGACTGTTATTAGCCAGACTATGGTCGGACAGACGGTCCGTCGGTTGGTGTAATGTTATTAATGACACGGCAAAGCTGTGAATGACTGTAGCTCTTGGCCTCGGTGTGCCAGCGGAGGTGGGCGGAAAGGACATCGGGAAAAAGTTTCACGGTTTGTCGATGTTTTTTGTTGCTGCACATTTTTCGGTTTTCAAAAGCGAACCCTGCATGACTTTTAAAGTGGAGTTCTCAATTAAGGAAGCTCCCTGGTTAGTCCTTCGCTCCACACGGGCGGGACTCGCCGACGTTCCATACCCTCGGGGAGCCTGTCTCGTGTAGGTTCTTCAGGTTTTTTTGCTGGGCGGAAAGTTTGTCCCATTGTTTGTGCTGAGAGACTTGTCGACGACAATGGCGCGGGTTCGGCGGCGGGCAAGGCCAAAGGTGCGCACGTCATGTGTGTGCACACTCGGATGGGTGGTTGCGAGTGAATGCCTTGAGGGTCCTGGAGCAACCGTTGCACCAGCAGGAAGTTACCAGCCACTGAGTGACTGTTGAATGCGGCTGCTGCTAGTTTCAATTCTCAAGTTGACACCCACCCCCACCCCCCCCCCCCCCCCGGACAAGGGGGCGGGTTTGTGACTAGTCGACTTGACACTGATTTGTGGCTGAGTGCATTCTTAAAGGTATTCGCTGGGTTTTGTCCCTGTCACAGGCACAGGAAGGTTGATTTAAATTCCAGCAGGGAGATCAAGGCTGCTGTGGCACTGAGTGCATGGTTTACATGTGTCCGCTGACGAATGTCGGGGATTGCGGAAAGATTGACTGGATGGTTGTGTTGGGTGTGAATGGTAATCAGAGTCTTACATCCGTCTTTTGGGGGACATTTTGAAATTGAATTTCAGTGGGAAGCAGCTGCTGAGAGACAGGCGAAAAATTGAATCTATTTTTTTTTTTTTTTTTGAGATTTATGGTGGCTTCAAGATGATCCACCATGTGGGTGCGGAGAAGTCTACCCATCCATCCATTCTACAGATGAATTTTCGAATTTGGAAAGACGCCAAGCAAATCCCTAGACTCAGGGAGTTTGAAGTGAAATGATTTTTGAAAAATTGTAGAATACTGGACATAGCCACGGATCCCGTGAATATTTGAAGGATTTAAGAAAAAGTTGACAAGCTCCACAGAGTTTCTGAATTCTAGAAGGAATTCTGAAAAACATCCACATACGCCATGCAGTTTCTGGAATTTTGAAGGATGCCCGAAAAGTTTCACATACGCCGCGGAGTCTGTCCATTTTTTGAGGAATTGCAGAAAAATTCAGCAACAAGGAGCTGTTGGTTCTCCGGTCTTATTCAGTATATTCACTTGCGATCTCATAGATTCTATGCCTAACATCATAGCGTTTGCCGATGATCTAATCGCGTACAGAACAGGTCCTAAGGTAGAGGAAATAAATGTCTTGTTGCAACGCGACTTCGATACAATTCAACGATTTTGCGACGACTGGAAGTTAAAAATTTAACTTCCAGAAATGTGAAACTATTCTTTTCAGAAACCCCGCTGTCCAGGGCCTCAAGGGACACGAAAATGAACTGGCGCAAGTTCGGCATAGTTGATCCACAAGGACGACCATTAGCTGTTAAAAGTGTAGTCAGGTATCTAGGCATCTAGTTGGACCAGTATCTGTATGGTGGTATCCACATAGATACAGCTCTAACCAGGGCTAAGAAGGATTTCGCTATGGCAAGAGGGCAGCCAACTTGACACCAGATTGAAAGTCATCTGCTACATGTCCCTCATCCGGCGAATTATCGCGCCCTTACCGCCAAATTATCGTAAGCGACAAAAGAAAGATTTTGCAGGAGAGGCTTTTTTTTGTTTTTTGTCTAAGCTACGGATCATTGAGGTTTAATTTTTGGTATTTCCTTACGTTTTCGTAAATCAAATTATGTTATAGTAACTCAAATACTGCAGGTGTCCAATTGGCGCCTGTTTTTGTTGTTTTTGGCGCTTACGATATTTTGGCGGTCACTGTTTTCCAGGCCAATATCAAATTATGGCGCTTACGATAAAATTAAAATATTAAGAAACTATACTTCAATGAAAGTTTAATATCATATAATTATTAACCATTGCTAGTGAAAATAAAGCTTAGTACATAAGAAAACATTATAAATATTCTTCTTAGTGATTACAATAAACAATAAGGTTTTTAAAATAACAAAATATATTTGCAGCAAAATATTGAATTATACAACATCTTTCGTCATCTTTCGACATCATCGTCTGTTTCATTTAATGAATTTCTAATGCCACTAACAAAAGTCTATGATTGGTATTCATCATGATATCTTTGAGGAATTATATTTTTGTTGCAAATCCCACTTAAATCGAGGTACTAGAACTTTGATTATAACCTTTTTGCTTTGTGTCGTAGACTGTCATCTCATAGCCATCCGAGAATTCATGTTTTAGAAAAATTAAAGGATTAGTTTTTCAAAGGAAGCAATTCTTAATGTTTTAAAATTAATATTGGCTTTGTTGGGAAAAACTGAATAAGAGATCTTTTTCCAATCTTGAAAATTGTTATAATCTAAAACAATGCACTCATAAGGCGATGAATTGCATCTTGCATTATAAATTAAAGTAGGCCATTCAGAAGGAGCACAGACAGTCTTATTTCGAATAAATAATTCAATTGTGCTTTGAATTGAATCTACTGGCATCATTGTGTGGCCAGGTAATAAAAAAGTGATTTGAATTTTGTATGTACGTATGTACAGATTCATACATTTTTTTAAGATGATTGCAATGTTATCAATTGCACTCTCTCCTAAATAACTGTAACTCTCTCGCAGTGAAATTGATTTTGCTGAAAGTTGACGAAGTGGATTCAGAGAAACAGCCAAATTACTTGACTGAAAACTCGAATTAGTTAAAAGAAGCAGTCACATTGCATGCATGTCGCTTACGATATTTTGCTGTTACGAAAAAATTGAAATGGCACTTACGATAAATTTAGTTTTCTCTGTAATTTATAACGGGAGTGCTTTATAAAAACACAATGATACAGAAAGACGCGCAAACGAATTAACTTTTGAACTGCATCCTAAACTCAATTTCATTTAAAATGTCGCTTACGATAATTTGGCGGTTAGGGCGCGTTATGGTGTATGGTTGTCCTGTGTGGTTCAACGTGAGTCCTTCCCAGATGGAAAAGATGACGGTGTTCGAGAGGCAGTATCTTCGGGCCTGTCTCCGTTTATATCAAATACAAGAATCCCAGTACAAGAAATTCTACCTCAACGAGGTTCTGTACAACAAGGCAAACCTTAAAAGGATAGATAATTTTATTATTAAGTTGATACGTAGTCACACTGCTGGAGGCATGGCTTCAACCAACAGTCTGATGTTTGGGGCTTACTACCCGAATGAAATGTACCATGAACGGGTACGTCTTAACGGCTTCATTCCGCCTGAAGCTTTCGTCTACTTGGACGCTAAAGGCCTGATACAAGATGGGGAAGGCTGCCCTATCATCTTCCACGTCGCACGCCGAACAGTCGAGAGGCAACTCCAATACGAGCCGGACGTCGCTCGCAGCCACGAGGAACTCCTACGGTTCAGTAGAGCGATTTCTGCCCGCGACAGAGCAGTTTCTGCTAAAGAACGGCTTTTCTACTGGTGGTAGTTGAGTCTACAGGGTCAACTCACATAGGTTAAGGTAGTTTTTAAGTATTTTATTATAAAAAAAATCCAAAAACAAAAAATACAAAAAATTTTAAAAATATATAAAAACATGCAAAAAAAAACAACAAAAAGTATAAATTAAAAAAAAAGGTGCATCACGGCGTACAAATAACACATACACCCTGGTGCACGCGTCCGTATATTTTTACGGACATAGGTAAGTTTAATGTAAATAGTTAAGTGGAGTTAATTAGGGTAATACAATTTTATATAGTTATTATTTTTATTTTACTTTTAGGAAGCATAGTCTTATGATGAAGTTTTTTTTAAGTTAGGTTAAAAAGTAAAAACAACAATGAACTTCAAGTTTTTAAAAAAATGTTCTTGAAGGAATTAAAAAATGTAATTAGTTTTAAGCTATGAATTAAAAAAATATATGAGGCCGAAAGGCAAAAAGAAAAATATCCTAGATTAGCTTAGAGTTCTCGTGAAGAGTCAGTAGGTTAGAATTAATATCAGTTGACTGTACGAGGGCTGCCTGATGAATAACCGACCTAAACATGATGCACGCGATTTTTTCAAAATTTTTTTATTTATTTTTCTACATAGTCTCCTTGTAACTCCACACACTTCTCCCAGCGATGCTCCCATCACTGCAACCCTTCGAAATAGTACTTGGCATCTTTGTCTGCAAAATACGAGTTCACGAAAGAGATTGCCTCCTCATTTGACGAAAATCTCTGGCCGCCGAGCTCAGTTTTAAGTTGAGGAAACAAAAAAAAGTCGCTTGGTGCTAGATCCGGTGAATAAGGTGGATGGTCAAGCAGTTCGAACCGCAATTCGTGGATTTTCGCCATGGCGACTGTTGAGTTGTGAGATGGTGCGTTGTCTTGGTGGAACAAGACTTTCTTTTTTTGCAAATGTGGCCGATTTTTCGAAATTTCTTCCTTTAGCTTGTCCAATAATGATGCGTAGTATGCTCCTGTTATAGTTTTTCCTTTTTCAAGATAGTCTATAAAAATAATTCCATGGCTGTCCCAAAAAACACTCGCCATCACTTTCCCAGCCGAATACACAGCTTTAGGTTTTCTTGGGGCCGGTTCCCCCTTTTCAATCCACTGTTTAGATTGGATTTTTGTTTCGGGCGTATAATGATGAATCCAAGTTTCGTCTACAGTTATCAATCGGCGCCAAAACTCAGTCTTATTGCCTCTAAACTGAGCCAACAGAGCGCTGTTTATGCGCACGTTTGTGGTCTAGCGTAAGCAAACGCGGCACCCAACGCGCGGACAGCTTTCTCATGCCCAAATCTTGGTTAAATATATGGCAAACACGTTCTCTTGACATCTTCATAGTCTCAGCTATTTCTCGAACTTTAATCCGGCGGTCGTCTAGTACCAATTGATGAACTTTAGCGATGTTATCGTTAGTGGTTACAGTTTTTGGACGCCCAGGACGTTCATCATCTTCCAAGCTCCTGCGACGACGTTTAAATTCAGCTGCCCAAAATTTTACGGTGGTAAACGATGGTGCAGAGTCACCATACACAGAGTCCAACTCATCTTTGATTTGTGAAGGCGTATTGCCTTTCAAAAATAAAAATTTAATTACAGCTCGATATTCAATTTTTTTCCATTTTGGGGGAATCACCGAAATACACTCACAAGAACGACTGTCAACAGATAATGGTGCAAGATAAATTTCTGAAATTTTGGCGAGTATCTATTATAATATGCACAATTTGAAGTAGAAACTTTTTTTTCACTTGTGCCGCTAGCTTCACGCTGAGGTCGGTTATTTATCAGACAGCCCTCGTACTTGTAAGCTAGTTTTAAGTATTTTTGTCTAGCAATTCAATAAAAAAGCAGTGAAATCTAAAAAAAAATATAATCTGAAGAAAAATTCATGGAAGCCACAAGTTTTCTGGATTTTCTAGTATTTCAAAAAACATTCACTTAGGCCCGTAGCCTAGAGTTTGGGAGGAACTTAAGGGAAAAATTCTCATACGCCCCGTAGTTTCTCTATGTTTGAGGGATTTCAGAAAAGCTTCACGGCGAAGTCGCAGAGTTTCCGATTTTTTGGAAGAAGTTAAGAAAAATTTGTGTTAAAGGGATAGAGCTCTACGTGGGCCGACAGTTTCCTGCATATTTCAGGATAACATGAGAGATCTGTCCAAATGGCGTTCTCTTTGACACTGAATGGAATTTTTTTTAAATTCCCCTCTCTGGCTCACATTATTCGTTTAGTCCTCTACAACCTCGTCGAAGTTGACCATAAGATGAGACTACAATAGGTGGAGTTAAGAAAAGTTGATTTTTCATTTTCCTTCCCCCTCAAAACACCATAAAGGCGACCAGTTAACTTACGCAGTCATCTTCATTTTCCGTCCTGTACCTGTCATTACTTGGAGACTTCATTTCAGTCGAGACTCACTCACAAAAGGTGAATCAATGGGTGCATAACTGCCGCACCATTACCCGGCCATTTAGGCAAATGCCACCCGTCGCTTGGGCAAGTACACACATCCATCCACATCCGACAATCTGCCATACCCCAGCCGTGACGCATAAAGGAATTTAATATGACGACTTCACTTTCATTTATTCAGCCCCCTCACAAGGCAGGTCATTCGGGCAGCCCCAAACTAATTCACAAACAACTCTCTACCGCTCCACACACAAACACACGCACACCCGCACACAGTGCCATAAACCATTATCCCCTCAATGGACTCCTGGAGCCACTGAAATGGGTGACACAATATTAATTAACCTCCACCACATAACACCCATTGTGGCGGTGGGCGAGGGTTAAATGAAATTTTAAACACCGACACATGTTGTTGTCCGCATTTCGGAGAGGGGGGCCAGCTGGCCGGCGGAGATGGGACAATTTCCTCTTTGTCCGGTCGATACTTAGTTGGCAACAGGTTTTGGCAATTTTTTTTTTTTTTTTGTTTGACTCACATCAGCAAATCCTTTTGTTTCCCTCTCAGGTGGGCTTGGCCCAGTGCTTAAGGAACCACACCCAGGAATCCAATACGCTTCGCTGATAATTTGATTATAGTTTTTGCCACCCCCAGCCACCGTAGCCGCACCAATAAAGGAGCGCCACTGTTAGCCCATTATATGAACACACACACACACACCCAGCCACGCCGGACCGACACCGCGATGAAAGGGATGGCACCCACGAAGCTGCTGAGTGATCGGTGTCAATGAATGGTTGATGGGGACAACTATAAAGGACCGTAGCAATAAAGGAGTGAAGGAGCGGTTATTCCGGGCTCTCCGGACTGCACACGACGGGCGGTACAGTGACACGGGCGACAACAGTTTGCCAATAAATTGTATTCAGATGTCGTATCCTTTGTTGGTGTGTCGGCGGAAAGGAAAAAACTGCGAGTGGGAGTGCGAGTCTCATCAGACACACCTTTGTTTGCGGTTATCGTCGATGTTTTTTGTGACCGCCAATAAATCTGGATACAGCTCCATGACTACACACACGCCCTGGCCCCATTTGGAGAAGGGTGACGTGTTTTTAATGGACTCATGGTGAGCGCGGTAAATTTTCACAAGGACATTATGAGTAATGGCAGTTTTCTGCCACTAAAAGTTATGGATGTTGACTGAACGAGAACGCGCGGGGGGCGGGGGGGGGGGGTGCGGTGTGGAATGGTGCGGGGACTCTGTGCCTCAGAGTTTATTGCCTGAACGGCGGTGGTTATCCTTGTGGAGCACACACATTTAAGGAGTAAATAAACTCTGTCACGTGTTTGCTTTCGTTCAGAAATCAATAACACTCCTTTTGTGTTTGTCTTTTCCACCCCTCTGTCCTGTTCTCCTTTCAATTTGCTTCTTCGATGGGGTCTGGTACAGGAGGAGACATGGTTCTTCAATCCTTGGAAATGGGAATTCCGTTTTCGAAGTATCGCAATGCAGATGATTTTGGGCATATCACGAATGTGGGAGATTTTCGCATGCCACAAGAGATCATTTAAATTTTCGAATTTATCCACTAACCCTCTTTCTGTCCACTGCACGTCACAGCCACGAATCCGAATCTCTACCACCAACGCACTAAATTCAGCAACTTCATAGCACCCACCTCCCACCCACAACTTCCACTGGTCGATTGCCCCTTCACGAGCTGCCAAGTTCAAGGTAAAACAAAGTTCATCCCAATCAACCCATCATCTCCATTCACTCCTCACCGCAACGGCCCAAAATAATTTCGCACACCTCCACGACCCGAAATTCTCTTTGCGAAGTGAAATCACACCTCTTGCGTGGGAGGACGACACATGCAGATCTCATCGCGGCGTCGGCATCAGCAGTGGAGCCCCTTTGTAGGTCTGTGCCCATTCACGTCTGTAGTTCTCAGTCAAACTTCGCCCAGAAATCAATTTAAACTTTTCCCTCGTCTTCGGCAGAGTGCTCGTCTGCTTTTGAAGTGCCATCATAAATTAGCCGGAGAGGAAAGCCGCCCAATGCAGCGAGGCTCGTTTGCAGAGCCCCATCGAAAGTCAGCAAAGGGGTCGACCCACCGCCATCACCTACATCCGTTACAATTGATTGCACATAAAGCAGTACATCCCGAGGCCGGAGATCCGAGAGAGATAGACAAGACCAGAAAGCCACACAACGAATAAATCATCTCTAACCCTACCTGTCACCCGTAGCCCGCCCCTCGCAGGTGGGCGACCAAGGCACCCCCTCATATGCTTCAGAACGGTCTCGGTCTGCTTATAATTCTGACCATCTGGAAATCCAATGAAGAATAACTGCCAGGCGGCAGGAAGGAGCACGGGCGAACGGAAAAAGGATTAAAATGCATTTTCCACTCGATCGGGATGGAGTTTCCATCCTCGAATTTTATTTGTACTCTGCTAGGATTTGATATCCCTCCCCCCATCCGGCGCCATCGACTCCTGCCAAATTGAGGAGCAATTGCGGAGGAACGACGACGACGACGACTGCCCGATTTACATAGACGATCCACTGGAGGATTCTCAGAGACGAGATTTGCGTAATGAATGCAATTCGATTATGTGGGATTCGACGGAATCCCGGCGGCACCCCCCACCCCCCCATCGACGAATTGGATTAGTTGGGGGGAGAAAAAAATCCCATTTGCCGCAACCGTGGGCGGGAGAAAAATTAATAATTAAAATCCTTTGCAGCTCACTCATCGCAGGATGCACGAGTTCACTGCCATGTCTTCGGGTGTAACAAGGGATAATCGTAGCGGGGGAGGGGGGACTTAATGTTCTAATAAATTGTCAATTAAGGGAATCTTTTGCAACAGACGTTGAATGAATGACTCTTCGACGGCAGATCGTAATTGCCGTGATTGTACGAGAGGAATGGCTACAAGGGGAGTCCAAATTCAGGGACACAAATTGACCATGAGACAGATTGGTTTGGTTTCTTAAATTGACTCTGACAACTGAATGTGGCAGATGGCCGCTTTAATGTCACCTGGTTCAAGAGATTTCCATAGTCAATCACTCATATACCCGCTGCAATAGATTCAGAATCAACCTCGGGAAAGCAGATTAAGCGACAGAGTTTCAGAAGCTTTTATCCGACGCGTTGGGTCACGTAAAATATCGGAGGATTACAAGGCATTCCAGGTCGGAGAAACCTGACGCACTTTGCATGACGGAGAGTGACGGATGGCCTGGGGAAATTGATTAAGAAAAAAACAAACGCCGACTTCCGCACCGATTAAGCATTGGAGTGCCGTAATTGCTTTTCACATCGAAATTCGTGTGAAATTGTGAGCCGAGGGAACTTAATTTGAGTAAAGGAGACGAGGAAGTGATGTCTTCACTAGCCCTGCTTAACTATACACGGTTAAAAGTACTGAGCGTTGGGAATTGGAACAGACATAATTTGGAGACTTAAGTGAACAGCTTTATATCACTTTTAAGTGCATGGGAAGTGCTCCAGATGAGGTCTTTGAAGCTGCAGGCGAAAGTTGCCTTCAACTCCTCTGAAAACCTGTCAAAAGCAAGTCCACCATGGACCAATTCTTCACACTCCATTAGATTCCGGAAAAGACAAAGAAATACTGATCCACACCCATTCCTCGATTTGATGGCTGGTCATAGCAGCGATCCTGAAAAAGACCCAAGAGGTGCTGATCCACACCCATTCGTCGATATAAACGAAATTCTGGAAAAGACCCAAGTAATGCAAATCGACACCCATCACCTATTCGTTCATTTCAAGGCTCATATGACAGCGTGCATAGAGACGAGATAGCCAATGCCACGTCTGTTGACATTCCAGTCAAACTTGTCAGCTTAAGCTGGAGGATAATGGAGAACATTCGCTGCTTCAACAAAGTCGGTAACGAACTCAGCGAAACTGTTGATGTCACTAAAGGTTTCAGACAAGGCGACACACTGCCATGCGATTTCCTTCATACCATACTTGAGAAGATCGTGAGAAACTCAAATTTCAACACCAGTGGCACGATCTTCCAACAGACCATTCAGCTGCTGGCTTAAGCGGATGACATTGAATTGATTGGACGAACACAGCGAGCCGTCAATGAAGTGTTTCCACTCACAGAAGGGGAAACGGCTAAAAGGCGTCTAGGAGTGAATGCGAGCAAAACAAAGAGCGTCATAGAAAGACACACAATATCGATTTATCAAGAATTTCGTCTACGTTAAGCTCTGCAGTAAACTGGGACAACGACGCCAGTACCTAGATCAAGCGCAGAATTTCTCTTGCCAATCAGTGCTTCTTTGGGGATAAGCGACAATGGAGTAAGCCATGAGATCCATCTCGCAAAATACGTACACTCTAAACACCTCAGAACTTCCCTATGAAGCAGAAACACTTTATTCAAAGTGGATGAAGGAGCGTTGAAGGCATCTGGAGGAGAAGATTTAACCAGGAAGTGTACCGTGACATGCACCCAGAAAATATTTGTTTCTAGTTGAATGGCGATGAGCAATGCTCGATTGTTTCAAGTTACGTGATGTCACCCCAGCCTAGCGCCTTCGGATTCAACGCTTGATATGGCTATGACACCCCAGCTCCAGCCCTAAGAGTCTTCGACTCCGAACCATTGGGACAACGCAATTTAGGACGTCCTCTAACGAAGTGACGCAAACCCATGAGATTGTCCCCCAACAACTTGGTGTGCGCAACTGGAGATAGTTGGCTGTAGCTGCCTGTTGGTTGAGGCCCAGGTCTACCCTGAAATGAACCTCTAAACAAATAAAAAGAAAAAAGGCTAAAAGAACTCCAATGTCATAGGCGAGTAGAGTCCCTGCGATGGATTTTAGGAAGAAAATAGCTTAAGTTGCTTTGAATTGTAGGTGGTGACGAAAGGTGTCCAAAACATCCTGTCACTGCCGGACAAGATGATTTTGGGACTGTCCCGCCTAGATTAATTTAGGTTGTGGTGTCTTCATAATAACAGTTGAGTTATACCCAAGAAGGGCCCAGAAGGGACCAGGGCATAAGATAGCTCCTCCAGCATCCACTTAAGTTGTGCGTGCTACTGTTCTTTCACGAGTAGTAGGGAACTACACTTTTTTGCCAACTCTGAACGTCGAAATTTAAAAGCCTTTCTTTGACCGAACTTATCAAGTGTTGTCAGCATCTCCAAAGAGGTGGTGCCAGAAAGTGTGAGTCGACGCACTTGCACACTACGTCGCGTCGACCACGGTTGGGATGTCATAATTAGGATTAATTGGTCAAATATTGATCAACCAAGCAACAACTGGAGATGGCTATTGGGTGAACCATTTGGGATCTTAATTGAAGAAGTGCCTTTTAGGCCCTTCGATAGTAAAAATAATGCAGAATGATGCTTGGCTAGTGCATAGAAGGTGAATAATGGTTTTCGTTACTTTCTTACAGCTTCTGCAGAAGACGACAAAAGCGGCTCCTTGCCTTGATGGTTATTGCTAAGCCATCCAAATTTCTGGCCGCCGTGGCGTAGTGGGTAAATCGACAGAAGGTTTAGGTTGGATTTCGGAACGGACCTCGCGTTTTTTCACAGCACCACCCTCTTTGGAATTGCTTACAGCAGTCAAAGAGTACAAATCGTCAATGAAAATCACCAGATATAACACGGTGTCTGGTTCCTCCACGTCTGAAAAACGTCTGCAGAGATCTCTGGAGGGCATATCTACTCTATTGACTCGTTCGTTGATCAAACAGTGACGAAAGAAGCAGTCTAGAGCGTTTAGCATCGTAGGAGGGTCAAGAGAGGACCGAAGGGATACCTTTTTTAGAAAGGCCGCAGATGACGGGTTTGACTTAAGTTGACAGACAATGGGCTGTTTATCAAAAGAAGCAATATACAACGTTAAGCGTCAAAGGAGAATCAAGTAAAGGTCAAGGAATGGGAAGGGAAGGTCAAAGGTATGCCTAATTTCTTTTCATACGAGGACAGGTTTAGACTTAGGTGGGGTTAGTCTTTGGTTGAACAAGTGGATCGTGTCCATGTGTGGTTTCCGCTTACATGTGGCAAGAGATTCATGCTCCGTCGGTAAAGCTAGTTTTGTCGCATGACAGGAAGTCCTAAGCTCTACAGTTACCTAAGAGGTCTGTATGACCTGGCACATAGCACAGGCGGAGAGTTAATTCCTCAGTCATCTCGTCTCAGGATGCGAGGCAATCAGTCTTGGAAATTCAAGCCCGTTCATGCTCCCTAACTATTTGCGAGGATAGGCATATTCTTGGAAGATAAACTCTGACCATCACTTCTGCTTGGAATACACTACAGCAATTGGGGATTTTGAAGGATAGACTTAGATCCTTAGACTGAATGTCAAATCCTACACCTGTTTCCGATTTGGGACCATGAGTCTCTGTAGATGCATCTTGAGTCTTCTAAGAAATTCTGATCGATCAATTTCTCTGGTGCACAGTGGTGAATTTTTGCTCTAGAGGACGCTTTGAAGGAAAGTGGCCCATGTTTTGAGACATGACACTTACCTTGTGGATGATATAAGACCCCTGCAGGACTCTAGCCAGTATGCAGAGATCAGCTATAAAACTATTGAAGTCCCAATCTGTGGGGTATCTTTAAGGGCATGATATTGAGAATGACATCCAGCACTTCTGAGGAGGTGGTACAAGGTGAAGGTGCCGCACTTATGCATACGTATGCCAGTCGTTGGTTCTCCTAAGAGTGTTTCGTCATATAACAATAGTGTATATAAAAATGTTCAAAGTTATGTTTAAGTCGATTACGATCATAGTTCCAAAATTGTTGTACACAACATTGCAGACAGAAAAGGTATGCAAACATCTGCTTGGCCATTGGATGTATTCTTCATGAACCCAAGGACAGATTGAATACACCCAGGCTTGCACTGAATTCAATCTGTGGCCGAGTACGGGGTTACAGGCACGTAACCGTCGCCCAAGCCCACTTCAATTTTCATCCATTGGAACAATCACAACTTCCAAATATGACTGGAGACTGTTGGTTATAGGCCTGCCACTCGCAGTGTTCATCAACGCTGTTCAGCGGTTTTCCCCTAACTGGCCCTCTTCAAAATTGTCCCAAATCATGGCTACAATCCAATTTGATCACCAGTTTATTCAAACAAACCATGCAACATATTTTTCTCAGCCTTTAGTGCACCATTAATCCACCATAACCTACCATAAGAGGCAGCCAGATGTCGCTAGTAACCTGAAGGAGATTCCCGAGATCCATATGTCCTTCACAAAGCTCTCACTCCCAGCCCATGCAATCGCGAACGGCAGCCTCTAGAGAGCTTATGCCAGACAGATTCCCTCTAAGTGCTGAGTACGATTGTCACCCCGTTGAAATCAAGTAATCCCTCCTCAGATCACCGGGGAAGCTTCGCTTCATAGTCGAGACGGAGTAAATCCGCCCAGATGGCGCGAACGAACAAACAAATCCCCGCAAAGCTGCCACCTGGCTGATCCACGTTCTTGGCCAGTCCCCAGAGAGCTGCATGCGTTCGGGGTGGGAGGAGGGAGACAAAAAGTTCCTTAAATTAAAGTTTCCATAAATTTCCCCCAAAACATAAATCACCGGCAACACAGACGTTCACATACGCTTGGATAAGCAGCCGCCCCTAAACTAGCCCGGCACACCACTCGGCCACCCATCGGTGGTGTGCATCGTCCCCCTCCCCCCTGCCCACTGGGTGCATTTGCTTACCTTGTGTCCTCAGCATTAGGATAAGAAAGGAGAAATTGAGAATTTGCAGGACCTCCATGTTGTCTCAGAACTCTTGCTTGTGTGTCTGTTTGTGTGCTGTCCTTCGTGGCCGACGCCCTCGCCCACTTCACAGAGTTAAGCCGGTGCTGGCGCTGTTGGAGGTGCTGGTGGTGGTTGTGCTGCTGCTGGTGGTGCTGCTCCCCCAACTCGATGTTGCATTTGAATGAAAAATTACCGTGACGTTCGGTGTTCTGGTGGAATACATTTGTACCGACTGCAGACTGTCAAAATCTCGAATCAGGATGATGTATCAGAGTGGGGGCAGTGGTTGGTGCGGTTGCGGCTCTCGGATGCTCTTGCTCTGCCCTGCGCGTCCCTCAAACGAACTTCGTTTTCATATTTTTCTGCTGTGCCCTCAACCGTGGCTGCCCTGATTTGACTCACAGTCCCCTCCAGGTGGGTGATTCTGTTGGTGGTTTAGTCTCTCGATCGATTGCCAATGTTCGAGCGCGGTCCTCGTGGAATGGGGCTGAAACGAAACGGAGAGCAAGCGGGGAAAATCGATATGAAATATGGAAATTTCTTCGGTTACTTTGGTTGAATTGAATATTGCGGAGCGAGTGAAGGGTGTATTTGCGAATTTTTCACCTAAACATCGAAAGTTAAGATCGAATGTCAGAATTGGGTGGGTTGGCAAAACGACGATTTGACCGTGGAACGGTGCTACGGGCGCTTTAGACGGATGGATGCCGGCCAGGGGGGTAGTTCTTTGAATTTGTGGGTAGTTGCTGGATTCGATTGATGCCCGAGCCATCCGCTGGGATAAAGTTAAATTCGAATTATTAGATAAATGGCAGAGTCCTTGGGGAGGATGGGTGTACGAGTACGTTGCAGAGGGCTAGTAGTGTTCCGCTGGGCTTCGGGCGAGTGATCTGAGGAACGTATTGTTGACTTTCTCTGCAGGATAAGTTTTAAATTTTTTTGTGGATTCAATTATCAATTCACTTGGGGAGTGCTTTGAGTGGCAGTATGGTTTAGAGTGATGGAATCGCTACGAAAACGGGAGAAAAATTGAAATTTTTTCGATTAGTTTTTAAGTTTCCGATTAGCTTATCGACGTTTTGGGTTAATGGCGCCTATATGTTGGGCAAGGTGGCGGGCAAGTTCAAGGAATTTCTAAGCACGTTAGGCAGCGTAATCAGGGGCGGTTTTAATGAGTGTAAGGTAAAGCGATGCCAATTAGGCTGATGGATAGGTGAAATTTCGGGTTTTCACCAACATATGTACTCGGCAGTTTTGGGAGGTCCTTACAAGTTTGTTTTCTATCGAATGTCTACACTTTGGCTCTCAGCTGCCTGCTTAATGCATAAGATAAGGGCATTCATGGATTAAATTTTCAATGATAGATTTTATTGAAATTAAAATTCTTCACTTCATTTTCGCTATTCGAACTTCTATCCCATCTCAAGCGTACTCTTGACACTCTCAGTTGCTGTCGCTGCCGAAAGGAGGTGTAAGTACGTACTCGTATACAAACGTGTAGGATCTGCATAAATCTACCGACAAAAATTGGAGTAACGAGTTTCAACTCAGTCGTAGCCTGATGTTTAATGAGCTGATGAATTATCGCTAGAGCTGACGTGCCAAAACTGATTCCGTAGAGACACATCGGAGACAAATGATACACGAAATACACAAGTGACAGTTTGCACAAGTGATAAAGTAGTTTGCGCAATGGGTACAAGGTTTGCGCATTTCGAACAACATACGGAATCGTAGGACCACTTCAAGGCAGTGTTTCAGAGTTTCATTTGGACGTCACTAAAATCGGATAAGGAAGCCCTTAGTCTTTTCGAGAGAAACGTTTTGCGTGCGATTTTTGGTTTCGTTTGCTTTGACGGCATCAGGAGTAGAAGATTTAACGACGAACTCTATGAGCTGCACAGCGACATGCGCCTGGTCAAGCGTCTTCGGCTACAACGCTTAGGATGGCCATGTCGAGCGTGCGCCTATCACCGCTCCGGCCCAAAAAGTCTTCGAATCTGAGCTAATGGGACATTGCAACAGAAGACGGCATAGGCTAGGGTTGCGCACAAAAGTGGAGAAGGACCAAGAAAGAGAAAAAAAGAAAAAGAAGTAGAAGAAGAAGAAGAGTCGTCCTGGGCTTAGGTTCTTTCTTATTTGACTGTCTATGAAGATCTATGAAGAGTTCAAAATAGAAGACTTTCCCCGAAGTGTTCGAAAAGAAACCGAAGATAGTCGATGTAACATCATAACCGGCCGATATGACAGGTACATCGACTATAGTTGAAGAAGGATCAACCTGTTACAGGGCTCTAATCTGTCGAATTTTTGAACCCAATTGCTTGCTCTTGCACCAACTCACAATTTGAACGTTACCTCCAGCTACTGTCCCATCCACTGTTTTCTCCAGATATGGCCCAGTGCGACGGTTGTTTTTTTTTTTTTTTTGTTTTCAAACATGAAAATATTCTCGGAGGATACAAATTTAAGCCGAACAAGGAGGTTTTCGCCGCCACGAAAGGCAAAAGCGGAAGAAGTCAGACTCTCGAATCAGACTCAGTGCCCTGCCCCAGAAGCCACCTTGTCAATTCAAACGCATACAGACCTGAAGATTAGGTTAAGTTAGAAGGATTTTATGCCTAGAAGCCAACCAGTAAGCGTAAAGACTTACTGTGTATGTCCTGTAGGGATGTATTCCAAGTATTGAAAGTTCCTGAGTAAATGTATACTCAGTTCGGAAATCTGCAACTTCTCCAATTCGCAGAGCCCTTGAGGTAACTTCACCTTAATGAGAACACATCTTGAAGGCTACGCAGTGAAAGAGGAGACAATATTCTTTGTTCATTCTTACTGCCTCCACAACCTCTTTGACATTGCATCCATCGTGCAGTGAAATCTGATAATATGCGTAGACTTTCCTTGTTACTTGTTGTAAGGGATTAAGTCCTCCGTTGGTCATTAACTATCGAAGTTGGAACGGCAATGGCACTGTTCACAGATATCTGCAAAGTGAATTTTACTGGCTGAAAGGATGCATTACAAATGTGGAACTTAAGTCCACAAGGAATAGAAACCTTTTTTTTCAGAAAGAGCTCGTTTTGAGGAGAACTTCCTGTTACCATCGCCAACAAATGGAAAAGCCTTATAAGCTTTTAAATAGGTGAGAAAAAGCTCTTAATGCAGTCAAGAGCTAAAGAGCCAGGCACCAGAACTCTAGTCTTGTTTTGGGATATTCGGTTTCACTGGCGATATCACTATCGTCACTGTGGCAAAACACATAGAGGACGCGAGGGTGCTATTAATACGGCGATCTCAATTGTAAAAGAGTGGCTCTAAAAGGCCGGTCTGGAATTTACGGCACACAAAACGAAGGCGGTGCTAATCACCAGTCATAAGAAGGTGGAATATGCCAACTTCATAGTTCAAGACCAGACAATAAGGTGCAAGGAGTGCGTTAAGTGACTAGGAGTTATGTTGGACAACGGGCTCCTCTTCATATAACACGTAGAAGTAAGAAAGCATGACTTGTACGAGGAGCACTCTCTTAAATTCTTCCAAATATTGGTGAACCGCAGTATTGGAATATGCACGCAGAATCCTACTCTCACGAGTAATCAGTTCAGATCTCTTGTGTGGAGCTCCGATTTGGGCTAGAGCACTCGCTACAGGGCTACTGAAATGGATGATAACGTCAGCGTACAGACTCTGTGCAAAATGAACTCTTAGTCGTTTCAGGTCCATTTCTGATGAGATGGCGTTCGTCATAGCAGCCATTCTTGTAAAGAAGCACCGAAGAACCCTGGATAGGCACCAAGCCAAAAACATAAAGCGAGCAGCATCCATAGCAATGTGGCAAGCCAGATGAGACGCCTCAACAAAAGGTAGGTGGACGCATGTGCCCATCTCCGTCATCGAGACCTGGATATTAAGTTCCGCAGGGGAGTGCAACTAACAACTCTCACAACTCCTTTCTGGACACGGCGGCAGCAATAAATATCTCCAGAGGATTGGGTACGACAACTCGCCGCTGTGCCTACAATGCCCAGACTCAGAGGAGGACGCAGAGCACTCAGTTTTTGACTAATGTCGCTTTGCGCAGAAGAGGCAGTTGGTAAGCGTACCAAACGCCGACAATTATGATATTTGTAGAGCACTGGAATGAGAAATGCTCATTCAATGTGAAGGTTCATTCAAAACTTAGACAGGCTGAAGCAGAAATGGCTTCCCTCCAGGGCAGAGCATAAGTCGCCAACCATCCCCGTGAAGTAGTACCTGACGGCAGTGCCGCGGGGCGAGTGGTTGAAGTGTGCAGGGTGTGGAATAGTACCGCTAGTCCATTATCGCGGATTGCGAACCATGCATGCTGGCAGTTCGAACTGCTAGTATCTTCGGAAGTTTACCATATCCTTGGGCGCATCCCCCAAAACAAACGTACAACGCTATGGCGGGATTTGCTAATTTAAACAAAATTGGTAGCACCACAGCCCGCAATATTTCAGGGCATAGCTTCTGTAGCAAGTACTCGTCTTGTGTGTGTTTTTATTCTTCCACGGGTTGAGGTGAGTTAAACTTTATAATAATGGCATGATTTGAAGTGCTTTCTTTTGACAATCAGATATCATTAAGTTTTGTCAGCAACTCGAGGGATGTGCTGCCAAGAACAACACAATCTTGGACATCCGGTGTGCTAGTTGACAGACCTACGCAATGGCGGCTACCCTTACAATTCTTCTACCTCCAGCAGTCTTGCCTTCTAAATGGTTCTCCACCCTTCAACTGAAGGAGAGGCCTTATTGTGACTCCGATAAAGTCTTCTTCTTCTTCTTCGTCTTGTGGCGCTACAGCCTGTGGTGAACCTGGGCCTCAACCAACATGCCTTTCCAACCAGCACGATCTTTCGCCAGCTGCCGCCTGTTGCGCACTCCAAGTTGGTTGAGGTCCTTCTCCACTTGTCTGCGCCATCTTAGCCTAGGCCGTCCTCTTTTGCGTTGTCCCAATGGCTCAGATTCAAAGACTCCATTAAGGTATGCAGGAATAGAAACGTAAAAGAGGTAACAATGTAACCTGCCAGACATTTGGGTGACCCCAATTTCGTTTGCACAACTTTGGTGCCCTATTAACCAAGGCTTTGAACGAACTGACTTCAACAAATTTGTCCTTGATCCTTTGAAAAATATCAAACAAATGTTAGTTTTCCTTCAGACTGGAGTTTCATTTTTCCAGAAACAATAAGACCAAGGGGCCATAACACAATCTGCTTGCCAAAGTTTCCCCTTTTTACGATAAACGTTGTATCACGTTGTGTGTTCCTCTTCATTAGCAAGCAAACGTTTAATCTAACGAATATGCCCTCAGTGCCAACTGTAGTACAATGGCAATTCCGTGCAATCTCCCTCGCATGATCATCATTCAAAGGCCCCTTGGGAAGACAATCTGACTTTGTTGCAACACAGTCGTTCAAAGTTAACACCCACCCCAAAATGACAGTTGCTCACTAAGCCCCCCCCCCCTCCCGGCACACCTCTTCTAACTGTAATAGTTTCCATCATAAAATCAGATCTCGTCCGATGACACACATATCCCAGGGACTGGGGGCTCTTTCAGAGACGTCTCGTCGAGCAGACTTGGCAAACAAAGTTCGCTTGGATAATAGTGAAACAGAAACTCATTTGTCCATGGATCCATCTGTGCCTAAGCACATGTAACCGAGGCCGAAGGCACACACGCCGCTTCCGCTGCCACCACCGCCGCCCTCGTCCAATTATAAGATACTTTGCAAACACGAGAACTTTTCAAATTGCCACGTTTATCACTCGGTAGGCGGCCGAGTGCGGGGGAGGGGGGCGGGGGGCGAGGACAGAACGCGCCGACTACTCACCGAATGGAAATTAGTTGAACTGGAATATAGCATTAATTATTCACGAGATAATTTAAAGCTCCTAAGGTAAACAAAACTTTGTCCTTGTAAGTCGCCGCCCGGCTGGGGTTGGATCTGCTATTCCCGTCGGCCTGTGACTGAAAGTTTTGATTGGGCCTAGCAGGCCCCAGTCAAGATAAATTCATAGAGAGCTTGTTATGTATCTTCCAGTTCCCCTTTCCGTTGAGTGTGTCAAACGTGAGCGCTGAGCGGCATCTCTGGATGAGTGTCATTGTCACGGCATTTGATCCCAGGAAGGCACATCAATTTCGGCCTCAACTGGTGCTGAGAGTACTGCCAACTGAATTCATGGTCAGCATGGTGCGGTGATGAGCCCACTCGGGTGATGCAGGTGTGTGTAAATATTGATGAGTGTGGCTTGTGCATGAAAAGACATTGAAGCGGGGGAGATCTGTGAGTATTTGCTTTGTTTTGGGGGCGGAAACTCGGCATCAAAGAGACTTCGGTGATGAAATGAATGTGCCCCAACGATACTGTGGTGGCCTTCACAGCTTGTTCTCTGTGCTTAATAATTTAAGACGATTTGTTTTTTTTTTAAGACACCCCTTCGTCCTGGAAACAAACATTTTCTATTTTTCGAGCGGTCGTAAGCGCTTTTGATGTCCAAGTCATCCACTTAAAATTAAAATTTCGTTTGCTTTTTCTTCCACTGGTGTTCTAAGACCGAAGTTGGGAACTCTAAGGACTCTGGGACCAATTTACGCGACGTTACAGAAGTCCAAGACACTGGAATGCGACGGTGAGGGACTAATTGTTGCCAAATGAACAAAAACTGAACTGGTTGGTATTCTCTCACGAGTGGAGGAGACTAACAGTTTCATATCAAATAGGAATGGCTTTAGACAACAGTTTGGTCCAAAGCATTTTGTGAGAAATGTAGTATGACAAGTGGATGCAGCACCCACTCATGCAGACAATCAACGTGAGGGTTGGTTTGACATTAACGAGCGGCAGCAGAGGGTCGGGAATCGTAAACTACAGAAAGAAGTCGAAGTTTTGGCTCGGAAACTTCTTCTAACTTTTCAGGCCGTCAACCGTCTCATTATTAGGAAAGTGTGGCTGAAGGGAAATCCAGTTAAAATGGACGATTTACGGTTTTGGGATTGTACCACGGGCTAGACACCGAACGAAGAAATCAAGGCACTGAGTGAATCCTGTGCACTGCTGTTGTATATTCACCGAGCTTACTGAGCAACACGTTAGTCCTCGATGAGGAAGCTTGTTGTGGAAAGAAGGTTTGTTTCTCAACCAGTAATGCGTGAGGAAAAATTGTTAAAAAGTACGATTTAAATGGACATTCTCCGGATCAACATAGACAAGAGAGACACGTTATGCCACAGCGGGCAATCAGAGGTGACTTAGTTGAAAAGCCGTACCAGTAATGCATGATGCAATCAGAGTCCTGTGCAAAATAGGTGCATATCCAAAGATCATGATGCAATTCCAAAGACCAAGGGAATGTCATTGAAAACGGCACTTGTCGTTATTTCCTGTCATACATTAAAAATAAGAGAGAGAGGAATGCAAACTATGTCAGACAGAATGTTCCACTTGTTCTGAACGACAATCGATAAAAATTCTCGACCCGACTGATTGAGAGGTCAAGAAGGCAATATCGATGCCATAGTCAACAAAGGGCACTGTGAACTGTCCGCTTATGGACTGTCCGCAGGACTGCTAAGGCCAGCGGACGATGATCTGGTTGGGTGAATACACCAGGTCCTTTGTAAGATATGGTCGATGTGATTGTGTCCAATTCCTAGAGAACAGTATCCTTAAGAGCACGTGAAAAGATTTGCCATTTTGAATACATAAGACCGTTTTGCATAAACCTGGGCTTACAATAACATGGGTGGTCTAAGGCAAGCGCGTTTAAGATCCTTTCTGCCATTTTGAACGCCTAGATCCGTTCTATAACAACTTGATGGTGACTTATGAGTTCTGTTTCAGGCCAGGAAAGGTGCGACATATTCTGGTGAAGACTGAAAAAATTACAATCTTCGGCCAATCACATAAATATTTATCGATTTCAAGGCTTCATATGTCAATTTGAATAGAAAGGAGCTTAGTATTTGGAATAACTTAGGGTCTTGTATTTTTACTGAACTCATCCATCTATGTCAGGCAGAACGATGCGGAGAGTTCTCGCTGTTCCACTTATGTCTGCTACTGACCTGGCTAAAACCTTCAATGTCAAGAAGGGGAATAGAGAAAATGACACGCTGTTAGGCGATTTTTTTCAATAGCATTCGTGAGTAGATGGTACAGAGCCCATTAGCCAACACCAAGGGCATGATATTTCCAAAGTCGGTGATTTTCAAAATCCTTGTTTCTATATTTCAGAGACACACTTAAACCCAGCCCTCTATGAAAAATGCAGGCAACACTTCACACGTCTACACTCTTCACTTCATGTCAAGCCTGACTAGTTTTGAAAAATGTATACGAGGCCTTAGGATTTCATTTAGTTTTTTGGAATTCATTTGGATATTCCCCCAAAAAGCGACGAGTTACTGGATTTTGAAAATTTTTTAATAATTTTTGGTTTTTAATGTAGTCTTGGGTGGTGTCTGCCGTCCGACTAGCTCAGCTAAGCAACACCAAAAGCATGCCATCATCATTCGATTTCACATCAAGACTACGCTTGTGGCCTAACAAACTAGATTTAGCCTTGACACATGGATTTTTGAAACATGTATCTTTAAACTTCAAGAGTTTGCACACAAATTATTTACCATCTGTGGTTAAAACTTATGAAGACCAGCATGCGCGAAATAAGTTTTTTCAAAAGTCCTCACTGAAATCATTTTTTTTCCTTGTGTATGTTTAAAGTTTTTAAGTACGACGTTACTGAAACTGGTAAGGAGGACGCGAAAGAGAACCAACGACATCAGTTGGAAGACTGAAAATGAGATCTCAAATTATTTTCAAAGATCTATAGACTACGTGTGAGTTTGAAGGGCTAGATGTTCGGCTTATATGTAATAAGAATTGAGTGGCACTAAGCCCAAGGGGGACCAGAGCCGGATTCTACAACAACTACTCGTGCTGTGAGTGCTTCTGTTCTCTCATGAGTAGAAAGGACCTACAGTTTTTTGCCGAGTCCGAACGGCGAGATTTGAGAAGCTTTTCATAGACAGTTAGTACTGTTTGAGTGTTGTCAGAAGCTTAAAAGAGGTGGTGCCGTGAAAAAAAGCGAGTTGTTCCAACCAGGAGTCAAACGTAGACCTTCTGCATGTGGGTCGACGCACTTACCCGCTACAACACGGTAACCCAGCTAATATCTGCGGCATTTGGCTTATATCTGCCGAAAGAAAAAAACGTCGTATAGTGGCTTCTTTTACCAATAGAATCTTACAACAACTGGGAAGTCAACACTAGTTGCAATGGCATACTTATGTATATGTCCTCCAAGTTAGACTTGTGTTCTGAACCTACATATGTAGTTCGTGGACCTAGTCCCGCCATCAGAACTAGTTCCAACCGTTCGATATTTTTGCTGACAGTTACAGCTCCGATAAGTTCGGTAGTTTAAGAATATGAATGATACTTTGATGTTTGAAATGAAACTTCGTAAACAGATATTAACATATACGTGACTTAGCATCCATTTCATTCGAATTTCTTTACATGCTAAGTATGATACACATGTCCCACCCCTGTCCTAAAACACCGAGATTTGTAGAGTGAAAACAAGATAATTGAAGATGAATTTCTAATACTTTCAACATTTCCATTCCTCCAAGAACACGAAAACTGATACATGTATCAAACCTGAACATGCTGCTGGAACTATAAATTCGTAGTTTCATAGACATGTATCCACAGTTGAGTGTCGCCGGACCTATATCGATCCTGGAACTATGACTACTGAGGCAGCTAACATGTTCTTATTGACATTTCATTAACAATGGAAAGTTTTCTCATCAACAAGTGTATCGTTGTTCGTTTTGAATTTGAGTCAATATGTGAATGGAACTAAATGCAATAGTTCATCGGAAGCAGTTCTTGGAAATAGATCCATGTTCGTTCCGGGAAAGGCACAATTCTGAGTAGCTCTTCTGTGGACGGAATATACCGAGAATTCTAAATTTAACTTTGTTGTGATTCAAAGAGAAACAATTTTTACAATTTATTTTGAAGGACGGTTTCAAACAAAATGGAACTACTACCTAGAAACTCAGGTAACACTGCACGACGGAAAATTTTAAAGTCATTGTCGACATAATTGATATGAATTTGTTCTTTCGAAAATGTCCAGTCAATAAGTCTGCCCAAATGTTGGTGAGTTTGTCCTTCATACTGACCAACTTTACATTGAAAACTATTAGTGCAAAAAAGTGTTCTCTGCATATATTTGGTTAACTCATGGTCAACTTTGATACGGGTCCAGAAACCAAAAGATTACAAGAAAACCAGTACTTTACTTCACAGTACAGAAAGTGATTTAATTTAGCAACAATTGGAGATGACTGTCGGCGTTTATTGCTGACATCAAATGTAAATCATAAGAAAGTACCAAACATACGAGTCCCCAGTTGTTAGCTTTACTCTTCGATACTACGCTTCGGAAAAAAAAAACGAAGAGGGGTGCTGTCGATAAGCTTGGAGTAAGATTGCGGTCGAACCCCAAACCGTGACATGAATTCGTTAACGGGGACCTAATTTGTGGAAAGAGGAAGAACGCGGTAAATCTTCTTATTCCATATCTTAATATTACAAAATTATTTTAAGTCTAATCTTCTAAAAAATTCTTTTAAATCTAAGTACGTAGGTGGCTCAATATAATTCAATTCAAGTTCAACTAGTCCGACTTATACTTAGTTTCAAAGTTGTTTTTCGTTTGTGGCGATGAAGAGAACACAACCATCCAAAAGGAAAACCTATGTATGTGCCTAAGATCATCCGCCTGTTATTCTAAGCCTCGCTTTCCGAGTGGAATTTTGTGAAAGACCTCCTATGGCCGAAACTTATGACTTATGGAAAGCATTGCCTACTGCTCGTTTTGTACATGCTGTCGCTAGTAAAGAGGACCTACAGCATTTTTTTCAGACTACTAGACAATTAGTACTTCTTGGAGTGTAGTCAACAACTCGAAAGAGGTGGTGTCATGAAAAATGTTCAGTCCGGAAATAGAACCCGGGAGTTTTAGCGTGTTAGTCGACGCACTTACCACCTACACCACGGGGATCGAAAACCCATAATACAGCATTAAAAAATTACTTTCAAATTACACCAATTTAGTTTTTGATCGTTCTCTGCTATTCATGCTTTCATCAATTATTTGATTTTCATTAAAGTCAAGACGATCATCATTTTTGTTAACCTGCATATTCCACGAAAGTGACCGCAGAGGTAATGCAAGAACGAGAGGCCTCCAGGGCGCTTTATCCTCAGCCATTGCCTCTAGCTATTTTCAAGCGCAACGAAGAGAGTTTGCGGACATTATTCAACCACATCGCTCTGGTTATACCGAGCCGTGACGGAATTGCATCTAAAGCACGCTTGGAAGTATGACCCGAATTTAGCTACAAAAAGACGTAAATTAAGAACTTTTGAAGGCGATACAGATAACGATGGCAGGATTCTACATTCCGTCATAAAACGTATACAGATTCCGCTACCGTGTAATTCTCTCCAGCTCTGAACCATATCTTCATCACGAGCACTTACGAGCTAACGTGAGATCTACGTTTATCTTTATTCCATCTAAAGAGACGATTTGTCGATGTAAAGGATCAATTGCTAGTTTCATTGTTTTCACGAATTTAAAAAAAAAAATCTTTTAAGACGCCGAGCTGTGCTAAACTTTAAATATCATACTGGAAACATTAAAACATTTTATGGCGCGGAAACCTGGACGCTACTAAAAGCGGATGAGGAAGCCCTTAGTCACTTCAAGAGAAAAGTTTTGCGTGCGATTTTTGGTCCTGCCTCCGTTGATGCCATCTGGAGGAGAAGATTTTACAACGAACTCGATAGGCTGTACAGCGACATGCGCCTGGTCAAGCGGCTTCGGATACAACGCTTAAGATGGCTAGGCTATGTAGAGCGCATAAACACCACTGCTTTGGCCCGAAAATTCTTCGAGCAGTTGGGACAACGCAACAGAGAACGGCCTAGGCTAAGGTGGCGTACGCAAGTCGAGAAGGACCTCAACCAACTTATAATGCGTAGCTGGAGTCAGCTAGTGAAAAATCGTGCTGGCTTGAGGGGTGTGTTGGTTGAAGCCCAGGTCCACACCGGACAGTAGAACACAAGAAGAAGAAACATTTATATCATTTTTTAAGAAAACCTCAGCCTAAGAAAAAGTACTAGTACCACCATCACTTAAAAAAAAGTTCAAGATTTTCTATCTGAGTGTTAGAGGCATCACAGCACCAGAAAAATCTGAGATTTTACGTCAGCTGAACTTAGACATATAATTAATGCTGTTGTTCAGAAACCCATTCCCCTTTGGCTCTTTTTTCCAAATCAAATCCATCGACGGGTCCAGCAGCTTGATCTGGAGTTAAGACGTACTCAAACCATTTATATACATTACTCCTTTCTTAGATTCGGTATCTTTAAACTATTTTGGGCAATGAGCGGAATTCATTAGTTTCTTTTCAAGAGCACGTATCACAAACGAGGTGGCAGATTAAGTATAGATGTAGAAGCCAAATGCACACCACTGCCCATTGGCTTAAAATTTGCATTGCAGTAAATCACGAAATTTCCACCATCTTGAGCTAGAAAAAATCCTCGGGCAAAGTAAAAACACTCAGAGGTAAAAGCAATTTAAAAAAGCCTTTCTAAGAAAATAGGAAAAATATTTGTTTTCCACTCCAACAAGTGCTTCCATAAGGACGAGCATAGTTTTCGGTTGGAGACCCCATGCCGCTCCACCAGAAACTCCCCAATAAGCTAAAGTCTGCACGAAATGATATTTGCGCCACAACGTCTCACGCTTCAGGTATTGGCGCCTTTTTAGATTGGCCCACGGAGCGTATGTGGAATTTTTACCAATTAGGCAACACACCTCTCCAACCCTTAAAGAAATTTGTTGGTGAATTTAAACCATTTTGGGAAACGTCTTATATTTAGGCTTTGAAATATAATCCTGTTCTTGTTTCGATCATTTCAAGAGGCTCATGTGCGCCTTTTAAGAATCATACAGCTGATTGAATAACGACAAGACTCTTAAATGCTTATGGCGGAAATGACTGAAAAGTCGAAGGTCTGAGCTCAGCAGTTCCATTTCTACATGTGAACATGAACTTAAAAATTTCATAACGAAGAAGACCCGCAATAGCCATGGATTTCAAAGACTTACAAACACCAAATCATGTATTCTAAACAATTGGAATTCAAAGGAAAAAATAGGGTATGGTTTCTTCAGGGAAATACATGCCAGAAGCTATTAGAGAACAAACAAAAAAGTGGAAAAAAATTAATTCCAACTAACAAAACACTACATTTAGTCTTAGAAGCAGAGCTAGGTTATAAAACGTGCGGCACTATAGAGGACCAGATTCTTGCTTCTATAACAACTACTCGTGTTGCGCGTGCTTCTGTAAAGGGACCTTAGTTCTTTGCTCATTCCGAATAGTGAGATTTTGAGAAGCTTTCAATAGACAATTGACAGTCTCTGATTGTTGTCAGCAACTCCAAAAAGGTGGTGCCATGAAAAAAATGCGAGGTGTCCTGTCCGGGAATCGAACCTAGATCTTCCGCGTATGGGTCGACGCCCTTACGCACTATGCAACGGTCAGGCTACATGCATTTCTTAAAATTTCTTCTTAGTTTTCCACTACAGTCCGGTGTGAACCTAAATCTCAACGAACATTAGTCTCCTGCAAGCACGGCCTCTTGCCACTTGCCATAAACTTCCCACACCAAGTTCGTTGAAGTCGTTCTCTGCTTCTATGAGACACAACAGAACTCAAAGTCGAACACTGAACTTCTCTCACAATACACCAAAGGGCTTCCTCACTCGCTTTTCACAACCCGCCCTCTGTGCCATAGAATAGGCCGGAGATGATCTAGGTGCTGTCTGAGAAGGCTCTGACACCCGTTGCCTCTTGAACCCAAGAAAACAGCGATTAGTAAGACTGCTTCTACGCTTGATGTCAGTAGCGATGTTGACAGCTTTATGCACCGTGGAGCCTAGGCAGACAAAGTCCCCGACCACCTCAAAGTTCTAAGCTCTTAACTACACACATTTTTGTCTCCCCCCTTTGTTGTTCTCTTTCGCAATATGAAGAGAACTTTCAACCCAACTACACCCCACTGTCACCTCTCACAAGAATTTCATCAAAGTCCAAGCACAAGTGTCAATCCGTCTAATTAATCAACAGGGAAAACATCTCGAGTTATCTGCCGCCGACACGATAAGATTGATGCACAGACACAACTCCCCGTCTGAGAGCGCTCTGTCATTGCGGAAAGGTCAGACGAAAGTCCAGAGATTCAGATCACCCGCAGAATGCAGCCAACCTACCCGCCAGGCACCACATCCTCATCTGCAGTCATAAATCAACCCTCGCTCACCTCAATCAAGGTGAGGCAATGTGTGGGGCGGTAAATGCCCAACGTACCGATTAGAATTTGACCTCCACAATCTCGGAATTCATTAGGTTCCACTCCTACAGGGCGGGGCGGGCAATGATGGTCACCGAAGGGATATTCCGACAATCCCTTCGATATAATTTACACGCCCTGCCTCGTAAATTCAGAGCCGAGCAACGACGACCAGCGTCATTTCAAAGTTGAAGTCGTTGGCCATTTAAATTCACTTCCACTCCCCCCCCCCACACACCACTGCCACCAAGCAACAGTGTCGGGGAGAAAAAAAAACTCGAGCAAGGGGAACGAAGAAAAAAATTATTTATTCCACGGTATTAACGAGCAATAAAGCACGGCACCAGGCCTGGCATCGGCATCGGCACCGTCACCCTCACGGCCGCCACCAATGCCGAGGAATGGCCTTAAAATTGTCATCCTAGACCCTAATTAAAATCATTTTTACTATCACCGAGGAATTAGGGGCTCGTTGATGGGTGTTTCGATATTAAATTTTAATTAAACAACCCTTCGCCCTCCACGCGGACCCGCAGATATTAATAATGCGAGGCGGACGACGCGGACGACGGGGGAGGATGGGAATGACTTCGCCCACTCTGGAGAGCACCTACACCTACCTGCGTTCGGTGACGGCCGTCCCTCTATGCATCCAAGTGGCAGGAGGCTCTGACTTCATTTAGAACACCATGCTCCAGAGGAACTCTTTGTGTGCGCGCCTCGCTTTGCTTTGCTCGTTTGCAGCGTGACCCGTAAACACTTGTGCAGCGACACTAAAACCGGCACTCGACTCTTGTCGCTTGTACTCGGCTCCCGCTCACAGTAGTTGTTGACTAGCAACGCTATTCTTGCAAGGCTGACTGTGAACAAAGGCGGATACACGGCACATCACATCATCCTTTGCTGCCTCCGGCTGCTGTGCCTCTTGAACGCACAGCACCGACAGGATAACCGCTTACAAGGCACTCGCACTGAAAGTATGAAACGCGGCGCGGCGGCTTTGCTGGATGCTACGACGCCTGGAGTGCCACGCAGATGAACAATACAATGACGAGTGAATTTTTAATTCGTTAAGAGTCCTTCGGCCGCGAGGATTCAGATACAAAAACACGGCAAACACCAACACCCGTCGACGGGAGGAATATGAATGACACAGATTCCCAGACGAAATTAGGGGAAGTGCAGGTGGGACGAACACTGTTGGACTCGCGTTTAGACGCCGAGTAGGATTTTTTTTATATTTTCTCAGGGGTTCAATTTGAAATTCAAGGGATTCTCACTTCACACTTGATACCGCACTGGACACTGTGATACTGAGAGAAGATGTGTCTGAGCGCTGCGCGTATCCTTCACCCGTGCACGACCGACATTCAAATACTACTGACACTCAGCGGGCCGTTGCAAAGTGTTTACCTTCGCTGAAGTCCCTCCACGGGAGCTGCGGGGGCACTCAGCAATGGGGGGCTGTGTGCGCAGGCTTGAGACAGATTCACTCGATGGTCGTGTGGTGGGTTAAGAATGAATTTTAGTACAAGAACCGAGAGAGCCGCAAATCGGCGAGTGGATGAACGGGTGCTCTCTTCTCCGGCAACACGTGGGTAAACAAATGTTTTCGGATGCGTGTCGGCGGTGGGTGGGGGGGGGGGAAGGTTTCTCAGCAAACAGCTGACAGACGATTCTGACATCAGCCGCGAGGCAGATTTGCGTGGGAGTGTGTGTGCGGAACGCACCTTGAACATGAATTTTGAACAAGTTGCTACTCTTAGCCTTTAATGAGCGTGTGGGACTTATTCTGCTGGAGCGAGCTTGCCCTCAGGGAGTTCAGTTTGTCTGGGTCGTTGTGGGATTGAAGCACTGTGCTTAGGTGCTTAGGTGCATTGATGCGATTGAACTATGAACTTGTGTGTTTAATGCCTTAACTAGCTGAATGCTTTGAATGGCTAGGGGAGAAGTTTCGAAAACAGGGACAGTAAAGTGGCAGGGACGCTCAGACGTTTTGGTGGACAAATTTCTTGGATGCTTGTTATGGATTTGTGTGCTGGTGGTCAAGAGTAAGTGTCTTTCTTTAAGTGACTTTCCTTTTTTTTCGTTGCAACACCTGATGCAGAAGTCGCCGTTGTCTGTCCACACACTGCTTTCGTGAGGACTTCTACTGCATTGGTCTAGTCTATCATGCTTAAAACTGGTATGGTCGTGGGTCCACCAATTTCATATTTGGTCACGCTGGGTTACATTGTCTGCAAGTGTTAAGATATCAACCTCTCTCACAAGGACTGCTAGAAGTTATTGAACTCGTACTAGTTGCTTCAACCGTATAATGGCGTGCATGCAGTGCAAACTGTCGAAAAACCAAACGCACGAATTCCGAAATATAAGTCAAAGCACGAATGTACATACCCCCTATGCCGAGCTGTTCTTTAGAGACCGGTGATAAGCCATCAATCATACCAATATACTTACAAAAAGCCTTCTAAGGATGCAATACTTGAAAAGACTAAGACATCATTACACTCCGCCTGAGAATAGAGCTCTCTATTTAAAAAACTTACTGACCTGGATTCAAAAACCGCTGTTTAGAACTGCTTCGCTCCTGACATTAAGTTGAGTGATTCATTGACTGCTTTCAGAACTACAGATCTTTGAATTACGCTGTGACAGGCACGGCTTTAGTTTTTGAACGACGTTTCTTAGCACTCTTTGTAGTTTTCAATAGAATACTTGTATCAGGCGATTCAGTGTGAGGTTTGATTTTCAATTGGCTTTTTTAGCCAGATCACTCTTGACTTCTATCAAGCTGCTGTATTATTTCTGTTCAGTATCGTTTGGCAACTCATCGTGGAAAGATTGCCATCACAAATGCGTCTCCAAACTTTTTTGTTGTATAACCGAAATCATAAATCGCTAAGAAATGTTTTTCCTGCGATTTGGGGAACTTATTGTCCTCCTAATCGACCTGCTGAAACCACTTCTTCCAATACCTTTCTCAAATTTGAGTCCCAGTTTACATTTGTGGAAGGTATTTGACCGGTTTGACCACATCCAGCACCTTGTATAAAGACGTGCAATAGCTGAGAGTGTACACTAAGTCAGTGATGAATCGTTTCGTTACCAGCAGTGTAGGAGTATTTGGGAGCTGGACGTATTTTATGTGAAGGTCTTGCCCTAAAAGCGCACAAAACTCAACTTGTACATGAATTTGACCTAGGCGACTTAAATTTGTGTCATACTTTCAATAAGGGGCTCTGGAAGAACTCAGTGAAAAACTGGTGTCTGATGGTTACTGATGAAACCTATTTCTCAATGGAAGCGTTAACAAACAAAATTGTCATATTTGGGTTTACGAGCAACCCGAAGAGCACCATGAGCTAACATTTGATCCATTCAAGGCAACGGTATGGTGTGGTTTATAATAACAATAATTGAGTGACACTGCAACCCACAAGGGACCATGGCCTAGCTTCTACGACAACTACTCGTGTTGTGCGTGCTACTGTTCTCTCACGAGTCCAAGAGACCTACAGTTTTTTTTTTGCCGACTCTGAACGGCGAGGTTTGAGAAGCTTTTTTATAGATAATTGGGCTCTTTGAGTGTTGTCAGCAACTCGAGGGAGGTGGTGTCTTGGAAAATGCGAGGTGTTCCGTCCGGGAACTAGACTTTCTGCATGGCGGTCCTCGCACTTACCACTACGCCACGGTGACCACACGGTGTGTTTTATGGGCTGGTTAAATTGTTGGTCCACATATATATTCAAAAATCAGTCAAATCAGAGTGTTACCATCAATGGTAACCCCTATAGCCCTGACATAGCGAACTTTATGTGTTTTTTGTTCCAGAAAATGACCTCAGTGAGCTTAGTTTTCAACAATATGGCGCTATAAGTCAGGAAGCGCGTGAAATAATGTCCTGGTGGAGACATCATTTTGGAGGGTACTTAATTTTGGTTGCCGCCTAGCTCGTGCGACATCAAACCTTTGGACTATTTTCTTTGAGGATATGTAAAGCCTCCGTCGTCAGTTATAAGACAGCAACGACGACTTTTTCTGTGAAAGCCAAAATTAGTAGTCTTATCCACGAGGAACCAGTCGCTATGCCTCAACGAGTTGCTAAAATTTCATGTTCCAAATGGACCACGGACGGAGTCTGGATCTACATATGCACCCTGGCTGACAAACTGTTCATGACAGTGAGTTCATATTTTGTCATATGACAGACAATTTTTTTGTTTATAAGCCATTTTGCGGGGAAAGTCAAACTTGATAGTGTGATTGTTTCAAAATCACAAGTAGCTATAGTTAGAGCCCTCCTCCACCTCAACGTGACAAAAATGGCTCATTTATGGTGATTACAAAAAGCGGGAACATTGGAAGAAATGTTGAGGGTGAGGGCTCAATCTGAGCGAAATCCGCGTCGAAATGAAAGAAAAATGGCTCACGACCTCAACATATTGTTGGAACGGATGCAGCACATACTGCAAAATAAGCTTGGGCTCAAGTCATTGATGTTCTAGAAAGGCCACGAGCTCACATTGTAACCGAAAAGAGTTAGAGTTGAAAGAGCGAAGAAGTTCCTACGCTTGGACGGAAGTGGTGAGTAGCCGAATTTTGTTTCCTCCGATGAGTCGCCATTTGTTATCGAAGGATATGCCAACAAACAACATCTTGCCAGCCAGGTCCTTCGAAAATTAAGACCTTTGGATGGCCAGCAGGGAGCAGGCAACATCGATGGTAAGCGTTTGGATCGCCATAAACGCCACAAAATCGTGCGTCCGTGTACCATGAGACTACCAAAGAGGCAGTGTTGAAGGCTTAAGCAAACAAACATTGAGATCGGAGACTGCGGACTTGTCAATCAGACTTGCGGTTACATGCAACCTTACCGTATGCTGGGTGAATGGGCATAGAGGTAAGCAATTAGGGAGCCGAAGAATACACAAGAGCGGGACGGGTCTGTCGCTGGGAGCTAATAAGAAAGCACTCTTATCCAGAATTCAAACACAAAATTACTAGATGACTCGAAATGTGCAGTACCTCAAGCCAGTTATGGCTCAGATTTAGTCTTTCATAGGCAAAGGATCTTATCAGTCTAGACAAAAGTGACACATCTCATGGCTGGCGTACTAACTTCGCACCGTCTGTTGGAAAACCATGCTAGAAGGTCTCGCGTACCATAGGCGTTGCCTCAACGAGAGTAAGGAGAAACCCGATCTTCCTTATTCTACACTTGCCCATCCTTAGACTTTAGGCTTTGGTCGGAAATACTTCTACAACAACCTAGACAAACAGCTGATGTCAGCAAAGGCGCGATCAACAAACTTTTTGGAGCTTGGAGTAGTTAGCATTGAAGGAAGAGACCCTGTTGAGTTTGACCGTTAGGGAAAGAAATTTGCTAAACCAGTAGGAGTCTGAAGAGTAGGTACTTCATGGGCGCCAAGGGTATCAGGTAAGCGACAAATCTCCGGTCGTGGGGCATCACAATAGTCTAAAGCGCGGAGTAAGTGGTTTTTAAAAATCTTGCTAAAGCAGTCGTCTCAACCTAACTTCACATATTTCCGAATGCCACAGAAGCAAAAGCCGGTAGGAAACCAAAAATTCAAGTGCCTTTGATTGTCGACTTCGTAGCCAGCACATGCTCAATGAGCGAACCTTACCACGCCAGCTAACACCCGTTCGAAGGGGTGTCGACTTGTGTGTTTCATCCTCAATGGTTCTGTTTGAAACATTTGTAGATACGTACATATGTGCTCTCATTACTTTTATTTCATGATTCAGCGGTGAAAACTTTTCAACGTTCTCCCCTTCGATCGTGTGCATTGTTTATGCAAACTGCCAACACTGTGTAGACGAGATAAAGGGTCAATGTTCCCCGTTAAGAAGACACCTTCTTCGCACTCCAAGTTGGTTGAGGTCCTTCTCCATTTGTGTGAGACACCTTAGCCTAGGCCGTCCTCTGTTGCGTTGTACCAATGGCTCAAATTCGAAGACTTTTCGGCCTGGAGCAGCAGTGTCCATACGCTCTACATGACCTGACCATCTTAAGCGTTCTATCCGAAGACGCTTGATGAGGCGCATATCGCTGTACAGCTTATAGAGTTCGTCGTTAAATCTTCTCCTCCAGATGCCGTCAACTCAAACAGGACCAAAAATCGCACGCAAAACTTTTTTCTCGAAAAGACTAAGAGCTTCCTCATCCGCTTTTAGTAGCGTGCAGGTTTCCGCGCCATAGAGAGGACTGCGGTTAAGAACAAACCGTCCGAAGATAATGCTCTGCATACACTTTCTCAACACATCTCGTTTAATTTCGAGTCATTCTGTAGACATGCTGACCACATTCTCGCTCCTTCCACATTCCAGTTTCTTATTCTGACACAACATCTCTGCTAAAACAAGCTTCTTCATTTGTGCCAGTGCACAGTTCAAGTTGGTCGGCAAATCTCTCCCTTCAAGAAGTCCACCCCCTCGCCAATCCACTTGTAAGATTTGCAAGAATCTCAAAACGTCTGAAAATCCAGCTGCCTGCTGAGACGTTTGCAAATCAAGTTGCATCTTCGGAATCGAAGTGGATCACCCTTCCAAGGCATTTGCATGCACTCCACAGAAACAGAAATCCTCGAATTCCGAACTGCATGCCATCATTATTTGCCTTGTTGTCATCCGCTTAAGGACGAGGATCAAACGTTAAACTCTCTCAGACATCATTCCACGTCAAGTGAACGAGCGCCATTTGCCATCGAACCTCCCAGACATCGATGATAATGCGCTTCGGCAGTGAGATGCCACGTCGAGACAATCACAAGTGCCAGCTGCCGAGCAGCTTTGAAGAAGTTGTCTGTGCAAATACTCCGTTATTCGCAGACTTTTGAAGTCTTCGCCGTCGCGGGAAACGTCTGCAAACTCGGCGACTTTTGCTCGCATGTGTGTCACCCTTCAAAGGATTAACGTGTCCTCCACTCCCGCCCATTAGAGGCTGAAGAGGCAGATGCTAAGGCATTGGGTGAGCCTTTCCGTGGCGCCCGCTTATCGAATTCGTAGATTTGCTTCCACTTGAAAACGAGCACAGATTCCTTCGTCCTGTGACGTGCCGAAGGTTCGGCGGGTGGGAACCAAATCAAATCAATATCCTTCATCAAATATTGTTACAACAAAATATTTGCCTCCTCACACGGCATGTGGATGAAGTCAATTTTCACTCAATCGAGTGGAAAATCCCGTTTCCCTTTTCGTTGTTTGCATGTGTGCATGTGTGTGTGTGTGTGGAACACGGAACACACATCAATCGGTTAATAGACCTTGAAAATGGAAAATCCTGCTGAAGCGGGAACTTTTTGACTCTTCCCTTCCTGTGTTTTGTGTTTTTTGGAACACAGCACCCCTCCTCACCCCCCTTGGTGGGGGTTCATATGTTCCCCTTTTTTTCGGTTGATGTTTGTTTATTTCTCATTTCTGCTTTGGTTTGCTGTTAACATGCAACTTGAGGCATGGTCGCTGGTGTGGGGATGCGTGACGCGTTAAAATACGCGGCGGAGTGCTTAATTTGTCGAGTTTCCGTTTCTTTTATTGAATCGTTTAGCATAATAAATTCGATCAAAGTCAAACTTCGTTGATTTTGTTTGCACTCCGGCAGCAGTGACGGGGGGTGCGCTTCGCATAAAGGAATGCCACCGCTGAGCAGTGGTTGAGATCAATCAGTTTCTTCTTGCATACTTTCCGGCTGAAGGGAAAAAAATTCATCAGAAATCGAGCTTTGAACTTTTTTCTGAGACACTCTGAAGTGAGTTACCCCCCAAAGCCTATTACCCCATCTCACGCACATTGGAACCACCATCACGCCAGGCGTCAGGTCTATCAAATTAGATTTGGTTTTCAAATTCGGAAATCCCTTCGGCTTTGCACTCAGAAATCTGTCACATCAACACGCAGCGAAACATTTTAATCCCAGGCAACCCCCCCACCAGTCATTCCACGCGGTGTGGCGTGTGCCGCAAAGCCTCTTTGACGCCCGCAGTTTAGCGGCGTTGCGCTGGGTGTTGGGGTGTTGTTACACCGGGCTCCTAATTAAATATTTGCCTTTCAGACTTAATCGCGCACACCACGCTTGTGGTCGCCGTTGCGACAGATAACACATATCGCGCCCTTCCCACGCACTTATTCAATTAAAATCTCCTCCAAAGGCGTGTGCTGCCAAATGTCAATTATCAAAAAGGATTATTTGACTGACAGTCGCTGCCGCCTGACGGCTGTGTCGCCTGTCGCCACTCAAAGGAAGCTGGCGCGCTCCAAGGGCGCCGGGCTCATCTTTAATACCCATCACGCTCCACCCGACGCGGTGGTGTATGAACAATAATTGAGCAATGCCTTTGTGTGACATGTGCGCTTTGTGGCTGTTTTATTGTTTCATCGCTTTTGATCGTTATTTCGTATTTAATTTGACATTAAGGCCCCGGCGTGTAGCACGCCCCGGCGGCGTATTATCCAATTTTGCTTTATGAGCGATACTGTGTCGCATCTGTTGTCGGTGCCGGGATCGAGCGAGGGAAAGAGATAATCTGGGATAAATTCACATGGGATTAGATGACACATGATGGGACCAGACCTGGCCGAGGAGGCGAGTGTAAAAAAAAAAAACGAAACAACAACGCCACCGTGCAGAGCAAAAATCTGTGAAACTCCCCCGAACGCAGCCTCATATCGATGTCAATTTTTGTCTAGGAGCAGGGATATCCCTGCCTTCGTGGCCGTCGTATGTTCGTAGGGTCGTGAAGTGAAATCGATGTGACGTGCAGGAGTGAGGAATGAGAGCTGGGATCCGTTTTGCTTTCGGTTGACTTAACACGGGTTAAGTAGCTTACGGAAGATGAAGGTGGCTTCGGGGTTAAGTTGCTTAGGAGGGGATTAAAGAGTGCTGACGAGACAATGGGTTCAAGGGGGCTAACTGCCCTACATAAGGAGACAGCTGTTTCGAGTTACTATGCTGTGGTCTTTCTTTTTTTTTAAAACTTACCCGTAGAGTATGGAATTTTTGTCAACTGGTCAGTTAGGCGGTATGGCGTTAACGATGCACTCTGAAGAATGAAGATAGGCGGGGAATTCTTAACAGTGGAGAAAAATGAATTGAAAGGCTATTTCAAAAAATTGAGGAAAGAGCCCTCAAATGAAGCAGGAGCTATGAATATGGGGAAAAGGAGATAGAGGAGAAATAAGACACATTCGTCTAGCACTACTGTTGTTGCATTGAAGTTGCAGATTGATGATTCTCTGGATCTTTTGCCTGCGAGCATAAGCAGGGGAGTACTACATACCACTTGCCGCCAGATGGCGTCACTATCACCAAGACAAAATGAAGTTTGGTACGGCTGCTGCTACCATCTCTGATCTTGCAGATCTTAGAAAAACCAGAAAAAGTTCAGGTGAGTTGAAATCGATGAGCTAAATCCAAGACCACTTTGATGCGGTACGGTGCCTCTTTTCCTTAGATGGCGACCATCCAAAATTTGATTAACGAGTTTCAACGTGGTCGAACATCGGCTTATGATGAGGCAGGCCTTCGTCTAGGGAACCCGTAAACGGCTACCATGCAAGATTGCGTAACAAAAGTCTACGATCTCGTATTCGCAGTCTGAGGTTGAAAGGTGAAGCTGAGAAGATAGCCATCTCAAATACCGCAAGGGTACCTGCATTAAGTATTGAATATCAGAAAGATGTCGGTGTTACTGGTGCTACTTTTGCTCATTTCAGATAAGAAATACAACCCTGCGTCCACTGCATAGCTGTTTAAGAGCGATTTGATTGAGCTTCTGTGACAACACGAGTAGTTGATATAGAATCTAGGCCCTGGCCGCCTGTGGGCTCCAGTGCCACTAAATTAATTATACAAAGTTTGAAAAGTCATCATGTTCAAAATCATCATTTTCGTAAGCACTTAGACCGCCAAGATTATGCAATATCACACCTATTTCCTCGGCGGATTTGTAAAGACATAGGTTGCTATGGTCGAAGAATCGCCCAAAGTTGCGCCTTCCGAAGGGACTACATCAGACGAAGTCGTGGTCAACTTTTATATGATGTCATTTGTAAACAGAAGATGTCATGAACTGTTCTTCAAATCAGTCCGCAGTTTTGCAGAAGAAATAGGATGTGAATGGGATGACATTCAGTAGAGATTTTGCACGACGTTCAGAAGAAACTCATCTTCCTCCAGTTGAAGAGAAATCAACCGGAATTGGTGAAACAGTATTAAGGGTGGAAAATTGCACAGAAGTCGAAAAAGATTAAACAAATCCTATGTCACTCAAACATCTTAAAACAAAGTGGTACTTGGCGCTACAGTCCGTGGTGGACCTGGGCCCCAGCCAACAAACGTCTCCAACCAGTTCGATCTTTAGCTAGCTCCAGTTTCGCCCGTAAAGTTGGTTGAGGCCCCTTTCCACTTGCGTGCGCCACCTCAGTCGCAGTCTTTCTCTACCGCGCGAGGGTGGATTCGAAGACTTTTCGGGCCGGAGGATTGGTTTCCATCCGCTCTACATGACCTAGCCATCTCAATCGTTGGATCTTCACTCTTCTGGCTAAGTCGATGTAGCTGAACAACGCCCGTATAGTTCCTGATTATATCTCCTCCTCCATTCAACATCTATGCAGACGGGACCGAAAATCACACAAAGAGTTTTCCTCTTGAAGCATCCAAAAGCAGCTTTATTCGCTTTTGACAAAGTCCATGCCTCCTCGCCATATACTGGGACGATTAGGGTCCTTACCAATTGCTTTTTAAGCCAAAGAAGCAGCGATTGGCAAGAGTTATTCTTCGTTTGATTTCAGCTCTGGTGTCACTGTCGGAATTGGAAGCGGTGCTTAGGTAGACACCGTTTTTGACTACCTCAAAGTTATATCTGTCTGCTGTGACGTTCTGACCGCGACGTCGGTGTTGGGTGTCCTTTCTCGTTGCCAGCATATACTTGTTCGTACCCTCGTGTACCGCTAAACCCATTTTCGCGGCCTCCAATGCAATACCAACAAAAGCACCATTGACATCACCCTGCGTTTTTCTGATGATGTCAACATCGTCGGCATATTCGAGTAGTTGGACGGACTTCTAAAAGATTCTCTGGTGTTGGCGTTCGAGTTTTGAACAATTCTTTCAGGAGCGATGTTGAAAAAGTCGCATGGCAGCGCGTCGCCTTGTCTGAATCCTTTTTTGACATCGAAGGTCTCGGTGAGTTCACTACCGACCTTGACGGAGCAGCGAGAGTTCTCCATCGTCATCCTACACAATCTGACGAGTTTGGTAGGGATGCCAAAACTAGACATTGCTCTGTAGACGCTTTCATACGCGGCCCTAAAATCGATGAAAAGATAATGGTTGTCGATTTGTTGCTGGATTTTCTCCAAAATCTGCCGTATTGTGAATATTTGGTCGATGGTGGATTTTCCTGGGCTAAAGCCACGCTGGTATAGACCGACCAGGTTGTTGACGAATGATTTTAGGCGTTCACGGAGTACGGCAGATAAGATTTTTTATGCGATACTTGGGAGACTGATGCCTCTGTAGTTGGAGAAGTTCAAAGGGTCTCTCTTTTTATGAAAACAAACTGGTAATACGGCGAAATCTGCATACCGTCGTCAGTCATTGGTCGGGATAAGAGAGAGAGAGAGAGAGAGAGTGCTTGTTCCTTTGAGTTTGCCGACAGGCCATACGAAACAAATTTAATTTTCATCTGTACCCATACATAGTTTCAATTGAAATGTTTGACCCAATCCACCCCTCCACTGTCTATCGATTACGCGCACCCACTGAATATGCAGCACATCACCAAGCTAATAATCCCATTTCTACAAGAACCGCTTGATGCCCCTTCAATCGCAGGAACATCATTCTAATTGAAAACCATCATCCGATGAGGTGGATCCTTCTGATTGCAGGGCAACTCCGATCCATAAGTCATCGCTCTGCTGACCCTTTAATTAAAAAGTGCGCCCGTGAGTAATAATCCTCAGACCATGGAGGAGTCAAGCTCTTAATAAGTTCCTTCTCCCGCTGCCCGGTCAGAAGTCAGTGTGAAAGAAAGCAAACTTTCATTAGTCCGACTCAGCCCCCGCCCGCATAAATCATTCTCTCGGCCATTCGACGAAACGTGAAACCAATCCTTGCTCCTTTTGTTTCACAGTCCGAGGGAGTATTTCCTTTCCGCCGGATATTCGTGAGAATGGAAAAAAATCAAAGAAAAAAAATGAAACAGTGCTCACGAAATGAAAGGGATATTCGTTAGCAGAGGGCCGAGCATATGAATGAGGTCTACATATGAGATTCCGCACCAAATGACGACCGGTCATTGTGCTGCTCTGGCTGCAGTGGCGGCCAGGGCGCCGCTCCGCTGGTCTATTTGTGGTTATTCAACCCGAGCAGACACATCCGTTTGCCGGGGCTTCGGCGTGGCAGTGATGTGAAATGTGGCGCTGGCCGAAGCCGGTCAGCCTGGAGTTTGAATACACTTGCGAGGGTTACAGCGTCATTGTTGGAGGCGTTCACATGTGCTTTTGAGCGAAGTTGAAATTTTGAATTACTTGCTACGATGAAGCAGTCTACCTGATGAAGAGAGGGAAACGGAGGACATTTCATTTAGCGCTGCAAGGACATTGGGCAACGGTCTGTGACAAGTATTGTGCTTGAAATTGATTCACTCTGCGGTGCAGGGAAAGAAATGTGTTCCCAGGTGACGGTGTCTAAGTGGCTGGTATCACTTTCGATCTGGAGACTCCTATTTGCATCGTCCTGAACTTAGACAGAGCACGGGCAGGAGCCATGAATTACCTCCTCCACATGTACAGGGCACAACTCTCACGCAAATCGTCGCGACAAAACTTCCCGCAAAACAACATGTGACCAACCCCTCACCGCCGCCGGCATCGCAGGGACAACAAACTGCACAAGCTTCGTCTCAACGTGGCACGTCCTGAAATCCAAAACACTCGCACGTGATAAAATGCATCATCCTTCGCGGCGGGAGTTAATCCTTTTCTCGTAGAAAAACTTCAAGAAGACGTGCACACAGCAATCCCGGTGGAGAGAACATTCGCGTACATTCCTCTGCAGGACTACGTCGTTTTAAGCGAATTATTAAAGTCTGTTTGCAGGCGCACTTCATTACTCAGGCAAATATTTAGAGAGAACGGCGGCGTGGAACACGAATCCTTGTGGAATCCTTTTGTGGGTGCAGCGCGGATTAGGGATGCTCCGGAGGGGGATTATATAAAAGATACTCGGATGAGATGCAATTTGTATTTGCTTACCTAAAGCGGATCAATTTTGTACGCTTATCCATCAGACGCGTTGCGCGAGTGTTTTGCTGGGTGTTCGTGACTGAAGCGCAGCCACCTGGTGCACGGAGATGCCGAGTGCGATGCCCCATCGATTTTGAGGAACTTGCCAAAGAGCTGCACAAAAGTCAATCTCCCGTCCGCTCTTTGACTTTGCACGGTTGTTTCGCTGTTGCGCCACCATCCTCCGGCGTTCGTGCAGTGTAACGTGTTGCGACTCCCTCGTGTGAAATTTCAAAACAACAGCCATTAGTTTCAAACTTTTAATCTTCGTACACCCTGCACGGGCATCCTGCGCAAGGGGCGAATGGCTGATGAGGCACGGCGGAGTGAAAGGTAAGACCACCGGGTGGTATCATGACACGTAGCGTCGCGTCGTCGTCGTCGCCGCTCCCACCGCCTGAAGGGATAATGGAACAAATTTTTCCGAACGTGACGCACTACGGCGATGGATCTGTGTTGTCCCTTCAAACGTAATCAGCTTTTCCAATTTATAACCGAGACATGCAGACGAAAATAATCTCACGAACTGCGAAATACATACCTCGCTGGCTAATAAATCTCAAGATTTTGGGTCACTGCCAGATATGAAGACAAATTATTTTGCTCCTCTGATTGTGTATCGATTTTGCGTCGCGTGTCAGCCATTTTTTGCGGGTCCAAGACCAGTTAAGGAGCTTCAATGTGCGTCCTTTGGGCCCTTTGGGGAGTTGGGGAAGAGATGACTTTGGCGTGTAATGGATGAAGAGGCGGTATTTGACGAGAAAATTTGAGAAGTATGGATGTGACGACATGAAGAATGTGACGATGTGACGACGTAGCCAAGTAAAGATGGAATAATATTTCGACGTAACAATATGCCACATAGACGGTCAGATGAAGTTGGCTTGTGATGTTGATATTTTGTGACGGTATGGCAATGACGAGATGATCACGTGACGTTGTGGCAATGTGACAATGTTAGATGCGACGATCTGCCAATGTGACGGTGAGTCGATATGACTATGTAGCAAAATGGGGATGTGATTACAGGAACGAAGTAAGATTGTGGCATTGGGGTAACGTAATTTTGTGACCTTGTGACTTTGTGACTATGTAACAATGTGACTTTGTGACGATGCAACCTTAAACAAGGTGATATTGTTTCGATGTTCGACGAAACTTTTCTAGTATATGATTTTGTGACTATGTGACTTCGTGACAATGTGACTTTGTGACGGACTTGTCAAAATGTGACTTCGTTACGATGTAACCTTTCACCCATGTGACTGACACTGTAGAGAGGTGACTTTGTGACAAAGCAACCTGTTTGATGAGGAATTGAGTTCGTGACGAAGTGCCTCTTCGGCAGTGTCATTTTTGTGAGGTTATGACTTTGTGAGCAAATGACTTTGTGACGATACCACCCTAAACGAGGTGATATTGTTTCGAAGTGGTCTTCTAACGATGTAACTTTTCTAGTATGTGACTTTGTGACGATGTGACTATGTGACGATATGACTTCGTGACTATGTGACTTTGTGATGATGTGACCTAGCAACGAATAGATTTTGTGACGATGTGCCTTTGACGAAGTTATTTTGTGACAACGTCACTTTGGGACGGTCTTGTAAAAATGTGACTTCAAAAGATGTGACTGAGACCATAATGATGTCACTTTGTGGCGAAACAATTTTGTGATGATGTGGCCTTTCGACTATGTGACTTTGCGACGGAGTGAGTTTGTAACGAGTTGACTTCGGGAGGATGTGACCCTTGAACAATCGATGTTCCTTTGTCACGATTTGACTTTTTGACGAAGTAATTTTGTAACAATGTGGCTGCGTAACGATGGGACTTTGAGACAATCTTGTAACAATGTGACGTTTTTGACGATGTGACATTGCAACAGTGGCGGTGTTACGATGTGGTCTTGTAACGACGTGCCTCTGTCATGGTTTGGCCATGTGACAGTGGGAATTCGGGACGATGCTTGACCGTGTATCGAATTGACTTTGTTGCGATGTGCTTCTATGACAATGCGACTTCCAGCCGAAGATATTTTGTGACAACGCGACTGCGTGACGGTGTGATTTTGTGGCAATCTTGTAGTAATTTGTGGCACTGTAGCAGTGTGCCCTTGTGACGATGTGAGCTTGTAATGAATTGACTTTACGTGTTTGTGACGATGTGACTTTTTGACTAGTCTTGCGTGACAATGCGACTACGTGAGGAGTGTGACTTTGTTACGATGTGTGAAGGTGGCATACTTTGGTTTCATGACACTGGAACATTGTGGCTATGAGTTAATGTAGCTTTGCGATGATGTGACTTTGACAAGATCTGAGAACAAGATGATGCGAAGTAACAATTTTACAACGATTGTGACGCTATTTACGTCATGTTTGAGACGATGTCATGCTATTAACAAAATAAGGAAGTGAATGTCCCAAAGAAACTCTAATTGGCCCGATGATGACGATGATCTTTCTCAATCTTTATGGCAAAGCTAAAGGAGAACGCAAACCAATTAAAATTAATTTCATCATCAAAACAAGCAAACCTTCAGAACGCACCTCTGCTACAGAGCTTCGCCTTCGAAAGAATAAATGATCAAAACCCCGTTACACAATGCAATTCATTTTCACTTCCGACATCGCCAGCTTTCCGCAATATTCCTTAAATCCTTTTTTTTCCCACCCCTTCCACCCCTCCCTGCCACACAGAGATCCTAATCAGAACGAATTGTTCGCTGACAAGTCCCAACAAAAGGGGCAAAGCTAACTTTCATTAAGTCCTTCCGGCGGCATTTGGATGTTTTGTCATTCAGTCGTCAGCTCGACTGTTTCGTTTTGACACGAACTGCAGGGTGGGCGCCACCGTCCCAACTGGGGTTGGCCATTTGTCCTCCTGGAACAATGCTGTTGGTTTTCGCTGCTCTTTCTTTTTACTTGGTTTTTGCTGTCGCCCTTGTCATTCGTCGTCGGCGGCGGCGGCGTCGTCGTTTTGGGTGATCTGTCTGTAATGGGTCACAAACGGCAACTGGTCGGGTTGATTGAAATCTAATTGAAGGGCAATTGCTGGTTGGGTCGTTTTGTGTTTGACTTGACAATGGCTGTCTAGGCGGAGTGCCCTTTTCGTTATTAATTTGGAATTTTAATCAAATGCATTGTGTCCTCTGAAGTGTTTGTTTCCTGAGAGTTTGAAAAACGTGAGTGATGGATGTGGGCACAGAGAGTGTGAGATGTGCTTTTTTCTTTTTGGTTTTTAGTGACGATGTGTGCTGTTGTAATGGGCGCTTCGTTTGTGAAGTTTTTGGCAATTTCCAGTTATGTTGGGCTGAAAAGTCAAAGGACTTTCCGAGAAATGTATTTTTTTTTTCTAAAAAATTCAAATGAAAACGAATGTTGCTTGTATTTGGAATTGCGAAGCAAAATAGACGCATGGTGTTGAAAGAAGACACAGTATGCCTCTGAACGTTTGATTTTAGTCGACGGCTGGAATTGCTTATCTTTTTTCCATTTTGTCATGAAGTAGCTTTAGATTAGAGAAGACCAACATCCGACCTAATCACAAATAAATTTGATTGCTGCCATGGAGTAGCAAAGAAGTGGGAAGAGTCTGTGACTAATTTAACAGTCTACTGAAACGGTCGTCCCATTCCTATGGAAAGGCGCTGCTAGCGTGTGACTAACAAAGGCTACAACAGTCAAATGCATGCAGCTGAGTGAACTGAAAGAGTCTACAAAAAATCGGGTTTACCAACATTACGCTTTATGTAACTCAAACCCAATGGTTTTGATCAGGATATTCCTCCTTTCGATAATCATAGGTGTTTGCGATCAATGCTTCGATGGATAAACAATCCAAGGAACCCAAGAAACCTTGTCTCTGGAGTCCCTACAATACCTTGGGATGCTTCGCGGACTCATTTACCGCGTGTAGATCTACACTATTCCAACGCGGTCTGTTTGAAATGGCACATATGTTCAAGTGCGTTCCTTAAGCGGTCCCAGGTACATTTCTCTGGTTTGGATGTGTTCTCACTCAAGTTTTGAGCAGGTGGCCTGAGGCTTTGAGAGTGCAGTCATTTTATGCAGTGTGGCTTGCGTTCGTCAGAAGATTAAAGAATCCCAGTCGAAAAGAATGGAAAATCTGAGGAATAGAAGAAGATGCGACTATACACGATAATCTGTGCTCTGCACACTTTACTTCTTCTTGGAAAATTTTAGTCAATAAGTCTTGCAAGGCTTGTACATCCTACTAACATACGCCCAACCTGGTTGTGGCAGCCTATCGGGGAGGATCTCACAAAATCTTATCCCGTACTCGCAACGTAAGTAGCGGCTATACGGGGTTAGACTAGCACGCCAAAGAAACTAACATTGACTTAACAAATTCCGGCAGTAGTCGGTAAGGGGCTATTTCGTGTAGACCTAGTCGAGGGAAATAGCAAAGAACATGCTGATTGGCAAGAGGGGTGCGATTGACAATAAGCGCCAATAGCTGCAAGCATACTCTGGTTCTAGACAAACCTTGATTGCTAATCGGCGTTGAATGGGAACTCTATCGAATAGGACTAGAGTTAGTTGAGTAACGGTTTAGTCTTCAGTTAGATTTGAGCTAGATAGCCCAGTGTAGGTTTGGTTTATGTTAGTTAGCTCTGCGAAGCCTGTTCAGGTTTCGCTTGGTGATAAAGATTTGGGTCCTTAAACACCTTTCCATTTAATTTCTTCTCTTCTATGTCTTAGATATACATCCACAGTCCAGTTACGGCATTTTCAACCTTTTCCTATTTAATCCAACAGCATGATTTTTGTTTCGAGCTAACGTTTGATGTACACGACCTTAGCCGTACCCCCTACTCTTCATTAAAGCTGCCCCTGTATCAAAACCCTAGCACAACAAAATCGATCGTGATTTCAAACAATGATCGTGAATTTACTAACAACGCAGAAATTCTCAATATTTAGTGGAACTAAATTTTTAATTTGAGCAACGCCTAGATGTATGCAATACATGTCTTGGAAGCCCCACTTCACACTGCTCGTAATTGGACATGCGAACGTGCTTTTCATAATGGTTTTGTTTACAACCAATGTGTCATTTGTAGGGAGAAAACCGTTGAGCCACTTAGTCTTAGAAGAAAACACGTCCTTTCGGCTCTAAGCACGACTTGCTTATGAATCACTTTTATTCCTTACGTATTCAACAATACAATCCTCTCCTAAATCATACGATCAGATGGACCAGTACTCAACAGAAAATTAAGTTTGAGTACTTTATCATGCCTCATTTAAATTAATCGCTTACACATTGGTGATAAGTCCTTTTGAGCCTTTTGTGATAAGCTTTTGAGAGCGCTCACTGTCTCTTTCACTGCAACCAGTGATCTTGTTGAGACTGCCGAAAAGGTTCATTCGAAGCAATGATTTTGTGGCAAGTTTTCGAAACTCAACATTCTCTGATTGGAAGGTTTGACAGCCTTTCATTCTCATAACACTCTGCAGTAAAGTTGGACTTTATATAGAACTCTTTTTCTTTTCTCTACTGAAGGTAGATCAGCGAGCATCGAGGACAAAGACATACTTTGTACAGTGCCGAACATTACGGTAAGCCCAATTTTTTTCGGTAAGTTATTTGATGTCAAAATATTAGATCAAACCGACGCGTCCCACCTTTGCAACTCTAAGCATAAGCTGTAGATTCTGCTAGACAGACACATCGAAAATGGACTGTGGAGTTGGAACTGGAGTTATGAGCTCAAGCACAAGGTGTGGTATTAAGGCGGTGGAAACTAGTTCTACGGTGTTTCAAGCCATCGAGAACTATGCCTTACATTATCCTCAAATGCTGCTTTCACACTCTCCATTTCATTGTCAAACGCAACAAAGTAAAACTTAGATGAATCCCTGGCTGCAAAGGGATTGCAGGCTACAACTTCGATTAATAACTGAGAGCACAAACTTTGCCTGGATTGACAGTCCAAGTGAATAGGCCCACAAGGGACCAGAGCCCAACGAACGAATTGTTCGTGCTACTGTTCTCTCACGAGTAGAAGACTCCGAACGGCGAGATTTGAGAAGCTTTTCATAGACAACTGATACTCTTTGAGTGTTGGCAGCAACTCGAAAAAGGTGGTGCCGTGAAAAAATGCGATTCTGGGAATCGAATCAAACCCTTCTGTGTGTGGGTCGACGCGCTTACCCACTACGCCACGGTGACAACGGAAAGAAAAGGTCTTATGCAGGTCTAATTCTTAATGAAAGCTTAATGAAATCCTTTGCCTTGAGAGATTAAACTTAAGTCGTGCTGATTTCTACGGCCTAAAATACAACCGTAGCAAAATGAAACTGTGCTGTGATTAAACCTGCCGTCTATATCTGGAGGATGCACAATCAAGGCCATCTTTCAACAAAAAGGAAGTGGTCCTTCATAAGACTCGCACTGGAGGTTTGATGACACCACACACCGCATCCCCTATGACATTCCTTTCAGGAAAATGCCGTCTAATGCGAGGACACAAAAAATCCAGCTTCGCCGCTCGTACAACGTCGACTTTCCCTCTGTCCAGGACTGGCTGTGGCTAAAAACTGACCCAGGAAGGGAATGTACTCGGATTTTCACAGACGACCCCAAGACGATGGAGGGATCTGGGGCTGGGGCCTTCGTGGCAAATGACAACATTAGACTTCACACTTCTTTAGGTAATTTAGCAGCAGTCTTCCAAGAATAAATTTGTGAAAAGTAGGTGGAAGGCGCGAAGTACTTGCGTTCGTAGCGACAGCAAAGCTGTACTTAAGACCTTACTCAACCTTTTTACCACTTCCAAGATAGTACAGGAATGTAAGTCTTTCCTTAATTGTATCGGCAGATTAATTTCCCTAGGACTTGTCTGGGCCCTTGGACAACACGGAATCATGGGAACATCATGGGATCATGGATCCAATGAATTTGCTGGGTAAGATTCAAAAGAGGCATTCATATGGCCCGAACCCACCTTGAGATTGCCCACATCCTTGTTTAGGGATTTCATCGACAGTTAGGTCTGTGGACAGCATAACCAGGATGACCAAGGGAATACTCCGAAACGTCAGGAAGATATCCGCAGGATTTCTTTTTTTCCTCTAGACAGGAACAGGAACGACTGCAAACTGTTGGAGTACTAATGGGCCACTTCACCTTGGCTAAGCACTTAAGTGTGAAGTGGGCTTAGTGACGAAATCCTCTGCAATGCCCGTAGAGAAGGTGAAGGATTCTTTCATTCCTCAAGCGTTGCCCATTATTCTAAGAAGGTCTTTCTAAAGGTTTCCCTCGTCTCTCTGATGCTCAACCTAACGAACAGTGAAGATAGTTTCAGTCCAAAATCTTGCTCTTAAATTTTTTTTCGGCACAAAACAAATGATTTCCGTAGAGATTCTGAGAACATACAATTATTTCGAGTCTTGCAGCTCCAAACAGTTCTGAAGTGATTTGAATTTGAAAAGAACACAAGCCAAGCCAAGAATGTGCTTACTTTTACGAGACCACAAAAATGCAAAAGACCCCAAAAAGGTGTACATTTGATTGGAAATTAAAAACGCTCAAAAAGCCATTCCCCCAACTAAGTTAAGTTGCAAAGGCCCTTAGTCATGACATGTGTACATCGCTGCAGTAGATCTTACATAATCCCCGGTGCCCCTTGTCTTCTTACGACGAAAAGATGCCATTGACATGAATACAGCTAAGAAGTGAATCAGCCTTGTTCGTAGCACAACAATATTATCTTTCCGAGAAACCCTGTAATTGACAGTCTTCGGCAGAAGAGAAAAACAAAAAACCCGACCAGTAGACAAGGTCCCAGCAGTTGGGGAATTCACGTCAGCCGAGTGAATGTGTCACAAAAAAGCGGCGCCACACCTCGAGCGCCAATCAATCACCACCGACAGCAAACGACAAATTTACACACTTATTCAAAGTTTATTCACAAATAAATATCTAACGTAAAAGCTTGATGTGACACTCGGTTTTTGGCGGTTCTCGTTGATATCAGTCAGTCTGCTTCGCTGTCCCGTGGGTGCTCGTATCAACTTCCGCGTGTCCGCAACGAGGTCGCCGCAGATACACTCCAAATCTCGCCGCCGCCGACATTTCTTACAATGCTAATGAACTTATGGTTAGATGCACGGATTGATAATAAATATTTAAAGCTGAGGATGGTCTGGGGTGGGTTGTGAGTTCCTGTCTAGTTTCTGGTGATGCGTCGTGTCGCGTTCTTCTGCAAGAGGTAGGAGGAGCTCCGTCAAGATTTGAAGATAATTGGGAGATTCTTTTAAACTTACCCCGCGGACATATCTGCAGTTGCCCAAGTGATCGATGTTGCACCTCGGCCGCACCACTGCGAACGAAGCGCCGGCAATGAAGAGAAAGATCAGGAAAACGGAAAGAAATGCTCGTGGATGCATTGTAATTGTTACTTGTTGCTTGCTCGATGTGAACTGACCACAAACCGGCTCAGCAGCGCCTTATAAAGCTGAAGCGAATTCGGGCTTATCGGGAAAATCTAATGACGGCGGCGTTTCATGGCAAATATCTGCGTTGTACGTCATACAAGAGCGGGAGTCATTTTGAGTGCTTTGATTGTGAGTAAGCGGCGGCAGTGTTTTTGTTTTTTTTTGAGTTGTTGGCGATGAATGCGCTATTGGCTGTGATTAGCGAGTGCGTCGAGGCGTCTCCTGAGGATGGGGTTTTGCTTTAATTCCGCAGAATGAGTTAGAGGCTAACGTCAGTGGTTTTCTGAAATCATAGTGAGTCTTTGATGAAAAACAATCAGAGCTGAAATAGAATAGGGTGTTTGTCACGCGCGGGGGGCGGGTCTCGTGTGCAGCGGAAGTGAGTCTTTGAGTTGGAATGGAAAGTTTTGTTCTTCTCCAAAATTCTAGGCGATCTTGGAGAAGGAGTTCGCTCTTTTTTAAAGAGGGAATTTTTAGGCAGAGGAGGAGTACAAAAATTTAAAATGTTGGGTTTTTTTTTTGAAGAATGTGAAGTCCCTCTACGATCTCGAGTATAATTCGGGGGATTTGTGTTTATGGTAAAAACGCTTTTGTCTCCCGTGTGTTTTTTATTTTGCGAAGTTGATATACAGTGGTGAAAGTAGTCATTATTTATTTGGGATAAACATTAATTTGGTTTTTTGTAATAAAAAAAAAAATTTCATGGAAAAATCGTATTGCCTGTCGGAAGCGACTACTTTTTGCCATCTGTCTTGTAGTTTTCGAATAAATAATTAATTGAGTGGCACTAAGCCCACAAGGGGCCAGGACCTAGCTTGTGATTGCTGTTACTACTACCTACTTGTGTTGTACGTGCTACTGTTTCCTCACGAGTACAAGGGACCTGCAGCCTTTTGCCGACTCCGAACGGCAAGATTTGGGAAGCTTTTTCATAGACTCTTTGAGTGTTGTCAGCGAAAAATTCGAGGTGTCCCGTCCAGGACATTTAATTTTCGAACGCCATCTCTAAAAAAAAGAGTTCTCTCTGGCAACGATCCAATCGTGGAGTCATTCTCCGATTCATTCAAAAGACCCGAACCGTTGACCCCCAAAAATCGCTTTGCAGACCTCGAAAAAGCTAATTCGAGGGAAAGAGCGAGTTCTGTAGAATGTGGCGGGTGGGGTAAGACTTCCATTACCAGCGTTTCCAGGTAGTTTTTGACCGCTTAGCCAAGTGAAGCCGAGTGCTATGATAATGCAAACATATTCTGTCATGCCTTTCGGTCATCCCTGAACGTTTTTCATGCAGTGCCCTGCTTGTTCCTTTCAGTTGTTGTCGTTAACGTGGTTTCACCAACTTTTTAGTACCTCATAGTTCACCACACCCGTCTGGTCCCACCATATGCATGTGGATGGATTTCTTGGGCGTTGAGGTAGACCATGACGGTTTTCCAGGCTTTGCATAGAAATGTTTCCTCTTGGGATTGTTGCATATCCAATTTTCATCTGCAATCACGATCCGGTGTAAGAATCCCTTTCTTTGATGTGTTTCAAGAAGCCGTCCGGGAATCGAACCTAGACCTTGTCACGGTGACCACTTTGAGAAGCAGATCCGAGGTGACAAATCGCCTTTCGACAACTCTTGGTTACAATTCGTTCGGCACCAGATTTCTTTGCTTTTCAATAGAAATTGCTGAGACACTTCTAGCGGTTCTGCACTCTGCGTTTGGCCACGATCCTGATCCAGCAAAGCCTCCAAAACGATCTTTGTCTTGAATGTTAAGATCACCACTTTCGGAGTGTCGAAACCACTCTCTGCCTGATTTATCCGTCAAAGCAGATTCTTAGCTTCAGTTACACTTTTCTTAATGAAACAAATGAAAATTAAAACTTTCCGCAAATGCTGTTTATTTAAGACTTATTCGGACATTCTCGAAGAGACATAGGGTAGATGCCGATGCACACTACTTTTGGCTGACAAATATCACGCCTTTCCACTGAAGTAGGTGATCGCTTACAAGATCAGCCGCAATATGCAGGTGGCGCCATCTTTTGAAAACGGACCGAATTGGTATTTGTACCTCCGATCGATAATTTGTCAAAAGGCAAAGAGTCAAAAAAAATTCCCCAGAGTAAACATTTCTTTGCTTCTTATCCAATTTTTAGTATGCGAGATCGCCTCTTATTTCTTACGAATTGTCAACATTGCAACTGCCGTGCAATGTGTCATCAGTGAATGTAGCAATCGAGTTGTAGTCTAGTGTTGAAAAATCCTCATAGACGCAGTATTAGCTGAAGAACACTTCCTTGGGGAAGATCAGCTTTGATTTCGTTAAGCTTCACATGTGTTTACTTCTCTTTTATCTGTCCGAGATGTATAATCTAAGAATGTCAAACCTATTCATTCGGTAGTATTTTTTTAAGTTGTTTGCCGAATCCCTTTATTGTTTGTGCTACATCGAAGAATTTACTTTCATCTCTTAAAGCACTTTTTCGACATATTTGTTATTCGGTGTACTTAATCAAGGGTTTTCGTCCGTAGTTAGTATCAGTCTCGTAATACATGTCTTTCAAAAACTTTGCACATTAAAGGTACTAAAGATATTTGTCAGTAAAATGTAGCTTTTTGAGGTGACTCCGAACGGCGATATGTGAAAAGCTTTTCATAGAAAATTGGTACTCTTTGAGTATTGTTAGCAAGTCAAAAGAGGTGGTGCCGTGAAAAAATGCGAGGGACTCGAACTTAAACCTTCTGCGTGGTGGTCGATGCACTTACCACTACGCCACGGGGCGTACGTGTCCACGGGGACACCACGGGGACAACAATTGAGGAACGTATTCGAATTAAAATGCAGCGTTGGTAATGCGTGCAAGCATAGAGATTCTCTTTTTTGGGAATTGCCTGAGAATTTCAATAATTATCTTGTGGCGTATGACAAGCCTTCGATATCTGTGATAAATGGCACCAAGTCTAAATCTAGGTTTTAATAATTGTTAATGGAAAACTGAAGAAATCTGCCGTCGAAATTGCCAACGTTTGGCAACCGAACTAGAGAAGTTGCCCAAATTTGTGCGCCAAGAAGGCTTCAAGACCCCGGGCACCTCTTAGCGCAAAAAGCTGCTTTGTCAAAGAGAAATATAACGAAGTGATTGGAGTGCTCCAGAAAATCGTATAATCAACTGATTTTTTGCCATGAATCCAAATCCAAAAATTGGTCGTGGAGTAGTGATGGTTCGAAATAATTTAAGCGCAGGACTGAAAACATAATGATTTGTGGTGCAGTGGCAGCAAACGGTGTTGATTCACTGAAAGAAGTTAATCAAATTTGGGTACGTTGCCATGTTGATCCGTGATATGATAACCCAAAGAAAAGTTGGGACTACCAACAAAGTGTGATGTAAGTTACATGGTAAGGATCCAGAGTTTCACAAACACAAACAATGTTTTGCCACATCCTTTCCAGAGGCTAGATTTAAATAGATCACAAAGGGCACCTGTGAGCTGTCTTAGAAAAGAGGTGCGAATTTAGGAATAAAATTAAATACAGCATTGTGTGAAGACTGGCAAAAAGTTTCAGCATCTGCAGCAGGAAACCAATTAGGCTCAGTGAACGGATGACTATACGGGGTCATGAAAGTTAAATGGCAATACATAAAGTATTGAAAGTCATAAAAATTTTCTGTGTGTAGAGGGAGTAGGGCGTTAGAAATTTGGGCCGTACTACTGTTCTCTCACGAGTATTAGGGACTTACAGGTTTTTGTCGTCTCAGAACGGTGAAATTTGAGAAGCTTTTCATAGACAATAGGCTTCGAGTGTAGTCAGCAACTAAAAGAGGTGGTGTCGTGAAAAAATACGATTTATCCCCTCCGGGAATCAAATCTAGACTTTCTGCGTGGCGATCGATGCACTTACCACTACGCCACGCCGGCTACCGTATTTGGACCGTGTATTATTATTAATTCTTCAGTTTCTAAAAACTTTGCAACTTAGTTCAAAAAGCAACAACGTATTCAATATTCATTCAAAATTCATATTCAAATGGCCCGCAGTATAATTCAATTCGCAGCTTGCGCTTTTATTCAGGTCATTTGTAACCAATTTTTCGCACAATTTGGGCTGTACCTCGGCTATAACTTGAGTAATGTTGGTTTTTAATGCGTCAAGAGCTCGGGGATGATTCGCAAAAGCACGGTTTTAAGTTATAATTCTCCACAAAAAAAATGTAAGATCTCTAAATTGCATGATCTTGGCTTCAAATTGACGTCACCAAAATATTATACTACGCGACCAGGAAACTTTTCACACAATAAAGACACTATTGATCGTGATGTATGGGTTGTTGCTATCTTGCTGCAATCACATATCGTCCAAGTCATAATCTTCTTTCGCCGTAGAAAAATAGATATCGACTACCATTCGACCATATCACAACGAGTTCACTGAAACCGTCAGCACACTGGAATCTTCTAAGAAATACGAACTGATGACAACTTTCGGCCATTGAACACACTAAACAGTCAGTTTGTCTTCTTGCAATGGTATCTCTTCGATCACTTGTGCGGTTTCTGATTACCATTTGTAGCAATTTTGTTTGTTTACATGCTCGCCGAGTGAGAAATGTGTGTCATCGTTAGAAGCAAATGTTGTTTTCTTATTTCTAGGTGGTAGGCTGCAGTTAGTTGAACTTTGCAAATGCAATAGACCGCATAGTGGACGTACGATACGCCACGTACTGTTGCGAGCGATGGGTGAAGCATAAATTTGAATCATCAGCAAGATTTGCAGCCACAGACGCAATATTTTTGAATGATCATGCATTGAGATTAGTCAGAGGCCCTTCGACACCTCTTCTCTCCTTAAAACTCTTCATTATTTTACGGATTGCTTCATTGGTAACTGAAATCATGGCATAATGTGCGCAAGTTGCCTCCATTCGAATCACCACTTTTGCAGCACATTTCAGTAGTTTTAGCGTGTTGGTCGAACAACAAACGAATCACTCTCGTCAATGGCAGGCAATAGTCTAAAATTGTGACACTTCAAATGACAGCTGAGCCTAGAAGGTGTCGGATGCGAGTGCAACTTGAAACTCAAAACAACACTGCAGATTTGTGTTTTTTTTTGGGAATCAGGTCTTTTGGGATTTTGGGCATATGGGAACTTAATAATTTAACTACACCCCATTCATCATTTGTCCTCCCATCCCTTAGATCCAAAATTTCTGCCAAATTGTTCGAAATCTCACAATTGACTCATGGCCATGAGAGAAAAAGGCATCAGCTATTTTGGGTGTGGGTCAATATGACTCCCTAGTCAACATCCCTCCAACTGCGAACACTAAGTGGATTGATATAATCAATGAACTGTGATCTTATAGGTACATACTTCAACCGCACTCTTGGTATTAAACAGATCCGTGCACTTATTCTCAAATGACACAGAATTCTGAGAACATTTAAACGGCAGTAGACAGCACTGAGTGTTGGAAGCACTAAAATTGACTCAGTTGTTTTTAAAATGCTGTCAAGGTCGTACACTTCCAGCCTCAAACTACTAGTACATGAAGCTGAGTGGGGGACATAATGTTCATGGCGTGCGATATCCAAAATCAAGTGTAAACTTAGTACGCCGTAATTGCCTCTTTAATTTTGTAAAAAAAAATTAGAAGAGGACGCTTGTCCTTGAAACTTGAACCTTAAATAATTGCAGATCATTGCATTTGGTGGCAGTTTGCCAAGTCCATTAACAGTTAATTCTACTTTAAAAACCGGTTGTACACCCGAAAATCGTTAATACTCATGTGTACTGATTTTATCACTTACTTAATGGAGAGCAAAATAACGATTTGGAATATATCAGATTTGTTTTTAAGGTCCCGACTGCATTGAGTGAAAAAACGTGTTTGGTTGGGACTTCAATTTGTTTTTTCCATTTTATTTTCAATGATGTTTTTACATGCCATTTGGTTGTCTCAGTACGAACAGTTTTTAACGTGGTAAACGTCACGTTACACATGAAAGGTCAGGGCCATTGGGAAGTGGGTTCATCGTGCAACATTTTGCTGGAATGGCTATTCTGGGGACCCCCAGAGGAGACTGTATATGAACTTGAGCTGTGCACCAATATGGATAGGGCTGGCAACTAGCCAGGTTGAGTACGATCAACGAAATTGCCCAGTATTCCCAAACCCATACCCTCTCCCACCTTGAGGCAGTTAAAGGACCTGTCTAGGGACTGTAACATCAGTACGAGAATCAAGCGTAGAATCATTCTTGACAATCGAGGTTTTTTTGGGCTCAAGAGGCGATTAAATAATAAAGCCCCCTCTCTAAGGTCCTACTTTATTGCGCGGAAACCTGCACGTTACTAAAAGCGGAAGAGGAAGCCCGAAGTCTTTTTGAGAGAAAAGTTTTGCGTGCAATTTTTGTTCCTGTTTGCGTTGATGGCATCTGAAGGAGAAGATTTAACGACGAACTCTATGGACTGTACAGAAACATGCGCCTTGTCAAGCATCTTCGGATACAGCGCTTAAGATGGCTAAGCCATGTAGAGGGTACGGACACCAATGCTCCGGCCCGAAAAGTCTTCGAATCTGAGCCATTGGGACAACGCAACAGAGAACAGCCTAGGCTGAGATGGTGCACACAAGTGGAGAAGGACCTCAACCAACTTGAAGTGCGTAACTTGAGGCAGCTCGCTGGCTGGAGAGGCATGTTGGTTGAGGCCCAGGTCCATTTGGAATGTAGCGACACAAGAAAAAGAAGAAGAACCATGAGGGAGCTCTTGGTATTTTGGAGATAAAAGTGCTGCAATTGAATAACAGAGCCCTCTGTTGAATGACTAAGATGGCTTTGAATAACAAGTTCATCATCCATTTCAAAGTTGGTCATTGCTTTCCTTTGCTCCTTTCGAAAGGAAAGCTCGGCGGTCGTTGTTCAATTTTGTGTTGATGGATGGAGAAGAAGGCTCATCCCCTCTGGAGAAGAAGACTCATCCCCGACATCTGCAGGCTATACGATGGTATGTGGCTAGTCATGCGTCTACTGATGCAATGCTTTAGGTGACTTAATAACACAGCTCCGATGCGAAGAGTCCTCCAAACCGAGCCATGTAGACATCGCATTAGAGGCGGAGGTAGAGAATGGCATTAACCAACTTTAAATTGACCAAGGCATCGACCATCTTCGGTTTTGAAATAGGAAACAGCTGGCGAGAGACCGTCATAGCTGGAGAGCTGATTACAGTTGAGGTTCACATCAAATTACAATGGAAAAGAAAGCGAAGAGAGAAGTTAATAAATTTGCCCATCGGTACTTTTCAAAGACAGTTAGTACTCTTTGAGTGTTGTCAGCAATTCGAAAAAGGTGGTGGCGTGAAAAAATGCGAGGTGTCCCGTCCGGGAATCGAACCCAGGCCTTCGGCGTGTTGGTCGACGCACTTACCCACGACTCCACGGCGACCACCATAGGCAGATGTGGGATGTAGTTTCACCTTCTTTGACGACCCGATATAACGAGCATCATTCTAACAAAAGTCAGATGTACCCAAATTCCAATTGTGATCATGTTTGGGGGACAGTTACTCCACCTTGGTAGGAAGAATGGCCTTTCTATTAAGTCTTGCCATTTGTGGGTCACAGGACTCGCTTGCAATGCAATTTCAGACTGTGACGGGAAAGTGTCCACAACCGGCTAATCAGCTTGAGTAGGGTAAACAATCTGAGTCAGGGCAGTTAGCACGATACACTTACCTTGGGCGCCGCCCATGATTTCGGGTATAAGACCAAAGACGCTTCAAAAAGCGACCTGCCACACGGTTAGGCTGAAATAATTCCCAGGGGCTTCGGACCGCTCGTGACGCCGGAATGCGGCCTCTGGCCAAAGTGTCACTGCCTTTCGGGTTTCCTCAGCACTTAGGTCCGGTAGCCGCAATGGCACCAAATGGTCTCTGAGTTCATCACCGATTCCGGCGACATCAATTAAAGCGTTTGAATGTAATTTTGAATCGAGGGATTCATAAGGCCAGTCAGAAAAACTGTTCTGTTTGGTGCAGTGGAGAACCTGAGATAGAGGGAAGTTCACCTTATCACCCTAGTGACCACAGTTTGTGTTCACAAACAATCCTTAACAAGATATCGTAACCACTCGTAAAGAACCCCTGACGGAAGACTTCTTACAACTGCAGGGACCTTCAGGAATGAAGATTAGTGACTCAAGAAGAAAGGAGAACATGGAATAGCCTCTATCCAACGTTTCTCAGAAGTGACGTCAGTGAGGAGGACACCCCACCCTCCCATCTTGTTTTCAATTTTCAGACAACATCCAGATGGCTTCGGTATGGAGGACTGCCCGTCTCAATGAGCACAACGGATAAGAAAACATTTTTACTAAATATAGCTTCATTTTAATGGGAAACACCCCTTTGGGTTTTTATTTCCGTCATAGCTGCCGTGGGCGTGCATCACAGCTCGGAACTCCTATAAATAAATAAAATCCAAGAATGACGCAAGGCAAGCGCATTACGCTACAGCAGATTTGTCTGTCGTCATATGTGGACACAGGCAAGAATAATACCCTCGAGACTCATATCGAACTTATCTCGGATTTGACGTCAATCTGCGACAGAAGTACATGCGAGGGATCAAATCTGAGTAATGATTCAGCTTGAGTCATGCTCTCAATGAGGTGTACTATGCAGATGGTTGTCACGCGTCGGGAAGTGGTTTGACGTCCTTGACCCCGATACGCGATAAGCGGTTGAATGGGAGTGGAGCAAAGACATCCAACTTTAGAATAACGCCTTTGTTTTGACGGTACGGGGACAAGGATGAGGGGAAACGAGTGTCATCATAAGTGACGTGCGTTGAATGAGGAGAGTCGGGCATCTCTCGCAATTCAATTTCATCTCGACACATATCGATCAGCTTGCCATCACCCCAACCCCAACCCCAACCGGCGAACGCTATTCGTCCTAATTGCATATTCCATTCGCTTACCTCGTCTTCTTTCGTTCAAAATGAATCTCAAACCTCTCGTCGCCCTTTGTAGCAGTAGTGAAAAACTTTCTCCTCCGAGACGAGGCTGCAGTGCATCCCACTCACTCGCCCGCCCATAGAGTGATTAGTACTATTTACATAGCTATCGCTTCCTGCTCTAACGGGAAATTAATTTCTTTGTTTCCCTCTTAAGCTTATTTAATTTATTGCCTCCCGTAGATCAAAACAGAAAGGAAGTGCGCTCTCAGTCGTCTGCCTTTCATTCCGTTGAAGCCTTGCTCCTTGAAGCACACTTTAAGGATCCACAATGTAGTGGCTTTGACGAAGGAATTCGATTTCACCCACTGACAGCCGACATCAATTTATTGGCTCCAGCAGGATATCCTACCATCACACCGCCGCACCGTACCGCCTGAAAGACACGCGCGTCCTGCCGCCTAAAATAAATGCGCCTCAATCTTGATTATCCCGACGAACGCGCGCCCCAGGAAAAAAAACAGTTCACCTCATTTAGTGTCAACACAAACACAATGGGAGCCAATCAACAAATAAATATCACCTAAGAGCCCTTATTTGCCCTGACAATGGCCACCTTGCTGGTGCTCAGGTTAAGCAATCAGTGTCAGGAGGTGATGTTCGGTGTCACTTGACTTTGCTTTCAGCTGCTCGTCCACTGCCAGACGCACCGCACTTGACCCAAAGAATTTGAGTGGGTTTCATGTTTTCTCTACTCTTGGTTCCGTTTTTTTTTTTTGTTGTTTCAGGTGGGTGGATGGGGGGGGGGGTGATGTGGATATGTGTGTAGGGAAGGTTCATAATCATTGTTGTGTCGTTGCCCGAGGCGAGGGTTCGATGATTGGTCTCCTTCTTTCTTCCGATTCATTGCTCCTAAAATATGTCAATTCATATACGTGATGGGCGGGTGGGGGGTGGGAGGGGTATGTCTGATTACAGGTAGGACGATTTTCTGGGTTTTGTCATCGAATTATGCAAAGGTCGGTCGAAATTGCAGGCGGAATCGGGTCCTCAAATTGGATGGTCCCTGCGTCCCTTTTGGTGACAGGGTGCTTGAAATTTGCATTGAGGATGGATAAGGCGCCTCATCGGTAAGCAGATTTTGAATTGCATTTGAAAGGATTTGCTGAGATGTGCAGCCTTTCCGGAGTGACTCTTCCACAACCAACCCATCTGCTGAACACGACTTTTTCTTTCAAATTCATCTACAAACCATGAACAGGCTCTCAGTTGGAAAAAAAAATTCAAACCCAAGTGACAATGATTTAAAGCGACAAAATTTCCCATCATTTGTCGACTGTTTGTCCTCGTAACCGCTGCCCTCCGCACCAACATGCCTCACTGTTCCCGCCAACTTTGACAGCAGAGCTCACTAGCGCCTCCCCCGCGCCCACGAGTGACAAGTGATAATTCATCCAGTTGTGTTGCCCAAAGGGGCCATCCACCATCTCAACGAAATCGAAAAAAAAACACGACTTCAAAGTAAATACTGTCACTGATGTCCATTGCGCCCCGTCATCGCGACACTGCACTGGTGCCTGCCTAGTCCAAATTGTAACAGGCCCATTTGAGGCCATTACGCCGTCACACAAATCATCATAACCAGACCGTTGACCACTGCCATGTCCTGCACTGTGTTTGTGTCTTCAATGAAATTGTAATTTATTGCAGCTGCCTTGTCATCCGCTTTGTCTGATTTATGGGAGTTATTGAAAAATTGTGACTACTGCCTTTTTAATTACAGTTGAGGAGCACACACATGCGGAAGTTTCACACAGTTCGGAATTGCACCCGAGGGTGTGTGAGTGTGCCCATCAACAACAGAGTCGGCAGCAGAATTCCAGCAAAAAAAAAACAGACTGCTCATGCATTCCAAAGTAGTGCACACATCCCGGGCGCCATTTTTTTTTTTTGTTCGCCAATTTTGTTCCTTTTTCGCAATCAACAACAGGCGGAGGACAAACAGGATGTTTTAAAGAATGCAGTTTATGCTGGAATATACATATACAGCAGCAAATTCCTTGTGAAGTCCAAGTCCCCCCCCCTGGGTGGACCCCATGGTCTGACCTCAAAAATGTTCCTACAACATTTGTCAAGTTGGTCGCATGCAAAAGGAAGAACCGCCGCCAACAGCACATCGGACGCGAAAACGAATATTGTGCAACTGCTCTGTTGGTCGAAGGGTGATCCATGGGGTCAGGGGGACCCTTACGCGCGCCTCGATGTATGCTTTTCATTATGATCCTTCCATTCAATTGAAGTGGAAATTTACGTTTAATCAGAGCGCCCGCCTGATACGCCGAAAGCCCTCCCTGACCCTTGCAACTTTTCAAACTAATAACTCAATATCGCCGATTCCTTGTTGGGCGCCAAGGTCCGTTGAGTGCGCATTCGGCACACTCAGCACATCATCGAGTCAAAGTAAATTACAATCGTGTGCTTGTCTGCCCACATAAAATGTCAATATTGACCGAAGGAGCTCTTGAGTGTCCTCAAAATCTCCCTCCTCGGATTTTGTTAACGGCAGCCCTCCCCACTCATCGCATCGACAACTACCGCAGAGCAGCATAAAATGCGGAGTGGAAAAAGCACAAAACTCAGATGGTATCTGGTGGGGAGCCCCATCTTCGCATCCGCCCCCCTAAAACTGTGGTGTCGGTGGAGATGAGTGTACAAGTATATTGTCCTACAAGTTGCTCTCTGCCGCCGAAGGATGATGGCGCCCCCACCCGATTTTGTGGGCGCGCCATCACACCCATCAGCCGCTCGGCCTGCGGTGGAAACGGTCTGCGTTAATGCGGCGGAATTAGTTGAGGATTTTCGCACAGCAATAACAATGGCGGCGATAAGTTTCACAGATTTTGTGTGTGAGCGAGCGTGTTCCGGTGGCTGAGGACGATGATGATGGTGACGTGGCACGGGGCACGGGGGATGAGGGTGAGGTGCTGGTAGCCACATCAAGTTGGCAGTTTGGTGAATAATATCCGGTTTGGGGAAGTTTGACTGCTGGTGCGCTCTGGGTGCGTATTGTGTTGCTGCTGCTGTCATTTGTGGCCAGGCGAAAGGAGAAGAGAGAGGAAAGATTTCTTATTGCCAAAGTTTCACTCGGGAAGGACTATGGCAAACACCGTTATTCTTGATGAATACCTAATTGGTGCACGTGGAGTGCGAAGGAGACTGCGGAAAATGAAATCAGAAACGTTGAGAGGCGAAATCTCGTTGCTCCTCAGTCGAGCGGATGAGCTGTTTCAGTGCGAAAATAGGTCATGGTCTGCGGGGTGGATAATCCCTGCAGATATTTCTCTGCCGTTGCCGTTTGGAAGGCGACTTGGGAAAGACGGCTGGAGTGACGGATTTCGTTTATCGTGCGAGGGACATTTGAAGCAATCAGGGATCAAGGTTTGAGCGTGCATATTATTTTCCTTCAATTACATTGAGTTCCATTTTAAGTGTTCTCGTTCTACATGTGACCTGTTTTCATTTTTTATTTTTTTTTCTGTTTTTCAGGGAATTGCCTCTGTCCACTGTACTAAACAGAAAAAGACGCTGCAAAGCTGACAGGGAACTGTGATGAAAAAAGGTTGTTCAAGAGTGACATGGGGAATGAGTCTAGAAACAGAGAATTGGCCGACGCGATAGAAGGCAGGTTCTGCCATCGAATGCCGCTCCTCAAGGACAGAAAAACATCCCAGTTTGAACAGTATGAGATAAAGGTCCACATAGCAGTAACGTTAAGATGTCCATAGTCTCAGACAGTCAAGGAGCTCTAAAAGCCTTAGGTAGCTACGCCATGACAAAGATATTCGACGGACATGCATCTGGAGCACTTGCAGCCCATAGTGTCGAAGCAATGAAATGTGGAACATTGTTTCTTAACCAGTCTTGGTTGACGGGTGTTTTGTGAGACCGTGACGAGTCTTGCTGAAATATTCACTGCCTTCGATCGACTTGCTTATCCCTCCAAGACTTCAATACTGTCTCACGGTCTACGTTCGCCCCATCGACGATTATGGTGACCAAACCAAGGCTTCTAAAGCAACTACCAACAATGTGTTAGTCGAGGCATTTACCCACCACGTCGCCGCGGTTGGATAGTTAAATTTCTCAGCCGCAGCAGCAGCAAGCCGTACGATTTGCTGGTCTTCCAATAGGGACTTGATAACTTTGAATTTTATTTGTGAACGCCCTCTTACACTAAACGTCAAGCTGTTACTGTCATTTCATTCAGTTTCATCGTGATAAAGTACACGAAACAACAACGCCTACAAATTATAAAAGTGTTCCACCAAAATTCGCAGTCGGTGTCCACAACTTTAGAGCGTTAGCTCCAATTTTCGGTTGTAATTCCCGCCCTAATAGACAGGCAAAAACAAGCTTAGTGCAAAACTTTGAGCCAATATATTCGTTGTGTGATGTTAACGTCTCACTGAGACAACAGGTTGGTCGAAGTTGCGAAAATATTGCTGCCGTTCAGGCGTTCGTGGTAAAGGATTGGAAGCAGTCAACTTCACGGTGTTCTCCAGAATTGACCATCGTTCAGAGCACATTATGGCATGTTTTTCGTAAGAATCTTGGTTTATACCCATACAAGATCAAGTTGACTCAAGAAAAAAAAATTCAGGCCGATGGATAATTTGAAGTCACGCACGTTTTCCGATGGGTTTCTGAGACGGTGTGCCAAGATCATGAATTTCATCATCATCATCAAAATCATTTTTATTGACGAAGCCCATAGGTCCGTCAGTAACAAAATATGCGATATTGGTTGAGCGATAACCAGTGCTTCATGAGCCGCGTAAAACATAACTGTTGCGTTTTGCATGCCCGCGGCGGTACTGTGCCACATTTTGTCATTGACAATAACGATCATCACATGGCCAGTACTTTTGCGTCATGACTACTGATTAATTTTGGTCCGAAATGAAAGTTATGGACTTGAACATCGTGTGGTTTCAACAGGATGTTGCCACAAGCACACGTTCTTCTTCTTCTTCTTCTTGTGGCGCTACAGTCCGGGGTGGACCTGGGCCTCAACCAACATAACTCTCCAGGCAGCACGATCTTTCGCCAGCTGCCGCCAGTTGCGCACTCCAAGTTGGTTGTGGTCCTTCTCCACTTGTGTGCGCCACCTTAGCCTAGGCCGTCCTGTGTTGCGTTGTCCCAATGGCTCAGATTCGAAGACTTTTCGGACAGGAACAGTAGTGCCTATAGGCTCTACATAGCATAGCTACCTTAGACGTTGTATCCGAGGACGATTGACCACGCGCATGTCGCTGTACAGCCCATACAGTTCGCCGTTAAATCTTCTCCCTCCGTCCTAAACGCAAACAAGACCAAAAATCGCACACAAATCTTTTCAGCGATTGACATTCAGTACCGGTGTTATTGTCCCTGTTTACTGCGGAGCCGAGGTAGACGAAGTTCTTGACTACCTCGAAGTTTCTGCTGCCTAGTGTGACACTCTGTCCGAGACGCCGATGTGGTGTGTCCTTCCTTGAGGACAGCATGTACTTTTATTTTTCCCTCATTAATCACCAGACCCATTTGAGCCGCTTCTGCTTCAAGGCCAGCAAGTGCCTCATTGACAGCTCGCTGTGTTCGACCAATCACGTCAATGTCATCGGCGTAAGTTAGCAGTTGAACGGTTTTTTGGAAGATCGTGCCTCTGGTGTTGACCTGTGAGTTACGCACGATCTTCTCAAGGATGATGTTAAAGAAGTCGCATGACAGCGCGTAGCCTTGTCTAAATCCTTTTTTGACATCGAAGGTCTCGGTGAGTTCGCTACCGACCTTGACGGAGCAGCGAGAGTTCTCCATCGCCGTCCCACACAATCCGACATGTTTGCTAGGAATGCCAAACTAGATCTGGCACTGTATAGCTTGTCTTTATTCACGCTGTCATATGCGGCCTTAAAATCGACGAAAAGGTGTTGTGTGTCGATTTGCACTTTTTGGGTCTTTTCCACGATCTGACGTAGTGTGAAAATTTGGTCGATGGTCAACTTCCCTGGCCTGGAACCACACTAGTAGAGACCTATCAGGTTCTTGACGAACGGTTTTATTCGTTCACAGAATATGCAGAGAGGATCTTGCAGGCGACATTAAAAAGGCTTAAGAAGGCTGATGCCTTGATAATTGGCGCAGTCAAAGGGGTCTCTTTTCTAGACCGGGCAAACGACGCTGAGGTTTCACTCATCGGGCATGCATTCCTCCAGCACACGTTACGATCGATTTATTGAGGAGTAAGTGAAAGTGTTATCTAAAGAAATTGCCGTGTCGAGTGATCATCTCATTTGTTGCGTTTTGACTCCACTTGACTGTTTTCTGTGGGGTTACGGTAAGTCATTGCCTTATACCAACAAGCCTACAACGTTGGAAGAGCTCAGAGCCAACATTGAACGCGACATGACGACTGTTTCGGTGGAAATGTGCTGCCGAGTTGTTGAAGATTGGGTCCAACGAATCGGCTCCTGCAAACGTGCCCACCGTGACCATATAGACTAAGTTCAACTTCAATCATAAATGTTTTGATTATATATCAAGTCGATAGCAACATTTTTGAGATATGTAAAATTTGTTTTGTTTTGTAAAAAAAAATTGTCAAGTCCTTATTGGAAAAGCCTTCAGGACTTCGTAGCTGCAGACTATAGTGCGGCAGCAGAAGCCGCTGCACGTAGGTTTGTCTCTTTGGTGGTGAAGGGTGAATTGTGTCTAAAATCTCAGGATCAGTGAGTTGTTTAATGGTCTATAATTTGAATACAGTTCAAAGAAACAATTCAAAGAAAACTTGAATTTCAATAAACGTCTTCTCTAGGAGCCTATGCTCGTATACCGTTGTTCACAACACTGTTCTGTGCTGTGCTACTGTGCTTTCTTCGCTGAAATTGAGTTATCTCTAATTATTTCCTTGCACATGTTCCACTGTGTTGATCTTCTTCTTCTTCTTCGGATGGCGCTACAGTCCGGGGTGGACCTGGGCCAACATGCCTCTCCAGCTAGCACGATCTCTTGCCAGCTGCTTCCAGTTGCGAAATTCAAGTTGGTTGAGGTCCTTTTCCACTTGTGTGCGCCGTCTCAAACTAGGACGTCCTCTGTTGCGTTGTCCCTGTGGCTCGGATTTGAAGACTCTTCGGGCCGGAGCAGTGCTGTCCATACACTCTACATGGCCTAGCCACCTTAAGCGTTGTATCCGTAGACGCTTGACTAGGTTCATGCCGCCGTACAGCCCAAACAGTTCGTGGTTGAATCTTCTCCTCCAGATGCCATCAACGCAAACAGGACCAAAAACCGCACGCAGAACTTTTCTCTCGAACAGACCAAGGGCTTCCTCATCCGCTTTTAGTAGCGTCCAGGTTTCTGCGCCGTAAAGCAGGACTGGGATGATCAAGGTGTTGTACAAAGTCACTTTGGTCGTTCGGGAGAGGGCTTTAATACTCAATTGCCTCTTAAGCCCAAAGAAACAGCGATTGGCAAGAGTGATTCTGCGCTGTGTTGATCATTCATCTGAAATTCATCGCTTGAAAATAAGCAGAAACAACGCAACAGTACGAAGCACTTCTTGGTTGCCGTTTCCTCTAATTTAATATTAGTATTGAGTCCTCTTGTAAGTTGTCCTGTGGGAGCAGGAAACTTTCTTATAATGTACCTTCACTTCATTGACAACAAGTGCTCCTTGAGTGCTGTTCGCAACTCGAAAGAGTTCAAAAATTCAGGAATCATACTTGTGACGGCCAGCATCTACAACGTTTCATTTACCCATCGCGCAATGGCTGAGACAGTGCCAGTAATGTATGAGCTGAAACCTTGAAATATGAAAAATGTTGACACCGCTAAAAATTTTAACTACTGCACCATGCCGGCCCATCCGACACCAATCCGACACTCTTGCCAATCAGCAGCTTCAAAGTAACACCCCGACAGAAGAACACCCCTTAAATGAATCCCCAGCAGCAAACAGCCACTTTAATTTCAGACTCTCCTCAGGACGACCCTCTCAAGATTCAAGTCGCAGCGGCTCCTGTCGGCAAGGTAATCAATAAAATGCAAATAATTGTCTCGTAAAGTTTCTTTCATTAAAATTCAACGAAAATTCATTTCCCCGGATGTGTTCAGGAAGTCTGGCCATTATTGGAGTGAAGACAAGATACAAAAATGAAAAAAGCTGAAATAAAAGAAAATGCCCCTGCATAACTTTCTACCCTCCCAGCGCTGTTGTCCTCTTAGGGCCAGCGCTAAGCCGCCCCCCGGCATCGGCCGCCCCCTGAACGGTATGATTGTCAATCATCAGCCTACATTGTGCTTCACTCTCCACCACGAAAGGGACGGGATACAATAAAACTGCAAAGTTCTTAAGGAATTTTCACCGCCACCACCACCACCCTCTGTCGAACCATCAACGCGCATCGGTGGCATGGCTCGACGGCGATAAAGTCGCCCGCCATGTGCCCATGGTGGCCGTGTGGCCCGGCGAGATGTCGTCCCTCCCGTGTCTTCGGCGGAGGCAGCACCCCGGCCTTGTTATTTACACATAAAATAAAAACTTACAATAAAATCTACTTAAAGTGACAGGACAAAAGCTGTTTTTATGTCCTCGGATATATGTAATACTTTTTGCAGTCACTGTGATGTTTTTTTCCGTTTTTTTGCTTCTTCGAGTCTAAAGAGGAGTTCGGAGTGGCTTGGGGGCGGGTGGAGTGGCTTTGTTCTGGGCCTGCGAGTATTCCCCGAGTTTGGGGGGGGGGGAAATTGTTTTCGGGACAGAGCGTGGGTGCACATTTTCGAGGGAAATCCTGCAATAAATGGGAGAATTGAACTTTAATTGGCTTTAAAAGGACTTAACTTGTGACTTGTGACAAGGTGCTGATTAAGGCATTGTCCGACGAGTGATTGTATTGAGATGTTGGCATTGCGCTGGGATTGGCGCTGTCGTGTCATGACTGAACGATTGATGAGGAATGACGTCAAGCCGATGAGATAAATGGCGTGGAGTGGTGATTTATTCATTATGGAGATGTGAGCTGCTGCGTGGGATGCATTTGAGGTGGGCGATGATTTTGTGAGTCATTGAGTGTTCAAGCAATGGGAGAAGATGAAAGTGATTGACCCCTCTAACCTGATTTATAGCAAATATGTAAGTCGGCCGACACTGAACCTGCAGAAGAAAAATGGAGGTTTTTGAAAAGTTTCATTTCATATCTGAAAGCAGTCTTCCCTGAGCTCGAGGCACTTGAGATGCTTCTTCAACCTGACTGAAAGTAAGTTTTCTGATGGTCGCCAAAGAAGTCTTCCTTGACGCAGAAAACCCTCTCTTCTCCCCTGCTGGTGACCCTTTTGAAGATTGAAAACAAGAGGTACATCCACTTGGCCAAATCTAGATCGATTAGACAGTAGAAACGCTAGGGATGTTAGCTTTCTTGTGAAATTTGGCGTCAAATCCGTCCAAATCGGTAGTGGATCAAACCCTGCGGTTGCCGTCACTTAGCGGGCGTGTGCGTCGACTCATGTGTTAAGGCCCCTGGTTCGATTCCCGAACTGAACACCTCGCATTTTGTAGTTCGGATAAAACGGTGGCAATGATCTTAACAGATGATAGATCAATCCTTGCCTTCTTCAGAGCACGGGTGTGACTGGTTTTGTAATAGCAGATCCATCGATTGCCAGCTATGTGTCACGACTATAGCTAAAAGGACGCCAAACAGTGCTCTCAACTTGTGTCACGGTTAGACGTTGCGCCCATTGCACAAAATCACTTGATTCCAAATCACACCCATAACGTAATGGAGTAGTGTCAGCGGAATCACTGATGGAACCAAAGTCCATTTGTGGTGTAACGGCGGCTATCAGAACCAGGTATTGGGGAACTGGCAGTGACAGCTTGACCAGACGCAATGTTCTGGTGCCACGGGCGGTCAAGCGCCCCTGGAACTTCGATTCCAAACTGACTGCGCGGTGAGCCAGATTGACCAGAGGCTGTGTTCTGGTGCCACGGGAGGTCAGGCGCCCCCGGAACTTCGATTCCAAACTGACTGTGCGGTGATTCTCCTTGTGGAAGTATCGTAATCGCTGTAGCTTAAAATCGAAACCACAGGCAGAGTCGTTGGTAGTGTACTCTGCTGACTGGTCTAGTTTATTGCTTAACCCAGAAATAGGCCAGGTTGTTGGGGCACTTTCCCAGTTTTATGTGGAGTTACATTCTCAAACTGGTACTGCGACCAAGACAGTGGCAAAGGTCGAGGAAAGGCCTTTTTTCAAACCAAGGTGAAGCGACTGTCCTTCAGGCATGATCTCATTTGTCACTTGGTTCACTAAGGCGTCTAGTCTTGCGTCATCTACAACTCTGGGGAAAATGGACCCTGTGACATAAGCCGTGAAGGGAATGATCACCAAAATTGCATACCTACACCCATTGTAAGGACAACTTTCTATTGCTCAGTATGGAGCTATGGCTCTCGAGGTCAATTGTGGCGGGTATCTCTAGCATCTTCAATCGGCGGTCCGGCAGTAGTAGCCGTTTTTGAGGCACCTTGCGATGACTCATCCAAAACAAATCTGCAGTCACGGTGAAACTCCGTAAGCCACTTTTGACGGTCGGGAGTCATCCTTTTAAAGGCATTAAAGCGCTGCACAATTTTCCTCCGAAAGCAGAAATCAAAACACCGACCGATACGGTCTTTCTATCAATTTTCTGATATTCGTAGAGGTGCCTGTGTCCACACAATCTGCGCCTCCTGTTAAACCCAATTAAATGCTAATTTTAACCTGTTTATAACAAAATTTCAAATTCACTTCCCAAACAAATCCTCGCACCTTGACCACGCATCCTTCCACACAAAAAAATAACCAGTCTGATGAAAAATTTTGCAAAACTCAGCGTGGTGGTGTGACTACGTACGTTTCAAGCCATCCTCCCACATCGCATGGAGTTGCATGTTCTAGCGCTGTTGGGAAACTTTTCTGATTTCAATTGTAATCTCGGGCACTTTGCTAAAGACAGTGACGTGCGACTCTTAAAATCTCGCCTTCAAAAATTCAATCCTCCCTTGGATTGACATTTACCATGATAGACGCTTAAAGTCCCCTCGTTGAAGTTCCTCTACTTCCCACTCAAGCAATAGTCTTCGAATTCAATCTGTTTCGCATTAAAGACCCTTCAAAATTCCTTCTCACACTCAAATCCTTACACACAACTTCTCAAGGCATGCGATCCTTGACCCTATCCAGGAAGCCCTACGTAAGTGTAATGTAATGCACTCCACCGTCGCTGGCACCGCCACCACCGCCCCAAACATCTCCACCCCCGACGCCGCCTCCACCCCAACAAGGCAGCCCATTACAAGTGAATAAATGCTAAGTGCACATTGTCGGAGTCAAGTTGAATACATTTGGATGCACTTAAGCCATCATTTGTTGTTGGCCATTGGACACATTCAAGGATACTTGACAGTGTGTACGTTTGCGAGCAGCTTGCTTATGTACATATTTTGCATTCGAAATAGTCACATGTTGCTATTTCTGAAGTTTGAGCACACTTATGAGGCGAACTGGTGATGATAAGTTTGTGGTTAGCATTTTGTTTTTGTGGAAGGATGCGTGGGTGGAGAAGGTCAAGGTGCGAGGATTTGTTTGCGAAGTGAGTTTGTCAGCTAGCCGAATTTGAAATTGTGTTACAAATTGGTTACCATGGACATTTGATTGGGTTTAATAGGAGGCGCAGCTTGGAGACAGTAGGAGAGCAAGAAGACAACTGTCAGCTGGGGAGATCATAAGGTAAGAGTGCAACGATCTCACAACAGCTTAAGACTGTCCCTGGAAAAGGCAAAAGCAGAATTGCTAGATTGGAGGAGAGATGCCTGTATGTGGAACATGAGCATCCAAGTACTTGAGGCAAATAAGAATGCAGCGCAGAGTACTAGATCTGTTCAGAACCTAAGGTGAATTCTCATTTTTCTCAAAAAGCTTCTTTTTCAATTTCTATTTTGTCTCTCTCAAAGTCTCGCTTATGCCAACATTTCTTCCAATCTTCGAAGCAGTTCTGATATGCACTTTTTGGTATCTCCTCGATCGTCGGAAAAAACCATCCTTTCATGAGTGTCTTCCATCTTGGGAACAGGAAAGGATCGCAGGAGGTCGAATCTTTATTTATTCGTGGTCGCCGTGGCGTAGTGAGTAAGTGCGTCGACCGCCGCGCAGAGTCTAGGTTCGATTCCCGGACGGGATACCTCGCATTTTTTCACGGCACCACCTCTTTCGAGTTGCTGACACCACTCAAAGAGTATCAATTGTCTATGAAAAGCTTCAAAAATCTTGTCGTTCGGAGTCGAAAGAAAACTGTAGGTCCCTTCAACTCGTGAGAGAACGCACAGCATGAGTAGTTGTTGTAGAAACCAGGCCCTTGTCCCTTGTGGGCTGTAGTGCCACTCAATTATCATTTCTATTGATGCAAAGTGCATTTCTAATGACTCAACAAAAGCTTCGAATAGAATCTTAAATCGACATGACCTGTGCCCATCGTGGGTTTATTCTCTTTCCTAAGCGACTGACAACGTATTCACATTTGATGTTGGCACTAACGTTTTTTTTTTCTGTGTGTGTAGGAAGTATTCGGAAGTACAGCCGGTGACATACTTCTCACAAAATCCACCTCGATTCCATTTGAGAAGAGACAAGTGCTCAACACAGTTTTTTTGTGTTCATCTAAAAATAGTCACTTTTAGTGAATGAAAAAGTTTCTTTTCCAGCTTCGCATAAAATGTGGTTACAACTATACTCCCCAACTTTATGACTAATAAACGACGTATGTTCTGGTGCATTACTGCACTCCAAAAATAGAAATCGTAGTAAAGTGCGAAACAGTCATCAGATGACTTTTTTTCTTGTTTTCTGTATTTCTTCATGAAACATAAATTTTCTCAAAAAATAGACATTCCGAAATATTGCACAAGTTTCAAAAAGTTTCTGAATAACAGTGTTTTTATTGAGGATGCTTAAATCGGAGGATATAGTAGTAGAATAGTGGAATAGATTAGTACTGAGAAAAAGAATATTTTGTAGTTAAAGAATGTAGTTTCTCGACGGTTGTTTTGGACATTAAGGTGCAAATGAAACGAGTGCATATTACTCGTGTTATCGCGACTTTTCGACAGGGGATGCCATCGTTCTCAGGGGATCTTTGCTTATTGAAAAAAAAAGAAATAATACAGCTTTGGTATATACTATTAAAGTGGGTTTGATTACCTTACAATTTGATAATGGTATTTGTTTTGATTAAACGTTAAAACATTATCATTAAATTGAACTATTGACAATGAAAATAATATTGCATTTATTGCTGGCACTTCGTTGGGCGAAGATCAGTCTTAATGTTTTTGTATGGATGACATAAATTTTTCAAAATTGGCGGGTCGTTACTATTGGTGAGTGAAATTTAATGTCAATCACTTTCCAGATTCTTTTCCGTTGACATAAATTAAAACACATACTGTTGTGGGTTTGGACAAACATATTGTTGTCCTTGGAATTAATGAGAGGTACTCTTTTTGTGCCTCATGTAGCAAAATGTGATTTAAATGTTTAAGGGGGCATTTAGCTATTAGAAGCAATTTGAAAAAAAACCAAAGTAATATATTTTGCAAAGTACGTCTGCTTCCATCAATTAGATTTGGACGCATTTAAACCCCAGAGTCCATTAAGCAGAAGTCAATGGGACATAATCGTTCGCTACTTATGAAGCAATTTATTCTATAAGAGTATATATAAAGGGTGTCCCAACAAGAACGCAAGATTCAAATTTTAAATAATACACAGATGTTTAAAAAAATCGTGAATTCTTTATTATGTCGTAAAGTAGACATGATGTGGTTATGTGTGGAATGGTACAACGGCCAGATGGCCGCCCCGGTTTTGCTGCTACATACGCAATCTTTTAACATTTTCAATGACCGTTTTGCATAGATGCTGCGGTATTTCATTAATGCAGCGTCCAATTTCCTCTTTTAAGGCTTGAGTGGTCGTCGGCTTATTCGCACAAACCATCGACTTAAAAAAACCCCCAAGGAAAAAAGTTCAATGGTGTAAAGTTTCACGATCTAGGAGGCCAAATCTGGTCCCCAAAACGCGAAATAGCACGACCGGGAAACGACTGATGCAGCAATTGAATTGTTTCTCTGGCTGTATGAGATGTGGCGTCATCTCGTCGAAACCACATCCCCTCCACAATAATTTCTTCAATTCTAGGCACGAAAAAATTGGTTATCATTTCACGATACCGAACACCATTGACTGTTTGCGCTTGACCTGACTCATTTTCATACAAAAGGTCCAATGATTCCTCCAGCCCAAGATCCACACCACACAGTGACACGTTGAGGACGCATTTGCTTCTCGTGAATCACTCGAGGATTTTCCTCGCCCCAAATGTGACAATTCTGCCTATTGACGAAGCCATCAAGATGAAAATGATCCTCGTCACTAAAGATGATTTTATCGGCAAAATCAGCATTTTCATGTTGTCTCTCCAATACCCAATTAACGAACTTCCTTCGCTGTGCATGGTCAGCTGGCTTCAGTTCCTGAGTCAATTGAACTTTGTATGCATGAAGATGCAAATCTTTCGTCAAAATTCTCTGCAAAGTGGATTTGGAAACACCAATTTGTTGAGCTCGGTGTTGAATTGAGGTGGACGGAGTTTGAGCGACATCATCACGTACTGCTGCAATTTTTTCGGTCGATCAACCTGCACGAAGGCCCGTTGTTGTCTTTACATCAGTTACAGACCCAGTTTCAGCAAATTTTGCCATCAATCGCTTTACAGTTGACTCTTTGGAGCATTATTGTTATCCCGAATTGATCGCAATTTGCGAACTGTAGCCGCAAAACTTTCACCATTTTGATAAAACAATTTCACAATGAGATCGCGTTGTACATTCGTGAATTGCTCCATTTCTATTAACCTTATACCTTCTACTAACAAACAATAATAACTGTTCAAATGTCAAGCAATGACAATTCGCCAAATTTAAGTCTTCCGTTCTTATTGGGACACCCTTTATAAGCTCCAGCTAAGAGGGTCTTCGAATCCCAGCCTCCGGGTTCAAAAAGGAGAGGAAGGCCGAACGTTCGGTATAGAAACCAAGTGACTGCGGACGCTAGAGAGCTTGGTATTGACAACTTGTACTGACAACTGATAAACTAACAACATTTTTAACAACTTCGTTTAAAAAAAAAACGGTGTTTCCTCTTCTGCTTGACAGTCTGTCATACCATGCATATCTCAGACATGAATGAAGCCGTTTGTACGAAATTTTAAGATGGGGCGTTAATATTACACGATGCAATGTGCAAAATTTTGAATTTGGGGATAAATGACGTGTCTCCCTTCCGCGTACTTTGGTTCCGGAGAAAATCGTTCACTATGGATAAAAGACGGACGGAATCTTTTTCGTAATATTACGATTGGGGGTTTTTAGAACGATGTAAATAAAATTCGGTTTGAAACCTTGTCTTACACTGAACTTGTCGACTTACAGGCGGATTCGAAAATAAGTCCTTTTTAATTACAACTGACAACACACCTCTCTTATTATTAAAACCCCAAAAAAGTGGGGTTTTGATCATGACACCAGCTACATTCTTTCTCTGATGGCTAGAACATCAACTGACACCCTTAGTGGGATGTTTCCAACCAGAGTAATTCATTTGTCCCGAGTACAGGGCATTTGTCGATTCTTAAAAGTCCGCCCTCTGTTTCAACTGAAATCATAAATCTCACCAAACTCCCCTGATTTATTTGGCGTTCCCATACACTGTCTGTCCTCCTCTGTTGTTGGACAAATATGCCTGCCACAGCGAGCCGAGGTTTCACAACCGCAGTTCAATTCGATTGGAGCACTTTATGTCCTTACCACTGGTCGCCAGCTACACGAGCACACTCATGAGGTTATCCTCTACAGTGACACTCCATTAATTACCCCTTGCTCTGATAATTACAGAGATCCCCATCCGGTGGCGGGAGCAACAGGTTTCCAGTGACCCGCGCATTGACACATGCCCAAGGCCAGCTTGCCAGCATTCTAACCTCCGCCCGCGCCCCGGCGTGGACGCCCCCGGGGAGGTATCCTTATTGATAATTTGATTATAATTTCCGAGGTGTGCCGGCACTCGTTACGAGCGACGCACGCGGTGGCATAACAGCTCCGATTGCCGGTGGATATCCATTTTTCAGTAAACACCCCTGGGATGGGTCGCACGAAGCCGATGCGTCAACAGTTTGCCATAAAAACCCGTGTCCGACATTTTCTGTGATAAATCACCAGAATGGGCAGTAATTTCTGACAGAGGGCGGACAGCAGCTACTTTCCGGGCACACACCTCGAATTTGTCAACACACGAAGATTTCCTATTGATTCGCCGTCGGTGGACGGGTGTACGCGCGGGCGGTAGGGACGGCACCGCGGCATTGACACACGGGGGCGATGTATCCATGACAGAATATCAAAACGGGGCAAACACAAATATCAACATATCATCGCTCTAATTGATGATGAACCATTTCTTCCGCAAACATGACAGAGGACGACGGTGACGCCGACAATGCTGGTGGCAGTGGGATGGTGATGGGAGGAGGGGGGGCTGGCAAGGAGGACATCAAATTATGTCAACCCTTTTCGGGCTTACACCCGTTTAACGATGACAGATAAGGGTTGACAGCACAGAGGAGTCGCTTGCTTTTTATTTTCGTGAAAAAAGTTGACAAGTTAACAACAATGGTATGTGCCCGCCCAGCCCAGGGGGTGAGTGGTGTTTGGAATGCTGGGCGAGTTCTGGCGGTGGCGGCGGTGGTGGTGGGCGCAAATGAGTTGTAGCACATTTTTGAACGATGCCAAGACAGATGTGTAAATATTGATCTTGGAGGAGTCGTATTTGAATTTGTGAGTGAATGTCATCAGGTCGAGAGTAGTGAGCGGTATGCGTGGATGAGTGGAGTTTCTGGTTGGGAGCTGGCTTTGGGCGAAACGGGTTGTTGTCAAGTTCAGCGTTGTTTGCACAATTTTCATCTCATTCCCGTCATGGCGTTGTGCTCATGATGAGAGATGAGCTGGAATGGAGTGTAGGGGGATGTGGGAACATTTTTATATATTTCACCAAAAGTAGGAACTCTTCTGTTCACATTCAGTCGTGAGGTTGGACATGGAAATTGTTACGTATCCGCCAGAGTGACTTGCCGGTGTGTCAAAGGCTGTTCGGAAAGTGTCCACTTCTTCTTCAGGTGTGACAGTTTTGTAAGCTTCGACTTTGAAGCTATATCGGCAATTTGTGGATTCGACCCGGTGCCCCATCATCTTGCCCTTATGACCTTTCACATGGAAAGTTGTGCTGGAGACATGTGCTGAGTGAGGGTTACCACATCTTTGTCGGCACCGTGATGGGTTTCTCGTGTTTCAGGTCATTTTCGAATGATAGCCGGAACCTTCTTCAGTTGACGTTGTTTAAGTATCGTAAAGTTCTCCGCTCCAAGGTTCCTTGAAAGCCTTTTCATTTTGGTTTCGCATGCTCCAACATTTTCAATCGAACTGAGATCGACTTGCATTCCAAAAGAGATCCCAGGCAGTTTCCATGTCCATCCAGTGACCACAGTTTTCATTTATCTCAGTCGTCCAACCACTCCACACTCCCTCCCCCTTCCCCTCAAGCGTTAATAAATAATCCAACCAGAGTTTTTGCATCCACTCACTCAGAAGGACACTCCTCCTGTACGCACCTCCTGCTGCCACTCCGCAATCCTATTGACCGTCCAATTCATCAGACGATTGCCCTCAAACGAGCACAAAATCACTGTGCCCAGCTCGATGTTTTCGGGCCATTCAGTGCACAACCAAGGAGCTGGCTCCTGAACGAAATAAAATGCTCGAATAAGCGTTCAATCCGCAAATCGATGTCGTTCTTAATCGAGACTGAATTGACCTTGCACCGAGGGTGGTTGCTATTTAATTAGCTCCGCCCTCGCACCTTACCTCTCTGACACGACCAAGAGACGGGTGGCGGTGCACAGATGCTGAGCTGGGTGACATTTGTGCTCTGAGGCGAACCGACACGTCTGGCATCTGGCAGAGTTGTTGAGTTAAATTGCGTGGAAACGTATTTGTCAAATCCAGCATTAGATTCACTTGCGTGAGCAATCCGACATGAATTTGACGTGGGGAGCAACTGTTTGACAAGTTCTGAGGCGGCGGCAGTGCTGTACGTGAAGTGCGTGTCAGGTGGCGTTTTGGAATGAAGTGTGTGAAGTTTGAAAACTGCGGCACGGGGTGTGAAACGACCGACTGAACAGTGTTGAATTGAAACTTGTGTGCTGCCGAGGTGGATCAATTTTTTCGAGATTCCGAAATCTGTCGGAGCGCCAAAAAGTTATTTGTGATGGATGCTGGTATGTAGGATCGATGATGATGTCGATGAAAGCGGAGGAGGTGGTATGTCTGGATTAGAAACTGTCTTTTGTCGAAGGCCTAAGACTGCACTTTTTGCGTGCGCCGTCAGGGTGTTATTTTTGCACATTTCTTCTGTTCACACTCGCCATCAATCTTCGGGCCCTATGACAGGGTGGTTGGTAACCAATGACGGGCTAAGCTATTTAATGAATGGCAGAAAGGCAGTGTACCCACATATTGTTGGCTCCTCCTTGTAAAGGGTGTCCCAACAAGAACGCAAGACTAAAATTTGGCGCCATTCGGATTGTCATTGTTTGACATTTGAACAATTTTAATTGTTTGTTAGTAGAAGGTATAAGGTTAATGAAAATGAAGCGCTACACAAACGAACAACGCGTTCTCATTTGGAAATTATTCTACCAAAATGGTGAAAGTTTTGCGGCTACAGTTCGCAAGTTGCGATCAATTTGGGATTACAATAATGCTCCAAAAGAGTCAACTGTAAAGCGATTAATGGGAAAATTTGCTGAAACTGGGTCTGTAACTGATGCAAAGACAACAACGGGCCTTCGACCAGGTCGATCGACCGAAAATATCGCAGCAGTACGTGATGATGTCGCTCAAACTCCATCCACCTCAATTCGACACCGAGCTCGAAAAATTGGTGTTACCAAATCCACTTTGCAGCGAATTTTGACGAAAGATTTGCATCTTCATGCATACAAAGCTCACACTGACTCAGGAACTGAAGCCAGTTGACCATGCACAGCGAAGGGAGTTCGTTAATTGGTTATTGGAGAGACAACATGAAAGTGGTGATTTTGCTTCGTCAAAAGGCAGAATTGTCGCATTTGGGGCGAGGAAAATCCTCGAGTGATTCACGAAAAGCAAATACATCCTCAACGTGTCACTGTGCGGCGTGGATTTTGGGCTGGAGAAATCATTGCACCTTTTTTTTTTTAAATGAGTCAGGTCTAGCGCAAACAGTCAATGGTGTTCGATATCGTGAAATGACAACCAATTTTTTCGAGCCTAGAATTGAAGAAATGAATTTGGAGCGGATATGGTTTCAACAAGACGGCGCCACATCTCATACAGCCAGAGAAACAATTCAATTGCTGCATCAGTCATTTCCCGGTCGTATTATTTCGCGTTTTGGCGACCAGAATTGGCAGCCTAGATCGTGCGATTTAACACCATTGGACTTTGTGTTATTCCACACATAACCTCATCCTGTCTACTTTACGATGCAATAAAAAATTCACGTTTTCTTTTAAACATCTGCGTTTTATTTAAAATTTAAATCTTGCGTTCTTGCTGGGACACCCTTTTGTTCCTTGCAACCTCAAGTGTAATCAATATCAGTTTCAAGAAAGATTCTCATTCTTTGTTGGAGCAATTTGATATTGAAGAGTCCAGTTCCAAATCGTGCTGTCACAAGGAAATGATCAGAGTCTATATTTGCGCCTCCGAATGTCATCACATGCACGACACGTGATGCCAACGAACACGCAGCCAATTTGGTTGACTTTTTGGAGCGCTTGGAGATCGAAGATCAACACCAATCGATTTTTGAAAAGACACAAGTGTGAACGAGGGAGAAAAATTAACGAAAACCAAGTCATGATTGGCGGAGTCATAAAGGAACGACACACAACATTGCTGTTTAAGAGAGAGTCTTTTTTTGTTGAAGGCTGGAATACACTGCACTGGAGCGGTCAGACTCAAAAACTTGTCCATTGTACTACCAGGCAGCAACCTTCATTTACTGAAGGTTCCTGGTTTTCCCAAGAAAGACCAGCAGGTGCTTCTGTGATAAAGACCTTTAGTTCTCAGCTCCTACCACATCAGCGCCAAACAGCCGCCACCTGACGCGAGCAAAGGCGAGACACGTCTTCACCTTCTCCACATTCGTCGCAGAGGATGTCTTCAGTAAGCCCAAGCAGACTTTGATGCCTTGCGAAAGAGAAGTGTCCCGTTTGTACGCCGAAAAGACTCTGCAGTCTTTTCTGTCTAGAGATAACAGAGAAGCCGCAGATTTCTTGCTGACGTTCGGGAGCATGCCCTTGGTTAGCCTACATACTGGAGAGTCATATCATGTGCTGTTGGGAGACCCAGCTGCTGAAGGAAGCCCTGAGCAAGTAAGCAGGTAGTCCCAAGGTAGGTTTGGCCTAAGAATGCGTCTTTAGAACCCAGTTCTGCATTTACAAGCATCTGCAATGACCACAAACATATCAGTCATTTACCTTTAACCACTTTATAAGTGCCAATCGAATAGCACATGTCAACACCTCGGTGATCGCATCACGTCCTTAGTGCCAACACTGATAAAAATAAATCCCTGAAGCTGTTAAGGTGAGAGTTTGCTGCAAAAAAAAATTCACAGTGCAACAGCTTCGACCCCCGATAATCGGTGCACTCATCTCGAATTATTTGCAGTTGGAGCGAATAATTTCATTAAAACAATACGCCTGCCCATGGAGGCATCACAAATGGCATAATTAATTAATATTACTTCGGTTTTGGCCGGCACACACATGCGCACTCGGCGCACATGGAACGAACGGACGACCGCTTGCAGTTGCATTAATTAAATTCCTGACCAGGCCACTTTGTGAAAGGGATTACATGCGGCAACCGATATTGAAATTTGACTGATTCCAGTGGTCCCCCCCGGGCCCAGGGTTACAATTATTGAAATCTGTGTGTGCGGTCGTGGTACGCAATCACATGAGTAGACGGCATTTATGCCTAATACGATGAGAAATGTCATATCCTTGACATGTGCTCGCTGAGTTGGAAATGCAATGTGGAGAGACGTTCGAGATGATTGCGTTGCTGTGGCTAAAGGATATCAATGACTTCTGAAGCGACAGAAGTCACCAAACAAAATTCCCTCTCACTGAAGGCCACACACAGTTGAGTTCCCACTGAAAAGAATCTTAATTGTGAGTCCTGCTGCCCCACAAAATTCCACTTACTTCCGTTTTGTCTTCCATTCTCTTGAAAAATTTTCAAGTGTCAATGAAAATGTGTCAATCCAAGTGGCCTCTCCAGCCACCGCACTCAGTGGGGAAGCAATTAATCACCAATTCATTCATTTGTCGAGAGCGGTAGACCACTAATCCTTTCCTTATTGTGTGTAATAAGACGTTAATCCCGGCCAATTACAAGTGTCCTTTTCGAAATGGCTGTGGCAATGGCAGACAGTGTCTGCCACCAGTGCCGCCAGCAGTGGCTGACGGAAATGAGCTAATTTCCAGTGAAGATGGTATTTTCGTCCTTTTTCGCTGACAGTTCCAGTTCAACGGATTATACCCCCTAAATCCTGCCTGTGAAGGGTTTACTGTCGTGCTGTGCAAGTCCACTTGTCATCAAGAGGAGCTTTGTGTGTGCTCTTGTTAAGGGCAAGCAATTGTTTTGCGGCTTAAAGCGGATGAAAGTCCTTTAATGAGGACCACGGTTGTGCGAAATTAATTGCTTATTGTGAGGTAAGAAGGCATTAAGGCACCTGGTGGAGGATTATTTTTTGGCATTTTTGAAATTTCGTTTGGTATGCTTGAGAATAGGGAAAGAAAGGAGTTTTTTTTCCTGTTGTAAAATCTTGCCACAAAGGCAGGATACCGCGATCTAAGTGGATTATTTTTCGAACTAGCGAATAGGAGTCTTGGAAGGGAATGGTGGTTGTTCCCTTCTTTATTAAAATATATCTTTCTCGAACTATTGAGGGAAGAATGTTCCTCTAGTGATCTTCTTCTTTCTTCTTTTAATGGTGACTACAGTCCAGGATAGATCTAGGCATCTACTAACATGTCCTTCCAGCTTGGACAATATCCCGCCAGTTGCCTCCAGTTACACACCCAAAGTCGGTTGAAGTCCTTCTCCACTTGAGTGCGCCATCTCAACCTAGGCCGTTCTTTGTTGCGTTGTGCCATGGGCTTGGATTCAACGACTTTTCGAGCCACATCAGTGGTGTCTATACGCTCTACATGGACTAGCCATCTTAAGCATTATATAGGAAGACGCGTTAACAGGCTCATGCTGCCGTACAGCTCACACAGATAGTCGTTGACTCACCTCCTTCAGATCTCATCAACCCGAGGAGGACCAAAAATGGCACGTAGAACTTTTCCCTGGACAGGGTTTCCTCATCTGCTCTGGTAACGTCCAAGTTTCTGACCGTAAAGGAGGACTGGGATGATCAAGCCAATTTAGTCCTTTGAGAGACTATTACTCAATTGCCTCTTGAGTCCAAATAAAACAGGGATTGACAGGAGTGATTCTTTGTTTGATTTCGGTACTGATGTTGTTCGTCGTGGCCACCAATTCGACACCTCAAGAACTTCACTGATGTGAATTTTGAGTCAAGTTTTGAATTTACACGCCAACGAGGTTTCATTGACTTAGGAGGACAAGTCTACCGGCCAGCATCGTCAAGCGGAATAGTTAGTGTAACAGACGCAAGTGAGTGGTGACACTACAAAACAAATCATCTTCAACGACGAGGCACACTTTCGGCACAAAGGTTTCGTAAACGGATAGAATTGCAGCATTTGGGAGAATGGGAATCCATGAGTGACTGCCAAGAACTCGATTCACCTACAAAGAGTGGCAATTGGCTGCGGTTTTTGAGCTGGCGGTGTCATCGGGCCGTACTTCTTCAAAAATGGGGTCGGCCAAAGGGTTTCCATGAATAGTGTTCGCTAAAGCGACATGATAACAGACTTCTTGTGGCTCGAAATTGAAGTTTTAGCCCAGAACGATATGTGGTGTCAATAGGGCTGGTAGTTGTGACCAAAAATTAAACATCTCAAAAATATTACTGAAGCGAAGTCCAAAAAGGTCAATTGACTCAAGAGACAAAAACATTTATAGCATCACCGACGGGACTAAACAGAAGGGAATGGTGACTTTGCAAAGAAAATCATCTTCAGCAACGTGGCACATTTTCGACTCAGTGGATTTGTTATTTAGCCGAATTGCAGCACTTGGGTGAGGGAGAATCTTCGAGCGATTGTTGTAAGGCCAATTCATTCACAATGAGTGACTGTTGGTGGGGCGGTTAATGGGTTGGTGGCGTCATCGAGCAGTCAAGTAATAATAATTGAGTGGCACTACAATCCACAAGGGATCAGGCTTCTACAACAACTACTCGTGTTGCGCGTGCTACTGTTCTCTCAAGAGTAGAAGAGAAATTCGGCTTTCTGTTGACTCCAAATGGCTAGATTTGAAAAGTTTTTATAGTCAATTGATACTGCCTGAGTTTCAGCAACTCGAAAGAGGTGGTGCCGTGAACAAATGCGTCCGGAAATCGAACCTAGACCTTCTGCGTGTGGGTCGACGCACTTATCCACTACGTCACTACAACCACCCGTCATAGGGCCGTAAGTCTTCGAAAGTGCGGTCGGCCAATCAGTTACCGTTAATGGTGTTCGCTACCGAGAGGTGATGGAATTCTTTTGGCCAGAAATTGATTGATGAATTGATGGACCTTTGGACGGTATGTCCTTCCAACAGGACGGTGCAACATGTCACACAACCAAAGAAAAAATGACTCTTGTGAGAGAGAAATTCAATGCCTGTGTTACACCGTTGCAAAGTTAATTTGCCTCCACGATTATGTAATTTGACACCGGTGGACTTCTTTCCTTGGGAATGTTTAAATGCAAGTGTGTACGTCAATAAGCCAAGAACAATTCAAGACCTAAAGAATAAGGTAATTCGTCATATTAAGGACAGTGAAGCTGAAGATTATGTCGCAGACATTGAAAATATGTACCATCAGAAAGAAGTAAGACACAGAAGCCGTGGCCAGCAATTGACAGATGTTTTGTTTCGCACATAACTGTCGTAGATCTTCGTGTTATAATGAAATATTGGAAGATTAAAATCTTTTTAAAACTTTGTCTTTCTCTTTACAATTATCATCGTGCGACTTTGTTTTACCACCAGTTACATTGTTATTCCCTCGCTTACCACAAGGCGCTTCTGTTTTATTCCAGCAAACGCTTCATTGACGTCTGTCTTCGTTCGTCAATGTCATCCTAGTAAGTCAGCAGCTAAACGAATTTGAAGGATCCTCCCTTTGGCATTGACTTGTGAGCTTCGGAAGATCGTCTCAAGAATGACGTGAAATTATGATGAGAATTAATGAAAAAGTCACATGAGTGAAGCGTCGCCATGTCTTAAGCCCTTTTTCCACATGGGGGGGGGTCTCCGTGAGTTTATCACTGACCTAGTTGTGGTGTCCCTGTGGATCGTATTCGATGACTTTTCAGGTGGGAGCGCTAGTGTCCATACGCTCTACATGGACTAGCCATCTTAAGCACTGTATCCGAAGGCGAATGTCGCTGTATAGCCCATAGAGTTCATAGTTAAATCTTCTCCTCCAGATGCAATCAACGCAAACAGGACCAAAAATCGCACTCAAAACTTTTCTCTTAAAAACTAAGGGCTTCCTCATCCGCTTTTAGTAACGCCCAGGTTTCTGCACCGTAAAGTAGGATTGGGAAGATCAAGCTGTTATATAAGGTTGTCAAAGTCCCCCTTCCGTTTTTTTGTCTTTTGAATATCCCGGCTATGTACAAAGTGCTACAGAGTTTGTATCTGGCAATACTATACATCATTTGAAAAGTCTTGATATAGTCTACAAAATACATGATTAGTTGTGATATTTTGCGTTCAACAGTTATAGTCGTGTAAACATGGAGTTCACTAAAGGCGAAAAACGCGCTATTTTAAAGTTTTCCTACGTTAAAGGCAAATACTCTAGAAAAACGTTGCGTGAGATTAATGGTATTTTGGGGTATGGTACTCTATCGACGACTCAGAGCCGGTGAAAACGACACCACTGACAAGTCAGCCGGCGGAAGACCTATAATGACGATAACCGACCGAATCATGGAAATCATCGAGTTAGACCGGCATGTGGCATCTCGTGACATCGCCCAGGAGATGAGAGTTAGTCACAAAACCATTCTAAGCCATCTGCATAGGGCTGGATACAAAAAAAGCTTGATGTTTGGGTGCCGCATGATTTGACGCAAGAAAACCTTCTGGACCGAATCAACGCCTGCGATATGCTGCTGAAACGGAACGAACTCGACCCGTTTTTTGAAGCGGATGGTGACTTGCGACGGAAAATAGATCACACACGACAATGTCAAGCGAAAACGGTCGTGGTTGAAGGCCGGTGAAACGTCCCAAACAGTGGTCAAGCCGGGATGACGGCCAGGAAGGTTTTGCTGTGTGTTTGGTGGGATTGGAAGGGAATCATCCACTATGAGCTGGACTATGAGCTGACCATACACTTCCTTGATGACTCGTTAGAAGCTACGGGAGATCGGACGGAAGTTTTATCGCATCCATCATATAACCCGGACCTGTTCCTGTCCGTGGCGAACGCCCTTGGTGGTGTGAAGTTGAACTTAAAAGAGTCTTGTGAAAAGTGACTGTCCGAGTTCTTCGCAAATAAGGAGTGGGGCTTCTACAAGGGGGGTATTATGAAGTCGACGTCTGGATGGAAACAGATTATCGAACAAAACGGCGCATATTTGAAATAAATTCGATCACTGTTACACTTTTTATGAAGCATTGAATGAAGAGCAAAAAAACCGAAACGGAGATATTTGACAACCTTGTACAAAGGAACCTTGGTCCTTCCAGAGAGGGTTGAAGTCCAAAGAAGCAGCGATTGGCAGGAGTGATTCTGCGTTTGATTTCGCTACTAATGCTGTTGTCAATATTTACGGCGAGCCGAGGTAGACGAAGTCCTTGGCTACTTCGAAGTTCTGCTGTCTAGTGTGACACTCTGTCCGAGACGTAGGTGTTGTGTGTCCTACCCTGATGGCAGCATGTGCTTCGTCTTGCCTCCATTAACCACCAGACACAATTTAGCCGCTTCTGCTTCAATGTCAGCAAACGCCCCATTGACGGCTCGCTGTGTTCGTCCAATCACGTCAATGTTGTCGCCGTAAGCTTGGAATTGAACTGACTTTTGGAAGATCGTGTCTCTGGTGTTGACTTGTGAGTTACGCAAGATCTTCTCAAGAACATGACATTGCGTCGCTTTGTCTAAAACCTTTTTTGACATTTAAGGTCTCGGTGAGTTTGTTCCCGACCTTGACAGAGCAGCGAGAGTTCTCCATCGTCATCCCACATAATATGAGGAGTTTGGAAGGAATGCCAAAATTAGGCATGACGCACTATAACTCAACTCAGACCTAGCACGTGAAGCATTGACCGATGAGATCGAATTTCACAACATGGGAGTCAACTTCTGATCACACAATTCACTCTTATACACTGTTGGCTCAAAATGGGAAGTGTTTGTAAGCTTGTGGCTTGGGCACGGGAATAGGCCGGGTGTTTATGTAAAGGCGTGCCAAACGGTTCCTTTTTTCAAGTCAAAGATTACTTCGACAATGACAGCTGTTTCCTGCCTGGAATCTCCCACATATCTTCTTTCATAAACTGAGACCTGTTCCTCTCCTCTATTCCAAAACGAATTGGGTCCAAAACCACAATGTGTAGCAATCTCATAAAAGGGATTTGAGGACTGCTTTAAACTTCAACTGCGACTTTTCAGAAATCCCTTTGAAAACCTTTGAAAACAGCAACCCATCTGTCAAGGTGCTAATTTAATTTTCACAATTTCAACATCAAAGGCCGCCAATTCTCATTCACAGTCCGCTGAGTAATTAGGAAAATCCCTGCCGCGCCACAAAGGCACGAAAGGCAAAAATAGACTCAATTCAATTAGCACAGGTTATGGAAGCCTACAAGTTCTTTGATTCTCATTCAAACGGATGGCGCACATACACCCCCGGCACCACGTGCAACCCTTCCGCCCAAAATCATGTCCCAAAGTCAAACACAATTCCCCATATTGACTCAACATATTTCCAATTGAATTCAAGATATCATCCTGTTGTGACAAGCAACCCCGCGCGGGACCATGCCTTGGGGGAGGGGGTTGAATGAAGACATGTGGCGGAGTGGGAGTCAAACAAACGAACGTTGAAATGAAATAAAAGGAAACTTGTAAATCCCCATAAACAAGGAGTCAATATCCCTGTATCGCTTTTCCATCACAATAACTCTTAAGGAGCGTGAACCAACGTGCACTGCGCCACGGGACGGGGGAGGCGGAGTGGGAAGCCGAGTGGGGCAGACTTCTACCCTATGGGGGTCATTATCGCTTCTGTACTCAAACTTTAACGATGCGAATCTACCCCGACGCTGACGCTGGCGGTGCCCTCTCACTTGAGCGCTGCACACACACACACAGCCGCACACACACTCGTGTGTATTTGTTTTCATTTTGCTCTCATATCGATAAATTCTCATCACGTTCTGGAAAATGTTTTTCTATAAACGTTCATGATACCCCCGGGTACCGGGAGTCGACACGATGCCCGTATTTAAAAGTTCCACGATACCCTTAGTCGGCAATTCGTCGTGTGTGTCTGTGTGTGAGTGTGTGTCTGGCATTCGATTCACACCTTAAGTGATGTTGCTTTCTTGAAAGTTCTGTGCTTACTTCTGACAGGATTTCGGGGCAATCTGTGAGTAAGTTCGGTGAACTGGGATGAAAAGGTATCTTGCGGGGTAAATGGGAGAAAATTGGTGAAAACGAGATTTTCGGTGACAGAACGTACAGCCGTCCTGGCCGGTGCTCGAGGGAATTGCACCGGGACGAAGTGAGTTTGTAAGACCAAATGTGAGAGGCTGCCGGCAGTGTCACATCAGAGATATGTAAGTGCCACACAGAGAAATGGGACTATGGGATCCTCACGTGCTGAACGGAATTGTTTGACGGAAAGTTTGAGCTACTGACGGGGATGATTTTGATGGGACTGTTTCCTTGGGTGACATGATGGACCTCATCGTGTTGTGACAACCGGAACTGGTTACTTTATTGTCTGCCCAGAATTCACAAGAAAACCTTTTTAAGCCGAACTTGTGGCTTAGAATCACGTTGGGCAATTCGTTCAGAATGGGCACAAGTGGCATCGCCGAAGTAACCTGCCTTCACCTTGAAACGAATGCCAAGTGTGGGCTGGTCCAAATTTCTAATCAAAATTTTGTAGCAAGAACTCGGACATTAGGACAAGGTTTAAGAGCGGCTAAGTGGTTAACAGGGTCGTAGATCTTTTTATTTCAGTTTGCATGCGTAACGTCTAGAGAATAAGATTCAACAACATACTGCACAAGCTGCAAGGCAGCAGTCAAGAATCAAAGCTTAAGGTGATTGGATAAGGTAAAGTGAATGAACATCGTGTTAGGGTTCGCTTCTTCTTCTTCTTAAGGCGCTACAGTCCAAGGTGGACCTGGGCCTCAACCAACATGCCTCTCCAGCTAGCACGAACTTTCGCCAGCTGCCTCTAGTTGCACACTCCAAGTAAGTTGAGGTCCTTCTCCACATGTGTGCGGCCGGGACTCCATATGTAAAGTCCAAGTTTCTTCGCCATAAAGGAGGACTGGGATGAGCCAATTGTTGTCCAAAAGCCAGTTAAGTCCTCTGAGAAAAGCTCTATTACACAATAGCCATTTGAGCTCAAGGAAGCAACGATTGACAGAATTTCTTTTGCGTTTGGGACAACGCAACAGAGAATGGCCAAGGTTCAAGTGTCTCCACATTGATTCAAATCAGACATCCTAATAATACCATAGGAGGCGATAGCACCCACTACCATTTTCTGTTTACTGTTCTATAGACAGCGTTACGTTCCATACGTTCAAAAATACTTTCCGAACTTTCCTAAAGAGCTCCAAAAATTCTCTACTGCACGCGATTCGTATTTTCTGCTCAGTCGCTGAGAGCATGGATGGCACTCAGCTTGCACTGTCTTTTGAAAGGCCAAGGCTGCCTTGAAGAATTGTGTGTCATTCCCATTTTGAGATCTCTGCCATCATTTTAGCCTTCCTTTGGGGCGTCCTCAGGTACGAGTTTGTCGAGATTCCCTTCCAAAATGTTGTCTTCCGTTAGCACGCATTCTGACTGTCGGTTATCTTCATTGCACTCTTTGCCTCTTTTAAACTAACTTCATCACGTTTTACATTTGTTTACGAAAGTGCAGAACCTTAACCTTAGTTAACAGATTTCATTGTTTTCAAGAAATTTAACCAAAGTGCAGTGATCAATTTGCACAGTCGTCGTCTCACCATCGCACATTTTGACTGGCTAAGGATTTAGCCCCGAAATTATAAAACTTGACTCTTCAGCGGAAAGTTAGTATTTTAGAAGTTCGCATACTCCGAACGTAGCACCTACTCCATTTCCTATGACAGGGGTTGGAGATGGACCACCCAACATACACACTCGTCTGAAATGCGCCCGAAGAGCACGTACTCTGTCTTCGGGAGTATGATTCTTCGTTTTTTCGTGATCGTGGGATTTTTGTTTTTTACTCACTTACTTACTGACTTATCAGGCCGGCGACCCATGAAGGGTCAGAGCCTGAGCAATTGCTGCCTCCCATCGCTGACAGTCCTGGACACGCTGCTTCCAGTCATCAAGCTGTCTTACATCCGCGATGACTTGGTCTCTATACCGGAGGTTCGGTTGTCCTCGTCTTCTCGAACCAGGAGGCTCAGATTCGAAGACCCTCTTCGCTGGAGCGTTGCTGTCCATGTGTTCAATGTGGCCGAGCCAGTCGAACAGTCCGAACTACATCCACATCCTGGTACAGCTCGTAGAGTTCGCGGTTATGTCTTCTCCTCCATTCACCTTCCTCGCAGACGGGACCATATATCCGACGTAGAATTTTTCTTTCTAAGGCACCAAGAATCAGCTCTGCAGATTTGCTTACCGTCCAGCTTTCAGCTCCATTAAGCAGGACTAGCAGTATAAGGGCTTGTAGACCATGACTTTGGTCCTTCGAGTCAGGAGTTTTGACCCCAGTTGTTTCGACAAACCGAAGTAGCATCGGTTGCCAAGGGTGGTTCTGCGTCGGAGCTCCACTGTGATGTCATTTGTGGAGTTAACGTTTGCCCCGAGGTAGACAAACTCCTTTACTACCTCAAAACTATAGTTGTCGATTCTTACACTTTGTCCTAGGTGTTGTGTGACGGAACGTTTCTTAGTCGAGAGCATATACTTTGTTTTCCCCTCGTTGATCTTCAGACCAGCTCGTTTTGCCTCTTCTTCAATTGCCGCAAAAGCCTCCGCTACGGCACGTTGGGAACGCGCGACGATATCGGTGTCGTCCGCATATCCCAACAGCTGGACTGTTTTGTAGAAGATAGTGCCTTCCGTGTTTACCTTGGCCCGCCGCACTATCTTCTCCAGTACCAAATTGAAGAAGTCACACGACAGCGCATCTCCTTGCCGAAATCCGGTGCAGGTTTCAAACGGCTCAGATGTCCTCGAGCCGAACTGCACGGTGCATCGCGTATTTCTAAGCGTGGTGCGACACAACCGGATCAATTTTCCCGGGATCCCGAATTCGCCTCGAAAAGTTTGTTGCGATGAATGCTGTCGTTTGCGGCTTTGAAATCGATAAACAGATGGTGCGTATAGATTTGAAACTCGCTGGTCTTCTCCAGGATTTGCTTCAGCGTGAAGATTTGGTCTATAGTCGATTTGCCGGGCCGGAAGCCGCACTGGTACGTGCCGATTAGTGCGGTGCAAAACGGCTTTAGACGTTCACACAGTACGCTGGATAGGATCCTGCAGGCGACGTTGAGCAGGGATATACCTCTGTAGTTGTTGCACGAGGTAGGATCGCCTTTTTTGTGGATGGGGCATATCCACATTTTGGATTTTTGAATTTTTGAATTTCAGAATTTTGTTTCCATATAGAAATTAGCCCCTGAGGTTGCAGGCCCTCTTGACGTTTTCTTCGTCTCCTAAATTCGCCAGCTGAATTTCTAATTGCAATTTAGGCTATTTGGGGCTACGTCTCCTATTACCTAAGTTAAGTTTAAGTTGCCCACATAAGGAATATCGAAAGAAATCCAAGGCAGATATCCAAGGCATGGCAAAATCTGACTCACCAGTGAATGGCTTTGTTTTGAATTTTTCACAAAAAGTCCCAAAAATCGTTCATTTCTGTAAAAATCGTAAACTTTCCTCTCCTCGTAGAGGCACCCATCCCATCAGCCTCTTAAGCAACCCGCCCAACCACGTAGTCTTCACAAAGCCAATGTTTAAACCAGCCCCGACCGCCCAAACACACCCCCATTTCTGTTTTCCGACTCATTACAAGCGATTAACAAACGGTTTCCGTTTAGGTGGGGAAGGAGGGGGAGGGGAATTTCAAAAAGCACAGGATCTAGTTGTGATAAGCCGAAAAGCCTAAGTTAACAAAACTATTTACCCCGCCTCCTCCTCCCGTTCGCGCAGTGCACCCCCACCCCAAAGGCAAACGAATGCAAATGAAATTATCCAGCTAAAGGGTGTTAATGTGCAAAACTCACTTAACCGCAAATATTTGCCAAGCGTACACCTAAACAAAATTTAATAGACACGCAAGGATGTAACTCACCATGGATCACACGGCGCAAGGTGCTCCCCGGCCCTAGGTACAGGTCTAATTTATTCCAAATTAAATTTTCCCAAGGGGATACATTCACGTTTGCTGTGTTTTTTTTTGTCCCTCCTATTTCTTTTTTCGGTGTGTTGCCAGTCCCCTGGCTGGTTTGTTTGCTGGGTAAACCCACACCCTGGTTGGGGTGGGCCGGTGAGTGCTTTAAGGCCCCAAACAGTCGGGCCATGTGCTGGAAGTTAACATGGTGTATACGCGCGATTAAAATGTTTTATACGCTGACGATGGGAAAAATCCTGCAGATACGAGGGTGCACTCGGCTCTGAGCTGCAGTGTGTGTGGATCAATGTGTGGCGAGGGGGGGGTGGGTTGGCAGGCGAAATTTAGTGAATGTATGAGGGTGACTTGGGCTCCGTGCGCTCGATTCGTTTTTATCACTGTGCTTTGCTGTGCTCCAATTGCTTGTCGTGTTGTGACGGATTTAATGAAACTTGAAAGTGGATTTGGAATGTGAAGGCTGGCCCCCGATTAATGGAGGGCGGAATGGGAGTGGTAGAGTGGCCGCTTAAATGGAGAGGTAGCAGAGTTTAGTTTTTAAGTAATTCAAGGGTCAGATATAATCACTGTTTGGGTGAGATGAGGGAATTTCCATTCGAAAACCGGCACAGAGTGGGTCTGAGTGGAGGTGTAGTTTGTTATGAGGTGGTGTCCTTGTAGTTTTCTTTCAATATTTTACGTAACACGTACATAGGTACAGATTTGTCTACATTTGTGCATAGTGGACATCAAATTAGGGAGCAGTTGTTTCACTGTCGTGGTGCCTCCTCTCTGCTTTTGCGATCAGTCAGTTTTCATATTTCTATTAGCTCTGTTTGCCAATCCCGCGAGTTTAAAGTCAATAAGGTCAAGTTTCAAGCATTGAAAGAGAAAGAGGTCTGTTAAATGGCGTCACAATAAAGTAGATGCAAACGTCACGGAGAGATGCGAGAAAAAGCACTCGGTGGGATCACACAATAAGGGACAAGAACGTTTGCTAGTTCTCTTGATGCAGATCTAATGCACTATTGCTCATAAAAAATGGTTGCTTACAGGACGCTTGAGGAGACAAACGGCTTGTACTTGTAAATTGCAGATATTAAATTTGATTGAGTGTTCTGAGACTTCTTGAGTTTGTCCTTGAATCATATCCTCCATCATCAACGCAAACAGGACCAAAAACCGCAAACAGAACTTTTGTCTCAAAAAGGCTTAGGGCTTCCTCATCTGCTTTTAATGGCGTCCAAGTTTCTGAGCGGTGAAAGAAGACTGGGATGATCAAGCTGTTGTACAAAGCCTAGTTTAGACCTCCGAGGGAGGGCTCTACTTTTCAGTTGCCATTTGAGCCCAAAGAAGCATCGATTGGCAGAAGTTATTCGGCGTTTGATATCGGTACTGCTGTTGTTGTCCCTATCCGACTAACACGAAGTCCTTGACAACCTCGACGTTTTTGCTACCTAGTGTTATGCTCAGTCCTAGACGTCGGTGTAGTGTGTCTTTCCTTGATGGCGACATATACTTCGTCTTGTCGTCATTTTTCGCCAAACCCATTTGAGCCGCTCCCGTGCAGTGTATCCCAGCCTCCAACAAAAAGAGATAAGTCAGGTTTTGGATGTACAAATTAAAATACATCACTTGAAATATGTTTCATCGGAACATACTAATTTTGCCCATCTCTCTGGTAATTTTCGAACGCCATCTACTAAAAAACTAAACCCTCTTTGGCATCGATTCGCCAACATGATATGGAACAGTGATGAAGCCAGCTGCAGTGATTGATTTTGTCTCCAAGAGCATTCCATGCGGATTTCTCATCGCTGTTTATCATCATCATCATCATTTTCGTTAACCTGCTTATTCCTAAGAGGGGGCGTGGATTTTAGGTATACAAGAGATACCTCCACGCCAGTCGACCCATTCTTCGATTTCCTCAAATGACCCAAACAGCTGACCCCCAAAATCGTTTTGTATTCATCGATAAAGTCGGTAGTCTGAAGGGACAAGTTCTGGGGAATACTGCAGGTTAGTTGAAACCTCCTATTTTTAACGTTTGCAGGAAGCGCCACTCCGCCGTGGGTCAGTGGGTTAGGGTCGACGCACACGCAGAAGGTCTAGGTTCGATTCCCGGACCAAACACCTAAAATTTTTCACGGCACCTCCGTCGAACTGCTGACAACACTCAAAGAGAAACAATTGCTTATGAAAAAGCTTCTTAAATCTCACCGTTTGTAGTCGGCAAGAAACTGTAATACCTTCTACTCGTGAGAGAAGAGTGGAATGTACAACACGAGTACTTGTAGAATCTTGGCCCTGTCCCCTTGTGGGTTGTAGTGACACTCAAATATTATTATTATTAGGAAGCGCTACAGCTACGTGGGGTCCAGCGATATCATGTTGCAAAAACACCTTGTCATGCCTGTTGGTCGCGTCTGGCGGTTTTTCATTCAATGCACGGCTCAACTGCATTAGTTGCGGTCCATAATGTTTTCCATCAAAGGCTTCACCTAGTTCTAGCAGCTCACTGTACATCATATCCGTCTGGTCCCACCATGTGCAGGGCATGTGTTTTAAACCATGATTGTGTTTCTTCGGCGTTTTAGTAAACGATGTTGGAACAGATTCACTAGGCTTTGAATAGTTATTTTTCTTCTTGGGGTTATCGGAGTACGTTCTACTTCACTTTTCACTTTTCATCCCACTTTTCACCTCTAGCCACGGTCCAGTGTAAAAATTCTTTCCGTTGATGTCTTTCCAGAAGCAGTTCTGAGGGGAAAAATCGCTTTTCGATATCTCTTGGTTTTAACTCGTATGATTCTCGATTTCCTTGGTTTCGAATAATTTTAAATTTCTCTAACCGGAGTGCAATTCAACTCAAGTCACTCCCAATGATTCTGCGAGTTCACTTTGCATAAGACATGAATCTTAATCCAGTAAAGTCCAGTCTGGCCAAGACGCTCTTTGTTTTCGACACTAAAAGACAACTTTTGAAGCGTCAAAACCACTATTTTTATAATTTTGTCGGTCTGAGCAGACTCACCATAAAATTCTACAAGTACTCCATGGATTTCAGCTGCACTCTTCTTAAAGCATCCCGCAAATGCTGCTTATTCAAGATGAATCCGAATATTTTCGAAAAGGTAAAAATAATGTGGTTGCCTATAGCAGACGCTTATGCACACCAATTTTTGCCGACAAATGTCACACCTTTCCAATGAAGTACGTAAAAGCTTCCAGGATAAAACACAACTTGCAGGTGGCGCCATCTTTTGAAAACGGATCTTTGAAACGGACTGTCTTCATATTTAAAAGGCAGTGAGACAGGAACAACGCCTCATTTACAAAACTCTTCATCTCTGTTATCCACCCACCACCCGAGACGAATAGACGAATTGAAGGCAAGAATATGTACAGTGCATTGCGAATATAAACATTATCTTCCATTTGTCCACTTCAAATTCAAGGATCACAAGGAGATTTACTTCACTTTATGTCAGAATTTGTCAGTGAAAGTATGTATCTGCTTATTCACTTCTAAGAACCTTCAAAATTGTTACTTCACACAAAACTGCCACGGCTTATGAGATGAGAACCACTGCCCCAAGTCACCATCCATGCAGTTCCCATCTCCTTCCCCCTGATCACAATGCAGGGGGAAACCATCTCGCAGTGTTCCCATAAAGCCCGGTCTCTTGGCTGAGAGAGATGAAATGAATTTGTTGAAATGCTTCTGCAGATGTCCAATATCCGACCAAACTTTCCTCCTTCATGGCTTCCATCTAACACCGCAAAAATTCATATGCAGCCAACTGCGCCGTAAACAAAAACCAACGAAATAATTCGGATGCTTCCGAAAAAAACAAAAAAACAACAACCAACCTCACGCTGTTCATCCATTCATCATTGCGTGCAGCCGATATCCTGTGGGTACGCCGAGTAATTGAAACATTAATCAAAACCTATACACGCACACGAAAAAAAAACACAAAAACAAAAACACCCCAGCTCACCAGATGATCCTTAATAATCCTTTAAGCCGCCATCCAATTACGTGCCGTCGAAAATGCTGGCTAACCGCACCCAGGTATCCGGCCCCGCCACACACACTGGCGGCCGGCGGCCGCCCCTAGCATTGTGATATCCTGTCGAGTTAGCGAGACCCCGCAACAATCCGGAGTGCATATTTTCGATTGTGTATCTAATAATTGCAACTTTGTGGCCGAATTGTGATGTTAATTGGATTTCGTCAGTCGGCAGGAGATGTGCACGCGGACCGGAAATCAGGAGGCCAGTGCGCTGTGCTGCACCGAACGCAGGTGTACCGCAAAATTTGTTCCGGTCGGGAGGCTCCTCACCGCTTCCAAACTGCCGCATGTTCATCTGACTGTGAAACTATTTGACAAATCAACTGGAATTAAATTGATAGTCTGGTCTCGGCAGGACGACCTCAGGACATCTATCAATCAGCCAATGACACCTAATCGCTTTCACTCCTACCGGGGGAAATCTGTGTGACTCCATTTTTTTTTCATTTTTTTCCTCAGTTCAGGCCTCTCACGTGGATAGTTGTCCTTGTCTGTCGACCATCCACCCCCTCCCACACACCATTCCCCCTCCCAATCTCCATCACAGTCTCTTTTGGTTTTTTGGTGCCTTAAATGGATTTGCGAGGGACAGTGGCTTTGGCATTTGCCATGTCGTGCCATGGCATCGATGCCGCTGCCGTCGGCACACCGAGGACGAGTAATTTGTTTTGCCACACCTTGGGGGTGATTTATCATAGTAAGGTGTCATATTCCTAGAGATTAGATCGATATACTTTCACGCCTATTCCCCAGAGCGTGTGTGTGTGTGTGGGGGGGGAAATTTCACTGTCGGCGGCCTAGAATTACGACGCATTTGGTGAGCATATGCGACAGCCCGGGGGATTTTGATTTCGTGGGTGGTTGGTTGGGGGAGATGCGTCCTCGGGCAACCATTTAAGGCTGTCCAGATTTGCTGGAAATCGAGTTCGAATTTAATGTGCCACGGGTACGGTTTGCGATTGTCCTGTCCGACAAGTCCTCACCTCTGAAGGAAGGGCAACTTCAACCTGTAGCCCAACACCACTCTCGACCACCGCTACAGTGTCAAACAAAGCCACACCAACCTCCCATCGCCCTTTACAACTCACGACTCAGCAAACCATGTCAAAGGCATTTAATGACAAACGTCCCCCGCATTTACACAAAACCACGTCCGCAGGCCATCCCCAGGACCTGTCGTCGATTGCTGCTGTCTTCGTTGGCTTTTTTGTAGTTTTCATGTCTGTGGCCGAACAAGAAATCATCTCTCCGCTCGCAGATAAATGTCAATGAACCACTTGTTCGTGAAAACAACACGAAACGACGAGGAGGAGAACAACATGAATTTCCACTTCGGTTAATAGCTCGTAAAATATGATGCACAGCAGATGAGAGAGGAGCGCACAAAGAAAACCCAGCAGCGCGGCAACATAAACAAACAACCGTCAAGTCGCCTCCCTCCCCTCCACCGACCGCCCACCGCAACACTGAAGCTGCAGTCAGTGCACAGAGCATGTCTGTTCCCAGCCGACACAGATGAACAGGAAAAATGTTCATTTTCATTTCCGTCGACTGCCCGAGAGCGGGGGAATGTACCCGCTCCATCGTCCCTTCAAAAGCGCTTCCACTGTGTGGTTAACTTTGCCATAAATAGAGTCCCGGCCAAAGGCATACCCCAGACGAGAATGCTACTGCTGCTGCTGCTCTGGCTCCCTTCGAAAACGTTCCTTAAAGTCTTTCGGCGCTCGACGAGTCCGCGTCGTCCAAAGGATTTCCCAGTGTTCCGCTGTTTCCTTTGCATTCTTCTGATTCTCGCATCCCGCCGCCGCTTCGATGTGAATGCGACTTCTGGCAAGCCTGGACGGCCTGCCCCATTCCCGAGAGACTCATTTCATTTTTAATGTTTCGCTGGTGTCCTTTTGTGGTAAAATTTTCAATACACATTCTCCTCTTTCCCCCCCTCTCCCCCTCTCAGATGACTTCAGCGATGGCGGCATCCCGAGTGAATGAAGTTCCAATTTTTCAATAACTGCTATAAATCAAGAGCGTCCTGAACGACATGAGAGTCGGCATCCATAAATTACTATCCCGTTCCAGGGGGTTGGGTAGCAGTCACTCGACACTTCACCAATGAGAGCTGTAGACGGGGACCGGCCTGCAACGGACGCTTAATTCCGGTTGTCAGGGATGTTGTAGTTTACAAAAAATATCAACAGAGTGAGAGACACTAGTGCAGTGGAGCAGTGGTGCCGCTGGGAGGGGGGGGGCATGAGCAGGATGCAGTCTGCAGTTTGCATAAGCCGCGTTCGGATAATGAAATGGAAATTGTTGAAACAATTATTTTTGTATTCAATTTTCGTGTTTTTTTCCCACCCAAATGCCGGACATATGAGGGGTGCTGTTGGAAACTAAAAGCGGACTACCACGGCGATACCCGCTTTCCAATTGAAATTTTTTAAGTGCTTGCTCAGATTAGTGGCCGCTAGCGATGGTTTATGGCCGACGAATTAAGGTATTTGTTCGTAATCCTCTCACGGGATGAGTGCTGTGTAAACAATTTGAATCAGTGGGGGGGGGGGGTGTGGAAATTTATTACATTCACCGTCAAAATCGATGATCACCTGAACGTAGGCGCTTCTTCATTAGTGTGTGAAACCGGATTACACCATCGCGCGGTAGATGGTAACACTTTCGCAAGAAAAACTATCTGTCCTGCAGGAGATTGTTGTGGAAAAATGTGGGTCCAAGGGGGATCGTTGTGTGTTCTCAGATTAAGAAAAGCGGGTGTAGAAAAATGTCGGCCGGTTATTACATTTTTGCAAAGCAGCGAAACCACACAGCCCATGCCACAATAGTTCTTTTATTCACTGATATCCCAAACCGTGTAATCAGTCATCTTGGCGATGTAAATTGAGCGACAGGAGGAACGGTGATGAAGCCTAAAGTGGCATCCTTGACACAAGCTATATTATTGCCAGATGTAATCAAATGAAAAAAATTGTGGTCGCCGTGGCGCAGTGGTAAGTGCATCGACTGCGGCGCAGAAAGTCTGGGTTCGATTCCGGGACGGGACACCTAGCATTTTTTCACGGCACCACCTCTTTCGAGTTGCTGACAACACTCAAAGAGTATTAATTGTCTATGGAAAGCTTCTCAAATCTCGCCGTTCGGAGTCGGCAAAAAACTGTAGGTCCCTTCTACTCGTGAAGAACAATAGCATGCACAACACGAGTAGTTGTTGTAGAAGCTAGGCCCTGGTCCTTTATGGGCTGTAGTGCCAATCAGTTATTATTATTATTATTAATCAAATGTAATAAGAGGCACAACATTTCACTGCGCAGATGCATCAACAATCTTAAGAACAAATGAAGAAGCCTAATGTTCTACGTTCTACCTTGTACCTGTTTACGTTGGGGGACTATCAACGACGAACTGTACAGTCGACATGAGCCTAGCCAGGCGTAGGCGAATTCAACTCCAGATATTGTAAGGTAATGGGAGCGCATGTTCGACATTGCCCGAAGAGGCTTCATATCCGAATCTGTGAGCCAACGCCATAGAGGACACCTAGGGACCTAATCCTGCGCACATGTGGAGAAGGACGTCAATCAACTTGGAGTGCGAAATTAGGGGCAGCTGGGTAAAGGTCATATCAGGGGTGAGGCTTGTTCGTCTATGCCTAGTTCCACCACGGACTCCAGCGCCATTTGAAAAATAAAAACAACATTTGAGGTCCACCTACTAACAATTTAGCACTAAAATTCGCTTGATCGCAAAATATATCCACATCTGGGTCTAAAACGAGATTTTTTTTTGTTTTATTCCTGATTTATAAGAAGCGGCAAAAATGTGAAACCTTTATTTCTCAATTATTTTAAGAGTCCTTTGCTTATTTCTTATGAGCGCCATCCATGTGCCTCGAAAAAAACTACCACGGAGGACAAATCTACAAAAATTTTAGGTCTCTTATAACCACACCGTCGATTGGAGGTGTGTGAGGCAGCTGAGGAAGTAAACATACACACCGCAAACATACAACTACTCGTGTTGTGCGAGCTACTGTTCCCTTCCAAGTAGAAAGGACCAACAGTTTTTCGCCGACTCCGAATGGCGAGATTTTGAGAAATTTTTTCATAGATAATTGATACTCAAAAGAGGTGGTGCCGTGAAAAAATGTGAGGTGCTTAGTCCCGGAATCGAACCTAGAACTTTGGCGTGTGGGTCGACGCACTTACTCACTATGCCACGGCGACCCAATCCACCATACACACACGACCTCCGAAGAATGCGAAAACTGTGCTATCAGCCGAAAGATTGGTGCTCACAATTTTTCTAAAGATGTGATTGGCCATGCTGAATTCTTGCACAGACTCGAAGATAAATTGAAGAAAAACGAGCACAAAAAGCAGCGGCTTACACTTCAACCATCAGGTCGCCACAGCTAAATCGATCGGCTGACTGGGAACAACTGCCACCGTATTCTACAGATTTGGGTCCGTGTCCAGGTCCCTCGCTGGTCAGAAATTAGAATGAAGTGAGTTGGCTGTCATCGCCACCAAAGCCTGCTATGTAGACATACAGAGAATGTGTCCTTTTTCAGACGGGATAATGAAGCTTGGGCATGACTGTGTTCAATGCTACGAGGCGAGTTTCAATGAGATACACAATTCCTTCTATTCAACTTGAGGGTCGCATACGAATGCCGAACGCATTCATCGTAAAGAGCTGTTGACATGATCGCGGGAAAACAGATCATGCTCTACCTCACGAAGCAAAGAGATTAGCGATGCAACGAGCAGTTTTTTTTAAGAATTTCAGGTGACTTGAAATTTTCTTCTGTTGGGTCTTGTGTTCTTTTAATGTTGTACTGAAGAGGAGAGGAAAGCAGGTTCAACCATGGAAGAGACCATCTTCCTAAAATCAGTACGAGGCTGACATTGAGATCGGGAGTCAGAAAAGAGAGAGGGACAGGAGGAACCTGCACGTTTGATGAAAAATGCAGACAAAGTATATGCTGTTGAGAAATAAAACAACTCCTAAGGGAACAACTCCGACAATCGTCACTATCGATATCTACAGTCTTCAGTGTGTAAAGGACTTGGTCCACCTTGGATCGAACGTGTACTCTGCGGTCGAACCTCGGCAACTGATGCTATACCGGTCCTACAAAAGAGCTAGGTCGTGCAGTAAAACGTCCACACTACAGAAATTGCTATACTGAGCCGAATGCTGAACGATAAACGAGAAGATAGCGAGGATTCTTAGGACCTCTGGGAGCATAATTTCACTTCTGATATATGGTACCATGTGTGTGGAAGGTAATTGATTGAAGCAATCACCATGGTCGTAATGGTAAGTGCATCGACCGCGGCGCAGAAAGTCTGGGTTCGATTCCCGGACGGGATACCTAGCATTTTTTCACGGCACCACCTCTTTCGAGTTGCTGACAACACTCAAAGAGTATCAATTGTCAATGAAAAGCTTCTCAAATCTCACCGTTCGGAGTCGGCAAAAAACTGTAGGTCCAGTCTACTCGTGAAGAATAGTAGCATGCACAACACGACTAGTTGTTGTAGAAGCTATGCCCTAGTCCGTTGTGTGCCGTTATTATTTTAATCACAATCTCTACCGGGTGTTCAGTGATATGGATATTGTTCAGAAAACAAAGGTCCCTAGGCTTCCCTTATTCAGCCGCATCTACAGCACAAAAACACTCCATTTAAGAGGAGAAGATGAAGTTCAAACTTCAAGTATAAAGACCAAGAGCTTACAGAACTTAACGAACTTGGTCCCAATTACAGGCAGCAGCGTGCCCTGACGGTAAAGAATGGAAAACAGCATCAACTGAAATTCTTACAATTGCCAGCCTGGTTAGTAAATAATCAAAGATGTGCGTCCTTTCTTAGTGACAGAATGTACTTTGTTTTCAACAGATATCCAAACCGTTTAAAGCTCGTGCAGCTATTTAGAAGAAAAAGAAAAACAGAATTAAGCCACTTGGCAAGTTATTTATTAAAAACTTAAGTTTGCTTCACGCGTATACATTTAGGTTAACTCTACAGATACATTTTGTTTGTTTCTCAGTTTTGTGACAGTTTCTCCGCTTCCAAGTTTATTCTTCGCCATTTAAGGTCTTGACCTGAAAAGAGAAAACAAAATTTTTTTAGTCTTGAAACCATACAATTGAGGTCTAAAAAGGAATGTAAACTAAGATGAATTCATGATGGGCTGTGTTTTTAAGGCAAACGTTGTTTTCATAGAGCTATTTCGAGCTAGAAACAACCTTTCGATCAATGGTGGCGTTACAAGAACCATGTTGACCGACTTTTTTCTTCCTCAAATTCGAGATATGTGCTTAAACAACCAATGGTTCAAGCACGCACACTATTCCACTCAAGCCATGCCACAATAGTTTCTTTGTTCAGTGATTCCCCAAACCGTTTAAACAGCCATCTTGGCGATGTAAATGGAGTGACAAAAGGAACGGCAGATGGAGAAGCTCCCGGTATGCCCGAGAGAAATGTTCGGCGTTCTAACTTGTGTCCTGTTTACGTTGATAGACATTGGAGGAGAATATTCAACCACGAATTGTAGAGGCTGTAAAATGATATGAGACTAGACAGGCGTCTGTAGATTAACCGCCAAAGATGACCATACAGAGCGCATAAGCAACACTGAAAAGCCCTCTTCTCCGAATCAGAGGGCCATTCCATAGAGGACGCTTACGGATGTCACAACTGGAGAAGGACGCCAACCAACTTGGAGTGCGTAATTAGAGGCAGCTGGGTAAAGATCATACCAGCTATAGAAGCTTGCTCTTTGAAAACTTGGCCAACCTCAGACTGAAGCGCCACATGAAGGAAAAAGAAGAAGAAGAAAAAACATTTGAGATCCATCATCTTACAATTCTTCACTGAATGTCCCTCGATCGCCCAATATTTCCGCGTCTATGTCAAAAAAGGGATTCTTCAGTCTTGATCCTGGTTTATATGAAGTGGCGAAAATGTTCATCTGTTTAAAATCAACGCAACTTACAGTCACAGTCAAAATGTCTTTTCTGATACAGTTGAATTTCTAAGACTCATGCTTAATAGGGAGGGATTCATAACCATAGCTGAAAGCAAACGTTCCTTAAAGTGACTTCAAGGGAATTTTAACGTACAAGAGGGCTCTAGAGGCTAACCAAGACTCCAACTACATATGATGTTATGGATATACACGACTGTGGTACGCCCTATTCCAGTACAAGGTATGTGAGTAGAGTGTATGCAAGACACTACCTAACATAATAAAAGAAACAACAAATAAGAAATGAATATCCTCTTCACATAAGTCGGGTTCCTACATATACTTTAAGGTCTTTTACAAAACATAGACCACTCAGTGCCACTTTGGAAATTTCACCACCATGCTTTGCGAATTCTGATTCCTTGATCAGCCTGCACCTCTTGCACATTGACCGCCCCATAAGGAAAAACGATGTGAGATGTGGCACGGAGTCTGAAGACCTCAATCTAGGTCTATCCTACAGACTTCCCAATCACTGTAAAGCGTCTCAGGCTGAGGTGATGGCCATTCGAAAAGCACTGTCCTGGCTGACGTGAAGTCAAGTGAAGGGAATCTCTCAAGAATAGTCAGTCAGCACTAGAGTCTTTAGGGTCAGTCTGAGGTGATGGTTGCCATTAATTGCCGCTCATCCCTAGACGAAATGGCTGAGAAATTCAGTCCTTTGCCTGTGATGGGTGCCACTCTATAAAAACATCTCACGCCGAGCTGATGAATCAACCAGGTGCGCGACAAGCCCCTACCCTTACTTCAGGACCATAAACACCGAAGTATACCCACTGCCATATGTAAACTGAAATTACACATGGACGCAACCAACTTAATCAAACAAAAATAGTCAAACCCGGTTTCAGGTAAAATCTGTCCTTGACTCTGAGCGCTTAGGACTTCTTCTGTAGATCAAAATATTGGACATAAGCTTGATGTGAGAGCGTCTACTGAACATCATCTAATCGGCGAACAAAGTATGAGACTAGAAGGTGCCTCCAATGATTTCTGCTGAGGCTGTGTGAACGAGGAAGAAGCAGAAACTGTTCGTTTGCTCTGCACTTGCCAAGAACTTGGGTGCCCCAGAAATTTTTCTTTAGTCAGAACCCTCAGTCACACTCCTCTTACTGATTTGTTCAACTTTCTCATAGGCTGTGCATCTCTCTGAACACTGGATTGGCAATACAATGATTCTGCATTGGACCGAGTGCATGTCTCAAGCCACCTACCGCCATCAGGCGTGTCCACTCCTCCTGTCAGATTATTACAAAACGGGGCATGTCGCCAATGAGGTTAATGCCCTCCCTACATAACATATTGTTGGCTCCGAAGGGATCATTCATTAACCATAGGGGATCAAGGACTGAGCACGATCAGCTCTTCCAGTTAAGAATCCACTCTATCTCTACCACACCGAAGTCGCCTATCACGCCTAAATGCGAGGGATCTGTAATTGGACAAGTTTCACTGACAAGGAGAGAACTTCACTTTCAACACAAGAAGAATGAGAATTTAGAATCAATGCTAAGTATCCTTCTTTCCCCGTCCCCCACCCACCACAACCACACACAACCTCTGTCATAGGAAGGTAACATCAAAACTTCATAAACATGACAACCGGGGAAATCATATCTCCAGCAGTTCTCACTGTCAGCTATCACTGCTAACATGGTCTAGCCAAGGCAACCACTCGCACTCTCGCCGAATACCACATCGCAGATTGCCATCGCCACGACCACTGCTTTTAATAGATTTTCCAAATAATCACGAGGCACGGCAGTCATCCGCCCGCAACAAGGAGATACATTGTGCGCCACTGAGTGCATCCGACAGTGCATCGCATCAAGCGCCCGTACCCACTGTCAAGTGTAGTAACGTCCATTAATTTCAAACTCAAAACTGGACGTTGGTTTTGTTTCTCTGCGGTCAAGAGTGCTGTCTGTCCCAGAGCAGATGTGGGGGGCGGGCGTGGGCTGCAAACCGCACTCACAACCACTCGCAACAGTATTCATTCATTGGGGCTTCTGTGCATTTCCAATGGGAGGGCCGTTAATGAAAAAGGATTCCACCAATACGCCTGCACAGTAACGCCGACTAAGCGAATAGAACTGATTTGTCGCCGGCGGCGCCCCACCGCGACGTCCTCATGGCGAAGAGATTCCATTATGCGGTTAGCCACATACGGATGGAGTTTTTGATTGCTCGTGATGTACAGAGCGCCCTCCTCATGGGGGACATCATTCGAAGGGCGGGTGGGTGTTCGTTCTTATCACGGGCGGAGGAGGATGCCAATCAGGCTTAAGATTACCTGCAATCTAACACTTGGTCGGCTGCCTCACACTCAAGTCTCCGTCATTGTGTTAATTAATTAACTGCAGTCCGGCTTGTTGCAGCATTAAGCTGTCAATTCACTTCGCCCCTCTTGGGGTGCGGGGTGCATCCCGATGCGAACATTGATTTGAGAACTCTGGCAAGATGAAGCCCGGCGCCCAACAGGTACTCAAATCCCCAGTAAAGTCTCAGTCGGTCAGGAGGCAAATTGAAAATCACAATTGTCTCGGCGGCGGTGTGGGGGTTGTCGGTGGTCGACTCCTTGGTCGGCCTCAAAGGAGACCGGCTTAAGTCGGACAATGAAACTTAAATTGACATGACAAGTGATTGGGATTATCTCGGTGAAGGAGAACTCCACTCTGGACTGACTGGCGTATGACTCTGGAATCTGATGACACACACAGGAAGTGGGTGGGGAAAAGTGATTTCCTTGAGTTAAACAATGACTCATTCAAGACGGCTTCTGGTCAGTTGGGGGGGGGGGGGAGACTTTTGACAAGCTCTACCGGCATCAGTCAAATCACTTGGAGATATGACAACTCCTGTCCGAAAATTGAGAGATTGTGACCAAAATCAGTGAATTTTGGGAAACCATCATTTGTGTTGTAAGATTGTACACAACTCCCTTGTCTGCGTGCTGCCAAACAAGGGCAGCCATCAAGGAAAACAAGATTTTCGGTGGCAGAGAAGAGGAATTTGAATTATCGCCCAAGCCCAAGTGAGTGCATTGTTTGAGATCAAGTGACTTCAGTGGATGGGTCACCAAAGGAAGAAGATGCATTCAAGTGAAATATTAATAAAGTCCTTGTAAGTTCAGACGGACTTGACTCTTGATGATGGCAGGGAGGGAATTTCGATTTCGTAACCGGGGCGGACGGCTTCCTCCAAAGTCTGCAATATCCCCGATTTCGTTACAGCAAGACTTGATATGTGGCCAGCGCAGTGTATAGACGACGCGTTTCGAATCGCACGTTGGTGGTCTTAGGTTCGAATCCAAAGCTGGACTTGGTCTCTAAGTTTCAAGGCAGCACCTCTATTAAGGGGCTGGCAAAACTTTTTCTATGAAAACGTCTCGAAATCCAAACTTCAAAGTCTGGAGGGCTTTTCTACGTGGTTTAGAACAATGACACACAGAAGACGAGTAGTTGCTTAAGAAGTTCTGGTTCCTTGTAGACAATAGCTCCACCCAATTGTTTTTGTTTTGTTCTTAGGTTAGGCTTTAGAGTTGTTTTGTTTTAAGCTATAGGCTCCTTTACACTGACAGCTGGGGTTGACTCGAATTCTTTACAGAAAGTCCGCATCATTCCTCGTCAGAACATTAAGAGTCGCCTTATGTTTGAACAAAGACAGATAATGTTGACAACTTATGCGCTGTTTAGCTTGCCAAGTCATGAGTATTTGAGAAAAGAAGATTTCGTCGAAATCCAGCACTCCCCGGAAAATTTTGCAAAAAGACGGGGAGCTGTTGTTCACCACATTCATGATTCATGTCATCATGAGGTGCGCAGGGGTGAGAATATGGTTCCTGTCGCAGACTCAAGTAACAAGAATCAATTCGCACTAGGAGACAAACATTCACACACAAGCCTGAGGAGGATTCTGCGCAAGGATTTTAGATTACTGGCCAGCAAGGCTTTGCTTACGAAGAACTTAGGACTTGAGAGCGCACGACCAGCTGCTTCATTACCGCTTCGCGGTATCGGCCTTAAAGAAGCTTGAATTGGACAACGACTTTGGGCCAAAAATCTCATTCTCTGATGAAGCGGCTAATTTAATAAAAAATGCCAAATTTGGGCCTCGCAAGTTATTCTCGTCATGCCAATGCACTCACAAAGAGTGACAGTTGGGTGAGGATTTTAGATTTCTGGCACATTTCGTCTTCGAGAAAGAGGTTGCTTTTTGTAAACAGTGGACGTTATAGAGCAATGTGAACAAACTTCTTCTTCCTGAAATTTAAAACATGTGGTCGCCGTGGCATAATGGATGAGTAAGTCGAGTCCCACGCCAAGGTCCTAGGTTCGATTCCGGGACTAAGCACCTCACATTTTTATCTCTCTTTCGAATGGCTGACAACACTCACTCAAGGTCACTAATAATCTATGAAAAGTCTCTCAAATCTCGGCATTCAGAGTCGGCAAAAAAGTAAAGGTCTACTCTTCGTGAGAGAACAATGGTACGATTAGTTGTTGAAGAACTTAAGCCCTGGCCCCTTGTGGGTTGTTGTGCCACTCAGTGACTCGTAGCTTTAGTGCATACAGGATTGGGTCATACCTCACTTCTCATTCCACAATCGATCTTTCGTCTTCTTCTTTTGGCGCTACAGTAAAGGGTGGACCTGGGTCTCAACCAACATGCCTCTCCAGCCAGCACGATCTTTCGCTAGCTGTCTCCTGTTGCGCACTCCAAGTCGGTTAAAGTCCTTCTTCACTTGTGTGCGCTACCTTAGCCTAGGCCGTCCTCTTTGGCGTTGTCTCAACGGCTCAGATTCGAAGACTTTTCGGGCCAGAACAGTGGTGTCCAGCTAGTTATCTTAAGCGTTGTATCCGGAGACGCTTGATCAAGGAGGACTTTATTACTCAAGTTTTATTTGCGCCCAAAGAAGCAGCGATTGTCAAGAGTGATTCTGCGTTTGATTTCGGGAATGGTTTTGTCCCATATTCACCGCGGAGCTGACATAGACGAAGTCCTTGACTACCTCCAAGTTTTTGCTGCCGTTCTTTGGTGCACCAAATTCCCACACCGAGTCTTCACCACTCTTGGTGATGCCATTTGACTGCCCCGGAGCTGTGATTTGATCCCTTTGGAGTTTTTGTTTGTAGAGAACCATAAAGAACTGATGTTGTCCTAATCTTCACGAGAAAGACTGAACTCTCTATTGAGAAGTCAGTCGAGGTAGACATTTGAACGTCGTTTTTTCCCACGTAGAATAGTGGATGCGAACGTTGACTTCTGCCCCAGAGCTGAACTTGACTCATCCTTCTCGCCTTTGCCTCTCCTAAGTTGACAACTCTCAGAGGGAAAGAAGGTCTCAAAAATAATGAGTTTTGTCAGTTAATTGTTTGCAACATGCATGATGAAGAAGTTGAAGAAGGTTATCCCTGTTTTGATGATCAACAAGTTAGTGGCCTTAAGATAACTTCAATGATGTGTGGAAGTAATTTGGTTGTTTTAGAGAAACTCTTTAAAAAAGACGACGATCTGTGAAAATATTTACACATCACTGAATTCTTAGGTCGTTTATAGATTGCCTTTTAGAGGCCAACGTTTGCCGAGTTCTCGATTCCTCTTTGGTTGTTAGGTAGAGAGGTTGGGTTAACTTTGTGCTTAATAGACGCAACGGTAGATTTTGGTACTTTTGTGGGTACTCGTCATCCCAAACCGGGCAATTTTGCTTATTAAGTTATGCACTGGGCCAGAAATGAATTTCAACATTGACTTAGCAGCACCGAATTTTCACTGAGTTTCACTGAGAGTCGCGAATTCAAGTCAATTTTGTACGCTTTTAGATCAAGATTATCACATAAAGTACGCCATGCGAACCTGCTCAGAAGGACGACGAATCCATTTGTCACGGTCGTGCTTGCACTTCGTATACTCATAGTTACAGTTGCCATAGTCCCTAGATGCTGGGCATGGTCTATCCGGCCGAGTATCGTTCACTTATGTAAAGAGAGAGAATTTGAGACAAAAATTTGTGAATGGCATTGACGATAGTGGTTTCAGAAACTCGATTATGTGCCTTGAATTTTCTTCGAATTGCACGAAAAATATTTCTAATAGAACGCTTATTTTTGTTATACAACTGAACAATTTGGAGACGCTGCTGTGTTGTTTGAGGCTTCAGTTTCAAGGGAGCCACGTGTGATGTGTCAAGGAAAGCCAAATAAAGATAAGACCTCACGATGAATTACTAAACATAATTTCCACTTGAACGGTTTTCTATCTTTCAGCGTGCGCTCAAAAGATTAGTGGCCCTATGTTCTAATGATGGAATGGAGGCAAAGAACGATCATTTCCAGAACAGCTGTCTAATGCACACTACATTTTAGTGAAGTTCCACTTAAGTAAGCGGAGGAGTTCAAGTACGGCGGGGTCTTTTTCACGTGCGATTGGAGGGAGCAGCACTGAGGTTTCTCGTTGGCATAGCCAGGCTGGATCAATTATGAAACAGCTTGGAAGATAAGCCATAAGGAAGGTCAAGCTTTTTGTCAAAGCCGATTTTTAATACAGTGTTTGTTTCAACTCTCACCTATCGTCATGAAATTTGGAGAGAGGACAGGCTGCCGAGAGCCATTGAGGGAGTTATTCGCCGGGATAGGGTGAGAAACGCATATGTGCGGTTGGAACTCTATGTTGAGCTGCTGCTTCTTCGAACGAAAACGGCTATGTCTCCGTTGGTTTGGCCACGTGGTACGGATGTCCTCATTATCACGACATCCGAGGTGTGCCTTATTAGCAATTTTATCAGTTAAGCGGCCATTCTGCAGACCCTTAACGAGGAGGTTGGATCAAGTCCATAAATTCGTCTGGTTGCGCTTGAGATCCTGATTAGTTAGAGTCGATGGCGGAGTATCAAGTGGCAGTGAGGTCCCTCTTGAGTGCATTACTTACGCGACCTCGTAATATGTGGGGTTAACGAAGATGACAGTTTTTTATTAACTTGATCCCTTACGAACGCATCTTCATCTTGCGCCGCCACATAGTGTCTTCTGCCTATTGGCGCGTTTTTCTTCAAAACCTATGATCGTTAGACGTGATAGTCTCCTACCCGATCAGGATTGTCTTCTTTCGCTTTTGACAGAGACCACGTAATCGACTTAGAGGAGGAGAATTGATGTGCTTATAATAGCACAGTTAAGCACTTTTCTTCTCCTTCTAAACTGTTCAACTCCCCTAAGTCCCTTAATGTCATTAAAAACGTACAGCAGTTGAACGTCTGGAACATGAACAAAAGCAAACCAAATCTTTTCAAATACCTCTTGTTGAGAAATACCTTAAGGCATATATTCTCTGACTAAGAGAGGCATACAAGGAAGCTCATTTCTTTGCTTATCTGGGCTGGGTTTTCCCTCTTTTCGCAGCGACGTGATAAGTTCACACAACAAACGTGAACGTTGCCTTCGAAAAACCCATTTTTAGTGCTCTGTCATAGGCAGTGAGCTTAAGAATAAAATATTAACGCTCCGTTCACTTGAAGAGCGGATCTTGCGCAGACACAATGTCTCCGAATTGGTTGACTTTTAGTTTCGCGATTTCAGTGCTGTTCAGTGCAGTTTTCACTTTCGTGTACGACCTTCCATTACATTATCAAGTGGACGATGAGGAGTGGAGGATTTGGGCGGTTAAGCCAAGTCCAGTCGGGGACACGGGTGAGGACGGTGGTGTGATGATTCAATCGAGGTTTTTGTTTGATACACCTCCGCGCTGCAGGAAAGATCACAGAGGGCTCTGTAGGCAATTCAGAGGGTGAGTGTGGAATATTTGTGGATTGTTCGTGTTGACATTCATGCCGTGGTTTATTTGTTTCAGTAAATAGTGACATTGATTCAAGAGCAGAATGGACTCAAGCGTGGAGGCTGTTGGTGGTGGTTTGTTTGCATCCAAATAAAACTCAAATATAAATCAAATTGTCAGTACTTTGTTTTTGTTGTGAAGTTATGTTGTGGACTGTGGCGTTAAATTTAATGCGACCCTATGCCGTGGAACTGTCTCAGAGGCCGTATTGATGCCTTGGGCAAACAAACATTTCAGTCAGAGACCGTGGACACCTTCACAAGACTCAGCACCGTGTCACAGAGCGCGCGTCAACCAGAATTGCTTAGAAAACAATGTTTCATAGTTCGTTACCTTGACACAAAGGAATGCGAATTTTGGGGATGCAAATCCGTTGGATTTCTGGGGTATTTTGAAGGCAAGTCTTAGTTTCTTTCTAAAACCATGCTGCATTAACTACAACTTTACACTCAATTCTAAGTAAGATTTCTGCCAACAATTCCAAAGAACGTTCATATCGTACAACCCCACTCAATGACAGTTTCTTTTCGAAATCCCCTTCAGTTCAATTACTGCCTATCAAGTCAGTCAAAATTAATCACTTTCTGAGTGCCTATCCAATCGATGGAACACAATTTCCCTCAACACTCGAACTTCATCATTATCCACTGCCACCGCCAATGCCACAGGAGCACACTCCATAAAGCAACAACGCGTCTATCTGTTTCGCGTTGATTATGAACCATGAAACCGAGTCCCCCCCCCCCCCCCGCGCGGCGAACGCAAATAGACCCGCTTATTGACAAAGCTCCGGTTGCTAATGTGAGACTGATAAGTTTCCAAAACCCGCTCTGCCACACACTGCCTCCGCCCAGCCACCGCACTGTGGCAGCTCTTCGCAGCAGTCATTAATCAAAGCCGATAGTTCACATCCAGTCCCCACGTACTGCAAACAAACACGCAAATTAGCCTCCCCCCCAAACCAGCACCAGTGTGCTAGCAGCCAGAAGTATCCACAAAGTACGCATCCACGCCATTGATTGCATTGTAAGTGAGCGCGCACTCATATCTCTCGTGCTTATGCGTTTCGCGGTAATCAAACCCGAAGTGCACAGGATGCACATTAAAATAAATCAAATGCACTGAGCGCGGATTAATCGATATCCACGGGAACACACAGCGCAGGGTGGGCTGTGGCGCACGAATGCAAAGGATCACGGCAGAGACACCACGGAGGGGCGCTCTCCAAAGCGGGACGAAATCCAATTGAAGATTGATTGGAGCGCTGGCTTTATGCGCGGTTGAACTTGGATCCGTGCACGCGCGTAGTGTAAAGGTAGATATTTAATTAATTCCGTGCCGTGCATCCTTCAACCCTAGCCCGTGGCGGCGGGGGGAGGGGGGCAACCTTCGCCACACCAACAACGGCACCGTGCACAGCGACGCCGCTCCAATTGGCAATAGTCTCGTGTTGCGCGAAAAATTCACTTTAACACTTGTGTAGTTGTTGCAGATCCCCACCCCCCTTGACACATGTAGGCCACCTCGCCACACGCTGCGTACGCCTGCAATAAAATGGAATTACCTTAACCACCGACGTACGTCTGTGTATGTATCCAAAATGAAATAAAAATTTTTTCCTGCCGTTGCCAGACTGGCTACTGAACCCGAAAGCCCACATTCACACATCATGGGGAGGGGGGGGGGGGGGGGGGGGATGCAAAAAAGAGGGAAAAAAAACGAGAAAAGGATTTCAACTGGATTGGCCGGAAATCTAATTTCGTTATGGATAAAAGCCCACCGGAGGCAGTTGCGTTCCGAAATATTTTATTAAGCCATAAACTTTTATTACCGCAACTAAATGTTTAAGTGGAGCGAATGTACTGTGAATAACTGCTGGCAATTACACGTTCAAAAAAGTGTTCGCAAATAGTTTTAGGATTGAAATCGGAGACGGAACTGGCCACGCTGGTGCCCGGCCGTTTTGCATGTGGCTGAATGTGTGTTTGGGTTCCCGTCTCTCTGAATGTGAATGCGTCGTCCTTGGACCGGATTTAGGTGGTAAGTGCTGACCGGCTTTTGTGGGTTTTTTTTTTTCTTAAAGGTGGAAGACAATGAGGAACGACTTTAGTTTAGAGCATCCGTCTCTGAAGTGAATGGTGTAGTCTTAGGAAGTTCAAAGTGGACTACGGTTGGACGTTGCATGAGGTCATAAAGATGTTTATGGATACCAGACAGAGCAGGCTTCGCGGCTACATACTATATTCCTGTCAGTTGTTTTCTTTCAGGCTTTCGAGGACGAGTGGAAGAATTTTACGGGGTCGTGAAGAAAAATGAAGAATCATCATCCATACAGTTCGTAGCTAGATCTGAACTTTCTGAAGTTTAACTTTTTCGATTCTACACAGAAACTACATCCTTGGTTCAGCAGAGCTTATGAATTGCAAATGGCAACACTGTGACAAATCTTGTCGTCTTCTGACCCCGAATAGCCAGATAATTTGAATGTTGAGAAATACCGGGTGATTCATCTTGACGTTTGTGTTTTAATTGGCTTTCCTTGACGGGTCCCGCCAATCTGCAAACAAACAGCTTGGTCCTTTTTGTCTATCATGATTTGGCAAGTCATCATGGAAATCCTCAAATAACGACAGCGTCTACACACCGTTCAGCTGTATTACGAAGATATGCTTTCTGTGAGTACAGTTTTTACTGCACATATTCGAACCTCTAACCGCTCTATTCCCAAGTCTACAATTGCCCAAATTTTAGTCCCAACTTACACTAGTCTAGGACACTCGATCAAACCCAGAACACAAATAAAAGACTACAGCTAAAGGACAAATCGATTCGTTCTCAGCAGCTTGACTATGTTGCCTGAAATTCAAGAACATGATCCCGAGCTATGTTTTCAAGAAGATGGCGCTTTGAGCCATACAGTACGTGAAACTTCGGACTAGGTGGGAAAGAGTTTTGGTGAGTTTCATGTTCTGCAACGGCCAATTGGCAGCCTAAATCGTGAACTGTGTTAGCTGTTATACAAAGCCAGTTTAGTCCTTCGAGAGAGGGCTCTATTTCTCAATTGCCTCTTGATCCCAAAGAAGTAGTGATTGACACGAGTGATACTGTGTTTGATTTCGGTACTGCTGTTGCTGTCCCTATTCACGTTGATTAAGTGCTTGACTACCCCAAAGTTTCTGCTGCCTAGTAATATGCTCTGTCCGAGACGTCAGCGTTGTGTATTCTTCCTCGATGACAGCATATACTGTCTTTACTTATCGCCAAGTCCATTTCAGCCGCATCCACTCAAGCCATCCAACGCCTTGTTAACAAATCGCTGTGTTCGTCCAACCACGTTATTGTCATCGGCGGAAGTTGGCAGTTGAACGGACTTTGGAAGATCGTGGCTCTGATTTTGACTAGTCAGTTATTCACGATCTTCTCAAGGAGAATTAATTCTCAAGAAGTTGAAGAAGACGAAAGCGCGTCAGCTTGTTTAATGACAATGACGGTCTAGGGGAGTTCGTTACTGACCTTGAAGGAACAGGGAGAATTCTCAAACGTTTTCCTTCACAACCTGACGAGTATGGTAGGTATGGCAAAATTAGACATGGCACTGTATAGCTCGTGTCTATGCACGCTACCATATGTGGCTTCATATGTGGCTTACAAATCGATGGGTGTGTCGATTTACACTTCTTGGAACTTTTCCGCAATCTGCCGTAAAGTGAAAATCAATCACGGGATCACAGGAAACTAGATTGGTGATGAACTAGAATGGCAAGGTTCTAAAGCGGCATTCGTTGGGCCGGAACCCACCTTAGGACTACCCGCTTTCTTGGTGAGGGCGTCAGTCGACGGTTGGGTCTCCCAACAGCACAACCAGAAATGGCATTTCTTTCCAGGACGTAAGGTGACTAAGTTCATGCTCCCGAACGTCAGTAAGAAGTTCACGGTTTTTCTGGTATTTCTAGACAGAAAAGAGTGCAGAAAACTTGTCGGCGTACAAAGGGGACACTTCATCTTCGCTAGGCACATAAGTCTACTTGGGCTTAATGAAGATACCCTTTGTGGAGAAAGTGAAGACACTTCCGAGCTCTCTGTCCCGCCTTTGCTCGTATAAAGTGGCGGCTGTTTGGTGCTGATTTTGTGGATGCTGAAAACTTAAGCTCTTTAGCACAGAAGCGAATGCTGGTCTTTCTTCGAGAAAACCAAAAAAAACAGTAAACGAAGGTTACTGCCCGGGAGTACAATGAACCATTTTTTGAGTCTGAGAGCTCCAGTGGAGTGATCCCCAACCTTCAACGAAAAAAAAAAAGTTAAGATTTGGTCTATTGTGAACTTCTCTGGCCTAAGATCACTCTGTTGAGGACCTATCAGCTTGTTGGCGAACGATTTCAGGCCCTCACACAATACAGCAGAGAGGATCTTGTATGCGCTGTGCAGTCGAAGGAGTCTCCTTTCGATGCGATATCAAACTATATTCTCTGGCACTAAATTCTTAGGAATAAAAATCGGCTGAGATTGGCAGCAGAAAAGTACTAGTATTACCCGCGGGAAAGCAGTCTCTATGTTCCAACGGACCGCCCAAAATTAGGCCTTCCGAATGGACCATTTCAGACGTAGTCGTATCCCATACTTTCATGAAATAGTTTTCAAAAAGTAACCGGCATGGAGAGTTCTAATAACAGCTTTTTAAAGTTTAAAGTTCCCCTTTAATTTTGTGAGTCATTTTCTTTGTTATAAATCAAACCTGACGATGAATCACTCTTTGGGGACGTAACTTAATATTTTTAGGACTCCGGTGGTCTGCAGTGACACCTGTGCCAAATTTCCGTCTAAAAGCTCATTAGTGTTTGCAATACCCACCAATGTGTAAACAGTCGAAAGTGAATGATTTTATTTTCGCGATTTAGACAAGTGAGAAATAAATGTTGGCACAAATGTACAAGTATCAAAAGGAACTTAAAAAAGATGACATTTACAGATCTAAATGCACACACACACCGATGAAGTGCCACGAAACAAGTATAGTCTGGCTAGTTCAGTTAGTTCGGAACTAAGAAGCTAATGTCAACATTCTCGTAGTTAGGGAAGATGTTCCGGACATTCTTCGTAACTAGTTTATGTATTCCGAAAAAAACTGTCTGACAATCCGAGAAAACCAACCAACTTCCCAACGAATTTGAACTGGTCACTGTGCTGCCTCGAAGGTGCCATGGATGCCGTCGCTGATGAAAGTACACAGCGGGTGACAAGTCAAGAGGAGGTGAAGTAAGGAACGCTAAAGGAATTCATGATCACTTCTCTCTTTATAAATCTATTGAGCAGTGCGTGTCCTTAGTGTCAAAAGTGAATCTTACAAGATATTAAATCGTAACCCTTTCTTCTTCGATTATGCTTCACTACATTCACCATCCATTTCAACTATGAATCCAAGAAAATATTTTATCTGGACAACATTCGCATAGAGGCAAAAGTATAGTATTTGAAAAATGTAATGCACACGCGTCAGAAAGTCCAATGACACAGCGTCTAGCTGACATCCGGGCACACTTAAAGTGCTTAGAACAACCGAACCAACAATCGAATGTAGATTTGGCAGAAGTCACAAAGGTGGGTACGTAAATAGGACTTACGCCACGGATTCAATTTGACCAGTAGATCCTTTTCATTGTACTTAAAAGTGTGGAAAAGCTATTTTAGCTCCCTAATGTCACCAACGTCTAATATTCCACTGACCTTGAGCCATCTCGATTTTTGTATAAAGTTCAGGATGTCCTTCAGTTCCGTCTATCCTAGGATATTTCAGTTCATCGCCGACAATGGTGCTGCCATAAAGCCTTCTTCTCAAAAGAACTCGAGAATCGGATTACAGAAGCTCAACGGATTCTAACAGAATGCAATGCAGCTCCTAAGTTGGGCGAGAAACCCAGTCAAAGTGCATGAATCCCGCTTTCACAGTGCTCGGCTTATGCTCAACAGGGTCGAGAATTGCGTTTCATTTGGTATGGGTCATCCCAGTGGACTGATATTGTATCGAATTGAATGTCAGTTTCTCAATGGCCTCGTTTTCTTATTTCGTTCATATGAAGCTTAGAAATGTGCCGGCTTGCGGTTTGCTCGTCTTTGACCCCGCCTTGGAAAATGCAACCGCTCATGGAGTAACACAGCTGATAAGTGATTTTGTATACAGAACAAAGTCTATTTTTAGATTCAAAAAACAACCGACGCGCAATTTTTTGTCTGTATTCGAAAAAGATTAAATTTTCTAATTCTTACACTCTCACTATGAAACCGGGCATTATTGCCAAATTCGCTTCAAGATCTTGTTGCTTGTTATAGACACATCTTGCACAAAAGCTTACATATTAATGGATATGAACAGAAGAAAAAGAACACAACACAGAAGTTTCATCCGCAATCACTTCAGACAGAAAACCAAAACAAAGACCGCTCATGTGGAATTGAGATTTATATTTTAAGGCCCGCAGATAAGGGAGGTATTGGGGTTATCTTACCAAAACAGAAGTCATCCAGATTTGCGGCAATTTCCCCTGTGATCGAGACGACATCGCTCAGGGGCGGCTAGAATTCTCTTCTTATAGTCGTGACTGCGAACCGAATTGGGGGAAACTGTCAGTGTCGGTGTAGGGTTCGGTGGTTGTGTTTGAGTCACACCAAGACCCCAACACATGATCACAAACGCGATCAATAGATACAGACGCGGCGACATTTCCAGCACAACTGAAGTGCTTCGAAATCTCGTCTGCTCAACAAACCAAGCCGATAAGAGTTTCGAAAATTGCGACTTCTACTGGCGGGTCAAGTGTTCGCACTCAAAGTGACGCACTGTGATTTGAAATATTTTCGCATTCAAGTGAGGCTTTACGAAATACGTTGATAAGATGCTTTTGTGTCTAATGAATCATTTAGTTCAAAGTCACAATATTGTTGAGTTCATGTGAAGAGAGAAATCGAAATACCTTCCATTGGTTGAGGTAGTTTGGCTGTATGCTGTAGAAACCAAGCAGGGGAATCTATTGTACCACGGATGTCAACGGCGTAAGAGGCACCACATCGCAGTGAAGTGCCTCTTTGGCCGTCAATCCATCTCGCCCAGCAATCGTGTGAAAAAACAAAGTTGAAAATAACCCAAGAGACGAACCATTTTCTTAATAAAAGAGAGTGAGTCCACATTTAAGTTCCACATTAAGGAAGGGGTTGGGGCGGAATATAATTCTTAAATTTGTGACTCAGTATGCCGCCCTTCTTCGCATTAGGAGGCTGTAAGGCAAACGTCAAACTATTTTGAAGAGACCTGTCAATTGAGACATATGGGGAGGTGTACGATGACACCGGGGGAGCCACCACCAAATGTGATGTAATTTTCAATTTACGTATCCAAGCGTTTGTATGTGAAATGCACCCCGCTCTAAATAGAGAATCCATGACAGACGGAAGGACAGACAGACGGAAGGACAGACAGACGGAAGGACAGACAGACAAAAGGACAAGCAGATGAAAGGACAAACAGACCAAAGGACAGACAGGCGGAAGGGCAGACAGACGGGAGGACAAACAGATGGAAGGACAGACAGATGAAAGGATAGACAGGCTAACAGTCAATTTCTTCAGTGAACTGTACATCAATCTGTCATCATCCCCTCATCTCACCCAATTGTTGTGTAAACAGAAGCAAAACTGTTTTTTTTTATGTGTAATCATCACAATTTGTTACTCACCCACTTAATTTCTTATTTGTCTGCATCGCCCCCTGTGATCCACTCGACATCTAAGAGGAGCCGATAGAACGCTCTTGGAAACAACTTGAAACCTGCTCGTATCCAGTTGATTTCTCTCACTTCCCGAGGGAAAGGTAGTCGCACTCCACATTAAATTCAGCAGAAAGAACAACACAAGAAGCGATCGCGACCACATTTCGAATGAAACTAAAAGCCGTAGGTGTTGTTGATGACTGACGACTGGTGACTGATGACTTAGAAGGCTTGTCATCGCAATGTTTCGCTGGTTATCTGAATTGCGATCAAGTGAAAGAAAGAAAAAGGCAACTCTCAAGAAGGCAAGTAGACATTGATAAAGATCTTATCTGCTGTGTATTTCATTTTGCAGGTCAATGAGACAGAGTTGCAGTGATGTCACTGCACGAGTGTGATGGTTTTGTGCGTCGCAGTTGTTAAAAGATTGGCAATGCTCGTATCTGTGTAGTAGCAAAAACACTTGAAAATTTTCAATGCAATCCACACGCGTCTGAAAGTCCAACAACACAGCTTCTAGCCAACACTCGGTCGCAACTCAAAGTACTAAGAACAAGCGAAGCAACAATCGAATGTTCATATGGCAGGAGTCACAAAGGTGGGTACGTAGATAGGGTTTACGCCATGGATTAAATTTGACCAGCATCCTGTCCATTGTAATCTAAAGTGTAAGATTCCTTTAAGGATCGCCTAGTAAGACTAACTTCTAATGTTCCACTGACGTTGAGCCATCCCGGCTTTCGTGTGAAACTGAGGATGACCTTCAGTTCTGTTTATGCTGCGACGACGATGGCGCTGCTTAAAAGCTTCAGCCTGCTGCTCATCAGTGCCGGAGAATCGTATAACAGAAGCTCCAGGGATTCTAACAGATCCTCGTCAATGACGCTACTAGAAGAGTCGCATGAGTACCGCCCAACCCAACCAAAACCCATGGGTACCGCTTGCCCAGCGCTTTGCTTATGCCCAACAGTGTCGGGGATTTCGTTACATTTGGTACAGGCCATCCCAGTGGACTGATGTTGTATCGAATTGTATATCAGTTTCTTAATAGCCTCGATTTCTTATTTTGTTAGTAGGAAGCTTAGAGATGTGCTACCTAGTTTCTTTCTCTTCTTTGACCCCACTATAGGACTATGATCGGATGCACGACATTTCTTTGCCCAAGAGAGTTGTACTTTTTGTTTCTGCTAGAGCTGCACATTTGTTTTATAAGACAACCAATTACGCAACTTACGCGCTACCCACTGCTCAATCAAGGCTTTGAAAAAATGAAAAAAAGGCAACACCAGCTAAACAAAAATAGCCGCAGAGCAAGCAGCAAACATTACCGTCATTCATCGTAAAAAATCGTAGAGGTGTTAAGACGCGATCCACACTCGAAGGTGCTTCTCTTTACCTGTAACACATCGCTCAATAAGTCCCAGGACTGAAATAGAGGCGGCGCCACCAACAAATGAGACCCGTCAAATTTTCGTGACAATCTGGTTGTTAGGTTACAAGTTACAGTGCCTTGAGGTGAAGCTACTTTTGTAATTTTAAAACAATGGAAAGAACAAAATTTTGTGTGTTGACTAAAAATTGTTTTTTGATGGGAAAAAATACCGTGCAAACTCAGTACTTATTTGAGAAGTGTTTTAGAGACACCGCTCCATCAAAAACAACTATTTGTCGTTGGTATGCTGACTTTGAACGTTTCCGTATAGGCAACAACGATGCTGAACGCTCTGGAAGGCCAATTGAATGGGTACACCCGAAAACGTCGAGAAAGTACGAAAAATCGCTTAAGAGACCCACAAACTGACATTGCGTGAGATAGCTGACAACTTAGAGATATTAGAATGCAGTGTGAACACTCTTTTGCATAAACATTCGTCAATGAGAAACCTGTTTTCGAAATGGGTGTCGCGTTTGCTCACAATGAACCAAGAACAACAACGTATCGATGATTCTGAGAACTGTTTGGAACTGTTTCGTCAGAATAAACAGGTATTTTTGCCACGGTATGTCACAATGGATGAAACATGGATCCACCACTCCAGAGTCAAATCTGCAGACAGCCGAGTGGCCAGCAGCCGGTAAACCCCGCCCAAAGCCTCCAAAACCACCAAGGTCGGCAAGTTTTAAGTTTTTTTTAAGTTTAAAAATGTACTTTTTTTATTTTGAGTTTCATTTGCATTAAATCTAGATATAAAATACTTAAACTAGCTATAATAACTTTTATTTTAATTAAAACTATCTTACTGGCTCCATGCGAGCACTCTAAGTTAATCTATGAATTTTTTATAATTGCCTTTCAGCTTCTGTGTTTGGTTTTGTATGTATATTCAAGTAAAGAACTAAACTATGTGATACTTAATACTAAGAAAATGTTCTGTAAAAACTTAGCAATCTAATTAATTCAGTGGTAGAATGCTCGCCTGCCAAGGTCGGCAAGCAAGGTGATGGCATCTATTTTTTGGAATGCGCACGTAATTTTATTCCTCGACTAACTTGAGAAAGGCAAAAGGATCAAGAGCGAACACCACACGACATTATTGGTGCATTCGAAGGAAGAAATTGCAAAAAAACGGTCCTATATGAAGAAGAAGAAAAATCTCTTTCGCCAAGGCAATCAACCGTGTTACAAGTCGAAATTCGCAATCTGGCACGAATTGGGCTTTGAATTGGTTCCGCACCCACCATCTTCTCCAGATCTGGCGCCCAGCGACTTCTACCTCCTTTCAAACCTCAAAAATATGTTCGTCGGAAAAAATCTGACTCGAAGGAGGAGGTGATCGCTGAAACTGAAGCCTTAGGCCAAAGATTAATCGTTCCACAAAAAAGGTATCAAATTGTTAGAGCGGCGTTGGACTGATTGCAGCACTCTTGAAGGAGACGATGTTGAGGAATAAAGTTGAATTTTGTCGAGGAAATGTGTTTTTTTGGTTAGTCCCGGGACTTATTGAGTGGTGTGTTAAATGGGCGCCACGCGATCAGGATGCACATCCGACCCACCTCTTTTTAATTCGCGACAATGAGGCAGTAGATCGGTTGCAATGATACAATTTTGTCTTTTGATTCAAATATCACGAAAGGAGTCCCATCTTTCCCATTTTTTCCATCTGGCTATTAATCCGCTATCGGAGCTCCTCCCAAAGTCTGTCCTTCTATCAGGGTGGGAAAATGTTCTTTTTGAAATGACGATGTAACAAGGGGTCTCTCCCACATTCCCTCGGACGGTAGAAGAAGTCAGATTCAAATTATCTTGTACATGGGTTTTGTGTACACAGATGAAATGTGCTATGCTTGCATATGGCGTTTGTGTATGCGAAGTGTTGATTCGCGTTTCAGCCGGACGCGCGTGGCCACCATGAGAGTGAAACATGAGTATTTTATTTACGGCAAGTGAGCCCACAAATGCGCGATGGCTTAATGTGTGGATCAGCATTCGCTGAGCAAGTATAACGTCGCCCTGTATGAATTCAAAAGGAATCAGGAGAAGAGCCCTGAATGTAGACGAGAACAGACGTTAAATAAAGATCGCTTGAATTAAACTTGTAATTACCGTTTTATTATAAACCAGCTCGGCGTGGCATAACAACCGTCTTTGTCAATAAAAAATTTGCAGATATAGTCCATTTGATCGCTTAGTCATCATTCACCAGAAAAGCCATTTCACTAAATTTAATTCAACAAGCAAACGAAATGTCTGAACGCGGCGCGAAGCGACCGACTGCTACGGACGCTGAGTACAATTTATACAACGCAGCAAATAGAGAATCAGTGATGGCCCTCTCACTTCTTCTTGATCAAAAAGTGCATACCTCACAAAATATACCACAGTACACAAGTGGACATTAAATTGACACGGGCACTCTCAAAATCTCCTTCTCATGACAAGCAATTCAAAAGCCGATTCCAAAATACACCCAAAACAAGAAACATCACAAAACTTTACCAAATCACAAATGAAAAAAAAAACAATTCTCACCACAATTTCATCCTGAAGTGGTTCTGCAGTTATTCGTGTGATCCAGTTGGCATCTGGTCGGTGTAATGAGAATGCTCTCAAAGCGACTCGGCGTCGTTGTAATCGGTGCCTTAGTTGTTGGCTTGGCAGTGCCAAACGAAAGGCAGGCGATCACAAGAAAGAAAATAGTGAGGACCGAACGGAATAACATCTTGACACAACTGATTCGATGTTTTGGGCGCTATCTACGAAGAACCGGGGACAACTTAGAGGTTATCAACTTTTTGATTGATCTTTATACAGTGGCGGATGTAAATAAACGCAAAAAATCTCTTTAGATGAGAGGCTTGATTTCCAGTTTAGAGAGAGAGACAGACTGCAGGGGAAGTACAAATCGGGTGACGCTTTCTATACCGTCGACAACAAAGGGAAGGTGTCTAATGTCAAACAGGTTGATGAAAACCAGTTGAAGAGATGATGCATGAAAACACTGGTTGTGCTTGAACTTAAGAGTGACAGGTTTTATCAGTATTAAGTGTGACGTCATTGATGGGGATGAATTTGGAGAAAAGTAATGACTCAGAAAAAAGACGCGTGGAGTAGAAGCTTTTCAGTTTGAAAGCCACTTGCGTTCCATGGAACATGCATAGCAGGTGATACATAAAACGATCATTGCTTTTATTTGGCTTGTCATTTGTGCTTTTGTCTTAGACCCAAGTTTCATTTATTCAATTGGCTAACAGGCGTTTAAAATCAAATTTAATATTCAAAGTTGTTTTGATTTTTCGGTTGGTTTAGATAGATTGATAGAAAGGAAGGGAAGTTTCTATTAGAAGAGACATAAATCGGTTACCCACGAACCGATATGTCGCACTGAGTTAAGCAAACGTCATTCGGGCGCTGATTGGAGCAACTATGTTCCAATCGGTTTTTGTTTTAAAGGTAAAGAACATTAAGTTGGCAACCCTATTTTCAATGATAGTCGCTTTGTCAGTTGTTAAGTGATGTATTTTAAGTTTGGTTTGGCATTTCAACACTCTTAGACCGACACGTTAGCAGGGATTCTAAACTGTACAAATTTGGCTCAAAACGAGGTTGGCGTTAATCTCAATTTTCATAAGCCATCTTTGGTTAAATGGATACGTCACCAAGCAAAATTGCCATATTTAGAGTGGAGATAATCCTCGAGTGTATGTTGAGATACCGTAGCATCCACAAAAATTTACTAGTGTAATACATTTTTCGTCCTTCTTTTACAATGTTGGCCAGAAAGATACAGTCACGGGTGATTGCTACAGAGCCATGATTCCTGACTTTTTCGATCATCAATTTAATTGCTATGATGTGCATGAGCTGCGGTTCCAAAAAGACTGCGAAACATATCGTAGAGCTCATTGCGTTTGGTAACCGTATAATTTCACCTTACAGACTCCACGATCATTCGATATATCGCCGTTGGACCATTTTCTGTGGGGGTATGTGAAATCGATAGTCTACGAGGACAAGTCCAAAGCTTGATCGTGTATGACTATGGTTTCCTTCTTTTTTTCAATTGTCAGCTCAGGAACATTAATATTCGTCGATTTGCTTGAATGGATGAGCTCATACCACAACATAACCTTCTAAGCAGATAGCAGCAACCATCAAGCATGAATTATTATGGCGGTGGCCATAAGATGCTCAACGGCTTGGATTATCGTAAGGACCCACTTTTTATTACCACTCGCAATCCCATCAAGCAACATTTCATGCATTTAAAATCGCCTTCAAACATCTTTTGTCTTCAATTCACTTGGCACCATATGCCCCACCTTTGGTATCACTCAAATTGCTTAAACGTTCGAAAGCGGTGTGTTGAGCGTTCATAAACGCTTCCCAGGAACACTAAATGTGAAAAAGTCTCGACGTTCTTTGTATTTTAAAAATTGCTGTTGTTTGCGCTTCAAACGAAAGACACTACTGATTCTGACGCTACAGGACAGAAACTTTGAACGAATATTTGGAAATGTGAATAAGTGGAGTAACCATTCTGTGAATTTGGTTGGAAGTTTGCAATCCAATTTTAACAGAACCCCACACATATGTCCTCCCCTCGATATGTCCACTCTGCCTACATACTCTACTGTGACGTTTTGTTTGGAACTTTCTTATCGGGACTTTGTCTATGTTTATGGCTTTTCGAGGTTTTGCTCATTTTCGGAAATTCAAAATTTTGTTCACAAGCCAAATTTGGGTCTTAGTGAATTCACCATATGTGATGAAAGCCTCTTTATCTACCTGCAACAACCTGTGTTCCATCTTTGAGTTTGGACGTTCGTCAATTGTATGCAATAGAACAGCAAAATGGCTGAATTCTGCCGCAGACAAGTGTCCACATATGTACGTATTCTGCAACTTATACTAAATGTAGTTTGTTATTAAATAAAAAAAAGTCTTTGAAACGAATGATGAATTTAAATGAAGACAGTTCTGGTTACGTTTTAGCCACGTACAGGCTGTACAGTGACATGAGCCTACCCAGTCGTCTACGGATTCAACACTAATCCAGCTCAAACTCCGAAAGAATGGGACAACACAATAGAAGACGCCCACGTACGAACCAACTTGGAGAAGGAAATTGCAGACAGTTGGCATGAAATCGTTGAGGTCCAGGTCCAGCTAGCCAGGATACACCAGAATGAATCTTTGAATTCAGCAAAAGTGACTAATTGGTTAGCTCCTGGCCGAGTTCGAGAAGAAAATTCAGTTTGGTACCCTAGACTTTGGACCTACAGAATAACTGTTGACACCTTCTGCAATACATAGTGTCTCTGGGATTCAAATCAAAGACGCACAACGAATGACAAAAGTTTATATAAATCAGTCCCGATACAGCCCACAAGCGACCATCAGTTCTTTACCGACTCCAAAAGGTGAAACTTGAGAAGCAATTGGTACTCGTAGCGTATTGTCAGCTAGGCCATGTAGAGCATAAAGATACCACTGCTCCCCCCTCCCGAAAAGTCTTCGAATCTGAGCCGTTGGGACAACAGAGGACGGCCCAGGATAAGTTGGCGCACACATGTGTAGAAGAACCTCAACCAACTTGGAATGCGCAACTGGCGACAGCTGGCGGAAGATCGTCCTGGATGGAGCCGCATGTTGGTTGAGGCCCAGGTCCACATCGGACTGTTGCGCCATAAGGAGAAGAAAATGAGTATTGTCAACATTTCGAAATAGGCAGTTCCACACAAAATTAAATGTATTCAGTCCAGGATTCGACATAGGGTGCTAAGTTCCGTTTGGGAGATTTAAGTCTCGATACCACAGCGCCGGGGAAGTTCAAAAAGAATTTCGTAATGCTCCAGCATGACAGCCCCAGACTCAAAACCTCACACGTACCGCTACAATGCAGATGCAGATGCGAATAGAAAGCCTTTTGCATCAACATACTCCATTTACATTTCTCCAATGGATCATCATTAACTTTCCGCAATGTGCTGTCATTTTGTCTGCAAATATGTCCAGAAGCTGAGAAGAGATCAAAGACACCTACAATTCAAGCGTCAAGAAAGTAAGTCTTAAGTAAAAAGAAATAATGACTCACGAATCACGGAGGAGGAAGGTTAGGGAAATCAGTGATTTAAACTGTGACAAAACTAAATTTTTCCAAGAAAGAAGTAGTTCACTTTCAATTAACACAAAAATTGGAAATTTACTTTTGTCCATCCTAATCCTTGTGATGAAAATAAAAAAGGAAAATTAAAGTTGAAGACACTTATCAAGGATAAAGTTATAATCTTTGAAAATGCAAGTTTTACTCAACCATTAAAGGTTTCGTTTGTTGTTTTTATTTAATTAAGCAATGTTAGCATTAATTTCACTGTACTATCCTCAAGTATCATTTTAAACATACGAGGAAAATATTCCTTCTCAAATCAATGTAGAATGTAAAAAGTCTAAAAAACTAGGCAAGAAGGCAGCTATTTCTGAGCACAAGTCTTGAAACGCTGCCATTTTTCTAGAACAAAATGTGAATGCGTAAAGAGGTGAAAGTGTTTTACAAAATTGCATACAATCGCATATTAGTCTAACTCAAAATTTGTTTGCTCGTAAACGTTAACCTGCTCGAAAAGAATATTCCAAACACAGAAAAACCTCACAAGCGACTGCAGAAAATGCCCATACCAGTCATCTTCCTAAGAAACAAAAGGAAAAAAATGCAAAACTGATTCTGTGACAACGGCGGCAGATTTTTTTTGTTTTGGCAGCCTGCATATGACACTGCTTCTAAATAAAGTCGACATTTTAGGATTCGAACATTTTTAAAGACCCCCCTGAAAGTTACCGCCCACATCGCCCAATAATGTACTTCAAAAATAGTTAACTTACCACAGAAACTTCTCTAAAGCACAGATTACACTATTCTATTTAACTATTCTACACTCTCCTCTGTGGTCCAGTTTGCACTTAGTCGGCGTCCTTAGAATGCTCTGTAGAAACACTTCGTCTTGTATGGCCGTCTCGTTTAAGTCCACCTGCAGGACAGACGTTTTCGCGCTACAAACCGAAGCACACACCAGCAATAGGAGCCCAATAGCTACAACCGACGACCGCACCATTTCGCTGCAACTGAGTCCAGTGCGTCTCGGAGAATGCCCGAAGATCTTTTATCTCTTCCAGAGGCTGTCGGGTTGCCGTTCATTGATAAGTCTATACATAGAACAACTGACTAAGTGACCGTTTCAGACGAAATAAAATTTCAATAACCGAACTTATTAAGATTCCAGAGACGTTATTAATTTCCGATTGCGAGTCGATCGCGAACGCAAGATATTCGTAGAGGGGAGAGGAGACTCCCGATTCATTCATATTCGCTGCGTTTCGCTTGCTGATTCAGCGCTCTGGATTGCAAAGAGATGGCGAAGGAGGAAGTGGAATGATAAACGAGTTACGAGTTCTCAATACTGTCCTTTTCGAACAGGTTTCGTTTTTGTGCTCAGAATTCCTGGTGTGCGATGCTGCAGCAATCGCCAGACTTTTTGGCTCCGATGTTTTGATCACGTCACAGGCGAAATTGGCTGTAAGTTAAGCGGCAAAAGAGGTTATGAAGAAGGAATGTATAAGACCAGGCTTAAGAGCAATAAACAAATTTGAGTGGTTGCATTTAATGTTAAAATATGCACAAACCTGAAACACGTTACGATATTAAGACAGTGGGAGACTGCGGTTTGCAACCTGATCTTGGTGATGATGGGGAAGGGAGAAGAAAAAAATCCCTAATTGGGTGAATATAAGAGCCACGTGACTGGTCCTTAACTGTTCTTGGATCCTCATCCACGTAACTGATGGCTAGTTGCTTACCTGGCTAGCTGGCTGTCTGGCTAGGGGACTGGCTAGGGGACTCGCTAGCTGACTCAATGGCTGCCTGCAATTGGCCGTCATTGATGTTGTTTTTGACTACCAGCGTTCTTCTAAATAGTAGAATCTAATCAACAAACGACACTGCTCCTCTTCCATATTAACTGTGAGTGACTGTGAGAAGAAAGGCATTCCACTGAAATGGCAACAGCGCTCTAAGGGAATGTACCCTACGAAATTGATCCCAAGTTCATGGAATTTGACACGGTTGGGCTTCTTTATTTGGGGATATTTGAATGAAAGTGTGTACGTCAAAAAGCCACGAACAATTTAAGAGCTAAAGTCTAGATAGTTCGTCACATTAACGACATTAAACCGCAATTATGCCACAGAGTCATTGAAAAGACGGTCCGTTAGAGAGGAGTTTGGCACCGAAGCCGTGCTTTTCACCGACATTTTGTTTTTCACGTAATTGTGTTTTTCTTTCTATCATAGAAAAAATATTAAGATAGCTCTCTGAAGTTGTTTGTCTTAGTATCTTCCTGCATTTTTGAACCACTCTGAATTTGTGATGGCTGTACATCCATCTGTGAACACTTGGGCTACGGTGCCTAAGATTTGTCTTACCCACTTGACCACCGAATAGTATGTCGAAATGGCCATATTCACAAGGAAGACCTACTTTTTTCTCTTTGAATGGCATTACTGGTGTACCGGGACCTAAGCCAATATGTGTTTTTAGCTATCAACGATCTCTACTGAGAGCTAGCTGCCTCCACTTTCTGGCCCAAAATTTTATTGAGGCCCCTTCTCCACTTATGTTGTCTGTCATCGTTTTCGTGTTGTTGACTAGTTAAAGACGTAACTTAAAATCAAAAGAACTTTACTTTAAGCCGAATTCAAAATGAATCGAGACGTGTATTTGGACATGTAGTTGTGCACAGATCCCTATCGCTGACATCCCTTCAGCCCACAAGGGACCAGGGCCTAACTTCTTAAATAACTAGAGCAACTATAGTTCTCTCCCAAGTGGAAGGGACCTACAGTTTTTTGCCGACTTCGAACGGCAAGATTTGAGAAGCTTTTTCATAGACAATGAGTACTCTTTGAGTGTTGTCAGCCACTCGAAAGAGGTGGTGCCGTGAAAAAATGCGAGATGTCCCGTCCAGGAATCGAACCTAGATCTCTGCGTGTGGGTAGACACACTTACCCACTACCCCACGGCGTCCACAGCTCAGCCTTATATCCTGCTAAAAATACAAAAAGATCTGCAACTTATGTTGTGTTAAGCCTAATTCCAAAAAAATGTATCATTCAGCCCCACATCGGTTAGGACTGTCTCAAATCAAGTTGAGTCTCTCCGTTTTCATTCAAGACCCAAAGTCATTTCATCAAACAACTCCCATCTACTTCAACTGCAATTCCAATGCCATGTGACACCCCACAAGAATTGGCTACAATTTAGGAAGCAATTCAAGAAATGCAAACAGCAGCCCCCTCGGAATGCACTTCGGTCTGTTCTTTCATTCCCACCCAGCCGGCGTGCACAGCACTCACCAACCGCCCCTAACCGTTGGCATACATATTTAATATTTCACCCGACACCTTAAAGAGACGCGTCTCAAGCTGGCATCCAATGCGCTTAGGAGCGCTCGCAAAGGTGAAACCATTTCACATATCTGTCCCAAGTCAGTAGGCAGCTGTCTGCAAGTCTGCCTGACACACAGGAACAATATCCGCCTGGAATGTCACTAAATACACTCCCACTCCCCGCCGGCATGTGTGTGCATGTGCGGTTGGGGATTTTACAAAGTTCCTGCCAGAATTGTGCTTCACAGCGGGAAACTTTTCAAACATCCGCAAGATATGCAGGACATTTGCGTTGGGAGGGATGCCGCTGTAGAGCTGTGGTGGAGCGCTGCTGCTGGCTGCAGTAGCAAATTGATGGTTTCAGTTGGCGACACGGGGGACGGTCGTGAATTCTTTTGAAACAAATTTTAAATTGTTTTTGCATACTTTGCATGCGTTACGCTTCGGAGGCGACAACTTTTCCCTCGAACTACTTGCTGGAGAGCTGAGTGTGGGTGGGGGGGAGGGGTGTTGGTTGGGGAGTGGGATGCGGTTTTGTAAATCGAAGATTGGATCGAAGACGAACTTTCGTCATCTTGTTTGCGGTCAGACTGAAGAAGTCTTCTTTTTCTTTCGTTGGAATTTGATTTTGCGGTTTGTTGCGGTGTGGAGGGTGCGGGTAGACTGGGTCTGGGTCTAGGTGGGATCTTCGCTAACTTTGAATCAATTGAGTGGAGGATTGGGAAGAAATTTAGAGGAGACTATGCAGAACTTCATTTGCACCTCATGTCGGCGTTGAGTTCGTGTCAGGGGCGTGTCCGTCTCAAAGCATGCTTCGTGTGGACCACATTCAACCACAGTGGTGGATCGCACTTAAGGCGATGTTCCTGCTGTGTTGGCCTGTAAGAATACACTTCATAAGGACGTAATTCAGTCCGAGTTCCGCCTTAAATTCTGGAGCGAATCCTGGAGTAGGAATAACATTTGCATGAAAGTCCATCGATGGGTCTCCTGAAAACTCTTTGTGATTCCAGTTCCCGATGTCGTCCAAGTACATTGTCTCCTTTGACCGTTTATTCGTCGAACGATTTGTCATTCCCAAGCCAAGAGAGCAAGACTGCAAAAAAATTTCACGGAAAGACCAACATCAACCAACGTGTACACAGCATCCGGTCCGATGGAGCGGAACACACCCGTATGCTACCGCTCGCTGCAATGATTTATAGTGTGTCATGGGAAACTTAGGACTCCTTGCGGCCCATACAGATGGGAAAACTTCCTCGAAAAAAAAAACAGAAACTCCTCCAGCCACACACAACCCTCAACCGGAAACGATGGCATTCCTATTGCCACTCAATCATGACCCGAAATGCAGCCGCACAGTCAACTCCGAGGAAGTGAGTGTTTTTGCCAAAGTTTACTGCCACCGAAGTGTGTGACTGGCGACCAGTGGTGCAGCAGCTTCTTGCACCCATTCGAGTGTAATCGGGAGAAAAGCAATTAAAGTGATAAACACATCTCCGCACACCGAGCGCTGGATAAGAAGTTCCCCGCTCGCAGGACACGAGCCGGAACCGTGATTCCGACCAAAAATCAAATCTGCATGAGTTCCCCCCGCCAGCCACCGCAACGCAGAACCGTTTCCTCGTCATGCCAAGTGCAGTTCAAGGCTTGAGCGAGTGTGTGAAGTTTCATTTATTTTTCACCAACCCACCGAAAATGACGATGACGATGCCGGAGGTGGCGAGCACTCCGCTGCGCGAGGAGAAAGTTTTCAAATTATGAAACCGATTCGTACCCATCTCTTGGTAATTTGATGCGGAGTTGAAGGAGTTTGCTTTGCCATAGATATGGGTGGGGGGTAATTTCAATTATTTGCGCGACGATATACTTGAGGTTTGTTGAATGAAAGTGGATCGGTATTTTCAGATTTTCGGGAGTGCACAGGATGTGACTGAAGACTGTGGAAGAGGTGATTGATTGATGGCCGGCAGGACTTTTTTTTTGCTGCGCACAGTGATCCTTGATTCTCGATCACCAGAATTGCAAATTTGTGTGCAGATTCCTTGAGTCCCATCCCTAGGCTGGCAACGAAGCTTCCTAAGAGACAACCTGGTATCTAACACATGCTGGAAGGCTAACTGTTCGTTCGGTCTGTTCAGAAAGTAAGTTGAGCCTTAAAATTTCGAGAGTTGGGTACATACTTTCGATTGTGGTACACTTGCCTCGAATATAGGCTAATTGTTTCATCCATGAGAAGCATAAAGCTGCATACAGTGAGTGTACTCTGAGTCAAAAAAATGTTTACAAGTGGTAGAAGCTTTTCAAAGAAAGTCGGCAAGATGTGAATGACGTTGCTCGCCCTGGATGCCCCAGAACTTCAAAAGCCGATGAAAATGTTGAGAAAGGAAAGACAATTTTTATGGAGAATCGTCACCATAAGGGAAGTTGCTGAAGTTGTCGGCATGTCGGTTGGCTTTTTTGGGAAATTTTGGACATGACGTATGTGGCAGCAAGGTTCGTTCCAAAATTTCTGAAATTTGAAGAAAGATGTATGTCGCATGAGCAACACCGTAGTCATGCCTTAGCCACCGTATTCACCAGTCTTGCCGCCCCTGGAACCTTTCCCTGTTCCCAATATTGTGGAGGCCCATGATAGGATGGCGACGATTGAGGAGATGTTCCCCCAATAGCTGAAAGAGCTCAAGGGCATATCATAAAGTGCTTGGAGGATTGGATTAAACGTTGGCACAAGGGTATTATATCTAAGAGAGACTACTTAAAGTGGGATATGTGGGGACTATGTGGACCATGTGCAAATTATAATATTATTAGTTGTGTGGCATGTTATTGATTGTTTGGCATGACGAACCATCCTGCATGAACTAAAGGTCCATATCCATGTCCATATCTTTTTCATTTCTGTTGATCGAAAGGTTATTCTCAGCCTCGAAGTTAATGATTCAACCCCAAAATCCGTTGTCGAATCTTTGGGACTATAACAATGAAATAATCTTGTTTCATTGTAACAGTGTAATCATCACAGCAAATGGCACACCTTCAGCTAATATCGTGACACTTCAATTGTTAGCCAAACGCCAAAGCTATGAACATGAAATCACAAAATAGTAATAATTTAGTGGCACTACAGCCCACAAGGGACCAGGGCCTAGCTTCTACAATAATTTCTCGTGTTTGCGTGCTACTGTTCTCTCATGAGTAGATGGGATCTCCAGTTTTTTGCCGACTTCGAACGGCGAGATTTGAGAAGATTTCCAAAACCAATTGATACTCTATGAGTGTTGTGAGCAACTCGAAAGAGGTAGAGTCGTGAAAAAATGCAAACTGTCCCGTCCGAGAGTTGAACTTAGACCTTCTGCGTGTGGTTTGACGCACTTACCTACTTCGCCACGGCGACCGAAATCAGAAAATGACTTCCAAAAACTATGAACAGTTGGTTGAGTACTGAAGTTCTTGAAGTTAAATGCCATGATCTGTAATGAAAAACCTTTTACCCAAGTTAACCGATATCTTCTTGTTCAAGGTCTAACATAACTCAAGCTTGGGTTTTTGTTCAGACAAATGAGCGGATTTTATCCAATCCAATGCTGAAAGTTTTAACACTAAACAGAACTTCGTTCTCTATGCATTCTTTACCGCTGCACTTCAATCGAGCTTCTGACGTTACCAAGGGATAACTGAATTTAAATTACTTTCAATTTTCGCTGTTCGAAGTTCACATTAATATATTGTCTCCTTGGCGCGAAAGTGGAACACAAATTTCAGATACAACAAAAGTGGATGTTGCAGTTACTCATTCTTGGCCAAATTTCACCAGAAGCGTGGTCTGAATTACCAATACCACAGTGGCGTAGTGAACATGGTCGAAGGCCGATCAGTGGAATCTCAGCGTTGTCTCCCCGGTCCACAAGAAAGGAGACCACTTAATCTTCGCCAACTATCGACGGATTAGTCTCCTTAACATCGCGTAAAAGATCCTCTCTACCGTATTGTGTGAACGTCTGAATCCGTTCGTGAACAAACTGATAGGTCCTTATCAGTGTGGTTTCAGGCCAGGGAAGTCGACCATCGACCAAATCTTTACACTACGGCCAATTTTGGAAAAGAGCTAAGAAGTACAAGTCGACACTCACTACCCATTCGTGGATTTCAAGGCCACATATGACAGTGTGCATAGGAACGTCCTATACAGTGCTATGTCTACTTTTGGCATTCCTACCAAACTCATCAGATTGTGTAGGATGACGATGGAGAATTATCGCTGCTCCCTCAAGGTCGGCAACGAACTCACCGAGACCTTCAATGTCAAAAATGGTTTGACGCGCTGTCATATGACTTTTTCAACACCATTCATGAGAAGATCGCTCGGAGCTCAAAAGTCAACACCAGAGGCACGATCTTCCAAAAGTCAGTTCAATTGCTAGCTTACGCCGACGACATTGACGTGATTGGACGAACTCAGCGAGCCGTCAATGAGGCGTTTGCTGGCATTAAAGCGGAAGCGGCTAAAATGGCTCTGGTGGTTAATAAGGGGAAAACGAAGTACATGCTGTCATCAAGGAAGGACGCACAACATCGACGTCTTGGACTTCGAGGTAGTCAAGCACTTCGTCTACTTCGGCTCCGAGGTAAACAGGGCCAACAACACCAACAGAATCACTCCTGCCAATCGCAGCTTCCTTGGGCTCAAGAGGCAATTGAGTAATATAGCCCTCTTTCGTAGGACTAAACTGGCTTTGTACAAGTACTGGATCATCCTCCTTTACGGCACAGAAACTCGGACGCTACTAAAAGCGGATGAGGTAGCCTCCTGTTTGTGTTGATGGCATCTGGAGAAGAAGATTAAACGAACAACTCTATGGGCTGTAAAGCGACATGTTCCCGGTCCTTCAGATACAACGCCTACAATGGATAGGCCATTTGGAGTGTATGGACACCGCTGCTACGGTGTTCGAATCTGAGCCATTGGGACAACGCTACAGTGGACGGCCTAGGCTAAGGTAGCGCACACAAGTGGAGAAGGACCTCAACCAACCTGAAGGCAGGTGGTGAAAGATCGTGCTGGCTGGAGAGGCTTGTTTGTTGAGGCCCTGGTCCATCCCGGACTGTAGCGTCACAAGAAGAAGAAAAAGAAGGCGTAGTGAATAAGTGTGCGGGTTGTTATTGGTAGGTTCCGGGCTCGAACCCCGCACTGACTAAAGACCCTTCGGCTAGGTCCAGAAACATATAATGTTGCTTATTTTAGGCTCTTCTGCATGAACTTCTTCCGTCACATCCTATTCTCATTCCCGTTACCAGACTTACCCGGCCTTTGTGTAGGAACCAACTTTTCATGTGAAATTAAACGAGTAATGTCTTCAGACAACCCCAAGGACCACTTCGAAGGCAGGACGATTCGACGCGACGATCAAACTTGAGAGGCGCGAATAACTCTCAGCAGACAGGCATAAAAGTCTGCCGATAAATTCAGCCCCCCGTTCGCCCGATCCTAAATGAGTCATGAACATTTTGACGAGAAAAACTCGTCTCGCGAGATGGCAATCCCCATCTCGGCCTACAAACGGAATCAAAGCGATTAAACATTCAGCCACGTCATGGGATGTCACAACAAACCGGCTCCCAAATATTTTCCAACATCATCCCGGCTCAGGGCACACATCTCGTGGCAGGCGCACCACAGTGCAAATTAAAGTTGTAAAACGCTAAAGGATCTTCTGCAAATCTCGGTGGTGTCACTTTAATTGGATTCCATTGTAAGCCTTAAATTTGCGTGTAAACAACAAACATACACCCACCCCACCATCGCTGCAAAGGACTTTATTCTCTGTTTACGCTGTTAGCGGTGGGATGGCGAGGGGGGGGGGGGGGACGGAGTGGTGTGAAAGGAGCGCCTTCATTATGAGGAAATGCTTTGCAAACTTTTTCCTCTTCCTTCGTTGGGTTTTTTTTTTGTTTCGCTTTTGTCGGTTTTATTTTTCCTTCATTATTCCATTAAGACAGCTCCGGTGTTTTAACACCTGTGAAAGATGAACAATGATTGACAGGCGCGACAAGAGAGCCGCGGGGTGGCCACACTGGCACAAATCTGTCCTCAAAAAAACAACAATAGCACAAAAAACGCGAAATATGTAAATATGTCCCCGGAATTCACGCCTGTGTTCCCTTTTTAGCCTGCTGCCCCCACCCTCCGCCTCTCGCACTCAGCTTTGTTGCAGCCTGTAAGGTAAACAGTGACAAGTTTTTTGTCCGCGCTGGACCATGGCCCTAATTTGGCACCAGGAACAACAGAAGTTGGCATCAGCAGGAAACTTTCCATCCAACGGAGCGTCGACGGTGGGCTGAATTTACATGAAATTGGTTCGAAGTTTCATTGAAAGTCGCCGCAAAGTTTTTGTTTGCTTCACATTGGCGGGTGATTGGATTTAATGTGATAACAACTGATTACTTGTGTGACGTGACTGAGCGGTGGGTCGTTCAGCCGGCTGACGACGGTGACAGGGTGTTGACTTGGATTTGAGGTGGGAGGAGGTTTTTGTTGAACTTTGGAAGGGTGTGCTCAATGTGTTGGAAAAACGTTGAGGGAAGGGATGTGGTTCGTCATTTTTAGTTCTAAACGTCCGATCAGTTGCAAAGTTGACAGAGGCTACATATTGCGTTGAAGGAAACCAAGATTGTAAGACCTTTCGTCTCTTCTCATTTTTCAACGGATGAAGGACACGTTCTCATAGACACAGACTTGCAAAATTCTAAGCAAAAGGAGGAGAAGTTCGTACAAAAATTGGAACCTTCGTTGATATCTTAAGTCCAGGTATAGCGCTGAGTCTGAAATGATATATGGAGTAAGTCAGTTCTTCCCAAGATGGATTAAGATAATCCTAAGGCGTGGCATTGTTACCATCTGTTAATACTCTGGCCGGCGGACAAAATCCGCAACAAAAGGAGCTCCTCAGGGATGAGTTTGGCCTTCTGTTCAATGAGTTTGAACCTTTGACCAATGCTTCATCAGCCACCAAGGCATTACAGATTAAGGATTTGGTTTTGCGTGATAACCTGGCTTAACGGCCTTTATCACGGAGTCCATTTTCCCAAGAGTCGTAGATAACGCAAGACTAGACGCCTTAGTTACCCATGAACCAAATGAAATCATGCTTGAAGGACAATCACCCCACTTGGGTTTAGAGCAAGCGCTTTCTAAAACCTCTCCCGCTCTCTTGGTCTCAGTGCTCGGTAACTCCACACCAATCCGGGAAAGTCCCCTAACCGACTGGCCTAGTTCTGGGTTAAGCAATAAACTAGACCAGTCACCAGAATACACTAACCTCGACTCTGCACTCGATATTGGGTTCTAAACTTCATCCACCACGATTCTCCCACAAGGAGGCCAACGCTCGGTGAGACTGGAACCGAAGCTCCAGGGCCTCCTGACCTTCAGTGGCACCAGAATGTAGCCCCTGGACCAGCTGTGGCTACTAGTCGGGTTTCCCCAACACCTGGGTCTGGTCGCCATAAATGTGATTGAATTGGATTGGATTAGTGGTTTATAAATCCAGTCACATTATCTGGATTCAGTGGCTCGGCCACATCAAGCGAATGGAAAACAACGCTTCAGCTAAGAGCGTCTTCGAATACATGCTTCTTAGTTCAAGAAGGAAAGTCCGAACCTCCGGTATAGAGGCCAACTGATTGCTGACGTTAGAGAGCTTTGAACTTTAAGACGAGTCCGAAGAAAAAGGTCGTTTTCAGCAGTTGTACGGAGAGGGAGAGACAAATGAGGGACGCGCTAAAGTTTGAGTGACGGGCTTAGAGGCATGAATTTGGTTCAAGGAGAGTTTGAGTTTGCTATTGAAGTTTCCCAACCATTTGAGGTACCTTTGAGGTTGCAAGTGGCCTTTGAGTGGTCCGTGGGACTGAGTTGTCGACTCTTCTGTCCAAACGATTAACCCCCCACTTGCTTCAAGAAAACAAGTTGCAGACAGTCGGTGGTCTAGAGTTATCTGGCGCTAATTGGTCTGCCAGAAGTCATCAAAAATTTCACTCAATCCTTTGATCATTTCCCGACCACAGCTTCACTCCCACCGTACTTAAGAACTCAACACTATCGGACGCAGTCGACATCCCCCTCTATTTCCAATAATCGCGAATAAACCTGCCAGCTAGCGAAAATCGCGCGCAACGTTTCTTGCAATTGCATTTCTCCCCTTCAAGAATTCACCCGCAATACACGCCTCGCTAGGAATGCTCATCAGTTCACCCTTAAGCCCACCTTCAGACGTACAGTTAAGTATAGAGACTCGTTCTTTAGCCGCACCACACGAATATGGAATGCTCTTCCCAGCTCAATATTCCCCTCTCATTACAATCCACAGACATTTAAAACCAATGTGCACCGGTACCTCCTCTCCCTCTCTTCCTCTATACCTTCGGCCCGTGCTGTGACTTAAATCCGGTCACTTAAGGGTACTCGTAACCCCTTTAGCGCGCGCCAACTATATAAAAAAAAATTTAACCGGAAAAATCCCATTAAACCATTTCCAAGGCAGCTATTGCCCAGACTCAGACCCTTCATGAGTCGCAGGCCTATGCATACGAATGCTTAATGGCCGATATGGGAGCCCTCTAGGTGGATGATCTATGCCAGGTGGGGGCTGGAGCTCAAAGTAACCAATGGAACCTACAAATCCATAGTAAGTGCTGTGTAGAGCCCTAGAACAAAAAGATGTTACTTGTGTCACTTTTATCCATCAGGGAAGCATAAACGATCTACCGCGCCAACTTGAGACCTTATTCGAAGTTCGACACCGTGCCTGAGCGCTCCCCAACTCAATCCTAAAGAGCTAGATTCCTCTCGCAACTGTTCTGCGTCATGTTTTACTAAGGCGTCTCGCTGCTCTGCCTATCTGGTTAAGCAGACTCCACTGCATAGTGTCCTTCTGAACAGAGTTGCCTTCGCATCATAGGGTGTGTCCAATCCACTGTCACTTTCTCCCTCTAATTGCGTTGTTTATTGATCCTTGGCCAGTTCTCAGGAACAATTGCTCCTCGGAGAGCATCCAATAAATCCTTAGGACTTTTCTCAAACATCTGCGTGGTGATGGTGTCCATTTTTCATGTGGAGCATCCATAAAGCATAACCAATTCCACATCGAGGTCGAAGTCTTCAAGCATATGACGTTACTTTTCCAGGCAGCATTTTGGAGGTCAGTTTAACCGTCTTTAGCCTCATCTACTTTGGTACCACCTCAGTAAGCCGAGACCATATGTTCTTAATAAAAGAAGCTGTCAACTTTCTCGACATCTTCTACGGCAATATGTTCAGTTGGGGGAGCGATTGTCAGAAACACTTAAGGTTTTAGTTTTTGCTTGGACTCCACTTTGCTTTAAAATTTAGTCCCACCTGGCTTGCCTCAGATTCTAGATTGTAGGCCATCAAGTAAAAATCCATTTTCTGATGGGAATGTAGGCGAACATCGTTAGCGTAGTCAACGCATTCCAGATAAGATGTCATAGTCCATCTAGTGCCATAGTTTTCGGCCGGCAATGCTCCACGAAGGACATCGCACAACCAAACTAAACAATAGTGTTGACAGTGTGCCCACTTGAGGAACTCCACTTTAGACATCAAATTCTTTTGCCAGGAATTTAGAATATGGTCCTGGACAATATGTGAATCCAACAGTCTACCAGCTTCAAACAGCGAAAAATGAAAAACCTTGTGTGGACAGTAAGTACATGAAATCAAAATTAGGTGGTAAAGGACTTTGGAGATATGAAGATCAGGAATCGACCCTCAACCGTTGGAAGCTACACGACCCCTATAAAGTACACTTCCCTTTGGAGTTTTAGCAGGTCAGTGTGCGAAGGTAAGTTTAAGTGGAGCTCTTTAACCACTCAAAGCCGCATGCTACCAGGATGTGAATGTAGTCCGGAAGGCAAAAATCCGTCGACTAACACTGGCTCTGCCACATCGAACGCATGGACAGCAACCCTCCAGCGAAGAGGGTCTTCGAATCTGAGCCTCCTGGTTCGAGAAGAAGAGGACGAGCGAACCTCCGGTATAGAGAACAAGTCATCCCGGACGTAAGACAGCTTGGCCTTGATGACTGGAAGCAGCGTGCGCAGGACCGTCAGCGATGGAAGGCAGCAATTGCTCAGGCTCTGACCCTTCATGGGTCGCGGGCCTGATAAGTAAGTAAGTAAGTAAGTCTTTAACCTCATTCAAGATCTTTTGGCAGGCTTTTGGATTCCACATAATGGGTCTAATTCTCTCCTTGCTCTTACATAACATAGTCGTAGGGCAAACCAGATCGGACAAAACGTCTCGAAACTTGTACTTGGTTAAACTTCAACCAACGAAAAGTCCACATACACCCCGTCGTCTAAAATGCGGGACGTCTTGGATGGCAAATGTTTCGAAAATGCCGGCGAATTATTCGACGCAATAAATGCTCTCTGGTCCATTTTTGCAAGGAAAGGCTGCACTGACACTGATGGTGTCCGAACTTACTTCAATCCCTTCTATCCGGAAGTCTAGAGAGTTAAGCTTGACATCAAAGTGACTAAGAAGATGGAGCTTCACTATCTCGAATCATAGAGCTACCTTTTGGTGGAAGTAAAGCATTCGAAGCAAGCAAAGACTAACATTTGTCCTGTTGTCTGTGGTCAACCAATATTTTAAACATTCCAAATGAATGAGAGCCTTTTCCACATAACTGCTGACCCGAACTCATCTTCTGCAGATTTCCTACTTAAAGAGGGCCGCCACACTCCCTAAACCATCAACAATTTGGCGTCTTCACCCAACTAATTAACATGTTGCCCACCTTCTTGATCTCTTAGAATCCCAGCTCATCGAAATGGAAGCCCAACAATTCCCACCAGCTGTTCGTTCGAGGAGGACAATAAGATAAATAAATAAGAATCCTCCAATCATTCCCCAACACGCTCCCCATCTACAAGCTCCATTTAGTCGACGCCACGGCATTGACACACTTCCACTCAAATCGCACCGCCCTCCACCACATGACTCGGTTCACATCCTCCCCCCCTCCTCCCTGCCCTAGAAACGCCGAGGTTCCTTAGTCGCACACGCACTCCAGCCGCCCACCGCCGAATCCAATTAGCATCCACCCCTTTAGCACAAACGCATTCGAATTAGTACAGCATCATCGTCCTAATTGGCTCAGCGTCTCTCCCCACCACCCCCTCCGCACCGTCGTGCAACGCAAAACAAAAGAAAACCATTCCGACGGGCGTGCAACGTGATCCTTTAATTCCAGATAAAGTGATAAAAACCACCCGACGATTTTCCCACAATATCTGTGGCTGTAGCCTCTTTCACCACACCCGCCCAACTCCGCCGTTCTCCTTCCTCCTTCTTCTGCGTCGTGCAAATCCTTGCGACCGCCAGACAAATGAAAAATCCCACAACAAGCCTGTAAAATTCACATAATTTATTTTAATGAGGAGGATTTATCCCACCTCGTCGTGGTTGGTGTTTCGTGTGGGTGAACGTTAAACAGACACCGACACTGGCACCGGCACCACACCAGTCGGAGGATAAATTTATCCGCAGCGTCCCATAATCAAGCATCAGGCAGCTTGAGTAAACGATTGTTTTAGATGCCTTTGCTGTAAGTGTGTGTGTGTGTGCTTGGTTCTGAGGAACAGAGTCCCCTCCCCAAGGAGGAAGAATTTTTCCTCTGCACGCTGTTCGGTGATCTTTTCACTTCAGAGGTCGTATGTCAGTGGTTCGTAAATTGAATGAAAGTGGTTGGTCAAGGATGATGCCAATGGGCAGCAGGATTCAGGGAAAAATTGCCGTTTGATGACTTGAATCCTTTGCTGATTTCGTCGGCATGATGAAGGCTTATTGAAACAGTTCTACCACTTTGATCTGATTCATGGCTGAAGGCATTGGTCAAGATATGCTTTGAAGTGGGAGACTGGACAGTGGGAAGTGGGAGACTGAGAAAATCCAGAAATTTTTGAACAAATTCTGGGAAATAAGGCAAAGAGCACTTCCATGGAAGACTGAATGGGTCAGCAATGAACTGACAAGAATGTCTTGGGCACCTGCGTCGCTGCATTAAGCTTCAGCGCCAACGTGCAGAAGTACCTTGCACCCCTAGATGTCCATCGGACAGCAACCCCCAGTCTGATGCCTTTTTCATTTAAAAATTTAAAATATTCCACATACGCTGCGTAGTCCTCACTCACGTTGAATACAAAATGTGGTGACCTGCTCTCCTCCACTGCCGGTTGCAGCAACTTTGTTACAATGGCGCCTTTGTCGAACGGACGAACCCCTATCGACACAGATCTCTTCGAGATGGCCCTGCATGCACTCGTCCCCCCACTCGGCGACTTGAGAAGCCCTCTGCCAAAAGTCATTTGTTCCACTTACGTGCCTGTGGCATATCAACCACCAGACTAACCATCAATTTCCTGAGGAAGCCATTTAGAAAAAAAAGCAGACTTTAAGGTGAAAACTAAGCCCCACACCCCCCCCCCACCCACCCCCCAACCAACCACATTCATTGGATGGGCGGTAATTTATGTCCCGAAACTAAAACAATGTCCTTTTGGTGGGAGAAAAATTGCTGGCACCGCAGCCATGAGTCCCCATCGCCTTCCTCCCTAAACGTTTTATAATGTCCCCGTGTGTGCTTCAATTTTATTAACCCACACGAAGCCAGGAAGGGAGCATATTGCTGTCGCATGCATGAATATCAAGTACGAGCCATAGGCCAGCCATCGGCTGTGAGCTGTGCTGTGAACGTCCTCGGCAAGAGGAGCCAGTACTCCAGTGGCAGCTGCTCCTACAAGACAAGAACACCACACCACAGCACAACGAGGAGTGCAAAAAAAATTAAATATGTGGCGTCATTATCCTGGTCTAATGGTGTTCGAAAAATGCAAAAAGAATAACAATAGACGTCCAGTGCCATGCCAGCAGCACAGGCACTCCCGCAAATATTTTCGATGGCAACAAACCGCCGCCAGTAACGGCACTACAACTGCCTAGGTATCCCAGTTACGCTCGTTCCCATTGTCTCGCATAATAATGTCGCAGAGGTTGTCATAAATATTCGGAGCACGCTGCAGTAAAGTTTTTCCGCGTATTGTTCATTTGTTCGGTGGGTTATCTCGGCGCTTTGTTGGCCGACGAGACGCGCTGGCACGAATGCAATTCCTGCGTGCGGTTGCGATTCACGTAATGAAGGGTTTATTGCACTCGAAGCTGATGTGGAGACAGGACTGTGGAGATAATTCCGACTGTGGGGGCTGGTGCTTTTTGTGGCTGCTCGGGCAATTGGTTGGCGGAGAAGGAGTTTACGTTGCGATGGAGAGGGCGATGGCTTTTGTGTTGTGGATTGGTTTTTGGCTGATATTCAAGTGAGACTTTCTGTCTTTGCCATTTAACAAACCTTCCTCGTGTTCTCACCTGCTGTGGAGAGATTTTTTTCGGCTGCAGGACAGGAGGCTGCGGTCTTGGACTTTCAGTGAAGATGAAGTTTGTAAGATTCTCCTTAAAGCATGCAGATGCGGCCTATTTAATCGCCAGCGGGAGAGGCTCATAACGCGTCATTTGGTATTGAAATGTGAGGACTACAGGACGTATGTGGAACATTTCAAATTAATTAGTGAATAAGGAATGCGATCGAAGAATTCCTCAATTCATTCAAGAGGTTTTAAGGGCTTCTGGTGGATTGTGTATGAGACGAACAGTACTTCCTACGTGATGTCTTAGACAAATCCAAGTTGGGCATCTTGTAGACGGACTCTGATTCCATGCAGTCCGCTGCCAGTGACAGTGTCCTCAGCTCATCATATTTGTTTCTTGGCCAGAATTCCTCTTCTTCAATCATAGACTTGCAACGGCTGCCTATTCTGCAGACACTGACATTCGTCTTTGACAGCATAATAGAATGAGGTGAAAATAATAGACAGGTTTTTAGTGGAGTAGAAATGTTCTCCTTTTGTGTTGGAACTTGAAAACCACTGCACTGATTCGAAAACTAGTTCATTGTACTACCAGGCAGTAATGTAATTTTCTTGGTCTTCCGAAAGAAAATTAGTAAGCTCGATAGAAATCCTTGCTGCCACCACGTCAGCGCTACACAGCCGCCATCTGATCCTTTCCTTCTCCGCCTCTAAACCTTCGACCCGTGCTATGACTTAATTCCGGTCACATAAGGGTCGTTGGAGTAAGCTAGCAATTGAACTGACTTTTGGAAGATCATGCCTCTGGTGTTGACTTGTGAGTTACACATAATATTCTCAAGGATATTGTAAAGAAGTCACTTGACAGTGCGTCGCCTTGTTTTTTGACATTGAAGGTCTCGGTGAGTTCGTTCCCGACCTTGAAGGAGCAGCGAGAGTTCTCCATCGTCACCCTACACAATCTGTAGGAATGCCAAAACTAGACATGGCACTGTATAGCTTGTCTCTGTGCACATTCGAATATGTGGCCTTAAAATCAACGAATAGGTGGTGAGTGTCGATTTGCATTTATTCTTTGGTCCATTTCAGGTTCTGCCGTAGTGTAAAGATTTGTTCGATGGTGCACTTCCCTGGCCTGAAACCACACTGATAAGAACCAATCAGGTGGTTGACAAACGGTTTCAGGCGTTCACAGAATACGAAACAGAGGATCTTGTATGCAATGTTAAGGAGACTAATCCCTCGATAGTCGATGCAGTCGAAGGGATCTCCTTTCTGCGAACCGGACAGACGACGCTGAGGTTTCACACATAGGGCATGCTTTCCTCCGACCATATCTTACAGATGAGTTAGTGCATGTGCCCAACCAGGTCTTCTCCAGCTGCTTTAAACAGTTCTGTGGACAGTCCATCCGCTCCAGTAGGTTTGTTCGGCGTCAGTCTCGATATTGCTATCTTGAGCTCGTCAAAGTCGGGGGACGGAATTCCTGCCTATCATCGTCCAAATTGAGTGGAACATTCTGCCTAACAGCGAGATTTGAGCCGTCATCGCCGTTTAAAAGTCTCCAGAGATCTCATCATCGATTGCTACTCTACTTCTAGGTCTCCCTTTTATACCCGGAAAACTCGGTCCGAACCCTATATCTCCCAAAACAAGTCATCTGCAGTTTTATTTATCTAGAGATAACACAAAAGTAGCGGATTTCTTGCTGACGGTTGGGAGCATGTACTTGGTCAGCCTGCATCCTGGAGAGCCATGTTATCTCTGGTTGTGCTGTTGGAAGACCCAACTGCCGACGGAAGCCAAGGACCCGGGAATCCCAAGGTGGACTTGGGTTCTATGGAAGCCTCTTACAATCCTTATAAAGGTTTAGACAAGTACCGTTCTACGTATTCTACCTCAAAGTGGCTTACATGTCAGGAAAGAGCTCGATAACTCAAAAGCAAATATAAGAAAGACTAGAATTAGCAAAAAAAAAAATCCGAAATTTCAGTTTTGTAATGATCAGGCTTGGATTAAAGAAAAAGTGAAATGGAATGGAGAGGAAAAAATGTACAGCTGGCATCTCAAAATGTTTTTTCCAACAGAATGGTGGAGGTTTTGTGGCAGTGTGTGGGGTAAATGGCTTTTTCTGGTGTCGAGAATTTGGTATTTTTTGATTCAGCAATTGTTAAGAGGGGATGTATGAAATTTGACCGCAAATTTGATACAAAAACTGAGTCTTTCCAACACGACAATGATTCTAAACATATTGTACATCACACCTAGCAAGGAAAGTGTGCTCCAAGCCAATTAGATCATCCTCCCCGAGCACCAGATCTCAAGCTCGTTGAGCACCAGTGGGGAAATTTGGAATGAGGCAAGCTCCTATAATGTCACATCTTTATCTCTACGAAAAAGAGATCAATCGGGGGTCACACGAAAACTTGTTCAGACTAAGACTCGAAGACTCATGTTTGACGCTAACTTTCCATGAATACCCGTTTGCTGTTTTAAACGAAAAGCGTTGCATCCTCGATGCCTGTTTGAACGACCACATAATTAAGATCGCCAAAGACGCTGAAATGTGTCACTTACTTAAACAGGCCGGCGACGCATAGAAAATCTAGGTCTGAGATGGGACAGCTTTCTATCCTTGATTGTTCTAGACAGCTACTAGTCCTCAGGCCTTGGGTTCTATATCAAACGTTCGATCTTCCTTTGGCTTTTGAACTTGGATGCTGTGATGCAAAGTCTCTCTAGCTGTTATTATTCCGCTCAATGTGGTCATGCCTGTGTAGCGACTACATTCACATCTCGGACAAGCTGGTAAGAACATCTCTATCGTAAAATTTAGCTTTCAAGGAAACCAAAAATCTGTTCTGCTATTGTGCATACTGGAATAATGAGCGTCATGTGGAGCATAATTTGTTTTCTCTTTGTCAAAAATTCTGTCTTTAGCTACTTTGACATTCGATTGCCGGCTAGTAAGGGTTATTCTATGTCCGATCTCCACCAAAGTATCGTTTGCCGACCTTGCATTTTCTCCGAAGAACATTTTCAAGCACTCGAACTGAAAGCTGACAGCTCTCAAATTTTGTCCCAGGTGATGTTCAATGGTTCCATCTTTAGTGGACATCAGAAATGCTTTTTTTTCTACTTCACTTCATCTCTATTTCGTTGCTTCGGCTGCTGTCCAATTGCCGCATTTACATCCACAATGGCTAACATGAAACGAGCAACAATGTCGATGTCATCTACGTAAGTCAGCAAATGTTCTAATTTGTAGAAGACAAAGTGCAAGACTGAAAAGATCACATGACAGGGCCACAGTCCAGTGATGGTTTCGAATTGTTCGATGCCATGCATCGCTAGTCCCTTCGAGGATTGGGCTCAGTCTGTATATATGGTCTATTGTGGATGTTTTGGGCTTAAACATGAACTGATCGCCTTGGCGTGGGTGAGGCTCGATTCCCGGACTGAAAAACTCAACTTTGACGCACCACCTCTTTCGAGTTGCTGACAACACTCAACAACACAACACTCTATGAAAAGCTTCTCATATCGCGCCTTTCGGATTCAGTAAGCAGGGCTGAAGGACTGCTCTAGTCGTGAGACAACAAAAATACGCACAACACTTTTAGCTGCGGTTGAGGCTGGGTCCTGGTTCCTTGCTGGCTATAGTACCATTCAGTCATCATCAAGATGGAGCAGTACGTTCCAATGTGTGTTGTAAAAAATGAGAATAGACGTTGACACAGTACGCAAGAAAGGATGTTGATGTTGTATGCTACGCCTAACAGGTGTATACCCCCACATGAGGTAGGATTGCTCTTATTGTGGATGGAGGACACGTTTTTTGTATCGCCTTAAAAAACCTGGTCTTTAATGAAGTCGGTGCAAAAAAGACTACGTTCCATCTGATTTGGGCACAATTTAGAAAGCCGATATTCGCCTTTGGCTTGAGTATATTGCTTCAATTTTTTCTAGTGTCCCAAGAGCTTACCAATTTTCGAGAGAGATTGTGAAGTCGACTTGTAAGAATACCGGCTTGATGACCGTATTTTTTGATATTTTAATAAAAGATGATCAGGTGAACTGGCCAGTTGCAATCCTCGTCTTCGGGAAATCATCTGCAACGCAGGTCTGCCAAAAGCGAGCAAAGACCATAAGTCCCAAGTCCCAAAGACCATAAGTAAGTAAGCCAAGAGTCCAAGATATTGTTGTTGATTATTGGGGCTGTCCACACGGTCAATAAGGCGCTATGAGTCGTTTGCGGAATACCGTACGTAAAAAATAATTTTTGAGAAACTACTTCTGGTTCATGTCTCACAAGAATGCATCATCTCAAAAGGCACTAGATCACAAATTTATTAATTCGCCACAAAATCGACCCATATTGACATCCACCCTATTCATCTGATGGTGGTTCTGACTATTAAATTCAAGAGACCGCTAGATGGGCACTGTTTTGAGTTTATAAAGGTGATAGAAACCTGAACAAGACTTCACAACCCTCGGCTAATGTCAGACTTATATGATAAACGTGGAATATCTTTCAAAAAATTTTAGCAAACCGACTTCGAGTTTCAGGTGGATGTACGTTTTATGCTCCAACTGCGGTTTTCATTCCTGTACCACCATTAACGACCGCACGTTGCACGAAACCCACTAATTACTTCCACAACCCACCCCCCGCCAGCTTCGTTTCACGTAATTTCGTGCGCCCTCTCAAAACAGCCACCCACTTAAGTCACAAGGAGAATGACAATATTTCCGTTTCACATTTCGTCGCGTAAATCTACTTAAAATCACTTTTTGCGCGGCTTACGCAAGGCGCATCAATTTCAATTAACTGCACCCAGGAAGCATTCCGACCCAACGCCTAAGTGTCATTTCACTCATCTCCGCCGCGCACACAATCACCTGCCATCAATGGTCACGAATAGGCTGCGATTTGTACCATCTTCCTCACTACCTAGACGACGACAACGATGCCGTCAATAGCGCTGACTTCTTCAGCCCGACAAGGATATCCGGTGATTTAGTCATTTCCTATTCCGATTCCTTGCCATCTCCTATGGCCGGCTTCTCCAGTACAAGACGGGAGATTTTATCGTCAACGGTGAGTGGGTGTGAGGAAGAGGTGAGAAAAAAAACCAAGACTGGGAAAATCCATTTTCTCTTCGACCGGTGACGTTGGTGGCGCGTACTCCCGATGGGATGTCTCACTACAAGAGACCGGCGAAAAGGAGCCTCATTGACAGGAAATGAGATTTGCGGGAACAATAGGGTCATGTCGCCCCGGCTAAAGTCACCAGAGACACACGCACCCACACACTGTAGCGCGACGGAGCTCTTCTCTTAGATTAGAGATCTCCGCTGCTGTGAAGATGGTGAATGGGGAGTCGTCAAACGAGATTAAGGTGACGGCTCATGATTACTGTGCTTCGCAATCAAGGAGTCGCTGTGGAAAGGCGCTAAGACGCGAAATCGGTTTATGATTTCATTAATTGGTGAAAGAGAGGGAGGGGGGGTTGGAAAAGTATAATGAGTTCCTTAAGTCTGAGACTCGGCTAAGAGACGAGATCTTAGGTAGCTGCGGCATTGGCTCTCGGTGGGACATTGAGGAGCAAATTCAAAGCTGATTATGTCGTCTTACTGGTGCATTAATAAAACCATACCGACTAGGTCGAGACATGAAATCAAGTCGGTTGTAATGAAATTGAAGTCTAGGAGAGTGACTCCTTTTCTAGGAGGACGTGCAACTTAGAGCCATCAGGACTGCGGTACTTTATAAGTGTCCACAGGGATCCATCTGCAGACCATACAAATGGAACCTGATTATGGAGCCCTTCCTATTAGAACAGTGCTTTCGCTGATGACCAGATGGAAGTTCAGTCTTGCCTTGAACAAGAGCTAATGGCAGGAGATGCATTGGACATACTTCATGGGGTGGGTACAAGTGTCGGTGCCCATATAGTTATTGCGAACTGAAACCCAACCGTAGGCGGCGTTGGCACTCCACTGCGAGCAATGATTGAGATTAAAAATCTCTCCATAACCATTGAAAGTGGATTGAATTTTCTTTCCCTTCTTAGGGGAATCGGTAGAGTACATTCCTCAACAGTCAAGAAACGTCTAGGGAAATACATTTTTAACTACTTAGATGAGCTCAGAGACATAAGTGTGGGACACCTTCACAGCTGCATAACTCAAAATGGTTTCCAAGATCATAAAGCGCCCAATGGCGGCCTTAGTGTTATTGCTTAAATGCTAACGACCTCTAACCAAGTCTTACATAAGGGATAAGCTCGTGAAGAGTGCGGGCAAATTTGGTTGGTTTTCGAGGAAGAATGCAGGCATGAGTGGAAATGCATTACTCCGCGCACCTCATATAGAAGCTACATGGTGTGACGTTGTGAATGTAACTTAGGGTATGAGACGAATACCAGAGGGTCAGCCAAAACTTCACACTACGGCAGATCGCGGAAAAGATCCAACAAGAGCAGACTTTTAAGCCCGCATATGACAGCGCTCAAAGAGACGGACTACACAGTGCCATGTCTAGTTTTGGCATTCGTACCAAGTTCGTCAGATTGTGTAGGATGACAATGGAGAATTATCGCTAACCCGCCATCGACGGTCTGATACCTACAATGCCAAATGAGGTTTTAGACAATGCGACGTGCTGTCATGTGACATGTGAGAAGATCGTGCGTAACTCACAAGTCAACACCAGAGGCACGATCTTCCAAAAGTCACTTCAATTGCTAGCTTACGCCGATGGCATTGACGTGATTCGACGAACACACCGAGCCGTCAATGAGGCGTTTGCTGGCATTGAAGCAGAAGCGGCTTAACTGTGTCTGGTGGTTAATGAGGGCAACATGAAGTACATGCTGTCATCAAGGAAGCACGCACAACATCGTCGTCTCGGACAGAGCGTCACACTAGGCAGCAGAAACTTCGAGGTAGGTAAGAACTTCGTCTACCTCGGCTCCGCGGTAAATAGGGACAACAACGCCATTTACGAAATCAAACGCAGAATCCCCCAATCGCTGTTTCATTTGGCTCAAGAGGCAACTGAGAAATAGAGGCCTTTCTCGAAGGACTAAACTGGCTTTATATAAAAGATTTATCCCAGTCCTACTTTATGGCGCCAGCCTAAACGTTACTAGTCTACTAGAGCCCCTAGTCATTTCAAGAGAAAAGTTTTGCGTGATATTTTTGGTCCTCCTGAAGGAGAAGATCTAACGGCTAACTCTATGGACTGGACGCAACATGCGCCTAGTCAGGCGTCTTCGAACACTTAAGATGGCTAGGCCATGTAGAGGGTATGGACATCATTGTTCTGGCTCGAGCAGTCTTCGAATCTGAGCAATTGGGACAACGGCTTAGACTAAGGTGGTGCACACAGGTAGAAGAGGTCCTCAACCAACTTGAAGTTTGCAATTTTAGGCGGCTAGCGTTAGATCATGTCGGCTGGAAAGGCAGATTAGTTGCGGCTCAGGTCCAGCCCGTACTAAAGTGCCAGTAAAAGAAGAAGAAGAAGAGGGTCAGCCACAATTTCCTGCGTGTCCTCCAGTCAGCGGTCTGGATTTGCTCCAAACGAGTGAAGAAATGTAATTCAACTTCTCCACCAAAACTCACAGGATAGACGGGACTGTTGCAAAGATGGTAGGGTAATGTTCAGTTTCATTCCAAACGTGAAATTCATTGACGGTGTCAATCTGGCAATACACCTGAGCGATTTGTTCCTTAAACTCCTTTTTGTTCAAGCGGTCCCTCACAGAATCATATGCTTACTCCTGCAAGAGATGGTTGCAGTGTGTACTGTGCGACCGTCTTTTTTTATTGCAGACTTCGTAGCCATGAACATAAATTGCTCTGAAGGGACTTACGATGTCAGTCGGATTTTCCAAATTAGACAAAGTACGAGTAAAACACCATTAGGAACTTTGCAAGGGAACCGTTTTGTAGACATCGAGTCAGATTGATTTCTGTACTTTTGGCAGCTCGAAGTAAGATAACTCAACTAGGAGTAACGTGTTTCCTCAGCTCTACCGGAAGCTTTTTCAGATACCGCTGGAAGTTTCAGTATGACTGTTCGGTTAGCCTCTTGAGGGAGTATGGTGGCTGCGATTTAAACCCAAGCCGCGAGTTGGCAGCCATCATCCATGTCATCTAATTCGATACTCTCTAGTCACATAGCTGCCTCAAGCCATACAGTTTTGGGAAACTGACTTCTAATTTGATCTGGAGTGGCATTCAACTGAATGTTCTAGCCCACCGAGCAGTCTACGTCCTTAAGGTGGAAACTAAATTGGTACACTTAAGTCTGTACTCACTGACTAGGATTCTAGGAGTATGGACTCCGTGATTTTAAGCCTTAACCGCAGGATGTCACTTTAGTCCAAATACACACATGGCTAAACCAAGATTTAATCTTGAACAAGTCCCACTTTTACAAAGTAGAGCTGTCCAGTCTCCTCGTGCAAAACTCCGACACCCTCCACATTTCAGACTTTCCAAGTCTTCGCAGCCCTTTCTGACTATCCTACACCTCATCGATTTCATGGCACCTGACTTTATTTTCGCACGTTCTACCATGACCGACGGCACAAGACCTCACGCAAAATACTCCCGCATAAATCATTTAAGCCTTCATCTACAAATCGAACGAAGGGATGGCGAGAGTCGTAAATCGTTTAACCCTACGCGACACGACTCATAAATTCTCATTATCGACAAAAATATACTGCAGCCCTAATTTCCCTTAAGGACCATAAAAGGCCTTCATAAAGCTCACCGTCTGCCCCCATTGGGTGGGAGGAGTGGGCTGGTATCTGGAATCAGTGCATGACGTTGCAGGTGTCCTTGAAGTGCGGCTGCAGTCGACTTCAACTTCGGCTTACTCCAGTTTTGCAGGAAATTCACGCCTATGTCCTTCACCGGAGTTCCAATAACACCCCAAGATGATACGTAAACAATCCTTTTCCACTTAGAAACCTCCCCCCACTAAATGCAGCCCACAAACAAGTGCGGCAACTTCACGGCCTAGTCCTTTATTCGAAAATGACCTTTAATCACAGAAATTAGTGTTTTCTCATGACGGCCGTTGAATAAATGAAAAGTCAGCCACCCCCACATCCCCTCGAGGCCAATTAGACCTTCTCTACTCCTCGGCCCAGACGGAGAGGCCGCCACATTGCCTGCCACTTGGAGCCGTGAGGACAATAAATCGATGAACCAAAATCAACCGAAATGGAGTCCATTCAAAGGCAATTTATCGACCACAGCCAGGGCTGCAGATGCACGAAAGAGGGGCCCGCCCTGGCATTCCATTAAATCAATTCCACTCGCTCGTGACAGTTAAATTGTTCATCAAATGCGTTCGCTCGCCGCCGCCGCCGCCGCCATCGCCGTCGGTGTGGTGCGTCTGGGTGTGTGTCGAGCTTACATAGACGAACCCGATTATAAAACTATTCTTGACCAAGTTTTATAGCGCCGATTGTGGCAATAGATTAATGTCCGATTTGCGGGTGATAAATGGCTGTCTCGGCGACCGAGGGTGAAGTGGAATTCAAATTAAAAGTGCGTCGCGCAGCGTCGCAGAACTTTCGTTTGTGGCGTCCACGTTTTTTTTTTTCTTTCCTCAAATTCTCGATGCGCCAGCAAGGAGATACCCGTCGCCAAACTTGAAATTGCGCGAACGTGAGCCACAAAGTTTTGCCGGGGGAATCTGAAGAAGTTTTTAATTCGCAATTATGCCCTCGGGGGCTCTTCCGGAGACTGTCTTTGAAAGTGTTGTGGCTGCGGCTGCGGCTGAGGCGTCTGTAGTGGCGGCGCGCTGCGGTGCGCAATGGGTGGTGAATAGTTTTAAATTAAATACCCTAAGTGGGTATTTAGGTGAGTGGTGTGCTGTGCAGGGGGAGGTGGGGGGGGGGTTGAGAAACGATTTAACGGCTGCTGAGGGGATTTGTGGCAGCACACCGAGGACAACCGTGAGCAGTCAACTTGAGGTGAGTAAATTTCGAGGACTTTCCTTTGGATGCGAGACAAAAAGTGATTATTGTGAAAGTTTCGCTTTAGGTTTTGGGAAATTTTGCGGCTGGTTTCAAGACGTCTAGCGTTGAGTTCGATTTCACAGGTGGTCTTAAGGGCTTGGAGAAGACGTTAAAGAGTTGAGAGTGAATTGAGTTGTGTACAATTTTGATATATTCCCTGACCATAACAAAGTGAAACGTGCAGGGTGAAAGCCATGAGGCCAACGAAATGGCTGACATCCCCACAAATCCCTTTACTATACTTATTCAATGGTTTCAATAGACTCCAACTCAGTCATTCACGAATGGGCTACACATTGAAGAAACATGTTCTGGAATACCCTAGAGGGTATTGAGCATTTAAGTAAGTTGAAGGAACAAAACTGCGGTCCTGAAAGGCTGACATAGACATTTTAGAATTGAATAAAAGGTGATTCAATATGAGGTTCGATGTTTAATAAGAGTTTTGTGATAGACCACGTGTGACACCTGTCAAACTGCTTTGTCATTTTGGTTCAGTATCATTTGGCAAGTCTTCATTGAGCAATTCCAACACCTCACACCTCGACCGGATAGTCCACTTCCAGCATGTAGTAAAGAGACTATAGGAGCTGTAGATAAGAGCAACGAATCGCTACCTCGTCGTTCTCAGTAGTTTGGCTTGATGTATACGACTACTTGGCATATTTTTTGCAGCGATTTTGCCCTTAAAGCGTGCAAAGGCTACTTGTACGCAAATCTATGTCTGGCGACTGGTATTTGCAGCTTTAAAAAACTCCGGCGTTTGTTCGTTAAATTTTTTTCAGTGATGAAGCCCACTCCTGGCTCAATGAACAAGTCAATAATAATTTTTGGACTAATGAGCACAACAAGTGTTGCTATTACACTTAAGCAAAACAACGCTGTGGTATGGATTATGAGCTGCTGCAATCATTCCGTATTCGGTCCGTATTCAAAATTGTGGCAATTAAATGGAGTCAATGTACTCCTAAGATTAAAGCCCATAGTATAGGTTAGCTCTGATTTTAAAAAGACTGCGCTACGAGCCATACAGCACTTGAAACAATAAACTTTTTGCGAAATAATTATCAACTTCACATTTTGCATCTGTCACCAGCCCGCCTCGATCGTGCGGCATCACACCTTTGCACTGTTTTCTCTAGGGATAGGAAAACCCTCAGGTCGCCAAATGGACCACTTCTGACATAGTCATGGCCATTATTCACATGACATCATTGTTAAAGACTAAATGCCAAGAAGTGTTCTTATAACTGGTAATACAAATGTGAAGTTCACTTACAAATTGACGTGCTATATCCTACATTATAAATCAAGCCTCACGATGGATCACCCATTACATGTAGAATTCCAACACCTCATACAAAACACCGATAAGCAACCAACAACATGTTTTGCGAAAATCTTTAAACCCTTTCATGTCATTCGGGAAAGATTTTGTGATAGTTTCTATATTTTCCCCTTCGTAGTAGTGGCTTGTGCTACAGTTCTTGCTGTGGTTCCTCAAGTTTCAACTAGTCCTACAGAATGCAGGTTTACTTGCGTAAGGGAACTTTAAGTTGGCAGCGCCATTTTGAAAGCTATTTAGACTAATATTGGTATTTCAACCACTTTAAGCAGCAGGATCACCTAGCAAAGCCGAAATTCATTAAATTGGGTTTAAAACAAGATTGTCGTTGATCCCAATTTTCATTACCGAATTTGATGATGCGAATCGTAACGTAACTGTGAATGGTGAGCGCTACCGTGAGATGATATCCAACTTTTTTTGCCCAAAATGCAAGAGCTTGACTTGCGTGACATGTGGTTTCAACAAGACGGTGCCACATGCCACACAGTACGCGCTACAATGGACTTATTGAGAGGCGAGTTCGGTGAACATTTTATTTCACGTTCGGGACCGGTCAATTGGCCGCCTAGATCGTGCTATTTAACGCCTTTAGACCACTTTTTGTGGGGCTAGGTTAAAGCTCATGTCTATACAGACAAGCCCGCTTCAGTTGACGCATTGGAAGAGAACATTGAAGCATTTATTTGTGAGATATTGGCCAAAATGTTGGAAAGAGTGTGCACAAAATTGGAGGCGCAGTCAAGGTCAACATTTGCATGAAATAATCTGCAAACATTAAGTTACATGGACCGTGCTATCGATTGAAATAAAGATTTCATGAATTTTTCTGAATTTTATGTGTTTTTTTTTTTTTGAAAAAGTTTCCTACAGCTTTTAAAAAATCACTCCTTACTTATGTACGTAGTACTTCAAAAACAATCCTGCCCAGAACGTGACAGTCAATGGTGACCGCATAAGAGACATAATTACTAGGCCTGTTCCAATTCATTTGTGCACGGAAATTTTTAACTCTGCCGAAACTTGTGAAACGACTTTTCGTAAAAATTCGCAGACTTAACGAAACGGCTGCCATGTATGTGAAACGTCAGAGGGTTATTGATTTTCAATTTGACAGTCATCTGCTGCCCACAGGTTTTTCTTCGCCGAAAAAATTGTGGGAAGGGAACAAATTTTACTCTCTCATGAGCTCTCTCTCCTACGAAAAAATCAGCAAAGTTTTTCGGCGAATTTCGTAGACAGTTGCAGCATTTCAGAGCAACTGGAGTAGACCCACTTACTTTTTCTTTCATCAATTGAACACCCATGATGGGCAGCGGCTGTGACTTCAACGAGATGGCAACATATTACACAGCTCGTGCCAAAATTGTTATATTCAAGAAAACGTTTGGTAAACACCGACTGACGTTGGGGACACGTGAATTGGCCTCAAAGCTCGTGCAATTTATCGTCGCTGGACTATTTTCTGTGGGGACAGGCGAAGTCAACGGTTATTGCCGACATTCGGCTACAAAATCTTGAAAAGAGTCATCTAAAATTGGACATCCAACTTTAAGTGTGTAACTGAAGGCAGCTAGCTAGGCCCAGGTCAACCCCGGGCTGTTGCGCCACAAGAAGAAAAAGAAGAAGAAGAAGCATTAACTAATTTGAAATTGGGTGTAAGTTAGAAAAGCGTTCCCCATAGGCTGGTGGGGAGATGAATGACAGACAAATACAGAAATTCAACAAATACCAATATTTGCTCATTCGGGAAAAAACACAAAAGTCGTTCTTGCATCAAATACTTACAAGGGATAAGAAGTGAACTAATTTTGAAATTTCCAAGCACCAAAAAATCATGGGTGAACCCACGATAAGCATCCACGCCAACCGTAATTCCCAATCGATGACCTGTGAGTTACACACGATGTTCTCAAGAACGATGTTTAAGAAGCCACATGACAGTGCGCCACTTTGTCTAAAACCTTTTTTGACATTTAAGGTCTTGGCGAGTTCGCTCCCAACCTTGATGGAGCAACGATGGTTCTCTATCGTCATCCTACACAATCTAACGAGTTTGGTTGGAATGCCAAAACTGGATATGGCACTGTATAGCTCGTCTCTGTGCACACTGCGTCGTTGAAATCGACGAATAGGTGGTGAGTGTCGATTTGCACTTCGTGGGGCTTTTCCAGGATCTGCCGTAGTGTGAATATTTGGACTTTCCTGACCTGAAACCACACTGATAAGCGCCTATCAGGTTGTTGACGAACGGTTTGAGGTGCTCACACAATACGGCAAAAAGGGTCTAGTACGCGATGTTAAGGAGACTAATCCCTCGATAGTTGGCGGAGTCGAAGGGGTCTCCTTTCTTGTGGACCGGACAGATGACGCTGAGATTCCATTCATCGGGCATGCTTTCCTCCGACCATATCTTATAGATGAGCTGGTGCATGTGCCCAACCAGGTTATCTCCAGCTGATGAGATGGTTGGGCGCATGCACCAGCTTATCGCGTGACTTATTCTAAGTTTCTTAAACCAGGAGAAGCGGCAAATCTCAAAGTTTGCAAAAATAGTAAATGAATTTGTATTTTGTCCGTTGCTTCAGAAGTGCCATCATAGGAACTGAGGCAGCACAAAGCCGTTTTGTTCCTTATATGCAGAAAAACAAATGGATGACACTTTCTGAGCCCTCAGCTGGAAAGTTTTGCAACGTACGATCTTGAATGATCTCTCTTTTGCATCTGTTTGTTAACGCACGCATATTCCCCACACACTCACACAAAGATGGTTTCGTTTTATTTTGATTTATTTTGCTTTCAGATGGTCGTTCCAAGAAACGCAAAAAACGCTGATTTGTCCAATGAAATTGAAAAATTTGGAGACGCTGCTGTTGTCTTTACCTAGTGAGTTGCCAAGCGATACTGAACAGCAATAACAAACCAACTTGATGGAAGCTACGCGTAAGGTGTCAAAAAAGACAAACGAAAATAAAACCTTGCGATGAATCACACGAAATAATTTGCATTTGAATGGCATTGTAATTGATACGGGAGTCTTTATCGCTTACGAATGCTTATCTTGCGCAGCCAAACAATGTCTTCTTCTTAGGGGATCGTTTCTCCTTGCAATCTAGAATCGTCAGATAGGTGAGTATTTTTCTGCTTACCCGATCAGGAGCATCTTCTTCCGCTTTCGAAAGCAACCGTGTATTCGACTGGGAGTAGGAGGATTGATGTGATTATATTTGCAAATTTAAAACTTTTCTACTCTGTCTTAACTATTCAATTTTCTTCAAAGCCTGAATATCATTTAAAACGAACAGCAGTTGAGGATCGTCCCAAAAGCTTCACATACCTCACTATGGCTTATCACAAAGGCAATCCAAAACTTTTGAATACCTTGCGTTGAGAAGTCCTCTAGGGCACATATTCTGCCACAATATGGGATGTAAACTCAGACGGACAACTCATTTGTTTCCTTATCTCGGATCTGCTTTCCTTCTTATAGCATCGATGTACTATGCTGTCACAACAAACTTCTTTGTTGTCTTCGAAAAACCCATTCAGAGTGCACAATCGCTGAGCAATCTAAAGCACTGATCTTTGTGCGCTGTCATGGCTGGTTGAGATAAGAATAAACTGTCATCGCTCCGCTCATTTGAGGAGCGGATTGCTCACCGACAGAATGTCTTTGAATTTGTTGACTTTTAGTTTCGCGTTTACCGTGCTGCTCAGCGCAGTTTTCATTTTCGGGTACGATCTTCAATCACTTCATGAAGTGGACGACGGCGACTGGAGAATTTGGGCGACTAAGCCACTCCAACTCGAGGATAAGGGTGAGGACGGTGATGTGATGATTCAATCGCGGTTTTTGCTTGATACACCTTCGCGCTGCAGGAAAGATTACAGAGGGCGCTGTAGACAATTCCGGGGGTGAGTGTGGAATATTTGTGAATTATCCGTGTTGACATTCATGCCGTGGTTTATTTTTTTCAGTAAATGGAGGCATTGATTCAAGAGCTGAATGGACTCAAATGTGGAGGCTGTCTCGGCTGTTTGTTTGCGGTTATCAGTACTTTGTTTTTGTTGTGATTAAAATCGAGCGTAAAAGATGACGCGAATAAATGAAATTGACTTGTGGTGGTGAAATGTGTGTGTTCCAATTACGTCAAATGACAGATATGTCAAGTGTTACTTCACACGCGATATAAAGGGTGTTTTTCTTGGAGGAGGAATACAGCAAAGATGAGTTTTTCCAATTGTTGTAAAATTTTCTTCACTCGAAATATGATTTCTGGCTTATGTCCGCCACCGCTGGTTCATACGCAGTCTTCTCTGAAGGTCAAATTTTCGATGACATTTTCCAACATTTCTGACATGTCGTCAAAATCACCGCGAATGGTGTCGTCCAAGTGGCTAATTGTTTCTGACTTATCGGTGTGGACTAGCAACCCCGCAGATAAAAGTCAATCATCGTTATCATCATCATTGCACGATCTTGGAGGTGTTGAGGTTCTTCTCCAATTGTGTGCGCTGCCTTAACCTAGGCCATCCACTGTAGCGTTGTCCCAATGGCTTAATTTCGAAGACCAAAGCAGTTGTGTCCATACACTCTAAATGCCCTATCCATCGTAGGCGTTGCAACCGAAAAAGCTTGACCAGGCGCAAGTCGGAGTACAGCCCATAGAGTTCGTCGTTAAATCTTCTCCTCCAGATGCCATCAACGCTAACAGGACCAAAAATCGCAGGCAAAACTTTTCTCTCGAAAAGACTAAGGGCTTCCGCATGCGCTTCTAGTAGCGTCCGAATTTCTGTGCCATTAGGGAGGATGACCCAGATCTTGTACAAAGCCAGTTTAGTCCTATGAAAGAGGGCTCTATTTCTCAATTGCCTCTTGAGTCCAAAGAAGCAACGATTGGCAGGAGTGATTCTGCGTTTGTTTTCGGTACTGGTGTTATTGTCCCTGTTTACTGCGGAGCCGAGGTAGACGAAGTTCTGCCTTTCTGCTACCTTGTACAGGCAGCTTCGAACTTTGAGAGAGTCAATCTGGTCGTCAACATTAGATCCGTCCATAGCTGAGGCATGTTTCTGTCTCTGATCTCGCTTTTTTTATGTGGTAAGGGAGTTAGCCTCACGTACAACCCACAGATTGGTAGGCAAGCCTCCTTTTTTAAACCTCGCGCAGAGGGGTTCGCTGCTTACATTGGTTCACCACACAACGGGAGCGCTGTATTCGTCCATGCCCCCCTATATCGCCAAAAGCATCATTGTTATCAACAGCAATTTGGAAGCTTTGTTCTGACGGCGGTCTGTTCATGGTGTTTGACAGCTGACAAAATTCTTGTCACTTAAAATGTAGTTGTCAACTTAAAGTTCTTTACCTGTTAGATGCAGACACAAAACTGAACAATTTCAGAGACGACGCTCTAAGAGCGGGTTCTTCTCACAACGGTTTCTACAGATGTTTATATAAAGCTGAAGATAGGGAAGAATTTATTTAGCACTGTCCTTGTCCTTGTTGTTACAACAAACGAACTACGCAAGGTTGTCTTTTCAAGAGGATGAAGAATGACTTATAGGTAAGAGACTAAACATTTCTAAAGAAAACAAGCTCGCCAAGACCGTCAATCCAAAAAGCGTGGATACGTTTTTTCACAACTGACTAGGAGAATGTTTCGCTGGTTATGTCTGCGCAACGAACCTTTCAGATTAACGGCCTGAAAATTTCTTTTACAGTTTCTTTCAGCACACTTCTTCCTTTTCAATATTTGTTCAAATAAATTCATTGAGGCAAAAATCAAATATGTAGATCCTGTGCGCCGCGTAAGGATGTTTTTTTATTAGCCCACGAAACGATTAATTTTAAAGCGTACACGAAACACCCTGTACTAATTCAGCTTACAAAAGATTACAAAAATCAATGCAAACAGCTCACATACCAAAATACAGACCGTTATTGTTATTTTTCATGCGCTGAATACATTCGTAGAGATGTAAGCACTAAGCTGAATGGCTTCTTTGATAGTAAAAACTTTCAACATCCACTCATCCGCTTCTATTCTTCATCAATGGCAACTCCATTTTAGCCGAACAAATCGCATTTAATCATCTTAAACATTCCCACAGCCATTAGTGGGATGAAGATTGTACAGACAACGACCTCCTCTCCGTCCCCGTATACCGCGCACCTCACCAACCCCCATCAGACACAAAATGGACATTCGATAATCAAACGGGATTCAAATGCACCAGTCCAATGAATCAAATCCGATTTTTGCATCTCTGTGGCTTCCCCTCTCCCCCTCCAGCAGTCTGCTCTGAAAATTAATTTCTCCCTTCGATTCGAATTCAATACACGACAACAACGGCAGCCGATTCAACGAGGACCAGACTCCAAAAACGACCGAACCCATCCATTGATTAGTCAACACAAAATCTCAATCTGCTGTGGGTAAGACGAGACGGAAAAAAAGAGGGTGTATCTGCAGCTATAATTACACTTGAAAGCGGATCCTTAAACGATAAGTTCTCAGCATTCATGGCATGCACCGACACACTCCGCTCGCACACGTTCGGCACGACAGGACAGTGTGAATGCGGAGCATCTCTTGTGTCCATTAGAGGACCAACCCGGCGTCATCTCGTACATCGCACCGAGAGGGTATCTGTGCGCTCCTAGTACATCAGCAGCACAGCAGAGATTGCCATCCGGTCTCTTCCATAACAAGTTGTCAACATAAAATAATGGGTTAAGTGCATCTCAACAGAGTGTGCACACAGTGATGTACACGCCGGACGACAGGTTACCCACACACACACGACACGGGGCCAGGGACCACGGCCTGAGGGCACTGTGAGGACGTGTGAAGCACAATAGGTGATGGTATCTGATTCCCGATGGTGATGATGATGTTGTCGGTGGTCGTCGGAGGGTCTAGGAAGGCGCTGTGAAGACGGGAGGAAGGTCTTTCGCAGATCTAGAGTTGAGATTAAGTGACAAGCGGCTAAGTGGGAAGTAGCTTTGCGACTGGTTGCACGGACGAATGAGCGACTTGAGATCAAATCTTAATCTGGAAGTGATTTGTAGGCAGCTCTCTCTTTCCTCACGTCATCGGTCATCAAGGCAGATGGTAGTCGAGGGCTATGAGGGAGTTGTTTGGTGCTTACTTAGTGACTGTAGCAGCGTACGTATCTGCTTCTTCTGATAATGTCAGAACACTCTTCACTCAATAGATTCAACTGATAAGCCAAGTCTGAAGCGTCGCGCTACAGCTTGTGATCGATTTCGTCTCACGTTTTTTAAAACAAACTGCAATCATTTCAGCGTGAGGTTATCGCCATCCACAGTGAGCAAGTCTGCGATGCTGGGGAGTTGTGCTGGGAAACTCACTCAACTCATTCGCAAAAATACATCGCACAAGTGAAAATGAAGCCGATCACGGTCGTATTTGGCTGCTTTTCGCTGCGATGCTCTGCGTTGCTGAAGTCTCTGCGGAGTGTTATCTGTTCAACTGGACAATGAGGACAGGCCTCGTACGTGCAAGCTCGATCACTTGGGACGCTGCAATCGTATTGGTTCCACCAACCAACCAAGTGTACCACCAGGAAGCTTTTATTACAGTCGCTGACAGCAGCCATAGGGTTACGGTATCTAAAAAAAAACTTGTGATTCATCGTCAGGTTTGATTTATAATGTAAGAGAAGGCACATGAAGTTGAAAGTGAACATGCAATTTTTGTTATTATTTAAAAGAGCTCCTTATGGCATTTACTTTTTGGAAACGGTGCCATCTAAGCGTTGGACATGTCTATGTCAAAGGTAGTTTATTCGGAAAGTCTAAATTTGGGTGACTCGTTTGAGCCTGAAAACTCGTATACGGTGAAGTTATCTTTGCTTCAAAAGTGTCGTAGCTAGTTTTTTCCTAAAGACTTGAGACTTTACTCATCCCCAAGAGAAATAGTCCAAAGGCGTAAAATCGCTCGACTGAGGCTGCCAATTGACCGGTGTAAAATGTGAAGTAAAGTGCTCACCAGAACTGTCTCTCAACAAGCACATTGCTTGCTGCACTTTACGGCTCCTCGTCTTGTTTAAAACAGAGCTCACCGAGGTCTTATTCCTGACCTTCAGTAAGCACAAAGGTCGTCAGCAGGGTCAAGCTACTGAGGACGATGTAGAATCAATTCGCGTACCATCTCACCTATAGCTGGACTAAGTGTGCTAGATGTAGTTTATCCGGTCGAGTATCATCCCCTTTTGTAAACTGAGGCACAATTTTGCGAATCGTGTCAGCAATTGTGGTTCAGTAAGTCAAATATGCCCACTGTATGTGCCTCAAATTGCAAAAAAAAAAACATTTCTCATAAATACAGCTGAACTGACCAAGTGACACCACTGCTGTGGTGTGAGTCTCTCCACGATGGCTTTCCAAAAGTTACCAAACAAAAATGCCAAAGTAGTTTGATAGGATTCATGCTTAGTCTATACAAAAAAGCCTATTGAAAATCAATCCTCGCTACGAATCACCATTTGAAATAAATAAAGGGTGTCCCAACAAGAACGCAAGATTTAAATTTGGCGCCATTCGAATCGTCATTGTTTAACATTTGAACAATTATTATTGTTTGTAAGTAGAAGGTATAAGGTTAATAAAAACGGCTATATTCGCAAATTGCGATCAATTTGGGCTTACAATAATGCTCCAAAAGAGTCAACTGTAAAGCGATTGATGGCAAAATTTACTGAAACTGGGTCTGTAACTGATGTAAAGACAACAACGCGTCGATCGACCGAAAATATCGCAGCAGTACGTGATGATGTCGCTCAAACTCCATCCACCTCAATGCGACACCGAGCTCAACAAATTGGTGTTTCCAAATCCACTATGCAGCGAATTTTGACGAAAGACTTGTATCTTCATGCATACAAAGTTCACACTGACTCAGGAACTGAAGCCAGCTGGCCATGCACAGCGAAGGGAGTTCGTTAATTGGCTATTGGAGAGACAACATGAAAGTGCTGATTTTGCTTCGTCAATAGGCAGAATTGTCGCATTTGGGGCAAGGAAAATCCTCGAGTGGTTCACGAGAAGCAAATGCATCCTCAACGTGTCACTGTGTGGTGTGGATTTTGGGCTGGAGGAATCATTGGACCTTTTTTTATGAAAATAAGACAGGTCAATAATTTGTTCGTGTTAAGAAATGAATGTGAAGGGGATGTGGTTTTAACAAGACGACGCCGCATCTCATACAGCCAGAGATTGCTGCATCAGTAATTTACCGGTCGTATTATTTTGCGTTTTGGAGACCAGAATTGGCCGCTTAGATCGTGCGATTTAACACCATTGGACTTTTTTCTTTTGGGTTTTTTGAAAGCGATGGTTTATACAAATAAGCCGACGACGACTCAAGCCTTAAAAAAGGAAATTGGACCGAAATACCGCAGCATTTATGCAAAATGGTCATTGTAAATTTCATTAAAAGATCGCGTATGTGCCAGCCGGGGGCGGCCATCTGGCCAATGTGTTATTCCACACATAACCTCATCCTGTCTACTCTACGTTATAATACAGAATTCACGATTTTTTTTAAATATCTGCGTTTTATTTTACCCTTTATTTGTAAAGTCAATGTCATCTGCGTAAGCTAGCAGTTGAATAGATTTGGAATGATCGTGCTTCTTGGGTTGGCTTGAGCAAGAATATGTTCGTTGCCTTGCCTTACGCCTTATATTTTTGGCATTCTTGTTGGGACACCCTTTATAAAAGGTACAGCTCATCGCGTGTTTTCTCTGAAGTATTTGAAGAGTCTCAAGTACAGACTTAGGCAGCATCTTCGCAGCTTGAGGGAAATCTGGGGAAGTATGCAACAAGCCTCTTTAGGCAGTATGCCAGATTCCCTTCGATGCATATTTGATACATGTTTTGGGCGGAAAAGATTCCAAAGTGAATAATCCTCGTCTGATTATTCTTTTGTGATACAATACATCACTTACCCCTAGTTGGAAGAAATGCATGGAGTGGAATTCAGTTCTTTAGGTAGTCACAGTCATCAAAAGAATTCATGGGTACTTCAAGCGATATTTGACTTGAAAAACCGCTGAAAATATGCATTTTCCAAACGGGGACTTAAGCAGTCGTTTTCAGGGGTCCGTTTCCTAAGATATGGCAAATCCGTCGTGTCGAACACTCTCTTCCTATTCCTCTAATTTATAATTTTCATATATTTTCAGATTTAGATACTTTTGACATAGCGAACATTGTCCGTGTATTGACATTCGCGGGACAACACCGTAAACAAAGTTTGAGGAGGGATCACGTGTGACATGTACCCGTATGTTGCCATCAAACCATAATAATGACTACAGCCCACAAGGAACCAGAGCATAGCTTCTACAACAACTCTGTTCTGTTCTCTCACAAGTAAATAGAAGGGACCTGCAGTTTTTTGCCAACTCCTCACGGCGAGATTTGAGAAGCTTTTCATAGGCAATTAATACTCTTTGAGTGTTGTCAGCAACTCGAAAGATGTGATACCGTGACAAAATGCGAAGTGTTCCGTCCGGGAATCGAACCTAGACTTACTGCGTGTGGATCGATGCATTTACCCACTACGCCACGGCAACCACGATAGGGACTTATGCGTGTTTTTGTTTTTAAGTTGGCCCTACTGTCGGCGTAGTCGCCGTGGTGTAATGGGTAAATGGATCGATTCCACGCAATCGGGATGGAACAACTCGCTTCAGCTGCAACACCCCTCTCGAGTTGCTGACAACACTCAAAGAGTTATCTACGAGTCTGCAAAAATCTGTAGTTCTCCCTCACTAGTGAGGCAAAGGCACAATACGAGTAGTTGTTGAAGAAGCAAGGCTCTGGTCTTTTGTGGTCTGTTGTGTCAGTGACAACAATCTGTGCCCAGAAGGACGTCAAAATACACGTCTGTGTTTAAGATTACTTTTGCAATCGGCTTTTAGTAGATAGTAGTAGTAGTACAGAAGCAGAGGAGAATCCTCCAACTTTTGGTGCGACAGTGAAGGCAGCTGGCAGAGACTTTTACTAGCAAGAGCATATATTGTCTTAGGCCCCGGTTTGCTTCGAACTGTAATGTCATTCATAGAGAAAAAAAAGTGGGTCTTTCTTGCGTGACCATTTTGGCATCCTATTCTGCGACGAAGCATAGTGACTCACTTCAATCTCCTAAGCTCCTATGTTCGCTTCCTGGACCAGGCGTTCTCCTGGGATTTTTTTCTTTTTACGTCACAAACTCCTTAGAGCAACACTCACAGAGTACTAGTTGTCTACAAATAGCGTCTCAAAATTCTCCATTCTGCAGTCACAAATAAACTGCAAGTCCCCTCCACTTGTGAAAGAACAAAAACAAGTACAGAGCAAAGAATTGCTGAAGAAATAGGGATCCGCTTCCATGTGGACTGCAGGGCTACCGTTTTGATAACTCCGCTTAAATGTGAAACTCTGAGGCATCAGTGCCCCAGCCGCCTGTGGCATATATAGTCTTATCTAGTGCAGTTTATTACGGCCCTACAAAATGAGCAGTTAAATGAGAGAAGACCATCCCCCGATATTCTAAAAAATAAAACCAACACTTGAACTATTTCTCTTCATTTTTTATTTCTCAGATACACACTTTCAGCTCTTAGCCTAAAATACCGCTTGGCGTCTTAAAATTTAATAAAACAAAATGAGCACCGTACGCTGCCGGCAGTTGCCCCTGTGATTCACAGGGCATCTGGTTGGAGCTGTCAATAAAATATCAAAAATAATCGGCCTGTTGGGATAATTTAATTTACTTCTCCATTCCCAAAACAGAGTCCAACAGCAACCCAGGTGAAAAGGAGCAGCGCAAGTACACTACCTGACGGAAAACGCATCTTCATCGAGTACAGACAACGAAACGTCTGTGCTTTGTGACACACAGTCAACAGCAGTTATATAGCACTCTCGCTATCAGTCGCCTACTGATTGAGTTTTTTTTTAATGACTGAGATTACAGTCCGTTCTGACTAATGGCCTGTCTCGACGTCAATGAAATTCCGACTTTATGGAAGTGGTTGACAGAGGAAATGAAAGACGGAATTGAACGATTTCGGAGAACCGATGAAAATGGCTCAACGACATTCCAAGAAGCACTGACCCGCTGTCCACTTTTTTGTTTCGTTCTGCTGGCTTACAGTTCATTCCACTGTGTTCTTCATACGAGTGGGAAGGTCTTAGACCAAGCTGTACATTGACGGGGTTAACGTCAACTTCCCGCATTCGAAAGTATTTTCCCGGTCAGAGGGATGCATCCTTTCGTTGACGACCACCCAATCTACACCGATGGTCACCCGGTGGTTGTGTCCCCAGAATCTGACATAAACTTCATTCAACTGCATTCCCCAAGCACTCATTACTTTTCCCCAATGAAAACTTCCCTGCTGTCGCTTTCAAATCCCGCAACAACTGAAAGAAGTATTATTTCCAAAGTTCACCCCCACATTCAACCAATGGTTACTCATCGCCCTCTGCAAAGGAAACCGCAGATAGACCCCTCATCCCATGGTGGCAAAAAGGACTTGCAGTCTATTCGAAAATAACAATCCATTTAAACCCACAAAGCGATGCCATTAAAGCACATAACCCACTCAAATGGACGGACTGAATAATGCATCATCCCCTCCCTTCGCATTCGGAACGACCTTAAGCAAACCCTTCCTTCAGGCAACGTCAAGCGACAGAACCTGTAGAATGCCCACCACCACCACCGGCACCACGTCTGTTGTCGCAGTCGTTTGTGAATCAGTCCCGGCTACATGCACAATCGCAAATTAATGTATTCACATCACTGCAGGGCTTCTCTGCCTGTGTCAGCAAGCTATACGCACAGTTCCGATGTGCCACTTGCCGTGGCGCCCGATTTATGACTCCAAAGTATTTCGCAGAAATGAGTTCTCCTGAGAATCGAAGAAAAAAAAACCTTCAACGGGAGCCACCAAGAAGCGAAATTGTGAAACGCACAAAAAGGACACACAAGGATTTTTTTTTTGTTGCGTTTTTAATATTTTCCGCTCTTCCTGCGAATCCTCATCGGAGCTGTTGATATCCTCAGCGCTTTTTGTGTTCGGATTTTATTAGCTAGCGGCGAGCAGCAGTAGGCACGCAATCGTAAATGTTTTATGCGAATCGACGACTTTGGCGCACACAGCAACGACAACGGAAATTGCCTTTTTTTTGCTTAATTCGTCTTTTGTTTCGAATTCGTGTGACATTTGGAAATATCAAAATGGAGGACGGGAAGAGAAGAAGACATCTAGACGTTGTAGGCTTCAGGATATAACTGACCTGACCTCATGCGATACGAAATTCGATGCAGTCCCTCGGTGAACCTTATGAGTAACTGGTGCTGTGCTGTGCGCAGGACTGTGCTCTCGATGGCAGGAGATGGTGAATTTCGTTGACCATTTCCCCAAGTTGATGGATAGGGGATGAATTTGTACTAAATTCACTGAGAAATGAAGGAGAGACGTGTCTGGAATTAATTTGTGAGAGTTGGCTTAGGGATTGTCGTCTTTCAAGGTGGTAGGTGTGGTGAATAGCCGTATCTGCGACGAAGTAGGTTGAACCGTCTTGGCAGTCTCATTCCCCTTTCACAGGTTGTGGACATTGAACACAGAGGCAGTCGACATAGTTAACAGAATTTGAAATTTGTCTTTTTCTTGTGGCGCTACAGCGCGAGGTGGACCTGGGCCTCAATTCAGTCGGCCGAAAAAAATGCAATACCCTTGGAAGGGAATGAAATTTAGATCAGCTCAAAATAGGCCTCGATTTCAGCTTTGGGCTACTTTTGATTTCAGGTAGGAATCTATCGCGTCTAGAGCTTATTTTCTTTGAAATGCATTCAGTCTTCTGCCGGAAAATGTGCACTAACATCCTACCTCATGAATAAGCTTTCGATTAACCAATGACCAACTGGAACTGGAAACTGGATACACTCCGATTACCCAAGGCTTTCGTGTCCGCATTTTGGACGACCTTTTAAACACCTCTCTTCTAGCGTATATAATGGAATCGTCACGAACGTGCACTCCTCTCAGTTCTATGGATCAATGATATTCGCTACATTTACACCACTTGCTCGGACTTTTGAACGAAAGGAGTCTCTTATGAAGTTCAAAAAATTACGCTCCACCCTGTTGCAATTAGAGATGTCTGTAGACTATCCAGATGAACTGTTGCGACACTGTCATTATAAAGTAGCGCCTTATCCACTGCTCTCCGAAGCACGTCAAACATTAAGGGATGTGCTTGTATATTTTGGAATGGGCCGATTCAGACGAGGTACAGCGAAGTCTCTGGATGGACTAAACCATTTTGACGAGACCGTCATTTATACCCATCAGAGGTAGTAAGCTCCAAGAATGAGGTCAGTTGTCGCGGTCATAGCCTGTGCAACGTGACGCCGTTGAGTTAGTCTTCGTGCAATACCACTTTGCAATCGAATCTGATGCACTGATAAAAGACCCGAAGACCAACCTAGCATGTAGTGACAGCCTGATCAGTGGCTTCATCCTGGTGACATGGAAGATCGGGAGCCCCTGAAGATTTTAAGAGTGCCTTGGTGCCTATTGTTTGATATCCAAAACCACTGATAGATCCGAGCTATGGGTAGCTGCCTGATTTCGATTGCTTATTGTACTGAGGTAGACTACGCGCTTATGGAGACTTTCCCGACTCAGTGTGGAGTTGCAATGCAACCAAGTGCTGTGACCCATAGAACGTCAGATTTATGGGAAAGGAATCAACCACGGAGTACAACTTTATTCGGCTGGATTAGAGTCGTGTAAAAAACTTGTGGCGCAAGGTTGGCTTCTGTAACATGACCTCTTGTCAAAGCGAAGGCTTTCCGAGCTTTTATAAGATTTGTGGCTTCTTATTCTTCTTCTTCTTGTGGTGCTAAGGTCCGGGGTGGACCTGGGCCTCAACCCACATGCCTCTCCAGCCAGCACGGCCTTTTGCCAGCTGCCGCCAGTTGCGCACTCCAAGTTAGTTGAGATTTCTCCACTTGTGTTCACCACCTAAACCTAGGCCTTCCTCTGTTGCGTTGTCCCAATGGCTCAGATTGTAAGACTTTTCAGGCCGGAGCAGTGGTGTCCATGCGCTCTCCATGGCCTACCCATCTTAGGTGTTTTATCCGAAGACGCTTGACCAGACGCATGTTGCTGTACAGCCGTTAAATCTTCTTCTACAGATGCCTTCAACGTAAACAGGACCAAAAATCGCACGCAAAACTTTTCTCTCGGAAAAACAAAGGGCTACCTCAGCCGCTTTTAGCAGCGTCCGAGTTTCTGTGCCGTAAAGGAGGATGATCCAGTTCTTGTACACAGCCAATTTAGTCCTACGAAAGAGGGCTCTATTTCTCAACTGAGTCCAAAGAAGCAGCGATTGGCAGGAGTGATTCTGCGTTTGATTTCGGTACTGGTGTTGTTGTCCCCATTTATCGCGGAGCCGAGGTAGATGAAGTCCTTGCCTACCTCGAAGTTTCTGCTGCCTAGTGCTGCCTGTCCTAAACGTCTATGTTTTGTGTCCTTCCTTGATGACAGCATGTACTTCATGTTGCCCTCATTAACCACCAGACCCCTTTTAGCAGCTTCCGCTTCAATTGCAGCAAACGCCTCATTCACAACATAATGTCAGACGACATTAGTTTAAGGTTCTTTAAAAGAAATGCTTCAGAGAAACGCTGTTTAAATAAACTTGTGATGTGTGTGATCCATCATGAGGTTTGATTTTGAATTCTTTTCTTAGCTAGATCAAGCGTGACTCGTGTCAAACTGATTTTCCATTATTGTTCAGTATCGCTTGGCAAGTCATCATAAAAAGATGCACACCACAACAGCGTATCCAAAGTCATCAGCTTCACTACGAAAATCTGTGTTCTGAGAAAAATATTTTTCTTGCGATTCGTGGAACATACAGTGTGCTTAATCGATTGCCAATTCCATTCGGAAAGCTGAGTCCCAGTTGATATGAGTAGATGCCGACTCCGAACGGCGAAATTTCATAGACAATTAATTCTCGTTGAGTTTTGTCATCAAGTCGAAAGAGGTGGTGCCGTGAAAAAATCCGAGGTGTTCAGTCCGGGAACCGAACCTGCACCTTCGGCGTATGGTTCGACGTATTTGCGCCCTTCTTGGTATATTTTACGTGAGGATTTGGGACTAAAAGCGTGCAAAATTCAACTTGTCTAAGAATTGAAGAATTTGCGGCTCTGTAAAAACTCAATGTAAATCCAGTAAGTGATCGGAATATTTAGTTCAGTGCTGAAGGTAATTTCTGGCTAAAAATTTCCATTTTTGGTCTGATAAGCAAGCTGAAGAGTTACAAGTATGGTGTGGTCCACAACGCTTAAGATGGCTAGGTCATGACAGCACTGGTCAGAAAAGGTACTGCCGCTTCTTAATGGATGATCCGTACTTACAAAATGCGAAATTGTTGACTGCGTCTTACAAAATCACCAAAGTCAGAATTTGGCTGACAAACTTGTGACCGAAACGAATGCCGTCATCGGGAATGTTTTAAAAAGGACTGTAGTCATCTCAGTGCGAGGTGTTAGCCAGAAGTGGGATTAAAAAGAAAAACATAATTTTGTCCATCACTTAAACATATTTATTTCCGGTTAGCATTCTTTTCAGCCTCTGCAATAGTCGTCAGTTAGCCCATCCTCCACCACGGCAACATGAATCAAAGTTTACTGGAGAGAAAATTCGTAAGTAACTTCAACTCACAGCTGCACACATTTGTACTCACCCCTCGACAGTTACCGCTGTGATCCAAGTGACATCTAATTGAGGACGAGAGAAGCACATTGAGACCGCCGGAGCCAATACCTTGCCTTTGCATTCCATTATAGTTGTTGTGTGGATTCCAGTTACCTCGCCACGGGTACATCTGGGAAACTGCAGTAGATATGCACAAAACAAGAAGCACTGCAAAAACGATGCCTGAATGAGAACGCATTTCGTCCGATTGAAAACTGAAGCTGAACTGAACTTTATAAGGCCCGCAGCACATTTGAGTGGATTACTGTTTTCGCTTGAAATTGATTAGATTAGATTTTTTCCGGGAATGAGGTGATAGACGAAAGACGGCTATCGGGATGGGGTCAATATGCCACAGCACGGCTGGGCAAGTGAAGGTTTCGCTTTAACATGGCAATTTGGTGAAAATGTACATTCACACTGGAATTTGTGAGGGTCTTGGCTACTTGGGGAGAAACAGTATGGATCTATGGAGTACAATGAAGTAGAGAAAATTTAAATAGCTTGATGTGAATCTCCAGGGACTTTGACTCAATTCTGAGCGTCACTAGAGGCACATGAACGGGTCTTCTCAGATCTTTTCGCGTCCCTTGCAACTTAAAGACATGTGGGAGTTAGGAATCACACACGACCAAGTGGAACTGATGGCAAGCGGTTTGCTTGATGGCAGAACTTACTACTGAATATTTCGCTCGTTGGCAGAACTTAACCACAAGACTCAATGAGGAACTGAATAAAAATAATTGACGTATCTGTTCTGTTGTCTGAAACTAAACATGATGTTGTCATTTTTTAAAGGTGATGGTAACGTTTGGCTTATGATTCGGAATGCAGAAAGACGTTTCTGAAACTTGCCTGTTAATTATTTGTTATTCTAGAACCGACTTTACTTACCTGGTCGGAGTGGCATACGGTGTTTTTTCAAGGATGAGGGATTGTTTAAAGAAGTAAAGTAGTACAGTGATAATTAATATTGATAATTTTTCTATATCTTGTCACGATTGCAAAGCTTGCACATAGCATCATTTCGATGTGGCATATAATTAAGCCTCAGGAGCTCATTCCTAGCTCTAAATATTGTGTTTATTTGATAAGCTGAAAATTCCCTTCTTAAGTAATTCTTTGAACCTAGTGTGTGATTCAGGAGTTCATATGCATTCCTAAACAAAGACAAGTGCTTTAGGACTATGTGCCTGGCTTAGTTTTCGATTTAGCGCGTTAAAGCCGATATTGTTGTAAAGACGACAGCTGGTTTTAAAGAAGCGTCCTCGACAGCTTGGCATTTGACTGATTTAATTTCTTCTAAACACTTGTCAAAAATAAAACCCTGCAAAAGACCGCAAATGTGTATAGTAAAAGGTGATTTTTTACCTATTATCTTTTTGGCAACACTGGTTTAAACAGCTGACGCTCGTTTCGTGTTTTGTTTCACTTTCAAACATCTTCAGTTTGGTCTGTAATTTAACCATTAATCATCTTACAAACGAACAACGCTTGCAAATTATTAAATTTTATTCTCAAAATACATGCTCTGTTAAGAAAGTTCATTGCGCGCTTCTTCCATTTTATAGTTTAATCGATCCACTTAAGCGGCTATTCGGGCTATTGTGACTAAATTTCGCACCAAATTTACATTACTGGACATTAAACCACCAATACGCCTATGTAGAGTGCGAACTGAAGAAAATGTCGCAGCTGTATCGGCCAGTGTTAATGATGACCATCAATTATGGATTCGTCGCCGTTCGCAGCAATTGGAAATCTGTTACTCAACAACGCGGAAAATTTTGCGGAAGGATTTTGCCTTTCAATTGAAGCCTAGAGACCTACTGCAGCGTAAAATTGTTGGTGTTAGCCAAAGATCCACTTTTTTACCGAAAAATTGTGTTCAGCGACGAAGTTCATATTTGGCTAAATGGGTACGTAAATAAGCAGAATTGTCGATTTTGGAGTGAATATCAGCCAGAAGCATTGCAAGAGCTACCAATGCATCCAGAAAAAGTCACAGTTTGGTGTGGTTTATGGGCTGGTGGCATCATTGGACCGTACTCGTAATTCTTCAAAGATGATGCGAATCGTAACGTAATTGTGAATCGTGACCGCTACCGTGAGATGATATCCAACTTTTTTTGGCCAAAATGCAAGAGCTTGACTAGCATGACATGTGGATTTAACAAGACGGTGCCACATGCCACACAGCACACACAACAATGGACTTATTGAGAGGCGAGTTCGCTGAACATTTTATTTCACGTTCGGGACCGACGGACTCACCCACTCCGCTTAGACGACCACAGTAAACCCTGCGCAATTATGGTTGTGTCAGTTCCTGTCTGGTAATTTTGAGGGAGAAGATAATCCACGCTCCGGGTGCCCATTTTTTAAAAATGTTGAGGAAATTATTGAAAACCTTGAAGTTGGCCATCGTGAAAACGTTTTTATGTTTGCATAGGAGCTAAGCATTGCATAAGAAGCCATTTGAAAAATTTTAATGGATACCACACGAGTTAACGCAAAAAAAATATCCTGAACCGAGTCTCTATCTCGAGGTGTATGATAACTATCGATGAAAATGAATCGGTTACGACAACATCAAGCGAAAGTGGTCGTGGCCGAATGGCAAGCCAGGACTGAATGCCAGAAAGATTTTATTCTGTATTTGGTGAAATTGACAGGCAATCATCTGCTATGAGCTTCTCCTCTACGGTCAAACCCTTATGTCAGTTGCTCGCTGTCAACAATTAGACATTCTGTGGAAAGCAATCGCTCAGAAGCGACCGATTTTTGGCAACGTGAGTGGAGGTGTATAAACCTAGACTACGCAAGTCGATAGATGATGATCAGAAGCTCCAGGAGGTGAAGATTTTCATGCAACCTGACTTAGCACCAAGTGATTATTATCCTTTTGTGTCTATGGCGAAAGATTTCATAGAGGTTTTCATAGAGGCATGCGAAAGTTTACAGATTTTTTACCATAAGCCCAGGTTGCTAAATGATTTAATCGCGTCGCTTGTCTGTGTCTTCTCCAATTTACCCACTTCCATTTGGCAACAAACTCTTCGTGAGAAATCAAAAGCACACACGACACGAGTCGTCCCTAGTCATTTGAAACCTGTGGCGCTATCCAATTGATTTATTTATTTTAGTTTGATCTGTATAAACACAGAAGAGGGGTTTTGAGCGCATTCCTGATTCGTCGTCATACTGGTCGCATATCACAGTGGAATCTACCACACGACGGATTGAATTTAACACTTTAACTAAACAACACTTCCATTTTTCCCATTAGAAAATGTTTCTCTCTTTTCTGTTGAAGCGCAGGCGTCACGTGTGCCTTACTCATCCTCACTCAGGGACTGAATTCAAAACGACGTAGATAAACAAATTGACTAACGATGTATCAGTCGATTTGTGTCCAATTTGGCGCCCGAACTCGGACTCATAAGAACCAATACAATTTCAGTCTCTGATCTTAATGATTATACAAGCAGACATTTATCGAACAAGGTAGAGCAATTCGACTTCAATTAGATCATTCTTTTTATACCACATAGAGGATTTATTTTACTTCACCTGATACTAAGCGAACTGAGAAGCTCAGATGGTCGCCCACCGCCACCTCTTGATGGCTACACAGAAGGAGCATGATTTGAGCCCATTCATTCATTGGGAGCAATGGTGGCTTGTGGTACTTCAACGCTCCTACTTTGTAATATGAGTGTAAGGTGAAATATTTTCATGTGAGTCACAACCACTGCGACAGCTGATCCTTCAATGCATAAGTCTCACATGTCACCTCAAGATCTCTCCGTTGCATTGGAACACGCCCAACACTTCTTAAAAAACGATTAATGACGACTTACAGCTTACAGCCAAAACCAAAAACTAACTAAATTGCACAAATTTCCGAAGAACTCCCTGCACTCGTCCTTGCCCGATCGATTGATTCAACTTAAACGACACGTGCTGCCTTCCACGCGCAAAGAAAGAAAAAATGCCTTCTGCTTCCTCACTGCCACTCAAGGCCAAAATCGAAAACAAAGGATTATCTATCCACATCCCCAGACGAGCATACGTGGATAAATCACAATCCATGTGTTAGCTCTCACCCCCCAGCACTCCATTCCTCCTCAAGGCAACAAAGCAATTCCCTCCCAGGAGCCGAAAAGGAAGCAAAAAAAAAAATCATATCCTCGTAATGTTATTACAAACAACTTTCAGGATAATGACATTACAAGGAATCTATTTATGGAATTTGTTCCGACTCATTGGCCGCCTATGATACTTCTCAGCCATTCAATCGGAACTGTAGTTACCAGCAGGCAGTGCCCGCTCTCAGCCGTGTGCGATACAATTTTCGATTTAATCTACCGGAAGGGCATTATGTTGAGCGATTGTATCGCCATCGTCTCTCTCTCGAACCGAGTTTATCCCTCGCCGGCTGGTCCTTCCGTTCCATCAGACGAGCTATGAGCCCTAAAGAGAGCTTCACATTACGCGTGCCTCAATGCGTAGGCCATCAAATTTGTTGCCGCACTCCTTTTCCTTACCGAAATGTGTGAAGAAACTACTGCGCGCCAAATGATGTGAGTCCTGTGAGGTGAAAGGGTAATCCCACAACAACTCAGGGTGGGCTTGGTGAAGTGACGCCCCGACGAGGTTGGGGGGGCCTGAGTCAGGTGAGTTGTTCATTGAAAATTACTAGGCGAAATAAGGATTATTTGTAGCCAAGTGCTCTTAACGGTTGAAGGACTCCCCAGTCCGCTGGGTGCTGGATGTCCGCAGGAGTGCTTGAGAAAAATTAAAAATGCTTTCTCTTCCGTGCCGAGGGCTGCTCGCGCCTCAAGCGGCCGGAAGCTAAGGAGGCCATAATGAGATCCTTGATAAATATGAGCTGTAGCCTGGTGTTTCCACCAAATTACTTTCGGATGAAATTTCTTGAGAATGCCTTGCGTCCGCCAACAGCACCCCACCACAGTGTTCCACGCTTCTGGCCTGGAAACGGGGCTAATTGGATGGAAGCAAAGGGGGGCGATGTCCGCCTGCAGCTCTCTGCAGCAACAGGGCAACAGGTAATGGGTGGAAAATGGAAGCGCGGAGACGGTGCTGCGGCACAAAATTTACTTCATCTCTGACACTGTAGGACATGCAGGTCCCCGATCTGACATCTATTTCAAGCCAAATCGCACTTGAATTCAGCTTAAAGTTTCAACCCCTGTGCGGTCCTACGACAACCAGTCGCAGCTGCATACCGTCGACAACATCCAATTAATTCAATTAATTAGACCGGCCCACGTACCCGTGTCATAAGTCCGGTTGTCTAATGAGATTTATGAGAGGACACCGGTCGCCGATTCACCGTGCAGTGCAGTGGTCCCCAACGATTTGATTAATAAATCGGATCTGCCTCCGTCCCCCCTGCACATACGTGATCCGAAAAATTTAATAAGGACATGATTAAGTACAGTTACATGCTGGCATGTATCGAAGTCAAATACAGCGCCCCCCTCCCCTACCTCCTCCGCAGAACTCCATTAAACGAAATGACAAACATGATTGAGGGCGGTGCTGTGCGCTCTCGAAGCTGCCTGCCGTCCATCACATACCACTCCACTCGTCGTCCTTGCTCAATTTCACGCTTTCTCAGTTTTCGAGGAAGGAAACAGAATCAGAAGAATTTCCATTCGGAGGCATCCCTTTGGCTCGGACAGAGGCGCGCGACCGAGCAGGAGGAACAATGTTTTTATGTATGCATTACAGGCGCTCCCTTGTCCGAGAACCAGTCGTTCTCCTCGAGACACGAGATAACATTTGCCGGGCGTCCTTTTGTGCCCCGATGACAGAGCAGGAGGAGGGCTATTTATGATTACAACAGGATAAAGTTAGGGTTTTATCACTTTTGACATTCACCATGGAACGCATACATGCGTTACCTCCTCGACGGTGGAGCATGTCGGTTGGCGGTCGGATGGCGAAGGCCCACTTCATAAGGACCTGCCGGGGCGGCTGGTAATGAAGAGGCGTAATGCCCTAGCAACGGACTGAATAGTTGCACAAGGGAAGTTATATGTTTTTATATGAAAATTCCTGAGCTGTGATCATGTTTAACTAAGTTATTCGGCCCCCTCTCCGAGCCGACTGTCCTTCTGTTGATTTCTTTTCTTTGTGACGGTCTGACTGAATGGAGGGGGGCGGGGATTTATGAAATTGGTTGCCTTGAATGGTTGAGTAAATGAATTTATGAATCGTAAAATAGGGAATGTCAATTTTATAAAATAGTACGCACTGCCGGACGTCGGGTAAATTAAATGACACAAAGTTTGCGAGAAGGACGAAATGAAATGATTGGGAAAAATATGAAGGATCAGAACGTGGCCGGAGTGGTGAATTCCAGTTCGAGGAAGAAAGTTTAAAGGTTCGTAGATGGGGGATAACTTCTCCGAACAGTGGCCGTACATATATCATCCACGTTGGCTCTATCATGGACTAAAGGTCCAAATTTTCGAAATTAACTTAAACTTTACTTGCCTGCGTTTTCGCGAGCAACCGTGGGCTGAGGGGGGATTTAAGCAGCCACGACATTGTTTGGATGGTAGGGGACATAGACAGCTGGTAAGATTTTAGTCATTTCGGCATTCTGTCAGTTTTTACTGAAATTTAGGAAACCGAGGGAGAGAAAAGAGCAGATTAACAAAAATGGGAAATGTTTGTTTTTCAAATTAAGTGTACAGGCGACATTGTAGAAACTTCTGAGGGTCCTTAATCGCCCCATGTTGAATGAACTTAAGGTTAGCCATCGCGTCTGTAAGAATAAAGGATAGCCACTAATGATAAGACATTGTGCAAAGATCAGTAGGTTGTGAAATTACAGAACATAGCGAAGGGCGTAAGGCTCACTCGGAACAGGAATTCGAGGTTGTCCAGGTTGTAGAAAAAGCCAAGCGGACACAGCTAGCATCGAACAGAATATAGGGGTTAACAGGGAGTTCCCAGATACCCAGAATATGAAGAAATCACACTACGTCCCTGATCTCCCATCAGTTTTGATCTCCTCTCAATCTACCTTCAGACCTTAAGCTCGGACCTCGAAAATCACATACCCTAAATGTGCAATGGACTAATTGATTAACGTACTGTCGCTAAGTTGAAGGGGAAACAAGCAACATTCCGACATATGGTTCTGTGGTTCAAAGTGAATAAAACTTGACTACACGGCATAAGCATAATCGCACTCACTTGCGAGCCTTTTGCAGGCGTTGAATGACACTTTTCATTTTTTTTAACGATGTTTGCGGTAATTGACTTTATGACCTTCTAGTATTCATGTCTCTATGGTCATAACATACAAAGATATTCTTACACAACGCTGTTAGCCACACGTTCGTATTGAAGTAACTCGAAGCATTAAAAACTTCATTTAACCGAATTTGCATATCACGCTAAGCGATAACTTAAATTGGTTTGAAATACACATTCAATTTTAATTGGTTATCCCTCAAAACTTAATTGGATAAATGCGAGTTACACTCACGCGTAGACGGTGTTTTTTAATCTTTTGAGTGGCATTACGGTCCGGAATGGACTAGGGCTCAATCTACATGAATCTCCAGCTACCAATGGTCTCTTGCCAGATGACCAGGTTTGATCTTTCTCGACTTGTGTGTGCCATTTCTTGTCTGTCGTTCTCTGGTGCGTTAATCAAATGGCTCCACTTCAAAGACTCTGCGGCCCGAAGCAGTGTTATCCATCTGTCCTACATGACCTAAGCATCTTAAGCTCTACGGTTCATGCCGCCCTACAGCTAATCGTTGAATTTTTTCCTCCAGAAGCTATCAACATAAACAAGACCTAATATAAACCGTAGAACTTTTCTCTAGAAAAAATTATGGGCCTCCCTTCTCCACTTTTAAAAGCGTCCCAGTTCCTGTGCCACAAAGAAGGACAGGGATAAACAAGGTGTTAAACAATGAGAGCTTGGTCTTCCGAGAGAGAGCTGTGTTATTCACATGCATCTTGAACCCGATTGACAAGATTGATTCTACGCTTGCTTTCACAAGTGATGTCAATCATAATAATAATTGAGTGGCACTACCGCCCACAAAGGAAAGGAAGGTACGTGTGGGTCAACGCACTTATGCACTACGCCACGGCGATCACAAAAAACGTATGTTAGTGTCCTTTTTTTTACTGCGCAGACGAGATACACTAAACCATTGACTACCTAAAAGATTTCTCCGCCAATTGTGATACCCTGCCCAAGTTACAGTTTGAGAAATAATGCTCGATTTAACAAACATTGCCTTTTCAAATTTTGGGGAAAATATTAAGAATCAACTCTTTGACTTAACTTATTATCATCTTTTTCCGCTTAGAATGGGCTAACATTTGTTGTATACACGCTAAAAAGCACGCACGTGGCACGCGAACAGATCTGGCGTTTATTTATTGAGGGAGACAGATGAAAATCATTTAATAAATGCCTTCATATGTTGACTTCAGAGTGGTGACTTTCAATAAAGCACTTCAAAATAAAAACAAAAATCCATACTGTTTAATTAGATCCAAGAGAGAAGAAGAAAAAGAAAGAAAGTACAATGTGAGTGACAGCTTCGTCCTTTACGTAGTCTTGCCGTCGGCATAATGAGCATCGATAAGTTATCTTTCCTCAAAAGTGGGTGCCGAGTAGAAAATGTTAAATATTAGATTAGGAGTGGACGTTTCTTCAGTTTATCTCTACTTCGGAATTTTTGGGTTTTTTTTTTCGAAACAGAGATGTGGAAGTCCTTGTCGTTTTCTTGCAGTTATAGTTTCATTGAGTCCGCCGATGATGCTTTAATAGGACCTTCATGATTTCTGACTTGAGATCGCTCATCTGTTGTTACGCAGAAGTTTCGTAACTTCAATAACAGAGTATAATCCTTGGTTGTGCTTTTAAACCTGATCCGAATTGTTTTTTTTTAATTGCGACAAGATCGTTAATAGAACACTTCCTGGGTGACATACAAAGTCGTTGTAACGCGTTTTGATTCTTTGTTGGATTCGCTCCATTTGTAACTTTGTTTAAGCAGCTCGATTCTTTCACTTTCAATATCCTCTCTCAAACATATCACCTAACTTGGTATCTTCTTAGAGCAGGAATGTGAAAGCGGAGATGAGATGGTATTTTTTATTGGTTGTAGTTGCTGTGGCATAGTGGATAAGTGCGTTGTCCCACACGCAGAAGGTCTAGGTTTGATTCACGAACGGGACACCACGCATTTTTTCACGGCACCACCTCTTTCGAGTTGCTGACAACACTCAAAGAGTATCAATTGTCTGTGAAAAAGCTTCTCAAATCTCGGAGTCGACAAAAAACTGTAGGTCCCTTCTACTCGTGGTAGAACAATAGCACGCAAAACGCGAGTAGTTGTTGTAGAAGCTTGGCCCTGGTTCATTGTGGGCTGTAGTGTCTGTCACTCAATTATTTATTATTTTTGTTGCCGTTGAATTAAGTGCCTTTTTGTTATTTTGTAGGGATTGTCCCAGGACATTTTTTTAAAGTTGATTGTCTAGTTCATTCCTTAAATTTGCGCTTTACTATACAAAGGACATTAGCGGTAATTTGAAAAGGGGATACATTTTGATGGTCGCAATACTCCTTGAATTTGTACGAGGTAAACGAGGCTCCTTTATGGGCTAACATTCGTGGTGAATATTGTTCAGGAAGATTAATTTGTTAAACACCTCTCCCACTGCTGATTTTTCTGCGAAGTTCTATACAAACCAAGTGGTTATAATAACGAGACTTTCTTGTTAAGCAGTGCATGGCCAAGATGCTCCATTTGAATTGTTTGCAGTATTGCATCTTCTTTCTTCATTCGTTTAAGACACCCCTCTTGTTGGTCACAATAGAAGCCATGGATAGGACGTCTTTAATTTTTTTTCCCATGCTTTGACTTTTGCGAAATGGCCAATGTCATGTACTCTTCAAATTGTTTCCATTTGCATAGCCTTAGGGACTACCAGAAGTTGTATGCTCCTTCCACAAATTTTTCAATTTTTACAGGACATCATATAGGTTTAAGGTCTTCTTCAACTTTGAAGTTGAAGTATGTTGAGGATGAGTTGACATCATCTCTTTCTTGCGTTTTCTTTACGGTGTCGACTGTTGTAACTGTCAACCTAACACATCATTTTTCAAGAGTGAGTGGATGTTCCTATCGTTATCTGGAATCACTAACTTTTCATGGCACACCTTAATCAACAAAATCCATCGATCATCGCCCCCTCAGGACCAGGTATCTCAAGTGGTTTTGCGTTCGAAAACCAATAACGGAGAAAAGAAGGTAATCGCTAGACTCTCTTAACATCCAACGATGTGTCTCAAAACTGGTCAGCAAAAACCCCATCCGCCCCACACCACTCTCTTTCGGAGCGTAGTACCGAAGGCGATAGGTAACACCAGTTGAGCCTGATCTATGCTGCAACGTGCAGTGGAATTGCGCTGAAAAAAGTCGAACCTCTTTCTGTTTAATAAACATGAGTGTAAAGGTCTTGCATATACTGTTGCCAAGGAAATATTTTGGGTCACAAAACATTTATAAACATTTTATAGAATCCATACCGCTATTAAAACAACTCCTCTTTTTGTTTTTCAAAATTCTTTGAAAATTCCGAAACCAGCAGAAAAAGAAACTGGGCCAATGCGATATTTTCTCTGGCACATAGAGGGTTTCGTTTTAAAAATCAAATTTATTGACCAAAACATTTCGCCGCTTCCTCTATCATTTTTTATTAGCTGTACAAAGTTTTCAACAACCGTGACACAAGAAACAGATGAAGTAGTCTTTCTTGTCAAACTTCCAAATTCCAAGTCAAGTGGACAATTCAATTTTTGGTACCAACCAAACGGTCAGACGTGCATTCGTTCAGTTGTGTAAGTCTAAGTATAGTTTCAAAAATCAAAAATCACTTCATTGTATGCCTGGGGACAAAATTATCGGAAAATTTGAATTAAATTTTAAATATTTCCCTAAAGAAATCCAGGCTCTAAAGGCAAGTATGTCCCGACGGCAAGCATGCCCCGACGAAAATGATGAATATGAGCAAATTTTCACTGAGTAACACATATCCTATCATCCGCCCAGCAAAAGCGCTCTTCTCTCCACCGGAACGAGCTAACAATCGAAAAACTTTCCCATATCAGCGAATCACAAATCATAAGGTTGACCAAGCAGAAGCCATCACGAGTGCCACGGGGGAACTCCTCAAATCCCGCAAACCGCCGGCTTAGACCACTGAGAAATGGGTTCACACAGGACGGGTAACATTAAGCAGTTCGTCCATCATTATCTTGCTCAGATTAACTCCCATCACCGCCCAGTGCCGAGATAAAGTATCTTTCGAAAGCACTTTTCACAACTTAGGTAAACCTCTGCCGCCCTTATGGCGCTCTCATATAGTAAATGACCACCGGATGGAAAATTAATGCGTTCCATGACACCCACACCCCCCCGTGCTGGCGCAAGAAGTTTTCTGCACCCCCCTCAAAAGCGAAAGATACACGAGGACTATCCCTGAAATAGGTTCCAATGAAAAAGAAATTTGTATCTCTCCACATGGTGATTTGTTGACGGGATAAATGCCCTGACATTAAACTTGATGAAAACAAGAAAACTTTTATTTTTCCCCCAAGATTCTCGCCGCCCCTCCCCACCGTCCGCGTACGCCAAGGGCTCTTTTGATACGGGCCCATCCTTCCAGCTGCCATTGCCGTCAGCCGTCGTCGTCGGCCACCTCCAATGTGGTGCGAATGAGTGCGGGGGAGGACGTCCATTTGAAGCACCGACTAATAAACATTGAGAGGCTTTCTTTCTTCTCCGACCGGCGGTTCTTATTTATTTTTTCCCCATTCTGCCCCGACTCCCGCCCTCCCAGGATGCGGCGAAGATTTTGAGGGGCGGAACCACAAGACTTCGGCTGGGGTCGGCTGGTGGCGTCGTCGGTCGGTGAAAAGTTTTCCTCGTGACCCTTAACTGAAGTGTAAACGGACTTATCTAACAGGAAGAGTACAAATTAATGGTTGTGCTTCGTCCTTGTTAGTGCTGGTGCGATTTGGCGCTTGGGGCGGCTGCCGCAAGGGGTGATTTTGATGTGGATGCTTTTTGGACCGGCAGAGGTGTTGTGGAAGGTATACATTAGGCAAAACAATGGGGCAGATCAAAAGATAAGGACACGAGCCGGAGGCGGATAGGTTGGCTGCTAAGGGCTCCACAGATGGCTGGTCATTTTACACCTCCTTCCGGTGCCAATCATCGTTAACATCATCATTAGAGTGCCAGATGGAAGGTGCTTCAAGGAGGATATTAATTTAACCTTAAAGGCGGCCCCACTACAGGGCGTCTCTACGGCGTAGGAAATTCTTCTTTGCACAGGTTTGGAAGCTGGAACTGCGGAGCTATGCCACAACCGAAATCAGACATCAGTCATCAGTCATCAGTCATCAGTCATCAGTCATCAGTCATCAGTCATCAGTCATCAGTCATCAGTCATCAGTCATCAGTCATCAGTCATCAGTCATCAGTCATCAGTCATCAGTCATCAGTCATCAGTCATCAGTCATCAGTCATCAGTCATCAGTCATCAGTCATCAGTCATCAGTCATCAGTCATCAGTCATCAGTCATCAGGCATCAGTCATTAGTCATCAATCATTAGTCATCAATCATCAGTCATCAATAATCAATCATCAATCATCAGTCATCAGTCATCAGTCATCAGTCATCAGTCATCAGTCATCAGTCATCAGTCATCAGTCATCAGTCATCAGTCATCAGCCATCAGTCATCAGTCATCAGTCATCAGTCATCAGTCATCAGTCATCAGTCATCAGTCATCAGTCATCAGTCATCAGTCATCAGTCATCAGTCATCAGGCATCAGTCATTAGTCATCAATCATTAGTCATCAATCATCAGTCATCAATAATCAATCATCAATCATCAGTCATCAGTCATCAGTCATCAGTCATCAGTCATCAGTCATCAGGCATCAGTCATTAGTCATCAATCATTAGTCATCAATCATCAGTCATCAATAATCAATCATCAGTCATCAATCATCAGTCATCAGTCATCAGTCATCAGTCATCAGTCATCAGTCATCAGTCATCAGTCATCAGTCATCAGTCATCAGTCATCAGCCATCAGCCATCAGTCATCAGTCATCAGTCATCAGTCATCAGTCATCAGTCATCAGTCATCAGTCATCAGTCATCAGTCATCAGTCATCAGGCATCAGTCATTAGTCATCAATCATCAGTCATCAATAATCAATAATCAATCATCAGTCATCAGTAATTAGTCATCAGTCATTAGTCATCAGTCATCAGTCACCAGTCATTAGTCATCAGTCATCAGACATCAGGCATCAGTCATTAGTCATCAATCATCAGTCATCAGTAATTAGTCATCAGCCATCAATAATCAATCATCAATCATCAGTCATCAGTAATTAGTCATCAGTCATTAGTCATCAATCATCAGTCATCAGTAATTAGTCATCAGTAATTAGTCATCAGTAATTAGTCATCAGTCATTAGTCATCAGTAATTAGTCATCAGGCATCAGTCATCAGTCATCAGTCATTAGTCATCAGTCATTAGTCATTAGTCATCAGTCATCAGTCATTAGTCATCAGTCATTAGTCATCAGTGATTAGTCATCAGTAAATAGTCATCAGTAATTAGTCATCAGTAATTAGTCATCAATAATTAGTCATCAATAATTAGTCATCAGTAATTAGTCATCAGTCATTAGTCATCAGTCATCAGTAATTAGTCATCAGTAATTAGTCATCAGTAATTAGTCATCAGTAATTAGTCATCAATAATTAGTCATCAGTAATTAGTCATCAGTCAACCGTCATCAGTCATCAGTCATTAGTCATCAGCCATCAATCATCAATCATCAATCATCAGTCATCAGTAATTAGTCATCAATAATTAGTCATCAATAATTAGTCATCAGTAATTAGTCATCAGTAATTAGTCATCAGTAATTAGTCATCAGTAATTAGTCATCAGTAATTAGTCATCAATAATTAGTCATCAATAATTAGTCATCAGTAATTAGTCATCAGTAATTAGTCATCAGTCATCAGTAATTAGTCATCAGTAATTAGTCATCAGTAATTAGTCATCAGTAATTAGTCATCAGTCATCAGTCATTAGTCATCAGTCATCCGCCATCAATCATCAATCATTAATCATCAGTCATCAGTAATTAGTCATCAGTCATCAGTCATCAGCCATCAATCATCAATCATCAGTCATCAGTAATTAGTCATCAGTCAACCGTCATCAGTCATCAGTCATTAGTCATCAGTCATCCGCCATCAATCATCAATCATTAATCATCAGTCATCAGTAATTAGTCATCAGTCATCAGTCATCAGCCATCAATCATCAATCATCAGTCATCAGTAATTAGTCATCAGTCAACCGTCATCAGTCATCAGTCATTAGTCATCAGTCATCAGCCATCAATCATCAATCATCAATCATCAATCATCAGTCATCAGTAATTAGTCATCAGTCATCAGTAATTAGTCATCAGTCATCAGTCAGTCAATCAGTTAGAATCCTTCACCTACATTGCCGAAATTTTCCAAACGATCCAAATGTAATTAAATCTGCGACTTTCAGCATACTTTTATCTGTCTCCGACATCGCTTCTCCGTCGTGTGCTAGCGCTGGATTTAATTAGTTAATTTCGGAGACGATGTCTTTGTCCCATCTTCCGAGCACTGCCCCACACACTCAAGCCTCCTCTCTGCCAATGGAGATACTCCCTAAACGGCCCTTATCAGATTATCACACCGAATGAAAAGTGATTCCCCATAAAGTCCTTAACTGTAAATAGAAGAGGCAGACAGCAGCACAAAAGGTGGAATAACATCGGGGAATTGCACGGCGCTGGGTGGTGTGCGGCTATGTGCCGACGGCGAGAAGTTGACAAACAATGAAGTGGAGACTTTCCGACTCGGATGAGTATCTCCTTCTCGTCGCCACCGTCACCACTGCCGATTCAGCTGCGTGCAAGGTTTGTGTGTGTCTGCCAGAGACACCAGGATATCGCGACAAGCCCATGGGTCCCATGAACGCTTATAGGAAAACATTTTCGCAAACGTGCTGGGAATTCATCGATGGAAATGTGTAATTTCCTTCTCCTCGACTTGGCTCGAGCGAGCTGATGGAAAATAAAACGTCCGCACTACCGACGCCGTGCGGTGTTTGGCACAACTCGGCGAATAATGATCCCCGGCGGAGGCACAAAGCACTGGTGGCTCGGCGGAGCCCACTCCATCCGGAGGCGGCGTCGAACGATGCGATCCAGTGATGCGATACAAGGCTATTGTCAGGATTGTGTTTCACCCGCTTCATCTTAGGATATCTGATTGGAGGCGACTATTTCGGTTTTCATCGTCACGCGGCTCCGAGCTGGGAGGCATTCGAAATGCCATTCGACATGTTTGGTTCACTCTTAGGGTAATGAGATGACTGACAATAAGATGAAGTGGCGCATCCGCCGCGACTGACAGAGTGTGCGGGTGGGTGGGGTGGTTGTCGGTATCGAATTCACAGCCGCTCAGTGATGGCGACCGATATTTGATTTCCCGGGAGTGACCGAGCGACGAATTCCACCGGCACGAGGGATGCAGCATGTCACGGTTCTTAAAGCGTTTAAAGCGGTGACGCGGTGGGCCATTCATGCATACTCGAAATTCAGAAATAGAGCCAGAGAACGCGGACGTCAAAAGGAGCACAAACAACGATAACATTCTGAAAGGGGTGGCAACGCTCGTTGGCGTTGCGTGGGTGGGTGTTGAGAGGAATTTTCGAAATTCCTTGCCTTAACACTTGACTGACTTTTAGGAATTCAATGCGATAAGTAGCAGTGTTCATGCGTTTGTTTAGGTTAGGTGACTAGTCTCAGCGCGTTATGTGTCTTCCTGTTCGAGGACAGTGATGACTCTGAAGGTGAAGCTTTCCACAATTCAAGAGGAGCGTTGCATGAGGAGCAGTCCTTTCAATAAAATTTGACGGATGCAAAGTTATTCTCATCGCAGACTTCTGGCATCGCAGCAATGACAGAGATTGGTTCCAGGTGTCAGCTTTACCATCCCCGCAGTCAGGGCAGCACTGATTTAAAATGACCAATCTGAAGCTCAACTGAAACCCAATTCAAGGGAGTAACAAGGGACAGCAAGCACTCCACATATGTAGTATTGGGAGATATTTCGTTTTCGGGGTAATGTTTTTCCGCACCTTGGCAATTTTAGGAATTTTGGGTAATAAGTCTTTCAGGATTTTTGGATTTTCGAGAAATTGGTATCGGGATTTTGGTCTTTCAGCAGTTGAGGCATTTACGGAATTTCGATTTTGGTTTATTTTCAGCAGCCCCTTCTCGTACACGTACACACATGTTCTACCACGCCAATCGCACATGATTTAATCTAAATTTTTAAGTTGCTCGTATTTTTATGGTTTCGTCTTCACAAGCAATGCATCCTTCTGTGTTGCAGACTCTAATATCTTTCTTCTCTCTCTTACATTTGAATAAAATATTTGAAAAAATAATTAATACTGGGGTACTGGGATAAATTTAAGTTTCAAAACATTTGGCGGATAGGGATCCCGTAGACATTGGGACGTATAAAAAACTGAATATTGTCTTATCCTCACATACCACACAAAATAATTATTTTTGAATGAAATTTAGGTAACCTTAAGGAACATTCATCTTAAGAAGCTTTGAAGCTTAGCCCTCCCCATTCCCCAACATTCACAGCAATGAACATGTTAAATCACAAAAGACATGACCGTCATGTTTAGTAGGCATTCTAACCGTGGCGTACAGGGAAACTGGCCCAACTCACACGTCTCTGCTACCGAATTCGAAAGTTTTCAATAACACCACCTCTTTAAATTGCAACAGCAGTCATAATAAAGGGTGATTTTTTAATAGTTAAAGGAAAGTTTAAAAAAAAACCACGTACGATTTAAAAAAATGCATGAAATCTTTATTTGAATCGATAGCACGGTCCATATACTAAAATGTTTGCATATTATTTCATGCAAATGTTGACCTTGACTGCGCCTCCATCCGCTTAGTCCGATTTTGTGCATACTCCGTCCAACATTTCGGCCGGTATCTCACGAATAAATGCTTCAATGCTGTCTTCCAATGCGTCAATTGAAGCGACCTTGTCTTTATAGACATGAGCTTTAACATAGCCCCTCAAAAAATAGTCTAAAGGCGTTAAATCGCACGATCTAGGCGGCCAATTGACCGCTCCCGAACGTGAAATAAAATGTTCACCGAACTCGCCTCTCAGTAAGTCCATTGTTGCGCGTGCTGTGTGGCATGTGGCACCGTCTTGTTGAAACCACGTGTCATGCAAGTCAAGCTCTTGAGTTTTGGGCATAAGAAAGTTGTATATCATCTCACGGTAGCGGTCACGATTCACAGTTACGTTACGATTCACGTCATTTTCGAAGAAGTACGAGTACGGTCCAATGATGCCACCAGCCCATAAACCGCACCAAACTGTGAATTTTTCTGGATGCATCGGTAGCTCTTGCAATGCTTCTGGCTGATATTCACTCTAAAATCGGCAATTCTGTTTTTTTTTTTTTCAAACTAAAGATGTTTGACAGTGAAACCAAACACGAAAATAGCGTCAGCTGCTTAAACCAGTGTTGCAAAAAAGACAATAGCTAAGAAATCACCCTTTTTTATACAAAGTTTTCCAAAATCCATCATTCCGTGTCGAAAGCAAGATGTAGGTGGTCCTCTCTACTCATGAAAGAAAATGTTTGCCCACATTACGAATAGTTGATGAAGAAGACACACCTTGCTCGCTTATAGGCTTTAAGACCATAATTACTTGGGGGCCTAAAATGGCCGCAGTACCTCATTGAAGATCCGAGTTGTACCCTCAGAACAAGATCAAGATTCCAAGCCCACATTTAGACATTTTTGCGTATCTCAGATTCGTCGAATTTTGCTCTTATTTTTTAATATAAAATATAAAATTTACTCTTTCACTCTCGGTTCGAAATAGCATGCGTAGGAACTTGATCATGTTTTACTTGAATTCAAATTGATTAGCTTTTGCTTTAGGTTCACGTTTGAACTGCTTCCACCAAATATTGTTGAAAAGAAAACAAACACGAAACCATTTATGCGCGAGTGTGACTCGCATTTGCACATTTCACTCTGCTTACTATCCCAAACAGTCAGCATTTGCAGCACTTTTTACTTTCAAAACTTCAACATGATGAAAAGTCCTTCCAGTGCAATTCTGGAAAAGTCTAATTTTACTTTGTGTAACTTTAATTGAATTAAAAAAAAACAACCACTTTACTTCTACAATCTCGCCCCCGTTCAAAAACCTTTTCAATTTCAAAAACTCCCTCCACTCCCACTCACAATGCCCAGCGAATGCTGCTGTTTAGAGACTCCTGTTGACACAGCTCTTCGAAACTATTCAATTTAACTTGCACACGTCCGCTAATGAATTATTTAAGTTCAATTAGACGTGTTTACCTTCAGACTTTTGCGGCAGAATCTCGTTTGATGTAATTCCGATGTGCAATTTGGAAAATGCATTGTTTGTGGTAGATTCACATCCCACAATGAAACTGACAAGCGTTTGTGTTCCTCAAACACGCTCACTGCGGTAATCGTAATAATGAATTCAAAGCCGCACTAACTAATTGAATGTATTTCGGTTAACCTGATGCACCATGCCTGTGATGTGAAGTGAAATAATTTGTGATTGAAGGACTTCCTAATTTTTGAAGTGCTTGATGATAGCTTATGAAACATTTATTACTGCTTGACGGAGTAAATTTTGCAGCTGTATTTGAGCGATACCAGGGAAGGGTATGAGTGTTGTTCTAAGGGCAATCAGGGTGATGGAAGGCTTCTATCGAATTTTGACCACTTCATGCATCTGAAGTGTGATTTCAGCAAACATAAGTCATCAATAACATGACAAAAGCTCATTTTTAAACTCTGTCTGCCACTTGAATTCAATTTCCAGTCTAATAACCCTGCCTCATGGAAATATATGCCCATCGATAAAATAATGTGACTCGAGGAAACTTTCAAGTCTGCTTCGTGTCCAAAATTATTGTTTATTTGAATCCTTCTTATTGTCGCTGGGATTAAACTGCTTGGTCACAATTTCGGTCAGTTGTGTGAGATCGTCATTCGTGATGGTGGAAGTAGTAATAAACTTTACTTCACTCTTCTCATTTCATTTGCAAAGTTCGTCTTCGATTTTAAGTTCTGTTCTCACATTCTCACCTCTGCGGCTTCTTTATTCAAAATCAATTTCAATGAAGTACATATCGGCCATTACTATCTATAACCATTTGCTACTTTATGGATAGCTGCATCCTTCCATCGGCTTCTAAAGCCTATGCCACTTATCCAAGTGATTTTCTTTTGATGCACAATTTCTTGCCATCAGGAGAGTTCTGCAGAGACGGAAACAAATGTTGGACGATTCATCATAAGGATTGATTTTCAATAGGCTTTTTTGACATATCACGCATGACCTCTGCTTCTTCTTCTTTGTATTCTTTTGCTAAGTATCGTTCGGCAAGTCATCAAGGAAAGACCCAAACGTCTTTAAATTGTGCAACTGTATAACACAAATCAACGTCCTGTGAGAAAAAATTTTCGTACGATTAGAGGAGCTTACGCTGCCAATACTGATGCCATACACAAGTTTGAGTCACAGTTTATATAAGCGGATGATACTTGATCGGTTAGATTACATCTATCACGTGGTGAACGGATTATAACAGATGTAGCTGAAAGTGTACGCGAAGACAGTGATGAATCCATTCGTTCGCAGCAGCTGAGAGTTAGCTGACTATGAAGTTAGTTTCTATAGTTCAAACATATGGTTTTGACAAGCTCTAGCCTTAATAAGACGGCGCTACGAGCCACACAATGTGTAAAACAATGAACTTGTTGAGAAGCTATTCTGGTGAGCACTTAACTTCAAGTTTTGTGATGGTAAATTGGCTGGCAAGCTCATGCAATATCACACCTTTGCACTATTTTTTCTCTGAAAAATGTCAGGTCTTACGATTGATAAGCCAGCTATGATTGATACTTTGGAGGCCAACATTTCTCACAAGTCGTTGTGCTCAAAACGAGTCGTCCAATATTGAACCTTACGAATGGATCACCTCAGACGTTGTCAGGACCAACTTCGACATGCCGTCTTCTTCAAAAATAAATTTCATAAATTGGACATTTAATCGAAAATTAAACTTATAAGTCAAACCTCACGATGAATAACCTTTTTAGTTATTTAAGGATGCTAGGTGCAGGCTACATGGAGGACGAAGACAAATACTAAATTTGATCAAAGATTTGTGTGGTCTGTCATCGTCATGATTGAAGATCACTGTTGACCAATTCTGATCGCTCTTCCTTCGTTCGTGTTCATGTTCATGTTGTGCACAGTAGCGGCTTGAATTGACCACATCCCTAAACTTTGGAAGTTCTTTTTCAAATCCGCTAAACACACAAGGTCTTGTTTTGTCATCAATCCCGGCTCCTTCATCCCCTTGTCGATCACTTGCTTTCGCCTGTAGTAAAACCCTTCGAAAGTTATTTCGTTACATTTTAGCAGCGTTTCCAATTCCAATTTATCAAGCAGTTGACGTTAGGTTCCTCCGCTATCTCCTGATACCTGTTGTCACAGTCTTGCTCCAATAGCAAAGTTTAATATTCAGTTTCAATGACAAAGCGATCTGTCAGCACAAGCAACTGCTCTCATATACATACAACGACGCGAACTGATCTACAGTATCGATGGCGTTCATCAATCGATCGAGGCACTGACTGTGAGGCCACGTACAGCCGAACACTTAGCGGATTAGATTAGCCCTAGACTGCTGCAAAGCAGATATAACCACCATCCAAGAAGTGCGATGGGATGGACCGGGCAAAAGAAGGATGAAAACTTTGATATACATTACAGTGATTGCTACAAACAACAAAAACAGCGCCTACTTGTACTTGGATTTGTCGTTAGAGGCAGATTCAGGCAAGACGTCTTATTGTTCAGGTCGGTGAATGAGCGTCTCACGACACTTCGCAACCAGGCAAAATTTGCAAGCATAAGCCTTATATGCGCCCCCACAGAGGAGAAAGATGACAACATCAAAGACAGGTTCTATGAGCTCGTGGACAAAACGTATGAGCAATGCCTTAGCTACGACATTAAAATTGCCCTTGCCGATTTTAACTCAAAGCTAGAAAGAAAGTACATCTTTGGTAGTACGGTCGGAAAGCACAGCCTACACGACGAATTCTATAACGGATTTAGGCTGATTTCCGAGTGCCGAGTGCCGAGTGCCGATTGCGCCCAGCTGGTCTATGTTTGAAAAGTACGGCATCAGACTTACAGTAGCAGTACTGTCAGTCGAGCCAATATTTAGATGTTGCGCTGTAAGAAACGAAACACTTTAGACCCACTCTGCATACAAAAAATTATTAAGACTACACTGAGTCTATCATTTAAGAACAGCACAGGAGTTTTAAATAAAATTGAATCAACCCCTTCGTCTGTATCCTTCTGCTCCTTTTAACGCCCGTACTTTCAACTTTTATGTAAGAAAATACTAACACTTTGATTAAGTTCTCAAAAGCCGAAGGGACTCACGAAAGGACCGGGTGTTGCTTAGTCCTTTATTTTCCAAAATTCTCCATCCCGTACTGTGGACAAAAGAAGCATTCCTCATTTATTCTAATCTCTTCGTTCTTGCGTAAAATAGCGATGGACAAGAAGATAAGCAACAAATGCTCGAAAAATGTTTTCCCTTCAGTTGACAAACTGCTTCATCCCAATGAGTGTATATGAAATCAACTCGAAATATGTTACATATGCATCGGCCCCAAACCTTTAACAACTTCAAGTATGAAGCGATGTCTGGATTGTTGCACATTTGACCTATGTACCTATCAACTAACACAGTTATCTTTAAAGACCTTTAATATTCCGCATGAGAACGTGGCGACGTTAAGATAAGGATATAAAGACTGAAGTAGCACAAGCATCCTGAAGGAGTCTGAGTGTCACCAACTGCGACTTAGCTCAGCTGTACGTTATGGTCGAAGGCTAAATCGACTGATTTCCAAGTCTCGTCTGCCATGTCCATAAGAAAGCAGAACCCTCTGAATGTGCTCACCCCCAACTTCAGTCTCCTAAGCATCGTCAGCAAGATCCTCTTTATCGGCATGTGTGAACTCCTAAGACTCGCCCGTTTCGATGTCCCATATGTCACACATATTTTTCAATATGTCCTTCCCTTTCGCAGAAAACGTATTTCCTCCCCGCAGCCAGTGACAGGAAACCGCATTAATCCCTCAAAGGGGGAACATCGTGGATTGATATCCCCGCCATTTCAATGCAATCATAATCGACACTCATCCAACGGAAAGGATCCCTCGACTCAAACCGTAATCCCTTCAATTAAATGCATTACTCGTCCTCGCCCAAACGAATCAATGGATTCATTCAAAGACAATTTAGATGCTCCACGACGATACGCCTACCCCTCCCCCATCCATCCCACACCATTCCACTGCTGACAAGACGTAACACCTTCAAAGGAATCGCAGCGTAATCTACCTCGTTCTGGTGCCTAATTAAAGACGTAATGAACACGTTTAGCTAGTGTGTTGTGGATTCAAACGTATGTATTTGCCAACACGCCCTCCACCCTGCCACCAGTCAATCCCTCCACCAGCCGCCGACAATGGCGACGACAAACGCCAGACGGCGAACAGCAAACGGCACAAGGATTTCGCCCCAATCGTACAGGATATATTGCCTGCAAGTAGCTTACATGGCGTATATGCGATTAAAATTATATTCCTGCTGACGTCAGGTAATTACCCGGCCCCACACCGAACTCCAGGAGCCGCCCCAGAGCCCACTGCCAGCGACGGAGCACTGGCACAAGGACGGCAGCACGAATAGGAATGCGAATGCGAATGCGAGCTATGCAGTTGGTTAAGCGGAATGAATGCCCGCGTGGGTGGCAGAGGGCGGGGGGGATATTTTTTTTCAGTCGATGTCGTTGCTCGATTCTTGCCGGGGACTTTTTGTTACAATTATTTTCGCTTTTATAACGACGCCGCGGGCTTAATGAAAGCCGTAAACTCATTTGGAAATGGTTTAATGGGATTTTTCCGGTTTAATTGCAAGAAATGTTGCGCGCGATTTTCGCTAGCTGGCAGGTTTATTCGCGATTATTGGAAATAGAGGGGGATGTCGACTGCTCTCCGACAGTGTTCAGTCCTTGAGTACGGTGGGAGTGAAGCTGTGGTCGGGAAAGCGTCAAAGGATTGAATGAAATTTTTGATGACTTCTGGCAGACCAATTAGCGCCAGATAACCCCAGACCATCGGCTGTCCGCAACTTGTTTACTTGTAGCAAGTGGGGGGTTAATCATTTGGACAGAAGAGCCGACAACTCAGTCCCACGGACCACTCGCAGCCTCAAAGGCACCTCAAATCGTTTGGGAAACTTCAATAACAAACTCAAACTCTCCTTGAACCAGAATCGTGCCTCTAAGCCCGTCACTCAAACTTGAGCGCGTCCCTCATTTCACTCTTTCTCTCTCCCCGTTCAACTGCTGAAAACGGCCTTTTTCTGCGGACTCGTCCTGAAGTTCGCGTGCAATTATTCAACATCATCCGAAGGCCAACATCAAAATGGCTTCCCCCAGTAATCAATTGTATCCTCCGGCCAACGGGGGAAGGCAAATCAGAGCTACGGACACGGAGAAGACCCTAAATGTTGAAAGAGAGGGTGGGGCCGGGTGGAACTTATAGTTTCTCCCATTAGAAAACTTTAATGAGTTTTTCATGAGCCTCTCCCGCCCTCCCGGGGGCGGCGGGAGACTTGTGTAACAGTTAGTCGGCACCACAATGCAATTAATAATTTCCAATGACGCAGAGGAATCGTTTTGTCGAGGGCTGAGTTGAGAGTTTCAATCGATCCTTGAGATCGAGAATTGGCAGCGAATTTTCGGCAGACCTGCAGTGCACTTGAAAATGTTCAAGCACCGCGTTTCAAATAAATCGCAACGAAATGAGCGCAGTCAAATGGAATGAGAGAGCGAGTTTCATTGGCTTGGAGTTTGTCGGCTGGGGTGGGAGGGTTTGCTAGGCCATCGTCAAACTTTTGAATTTTATTCCACAATTTTGACAGGCATCTTCCTACCCGAGACCTGCTTGGGTTCTCTCTTTCACTTTGAGCCATCAACTGCCAAAGACTGAGGTTGCGAAAGTAAATACATTTTACTGTCTCTATTTTAAGCTTAAGCATGGCTTTTAGCATACTCTCTGTCAGGAAATGCAGTCGTCGTGACATCCTGCCATCTCTAGGAACGACACATCTTGTGGGCTTATCTACAATACATCTCGCCCAACCGAGGTTCTGAACGTGAGCAGTTGTTGAATAGATCTGGTCACTCTGTAATACTCAAAAGCGAGTTCCACAGTTCACGTGCCTCGCGTTTGTGCCTGTTTGTGTCGTCTCCTGCACAATTCTATCTCCGTCCACCAGAACCGCAGCCTGTATTGCTTGCGGCACCGATATCATTTGGATTTTGGGCGCGGGTGGAGCTGCCAGGATTGTCTTCAGCAGACGCTTTCCTTTTTTTGCTCTTGTAGCCAGTAGAAAATCGGGCAGTGTTGGTTATGGAGGACGGGCCAGCTTCAGTTCGCTACTGAAGGGGTACAGATTTCGGTGCCGCTTTCGGGACTCATTACGCCGCTCGCTGGGCGCCATCCTTCTAATCCTTTTTTTTGGCTCCTGTCAGGAGCCAAGGTTTCTCCTCCTCTGGGGCTCGTTCCTCCTTGTCGGATCTCCAAGACACACCATCAGAAGCGGCACTCTGAGAGGCTTCTTGACTGTGAGCCATAAGATTGGGCAACAGACTGGGCCTCTCTACTACCTACTCCATTTTTCCAACTCATTCTTCTGAGCGCATCGTAGAGTGAGTATCAGGAATCATTTGTTTCAGCGCCACTTTGGGCAGTGGGTGTGGGTAGAATGGTGGGAGGGACCTTCAAACCCTTGACCCGGCCGATGTCGAGAAGACAAGGGGTGGATCATCGCAGTTGTGAGTAGCACTTGAAGTATTAAAATCTTTTTGGTTCCCCTCCATATAGTAAGTATTTAGGACGTCCACACACAAGACACTTCTGAACTTTGGTTTTACGTCTCACCCGGGATTTTTCGAGTCGAGGTTCATTGACTCTTAAGCCCTTCCGCCGCGAGAAGGCATCTTGAGAGGAAGGAAAGTTCAACAGTCAGTTTGCAGTCAATAGGTTTCCATTGCACTGACTCTATTGTCTTTACCCTCTCTCGAGTAGAAGGGATCGACATTTATTTACTTATTCCGAAAGGGAATCAAACGTAGACTTTCCGGGTATGGGTCGACGGACTTACCCATTATGCCACAGCGACCAGGCCGTCAGAAAATATGTCACAAAAGCGGCGAATAGGTGATGCGTATCGATCTGTACTTTTTGGGTTTTCTCCGGAATTTGCTGTAAAGGTGTCTATTGTGGACTTTACTGACCTGAAATCACCCTATTAGGTTCTAAGTACCTAATAGGGTGGTGCAAAAATGTAAATCCTTAGCATCTGTGCAGTAATGCGTGGCAACAAATTTCCCGTACTGCCCTTATTATTGTGTATTTTCTGTAAAATGGAGGAACTTTCGAAAGAACTTGTAAATTCAACCAGTTTCTGGTGAATTCCCATTTAAAATTTAATTATATTTGTGATGGCTGTTTAGTTGTAAGCCCATTGTTATGGCTGAATGCTCATTAAGCCTTTAACGCGTACATACCAGAGACCAGCTTAAGGTGGCCAGTGCTGCTAACCAGGATCAGAGTATCCCTAGCCCTTCCAAACCTAGTCTCAAAAACTAGTACAAAGCAAATCATTTAAACAACTACGCACCGCTGAAAAGTTCAAGAACCTTCTCACAAGCACCGCAAATACATATAGGGTGCAGTCAACACCCCACGCGAACTTTGTGCTCACCCCGTTATTGTACCGAACTGATTTCGTAACCAGAGTCGCGTTCAACTTTGCCCGGAAAATATCTAAAATCCAATCGAAGATTGATCGGCATGCAATGCCACCACCACCCACAGTTGTCTGTTTAATTAAACCCACCCACCTCCGCCCCCCCCCCCCCCTTCCGGTGGACGTTCTCTCCTCGAAAAACTCATGTCTACCGCCACACGGTCGGACAAATAGTTCCATGCCGCGGATAATTTTACAATGCTCGCGCTCGCAATTAAATAAAATTAGCTTCTCGCCCGTTGGCCACATTAAATGAAATTTTCACTGCTTCCCCTTTGCACGCCGCCGCTGGCCCACCCTCACGCTTCCAGGCTGTGCAGTGCGTTAGTTAGGATAGGTTTTCGCCAGCAAGCGATACTCAACTTCGTTATGGATATGGTCGGGCATTAGACAGAGGGCAAGCATTCTCCGTGGCTGTGCGGATTTTATGAAGCCATTCGGTTTTATTGCATTAACCAGTGGCTGCCAGCCACCGAGTGCAATTGAACCCCGCCGCGGGGCGGCATTCGAATGGCCAACTAGGTATCTCCTGCTTGGAATAATTACAATTTCATTACGAAATTATAAACAAATTGAGGTGGTGGCTCTGCTCTGGGGCTGATTAATATTTGCAATTTTCATGAGGCAGGCACACGCAGAGCATGACCAACGATGGTCAACAATTCACTGGTTGAGGCCCTCAGTTCGTTTGCCCAGCAAAAAAACAAAGAATTGGATAAACAATCAGCGAGCCACACCTAGCTGTGTGTGTTAGCTGTGGGAGGAAATTTAATTTTAGGCGCTAGTTTGGTGAAATTGTCAAAAGCGGGGAAGCAGGCCTCTCGTTGGCATGTTTAAGCTTTTGTTACTGCTCTGGATGTGGTGATGACCCAGCTAATTCCAGTTTCTAGTTTCCTATCAAAGAAAGAGTAACACCTTCTTCCAAGTCTGAATTTAATGCTGATTGTTGATCGTCATGGACTGCCTAAGGATCGCCTCAGACTCCAAATCATCCAGCAGACCAGTGATGTGGTTTTTTCATTGGCCGGTGGATACACTTTCGGCTCAAATGGGTCTGGTGGTTAATGAGGGTAAAACGAAGTACACGCTGTCATCAAGGAGAACGCACAACATCGACGTCGCGGACAGAGCACACCACTAGGCAGCAGAAACTTCAAGGTAGTCAAGGACTTCGTCAATCTCGGCTGCGCAGTAAATAGGGACAACAACACCAGTACTGAAATCAAAAGCAGAATCACTCTTGCCAATCGCTGTTTCTTTAGGCTCAAGAGGCAATTGAGAAATAGAGCCCTCTCTCGAAGATAAGATAAGATTGCTTAATATAACACCTTGATCATCCCAGTCCTACTTTTTGCCGCGGAAACCTGGACATTACTTAAAGCGGATAAGGAAGCCCTTAGTCTTTTTGAGAGAAAAGTTTTGCGTACGTTGATGGCATCTGGAGAAGAAGATTTAACGATGTACTCTATGGGCTGTACAGCGACATACGCCTGGTCAAGCGTCTTCGGATACAACACTTAAGATGGCTAGGTTATGGAAAGCGTTTAGACACCACTGTTGCGGCCTGATATGTCTTGGGATCTGAGCCATTGGGTCAACGCAAGTGGAGGAGAACCTCAACCAACTTGGAGTGTGCAACTGAAGGCAGCTAACGAAAGATCGTGCTGATTGGAAAGGCATATTGGTTGAGGCCCAAATCCACTCCGGACTATAGCACCGCAAGACGAAGAAGAACAGGCAATCTCACCTCAAATCTAGGGGTATCGTGCTGCCTTTAAGCTATTTAATTTTTGAATGAACCCTAGGATAGCTGTGACAGGGCTTTCGATTATTTCCTATAATCCGTTAAGATAATTCTCTCCCAGTGTCTGTATCCTGAGAGAGAGAGAGAGAGGGAGGGCGAAGATATTTCCCCTTTTCCTTCATCTAGGCATCAGCTCCAGAAGTTCCTATTTAGTAACCCCCTGCGGAATGTACTGCCATTACTCCTATTCTGTTACTAAGGTCCTTCCTGCCTAAGCCGGATCGAAATGAAGCACCCACAGTGACTGCAGTACGTTTACGGACACAAGTTCGTGACTCTTGTCTGGTAGTGGACACCGCTCATGGAAGCCGTCATCGTGCGATGGGTGTGAGACTCAATTCAGAAACATCAACTCGGAATTGATGTCAACAGAGAGAGAGTCGCTTGCAAGGTCTAATTGACTCAGCAATTCAAGGCGCATGACCATTTGCTTCATTATCGATTTGCAGTTTGGGCCTTAGAGCCTCTTGAGTTGAACTATAAGTTTGGGAGAGACTAGTAATATATTCATATCGACTCCTTCGTTATAAAACAAAAAAGCCACATCTGGGGATAAAAATAAAATCAGAATATCATTGCCGAGAAGCCAAAGCAGCAAGTGACTGTTTGGTCAGTTTCGTCTAGAGGCGGCATCATTCGATTTGCTTTGACATACATCCTGAAACCATCAACAAGGATTAGAAGACTCCGAAGGCAAGCACTCAGACGGCGTTATACTTCCTAATCAACGGTAATGTTTGTTCGCACCAAGAAAGCAATAGTACACTAATAATTAAGTGGCACTACAGCCAACAAGGGACCTAAGGCCTAGCTTCTAAAACAACTACTCCTGTTCTGCGTGCTAGTATCCTCTCAAGAGTAGAGTGGACCTACAGTCTTTTGCCGACTCCTAACAGCGAGATTTGAGAAGCTTTTCATAGACAAATTATACTCCTTGAGTGTCGTCAGCCACTCGAAAGGGGTGGTGCCGTGCAAAAATTGTGATTTGTCCCATCCGGGAATCGAACCTAGATTTTCTGCGTGCCGACCACAGCAAGGTCTTGAAAGCATTGAATTCCACTCTTAGTCAATTATGCCGTCAAGATTAGAATTTAATGAGCTTAACATACGCTGCCGTACCAAGTCTATGACCGAAGAGGAGGGTCGAGAGCCAAGGAACGAATATGAAAAGCTGAGAGTAAGAGTACTTTCACCAGCAAAGGAATGGATTGGAATAGAAATTACAGACAGGAGATTTTTTATGAAAATTAAGAAGAGTGTTGAAGACTAACCGGAGCCCTGGGGAACACCAGACTTAAGCCCATTCAATAAGACTTGTATTGAACGATTCGAAAAGTAATTTCTAATTCATTGAAGAAGAGATTCATCGACACCAGAAGCACTGATCCCAGACCCTGTCTGTCTGCCTTTTTGAAATATCAGGCGCAACAATCTCGGTTTCTCCTACATTGTGCAAAGGTTGGTTCCATTTTTCGGTCAGATTTGCCATTAAATCACCAGTGGACCTATTGCTGCGGAAGCCGTACTGCCGGTCATTAAAAAGCTTCCGGGTTTAAAAATATTTCCTAAACTGGCGGTTTATCAGTGTTTCCGTGACCTAAGAAAGTAGGGACGTAAGTGGTATGGGTCGGTGGAAGGTGAGTGATGACGGTCCGCCCTTTTTAGGGACGGGCTGGACAAATGCTGTTTTCCACATTCTCGGGAAGAGCCCTAAGGAGTATGACAGATGAAAAAGCTTACTCAGTGGTTTTGTGAGAGAAGAAGAACTTCTCGTCAGAAGAACATGGGCCAGCGGATTTGTTCACATTTAGATCTTTAAGTACTCTTGCAACTGTACAATAGCGAAAATTTACGCACACTCATGTACAGGCGGAGACAGAACACACTTTGGTAGCGCTGAACTGGCTGCAAAATATGCAGCTAGCAAATTTGCTTTGTCCAAAGAGCTGACAGCGGGAATGTCATTGTAAATGAGAGTTAAGTTGCCTTCTGACTCCTTCAGGACTCCGCCTATACTCGTCTGTTTATGAGCATTGGCGTCCATATCCAACCATTTCATGAATGTGAGACTATGACTGTAGATTCTGCTGCTATACTCTATGACAAGGAAAGCTGCTTATTCTGGGAATTCGAGTAATTTTTTAATGTTTCAAGCAATGGTACGGTTTCAACTGATTTTCCTTTGCAGTATGCATGTTACGATGGTGATGGTTTGTTCGTGTTGTGTTACTCCTCCTTGACTAAGAAATCAATCACTCTCTCTGGTGCATATAGCAGAAATAAAGCCTGACTGTGGATCTTTGTTACATGAGTTGTGTTCCATGAATTTGGAATGTACGTAAATTGAACTCTTCTCCACACCTACGGGATATAGTTTCAGGCAAGGCAAGCCCGTAGTTCTGAAATAACTCAGTCCCTCACTGGCCTCCTGCAAACAAATAATTCATTGCAACATTTAAGACCACACCTTGATTCGAAAAACGTTTCGGTTCTCTTGAAATACCGCAAATAGAAACCACATCACCACAGCATCCGACAAATGCCTAAAAAACAACCTCACACATCCCATCTGCTGCTTTGTCTGCCAATGTGAGACATGTCCCATAATCAACGTTATCATCAACCACTTGTCACCCCCCCAGACGACCAAGCCTCTGTCCACAAAGAAACGATTCAATTCAATCTCGTTTTTGTTGAAAGTTAATTGCAAAACGGTCATTAGCATCATTACACTCTGCCCAAGCCTCATCCCTGCCAACGGAGCGACGGCGTCGCGGCGCGACCACCAAAGACTCATCCACTTGCCAACAGCGCCGGAGGATGTTTGCATCTCAGAAGCCCATTGTCCTCGAAACGAACAAAAATGAACGTTCGCCGTCTGAATACAGTCGACGTCCTTTATCCGATTATTTGAGCACTGGAAATGAATACCAATGAGACTTGCCGCTTCCGCCGCCGCTGCCGCCGTCGTCTTTGCCAACAACGACTCCGAGGTCTACGTGTCTTTTGATTGGAGGATTCCAAATGCAAATCACTGCCACAACGACTCTTGCTTTGTGGCGGCCGTGGTGGGTGGCGGGTGGGGGTTGCCGGTCGGTGTCGTGAAAATGCAAATTAATCGTCGAAGAAGCGTGCTTGCGGCAGTAGATCTCTCCCCCCTCCCCCATCACAGTGATTACAGCAAAGAAAAGGGTTCCACCAAAGGGGTGTGATGAGAACCAATGTCATGCAGATTAACTCAGGCGAGGGACTTGAAACTTTTGGGCATCTTGGAGGAAACCCAAAAAATCCCACCGACCTCTAGTTAATTATTCAAACCGATGCTCGGTCAGTAATCGCTTGCAGGAACTTTTCGCTGTAAGAGGCTGCACCACACCGCAACCGCGAATCCCCATCAAAGTGACCATTGAGCAGTTCTGCTCGAAGATAAAGGAACCAGGTGACAAACACCGAGTCCTCGCGTTCTGTTTGAGTTGCCCGGCAGCTTCCGGCGGCAACTTTAAGCAAACAAAGGTGAGCTTGAGATGAGAGCCCAGCAGCGTCTGGCGTCTTTTAATTAAGAATGCAAAATCAAAACTTAAGGCAAATAACTTTTGACGAATTTGCGGCGGCAGGATCGGACGGAAGAGATTATTTGCTTCGAGACCACAAGTAGCTGCAGCACAACAGGATGATGCCGTCGTCGGTGCGCGGCACAGGCACAGCGTCGGCGGAGGGAAGTTTTCCGCTTTGTGCAGCTCTGTCCGATTCGAAAAGTTTTCATTTGCAGGAAAACCGAATAAAAGGAGATGATATCCTGCCGTGAGGAGGAGCACACTTTGACGGAGAAGTTTGCAACCACTTTGCTTTGAGCGTCTTAATCCATGTGGATCGTGTAATTTATTGTTGTGGACAATCCCTCGAGTGTGCTGCAACTATAATTTAAGTGGAAGGTATTTTGTTGACATGCTTTGGGCTTGGGACAGAGGACACAGTTTTTGTCATGCAAACGAGTTTGTGAATAATTCGAAAGTTCAAATAATGTCCGCTTTGGCACAGTCTAGATGTTTTGTCCTATTAAATTATTTGACAATAACTTTTGGCGGTTCTGTTGCAATTTTTGACAAAAGTGGACATTTTTTAAAGCACATAGGAACTATCAACCTCTTCCCGCTTGGAGTGCATCACAAGAAAGGGAAGTCAGTGTCAATAAGAATGGGGGTGACAACTGTTTTGTTTTCTACGCCCATTATAGAGCTTCCAAAAATTCATCAATTTGACAGAAAATTTGTCTGAAACTCAACCGTTTGACAGGGCAAATAAGTACCAGAAGGGAGCTGGGAATAGTGGTCCAAACATAATGCCTGATGTTAGTTCTGAGTCACACCTTAACGTCCGCATTTTCTTGTTCAACTTTAATTGACATTTCATTGTTTCAGAATTTGACAAATTCAACCTTGGAGAAACACACAATTGGGCAGCGCGATAAGATTCCTGAAGACTTCTACGAAAATTGGTGTTCAAACGAAAGATGCATTTTGTGCACTTTGTGATCTTTTGGTCAACATATTCGACTAAATGCGTTCACAATCAGTAGAATCTTGCGCAAATTTCAGCAAATGGGGAAAAAAGAAACCACGCAACAAAAATGTAATAAAGACCCCATTGGACGAATTTTTATTGGGAATGTTTTAAAGCAAAAGCGTACGCCCATAAGCCAAGAGCAATATAAGAGCTAAATGATGAGATAATTCGGCACACTAAAGACCTGGTTGCCGTGGCGCGGTGGGTAAGTGCGTCGACTCACACGCCAAGGTTACAGGTTCGATTCCTCACTTTTTCACGGCATCACCTCTTTTGCGTTAGTGACAACCCTGAAAGATTATCAATTGTCTATAAAAAAACTCCTCAAATCTCGTCATTTGGAATCGGCAAAAAACTTAAGGTCCCTTCTTCACCCTTCCCTTCTTCACGTGCAACAAGAGTAGATGTTGAAGAAGCTAGGCGCTGGTCCCTTGTGGGCTGTGGGCACTCATTTATTATTTTTATTGGCGTCATCTTAGCACTGAGATTTTGGGAAAGGTAGACGAAATCCTAAAATCAGATGTCACATTTCAAAAATCTTAGAAATCCATAAACCCAACATGCAAGATATCGCTTATAGTTGAGAATTTACAATTTTGTGACAAAATTAAAATTACTGAAATATTGGATTATTTGAATTCTGCACCTCCACCTGCACGATGCTGCTCCCTCCCCCATTCAAATTAATTTTTCTGGAGAATATATAGTAATTTATTTAATTTCTTAATCTACAACCTACGTATGTCTACATTAGTATACGACATTGTGCCTTCTGGGTCTTGCTTTTTTTCGCAGTTTTGGACCTTTGGAAGGAATGTTGTAGCATCTTAGGAGATCGTCCCCAACCCGAGTCATTAACATTAGGTGTGCAAAGAATAAGAACTTGTGTGGCTATAACAAGCAGCGACAGCTTGAAGAATATTGGTCATCGTTTCACTTCAGAATTCGATACAAAGTATGAGGCAAATGTGGGACACAGTGAGGAAAGCATAAAGTAGGGCTTGGACTGATGACTGACTCTCACTGACCAATAAGAGCTAACGTTTGAACTATTATTGGGTCAAAATGACTGTCGTTCCCGGAAGACTTCCTGATACTCTCAACTAGGTTGAACTCCCGTTAAAATAAAGACACCCACAAACTGGTCTCCCTTTCTAATAAGGAGGTATTTCCTGAGGATGACAAGCCTCTTTCAGAATTCCCGCCGACCAGGGATTTGGCTTCGATCGAAAACATCCTTCTGCACATCAGGCAAATCTAGTTTACACGGGCACCCCGCTACCATAAAATGCACTCTAAGTCGCTTCGAATGTACTGACCATCTGCCTAGACGCTCTTCCGTCGACATGGACACGTATTTTGATGATAGCGATGTTTGAACGAGTTTTGATTTTTATTTGGCTGTTGGCGATTCTTGTAGCTATTTGGAATCGGACAGGGCTAAAAGGGCGTCGCCCTGAAGAATGAAGAAGGACGACAAAAACAAAAGTCTTATCTCATTTCTTTGAATGTTGCGAGTTCCATTTCTCTATATTTTTCGTATTCAAATAAATACGTTCCCTCTTCACTGCGATACCTATCGATGGGTAAGCTTCTGTACAGCGACACAAGAGGGTGTCGGTTTCGTTTTGGTGAGGGATTGAAGGTTTATCGTCACCGCACATAGAGATTGGGCGCTGAAAGGGACTAAAAGAAAAATATTTTCGTCATTTCCACTTTGCACGTGACATGATATAGACGTATGCGGATATATAAGGATGTACAGGCAAGTCTTCTGCGGACTCAGAGAAATATTTGGCCAATTTTGTACTCCTAGTTCTGGTCAGAACCTAGCAACCGCGCTGATAGATGCTCATAAGTTTCTCCTGCCATTGTATTTCTAGCAGATTTTAGTGCAGTTCAGTGGTCTCTTAGAGGATCTTCTAACTAAACAGAACAGATTACAAGACTTCATCATTCACTGGTAAGTCGTGGAATTTCTGAACATAACTTGACTTTGACACTCGCTGTAACCATCAAGTAGCTGAACCCACAAAACATTCCAAAGGTTGTTCACAGAAGAGGTGAAACATTTTTCAAGCACGCCCAGTTTATCAGAAAAATCACCCATAGCAATGTACGGCTTCCTTTCCACCGTCGCAGTTGATTGGGACTTCCTTTAGTCAACTGTAGCAGTGGCAACTCATTTTTTTTCCATCCCCAGTCCGACTTGCAATTGCAACGGACAAACCTTGAGGATATGCTGAATTTTGTGCTTCTGCTTGAATTGATAATGAAACCCAAATCCTGTCGAGTTTCCCAATTTTATTTATTAAACTTGTTGGCAAACGAATTGCTTCTCAAAGCATCTGTCCGGAGGCCTTTTGATATGAAATATTGAAAAGGCTGCACCCTCTCTTCCTTTAAGTTTCCCCTCCACTTGTGATTGAACCCCTAGAACCCTGATCCTGAAGAGACATTTCGCAAAACGCACTCCAGTCACATAAAGTTGCCGATAGATTCTAAATTCCATGACCCACAGAACAACGTCCCCCGCAAAATCTGGATTGATTAAACGTACGCCTCACGTACTAAGGCATACGACGTGCAGGCATCCCCCTTCGGTCAAGCACACATCCATTAGATTATCTGTCTGGTAATTTGCTATTAATTAAGAGCCATCTCGGTTCATTTCGTCCTCATTCTGAAACCCTATTTCGGTCGCATTCTGCCGCACACTCCAGGCCAACAATCATTTCGAGCATAACTCAATACAACCAAGCATCTTCGACGACACTGACGACGACAGACATAATTGACGGACGCATCCGACGGCACTTCATTGTCATCCTCGCCCCTGCTTCGAGAAGTCAGGACAGGCCCCCCGTCCACACTCCGTGTCAGAGTCAGATGAATCTATTTATGTTTTGACATGAATTCAAAATCGTTGCCGTACGCTCGGGTTGGCAGCTGACGAACGCACCCACCACTCCAGCGCTTAACTGTTGATCCGACAGGACTACCAATGAATCGCAATCCAACGACGGAGATGATTAAATGAGCCGACTCCGATGAAATTCCTCGGAAACGGCGCCCATCACTCTTGGCCTTTTCAAACCGACGTCGTGAAGACGCCACGACTTACTCGTAAGCCGAAGGGCCCCTGACGGCCGCACTCGCCGCACGGCGAAATAAGATTCTTAATACCAGATTACAATCGTAATTGGTATCTCATTAGCACGAGGTTTTGTTTGCCAAATTAATCTGTTTTCTCTGGTTGAGCCTTCAAAGGACCTCAGCTTTCAACCGCACGGCAGCGGGTGCCTGCCGACAGGAGCAGCCGGCACCACCGACACCGCTGCCTCGTAACGATTTAATTGATTCAACGAATTCCGTCTGTGCGCCCCGCCGCAGCAGCCCTCAGCCACGACAGCGGTTAACCGGGGGCTGAAGATGAGAGACTAGTGAGGGGGAATGCTATCGCGCCATGAAAGGCGATATTATGATAACGGGGAAAGTAATTAATGGGGGGAATCACTTTTCGGGTAGTTTCCCCTTTGTGGGCCGCGCTGGGCTGGGAGGTGGTTGTTAATCAAATTAGCGAGGCGCCAGCCAGGACTTACCTTGTACTTGTTGCTGGTCGTGGGGCAGGGGTGGAAAGTTGGTGAAGAGCCCACGGAATGAACGGTTCAAGGAGGGGATCAATCAGTTGCAGACCGCAACGGCAATCAAAGGTGCATTGCACTCTGCAAGTTGCCTTAAGGACTTTAGAGTGAGTTAACAGGGGTGGACTTTTAAGATGCTTAATTTAACGAAGGGAGTGGATGGAGAAAACTGCGAAATACGAAAGAGGAAAGACAGAATAAAGATAGAAGACGGAAGACAGAAGACAGAAGACAGAAGACAGAAGACAGAAGACAGAAGACAGAAGACAGAAGACAGAAGACAGAAGACAGAAGACAGAAGACAGAAGACAGAAGACAGAAGACAGAAGACAGAAGACAGAAGACAGAAGACAGAAGACAGAAGACAGAAGACAGAAGACAGAAGACAGAAGACAGAAGACAGAAGACAGAAGACAGAAGACAGAAGACAGAAGACAGAAGACAGAAGACAGAAGACAGAAGACAGAAGACAGAAGACAGAAGACAGAAGACAGAAGACAGAAGACAGAAGACAGAAGACAGAAGACAGAAGACAGAAGACAGAAGACAGAAGACAGAAGACAGAAGACAAAAGACAGGAGACAGGAGACAGGAGACAGGAGACAGGAGACAGGAGACAGGAGACAGGAGACAGGAGACAGGAGACAGAAGACACAAGACACAAGACACAAGACACAAGACACAAGACACAAGACACAAGACACAAGACACAAGACACAAGACACAAGACACAAGACACAAGAAACAAGACAGAAGACAGAAGACAGAAGATAGAAGACAGAAGACAGAAGACAGAAGACAGAAGACAGAAGACAGAAGACAGAAGACAGAAGACAGAAGACAGAAGACAGAAGACAGAAGACAGAAGACAGAAGACAGAAGACAGAAGACAGAAGACAGAAGACAGAAGACAGAAGACAGAAGACAGAAGACAGAAGACAGAAGACAGAAGACAGAAGACAGAAGACAGAAGACAGAAGACAGAAGACAGAAGACAGAAGACAGAAGACAGAAGACAGAAGACAGAAGACAGAAGACAGAAGACAGAAGACAGAAGACAGAAGACAGAAGACAGAAGACAGAAGACAGAAGACAGAAGACAGAAGACAGAAGGCAGAAGACAGAAGACAGAAGACAGAAGACAGAAGACAGAAGACAGAAGACAGAAGACAGAAGACAGAAGACAGAAGACAGAAGACAGAAGACAGAAGACAGAAGACAGAAGACAGAAGACAGAAGACAGAAGACAGAAGACAGAAGACAGAAGACAGAAGACAGAAAACGGAAAACAGAAAACAGAAGACAGAAGACACAAAACAAGGGGTATTGCAATGGCTTCCAATCACGGTGTATGACGCGTCCTTTCATTACCCGAAACAAATTAATATGTGCATCTCCTGATGCCTCCTTCAGTATACCATGTGTTTGCATACGTCAAACATGTATCTAACTAGCAGCAGGAGAACATGGTGCTCTCAACTTTCTCAATCAAATCCGGCAATATCACGGGAATTATTACCTCAATCGTCATGAGAAACTGCCACAAAGAGCAGTTCAAGTTTTCCGAAGCGGGCGGAGCTCACACATCCTAAGGGATGGAGGCTCTATTTGCTTATCGACGGCACTTGACTTCTCGCAGTTGTTCGTCTTACTTGTCATGCCCTTGAGCGAATTGCGGGATTATGCCAAATATCTTGGAATCTTCTTCCGCATATCCAGGTGAGCGGCGGAAACGACTGTCAAGGGGGAAGCCGCAAATTATGCACGTCGAGGATGTAACTTGGAGATAAATGCCACCGCAAGGCGAATTGTGGGTGGCAGCGAGTGCGCGGCGTTATCTCGCTTCAAGGAAATGGCATCTGCCGCATATGAAGGCGGTGGTGGTGGCAGCTGTCTAATTGCGCACTAGACGTGAGCCTTTAAACGGATTAAACGATTATTGCGAGGGCTGCTGACGAAATGAAATTATAAGCATGCCTTTGAGATGAATTTACTGCGATATGGCTTATCAGCGAATACGTAGAAACGTCTATTGACTGCTTTAGAGATTGTGCCATCGCGGCGTTGAGAGCATTATTAATGACAGATTAAGAAAAATTGCTTATCGCCTTAATCGTTCTTCTTACTGCTTCTGATGTCGCTCCTGGCTCTGGCTCTGGCTGTGGCTCTGGCTGTGACTCTGGCTGTGGCTCTGGCTGTGGCTCTGGCTGTGGCTCTGGCTGTGGCTCTGGCTGTGGCTGTGGCTGTGGCTCTGGCTCTGGCTCTGGCTCTGGCTCTGGCTCTGGCTCTGGCTCTGGCTCTGGCTCTGGCTCTGGCTCTGGCTCTGGCTCTGGCTCTGGCTCTGGCTCTGGCTCTGGCTCTGGCTCTGGCTCTGGCTCTGGCTCTGGCTCTGGCTCTGGCTCTGGCTCTGGCTCTGGCTCTGGCTCTGGCTCTGGCTCTGGCTCTGGCTCTGGCTCTGGCTCTGGCTCTGGCTCTGGCTCTGGCTCTGGCTCTGGCTCTGGCTCTGGCTCTGGCTCTGGCTCTGGCTCTGGCTCTGGCTCTGGCTCTGGCTCTGGCTCTGGCTCTGGCTCTGGCTCTGGCTCTGGCTCTGGCTCTGACTCTGGCTCTGGCTCTGGCTCTGGTTCTGGCTCTGGCTCTGGCTCTGGCTCTGGCTCTGGCTCTGGCTCTGGCTCTGGCTTTGGCTAACTTTTAGTCTTGCTCTAGCTTCGACTTAACACTTCTAGGAAAGATTTCCATAATTTTTTCGACACCCCTCTCACTGCCTCTAATTTCATATACAAACGCAAAGTATCACCACTTTGCTTCCGTCTCCTGAAGTGCTTTTTTTAGCATTCTGCGACCCACTCCGGCCGTAGGTAATATTCTTAAAATTATTGCAGTTCCCCGCAGCACAGAAGCGGCATTCTTTCCGCCGGTGATGGCACTCGTAGCCCATTCACTTCAGTTGAAAGTTACAACCACGTGAACACACAGCACTCACCACAGCCAGACAGTATGGTCAAGGGGCAGCCGGACGCCAGCCCAAATGTGAATATTTCGATGAGTCCAGAAAGTTAGGGCCTCCACTGGTCTCAAGTGTTTACATTCCGCTCTCTCTCTCTTCGGGTGAGTCTAATGCCAGACGCTTTCGCACACGTGCACGCCAAAGTGCCCAGTTGCCCACCCACAGAAATGTGTACAAACGAAATTGTTGTTTGAGTTCATATGAATTTTGCTAATTAATTGCAGGGTTTGTTTGCGCAGTGCTTGAGCAGTGATTTTGACCATATGAGGATGGTCGCTGGAACAGAGCTTGGTATGAGAGGATGTCTGGGAACTTAAAAATTGTGTGGACTGTGGACAAGATGGTCAAATACCTGTGTGCCACAGAGCATCTCTCATGGAGCAAATATTGGATGATCAGAGCCTAGAACTGTCTCTTGGGAAACTTCGAGGGGTTCATAATGGAATCGGATGAAAATTTCGTTCTTAGGCAAGACTAGGCACCGGTCGTGTCCAAGCAATCTTGCTTGACCAAGAAAGTCTCAAAAACTCTTGCAATCGTTCTCCTATGGATCCTGTTTTAAGAAACACAACTTCATCCGAATTGATGTGTCATGCCGCGATCTCTCACTGGCACGACGTCTCAAATTTTCTGACAGCGGGGCGTATGTGGAACATTTTTCGTTCAATGACGCATAATGCACCAGATGCATAAGTCCGATGCATCCTTCCGTATATGTAGGCCACCGTTGTATGAAACATCAACCAGAAGGTGCCGATTGTAAACCCCACCCACCTGTGTTTCCCAGTGGGAATTTTTTCCAGGTCTCGAACTGTACACCACTCCATCGACCTCTGAATCAGAACGGGAATGCAAACAATTTCAATTACAACGTCATGCCACAACTCATCAAGGCAAGACTCATCAAATGAACAAGAACGGAAGCATGCATTCCTCCGCTCTGCTGGCCACTGAGTTATTTCAATTAAATCTCGCCGCAGTCGTGTGGCAGTGGCTCGCGCTCCAAGACTTCCCAAACAAACCGCATTCTCCGGGACACACCGCAAACAACTGATGAAACTAATAATTTTGAGAGTTCCGCTGCTCATTCATTAGATTCTTAGGATTCGTAAAGATATTCAGAGACGGACGGCGGTGGCCTGACTCATGATTTTTCAATAACCCTTTCAAGATCTTCTCACTCCAGCTGCTGCTACCAGACACTAGACCATCACCGAGGCACACAATACATTCCAGCACACCTTCAAATGGCATTCATTTGCACATTGTTGGCGTGAACCCAGGAATTTTGCGGAAATAAAAAAAAATAACAGCGAAACCCTGAAACAGTTATCTGTGAACAGGGCAAATTCAAAGAGCAGCATTCTGTAAGCGCGACTGACGGCGCCCGGTGAGAGGTGAAACTAGTCGACAATTAATTAGCCCGTCGAATGAAACCAACACCGGATGTGGTGGCGAAGCGTCGGGCTGCATCCGGTTTCGCTTGGAAATGAAATTTAATAGAACATTTGGTTTTGAAATAAAAACAGAATCGCAGCAGCGAAACGGATGATGCGATGTGGTCACGGTTGAGATGTCGCTTTGACAGCAGCTCCGGGCTGCGGTCTGGGTGCCAGGATATTGAATTTGCCCTGCGGAATTGCTTTCGTTAGCGGGATGATGATTGCGTGACCTTAAAATTCACTTCACCGAACCGTGCTCGCGTGGGAGGGGGGGCTGCAGAAATTTATTGTGTGCACTGTGAATGCATTTCGAAAATGGATGCGACTGGGTTTTGAGAATATTAAAGCGACACAATGTTGGGTGAATTTATGCACTCGACGGAGGCAGGTATAATCGAAAATTTTAATGTTGTGTCATGGGGACTCTGCTGCAATTGGGAAAACAATTCACAACAGAAACATTTCCGAGAGTGTTTCCTGTGCAGTCTTTTAAGTGCAAGTGGAAAGATATCGTGGTAGAGTCAAAGATAATAAGAACAGTCAGGGGAAGTTCTTACTTCTTACTACTATCACTTCAAGCAACAGTACCAAGAGTTAAAAAAAATTATTTGAACTATTTTTTCACACTCAATACAAACTTGACAATGTGATAGTGTTCAAGGCCTTCAGCAACAATTTGGACCCTATAGTCAATGCTTTTGGTCCAGGGTCCCTTTTCTGGCATATTTCAAGCAGCTAAGAAATATTTCAAACCACTGAAGGATTCTAGTTATAGCACATCTTCTGAAGAAGTGCCTCTAGAGAGCTCTGCTCTATGCTCAGATAAAAATAATCTAGCCGTATAGAGGATAAGACTTAAACGAATAGACGCGTCCATTTGTAGGCAACATATTGCAAGACCGTTGATACATCCTACACATCTGTTGTCACAGTTTGGTGCGGTTTATGGGCTGGTGGCGTCGTTGAACCGTACTTCTTCAAAGATGATGCGAATCGTAACGTAACTGTGAATGGTGAGCGCTATCCAACTTTGATGATGATGATATCCAACTTTTTTTTGGCCTAAATGCAAGAGCTTGACTTGCATGACATGTGGTATCAACAAGACGGTGCCACATGCCACTAAGAATGCGAAAATTAACGCCTTTAGACTATTTTTTGTGGGGCTTTGTTAAAGCTCATGTCTATACGTACAAACCCGCTTCAATTGACGCATTGACAACATTGAAGCATTTATTCGTGAGATACCGGCCGAAATGTTGGAAAAACTATGCCAAAAGCGAACTAAGTGAATGGAGGCGCAGTCAAGGTCAACATTTGCATGAAATAATCCCCAAACATTAAATTATATGGATTTCATGCATCTTTCTTAATTTTTTTTTTTTAAACTTGCACATTTCCTAAAGCTTTTTAAAATTCACCCTTTATTTCCAAGACATTCACGCGAAAGGATGGAGAGGATTTTAGCGTGCCTTGAGGGATCTTATCTGTTTTTCGACTTATGTACATATGTCCAAGAAGACAAATTTATTCAGTCGATAAACAAGTTTTCTGCTCTTTGAAGTTCCGCATGTTACGTGACGCCATAAGGACTAGTTTAAGGTACAAGAGTGTTAAGCCAAGAATATTAGCGTGTCAGAAATAAGATAGTATTTTCAGTGGTCAAGTTAACTGTGAAGTAGGTGCCAATAAGATGCATTAAATTGACCTCGTTAGAAGTTGTCTTAGTTCCATCGTTAACTTAAAGGAGGCTAGGAATTGTTGGCAGCGACGATTAGACTTTCCTTAAACGGGCGTTTCTAGAAACCTCTTCAATATAACTCAACAAATGTTTTCATGCTGAGTTTTATCCAGCTTGCAAAGAATGGATTGCCTTACCTTACAATACTCATAAGAATCCCAGTCAGAGGGGTGTATGTGAACTTGGCTCAAAAAGTGAGCTCAAATCCTTCGCACGATCAGGATCAACGCTGTTGGTAGGCGACGGAAAGAGCGACGGGGCTGACTCTCTACACTTTTTTTTCTAGGATCACTTATTTTACCTCAGGATCATTCTAAAATCTGCCAAAGAGTAGTTTGTAACAAATCCTCAATCTGGTTGACATGGATAACGGATTTTTAAAACTAAAATCATTGCTCAAAATTTAATTTATCCATCAAACAGCATTCCCAATGGTTTCAAGCTACAATATTTTTGGCCTCAAGAACATAGAGTCGTTTCCGATTTGTCGGTATATCTGCGGAACTGAAAGATTCCCCACAAATTAAAGCCCAAGAGAGTAAAGTTACAGCTCCGAAGGGGACAAGTTGGTACACCACTCACTCTGAAAATAAGTTCAGAAGACGTTGCTTAAGTTCAAAGGGCTGTCACTGTCAATATTTCGAGCAACTCGCTGATAACAAGATTTGGAAAGTTAGTGCACAAGTCACAAATTGTGGCACGGTTTGTGGAATATAGAGCGCTGTCTTGCATCCAGTACAGTTTGCCCAAAGTAATTTCTTCAATTTCAGTGAAAAACAGTAGGTTAACATGTAACGTCCACCGTTAACCTAGACATTCTTCTTAGTGCAACCGTTGTCTGCCATACATTGGACTTTTATGGTCGATAAAACTTTCACAGAATTAAAATGTTAGCCTACGGCATACATGGCTAATTTAGCTACTGCAGTAAGTTAGCGAGACCTTCAATGTCAAAAAAGGTTTTAGACAAGGCGACGCACTGTATTGTGACATCCTTCTTCATAAGATCGTACGTAACTCACAAGTCAACACCAGAGGCACGATCTCCCAAAACGATCTTCCGAAAGTCCGTTCAACTGGTAGCTTACGCCGACGACATTGACGTGATTGGACGAACATAGCGAGCCGTCAAAGAGGCTACTACTGTCACTGAAGCGGAAGCGGCTAAAATGGGTCTGGTGGTCAATGAGGGCAAAACGGAATCCATTCTGTCATCAAGGAAAGACGCACAACACCGTAGTCCCAGACAGAGCGTCACACTAGGCAGCAGAAACTTCGAGGTAGTCAAGGACTTCGTTTACCTCGGCTTCGCGGTAAGTGGGGACACCAACATCAGTACCGAAATCAAACGCAGAATCACTCTTGTCAATCGCTGTTTTATTTGACTCGAGAGGCAGTTGAGTAACAGAGTCTCTCTCGAAGGACTAAGCTTTCTTATTATAACGCCCTGATCATCCCAGTCCTAGCTCGGAAACTTTGACGCTACAAAAAGCGGATGAGAAAGTTCTTAGGATTTCAGAGAGACAAGTTTTGAGTGCATTTTTTGGTCCTGTGTGCGTTGATGTGGGGAAGAAGATTTAAAAACGAACACTATGGGCTGCATAGGGAATAAGACTCATGAGGCAAAACATGCAAAAGGGAGGAACAAAGGGCATTTTTTGTTCCTTAACTCTTAAAAAGCAAATCATCTTAGTCATGTGATACAAAAGATTTACAAAATATATCACAAACCATAATGCGTGGCTTTGTCAAACCATTGCTGTGTATCCCTAATTGCACACGCCTTTTGCAGGCAATATAAACTACAATGTACTCATCAACTCAAACCTGTCCCCACCAAATTGCAATTCCCTCAGTTGTGGCCACAAATCAAACCAGCCCTTCGCATGACAATCGTCCGATAAAGATCTCAAACTCAGATATCGCACCGCTCCAGTGTGAACAGGCCGCATAAACTTATCGCTTTCGTATCTCAATTGAAGCATCAACTTCACGACGAAATCACTGTCAACTGACTCGTTAACGAGGTGCGAATCAAAAGCGAGCAGAACCAACCCAACATGCAACCGTTCTTTCATCAGCCAGTCAATTGGGTGTGGTCACGCACGTCTCACCATAACAAGGGCGGAGGGCCTCGTACCACTGCAGACCCACCTCTCTGCCGGGGGGGGAATATTCAGAATTCTTCGCGCCGAATATACTAAATCACTGGAATTGGAATTTAGGAGATGCAGACACACTCTCAGACTCAAAAAATAAACGGACCGCCTTTCCCTGTTTTGCGTCGTCATCGTCTTCGTTGGGCGCAATCCCAGTGCCAGCAAAACACCGGCGACGGTGGACACAAATTCCACTTTCCTGTCGCCTATTGCCGAGGTGTTTCCTTTCGAGAATAACTCCTGATACATCCTTTCACCTGTTGTCTGGGAATTTCCCCGGCAAAGCTCTGGAAAATAAATTGCTTAACCAGTGTCCACAAGGGACGACACTTATTGTGCAGGAACTACTTGTGCGAATGCTTGTGCGAGGAGACGACTGGAGGAGCTGGACTTTGAATGGAATTTTATGCAGAAAATATTTTGCAATGAACGTCACGACAAGTGGCGGCTTATGATTGACGACGAGTCCTCGGGCGCCCGCTCCTTGCAGACAAAATTGCACTCGTCGGTGTGGAGTCAGAGCGAAAAGCTCCCATCCCCATCCTGGGCATCATTGTTGCACACTTTCATTGCCTGCTATCAACCGTTAACCGCCGACTGACCGCGAAGGCAATTTCGGGTCTGTTACAAGGCCCATAAATCCCTCAAACGTTTAACTTTGATGGCATTCGGTGAAAGAGCGAAAATTTTAATCATTACCCGCATCCTAACCGCCGTTCTCGTAAAACCCCGCCCACCCGCAGCCGCCGTTAATGCGGCTCAAGTTACGACAGCTTCCCGGCCTTAATTTCCACTCCCGCCCGTCAGGATATTACAATATCAACGCACATCCTTTGAGCGCATCCGCCGCGCTGCTCGTGCTGAATACGTTTCCTTGAATATTTTAATAGTTTCTAATCCCCGCGGTGAGGCATGACCGCAGGGAAATGTTGAAATTTGAAAGACACCCGACCCCAAACACGCGCACCAGCCTCTTGCTCAAGGAAGACGAATCTCCTGTCGCCTCTGTTAACCGGGTTAGCGGGCGGATCTTGTCAAAGTGATGTCCAACTCATTTGCTAAATGCACATGTGCTCCAATTTGTGGCGGAATTTTCCGCCGGATGCATCCGTCAAGGATGCGCGCCGGCAAACTTTTTCCGGAAACTGGGCCACGACCGTTTTTTTAATTCCGCTAAGTTCGAAGTGAAGTGGAATGCAATTTCGAACCTCAAGTAATTAAAACGCTCTAGCCTCTGAGTGCAGTGGTGAAAATTAATTTTTAACGTCCACAGGACACGAGAGGGCACGACAAAAGCGGCGGCGGCCATCTATGTGGGTCGTGGGGGTGTGGTTTAGGTCCTCCAATCGAAAGCCAATATCCTTTGGATCTGAAAAAATGTCCCAATAGGCGCTGCATCAATTGAACAGCTCTGGCAGCGGAGAGGAGGATTCGCTGAATGAAAGAAGACTGTAACCGCGGTTCGACCGAGACAATCACTCACGGCAATGTTTTAATCATGAGCGCGAGCTGATGATTTGCCGTGGTTGGCGTTCACTGGGAGGATGACTGATGGCAGAAACCAATTCGTCCTCCACTGCACGACCGACTTATTGTCACAAAAGAACAACCGAAAGCCACGGACCAAAGGACTACGAATTAATTGGAATGTTGCGGGAAATTGTAAAAAAAAAACGCCACCAGCCTTGACTCGAAGCCGGTGTAATGCACACAATGCCCGGATTAGGGAGATGCATCGAAGCGGTATTGATTAGTTCGGTGAATGCTCCGATAAGCCTTTTTAATCAGAAAGGCTTATCAATGGTGGACAAGAGGGCTAATTGTTTTAAGAAGAAAAAAATCCACATACGCCCAAGAGACGTATGTCTTCCGCCGTCTGTCTTCTGTCTTCCGCCGTCTGTCTTCTGTCTTCTGTCTTCTGTCTTCTGTCTTCTGTCTTCTGTCTTCTGTCTTCTGTCTTCTGTCTTCTGTCTTCTCTGTCTTCTCTGTCTTCTCTGTCTTCTCTGTCTTCTCTGTCTTCTCTGTCTTCTGTCTTCTGTCTTCTGTCTTCTCTGTCTTCTGTCTTCTGTCTTCTGTCTTCTGTCTTCTGTCTTCTGTCTTCTGTCTTCTGTCTTCTGTCTTCTGTCTTCTGTCTTCTGTCCTCTGTCTTCTGTCTTCTGTCTTCTGTCTTCTGTCTTCTGTCTTCTGTCTTCTCTGTCTTCTCTGTCTTCTGTCTTCTGTCTTCTGTCTTCTGTCTTCTGTCTTCTGTCTTCTGTCTTCTGTCTTCTTCTGTCTTCTGTCTTCTGTCTTCTGTCTTCTGTCTTCTGTCTTCTGTCTTCTGTCTTCTGTCTTCTGTCTTCTGTCTTCTGTCTTCTGTCTTCTGTCTTCTGTCTTCTGTCTTCTGTCTTCTGTCTTCTGTCTTCTGTCTTCTGTCTTCTGTCTTCTGTCTTCTGTCTTCTGTCTTCTGTCTTCTGTCTTCTGTCTTCTGTCTTCTGTCTTCTGTCTTCTATCATCCGATTTCCCTCTCTTCACTCGCCTTCCAATTGGCCCCAAAAATGCATTCAATGTCATCCCCCATCAATTTCCCCTAAAAACAAGCCACTTGGGTCCGCTTTGTCCGGAGCATAATCATTGACGGCATCAAAGGAAGATCTCCTTCGGGAATTTGTGTCGCTCACTGTCGACTGGCAGCGCTATTCCTATTCGTTGTCCTTCTCTCGCCTCCCACTTGTAGGGCTGCTCCACATTACCCGTATAATGCACCGTGACATCGAATCCATTTTATTATTGCATCTGGGACCGAACAAAAGCAGGAATCTTCCCAGATATCGGCGCTGGGACAACCAGCAGGACTGCGATGCTGGCAGGGACACAGTGCCTGCCGGGCGAGCAGCCCCAACGTAGACATCTGTTCGACAAGGATTTATGAAAGTAAACTTATCCATTTATTTGGCTGCCAAGAGAGGAAAGTGTCCTTCCTGCCTGTGCTTCTCATAATGCACTTGCATGCCTTCGACCACATAGTTTAGATTTCAGGCTTTCATTATTGCAGCTCCACCGGAAGGGCTCCTCCGAATGCGCAGCGAGAGAGCGAAGCTACCAGCCAACCAGCCTGCTGACGACGAAGAACGTCGACAGCCTCCCAACCCGTGTGGGGCTTACTGCAGAATCCGTTCGTGTGTCGCTCTCCATTTCAATGTTATTACTACAAATTCGAGAACTGCAGCTTTCGGGGGACCGTCGTGGTTCTATTCAAAGGATGGCTCCTCCGCTGATGGCACTTGTTTGTGGTCGACGGCAGCGGGGTAGTTGGCGTGCTCATCATTGCTGTTGTTGCAACCATAACACAGCCACCTCGAGAAGAGGAAGGGAGACATTACGGCGGCAGCAGCAACACCAGTCTCGCTTCGAAAACTTTTGCCAAATGGACCACTTAAAAGTTGTTGCACAATTACGACGGTGCGCCTTACACGGCGATGGCGTCGGCGATGGGAGGGCGGTCGCCGCATGGGGGCGGAAATTCAAACGACGACGACGATGAGGACGGACTCTGGATTCGATTTTGAGTGCAATAAAAGGGGAATTAGAGAATCGATCAATTCTGATAATGGAATTCACTCAGCTGGACACTCGTCCTTGTGCGGGCCAAGTGGATATGATTCCAATCAATGTTTCCCTGACAGGGATTAGACCGACATGCAGACCGCAACCTGACAATCGGCAAAGTCGAGAACTACAAGTTTTAAATCCTTCCTGCCAATTAAGCTCCAGCTCTGACCTGAGTGGGGGGCGGACGCCATGGCAGAGAACATTTTAATTGCACACCACGGACACTCTAGTTTTCCATTCATCTGGAAGGAGTCTGTTGTTTTTTCCGTGTCTTGTCTGGTGGCTGAAGAAGTTCTGGATTGCATGGTCCAAGGGATGTACAATCTCCACAGAGCGATTGACTTCTTCCATGACTTCTCGCGCCAGTGTGAGACCGTACTCCACGAAAAGTTAATGTCCTGTTTCCGGAAGAGCGTGATTTCGGGACGCGGCTGCCATCAAAGCCGTGTATCAGTTATGATTGGCCCCAGGACCCACACTCGTTCGTGGTGGCACTCATCACCGGCGGGAAGTGAATTTATCGATCGTTACGGTAAAAAGGTCGACAATAAATTCATTGAAATGTAAATTTCTAATGGAACACCATTCCGGGCAACCTCCGGAATCCATCGATTTGCTCTGCAGTCGCCGTGTCAAGCGGCCATGAGAAGGATTTCGTTTATGTTTGCAGCCAATTTCCCAACCGCGAATAAACGGGCAGTAAAAAGTTTATGCAACGAATTAAGGGCACCGGCGGAGGGGTGGGGGTGGTTTAACATGAATTAATGTAGCTGTTGGAGGATGGATAGACTACTTTTTCGAATCAATTTCCCAGTGATCTGAATGAAATTTGACATCAAATTCATGGAATGGGGAAATGGTCTGTAGAATGAAGTCATAGAGACATTGCGGGTATTTTAGTGACGAAATCATTGATCGCGTTGATGTGCTGAAATTTCGTATAGACTGTAGTGTTGGCGGCAACATTTTCATCGACCTCAAGGAGACAGCTCACTGAGAGTGTGATCCGTTGGCTCAATTATAGGCAGCAGCCTTGAACATGTCTGATGGACGTCTGAAAGGCGAGCAAAAAAATGGGTTATTCGGTTCGAAGTTTCAAGTCGGTAGCGACCCCATTTGACATCTATCGAGCTCAGATGTCATTTCAAGCGGTACAATAGTAGAACAATGTTTATCATTTATGACAGTGGATTGCTTCAGGATCAACGAACATGCTTCCATAACTGAAACTCATGACAAAAGTCTTGATGCGGGCTTGACAATTTCTCGCGCATCAAGCTATGATTTTCTTAGTCGAATTTGATCAACTGCACAAGAAATCATCTGGCACAGCTATAAAGAATTTTGAATAGAGTGGAAATGTAACTGATTTCAAAATTATAAATCATCGTAATGCACGGTTAGTTGAGAATATTGAAAGTTTTGCTGATGATCCGAATTTATCGATTTCTTAGGATTCGCAGCAATTGAACGTTTTGAACACCTTACTCTGACGTACATATTTTGTATACAAATTTGCCTCTCCATCTTCAGAAAGTTCAACCTTCACAACATTTGAAGCATTTTGAACTTTCACAACGCCGTAGATACTCTTCTTGGTAATTGGAGCAACAGACAATAAATATCGACTTTTAAACCAACATTCTTATCAGTGATAGGGCACATTGCAAATAAACAAAACAATCTCATAAATGGCCAAGAATGGTCACAAATGATTGAAGAGGCAATATTCGCTCTATGACGGAGCCTATCCCGAAAAGAGTAAATTTTTCTTCGAAAACACCAATAGGCAGACGGTTACAGATAAGCTTCTCAAATCTCGCCGTGCGGAGTAAGTAAAAACTGTAGGTCCCCTTTACTCGTAAGAGAACAAACAGTAGGACGCACACCACTCGTATTTACCACAGAAGCTAGGCTCTGGACCTTATGTGCTGTAGTACCACTCTATCAATTAATTTCTTCTTAAGATGATGCTCTCTCACGAGTTAAAGGGACCTACAGTTTTTTGCCGACTGCGAACGGCGAGATTTGAAAAGCTTTTAATAGACTACTGATACTCCTTGAGTGTTGTCAGCAACTCGAAAGAGTTGCTCCCGTGAAAAAAATGGGAGGTGTCCCGTCCGGGAATCGACCCTAGACTTTTAGGGTGGCGGTCGACGCACTTACCACAAAGCCACGACGACAATTCACTGTCATATGCGGCCTTAAAATCGACGAATAGGTGGTGAGTACCGATTTGAACTGCTTGGGTCTTTTCAAGGATCTGTCGCAGTGTGAAAATTTGGTCGATGGTGGGCTTTCCTGGCCTGAAACCACACTGATAAGAACCTATCAGGTTGTTGACGAACGGTTTCAGGCGCTCACACAATACGGCAGAGAGGATCTTGTACGCGATGTTAAGGAGACTAATCCCTCGATAGTTGGCGCAGTCGAAGTTGTCTCCTTTATTGTGGACCGGAAAGACGACGCTGAGATACCACTCATCGGGCATGCTTTCCTCCGACCGTATCTTAAGGAGCTGTTGCATGTGCCCAACCGGGTCATCTCCTCCATCCGCTCCAGCAGCTTTGTTCGACTTCAGTCTCGATATTGCTATCTTGAACTCGTCTAAGTAGGGGGGACGGAATTCTTGCCTATCATCGTCCGAATTGAGAGGAACATTCTGCCCAACAGCGGGATTTGGCCGTCGTCGCCGTTTAAAAGTCTGCAGAAATTATCTTTCCATATTCTGAACTGATATTAGTTGATCCTTCCAAATCAAAAATACCAAATCATGCCGCACAAAGGTCATCGAACCAAAACGTCTAAAAAACTTGAGCGCGACCGTCTCACTTGGTGTTATCTTGTTCAGAGGCGAGGTCCTACAAACTCCGTTATAAAGGCAATACACGTTCAGCGCAAACTCAAAAGATAGGCAGTCCTAAAAACTCCTGGACCACAGAAATGAAAAAACACCAGCATTTGATCAGCCTCAGTGATGATGTGATCCGACACAGTAAGGCCTGTTCTTGAGGTCGAATCGGCGGAACCCACAGGCGGACCAGTAGGGATGCAGTAAAGTGGGAGCGTTATGATTCCCACTATTCGGATCATAACCTCGTCAAATAAAAGGAAGAAGACGATATCATCGAACCCACATACGCAAATTAGTTAGACTGACGTCGTCGCCAATGGAAGTTCTGTTAATTTTGTGTGCGGCTTATTCCCGTAGACAGATCGCGAAAAAAACAGAAAAAAACACACGAACACACATGAACACTTGAAAGCTAAAATGGCGAACAGGGTTGATGTTTTTGGAAAATTTCAAAAGCATGAGTGCGTCTGAGGATTACGTCCCGAAATTGTCATGATTTTGAACAACACATTTGAGAGAATAAGGTATGGGGGAATATAGGAATTTGAATAGGTTGAGGAAATGCAACAATTTTTGCAGTTTTGTCAATTTTAATTACCGCTATGTCTAGAAACTTGAGGTATTAAACAGATATTGCCACAGCCTACGAATGGGATGGAATGAAAAGCAACGGTAACTAGTACGACATGTCCTTCTTGTTTGAGGGCGTTAGGCGAAACACCTTTGGTTTGAAGGAATTCTAGACCTACAACAAGCAGGCTTAATTTCTACGGTACCAATATCGTGGCAGGTTTGAGTCATGTGACTATATTCCCTTCTACGATTTTCAGATTGTGCTTTTTCCAACTAGAAGAAACTTTGTGAGTGACACATTTAATTTTTTCTTGGATCTAGCAACAAACATGAAAGCAGTAGACGAAAGACATTTCCAAGCTTGTCAAAATAGACAAATTCCTCTGAGAAGATTTCACTTATCAGACCGAGGACCAATGGAGGGCCTCATCGGCGCCCAGCCGCTGCTGCTTCCAGTCATTAAGGCCATGCTGTCTTATGTACGCGATGACTTGCTCATTACACCAGAAGTTAGGTGTTTCAACCGTTCGTCAGTCAACAGGCTCTTTGTTGGAGCTTTGTTTTTCGATGTGGTCGGACGAGGGCAGTCGACAGATTTTTGCCTTTCGGACTTCATTCATATCTTAGTACAACGTGTAGAGCTCGAGCTTTCATCACCTCCGTTCGCGTTCCTCAGAGTCAGAGCCACATACTCGTCGCAGAAATCTTTTTTCGAAAACGACAAGAACCAGCTGCGCAATTTTACTTATCTAGCACAAATAGCTTTGTAGTCCTTTCCAACATGAGTACCAAATGTAAAACTACTATCAAGCACAAAAAAACCTCACAGAGGTCACCTCTTCTGTGCCATTGTCCAAAGTATGCAACAAATGCATTGCCTAACCTCCCACCGCACCCTTACAGCCACCGGTAACAAAAAACTCACTCCCAATCCCTAACGAGGATATCCCGACACCACCACAACCGCCACTGCCCCCGCCAGAGTTCCAACGGACCCCGACATATCGCAAAATGACTGTCCACACTGCGATTTGCAGATTTCGAAATCAAATGTCACATCGAACCCCGAAACAAATCGAAAAATCCCCGACAAGCATACGCTGCCGCTGCCAACCATAGTGGATGTTCGTTTCATGCCACACCCTGTGACCGCTTCCACCGACCGTTAAATCAAGCGAAGACCGAACCACCCACTCATACCGCCCGCGTACAGTTTTTCCTTCACGGCCCATTAAATCCGGTTCATGATGTAATTTCCGTACCGTTCCGTGGCTTATATGAAGGACCGCGAGCGAAATACGCTTCCACGACGAAATTGACATCGTCGGATACCAATTGAGCCGCTACAGGGGAGATAAGTCTGTTACGGAGCCCGCCTAGCGAGCGAGCGTTCGGTTTTATATTCGGGGCCCTCTAAGCCGGGGTATATGGCATTTATCTGCGCCATCACTTTTGACAAGTGACTGGTGGCGGGAGGTGAACATGCGAGCCATACCGACACACGGACCCCATCGTAAAGCTTAGTGGTGCGATGTGGGATGGGCGGAGGAGTGGAACAATGTCCCTTTTAATGCTGTAGCCAATAGAAGGGGGCCGGGGAGCAGGCCTGTGCTCGCTATAAACTGTAAAGTCGGATTGGTTTTATGGCCGGGGATAGTTGTACGTTTATTGGAATATTAAGAAGCGGTCCCAGGACCGCTGTTTTGCGGTTTTAAACAGGATCTGGGGAATAAGCTGATGAGGATATTATGAACTCAGTCGACAAGATTTCGGCCTCGGCTTCAAAGTGGGTGGAGAGTGGGGAGGTCTGGGAGATTTTAATCTGACCGCAGAATTTGTGTAATTCAAGTGAAACGCTTTGCTTGCTGAAAATCAACATTTTTCAATATTCCTAAGGAAATTGGGAATGCGTTTGAAAGTCAATGTTGGGTGGTTCACCTTGTAGGTGTATCTTTGACCTTTGATGACAAAAGTGGACCTTTGAGTGGGAATAATTCGTCACATTCATAGTAAAGGATTGAATGTAAGAGACAGCTGAAACCACTTGCAAGCAATACAGGGGATATGCCAATACGAGGAGTATGTGGAAAATTTTATGACGTTCCTCGTAGTTAGAGGCTGAGACGAAAAGTGTGAGTGATGTGAAACAACGTTAAGTTGAGGAGGAGGTTCAGATTTGAAAAGTCTTGAAGTTTGAAAGAAAATGTTGAAGACGTCAAAAGAAGTTTTAGCCTAAATCTATACCAGACTTCAGAGGAGTGCTTAGGCAGGGAGACAAGGTGTCCCGTCCGAGAATTGGACCTAGACATTCGGTGGGTGGGTCGACGGACTTACCCACTACTCCACGGCGAGGCACTACAGTTCGGGGTGGATCTGGGCCTCAACCAGCATGCCTCTCCAGCTAGCACGATCTTTTGCCAGCTGCTTCCAATTGCGCACTCCAAGTTGGTTGAGGTCCTTTTCCACTTGTGTGCGTCATTTCAGTCTAGGACGTCCTCTGTTGCGTTGTCCCTGTGGTTCGGATTCGAAGACTCTTCGGGCCGAAGCAGTGCTGTCCATCCGCTCTACATGCCCTAGCCACCTTAAGCGTTGTATCCGTAGACGCTTGACTAGGCTCATGCCACCGAACATCCCATACAATTCGTGATTGAATCTTCTCCTCCAGATGCCATCACCGCAAGCAGGACCAAAAATCGCACGCAGAACTTTTCTCTCGAAGACCAAGGGCTTCCTCATCCGCTTTAAGTAGCGTCCAGGTTTCTGCGCCGTAAAGCAGGATTGGGATGATCAAGGTGTTGTACGAAGTTGCTTTAGTCGTTCGGGAGAGGGCTTTATTACTCAATTGCCTCTTAAGCCCAAAGAAACACCGATTGGCAAGAGTGATTCTGCGCTTGATTTCGGTACTGATGTTATTGTCCCTATTCACTGCGGAGCCGAGATAGAGGAAGTCCTTAACTACCTCGAAATGTCTGCTGCCCATAGTGACGCTCTGTCCGAAACGTCGATGTTCTGCGTTCTTCTTCGATGACAGCATGTACTTCGTGTTGCCCTCGTTTACCACCAGTCCCATTTTAGCCACTTCCGCTTCGATGCTAGCAAACGCCTCATTGACGGCTCGCTGAGTTCTGCCAATCACGTCAATATCATCCGCATAAGCTAGCAGTTGAACGGACTTGTGGAAGATCGTGCCTCTGATATTGACGTGTAAGTTGCGCACGATCGCCTCAAGAATGATGTTAAAGAAGTCGCTTGACAGTGCGTCGCCTTGTCTAAATCCTTTTTTGACATCGAAAGTCTCGGTGAGTTTGCTACCGACCTTGACGGAGCAGCAAGAGTTCTCTATCGGACCTATCAGGTTGTTGACGAACGGTTTCAGGCGCTCACATATTACGGCAGAGAAAATTTTATATGCGATGTTAAGGAGACTAATCCCTCGATAGTTGGCGCAGTCGAAGGGGTCTCCTTTCTTGTGAACGGGATATACGATGCTGTCTTCCGACCATATCTCACAGATGAGCTGGTGCATGCACCCAACAAGCCCATTCCCAGCCGCTTTGAACAGCTCTGCAGATAGTCCGTCCCCGCCAGCAGCTTTGTTCGACTTCAGTCTCGATATTGCTATCTTGACCTCGTCGAGGTCGAGGGGACCTGCAGAAATGATCCTTCCAGATTTTCAGCACCGACTGCGACTCTGCCACCAGTTGTCCATTTTGGTCCCGTCAGGCTTCAGTCCGAGGTTTGTACCCGCCGGATAACTGTTTTATCTTGCGGTAAAAATTTCGGACGTCATTCCAGCCATAGCACCTCTCCATTTCCTCGACCACGCGCTTTTCGTGGTCATTGTTTTTTCTTCTAAGAAGCCGGTTCTCTTCCCTTCTTCTCTGTTTGTAGAGCTCACAAACAGCCCTCGTCGTTCGATGCAGCATTGCACCTAAGTTAGCTCCCTCTAAATTGCAGCGCTTGCTTGAGAACCACTAACTAGTAAATTATTCCAACTGACAGTTAGACATATTGAAGTCCTATTCACGATGGCGACTAGAATGATTCGGGTCATCCTCTTCGCCACACTCCACAGCATCAACGACTACTTCTGTACGAAATGTAGGACATCTCTGTGGATGTCCATTATCATTTAGAGTAGCAGTGGTGCAGTCTAAAGAAGTCGAAAGCTTATCGAATCAGCTGTGACTAGTACGCGTACGTAATTCGAACAAAAGCAGTTCAAAATGTCTTGCTAAAACAGTCTTGCCAACAGTGTTTGTCCACGTTTATTTATCTGACTGACTGAAGATATTGCGAAATGAACAACACTTCTGTGATCAAACTGTTTCAATCGGTCATAGGTGTGAATTGACGACGTGCGGTGCCACCGGTTTCTGAGCGTATTTCCTCCTCTAAGCGAAAATCGCGTTCTCTGCCTCATAACCTCATGAACTCATTTAAGTCGTACGTGATGAATTTCTCGATTTTTTTCGAAACATTAAGAAATAAGTGGCCAAAACATATTCTCTCTAAATTTGCCAATTTTCCATTCAACAGCCAGGTGGACCAAGCCCGATATGTACACCTTCACTGACTTCGGTGCATTTTCTGTTTGAGTTTAAAATACGCCACCATTGAACCATGTTTAAAAGCCCGCTGACTTTAATGCAAGCAGAAAAGAACTTGTCCGGTAACAAACTCATGTGCAGCGGTTTGTTGCAGCAACTCCCGGTCACGCCCTTTCCAACAAACTGTTAAAACTTTCAACTACAGTCCATCGGAGGCGTAAGAACATCCCACCTGTGCTGTTCGTGAACAAAGCAAAAACAAAATCATCACCAAATCTGTTGCTACCTCGCTCTAGCGTTAAGGATAATTTCGTGGAACAACGGCACAGAGGGTGGTTACTTCACAAAAGTGCTCTTAACACAAGGATAATCACCTCAAATATGTTGCAGTAGAAATTTGTTTTCTGTTGGAGGAATACCGTTGATTACACGAAGACGGTCGTTTCGAGTGTGCTGTGCGGCCACCACAGTGCCCTGGTGCACTTAGCGGTACAAAATACATTTAAGCACATGCACGCGCGCGTTTTTCGGAAAGTTTTTCGCTCCGAGAAGTTAAGCGCTTGGGGGCTGAATAAAAAAGTACATTCGTTGCAACAACATCATAATTAATTGCGTGGAGGAAGTCATTTTCGGGTGGGGTTTAAATGGGGGGTGTGGATGTGTGCGATGGTGTCTGAAATCACGGAATATGATCCTTTGTGGTTAAGTGGAGTTTTGTGCTTTTTTATGGAGGTGGAAAGTGGACATGGCGAACGGATGCTCCGGGAAAGTTTGGTGCTGAAAAGGTGCTGATGAATATTGCGCTGAAGTTTTGTGCTTTGAATGTATGTGAGAGGGAATGGGGAATTGTGTCATAGAGATATTCTTTATTTCTGAAGCTTGACAAATTATTTTTTGAAAGTGTAAGTTCATCGGTAATCTCTGGCGGTTGGGAATTTTTTTTTAATTCAATTCAAATTTAATTTTCGAATTCAGTTGGATCCCACATTTACCATGTCGTCACAGTGGATATGCATTGAGTTGTCTCAGAATATTCCACATATGCCGGTTTCCAGAGAATATTCCACATACCCCACGTTGGAGGAGAATACTCCAAAAAGGATGCGTTTTAGCACAATATTCTACAAAAGCGCATTCCGCAAAACAATGCACATAAGCCGCGTTTTCACAGAATATTCCAATTAAGCCGCGTTTTCGCAAAATATTCCACATAAGCCACGTTTTCGCAGAGTATTCCACATAAGCCGTGTTGCCGCAGATTACTAAAAAAGCCGCGTTGCCGAAGAATATTCCACATACGCCGCATTGCCGGAGAATACTCCAAAAAGCCGCGTTTTCTCAGAATAATCCACATAAGCTGGGTTGTGGGAGAATACTCCAAAAAATCCGCATCTTAGCAGAATATTCCACATACGCCGCGTTGCCGGAGAATATTCCACATACGTCACGTTGACGGAGAATATTCCACATAAGCCGCTTTTTAACAGACTATTCCACATAAGCCGCGTTTTCGCAGAATATTCTACGTACCCGCGTTGTCGGCCAATATTCCACACACGCCGCGTTGCCGGAGAATATTCCACATAAGCCCCGTTTTCGCAGAATATTCTACGTACCCCGCGTTGTCGGACAATATTCCACATACGCCGCGTTGCCGGAGAATACTCCAAAAAGCCGCGTTTTCTCAGAATAATCCACATAAGCTGGGTTGTGGGAGAATACTCCAAAAAATCCGCATCTTAGCAGAATATTCCACATACGCCGCGTTGCCGAAGAATATTCCACATACGCCGCGTTGCCGGAGAACACTCCAAGAAGCCGGGTTTTCACAGAATAATCCACATACGCCGCGTTGCCGAAGAATATTCCACATACGCCACGTTGCCGGAGAATACTCCAAGAAGCCGGGTTTTTACAGAATAATCCACATACGCCGCGTTGCCGAAGAATATTCCACATACGCCGTGTTGCCGGAGAATATTTCACATAAGCCGGGTTTTCGCAGTATATTCCACATAAGCCGCGTTTTCGCAGAATATTCCACATACGCCGTGTTGCCGGAGAATATTCCACATAAGCCGGGTTTTCGCAGAATATTCCACATACGCCGTGTTGCCGGAGAATATTCCACATAAGCCGGGTTTTCGCAGAATATTCCACATACGCCGTGTTGCCGGAGAATATTCCACATAAGCCGGGTTTTCGCAGAATATTCCACATACGTCACGTTGCCGGAGAATATTCCACATAAGCCGCGTTGTTGTGAAGAAGTATATATTTAAAATACGCGAGCCAGCTTTCTTCTTTTGCTGCTTCCAGCAATGAAAACAGTAGAAAATCAAAACAATTTTAAGAGAATGGCATCTTGGAAGTACCTTCCATTAGATTTACAACCGACCGCAATCACGGTGCCAGAGATGAAGAAATACTCCTAAGAAAATTGGACAAAATTCGCAGGTCACCGCAACAGAAATTCATTGCAGATAAGTATTTCCAGCAATCTCCACAGAATTTCCTGTCCAATGAGGGCGTCCCCTCTCAGCCCTCCTGAAGGTAGTGCACGCGGCAAGAACTCCCAAATTGATACAATCTCAGAAAATTACTCTCAGACCCACATCGGGGTGCTCACGGGGTGCCTCTCCCTGCGAAGAAACAATAAACTTCAGAATGCAATGCAATTGACTTGCGGAGCTATATCCGTTACGAAAATCGAAAACCAACCGATGACATCGGATATTAGCTTGAGTTCGGTTTTTTTTTCCTCTCTCCCAGTGGTGTGCGGTATCCTGCACAATTTTTGATTGTGTTTATAGTTCGGGACACGTATAGCTTTCGGAGCGCTGCAATTTCAAAGCCAATTTACTGTCAACTTCATTTGAGAGAAGCAAACCCAATAAAATATTAGTTCTGCAATGAGCAGGGAGGCCGGGGTGGCGCAAAGATCCCGCACAGTCCGGCCACTGCAGCAGGACTTCGCCCTGAAGTCGCCTGAGCTCCGTTAATTCAACAGTGGGCCGAGAACACACATTCGTTTGGCAGTTTTTTTCCCCCCTGTCGCTCTTTTTCTGTGCCCCCTCCCCCAGTACGGCCCATTAATTCGTTCGTCCGAGGCCAATGCAATTTTGGTTCAACAAGGACGACAACGGCAACGACCATCGACCAGCAGCCACTGGAGAGACTCATTGCCCGGGTGGGTGACGGCGGACGGTGGCCGGTGGAGGAACAAATTGTCCATGGCCTGGAATTGACATTGTCGAATATTATTTTTGGTCCCGAGGAGGAATGTGATGGCTTGCGCTATGAAATATCACGAATTTCTGTACCGTTGACTATCCTCGTATCCCGAGCGAACTATAAAACCGACAGAGACTCGGAGGATATCATTTTTTTGCTCCGGTCCGCTTTGTTTTTGATAAGCTCCGGCACTGTGCGGGCTTATGCTGGAGGATTACCTTTGGCGGCGGCGGCTGCGGCGGCAGATGCTTCGCATTGCTGGCCGTAAAGTGTATGACGGTTATGATATGAGTTTAGCTTAATGCGAGATTAAATCCCAGAAATAAGGACGCGCGCTGCGGAATGTGCCAGATAAAGCGCAGATGACGCGCAAGGCATTGCTCGCACGAGAATTATTCTTCGTCTTCGCTCGATTGAGGAACTTGTGTTCATATTTCTCGGAAGATAATTGGAAATTTCGGTACACGTATGGGTGGAGATAGGAGGGGAGCGGTCGCAGATAGTCGTCCTCGTCGAATTGGGAGCAGATGGTGTGTGCGCTTGAATGGGAGCATTAAACTAAAGCCTCAAAGTTATTAAGAAGCCCACGACCAATGTTGAGAGCTGTTGGCGAAATGCGTGAAGTTTAATTTTTGCGGGGCGACATGTGTTCTTTTTTTGAGAAGTTTTGTTCAATGGTTCCTGTGCTATAACCGGATATTGCTTACATTTGGCTTTAGTGTGCTAGTTATGCGGGTTTGAGGGAAATCTTTTGTGCGTTGAATCAGAAGGCTGCATTATTACAGAATTCGCTTACATGCTCGTTGTCATCCAACAACAGTCCTTTTTGTCATAAAATGCTAGTTCATGGCGTCACAGAATACTTAAGGAACACTTTGTCTTCCTATCAATGTAGCAAAGCTGAGGCTTGTCTGTGACCAACATCGCAAACTTTTAAATTCAGTGATTTTCGGAGGTAAATGATGAGATTTTGCATTCATTCAGAATTAAGAATTTGAAAGTCCACTGGTGACATTAGTCTCAAGGATATGCCGTCTGATGCGAGGTCACAAAAAATCCGCCTGCGCCGCTTATTCAAAGTCGACTTTTCTAGTGTTCAGGATTGACTCTGACCAGAAACTGAGCCAGTAAGGGAATGTACTCGAATTTTAACGTACGCCTAAAAAGGATCGAGGGACGGTGGAGCTGGTGCCATAACACTTCTCGCGTCTTGAGGTAACTTCATTTAAATCTTTTAAATGAAAACTTTTGTGGTCTTAAAGACCACGACCTATATTGTGAAGAACAGGTTGAAGGGGCGAAGTATCTGCTTGTGTAGGGACAGGCTCAGCTTATGCTTAAAGCATAACTTAACCCTCTACCCACTTTCAAGATAGTACAGAAATACATGCATTCCCCAAATTTTAGTTGCAGACTAAGTTCACTTAGACTTGTTTGAATCTCGGGATTCCACGGGATGAACTTGCTAGGCAAGACTCAAAAAAAGCATTCCTAGAGCTCAAACTTACTTTAGGACTCCTGGCGTCCTTGATAAGGAAGGCACTCATAGGGCTCAAGTTCACCTTAGGACTGTCCGTCTCCTTGATCAGAAAGGCACTCATAGGGCTCAAGGTCACCTTAGGTATGTCCGCATTCTGATCAGAAAGGCACTCATAGGGCACATAGGCACTGTCCGCGTCCTTGGTCAGAAAGGCACTCATAGGGCTCAAGGTCACTTTAGGACTGTCCGCTTCCTTGATCAACACGTCTTAGTATGTCTATTGACAGTTTGGTCTCTCGACACCACAACCACAGGTGGCATGACTCCACAGGATGCAGGCTAACCAAGTGGATGTTCCCAAACGCCAGCTCTCAAGCGTCAGTAAGAAATCCGCGACTTTTCTAAATAGGAGAGCCTGCAGACGACTTATTGGTGTACCAATGGGACACTTCCGTAACCACTTAAGTGTACTTGGGCTTCATGATTGTAGCCTTTTCGACGCCTGAAGAGGAGGTGAAGACACTGCAGAGCACTTCGTCTATTAATGTCCCGCATTTGCTTGCATCAGATGGAACATTTCTGATCCATGTTGCGATGGAGTATTTTTGGAGTTTTTTTAATGGGGATCTATGGCAGTGGTCGCCGTGGCGTAATAGTAAATGAGTTGACCGCCACGCAGAAAGTCTTAGTTCGATTCCCGGACGGGATTTTTTCACGACACCAGCTCTTTCGAGTTACTGACAACACTCAAGGAGTATCAATAGTCTATTAAAAGCTTCTCAAATCTTTCCGTTGGGAGTCGGCAAGAAACTGTTGGTCCCTTCCACTTGTTGGAGAACAGTAGCACGCACAACACGAATAGTTACTTACGAAGCTAGGCACTACTCTCTTGTGGGCTGTAGTGCCACTTAATTATTATTATTGTTATGGCTTGAACATTTTCTTTTCGAAATCTGAGTTCAAACAAAACCTCTCAGTAGATCAGTCTCAACTAAGGAGGCAATGAGATCAAAATCTAAGGCTTGTGGAAGAAAGAATCCTCAAAACGGCGTCGTCCTATCAAACGTGTGTTCTGTCTCTAGCCATCAAGCGGAAACAGAGCCATAGAGCGGACAAAATTAAGTCCCACTTCCAACAAAAACTTTCATACAACATACCAGGCTTGATTGATTCAAAATTTGGAAATTAAAAATTTGTAAATGATTCCAAATTTTTGCCTCGGTATTGAGCAGAATATTAAACAGAAAGCTTTCCTCCATCCATCCTCCATCCGTCAAGGAGTTGACATTCATCCTTGATGCGGAAGCCTAATTCTGCGTCCAATTAATTCATTACCCGCCTGCCCACATCCCCTCCGGAGACAACCTCTACCGCAGACTGCAGCAAAAACAATACAAACTGCACTCAAACGTACAATAAATCAGCAGGACATGTCATATAAATTCATGTGGACTCTCATAAAAACCAAATCCAAAACGGATACATATTCATTAGCATAGAGACCGGACGGCTGGACGGACACAGGGTGATTCTTGAAAGAATTTTCGCTTTCGAAAAATTTATTCATTCCACTCTCTCGGTGACTGACGCAATGGACTCATTCACCATACACCCACATGTGGTGGGTGAATGGACATAAATCCCGGCTCCAAGCGATATTAAGCAAGTGGAAGACGAATTATCCCTGTAGAGGGTCCTTTTGTGGTTTGGGGAGAAGATTTATTCGTGAGGGAGAGTTGTGGGGAGAATGGTGGCAGTGCGTAGAGTGGACTTTCGATTTTTGTAATTTTCAACAACTTGGAGCATCAATCGATTTCTGGAGAACTCCTTGATCATCCTGTATCTCACAACTATCCTCCAATCACAGCTTACCTAGAAACGCCATCACATAAGCTGTAGACTTCCATCTTCACTTGTCAGGAGCTCCGACAAAGCTGACGAATAATCACAAATCAATTACGTCATTCCCATTGCTTGGCAATCCAGCATCAAAGGACACCTCAATGGGATTAAGCGCCGCTCCACAGTTGAAGTTTCATAATTCAGCAGCCAATTTGCGTGAATTTAATTATTCCACTTGACAAGCACCGACTTCGGACGTCACTTGGCGCTTAATTCCATTTGTCGCCCATTAATTACCAATTATGGACCATAAACCTGTCCCGGTGGATAATGAATACGCTCTCTGTCTGTGCGCCGAAACCGATTCCCGAGCGCGCTTGCCATCCATCCGTGGCAGGCGCACAGAGGCGCACAGAAAAACAAACGGAAAACTCGGACTGCCTTCTCATACCTCATTGTCGGGGGATTTTAATAATAATTTTTATGACAATGCCCGGCCATAGATTACGACCGTATCTATCGGCTGCGATCGAGAAATGTGCGATTTAAAATTCAGCAACCGCCACGGCGCACACCTGCGTTGCGGAGCACCTTCACGCGTACGCACACCGTGCCGCCTAACGACACAAAATTGAAATCACTTTAACATAATTCGCCAATAAAAATTCATAGGATTCAATAGCTGAGACGGTACCGCACCACGCCGAGAAGGAGTTCTTGAGAGCTGCTTGACTCCCACTCCAGCCTCCGGACATTCCTTGCGAATCAGCCGCACACTTGCCGGATCCAATAACACGATAGCGTGTCCTTTATGACATCGATTGTCGCCAGGTCGATTGAGGGACGGATGGGGTGGGGAAATGCAAAACAACGCAAAGGTAGCGGAGCGCGGCGTTAGCCGACGAGGAGCCAACGATATTTATACAGCCACCCTCAGCCACATGCAGGGCCATTGAGGGGTCGTACGTTCGTGCGGTGTTGTACACCTTGGCGAATCGGTATCGATTTCCGAGACAAATAGAAATCCGATTTGTGATAAATGGCGATACGCGCTACTGCTACCGCCGCCGCGCACAAGAATATCGATGACATCTGCTTGGGAGCTTATGGAAATGGTTTCGCTATGAGCACGCCGCACGTTGCTCTTGCCTTTGACGCAATCAAATCGACTTTTGTGAGCGGGGGAGTGTGTGAAATATTGATGGACATGCTGTTCTGGAAAGGATAGGGAAGGCGGCCCCAGTCAATCGCGATGACTTGAAATTCGAAGAAATGTCTCAGACAGTGGTGAGATGTCTTTCTTTCGGACAAGTGGCGAAGGATTGCCGCTGTAGGTGAAAGAAGGCTTGGCATTTTTGGGCGTCGCTTGTGGAGTGGATTACTATTCCAAGACTTTGAGGAAGCTATTTAGGTACCAGACCATTGCTCTATCATTCGGTGCGGCTTTCAACTCACTCGCTAATTAATCTATTATTCGCTTGATATTCGCTTGGCATTCACAAAGTGAAGGCTTCCAATAGTAGTTAGTAGACCTTCCCCGCCCTACTCCCGCCTTCAAATCGTTTAACATTCAATCGGCTTACACAAGTAGTTCACTTTCCTTTCGCTTTCTATTCAACTCTCAAAAAATTTCATTCGCTCGCGTATTCCTTCAAATTCGCTTATCATTCGCTAGTCATTCACTTGTTCTTCGTTCACTATTCACTTGCTGAAGCCATTCGCTTCTCATTCACTAGCAATTGACTGTCCTTTTGCTTTCCATCGCTCGTCATTCGTGTGTTACCGTTGTTTACGACTGCTTCACAGAGCCATCCTCCCATTCGTACAGCAAATGCATCAGTATCTGCAATCAGCGAATATTATCCCCCCCCCCCCTCCACTCCATGTGTGTACCAATTATCCGAATGAAAAGCCACAAGCATCGTCCTCAAAATGCAATGTTCCCAATAGATCCCCTGGAAAACAATGCCGATAAGTAAATAAAAATCCCTGGGGGGGGGGGGGACATGCTCCCTCCGGTTGGCACAGCACACACTCACTTCACAGCGCCATTGTGTGCGGAGAACAGGAACCGAATGGACTTTATAACTTTGTCAACTTGTCTGGAAGCATTGAACCGGCAAAAAATAATGCATTCCCATGCAAGGACTTCCTGGACCAAATTGCGTATATCCTCGGGAGCTAAGGGATAGTAGATATTTTATTTCAAGCTCATGCCACTGCCGGATGTGTGTCTGAAAATAAATACAAACATGATTTCGAGATGTTTGCGGTCTCACGACAGGATGGCTTGAGTCAAGAGTGCAGTGAGGACGGTTGCTAATAACTTGTATTCGGTTGATGGGATTCACCAGAAGATCGGTTCATCTCTTTGCACAGCGCAGTTCATCAATACGACGCCAATTGGAAGTGAATTGTTGGTTTGAATTTGGTGGTATCGATTGCTTGTGTCAGAGGTTTGGTGAGATTCGCTTTAAAGTTTAATGAGATGACTCTGTCTAGCTTAGAATCGATGAAGAAGACATACCAACAGGTATGTTTAATGAGATGACTCTGTCTAGCTTAGAATCGATGAAGAAGACATACCAACAGGGATAACAAGTACTCACTGGGGACATTATTTAGCTTAGCAAACGTTCTTGGTTAAGAAAAGTAACTATCAGCACTTTTTACGGTTGCCATATGACGTTGTAGAGGATACGTCTTGTCAGCTCTTTTTTTACAAGAGACTTGGGCAAGGACTTCAACAAAGGTATGTGAAGGTCTTAAGCAGGTCCATGCAAAAGGCATAAGATAAAGATTTCGACAAGCACTTTGATAATGACTTGGACAGGCACTTGGACGACGACTTGGAGAAGGACTTGACTAAATACTTGGACAAAGACTTCGACGAGCACTTGGGCAAAGACTTGAACAAGAAAAAGGATGTCAGCAGATAGGGTGGTAGGCTTAAGTGCAGAAATTGGTCTAGCTCGAATCAGATAGTGTCGATTTCGAGGGATGGATTGACCTGTAGGTCTGAATTGAACCTCTTACTCGGAATGGAACTTGCGAACTTGGAAAGAGACGATGGTGATGAAGCGGATAATCTAACATTCACGTACTCTATTATTTAAAATAACGAGAAATGTTTACAGCACTGTGAAATACACTTAACGCTTTTTTTTACAAAACAGTACAGGCTTCCAAACTGGCGAAAATTTGAACCGAAACTACGTTCGCATGCCGCTATTCATCTCGGATACGTTCATACGGCTTATCTTGGATGTGATCGGTAAGATCTTATGACAATAATCAAAGGTTTTTAGTAATATGTCGCTTGCCTAAGATCGACGCGCAAGCCTTCACTTAACCAATATACACCCATATTCATAGGTAGGTAAACTTGGCTTGGCAGTTTAACATATGTCCAGAACGTACAAATGTATTTTGAATATTCCATAAAAGAAAAAGACCCACAGTATAATACCGACAAAAAGTCGCGACTGCATAGCGATAGTTGTTAAAGCTTTGTGGATGGATTCGTCTTCTTGAAAGCACCACAGCCGGAGCTAGGTATCAGCAAACAACCTCCTCCAGCTGAAACTGTTTCTGACCAACCGGCACTGTCTCTGGCTGACTGGTACTGCTCTAGCCAGCTGATCTTGTATCTGACCAGCTTGCACTGTCTCAGACCAGCTGACACTATATCTGGCCAACTGACACTGTTTTTTGACCAGTTGGCACTGTCTAAGACCAACTGGCACTATCTCTAGCCAGCTGGCACTAAGTACACACCTCAAGTTAGTTGATAAGTTCCACATCTTAGAATAGAACGTCCACTGTTGCATTGGTCTTAAGGCGAATTGTTTATTTGCTCTACATCGCCTAGTTATCATAAACTGTGTATCCGCAGACGCTTGACTAACTTATGAAGTAGTAGAGCTATTCGTTGAATCTACTCTTTCAGATATCAGCAAGGGAAAGAGGATCGAGAATCACAAGCAGAATATATCTCTTTAAAAGTCGAATGGCTTCCTCCTCATCTGCCGTAAATAAAGTCCAAATTTGTACATGGTGGAGTTGGAAAGGAATGAAATCTTGGTCTTTCGAGAGTGGGTCTTGTTGCTCAATTGCCTTCTGAGCCGAAAGGAAATGCATTCCGAGACGGTGCTGTTTTTGCGTTCTTTTTAATAACAACCTAAAAATGGATTTGTCCTCTCTAACAGCCAGAACAATTAAAGCCGCTTCCATTTCAATGCCACCATACGCCTCATTAACGGTTGGCTAAGTTGCTCCAATATGGTCACCGTGGCGTAGTGGTAAGCGCGTCTACCGCCGCGCAGAAATTCTAGGTTTGATTCTGGGACGGAACACCTAGAATTTCTTCACGGCATCATATCTTTCGAGCTGCTGACAACACTCAATGAGTATCATTTGTCTATGAAAAGCTTCTCAAATCTCGCCGTTCGGAGTCGACAAAAACCTGTAGGTCCCTTCTACTCGTCACAGAACAGCAGCGCGCACAACACGAGTAGCTGTTGTAAAAGTTAGGCCCTGGTCCCTTGTGGGCTGTAGTGCCTCACAATCGCGTCAATGACTTCCGCGTTAACCAATAGTTCCATGGGCTTTAAAAAGATCGTGCCTAAGGTGTTGACTCTGTCACTTGACAGAGCGTTGCCCTTTCTGAAATCATTTTTGAAGGCATCAGTACGACCGTTACCCATTTTGATGGAGCACCGAGAGTTCCATTGTGATTCTACACAATCTGACGAGTTTGGCGCTCTAAAGTTCGACTCTGTGAACGAAGCCTTAAAAAAGACTGGCTGGTAGCTGGCCCTGATCTCCATTTCCTGGGATTTTTTTCTAGGACCTGCCGAATAACTGAAACCTATCCTATCAAAATCATGGCCTAAAATCACAGTGAAAAAGACTCAGCAGATTAAAAATTTGGGTTAAATGTTCCCATAAAACGACAGAGGGGATCTTATACGCGACGTTTAGGAGACTGAGCTTCTATTTTGTGGACCGAACAAAGGGTGATTCCACTCGTAACCGAACTACAAAGCAATTAGAAGAAGTCAACTTTAAATGTTCAGAAACATGCATTGAACCCCTTTGACAATTGTCCTTTGACTAATCAAGAATTGTTCTATTTCCTCCGCTCACCCTCAACCTTTCCACTTCACTTAATTTCATTTTTCCCTGCTGATAACAATTGAAAGCTCAGTGACTCTATTCAAGTTCACAGCCCCTGTCACATTGGTGACTGTGGTGATGTAACCTATCTCCAATCCCCATTGACCACCTGACCGAATCTCCCCAAGTGTCAAACCTCATCACTCTCGCTCCAATCCTGGCAAATTGTTTTTGTCAAATTCCGTTGTTTATCTGAACTCCCACCCGCCCCGCATCCCTGCACACCTCATAACAAGACGGTTGGCTTCGTGTTTCCCTTTTTTTTCCTTCGCCTGGAAAACAAACGGAATCAATAAACCCT